>OX422223.1:220765318-223636568 GCA_949130495.1 Sambucus nigra | reverse complement strand
GGGACAACAAGCTACTTGGGATAGAGGTGATTCAAGATACCTCAGCCAGGATTGAGATGATATGGAGTCGTATACGGACTACTCAAGGTAGACAAAAGAGCTACAACGATGCCAAGAGGTTCTTCAAAGAGTTGAGCGAGGGGGACCAGGTGTTATAACGAGTATCTTTGATGAGGGGGATAATGCGGTTTAGGAAGAAATGGAAGTTAGGGCCAAGGTATGTAGTTCCATTCCCTATTATTGAGCAGATTGGGCCAGTGGCTTACAAGCTTGGGTTACCGAAATATTTGCATAGGATTCATGACATATTTCATATTTCATATTTCTTCACGGAGAAGATATCTTTGGGATGAGTTGGCCCCCACACTCATATTGCTTTAGAGGAGATTGATCTACAGCATGATAATTCCTACGAGTAGGGACATGTTGTTATCTAAGACAGTAGCGAAAGAAAATGGAGGTCGAAGATAGTACCATTAGTACGTGTTCAGTGGCGGCATCATAATGATGAAGAGTCTTCCTGGGAGCGCGAAAATGAGATGCGTGATAAATATCCAGAGTTATTCTTACCAGGTATACCTTTATTTTCTGAATTTTGGGACAAAATTCCATTATTAGGGGGGAGTATGTAATACCCCGTAAATTTTAATGACTTTAATTATGGGATTAATTGAATTAAATAATGAGAAATATATTTATGATTAATCCGGATTTAATTAAATATTTACTAGCGTGAAGGGAGTTAATATTATTGATGTGAATTATGTTGAATATTAATTAGTGAGTAAAGTAAAACGTGATTATGAATTTATTAAATTGTCGTTAGTGAACAATACGACAGTTATGGTGATTAAGTCCGGACGCGCGTGTCAGTCGTGTCGGGACTAAATTTAATGGAATAAAAGTAATTTTTTTATAATTCACACATATGGTCATTTCGAGTGCGCCAAAGTGTTTGAAAGGGTCTAGATAATTAGAAAATTATACCCGGGAGTTTAGTTTGGGTCCCGGGGCAGTTTTAGGCCAAATCGGTACACCGGGAGGGTATTTCAGTCATTTTAATTTATAGAGTAATTAAACCTACGAAAATTCAAGGGTTATATCACATGAGAGGGGTTTTCTTCTAATGTTAGAATTCACAAAAGCTTAAGAGGCCATTAAAGGAGGAAGGAGAAAAGGTTTCTAAGCCTAGAACCACCACCTCTACATCGTTTGCACCACCATCACCATCGACGCGTAGATCGAAAAGAGGGCATCACCCCACACCATATTCATCAAAGGATCAAAAATTCTATTTAAAGGCAAGTGATTTATCTTGTAAATATTCAGTGCATATATTATCCATGATAGTCTAGAATTGAAGAAAATCCTTGAATATTTGATAATTTATGAATTTGGAGAATTTAATCTTGAAATTGGGTAGGTTTTGCACGTAGATGAATATATGGGATTAATAGAAAATGAAATCATAATCTAAGAGTCAGGAATTTTGAATTAAATCTGAGATTTATGATCTTCTTGAATAAAGATTGAGGAACTAGGGTTTTTAAGAAATATTCATGATTTAATCCAAGAACATTATGCCCCGTGACGATTTGATGATTCTAATACATTAGAACTTATGTATTTATGTTGGTGTAACCTTTAGTACAATTATTTGGGAGTTTGGGACATTGGAATGGATGATTTGAGGTTTAAAATTGAATAAACCCATAGTTAGAATTATGCTGAAATCGTAGGCTAATATCTGATGGATCGATCGATCGACCTAAGACCATCGATCGATCTCGATCAACTCATTTCTCCGATCGATTGACTCCCCTGCAATTTGTGACTTGCTTTTCCTTTTAAGTTTAGATCCAACCCCAACTTTTAAGAACCATTAATTGATTAATTGAATATAATGGAACTTTGGGAAGGTCAGTAGGGTTGTTGTTGAGGCCCGAAAAGTATCATTATGTGTGGGATTGAATGGGTATGTTTACGAATGTTTTTAGAATGCGTTACGATTGGAAATTATATAAATTGGAGTTTAAATTAAGTAAATGAATATTCAAGGTTAGTACTAGTAGTGGGGGTACATTATAGATACTGAAATAACCCAAGGAATAAGTGGAAACTTAGTAACCTTTTTGGGATTGGGAAAGGTACTTGATGTTATGCGACGAGAGTTACCGCGTTAAATAAAATATTACGTGGGATATTCAAGATATAAATATACTACGTATGAGACTTGTAAAATGGGATGTGTGTATACCTATATAGAATTTATATATACTTAGGTTGCGTGATTACCTATAGTATGGATTATTATGTGTAATGCATCATACCGCGCTACTTGCTATCACGGAGGTTTTCGTGCTAAGACAGTCTTATTTTGATGAGCCTATCGGGGGAATATGGACTTGTATCTCAAAACCATAGAACCTTGGTACAGCCTATCTGTGAATGATAGTGCAGACGATCGTAAGGGGTGAGTGGGTATGTGCGTCTCCCTTGTGACTTGAAATTATGATTCGCCTCCATTATGTGTGACTTGTGTTTTTATATGGTTCTAGAGTGATTATGAACCTATAGTCCTTCATGTAGTATGTGATATACTGTGACTTGATAGCAGAGTATGCATGCACCGTAGCTTAGTCTCCGGGTGCCTTATGAGTATATGTATACTATAATAGTTATATATATATACACACACTGGTGATTATTCTACTGTGTTGCTTAATAGATAAGAAAGATTACGTCATGTAAAATATGTTATAATATTGGGAACTTATATGAGTAAAGAGATACTTGAATTTGATTAATTAATATTGAAAATGCAAGAATGTATTATTCGGGTGATATGGGTGGGTACAATGTCTTAGACATCATAGTAAGAGATTTGATTCAAACTAGTTAAGTGGGATAGCATAACTAGGATGGATTAGGAGAATGCGTTAGGCATGCACAATAGTTGAGAGGTGAGAATATCAAGTGAGAGCACGTGACTAGCATGTGTATAATATTTATTGTTTAATGCAATTTAAACACTTACTATTTTCAACTCGGGCTATGACCCATTTCTTACAAATCTCTCCCTTTTATCTCTCTCTCTCTCTCTCTCTCTCTATATATATATATATATATATATATATATATATATATATATATATTACATCAGGTGCCTAGCCACAGGGACTCCAAGCTTAGAGTTCCCGTTAGTTGACGTGTTGTAGTTGTTGTGGAAGTTACAGGACCTTGGTATTAGATGCCTCCACTTATCCCTGACTCATTTGTATCACTTTACATTAGTCACGACATGTTGCCCATCCTTGTTTAGAGATTGTTAGTTCGGGAATTTTTTTATTTCAGTTATTAAGCTTTATTTCATATCAGACAATTGTAGTGGGATTTTATTCTGGAAGTGTTTACTCCAAACTCAGTTAATTCATTATATTAGTTCATTTCCTATGAGATTGTATTGGATGGTGAACGTTTATTTATTCATTTATTTGGTTAGTTGTTAATTCAAGATAAAATTTGACATCTGACTTTTTAAATATTAGGTGGTTAACAATTAATAAAATATTTTTGACAGTGATGCTAAGATTGATCCAACTGGATATTCTATTTTAAATTTAATAAAGGATTGATCATCCGGTCTTTAATTAGACGGGGTGTCACAATCGTAAGGAATGCAATGCTCACCGCCTTTACCCAAAAATATTTAGTCACATTTCTCCCAAGAAGAATGGATCTGGACATTTCTTGTATCGTCCAGTTCCTCCTCTCAACAATCACATTTTGCTAAGGAGTACGAACGACTGAAAACTTATGTTTTATCCCCATTCCATCACAATAGCTCTCCATTTTAGATTCTTTAAATTCTGCGATGTTGTCACTCCGCATCCAATTAATGGTGACATCATGTTGGTTTTGTGGGACAAGGCACCTGGTTGTAAGGAACTCAACCATATCGGACTTTTCTCTAAGGAATATAACTATAGAATATCTCGAATGTCATCGACCATCACGACAATATATCTCTTACCACCTAAGCTCTCCAAGGGAGTAGTACCCATTAGATTCATGTGAATAAACTCCAAAACACATGAGGTAGTAATGGTATTCAACTTATGATGGGGACTTCAAATTTTTTTATTTGTGGGTGAGGTCCACAAATCGAGGAAGTTGGTTTCCCAAGCGATGGTGCCATGAACTAGGTCCTTTTTCTCTAATTTCTCAAGATCTCAAAAGGTTACGTGACCTAGTCGTTGATGCCAAAGATCCATAGTGGAGATCATGGCACTGTTGCACATAAACGAGGACTTGGGAAAAATCCCATAACAATTATCTTTGGTCCTCACACCTCACCTCGTAGTAAAAGTTCACCGGATTGGACATAAACATTGCATTCGGACCAATCAAACATTACTGCAAAGTTTACGTCGCATAGTTGGCTTATGCAAATTAGGGTTGCTTTCAACCCTTTCACGTACATTGTCTAGTTTAGAGAATTCGTGTATCTCAACACAACCACGCCCTAAAATACTAGACCTACTCCTATCTCCAAAAGTGACTTTACCTTCCTTGCGATCCTCAAGGTGGGTAAAAAATGAGATATCACTTGTCATGTGCCTATAGAACCCACTATCAAAATGCCATTGGGAAGCATTTTGAACCTTGAAACCAACATGCACAACAAGGGCTTTGACGTCTTGCTTAGGTATCCAAGTGGAGGTAACCTTTCATTTTCCCTTATCGTTGTTGACTCTAGTCACAGTACTGGAAGCGTTCTCAATGGCAAAGACACCCGTTGAATTCTTCCATCAAGATATGTGAATTCGTGACTGGAAACACAACTCACTTTTTAAGACTAAAAAAGTCACTAGAGCGGTGCGTGGAAGTATGTGTACTCCTATTTCTACCTAATTTATAGCAAAACTCTCTAAGGTGACCTCTTTTTTGTAAAAAGTGCAAACATATATAGGTTTGGGTCTACTTTGGTTCATTTTTCTAGGTTAAACTCACTTTTATGGTTTAGGTTGAGGGCCATAAGGATTAACCACAAATTTAGGAACCGATTTCGGTGCGGTATAGGAAGTGGATGCACCGTCATAACCAATTCCATGCCTCTAACCAAAACCTAAGCGGGGAGCATCTTACCTACCTTTTTCTATATTTCCTTGATAGTTACTTTGAGCTCCCGAGAACGTTCAAGATCTTTCACGAGTTGGGATGCAAGGGCTTCAAGTTTCTCACGAGTCTCCACGGATGTTTGGAGATCTCTCATAAGACTGGCCACCTTGGTTGTCAAGTCCTACTTCTCTTTCTCAAGTAAAAAAACTCTCTCTCTCCCAAAGCTTCTCTCACCGAGGAATCACTCTCTTTCGCCTCTCTTAATGCTTTCTCTAGCACTTAAACTCTCATGGCTAACCTTTTATTTTGTTTATTAGTTTTAAATGACTCAGCATAAAGATCTGCATCAGCGCGTTGTAGGTCACTCTCGCCCTCACTTAAAGCATTCTCCCCCTCACTCTCCTCAAAATGACTAGAATCACAGTCGAGGTATCTGTGTTTAGTAGCTTCCTCATCGTCACGAGGTGTGCTAGATATATTAACATGACTATCCATGAATACGGTGAAGTTACATCCATGCGGTGATTCATTTCCCGAACTCATCGACTCGACGTTGCTATCGCTAAGCATGAAATTTAAGGCAAATTTTCCCTTCCCTTGATGTTTTAACCTAGTCGTACACTCATGACATTTATGACCCTTTCCCTCACACTCATAACATCTCCACTCACATTTCTTTAGAAAATATTTCTTTTCTTTTTCAATTTTTTCCTACCAATTTATATTTTTTATCTTTCTCAAAACTTTTATTGTTTTTGGAAGCATTTTTCTTTTTTAAGTTTGAGAAACTTTTTAAAATTTTTAGCAAAAAGGGCTAAGTCGTCGAAGTCAAAATCATACTCAGAATTCGACGACATTTCTTATTTCTTTTTAGATTAGGCTTTTAGTGCAATTCTCTTCTTCTTGAGCTTAATAGTTTTAGGAAACATATCTATCTCATACGTTTAAAGATGTCCTACAAGTTCTTTTAACCTAATAGTATCTAAGATTCCTAACGAATTTAGCATGGTAACTTTCGGAATAAAACACGCAAGGAGTGATCTCAAAATTTTCTTAACAACATACATCTCAGGTATTTTCTCACCTAAATTGAAACTCGAGTTTCTATATCGGACAGTCATGCATAAAACTCGTCAAATGATTTAGATTTAAGCATATTGATAGTTTCAAATTGTGTGGTGAGATTTTACAGCTTAGAAGCTTTAACAGTATTGGTACCCTCGTGAGTGATCTGGAGGGTATCCCAATAATCTTTAGACATGGTGCACGTCATAATGCAACGGAACTCGTCAGGGGTGACGTCTCTCGAGATGGCACTAAAACTGTGTGCGTTTAAATTGCTCCATTTAAAGTCGTCCTTTGTCCATTGAGAGACAGGTTTAGGTCCAATAACATTATTAATAGTTACAGTGGGTGGTGTCCACCCTCTTTCACAGAGCAACCAAACAAGTTCAGCAATTGATTTTAATGTATACCTCATCTTGGCTTTCCAGTAAGCATAATTAGAACCATAAAAAATGGGCATTCGATTATACAAATTATCCATTAAATTTCCAGCTTTTAAAAGATCAATAATTTTTCAAAAAAAATTGATATCAAAAAAAATTGTGGAAAAGGATTGTACAATAAATTAGTGCAACCCACTGTGATACCAATTTGAGAGTGGGTACGAACTAGTGGATTGATTTATATAATTAAATTCCAACAAACAAATCCAATTTTTTACCAAATTTCATCTTCGATTAAATTAGGTTTTCATACAGTAAGTGTTCCAATCATAATAATTAAACTATGCATGCAGTCGACACACTAATTGAGGACAATCCCTAAAAAGGGCTAAACTTTATTCAACACTATTATACATTTTGACAGACTATCGACTTACAAACACTTAGACAAACTAAGCGGGATGCACAGAGTCTTAAAAACTTCTAATAGAATACGACTTAGTCCAGAGCCGTCCACAGGTAGCGATCTACCATCGGTATCCACCGTTTAGCCTTCTTCATTCTTCAGTAATGAACCCTTGGTTCACAAGTCATCCGTAGATATTGCTCTCCACAAAGTGTATGTAAGGTACTAAAACTTTAGGGTTTGAGAAAGATTCACAAATCATATGGGGATGAAAGGATTATGAATCAAAAAGGTGTTTTGTGATATAAAATATGAAAAACTTTAGCACATATGTGCTGTTTGCATTTTTCCCAAAGTTCCATAAAAAAGGAGTTCAAATAGATATTTATAGGACTGACACAAAATTCGAGGGGGAAAAATTCATTCAATCGAGAATTTATATTTCGTTCGAACGAGAATTAAGGTCATTCGAACGAAAATAGGTTTTCTTTCGCACAAGAAGGCATTTCGTTTGAATGAAAAGGTAATGTCTTTCGAAGCCGACACCAAAAGATCTTCTAGCAAGAATGTTCTTCCAGGCATAGCCAACCTTGTTTGAAGGTCGTTAGAAGTGACATATCATGAAATCACAATTTCATTTGAACGAGATAGAATCTCGTTTGAATAAGGCTAAAAAATAAATTTTTTATTTTTATATCCTTTCGAAATGCATCCTAAGTTTTATAAAAAATCACGTCCCGAATATGACTTAGAAATCTGTGACCACCCAAAATTTTATACCTTCTTAAGAGATAGAGGTGTCTTCAATCTTGGAGATGCTGAAGTTCGGTTCGACAAGTTAGTTTTTAACGGGATACGCCAAAATAACAAATAAAGCCTAAGTTCAAGCAATTATAAATGTTTGCTCTTACATACTGTGCTTCAACGATATTTCCTTCCATTTTTTTACCCATCCATATGCCATGATTAAGAAACAAAATGGGTAAATCATTAGACAATCTAAAGTGCTAAAGTTTGAGGCTTTTGTTGGATCTTTATGTATGAGATGAGTGGTATTTATTTCTTTTTTTAAACGTTTTGTTTAGGCATCATAGAAGTGGGTTTCTTGTTTGATGTAAGAAAGTGATGTTATAAAAAAAATTACCATGTCTTTATATTACATTGTAAGAATATTTGTAATGGTGATCATTTTTTTATTAGCGAGATACTTGCTTTGTGTTATTGATTTTAAAGACAAAATGGGTTTTGCATTCTTTAGACTTTCTCCAACACATTGGGTAAAATGGGTTTTATCCGTTTCTCAATCCAAATTAGGATTTTTACTCATCCACAAGTTTCAATAATATAATTTTTTTTATTTGAATTTAATCTGTTAGCAGACTTTGCTATAAATCTCTCGATCTTGAAAGCTACTTGATAATATTGAAATAGACCCCATCATTTGCCTTTATTATTTGGTCTTTATCAATTTATTTTGGTGTGATAAAGGCAAGAATGATGGTGGACCAAGTGGGATTGAACTCATTTAGATTTATACAGAATCACTTCCATTTGTTTAAGTTTTAATAATATCTTGTTGGGTTTGCTAACCCCTCACCTTATTGGTGTTTTTAACTAAGAAAAAAATAAGAGACAGTTATCCAAATAGACTCATACCATATACTCTTAAAAGAGTAGGGGGTGATTCCAAAGAAAAAAGAAACCCATTTTAATTCATTAAGTTGTAATTTAGAGCTTACTAATAGGTAGTGTTTTTAGGAAAGTGAAAGGTTGTAAGGTGACTTTTAAAAAGAGACTCGGATGTGTTTAGTAATTTTTTTACTCATGCACTAGTTTGTGTGATAAGTAAAAGGTTGATTCTTCAAGAGACTTTAAGAGTTTTTTAGGGCACATTCAAATCGTTTAGATGATATGTTGATATGTTGTATAGGCGGATTCAAATTATTTGTGTGTTTAGTTGATATGTTGTTTTGGAGGATTGAAACTATTTATGTGTTTAGTTGATAAATCGTTTGTGTGTTCCTTGGGATAATGTAAATTCTTTCAAATTTAAATTTCAATTCATAAATATTTAGATTTTTAATTCTTATTGAACTACCAAACACACCCTTAATTTATCTATTTCATTTTGTTAGAGTATGTTGGGAAACCTAATTCCATGACTCGGAATTATAATTTTAAAAATAAATCACTTTATTTTCCTAATTCAACTCCCATGTGATAATGTTATTTGTGTTGAGGGTATTTGGGAACCAGTTTTATGCCTTGGATTCCTAAGTTCATGCATTGGACTTATAAATTCAAAATACTGAAACTGAACATGTTCAAAATTTGAAATATTAAAATCGAACAGGTTCAAACGCACTACTTAAATTCATTTTTTTGTTCAAACGCAATAGGTATTGTAGTATCTAACCTGGGTTCTTGAATTTTTCACACTTTTGTTGATATGAATCCATGAATATATGCTTCTTAACCAAAGCGTCCAACCATTAGCGTGGATGATTTGACTGCTCCTACCGAATACCGCTCCATTTTGGATGATTACCCGAATTTGAAATAATTTTTAGATTTTTAATAAGGATTCCAATTATTTGAAATAATTCTTAGTTTGGTTTATGATATGGATTTGTATTCTATTAATGTCATTGTTGAATTATCACAGTTTAATACTTCGTTGGATATATTATTATTGGATGACATTTTAATGCTATAATACTCCGTATTTTTATGGCCTTTAATTATGGGATTAATTAAAATTTAATTAGGATAAATTAATTTGATATTAATTCGGATTTTTAAATTGTATATTTACTAGCGTAACGAGAGTTAGTAATTATTGATAATAATTATGTTGAATATTTCTTATTGAGTAAAGTAATATATGAGATTGAATTTATTAAAATTATCGCGAGTGAATAATACGGCAATTATAAAAATTAAGTCGGGACGCGCGTGTCAGTCGCGTCGGGACTAAATTAATGGGAAGAAAAGTAAATTTATTCTAAGTCGCTTGTAAGGTCATTTTGAGTGCGTTAATGTGTCTGAAAGGGTCGAGATAGTCAAAAAAGTGTACCCGAGGGTTTAGTTTGGGTCTCGGGACGTTTTAGGCCTAACCGGTAATCCGAGAGGGCATTTTGGTCATTTCCAATTTTAGGCATTAATTATGGAAGAAAATTGAGAGGTTACATCTTATGAAAGTAGGAGTCCTCGAGGGTTAGAAACATTGGAGTTGCAGAGAGGCTAAGAAAGAGAGAAGGCTTCCAAGGAGGAGAGCCACCAACCCTACCCACTCTCACCAATCCCACCACCAATGCGTAGATCGAGGAACGAGGAGCGGGATTATACCCATCATTCTCTACGATTCAGACTTTGATTTTCAGGCAAGTATCTAACTTGTTGTTCTTTAGTTGATAACACATCCATGCTAGTGTAGGAGATAATGATTTTTATGTCTCATGAGAATATATTGTTGTTTGGAAGATTATTATTGCAATTTGGAGTAGAAATCATGTTAGGATGAATATCTTGTTATATGTGGAATATTAACCACGAAATTTGATGCCCAGTAGAGATAGAAATCTGGAAATTTAATGAATTCTTGAGAAAATTAGATAAACTAGTGTTAAATGATAATTTATTGAATTAACCCATTTGATGACGATTCTTGAGGAATTAATGAATGTTTTATGTTAGAAATCATCCATATTGCTTTATATAACGTTCATGATGTTTGGTTGGGAGTTTGGTACATGTTAATGGAGGTTTGATGATTTATATTGGAAGAAACCTATAGGCTTGATAAACAGAATTCTGAGCAATAACCGTGTAATCGATCGATCGACTCAAGAATGTCGATCGATCGACTGGATCGATCGATCGACCCCTTTTCATCGATCGATCGACTCCTCCTGGAAATGAAAACTTTTTCGCCTTTTTAATGTTAATCCAATCCCAATGTGTAAGGACCTTTGGACATAATTTAAATATCATAATGGGACTTGAGAAGGACCAGTAGGGTATAAGTAGGGTCCGGGTAAGACGACTTTATATGAGATTTTGGGGGTATAAATTGAGGGGGGAAATCGTGCATACGTTAAATTAGGTCTTGTGAAAATTAAGAAAGACTTAGACCAGTAGGGTAGTGAGGGTACACCTACTGATTTTATATTCATCAAGAGGATACACTTCGAGAGTCGGAAGTACTTAAAGATTTGCGGTAACTGAAAAAATAATAAGAATGATTTACTTATTCGTAGAACTCGGGCATTATGTGCCACGTGGGTTAAAATATTATGGGTCGTGGACATACCTAGTTGAATAATGTGAATCTATATATATATATATATATATATATATATATATATAATATTGTATTTCTATGTGTAATCATACCCGTGCGACATGCTATCACGGAGGTTTTCGTGTTGGGGCAGTCTTATCTCGATTGGACCTTATGGGGGATATTGAGTTGTACACTAGAACATAGCAGCCCTGGATACAGGCTATCTGAGAATGATAGTCAGACGGTCCTAAGAGACGAAAGGGTATGTGTTGACCTCTTAGTGACTGGGAACTATGCTTCGCCTCCAATATGTGTGTTTTGTGTTAATACGGTTCGAGAGTGATTCCAGACTAGTATTTCCCTTTGTACAAGAGATACGGAGACTTGATAGCAGAGTATGCCGGCACCATAGATTTATGTGGGGTTCCCTATTAGTATACATATTATGAGTGATAAATATATATATATATATATATATATATATATATATATATATATATATATGTGTGTGTGTGTGTGTGTGTGTGTGTGTGTGTGTGTGTGTGTGTGTGTGTGTGTGAGACTAATCTACTGTGATTGTAAGTATATACGAATTTAATAATTCATATTAAATGAATTAAGTGATTGCGAACTTAAGTCTGTATTGAGATGTATATAATTAGATTAATATATTTATAACAAAAGGTTATCTAATATAAACTATAATCGTGCGATTACTTGAAACAGAATTTGGTGAAAAGAAATTGGGTTAGACTAGTGTATTGGGTTAGCTTCATCTAGATTAGTTCATTAGTACGTTAGGCGTGCACACTAGTTGAGGGATGAGAATTCCCAAGTGAGTGTCGAGGTACTGACATGTAAGTAATATCAACTAGTAAGCATTTTAAATACTTGCTAAACTATTTTAAAGTTATTTTACACTCGAGATCTGACCCGTTTCCTGTCATCTCTTTCGTCTCTTGTATATATATATATATATATATATATATATATATATATATATATATATATATATATATATATATATATATATATATATGTATTATAGGTGCCCAGCCACAGGGGCGTCAGGCGTAGATCTTTGGACTGTTGACGTGCTGTAACTATTGTGAGAGTTGCAGGTCCTTGCAGTAAACGACTTCATCCTTGTCTTCTCAGTCTTCTATTTAGTCATCATTAGATAGGGCATGTGTCGCCCATTTCCAGTTTTATCTAGTTCAGAGAGATTTGTATTCTTGATTTATTTCAGTATTCTATTTTAGTTGGGATTGCTTTTGATTATTACATTGTCCTGCGATTTGGAATATTTTATTTGGATTGATTTATCTAGCATGTTTCTTTCATTTGGATGGTTTGGTTTTTAATATTATTCGTTTTCATGAAAATAGTTTCGTATATTAAATCATAACAATAGGACTTAATCTTTAAAATGAAATGTTTTGACACTTAGCTTAATTATTAAATAGGTGATTAATAAAGAAGAATTGTTTTCGACAGTGATGCTAAGAATGAACCAACCAGACACTTTGATTTAATTTAATAAAGGACTGATCACCCAGTATTTAATTAGGCGGAGTGTCACAAATGCTTTATTCATTCGGATTTGATCAGTTTTTGGCGATTTGAATCAATCTTTGTTGTTTAGTTAGTGAAAATGTTAGTTTGAATTTTAATCAGTTTAAGCATTATTTGAAACAATTCTTAATATGGTTTATGATAAATGTAGTTGTTAATTTATCATGAATATTATCTAACAATGTCAATCTTTTTTTTTTGTATTTGTTGGGCAGTAACAATTCAACTTTCCCCAGAATCACGCAATGACACATAGGAACAACTAAGGGAGTGGAAGCAATGGAAAACGTGGAAGAAAAATATGCGTACACGGTATTTTGGCAGGGACAGGGAGTTCATCTTACAACGAAGGGACACGATACCTGAGAAGGATCCAATCTCATTGGCGAAGTAGTAACAATTTATCGATAATTAGATATCAGAAAGGCATTTTTCCTCTCATGAATCGAGGAGGGCAAAATGGGCCAAGGAGGTTGACATGCACTACTCCGGGCGTACGTCTTATGCCGAGGTGGAGCATAAGGTGGTAAGTTTTTTATCTTATTTCATTTTAATTCTATTGTATTCTATTTGGTGTTAATTATATACTAATTCACTAGTTTTGTGTTGTTGTATTTTCGGAGACGGGGAGTGGTCCTAGGGGTAAGCCGCATAGGTTAGATGCTTATGTGGCTATTCGAATGAAGAAAGGGGAGGATAAGGAGGTCAATCTAGTCGTGGCCGCCACTATTGTAAGTTATAATTCAATTTATGTTATTAATTCATCATTTATAATAACATACTTTTTTGTTATTTCATTTAATCGCGTACATTTTTGTTATTTCAGGAAAGGCTTAAAGAAGTCCTCAACTAGCAGAGTGATGCCGACATGGTATCTTTGAGTACGGATGCACTTAGCCAAGTGATCAACCGGTATCATAAAGGTATTACTCTGGGTGTTATCTCTAGAGTATGGAAGTCAAGGCTCACTAGGATTATACCGAGCAACAGTGGATCGTCACGCAAGGTCGGCGAGTTGAAGACTAGTTCGGACAAAAACTTTGATAACATCCAAAAAGCATTGAATAAAATGATTCTAATGGTTAAGCAGGCTCTTTGAGGTCGAGCGGTGAGCATCTCAGGGAAGGGCAAGGAGAAAGTAGGGAACCACTACTCCGTCTTTATCACCCTCACCGACAGACCCCTCATCTCCATATGACTTATTCGCCACCCCCCGATCATAACTATCCAGACTCCATTTATAATTGGTTGGGAGAAATTTTATTTACTACATTACGAGGAGGCGATAGAATTTCCATGGGGTTGAGGGACCGAAGTATACGCCCAAGTTCCTTGGTGCATAACTGTCTGTAGTAACCTCACGAGGCTGGGATTTGCGTCACTGATATTGTGGTGGGGAAACAAAATGAAGCCTAGTGGTTTAATGAACAATATGGTGTGTGGCATATCGAGGGTTGTATTGGTTCTTATATTATATGGCCTACATTTATCCTCCAACCTGAGAATCATTAAACATTTGCTTTTTATGTAATAATTTGTATTTAACATTCAGATTCGGGTATCTATATCATGTTTCTTATTTATATTTTGTTAGTGATTGATTATTATTAATATTGGTGTTGATTGTTGTTAGTTATTCTAAAAATCTATCATTGATTACTGCTACAGGTTAAATGATACTGCTGGGCACTGGCAGTGACCATAGTGCCCAGCAGTTTTTTTTTCAGCTGCCTAGTTTTGTCACGGTCAAAGTCTGTGTCAAATGAAACTTGTCGCGGACTTTGATCAAGATAAGTCCGTGACAAAAGCAGTTGTCAACCCCATTCCTATAATGGTCTTTAATCATGACAAGTTCGATTTGTCAAGGTCTAAGACCATGAAAAATAGCCTATTTTTGTGTAGTGTATCATGGAGCTTGTGATGTAATCCTATTGACTATGGGGAAGAGTTAAAGGGTTCATATGTAACTACATGATTGGGATAGTATGAGAGTTACCTTCTTGTCTTTTGTATAATTGATTTTTAAGTAGAAATGAGAATTGTGAGTGCGTTGAGATTTTTTACCCCTAGGTGGGGGACTTCCACATAAACCATCTTTTATGCTATCTAGTGTATGTTTTGAATTATCTTCTACACAATTGATCACAAACCTCATATAGATCTAGTTTGAATCTTGTGAATTGATTTAAAACATGATTAAGTGCTTTAGATCTAGGTTTCATCACTAAATTCACTAAATGTCATCTTTTGTGAGTTTTTAAAGTCATTTGAAAATGTTTTATTAAATTCAATTGGTGTTAGTTTTAAAACTAGGAACAATTTTTTACAAGTGAGAAAAATTAACCTTAGATAGTATCAAACCTATTCACCCTACCTCTAGGTTTGTTGTTCATAGTTTCTAAAGCATATCATATCATCACCTTCAATTGGTATCAGAGATAAATTTTCATTTGTGTAGTATTAACGTGTTTGAGTAGATCGTGTGTTGATTGTGTGTTATTTGAATTTTGCTCAAATACTTTCTTATTTGTGAATTGTTCTTATTTTTATCTTATGGATCAGTTTCGTGATTCTAGTTCCACATATCGTCCACCTTGTTTTGCTGACACAAACTATGGTCATTGGAAAGTTAAAATTAAAGTACATCGTATATCTAATCACGAACGTGTGTTGATGAGTTTTGAAGAAGGTTGGAATAACATAGATGAAAATGGAGTGAGGGTGAAGAAACCAAGGTTGTTATGGATGGATGCCGAATATGTTGATTGCAACATTAACTTGGTTGTTTTTAATTCTCTTTTTGCTTTAGTGAGTGCTCGAGAGTATAATTTCATTCTCAATTATGAACAAACTAAGGAAGAGTGGGATATTTTGAGGGTTAAGCATGAGGAAACTTCGAGGGTGAAGCGTGAAAAATTGTAACATATCGCGAACGAATTTGAAACCATGATAATGTAAGAGAGTGAGACATTTAATGATTACAATTATAGATTTATGGAGGTTGTGAATGCATCATTCAACTTAGGTGATAAGATTTCAAAAGATAAGGCTATGAAAAAGATCCTTAGAACCTTAGCATCTAGGTTTTCCACTAAGGTTGATATTTTGAATGAAGTCAAGGACATGGACATGTGTATCTTATAAATTCTTATTGGATCACTTCAAATTTATGATCAAGATGAAAATATTTTTTCTCTAAAACCAAAAAAGAACTTGGAATTTTTTGTTGAGTCAAATGATAGTGTTTTCAAGAAAGGTCTTGAAAAACCTTAAAAGCATATTGAAGTAGACACTCCTTTATTAAATTAATACAAAATGTCAAGTTGGTTCAGTTCATAGCATTACTATCGAAAACCTTTTAATATTACTAACCACCTAGTATTTAAAAAGTGAGTTGTCCATTTTAATTAAACCCGATTAACATGCAATAAATGAATTATGAAAAGTTAACGTAACCAAAAATATAGTCACAATAGAATAACCATCCAATAATAATGAGTCTGGAGGAAAACTCCTCACAACAAACCTAATTCCAAAATAAATAAATACAAATTCTGCATCACTAAAATTAATTACAACCCAAAGTTTAAAATAACTGAATAAGTAAAATGTCTCTAAAAGGAATGGGCGACATGCCCAACAGATGATAAAATCTGATAATGGAGTCAAGATCAGAAATGGAGGCGTCTACTGTCAAGGTCCTGTAACTTCCACAGCAGCTACAGCACGTCACCTGAATAGAATTCCTATACATGGTGTCCTTGTGGCTGGGCACCTAAAAAGGTTTTTACAAAAATAGATTTGAAAGCAAACGGGTCAGAGCCTGAATGTGAAAATAATTTAAAAATATGTAAGTGTTTAATATCATTAAACAGTGAATATAAAGTACATGATAGTGTGTGCACTCACATGAGTTCCTCACCTCTCAACTAATTGTGCACTCCTATCGTACCCGTACCCATTTCTAGTTGCTCCCATATCTATCTAGTTCAATGCTAAATCTAACATTTCTATATGATAATCAATTCAAACTCCAACATCTTCTATTTAATAGAGTATTGTACCTTATTACACAGTTTCCCCACTTTAGCAATACAATTTATTAGAAATCTTACATTTTCACTTTACGACCGTTGCCATTATTCATACTCACAATTATTCGAGATAATTCATTTCAATCAACGGTATATTATTCTCACCAAAAATATACAATACTATCACCCCGAGACTAAGCTGCGGTGCACACATACTCTGCTATCAAATCCCGGTACATCACGTACATGAGGACCACGTATTCAGAATCTCTCAGGAATCGTTTCATTTCCAACAATCACAAACAACGGAGGTGAACATAGTTCACATCACATGGGTTACGCACATACCTACGCTCCCATGATCAGCAGACTTATTAACTTCTCAATAATCCCTTCTCTGCCCTATGTCCTCGAGGTACCAATCTAAATCCCCCCCGCAGGAACACAAAGATTAGATGGCCCTAAACGAACGCCAACCTCCCATGATAGCAAGTACGGTAGGTATGTCATACACAAGTAACTACATATACTAAGCATTCTCACATCTTAGATATTACAATATTTATTATGTGTATGACATACCTACCATACTTGCTATCACGGGAGGTTTACGTTCGCTTAGGGCCATCTAATCTTTGTGTGCCCGGATTTAGATTGGTACCTCGAGGACATAGTTCAAGAGAATGACTTATTTGTGAGTTAATAAGTCAGGTGACTATGGAGCGTAGGTATGTACGTGACCCATGGATATGTTGAATTATGTTCTCCTCCATTTTTGTGTGTTGTGCTTATTCTAACAATTCCTGAGAGATTCGGAATTTGTAATCCTTATGTACATGATGTACCGGGATGGATAGCAGAGTATGTGTGCACTACAGCTTAGCCTCGGGGTGCTTATATTGTATATTTATGATGTGAATAATATACGGTTAAATGAAAAGGAATTGTTATGTTTAATTGCGAGTATAATTGTAGTAACGTCTTGATAAAGATAAAAAGGGATAACCTGCTGTGAAATGTTTTGCTAATAATTGAGAATCCGAGTTTAAGTAAAGCCTCTATTTAATTGATAATGTTAGAATGTATAATGGGAATCGAGTAGAAAGGGGTAGAACTTATGACGGTTTAGTTAGATATGAATGTCACTTATATGGGTACGGTACGTTAGGAGTGCACAATTAGTCGAGAGGTGAGTATTCCATGTGAGTGCACGTCCTAACATGTATTTTGCATTCATTGTAGTATTCCATGTGAGTGCACGTACTAACATGTATTTTGCATTCATTGTTTTAATGTTATTAAAGCACTTGCTGTTTTTAAAATACTCTCCACTTTCGGGCTCTGACCCGTTTGCTTTCAAATCTATTTTTGTAAAAAAAACCTTTTAGGTGCCCAGTCACAAGGACACCATGCATAGGATTTCCATTCAGGTGATGAGCTGTAGCTGTTTGTGAAAATTACAGGGCCTTGCTAGTAGATGCTTATTTTGTCTTGACTCTATTCAATGTTCATCATTTGTAGGGCATGTCGCCCATTTCTATTAGAGACATTTTATATTTCAGTTATTCAGACTTTGGTTTGTAATTAATTCAGGATGCAGACTTGTTTTATTTATTTCCATATTGGGATTGTTGTGAGGAGTATTTCCTCCAGACTCATTATTACTTGTTGATTTCACTATTGGGATTTTATTGTGTATGGTTATGTTATTCTTTTTATTCTTCACTTATTTCATGTTAATCAGATTTAATTTAAAATTGGCAACTCGCTTTTTAAATACTAGGTGGTTAGTAATCATAAAAATGTTTTCGACAGTGATGCTATTAACTGAACCAACTTGGCATTTTGTATTAATTTTAATAAAGGAGTAGCTACCCGGTATTTAATTAGTCGGGGTGTCACAGGTGGTATCAGAGCATCAGGTTCTAGTGTCCTTTAGGATCTGTACGGATTGTTATGTTTTCGCTGAGCTTTCTTTGATGTAGAGCCCTATGTTTTAGGACTGTTGTATTCTTTTGCGTATGCTTTGCTCTTCAGCTATTTTAAGTTTATAACTGCGAACTTATAGAATTTACTCTCATTTCAGATGCCTCCACGATGTGCGCAGCGAGTTCCTAGGGATGCACAGCCAAAGCCCCAGCCAGCTCCAGTACAGGGCACCATGAATGCCGTTGAGGTTGCAGCCATTGTATCCCAAGCGGTAAATGCCGCTCTCGTCATTGTACAGCAGGCACCACCCCAGGCGCCAGTAGCCGCGCCAGTTCAGGCACATGCATTCCCGTCTGCTTGGGAACGCGTTCGTGATGCTTTTTAGAAAGCACACCCACCGGAGTTCGCAGGTAGCTCCGATGTTGTGGTATCTAGTCAGTGGAGGAAAGATATTCAGAGGCACTTGAGGATGTATGAGTTCACCGATGTTCAGAGGCAGATACTAGCTACTTTAAAGCTAGTGGGATCTGCATTGCAGTGGTGGGAGTCTATTACCACCGCAGAGGAGAGAGATACTCTCACGATACAGGAGTTCTGGGTGCGGTTCGACCGCAAATATTTTTCGTCAGCTGTTCACACGGAGATGAGAAGGAAGTTGATGAACCTTAGACAGGAGGGAAGGACTGTGGCCGAGTATGAGGCCGAATTCACAAATTTGCTAAATATTGTCCCGGATGAAATACCGACAGAGGAGAAGAAGATCCAGAAGTTCACCGATGGATTGACATGGAGGATCCGTCAGCATTTGTTGGGGAACCTCTCGTTGGCCACTTATTCTGACGTGATTAACGCTGCACTGTTACACTGCCAGGATCACCACTTTCACATGGCTGAGAGCAAGAGATCAGGAGAGTCCAGCCATCAGGGCAGGACTGGAGGAAATGGTGCCAGTGGGGCACAATCTACTCAGGGGCAGAGGCAGGGTGACCAGGGTTCCCAGCAGGGGGATCATAAGAGGTTCAGATCAGGGAATTTCAGGCACGGACAGGGAGGTTTTAGGCAGGGCCATCAAGGTCTGAACGGCCATCAGGGCCAACAAGGTCTGAACGGTCAGCAGCAGTAGTTTCAGCAGGGCCAGCATAGCCAGGGGAGGAATGGTAACGGCCACCAAGGCCGAGGGCAGCAGGGGCAGCGAGGGGGAAACTTCTAGGGGAAGTGTTTCATTTGTGGTAAGATTGGCCACAAACGTCAGGATTGTCCTGATAGGGGCAGGTCCCCGCAGCAGCAGCAGCAGCAGCAGGGTGCTCGACAGGAGCCGCAGAGGCCTATGTTTCCCGCCGCCCTCCCGACACCACCACAGATGGCAGCATTACCACCCATTCCAGCGGTCCCAGTTCAGCAGGGGCAGCTTCAGTATGGGAGAGTATATCAGCTTCAGCAGGACGCAGCCCCACAGGATCCACCGGCCATTGAGGGTATGTTCTCTATTCAGGGAACTATGGGGCGTATTTTATTTGACACGGGGGCTACACACCATTTTATTTCTATGAGATTTGCACGCACCATTGGGTTGTTAGACACCGCCGAGAGTACGGTTACTTGTGTAGATTCACCGTTGAGTAGGGGTTCCGTGATTTCCCTTATTTGTAGAGGTGTGGGAATAGAGATCGGGAGGTTTACTTTACCCGCTGATATGTTAGTATTAGAGATGACCGAGTATGATGCCATTATTGGTATGGATTGGCTAGTTGTGTACCGAGCCATGATTGACTGTTTTAGTAGGAGTATTATCTTTGCCATTCCCGGGCAGGAGATGTTTTTAGTGGCGATGCCTCGCCCTGAGGGAGGATCATCCACTCATTTGTATTACATAGAGGAGGAGACCTCTAAGGAATTGGTGATACCACTTGATTCGATACCCGTTGTTAGTGAGTTCGCCGATGTATTTTAGGATATACCTGGACTACCTCCGAGTAGGGAGATAGATTTTGTGATTGATTTGACGCCGGGCACTCGGCCTATTGCCCGCGCACCTTACCGTATGGCTCCAGCTGAGATGAGAGAGTTATGGGATCAGATTGAGCAATTGTTGGGTCAGGGGTTTATACGGAGGAGTACTTCACCATGGGGTGCCCCTGTGTTGTTCGTTAAGAAGAGGGATGGATCGTTGAGGTTGTGTGTGGATTACCGGGAGTTGAATAAGGTCACGATACGGAATAAGTATCCGTTGCCCCGAATCGATGACTTATTCGACCAGCTGAGAGGAGCTTCTTTCTTCTCAAAGATTAATTTGCGATCAGGATACCATCAGTTGCGTATCAGGGAAGAGGACGTCTCGAAGACTGCTTTCTTAACGAGATATGGTTCCTACGAGTTTCGGGTTATGCCTTTTGGTTTGACCAATGCTCCAGCCGTGTTTATGGACTTAATGAATAGGGTGTTCAGAGAGTTCCTAGATCAGTTCGTCATTGTCTTCATTGATGACATTCTAGTTTACTCCCAGACAGAGGAGGAGCACGCCGAGCATTTGAGGCAGGTTTTGCAGACACTCCGTCAGAACGAGCTGTATGCAAAGTATGAGAAGTGCGAGTTTTGGCTCAAGGAGGTTCAGTTTTTTGGGCATATTATTTCGGACCGAGGGATATCTGTTGATCCGGGGAAGGTATCCGCGGTGAGGGAGTGGGGACAGCCCACGACACCGACTGAGATCCGTAGTTTCTTGGGCCTAGCAGGATACTACAGGAGGTTTATTCGGGGATTTTCAAAGATAGCGGGTCTTTTGACACATCTGACTCGTAAAGGTGTGTCGTTTATTTGGAGTGATGCCTGTCAGTTGGCATTCGATGAGTTGAAGGACAAGTTGACCTCAGCACCTGTGTTAGCATTGCCGAGACCGGGAGTTGAGTATCTAGTTTACACCGATGCGTCCTTATAAGGACTTGGAGGTGTATTGCAACAGGAGAGTCAGGCCATAGCTTATGCTTCCCGTAAGCTTAAGCCTCATGAGAAGAATTACCCCACCCATGACTTGGAGTTAGCGACAGTGGTATTCGCCCTTCGAATTTGGAGACATTATCTTTTGGGGGAGAAGTTTCGATTGTTCATAGACCACAAGTCCCTACAATACCTATTCACACAGAAGGAGTTGAATATGCTTGAGTTTGTGAAGGATTATCAGTTCAATATCCAATATCACCCGGGGAAGGCTAACGTGGTAGCAGACGCGTTGAGCCATAGGCCAGTAGATGAGGTGGAAGGGGTGTGGAAGACTAAGTGGAAAGAATTGGGACACCAGGATGCAGTGGCCCGATCGTTCATATCTGTGATGACTGTTACACCGCAGATTGTCACGAAGGTGGTAAAGGCCCAGGCAAATGACTCGTTCTGTCAGGAGCAGATAGTTCGATTACTAGCAGAGGGAGCCGAGTCCTATACCGTTAGCTCAGACGGGGGATTACGCTTCAATGGGAGACTGGTAGTTCCGAAAGGGGAGGAATTGCGACACGAAGTGATGGCAGAGTCGCACGGCTCACGGTTCGCGGTACATCCCGGTGGGGATAAAATGTACCAAGACATGAGACGACAGTATTGGTGGAGCGGGATGAAGAGAGATATTACCGTGTTTGTTTCTAAATGCGCCACTTGTCACCTGGTAAAAGTGGATCATCAGAGACCGGCAGGACTTCTACAGCCATTAGAGGTCCCGATGTGGATGTGGGAGAGCATATCCATGGACTTTATCACGGGGTTACCTACGTCACGGAGAAGTCACGACTCCATTTGGGTAATTGTGGACAGGTTGACCAAAGTCGCTCATTTTCTACCCGTAAGGACAGACTACACTACGGGACAGTATGCCCAGCTTTTTATTGCAGAAATTATGAGACTTCACGGTGTGCCCCTAAATATCGTGTCTGACCGAGACAAGATATTTGTTTCACGGTTTTGGGAGAGTTTTCAGGAGGCCATGGGCACGGATTTGCGGTTTAGTATGGCATATCACCCGCAGACCGATGGGCAAACCGAACGTACAAATCAGATGTTGGAGGACATGTTGCGTATGTGCATCATTGATTTTGGGGGTGGATGGGACCAGTATCTTCCACTGGTGGAGTTTTCTTACAACAACTCCTACCAGTTCACCATTGGCATGGCTCCATTTGAGGCGTTGTACGGTAGACCTTGTCGTTCCCCAGCATGTTGGTTGGAGGTGGGGGACAACAAACTACTTGGGCCGGAAGTGATTCAGGATACTTCGACAAGGATAGAATTGATACGGAGTCACATTCGGGTAGCTCAAGATCGGCAGAAGAGCTATGCTGATGCGAAGAGGTTCTTTAGGGAGTTCCAAGTGGGGGACCAGGTTTTACTCAGAGTATCTCCTATGAAGGGGATTATGCGATTTGGGAAGAAGGGGAAGTTGGCACCAAGATATGTGGGACCATTCCCTATCATCGAGCGGATTGGGCCTGTTGCATATAGACTTGGGTTACCGGAGCATTTGCACAGGATTCATGATGTGTTTCATATTTCCTCGCTAAGGAAATATCTTAGAGACGATTTGGCTCATTCTCACATTGCTTTAGAGGACATCGATCTCCAGCCTGATAGCTCCTACGAGGAGGGGCCGATTGCTATTTTGGATCAAAGTGAGAGGAAACTGTGGTCAAAGATAGTTCCGTTAGTACGTGTTCAGTGGCGACATCATAATGTCGAGGAGTCCACATGGGAACGCGAAAATGAGATGCGCGAACGTTATCCAGAGTTATTTTTACCAGGTACTTTCTAGTTCCGAATTTCGGGACGAAATTCTGTTATTAGGGGGAAGTATGTAATACCCCGTATTTTTGTGATATTTATTTATGGGATTAATTGAATTAAATGTGTATTAATTGAGAATTAATCCGGATAAAATACTAACGAGATGTGAGTTGGTATTTGATTATAATGCGTATATATGGTAGTATATGAATATTGAAAATATTATTATTAAATTAAAACAGGTTTCTCAAATTCGTAGGTCTTCATACCCTCTTATTTTAAAAAACCAAAACGCCCCCGAACAGTCTCGGTTTAGTCCAAAATTACCCCGAGACTCAACTAGTACCCCCGAGTATGCTATTTTGACTAATTTGACCCTTTCGGACTCATCTGTGACCTCTAAATTATCATTTTGAGTGCGCCAACGAGTCCGGAAGGGTCGAAATAGTCAGAAAACACTAGCCAGGGGTTTAGTTTGGGTCCCGGGGCATTATTGGGCCATACCGGCAACTTAAAAGGGCATTTTGGTAATTTTGAACTTTTGGGATTTATGACCAACGAATTTTGGGAATTAAAAATAGGGAATTTAATAACCCACTAACCCATTACCAGCACTTAAGTGATTAGAGGGCAACGGGAGTTAGAGGAAAAAGTTAGAAAAGTTCCCAAAGAGAAAACCTTAACCTCCATCTTCAACCTTCAACCTTGGGAGAGAAAGAGAGAGACCAACCTTCATCAATTCAACAGCAAATTCAGAGAATAATCTGAGGCAAGTGGTTTAATTACGTTAATTTCAAGCGAATGTTTCTTCCATGATTAGAAAATTATATAATCGCATTGTATTGGAAGATTTATAAAAACCCATGAGATTGGAGTTATAAATTCAGATTTTGATAAAGGTTTTCATGTAGAATTGTTATTGGGTGATTGAACTAAAAGAATTACTACTCTTTATGTTACAAAAACGGATTTATTTATGGAAATTTATGATTTTATATTCTAGGGTTCTTACTCATAAGATTTGGGGAAAAACTTTGGGAGATTTGATAATTAGGTGTTGTATAGGAAGATTTATCCCATGAATGTGTTAAAATACGACCTAAGTATGTTTAAGAATGATTAGAAACCTTGAACTACTGTTGCAATGATGTTTAGATGAGATTAGAGGTGAAGAAAATTGGGGAAAACGAGATAGGAGAATTCTGGGCTCGAAACTGTCACCTCGTTAGAAAGCCTGCCCAGGTCGTTCGAACGAGCTCGTTCGAACGAGCTTCTAACGAGTTGACAGTTTGACTTCTAACGAGTGGGATGTTCGTTAGATGCCTTTCGTTCGAACGAGATCTCGTTAGATGCCCACTTCGTTCGAACGAGACTTCTAACGAGTTGACAGATTGGCCTTTTTGGCCTGGTTTGATTTCTAGTGTCCCGTAACCTTGTTTAATTGTAGAGATAAAATTACCTTGATGACTAATTGATATAGTTGGGATATTCGGGATATATTGAGGAGTAAAATATAGAAGAATGATTTGAACCAAATGGTAATTATGGGTTAGGACGCGAATAACTAATTACGACATGAGGATAATGGATGATGTGTATATATAAACCGGGGACACGTGTATTGGTATAAGAATGAGAAGTATACCACTAATAAATTATGGTAATTACTAAGATGTGTGCATGCTTATTATATGTATATGATTTTATGTGTATGACATACCCACCATACTTGCTATCACGGGAGGTTTACGTTCGCTTAGGGCCATCTAATCTTTGTGTGCCCGGATTTAGATTGGTACCTCGAGGACGTAGTTCAAGAGAATGACTTATTTGTGAGTTAATAAGTCAGCTGACTATGGAGCGTAGGTATGTACGTGACCCATGGATATGTTGAATTATGTTCGCCTCCATTTTTGTGTATTGTGCTTATTCTAACAATTCCTGAGAGATTCGGAATTTGTAATCCTTATGTACATGATGTACCGGGATGGATAGCAGAGTATGTGTGCACCACAGCTTAGCCTCGGGGTGCTTATATTGTATATTTATGATGTGAATAATATACGGTTAAATGAAAAGGAATTGTTATGTTTAATTGCGAGTATAATTGTAGTAAAGTCTTGATAAAGATAAAATGGGATAACCTGCTGTGAAATGTTTTGCTAATAATTGAGAATCCGAGTTTAATTAAAGCCTCTATTTAATTGATAACGTTAGAATGTATAATGGGAATCGATTAGAAAGGGGTAGAACTTTTGACGGTTTAGTTAGATATGAATGTCACTTAGATGGGTACGGTACGTTAGGAGTGAAAAATTAGTCGAGAGGTGAGTATTCCATGTGAGTGCACGTCCTAACATGTATTTTGCATTCATTGTTTTAATGTTATTAAAGCACTTGCTATTTTTAAAATACTCTCCACTTTCGGGCTCTGACCCGTTTGCTTTCTAATCTATTTTTGTAAAAAAAACCTTTTAGGTGCCCAGACACAAGGACATCATGCATAGGATTTCCATTCAGGTGACGAGTTGTAGCTGTTTGTGAAAATTACAGGGCCTTGCTAGTAGACGCTTCTTTTGTCATGACTCTATTCAGTGTTCATCATTTGTAGGGCATGTCGCCCATTTCTATTAGAGACATTTTATATTTTAGTTATTCAGACTTTGGTTTGTAATTAATTCCGGATGCAAACTTGTTTTATTTATTTCCATATTGGGATTGTTGTGAGGAGTATTTCCTCCAGACTCATTATTACTTGTTGATTTCACTATTGGGATTTTATTGTGTATGGTTATGTTATTCTTCTTATTCTTCACTTATTTCATGTTAATCAGATTTAATTTAAAATTGGCAACTCGCTTTTTAAATACTAGGTGGTTAGTAATTATAAAAATGTTTTCGACAGTGATGCTATTAACTGAACCAACTTTGCATTTTGTATTAATTTTAATAAAGGAGTAGCTACCCGGTATTTAATTAGTCGGGGTGTCACAAGACCATTATAGAAGCTATGGACTAAGAGAATTTTCTTAAGGAGATGATGTGGGCAACTATTAATGAAACTTTGGAAACGACTCCACGCCTCACAAAATTGGCCATTGGGCTTTTGTCGAAAGTCTTAGATAGCGTGGCACATTTTATTTGTTTTGCGAATAGGGTAAAACTTAGATATAAACTTCTTCATGAGTTGTTCCCATGCACGGATAGAGTTTGGTGGCAACGAATGGAGCCACATTGATGCATTATCATGGAGAGAGAAAGGGAACAATTGAAGATCAATATTTTCTTCGTCTAAATTTTTATTTTTAAATGTTGCTCAAAAGGTGAGAAATTTTCTCAAGTCAGAAAATGGAGACTCGCGCTAAAGACCATGGAAGTTGGGTAACATAGAAATGGTTGCGATCTAGATCTTGAATTGGGTGGCGGGGGTAGGGTAAGGACGATAAATGATGGTGGGTTGGCCATTATCGAGAAAAAATAGTCCCTCAAGGCACGTTCATTGGACATGGTGGGAGAGTAGTGGAAGAATTATGAGTCCCTGAGGATGAAAGCTTGACTCGAGGCTATGGGGAGCGAGATTGATAATGAGAACATGGTGTTCTCCAAAGGATGAAGAAATGAATGGATTCCTACGAGAATGCACTAATCAATGATAGACACGCTGCCACGTGGGTATAAAATGAAGAAAATATTTTGGGGTTTTTAGAATTTTTGAAATAAAAGGGAAAATGTTTTTTGATTTTTGAAAAGGGGAAAGAAAATGAAAATATTTTTGGATTTTGGTTTCAAAATAGGAAGAATGAATGACAAATATTTTTGGATTTTTTTTAAAACGGGAAGTTGGAATCTCTTTTAAACACAAAAGGAAGGAGCGTAAAACTGACTACCAAAAGATTTTGAATTGATATATATAAGAAGACAAGTCTTAGCTAGTACATGGTCAATTTTAAATCTTTAATTAAGTGGTGGGGTAGTCAAATTTTAATTAATTCGCAGGTAAGAAAATCACGAAGTCTTATACGTCGTCTTTGAAAAAATTGTGTTCCTACTTTTTTCGTAACGAATGAGAGACTTGCCAATGAAGATTCACCACACTAGCTACTATGATTATCGGTCATCTAGCACAATGTTAAAGGAAGCACAACCCATTTTACTAGGCGACCTCACTTAAAACTCAGTTTCCCTCGACAACTTAGTTTTCTAAAAAAAAGACGATCGAGGATTGGCAGGCATGGAAAAAAATCATTAGAGTATCCTTCGGGTTCACTACACCAAAAAGGCTAAATTTTTACCTTTGGGCTAGCCAGCCTTGTCATGGTCGTTGACAATGACAAAAAATACGCGTTGTTTATCACGGTCAATGACCGTGACAAATCCATGACAACGGGTTATCACGGTCAAAGACCTTGACAGGTCCATGACAACTTTCTCAGTAAAAAACCCTACCGCCTCTTTTTTCCACCGTTTTAATTTCCAAGTTACTCTCTCTCGCGCCCGATTGCTCTCTCTATATATATATACGTTTTCAGGTGAGTTTGTTTCCTCTCTATCTCTTTCCTTTGTGTGTGTGTGTGTGTATATAGAACTTTGTGAGTGTGTGTGTGTGCGTGTGTCTGCGTGTGAGGGGGGCAGTGGGGGTGGCAATGGGAGCTGGGGGAGTGATGGGTGGCACTGGGGGGGTAGGGGTGGGGCTTCCAGGGGAAGGGGGTGAGTGGGGGGCAGGGGGAGTGATGGGGGTGAGAGAATCAATTTGGGGATTAATTTGGGGAGGTAAGAGAATAAATTTGTGTTTTGTTTTGGAGTAAGAGATTTTTAGTGTGTTGTTTCAATTTTGGGATCAATATATGGAATGTCACATGTGCGTGTATGATTCCGAAAATAGTATCAATGTTGTTTGTAGACTTTATACTTTGCCCAAATAGTGTTACCATCCCCTTAGCTCCTTATGAAATGGACTAAAACATATGAAATGCTCTAAACATTAATAACATTTTTAATTTGTATACATTGTAATTATATAGGACCCATTTCTCTATATTGAAAGTGAATTCTAATTGGTATTAATATTGGTAAAAATTGGTATAAATTGATTTAAATTTGAATTGGTATTGGTATTGATATTTGTATAAATTGGTATAAGTTTTAGTTCTTTTGCATACTTTAAATTAAATGAAACATACTTTAAATTACATAATTAAATGAAATCTCTCGAATTATGATAAGATATAATTAAATGAAACATACTTTAAATTACATATAGTGCGCATAGATACTAGCCTTCTAGTTCTTATACGTACGCATTCAATAGCCCTTAGACCCATTCGAGAGACATTACCCCTGTAATGAGATCTCTCGAATTGTCCAGTTTGGACAGTTTGGAACTGCATAGTTTCTGTATAATAATATTCTTAGTGGCTTAAGCTTGTTACTTTGGGGGGGAGTTCTGCAGTCGTATCTTAATGTTCTCTGGGTACATACTAGATGATGCAATATTAAGTGTTATTTCAATTGATAAATTGAAATGACACTCACACTTGCGAATCTATGTCGTGTACTTGGAGAACTATGGGGACATGTTGTCAAATTTTCCTCAAATTAGAACAATGTGCATGAATTGTTAAGTATATTACAGAAATATGCGGTCTCGAATTGGATAGGACCACTCACCCTTTAGAGAATATGGAGGAAATAGGAATTAATATTATAAATTGAATTTTAATTTCAATTTCAAATTAAAATTGATTTGAATTTGAATTTGAATTTGAATGCAATTAAATTTACGCATAGAAACTAGCCTTCTAGTTCTTATGCGTACGCATTCAATAGGTGATTGTTTATACTAATGGGAACTAAATATTCACACTTTTGTTCATGCTAATTCACGAATATATGCTTTTTACCCATAATAGGTGATTATTTGTAGTAGCTTTGATGGGATATCCTAAATACAAAGAGTGGATGGGTGAGACAAATAGATTAGGGAATGTGTTTTGCAGAGGTGCTAATGAATTTGTAAAATGCGCAAAGAGATGTCATAATGATGAAGATTTTTCGTGTCCATGTGCTAGGTGTAATAATGGCAAGGTGTTTGAGTGGAAAATAGTTACACTACATTTGTTAAGATGGGGTATGCAAGATAGTTATCGAATTTAGGTTTTTCACGAGGAACCGAAAGTTCCTTACAATAAAGCTTTACAACTAACCTAATTAATTTATCTATATTCTCAGCTCTTAAAGACAGGTGATGTGACATCAAGGCTTGCTCGTCTAGCCACTGGAACCTTGTTCATAGCACAAGAGTACAAAAAGTATCGACTGAACGGTTACATATTCGGTGCAATGGTGTACGAGAAAAATACAAATGAATAGAATTCAGGCATTTCATATAAGGATCTTACTTTCTTTCAAGCGAGCACGAATGATAAAGACCTCGTTGAATCTGAAATGACTTACTATGGTGTAATTCGAAATATATTTGAATTGGACTATGTAAACTTCAAAGAGGTTGTATTTTACTATGATTGGGTAAGAGTTGAGGATAAAAATGCTTGTAAAGTTGATCCTGGCACCAATTTGATCATGGTTGACTTGTCCAAGTTGACAAGCAACGAACACGTGAGCGATGAGCCGTTTATTTGTGCTTTTCAAAAATGTCAAGCAAGTGTTTTACTTAGAGTATATCAACAACGAGTCATGGTTAATCGTCCTACATGCGCCAAAGCGTCTAAACAGTAGTGTGGATGACTTGGCTGCACCTACCGAATATCAATCCATTTTTTATGGTAACCCGAATTTGAAAAAAAAAAAATTATTTGTAATAACTGTTCAAATTATTTGTAATGACCATTGGTTCTATTATTCTAGTTCTTTATTATTATCGGACAACAATTTAATGCTTTTTATTCATTTGTACTTGATCATTTTAATGCTTGTAATAACCAAGTGAATATGTTCATTAGAATTTTAATCAAGTTAAGCATTAATTCAAAGTCCATGAACCGGGAGTGTGTGTACCAGGGATGCCAGTGTGTGTGTGTAAATTGAAATTGGTATTGGTATAAATTAAAATTGATATTGGTATGTATTGTTATTATCGGATTTAATCATTAATTCAAACTCCATGCCCGGGAGTGTATGTGCGGGGGGGTGTAAATTGAAATTGGTATTGGTATAAATTGGCATTGATATTGGTATAAATTGAAATTGATATCGGTATTGGTATGTATTGTTATTATTGGATTTGAGAATTAATTCAAAGTTCATATACATGTTTGTACTAATAAAAATATTTTTTTACAAAAAATGACTTCATCCGGGCGCGGTAGTGGAGGCGATGAGGGCTCCTCGGCCACTAGGCCCCCAAAATGGGGCAAATTGGGGTCCGTCGTTGAGAATAAGACGACATTATTGGCTAGCATTCTAGAGTTACTAAAGGCGATCGTAGGCCCGGGGTACACTGATTGGAGGGTCGTGCCTATTGACCTCAAGTTCAACATCTGGGGCGCACTACAGGTAGTGTATTTAAATTTATATATATATTTATAAGTAACTAACACTTACTTTCGTTTTGGTTTGTATTTGTTTGATAGGAGAAATTCAGCCTAACCGCATATCTCCGTGACTCCACGTTGGAGCAATTGAGGGATCAATATAATACGTGGGAGAAGAATTTGCAGGCACGATACTTTGGGAAGACCCGATAGTCCATTCTGAGACTACGTGACACCTCCCTCGAAGGAGCAGATCTCATTGGTATAGTGGCAAAAGTTTATCGACAGTGAGACCAATGAGCAGCAATTGGCATCTCACCAATCGGGAAGGGAGAGCCAAGCAAAAAATTTAGATGTACACTACTCCGGGCAGACGTCTTACACAAAGGTGGAGCACGGGATGGTAAGTATTTATTTTTATTTAATTTTAATTATTTTAATTTAGCATTACTTTATATTACTTACTAATTCTGTATTATTTTGTTTCAGGACACGGGGAGTGGCCCTGGGGGTAGGCCACATAGGCTCGATGCGTATGTTGCAATTCGTACGAAAAGGGCAAGGACAATGAGGTGGTCTCAAGCATTGCAGCCACCATTCTAAGTTATATATGTTTAATTTTTTTAATTATGTTATAATTTTTTTATTTACTCAATTAACTAATCGTGTACTTTTTGTCTTTTCAGGCAAAGCTTAAGGAAGTGCATGAGTCGCAGTCTGATGCCGATAAAGAATCTTTGGCTACAGACGCACTCAGCCAAGTGCTCGGGCCAGATCGCAAGGGGAGGACTAGGGGGTGAGCTCACGGGTGGGGAAGTCTAAGATCATCGGAATGGAGACGAGCAACAGTGGGTTGGCACATAAGGTGTACAACCATGATGATAAGATGTCAAGGTTGGAGGCGACGATACTAGATATGTACGCCTTCATGAAGCGTCAGTTGGGCAAGGGGAAGGGGAAAGGGAAGGATAAGGAGGTAGAGGTAGACGAGGAGGAGGACCAGGACACCACTACTTCATCGCAGATACGCACGGACTCAGCGCCAAATAATGATCCATTTCCCATCGTGACCCCCGTCGAGCGGCCTATGTCAACAATCGGTTAGTCGAACGTATTTTTACTCGACATATATTGTGGGGAGACGATAGCGAGGGGATTGAGGGATCCAAGATTCCTCCCAGATAGGCCGATTCATGGACGTCCCCTCCAAGACATTGAGACAAGAGTGTGTGTCACGCATGTGGTGGAAGGAAAGGAGAACTCACCTTTGTGGTTGCGCGAACAATGCGGCGTGTGGGAGGGGGCGTGTGTGTAAATTGAAATTGGTATTGGTATAAATTGGCATTGATATTGGTATAAATTGAAATTTATATAAATTGATATTGGTATTGGTATGTATTGTTATTATTAATTCAAAGTCCATATACATGTTTGTACTAATAAAAACATTTTTTGCAGAAAAAAACTTCATCCGGGCGCTGCAGTGGAGGCTATGAGGGTTCCTCGGCCAGTAGGCCCCCAAAATGGGGCAAATTGGGGTCCGTCGTCGAGAATAAGACGGCATTATTGGCTAGAATTCTAGATTTACTGAAGGCGATCGTAGGCCCGGGGTACACTGATTGGAGGGTCGTGCCTATTGACCTCAAGTTCAATATCGGGGGCGCACTACAAGTAGTGTATTTATATTTATATTTATAATCAACTAACACTTACTTTCATTTTGGTTTGTATTTGTTTAACAGGAAAAATTACGCCTACCCGCATATCTCCGTGACTCCACATTGGAGCAAATGAGGGATCAATATAAGATGTGGAAGAAGAATTTACAGGCACGATACTTTGGGAAGACCCGATAGTCCATTCTGAGACTACGTGACACCTCCGCCCGAAGTAGCAGATCTCATTGGCACAATGGGAAACGTTTATTGACAATGAGACCAATGAGCGGCAATTGGCATCTCGCCAATTGGGGAGGGACAACTGGGCAAAAAAGTTAGATGTGCACTACTCCGGGTGGACGTCTTACACCGAGGTAGAGCACAGGATGGTAAGTTTTTGTTTTTATTTAATTTTAGTTATTTTAATTTATCATTACTTTATGTTACTTACTAATTCTGTATTATTTTTTTTCAGGACACGGGGAGTGGCCCTGGGGGTAGGCCACATAGGCTCGATGCGTATGTGGAAATTCGGACGAAAAAGGGCAAGGGCAAGGAGGTGGCCTCGAGCATTGCAGTCACCATTCTAAGTTATAAATGTTTAATTTTTTTAATTATGTTATAATTTTTGTATTTACTCAAACACTAATCGTGTACTTTTTGTTTTTTCAGGCAAAGCTTAAGGAAGTGCATGAGTCGAAGTTTAATGTCGACAAAGCATCTTTGGCTACAGACGCACTCAGCCAAGTGCTCGGTCCAGATCGTAAGGGGAGGACTAGTGGGTGAGCTCGCACATGGGGAAGTCTAAGATCGTCGAAATGGAGACGAGAAACAGTGGGTTGGCACATAAGTTGAACACCCATGACAATAAGCTATCAAGGTTGGAGGCGACGGACTCAGTGCCATATAATGATCCATTTCCCTTCATGACCCCCGTCGAGCGACCTATGTCAACAATCGGTTAGTCGAGTGTGTTTCTACTCGACATATATTGTGGGGAGATGATAGCGAGGGGTTTGAGGGATCCGAGATTCCTCTCGGGTATGCCGATTCATGGACATCCCCTGGAAGACATTGAGACAAGAGTGTGCGTCACGCATGTGATGGAAGGAAAGGAGAACTCACCTTTGTTGTTGCGCGAATAATGCGGCGTTCAGCATATTGCGAGGTGTCTCAATTCATATATTGTGTGGCCTTCATTCCTCCTCCGACCTTCTCCTTCTTCATGACATTATTTCTATCTTTTTATTTGGACATTTGGACATTGGATTGTATTTGTATTTTTTTATTTTAGTGCATGTTGGTTTGTATATGGATATTTAGATTTCTATTTTATTTGGATATATGTTGTTTAGACAAGTACAATTTTGCTATAACAGGTACAAATATATTGTTAGGCAATGGTAGTGGCCATACTGCCCAGCAATTATTTTTTAATTTTGCCCAGAATTATCATGGGCAAAAACTGTGATAAGTCCATGACAAAGAAATTTGTCACGATCTTTGACCGTGACAATTTTTTGGGTTTTGTCACGGTCTTGACTGTGACAAAACTTGTTAAGGTCAAAGACCATGATTGGACCATGACAAGTCTAATGAACTTATCATGGACTTTGACCTTGACAAGTCCGTGACAAAGAAGTTGTCACCCCCAGACTTGTCACGATCAAAGACCTTGACAAGTTGGACTTATCACGGTCAAAGACCGTGACAAGTTTGTTATTTTGGTGTAGTGGTTTCTCGTTTAGAAAGGGTCCTACGAACACCGAATCCTACTTGACTTGTTAGTTGGTTACTTTTAATTGAGAGATATCTTTGGTTAACAATGAAATGGGATTAAATAATTGAGTGGGTGATGAAATCCCAACTCGTTGCAATGATCAAGTATGGGTATTAGGTTAATTAACTCATCAAACCATCCAAAGTAAATAACAGTGCCTAAAATAACATAGGAGAAACTAGTCACAATGAATGAACTCTCTTGCAGAATATTCACGAATAATTAATAAAATAGCTCATGAGGCTTTTACACACGTGGGTTGAACACCAAGTTGAGTCGATCGGGAGGAATTTTTTCCTAAACTTAAATCGGCCCCAGGATTCCTATGGATCCAAAATATAGAGACTTTTAATCCACTCTAATGATGCTCTCTCTATTTTGCAATGTTTTCCTTTTTTCTTTTTGATTAAATATTAAATAGTTTGTGTTTAAATCACCACAAATAAATAGTACAAGGCTTAAATGATCCTACTACAACCACTTTATGAAGAAATATGCAAACGTACAAATGAAAATGAAAATCCACAAGTCTTCACGGCTCCCTGGCAACGGCATCATTTGATGAAAAGGTTTTTATGTGTCATTGTAGAATATCCTTTCCAATCAAAAATTTCCTTGAAATACCTTCATAATACTATAAAAACAAGTAAATGGGTCAATCCGTCTTCTAATGCATGGAACTAAGAAGTGAAATGACATTTTTATAATAAAAATAATTTTTCAAGGGCTTGGTTTCTAACTAAATATCATGCATCATAAAACAACAAAGTAAGAAGTAAAATGCTAATGTGAGAAAAATATGACATGAACAGGTTTGAGAAAAGACAAGGGTAAAGAATCCACCTCAATTTCTTAAATTTATTTTAGATAAATAATTTTTAATTTGATTACACTCCATATATGCATTTATATCACATGTTAATCCTCATCACACAAGCAATAAAAAAAATATCAATATAGAAAAATAATTTTATGCTCTTACAAACTCCAAAAAAATATATTAAAAATTCCTTATATGAACCACCTCTAGGGAAACTTCATAGAAAATATTTCAAAACACTAGAAAATATGAATTAAGGAATTTGGAAATCTAAATTACATGATTAAATTTAAGAAAATCTTGTCTCTAGTTCTACTCTTAAGAAAAATATGAAACTAATTTCAATCTTTTCATAAAGATAAAACACCCTTTTTCTCAAGGTATGAATAAGTGTAGAAGCTTATATTGAATAATCATAGGAGCATAAATAAATTGATGAAATTATTAAACTAAGATAAATAAGTCCATGGAGGCTTCATCTCTCCCCTTAAATGGGAGATTAGCCATCCATATGGATAAATTTGCACAAAAAGTGTAGAAATAATTCCATGTAACGACTTGTAAAATGTAAAATCAAGGATAAAATATGAATAACCAAGTCACCTTGTATTAAAATATCAATCTCTACAACTATTACACCAACTAAGTGTGAGAAATTATAACATAAATGAGATATTAATTTCATAAAATAGTGTCACCTTATAATCTAAAACAGTAAACTCAAATTCTCAATACAAATCTCTCACTAAAATATTCCTCTTCTCACTAAAAAAAACTCAAAAATGAACAAACAACCCATAAAAATGAGCTCATTAAAATCTCAAAATCTCTTCTGAAAATGGAAAATGAAACTCTCACAAAGAAGTCCTTAAGTTTATAATCCATAACCTTCCTCTTTCCCTTTGTTGCATTTAATATGTAGATGTGAAAGTTGACTTTAGGTTGCATGTATTTGCAATGTGTAAGAGAGGGAAAATTTGTATAGGCATTGTTTGGATATTTAAAAAAAAAATTACAGGAGGTGTAAGGCTTGGCATGGGAGAGAGAAAAGAGTTAATTCTCTCTCTCTCTCTCTCTGTATATATATATATATATTGCTTTAACCAAGAATATGAGAGAGAAGAGAGAGTAAGCGAGAAAGATGGAGAGGATAGGTAGATGACGAGAATGAAGAATGGGCTGGATGGGGGAGATGGTGTGTAGGGAACGATCTGTTTATATAGAAGCATGTACTTGTTTGAAACGGGGATAGAAGAGGAGGGGGTATGAGGTTGGGAAAGAGAAAAAAGGATAAGGTGGGGGTGATGTGGACTAAACAAAGTTAGTGACTAGGTAGGTTATACCTAGGTGTGTACGTTATGGGGAAGACAGGGTAAAAGTGAAAGAAGCAGGAAAACGGTTAGAGAAATATAAAGATATCGGGGAGAGGTTGAGATATGTTAGGAGTGTGCTTGGCTTGGGTGAGGCACAGGTTGGGGTATGGTACAGACATGCAGCGCTGCATGGTGTTGTACGAGTAGGAGTTGGTTGGTATTAGGTTTATTGTAAGCTAGATAGGTAGGTTTATGATTTATCGTAGGGGTGTGTGTATGGTGTATGTGTGTGTGTGTGTGTGTGTGTGTGTGTGTGTGTGTGTGTGTGTGTGTGTGTGTGTGTGTGTGTGTGTATATAACTACAAATATAATTGTACACACAAATAAACACAACAAAATACACACATAAATAAAAATAGACACATATAATAATAATAATAATAATAATAATAATAATAATAATAATAATAATAATAATAATAATAATAATAATAATAATAATAATAATAACACTAAAACAAACATACTCGTACTATAACACATATATATATGACAAAACTACACATGTACATATAATGATAGAGTTATGCACACATAAAATAAAAAGCATTAATAAAAATAATAAACACGGGCACACATATATTCATTTATATACAAAATAACACACACACATAGGTGGTTAAAAAATAACCAAGGCTATGGATATGGTTTGGGAAGGGCTCTATGGGTTATTTGGCGTCTCTGGTCAATAGGAAAATATGCATGGAGGCTTTTGACTACATTATTGCCGCAATTGCCTCGAATTAATCTTTTTGAAGCCGTAACTTCATATTGGTCTACAAAATATGAAATTACACACATAAGACCAATTTTAACAAGAACTAACAACTAAAATGAGTCTATTTAGCGTATAAATAACACAGTTTTAGGCGCTTATTAAACGTACGGCTTTTTTATTAGTGACACGTGCTAGAGGTTTGGCCTCCACCTACCTCGTAAAGTATTCTACTACCACTAACTGCATTGCCCCTTTTTTAGTGGGGAATGGTCCTAGTATGTCCATTCCCATAGGGAAAACGATCATGGATCTGCGATCGGAGAGGGTTCTTTAGTTGGTTGGTTAATAGCATTGGATGTTCGTTGACATCTGTCACATCTTTGGATGTAACTCCCAGCATTTTTTGTCATGATTGGCAAGTATTATCCTTAACTTATGATCAATAACCTCTTCAGTACAAAATTCCATCACAGTGGATGTATTTTTCCACTTTGGCTTGGATCTTCATAAACTTTGAGTGGTCGTCTAGGAGGGTCGTCCTTGGAGCACTAAACAAACTTGTTTATCCAACTTGTACTTGGTATGCTAAGTTTATCTCCTAAACCTCACCCAGCTATATCTAGGTTTATTAATAAATTCAACTAGGGAGTTATCGTCATCTAATATTTTCATCTTTACTAGGTGATCTATCTTGGTATTTTTTTCCCTTGAGATGTGGTCGGTCGTGAATACTCTCATATAGTGTGATAATTGTTAAAGGGGTTCTAAGGGTACCACAATTTTTTCTCCTAAATACCACAACTTTATATTTACTACAAAATACCACTTAATTATAATAGTTACTTCATAATACCACATCAGTGCCACCATATATTTAAAGTTCTAATAATCATTTACACACTTTCCCTCCATCTCTCTATACATTCAAACCTTCAAACCTTTCATCTTCAACTTCTAAAATTTTTATCTTCAAATCCATTCTCCTTCAACTAAAGATTAAACATCAGGTTGGTACAATGAATACACAACCCATTTGAATACACAAATATATATATATATACACACCCGTTTGGCCTTGAATATTTATCGAACCAATTTTGTTGTTCGTTCGATGTTCAACAACGAATCAAGTTCATCTTCTACATCCAACCAAGTTCATCTTCTACACGTTCTGGTATTATAGTACGAAATTAAATTACAAAGTAACTTGAATGTAACCTCGTCTGGACTGTTGCAAAGGAACTTGAATGAAAACGAACCAATGATTTTTTGTTTTTTATTATAACTTCGACTGGACTGTTAAAAAAGTTGCAAGTATGAAACTAGGGTTTCATTCGTTATGAACATACTGAATGAATTTCATTTATTCGACATGTTCATGACGAATAATTTTTTTTGAAACCTAGGGTTTCATTCGTTATATTCATACCAATTAGTTATAATGTTTTATCATGTATACGATGAATCAATGGATTCTCAAATGAGTATCCATTCGTTACATTCATACCGAAATGAATGACTTAATTCGCTATGTGTATGCCGAATTGATGAACAAGGAATATGTGTTTCATTCGTCACTTTTACCCCGAATGAACTTTAAATTTTCATGATGTTTGTAATCATTACATGATTTCCTATGAATTGATACATTATTATCTATGACTTATGTTTATAATTAGTACATGATTACCTATGATTTGATACATGATTACCTATGAATTGATACATGATTCCCTATGAGATAATTAAGTTTATAATCATTTACAAATTGACTTATGTTTATAATGCATGGAGGTCTAACATGGATAACCTAATATCTTAATCTCGCAAGAACCGAAAGTCGTTGACTGCCTCAGAGAGGAAGCATCGAGAAGAGATCTATGCTCTGTCAATTGCGACTATCCCAGATGTGATGGAGGTGGATACCCGAGTGGTGGATATGCATGAGAAGGTTTCGGTTCAGGTTGATGAGGAGGAGCTTGCAGTTGAGGACGAGGAGGTTCCGGTTGAGGAGGCCGAGGTTGAGGAAGAGGTCGAGTAGGGTCATAAGGCGAAGGACGAGGGTTCCGAGTCAGAGGTTGTTGCTCCCCAGCGGCCTGAAAACCCGTTTAGCAATTTACACAAGACCGCAGTAGCATATAGCCAGAAGAAAAAGGTGCCCGAAGAAGGCACATCTACTCTGAAATACGGGGGGCACCAATCTTAGCCTATTAAAATATTTCGAGCATCATGTGGCCTACGATATTTGGACTGGATCAGTGGTAATTTCATTTCCCTTCAATGTCAAATCATTGATGTTTGAAATTTTCCATTTCTTTCATAAACCTTAATAAATATTTTGCTTATATTGTAGGTGGAGCGGGTGCCGTTATTGTGCATCAATCACTGGACGAAGATCAAGGAGTGGCAATTCAGTGATCTTTCTGCAAGTGTACAAAAGAGGGTTTAGAGGACCAAGCTGGGGGGGCTTATCTCATCTAGCCATCGTTATTTAGATTACGCCTATATATATGCATTTATCGAGAGGTGGCATCCGGAGACTAACACATTCCATATGCCATTTGGGGAGATGACGATCACCCTCGATGACGTATTGGCGATCTTGGGTGTTCTTCTCGTTATATCACCTTTCTATAACCTGCATCCTGTAGTTAAGGAGGAGGAGGAGGAGGACGTAGTGGTCCCGTCACTTGTTAGGAGTGAGTAGGGAAGTTACCATGTTAGAGTTGTGTGACACCCCGCCTAATTAAACATCGGGTGATCAGGCCTTCATTAAATTAAAACAGGTTTCTCAAATGGTTCATTCTTAGCATCACTGTCGAAAACTTTTTAATTACTAATCCCCTAAGTAAAATTAGACCGGTGCCAAATTTTATCTTTCTTAAAACAGATAAATCAACCATGCGGAACAAAGTAAAAATAATCATGTACTATATTTCAAACAACAAAGTAAAAGTACAACAGAACTAAAGTATTACCGAATAAACCATCGGCTAAAAAAAAATCCCAAACAACAATAGAGTAACCACTAGTCTGGATCTAAAATCTGAGACTAATACCGGACAACAAGTCCATACATAGAAGAGTGTGAGATCCTGTACTAGATCTGAATGAGAGATATCGCCTAGTCAAAATTCTGTAAGCATCCACCGTACTACAGCTCCGAGTCTCTGGAATGGAATCATCATACATGGCATCCCTGTGGCTGGACACCTAAAAGGTTTTGAAAATATTTTATAGCAAGAGTTAGTACTCAAAACATTTTGAAAATATTTAGCAAGCGTTTATCACAATATAAAATGCGGTTATTGATTACACATGTTAGGTTCTCGTACACTCTCTTGAGTTAACTCACCCCTCATCTTTCGTGAACACCTAACGTTCTACACTTAGTTTATCTAGCCCTACTTCCCAAGCTAACTAAAACCAAAGAAGTCAACTGAACTTATCTATACCCAAGTTCCAGTACCGCCCATACAGTACAACCTTTTCACTAACATCTCGCGTATGTTAATTAATTCTCAAGTAACATTTCATCTATGTTATTTTTCAAGACTTCCCATTTAGTTTTACTACTAAAATTACTACAATTCTCACAATTGTTAACTTTCCCACTTATGTAATTAAGTTTCGCTACTTGAATTACTAAATAGATTTTCTCTATCTAAAGGTTCATTTCGTAATTAAGTTTCACTACTTAACTTACCAATTCAGTATGTATCTTCAAATACATCAAATATATCAATCTACTAACACACGGAAGTAGAATATCATCCAGTATATATATTTCACACACAATATATACTAAATATCAGTCATTTCTATTTTGTCCTTTTTATACACGTAAAGGACTCGTGGTTCGGAATGATTCATCGACCCCAAGTGAGAGTTGGTTCGTAATTTTCCATCGACCCCAACTATTTTAAAAATATATATATACACATATTCTGGTTCGAGACTCTCTCATCGCGAAACCAGTTCAAAGTTTGGTTCGGTATTTCTCATCGACCCCAAACATATAATAACTTTATGTTAGTTCGGAATGTCTCATCGACCCTAACATAATTAATTTAGGTATAATCTCTCTACCTAAAAGATTACATAATTCAGTAGGTACACGCCCGACCTATTAATCATATACGTACGTAATATTTTAATCTCATATATTTACCGTACAATATTCGCTTTACGATTTATCTCATTAATCGTATTTATTTGAGTATACACACAACTCTAAGGGTCCTAGTTACCCCTTACATATAATTTCAGTAGTTATTGCTTACCCTACTGGTCTATTACTTAAATTGAATTTACTTCGCCCCGTAACTCAATTTCCGAAGTCCCCGATACTCTACTAAATCGGATTATTCTCCTCTGTCCATAATCCAAGCCCTACACCCAATGGCCTTATTGGACCTCAACAATATACCTACTGGTCTTATTCTTACTCGCATATAAGTATAATGTAAATCCTAGAATACTCATTCATTCCCGAACTCAACGAAGGATTAGACACAAAATTTTTGGGAAAAACAACTTGCGTCGATCGATCGACGGCTGGGTTCGATCGATCGACATAGTCGATCGATCGATAGTTCAAGATCGATCGATCGATCGAACAGGGACAGACGCAGTCTGTCTTCTTCGTTGATCCTCTCCTCCATTAACAAATTTCCAAACTCCATTATTGTCCACCAAACTTCGACCCAATGATCCTAACATGTTTCCACATATACTAGGACAGTTTCTAACGTATCAAATACATCAAAACTCTAATTCCTTTAAAGAAATAATGAATTAAACCCAGAATTTCTTGAAAACCCTAGTTATGGTGTTCTTCCCATATTATCCTTCAAAATCCATATTTTAATCCGAAAAATCATCAAGTCTAATCTGAATCTTAATCCTCTACATAAGGTAAATCATTCTACATGCGATTCCTATCCCAACATGTATAAATATCATCTTTCTCCAATTAAAATAATGATTTAAACAAAACTATTCAAAAACCCTACACATGGGTATTATAACTTTATAATTTTTGCAATAAATAACTTGCCTTATGATCAGTAGGGTCTGATTTCGTGGTTCTTGTTGATGATTGATGATCTTCATCCTTCAATCCTTCTTCCCCAACAAGTTGATGGTAGAAATCCCTTTGAATCCTTCCCAAGTCTTCTTTTTGCTTTAGAAAGTTGTGCCTCTCTTCTCTCTAATGGTATTGGTGTTTGTCATGGGTGTTCTAACCCTAATTCCTCTATCATACGGCTGATATAAAACTCTAAATTTCGTAGGTCTCCATACCCTCTTATGTTAAAAGACCAAAACGCCCCCGAACGGTCTCGATTTAGTCCAAAATTGCCCCGGGACTCAACTAGTACCCCCGGGTATACTATTTTGACTAATTTGACCCTTCCGGACTCATTGGTGACCTCTAAATTATCATTTGAGTCACTTAAAAATATTACTCGTTCTCACCCCAACACGGTCTACACGCGTTAAGTAACTATTTACCACTCGCACTAAGTAAATAAAAATGATGCAATATATACCGGTATCTATCTTTCGATTAATATACCATAATTACAATTTTAAATAAAACTCTTTAAATTACTACTCTTACGTAATTTAAATCAAGAGGATATTTTCTCATTTAATTCTCCAATCTAATTAAATGGAATATTTGGAATATTCAGAAATACGGGGTATTACAAGTTGTTAGGAGTGAGTAGGGAAGTTACCTTGGAGAAATGTGGAGAGCATGCGGCCATCCATTTGAACTGGATCACTGAGAATTTTAAGGAGAGGTCGCGTGACACTAATGCATCGAGTAAAGACAAAGACTATTGGCCAGAGCCTACTTGCTCTACATTATTGGGTGCACAGTTTTCCCCGACAAGACAAAGAACAAGATTTTCGTGATATACCTTCATGTTCTTAGAGACTTGAAGAAGGTGGGGAAACTAGCATGGGGTATGGGCATCTTAGCGCATGTGTATAGGCAGTTGGGACTTTCCTCTCGTTCAGGTGTGAGGCAAATGAGTGGTTGCATCTCTCTTATACAGGTAACTAATAACACACATTCATATTTTTTCCATGTATGTTTATCAATTTCCTTCTTTTTTCTAATAAATTCGCAATGTGCGTATTTTATAGTCATGGATATATGAGCATTTTACAGGGGTTGGTGGATACATTGATAAGGAGTTTGATTAAACAATGCCAAGGATTGCACGTTGGTCGTTGCAGTCCGCCTCTCAGAAAAATGCATTTACAAACTTAATCAATTTTCGGGAGAAATTGGATGATATGACTGTTGGTGATGTGAGTAAATTCAAATATTTATTGTTACGTTTTATATTTTCTGACATCAAATTATTTTTTATTTATTTGTAGGTCATTTGGGAACCCTATCGAGATTCTAGGGCTGCTTATCCCTTCCATGAAGCTTCTGGTAAAGCGGGATTATGATTTGTTTTGAGGTGGGGGAGCCCTATTACCCTAAAAGATGCCTTGGACAAATGGGATGGCTACAAATCATACCACGTGACCCAATGACACCCTTGAAGGACGATAGGGGAGACAAGGCAGGTCGGTACAAAGTTATATTTGATATGCAAAAATAGTACCAAGAAAACTGGCAAGACCACCTCTTATCCGAGAAATCTAGGTTTGTGATCGTATCTAGCCCCTGGGATTGTAACAATGATTATATGGCTTGGTTAATTTCCATGTCCCATCCTAGAGTCCAAAACTCCAAGTTTCGCAGCGTGAAACAACAGCAAACGTCGTTGGTAAGTTTTTTGTCTAAACTTCTTCCGGTATTTATGTAATTATATATAAGTTTTTTATCTAATCTAATCCCATGGTGTTATTAACTGTTCCATAAACGGACGAGGTGCGCAAGGCTATGGACTTAATGAAGAACAATATTGATGATGGAATTGCTACTAATCCGGCCAAATTAATTACACGCGATGTGCAAGCCTACGATATCCTAGCTGCGGCCATCGAGGTAGGTAGGTTGGTTGTCATTGAGGAGCGGGTGGCAAAGAAAAGAAAGTCCAAAGCCGAGGGAAAAGAGAAAGTAGTTGAGGGGTCACATAGAAGTAAAAGAAAGAAGTAGGCCAGATGTGTTTGAATTTTTGTGTTAAAGTGCAATATATATTGTATGAACGCTTGGTTTAATGATAATATTTATTGATGAATGTGCAATTAATTTATTGGTTGTTGCTTATTTTGTATAAACATCTCTAATTATTGGTTGTGTATTATTTTCAAACTTGCATCCTTAATTGTTGGTTGTGTATTATTTTGAAACTTGCATTCTTGTTAGAGACTAAGATCCATTCGGCATGATTATAGCGAAACAAGCATCATATTTTGGGATGTATATAGCGAACCAGTTATGGTTAAACTTGGTTCGGTATATACATCCCTACCAGAATCCTATATGTAATGGATCATGAGTAGGGGTGGCAATTTTGGGAACGAAACGATCACATGACACGAAACGAAATGAAATGAAATCGACACGAAATTGACACGGTCTTTCGTGTTCGGGTCGTGTTCAGGTCTGGATTTTTGGACCCGCTATCGAGTTATGTCGTGTTCGTATCCAATTTCTTCCACGAAATTGATCCGATAAGGACCGGATAGTGACACAATAATGACCCAATTAAGAACACGATATATACCCTATGTAAACCCACTATTGACCCCATTTAGACCCATTATCAACCCACTATTTTGACCCATTATTTTTTTAATTCCTCATTAACGGGTCTAATTGTGTCCAATCGTGTCGTGTTAGGTCGTACCTAATCGTGTCCAATCGAATCATATCTACTTATCTTGTTGTCGTGTTTTTAATGTTTTGTGTTCAGGTTAAAGAAAATAAATATGCTATCGTGTCGTGTTCGGGCCCACTGGTTTCTTATCGTGTCGGGTCGGGTCGTGTGAAAACATGACCCTTTGATCCGTTTTGACACCCCTAATCATGAGGTCCATTCGGCATCATTATAGCAAAATAAGCATCATATTTTGGGATTTATATGGCGAACCAGTTATGGTTAAACTTGGTTTGGTATATACATCCATACCATAATCGTATATGTAATGGATCATAAGGTCCATTCGGCATCATTATAGCGAAACAAGCATCATATTTCGGGATGTATATAGCGAACCATTTATGGTTAAACTTGGTTCGGTATATACATCCCTACCAGAATCCTATATGTAATGGATCATGAGGTCCATTCGGCATCATTATAGCGAAACAAGCATCATATTTCGGGATGTATATAGAGAACTATTTATGGTTAAACTTGGTTCGGTATATACATCCCTATAAGAATCCTATGTGTAATGGATCATGAGGTCCATTCGGCATCCTTATAGTGAAACAAGCATCATATTTTGGGATGTATATAGTGAACCAGTTATGGTTAAACTTGGTTCGGTATATACATCCCTACCGGAATCCTATATGTAATGGATCATAAGGTCCATTCGACACCATTATAGCAAAACAAGCATCATGTCTCGGGATGTATATAGCGAACCAGTTATGGTTAAACTTGGTTCGGTATATACATCCCTACCGGAATCCTATATGTAATGGATCATAAGGTCCATTCGACACCATTATAGCAAAACAAGCATCATATCTCGGGATGTATATAGCGAACCAGTTATGGTTAAACTTGGTTCGGTACATACATCCCTACCATGATCCTATATGTAATAAAAATCAACTTCATTAATTAATCTCAACAAATAAAAAAAATACAACTTCATTAATTAATCTCAAAAAATCATATAACTTCATTTGAATATCATATCATACAACTTCATTAATTAGTCTCAACAAATCAAAAAATACAACTTCATTATTTAATCTCAAAAAATCATACAACTTCATTTGAATATCATACAACTTCATTTGAATATCATATCATACAAGTTCATTTCATACACCAAACTAGTCGATTTGGATAGGCTCATCTTTGGTTGCTACATCGTTTGGGCAGATTTTTTGAAACTCCACTACTTGTTGCGCATATCTATCAATCCACGATTTTGCTTCTGGCAATGAGCAACTATGTTAGTGACTTGCTACCGGGGGAATCGAACAACCGTACTTCAACTTCAAAGCTACAAAGTGATTCTTGCATACATGAGCAATCTCTATGAACATGGTATGAACGGTTCGTTCATGAAGATAGCTGCACTCAGGCATGATCATCCATGACTTGGACATACATGGGCTTGAATAATCATCCAACATATGTAGAATAGTGTTTGGAAATCAATCACCAAAATAATGTGCATAGAATTCAGTATTTGTCGTGACTTCTTCAATCAAGTCCGATCTCACCTATCTCCATCCATCTGGAAAAATCTGAGGCATTTAGCAATGCATCTAAACCCATAATTTTCGTCAGGTTCAACCTCCATGATATCTTCTACGCAATCTTTATAAAAGATTGGTATCTCATTGATATATTGTTTATATGCGGGGGAGTAGTTCGGGCACTATGGTGCTGGGCAGGTGAACTCCGTAAAATCAATTTTCTTCTTAGGCCTTTGGATCGCGGGGTGTTCCTTTACTGTTGATTGCCTAGCAAGTTCGAAGCTCAAGGGATCCCTTTTAGTTGACTTTTCGTGATTTCGCTCCTTAGCAGTTAGTTTTTGACCTATTGGGCGACCCTTGCAATGCTTTAGCACGGATGGCTCAAATAGCCTAGCAGTTGTGGGACACCCGATGTCCTTCAGTTTTCGAAACATGGCCCTTTGCTCATCGATAGTTGACCATTCCCACCGTTGTTTAAAAAGTATCATTTCCGACTTATAGTCAACCATATGGTACTTCGCTAATTCGGGCATCATTGTCAATTTGCGCTAATGTGCATCAACATCCCCCCATAGTATTGCCCTACCCTCCATCCGGTAGATAACCAATTCATTAGCGCACGGTAGATCATAGATGTTGCATGCCAAGTGTAGGCACGATTTAACATCCATGCCTACGGTATCACAAATCTTCATCTCCTCAAGAATTAGGTCAATGTCATAATGAGAAACCCGGCATATGAGCTCTCGTAAAACAGGAATATTATGGGAATGCTTTAATTTTTGCAAAGAATCCTCAAACTCCCTCATGATCTCCGTCACTTGCAACTCAATGTAGTTGTGCATGCCGGTAAAAACCTTGTCAAAAGGAAGTTGAGAACTCTCCAAGTGCCTCTTCAACTTACCATGTGCTCTTTCACAACGGTTAGTAGTTCGGTTGCCTTGGTGCCTAACCATATTTGTCCACACATGAATGAAGCTCTCCCTTATATTGTACCATGTACACTTTATGTACTGAAGCGTGTTCAGGAATGCAACCCAATCATAGTGAAATAACATCCACTCTTCATTAAAATCACTCTTGGTGGGGGATTCAACTAAATGCATCCAATCCCTCATGAACTTCTTCAATGTATCCTCATCGTTGATCTCTTTCCTAGCATGGAGCTCCACATTGCGATGAACGTGGAAGTGCAAACCATTGTTCTCGCCTCGGGTAACACAACCCGCAATGCGTTCATGCATGCATACTCCCGATCTGTGATGAAAATTTTGGGACATGCAAACGGGTCGAATAGGGATTTCAGACGTCCCGACGCCCACCGATAGTTCTCCACTTTCTCCGTTGCTAAAAAGGAAAAGGAAATATTGAAAGTCCTACCGTATGACATTATTCCAACCATCTCGAACAAAGGCATCTTGTATCGATTGGTCTTGTATGTGCAGTCAACAATGACAACGGATGGAAAACACTTGGCTAGTTGGATTGAGTTTGGATGCGCCCAAAAAATGTCTTCCACTTCCATGGTAGACTCATCCATTCTATACCAATACACGTAATGCTTATCCCCAAGTAACTTCATTAATTATTTCATCGACGTTATACCCTCTCATTTTGAGATCCTCAACTTCCCCTTAGCATTGTAAATTGTTTTCATGGTCAAAACATTACTAACATTACGACTTTTAATCGTCATTATAATGACGTCCGACTTTACACCGCTCAAGGACATCTCTTCAATATTTTTTTCCACCGAAGTAAGCCGACCCACATATGCATGTCCAACCAACGTTTTCGAAAATGGGTGATTGTGAACACCCCTAACGACAAACAAGATTCACTGTCCATTGTCAATCGGAATGCCCTTCAACAATGTGAGACACTGTAGCACTTCCGAGTGGTCGTGTCCTTATTCCTACCATTTTTCTCTTGGCCACTACCTTTATTCCCAACATTCTTCACGTGATGATCACGGTACTAACCTCCCCTCTCACAACCAATGTGTAGACGTCCCTTACGCATTACAGAAGGTGCATCGAACTTCGTGATGACTATCATTGTTTTGACTAATCGGGCTTGCTCTTAAGCCCAATCAACCAAATCTTGTCCTGTGGGAAATACCTTATCCGTAAAAAAATATCATTCTAACATCAACTCCTAAAGAAGCATCATCCCCGTTGGGTATCTCCATATTTTCTAACGCGTTGTGAAATAATACGGAGTTGAAATCCAAGAAGGGATCCTGCATAAGCAAAAATATTATGAGCTGATTTTTGTATGTGCGGATCAATATAAGTGTTGAATTACTTGACTGTTTGGGCCTAAATGACTTAACTGTATTCCAATTACATTCGGGATGAATCTGCCGGAATTATTAGATTTTTTCGGTGTAACTATCCCGAGTCATTATAGGTTTATTCGGGGTAAATATCGCGAAGTAAGCTCAATAATTCGGCATATATATGCGGAATAATATAAGGATAATCGGGATGATTATACCAAATTGGCCTATTTTGAAAAAAAAATATAAGTTTGGTTCGGGATGGTTATCCCGAAATTGGGACTTCATTTCGGGGCCCCGATCCCGAATAACTGAATAGTGGCCGCACGATTTTTGAAATTTTTTATTTATTCAATCCCTTAGAATATACAAATTTATATATAATGGGACCCAAAGTTTACCTCATAAATGTCATTTGTGGAGTTTTCATTTGCTTTGAATGTGTTGTTATTGTCTTTGGTTGGATTATTCATTAGTATTTGTGTATTTACTAATAAAACCAAATGGTTGGTGTGTTGGGGGACAAGAAATTTAATAAGTTTGTGGGGACCAATGGAAGAAAACTTTGATAATATTGAAGACGGTTGGTAAAAGGAAGGTTGAATTAATGGAGACAAAGTTGTCTTGAGTTTTGGTGAAGAAGAAAAAAAGTAGGATTTGGAGTGTAGTGGGTAGAGAGAGATAATGTGTTAGGTTTTGTGTTAAAATAATTGTGAAAAAAACATATATACAATGTGATGGTCCTTAACAAAAAACATATTTTTTATCTTGTGGTATTTTATAACAATAAGTGTGATGCCCTTAGAAACTCCCTTATTAAAACCATTTGAGGTAGGCCACCATATTTTTCACTTTGGCTTCTTACTCCATTAATACTTGCTCAACAACTATTCGCAAGTTGCTCAAGAATTGAACTTCGTTAGCTTTAAGGGAGACTGTTAAATGTACCCGAGCAATAAGTACCTCGTACTCTATCTTATTGTATAATACCTGCAACCCGAACCTCGAGTCATATTCCATGATAGAGCCATCGGATGTGTAGATTATTAGCCTCATCCTCCTACTAGACTTATTGGATTATCCATCCATATGAATAACCCAAACTATTTGTTGTGCATTTACTTCTTGCGGGGTTTAGCCACATTCAAATTCATGAACATAGCCAAGAAGTTTGTCACCTCATGTCCCTTAACGGCCATCGTTAGTTTATATTGTAAGTCGAATTCTCCAAACTCTACCAAATATTTCATTAGTAGTCCGAACACTTTTGGCCTATATAAAATTTGTCTAAGAGGGTGATCAATGAGGACGACTATCGTATGCACCTGAAAGCATGGTTTTAGTTTCTCATCATTGATTATAAGTGTGAAGGTTAATTTCTCAATCTTTGGATATCTAGACTTTGCTCCTTTGAATGCCTGACTCATGCAGTAAATCGGTCATTGGATGTCGTTATCATCTTTTATCAGTATTGAACTTACTGTTGAGGATTAGATGGTACAGTCGAACACTGGTTTGGAGAGGAGTGGGTCTTCATCAAAATACTTATTTAGGTCTTGACATGATTTTTAGCACTCACTTGTCCGGACGGAGGCCTTCTTAAGTTTCTCAATAAAGGTACGCATTTGTCTATTGGTCTGTTGATAAACCTATTCAACACAGCTGCCAATTCGATCGTTGATTGAACCTCCTTGATTATTTTTAAACTCTTTATATATATGACAACTTGTATCGCTTTGAGTTTTAGTGCTCGAAAAATAAACTAAAGCAATAACTAGACTAGGCATTGGCCGAAGCATAAGCACTGATGAGGTCCTCAATGCCTCTATTCCCCATCTAGTGACCATGAAACCCAAAAATTTACCAAGGACATACCAAATGCGCAATTCTCTGTGATTAGATTCATGTTGTATTTCTTAAGGATGGTGAATGTTTCTTCAAGGTCAGAGATGACTGTATTGTTCCAGGATTTTCCCCAGCATGTCACCCATGCATACCTCCATTTTGCCTATTTGCTTCTCAGACATCGTGTTCATAAGCATCTTGTAAGTTGGCCTGACATTAGTCAATACGAAGGGTATAACATGATAATAGTAGGTTGAAACACCCTAAATATTTGATTTACTTGAGTCTACCTATTTAATTGTTTCAACTTGTTAAAATATTGCATCAAAATGTATTTTTAGTTCAAGACCACTCTATGATTCATCATCTCAACTGTCCAAGACTACTCAAGACTCACCTCAAGACCCAAGACTCAATTCAACATACATATCTTAGAAAGTAAAGGTATAACACAAAGTGGATGCACGTATCATTTATTGCACACTTTGACACATTAGGCACTCATGTATTTCATATTGATATTATTGATAAGTGTCTACAAAAAATTCATTAAAATTAAAAATGGATTAATTTTTGTTTTAAATAAATTTTCTGAGTTTAAAATAATTTTTTGAAATTTTATTTGATTTTTAAATAAATATTTTAAACCAAAAAAAAATTATATAAATGAAAATGTCATTTGTGTCACATGCCTTAAACAAACACACTTGTGTTTTCACACACTCACAATGTAGGGTACATTTTTATTCATTGATAGAGATTTAGATATTTGGTATTTTAATGTTTCATCCATGTTACCTTTGACCAATCAATAGGAGAACTTTGATTTCTTACACATATACGTATATGACCATGAATTCATTATGAGCTTTTTTAATTGACCTATTTAAAATTGATTTGACCACGTATTTGTCCTTATGACCGAATATAGACTTTGCAATAATTGGTCTCGGTTTGGTGGTTTAGTTTTGGATATTATCAAATTCTTTAGAAGGTTTAGTGTAACTAACTGTGATCGATTATGAGCATTAGTCATATTCCTTCCATTTTATCCGTTAGTACCCTAATTTGGCAGCTTGTAAATTAGGAGATTTAAGTCTTTGATCTGTTAGGATCTTAATTATTGGTTAAAACTAGCATGCAGGTCACGTTTTATAAATTATTAGTTATTGTATTTCTATGTTGTAAGACAATATATATGCTGAATTAAATTAGAATGAATAAATTAAAGTAGAAAATGTAAAATTAGATCCCAAATAGTTGAAGAATTTATATGATAATGCATGACAAACATTTTACTATGTGCAACAGTTTTCCCAAAATTTGAAATCTTTGAAGTATGTTAGAAGCCTCGGGAAGCCTTTCTCTCTTCCTTGTATCTTCTACGGAATGATGATGTAGAGAAGAACAGCTTTATTTATTCCTGCAAGATTTGAAGTAATACATCAATAGTTAATAAATTTGGTTGTATAAATGACATATTGGTTAAAATGTATTTGTCAATTGTTACCTGATTCAGTCATCTTCTTCAACGGTATCTATGTATTTTCTCCTTTTTTTGTATCTGATATAATAAAGTTATGTATTGGTGGAGACATTTGTTATATAACTTGAACCAATATGTAAACTATATTACCTTTGAAGAACTTTCGCAATCCTCAGTGGTGGCATTATCAGTAGGAGTGTTCTCGAATTTTGTAATAGTGTAGCACTCATTTCCCATTATCAAATTAAATTTATTGAGTCTCAGAAAGAAATGGTATTTTTTACTAATGATGTTTTTGAATATACGGTTCACGTCCTTTTTATATCCCTGTAAGAGTTATATATATTTATTTAAAGTTGTGATATGAATAGGAAGAAATTGAATCAAATTATTTTGTTTATGTACCTTATTCTCATAGGTGTCAATTTGAGATAAAGCCAACTAATTTTTTAGCCACCTTGTCGAAGAGAACGAATGTTGTATCACCACTGTAGTCTTCAACATCCACTTAAAGTTTATATCTATGAACTTAAATGAAGTAAATAAATTTATATTTGTGACATGGTAATAGATATGTTTTAGTAAAAAGTATGGATTGTATCTTACTTTGGAACTCGAAAAGTGGTGTCTATGTTGCAAAATTTTGCAGTTGTACGACTCTACTAGCTTTGTCAAGATCTTGTTATAAACTTTGCAAGAGATGTAAGATCAACCAAACTTATCATTCACACGAATAATAATGCTTGATTCTTGAATTGATACAATCTTCACCTGTAAAATTAATGTAAGTTAAAAAAAATTATGTAAATTAATACTATAAAATATTGAATATTGACCATCAATACCTCATCCTCTGATGTTGAGCGTATTTTTTAATAGCAAAAATGTTATCCATAATGGGGCTCTCCGAATTTGATGTTAAATTTCGAGTTGACCTTAAATGCTCAATTGATTAAAATTGCGAAGGATTTGAGCTTCCGATATAAAGTGTATGGAGAATAAAGATATTTAGTGAATAAAGTTAGATTTGGATTTAATAATTTCATCATTTACTTATCCATTAACGCCTGAACCTTTGGTATTGTGATATTTGTGTAGGTCTTTGTTGCATTTGGGGATGACAAATATATATCTGCCATTAAAAAATATATATATCAACTTGATATGAAGAAATTTTATATGATTTAAAATATTTATATACCTCTGAAGAATTTGACATTGAGTGACGTAATGGCAATTGTTATTGGAAACTATCCAACATGTTGTAGATCATCACTGAGCTTAATTGTTGAATATCCCCAGAAAGTTATTTTAAGCTTGTTGTTATTGAATTGTATACAATTTGAAGTAAATTTAGATTGTAAAAATTTAGACTGTATAGAATAAGGAAGTAAACGTAATAATATAAGTTAAAAACTTATTACCTTGGATCCAAAATTTGAATGTCTAATTTCTCGACATTATTTTCGCTAAGATTCATATATTAAAGTTCGCTTCTTCCACTAAGAATGCCACACACAACTGGATAAAACAATTATTTAATTGTATATGATATATGTTTTCGTAATTAATAGAAAGTTTAAAAAATACATGAATATGGCTAATATTTTACCTATTAGCTTGTCCTTGTTAACGACTCTGTCTTACATTGTATTGTAGTCAACGAATTTAAATTTATGTAATGAAATATTACGTATGTCGTCCTTTAATTCTTCTACAGATGTGTTGGGCTTGAAATTTAGTACACATGAATGTGTAACATCTTTGTATCCTCTATTGTTAGCAAGCACCTTTAAATTTGAGATTTTATATATCTTTCCTTCTTCAAATAATGGATCATATTCGGAAACTTCGTCCTTCTAAATAATTGTGTGAATGTGGTCGTCCTACTAACATTATACAAAGATATCATATTCTAGTACAAAATTCATATAATAGATCGGCTTGATGTGAATTTTAACAGTTGTGAAATAAATGGGGGAGGTATGTATGATTGTGTTTTGTACTTTTGGAAAGTAAATTTGATGAACATTCGGTAAACAACACAAAAGAATGTAATTCATGAAGTTAAATTTCATATATGGCTACAGTAAAAGCATAAGCTACTGACAATAAACATCAATTTTTTTATATATGCACATATTCATAAAGTCAATATATTATGCAGTTCAGTCCATAGTATAAGAAAGCAGTGTAACTACTCAGATTATTTAGTTATAGAGGAATCAAGTAATAGACTAAATTTTGGGGCAGACTGTAACAACCCGCCTAATGGGATACCGGGCGATCACTCCTATATCAAATTATAACAGGAGTTACATATGGATCATTCTTAGCATCACCGTCGAAAATCCATTTAGTTACTAATATCCTATTAGGCGAGCGTTAAAAACTTTTACTTAACTACTCTTTTTAACTATTAAAATAAAACATCCACAATTTAATGCGTAAATGAAATAAAAAGGAAAATGAAATGAACTAAAATAACCGAACACTCGGTTCAAATTATACAACCATATCGAATATCGTGCAAAGAATAAATAAAATCAGTTGGACCATTGGCCCGAATGTTTGTACAATACCTCCTATCTAGAGTACAAGGAAAGAAGCGTCTACCGAGAACCCGCAAGCATCCACAGCTGCTGCAGCAGACGTCTGACTCGAAAGAATTTCCATCCAGGCGTCCCTGTGTCTGGACACCTATATATATATAATATATATAAAGAAAGGAGAGTAGATAAACGGGTCAGAGCCCGAATTTTGAAAATATTTTGCAAGTGCATAAATGCTTTATTTTTAGAAAAATAGTTTTATCTCATATTTAAATTGGTATCGCACTCCCATGAGATACCCCTCACCTCTCCTCTAGTAGTGCACACCTAACACATCCTAACAACACTTCCTAGTCAAGCTACCCCGCCTAACTAGTCTAATAACCTATCCACTATCTACCCTAGATAGTCCAAGTGCTAAGGGCTAAACTTCCCCCCATTCTCAACACTACACTAAGTTCGTGCGTGGGGTGTCTCGCAAAGCAAAATCCAAACAAGTAACCCCCCCCCCCCCCGATACACTACTACTTGGCAGGGTTAATGGTAGAGATCCATTAGGCCCGTAGCACATACAAATGTATAAATATATATATGTGTACATTTACAATATACATCCGGATAATATCTCCCGGACTGAGGTTTACCAATTCAATTATATCTTTATAATACACATCCGGATCTACCTCCCGGACTGAGGTGTATTCGATACACAAAGTATTTATCATTTTTATTTCAAAACTTTCCATTTCCCTTCTCATATCCAGGAAATGTATTTAAAAGCCAATTCATTAGCATGAATTGCTATACCAAAACATATATCTTTTTAAAAGCCAATTTTATTAATATAAAAATGATTTTCCTTTTTCAATTATCCCATTTCCCTTTTTATACTCAGGAAATGTAATTAAAAGCCATTTTTATTATCATAAAAATGCTTTTACCATATCATATGCTTCCACATCCCTACTTCCATCCGGGAGTGTTACCGAAGCTAAACATATAACCCATTTCCCTTCCTATATCTAGGAAATGTAATTAAAGTCAATCTATTATCATGAATTGCTTTAATATAACGCGTTCTAAGACCGCCCGTCCGGGTTTCCCCACTGTGCGTGCCCCTAAATGGCTATCATCTTCCAGGGCCTATCATCAAGACAACCTGGGATCCTACATCGCAAGACGTCGGGAAGCGGCCATGTGCCTGCGGGATAGTCAAGACCACACCCAGAATCTCCTAACCAGCGCAGAAAAATATATATCAACAAACGCTCACATGGCCTATAGGACTATATCCACCCTGCATTCATTAGCCAGGGGGCTTCACCATACGTACGCAACTTCCCTTATGATAGCGATTTAGAGAGGTGTGTAATCCATATTTTATCAATTATGAAAATCATTTATTTACCATTTTGAAAATATTCACTTTTATATTTTCAAAATCATTTCCATCATAACATATATATATACCTAAATCACACAGTATATACATATCCTATATATTCTTCCTAGAATATATATAAACGGCCATAGTGGCAGCGATAACCAATAATCCCAAAGATTCCCTCCAGGAATCATAATCATGCATTCATATAAGCATGATACTAAACCCAAAGTATTTCTTACTTTAATAATCACTATATATCTCAATCCTATCTAAGGATTTATTGGATATCTCCAATTATACCATTTCTCATTTAGCGAATATATAACTATACTCCCCAAATTTATTCTAATCCACTCATAGGATTCACTCAACCAAGATCAATATGATTATGTTATCTCTTTAGATCATAATCCTCTTTAATACTCAAATTTTAGAAAGCCCGCTTTAAACTCAAAGAGGAGAAGTAATAACAATCTCCAAAATCTTGGGTTGAAAACAGAGTACCAGTCGACAGGTCCTAGACCCCCGATCGACCGCGGGTTGTAAATAAGCCTACGAAACAAAGCAGTAGACCCTTTCTCCTTGACGCGGTCGACCGGCCATAGGCGCGCGGTCGACCGGTCACACCAGGTCCCAAAACTAAATTCCTCCTTTTTCATTATCCAAGAACCCAAATTTCATTATCGGGGTTTCTAAACTACCCCAAAAATCATCCAACACATCTACACAATTAATTCTAGCCGTAATTTTTCCAATTCCCTATTTGATTTCCGAGTTGATGATTTCAACCCGGAGCTGTCATCTTGTAAAAATCATATCAAATCGAGGAAAAATCAAAAAAATACGCGGTCGGCGCCCACACGACCATATCGAAAATCTCATCAACTTTCGTGTTTTGATCGAAAGCTAAATAAATTCTTTTCCTAGTCAAAATAACCCCACAAGCTTACGGGTTACTATTCATTATCTCCCCAAAATCCCAAAATCCGTTTTTCTCCATTTTTGTTGTTTCTAACCTCATCCAACAACTCAATAAGCATCTAATCTTTGTTTAAAACTAACACATTGATTAATTTGGGGTATTAAATCATTTCTCTTAGTTTTAAACCCTAATACCATAAAAACCCCAACTTAACATTTAAACCCATTTCAATCCATTTATATACTCCATTAACATGGTTTTAACACTAAAAATCATTAAGAGTTTACACTACATTAATATGTAAACTCATAATCAACTTTTACCCAATTTTATTTTAAGGGTTCTAACCCCCAAAATCATATTTTTACCAATTATGATATGAGATTAATGCACAAAAGTAAATAAAGCAAGTAAACACTTGCCTCGAGGATGAAATCCGATGACCTCGAGTCGAATCCGGCAGAGTTTGGGCCGAATCTCCCTTTTATCCCCTTCTTTTCTCCTTCCTCTCTCTCTTCTCTCTTTTTTTTCTCTTTTCTTTCTCTTTTCTCCCTCTCTCCCTCTTTATAAAGAAAGAAAAGGGGTTTAAACCCTTAAAACCCAAAAACGACTCGTTTACCCAATTACGAGTTACTTTTACCTCTAAAATTACCCGAAACTCAATTTCGACAATCGGACACTCTTTTCCGACTATCTCGGACATTCCGAGACTCATGGCGCAGTCGAAATTTCCATCCGAGGTACTTGACCACAAATCACTATTCTAATCCAAAATAATTAAATGCGGTCTTCTACTCAAAATCTTACCTCTTTTGTCGCTATACTCCACGGCGACATATAATTAAATTACTTCGACCTATATAGTCCCAAAATAATTTATAACACCCTTCGAAAATTATTAAATCCTCGAAAATCCCAAAAATTAATATTTCGAGAAATTTTCCAAATTCCAAATTATACTTAATTATGGAATTTAATTGTCTCCAAAAGGGCGGGTTGTTACATACTCCCCCTCTTACAACGGAATTTCGTCCTCGAAATTCAGATACGACCTACACCACCAATCCTAGGATCACTCCAAATCCTAATACCTCAAGGGGAACGATACTAACTCAATGGTTCTCAACCATACACTATGCGGCTACCGCAATCATAAAGTGACTCTAATACGTCACTTAATACCCATCCTCTAAAATGCCTCTCGGCATGGATTTTCAACCTTATATACTACTCCTATCTTAACTAGGCGGTATACAAAACCACCTTACCAAGGCGCCCATACACCTTCCTAACTTGTGCACATCTGCACATCCGTAGTGAGCGTCTGACACGTAACACTCTCTCCCAATAAGGGTCTCCTTTCCTCGGTGTAATACTCACCTATGGGTCCTTCCAACCCGCGAAATTTCAATCCTCCTAACCTCGGCGCCGCTAACTCTAGCGAACCTACATCCTAAAAATGCTACGATCTATGCGTTACCCTACCTAGGCGAAACGAGTATCCTAAATATGTCCCTATTGCCCAAGGCCTCTCTCAACTCCCGACATTTGCTTGGTTTCGTGCGTGGGACGTCTCGCCAAAGCGAAATTCAAACAAGGAACCCTCCCGTTACACTACTCCCTCACGTTGTCGGTCATCGAGATATAACGACCTGAGGCACACCAGCGGGACATCCTAAATCCTGCCTACGCTAACCTACAAATGCATTTCTACTATCTTATCCTTCCGTCCATACGGAAGGAAACCTAACTAATCGAAGTGCCTACTCTCTGTAGGAACACTACTTACATCACACCGATCACAGATTTCCTCCAAATTTTCCTTCTTATTAAGGCCTGGCTATCATCCTCAAATCAATTTATCTAGGTCCTACTCCACCCAACTACTTGTGGTGAGAGGACCACTTTAGTGCTTTTCCATAGCACAATATTTCCATAAGCGTACCATCATCACAGGGCTCATAGTCTATAGTGGTTCATCCACACTATAAGACTAACCCACATCCTTGCATCCCATAACAGCTCTCCAAGCCCGGCGCCGTTAAGAATCATGTGTGGAGTGTCTCGCAAAGCGAAATCCAAACAAGGAACCCCTCGACACATTAACACTTGACTTCGTCGGTCACACAGTCCCGTTATTTCAGACATGCAACCGGGACAATCCTATCCCTTATCAACGAAAGGTAGTCTGAACTCCTATCTCTAACTAAGAGTCACACCACCCAGCGCTCGCACTAATTCTAAGTCCTTGCGCAAACCAGTACTGAGCTAAATCTTACATCTCAACAATGATCCTGTGGGCCTTAAATTATATCTATAAGGTTGCCACACATACCAACCAAAATAAGGAAGCCTCTACTCATCGAGGTTCCATCAATCCATAATAACAAAGGTGTACTCAACCTGTATCCAGGTGAGACACCGCAACCACAATCTGTTCCCTCCAGGAACTTTGGACACGATAGACTTGCCATTCTTAGCCTGCTATCGCTCCGAATATACCATATACATTATACGTATATATACAAAATATAAACACCCGCCTCTATGACGAGTGAAAGAAAACAAAATTCCGCTATCGCGGAAAAATACATAGGCCTACATTATTATGTTATCGAGACCGAAAAAAAACTCATATTACACACACGAGTCTAGGGCTAACAAACACCACAACTTCATCTAGCCACACCTCTTACCAAAATTTCTTAACTCTAGGCCCCATCTGGGAACCCTAATCTTGTCCTTTATTCCTACCGGAAAAAGGACTAACCGTGTGGCTCCGCACTCCACAACACCATTTCCATCATTGGTCTTCCTGACCATCATGGAGTTGTCAACACCATCTGACTCTATAGCCTCGCTCCTTACAATCACCTTACTAATCCTCTTAACTCCTTCGTTAAAAGGAAATTCCACCACCGGTTTCAACAATCCTCCCTCATTAAATCTCCCCATGTGGATGTCCCCTCAGGGGCACCTGAACACACCCACATTCTCCGTAAGTGTTAACAACACTTCTCTAGTGAGCCTATCCTTCCTGGAAAGGACTCATTTTTCATTGTACCTTCCTTACCTCGGTACAAAGTTCACTTCTCCATAATGTTCTTTATTCACTGTCGGTCTTTGGCCGACCCTTATGTGAATAATTACGAAACGGAATTCTTCTCCTTCCTGCAGAATCATGGGGACTCACGGTTAAAACTATCTGTAATATCCCTTTGGAACCCTTATCTCCACGGGGTAATTCAACTTGAGTACCACTTTCTACCACAGTAGTACTTGGTTGCTCATAACTACTATACTTTAGTAGCCGTTGCAACAATCCTTAGCAATTTGCCACAAGGAGAGTGGCCTCTACTAAGGTCCTCGTCCCCATCTTCTACCAGCTTCCCCAGCTAAGCCTTGCCAACTGTTGTCCTCCCCGAGGCCCTCCTTGGACGTCCTTCTTCGATCGGCACACACGATCCTAGAACGAGCACGCAAAGGATTACTAAAATCTTCTAACATGGCAGGAGAACGAAATCTCACAGAGAAATCAACAATCCTAATCCTGGGGCTCTATAACAAATCGAGAGCAACGCTGAAAGCGTAGTACGTCCGCACAGATTCCTAAGGACACTAGAACCTGATGCTCTGATACCATCTGTAACAACCCGCCTAATGGGATACCGGGCGATCACTCCTATATCAAATTATAATAGGAGTTACATATGGATCATTCTTAGCATCACTGTCGAAAATCCATTTAGTTACTAATATCCTATTAGGCGAGCGTTAAAAACTTTTACTTAACTACTCTTTTTAACAATTAAAATAAAACATCCACAATTTAATGCGTAAATGAAATAAAAAGGAAAATGAAATGAACTAAAATAACCGAACACTCGGTTCAAATTATACAACCATATCGAATATCGTGCAAAGAATAAATAAAATCAGTTGGACCATTGGCCCGAATGTTTGTACAATACCTCATATCTAGAGTACAAGGAAAGAAGCGTCTACCGAGAACCCGCAAGCATCCACAGCTGCTGCAGCAGACGTCTGACTCGAAAGAATTTCCATCCAGGCGTCCCTGTGTCTGGACACTTATATATATATATATATAATATAGAAAGAAAGGAGAGTAGATAAACGGGTCAGAGCCCGAATTTTGAAAATATTTTGCAAGTGCATAAATGCTTTATTTTTAGAAAAATAGTTTTATCTCATATTTAAATTGGTATCGCACTCCCATGAGATACCCCTCACCTCTCCTCTAGTAGTGCACACCTAACGCATCCTAACAACACTTCCTAGTCAAGCTACCCCGCCTAACTAGTCTAATAACCTATCCACTATCTACCCTAGATAGTCCAAGTGCTAAGGGCTAAACTTCCCCCCATTCTCAACACTGCACTAAGTTCGTGCGTGGGGTGTCTCGCAAAGCAAAATCCAAACAAGGAACCCCCCTGATACACTACTACTTGGCAGGGTTAATGGTAGAGATCCATTAGGCCCGTAGCACACACAAATGTATAAATATATATATGTGTACATTTACAATATACGTCCGGATAATATATCCCGGACTGAGGTTTACCAATTCAATTATATCTTTATAATACACATCCGGATCTACCTCCCGGACTGAGGTGTATTCGATACACAAAGTATTTATCATTTTTATTTCAAAACTTTCCATTTCCCTTCTCATATCCAGGAAATGTATTTAAAAGCCAATTCATTAGCATGAATTGCTATACCAAAACATATATCTTTTTAAAAGCCAATTTTATTAATATAAAAATGCTTTTCCTTTTTCAATTATCCCATTTCCCTTTTTATACTCAGGAAATGTAATTAAAAGCCATTTTTATTATCATAAAAATGCTTTTACCATATCATATGCTTCCACATCCCTTCTTCCATCCGGGAGTGTTACCGAAGCTAAACATATAACCCATTTCCCTTCCTATATCCAAGAAATGTAATTAAAGCCAATCTATTATCATGAATTGCTTTAATATAACGCGTTCTAAGACCGCCCGTCCGGGTTTCCCCACTGTGCGTGCCCCTAAATGGCTATAATCTTCCAGGGCCTATCATCAAGACAACCTGGGATCCTACATCGCAAGACGTCGGGAAGCGGCCATGTGCCTGCGGGATAGTCAAGACCACACCCGGAATCTCCTAACCAGCGCAGAAAAATATATATCAACAAACGCTCACATGGCCTATAGGACTATATCCACCCTGCATTCATTAGCCAGGAGGCTTCACCATACGTACGCAACTTCCCTTATGATAGCGATTTAGAGAGGTGTGTAATCCATATTTTATCAATTATGAAAATCATTTATTTACCATTTTGAAAATATTCACTTTTATATTTTCAAAATCATTTCCATCATAACATATATATATACCTAAATCACACAGTATATACATATCCTATATATTCTTCCTAGAATATATATAAACGGCCATAGTGGCCTATAGCATCTAGAAATAACCAATAATCCCAAAGATTCCCTCCAGGAATCATAATCATGCATTCATATAAGCATGATACTAAACCCAAAGTATTTCTTACTTTAATAATCACTATATATCTCAATCCTATCTAAGGATTTATTGGATACCTCCAATTATACCATTTCTCATTTAGCGAATATATAACTATACTCCCCAAATTTATTCTAATCCACTCATAGGATTCACTCAACCAAGATCAATATGATTATGTTATCTCTTTAGATCATAATCCTCTTTAATACTCAAATTTTAGAAAGCCCGCTTTAAACTCAAAGAGGAGAAGTAATAACAATCTCCAAAATCTTGGGTTGAAAACAGAGTACCGGTCGACCGGTCCTAGACCCCCGGTCGACCGCGGGTTGTAAATTAGCCTACGAAACAAAGCAGTAGGCCCTTTCTCCTTGACGCGATCGACCGGCCATAGGCGCGCGGTCGACCGGTCACACCGGGTCCCAAAACTAAATTCCTCCTTTTTCATTATCCAACAACCCAAATTTCATTATCGGGGTTTCTAAACTACCCCAAAAATCATCCAAAACATCTACACAATTAATTCTAGCCGTAATTTTTCCAATTCCCGATTTGATTTCCGAGTTGATGATTTCAACCCGGAGCTGTCATCTTGTAAAAATCATATCAAATCGAGGAAAAATCAGAAAAATACGCGGTCAGCGCCTACGCGACCGTATCGAAAAGATCTACAACTTTTGTGTTTTGACCGAAAGCTAAATCAATTCTTTTCCTAGTCAAAATAACCTCACAAGCTTACGGGTTACTATTCATTATCTCCCCAAAATCCCAAACTCCGTTTTTCTCCATTTTTGTTGTTTCTAACCTCATCCAACAACTCAATAAGCATCTAATCTTTGTTTTAAAACTAACACATCGATTAATTTGGGGTATTAAACCATTTCTCTTAGTTTTAAACCCTAATACCATAAAAACCCTAACTTAACATTTAAACCCATTTCAATCCATTTATATACTCCATTAACATGGTTTTAACACTAAAAATCATTAAGAGTTTACACTACATCAATATGTAAACTCATAATCAACTTTTATCCAATTTTATTTTAAGGGTTCTAACCCCAAAATTATATTTTTACCAACTATGATATGAGATCAATGCACAAAAGTAAATAAAGCAAGTAAACACTTGCCTCGAGGATGAAATCTGACGACCTCGAGTCGAATCCGGCAGAGTTTGGCCCGAATCTCCCTTTTCTCCCCTTCTTTTCTCCTTCCTCTCTCTCTTCTCTCTTTTCTTTCTCTTTTCTTTCTCTTTTCTCCCTCTCTCCCTCTTTATAAAGAAAGAAAAAGGGTTTAAACACTTAAAACCCAAAAACGACTCGTTTACCCAATTACGAGTTACTTTTACCTCTAAAATTACCCGAAACTCAATTTCGACAATCGGACACTCTTTTTCGACTATCTCGGACATTCCGAGACTCATGGCGCAGTCAAAATTTCCATCCGAGGTACTTTACCGCAAATCACTATTCTAATCCAAAATAATTAAATGCGGTCTTCTACTCAAAATCTTACCTCTTTTGTCGCTATACTCCACGGCGACATATAATTAAATTACTTCAACCTATATAGTCCCAAAATAATTTATAACACCCTTCGAAAATTATTAAATCCTCGAAAATCCCAAAAATTACTATTTCGAGAAATTCTCCAAATTCCAAATTATACTTAATTATGGAATTTAATTGTCTCCAAAAGGGCGGGTTGTTACACAGACCAATATATTTTTTCTTTGTTATTTGATTAGGCATAAATTCTTCACATTTATCCCCTTAATTTCAGTATTTTTATGATCCCGTGCAGTGTAAATAGATTGGATTTGTCTCGTATTTATGCTACTAACCCTTTTTGGCAAGTATTTCGTATTTTGTGTATCTCCTATGTGTTTTACAGATATTTCATTCAAGTTAGTGCCAAAGAGAACTCAAAATAGTGAAAGAAACCAAGAATCGGGGAGTTAAAGGGCATTTTCGTAATTTTTCAGCCATAGTCTGGAGGTGGGGCCAACTATAAAGTTGAAGAGCTTTCAATTACAAGAACACCGGAAAAAACGGCACCTCAATCCGAGCTACGGTGAAAGAGTTATGATCCCTTGAAGTTGCGGAAAAATCATAGAAGAAAGGCTAGGAAGGCAAGTTCAAGGGCATTTTCGTAATTCTGCAGCCTGATTCCGGAGGTGGGGCCTTCTGGCAAGTTTAAGATCTTGGAACAACAAGAATACTGGAAAAAACGGCACCCAAATCCGAGCTACGGTGAAGGAGTTATGATCATTTGAAGTTGAGAAAAAATCCAAGGAAGAAAAGAAGAAAGTTGGAAAATATTCTAAGTGTTGAAAGAGGCCCAGAAACCAGCCAACTCACCCGAACCGGTTCGCCCATTAGTCACGCTCAGAATCCGTTACTAAATTAGTCACGCTTTCTAAGTGTGACAAATTGGCAGATACGGAATTTTTATTTTGTGCTTATCTTTTAGCCAAAAGAGTTTTATGTTTTGGGGACTCTTCTAAACGACCCTTAACCTATATATTTAGTCATTAGGACTCTTTTTATTAAGATTTCATTCATGTAAAAGCTCCATAACAAGTAGGAACATCTAGGAGAAAGATTCACATATTTTGCACCATCAATTCAAGAGCTTTTCCGGTTTTTCTTCAATCTTTGATTTCTTCTTGCATGTTCTTGTTCTTCAATCGTGGTAACTTTAATTTCCAGTACTTTTATTATTATTTACCATGTTAGGCTAGGTTTTTAAAGGTTGGGATATATGAACCCGACCTGAAGTGTTAATTGCATGTGTATAATATTAGTCCTCTGAATTTAATGATTGATTATGACCGTATTGCGTAGTTACACAACAATTGTAGATCTTTATATCTCGTTTGCCTCTGGGTACTCGTGATGATTTAGAGTGCAATTCGAATGCTACTATCGCGATACTGATTTACTCATCCTCAGATTAAGTATGACGCGGGCTTGAACCTCGTATACGTAATGCTTGGGAGTACTAAATTCCGGGTCAAATTAATTAGTTAAATTTACGATTAGTTTTATACCATCAATACTCTAAGGTTGGGGGATTGTGTCTCTACCTTAATTTTTCCAATTAGTTTTAGTTAACTTCTTTATTTTTTCTCTTTTTCCTTTCTCACTCAATCATCTTATTTTTATTTCTTTTTAGTGTCAAGTTAGGGTTAACAGTCTTACCTTTGTCGTCACGTTCACTCGTCCTAGTTCCCTGAGGATTCGATACCCAGACTCGCCACTATACTCCGCAAGAGTGTAGTTAAAGTTTAGGTTTTTTTGTATTGTGGTTGGAAGCCGACAACAACGACTAGCGTATTTACACGAACGCTCGGTTTCTGACTCGATCAAAATGGCGCCGTATTTTTTAATTTTTTTAGTTTAGAGTTTTTGTTATTATTTTTGCTATGCTTGGTTCTAACATGTTTTGTAGATTCAATGGACTCGCATTCATCGGGGATCGCTCCAATTGGGTAATATCTTTCTTTTCCTCTCTTTATGTTGTGTTCTTGATTCGCATTGAGGACAATGCAACATTTAAGTTAGGGGGTGTGGGATATTCTTCCCATTTATTATTTAGTTTCATTGATTTGATCACGTGTTAGTTCCAAGTATGTTTTTTTTAGAAAAAAAAAATCATAAAATTTTGAAAAAGCCAAAAAATTTTTTGTTTAAAATAAATAAAAATTGGAATTCAAATTTTTCAAAAATATCATTAAAAGTCGGTTTAAAGTCTCGAGTTGTAAAATTCAACATACACAAAGCCGAAATTGACCAAAGATGGAAATTGTGCGAAAATTGACGACTTAACGAATAAATGTGGAGATTAACAAACCCGGTGAGATTCGAGCCTATCACTTGTTGCGAGTTTTTAAATCAATCCGAGTTAAATGTTAACTCAAAGTTCTTTTCAGCATTTAAATAAGTTGTCAAGGATCTTAATCCTTTCATTTTGACCGGTTTTGAAAAATGTGTGCAATATTGCCTTGAAAAACGTGCCAAATTAGTCTCTAAACTTAAATTCATCTCGAAACGCATATGGTAACGCAATTGGTGTTTTGGACAATGAAGTAGGCCCTCGTTTGTCACCCAAAAATATTGGCCAGAAAAAGTAGCGAAAAATTATCCCTTTTGTAACCCAAATCGAGCCGAATAAATTTCTCCTTTCGTTTGACAACCCGAAAAACCCAAAAAGCCCGGAATTGTGAAAATCGAATATTTATCAAATAAAGTCCGTAGAGTGCATAAAAAGGGGCAAGAAAAAAAATAGAAGAATGCTCAACAAAAATAGCAAAAAAAAAAAAAGTGAAAAATAGAAACAAAAATAGAGAAAAAGAAGAGGAAATGAGCAATAGCCTGAAAAAAGCACAAATGGACATCATAAATGAATTTTCCAATTCCAACCTTCCCTACCATTTTCATTTTACTCAATATACCTTAAAACCCAAAAAAAGTCCTAACCGAGTCTAAAGTGCAGAATTGGTTACCGCGTAGAGAGCTAATACACCAAAAGATAATAAAGGAGATTAAGTGCGCGAATAAGAGGCAATGTTCCCGTTTTTAAAACCGTAATCCGTTGATGAGATCCTTTCACCATGAAATTTCCGTCTTTCTAATTGTATGCGTGAATTTGCTTCCATTACATGTACTCTTTATATCACGCATACCGAGAGAATAGCCATAATCCGAGAGATTCGTTTGTGAGAGCGTTCCGTGAGAAATTGAAATCAAAACGAACTTTCGAATAAGTAACGTAATGATCAATCAGTGGAAATTGGCGGTTATATTTCTGGCTACGCACACACACACTACGGTTTGAGACTCGTAAATATGACTTGATGATGTATATTTTCCGAAAAGTTTGAATTACACATTTTTTGCATATTTTGAATTTTATTTGAGTCGAATTTTGTGGGTATATTCACTGCAAACCCTCACGAGACACAACTCGTCCTACTAGGGTAACCTAGGGGTTTAAAGGCTTGTTGCATACGCTAAATGCAATCGCTTGCCCGCGAAAAAGGTATTATATCCCAATAAAGTTTTTGAAGGGTCCTTAACTCATACTCTCATTCTTTTACATTGCTCGGGACGCGCAAAGTTCTAAGTTAGGGGGGTTTGATTAGGCATAAATTCTTCACATTTATCCCCTTAATTTCAGTATTTTTATGATCCCGTGCAGTGTAAATAGATTGGATTTGTCTCGTATTTATGCTACTAACCCTTTTTGGCAAGTATTTCGTATTTTGTGTATCTCCTATGTGTTTTACAGATATTTCATTCAAGTTAGTGCCAAAGAGAACTCAAAATAGTGAAAGAAACCAAGAATCGGGGAGTTAAAGGGCATTTTCGTAATTTTTCAGCCATAGTCTGGAGGTGGGGCCAACTATAAAGTTGAAGAGCTTTCAATTACAAGAACACCGGAAAAAACGGCACCTCAATCCGAGCTACGGTGAAAGAGTTATGATCCCTTGAAGTTGCGGAAAAATCATAGAAGAAAGGCTAGGAAGGCAAGTTCAAGGGCATTTTCGTAATTCTGCAGCCTGATTCCGGAGGTGGGGCCTTCTGGCAAGTTTAAGATCTTGGAACAACAAGAATACTGGAAAAAACGGCACCCAAATCCGAGCTACGGTGAAGGAGTTATGATCATTTGAAGTTGAGAAAAAATCCAAGGAAGAAAAGAAGAAAGTTGGAAAATATTCTAAGTGTTGAAAGAGGCCCAGAAACCAGCCAACTCACCCGAACCGGTTCGCCCATTAGTCACGCTCAGAATCCGTTACTAAATTAGTCACGCTTTCTAAGTGTGACAAATTGGCAGATACGGGATTTTTATTTTGTGCTTATCTTTTAGCCAAAAGAGTTTTATGTTTTGGGGACTCTTCTAAACGACCCTTAACCTATATATTTAGTCATTAGGACTCTTTTTATTAAGATTTCATTCATGTAAAAGCTCCATAACAAGTAGGAACATCTAGGAGAAAGATTCACATATTTTGCACCATCAATTCAAGAGCTTTTCCGGTTTTTCTTCAATCTTTGATTTCTTCTTGCATGTTCTTGTTCTTCAATCGTGGTAACTTTAATTTCCAGTACTTTTATTATTATTTACCATGTTAGGCTAGGTTTTTAAAGGTTGGGATATATGAACCCGACCTGAAGTGTTAATTGCATGTGTATAATATTAGTCCTCTGAATTTAATGATTGATTATGACCGTATTGCGTAGTTACACAACAATTGTAGATCTTTATATCTCGTTTGCCTCTGGGTACTCGTGATGATTTAGAGTGCAATTCGAATGCTACTATCGCGATACTGATTTACTCATCCTCAGATTAAGTATGACGCGGGCTTGAACCTCGTATACGTAATGCTTGGGAGTACTAAATTCCGGGTCAAATTAATTAGTTAAATTTACGATTAGTTTTATACCATCAATACTCTAAGGTTGGGGGATTGTGTCTCTACCTTAATTTTTCCAATTAGTTTTAGTTAACTTCTTTATTTTTTCTCTTTTTCCTTTCTCACTCAATCATCTTATTTTTATTTCTTTTTAGTGTCAAGTTAGGGTTAACAGTCTTACCTTTGTCGTCACGTTCACTCGTCCTAGTTCCCTGAGGATTCGATACCCAGACTCGCCACTATACTCCGCAAGAGTGTAGTTAAAGTTTAGGTTTTTTTGTATTGTGGTTGGAAGCCGACAACAACGACTAGCGTATTTACACGAACGCTCGGTTTCTGACTCGATCATTATTCAACGCAAAAGAAATCATCGTTGAATAAAAATGGATTATTAAACAGGATCGAACCAAGAAATTTAAGTAAATCTCTGTATGGAATAAGAACTTTTAGTAACTTCAACACCCAAACAATATGATGATATAATCAGGTATCGTCAAATCATATTAATGTCTATATGTATAATCTATATATTCTTGTATTCATAATAACATAGTTAATATAAGTAAGCGAAATCATTTAATTATATGAAAGTTCTCCTCCCAGATGTTGGTGGAGATATATTGGAGGAAGTCGCAACGGAAGTAAAGAATGACTAAATTCTATCATTTTTTATGTAAAATCAATAGGACAATTTCTTCGTCCGATCATTACAAACAATGTAAATGCATATGAATGTTTATTCGTATCATATTTTTGGGATCATGTGCAAATATAAGTTATTAAACGCTCTAGACGCACGTTAGGTTGAACGAATAGACATTCTTCTCCAAGTTTGAGAGTCTCTCCCTTAATTAACCTTACAACGAACAGACTTTATAAAGTATTTGCAGTCATAAAAATGGCACATAGTTATAATATTACATAAAGGATTCATAGAAAAAGCATTACCCATAATGTTAGTTTAAGAAACTTTATTCACGGTTTGTAATAGTTGATACCACCTATTCTTATATGATTTTCCTTTTATGGTTGATTCTATTGTTCTATATAATATCTATTAATTTTGGCATGATTTGAAGTGGCTCTCACCCCTGTCAGAGTGTAAGCACTCTATTGCATATAACCTTAGTGTTAATTTTTTTATACATTTGTGAGTTTCTTGAGTTTTAAAAAGAAAGAAAAAAATAGGAGAACCCAAAATTGCTAGTGTTAAGAAGATAAAACAATCACGGTCACTATGAATCTGAATATTTAATTTTTAATTATCTTTTAACTTATTAGTACTGAACAATGCTTTGAGATTTGAATGGGTTTTATAGATAATTAAAATTAATAAAACAAAAGGAGTAGAAATAATAATCACACTTTTTAATTTAAAAATAGCACGGACTAATTCCTTATTACCTTTTTTCTTGTTTGCAGTACGATAGGAAAAATAACAAATTAAAAGGTGAATTACATTACTTATTGATAATAGGTTAGTTTTATTATTGGTTTTCAAATAACTATACGAAACCCAATCGAAAAGCTCAACCCAAAAATCCTTATATCACCACATTTATAAAATGAGTGCACAAAAGAAAAAAGAAAAGGGAAGAGGAAATGGAACCACTGTAAAATCTGTTGTAGAGAAAAATGTTTGTGCTCCAAGAACCACATATAAGTTATAACACAGTCCAATTTCCACCCACCAAAAGAAGCCCATTTTTGAGTGAGTGAACATCATCATATATCCATTGTCTTTTACTTTATAACCTTGCTCCAGATCACCTCAAACACCAAATGTTACAAAAGGTAAAACCATAAAGATGAGAAAAGTTGTCAATTAGTTTAAATAAAGCTTAGGCTTTTATTCATAGCATTAGGTAGTTTAAGGATTATGTATTCATGTTAAATCAATTACACTCTATGATAGAATGTCGGGTATGATTTTGTTACACATAGCATTAAGTCATTAATTTCATAGTGAATGAAGAAGTGACAACTTAATTAGATTATAAAACAATGATTCATTGATCTCCTAGTAAGTCTAAACATATCGGTTATTGATTTTTTAAAATTGAATAAAACTTTTTAATAGAAGTTACATTATCATTTCATAATACATAGCATTTTGTGATTAATTTCATAGTAAATAAAGAAGTTACATGATTGATTAGTTAATCAGAATATATTTCGTTTGTAGGAGTGTGAAGGCCAATGGTATAGATATTAATGGAAAATATATTTAGGAATGCGTACCTTTTCATCTAGAATAACGCAATCGATAGATGTAATCTCGTTGTTATTTGCACTCATAAAATTGGCCTACAGTTATAATATTGTCTAAAAGTTTCATAGAAAAAGGTTTACACATATAAAGCATCATTGTGATCTCAATAACACTTTGTTGAATAGGTTTCCAAAGATGATTCCAATGACAGCAGTTATGCATTTTTTTTCCCATATTTGAACTCGAGTAAATATTTGCAAAAAATTTATAAATAGAATGAATAATCTTATTAGGGTGGATTATAGGAGATATTATGTACAAATATTTGGTCAATTCTTGTCAATAACAACTTATACATGAAGTATGTACGGGAATATAATAAACAAATTACATAAGTAATGCGCTCACTCACATGAATTTAGCAGTGTATACATTGCAGCCATAATATTATTAATATAGGATACAACAATGTAAGGAAAAAACATTGCTTATAATTAAATAAATGTGTATTACATTACTTCAGTAACAAAATATAGTACCATTATGACATCAATCTCGACAGACTAGATATATATTGAATAAAATTTATTAAGAAATGGAAAACAAACAGAATTCTTTAAGAAAAGTAATACACATAGTTATTTCTAAGGGCAAGCGATGGATCCAAAATTGATATCTAAAAAGTGATCTAAGAAGATGTGGATTCCTCCAAGGGATCCTCTTCGTATGAAAGATATAATATTGGACTGGCAAATGGTTGGTCGTAATCAATGTAGTCAAAATTTTGAACATGATTGAAGGAATGATCAGAGTTTGATGGATCCATGATTGGCTCTTCATCATCAGAGATAATAATGTGCACAGCGTCCGTTTCATCCTCATAATTAGGGTCCAAATTGATGAAAGTGGGGGGATAGGATGATGGGCTTCAAGGTTCACATCAGTTGAGGAATGAAGATTGTGGAGTAGGGAATTGCGTATAGTTAATTTTGCTTTGTCAACGTTTGGAGAGTTAATGACATTTCCTTCTCTAGTATAAGTTTGCATCATATAAGTACTCTCCAAGGCCTTTAGTACAGAAGAAATTTGATCCAATATTGATATTTTTGCCTTTTTTGGATTCAAAGATGGCTAACTCAAAATTACGAGATTGACGACGTGATAAACATCTTTTCTCCCGAGGGCTTGGACCCTGTGAACATTATGTCTGACTTCATCTTGGTGCAAACCATAGTTATCCTAAATGACTATTTAAAACAGTAAAAATAAGTTAGATCGATATGATTATGATATACAATGAATGCAAGGTTAATTGATGTATATGAATATAGGTAATTACGAAAAAGGAGGAAATGGGTTATGAATATATTGTTTATTCTTAACTTTCTACCAGTCTAATTAGAGGAATGGACCCTACATGAATACACATAAATATTTTAATAAAAAAATTTGGTAACGTTAGAGAGCATATATAAGGAATGGTAAATAACATTTGTTTGCTATACAAAATTTATCAAAGATTTTCACTATTAACAAATTATCTATACATATTTCCTTTGTGAGTTGAAATAGTTATTTCAGAAGATGTTCGATTTCGTGAGAAACATTATTATCAACATAATTTATAAAAATAAGTTAAGACTCATTCTAGAATTATATATACATATTTCTTTAAGGAGCTACTATTTTGGCAACTCAACCACAAATACCAATATACATATTTCTTTTATCCCTTCAATTTAATGAATAACAATAGTTAAGTAATGTAACAAATAATACAACAAATTTGTTTTTTCTGAATAAAACATCATATTGCAATTCTAGATATGGTATAGCCCAAATGGAAAAAATGAAAGAAAATTGCAATACCACTTTATGATGAAACGTGAAATTGAGTCGGGAAGTAATATATATTTCTTTTATACCTTCAAATTAATACATAACAATACTTAAATAATGCAATAAATAAATAAAAATAACATATATATCAAGATTCATCAACTACATCAGTTCATAAGTTCAATTCAATCATTAAATCAAACATGAATCTAATGTATATTAAAATGGACCATGTACACATTAAAACGTAAAGAAAAAGTAATATAATTAATTTTCTTTATTCAAACAACCAAATAAACTAACACAACAACTATCGTATGAGTCAAATATCACTTAAAATAGTTATTACAAACCATGTTTTCAAAAATTTCTGCAATCAGGTTTCTATTTCATGTATGATTATGCAGTACACGATTGATTAAAACAGATATTACCTTTAAAGTGAGAGTTCGAAGTATTAATTGAAACAACTTCCAGGAAGAAAATATTTTATGCCAAAAGTTAGTGATCAGCATGGATATGAAAAGAAAAAAAATGCGATTCGAAAAAATTACAGTACGAATAAAAAATATAATGCAGTAGTTTACGTACTTTTGAGAAAATGGAAATGGGAGCATGACTTTTGCCACATCTTTCATGGTTTATATAAAATCGTTTGAGGTGGTGAAATGGGTAATGAATCGATTAAAAATGGAAAGCCATAAGAATTTTGTTTGTTGCCTTTAGGATGGGGAGAGGAAGAGGTGGAGTAATAATGGAAGAAAATAGAGTGAAGAAAGGTTAATGGGTGTCGGAATTGAGAGGAGATAGAAACAGGTTTGGGTAGACAAATCGCTTAAGGCTTTTGGAAATCATAGAAAACAAAGAAGGACCAGTGACTTAGGAGCTCAATTTCAATTGAGGCTTCATTAAAAAAAATGTCACGTGTTATCTTGTACTGATGTTGGACTTCTATTTTATATATATACATAGAAAATGACCCACCCATTTGTTTTAGACATTTAGGCGCCAAAGTAATTTTCAACAAGCTTAGGGAATCGCCAATTGTATTACCTTAGTTGTTAGTGAATGATAGTTGTGGCCAAATGTGTTCGTCGAGTTATATAGATGATTTTTAGTTGTTACTTTACCAATTGTACACTACATATCTTGCTAGACTTAGGGTCTAGAGATTTCAGTCAGAACATTAATAAGCCTCCTCATCAATAGGTTTTATCTTTAAACAGTTGGATTGATCTAATATTACCGATTAGTCCTATTAGAGATTTATGTGTAGTTTGGTGATCGTCAGTTATTACAATGTTACCAGTTGAATTTTGTTACCAAACTATAAACAAGCAGCTGTATTTCTTGAGGAGTCCTTCTACACCGACACGGATTTACGACACATTTGGTGCGACGCACTGACGTGTTGCACTGGTATTGGCTAGTTCCTTTGGCGCGAACCCACATTCATAAGGAAATAGCTAATATCGGACACATCACTGTGTCGCACCACTTTGTGTCGCAAATCTATGTCGGCCTAGCATTTTTTTCTCTTGAGTGGTTTATGTGAGAATAATATTTGGTTTGGTTTGTTATAATTTGTTTTTCCGAGGTAAAATGTTTAGTCTGTTGTATTGGAAAATTTATCAGCCCTTAGATTAGGTGCTTTCGGTATATTACATCTCACCCCTCTATTTGAAATATATTTCTAGACTCTTATTCACTCTAGTATATGTACCATCTTATAATCACTGATAGGATTAGAATTTTTAGGTCAGAAATTTTTCTAGAGTGAAAAACAAATATGGTTAGATATTTTCTTAGAGAGTATAGAGAACTAGAGAGTAATATTCTGAGACAAAGAGTGTATATTTTTCAGATTCAACATTGTTTGATATCATGTTTACTCTTCTTATTTATATTTCATTTTGAAAAACTCTCAATGATCTTACACATCATCTCGAGAAGAGATCGAAATATTGTGTTGTAGTAGAGAGAATTTTTATGCTTTAATGTTCAAATGATTTAAAAAAACTAAATTCGTTTAGTTATGATGTGATTCGAATTTTTTATGTATATTTTTTACGATCTAATATTCTATGTTGTTAAAATTAGAAATATCTTCAGATCTTGAATATTTGTTGAATATACTTTATAGATTTGTTTTCTCTTATGATTATGATATATTTTTTTTAATACTACTCTTATTAAAACTGATTGTATATTTTAAGAGAGGATGAGAATACATTTTAGAGTTACTAAATATTTGTTGTGTTTACAGATATTTAGTGTTATATATATTAATTAGAAAAAATCTTTTCAGAATTTTAATAATGAAATCATATTTATTCTTTCTTTGTTATTACATATTGTTGATTTATGTTTGTTGTGATAACTTCTCTATTGTTGTTAGTAGAAATATTTTGTTTAGACAAAAAATGAATATTTTATTCTTCTTTGTTGTAATTTGTTGAATATGTTTTTAAGAATAGAAAAGTAATGAAATCGATTTTTTTGGATCTATTCTTGAAGGTTAATACATTTTGAAATCTATGTGAATCGATATTGTGAATTAATATTTGAAAATATGTTTTGTAAATTATATCAAAATACTTAGTTTGTTGATATTTGTAATCTCGTTTTGCAAATGTATTTGTTCGGTAACTATTTGTGTGAGTTGAGCTCTTTCATGTTGTGAATTTTAGAATATTTCACACACTTATATGTTGCACATTCACGATAGAATCATTTGGTTGTTAGAGTGGATTCCCTAGTCAACGTGTTGGTATTACAAGGGTCGAGAAAAGATAGAAGTGAAGATTTTGCCTAGAGTGGATTCTCGATTTAGTTAAATTTTGTATTTCCCTATTTGTTATCTTGTTGTAATTTTATATTTCATTTTGATTCTAGTTTTTGTTTTACTCCGTAGAGGAGGTCGTGGATATTTTCCCTAGGCTTGGGATTTTATCACATTAAAGATCACATGTGTTAATCTTCCTTGCCTTATCTCCTTTTATGTGCGATTAGACTTGTTTTATGATTTATATGTTTGATTTAGAATAATTCATCATATAACATATATTGAATTAAAATGTAATAAAAATTAAGTTGTTATTAATTTGACCCTAGAATAAATCAGAATTAATTGATTTAACTTCCGCATGGGTTAAAATTTGATTAAGTCAGATAATAAAAAAAAATCTTGTTTTGATTATATATATATGTGTTTAGAAAAATTGCATGAAATCGGAGTATTGCTTTATGCGCATACAGGAATTTTCATAGGTCCCCTTCTGGTTACAATGGATGTTTTCTCCTGATCTTTAGGGTGCAGTCATATTTAATTGTACCTTGATTATGTATCCATCAAAGACAACATCTCATCGCCTGTCGTTGCATCTACTAAGCCATCAGTCCTTAGCAGGGCCCTTAAGATATGCCCCCGTTTAAATCTGAATAAGCCATGCATAACCTTCATTTCTCATTCGGTTTATTTACCATAACCATATTTGAGAGCCATTAGGTATACATAACCTCCCCAATAAAGTGCGCGTCTAGCATCTTCCCTACCTCAGTGTGTTTCTTTATTGTGTCCTGGAATGAAGACACTCTTTTTTAATATGATTGGTCAAAAAATTATAGTCAACAATTAAACTATGGGTTAATACTGAGGCTTCAATTCCTATCTTGTCTTTGTGACTTCTATAGAACTTGCTATGATGTTCTTTTAGGAATTATACCAAACTTTTCCTTTGGTGAACCGTCAGGGATGACCATATGTACATCGCCCTTTTTCTAATCGAGCTTCACACAAAAGAATTAGGATAAGGTACTCTATTGTGATCATCTGGTCATCTCTGCCCATAAGTCTAGACCTCTAATATTTAAAGTATCCTTATTTATTTTCTGTTGGAAAATTGGAACTTAAATGGGTATTATAAAGCTGTCCAGATTTTTCTGGACAGATTTTTGAGCAACTTTGAGCTCAAATTTAGGTGGGACCCACACTACGAAAATTGTGGGACCATATATGAACGCGTTCACCTCCGCAAGGAGATTAACGTAGTATATTCATATGTCCAATTTCAATAAGTTATGAATGATAATTATGTCCCCAAAGTGACTCATAAAGCAATGAAAGTTAATGTATTTGGTATGTTTTAACTCTTGTCCCACATTGAAAGAGTAGTGGAAAAATGATGAGTTAATAAAACCCAATTGATGGACTAAGGCTTGGATGTCTTTGGGGTATCCCAACTCTTTGAAGGGGAGATGACCTAAGCTATGCTTGGGTTGATTTTCGGTCAAAGGTCCACACGCGCGGGCTCGGGCTTATAAAATTTCTTAAATTTTTGGGCCGAATCTAATTAACTTTCTGGGCTTTAATTTAATTAATTAATTACGGAATTAATTAATCTTTAATTAACTGATAATCAGTTAATTCCAAGAGTCAGCAGTTAACGAAATTAACTGCTTTGACAGTTAATTTCGATTTTGACTGTTCCCAACAGTCAAAACATTTACTATAAATAAAATGTTTCCCCCTCAGTTTTAAACACTGAAAAATAATCCCTCCAAAATTCCGAAAATGCTACTGCATTATTTCCTCTGCCCAGAAAATTCTTTTCTTCATTTCTGCATTACATGTTCTTGGTTGTGTTGAGTTAAAAACACAGAAATTGTGTTCGCTGGAATTAGTCATTGCTGTGCTGCTTGATTAATCCGAAAATCCGTTCTATCTTGGGAGACAATTATTCATTAAACTCAAGCACGTTGGAGGAATAATTTTGTCGAGACTGTTCAACAGGGCTCGGATTTCTTTCTAATTATTATTATTTCTGCAAATTCAAGTGAGTAATTTAATTTTCTGTAATTATTATTTTATTATTAATTCTGTACTATTTCGAAATTAAATAGTAGGAATAACAATCTTAAGACAAAATTAATAGTTCTACTGTTTTTAGTGTACAGAATTTTCTTTTATTACAGAAATTTATTTGTTGGAAATAAATCTGTTTTGACATAATAAAATGAATTAATTTACTGCTTTATTGTAGAAATTAGTAAAATAGTTTTGATATAGAAATTAATTTCTATACTGTTTTTATATTTTAGAAAATAAAATTTTATTTGTGTACTCTTGTTAAAATTTGTTTATCTATATTTTTTTCTTAAATTTTAATTCTGTTTTGTACGGAATTCTTTTTATTATTAAAAATTAGTGTGACACAGATTTTAAAAATTTAATTCTGTTTTGTACGGAATTCTGTTTTATATTCTGAATTATTAATTGAATTCTTTTGGAATTCATTTATTGTGAATTATATTTGGAGGAAATTGGTGCACAGAATTTTGTATTATGTTTTGATTAATTCATTATATATGAATTTTATCATTGATAAAAATTCTGTTTTTGTAACAGAAATGGAATCACAAAGTACGAACACTACTCCTACGAAACTGATTGTCACCAACACAAATGTGACTGCACCCGTATCTATGCCACACGGGGAGAAACCGGAAAAGTTCATTGGGGCTGACTTCAAACGTTGGCAAGGACAAATGTACTTCTATCTCACTACCTGCCAACTGGGCAGGTTTGTAAATGAAGATTGCCCCTCTATTCAAGAGGGAGATGACGCTGAAAAGGTTGCTGCTGTCGATGCTTGGAAGCACTCGGACTACCTATGCCGAAATTATATTTTGGCCTACTTGGACAAGACTTTGTACCATGTCTATTGCACTATCAAAACTTCCAAGGAATTATGGAATTCTTTGGAAAAGAAGTATAAAACTGAAGATGCTGGGATGAAGAAATTTATCGTTGGGCGTTTTCTGGACTTCAAAATGGTTGATTCTAAATCTGTGATCTCGCAAGTGCAAGAATTCCAAGTGATCCTCCACGACATTCATGCTGAAGGAATGTCAATTAGTGAAACTTTCCAAGTTGCTGCAATTGTTGAAAAGTTGCCACCTTCTTGGACTTTGTTCAAAAACTATCTCAAGCACAAACGTAAGGAGATGAATGTGGAGGAGTTGGTGGTCCGGCTAAGAATCGAAGAAGACAACCGTGAGTCTCAAAAGAAAAGTGGAAAGAATCCGATGGAAACAAAGGTCCATGTCGTTGAAGGTCCTAAAAAGAACAAACGAAAGTATGATGGGGAAGGCACTTCCAAACATAACAAGAAAAAGTTCAAAGGCAAATGCTACAATTGTGGTAAACCGGGACACCGCTCAAGTGAGTGTCGTAAGCCTAAGAAGCAAAATAAAAATAACTCTCAAGCAAATGTGACTGAGGGTGAGAATATCACCAATGATTTGGCAGATATGAATCTTTATGCCGTTGTCTCTGAATGTAACTTGGTTGGAAATACCAAGGAATGGTGGGTGGACACTGGAGCCACACGACACATTTGTGCAAACAAATGGATGTTCTCCACCTATAAGCCTTTGGAAAATGAGGAAAACCTTTTTATGAGAAATTCTTCCACTTCTAAGGTGGTGGGACAAGGAAAGATTGCTTTGAAAATGACTTCTGGAAAGGAACTTACTCTCAACAATGTTCTTCACGTGCCTGATATCCGAAAGAATCTGATTTCTGGATCTCTCCTTACTAAGAATGGTTTCAAGCTTGTGTTTGTGTCTGATCGCTTTGTGTTGTCTAAAAATGACATGTATGTAGGAAAGGGCTACCTAAATGAGGGGCTCTTTAAACTGAATGTTCTTACTGTAACCCCTAAAACATCTGTTTCAATGAATGAAATTGCTAGTTCTTCTTACTTGATTGAGTCATCTAATATTTGGCATGCTAGATTGGGACATGTTAATTTTGATACATTGCGTAGATTAATTAACTTGGAATTTTTGCCAAAATTTAATACTGATAAAAATCATAAATGTGATATTTGTGTGGAATCTAAATTAGCTAGATTACCTTTCCATTCTATTGAAAGGACAACTGAACTTTTAGATTTAATTCACACCGATATTTGTGATTTGAAATTTTTTCAAACTAGAGGCGGGAAAAAGTATTTTATTACTTTTATTGACGATTGCACAAAATATTGTTATGTATATTTGTTACATAGTAAAGATGAGGCTATTAATGTATTTAAACAATATAATAATGAAGTTGAGAATCAATTAAGCAGAACAATAAAGGCTATTAGGAGTGATAGAGGAGGTGAATATGAATATCCATTTGAGGAATTTTGTTCTAAAAATGGGATTATTCATCAAACAACCGCTCCTTATTCTCCTCAATCGAATGGTGTTGCTGAACGCAAAAACCGTACTTTGAAAGAAATGATTAACTCAATGTTATTAAGTTCAGGAGCTCCACAAAATTTGTGGGGGGAAGCCTTACTTTCTGCTAATTACATTCTCAATAAAGTACCTCACAAAAAGACTCACAAGACACCTTATGAGTTATGGAAAGGTCGGAGACCTTCCTATAAATATTTACGAGTGTGGGGATGCTTAGCCAAAGTGATGGTTCCTAAACCTAAAAAGGTAAGAATAGGGCCAAAAATCGTGGATTGTGTATTCATCGGTTATGCTACTAATAGCAGTGCATATCGATTTCTAGTTTGTAAATCTGAGATTTCGGACATTCATGTAAATACGGTTATTGAATCGAGGGATTCTTCATTTTTTGAAAATGAATTTCCGTATAACATGACCCGAGAATCTGGTCCTTCTAAAAGGACAAATCAAGCTACTACAAGTGGTACTCATCAATCTATTGAATCAATAGAGGATGAACCAAGACGTAGTAAAAGAGCAAAAACCTCGACTTCTTTTGGTCCAGATTTTCTAACATATTTGTTAGAAAATGAACCTCAATCGTATAAAGAAGCTATATCCTTACCCGATGCTTCCAATTGGAAAGAAGCAATTAATAGTGAAATTGAATCCATATTACAAAATCATACATGGGAACTAGTGGATCTTCCACCAGGTTCAAAACCGTTAGGTTATAAATGGATCTTCAAAAAGAAATTGAAGGCCGATGGATCAATTGATAAATATAAAGCTAGACTTGTAGCTAAAGGCTATAGGCAAAAGGAAGGGTTGGATTACTTCGACACATATTCACTGGTAACAAGAATAACGTCCATTCGGATGTTAATAGCAATAGCTGCTATTAATGGACTTGAAATACATCAAATGGATGTAAAAACTGCATTCTTAAACGGTGAACTAGATGAGGAAATTTATATGGAGCAACCTGAAGGGTTCAAAGCTCCCGGACAAGAAGGAAAAGTATGTAAGCTTGTTAAATCACTATATGGATTAAAACAAGCACCTAAACAATGGCATGAAAAATTTGATAATGCAATGTCATCAAATGGTTTCAAAATTAATGAATGCGATAAATGTGTTTACTTTAAATACATTCATAATGGATATGTCATTGTATGCGTCTATGTTGATGATATGCTTATCATGGGTAGTAACTTGGAAATTGTCAAAACTACAAAACAAATGTTGAGTAGTAGATTTGACATGAAAGATATGGGAATCGCCGATGTTATATTAGGAATTAAAATTTCTAGAACATCGGATGGACTTATATTATCTCAATCTCATTACATTGAGAAAGTACTTGAAAAATTCAAGAAGTATGATATTAGTCCTACCAAGACACCTGTAGATGTAAATTTACATCTAGCAAGAAATAATGGTGAAAGCATATCTCAACTAGAATATTCTCGTATTATCGGCAGTTTAATGTATATCATGAACTGTACGCGACCAGACATAGCATACTCAATAAGTAAGCTAAGTCGATTTACGAGTAATCCAGGAAGAGATCACTGGAAAGCAATATTGAGAGTTTTGGGTTATTTAAAATATACTCAAAACTATGGATTGCATTACTCAAAATATCCAGCTGTTCTTGAAGGACATTGCGATGCAAATTGGATATCTGATACAAAAGACTCTAAGTCTACAAGTGGGTATGCGTTTACCCTCGGAGGTGCAGCCGTATCTTGGAAATCCTCAAAACAAACGTGCATTGCTAGATCGACAAAGGAATCTGAATTCATTGCACTAGACAAAGTTGGAGAAGAAGCTGAATGGCTTCGAAATTTCTTAGAGGATGTTCCAAATTGGTCTAAACCTGTGCCCGCAATATGTATACATTGCGATAGCCAATCAGCGATTGGAAGGGCACAAAATCACATGTATAACGGAAAGTCGCGACATATTCGTCGTAGACACAATACCGTTAGACAACTTCTCTCAAACGTAATTATCACAATTGACTATGTAAAGTCAAAAGATAATATATCGGATCCACTAACGAAAGGTTTAAACCGAGAGCAAGTTGAAAGATCATCGAGAGGAATGGGTCTAAAGCCTATAAATAAATAAGAATCAATATAGTGGCAACCCAACCTAGCTGACTGGAGATCCCAAGATCTAGGTTCAATGGGCAAACCGAACTACGTTGTATTCAGTAAGCACTGGAGGATATATATTCCTATCCATTCCAAAGATGAGACAGTGCATATCTGCCGCGAAATTAGGATAAGTTATGCTTTTAATGACATCTATATCTTAGTACGTCTAAGTGGGGTATTGCAGAATACTCTTTATGGAAGTCACCTACGTAAGTAAGAAGGGGGCCACTTCTATGAGAATAATGAAAGGCATATTCTCTAAAATACTTGCGGAACCAAGTGGTGTTCACGGCCAAAATGAACACAAACGTGAGAACCAACTGTGTTGAAGAATTGTTGTGTGAATACTGTTGTCTAGGTTTACAAAAACGGTTGACGGTTCAAGCACGTGAAGTCTACTGATTAACCAAGTAAATCCGATAGTATATCACTAAGGAAAGTTCAAGGCCACTAGGCTACTTCTCCCGATGCAATAAGTCTTCAGTTTTACTCAACCTGTGTATGCATCTGCATCAGCATCTGTTTTGTTTTATTTATAGCGATATATCATTCATGTGGGGGATTGTTGGAAAATTGGAACTTAAATGGGTATTATAAAGCTGTCCAGATTTTTCTGGACAGATTTTTGAGCAACTTTGAGCTCAAATTTAGGTGGGACCCACACTACGGAAATTGTGGGACCATATACGAACGCGTTCACCTCCGCAAGGAGATTAACGTAGTATATTCATATGTGCAATTTCAATAAGTTATGAATGATAATTATGTCCCCAAAGTGACTCATAAAGCAATGAAAGTTAATGTATTGGGTATGTTTTAACTCTTATCCCACATTGAAAGAGTAGTGGAAAAATGATGAGTTAATAAAACCAAATTGATGGACTAAGGCTTGGATGCCTTTGGGGTATCCCAACTCTTTGAAGGGGAGATGACCTAAGCTATGCTTGGGTTGACTTTCGGTCAAAGGTCCACACGCGCGCGCGCGCGTGTGGACGGCCGGCCGGCCGGCTCGGCTCGGCTCGGGCTTATAAAATTTCTTAAATTTTTGGGCCGAATCTAATTAACTTTCTGGGCTTTAATTTAATTAATTAATTACAGAATTAATTAATCTTTAATTAACTGATAATCAGTTAATTCCAAGAGTCAGCAGTTAACGAAATTAACTGCTTTGACAGTTAATTTCAGTTTTGACTGTTCCCAACAGTCAAAACATTTACTATAAATAAAATGTTTCCCCCTCAGTTTTAAACACTGAAAAATAATCCCTCCAAAATTCCGAAAATGCTACTGCATTATTTCCTCTGCCCAGAAAATTCTTTTCTTCATTTCGGCATTACATGTTCTCGGTTGTGTTGAGTACAAAACACAGAAATTGTGTTCGCTGGAATTAGTCATTGTTGTGCTGCTTGATTAATCCGAAAATCCGTTCTATCTTGGGAGACAATTATTCATTAAACTCAAGCACGTTGGAGGAATAATTTTGTCTTAAGGAGACTGTTCAACAGGGCTCGGATTTCTTTCTAATTATTATTATTTCTGCAAATTCAAGTGAGTAATTTAATTTTCTGTAATTTATATTTCTTTCTGTAATTATTATTTTATTATTAATTCTGCACTATTTCGAAATTAAATAGTAGGAATAACATTTTCAACGAAGTGAAGTAGTAGCTCCTTGCACAGTACTGACTTCATCCCCATTATGTTCAGTGTGGGGAACCTAAGGGTAAGGGATTTAACAAAGAGTAACACATCTAGCCGGATGAGAGGTGTTTGTCCTATAAGAATGTTGTTGTCCATGAAATACTTGGTGATAGTATGGTCAAACGTTTCAACTACCTACAAAGTGACATACTTAGGGATTTTGCCCAAGGTGAGGGGTAATTCGATAGCTCCATACACTTTATTCTCCTAAAAATTCTGATAGTGGATGAGAGAGAACTTGAATAAGGCATAGGCAAAGGTGTAGGAGGAGCGTCCTCCCTATTCTTATTAGTGATGGTCACGTTGGGAATTTTATTTTCTAGTCAACATATTTCTCATTCGCTTGCAATATCAGATTGGACTTAAGTTAGTCTAGGACCCGCACATGATTCTCTTAGAGAAATCTTTGTCATTCATTGAGTCCATTAATGGACCGAGTGACTTGATGTATATTCGTGTTTGGAAATATCAAATCCTCACATACGATGCCAAAGACATTAAGATGATAATGTTATGAATGTGATGAAGGTAATTGATGACAATGCAAGTAATATGTGAACAAAGTTAACACTTAGAGATACGTGGTTCGGTCAGGAATGACTTATGCCCACAGGGCAAAGAAAGGGGTAGTGTATATTACTAAAAAATAGTATTTCGAGTTTTACAGTTATTCATAATGCCTTTTCCTATTTCCCATTGTCTTTATATAACAGTCGTATAATAAGAATCCTATAATTGCGAACCCATAAATACTGGAGTCAGATGTTCCAGCTGCACACATGGTCGATCTTTAAGTGGATGGCATGTCCCATGTTTTCTATCTTTGACGTGAGTGGACTCCCACATTGGTGGAACATCTCTTATCAAGACAATGGCCTACTTATTTTTTAGGTCTAATAAGGCACGATATTGACTTATTTGTTAAGCAGAGCGACTGTACCTATCATTCATTCGTTCAGTAAGGGAGGACTATGTTGATTAGTTCTTTAGAATGGATGAGTTGCTGACCATGATGACCAATGGTGTGAACTATGTTGGACGGTTTCAATCTAATCGGGTGTTTGTCCAACATGACTAGATTTCTTCTCATCAACCCCCAAAGCCAATGTCATTGAACAACAACGAATATAAGACCTGAGCTATATAATTAAATTTTAAAAAAGTTAGGGTATCCCCCCAATTGTGGATGTTTTTCTCAAATAATCAATTCCTATATCAAATTCATTTAATAAAAACTAATATATGATCTAGACAATATAATTAAAATTGTATGAAAGTAATAATTAATTAAAATGATGATGTAAGAATGAAAGCATGATGCAATATAAGAACGTTATAAAAATATACAAATTAAGTACTTTTTTGATAAAATAAAATAAAGCCATTTACAAAGAGCTACATTACTTTTGGGGACCAAATATGTACCTCTTCAAATGGACGATGGCCATGCATCATCACCATCGACATCATTGGCTCGTGGGCCTAATGCAATACCCTATATTTATGGCATTTATTATAAATTTTAATTGATTATTAGTTACATGATAATTAGATATTACTTATCACATTTGGTATGTCATTTTTTAGATTGACGAGTTACATCTGCAGTATTGCATAATTTACTTGTGCGTTGCTTGGATGTATATTATTATTGTATTTAGCTAAGTCGTATTAATTTTTTAAGATAAATATTTAAGTGATTTAGTATTATAAACGGCTATGGAAAGGTCACGGGGTTAAGTGTTAGAGTTTCCTCTTTGGATTATTCCATCAACATTGGGTCCCACCGATCATGAAGTGGGTTGTTATAATATCAAGTCACGATTAATCAATAATTAATTAAATATTAATTATAAAAGACATTATAATACTCTATATTTTTAAGAAATTAATTAATTATGAGTGATTTAATTAATTAAGAAGCAACTCGAATTTTTATATATTTTAAAGTGAAAAATTAAAATTTATATGTGATAATAAGTTAAATCAACTTAACTTGATGAATTGATAAAGTTAAAATAAGTCAATTTGGAATTTTAGAGCTCATTTGATTATTTAATTAAATTTTGGGCTAAAATTTGAATGATATAAGGTTCAAGGAAAATATGTAATTATTATAAGTCAATTAATGTGTTGATAGTATGAGGAATTTTAGTTTAAGGCTAGGGTTATAGTGGTCTTTGGAGCATTGCTTGAGGGTTACATTTAGGGATTTAGGGTTTTAATTTAGGGGGAAACATTTTGATTTGGCGAGGCTTAAAAAAGTGGGGTTCCGCTAGAGTGGGCATGTCCAACCGCTAAAGCGGGGTACAAGGAGATATAGCGTTAAGGTGAAAGCGAATATAGCATCAGGGAGCTTTTATTTTGGTCAATTAGCCCTTGTTTTTTCAACTTTTTACTCAACCCTTTTGCTCTCTTTTCTCAAAGCATAACTCAATGTTTTCTCTCCCAGACCATTATTTTTATTCGTTACCCATATTACATTCCAATTACAAACATTAAACCCTAATTATAATCCCTTATTTCAAAAGTTTAATTCATGTAGATTTTAATCACAAATTAAATCAAGATTTCAAGATCTTTCCAAGATTTCTTTTTTCCTATTTCAAGCCAATTTTTAATTCATCTTTTGAGGCAAGTTGCTTTCTGCTCTTCTCCTTTTATATATGCTTATATAATTTTTCACCTAAACCTAAAGTAAAAAAATTAATGAGTTAAAAACCTATAGGACTTTTAGGGTACCTAGTGTATGATTTCAATTAGGTAAAATTAATTACTCTAGCATGTTTTTTATTGAAATGGACCCTATTTATTATTAGAAATTGCATGTGAAACCCTTGATATAGAATTGACTTATGATGGTTTAGACTTGTTCTAAGATTTATGATAACTGATATATATTTTGAACACTTGAGATATAGTTAAATGTCTCAATAATATTTGAAATGTTCATGCTAGGTAGATTTTTACCTTTATCTCCATGAGTTGTACCCTTGATACTAAACACTTAATTGATGAATCCTTAATTATGAAGATATATAATTGTTTCATAATTATTCATGAGAAGATGTTTATGTTGGTACATTCGAGGTTAAACTTCAAAAATTTAATTGAGGCTATTTTTTAAATTATGTTATTGAAATTGAGATATTGAATAATATTATGAGAAATTTCTTAAGCCCTTCCATTCCTTAAAGGAATTAATTAAATGAATATCTGATTACATAAACTGTGAATTTATCATTTGTATATATATCTAATTTGAGTTACGTAACTTAATGACTTGTTAGGGCTTTAACCCATCTTTATTCATGGTGACTTTCAGGTTCTAGAGTTAAGCCTCTAGTTTAAACTTCCTCTCTTCAGCCAGCACACTTCATCTATTCCAATTCCAGTCAGCATGATTGGTATAGATTATTTCCCTTATTAGAATATCACTCAATTTTTTATTGAGAGAGATGTAATTCATTAGATTTGCAGTTAGTATGTATATTGGATAGCGGTACTTGGCATATATTTTTTTGAGACTCAGTGTTTAGCATGTATTTGGGAGTTGATGTTTGGATGTTAATCTTACTCTATTATAGCATTGATACTATATTATGGGTTTATATTATAGGACTCTCATATTGTATCCTCATATTTTATCATATGTCTCGTTTGTTCCATTCATGTTGAAAAGGGTATCCAATTATTTTAAAAGCCTATATAATTTAATAATAAGACTCGATCAACCTGAGTATTAATATATATGGGGTGTCATTGTTGGTATCATAGTATGGTTTTAGGACTCGAGGGTTATAGGGTCTCTTAGACTTTTGCGTAATGTTCTTTGATATGTATCTTTCTTTGTACAGTTATTTTTGTTTCCTTACTTTTTGTCTATCCGAATTTCATATGCCATCTAGAAGGAGAATATGCCTCATGAGAGCACTCGTGGGACAGACTGACCCTACAATACTTGCACCTTAGGCCCCGATTATAGTAGGCATCCCAACACCCGATGCACATGGGAAGTACCATTTTAGGCCCCAATAACTTTCTGAGTTGATTATCTAGACGTCTAGTAAATTTTGGTAGTAGCCAGGCAGGAGTTACTGCTTGTAGCACCTCACCTAGTAGCACCACTCACTATGGTATAGGATAAGGTTCAGGGAGCCTTCACAAAGAAAAACCCACCAACATTCTTAGGCTCTATCGATCCTATAGTGGTACAGCAGTGACGGAAACATATCGAGCAAAATATGCAATTTTTGGATTGCACTAAGGTACAAAAATAGGATTTGACCACCTTAATATTGATTAGGGATTCTCTCTAGTCTTGGGAGAGTGTGATGTTAGTTCAGGATGGAGAGAGATTGACTTATGAGAAGTTAATGGCACGATTTTTCCTAGAATCGATTTGGGACAAGAAGAAAACCAAGTTTCCTCTCCTTCGGCAAGGATCCTGCACAGCGACAGAGTATGGGTGGGAGTTCACTAGTTTGTCACTTTTTATACTTGATGAGGTTGGTTCATAGAAGAAGAAGATGAGGCATTTTGTGAAGGGAATAGCATGGTAAATCAGGAAAGTTATCATAGGGAATTCATCCTTTACCACTTATGCTCAAGTGGTGGATGTCGCACTCATGAATTATCGAGATAAGAGGGAGAAAAAGAGGAAGTTAGATAAGATGGGTCAAACTAGTGGTCCAAGGTGGAGTCGAGTTTAAAGGATGAGATACGTGGAGTGCAGGGTCCGTAAGGCCAAGGTTAGTGTAGGCTCTTTCAATCTGGGTAGGAGATGTACTAGTAATAATTGTAGGGACCATCTCAAACTAGGCAAGTGAATAAGCAGCAGCACCCACAATAGTAAAGACATCAGGGGGAGCTTACACCTCCATTTGAGGGTGTATTTTTCAATTCAGAGGTAGGGGACATAAATCACGAATTTCCCTGAGTGTTGAGACTTTAGGGCCAAAAAGGCCAAACCCAGTGATAAGGGCAAGATAGTAGGGCTTTAGGCCCCCGACAGCAACAACCAGCAAGTTTGCCACAAAATGCATTCTACCAATGTCTATACCCACATCAACACAAGTCTCCAATATGCAAGTAAATAAACCTAATAGAGTAGTTCTCGATAGAGCCCCGTCGCAGCGTCTAGTTAATAAACTAGAACTCTCCATAAAGCTTATGTGGTGCGAAGGAGTGTGTGGCGCTAGTGTGAAATAAAACTCTAGTTAAGGTTCCATAAACATAAAGCATATCTTCCACCACCGAGAACTTCCCCATCCCTCCTTCTAGGATTGTGAAATTTGATATACAGGACCATGCTTAAGTTGGGACTATTGTTATGTGACTAGGGGCGCGGGAAGTGCCTCTATCGGTTGTGGCCTTAGCATTAGAAGCTGTTGAGGGTTATTTTTCTTTAAATACCCATTCATATGAAGTGCTTTTGGGTATGGATAGGTTGATTATATACGAGGCTCATATAGACTGTAAGGACCATGCCATTCTTTTCACGATACCGGGGCAGGAGATGTATATTGTATTTATGCCTAGTCCAAAGGGAGGTACTATGACACACTTTTATTTTATTAATAAAAAGACTCAATAGGAGACTACCGTTCCATTAGACTCGATACTGATTATCTAGGATTTTTCCTTACATATTTAAGGAGGTTCTAGGGTTTTTGTCACCCCAAAAGATTGGTTTTATAATTGACTTGGATCCCCAAACTAAGACGATTGTCAAGGCGTCGTATAGGATAGATTATTTGTAGATGAGGGAGTTGCGAGATCAGATTGAGAAGTTATTAGAGCATGGATTAATTCGGGGGGGTAGTACATCGTCATGGGTATCTCTAATTCTCTTTGTTAAAATAGAGATGGTTCACTATGATTGTGTGTTGACTACCACAAGTTGAACAAGGTGATGGTGAGAAATAAATACCTTTTTCGAGTATCGATGATTTATTTGATCAGTTATATGGTGTTTCATTCTTCTCGAAGATATAATTACGATCGAGTTACCATCAGTATAGGGTATGGGAAGAGATGTGTCGAAGACTGCCTTTTTTACTCATTATGGTTCCTAAAAGTTTAGGATTATGACGTTCAGGTCGACCATTGCCCCCTTTGTATTCATAGATTTGATGAACCGGGATTTCTGTTTGTACTCGGATCAATTTATCATCGTATTCATTGAAGACATCTTGATTTATTCACAGACCAAGGAGGAGCATGCCAAACATTTGAGAGTTTTGCTTTAGAGATTGAGGGATGGTAAGTTTTATGCTAAATCTTAAAAGTGTGCATTTTGAAAACATGAGGTGCGGTTTGGGGGTCATATAGTTTCAGAGTTGGGACTATTAGTGGATCCAAAGAAGGTATCGGCCATGTTGGATTGGGGACAGCCCACGACACATATGGAGGTTCATAAGCTTTTAGGGTTGGCCAGTTATTACTGGAGGTTCATTTGGGGATCTTCTAATATAGCGAGACCATTAACCAAGTTAACTCGAAAGGGTATTAATTTATTTGGATTGAGAGGTGTCATCATGATTTCAACACTCTCAAGTAGAAGTTGACTTCGACTCCAGTATTGGACCTTCCTAGGGGTTGAATATTTGGTATACATCAATGTCTCCCTACATGGACTAGGTGCGGTATTGATGTGGTCGTTTGCACTACACATTAGGAGACATTATTTTTTGTGAGAGGCATTATTTTTTGTATAAGAAGTTCTGACTCTTTAGAGATCACTATATTTTTTTTGTACTTTTTCACGTAGAATGACTTGAATATGCATCATCAACGATGGTTCGAGTTAGGGGTGGCAATTTTTGACACGACACGATAACCCGACACGAACTCGACACGAAGTTAGCGGGTTAGGGTTGACGAATTCTTGACACGAACCCGAATATGACACGACCCGCCAACACGAATAATAAACGGGTTGGGTTAGTGTCAAACACGTATAACTCAAAAATGACACGAATAAACCCGCTTAACTCGTATTTTATGGAGAATATATTAGATAATTTATATATCTTGATAGGCATTCTATAAAATTCATGGAGAATCGGATGATAAATTATTTATGTGTTGAAAGAAGTTGAAATTAATTAAATTTAAGTTATTGTAGGCCTATGATTGGTATGATTGGTTAAGAGAGAAGAAAAAAATTATTTTATATTTTACTTAATGGGTTATGCGGGTCAACCCGAACACGACACGATAATAAATAGGTCGGGTTAGTGTTTGCTCATCTGACACGATTAATTAAATGGGTTGGATTAGGGTTGACTAATACTTGACATGAACCCGACATGACACGACCCGAACACGACACGACGCACACGAATTGCCACCCCTAGTTCAAGTTCATAAAGGACAATCAATTTATGATAAAGTATCACCTAGGGAAGGCCAATATAGTAGCAGATTCTTTGATTCGATAACCTAGTGGAAGTTTGTCTACTCTCTAGTTGATCGATGTGGGGTCAGTTTAGGTGATTGGAGAGATAGACTATGCATTCATGGGTATGATCATCGGACCTCACGATATCCTTATGCGGGTGGTTTGATAACAGGAAAATGATGTGATGTGTAAGGAAAAAGTGGTCAAGCTTTTTGCTAGTGGTGTACCTCCTTACACCGTTAGTCGGGTGGTGGATTGCAGTATAAGGGGAGGTTGGTTGTACCTTCAGATAAGGATTTGTGTAGGGCCGTCATGCAGAAGATCCTTGGATCATAATTTTTTGTGCATCCCGATGGGGATAAGATGTAACGGGGAATAAGGAAGCAGTATTGGTGGGTCGGGATTAAGCGGGGCATTGATACATTTGTGTCCCAGTATAATACGTGTCAAATGGTGAAGGTAGATCATCAATGATCGTCGGGTAGACTTCAGCCTTTACCCATTCTCGAGTGGAAGTGGGACAGCATTTCGACATATTTTATCATTGGGTTACCTCATACACCTAGGCAACATGACTCTATTTATAGCAGACCACTTTATCAAGGTTACACATTTATTTCCTATCTCACATATTTCACGAAAGAGTAGTATGCATGTTTTTATATGGCAAAGATTTCTCGATTTCATTTAGTACTCTTGTTAATCATCTAAGATACAGATTCGACTTTTTTATATCAATTTTGGGGCCGTTTTCTAGAGATTGTAGGGACTAAGTTGCAATTGAGTACATCTTTACCATCCTCCGACAGATGGACAGGTGAAGCGGGTGAACTAGATTTTAAATGATATGCTTTGGGTATACGCATTGGATTTTAAGGTAAGTTGGGAGGTTCACCTACCTTTGGTTGAGTTTTCCTACAAAAATAGTTATCAGAAGTTGATCATCATGTCCTTATATAAGGCATTGTATGGGCAACCACGTAGATCAGTGGTGTGTTAGTTAGACCCAGTAAGAGTAGTTTGTTGGGACTCGAGTTCATTTAGGAGACCCGTAGAAGATCAAGATGATTTAGGGTGGCATCAAGATTGCGCAGAGTAGGCAGAAAAGTTTAGGACTTGGATTGGAAGGATGTTGAGTTTCATGTGAGCGATCAAGTATTTCTCAAGGTGTCACCCATGATGGGGGTGATGCATTTAGGGAAGAAGAGAAAGATGGCCAAGGTATATTGGGTTGTTTATGATCATGGATTATGTATGGACGTTTGAGTATCGTATAGAACTTTCAGACCATTGAATTGGGTACATAATGTGTTCCATGTATTCATGCTTAATCGATTCTTACATAGTGCAGTTGCTTATTAGCACATCAATTTAGGGGATATTCGGCTAAAAGGTTGATGCTTCATGATGAGTGTATTATTTTGTATAATTTATACCCAAATCTATGTCTTTTTAAACCAGTTGTACCATATTTAACGTGTTTTAAGAGTCATTTTAGTATTTTAAAAAGGAAATGAAAGTTTGAAAACAATTATAGTTTAAAATGTAATTTTAGAACCTAGGGGTTAAAATATAATTTCATAAACTTTATGGACCAAAAATTAATTTTAAAGTTTTTATATAGGTAAAATAAAGTTGTCCCTAAAATTTGGTTGAATTTCGAATTGAAATGAGTAAAATACAAAGTTCGTGGGGTAAAATTATAATTTTCTAATTCCTTATGACCTTAAATTTGAATTGATTATATTTATTTCACATTTTTGTAAGTACCTTGGAAAGATTGTGAAGATTAGAAGCCAAATGAAAAGTTTTAAATTATTGGGGATTAAAGTGTAAGATGGGAAAAGAATTGAAGCTTTTTGTTATTTTGGGCATAGTGTTACTCAAAATGAGGCTTGGCCTAGTTGTTGGCAAGGAAGAACTCGGGGAATTTGGTCTGGGGTTCGAAACCCCTTAGACCCATTTAAATTTTTGGGCAACAAACCCATCAACCTTAAGCCGCTGACTAGCAATCGCTAGTCAAATCCGAAGTCAGGGCTTGTTACACTTTTTTGCCAGCACTTGTCACGGTCCTTAATAGACCATGACAAGGCCGAGATACTTTTTGTCATGGTCATGAAACGTAACAATTATGATGAAAGACAACCCGATAAAACCCTTTTTCGGACAAAACATTTTACTTTCTCTCCTCTCTCTCATCAATCCGATTCTCTCTCTCTCATAGATCAAAATCCCTCATTTCCGTTCACTCAAAAGGTATGATTTATACATTTATATAATGTATATATATAGATTCATTTTGAATATATATATATATATATATATGTGTGTGTGTGTGTGTGTGTGTGTGTGTGTGTGTGTGTGTGTGTTGTAAGGTAGTATTATACATGTATTGTCTTCTTATTCTTTGAAATCACATTATGCTTTTCATTAGAATATTAGTATTTGACTTTATATATATGTTTGAGCTTCATTATAATGTGTTTTTTTGTTGTAAACTAGTGATTTATACATGTACGGCTTTGATATTATTATAAACAATTTGTGCAAACACTAGTTATTCAAATCATTTTTCATTACAATGATGACTTTGATATTTGTTTAGGCTTCATTATAATATGTTTGTTTGCTGTAAATGTAATCCTTTTTATTCAAAATATAAATTTGTGTATCTGTTTTAAAATATAATTTGTGGGTTTATTTAAGATAGCTTGAAAAATACGTCTTATATACATAAGACATTTCCTAATTGGTCCTATCGAAATAGGGCTAATTAGTTAAAAAAAAAGAAAAAAAAAACTTTAAAACCTTTATAATAAAGCATCTCACCTGTAGGTTATAAAGTATAATTTGGGTGAAAATGGCAAAGATACAATGAACATGCTTCGATAATTTTTAATATTCTTCAAATGTACATAGGTTTTGAAAGTTGAATTTTATTAGGTTATAAAGTATAATTATAATCAATATGGTATATATATGCGTCTTAGGGTTTCAACATGATATTGTTTCAATAATATCATTTCAACATGATATGTTATTAATTAGGTTTTTAATTATTTCAACATGATAGGTTGTTAATTATTTCAACAAAGAATTGTCATGGTCACAATTGTCACACCCAGAATTATCACGGTCCTTGACCATGACAAATTCTCTTTTGTCATGATCAAAGACTCGACAATACGGCGCAAATGGAGTAGTGCCAAGAATCCAGACTTGTCAAGTTCAATCAGATTAGCTTAAATTCAAAAGCAACAATAGAAAAGGCCCCCATCATTTAATACACACTTAATTTAGGATTCCCAATATTTAAATTGTTGTGGGATTATTAATAACCCAACTTTATTTCCTCATAATTTTTCTTATAAATAAACCCTCGGGATTAGAGCCAAAGGGATTAATTTTAGAGGGAATAATTGAGTGTTTTTATGAGGCAAAGTGTTTGCAAATTGGGGAGACTTTTTTGCTTTCAAATTCAAGTATTGAGGTGTTTCTTGTAAGTTGATTATTTTAATGAGAATTACTTATTCATTATTACCATTTTTCATTTTAATCATATTTTTAGCATAAACTAATTGCTAGGATTGGGTGAAGTTTACCAATGTTTAGTTAGTTTAATTCTTAAAAATACCATATATGTTTTAATCATTTTAAAAATTCATTTTCACTCAAATATTTATGAGATTAATATTTTAACCTACGAAATTAATTATATTATTCATATTCTTTGATTTTATGTGTTTACGTCTGATGGATTATACTTGTGTTAAATTGTTTGATAGTACATTCTTATGTTTGAGATAAAATACTTATAAGTGATGTTTTCAAGAGAATATGGATTTTTTCCATCTAAAAAGAGATATACAAATATTTTGAATCAAACTTTAATGTATTCGTCTTTCAAAATTTATGGAGATAGATTCGGTAAATTTTGAGTGATAAAGGGAATTTTGAATTAAATAATTATTCATAATCTAACCAAAATGATAAATGGATCTCAAATCCTAGTAATTTCTCCGTATTCGTTACATATCTTGTGTTTTATTTTTCTGTATGTATTTACTTTATTTAATCTTCAGATCGTGTTTCTACAACAAATATTGCCTAGTTTGAACGTCTTTCGTTTGGAAAATTGAACGAATCCTCATAATTTCGACAGGTGTGCATTAGCTATATTACAATAGCTTGTGCACTTCCAGTAATTATAAATTTCGCAACAAGTTTTTAGCGCCGTTGTCGAGAAGTTTCATTTCGATTTAAAATTATAAATTTTGGACTATTTTTATTCATGTTATCAAAAAACATAAAAAAATATTAAAAAAATAGAAAACTCGAAATATTAAAAAAAAATTGTCATTTATTTTGTAGTTAGTTCGTAAAAAAACTATTATTTTATAAAAATAATATCTTTTTTCTTTTCTTTGTGGGTTAGTCTCGTGTTTATTCAAAAATAATTATGAAAAAAAATCAGATTGAAGTCTTTGTTCAATAAGTAGTAATTTCATTACTAGTTTTCCTATCAAACTATAAAAAAATCTGATAATTCAAAAAATATTTTTATTTCTAGTAGCATATTTTTAATATTTCTAGAATAAAAAAATAGTAGGCTTTGTTTGTTTTCTTCATTGTTTTCTTTTTAGTGTTAAATACACCATTAGTGCTTTGTGTCATGATATTTTTATTTTATATTTTTTAGTCTCACTTTACGCCTTGTATAGTTTTTTGTTTACCTCATTCAAAAAAATATTCAAAAATGAAGAAAGGCAAAAATGCGAAAAAGAGAAGAATTTTTTTTAAAAAGCAAGCAACGGTGTGCGAACGTTAAAGATAATTCTGCAATTTTGTCATGTACACAAAGTACTCTCGGAGATAACTGAAGCGTGGGTGGCCTTTTCCTTCGATCAACGTTAACTTAAACATCGGCCTAGCGTAAACAAGTGACCATAAAAAATTCACGTCAGAGGTACGTTTCCTTATGTGGAACTAATTTTTCATATTTCAATTATCACATTACACAAAATTGACTTAAAGACAAAACCCATTTGTAAGATAAGGTGGGGATTTTATCACCCTTCCTTGACCGTCACTATATTAACCGAGTATTTGCACAACTCGAGCCATTATTTTTAATTTAAAATCAATTAGACATTGGCCCTAAGGTGTTCACATAACTCTAGGAAACTCTTAACAATGCTAGAATTAAAATATACTTCAACGCAAACTTGTCAAATCGAGCCTACACTACCTTGTCTAGGATTGGTGATTTTTAACGAGTCTTCATACCGACCACCTACTTAGATGTGAAATTGGGATTTGAGCGGATAATCGTAGTTAGTTGTCTTTTATATTTTTCCTTGTCAAAGAGTAGGAGCTTTCTAATTGGGAAGATTAATTCGGATACCCGTGTTATCATTCGATTAATCTCGAAAAAACTAGATTTAAAAAACCTAATTTAGATAAATCACTTTGCTCTGTGTTAGTTTAGGAATTACGTGATTTTGAGTCCATTTATATTCTTTTGTTTTCAATAAAAAGAAAAAGCTACAAATTAAAAATAAAAATAAAAAAAAGTAAGAAATTCGAGTGAGTGGTGTATGCGGAGTTGATTTCGAGATACTATCGATCGTTTGTCTCGTTTGAAGTCTAGTATTCCCAACACTTTCTTCGGTAAATTCTCGATATTTTCTTAAATGGGAGACGAATTAGCACTCTGAGCTCGTAAGGATTACCTATATCTCAATAGGTCGAGTCAACTGCCTTGTATCCGTCTTTCCCCACACAATGCGAACAACCTCGAATTCAAGTTGGGAACAATTCAATTGTTGCACGTATTTGGGGGTACGAAAAAAGAGGACCCCTACCTTCACGTGCACGAATTTGAGGAAAATATGGAACAATTAAGTCACAATAACTCACCGATGAGATTGTCAAACTAAAATTGTTCCCATATTCTTTGAAGGATAAGGTCAAAAGTTAACTTCTCTCGCTTGAACTGAATTCCATCACTACATGGAATCAATTGATTATCGAATTTTTGTTGATATATTTCCCTCACCAAAAGACGGATACAATATTGTCACGCTATCAATACGTTTAGCCAAAAGGAGAGAAACTTTATGAATATATTTCGAGAAGTTTAAGGAGCTGCTACTACAATGTCCTCGCCATGAAATTGAGTTGGAGTGTCAAGTACAAATTTTGAAATAACCTCCGCACTTCTAATCATTGCAAGGATTTTAAGAAACAAGGGAACTAGCTCAACTCGATATGATTTAACTTTATACAAAATAATAGTTTCACATTTGATAACAGTAAAACCTTATCCATTATCTGGCACTAGGGATGGCAACGGGGCGGGTTTTTCAAAACCCTAACCCGTCCCATTTAATAAACGAGGCGAGGCGAGGCAATTTTTATTTAAATTAACTCCTAACCTGCCCCATTTAATAAACGGGGCGGGGCTCCTACAGGTTGGATTAATTTTTAAAATAGTAAAATTAACATTATTATATTATAGTCTTAGAGGTCTACAATGGTTTATATTTCACCACAATTGTCAATCCATGTTTCCAAATAGATTTTTTACAAAATTAACATACATATAAAAAAGTTTTTTAATGTGTGTGTGTGTGTATATATATGGTTTAATTGTAATCAACATACATATAGAGGATAATTATGTAGGCATAAGTTAAACGGGATGGGGCAATTTTATTTAGCTTTACTCCTAACCCACCCCATTTAATAAACGGGTATTTTTTAAAACCCATGCCCGCTCTTAATTTATTAATCGGGTTTTAAAACCCGCCTCATTAGGGCTGGGGCAGGGCAGAACTCCTACGAATCGGGTTAAATTGCCATCCCTATCTGGCATATATGGAAATTCATAAATAAAGCAATCTTCGGAAGTTGGGAGGTAACATCTCAAACAATCATTAGACAAACCAATGATATTATACTTATCAAAATGTTAATCAGCAGTCCCATAGCAAGAACGGCAGACAAAACATAATTGGCATATGTAGTCCGAATATTGGAAAAGTTCTTCATTCGGAAGCAGAGTTATTGGCTATAAGAGGGGGTTTGTTAATGACTAATGGTCACAATTTTGAGAATAGTCGTAATTTTAAAAACAGTCATTGAAACAGACTCATTCTTTATTTTGAGAAAAACTAATCTGTCATAGATGTCAAAGTAATATTTGGCTTTGAAAAAAAAGAGTAAACTTTAGGTTTGACATAATTCTGAACCACTATATAACTGACAAGGTGGTTTGGTTTGTTTGTGGGTGAATTGATTATTTATAAAAATTCTGCCAGACTGATTTCTCATATTAACCTTGCCATCGTGGTATAAATTAGTCGATCGAATTGTCAGAGTCGCAGATTCATCACTTAGCACATCACCGTGTACCAATAACTGCAACTCTGAAGAGAGATCAAAATTAACTCATCAAACTTCTATATTTTAACTCGGTTTTAAATCAAATATGCTTAATAGGAATGTTACACAGGTGTGCCCACACACAAGTCTGCACGTGGACGCACACATGGGTGCGCGCATAGAAAGAGATCAAAACTAATTCATCAAACTTCTATATTTAACCCGGTTTTAAAGAAAATATGCTTAATAATAATGATGTTACACAGGTGCGCAGGATTGTGTTTATGTTATTGAAAAATATCACAAGCAGCCATCCACAATCTGCATAAAAATAATAAAATAATTTCGATCCAATCATCAACCCCCCACCCCTTTCTTTCCCTATTTATCTAAACACCCCATAAGCTACTGCGTAGTAATGTAAAACAAAACCATGTAAATTTACACAAATTGTAAAACAAAGATACAAACAAAAACTAGGGCGGCATCTGGTAAGCCTCCCACCTAGAATTTTAAAAAACTTTAAAATTTGAATTAAGACCAGAAAATGGTCATAACTTGCTGTGCTACTAGCCGGCTTTGTAGATGAAAGCTTCTTCATGTATGTGACTTGGCTGTAGTTTATACTCTTGCCAACATCTCATCTCGAACAAATGCATCGTATCTCTTCCAGTCTGTTATTTAAAAGTGAGCAAAGGGTTGGAAATTCCAGTCTCTCTCATCACCGTGTCTCTTCCAGACTTGAAGTAGATGAAAGTCTCTCTTCCAAGGTTCCAAGCAAATCATGGTACTCAAAAAATGCTGGATCCGACTGAAGCGAAATGTATGTACAATAAACCATTAGTTAGAGACATGGAGGAGTTGGGTCCATGTAATCACAGTTGTTGAAATGGTACTATGCAGTTCGATTCACAACAAACAAACAAAAAAGATACGAATAGCTGAGACTGAGAATCACATACGTGCACACCCTGAATCCCAGCAAAAAACAGCTTGAATCTGAATTCAGTAGCGATTCAGTGATACGTTATTTTTACCCCAAATCGCAGCAAATTGTATAAGAGAAGCGTGAATTGGGATTCGCTACAGATGTAGTGATAATTTTTTTAAGGGGAGGGTGGGGACCTAAGGTTCAACAGATAAATTTATCTACTCCCTAATAAAATAAGGGAATGCAAAATTAACACTGAAGTTTTGGGTCATTTTCAATTTTAGACCCTAAGTTTCAAAAGTTGCAATATTAACCATCCGTTAAGAGATGTAACGGAATGTTGACTAGGCTCACAAGTGGGATTTTTAAGTTCTTATATTGACCAATTAATAAATGACATGTGGATTAAACATAACTAATTAATAAGAGCTCTTCTACTATAACCGAAATTTCGACTGAAATTTCAAGGATAAAATGATGTGGCAGCCTTTTATTGGTCCCACTAGCGTGTACCCCAAAAAACAACCCATAAAAAACCTCCACCTGTTTCAATCCCTTCACTTTCGGTTAAAATACGGGCACAATAGCATTTTTGAATTAATAATAAAGGTAAAAATCTGCCACCTATGACAAAGCAAATAAAATTTAATTAATGTAAGAACTAATTTTTTTTTAAATTATAAAGACACCAATTTGAAATAAAATAAAAATAAGAAGAAACCAACAAATATTTTACTATCTCCACCCGTCCACCTCCATCCCCTCCACCCCTCCTGCCGCCTCACTTATTGCTGATTTCTTCTTGGTTCTTACAGACATAAGTATACACACAGTACATCAGACACAAACAACCATATACAGACACATACAAAAGCCATATGTACACACGCATAGCTAGGGGTGTGCACGGGTCGGTTCGGTTCGGTTTTGGACCGCAATTCAGACCGAACCGATCGGTTCGGTTTTGGAAAAAATCAGACCGAAACCGAACCGACGATGAAAAAAACCGCCGGTTTCGGTTCACATCGGTTTCGGTTCGGTTTTAACCGATTTTCAGTTTTGGTCGGTTTTTTGTAGGTCGGTTTTCGGTTTTGGTCGGTTTTGGAGGTTGGTTAATGGTGTTTGGATATAAAAATAAAAGATATTTAAGGATTTTTTAATATATAATATTGATGTCGGTTCGGTTCGGTTCGAATCGGTTTTTCCTTTATCTAAACCGACAACCGAACCGATATTGTCGGTTTTTTAAATCCTTAAACCGCAAACCGAACCGGGATAAAAAAACCGCCGGTTTCGGTTCGGTTCGGCCGGTTCGGTTCGGTTTTCGGTTCGGTCGGTTTTTTTGCACACCCCTACGCATAGCCACACATACTCGCACAAACATACACATATTTAAACACATCCATACACACATACACATCCATATATACAAATGCATTTACACAAATACACACATATGCGCACACATACACACGAGCTACCAAAGACCACAACCACTAGCTGCCATCAGGAACAACCCCACCACTTCCCAACAGCACCACTACAAGCTATCAAACACCACAACAATCATTCACAATCCAACGCAAGAAATCCATCGCAGCAAGAATAATAATCGTGGGGGTGGGGGTGGGGGTGACGGGGGGGAGAATTAGAATAAAGCGGATTCGAGCCCCAATTGGTTCAACCCCTAATTGGGTCTAGCTCAGATTCACAAGAGGCCCTAATAAAAATCCAATTAATTCACAATTAATCCGAAATCAAACTTCAAACCAAAGCCAACCATAAAGAAAAATTGAAAGTGAACTCCAGTCATATATATATATATAGAGAGAGAGAGAGAGAGAGGGAGAGGTCCATTGATGTCAACGGTGGAAATCTGCTATTGATATCGGAACGAGAATTGTGGTGGGTGGGGGAGGAGCTGGGCAAGGCGATGGTGGGTTGGGAGAGTGAAAAAGAGGTGAGAGCAGATTCGTATGTGGGTGGGGAGGGGCTGGCTGTTGAATTTTTTCTCTGTAGTTTTGAATCGTTGTTCTTTTTTAGATTTATTTTTTAAGATTAAAAAGATAAAACTTGAGGTTGAAGGGGCAGCAACCTGTCAATAAATGATTAAATAATTGGACAAACTCATAAATTTTGCCACATAAGATGCTTAGTCAATATTTCCGCTAAGGGCCTTAGCGGCATTGTAACGGTGGGTTTGATTGAAATGATTTTTATACTTCATGTTAACATTGCAACTTTTGAAATGTTTGTAAGGACATAATTTTCACTGTTCGTAGTTTACATAGGAAATGTCGTATACCGCTACACCCATCGAAGAAGTTCACGTTCATTTGTTCAAGACGATGGATCCGAATTTCAAGCACACTACAACATTTGCACAACATAAGGTACAATTTTATATAGAATGTGTTTAAGTTTCGTAAATGGTTTACATTTGTGTTTGGATATTTTTCGAAACTGTTTTTAAACAAAGTGAGGCATTTTTTCCAAGTCAAAATAATTTTTTAAGACCTGTAGGCGAGCTTTTAAAAATAAAATTATCTCGCTCCTATCGTTCAAACGACTGCTTCTAACGACAGGCAATGTCGTTTGTAGGGTCGCTCAAAGGGTCATTTCTTTGTTACTTCAAACGAACCCGTACTGTTTTGTGTTTTTACTGGTTGTTTTTATAGTCGTTAGTAACGACATGAGATGTCGTTTGAAGTCGTTCGAACGACCTGCGCCACCTCAAAATTTTTGTTCAGCTATAAATACCTGTTGTGAAGATCTTTTTCATTAAGACTTTTGATATACGAAAACTGCAATTCTGCAAAACTTTTAGTTTTCACATTTAGGGGTTTTTATGTGTTTGATTCACACCAAAACATTCCAATTCTTTTGAGAATCTTTTGTGGAACCCAAATACTTCTACTGAAGTTTGTTCTTGTGGAGTGCCATCTCTACTGCTAAATTGGTAGCTCTTGAGGGTGTTCCTTGCTGAAGAGAGTTGCGGTTCTTGTGGGGTCTTGCAGGAGTCCATTGCTGGTTACTAGGTTGCGGTCTATGTGGGTTTGCTGCGATAATTCATTGCAGATTTATGGAAGTGTATTGTAAGTTGCGATTTGCAAACATTTAATGAAATAAAAGGTTTTGCCCTTTCGGGGGATTTTTCCTAAAAAAAATTTACCCAGCAATTTGTGATTGTTTGTGATGGCATTTTTATTCACATAAATGCATGATTAGGGTTTAAATAAAATTGGATTTAATTTGGACCTAAGACAAGACTCTAATTAAATAAGTTTTAAATTGGAAATTTGCGAATCCCAAAAGTAATTGATATCACCGCATTTACAAATTGATACCAGAGCTTTAGCACGGGATTTTTACCATTTACAAATTGGTATGAGAGCCGGTTTGACCAAATTACCGTGAGATCCTTTTTCCGCAAAACATTTGTGATATCAATTTTTTTTTAAAACTCTGATTTTGAAAATTTTCGCAAATTTTTCGATGGAAAACCTATATAATCGACTGCCCGTGTTTGATGGCGCAAATTATGCCTATTGGAAAGCCCGCATGAAATCTAATTTAATGAAAGTGTCAGAATTATGTGTGAAAGAGGGTGGACTCCTCCCACCGTTACCGTTGATAATATCACTTCAACCAAACCTGTGTCGAATTGGACTAAGGATGATTTTAAATGGAGCAATTTTAACTCCCGTGGCTTGAGTGCTATTTCTGGAGCCATCACCCCTGACGAGTTTCGTCGTATTATGACGTGCACCACGTCTAAAGAGGCATGGGATATCCTCTAATTGACACATGAGGGTACCAACGCAGTCAAGGCGTCTAAGTTACAAAATTTGACAACCAATTTGAGACAAACACGATGTCTGCGTCCGAGTATTTTGACGAGTTTTATGCTAGGTTGTCAGACATAGTCAACATGAGTTTTAATTTGGATGAGAAAATTGGGGAGACGAGAGTAGTTAAAAAGATTTTGAGGTCACTTCCATCATGTTTTATACCTAAGGTCACTGTTTTAAATTCTTTGAGAATATTAGATACACTTACGTTAGAAGATCTCGTAGGAGAACCTTCAAACTTATGAGATCGACATGTCTCCCAAAATCGTTAAGCCCAAGGATGGAGGGATTGCACTTAAGGCACAATCGAGAAAGAGTGAGGAAGTGTCTAGGAAAGAGAGATTTTGTGATTCCGAGTCTGAGGGAGAGTTTACTATTAATGATGTGGCCATGTTTGCTAAAAATTTATAAAAGTTTCTCAAATTTTCAAAAGAAAATTCTTCCAATAAAAAGTTTTTTAAGAAAAACAAAAAGAAAGAAGAGACCAATAAGAGCGGTGAGAAAGAGAAAGAGGAAGATGAAAGATGTTCTGAGTGCGAGGGCAAAGGGCACAAAGCGTTTGAATGTCCCACTATGCTAAAGAGAGGGCAAGAAAATTGCTATACCAGCCACTCTTAGCGATAGTGACGAAAAAGTGAATGATTCCGGGGATGAGTCATCACATGGTATGTGTGTTGCCTTTATGGCAGGTCACGTAAGCACACCTAGTTTGTCCCACGACAATGAGGAAACTTGTGCACGTGAGAGCCCCTATGATGACTTGAGGGTTTCTAGTGAGAGTGAGGGTGAAAGTGAACTCCAAAAAGCATTTAGAGATTTATACGTCGAGACCCTAAAGACGAAGATGTTGACTAAGGAGTTAAGTCTTAACGTGTTAGATTTGGAGAGAGAGAGATAGAAGTTTTTAGGGGATTTGAGACGTCGGCGAGTCACCTCGAGAAGGTGAAGGTTTCTTTGAGTGAGCAGTTAATCGTCGTAGGTCGGGAAAAGAGTGAACTTGAAGCCCGTGTGCTACAACTAGAGAGAGATCTCGCTTTGGGTTGGATTTGTATGGACATAATTTCCATTGTCCGTAATTTACATCGGATATGTCGTATACCGCTACACCTGTAATGACCCCACTTTTATATGTTCATATAGTTTTAAATGTTGTATTATTTCATATGTGATATGGATAATGTTAATTTATTATCCTCCCTTCATAAAGCATGAAATATCAAATTAGATACAAACATAAAATTTTAAAGTTTTCAGTAGGAATGTTCATATTAGAGACTAGTTCTGACCATTATAATATAACAATTATCTTGAGGTAAAAAAAACTAACAAGTTGTAGATTTATGAATTAGGTTTGTAACACAACAAACAGTGTGTTAAACGGAGGTCCGAGCAAGAAGTTATACCGAAATTACGAAATAAGGGCAAATTTGTCCATCCTTTTGTATTTTGTCTTATTACCACACCATGTGTTATATTTTGATTGGTAGGAAGGGGAGGCTGGTTTGGCCGACTTAAACACTTTGAAATAACCTCCTTCAGCAAAATGGATCAAATTAAAGTCTAATAGCATATCCTAAGTTAAAAGATAAGTTTCGGCATAGAAAATGTAATTTTATGAAACTTTAGGGACTTAATTTTGAAATAATGAAAGTTTCAAGAACTAAAATGAAAATATAAAAAGGACCATTTTATAAATAAAATATTTTCAACCTCTAAGAAATATTAAAAATATATGGTGTAAAATTACTAAAATACCCTTCATGTGTAAAATGACCCTTATACCCTTAATAACTTTACACCTCGTTCTTGACAACTCGTGCTTGGTTTTGACACCTCCACCGCACACGTGTCGCCTTTAAAGGAAAGGACAAAACACATGTCATGCAATTAGAGAAAGTTAAAACACGTGTCACCATCTGGTGAATTAAGACTGCAAGACAGCCCCGTTACAGGACACGCTAAGGATGACTCACCAAAATAAACGCTTAGTCATCGGGACACATGTCAACACCCTAATAACTTTGGGAAACTATAAATAAGGCCTTTAGGATCAGTTATTAGAAATAGTGAGAGAAAGTGCGGGAAAGTTTAAGGAGAAGTTTCGTCTGAAGATTAACGAGCGATCCAAAACTCTGTATCTATAACTTCGAACTTCTGTTCTAGGTGAGTACTCTATAACATTCCTTGCGTATTTTAATTATATGATATTATACAAACTATATACATTTTATGAAATGATTTTATTCTCAAATTCATCTGATACCGATGATTCTGTCGTTTGTTATATGTCTACATCTCTCGATATAAACATCTGATTTAAATTCTGAAATTTTTTATTCGGCCTATGGAAACTCTTTTACTATGTTGGCCTTGACTACCGGGTGGAAATATTTGGATGGTACCTTCCCATCTGGTTTATCGCTGGTGTGCCCTAAATAAAGCGTTTCAAATATCATGATTTTTTGTCTGTGTTGTTGTCAGGTGGAAACATTTGGCAACACTACATGTTTATCTCGGTATTAGAGCGTACACGGCCATCAAATAAAATTGAATAATTGACATATTGCTCAATTGTTTTATCTGTTCTGTTCTGAACTGTTTATTCTGAAAATATTTATTATCAATTACTTTATATATACTACTGCAAATTCCTGTCTCTATATATATGCCTTTTGTTCTAAATTGAATAGGTATCAATTTTCTCAAAAACCACGGAATGTCTGGAGATTGAATCTCATTCGGCTTTTAGCTGATGTTGTATAAATAACCATTTTTCAGGAAATAAGTAGACTCGTGGAGAGAACATACAAGGACTATGTTGAAAATTTAGCTTTTAGAGCTCTTTTTGTAATTATGTTTGTTTTATCATTTAGAGCATCTCTGGCTCTCTTGTAATAAGTTTTTAAATTTTTTTCTTAAGTTATAATTCATCGTTACTTTTAATATAAATGAAGTTTCCTTTAGAAGGCTCTGATGACGTAATTCCTATACTTTCAGTATTTTACGATTCATAACTATGTGATTGTATTTCCGTTGCACTTATTCAAGGAAACAATTTAAGTCCAAATATATGTTGCCTTGGTGGCATGTCAAGACACTCGTTCCCTGCTACTAATTTGGGTCGGGGCATGACAGATGTAGTATCAGAGCATAGGTTATGAACCCATTGACTACTGAACATCGGTTTTGAACGTTAAAGGGATAATATTAAATATTTGACTTATATGATAACCCTCCATATGTGTTATATTATTGATCTCTTAATTTGCAATCTTGAGATAGTATAATACATCTTATGTTTGGTCATGACTGTAGAAAATGACCAAGACAAGATCAACTGCGGGAACTAGTGATTCGAATATGGAAGGACTGGAAGGTGCATACAAGGCGATTGAGAGTCTAGCAAGGATTGTGGAGCGTCAGGTGAATAACGGAGCACCAAGGAATCTTGAACTAACTAGTTGTACCATTGAACATTTCAAGAAGTTGAATCCGCCTTCTTTTAAAGGTACTTCTAACCCCACTGAAGCAGAAAGTTGGGTGATGCAGATGGAAAAGATGCTTGATGTTCTTAAGTGTACTGATGAACAAAGGGTTTCATTTGCAACGTTTATGTTAGAAGGTGAAGCTGAACATCGGTGGAGAATGACTAAGAGAATACAAGTGGGGAGGAATACTTACATAGGTTGGAATGACTTCTTAGTGATCTTTTATGAGAAATATTTCCCTGAAACGGTGAAAGATGAAATGGCCACTGAGTTCATGAGTCTCGTGCAAGGGAATATGACGGTTAGTCAATACGAGGCAAAGTGTACTGAGTTGTCCTGCTTTGCACCTTATGTTGCGGTAATTGATGTTTTAAAAGTCAAAAAGTTTGAACGTGGGTTAAGGTTGAGTATTCGTAGTCGAATTTTCATCATAAAGTTGACATCATATAGTGACATTGTGGCTATGGCTACGATAGCCGAAAGGGATGGCGAGGAGTACAATCGAATTAGAGATGGTAAGAGGAAGTTTGGGGAACAAATAGGGAAGAACCCAAATAATAGAAATAATTTTAGCAGTACGTCCAATGTTGGGGGAGCTAGTCATAACAAATAGTTTAATAACAAGATATGTCAGCGATGTGGGAAGATGCATGGAGGACGACCTTGTTACAAGGATACGGGAGCTTGTTTTAGATGTGAACAGAAAGGACATCAGATAAAAGACTGCCCAACCCCAGCAAGGATTCCGATACAGCCTTTAGGTGAAAAGAAGGACCAAGGCAGACAGTTTTTGCACTTTCTGATACCCAAGCTTCTAACGCAGTAGTGTCAGGTACACTTTCTATATGTGCACAACCTTTTCAAGTTTTAATAGATCCTGGTTCTACCCATTCATTTGTGTTTGTGCGTTTTATTAATCGTTTTCCTAATATGCATGAACCCTTTAATCATAGCATGCACGTTTCTACTCCTTCGGGTGAGTTATTGACGGGAACATTAGTATATAGTCTTGCCCTATAGATATTAGTAGTCATAAACTATTCGTTGATTTGATAGTTTTAGACATAAGAGACTTTGAAGTCATTTTGGAGATGGATTGGTTAGCATCGTATCATGCTAAGGTAGATTGTTTTGGGAAGAGAGTTACTTTCCAAATCCCTAACCAGCCATAATTCAGTTTTGAAGGAACTTGCATCGGATCGCCCATGCGTATTATCTCTACAATGCAAGCTTGTAGTTTTCTTAAGAAAGGATGTCAAGGATTCCTTACAAGTGTTATTGATTTGCATACAAAAGAGCCTAGTTTAGAAGATATTCCTATAGCTAAACATTTTCAAGATGTTTTTCCAGATGAGTTATCCAGTCTTCCTCCTAGTCGAGAAATAGAGTTTACGATTGACCTTATTCCTGGAACAATACCAATCTCGAAACCACCTTATCGTATGGCACCTTTAGAATTATGGGAATTAAAAGTTCAACTACAAGATTTGTTAGACGAGTTTTATTAGACCAAGTGTATCCCCTTGGGGTGCTCCGGTGTTATTTGTTAAAAAGAAGGATGGGACGATGAGGTTATGTATAGATTATCGTGAACTAAATAAGGTGACTATTAAGAATAAATACCCCTTACCTCGTATATATGATTTGTTTGACCAACTTCAAGGTGCGCAAGTATTTTTAAAGATTGACCTTAGGTCAGGCTATTACCAATTGAAGATTAAGGAAGATGATATTTCGAAATCAGCTTTTCGTACTAGATATGGTCACTATGAATTTCTTGTGATGCCATTTGGACTAACTAATGCACCAGCCGCTTTTTTGGATATGATGCATAGGGTGTTTAAGAAATATTTGGATCAGTGTGTGGTTGTTTTCATTGATGACATCCTTATTTACTCCAAAAGTATTAAGGAACACAAAAAGCATTTAGAGACAGTGTTACAAATTCTTAGGAGGGAGAAATTATATGCAAAATTAAAGTGTGAGTTTTGGTTGCCTAGCGTATCTTTTCTAGGACATGTCATTTCCAAGGAGGGAGTATCGGTTGACCCTCAAAAGATCAAAGCTATACTGGATTGGCCAAGACCAACTAATGTGACGGAGATTCATAGTTTTCTTGGATTAGCAGGTTATTATCGAAGATTTGTTGAAGGATTTTCGATTATTGCCAAACCTCTATCTAGGTTAACCCAAAAGAAGGTGAAATATGAATGGTCTGAGGAAGTTGAGAATAGTTTTCAAGAACTTAAGGATCGATTAGTAACTGCCCCAATTTTAACTATTCCTTTCGGGACAGGGGGATTTGTGATTTATAGTGATGCCTATAAAAATGGTTTGGGATGTGTGCTAACGCAAAATGGAAAAGTAGTAGCTTATGCCTCGAGACAGTTAAAACCACATGAGCAAAATTATCCAACCCATGACCTAGAATTAGCAGCTGTAATTTTTGCTCTTAAGATTTGGAGACATTATTGTATGGTGAAACTTGTGCGATTTATACCGATCATAAGAGTTTGAAATATATATTTACCCAAAAGGAATTGAACATGAAACAACGGAGGTGGTTAGAATTAATAAAGGATTATGATTTAAATATTCATTATCACTCGGGAAAAGCAAATATAGTAGCTGATGCTTTAACTGGGAAGTCTACACCAAATTTAGCATGTCTTATTACAAACCAGGGCAAAGGATTTGAGAAGTATGGAAATAGATGTACGTATTTATAGTAAAGGAGGAATAATCGCAAACTTACAAGTACAACCCATATTGATGGAAAAGATCAAAATTGCACAAGTAAATGACCCACAACTGAAGAAGATTACGGAAGAAGTTATTGAAGGGAAGAGGAATGAATTTGGGATACGAGATGATATATTGAGGTTAGGAAATAGAGTGTGTTCCACATGATGCCCAACTAAAGAGGTAAATTTTAGAGGAAAGTCATTACTCGAGATTCACAATTCATCCTGGATGTACAAAGATGTATAGGGATCTTCGAGAAGTATTTTGGTGGAATAACATGAAAAGGGAGATAGCCGAATTTGTATCTCAGTGTTTGATTTGTCAACAAGTAAAAGCTGAACATCAAAAACCATCAGGATTACTGCAACCCCTACCTATCCCTGAGTGGAAATGGGAACATATTACTATGGATTTTGTGACAGGTTTACCAAGGAGTTCGAATGGTAATGATTCTATTTGGGTAATTATTGATAGGTTAACTAAATCTGCTCATTTTCTTGCCATTAAGATTACCCATTCTTTAGAAAAGTTAGCTAAGTTGTACGCGCGGGAAATTATTAGGCTTCATGGAACCCCAGTTTCAATTGTTTCTGATCGTGACCCTAGATTTGTGTCTCACTTTTGGAAAAGCCTACAAGCAGTCATGGGAACACAATTGAATTTCAGCACTGCTTTTCATCCTCAAACAGATGGACAATCTGAGAGAACCATTCAAACCTTAGAGGATATGCTTAGAGCATGTGTACTTGATCTGAAGGGGAATTGGGATGATCATTTACCGTTAGTAGAATTTGCATATAATAATAGTTATCAAGCAAGTATTCAAATGGCTCCGTATGAGGCACTCTATGGTAGAAGGTGTCGTTCCCCAGCATATTGGGTAGAAGTTGGAGAAAGAAAATTATTGGGACCAGAATTAATTCAGATCACAACAGAGAAGGTGAAATTGATACAAGACCGACTTCGAATCACTCAAAGCCGTCAAAAGAGTTATGTTGATAATCGCCACCGACAGTTGGAATTCCAAAGAGGAGATTATGTGTTCTTGCGAGTAGCACCAGCAAAGGGAGTAATCCGATTTAAGAAGGGAAATTGAGTCCAAGATACATAGGAGCTTTTGAAATCCTTGAAAGGATAGGAGCTGTTGCATATAAAATAGCTTTACCCCCTGAACTCTCTAGTGTGCATAATGTGTTTCACGTGTCAATGCTGAAGAAATACGTCCCAGATCCAATACATATCTTAAGTCATGAACCTCTTCAAATTAGAGAAGATTTAACCTACATTGAGCATCCATTAGAAATTTTGGACCATAAAGAGCAAATATTACGAACCAAGGTAATTCCACTGGTCAAAGTATTATGGAGTAATCATACTGTTGAAGACGCAAAATGGGAGCGGAAAGATGAAATAAAGGAGCAATATCCATACCTGTTTGAAAATAAATGTAAGTCAAGTTTGGGGACCAAACTTTTTACAAGGAGGGTAGGATGTAATGACCCCACTTTTATATGTTCATATAGTTTTAAATGTTGTATTATTTCATATGTGATATGGATAATGTTAATTTATTATCCTCCCTTCATAAAGCATGAAATATCAAATTAGTTACAAACATAAAATTTTAAAGTTTTCAGCAGGAATGAATTAGGTTTGTAACTAAACAAACGGTGTGTTAAACGGAGGTCCGAGCAAGAAGTTATACCGAAATTACAAAATAAGGGCAAATTTGTCCATCCTTTAAGTTGTATTTTGTCTTATTACCACACCATGTGTTATATTTTGATTAGTTGGAAGGGCAGGTTGGTTTGGCCGACTTAAACACTCTGAAATAACCTTTCTTTAACAAAATGGATCAAATCAAAGTCTAATAGCATATCCTAAGTTAAAAGTAAGTTTCGAGGTAGAAAATGTAATTTTATGAAGCTTTAGGGACTTAATTTTGAAATAATGAAAGTTTCAAGAACTAAAATGAAAATATAAAAAGGACCATTTTGTAAATAAAATATTTTCAAGGACCCCTAAGAAATATTACAAATATACGGTGTAAAATTACTAAAATACCCTTCGTGTGTAAAATGACCCTTATACCCTTAATAACTTTACACCTCATGCGTAACACCTCGTGCTTGGTTTTGACACCTCCAACGCACACGTGTCGCCTTTAAAGGAAGGGACAAAACACATGTCATGCAATTAGAGAAAGTTAAAACATGTGTCGCCATCTGGTGAATTTAGACTGCAAGACAGTCCCGTTACGGGACACGCTAAGGACGAGTCACCAAAATAAAAGCTTAGTCATCGGGACACATGTCAACACCCTAATAACTTTGGGAAACTATAAATAAGGCCTTTAGGATTAGTTATTACACGGAATTCATTCAAAAGATCAAAGAGAAATAGGGAGAGAAAGTGCGAGAAAGTTTAAGAAGTTACGTCTGAAGATTAACGAGCGATCCAAAACTCTGTATCTATAACTTCGAACTTCTGTTCTAGGTCAGTACTCTGTGACATTCCTTGCGTATTTTAATTATATGATATTATACAAACTATATACATTTTTTGAAATGATTTTATTCTCAAAATTCATCTGATACCGATGATTCTGTCGTTTGTTATATGTCTATATCTCTCGATATAAATATCTTATTTAAATTCTGAAATTTTTTATTCGGCCTATGGAAACTCTTTTACTATGTTGGCCTTGACTACAGGGTGGAAATATTTGGATGGTACCTTCCCAGCTAGTTTATCGCTAGTGTGCTCTAAATAAGGCATTGTTTTAGATATCATGATTTTCTGTCTGTGTTGTTGCCGGGTGGAAACATTTGGTAACACTCTGTTTATCTGGGTATTAGAGCGTACATGGCCATTAAAATAAAATTGAATAATTGACATATTGCTCAATTGTGTTATCTGTTCTGTTCTGAACTGTTTATTCTGAAAATATTTACTGTCAATTACTTTATATATACTACTGCAAATTCATGTCTCTATATATATGGCTTCTGTTCTAAATTGAATAGGTATCAATTTTCTAAAAAAAACATGGAATGTCTGGATATTGAATCTCATTCGGCTTTTAGCTGATGTTGTATAAATAACCATTTTTCAGGAAATAAGTAGACTCGTAGAGAGAACATACAAGGACTATGTTGAAGATTTAGCTTTTAGAGCTCTTCTTGTAATTATGTTTGTTTTATCATTTAGAGCATGTCTGGCTCTCTTGTAATAAGTTTTTAAATCTTTTCTTAAGTTGTAATTCATCGTTACTTTTAATATAAATGAAGTTTCCTTTAGAAAGCTCGGATGACGTAATTCCTTACTTTCAGTATTTTACGATTCATAACCATGTGATTGTATTTCTGTTGCACTTATTTAAGGAAACAATTTATGTCAGAATATATGTTGCCTTGGTGGCATGTCAAGGCACTCATTCCCTACTACTAATTTGGGTAGGGGCGTGACAACACCCATCGAAGAGTTCACGTTCATTTGTTCAAGACGACAGATTCGAATTTCAAGCATACTACAACATTTGCACAATATAAGGTACAATTTCATATAAAATGTGTTTAAATTCCGTAATGGTTTACATTTGTGTTGGGATATTTTTCAAAACTGTTTATAAACAAAGTGAGGCATTTTTTCTAATTCAAAATAAATTTTTAAGGCCTGTAGGCGAGCTTTTTAAAACAAAATTTTCTCGCTCCTGTTGTTCAAACGAGAAGGCAATGCCGTATGAAGGGTCGCTCAAAGGTTCGTTTCTTGGTTACTTCAAACGAACCCGTACTGTTTTGTGGATTTACTGGTCGTTTTTATAGTGGTTAGTAACGACATGACGATGTCGTTTGAAGTCGTTCGAACGACCTACGCCGCCTCAAAATTTTTGTTCAGCTAAAAATACCTGTTGTGGAGACCTTTTTCATTAAGACTTTTGATACACGAAAATTGCAATTTTGCAGAACTTTTAGTCTTCACATTTAGGGGGGTTTATGCGTTTGATTCACACCAAAACATCCCAATTCTTTTGTGAATCTTTTGTGGAACCCAAATATTTCTATTGAAGTTTGTTCTTATGGAGTGCCATCTCTACTGCTGAATTGGTAGCTCTTAAGGGAGTTGCTTGCTTACGACTGTGGTCACTTTGGGAGACTCAAGGGTGTTCCTTGCTGAAGAGAGTTGCAGTTCTTGTGGGGTATTGCGGGATTCCATTGTTGGTTACTAGGTTGCGGTCTATGTGGGTTTGCTGCGGTAAATTTATTACAGAATTCTGTAAGCGTATTGTAAGTTGCGATTTGCAAACATTTATTGAAATAAAAGGTTTTGCCCTTTCGGGGGATTTTTCTTGAATTTTTTTTACCCAACAATTTGTGATTGTTTGTGATGGCACTCACATAAATGCATGATTAGGGTTTAAATAAAATTGGATTTAATTTGGATCTAAGACTGACTCTAATTAAATAAGTTTTAAATTGGAAATTTGCAATTCCCAAAAGTAATCGATATCACCGCATTTACAAATTGGTATCAGAGCTTTAGCTCGGGATTTTTACCATGTACAATGTTGGGTCTAATATTTAAAAAAACGCACTACATCCGGGTTACTTTTGCATTTTTCCATAATATAAAGAAAATTCCACAAAGATTAACCTTTTTAAAAGTCAGTAACGTATTCGCTTCCTACGAGGCTATGACACATCGACTCTTATTAATGTGAAATGCGGCGAAATTGACACACGAATAAAAATAATAATCAAACCATATTTTCTCTCAAATCTCATTAATAAATAAATTCTCCATAATAATTCTAATTACAAGAGAGGGCTAAAGGCCTTATTTATAGATAATCATAATCTTAGAGAGCAAGTCTCCTAATTAGAAAGGAAACTCAATGACCTAATTAAAACAGGTAACTAATACCTATTAAATATTTAATTAATAATACTAGTAATAATCTAGATAATACCTAATATTTATCCTAAAAATATTATTAATGCTAATAAAAAAAAAAGATTGTACCTTAACTGCAGGTCTGGGAGAGGCAGATGTCGGCTGCCTTACCTCCATATATGGAGAGGCTGGTCCCATGTCTCGAACCGAGACCAACCGTAGCTTGGGCGAGGGCACTTGCCATCGCACTAATATACTAACATAAAATAATAATATATTATTTATATTCTTAATTCACATCATTTTCCCCTTCTTCAAAAAGCTTATCCCGAGCGCCTTGATTGTTGAAGACACCCGACAAGTAGTGCCCTCCCCTTCGAAACGCTGTACCATGAACTGCAGGGAAGCTTTGTAAAAACCCATATCATCCATAAATACTTTGAATGTTTTGCACCTTTTTTTCTTTGATTGGGGGTGCAACGAATTTTTTTAAAATTTTTGGGACCCAAATAATATATTTTGCAACATTTTAAAAATTGGGGGTTGCTCAAACTTTTCATTCAAAAAAAAATCAAATTTCAAATCATTAACCTCCAGCCCAAGTTGTTTGTCACTTAAAAATGAGCCAAAGTCAAACAAAGTCCACATGGGCAGCTCATCCTCTTCCAAAGCCTTCAAGACCAATTTTTCATTTAAAGACCCCTTAACACTTCGCATTGAAAATCCTAGTTCTTCCTTCACCTTTCGTACACAAACCCTCGTAGCCACTTCACTCGACCCAACTACCAATGGGGTTGCCGGAGGGGGTCAAGTGGGAGGTGCGATGTTGGATATGGGCGTTTGGTGACGGCTTTTAGGAGGCAGCAAGCGGGCTGTGATTCAGAGGTGGCAGAGGTTTGGGTTTAGGTTTGGGGGCTACCCGCGAAAAGCGAGATGGTTCGGGTGGTTGGGTGGATTGTTCAACCTTGGGTGGTTTTCCAAGCCTTACCTGCCTCGTGGGTAGCCAAAATCCCACCTCTTTGAACCATTGCACTCATCAGATGGATTTTCCCTGCTGCTTTACCTTCAAAACTTCAATTTGTTCACACAATTTTTTTAACTGGGCCACGAAATCAAATCTAGCCACCGCTAGTGGTGGTGTGACTGTGGTGGCCAATTTTGGAGCATTGATCGTCGCCGAGTACACGCCGTACGATAGGTTATCCTGAGCTCTTGCCATAGCTCATGACCTTGATACACACACGATTGACACACACTTGTGTGGAAAACCAGGAGCGAACACAGCTATGATATCAATTTCATGTGAAATGCCGCGGAATTGGCACACACGAACAAAAATAATAATCAAATCATATTTTCTCTTAAATCATCTCTCTCAAATCTCATTAATAAATAAAGTATCCATAATAATTCTGATTACAAGAGAGGGCCAAAGGCTTTATTTAGGGGAAATAGTTATCAAGTCTCATTCACTTGGTCAATGAGGCAAGAGATTCTTTGACTGAGTTAATGGCATCAAAAATCCTATTTTGCCAACTCAGCACATTAAAATGACATATACACCCTCAAAATATCTTTGACAGTTGTTACCTCGTTTTTGGCAAACAAAAACATCAAATTTTAAAAGCCCATAACTTCAAATCTACAAATCCAAAATTGACAAAATTTATATATTTGGAATCTACTCGTCAAGATCTATCAAACAACACCCATATTCGATATTTTTTGATAAAATAATCAAAACATACAAATTTACTATTTCTGTAAAACTTGCATTTTTGGGGCGAAAACTCCATTTTTCTGGCGAAAGCTCTTTTTCTCCAACTCGGGCGATGGTGTTGTCGGCACAGACTAAGAGAGAGAGAGAGAGAGAGAGAGAGAGAAAGAGAGAGAGAGAGTTCCGACGGACTCCGACGAGATTTTCCGGTGGGCTGATCCCGGCGAGTTTCCGATGGGGTGGGGTGAGGGTGGGGGCTGCTAGAGAGATAGTGTGGGATTATGTGTTTGTTTTTAGAAAGAGTGAGTAAGTGGATTTTAAATGGGTATATCTGAGGGCACATTTGTTTAAATATATGTAATCTATAATGAAAAAAGACTAGTGCATTAAAAAAAAGTCAATTGGATTTGATGCATCTTTGACCCAAGAACCTTGAATTATCCCCTTTATTTATAGATAATCCTAAACTTGGGGAGCAAGTCTCCTAATTAAAAAGGGAACTCAATAACCTAATTAAAATAGGTAACACCTATAAAATATCTAATTAATAAAACAAGTAATAATCTAGATAATACCTAATATTTATCATAAGAATATTATTAATACTAATATAAAATAATAATATATTATTTATATTCTTAATTCGCGTCACTTGTGTATCTATTTTGTCTTTCTCGGACGTTTACAAACTTTTTAGTGTTCGTGATTTTGTCAATCCTCTAGTATAAACATTTCATAGTCAATAAAAATTCATTTTTTCGGAAGAAAAGAAATATAGTAGAAGTCAGAGATGGGTATGTGTGTTTAGGCATATAAAATAAAAATAAATAAATAAATAAAAAGTAGCTTCCGATTACATCTAGAGCAATGATCATCAAAAGTACCTTTTGTCAAACTTAAAAATCTGACTTTAAAGATGTATAGTTAATACTTGACTATTAACTCATTATCCTAGTAATGAAAATGACAATTCATCTTGTTTACTGTATTCTTATACTTTCTGACGTAAATGATGTTTTTCCATTTAAAAAAAAAAACTCAACAAATAAGAAAACTTTTTAAATATCCAATAATGAGGCCTACATTATATATTTCTACCACAAAGGTGGATATTCCAGCATTCATTTGGTGTCACCGTTGGCATCACTAAACGATGGTCCCCCGTGACATTACATGGTTTAGATATTCTTATTTACTAAAAATACTGATAAAATATGGGTTTTTTATTTTAATACATTACTGATTTTTTATTCGACTTTAATCCAAATTAATCATTTTATTAGACTTTTGGAGGTCCCATTCCTCAAGTCCTGTCCCTGTCTCCAAGTGTGTTATCCACCAATTCCCTGAGCGACTCTTTATTACCCATGGAATCCCTATCTCTTAAAGCTCTATCAAACTTCCACATTTTTCGTCGCTAAATGTGAAAGTTTGGCCACTATTAAGTGATTTTTGGTGACATTTAGCGACAAAAAACGTATTAAAGTATAATAAATTGATCAATTTGGATTAAAGTCTAAAATCAAAAATTAGAAATGTATTATAATAAATAAACTAAAATATATTGTGGACCAATCCTATGTGGAAGACATGGAAAACATAAGAGCATTTTTGCCGAGAGATGAGAGAAATAAGGCAAAGGCAGCAAAGGTGGCATCGGCCAGCCTCAAGACTCATTTTTAACTGACAAACTTTCAGGCCGCAGCCTGGGTACAGCATCTGAAGGAATCAACTTCAATGAGGCCACAGCCTGGTTACAGCACCTGGAGTAAGCAACTTCTTAATATCGATCTTATCTAGGCCGCGGAGATTTACATCACAGCCTCATTACAACAACCAGTTGTCAAGGACCTTCTAAAAATGCCTAGGAGGCTCTACCAGATCACATGACAAGCACCTGATGCTTCTCCCTAATCCCGTAAATAGGGCATCTCAATGTTACCTAATTCGCTCTCCCCCCCTCCATCCCACGAACCCGAACACCCAACCCCAAACGGAGTTCGTTCGCGACCCTATACGCTGAAATTGGCGACCCAATGTTTCTGGAGAGAAAAATCAATGTAGAAAGAAAAGACAAAAAAACGAGACGTGAAGGTGCAGACAAAAAATGAATAGTGGTACGAGAAAAGGGTCGTTTCGTCGACGCCTGTGAACGAGGTGCGTTCCGCGACCCTGTTTGCGAACAGTGTAGTCATCGTGTTCCATGTATGTCAGTTTTCAATTAGAAGATGAAACAAAAGATGTTAAGAAGTCTGAAGATAGTTGTGTGCATGGAGAAACTCTAAAAGTGACGTTTCAAAGTTGCAATTGCTTATGTCTGGTTTTGAAGTGAAAACCCAAGGACTTCTGATTGTTGAATTCTCCAATACAGATTACACTCCGTGTAATTAAAGTATCTTATGGTTTCAAGAGTAGTAGTAATCAAATAGTGGGTACAGATATTAAGAGAGTGGGACCCATGACATGTGAAACTCATTATTATTAACATAAATATACCACTTTACCCCTGTTGACTGTCAAGTGAACAAATGAAAGGGAAAAATAGAAATTTAATGAAAATCTGAAAGTACCTTTTGAGTTTTGAGCTCCTTATTCACATAAAAAGGTATTTTAGCTCTTTTATCAGTATACTTGTATTAGGTTCACTTTTATCATTCATCGTAAGTAAACAAAATAATTAATTAGCTATTTTCTAATATGTTATCCTTTTTTTAATTATGCTTTCAAAGTTAATTAAATATAACATTCTTATACTATTCTATATCATGTCTAGTACCTTGAAAAAAAAGGGTACTACAACAAATTCCCTCATATACTAGTGCTGTGCATCACTCTCCCAATATATGTACTTCATAACACACATTATACATACAGTGCCATCTACGAACCGAATCGAAGTTGAAAACAAATTGCGATCCAAATTAGCGCTCCACCTAAGTATACCCCCATCGTACCACGTACCAGACAAAATATTGTACCCCGTACCCGTACCACGAACCAATGCGACCCGCGATCCTGGTAACATTGGGACATCTCAACCCCTCATTTGGTAACTCATTCATACTATGGCGAAGCCCTGACAAAGTTGATCTACACCGGAGTTGCTTCTTTCCACACCGACGTTCTTGCTCCGATCATTTTCTCCAGCAAGCTCTAACCAGAAAAAAAAATGGCCTTCCATGAGCCGACAACAGTAAGGCTCTGTCTCATCTCCATTCTGCTGCTATTGTAGTTATTTAGCTCCCTGCTGTACAGGCTCTGTCTCATCTCCATTCTGCTGCAATTGTAGTTATTTAGCTCCCTGATGTACGTTATATTTAGCTATTCAACCTCCTGTTGTACTCATAATACTAACTATAGTGAAAAGAGAACCCAGCGTTGATGTAGGCTAAATTCAAATTGAACCACGTACATCTTAATCTCATACTCACTCTTCTCCCCCTCTTCGCTACATTTATGAATTCATATCATATTTATTCTCTGATCATAGCTTATTAGAAGGATGGCATGGCCTCAATAGTATGAGTCCAGAATTTAGTATTGACAAATTCTAACATAACCCTCACTAAACCTAATAACTATCATATAATGCATACAGGAGAAATGATGAAAGAGGACAAAATAAATGGGAAAATGCCAAATAAATTCCGTCCTCGATTCACACCACTTTCTTTATTCATTTAATATTCTTATAAACAAGTCCGAAGTTTGATTGTAGGTCATAATATATTTTATTATCTATTTCAATGTGTTCTCCATACATTTATCTATAATTTACTATATTTTTAGATTTTAAACTAAAACTTACTATACGATTCACGATTTGGGAAGTTTCCTGTTCACAATTTGACAACTATGCAACATAATATCCCGCACACCCAATAGACAAGTGACGTGGGGGCCCGCGTGGGCCTATTCATACGGACAAAAACCACATGATTGTGGGACCCGTGTCGCATTTTTATTGAGCGTGGGTGATCAACATAACATGTAGGGCCTTCCTATGTAAACCATAAGTGAGGCATATAGAGAAAGGATGATCACTGCAACCAGTAGAGAGTTTCTGGTTAAAGAAGAAATATTTTCACATAGATGAAAAATAAAATGATGAAACATATTTTCACCTATTTAAGTTGAAATTTTTGTTCGTATAACATTGTAAAAATGTACATGAAATATTCATGGATTTTGGAAAAAATAGTGAGCATCAATTAACCTTAAATAGATGAAAATACTTTTAACCAACTTCTTTTCTAGGTGAACAGTATTTCACCCCGAACAAATGTAGCCTTGAGAGAGAGAGAGAGAGAGAGACTATACCTGCAGAGTTATGTTATATGCTGTCCACAACCGCATATCATGCCGAAACAAATCTAACAGAACCTGTGCCAGTATCAAAAGAGGTATATATGTCAGTAAGAAGCCAATTCAATGTATATAACATTGCGCACTTTTTCATATATCTAGTATTCTTGTTAAGTTACATTGCTTACCCTAAGATGAAGTGTTTTTCCCTGCCATTGTTCGAAATGGCAATCATACAAGTTTGGTATTATTAATAATACAACAGATTTGGGAACCTTTAGCTATAAAACATAAACCAGATTGTTCCGAGTGGTGAAAGAATATATATATATATATATATATAATTTAATGCCATTATTATTTTACTGATATGGAAAAACTTGGTCTGAGATTTATATTACTATAAAAGTAAAGTACAATTACCTGCCCAGAAATTAGACTAACTCTAGTTGCCACCCCTCATGTTTGGGGAATTACAACCACCCTTATTATAACACCCAAAAGTTGGTAACAATATCCCCCATCTGTTACGGTGCTATCAACCCTAAAAATTCAATCTCATCTCAGAAAATTTCATCATTCCCCATTTACCCGTGATTAGACGGAACATTAACTGATTTCACACAGACAATTTAATGTCACTCGGTGTCTTTGTGTCTAGAGACAACATACCCACAAAATCAATACACGAGGACACAGCCATAATTTTTTTATCAAAAACAGTGCGAAAATAAAGAATATCAATAACATTACAATAGAGAGCCATATTATTTTCATTATCAACTAGTTATGCTTCAATATAAATCTATCATTACGTTATGATCCAGGTGAACTTCAAAAATGAAGTTTTTTTCCTGAGGCTGTATTCAATATCTAAAAAATCAAAGACTGTTCTTTTGCACCGCTGCGTAATATCTGGTAAAGGTAAGCAATACCAACCAACATTGACATACTGAGAAATAAGGCTAACATTCAGAAATCAGATCTCATAGCGTAAATTGTACCTCGGATCGTCTTAGAAGAGTGGCCAAGACAACTATCCACTCTTTAAACTTGACTGAACACATATGAGCCAAGAGGAACTCTGCATCCAACCTGCTTTGCAAGGTTCCCATCTGAAGCTGGAGAGAGAGAGAGAGAGAGAGAGAGAGAGGGAATTGGTAAAGGGGTGCAAAATAAATAAAACTATACTGTCTTGTAGGCTGTAGCATGATGCATGTGCTCTGGTTTTTCTCCTTAATATGTTTTTCATGGCATGGCTTAAAATATTGGGAATTTCACATGCACATAAAAATACTCCATAAGCTACCCACCAAAAATGATTCAAAATTTTAATAAAATTAACACCTCAAAAATTCTGAGGCATATCAGCATAATGATTTCCAGATAATTATACCTTCTGACCGATCAATTCAAGACCTGAAGCAAAACTCTCCAAGCGAGCACATCCATATTTTTCTCGTTGAAGATATTCCTGTAATTATTTTTATCTTTCAACCTAAAATAGCCAAATGATATTGGAGGAAAAAAAATCATCTTGAACCGAAATCGAAGGATTCTCTTACCACTAGATCAAATTGGGTGCCTTTCACAAATGCAACAAGCTTAGAAAGTTCTTTCCCAGACATTAAATAGCTGGCATGACTTTCTAGGATGTTCTTAACAGAAGAAACATGTGCACTCTGCTCGTTGAATGAGGTACTGCTCCACAGAAAATACATCACATAATCAATTTGAATGCAAAATTTTGCAGCTACGATGCTATGCAAACCAATTTATGGAAGGATCCCTTAAACCTTGTTGAGTCTGAAGTCTGCCGCCGGTTACTAGATGGGAAAATAAAGTAGCTCAAGAATCTGGGAGATAGTTTCTCTGAATCCGCTGCTGCAGGCTCATATTCCCTCCCTGATCTGAGGAGAAACCTCACCTGTGTGTGCGCGTGAAGGAGAGAGAGAGAGAGGGACATTAATTCCCAGTAATCAGGGTATTAATCATCTTACTGAAAGTAACACAAGATTAAGACAATTGCGTACCAGCTCACCCGCTAGTTCATATAAAGATTCATCAAGTGTTGCCTGCACAAATTCGTGTCAGATTAATATATGTCTTGCAGAAGGATATAACTAAAGAGGGGGGGGGGAGAGAGGGAGAGAGAGTACAGCACATTTCAGCACATGGTTACCTGTAATAAGCGTAAAGCACAGTATTGACACACAGCAGGACCTTCAAGTTTAGCAATAACCTGAGGCATTAGACATAGTACATAAGATACGACATAATTTCACATAAAAAATATGACCTCAGAGACTGAATGTAGCACCTCAAACATTCTGGGGCACACATAGTGGCTACTTCCATGCGAATTTAAATTCATTAAATATATAATAGATCTTATATCAACTTTGTAATTCCAGTAAAACTAAGTGTTCAGATGAATGATTATAGTGCAATGTTTATGTTTCAAGTTTTTTCCTTGTTTTTCAATAGCACAAAATCCTCCTAATTCGGACACAAAATTTATATGACCAAACAAATATCCTTCACGGGAATACTTGAAATGACACTCTGCTCTATACAGATACTAAAGAACAATGCTAACAAAACCTATTTTACATCCAGAGGAGGAGGATGTGTCCTCTTTGTACCAACAAAAAGGTGATGAAAATCTTAAACAATTCTCAAGCTTAGAAGCAAGAAAAATATTCAACATTAATGACTTTTACTTACAAGTATATAGCAAGCTGCAGTACGGTACCATCTTCGTTGGAAGCATTCCTCAAACAACCTATGAGCATCAGATTTCATCATTATTAAATAATTGATACAAGGCAGCAATAGTTTATAAGACGATAAACTGAAACACAGAGTGCTAATAAAGAAATCTTATGTAACACCAAAAATAACACAATATACATCTTTTGAATGTCCCTTCTAGGATCCAGAGTTGCGCACCTTCGCAATCTATGTGTTCATCTTCGTTTAATTGCGAGTAAACTGAAGTGAAGATTTCAATCAACAATTAACCTAACTTCTAACATAAATTATGTGAGAAGACAAGCGAAATGAAACAGAAATTAAAATGGGAAGGAATATGCAAGCATTATTTTTAATTTTAAAATGAGGATTTCACTAAAAAGGTGCTTAACAGGGGTGCAACCAGTAAAATCTCACGAAGAACCATAGTTTGATGCAGAATAAATGATCTTTGGTTATTTTAAACTGTCTGCTCACATATACCCAAATAAAAGCATTATTTTTCTTAAAGCCAACTCATATTGAAGACCCCCTCAAAATTTCTGAATAACCCAAGAAAAATATAATCCAAATACTCTTTATACACTGCCCATCGAGACTGCCAAAAACTACAATGTTCAAGATCCAAAGCTCAATCACAGCCATGAATCATGAATTTTTTTGCCGAGATGGATACTCCCTTCCTGTCTCAAATTGAAAGTCCATATTTGATAGATCATCTTTAAAAAAAATTACTTTGAACATAATCAATGACCAACATTCAAACTTGATTGAATATTGTCTAATTCAGTTCATTGATTTTCTTTCACAAGTAGAATAACTTTGGGACGTACAAAAATGAAACAGGAATTCTTAATTTTGGGATGGAGAGAGTACTACTACAGTGATTCACTAAAAATTGCTAACATACCAACAATAACACAGATTTTAACAATGAGGCTTCCGAAATCCTAATATATTGCGACTCAGGTCAGGACACAACTGAGGAAAGGCGACCCAAACAACATAGGGCTAATAAGGCAACAAGGAACATGAGATACATATATAGAGACCCAATCACTAAAATATAGCAAAGAGTTGCATCACTGATTGTGAAAAATTGTAGTCAGAGAAATTTGTAATGATATATTGCATTCTGCTCATTACTTCAATAAATCTCAAAAGGCTCCACCCTAACTATGGTCTATTAGTCTTGGCCCAAATGGGGAGAGAGAGAGAGAGAGAGAGAGAGAGAGAGAGAGAGAGAGAGAGACATATTAAGCAATTGGGGTGAGGTGGAAAAAAATCTCTAAGACAAGAACCCACTAAAGCTAATTCTAGATCCAATTATCACAATTTGGAAAACTGAAGACTATGACACACCAACAAAGGACCTAAAATGGCCCAAATCAATTTAGATTTGATGATCTTATTCTTGGGTTTTATTATGAAAAAGGAATCATGCAAAAATCGAAAACTTTTCAATCTATTCACGGAAAAAACCTGAATAATAATTAATGCAAGGAACTCCCCCAGAACTACACATTTTGTTGCAAAGACCCCATATGTGTCGTTTAAAAGTTCCCAAATGGGATATTAGAAACAGAATGCATACTTCGGGGGTGTATCAAATGGTTTAAGGGAGTTTCTTACAACAACTGAAAAGTTTTGAGTTTTTTTGCCCTTCACCATTACAACAACTCACCATTTCCCTTTTATCATGCTAGACATCAACATTTTTTCCATGTCATGTTAGAGATAGCCTTTCCAAGACAGACACTTGCACCAACCAAGAAATGAAAGCACATACTCTGTTGATCTTCCGGCAGCAGAAAACAAATCCGCCCAATGTCGACCATCAGTTTTTCTAGCAACGCTAACAACCACATCAAAATACTCCGGAAATTTTCTTATTAAGTCACAGGTCTTCTCCAAAAGAGAAGAGTTGGTAGCATTCTTGGGAGCTGAGGCCTGATTTCTGCTTGCATTTTGGCTGTAGAAAATAGTTAACAATAGCTTAGGTAGACATTTAGCAACCATTGGAAATGTTAAACAGTCATCGAACTTATGGGCAAGACACATAGAATACAGATTCCAATGCTTGCAAAAGGCTATGAAAATCGTGCCTGTGATGTAAACCCACATAAATAAGAAGGGCATGGCTGTAATTATCTTTTCCATTATTTCAATAGTCCCTTCCCTTAGTAGATATTATTCCCTAGGTAGGTATATTGTAGAGGAGGATATTCTCGCTAGATATTACTTGTCGTTTTTAGACTTCAGCCTCTTTATGGTTTACTTGGGAGGTTGATACTCCTTTTTGGCTATACACGATGTAAGCTCTTTCAAGGCATTGAATATTGTATTGAGAGGTTTCGTCTTTGTTTGTGTGCTTTTCTTTTGGTGTCATCATTGACAAGTAACATCATAAACACACGCACAGTAGAAATATAAACAAACAACCAAAAAGGGATCAAATCTTTCGATGACCTCAAAAGAAGCGATTACAGTGATATTTAAAGAGAAAGCGGAACATGCTAGCCAAGTTACTCCATTAAGAAAAAATACTAAACAGGACAAACTAAAAAGGAATATTCTGTACCCACAGAATGCTAACATTAAGGGGATGAGGGAACCCCTATCATATAATATCATCGATTGAATCAGTCCACGCTCACTCACACCCTTGAGCCAGATATACCCAATGCACACAAAAAGGGGACACTTGACAATTAAATTGATTAAATCAGTAAATCGACATGGAGGGGGGATTTAAGTCAGACAAATAATTAATGATCCTTTACTTCAGCATCAGACTTTCCCGACTTATGGGTCCCAGTTGGCACCCCCTACAATATATTGGCCATTGAATATTCTACTACAGTCTATATTTTTGGGTCTTTCCAAATCAGGTCCTGGAGAAACAAAAAAATTGAAAAATCCAGACACTTGTTAAATGCAATCCAAATACCTTCAGATTTGGCACTAGGTATATGTGATTTCAGTAAAGTATTCTGACTACATCCAACTAATTATATTCATCGAGGGACCACACTGAATACTCCTCTTCATGCAGGGTGTGAAGCTAAAAGCTAAGTGGACTTCACCCAATTAAGAATATTAACAGGGGACCTTTTTCAAATAAAAAAAATGGGACCCAGTGCACAAGGCTCCCGCTTAACTGCAGGGTCTGGGAGAGGCGGATGTCGGCCGGCCTTACCCTCATATATGGGGATGCTGCTCCCACGTCTCGAACCCAAGACGAGGGCTGGCCTTTTTCCAATATTCTATATAATTTTTATAGTAAACATGAAAATATCAAAATGATATGCTTGGGAGGGGATTATATAAGCATTCTTAATAAATATAAGTGACCTGGAAATGTCAGCATCAAACACTGTAAACAGAAGCCACTCCAGGCAATGGGAAAAATGAGGCTTCTCTGCTGATAGTTGTGCCAATTTTAAAGCTTCTTCACTCTTGTTCCTCTGTCAAAACATAATCAGAAACAGAATCAGAAATTTCCAAAATAGAAGTGTACAGCCTAAGATAGAGCAGAAAACTCCTTTTCATCATGTCACTGATACATATTCATTGTAAGAGGATATAAGTAGACCTCCTGATTACATTATAGAATAGTAACGGTAAGGAAGAAAGCATCAGGACCACGCAGTACCTGAAGAAGGTGCCGAAGGAGGCAATGCAATATAGTTTGAGCTTGAGGAGATGGCTCAAAACATGGAAACTCTGTGCATGCTGAAAATGACATCCTCTGCGAAACACCGACTACAACTCCAGCATTTGGAAGCAGACCAAGAGGGTAGACCTCACGATCAAATTCTAGCTCGGGATCCAACTAGAAATTAATACAAGGACACTTAAAGTTAGATTACAAGTGAAAGATTATCAAAATTTAGAATATAAACAACCTGAATCGGAATTAAATACGTGTGAAGTTCAACCACCATTTTGCCCATTTTACATGGTAATAGATATAACCAATTACTTGATGGGAAAGACATAAACAAGAAGCTTAGGTTAAACAATTATCTTAATTATGCCGATTTTAGGTTAACAAACTGCTAGTATCTTTTTAATGATGTTTTAGTAGGTTTTAGGATATCTTTCTCTTTGATGGAGGGGCCTGGCTTTGGCTATGGAGATCGTATGGTTTGTTTTCTTAGTGGTTTTGGAATTGTTTGGTGAGAGTTTGAGGCTTTGGCCTTCGCCGTTTTGTCTATTTTGTGGGCTGGTTTTTTGGGGGTTTTGGTCTTTGAAGGACACGTAGTAAAATTCTGGAGAATTCTCCCTTTTTCGCAGCTTGTGGATCTTGTGGGCCGGAGTTTTACTGTTTTTCTTTAGACTTTCCTTGTGCCTTTTGTTGGGCTTTGTTCTTTTTTGTTTGTTTTGGGCCTGGGCTGTTTCTGGCATTGTGTTCTCTTTTGAGGTTTGTTGTGGGGTCTTGTTGTGTCAGCCAGTTTGTTCCGGTTTGGTCTTTGATGTCTGTATGATTTGGGCTTTGGCCTATTCCTTTTATATATTTTGCATTTTATCCAAAAAAAAAGGTTTTAGGTATCTACAGAATATCATTTGATAACTTTAGATTTTTGGAGCATGTATTATAGTCTTAATTTGGGTCAATTATGTCAATGGTGCCTTTATATATAGTCTTTAATATGTTTCAAATAGTCAAAGTGGTAAAGTTTCTCTCTTTTCAGTTAATCCAAGATTCCTAGCATACTGAGGAGAAAGTCCACAAAATCTAAATATCTATATGACTTTTCTACTCGTTGAATAGATGAATTATGAGAACCTTCGATTGTTTGTGTGATGCTCGCTAAACATTGGCCTATGTAGCACGGACATGGACACGGGTGTAGCGTCTGACACGAGACGGACACGCCGACACGGCAAATCTAAAAAAATTAGGACACGACACGACGAGGAGGACACGGCATCAAATAAATATTTTTTATATATAAAAAAATATGAAATATCACATTAATACTAATCTCATACTAAGAACAACATTAAACATATAACAATTAAGAGTACTAAATCCATTATAAACATTAAACATCACAATAGTACTAAATCCCATACTAATAACAATCAAAATGCAAAGAAACATATATAAACCATACATAACATTAGTCTTAAATGCATACTAAACATCAAACTTCAATCCATACTAGTAACAACCAAAATGCAAATAAAACCCATCCTAAATATTAACAGAAAAAGAACTTTGAACTCTAAAAAACAAACAGAAGTGCAAAAATGCTCAGTTTTTTTTTTTTTGAGTAACATACAGAGATTAAGATTAAGATTAACAGAGGAAAAAAAAATTAAAGATGTACTGTTCAGTTTTTGTTTTTGTTTCTTGAGTAACAAAAGCAGAAGCAAAAAAAGAAGATTCTGAGTGAAGAAGAAGATGTAATATGCTTGGTAGTAGTAAAAGCAAAAACAAAAGTGCAAAAATAAAAAATATAAAACTTACTAGCAGAGATCTGGTCATTTTTTGAGTGAAGAAGATGCCGCAGACGAGGGGGGAGGCTGCCGGCAAAGGAAGGGGTGCGGTGTGGAGAGAAAGAAAACCCTAGTTTTGTTTTTGAGTTTGAGAGAGTGGTGGGTTTTGAGATAGTCGTGGGTTTTAAAAATGTTAAAACAGAGTTAAGTTTTTAAAATTAAAAACTTACCCCATTATATTTTATAACTTATTGTGTTTCCTGCCCCTTTTTTAAAAGTTATTCTATTTTTTAGTCAGCCGTGTCCCTTACATATTCAGTCCTGTCCGTTACGTGTCTCAGTCGTGTCCATGCCGTGTCCAACTATTTTTAAATGACTTTCAAGTCCGACACGCCACCTGGCGTGTCGGGCACGTGTCCAAGCCGTGTCCAAAGCGTGTCCGTGTCCTTTGAGTGTCCGACACTCGTATGGGGCCTTCGGGGAAGTGTCCGTGCTTCATAGACATTGGCATATTGTACTCGTAGATTCTTCTTTTCCTTCTCTTCTTATCTCAGCTATATTTGCAGTTACTTTTTTTTCCTTTTTTTCTTTTTTGGGAAGCTCAAGCCCAGGACCAGCACTAAAGAGTACTGAGAGAAGAAAAGCCCTTCCCGGATGGTCTTACAAGAATTAGTGGGAAGATAAAATTACTATTTGCAGTTACTCTACACACGTAACACATCCCATAATGGATCTTGATTTCATCCTCAAACACAATGCCAACAAGCCTTAATCAACCCTACCCGTCTTCCACGCTTCGAGCTCTATTTAAAGCCTAAAATCCTAAAATAAGGGCAGTCCAGAACCTCAGATATTTTTATGAGTCCTTAACAAACAATCGTTTACCTGTTCACAAGCATTCAACCTTACTGCTATCTTATGAATATAAATCTATAAATAATTTAAGATCTTAAGCTGTCATGACAACGACCAGAGGACACACTATTTAAAGTTCCAGTCCACTTTTCCTGAATCAACAATTCTATTCTATAGATTCGTCTATTCTACACATCTAAAATTATCAAGACATGTTCGTTATTCTATCTTCTTCAATATCTAACTGATAAATCCCAGGGGTTGGCCCAGTTGCATGTGCTTCACGTTCAAATGCGAAGGTCACGGAATCAAATCTTGTTGACCCCAATGGTCACGCGCATAGTAGCAAGTCAGGGCTAAACTAGGGCAAAGTTACGTGGAGTGATCATGTGCGGCATGGATTAGTCAGATGCTCTAAGATGTTCAGTATGGACACATCAATTATAGATTAAAATAAAATAAATAATCTAATTGTTTACTTCTTAAATAGACATCAAATTGCAACTTGGGTGACTAATTGAGACAGCCAAAACCCAACCAGAAAATTAGTAAGGCTTGAGGCAACCCTAAGAAACTAGTGGTGAACCAGATTCGGTTCGAGTCTAGTTAGAACCCAGCCAACCTAACCTCGACAAACTCTATATACTCCCTATGTCCCATATTATTAGTCATGTATTCCTTTTTAGACCCATGGTCCTATAAATAGTATATAAAAGTTGGTGCTATTACAAAGTTACCCATGAGAGAACAATGATCCAAGTACATGTTTTGCATTGAAATGTAGATTTTTTTTAAAAATGCTTTACTTTCAAACTACTATTAATTTGGGTTGGAGGGTGTAGAATATAGAGTTAATTACTCTTTTTCACCCTTGAAGTTTGGGGCAGCCTCATTTTAGTCCTTGATGTTTCAATTTGCTCAAATTGAACCTTAATATTTGGACATTGTTATACTGTAATCCAAGATTTTAACTCCCATCAACAAATTGAACGGAAAATTGCACATGCATCTCACATGACTTGTAGATAGGCGAATGTATGTAAAATCTTTTTTAACCTAAACACAAAACAAACACCAAATACTTGAGACAAACACAATTAATTTTTCTCTTTTCTTCATTCTCACAACCAACCCTTTACACCAACTCTCTGTCACTCCCTCGCAAGTGAGACCCTCTCTCTCTCTTACACGCACAGAGCTTAAAGTTAGAGATGTGTATGTAAATTACAACTGTGTATTATGGGCATGATTTGTCTTTCACAGGATACCTCCTAACTGTTCCAATCGTTCCTCGAAGGATATGATGCTTCTCGATCTGCTTATTTGATATAGTGGATTTCAATATGTGTTGTGTTGCATCAGTCGTATGTATACTTATACAGTGATTGTGTTTGATTCAAAGATTGTGGATGGTATTAAATTTATAGAAATTATATAGAGAGGATGTGGGTCTGATTCAATTATATATGCATTCATTATATGTATGTGTTGTGCAGATTTATTTTTAACAATATTAGATATAATATATTTATAAGGTTTGGTGTTGATTTTACAGGTTCAATCACATATGTCTAGCTAATTTAGATTACTCATATGGTGTATTACCTCTTGTTTGGCAATAAATTTGGGGGTATTTGGTAATAAGCTCAAGTGTTTGGAAATAATTTTAGGATTAACTAATTCATAAATGAAAATTAAGGATTGTTTAGTATTAAAATAGAGACAATATTACATATTTGGCCTTGTTTAAAGGTCATGTGAGAAGCATGTGCAATTTTCTGGTAGATTATTTAACGAAAGTCAATTATTGGACTACATTAGAACAATGGCATTAAGGTTCAACATGAGCAACTTGGAACACCGAAAACTTCAGACTGAACCCAAACTTGAGGGGTCAAAAGTGTAATGAATAACATTTACTCATTAAAAAAATATTATAATTCTAGACCGCTAGCCATATTACCACCCAAGGAACCCTATTCATCAACCAAATTCAAACGTTTCTTAATCATCTCCGCACCACCCCCTTCTTACTCACTCACATGTCGCTACTACACTGCTAATGGTGCTTTTGATGCAAATTTCAAAACACTTGTAACGATTGCTACTTTAGGGTTTGATGGTATCATTGTTGGGTAAGCTTTAATGACGTAAATGACGTCAAATGGGAGCAAGAAAAGATAATTCTCTCTCAAACTCTCTCTAATCAATATCTCAAAATGTGGAAGAATGCCTCAAATGAGGCTACAAAAGGATATATTTATAGGAAGGAGGCTGCTTGGCCTCTAAGCTAAGTATCTAATTACAATTAAGCTCTTAAGTGTCAATTAACCTTCATTCCTCTAAATACTAAACAAAAGGAAAAACACAATGAATACTAAAAATAAAAGAAATACTAAAAATGATAAAAGACGATAATGACCCTCATTCTCTTCACTCCCCCCCCCCCACCCTGAAAGAGTTCGTCCTCGAACTCAGAGGGGAAGGCCTTCAGTGTCACCATCAAAGATAGTAATGAGAGTTGGCTGGGGTGTGTCCTCCGGGGGCTCCTCAAGATACTCAGGATCCCCCGAAGCTAGGAGAGCGCGTCGGCAAAGGAGGTGACGTCCCGTAAAGTGAGGTCCCGCTAAATATAACTCTGCAGCCCGTGGATATAACGGCTAATCCGCTGCTCCTCACTCTCGCCAAGACGAGCATGAGTACACAAAAGCTGGAAGCGCTCCGTGTAGTCTAAAACTGAAGTGTCCTGTCTGAGAGACTGTACTCGGAGGAAGAGGTCGCGCTCGTAGGTAGCGGGAACAAAGGCGGCCATCAACTGTACTCGGAGCTCTGCCCAGGACTGGATAGGAGGTAGGCCCTCAAGGACACGTCGCTGCTCCAAATCATTCCACCAAACATTGGCATAGCCCTGAAACTTGGTCGCTGCTAGCAGAACACATCTACGACCCTTCAGCCGTTTATATTCAAAAATCCGCTCCATGGCGGCAAGCCAATCAACGACGGCATTGGGTTGTAGGTGGCCGTCAAACATCGGGACCACGGTTCAAAGTATCGGCCGAGTTGACTCGGAATCGCAGCCCACCGAACCGATTACGAGTCACGAATCAAAAAAAAAAAATATCGTTAAATCTCGCCGATATATCGGCATTCCAAGACGACTCGCCAATATCTTGGATGAATCGGCGATATCTCGGCCGAGTTGGATATCTCTCCCCAAGAAAGATTAAAAAAAGCCGTCTGAGAAGAGAAGAGGTAAAGGGGTTTTGAAAGTGACGAAGAGTTTGAAGCCATCGAAGGTAAGAATTAGATCTTCAATCCATGTCGGAGATCTTCAATCCATGTTGCAACGTGCTTTCTCTCTCTTCGTTGACTCTTTTCCTTCTTCGATCCTTCTTCCGCTTTGATAAATATGTTATCTTTTGCTAAAGTGCTGCTATTCTCCTCTTTTGAAACAGAGACGTATCTATATTTATTTAATAATATATATATGTGGCTGTTGTGAACCATGTAGTATACAATAGTGTTGCCATGTGTAGTATGTTTTGCCCTGTGTAGTACAAGTACTGTTATAAAAAAGTGTAGTACAATTAGTTTATATTATCTTATTGTTTTACTGTTTGTGGTTGTGCTCCAATTATGGACACCATTCATACAAATATTTAGAAATTACAGATTTTTTTTAAAAATAAAATATACTGAAAAAATATTTGAAAATTTTGAAATCTACTGATAGAATATTTGAAACAATAAGAAATTGTGAAAAAAATATTTAAAAATATGAATATTAGTGAAAAAAAATATTCAGATACCTGAAAATTGTAGGGAACAACTCATAAATTCTGAAAATTCCAGACAAAAATATTTAAAAATCTGAAAATCACTGAAAATACATTTTAAAAATCTGAAAAATTATAACAAAATATATTTAAGAAATAGGAAATTATTCAACCAAAAATTTTAAAAGAATCATTTCAAGAATTCAGAAAAACATTGCAAAACTCTAAACTTATATAAAAATAATGTTTAGAAATTTTAAAAATTCCTAAAAATAATGTTTTGTACAACATTCATACAACTTATATACAAATAATGTTGTGTACAAATATTGTTCAAATAATGTTTAGTAACCCTAAAAATTCTTTAAAATAGTGTTTTGTACAAAATTCATAAAATTTATGTACAAATAATGTTTTGTACCAATAATGTTTAGAATGCTTAAAAATAATGTCTAGTAATTCTAAATTCCTAAAATAAATGTTTTGTTCAAAATTCATAAAACTTATGTATAAATAAGGTTTATAATGCTTAACAATAATGTTATTTTGTGGAATGGTTGAAAATGACGAAACATTGTAATAATTTCTATCTTAAATGTATTTTTTTTATCAAGTTCAATGTGTTATTAGATTGTTTTGCAATATTAATATTGGTTTATTATAGAATATTGAATCTGACAAGTCCGCCGTGCTTCAGTATAACCAATTATATAATGTAATGCATATTAATGGATTGTTTTGAACGTATATGATTGATCCACGTTGTTAATCTTGTTTTTTTTTTCTATATTTTTTTTGGAATTTTTTGCGCTCTCTAAATAGCATATCTTTGCGTATCGCCCGATACCCCGACCGATACCACGACCAAGTTGAAAATCGGGTGTCCGATACCGAGACTTTGAACCATGATCGGGACATCCACCCTAATGTCACCCTGCATGATCTGTGAGAGTAGCTGAAGTGCCAACTGAATAATGGCATCACCACCCTGAAGGGCCAGGGCATCCTCATCGAGATCATCATCGCCTGGCGGAGGCTCAGGAAGTATGGCGCACTAGGGGCATCTCCAAGGCGGTGGATGAGGAGGATCAGAAGCTGGTGAGGGAACTGGGGCTACTGGAGGAGTGGTATGAGGTGGAAGAGTCTCTCGTGATGGAGAAGGAGGTGGAGCTGGGACCAACAGCTAGCTGGTAGGGGCATTGGTTCATCTGATGCCTCATGCCCCTTCTGATAGCATAAAAAACTATGGCGTTCTGAGAGAGGGACATATGGAGTAACCTTCGGGCCCAGGGAGTCGAAAGGAGAAACATCGGTGCGCCACTCCATAGGAGGGGGTAGCTCAAACTCGGGAGCGGAGTGGGGTCGGGATGAAGGGGGGGGGCATTATGTGGAGGTAGGGTAAACCACTCTCGTACCCGCTCATGAGAATCAACGGGAGCAGAATGAAATGAACGGGTATCCCATGGGGGTTGATGATGTGGTACATGGAGAGGGTGCCCGGGTGGTGGAGAGGTGTGTAGAATAGGTGGGGGCGGAAGTGTGGGAAAATTGGAATGGGGTGGGTGGGGGTGGGTGGTAACGGATGGAACGGGGTTATGGGGGGTGTATGGGGGTTTTCAAGGTGTTGTTGTGGGTGGTGACGAGGGTAAATGGAGATGGGGAGCAAGGAGTAGTAATGTGGGGGTGGAGTGGGGTAATTGGGTGGATGTGGTGGGGGGGAGTGGGAAGGGGCAAGAATTCGGGGTGGGGGAAGGTGTGGAGAAGGAATATGGTGGAGTGTTGATATGTTGGGTGGTGGAGGGGGAGTAATAGGGGGTGTTGATGAATTTTGGTGGGTAAAATTATTAGGGATGTGGGAGGGTAGAAATTTTAGGCTTTGGGGTTCAAGATTGGGGTTAAGTTGCATGAAGGACTTATTTGAAATTGGAAATGTTACCTGAGGCTGAAAATGGGTTGGATTTGTACTCTTGGCATGCCGAAGGTCACGGATCATCACGGCGATAGTCGGAGAATTCATTCCAAGCATAGGAGGTACAATCTGAGCACAAATTGGGGAGGAAGTGACCGGAAATGCATCGATTGGCAGTGGGGCTAGCGGCAGGCCTGTAGTGGTTGCGTTTGACCCCTGAGGAGTTCGTCTGAGGGCGTAGGAGGTGTCCAGGGCAGCGGACGGCTGGAACGGGATTGTCCTGCCTTGGATCGGGGTTGTCTTGCTGCGAAGGTTATACCAGGTATGGGTCTGTAACTGTTCGAAGGGTTCCGGAGCAAGGATAGGGGCGGTGGGGCCTTTCAATGGTTCGGTAATATTTTTTGAGGGATTCAGGGGCAGTTTTGGGTCGGAGGGAGTGTTCTTGGCCCTTTTTTTGTAGTCCCGCCAGTGGGTTGTGGTGGTGGGGCACCCCCCTCGGTGGTGGTACTTTCTTGGTTGAAATTGGGGTTAGGGTTTGTGAAATTAGGTTTTTTGGCGGTAGAGGTGTAGAATGGGTCGATTTGGGGAAATTAGGGTTAGGGTTTTGAGATGTTACCGGTGCGGTGTGGGGGCGGCCCATTGTGGTTGCCGGTGATGGATTTTGCGTTCATCTCATCCATTTGAACCTTCAATTGATTGAGGGCTGCTATGATTTGATCAAAAGTGATTGCCGCAGAAGTGCTCATCTTTTCTCGAACCCACCTTGACGTTGTTTACGAGTTTTTGTTTTACAACAACAACAACCGGTGGAGCACTAGGCTCTGATACCAATTGACGTAAATGACGTCAAATGGGAGCAAGAAAGGATAATTCTCTCTCAAACTCTCTCTAATCAATATCTCAAAATGTGGAAGAATGCCTCAAATGACGCTACAAAAGGGTATTTATAGGAAGGAGGTTGCTTGGCTGCTAAGCTAAGTATCTAATTACAATTAAACCATTAAGTGCCAATTAACCTAAACAAAAGGAAAAATACAATGAATACTAAAAATAAATGAAATACTAAAAATGACTAAAAAATGATAAAAGACGATAATGACCCTCATTCTCATCATTTAATCTGTCATTTGATGCGTGCTTTGGTAATTAGGAGTCGATAGAATAAAACTTCACGCAAAATTTTGTATTTAAATTGTTGAACTTGATATTTAAAAATTTAGTGATAGAAATTATCAATTTCTTTTCCAATTCATGTTAGTTTTACAATTGAATTTTTTGGCTAAATGATATATTTTAAGTATTGGATAGGGTATTTGTATTGTAAAATAAAGCTTTCACTAAATCAAGAACTTAATTTAGCACCAATTCAGACTAACCTAAGCACAACCTGAGCTCAATCACATTTTGGGCTGAGCCTGGACCAAGGTAGCCCAAGACAGAAGTTGGATTGGGCTCAGCCCCCGGATTGGGAAAATAAGCACATAAACTGAAGAAATAAATTAAGCAAATTACTCATCTGCCCTGGTCATCAGAACTGAATGAAAAGGTAAAATGGAAACTGCTTTACTAATAAAATACTTGAATACCTGCAAGAAATCTTCCTGCTTAAAAGGGTCAACACCAGAAGATGGGTACCAAACCTGTAATGATGAGATTCCGACCAGTAGCCATATTAGACGTGAAAACAAGATGGAAAAGTAGAGGTGAAGAATTTAAAAGGCTAAGACACTGTCACCTGCATTCCTCGGTGGCCATAATCTAACCATGAGACTTCCTCAATTAAGTTTGTTTTCTCCTCTGATTGGCCACAGGTAACCCAAAACAGTTCAATAGAATCAGTTAGATCTCTTTCCCGCCCATCATCCAAATCGAGTAGCGAAAGCTCCCCGTTTGTCCTTAATATCAAACATCTGATATAACAAGCACCCATCAATGGAATGTGGGTCCCAGCTAATTTCTATATATTTATTTGGAGAACAAGCACGCATGGACCTACCTAACAGGCTCTTTGGCTAACAAATCCAACGAAGATGGGACATCTTTTCTTGAGGAATACATCTTTTGAAGCTGATCAGGAATAAAACGCATCGAGGCAGGATGGCTCTTTGCAGTCATGATTGATAGCTCTCGTACTGTAGAAAGCTGTTTGTCATTTTATCACTTAAAAACGCATGATGAATAACTTTTCATTACAATAGCCTCCTCATTCAGAAAGCAACTTGAATTATAAGTAGGGCAAATTGCAAAAAATAACCTGAACTATTACACTAGATGCAAATACGTACCTAACCCAATAATTTTGCAAACTAATCCTTGGACTATTAAATTTGTTTTCAATCCCACCCCACCCCCACCCCACAACGTGTCACTAAAAAGGTTTCAGTGACTTTGTGGCAACACATGAGGAGGTAATTGCAAGTAATTCATATTTTAGGGGATTATTTGCAACTCTAGGGGAGTCACTGCAATCCAAATGATGATTCAGGGGGTTTATTGCATTTTACCCTTATAAGTATTCTCTAGTATCACAGTTCACAAATTCTAATGGAAAACAAGGGCCACTTTGAAACGTCCCTTTACCTGTAAATCTGAAGTGCTGAAAGGTGTCAATTCACCAGATAATTTCACTTGGTATATATGGATATCGAATGGGCGATAAGTGACCAGTAAATAATCCTGATAGACATCCATCACCATTGGTTTTGCTAGCAATGGTTTCTGACAAAGTAGTGAGCTTTGATCAAGGTGATATCTTGGGTAGAAAAGCAACTCATACCTGCAAAGAATTTATTTATTTTTAACCGAGACTTCAACTAAGTGCTACAGGGCAAGTGTATGCAGTATGTATCTAATGTCCTAATCTATGTAACAAAATGGGACATATTGATCTACAAAGTACAAACTTCACCTTTCATTAATATTTTGTATACAGGTAGTCTGGAAAATTTAGAAAGAAATTCTTGCTTAAAAGGGGGTTGGCGAGCTATAATAGTTCAATTAGGAACCAAACAAGTTATTTCATATAGATTGGAAGTCCTTGATCGGAAACCTCAATCAATTATTACAATAAGAACTTAAGTATTCAAAAGATAATAAGCTTTCCTCATTACGACAAACACGCATGCACTCACTAAAAGTTCTCTTACCTTCAACATTAGCATATTGGTAGTATATGTTTTTCTATTCATCGTGAATTAAGTTTCAACATAACCTATTGTAATATAGTTAGCTTATCACCCCACCCCATCCCACCATCCTCCCATATCTCTCACTCACATATATAAGCATCTGTTCTTGTTAATCAGGTATGCTAGCAGGGGGGACATTGATGGAAGATTAGGTTTGACGGGGAAACGTGCTTTTGTTTCAGAACCTCATTAGTCATTTCAGAAGTTGGAATGAGATTTCCACGAAAATTTAGAAGCAACACTCTAAAATATTACGAGTATTTCTAGGTACGCATACAAACAACTTTTGAGAACACTCGAAAAATTTGGGTAAACTTAAAAGAAACATGCACTACATAATCTCTCCATTCTTGTGTATACCGTCTTGAGGTCCTCTTTTCAATAAATAGAAGTTTAGACTTTAGATTACAAATTACCAAACATACGTTATTTTCGTACTAGTTTCACTAAAAAAAATTAAGCTTTTCCATAAACTTTAAACTATATCTCAAAAACTTTCTGCTTCCCATTTCAGAAGGTATTTCTGCTTCACTTATCTCACTTCTTTTTTAGCCATTGTTTCCTGCTTTCACCCTTCTTCTGGTTACTATGACATGGATGGACTGGCTACAATCCAAAACTCCAGCTTTAAACGCATACAATTATGGAACTTGGAATTCAATAGACAAGTTTCCTACTGTAAAAAATAGTTATCTTTTTGTTTCTTTCTTTTCTTATTGGGTTCGGAGAAGAGTTAATATCTGTGTTGAATATACCAGCAAGGATCTTACCCAATGGAAATAAAGATATAACCCAATGCAGCACAAGACGCACAAACACAGCAGGATCTTGAGAGGTATTGCTTCTTTCTTTTTTAAATTGGGTTCGGACACGAGTTAATACCAGTGTTAAATATACCAGTAAAGATCTAACCCAATGGCAATAAAGATCTAACCCAATGCACAAGTACCCTACTCATGGCAGGATCTTGAAAGGTAAAAAATTTCGACAACTACACCTCCATTATTTGTAGAAACTGGATCCAATAAATCAAACCCCATCAAGTGTAACAAGCCGAACTATACCTTGACATCCTCCAGACAATGACCAATGAATACCAATACAGAATTGAAATCACAGTACTCTATTCAACCAGGGTCCCAATTCCAAATCAACACTATGAGATATCCATCGATGTCAGAAATGTTGACATTTTTTAGATGTCTTTTCTTCAAAATAGAAATCAAATATCTATCAACTTAAAAGCTCATAAGAACTTTTTGTCCAGCAATGATATTTTATTAGGGAAATCTTCATTTAGAACATTTACTTGAATTGAGAATTTCTTTTAAAAATGAACTCCAATCTCACACCAAAAAATTGCTTTCATAAACATCAAGTTAGAAACAATTAGCTCTAACAATAAAACGTACACCATCAATAACACCTAGCCAGCAACGGTTTTTGATGGGGTCATTGAGGCATTTTTTATTACAATGCATCAAATTGCAGGAAAACAAAAAACAAAAAGTGCATAATTACAGATACAAACATATTTCCTAGATTGTATATAGAACATGAGATAATTAACCAAACAGGTCAACCAAATGTGCATGATTGCTTACGTGTTCGAAGAGTCAATGTAGTTGCAGACAACGACAATTTTCCCCATCCACAACAAGCCTCTGCACTGTATCTTTTGTTCCTGGGTAATATCTCCAAACACTCTCCACTTTTTCAACCGTATATCATATAAGATTAACCCATGAAGGCCCGCAACAGCTAAATACATCCCATCCTTGCTAGCAGCCACATGTAAAACCGGCCAATTTTGGGAGATATATGACACCTGGACCAAAGCAAAACTCATCAGGAACAACCATATAACAAAAAAATCATGGTTCAAAGGTACAAATTTCGACCTAAGACTCGGCAGTCTTGTTTTTTTAACTTTTTTATCGATTTTTATTTCAATTTCAGGAAGATGAAATGACTGATTGTTTCAAAGATCAAAAAATAGTTGAAAAAACTATTAAGACTCAGCGACTCATCGCGGATAGCTGAGAATATTTAGGCGGTTTTGGTACTAAACTTGGCAAGTTGAGTAGATTTCAGTAAAATATAAGTATGGGTAATGGTTTCAGATCGGTGGGTACCGAAACCAAGTTAACTCGGCTGCATTGGTTTGGTATCGGCCTTTACTTAGAACAATGAAAATAATCCAACATCGTTATTCAATTTAACACGTAACTGGAAGGTTAAGATGCAAGATTTTGAGTTCATCGGTATCTTCAGACTGTACAAGAAGCAACCGATCTTCGCCGTAGATAACTTGACGGACATACGTTGTGCCCGAAACACCTCTATTAAGGCAACATTTGCCAAAGGAAAATGCAAGAATTCTCTCTGCCGATCTTTCCTCAATAGCGTACAGCCTATATCCAAATTCATCCCACTGCATCAGTGAGGTACCAGCCATCAGAGGTTCGTATTTGCAATCGGAGTTCGGCTTAACCACCGGAGAAGATACAGAACTTAAACCGATCTGACGTATGGTAGACATCAAGCGACACCCAGAAATGGACCACACTGTAAGTCCTCTTAATTTCCATCCAACTGCAAAAGCAGAATTATCAGGTGTCCATGCAATACAACTGACAGGACCAGTATCATCCATTGTATATCTGCACAAAACCATGTACATCACATAACTATTGCGCATGACAAATTTCAAATACAAGCCGATGAGCCATGACATTATAAGATAGACTTGACGTCATGAACTACAAACTATTCTAGATATTAGTAGAAGGATATTTTGACTTCCCCCTTTTCTTCCAACCTTTGTGTTACTCACCCGCAAAAATGAGATATTCCTCCAAAAGTGTTACTAAAGCTTACAAAGTGTAATAAAAGACCCTCAAAAAGTGAGATTTTGTGAACTTTAGTGATGCTTTGGGAATGTATATCAAATTTTCTAAAAAAATGGAGCATAACACAGAAGTTGAAACAAGTCAGACTGGCCCTTAACAAAATCACCAATTAAGTTGTTAAAAATGTCTTATAAATTGACCGTAAACCATTAAGGAGAGATTATTGCATAATTTGGGAAGGGAGGCAACTGTTCTGTTTTTCTTCTCTTCTAAGGACTAGCTTTTTGGTTTCTTTTCTTCTTCAGAATTCTGTTTGCTGCTGGTCTGTTTGTCGGTTCAGTTTCTGACTGCACTTCTGGACTAATTTATGTAAGTTGTAACTCGGGTATTTATTTAATAAAATTTGACCCTGTTTGTGGTCGAAAAAAGAAAAGAAAAAAAAAACGATGGAGGGGTGTGTGTGTGTGTGTGCGTGTGTATAGAGAGAGAGAGAGGGAGAGAAAGAGTGTCCTTTAAAATTGGAAAGTTCAAAAAAGCCCTTCACAAAAAGATATTACATCAAGATGGTGCAACAGTAGTAGACAAAGTAAGCTATGAAGCATAAACAATTAATAAAAATACTCTAAAAATTTCATCAGAGGGAGAGAGGGGAATGTATAGAGAAAAAAATTGTTAAGATATAAGAACTAGATACAATTCTTTAAGTAATTTTAATTTCTCTAAAACTCTGGTTGGGAGCCTATAGACAAATGCCTTTTCCTTGTATAAATTATTTTGCTTTGTGCATATCTTGCGTTGATTTGTTAAATCGCTACCGCTTATTCACATCAAAGTAATATCATAGTTGAGATAGCTCCTGGTGGGTGGGTGTGTATTTCGAGTGTGTTTATCAAAAAACTAAGCTGAGACTATGGCAAAACTGCGAGTTGTGTTAGAGACAGAGAAGAAAATTGATCAAGCAGTCAAAACAGCTAACAGTGGAAAAGGTAGAGCGATTAGGACAGCAGATCTCGGCCATGGTGGAGGTCTTGTTACGAGTCAAGGCCAGGATCAGCACTCCCAGTCCATCAACAGCCCCCACAGCCAGCAATACACACACACCTAACTGTTTCTCGGAGCGAAGCCACCACTCCCCCCCCCCCCCCCCTCTCCCCCCACACCCCACCCCCAGCTAACACAACTTGCGCTACCTCCATGGGCTTCCATCCCAGCACGCGCCCAGAAGACCGCCGGCAAGCAACCTCTGCACCATCAAGGAACCTAAGGTTCTCTCCAATTTTTTTAAACAGAACCAGATATATTATTAATATAGTATAGAAAGATTACAAAAGAGGGTGGATCAGCAGTCCACAAAAGAAAATATTAAAATATACAATACGAATTTGAAGCTTAAAACTGCGGACAGCTGGTACTCAATCCCTGCTGCCCAAAAGCAGAAAGAACGAATCTAACCCAAAGAATTATTTCTTTTTAATATACAAACTCGGGCCCTTTTTCCACCATTAAAGTCACATTGACCTCCTTGATATGCTTGGATGTGGAAGCCCATAAGGTTGCTAGGTATTTAATCCGTTCCCACACCTCTTCTTTATAGCTCTTGAGACTCAAACACACGTGAATTTCTCTCCAACCATAACCAAGCCAAAGCCAATATAATGCATCTCCAAAGATGCAAGGCTTTCTTAATCTCCCTCCCAAAAATGCCAATCCATTGAAACAGGGGCAGACCCACCATAGGCCGAGGAGTTCAAATTTTAAAAAAAAAAAAATAGTCATCTCCTCTCAAACATACACACGTTACAAAAAAAAAAACTAACTTCTTCTCTCTTCTCTCTCTCATAGCCGCGGCTGCTACTACTCTCTTTTCTCACCCTCAACCTGCCTCCACCCACCTCAACCTCTCCGAAATCCGCCTCAACCTCTCCGGAAACCGCCTCAACCCGCCGGAGCCTCATTCAATCAACAAAACAGGCACAATACAAAACAGATTTGTCTTGAAATTGTGTACAAAACAGATATAGATTTGAAATTGTGTTTATATTGTCTTGAAACAGATATAGATTTGAAATTGTCTTGAAATTGTGTACAAAACAAATATAGGCTATGTTGAAATTGTGTTTATATTGTATTGAAATTACAATAAAACAGGTTGTGAATTTAAACCATTTAAAATTTGTGTTTAAACTAGTCTGAAATTGTTGTAAATATAGGAAGTCATGGAGAAATTTTTTAAACGGAAAAGAGGAGACAACACACAATCCGTTACGAGTAATATTATGTTGAAATATTATAAAAAAAATCCCCGAACAAATTAGGAATCCAAATTTAGTTAATTACTACCTCAAACATTTTTAAGGTTAAAAATTGCAAAAAAAAAAAAAAAATGTAAAAACAACCCAAAAAAATCGGCTCGGGGGCTCCCGCCCACGAACCCTTGGGCTTCATCAAAAATTTTCACCCCACTTGACTCAAATTCCTGGATCCACCACTGCATTGAAACAAATCAAACCATTTATATGTAAACACACCCACTAACCCCAAGGCCTAAAAAACTTTCTTCCAACAGGACCTCACAAAATTGCAATAGAGTAAGTGATCAATGGACTAGTGGCTCCCTTTACACCTGATGCACCTAGGGGGAGAAAGCAAGGTATTAGGCCTCTTTCATTGAAACTGGCCTCTCCACTTTCGGGGAAGAAACTGTTCTTCAGGTCGATATAAACAATGAACAATATAATGAAGGTTCGTGAAATAACAACCCTAGCCTCATTTACAAGCCACTACTTCAACTTCCCAAAATCACAAAGAACTCCGTTGAAGTTATTAAAGTGAAGCCAATATCTGAAAGTCGCAAACCAGCCCCTGGATTGTTTTTAAATGCTGATTTGAACCCCTAAATTACCCAAATTGATTTTATGGGATTAAAAAAAAAATAATTGCGTCAGGTCGTCAAGTATTGTATATCTGAGGTGTCCCACCCGAATCCGAAGAGGTGCTTAATGTGGCTAGAAAAAAGGGTAATAGAGAGCCGGTTTCTAGGATAGGAGGGGGGGGAAGGAGGAGTTTCTTCTGGTTTAGGTAGTATTATCTTTAGGTAATTTCTTTATATCTCTAGTAATTTAATTCTTTAGGACTTTAGTTAGGAACCTATAAATAAAGGTCTCCCAAACTAATTTTTCATCCGTTAATTAATATAATTATTTTGCTTTGTGCATATCTTGCATTGCTTTCTAATGTCGCTTCTGCTCATTCACATCACAAGATTTCCAACAAGACTTGCAATTCTACACTTGCAACCTGAGGCTGATATGCATAATATATATATATATATATATATATATATATATATATATATATATATATATAGTATTGCTCTTGTGCGGACCAATCCGCATTTTAAGAGTGTGGACCGGTCATGCGTCATCTGGCGGTAAGCCCAGAAAAGAGAGAGAGAGTGTGCCTATAATTTAGTCGATAATTTCTAGGTTCACCGCCAGGTGACACATGTCCGGTGTCCGCACAAGAGCAGTACTATATATATACATATATATATATATATATATATATATATATATAGAGAGAGAGAGAGAGAGAGAGAGAGAGAGAGGACGTAACAGGACATTTCAATGAATTTCATTGTGGGCCTCCCCCGTACTTCCAGTGGGCATGATTCTATTATGGTGTTCATTGACAGAATCTCCAAGATGTCTCATTTCATCTCATGTTCTCGCGCGACTGAGGCTTCTCATGTAGCGAACTTATACTTTCGAGAGATTGTCCGCTTGCACGGCGTCTCCCGTAGCATTACTTCTGATTTTGATCGCGATGTCCGCTATACAGGACATTTGGGCGGACATTATGGCACTTGCAACGGACAGAGCTCCAATTTCAACTGCCTTTTATCCCCGGACAGAGGCGGTCAACCGGAGTGTGGGAGATCTTTTGCGTTGTTTGACGTCTGAGCACCCCCGTAGGTGGCATCTGGTGATTGATCAAGCCGAATTTGATTTCAACAACACCATCAACCGTTCTACCGGTTTCTCTCCTTTCCAGATTGTGTTGGGTCAGTCCTCCACTATGCCTATTAACCTCGTCGAGATCACACCGACAGTTCCTACGTACCCTTTTGTTGAGGAGTTTGCAGCCCATTTGACTTCCGTACAGGTCGATATCCGTTCTCGTCTCGAGACAATTTACGCTTCTTACAAATAGACGCCTGATGCGCATCGCCGTTTCGTTTCAGACCAGTCTGGTGACTTGGTCATGTTGTACCTCCAGAAACCACGGTGTGTCGGCAAAGGCAACAAACTTCTTATGCGACATTTTGGGTTGTTTCTTATTGTTCGCGTTAGTGGGCCGAATGCATATGAGGTTGACCTTCCTCCAGAGTTTCGCATGCATCATACATTTAATGTGGCGGACCTTTCTCCTTTTCGGGGAACCCACCCCCTTCCCATCTCTCTTCCATCTTTGCCGGTTCAGCCAGTCCGTTCTCATGTTGACCGTATTGAGGGTATACTTGACTCCGTCTTTGTCTCCTCTGCATCGGGTGATTACACATGCTATTTGATCCGTTGGGCTGGGCGTCCTGCAACCGAAGACTCTTCGATTACTGAGGCAACATTGCAGCATGTTGATCCTGACTTCTTTCGTCAGTACTCCGCATATATGGATTACTCTCAAGGGGGGGAGAGAATAATGCAGGAGCATAGGGAGATAATCGTCTTTTCAGCATTTTGTAACAACCCGCTCAAAATAATAACGGGTGGCCAGCCCTATACTACATTAAATCAGGAGTTTCAGATGGTCCAGTCTCAACATCAACTGTCGGTGCTATATAATATAGGACTAACTACCCGATATCATATAAGCGAGATGTTAAAATTAAATAAAATATGCAACATACCACAAACCAACACTATAACACTACTAATGAAGGAAAGAAAGATTCATGAAAGAAACAAGATAAATGAAATGCTAGAATAAAACAAAATAAATAACTACAACAGAATGTACTACAGAAAGTAGACCCGAATAAGCTGTCGGGTCACAGCCAATACAATAACTGGAATGGAATAAATATAAACATGTATATAAATATCCCTTGGGTACAAACCCGATGTACAACATAAATCCTACCTAGATTTTTAAAGAAGTAGGAAGCGACTACAAGATACACCCCGCAACAGTCCGCACCTATCACGGCTCCCAAGACTCTGGATAGAAGGTCATCCGGCATCCATGCGGTAGGACACCTGTAGTAATATATATATATACAGGCAGGAGAGAAAAGTAAACGGGTCAGAGCCCGAGTTGTGAAAATATTTAGCAAGTGTGTTAACCGTGCATAATAAATATCGGTGCACTTATTTCATAATTAAAAGTGGACTCGCACTCTCGTGGAACCCCAACTCATCTCTCCTCTAAAGGCGCGCACCTATTCGCGTCCTCAACTTTTAGTTAAATTACCCCCATTTTATTAGGACAACCTAACTTATCATAGGCCTAGCCTATACCCACGATATCTACCTTCCTATCATACCCCAAGAATCCACTCCTTTTTAACCACAGTTAAGTAATTATTTTCAATCATATGTGCCTTATTAGGCTTAGTGGATTCCGGTTTATACTTTAACCATTTATGAATTGAATAAGTTACCCAATATGCATTTGGGTTGAAACATATGATTTAATTTCTAATTAATAAGCATGCAAAATTATTATTGACACAACTTCCCCCCAATTTCAACGTTGCGATGCGTTTCGTGCGTGGGGTGTCTCACAAAGCGAAATCCAAACAAGGAACCACCCCGTTACACTACTCCCTGTCAACGTCGATCCTGGAGATCCATTATGCCACACATAAATATCGACAGAACTTCTCTCTACTCTCAACAATGTACTACATTTCGTGCGTGGGGTGTCTCGCAAAGCGAAATCCAAACAAGGAACCACCACGTTACACTCCTCTTTGACAATGTCGATCATAGAGGTTCATAATGTCGTACATACCATAATTGGCAGAACTTTTCTCCAATTTCAACACTGCACTGCGTTTCATGCGTGGGGTGTCTCGCAAAGCGAAATCCAAACAAGGAACCACCCCGTTACACCACTCCTTGACAATGTCGATCCTAGAGATCCATAATGCCATGTATATAATATTATACTACTACTACAACTAACATCTCCAATCATATCCTTGGGATGATGTAACCGAAATATTCCTCAAATGCGATACATCAACCCCCATCAATCTAGTACACCATAATCATCCAAGATGTACTCCACAAAGGTTCTATATCCTTTCATCTATAGGATATATAAATATATATATATAGGTATTTTATTCTCACCATATATATACATATACCAATCATCCATACCCATGACCAAGTGTACATATCATATCTGATGTACAATGGACATGCACATAATCCACCCGGCTATATATATCGCCGATAAAACTGCATCAATGCTATCATCTTCCCAGTGCCCGGCTCACGTAGCAAACTGGGGACCACATGGTGGGGATCAACGACACCCACCTCGTGATAACTCACACACACGACGTCCCGGGAAGCGGTCATAGCTCCAACCAGCAATGAGACGAAACATACCCACCACGTCTCATCCCAACATATATATCTATCGTATAATAACACACGGGACGACTATGACTTGGGGAATATCCACACCCTGCTCTATATGCCAGGATGCTCACCCTCTGCGCAGAAACTTCCCAATGATAGCATGAGCGGGGTATGCTTAACCACATAAGTATATATATCGCTCACATGCGCAATATACATACATCCATATGATCCCATCATATGACCAAATAGTAAACCATCATATACGGTTTAAATATCCATACCATGTATGTCCACAACATAAATATATCCATATATTTATATGCATACAGATATATATATATATACACATATTCACATATCCATATATCTATATATATAAACTAGTTCTCGTTCATATGTATAAGATATACAAACCCGGCTATAAGTATACATAAATCCTCAATATACAAGCCGTCACCACAAACTCATATCATTTACCTTGATATGTGAATACAATCCCTCACTTGAAACATATTCAATCATTTTTCCTATGATGAATAGTCTCCCAAAATCATATGTATTTGTATATACATATATATTCAACCTTAGGGTTATCACCCAAAATTTTGTGTAGGAATCCATCACTACGCATTTCATCCATATTCAAAAGTACATAATTTCCCTTAGTACTATTTAACCATAGGCACATACATGACTTAATAGTCTAAAACCTCAAATTATTCCAACCTCGTTTCAAGTATTGGAATCTCAATGGTCATATCCCCACAATTACGTGTAAACTATCCTAACTAGAATTTATGCTACCGCTTATTCTAGTCGATAGTACGATCCCATTAGGTATACGACAACCCTCGGGGCTTGAGTTTGGGGTTCATTGCGTGGTTAGCAATTTTTAGAGATAGAAAATTTTAGGTGATATTCGTTACAAGTTTCGAGATTAGAGGTGAGGAATTATTTTTGGAGACGAGATTATTTTTGGAGATTGTTAGCCTCATTTTTGAGAGTTAGGCATTCAGCGAATTTCGAGGGCGAAATTCCATTGTTAGTGGGGAAGTGTAACAACTCGCGTAATTTTTGGGCTATTTTAATTAATTTCTGGAAAATGGAGGAAAATAAAGTTTTTGATAAAATTATTTTTATTGCTCAAATATGTTGAATATTATTTTTAAAGGCGAGAATTTCAAACGGTTTCGAAAACGGAGTTAAAACGGATTTTAAAATGATTTTTAAATGTTTTTAACTCTTGGAATTCTAACTCTTCATTTCTTTTCCTTATTTAATGGAGTCTTTTGGATTCCACCTCTTCATTTCTTTGCATTATAAAAGAAAGTCGTGGGCAAGCCTTTTAACCTACTTTTGGCACAAATTTTAGCAGCAAATATATTTTATATTCCTCTTCTTTTTATATACACATTGGCCCTTGAGATTTGTGAGTTCCAACCTTAGATTAGAGGTGTTCTTGGGGCTATTTTTGTTGGAGGTTCTTGGAGGAGCTTTTGTAGATCTTTTGTGTTGATCTTGAGGATGTGATCGTTTAACTATTTGTACTCGTGTTGTTACGCTTTATTCCTTGCTAACATATATTTGTTGAGCATCTTTCTTGTCGTATTGTGTACTTCCCCATATTTTCTTTTAGTGGCAGGATAGCGCGAATTTTGGGGCGCTATGGAGATTGATTTTAGCGAGAATTATTGTGGAAAGATTTTTAATACAATATGAGAAGACTTGTATTTATTTTTATGTATAGAGCATAGGAGATTTATTTTAGATGTTGTATTTTTTATTCGAGAGACTTGTTGTAATTGAAGAGATTGAGATTGGTGGATTTATATTATTGTGGATTTATTTAGATGCTCTATACCTTGTCACTTATGGATTTGGATTTAGTTTATCGCATTAGCGCTCCGTTCGCTCTCCCCGGGCGGGCGGGGTGTTATGGTTCAAATAAATCTCAGGAACCCTTACTCCTATTGAGTTATCAATTGTTCCTTAGTCTAAACATTTCTAAGGATACGAGACCCCTCACTCTTTAAGAGTATGCGACCACTCTCTTCCATTTGGCCCCAGATTGTATCTTAACAATATCCTATCCTTATAAGGATTTGACATAAATGTCGGCCTAGAAATTTCACAACATACATGGATATTTCTTATCCAATTATTCCAAGAAGTCCCCACTATCATATACTAAGTGAGAGACCCCCTATAAGTCACCAAAAGATATCTCTTACTTCATAAGAGAAAGCCCCAAACCAATAAACCCAACCAAAAAGGGCTAGAAGTCCTCCTAGATAAACCCCATGAAATAACCATTAAGGAAGCCCCTAAGAATAAACTCCAAAAGAAAAAGGGGAAGAAAGAGAACTCCAAACTTTGGGCTAAAAGCAGGGGACCGGTCGACCGGTCCCAGACCCCCGGTCGACCGCGGGTCCAAATTTTGCCTAGGCTTTTTTCTTAAGGCGCAGTCGACCGGTCCCCAGACCGCGATCGACCGGCCATACCAAATATTTTGGCCGATTTCCCTTTCTCAACAAAACCCACGAAATTAATACCCTAAAATCTCCATTCTAACCTCCAAATCTTTATCACAACATGGTTCCAAGCAAAATAAATCAACCCAAAGTTGATCCCAACCATTTCTACACCATTAAACCCATATTTAAACATTGATTTCAAGATTTAACCCAAAAATCTAGGTTTTGACATTAATACCCAAAAATCCATTTCTTTAACCCACAAATTATGAAATGAAATACACAAATAGCTATTTAGCAAGATTAAACACTTGCCTTAGATTTGTAGAGGTTGGATCGTCCTCGATGTCGCGGTTGGGCCGGAAATCTCCAAGCTTTTCTTCCTCTCTCTCTTCTTTTCTTCTTCTTTCTCTTCTTCTTTCTCCCTCTATGGCTTTTTCTCTCTTTCTCTCAAATGAGAAATGGCTTAATCCGTAAGCCTCTGATCCTTTAAAACAATAAACTCAATTTAAGTGTTAATACACAATTTAAATGACTCGTTTACACCTATTCGAGTCAAACTAACTTAAAATATTCCGGAGCCGAAATAAAACCCAATGACAGTCATTTTGACTATCTCGACCCTTCCGGGATCAATGGTACCCTCAAAATCATCATCCGGAATACTTTAAAATATTCTCTATTTTTGGGCCTCAATTCCCAAATTTTTAAAATTCTCCAATTCAATTAAATTTTATTTTCCCAAAATTTAAATTTCTCAGTCTCCAAAAATCGTGGGGTGTTACAATCTTCCCCCCTTACAAAAATTTCGCCCGCGAAATTTAAAATACACATAGGACCTCAATATCATCTAGTCCTAACATCAACTTTTTGGATCACTATACCGATCCTTCCTAGTTCTCATGTCGAACCATATAAATTTTAAAATCACTAGCTACCCAGGGCGCCCATACACCCTGTATCCGAGTTTCCACTTGTAGAATTATAATCAGGCTCCATTAGCCTCAAATCATAACATAACCCTCGGCATTATAATCTATAACAACATACTATATATATAAAAGTTTGAAAATTCCCAATGGTGGAACTCTCCTCAATTCCTGACGCTAGCTACCTTCGTGCGAGGGAGGTCTCGCAAGCAAAATTCAAACAAGGAACCCTCCCAATACACTACTGCGTAGCTAGGTCGGGGATTGAGATTAGTTGAACCAGGGCTAAGGTTTTATAAAAAGATTTTCATATTTTAGATACTGCCCGAGAGCCTATACAACAATACGATATAATTTATATTCCGCGTCTTTCGACACGCCAAACAAACACCTTATGTTTAAAACACAAGGCCTCAACACATACAACACTTCTAACCACTACCTAGTTCTCAAAACTAGCACAACTATGAGCTAAATTCTCCGCTCAAAATAAATCCACTAAACTCTGAACCTCTCAGTTATGAAATTCCTCTACATCACATCAACACTTTTCCATAAACTAAGTCATTCCCTCAATGAACCAATAGAGCCACTCTCTACTAGCTCCTTATAACTTATAAGACGTTTTACTATTCCAGAAGATGTCGCATAAAGACCACACTTGCCTACTCCTTTCCAAGGCCTAATTCTCCTCAAAGAATTTTCTTCCTCATAAATCCTTCCTAACCATATTGAAGGACAAAACGCGATTGCGACTACCGCAAACTCCCTCTGTCCTACACAACGAAACTGAGTCTCCAAATTTTCTCCCTCTTCCCAGAAGGCAACACTCCTGATATTGGGATAACTACACTTTCCTCACATTGGACAGAGTCACCAACATCAGGTTTCCTAACAAAGGTTAACGGGTTTCTCAACCTAAACCTCCCAATGACTACACTAACCTCTCCTCAGACTTTCCTTACTAAGTCCAAGGTTCACTATTCGAGTAATTTTCCTTTCTTACTCAACTGCCGATAAATCACCTCACACCAATGCTAGAGATCTCCTCAATATCTCCTCCGGAATCGGGGAAAACAAATACCCCGATTAAAGCGTACCCAAAATATACTATGGGTATTGTACTTCTAATCCTATCCTTTCCTAAACGACAAAATCTAGGCGACGTCTGAAACGAAACAAGAGCAACTGTTATCAGAACGCCAATCAAGTGAATATATTTCACAGAAGAAAACAACGCAGTGAACAAAACAGTCCTAATTGTAGGGCTTTATGTCAAGAACGTTAACGGAAGAATGCAGAAAACTCGCACAGATCCTAAGAACTCTAGAACCTGATGCTCTGATACCATCTGTAACAACCCGCTCAAAATAATAACGGGTGACCAGCCCTATACTACATTAAATCAGGAGTTTCAGATGGTCCAGTCTCAACATCAACTGTCGGTGCTATATAATATAGGACTAACTACCCGATATCATATAAGCGAGATGTTAAAATTAAATAAAATATGCAACATACCACAAACCAACACTATAACACTACTAATGAAGGAAAGAAAGATGCATGAAAGAAACAAGATAAATGAAATGCTAGAATAAAACAAAATAAATAACTACAACAGAATGTACTACAGAAAGTAGACCCGAATAAGCTGTCGGGTCACAGCCAATACAATAACTGGAATGGAATAAATATAAACATGTATATAAATATCCCTTGGGTACAAACCCGATGTACAACATAAATCCTACCTAGATTTTTAAAGAAGTAGGAAGCGACTACAAGATACACCCCGCAACAGTTTGCACCTGTCACGGCTCCCAAGACTCTGGATAGAAGGTCATCCGGCATCCATGCAGTAGGACACCTGTAGTAATATATATATACAGGCAGGAGAGAAAAGTAAACAGGTCAGAACCCGAGTTGTGAAAATATTTAGCAAGTGTGTTAACCGTGCATAATAAATATCGGTGCACTTATTTCATAATTAAAAGTGGACTCGCACTCTCGTGGAACCCCAACTCACCTCTCCTCTAAAGGCGCGCACCTATTCGCGTCCTCAACTTTTAGTTAAATTACCCCCATTTTATTAGGACAACCTAACTTATCATAGGCCTAGCCTATACCCACGAGATCTACCTTCCTATCATACCCCAAGAATCCACTCCTTTTTAACCACAGTTAAGTAATTATTTTCAATCATATGTGCCTTATTAGGCTTAGTGGATTCCGGTTTATACTTTAACCATTTATGAATTGAATAAGTTACCCAATATGCATTTGGGTTGAAACATATGATTTAATTTCTAATTAATAAGCATGCAAAATTATTATTGACACAACTTCCCTCAAAATTTCAACGTTGCGATGCGTTTCGTGCGTGGGGTGTCTCGCAAAGCGAAATCCAAACAAGGAACCACCCCGTTACACTACTCCCTGTCAACGTCGATCCTGGAGATCCATTCTTTCTCCCTCTAAGGCTTTTTCTCTCTTTCTCTCAAATGAGAAATGGCTTAATCCGTAAGCCTCTGATCCTTTAAAACAATAAACCCAATTTAAGTGTTAATACACAATTTAAATGACTCGTTTACACCTATTCGAGTCAAACTAACTTAAAATATTCCGGAGCCGAAATAAAACCCAATGACAGTCATTTTGACTATCTCGACCATGGTTCAAAGTCTCGGTATCGGTCCCGGTATCGACCACTCGATTTTCAACTCGGTCGCGGTATCGGTCACGGTATCGGGCGATACGCAAAGATACACTATTTAGAGAGCGCAAAAAATTCCGAAAAAAATCTAGAAAATTTTAAAAAAATATGATTAACAATGTGGACCAATCAGATAAGTTTAAAAATATCCTTTAGTATGCATAACATTGTACAATTGACTTATTGACGTGCTGCAAACTTGAATCTTCCATAATAAATCAATGTTTTTTTTCACGGAGGATACAAATATTATGTTTTTACAAAGAAAAACAAATGTTACTTTTTTAGTAAGAGGATAATTTTTTTTTACAAAGAGGATACAACTATTATATTCTTAGTATTATTTTTAGTAAGAGGCTACAAATGTGTTTTTTAAGTATGTTATATTTTTCTAAAAAGGATAGAAATGTTCCTTTTTTAGTATTGTTATTTTTTTACAAAGATGATACAAATACTAATTTTGACAAAGCACTATATTTTTTTTACAATCGTTTTTTACAAAAAGGATGCAAATGTTATTTTTTTATAAAAGGAATGTAAATATTTTTTTTTGTTGTTGTTGGGTTGCAAATGTTATTTTTTAAATTGATGGAAATGTTATTTTTTTACAAAGAGGATGCAAATATTTTTTTGACTTATGTTGCAAATGTTATTTTTACATAAAGGATGCAAATATTATTTTTACTTGTGTTGCAAATGTTATTTTTACATAAAGGATGCAAATATTATTTTTACAAATGTTGAGAGGATACAAATATTATTTTTACAATAATTACTGTTGTATATTTGTTTGTAAAAGAATAACATTTACGTTTTTTTTATAAATAATAGCATATTAAAATATAACATTGGGAACATCATTACAAAAAATAATAACAAATAACATTTGGATCATTTGCATTCTTTAAAAAAAAAAGGGGACGCACTAAATTAAACCCACGGGATGACCAAATAACCCACACACACAGCACACTAAATTAATAAAACAATTAGTATTTCGTAACTCTCCCAAAAAACCACGCTTACCAACACAACACTGGGGGGGGGGGGGGGGAGGGGGGGGGAGAGAGAGAGAGAGAGATTGATTCTTAGTAAAATATACCATCTCGGCCGATATATCACCGATATGGGTCGATTCCATCGCGATATCGCCGATATGGGCCGATTCCATCGCGATATCGCCGATATGGGCCGATTCCATCGCGATATCGCCGATATGGGCTGATTCTATTGCGATATCGCCGATATGGGCCGATTATACCGCTATATCACCGATACTACCAAAAAATTACCAATATAAGGTCGATTCACATCAATAATTGAAAACTCAACTCGTAACTCGGAATCGGATCGGTGGGCATCGATACCTAGTCAACTCGGCCGTATCGTCGCGGTATCTGCCTTGACTTTGAACCATGATCTCGACCCTTCCAGGATCAATGGTATCCTCAAAATCATCATCCGGAATACTTTAAAATATTCTCTATTTTTGGGCCTCAATTCCCAAATTTTTAAAATTCTCCAATTCAATTAAATTTTATTTTCCCAAAATTTAAATTTCTCAGTCTCCAAAAATCGTGGGGTGTTACACATTTATTCTTTATTTTTCCTTTTTTAGCCTCTTAGTATAAATAGCTATTGAGGCCCTCATTGTATCATTTTTTACCATTTGAGATTAAGAGATTTGAGAGAGAAATAACAGAATCTTCTACATTTTCCATGTTATTGTTGTTGTTGTTGTTGTTGTTGTTGTTGTGTAGTTAACTTCTTTTTTTACGCTTCCGCGCCCATATTTACATCAACTTTCAGAAATTAACTTTTGGCCCCCACAATTTTTTTAGGGGAAAGTTCTCTTAGTTCGCTCGCAAACATGGTTCAAAGTCTCGACCGAATCAACTCGGAATCGGCCGAGTTGACTCGGAATCGGTAGGGGACGAGACGATACCGGGTCACGATTCGAAAAAATCTTGGAATCGTTACATATCGGCTTAACTCGCCGATAAATCGGCAGGTCCGAGTTGACTCGCCAATATCTCGGCTGAGTTGGAAAAATAAGGGTGAGACATCAATTATTTTGCAGAAAAAGTGTAGAAACGACAGAAAGATGTAAAATAATGCAAAGATTCTTTAACATACTGACCTTATGTAGCTGATTTGAGAGGAGGGGACAAAACTAAGTCATGGGTTGCTAAAAAAGGTCAATTTCGGCTATAAAAAAGCCATTCCTGATGTAAGAATTCACACCAAGCTTTCTCTGCTTTTCTCCATAGCCCATACGTCTTTTTTTTTTAAGCGTAGAAGCCCTACTTTCACCGGAGAAGAAACAAAGGTTGGCCGTCTCTCTCTCTCCTATTTTTGCCCTAATTTTAGCTCTTGGTTTTTGAGGGCTGATTGGCCTCTTTTGTTTGAAAGTTGCGTGGGTTAGTAAGGGGCAATTGGTCATTTAGTTAACATTAAAGTGGAGTTATTTTTTAACAGCTGTCCTATTAACAGGTGGTGTTATTTGCATGTGTTATTTTTCTAACAGATGTTAACAGCTATAAAAATGAGCTATAAAAGTGGAGTTATTAGAGCTATAAAAGTGGAGTTATTGGAGCTATAAAAGTTGTTAACAGGTGTTGTTATTGGAGTTATTTTTAACCGCTATAAAAGTGGAGTTATTTTTTTATTGAAAGAATGAAAATGTTATTTTTTAAGTTAAGCTTATTAAAAAATAACATTAAAGTATAGTTTTTTTTAAAAAAAAGGGATACAAATGTTATTTTTAAAAACATTAACTATATTTAAAAAGGCCCTCAAACACCCATTTAATCAATATTCTTTTATTTTAAATGTCCGCGCCAACGGCACACAAAAATTATCAATAGAGTTTACTCTTGTAAAAAATAACATTTGCATCCTTTAAAAAAAAAAGTGCTCTACTAAAAAATAATACACAAAAATGAACAGTAGAGTTATTTTTTTTTTTTTAACTCTTGTAAAAATCAACATTTGCATCCTTTAAAACAAAGTAATCTACTAAAAAATAACATACAAAAATTAACAGTAGAGTTATTTTTTTTTAACTCTTGTAAAAAATAACATTTGCATCCTTTAAAAAAGTACTCTACTAAAAAATAAAAGTAGAGTTAATTTTTTAGTAGAGTTATTTTTTAAAGTAGAGTTATAGATATAATCAAGGGACGCAATATGATGGGTCTTCAACTGATAGTTCTGGGTATAGAGATTTTGGATATTATCATCACGGTAGTCAACCGTGAGATCGTCATCCACAATTTCCAAATTATGGATCATTTAGCCAGTCATCTCAATCATTCCAACCATCTGAGCAACAATATAGTTCATATTTCTTTCCTTACCCAACTGAAAGAAATTACCCCTATCCAAATCCGTATGATCGATACCGCAACTAGATAGGGAGATAAAAATGATGAAACATTGTAATCATTTATATTTATCTTCCATGTAAATTTTTTTATCTAGTTTTATGTGGCATTAGATTATTTTTCAATATTATTAATGGTTTACTAGGTAATATTGAATCTGACAACTCTGCCGCGCTTCAGTATAACCAATTCTACAATGCAATGCATATTGAATGATGGGTTTGAATGTATCTCATTGGTCCACATTGTTAATCTTATTTTTTTAAAATTTTCTATATTTTTTCCGAAATTTTTTGCGCTCTCTAAATAGCATATCGCCCGATACCGCGAACGAGTTGAAAATCAGGTGTCCGATACCGAGACTTTGAACCATGCTCGCAAATAAATTTTAAACACTTAAGGAATTTTGATAAATTTTAAACACTTATGGTCCACTAATTCTCTTCTTGTAGAAGTCCACACTTGTGACATAACAAGTGGACCTAATAGCAAATTGTCCTTAACATTTTTTGGGAGGCACGATTTTTGGAATTTCCTCACGAGCCCCAAATTTTTTAGCGCTCGAGGACGAGCTTGGTTTTAAGAGGGGGAGAGTGATGGAAATGGGTCATTTTTAGATTTTTATTGCATTTTATTTTCTTTTTGTTATTTTATGTATTATGTTTTGTCATTATATTTCTTTTTACTTTAGTATTTAGAGGTAGTAGTAACTAAAGGCTATTAAAGGCATTTTTGTAATTAGAATATTAGCTTAGAGCCTAAGCTACTTCTTCCCTGTAAATACCCCCTTGTATACCTCATTTGAGGACACTCTCCATTGGAAATATAAGAAATCTCTTGATTCTCTTTCTAAAACTTAGGGTTTGGTTTAGTTTTTTAGCCATTGACGTGTAGTTTACGTCACAATGTATCCACGTAAGTATCTTTAAATGTTAACAGAAACTTAGTGATAATATTAGTTTTAGTTTGATAATTGTTAATTAAGCAAAACTATGTTGTATAATATGTATAAATGACACAAAAATAGTGACACGGTAATGAATTTGCTCAAGTCATGTGGTACATTCCGTAACAAAATTGCAACGTTACTAACGTAAACTACACGTCAATGGCCAAAAATCAAAACAAATATGATTTCTAGAGAGAGAAACAAGGAATTTCTTATATTTCAAAATGGAAGCTATACTCAAATGAGGAGTACCAGGGGTATTTATTGGGGGAATTACTTGCTAGCCAAGTAATTACCGAAAAGACTAAAGAGGACAACTATTAACAAAAGAATACCTAATTAGTCTCAAACATGCTTGGAGACCAATTAAAAGATTAAAAAAAATAAAAGAACTATAATAAAAGTACAACTAATAACAAAATATTAAAAATGACAAATAAGCCCTAATATGGCACCATTTCCATCACTCTCTCCCTCTTAGAACCAAGCTCGTCCTCGAGCGTTCAAAAATTGAAAACTTGTGAAAATTTTCCAAAATATGTGTTTGAAGAGGCAACGAATATTTTGAGGTTCCAAAATAATTTTCGCAAAAAGTTAAGGAGGCCCAAAATTTTATCATCCAAACAATCTCATTGTGAGATTCCACATTCAGCACCCTTCTTGGAACCTCCTGGATCGAATACACGCCTAGGGCGGTCAAATTCTCTACCAATCTCTGTCCGACTATTATCTTAACCTTGGATGAGGGTAAAGGGCTGGCCGCGACCCAAGGGCAGCGTCGGAAGGATTGGTCGACTCTGGTTGGTAGTGTATTTGAAGAAGTCAAGTGGCCCGTTTAGGACAGGGGCTATTCCGATCAAACCCAGATGGATTAGGGTGGATTATGGTTGTGGCAGGGTGAAACCCTAGGGTTTCAGTGGCTCCGGCGAACCTTGAATGGATTCCAGCCGCTGCTGGGGGAAGGTTCTGACTAAGGTCGTGACATGCGGCGGTGGCTCCAGAGGTGCCGCCTGGTCCGGAGTGAGGCTCAACCCCCTTGGTGTGGGTCCGGTTGCTGTTCGGGGTGGATCCGTGATTCCGGTGGATGTTTGGGGGGTGGCCACCACTAGCACCGCCTCCGGCCGCCACTGGGTTGGTGGAGATGGGGTTAGAAAGTGGTGGGGTAACATTTTTGTGGGATAAGAGTGGAAAGGGTTGTGGAAGCGTGGGTTGAAGGGTTTTCGGTGGTGGTGGGAGGTTGAATTTTGGAAGAGAAAAGTTGAAAGAGGATCAAATTGTTCTTGTTGTTTTTGTCCCATTTCTTTCATTCTTCGATTGTTCTTCTCTTCCATTCTACTCGCTCTCTCAATTCTTGATTAATCTCGTCTTGAAATCGATTCGTTTTCTTCGGGGTCATCGAAAAGTAATGTACGATTTTGATTATCTATACGCTAATACACCAATTGGGGGACCGACACCTCGTTCTGATACCAATTTGACGTAAACTACACGTTGATAGCCAAAAATCAAAACAAATATGATTTCTAGAGAGAGAAACAAGGAATTTCTTATATTTCAAAATGGAAGTTGTCCCCAAATGAGGAGTACAAGGGGTATTTATATTAGAGGAATTACTTGCTAGCTAAATAATTACCTAACAGACTAAAGAGGACAACTATTAACAAAAGAATACCTAATTAGTCCCAAACATGCTTGGAGACCAATTAAAAGACTAAAACAAGAACTAAAATAAAAGGACAACTAATAACAAAATATTAATAATGACAAATAAGCCCTAATACAGGACCCATTTCCATCAGTTACCCTTTTCCCGTTTCGACACACTCCTCTTTCAGTCACCAACGAAGATAGGGAGCTCATTATAAGAAAGACCTAAGGAAATAGAATTATATATATATATATACTCCAAACATTGAAATAACACTAACCACTTTGAAGTTATGTACTGACATTCCATGTGGTAAGACATTTAAAATCAACTTTTTCCTAATGATTGCTAAATATATTGTGCAAAAGAAACTCCTAATTTTACCCATCGAGCGTTCATGAGACTTCATAGAAGTATGCATAGTTGTCAAAATCGTCCGATTAGCGAGTCGAATCGTCCAATTCGATTCGATTCAAGGGTGGAACGATTCAAATCAAGGGGTGAATCGCAAATGGCTAATTAATCAGGCTATTCGAGTTGGAATCGTGAATCGCAGCTCAAAACGATTCACTAAAATGGGTCTTTTAAACCCCATGTTCGGCGCACGTGACTTCTTTTAGTCGTATTGTACTGAAAGAAAAAAAAAAGAAAAAAAACTTACGACCCCTATTCAAAGCACCGAAGCCCTATTCCGAACAGCAAATCCAACCGGAAACAGCAAAACGACCCATAATCCAATCGGAAACAGCAAAACGACCCATAATCCAAAGCAAATCCAACCGCAGACAGCAAATCGAAGTTTATTGTTGCTGTTTTTTTTAAAACGGTACATTTTATTGTGTTTTTGATGTTTTATTTGCTGTTTTTTTTTTTGGTTAAAAAATCTTTGTATTTGTTATAAAATCTTAGTATTTGTTTTATTGTTAATCTTAGTATTTGTTTTATTGTTTTAAATTAATATGTTTTAGTGTTTAAAATTAATATTGTTTTAATTTTGTAGGCTGTTTTAAATTAATATTGTTAATCATAGTAGGCTGTTTTAAATCTTTGAAAGTATTTGTTTGCCGTTTTAAATTAATCTTAGTATTTGTTTTATTGTTTTAAATTAATATGTTTTACTGTTTTAAATTAATATTGTTTTAATCTTAGTAGGCTGTTTTAAATCTTTGAAAGTATTTGTTTGTTATTTTAAATTAATCTTAGTATTTGTTTTATTGTTTTAATTTAATATGTAGGTCGTTTTAAATTAATATTGTTTTAATTTTGTGTTGAACTTTGGTTTATGTACGTATAAATTATAATATATATAATTTTTGTGACATATTTTGGTATATTATCACGTTCTACAATTAGTTTTTTGTCATATTATGCTTAATTACCAATTCTATAGTGTTAAATCCCATTTACGTAAGTTTTACAACATTCTTATCATTTGATTCCGATTCGATTCACGATTCGTGATTCGGAGGGGTAAGCGATTCACGATACGATTCGCGATTTGACAACTATGGAAGTATGAGGTCTCAAGTATAAATGCAGCGATATGCATGCATGCTATTAAAGCTGGGCCAGATAAATACCCAGTGCCTGATAATGTGACTAAGGAATGAGTATTTTCCCTTTTGTACAATCTAATATGATCATTCTATTTCAATTTCCCTAAATTTCCAATTAATGGTCTAAAATCTTAGAAAAATTATACTTACTGTAAACATTTCTTAGATGGGCCCCTTTGAATATATAGTCTTCAGTACACTCTTCCATATTGACAGTCATAAAAGAACCTAAAAACTAAAAATCCCCACAAGACGGCCACCCAGCGCCAGCCAGCCAGTCACCCACTAATATCCCTTCTGTAAAATGAAAGATTTGAGGTGTATCTTGGGTTTAAGGTCTAAGAGTATAGGAAAGGAAACGCTTATTCAGATCCCTCTAGAAAGGATAGGGTCATTTTCAGAAACCTCGGGGGAAGTATATTTAATGTCTAAAAGAAAATTTCTGTCCAATTATGCCACTAATTTCCAAGTTTTAGAGTGAACTGAAACACTTACCCCCAATCGTATAAAGATACAGAACGAATAAGTGAGGCAGATTCCGCAAGGTCATACAACTCTACAACACCTCTTCTGGTACCAACGGCAAGGATTTGTTGCTCTGAAGCAGCTGAAGCACAGACAGCATCACCAGAACCCAACCTCTTTTCAGCTTTAATAGACTCGGTTTGCTTTAAACCTTTCTTACTAACAGAACATAACACCAATTGCCCATCAGAGAATAGCACAAATAGCAACCGCAATGGCAAGGAGAACTCCAGATGAGTTATAGCTGACTTTTTGGTCAAAGTCAAACAATGACCAGATGTTAAAACACCTTGAGCCCCTCCAGAAGCAACACCATTGTCTAGCAAATGTGAAGATTTAGTAACTTCATTGCCGTCATAAAAGTAAGAGTCAAGTTCAAAGGCCCCACAGAACTGTATAACAACGAAAACAAACGAATGACAAAATTTTAAACAATTTTTTTCATTTTCTACTGGTTAATTACATATTAGCAGTAAATATCACCCATTAGGTTGTGCTAAAAAAGAGTTTAACATCTATGGAATGAAAATGTCGCTTAACAGTGCATCTTTAAATTACAAAAATTGTTTGATACCTCTCCCTTCCATGATATATTATACAATGATCCGTCAGAAAGTCCAACCAGTATATTTTTGTTGTCACAGATGATATTGCTCCTGCCCACCAAGAAAAACAAAATTAAAGTAAGTCATCACAGCACAATGTTTTTATCCAAACAAGAATTTAAATTTCTCAATCAAAGCTAGAGTAAAGAAATTTGTCCAAATAATAAATACTTAATGTCTAGGAAATTTAAATTGATTGTTTTGAAGTTAGTTCATTCCAAAATCCCTAGTTACTTTAACTTACTCCATACAAATGCAACCTTAGTGACACTCCATTGTTCGTGATGAAGGCGCCTGTGACTGCTTGGTGTTTGTGGGGAAGCAATGATGATGGTCTGATGTTTGTGGTGAAGACATCATGGCCCTTTCTTGATGGGTGTTACATGGCTCTCGTTGTGATTAGCTGCGCGGTTATGATGCTCTATTTATTTGTTTATACTACCTGCTGTTCATGTTTTAAGCTGGATATGTTTGTTCAAGATGCTCCAACTTTTAGCCTCTTTTGTCTCACTGCCTCTCTGCTTCTTCTTACCCCAATCCATCATTTTTAAAAATCAACTTTGAGTGTGATGGATTACGGATATTGGGTGGAAGTAGTGATGGTGAGCGGTGGAAGTTGGGTGATGATGGTCTGTGGAAGTAAGAGTATTGATGGTGTTTGATCCGGATACTAGTGGTGGGCGGGCTTCGATTTGGACACTGTTCATTAGGCCTGTGTTTGGTTGCTGAGATAAGGAGTGAAAAAAATATTTATTGGCGAAGTCTTTTAAGGTTTTCAAATATGAATCGTTATTTACTATCTACTTAGAGGTCGTACCTTGGTGCGATGGCAAGTGCCCTCGCCCAAGCTACGGTCGGTCACGGGTTCAAGACATGGGAGCATCCTCTCCATTTATGGAAGTAGCGAACATCCGTCTCTCCAAGACAGTTAAGCGGGAGCCTTGTGCACTGGGTACGACCTTTTTTTTATTTACTATCTACTTCCTTGGTAACATAATCGACCGTAAAAAAGAAATCCTCCTTGATCAAAAGAGGGAAAATTATAATGAGAGATAGGTGACCTAGCAATGGGTGGTGGAGAGAGAGAGAGAGAGAGAGAGAGAGATCAAAAGGGGGAAAATTAGAATGAGAGATAGGTGACCTAGCAATGGGGGTGAGAAAGTGGTGGAGAGAGAGACAGAGAGAGGTGTTAGGAATCTCTTTGAGGGTATTTTAAACATTTTCCCATTTATGGGTAATTTTCTCATTTGGTCCATTTAACCTGTTAGTAATATTTTTATATATATATATCTTTTTTATGTTAATTTTACCTTTACCTTTTGTGAGTGTCGTGATACAAACCCTATTCTAAAAAAGGGCTAGTGTCTAGATTGTTCTTTAGCCTTTTTGTGCCTTTTTCTCCTTTTAGTGTGTCGCTCCTAGTGCAAACACCCCTCCGATATATATATATATATATATATATATATATATATATATATATATATATATATATATATATATATATATTGTGTAATCACTTTTCGATTTGTGTTCGATCTTGTGTGTCAATTGTCATGTAAGGGGAAATTGGTATCACCATATCACAGCCCGTCCAGCTGTTGTAAATTATGACAACTTCAAATGGCACCCAAAAAATTAATTCAAATTGAAATGGAACTTCTCATGAGCGCCTGAGATCATATGCCGACATCTAGTGCAGCTCCTCTACCCCATGTACATTATTGACACCACAGTAGGCCCTAACGTGCCTGGGCTCTCGAACATTAGGGCCTTATCTATCCACCATCGCTGAAGGGAAGCTAGGGCTCGAAAGCCCCTTGAACGGGTCCGACCTTCGACGACCAAGCAAAGAGCCTAATTTGAGATCGCCCTGCCCACGAGGGTCCCATCACCAATATCACAAGCCCCTATGGGTCCACCACCACCCTCACTATCCCCTCGGTGGTTCCCCCGGCAGCGCAGCTCTTTCTCAACCCAAAAAAAATCAAGTGTACACCACCGACGGCAACTTATTCCCCTCGACACCATCTTCAAGGGCGACCACCAGAGTTCCCATGTGGTTTTGGTAGAGGGAAAAGACACTATCAAGCTGCTTAGGGCTCCCTTAGCCCCTTCCAACCCACAATACTATGATCGGGGTTAGGGAAGGAGGATTAAAAAAATGAGTGCAACAGCCTGCTCCGGTGAAGATTGTGTTTGGTGATTTTTTAGACGGTGAGAATGGTGATGAGAGTCGGCCTCATACAAAATATGTGTCATTAACTCGCCGTTTAGCCCATGAAGATATCGAGCGGTCAGAGCGAGAGTGGAAGACCGAGAGCTCCCCCTTGAAGAATTTGAGCACTAAGGTAAGCCCATTTGTTTCCAATGGTCGTGTATGTTTTATATGCTATGAGCAAAACCAGGATATGGATAAATGAAGGTCACCAATAAAGGCCCCTAAGCATCACTTGCGAGGGGCGGATACGGTATGCTTTGGGACAAGTTGACGAGGAGGAGGAGGAGGAGGAGGAGGAGGAGGAGGAGGAGGAGACTCATAATGAGGATGATGAGATCGCCCCAGACCTCTTGTGTAGGCCTTAAGGCTATTAGCCAAGAACCTACAAGGGGCCATCCGAGTCGAGTTGCCAGGATGAACGTCGATGCTTTTGGCGGTTGGCTTGATTCGACTGAAAAGGTTTTTGATACAAACCTATCAGGGTGAAATGTGTGCAGTTCATGGCGTATGCCAAGGTATGGTGGAACAACTCCCCTGGAAGAGGGAGGCCAAGGGACTTAAGTCCATTCATTCTTGGCTAGCGATGAGGTAGTTATTGCAAGGGCCTTCATACTACTTAATCACCCGACTCCAATCTTTACAACAGAGCTCATAGATAATTCTCGATTACACCGAGCGATTCCAGTGTTGTGTTCGCGAAACAATTTAGAGAATCAGCAGTTGCTTGCTTATTACATTTGGGAGTTTTGTTACATTCAGGTCTCTAACACCGTATTCACCACGACATATTGCTTCAAGAATTCCCAATACTGGTGAAAGCCATTGACTATTCCCTTCGCCTAAAGGAATGTCTTTCTTAAGTCTCAGGATCCACATTCACTTCATCAATAAAGGGGCAGTTCGGGGCCGTTCAAATACTACAAATGTGTCCAGATGAGTCCCGAAGCATCTGATTATTCGAAGAAAATGAGGCCCATGTTAATGTACCACTAGCATAAAAAAAAACATCTAATGGGATGATCTTTCTCCAAACTTGACCTTTGAACTAAAACCCGCATCATTGAGCCTCTCTCTCTCTCTGTCTCACTTATGTGCGTGTCATTTTTATTTGGGTCGTGTTCGTGTCAAGTAAAATTGACACGAATGCGTCGTATCGTGTTCGTGTCCGAAAAACCCTTGTCGTGTCGTGTTGACCCGAAACACGACCCAAATACACGAATTGCCACCCCTATCTCAGTTCCTCAAATTTTTCAAAGTGAATCATTCACATCATGTATTAGACACCTAGGGTGAGCCACAAACTGACTCTACTTTATTAGCCCATAATGCGATAAATATTCTTAGGTTGTGATTTCATTCAACCTAAAAATCAACTTTCAAATTATAAAAGTGCCATCAGTGTTCTTGTCAAAGATGATGAAGGAGGAGAGTTCATGGAACATTTGTAATTTGTAAATAGCTCCATTTAGCTGTCATGGCAGCGAAGATTCTGATAGCCATCTTCTATTTACTGCACTTCTTAAGCATTCAGAGATATTCATGTCCCGGATGCCTATGTAACATTACAATTTTCATAAACAAAACCATTGGACTCCGTAAACATCCAAAGCGCTGTTCCAATATGAAAGAAAACTGCGTACAAGTTTGATAACAAGGCTTAAAATGAGAATAGAGTTATAATGGGTACTTACACTGCCAAGTCCTTGTTCGGAAAAGGAACCTGCTCACTGAGAAGTAGAGAAATAGTTGCAAGAAACAAACCAGATGGTTGCTTTCCTCCAATCAAAATTCTTTTCTCCGTGAATTGGACTTTAAAAATGTGAAGATAGAATGAAGAGGTCTGCAAAAGAATGCAGCCAAATTAAGGCAGCATTTACATTGTTTAATTTATTTAACAAAGGAATTGTGTTTGAATCCCCTAAAATGTCTAGCAAAACAACAGTTAATATTGCACCCAAAAATAAACCAATGCCTACGTTTTCATTTGCCGCCTAAAAAACATAACATCACCTCATCCTCTCTTAGTCCCTTCCCTCATTTATTTCACTCTCTCACAATTTACAACATGCACCTTATGAATTAAAAAGTCACTGGTAATTTGATCTTTAAATGACAACATGACGTAGCGTAAGCACGATGCACAGACGTGTATGCCGGTATCCAATATTCCTTAATATAAAATGAATTAATTTTAGAGGAAAAAATCAAACATTTGCATAGGGTTACAATTTGAGTCTCGCAAACATTATCATAAATCATTCTTTCAACATTATGCCAAAATAAATGTACTTACCTCAAGATCAAACATTTATGCCATGGGGTAAAACAGAATCAAAGAGTAGTGAACAGATAATAAACACTGACTTGCTAATGCCTGATGGCATTGATTTTAGTTCTCAATAACCTAAAACTCATTCACTAGTAAAGTCCCACCCCTCTTTCTTAAGCTGAGCTGGAAGCCATTAGAATAGGCAAGATGTTCTTTTCAACTGGCTTGTCGCTCGAATCCAAAGGGTAGAGATCACGTTGATCCCAGGGGTAAACATAGGATAATTTTCTTTTTTTATTTCTTTATTTTTTTTTGGGTGGGGGTGGAGAGAAGAAAATTCACGTGAAGATTTGGGGGGAAAACCACTAAACTGATAAGGGGCTCAATGTAAATGCTTGAAAACCTAAAGGAATAATGTGAAACTATGTTGAACTTTTGGAGGGTATCATGGCCCACTTCAACCTCCCCCCCCCCCCCCCTCCTCCACACACACACACTCTCCCTTATTTCCGCCACTGGCTGGTCCTTTGCGAAATTCTGATGCTAAGCTACTGGCTTCAGGTCGTACACAAAGGTTGGATGGTTATAAATCAAACTGCTTGACAATAGGTCAGACCATTCTGTGAGGACGAAATTGTACTTTCCAGATCATTCTATATGGTCTATAAATAGCTTGTTGTTTTCTAGGTTTAGTGAGAATGCAAGGTTTGTATTAGAAAATACTTTCATTATATTTACATGGCATTGAGAATGAAAAGTTTCAGGATTTGAACCGTTGATCTTCTTGAATGAGATTTATTGTAAATGATTATTGGAGGTTGAGTGTGAAATCAGGTGTTTCCGTATATGTAGACTTGTCTCGCCTAATCATGTAAAATTCGGCTTTGTACTTTCTTTTTTATATTTTTTTTATCAACTTTCCATCAGCTTTATTTATCTAGTGGAATTGAGATTTCATAACGAACATCTGGTATCTGAAGGTGCATACTGCACACAATGTTTCATAAAAGTTTTGGTTAAGATCTTTATTTTTAGTTGGGTGTTTTCTGTCTCGAGTGATTATACAATCATGGCAAGTAATATTGGCTCCATCCATTGATATAGTTTAGCGAGGGTTGTACAAAGCTTTCAAAGTAATTGATGTAAGACGGAAAAAAATTGGAGGATAAAAAATATGTAAAATGGTGATTGAGAGGCTACCAGGATTGGGAGGATATTGAGTGTGTTTGCATAAATCGGCTTTGTCCTGGCGATAGCATTATCAATAAGCTAATGATGTTGAGGGAGAAGCTCATTCTAGCTAAGAATGAGAACAGAAAACTTGATCTAGGGTGGAAACTGTAATAAGCTAAAGACGAACAAAGGCAGAACACATGATAGTATTTCATGGTATTCGTATATCAAAGCTTGATTCGAGATCAAGGAAGCAATGAGGGGTTAGGATCTAGCAAGATTATGGAGAATGCGAACCCTCACAATTCAATAAAGCTAGTGAACCCTTTGAGAGAAGAAATGCATATTGTAAATTTAGGTTCATGATCAGTTTCAAAGAGGAAGAATGAGGAGGTTCAAAAACTAAAGGGGTTTAGTTTCCTCCGCAATTGTAGACCACTATGTGAGACGAAATGTAGATGTTAGGCATGTGGTCTTCTTAAGTCATTTATAAATTCCTTTTTCTATGTGATCTTCTCGCTTATATTAAAAATCTTCGCTTTCTCTATTAAAAAATAGATTACTCCTTACCCCACTTCTAGATTCCTATGAGAACATACTAACTGCCATTCTATATGGCAACAATATAGTGAAAGATGAAAGATAATGAACTAATTCTCTTGTTGAACGCATAGGGGAGATACCCAAATGATAATGCCATGACACAAATACATTTGCTAATGGATAGAATATGAGAAGGCAGACTTCCATGGGATTTAGTAGAAGAAGCAAGTCTGGATAAGGGAGGGATAAGGACAAGTTATACTAAAAATGTCGGAAATGGGATTATATAAGGCGAGCCTGTCATGTTGACAATCAGTAGGGTAACGGTGGCTTGAATAGTGAATCAAAAGCATACGCAAATCATGAGATCTTCAAATCATGTATGCGCTGTAAAATAATGTTTTCATTCATTCCAAGAAAAAGAAAATAGTTCTTTTGGCTTTATTTAATGGTTACAAGTTTGTCGTTGAGGGAGTGTAAGCGGTGAAGATCAAGATGCTGGATGAATGGGTAATGCATTTTTGGCATTGAATACGTGCCAAAATTGTGAAAAATCTAATATCTTTGAGCCAATTAGATTCCAAAGATCAAGGGAGTCATGAAAATGAAAATCCAAAAGGGTTGCGTTGTGCTATTGAGAGGAGAATAGAGTGAAGAATTGTGCTGTTTAGTGGAGAGGACAATCCATGGTTCAAAGTATCAGCCGATACCGAGTCAGCTTGGCCAAGTTGACTCGATTTCATGGCCTACCATGACCCGAGTTGAGTAACAGGCGTTTTTGGCTCAAATCGAACCATATCTGCACGATCTCAGTAAGCTCGGACGATATCGGCGCGATCTCGGTCGTCTCGGACAACTCATTATAAATTTTATTGTAATTACAAGAGTCATAAAAATTTGCATGACTTCTCTCAAATTCGTCATGTTAATTATGATTGAATTAAATCCTTACCATATAAGTGATAATGTATTTATATATATTAATTTAAAATATATTAAATATATATCATTGTGTCTAAGCACTTCTTTATTTACTTAAAATATACATAAAAAGATGTATCGCTATTAACTTAATATATATTAAAATGTATCAGTATTTACATGATAAATGTCTATATATATATATATATATATATATATATATATATATATATAATTATTATCTTTCCTTACAATGTACTTCTATTTAATTAAAATATTTTTAAAATTGTATTATCGAAATTATTAATTAAGTGTTAATATTCACTTGATTATCAACTAATACATTATTACATTAATGAAACAATATATTTAAAAACTAATCACTGTTTTTTATAAATTTATGTCTAAATTAATCGTTTTGCTTATTTATTACTTAACAATTATGAAATGCAGCTAATAAGTGCGCACGCATCAGTATAAGCTATTACACAATGTTATGCATACTAAATGATGGTTTTGTGCTTATCTAATTAATCAATAATATTACTCTTATTTTTATAAAATTTTAAATATTTTTTTCAAATTTTTTTAGGCTCTCCAAATTGCGTATCATCGTGTATCGCCCGATACCGAGACCGAGTTGAAAATTAGGGGTTCGAGTCGTACACCGATACCGCGACTTTGAACTATGGTACAATCTGTACTCAAACCTTGAAGATGAATTGCAAACAATGTGTATGAATAACATCTTAAGTTAAGAAGTCTCAATTGAATGTAAAACAAAGACACTAATGACATGTTTCCAAAATTCGGACAATGGTGAAAGAGGAACTGATGTAAGCACAACGGAACATGATCAGAAAAACAACATTTTAGAAATAAGGCTTTCTCTTATTCATTCATTCACAAAAGTAAAAGTGAGCACAATGGATGGAAAAAGGCTTATTTATTGGTTAAGTCATCTTGCTAACTAAGATTTCCTAAAGAGGGCACATCCACATTAAGAATATTTCAAGGCTACTTTAAATAGGTTCAGATCAAGTGACAAAACTCATTGTGCAAGCACAATTGATTTGGGTTAGCGCACTTTTTTGTGCCAATGAACTGAAACCAAAGCTCTTACTTTCTGTTGAGATATACTATTTATAATAGGGAAATAACCTAAGGGCGACACATAAATAAAAATATATGAAAAAACAATATATGATTGAACCCGTTGGGAAATCGTGTACACATCACTCTCCCCCACTTAGAAAAGCTCGTCCCAAGTATGAAAGTGGGTGGAGAGATCATCACAAAAGCCATATAAAGATCGTTGTGCTCCCCCACTTGGGAGAGAAGTTATTAGACGAATATTCCCAACATACTGGCTAGCATTTAGACAAGGGAGAGCAATGAAAAAGCCCAACCACAGACTACACACATGAACTTAGTTCCGAAGTTTACTATACTGAAAACCAACAAACAAACTCCTCGGAGGGGGCCAACATGTCAAACGAAAGTCGGATCACCCAAAATGATTACCCTTCTATGATGGGTGATGACGCTCAATCTCCGTTCGGGACTAAATGCATCCCGAAAAGTATCCAAATATCCCTGATGAGTCATGTATACATAAAGCAAAGAATCAGTCTCATATAAATTATATTTGTTTCCAAAGATTCAGAAAAAGTCACCAACATATTACTACTTCGTCCCTCATAAGTGAGTGTGGGTCATTCAGACCACCTCAACAAAACTATCGAAGAAATCTTCAACATACAACCTAACCTCCTCAGCATCTCAAAATCTGGTTCGAATAACCCAACATTCATCAACAAAAAAAGTACAAGAAATCTCCAATAAAGTACTTGAGGTAGTTCTCAATAATATTTACCAACCCTAAAAAGTCAATAGGAGTATTAGGAGAAGTTGGAAAAGGGTCATCAAAAGCACTGGGAACGGGGATCGCAAGTAATGGTTCACTCAACAGTAAATGGTCGTCGGTAGATGCAGCTCGGGCAAATGCGTCATACACTCGAGCTCAACCTCCACATACTAAGCAGACCTTCGATCGTTTAAAGTCAATCATTCTAGGCGGCGCTTCTTTTAGCGATCGGTCAAGATCCACCCAAATCGAATGCTCGTGGCCTCATTATACAAAGAGGCTCATTCTAAAAAGCAAAAGGTAATGTAATAGTTGGACAAAGACCTTATTCATAGGCTAAGTTATCTTGCTGACAAAGATAAACAAAGAAAAAAACTAAACACGGGCACATTAAGAATATTCCAAAGGAACACATGTACCTAAGATACTCGCTAAAATAGCGAATAACTTACAAGGAGACAAATAAATAAAAATGTATAATGAAACAAAATACAATTGAACCCGTCGACACCTCATGTACACATCAAGAAATGGGAAGGAGGTAGTTGGTTTTCTCTTTCAGAACCAATGGGTGAAGTTGACTCGAAATAGCTACACATTTGAATTGGTTGTGACAAATCGATACGGGAGATCAACTATATTTGATTTAATTTTTGTAGTTTGCAAAGAGTCTCGATAAAACATTGGGAATTTCAAACATTTAGGAAGAATATTGGCTTGCAGACTGAATTCAAATGTTAGAAATTAGATTGAACAAAAATAAAGAGGAGAGTGATGTCTATCCATATCATGTGCTTGATGAAAGGCCATGCAATGGTGGTGCAGAATGTTAGAAGGTTTCTGAAAAAAAAGGGAAAACATCAAACCAAAACGTTGGATCAATCCTTTGTAAAATCTACTACTACGAAAGTAGTAATTCAGGCCAAACCAATATGTTGGATCAGTGAGTATGGATCGATATTGATGTATACGCAAAGGAAGCAATATCGCAAAGGAAGCAACGTCACAAAAACAGACAATAACCTAAACCAAGAACTAAGAACTGCTATTAATAATCAAGTGTCTTAGAATGAAGAGCTTCTACTAAAGCTAAGGGAGACCTTGTGTAATACCCCATAATTTTAATAGAATTATTTATATAAGATAAGTGATTTGAATAGAATGGGTATTACGTGATTGGATAATTTAAGTGCAAAGTTCGTGTGAATTGTGTGAGCTAGTGATCTAAGCATAATTTACACCATACCTTAAGGATTAGTCGGTGCCTCTTTGAACACCCTAATGAATATACCCATTCGGCTAGTAGGTTTTGTATATTGAGTCACGGTTAAGGTTAAAAGGTGGGTTTTTTGGCACACAAGGAAAATACGGGAATGAGTGTTATGTGTAAAGAAAACCCTAGTCATCAATTTTAGTCTTCCATTTTTTTAGAGCGAGGAAGAAGAGGCACCCTACAGATAAATACACACAGAGAGAGGGGGGGAAGCAATCTTGGGGGTTATAAGAATCCAGTCAACACTTGTCTTCATCCGCAATGTAAGATAAGAAAATTACTACTATTTTCCTTTAAATCAAATGTGTATATATATATATAGCTAAACATAATTGTAATCATAAGATCTAACGTAGAAATTCTAGGGGTTTATCTATAGTCTATTATTGCTTAATGTCGTTAAAGATTAATTCTGTAGAGTTGGGTAATAAATGATCTGATATTTGGTTGCTACACTGAAACTGGGATGTGGTTGATGATTTCAGCATATTTTAATCTTAAATTCTTGAATAAATCATTGAGATATATATATATATATATATATATACATATATATATGCTTATATTGTTGATTTCAATGGTAAAATCATTATGACCACGACTTGAAGTTCTAGAACATGCTTTAAAACCTAATAAAAGGAAGCATGGAATAATAGGGAAACAAAAGATAATTACTGATGAATACACATATATAAGAAATAGATACCAATTATCACTTTTAATGTATTCTCCTCCTTCTCTCATTATAGTCGCACGCCCTTAAGAGGTCCACAGGCACACTATGGGTAGGCCGGTCTTATTCTTTCTTCTCAAACATTTAACTATGGTGACGGAGACGTCAGTGTTACAATTATGACTTCCCCAAATGAAATTAGACGTACAATAAGTAGTGTTTTGTTGAATACAAGAGTTAAAAGTCAACTATACTTTTGTCTATGAACACTTTCGAAAAGACAGCGTATCTCATACACATGTCGGACACTGACACTCTCCCAAACACTTGTAAATGTAATCAATACTTTTGTTCACGAGTCCGTAATTTAAATATGATACTTCCTTTCACGTGGCATGAAGTATATAAGTAAGATTTATGGCATCATTTTGAGCCTCATCCATGAAAAAATAAACAGCAGTATTGTTGTAAAATGACTTGATGTTGATTCATGTTGTATGATTTATTTAATTTCTTTTGATGCAAGAGCATCTATGTTTATCTCTTTTATTTGTTTTATCTTATTGACATGAGGAGTATTTTGTTTTTTGACTAACCTTGGCCTTTGAATGGGAGCCCCCAGTTTTACTATGACATTTTGAGAGTTTTCCCTAACTTTGTCGCTTATGATTAATGTTGTGTGTGTATTGTTGATTTGATTACGTTGCATTATAATGCCATGAACTGTTCCCCTTTACGAATAGTATTGGGGATGTCTTTTTGGTGGAGCTCCCACCTTTTGTTCCTCCCAACTCGTCAATGAGTATTTTCGGGCAAGGATAACAATTATTCTCGAAGGAGTGTGTGCGTACTCGCCTTCAGTGTATTGATGCTCTTATAACGTACATGTGGACCCTCATCATAATGGTCATTTTCAGCCCTAGTGATTTGGTGATAGTGTTCTTGCGTAAGGAAAGGCATTAAGGTAAAAGCCAAAAAATTGAAAAAATTGACTGTGTACTTTCCAAATTGGGGACAATGTGTATAACTTCTCGAGGGCTAGAGGATGCATTCAACATTTTATGTCGTCGGCCTAACACCATTTCGAAGTTCGCACGAGGACCTATTTCGTTGGCTACAGACACAACACAACTCAGTGATTGTGTTCACTTGTCAATTATGTACGTAAAGGGAGGGATTAGTACAGAGAGGGTTTTAGCACGACTTCAAACCAATTGTTCGTTCTCCTCCAAGATGAAGACACTTGAATTTTTTAGGCCACATTACAGCACATTAATTGGGACTTATATGACCAGTTTTATGCTCATATGAATTCACCTCCTGAGGGGAGTGATGGAGGAGCATTTATTTTATATATTTTTATTTCTTTTACTTGTTTTATTCACATGTCCTAGTATTATCTTTAGGAGTATTTTTGTTCTTTAGGTTGTCCTTTGTCTATAAAAGGGAGCCTCACACTTAAGTTTTATTTTGATATGGTATTTTAAGAGCTTGCCCTACCTTGCCACATGATTATTGATGTGTGTGTTATTGATTTGATTCTGCTGCATTTATATTATTTTCCTTTGGTAATAGTAGCCGCTTGAGAATGAATGATATTACTTCTCTAAGTTCTTTGGGTGGTCGCCTGTGAAATATGTTACTTGTGAGATATTACATTGTGATTCACAACTAGCTTCTGACTTTCTTTACTTCTATTTTTCTACCAATTCCTACTATTCTCGTGTGTTCTCGATGGGTGGCCTTTTTCTCTTTAAGTCACACTACTACTTTATAATATTATATGTACTTGTCATAAATAAATATTTGTTATTTATACTTCACTTCGCATCATCTTCTTTATTGGCGTGTCTCTATCCTTCAATTTTACAAATTGTCTTCATAAACGTTGGCAATCCATCATCTATTAGTAATTACTTATTATATAGGAACCAAATTTGTCTTATGTGTAGACTTGTCCATTTGAACCACGCATGTATTCATCCTTTTTTTTTTGTGTGTGTGTGTGGGGGGGGGGGGGGGGGGGGATTTTTTTTATAACCGTTTTTCATTGAATAAGTATCATTTTATATTTTTTTAATTTTCTCCTTACTAATATACCCCTATCCCTATATTTCACCAGAGTTAAAGTGGTACTTAATTTTTCCCTTTCAAACTTAAAATAAAATAGATGAAAAAAAAACTATAGCTTTCAGATTCCGATATACAAATCCAACATTCAAAAACTTGGTATTTTTGAAATTTACTAATTAAGAACTAGTAAACATTTCCACCACCAATCATCAATGAATCTATGTTTATTTCAGCTTCTCAAGTTCATCATACTAGATATAATTTCCTCTGTCTCAGATTAATAGTCTTATTTCCTATTTGGGTTGTCCCATTTTAATAGTCGCACGATGAACCAAATTCCATGATAGTTAACAAGGCTTGATCTTGGCCACCGATTGAGTGAATCCTTAAAACCCATCGTACCCAGTGCACGAGGCTCCCGCTTAGCTGCAGGATCTGAAAAAGGCGTATGTCGGCTGGCCTTACCCCCATACATATATGGAGAGACTGCCCCCATGCCTCGAACTCGAGACCAACCGTAGCTTGGGCGAGGGCACTTGTCATCGCAAATTATTAATTTAGGAGAGGTCATACCTTGGTGCGATGGCAAGTGTCCTCGCCCAAGCTACGTTTGGTCTCGTATTCGAGGCATGGGGGAAGTCTCTCCATATATGGGGGGGAGGGGGTAAGGCCAGCCGACATCCGCCTCATTCAGATCCTACAGGTAAGCGGGAGCCTTGTGCACTGGGTACGACCTTTAGATTATTAAGTTGGGACATACGTAATATTATAATATAACAATTCACATATGCACCTCCGCATACTATAATATGAAACCATCCAAATTCCCACAAAACCACATAAAAACACTACATTGTACAACACCATAGCTAACTAAAATTAACTAAACTAAACACAATTCAATTAAATTAAATTCCACACTTACAAGAACAGCAATCAACTTCCCATCGGGACTCCAAATCGCCTGCGAATTCTCCCCCTCCCGCATTATCGAATTCGAATCCCTCTTATACTTCCCCAATCTCACTCTATGCTGAAACACAATTTTACAAAATGTCAAAACCAGCAATTTACAAATTTACAAAACAAACTTCAAAATTATAAACAAGACCTGAGAAGAACTCCATAGCTCTAAATGAGAAGGAGCAACAACGAGCAATAAGCGATTGATAACTTTGAGGTAAATTGTGCGTTCCGAAGATGGACAAAGACCAGATTCGAGAGGGATAACTTGAGGCCATCCGTATGTCATATACATCTTCGATTATCGATTATATATAATAATGATAATAATTGTATATTGGATTTTAGAGACAAAAAATGGAGAGTAGATCAGAGAGAAAATGTTAGGGTTTTGGAAGAGATCCAACGCATTTTGTTCGCACAACTATAGTGGCCATTTTTTCAGGATCTGACAATTTCAAGAACAATTCTTTGTTTGAGGGTAAATTACGAGTTGTGCCCCTAAAGATTAGAAAGTCTTCCCTAAAATTTAACATGAGTTTTTTAACGGGGTCTCACTACCTATGTTAGGTTGGGTAGAAATGGATCTCCTACTATATGTTAGATTGAGCTACATCATTTAATTTCTTTTATTTTAAAATATAAGTGAAGTTTATACTTATTTTGAAAGTTATGTTAATATAAACCATTTGATTTTATATTTAAGTTAATTTAATATGAGGTAATTTACATGGTGGGGTTATTATGTCATTCATTTTAAATTAATTGGTTTTAATTAGCTTACATTTTAAAATAATTATAAGTGCATTTATATTTTAAAGAAAATTTAATGATGTTGCTTAATCTACACTCACTATCTCTCAAGCATATACTCGTCGCTATAATGGGGAAAAAAAGGTTAAAATGGGTATGAAAAAATAATCAAAACTAATCTACAATCAAAAGAGAGTACTCTAGAGCATGAATATCATCTCAAGATAAGAAAACTCGTCTTAAGAAATATTCAACCAACAAAATAACAAATTTATACCAGCAAACTCTAAAATTTAAAAAGGAAATCCATTGTGGCAATAAAACTTTAAAAATGATGAATAACCACTAGATATAGAATAAAAGCCTCCAAAAGATTCCAAGTTATGGAAATATTAGGGAGTGGAGGAGGTTTAGGTGAGGGATGTAAAGGTTTGAGGAAATAGAGGGTTATTGTGAAATGACGGAATCGTGTAATCAAAAGGCCTTATCAATTTCATTTATCGAAACGAGTAGACCCTTCATTGGCCTTAATACGAGGCTTCACTGCAGCATGTGTTTAGCAAACTAGATCGCGAAGACTTATAGGGACCAAATTGTGCATAATACACAAATTTTTAGTGTACATGAGAACTTTTTAATAAATAAGTACATTACGTCCCCAAAAAATTTGATGTATAATCAACCAAACTTTCAAAATCATACTCAACGTCAATGGTTGTGTCAAATATTCTACACAAAGAGTGATCTAGCATTTAAAGGCCTAAAGACAAATTTAAGTTATTTTAAAATGGAATGATTAAAAGACATAACTCGTGATATAAAGTGAACAAAAATGAGCATTAATGAACAAATGGATTGTTGACATAATAACCCCACCCTCAAATTAAATTAGCTGAAATAAAAAATCAAATGGTTAATATTAATTCAAATTTTGAGACAATTATAGGGTTCACTTATATTTGAAAATAAATTATGATGTAGCTTAATCTACATATCAACAAAACAATAAACCATAGAATTACAGTCTCGTTCAAATACATACTAAAAATGAGGTCCTAAGTTGAAGACCAGATTTGAAAAGAAAAAAAAAGCAAAAAAAAAATTATCTTATTTTTTTTTACATGGTAACTAAACATTCCATTAATATCTCATAAAAAATCAGCTCAAAATAATTTTTTTACTATTTTAAAAAAAATGGTCAAACATAAGTCAGATTTACGTAGCTTAAAACTAACATATGTTTGACCAATTTTTTGTAAATAATAAATATATTTATTTTTGCCTGATTTTTTTTGGTATATCTATGTAATGTTTAAATACCCAATAAAAAATCAAATAAAAATATTTTTTTTGCCTTTTTTTCCAAAATTGGTCCATAACTTAGAACTACATTTTAGGTATGTATTTGAACGGGACTGTAATTCTATGATTTAGAGATTTATTGATATGTTGATTAAGCTACATCACTAAATTTCTTTTCAAACATAATCGAACCTTATAATTTTTTTAAATTTTGAGCTAATATCAACCATTTGATTTTATATTTTAGCTAATTTAATTGAAGGTAATATACATGGTGGGGTTATAATGTCAACCATTCATTTTAATTAGCTTAAAGTTTGAAATAATTATATATACTAATATATTTTAAAGAAAATTTAATGATGTAGCTTAATTTACATAACTTATCCCTCAACAACATACTCGACGCTAGAGTAGAAAAAACTCAAAATGAGTGTGGCGTAGTAACTAAAACTAATCCACACTCAAAAGAGAATACTCTTGCACGTAAATATTATCTCAAGATAAGTAAAATCACGAATGATTGAGAAAAATTCAACCAATAAAATAGCAAATCTAAACCAATAAACTCTAAGATCTAAAAGGAAATACACAATGGCAGAAAAAACTTACAAACATGATGACTAACAACTAAAATGAAAATAAAAGGCTCTTAAAGCCCCAGAGGTATGAAAAATGATAGGAGATGAAGAAGCATTTTTCGAGGTATGTAGAGTTTTAGGGAAAAGAGGGTGTTGTGAAATGATAAATGCGTGAAACTAAAAGGCCCTATGAATTTCGTTTGTCGAAGCAAGAGGAATCCTTCGTTAGCCTTGAAATCGGGCTACACTATAGCATATGTCTAGCCAAATAGGTCACGGATACCTATAGGGACAAGATTGTGCATAATACAAATAATCTTAGCGTACACGAGAATTTTCTAAGAAATAAGGTACGGTAAATCCCCAAAATATTAATATAACCAAACAATCTTTCAAAATCATACTCAAGGTTTATGGTTATGTCAAATACTTTACACAAATAATGATTTAGCATTCATAGTCCTGTGGAGGAATCAAAGTTATTTTAAAGTGGAGTAATTCACAAAATTACTCGTCATAAAAAGTTAACAAAATGAGCATTAACCGACAAAATCAAGAATAATGATTAATTTTATAACTCATTTTAGAAATCTTAGCTTTATGTAACAAATAGAAAGCCTCATCTCCTTGCAATATATAAATTTTCAACTATCGCTATTTTTAATTCCTCGTAAGAGATATTTTATTAAGATATTTTTGACCTCATGTCCTTGGTGTTGCACAATTTTTGATTGATTGAAATCTTTAAGACATCATTTAAAAAAAAAATATTCAACTGGGGACCTTTTCATTGAGGAAAGGTGGGAGCTATTTCCATTTTAAAGGTGAGCATCCTTCAATCCTTATGTTGCAACCCTACCCACTTATGCTCTCACGGTTTATTTGATATTTCGCATTTGCTTTTCAACTCCAACCATTATTATAAACTCACATGCACAAATGATTCAAAACGACACCCTTTCTGACACTCAAAAATACTTTCAATTTATTTATAAGTAGGAAAAAAATCAATGCATTATATTTCACATAGACATTTTTTCAAGTTCATAATGTGGTATAAAGTACATGTATTATTACAAATACTCTAAATTTTTCAAGCTTATTTTACCACGTCATTTTAAGCTATATAATTCTAAACATGAAGTACATATGTAATAAATAAAATTAAGCATGCCAACAAATGTATAAAATAAAATTCTACAAAAGAAATGTCTACAATAAGAACAAACAAATAACTCACCAAAAAGTATAAGATGAAATTGAGCCTAAACTGTATTAAGTTATAATATATGACGTCTAAAGCACAACATGGGTAGATATAAAAGGATTTAGTTCTAACTAGTAAAGGGTGATGAATATGAGAAATGTTATATAAATTCTTCTATCTCGATTCTATCTATTACATGTTTTTAACCCAACTATGATGGAAATGAAGTTTTGTGATTTTAGACATGACTTTGAGGGGGGCGGCCGGCATTCTATATCCTTTATGAACTTTTTAGGGGTTCATTGCTTCTTTTTCCCCTTTAGACCAAAACTCCCACTACTCCTAACACTATCCAAAGGTAATAATGAACTAATCAAAGCGCAAAAATCCTAGGGTCACCCTTTTTATGGCAATGGGTACACTTTAAAGGCTTGGACTCTATAGGAACGACACAACTTTTAAGTTTAAGCTTTTTCAATTTAAAGCAAAACTATTTCAGGTGTCCTTTCTTATGATAAAATGAATACACGAAGACAACCTTAACCTTAATATTCAAGGACGTATTGGTAGACAAAGACTCTCTAAGGATAGGTATGAAAATGGTTTGAGATGCGGGGTTCACAAAAACGAGTTAGCACTTGTAGATACAGCTCCTCGTTCGTTAACCCGTAGCACTCTCTTATCTTTCAACTATTATTTAGGATTTATTAACATCTTACCCAACTTTTGAGATCCCACCTTCAAGTTTAAATTTAAAGTAGACATGGAGATAAGCTTGATCTTAAACAAACAAATCTTGTTACTCAATGTGAATTTAGAGTTGTCGCTCTCTTCCAAGGCATACCTCGAGTACTCGACTTTGCTACAAAGGAATACATATTGTTAGTCATTTCTAATACATATGGTTATACAAACACCACTTTTTAAACGTCTGTATATCTCAAATACTCTTCTCTAACAAAGGATATATCATTCTTAAGCGTAGCTAATGTGGTGGAAACATCAACACTGCACTTTTTGAATTTAATTGCCTCCTCAAGAAGTTTGTAATAAGCAACCTTTATCTCATCTTTATCACCCTCATTATAGTCAAAGGATGTGGTGAGAGGGACGAAAACATTTTCAACGTTAGTCATCGAAGTAACATCAAAGTACTATAAATCGTATAACTCGTTAAAATTTTATATAGCCATAAAAGCAACATAGCTATATTATTCTCTAAGAGTGTCTTGATCTGAGTTTTAATATGAGTCGTCATCACTTAAACTGGCTTGGCATTATTTCCACTACATTGACTTGATCGTGTAAGGGAATTGCTTTGCTATATGCCCTTTCCCGCCAAAATTGAAACATGTGAGTGGTCCATTCGAGGATTTAACCTTCTTATCCCCACTTTATTGATTGTATTTGAACCTCAATGGGTTCAACTTGGGGTTGAGATTAGTTTGATAATGATTTGTTCATGAATTGGAAATTTTCTTAGTGAAGAGAGACATATCATCTTCATCAATTTTAAGGGTATTATGAAATGTCGAGTTTCGCTAATTCAAATTCGCCTAAATGGTCTTTAGAAATGTATATAATGTCTCTAATTGAACCAACCTTGTCTTTTAACCTCTTAGGAAAAGAACGAAGGATTTTATCAACAACAACCCCATCCATGTGATTTTTCTGAAGATAAAATCAAGTTTATCACATCACTGAGTTGTCAATAAAAATGATTGAAATAGTTTCTCTTTTCTTATAAGGAGTTAGAAGCAAGTGGTTAATTGTTGAAGTTTGGCATGCTTCATATCATAAGTTCCCTCGTGGGTTAGTTCCAAAAATTTCTCACATCTCCGTATACATTTTATAATTAGAAATACGTCTAAAATCATTAATGGTAACGACTATAACTATAACATTCAACCCTCGAATGTCACACTCACTCTCCTTGATTTTGTTGTCATCTCATGTACTATGATTATTCATAATAGAGGTATCATTAGTAATGACAATGGGTCATGTTCACCCCGTTAGCATAAATATTGTACATGCTTATCAAATGACATTAAATATGCCAACATATGCACCTTTTAATAGGAATAGTTTTTACTATCGAATAAAGGAGTTTAGGTAGATGAACCATTATCCATCACAGACTAAAAAATACTAGGTGATTAAATCTAAAATAAAGACACCTACTCTTATACTAGTTGAGAGTGCATGGTCTTGATGGTCTATACCCATAAGAAATTTAATTACCATGTAAGGTGATAATTTTTCTTATTTTCAAAGGGTAAATAAAATATATCCTAAAGGTCAATGTGACAAAATTTTAACAAATTATATAAACAACCCATTTTTTATCTCCTCAATACAAGTGAATCCAATTATATGGGAAAGCAAAACAATTACATGACACTGGATATATGGGAAAAAAACATTAATGGGAAAAAAGTTTGGTTTGAAGGAAAAATGTACCAAGGTAGTGACTTGTAAAGAAGAATTATAGCTTACCCTACCTTCTGCATAACCTCATTTAAAACTCTTTCACACCTTATTTTGTCTCCAAGACTGGAGAACGCTACATAACCTCAATTGATTTTGGTCCATATCTAACCTCGACTGATTTTTTATCCAAACCTAACAAAAACTTGAATATTCTTTATAGTTGAAGAGAACTTATTCAAATGGAAAATGAACCTAAAACAATCACCAAATCTACACAGGGATGCATGAGACTATTTTAAGCTTAAAATGGCTCTATGACATATACCTAGAATGGTCATAAAATGTGGATCATGGTCCAAATCTGTGACCATATGGGTCACAGTCTAAATTCGTGACCATGCCAAATATACCGTGACCAAGACGATGACCCCTTGTATTAGTGACCTAGACAGCATTGTGGTCACGATTCTAGATCGTGACCACAATGGTCACGGATATAGACCGCGACCTAACTATAACCCAAATGGCGGGAATTTTGGTGCTAATTTAGTTATGTTGAGGGTGCGGTTCAGGATCGTGGCCCAAACCAAATAAACATGACAAAGTTAAGTGAATCATAGTCACGATTTAGAACCGTGATCTCCATCTGTGATAACTTTTTAATTTAAAATGGCCATTGCTTTATGGCCACGATTTGGGACCATGACGAGGTGTCGGTTACAAAATTGAGTCACGCGTGGGAACCATGACCATACATGGGGAACTTTGATAACTTTTATATGTTACAGTTGGGGTCACAGTCCAAATTGTGACCCAATATCTCGTATAAATATTAAATTTTGAGGTTTTATTTCATCCCAACGCCCACAACTCTCTCGCTCTCACTGCTCATTCTATTTTCTTTCGACCACTGGTGATCCATTATCTCTCTCACTCATGGTACATCTCTCTCTCTCTCTCTCTATCTCTCCCTCTCTCTCTCTCTCTCTCTCTCTATATATATATATATATATATATATATATATATATATATATTTATATATATATGTGTGTGTGTGTGTGTGTGTGTGTGTGTACACACACATGCATATATAAAGAGAGTATATGTGCATGTGTGTGTGTATTTGTGTTAGAAAAATTTAAGGTTTACAAAAATTGGGTATAAATTTAAAATTGGGTATAATGTTGTGTAAATATGGAATTGAATTTGAAATTAGGTATAATGTTATCTAAATCTAAAATTGAAATTAAAATTGGGTATAAATCTGAAGTTAGGTATAATGTTGTGTAAATTTGATATTGAAATTGGGTATAATATTGTGTAATTTTTATACATTTATTTTTTATTAATACCAAATTGGGTATATTTGGGATAAGGATATAATCCCACACTATTGGTGTAATTTGATACAGTAGCATAATTTCACATGTTTGGATATTTTATACACATTAGAATAGTAATTTTGTAATTAATTATAGCCTTGATGAGTTCTGTTAGATTTTGGGGATGGAATTAATTATACACATATTCTCATACACGTATATACAGACACTCATACATATATATACATATATGCGCACACGTATAACACACACACACACACACACACACACACACACACACACACACATATATATATATATATATATATATATATATATATATATATATATATATATATATATATATATATATATATATATATATATATATATATATATATATACTGTATATATATATATGCGTGTGTGTGTATACTTTAACACAATCGTGTATATATACACACACACCTACACTTGCACAAATCAATACTAAAACTAAATAGAAAATGATTCGTAGTAAAATTCATATATACATACATGAATTCCTATACACGTATAATGTCCCTCATATACTCAGATGGGCACACATGCACACCCCCACACACATATATGTACTTTTACACATTCGCACATGTATATACACGTGATGTGGCTGGGTTTCGCCGCGGCGCGAGAGTCACCTATGCACCGGTCGTTTTATATTCGGCTCACCAACTCTATACAAAAACCTAAGTTACGACTACACTCAACTGATGAGTACAGCGGTAAGTCGGGTATCGAATCCACAGGGAGTGTTCGATAGATCGCAACAGATTATTAATTCAGGAATAAAAGTGTAAAAGGTGTTTAGAAACTAAAAAGGGAAAGATGCATAAAAGGGAAATAGTAATCTAGGCGAGTGTATTGAAACTAGATTATGAAAGCGAGTAAAACTATAGGTTGCGTCGAATATCCCTCACCCGAGTTAATTTGTACAAAATGGTTCCATGGGTCGACGGGTTATTACACGTGCGTCTCGTTTTGACAGTTAATTAAATCAAGGGTTGTCACGCCCTAAATCATCATAAAAGCCTAATAAGATTTTGGCGTCAACAAATATCCCGAAAATTACGCGTGAAAGGTCGTAAGCACGGGACATACATGATATGCCCCGTCAAATCTCCTAGGCGTAATAACTAGGACAACGCACCCGAAATAGACCCGTAAACACCATCACCAAAGCAAAGTAACACGTCAACTCGAGTGAGTTCAGTTCAAGCACAACCTAATTTAGATTAGCTAGAAAGCATGTTAAAAACGCGGTAAATGGAAAGCGGGAATAAAGGCGATAAATCTATACAACAAAGCAAGTGAAGAAAGCATGTGAATCTAATTAAGAAAGCATATAAATCAAACTATCAAAGCAAGAAAGAAGGAAATACAAACTATATAAATGGAGGGGATAATGAATAGTGCAACAATCAATCCAAAAGGGTGTCACTCCAAGAACAATTGAAGAACAACTATTCAAAACCCTCAAAACCTAAGCTATTATAACGTAAAATCGTTTTGTCTACTGAATATCTCCTTATTAAAACAAAAATTGGCTTAAGTAGTAAGTTGGAATAAAAGAAAAGAAGAAAGAAAAGAAGAGAAAATATCTGCTGGAAAAACAGGGGATCGATCGATCGACCCCTGTGGTCGATCGATCGATAGTTAAAATCGTGGCAAAAATACAAAGGCTCGATCGATCGACCCTCGGGATCGATCGATCGATCAAGCAGGGCAGCCTGCTGTTTCCCCTGTTTTGGCATGCTTTCCATCTCCGCTCAATTCGCCGTAACTTTGTCATACGGACTCGGAATCATGCACCGTTCACGGCCACGCGAAGCTAGCGAGGAGAGCTACAACTTCCGTTTAGATGTCGGGCCAGGTACCCAATCTGTGAAATGACCGGATTTCCCTTGAACGTGCGGTTGTGTACGGAAATTGCGCGGAATGCGTCCGGTTCCCATACTTGGTACCTAAATACCTACAAAAGCCCAATTATACCTCATATAGCATGTTAACAGTATAAACCGAGGTTGTCTGGTTAACGGACATAAATATAGAGATTAAGGCACCCGAGGGGGCTAAAATGCGTAGGTTCGACGGATGAAATACGCAATATTCGCGTATTATCACACCCCCTAACTTACACATTGATAGTCCCTAGCAATGAAATAGGATGCAACAGGAAGAACAAGTAAACCAACACAGGAGATAGTACAAAAATATGGTATCAAAGCATAAAGCCACTTTCGCGGGCGATTCGATTGCATTTAGCGTATGCAATAAGCCGTTAAACCCCTAGGTTACCCTAGTGGACGAATGTCATCTCGTGAGGGTTTTCAGGGATGAAACCCACAAACATCATATCGTTTCCTCAAAATATGCCCAATCAAGCATGCGACAAACTCGACAATAGGAACAAGATTTCAACATGTTATTAGCATAGCAAACGAATTCGCGTGAGAAGTCCATTGTTATTAACATTATCGAATGCACCTCAATGAATTGAAACTCTAACATGTGGGAGGGGAGTGAGCATATGCAAAGTATGATATGGCGAAAAACTTAAATAACTCGGATACCAAATATCAAAGCATGCATAAAAGTCAATCCTCACGGGCATCACACTCGTCAAATGAATTCACTTGAAACAGGGAGGTAACACACGGGACATGCGGGCATAAGGAGTAAATGTAAAGGGAAACTAGGCCGCGCACATGTCACAATTGAAGAACGCTATATAGGAAATAAAAATTGCAATCTCAGTGAAAGGATACCGCACATATAAAAGAGGCGAAATGCATTTTCACAGATTATCAAAACTATTTAAACATTTGAATTACATCAACTTAAGATCACATAGGAATTGTATAGGGTTGTAATGTAGGCTAGGTTAGGGTACGAAATGAAAGGGATGTATATACGGATTCAAAGTGTTTGGGGATGAAACTCGGAATAATGGAAAAAGTGGGCCATTTCAAAAATGGAAAACAAGTTCCAAAAGACATTAGATATGACTTTCGGGGAGAGTAATCAAAGCTTATTGAACTATATACACAACATATACAACTTTCTCTTTCTTTTTCTTTTCTTCCTTTTTCTCACTTTTTCTCTTTTGTTTTCTTTTGTTTTCAACTTTCTCTTTTTCACTCTTTTTCTTTCTTTTTCTTTTCACTTCTTACTCTTTTCATACTCAAATTGCAACCACAACACAATAATAACATTCAATCCCAAGCAACAATCCAAAACAAGGGTATGTAAGGTAATATGCATGGTATAAAACTCCAATTTGGAGTTGGTTATGGGATTTTGGGTAATGAAAGGAAATGCTAGTATTTAGGCTCAAGTGGGTTGACTAGGGAACATATAAAAGGTGAGGTCAAGGTCATATGGGTGATATACAAAGATGGCCTATGATCATTTCAAAAAGTATACGCAATTCCCGAGTCAAACAACATATGAAAATCATGCTCAAGTAACACATTTCAGGTATGAACTCAATTAATGAACGGTCAATGAAAGAATAAAGAGATTACCAACGACTGTAACGTTTTCAAAGAGGAAAGAAAAGTGTATACACTCACAACTGAAGATAAGTCTCTAATCTCACTCGGTGTAAGTATATACAATGCAACAAAAGCATACCGAGTTATAAAAATCTTAAACCAAATCAATATAACAAGAATGGTGCATGTGCTCGCGGATTAAAGTTTAATTCATGAAATTATTCATAATATTAATTATTTAGGGACTAAAATCTAATAACTTCTAAAATCGAGAACATGCATCATTGAACTGTCTATTTGATCGGGCAATTATTAAAATTTATCATCGGAAACAAGGGCAAAATGCCCAATAAAGGAGAAAAAAGAAAGAAAATATTTTTGAAAATTTTCAAATTTTTAACAAAAACATGCTTTGTAACTAAATTGTAATCAAATCCAAGGACTAAACAGCAAAATGGATAGAATATCCTACACCCCCTAACTTGAATGTTGCATTGTCCCCAATGCGTCCATTAAAGAACACAACACAAAGCTAGGAAAAGAATGATATTACCCACATGTGGAGCGATCTCCATAAGTACAAGTCCAAATGAAGCTGCAAAACAAGTTAGTATAAAGCATATAAAGAATATGTACCGATGTATTAAGTTAAGAGAATCTATGTCACAAGTCACAATAATATAGAGGGGCTGAAGTGCAAATACTAGATAAATTGATGGTGAACTTTTTGATTTTATAAAATGGAAGGTCACACACATCAAAATCCAATAAACAACCACAAACTACATTTTCATTTCTGATTTCATAAGTTCAATACAAAATCACTTAATACATTACAACTAGTGAAATAAAAGAAAAACAAATAAAAATAAAAAATAAAAAGTACAATATACTATCCGATCCCAGAATACAAAAATAACCCAGTACAACAGCAGCCTAGTGGCCAGAACCACTAGGATCAGAGGGGTCCTGAAAATGAGGAGGCAATGGTGTGTCGGAATCACTGCGCTGCAGATAAAGATCTCTCATCATCCGATAGTCATGTCTGTGCTGTGCCCTCTGCTGCCTCTGCACGGCCCACTCCTGCCGCTGCTCGGCCTGAAACTGCTCCTGCTGAGCCTGCTGTTGTGCCCACTGCTGCCGCTGCTCGGCCTGCAACTGGTCCAGGCGGGACTCCCATGTAGCCCACCTGAGCTGGGTCTCCTCCCAGCGCTAGTCTTGCACGGCCTGGAATGCCACAAAGCGGGCATCATCATCAGTCTGTGGCGCGTGAGAACCCTCACCCATCTCCATCTCCCTGATCTCATCCTCCTCATCGTCCGGCTCATCAGCCACCTCTGCCCTCTGTCTCTTACCTCCTGGTTGCCCCCACTCGTGCTTTAGCATTTTTGAAATATTGCCCTTGGAGAGAAGCCCGAGTGGGTCATGCTTACGGTCAGCGTCCAACTCAGGGCAACCGTGCGAAATACATATCCTCGTAATGAGGGTAGGAAAGGGAAGGGAAAACCTCCAGGTGATCTCTTTAGCTGTCGCGCACATCATGTCTAGAAAGATACGGGGCAAACTGATATTGCCCAAACCATTAATCATCGTGTAGATCAATGCGGCATGTTTGTGACGAACCTCTGACCGGTTGTTCATCACCATGAAAGAGTGGACATTGATGTAGTGCAATAACCTCGGTAAGTCCTCCATCGCAGCCGAGCGGAAAGCACCCTTTTTCCACGCCTCGCCCGGTGCAAGAGCCTCTATCAATGTCCCCCGGCCTAAGATGGTCCCATCCATGAAACTGACTGCATCCGTGGGGTTTGGAACACCCACATAATCTACCAAATCTGAAATGTTGAAGGGTATCCTCACCCCACGAACCATAGCCTCGTATGTAGTCGGCCCACTGCCCTCTACCTCTACTAACGTCGCATAGAAAATACGGACCAGCTCCTCGTTGACGCGCCCGTTAGTAGTAAGAAAGGGCTCCCACCCCTGACGACGCAAAAGAACACGCGCCTCCCTCGGTATTTCCTCAATTGTCCACGCAAAATGATATCCAAGAGGACGCTCGGATGTATGAAAGTGTGCGCGGAACCAATCCCGCTCCTGCTCGCAGCGGAAACCATCAACGCCCCCGGCGGGCACACACCTAGTAGAGCTGTATTTCTTCGGTGCCATTTCAACCTACAAAACAAGAATTAGGCAAGACAAAAAAATTGTAAGCATAATTAATGGTTAGTAGTGTACAAGTTGAAATGGAGGTGCAAGTGCGCAAAACCGAGGTGAAAAAATGCAACATTGCGATTGGGTTTGTCAGAATGCAACAAGAAATGAAAATCACCCAAGTGTGCGTCAAAAATTGGATTGAAAACTGTTTTAGGCATTTTGACGAACACTTGGCGTGCGCAATGTGCGTCAAGGTTGAAAATACCACATTGAACCAACGAAATCTCCCCATTCATGAACAAAACAACAATGCAGCAATATATATGTGTTCATGAGTGGATTTACATCAATAATTATGAGAAAATTCGATTGGAACAACAAAAATCAGGGGGAATAGCCAACACATTCAACCAATTGTCAAATTAGGGTGTAAACATGAAATTCATGACAAAAATCTACCAAAAACTACAAATACATGTTAAAGTAATAGGGAGTATACCTTGAAAGTGTAGAATTTGGAAGAAATGTGGTGGGGGGAATCTAGGGCACGAAATAGTGTAGTAGAAGAGGAGAGGAAATAAGGAAAAGTGGAAAAAAAAAACAGTCCTCGGCCTTTAACTGCTCGATCGATCGATCGAGCCTTGGCCTTCGATCGATCAATCAAGCAGGGCCAGGCACACTGCTTTCCTTTATTAAATGGGGGGGGGGGGGGGGAATTGCAATTGAGGGATAATTAAGGGGTGTAAATATAAAATAAATATATATATAGTATATATAAGTATATATATATAAAAATATGAAATAAAAATATAAAAATAAAATTGAAATTAAAAATAAAAATAAAAATAAAATTAATTACACATAGGCTTAAATATACGCACAAAAAGGCCTATGCTAACCAAAAAATAAAAATATGTACAAGGAGCAACACACACGCATATTCACGATAAAAATGAAAAATAAAATAAAATAAAAAGAAAAGCAAATGCAAATGCGTGAGGATGTGTGTGTGAGAAATAAAGGTAAAAATGTTTTTGCGACTTTTTTGATTGTTTTCTTAAGAAATGTGTTCCGGGATGCATAGTCTCCGCAAATTCAAGTGCGTTGAACCTACAAAAGAGTTAGAACCAAGCATACAAAAAGAAATAAAAAGAGATTAACTAATTACACTAGGCTAATATGAAGAAAAACAAAAAATGAAGAAGTTAGTATATACAACCTACACTTAGGATGTGCAATTAACTATATACTAAAAGTTTAAACTTTTGAGGGTCCATCCAAAACACAATTTGAATTTAGCGGATCAACGGTGGACCCTCCCGAACATACATGCCTCCCGGAAAATAGGAATTCCATTCGAACGACGGAAGGCATGTGTAAGGCGGTAAAAGTGAACCATCCCCAATTGAAACTTTGGGTCGGAGGATGGGGGATTTGGATAGGACGGGCAACAAATACACATGCGGGCCGAGAAAACATGAATCAACTCCCGATTATTTTAAAGTTGGAACGGGAGGCGGCGCACATGAGGGCAAAGATGCCGTTATGGAAAGCGACTCGAGCGAGTACTCCTCGTCGGTGAAAAGGTTTGGAACTAAAAAGTTTTGAACCGATTCATTGGGTACTCGAATTGGTACGACAGTATATAATGAAGACGGGGATGAAAGAAATTCAATCTCAGGCGATGAGTGATCATCACTTGAGAATTGAATTTCGGGAGAAATAGGATCGTTTACAATGAAACTTTCTTCTTTGAAAATCAAAGAAGAAACGAATTCATTGCGAATAGATACCATGCCTTTTTCATCCTCATTTTCATTATCTACTATACCGTGGGCCAAGTCAAGGATGATTTGTTCCAAAGTAGGAACGAAGTCCTCATTTGAAACAGTCCTCGACTTCGGCAGTCTCCGAAGAAAAGTCGTCGTCGGATTCAAATAGTAAATCCAACTCGTGTTCCCAACAACGATTTTCTTCCCGATAACGTTCTTCAATCCTCTCATTTTCAAGCATACGCAATCCCTCACCGAAAGTCATAGGGCGAGGAGCGGATTCTTGAAAATGGGAAGTTTGGAAATTGTTCTCGTGACTACACTCAAAATCATTAACATGGGAATTTTGAAAATGATTACAATTGGATTCAAAATTCTTATCATAAGGATCTTGCGACCCAAAATCAGAATGATCATGCACAAAATTGCTGTAATCCAAACTTTGACTTTCGTAATACTCACCCAATGTCATTTTAGATGTTGCAACTTTTTGGGATTGCAAGTATTGACCAAAAGTCAAAGGTTTACCGGAATTTTGAGAATTATCATTAGGATTACCAGAAAAGTTAGAATAAGACATGCTTACCTCAACAAAGGCTCGAGAGGTCGACTTCCATAACAATGATGTGTGGCGGTGAATTCAAGCGTTCCTAGGCGCTCAAATGTAGAAGTCCTGCAAAAAAGGGTTAAAAGAAAGAATACAAATACAAAGAAAAGATTACTACGAACTAATAATACAATTATAATCTATAACAAAACACACACCCCGCAACGGCGCCATTTGATGTGGCTGGGTTTCGCCGCGGCGCGAGAGTCACCTACGCGCCGGTCGTTTTATATTCGGCTCACCAACTCTATACAAAAACCTAAGTTACGACTACACTCAACTGATGAGTACAACGGTAAGTCGGGTATCGAATCCACAGGGAGTGTTCGATAGATCGCAACAGATTATTAATTCAGGAATAAAAGTGTAAAAGGTGTTTAGAAACTAAAAAGGGAAAGATGTATAAAAGGGAAATAGTAATCTAGGCGAGTGTATTGAAACTAGATTATGAAAGCGAGTAAAACTATAGGTTGCGTGGAATATCCCTCACCCGAGTTAATTTGTATAAAATGGTTCCATGGGTCGACGGGTTATTACACGTGCGTCTCGTTTTGACAGTTAATTAAATCAAGGGTTGTCACGCCCTAAATCATCATAAAAGCCTAATAAGATTTTGGCGTCAACAAATATCCCGAAAATTATGCGCGAAAGGTCGTAAGCACGGGACATACATGATATGCCCCGTCAAATCTCCTAGGCGTAATAACTAGGACAACGCACCCGAAATAGACCCGTAAACACCATCACCAAAGCAAAGCAACGCGTCAACTCGAGTGAGTTCAGTTCAAGCACAACCTAATTTAGATTAGCTAGAAAGCATGTTAAAAACGCGGTAAATGGAAAGCGGGAATAAAGGCGATAAATCTATACTACAAAGCAAGTGAAGAAAGCATGTGAATCTAATTAAGAAAGCATATAAATCAAACTATCAAAGCAAGAAAGAAGGAAATACAAACTATATAAATGGAGGGGATGATGAATAGTGAAACAATCAATCCAAAAGGGTGTCAATCCAAGAACAATTGAAGAACAACTCTTCAAAACCCTCAAAACCTAAGCTATTATAACCTAAAATCGTTTTGTCTACTGAATATCTCCTTATTACAACAAAAATTGGCTTAAGTAGTAAGTTGGAATACAAGAAAAGAAGAAAGAAAAGAAGAGAAAATATCTGCTGGAAAAACAGGGGATCGATCGATCGACCCCTGTGGTCGATCGATCGATAGTTAAAATCGTGGAAAAAATACAAAGGCTCGATCGATCGACCCTCGGGATCGATCGATCGATCAAGCAGGGCAGCCTGCTGTTTCCCCTGTTTTGGCATGCTTTCCATCTCCGCTCAATTCGCCGTAACTTTGTCATACGGACTCGGAATCATGCACCGTTCACGGCCACGCGAAGCTAGCGAGGAGAGCTACAACTTCCGTTTAGATGTCGGGCCAGGTACCCAATCTGTGAAATGACCAAATTTCCCTTGAACGTGCGGTTGTGTACGGAAATTGCGCGGAATGCGTCCGGTTCCCATACTTGGTACCTAAATACCTACAAAAGCCCAATTATACCTCATATAGCATGTTAACAGTATAAACCGAGGTTGTCTGGTTAACGGGCATAAATATAGAGATTAAGGTACCCGAGGGGGCTAAAATGCGTAGGTTCGACGGATGAAATACGCAATATTCGCGTATTATCACACCCCCTAACTTACACATTGCTAGTCCCTAGCAATGAAATAGGATGCAACAGGAAGAACAAGTAAACCAACACAGGAGATAGTACAAAAATATGGTATCAAAGCATAAAGCCACTTTCGCGGGCGATTCGATTGCATTTAGCGTATGCAATAAGCCGTTAAACCCCTAGGTTACCCTAGTGGACGAGTGTCATCTCGTGAGGGTTTTAAGGGATGAAACCCACAAACATCATATCATTTCCTCAAAATATGCCCAATCAAGCATGCGACAAACTCGACAATACGAACAAGATTTCAACATGTTATTAGCATAGCAAACGAATTCGCGTGAGAAGTCCGTTGTTATTAACATTATCGAATGCACCTCAATGAATTGAAACTCTTTCATGTGGGAGGGGAGTGAGCATATGCAAAGTATGATTTGGCGAAAAACTTAAATAACTCGGATACCAAATATCAAAGCATGCATAAAAGTCAATCCTCACGGGCATCACACTCGTCAAATGAATTCACTTGAAACAGGGAGGTAACACACGGGACATGCGGGCATAAGGAGTAAATGTAAAGGGAAACTAGGTCGCGCACATGTCACAATTGAAGAACGCTATATAGGAAATAAAAATTGCAATCTCAGTGAAAGGATACCGCACATATAAAAGAGGCGAAATGCATTTTCACAGATTATCAAAACTATTTAAACATTTGAATTACATCAACTTAAGATCACATAGGAATTGTATAGGGTTGTAATGTAGGCTAGGTTAGGGTACGAAATGAAAGGGATGTATATACGGATTCAAAGTGTTTGGGGATGAAACTCGGAATAATGGAAAAAGTGGGCAAACAAGTTCCAAAAGACATTAGATATGACTTTCGGGGAGAGTAATCAAAGCTTATTGAACTATATACACAACATATACAACTTTCTCTTTCTTTTTCTTTTCTTCCTTTTTCTCACTTTTTCTCTTTTGTTTTCTTTTGTTTTCAACTTTCTCTTTTTCACTCTTTTTCTTTCTTTTTCTTTTCACTTCTTACTCTTTTCATACTCAAATTGCAACCACAGCACAATAATAACATTCAATCCCAAGCAACAATCCAAAACAAGGGTATGTAAGGTAATATGCATGGTATAAAACTCCAATTTGGAGTTGGTTATGGGATTTTGGGTAATGAAAGGAAATGCTAGTATTTAGGCTCAAGTGGGTTGACTAGGGAACATATAAAAGGTGAGGTCAAGGTCATATGGGTGATATACAAAGATGGCCTATGATCATTTCAAAAAGTATACGCAATTCTCGAGTCAAACAACATATGAAAATCATGCTCAAGTAACACATTTCAGGTATGAACTCAATTAATGAACGGTCAATGAAAGAATAAAGAGATTACCAACGACTGTAACATTTTCAAAGAGGAAAGAAAAGTGTATACACTCACAACTGAAGATAAGTCTCTAATCTCACTCGGTGTAAGTATATACAATGCAACAAAAGCATACCGAGTTATAAAAATCTTAAACCAAATCAATATAACAAGAATGGTGCATGTGCTCGCGGATTAAAGTTTAATTCATGAAATTATTCATAATATTAATTATTTAGGGACTAAAATCTAATAACTTCTAAAATCGAGAACATGCATCGTTGAATTGTCTATTTGATCGGGCAATTATTAAAATTTATCATCGGAAACAAGGGCAAAATGCCCAATAAAGGAGAAAAAAGAAAGAAAATATTTTTGAAAATTTTCAAATTTTTAACAAAAACATGCTTTGTAACTAAATTGTAATCAAATCCAAGGACTAAACAGCAAAATGGATAGAATATCCTACACCCCCTAACTTGAATGTTGCATTGTCCCCAATGCGTCCATTAAAGAACACAACACAAAGCTAGGAAAAGAATGATATTACCCACATGTGGAGCGATCTCCATAAGTACAAGTCCAAATGAAGCTGCAAAACAAGTTAGTATAAAGCATATAAAGAATATGTACCGATGTATTAAGTTAAGAGAATCTATGTCACAAGTCACAATAATATAGAGGGGCTGAAGTGCAAATACTAGATAAATTGATGGTGAACTTTTTGATTTTATAAAATGGAAGGTCACACACATCAAAATCCAATAAACAACCACAAACTACATTTTCATTTCTGATTTCATAAGTTCAATACAAAATCACTTAATACATTACAACTAGTGAAATAAAAGAAAAACAAATAAAAATAAAAAATAAAAAGTACAATATACTATCCGATCCCAGAATACAAAAATAACCCAGTACAACAGCAGCCTAGTGGCCAGAACCACTAGGATCAGAGGGGTCCTGAAAATGAGGAGGCAACGGTGTGTCGGAATCACTGCGCTGCAGATAAAGATCTCTCATCATCCGATAGTCATGTCTGTGCTGTGCCCTCTGCTGCCTCTGCACGGCCCACTCCTGCCGCTGCTCGGCCTGAAACTGCTCCTGCTGAGCCTGCTGTTGTGCCCACTGCTGCCGCTGCTCGGCCTGCAACTGGTCCAGGCGGGACTCCCATGTAGCCCACCTGAGCTGGGTCTCCTCCCAGCGCTAGTCTTGCACGGCCTGGAATGCCACAAAGCGGGCATCATCATCAGTCTGTGGCGCGTGAGAACCCTCACCCATCTCCATCTCCCTGATCTCATCCTCCTCATCGTCCGGCTCATCAGCCACCTCTGCCCTCTGTCTCTTACCTCCTGGTTGCCCCCACTCGTGCTTTAGCATTTTTGAAATATTGCCCTTGGAGAGAAGCCCGAGTGGGTCATGCTTACGGTCAGCGTCCAACTCAGGGCAACCGTGCGAAATACATATCCTCGTAATGAGGGTAGGAAAGGGAAGGGAAAACCTCCAGGTGATCTCTTTAGCTGTCGCGCACATCATGTCTAGAAAGATACGGGGCAAACTGATATTGCCCAAACCATTAATCATCGTGTAGATCAATGCGGCATGTTTGTGACGAACCTCTGACCGGTTGTTCATCACCATGAAAGAGTGGACATTGATGTAGTGCAATAACCTCGGTAAGTCCTCCATCGCAGCCGAGCGGAAAGCACCCTTTTTCCACGCCTCGCCCGGTGCAAGAGCCTCTATCAATGTCCCCCGGCCTAAGATGGTCCCATCCATGAAACTGACTGCATCCGCGGGGTTTGGAACACCCACATAATCTGCCAAATCTGAAATGCTGAAGGGTATCCTCACCCCACGAACCATAGCCTCGTATGTAGTCGGCCCACTGCCCTCTACCTCTACTAACGTCGCATAGAAAATACGGACCAGCTCCTTGTTGACGCGCCCGTTAGTAGTAAGAAAGGGCTCCCACCCCTGACGACGCAAAAGAACACGCGCCTCCCTCGGTATTTCCTCAATTGTCCACGCAAAATGATATCCAAGCGGACGCTCGGATGTATGAAAGTGTGCGCGGAACCAATCCCGCTCCTGCTCGCAGCGGAAACCATCAACGCCCCCGGCGGGCACACACTTAGTAGAGCTGTATTTCTTCGGTGCCATTTCAACCTACAAAACAAGAATTAGGCAAGACAAAAAAATTGTAAGCATAATTAATGGTTAGTAGTGTACAAGTTGAAATGGAGGTGCAAGTGCGCAAAACCCAGGTGAAAAAATGCAACATTACGATTGGGTTTGTCAGAATGCAACAAGAAATGAAAATCACCCAAGTGTGCGTCAAAAATTGGATTGAAAACTGTTTTAGGCATTTTGACGAACACTTGGCGTGCGCAATGTGCGTCAAGGTTGAAAATACCACATTGAACCAACGAAATCTCCCCATTCATGAACAAAACAACAATGCAGCAATATATATGTGTTCATGAGTGGATTTACATCAATAATTATGAGAAAATTCGATTGGAACAACAAAAATCAGGGGGAATAGCCAACACATTCAACAAATTGTCAAATTAGGGTGTAAACATGAAATTCATGACAAAAATCTACCAAAAACTACAAATACATGTTAAAGTAATAGGGAGTATACCTTGAAAGTGTAGAATTTGGAAGAAATGTGGTGGGGGGAATCTAGGGCACGAAATAGTGTAGTAGAAGAGGAGAGGAAATAAGGAAAAGTGGAAAAAAAAAAACAGTCCTCGGCCTTTAACTGCTCGATCGATCGATCGAGCCTTGGCCTTCGATCGATCGATCAAGCAGGGCCAGGCAGACTACTTTCCTTTATTAAATGGGGGGGGGGGGGGGGGGATGGCAATTGAGGGATAATTAAGGGGTGTAAATATAAAATAAATATATATATAGTATATATAAGTATATATATATAAAAATATGAAATAAAAATATAAAAAAAAAATTAAAATTAAAAATAAAAATAAAATTAATTACACATAGGCTTAAATATACACACAAAAAGGCCTATGCTAACCAAAAAATAAAAATATGTACAAGGAGCAACACACACGCATATTCACGATAAAAATGAAAAATAAAATAAAATAAAAAGAAAAGCAAATGCAAATGCGTGAGGATGTGTGTGTGAGAAATAAAGGTAAAAATGTTTTTGCTACTTTTTTGATTGTTTTCTTAAGAAATGTGTGCCGGGATGCATAGTCTCTGCAAATTCAAGTGCGTTGAACCTACAAAAGAGTTAGAACCAAGCATACAAAAATAAATAAAAAGAGATTAACTAATTACACTAGGCTAATATGAAGAAAAACAAAAAATGAAGAAGTTAGTATATACAACCTACACTTAGGATGTGCAATTAACTATATACTAAAAGTTTAAACTTTTGAGGGTCCATCCAAAACACAATTTGAATTTGGCGGATCAACGGTGGACCCTCCCGAACATACATGCCTCCTGGAAAATAGGAATTCCATTAGAACGACGGAAGGCATGTGTAAGGCGGTAAAAGTGAACCATCCCCAATTGAAACTTTGGGTGGGAGGATGGGGGATTTGGATAGGGCGGGCAACAAATACACATGCGGGCCGAGAAAACATGAATCAACTCCCGATTATTTTAAAGTTGGAACGGGAGGTGGCGCACATGAGGGCAAAGATGCCGTTATGGAAAGCGGCTCGAGCGAGTACTCCTCGTCGGTGAAAAGGTTTGGAACTAAAAAGTTTTGAACCGATTCATTGGGTACTCGAATTGGTACGACAATATATAATGAAGTCGGGGATGAAAGAAAATTCAATCTCAGGCGATGAGTGATCATCACTTGAGAATTGAATTTCGGGAGAAATAGGATCGTTTACAATGAAACTTTCTTCTTTGAAAATCAAAGAAGAAACGAATTCATTGCGAATAGATACCATGTCTTTTTCATCCTCATTTTCATTATCTACTATACCGTGGGTCAAGTCAAGGATGATTTGTTCCAAAGTAGGAACGAAGTCCTCATTTGAAACAGTCCTCGACTTCGGCAGTCTCCGAAGAAAAGTCGTCGTCGGATTCAAATAGTAAATCCAACTCGTGTTCCCAACAACGATTTTCTTCCCGATAACGTTCTTCAATCCTCTTATTTTCAAGCATATGCAATCCCTCACCGAAAGTCATAGGGCGAGGAGCGGATTCTTGAAAATGGGAGTTTGGAAATTGTTCTCGGGATTACACTCAAAATCATTAACATAGGAATTTTGAAAATGATTACAATTGGATTCAAAATTCTTATCATAAGGATCTTGCGACCCAAAATCAGAATGATCATGCACAAAATTGCTGTAATCCAAACTTTGACTTTCGTAATACTCACCCAATGTCATTTTAGATGTTGCAACTTTTTGGGATTGCAAGTATTGACCAAAAGTCAAAGGTTTACCGGAATTTTGAGAATTATCATTAGGATTACCAGAAAAGTTAGAATAAGACATGCTTACCTCAACGAAGGCTCGAGAGGGCGACTTCCACAACAATGATGTGCGGCGGTGAATTCAAGCGTTCCTAGGCGCTCAAATGTAGAAGTCCTGCAAAAAAGGGTTAAAAGAAAGAATACAAATACAAAGAAAAGATTACTACGAACTAATAATACAATTATAATCTATAACAAAACACATCCCCGGCAACGGCGCCATTTGATGTGGCTGGGTTTCGCCGCGGCGCGAGAGTCACCTACGCGCCGGTCGTTTTATATTCGGCTCACCAACTCTATACAAAAACCTAAGTTACGACTACACTCAACTGATGAGTACAACGGTAAGTCAGGTATCGAATCCACAGGGAGTGTTCGATAGATCGCAACAGATTATTAATTCAGGAATAAAAGTGTAAAAGGTGTTTAGAAACTAAAAAGGGAAAGATGCATAAAAGGAAAATAGTAATCTAGGCGAGTGTATTGAAACTAGATTATGAAAGCGAGTAAAACTATAGGTTGTGTGGAATATCCCTCACCCGAGTTAATTTGTATAAAATGGTTCCATGGGTCGACGGGTTATTACACGTGCGTCTCGTTTTGACAGTTAATTAAATCAAGGGTTGTCACGCCCTAAATCATCATAAAAGCCTAATAAGATTTTGGCGTCAACAAATATCCCGAAAATTACGCGCGAAAGGTCGTAAGCACGGGACATACATGATATGCCCCGTTAAATCTCCTAGGCGTAATAACTAGGACAACGCACCCGAAATAGACCCGTAAACACCATCACCAAAGCAAAGCAACGCGTCAACTCGAGTGAGTTCAGTTCAAGCACAACCTAATTTAGATTAGCTAGAAAGCATGTTAAAAACGCGGTAAATGGAAAGCGGGAATAAAGGCGATAAATCTATACTACAAAGCAAGGGAAGGAAGCATGTGAATCTAATTAAGAAAGCATATAAATCAAACTATCAAAGCAAGAAAGAAGGAAATACAAACTATATAAATGGAGGGGATGATGAATAGTGCAACAATCAATCCAAAAGGGTGTCAATCCAAGAACAATTGAAGAACAACTCTTCAAAACCCTCAAAACCTAAGCTATTATAACCTAAAATCGTTTTGTCTACTGAATATCTCCTTATTACAACAAAAATTGGCTTAAGTAGTAAGTTGGAATAAAAGAAAAGAAGAAAGAAAAGAAGAGAAAATATCTGCTGGAAAAACAGGGGATCGATCGATCGACCCCTGTGGTCGACCGATCGATAGTTAAAATCGTGGCAAAAATACAAAGGCTCGATCGATCGACCCTCGGGATCGATCGATCGATCAAGCAGGGTAGCCTGCTGTTTCCCCTGTTTTGGCATGCTTTCCGTCTCCGCTCAATTCGCCGTAACTTTGTCATACGGACTCGGAATCATGCACCGTTCGCGGCCACGCGAAGCTAGCTAGGAGAGCTACAACTTCCGTGTAGATGTCGGGCCAGGTACCCAATCTATGAAATGACCGGATTGCCCTTGAACGTGCGGTTGTGTACGAAAATTGCGCGGAATGCGTCCGGATCCCATACTTGGTACCTAAATACCTACAAAAGCCCAATTATACCTCATATAGCATGTTAACAGTATAAACCGAGGTTGTCTGGTTAACGGGCATAAATATAGAGATTAAGGCACCCGAGGGGGCTAAAATGCGTAGGTTCGACGGATGAAATACGCAATATTCGCGTATTATCAACACACATTTTCACAAATATATACATATATACACACACATAGGGATGACAATTTCCCCCGAAAACTCGTGGTTACCCGAAAAAAAATCCCCGAAAATTCGGGGATCGGTTCGGGGAGTAAGAAAATTCCTTGAAAATTTTTAGGTCGGGTTCGTGTATACCCTCGGGTATCCACGGGGATACCCGATATATTAACATATAATATATATATATATATAAGTATTAAGTATAAAAGGAATGGAGACCGTGTGTTTGTTTTTTAGCCCTAGCCCTCCTCACATGCGCCGCTCATCTCTCTCTCCCATCTCCCCTCCCTCCTCACATGACTTCGGACTTCCTCCTCCTTCCTCACGCCGACGATGTCACGACATCCTCCTTCCTCGGAGGAAGCAGATAGCCGTAGTACAAATTCACCACTTCGTCCATTTCGTTAAAAGATTTTTGCTATTGCTGAATTCCAGTTCCTATTGCTTAATTTTAGAGTTGATTTTTGATGTCTTATAGCTAATTTTTTTGGCTAGGGTTCACTAATCTTACACGGATGTTTATTGAATGTGTTTATTTTTATAGTCTTTTGTATTACAGTTGCTTATTTGGTTGTAATGCAATTAAGGTATTTGTGAGTTTGAACTTTGAAGTTCAATTTGTTTGTTGCTAAGATCACATGCTTATTCACTGTGTTTATTTTCACATTGGATTCCTCAGTTCCTGTTGATTATCGTTGAGTATTGTCTTGATTATTTTTTATTATTGTTGGGATATAATTTAAAGTTTAAAAAAATGGAAACGGGTTCCCCGCGGTGAACCCGATACCCGATTTAAACGGGGACGGGGATCCCCAAACCCGTTATAACGGGGAACTGGGTGGGAACGGGGATGGATATTTCTAACGGGGGCGGGGATGGGGATGCCATTCCTCGACCCCGAACCGACCCGTTACCATCCCTACACACACACTCATGCACATATATACACATATTCACATGCATGCATATATATATATATACACACATATGCGTACACTTATAATACATACACATATATATAATGAATACACTTTCTACCTAAATAAAAGTTTTGAATAAAAAAAGATTCAATTTTCTAATCATAGATAAAATATAAGATTGCAATAAAATGATTAAATGAAAGACAAAGAGTTTTAATGTGGTTCGGTTGTGTAAGAAAGCCTACGTCCACTGTTATGGTACTGATTTTTGTGACTATAGAAAGCTAGGTACTCTTATTAATAAGAATATCCTAGAATCCGTTCTATCATGACTTTGATGAAAAGGGATAAAATGTATTTATAATGACCCGGAGATCAAGGGTTAGAATGTCTTTATATATTTAAGAATTTACACCCGTACATAATAAATGTGATGATTGATTGTCTATACCACGTGCGAAAAGACCCTTGGATGTTCCCCCAAGTTGTGAAATTTTATTTACATTGATGGTATGCATTCTTCAAGTTGGTAACAACTATCTTTGGAGTTGGTCTGGCGCATGCTGACTAGGATTTATTCCACGTAAGAATACGAGTGTCCATTTCTGATTAGTCCATGTAGGTGGATAATTTTTTGTCTTAACAGAAGCCCCGAATACTTCATTCTTGATGCTTTTGCTGAAATATACTCCATTCTTTCAGAAATGGGGCCGTTTGTGGGAACTTGTGTGTAATTGTTGCTCTCTATCTCGTACATCCTTATTCAAGGATAAATAAATGATACTGAGCCCAGTGCCAGAAACTAAGGCACTCCAACTGTTCCATCTGCTCCGCCTACGATTGGTGATCTAAATGGGATTCTTGCCAGTATTGTTAGGGATCAAGACGCTATACAGGAAATAATGAGGCAATTGGCTCAGTCATTACAAGTCAAATCTCCTGCTCTTTCTAAAAAACAAACGATTCGTTCACCAATGGCATAAATGCCACCTCCACCTCTAAGACATAGCCGACGTAGCTCTTTCAGATCTTTGCATGATAGGACTTATCATATAGGAGTCAGTTCATCAATTAGAGCCACAGAGTTCTATGATGGCCATTCATTTTCTCCTGAAAGGCCAAGCATTTTGGAAAGATTGAGCAAAGTCTCGCATTTTGACCGTTTGGGACCCCGAGCAATTAAAAATCCTCCTAGAGAGCTATCCAGAACTAATAAACACCCAGCCGACCAGCGTGAAGCTTTAATCAGGTTAAGATCAAGTGTTCAACGATCTATGCATACCAAGCAGGCTTCTCAGGAAGAGAGCTCAGCACAAACACATGGTCGGGATAGTCAAGCTGCTTCACACAAATCTGATGCAGGTAATCCATCATAAAAATGATTAATCCAAGGCTTAGAAGATCGGTTAGGAAAAATAGAAAAAGCAAAGATTTCCTTGCAGAGGAATTTCGTCAAAGGATCTCCCTTTATTTCGATAATTATTTATTTTTCAACTCCATCTAAGTTTAAAACCCCTATGGTCACCCCTAAATATGATGGTAAAACTGATCCAGTTTTGCACATCGAGCAATATCAAGCTGCAGCTGATATTTATTCAGTCCCTGGCGAGATAAGATGTAGAGCATTTTTAAGCACGATTACAAGTTCGGCCCAAATATGGTATAATAATCTGCCCCGAGGACAAAATGTCACCTTCAACTAGCTTGCTGAGTTGTTCATTAAAAACTTCTATTATGGGGCCAGGACAGTGAAGATAGTAGCCCATCTTTTGAGTTTAAGGCAACGAGTAGGGGAAACAACAAGGGAGTACATCACTCGTTTCAATAACAAGAAATTAAAAGTGGTTAACTATGAGAAGAAAATAACCATCACGGCTTTGATGAGTGAATTACTTCCAGAAAAAATATATTATGCTCTGGCCAAAGATCCTCTTAAAACCACGATTGAACTCGTGGATAAGGCAAGAAAAATAATGAACATCGAGGAAGCAATGTCTACAAAGTAGAGTCCATCTATTAATCCTCATAAAAAATGATCAGAAGGAGCAGAAGCTGAAAAAGGATGATAAGCTAAAAAAGTATGGAACATGTACTTCGGTGACTATCAACATTCACCATGTCTTAGAGGAAATCAAACACAATAATGATTTGCATTGGTCCTAGAGGATGAGAGCACCTATTAACAGGAGGGACAAATATAAATATTGTGATCTCTATAAGGATCATGGCCACACGACTGATACATGTATTGCTTTGAAGAATAAAGTGGAATCCCTTATTCGCCGAGGAAAACTGAACAAATTTGTTGATCGACGAGAAATCAGAGAAATAAGGGGAAGGTCAAATTCTCCCTACAAGCCTAGAGATGATAGGAAGAGAAACCATAAAAATGGTTATGAAGATGATCCCAAACTATCGAAGAAGCTTAAGCAACCTGAGCATGAGGTAGCTATGATAAATTTTGGCTCTTTTGATTATCATGTAATTACAGGTGGTGATGCAGGAGGAGGAGATCATACTGCCGAGATAAAGGGCTACCTAAATGAAGTATAGGCTTGTTCTTATATCCATAGAATCAATCTAAATGAAGATGATCGACCCAGGAAGGTTAATAAAAACAAATTGGTAATCGGACCTATCTGGGGTACTTTATCCCCATGATGATCCATTGGTCGTCAAGTTTAAAATTTAGGATGTCATCATCGCCAGGGTTTTGATCGATAATGGGAGTTCGACAAATATCATGTTTTACCCATGCTTTCAAAGTCTAAATTTGAAACTCGACCAATTTGAACCTTATCATAGGCCATTAATAGGTTTTTCGGGTGAAAAAGTTTACCCACTGGGAACAATCAAGCTAGAAGTATTGTTCGACACTTGGCCAGCAAGCCGTACTGAAATAATAAGCTTTCTGTGATGGAGTTAAACGTTTAATCTGCCTATAATGTGATCCTCGGCATGGTAAGATTGAAGAAGTTTAAAGTTGTACCGTCTAAAATTCATCAATGTTTTGAGTTCCCAACTCATTTTGGGGGTTGATGTTGTGAAAGGTGACAAAAAAGTGGTAAGTGAGTGTTATTACTCATCAGCCGAGCAAGAAGACTTGATCGATTTGAAGAAGAAAACCACCATTTATCAGTTATATACCACTGAGCCTAATAGTGAATCAAAAGTTAAAACTCTGGATCCTCGAGATGAAACGAAGTTAGTCAAAGGGAAGATTATGAAAGCCACTGAAAACATTATCCTAGACGATGACAAGCCGGAGAGGACTACGCAAATCAACTCAATACTGGATCTAGTACCTAAATAGGAATTGGGAATTTGTTTACTTGGAGTCACGAGGTCATGCCTAGGATTGATCCTAACTTCCTATGTCATGAACTCAACATCAATAAGGATGCCAAACTGATCAAACAGAGACATAGGGTTTTCAGTCCAAAGAAAAATCTAGCTATTTAGAAAGAGGTGGAGAAACTTCAAAAGGCTCAATTCATTGAGGATGTTAAATATCCATACAGGTTGGCCAACATCATGATGGTAAAAAAAATGATAAGTGGAGATTGTGTGTAGATTTTACTATTCTTAATAAATCCTGCCCAAATGACCACTTTTTCCTACCCAAAACTGATCAATTGGTCGATGCTACATCAGGACATGAGCTTTTAAGCTTAATGGATGCTTATTCTGGGTATAACCAAATAAAAATGAAAGCATAATACAGGGAAAGTACCGCGTTCACCACCCGTCGAGGTACTTATTGCTACAGCGTAATGCCCTTTGGGCTCAAGAACGCTGGAGCAAAATACCAAAGATTAGTCAACAAGGTGTTTGAAGAGCAGATAGGGAAGAATACGAAGGTTTATGTGGATGATATGTTGACAAAAATCAAGAAGGCTTCAGATCATGTCAAGGACCTCAGTCAGACTTTTGATCAGCTGGAAAAATATCAGATGAAGTTGAATTCGACCAAGTGCGTGTTCGGAGTACAAGAAGGAATATTCCTCGACTTCATAGTTAATCAAAGGGGAGTTGAAGCTATTCCAACCAAAATAAAAGTTTTGATAGAAATGCAGTCGTCGATTTGCAAGAAATATATACAAAGGCTTATTGGTACAATAGCAGCTTTAAACAGGTTTGTTTCCATTCTTCAAGGTGCTTAGAAAACCCTTTGAGTGGAATACATAATATGAAAAAGCATTCCAAGAATTAAAGAAGTACTTGGGATCACCACGTTTATTATCCCGACCTATCTTGGGAGAGAAATTGTACTTATACTTAGTTGTTTCTGAGTCTGCAGTTAGCTTGGCCTTGATTCGATTGGATAATGGGATCCAAAAATCAGTTTACTACATTAGTAAAGCATTTATGGGAGCAAAGATCAGGTATCCATGCATGAAAAAGCTGGCTTTAGCACCCATTTAAGCCTCTAGTTGTATAAAGCCCTATTTCCAAGCATATACTATAGTTGTGTATACTGATTTACCTCTTCGACAAGCGCTCCGTGAACCTAAAAAGTTAGGAAGATTGATGTATTGGGAAATAGAATTGGGAGAGTATGACATCGTCTATGAACCAAGGTCGTCCTTAAAAGGATAAGCTTTAGCGAATTTTATTACAAAGTTCACCTATCCAAAGTTTACCGATCAATAAAACTTGCCTGTCGAGTGGACTTCTCGTGAAGAGAGCTCGGCTCAAAAGTAAGCTGAAGTCACAGCCGACCAACCCGAATCATCTAAAATTTAAGATATAGCTCAGGAATATACAGAGGAGAGTAAAAAAGTTTTACACCATGGAGTTTTATCAACAGTAAGTTTCATTAATGATATACCGTTATGGAATTTGTACGCAAATGGATCTTCATGTGCAACTGGAAGTAGAGTAGGTATAATACTCAATACTCCTAATAATATTGATGTTGAATATACACTTGGGTTTCAATTTAAGGCGTCAAACAATGAAGCAGAGTATAAAGCTTTGAAAGTTGGATTGGATTTGGCCCATTCATTAGGCGCCGAGCAAGTAGTGGCACACAGTGATTCACAACTGGTTGTTATCCAAGTGCTTTATCTATATGGAGTCAAGGGAGAATTGATGACCAAATACTTGGCCAAAGCCATGGAAGTTACTTTCAAGTTTCCAGGCGAACAAATGAATAGGATAAAAAGAATAGCTAACGCCCGAGCTGATGCACTTGCTAGGCTGGCTTCAACAATAATAATTAAACTCCGGAGGAACATTCCAATTGAAATCTTGGCCAATAGGCTAATAAATGAATATCTCATGATCAATTTATTGTAGATTTAGGACCTTCCTGGATGGATCCGATCAAGCCCTACATTGAATATGGAACCCTACCAGCTGATCCTAAAGAAGTAAAATAGCTCTAGTACAAAGTATCCAGATATGTGTTGGACAAAGGAGTTTTATACAAGAGGGGATTAACTATCTCACTGCTACGTTGTGTTCACCCGTTGGAGGTTGAAGATCTGATATAGGAAGTGCACAAAGGCTCTTGTGGAGCTCATTCAGCTGGTCGGTCGTTGCTTCAAAGAATCAACGTGCAGGGACACTACTGTCCGACTATGAGGGAAGATTGTAAAGATTTCACAAGAAAGTGTGATAAGTGCCAGAGGTTCTATGCAATTCACAAAACACCCAATGTTGCTCTAGCGCCCATTACCCCACCTTGACCATTCAATATTTAGGGAATTGACTTAATCGACCCATTGCTGTAGATTATTTCACCAAATGGGTGGAAGCAAAGCCATTGATAGAAATGCCTTATGAGAAGGTGTACCAATTCATCTAGAAAAGAATCATATGTAGGTATGGCGTGCCTTATGACTTCATTATAGACCATGGGACCCAATTTGGCAACGATGAATTTAAAGAATACTGTGTCCAGTCCAAGATCTAGAAACTCCATTCAGCACCAGGTCACCTTCAAAGCAATGGTCAGACAAAAGTAACAAACATAAATTTTCTCAATGGACTGAAGAAGAGGCTTGATGCTGCCAATTGGATTAATAGATTACATTTTATTCTATGGGCTTACAAAACAACGCTGAGAATAACAACTAGAAAAACTCCTTATATTCTTGCATTTGGGACAGAAGCCATGGTACCGGTCGAGATAGGCCTACCAACCCACAAAGTGCTAAACTTTGATTCTCCTAAAAGTGACTTGATGAGATGATTGGACTTAGATATTTTTAAAGAAGTTCAAGAATATGCTGCTCTTAGAAATATTACGTACCAACACAAGACTACTCGTTTTTACAATAAAAGGGTCAGGTCGACCAACCTAAAAGAAGGCGACTATGTCTTAAAGAAGGTCATCCATAAGAATAATAAGCTTGAAGCCAATTGGCATGGTCCATATTGCATATCAGTAGTCATTCGACCAGGGACCTATTAAACTAAAACACTAGAAGAATGAGTGTGACACCCCGCCTAATGAACCCCGGGTGATCAGTCCTAAATTAAGTTAGAACAGGTTTCTCAGTTGGTTCATTCTTAGCATCACTGTCGCCTTTTTAATTACTAACCACCTAAGTGAGAAAATTAGACTAGTGCCAAGTTTCATCTTTCATTAACATAAATGAAACTCATGCGGAAATAAAACAACATAATAATCTCAATTAACTGAAATAACCATTCACAATTAAATGACTGACCGAATAAACCATCAGCCCCAAACTCCAACAAATATAAAATAAAGACAAATCAATCCTAACAAGTCTCATAAAAACTAAAAGAACTGTGAGCGACATGCTCGAAATAACTGATAGAAGTCTCTATACTAGAATGAAAGAATGAGGCGTCTATCAATCTCCCGCAACATCCACATATGCTGCAGCAACGAATTCCTGAAAATGAGTCAAGCCTAGCGTCCCTATGGCTGGACCCCTAAAAGTTTTTTGAATTTTTTTATAGTAAGGGTTAGTACCCAAAAACATTTGAAAAACATTTAGCAAATGATTAACTTGCAGTAATAAGTAAATATGCATGCTCTCCATATTTAGTTAGTGCCACACTCCCTTGAGGACATCCTCACCCGTCCTCTAATGTGCACTACTAACGCCTTAAATAAATTAACCTAGTTCTTCATCTTATGACTAGATAAATTATATAACCCCTTGCAAACACCCTACTATAACCGAATATGCCTTATTTATGATTTTTAAGTTATTATTACATCAACTTAATTAAATCATTTCCCATTTTAAATTTCATATAACTTCCACATCTGTTATACATATAATACAACTCATGCTTTGTATTAATTAACCCGTATATAATTATTTACCTAATTATATACTCAATCATATTACAGTATTCACAAACATACTGAAATAACATTTAATAATAGTATTTCCCCCGAGTAAAGTTTAACCAGGTATAAATCCTCTAAAGTGATATCCCACTAGGTATATTCACATAATCTAGTTACCCCAAGCCAGAATCGCTCACTAACTTGGTTAATACATACATGATGGAGGCGGTCATATTCCTTCCCTGAAAGTGAGGTGCCCCTCACCCATATAACGGACGCTATGACCTGGGATTATACTCGCCCTATTCCTCAAGCTAGGGGATTCATCCACTACGCGAAACCTCCCCCTATAGCACTAGAGTATATAATAATAATATCTATCCACTGATATTAATGCACACACCATATATATATATATACTATCACACACCGTATATATATAAATATAAAACATCCTGACTACTCTGTGTACTAAGTCCGTGACACAAGCCTATTCCATTTTATTATGAGTTTATGGACCAACTCTAATGATTAATTAATTTGCACATTAATTTCTTTTGGTATCGCCCCAACCAATATATTCGGACTTACTCTCGTGCCCGAAATAAAAACATCACCCGAGTCTAAATCCCCGACTCTAAATTATTTAGCCTTCACCTAAATAAAATTTACACCTCGGTATCGCTCAACCATTATTCCCGAAATTGTCCACTAAATCCGTATTTAATCATTTTGAAACAAACTTTCCAAAATTTAACCTTAGTGTGTCACACCTAATTTCCTCCAAATCCCAATTAATTTTAATCACGACGTCACACCAAGTGGCCCTTAAATCCTAATTAATTTTTATTCATAATTAATTAGATTTAAACCCATGTATTAATTACTAAAAAATTAAGGCATGGAAGAATATTTATCTAATTTCCCTATATATTAAAAACTGGGCGAACAGTCAAAGTTTCCGGACCATCGATCGATCGATGGTCCACCTTCGATCGATCGATCGATCAGGCCCTCGTCTTCCCCGAGTTGGATGTTTCATCCATATATGCACACCTCCAAACCCTAGCTTCTTTTACACTGAAAACTAAGCTTTCTCATCGACAATAAACATCAAACACCTTATATGGAACCTCCCTAAATTCCAAAAACATCAATTAATTTACTTTCTCTCCTGTTTCCACAAGTTTGGGGTAAAATCCAATTTAATCTTTAACCCAATTAAACATCAATTTCGTATCACCAATTCGTTTATAATTCATCCGGGTTTACACGTCTTACCAGATACAAATACAAAACTCAGATTGTATATGAATTTCTACTCAATTTAGAAATCAGATTCATGATTTACAAAACCCCATGTTTATCCCCTTTAAATCCCCAAACGAATTTCTTTGATTATCCACATCACATGAATATGAATTGAAATACACTTTAAATGCTACAGCAAGTTAACCACTTGCCTTAGGGTTCGTAGAGTCTGATTTTGGAGTTGTGAATGTCCAAGATTGAAGATGACTCTTTGGCTCTCCTGTGATCCTCAACTTTTCCTTTGACTGCTATTAGGGTTTCCTAAACCACTAAGTCTTTCCTCAACTTTGCCTTTGCTTAATCCCGTTTTTTACCTAATGGGCCAAGCCCAAGTGACCCAAATGCCCCCGCGTGGGCCCGGCTATGCCTAAAAACGTCCCGTGACCCCTTTACTACCCCCGGGTACACTTTTTCGACTTTCTCGGCCCATCCGGACTCAATTGTACATTCAGAGTTGGCATTCGAATTAATCTATAAAAATACTTATTTCACACCCAAATTAGTCTATACCGACTCCCGGCTGAAATAAGTACATATCCCGTCATTAATACCCGAAATGACGTAAATACATTATTACTATTCACTTAGTAAATAAATTTCCCTAAATATTAACCATTCATTCCCCGATTAATATTTAAGTATAAATTACCATAATTAATTCAATTAAAATTATGACACACAAGTAATTTTGAATTTCTGAATTAATTAAATATTAAATGCATGAAAATACGGGGTGTTACATACTCCTCCCCTTACAAAGGAATTTTGTCCCCGAAATTAGGTCGTACCTGTGGTGAAAATCTCTGGATATTGTTCCCACATATCCTCCTCCCGCTCCCAGGTAGACTCGTCAAGGTTGTGATAACCCCACTGTACTCTAACTAGTGGAACAACCTTGGATCGTAACTTCCTCTCACTACGGTCCAGAATAGCCACCGGTCTCTCCTCATATGAGATGTCTGGCTGTAAATCAATTTCCTCGAGTGGAATGTGCCAGAAGGCCCTCTCGCTCCTACGGTATTTCTTCAGCGATGCCACATGGAACACGTCGTGTATTCGTTGAAGGTGCTCTGGCAATCCCAGCCTATAAGCTACTGGTTCCACCCCCTCGATAATAGGGAAAGGTCCCACGTACCTCGGTGCTAACTTACCCTTCTTGCCGAACCTCATCACCCCTTTCATAGGGGACACCCGGACCAATACCTGGTCCCCAATCTCTAACTCCACATGTCTCTGTGAAGCATCAGCGTAACTCTTCTGCCTATCCTGAGCTATCCGAATCCTCCCTCGGATTAACTCTATCTTGGCAGACGTCCCCTGAATAATTTTTGGCCCCAATAGTTTGTTGTCTCCACCTCTAACCAACAAGCGGGTGAACGACAAGGTCTCCCGTATAGTGCCTCGAATGGTGCCTTACCGATCGTGAATTGGTAAGAGTTATTATACGCGAACTCTACCAAAGGAAGATATTTCTCCCAACCTCCCCCAAAGTCTAATATGCACATTCTGAGCATATCTTCCAGCATCTGATTGACTCTCTCAGTCTGCCCGTCAGTCTGTGGGTGATAGGTTGTGCTTAAACGTAACTTCGTGCCCATGGCCTCCTGAAAGCTCTGCCAAAAGTGGGTCACAAAGATCTTATCTCTGTCAGACACAATATTAACCAGTACTCCGTACAGCTTAACAATCTCAGCTATGAATAACTGCGCATATCGCATCGTCTCAAAGTCTGTGCGAACCGATAGAAAGTGGGCCACTTTGGTCAATCGATCCACAATGACCCATATGGAATCATGACCCCTTTGCAATGCAGGTAACCCTGTAATGAAGTCCATGAAGATGCTCTCCTACTTCCACACAAGAATCTCCAGCGGCTGTAGCATCCCTGATGGTCTCTGATGGTCAACTTTCACAAGCTGACACGTGGCACATTTCGAAACAAACTCTATTATGTCCCATTTCATTCCTGCCCACCAATACTGCCTCCTCATATCCTGGTATATCTTATCCCCATCGGGATGTACCGTAAATTTTAACCCATGGGACTCTGTCATGACAGCGTGCCTCAACTCCTCATCCTCTGGCATAATTAACCTCCCATTAAGGCGTAAGCCTCCTTACGAGCTGACCGAGTAACCCTCTGCTCCCTTAGCTAGCAACTGGCTCACCCTATCCTGGAAGATCTGATCCTCTGCCTGAGCCCTCACAACCCGCATAATGATCTCAGGTGTAATGGATAATGCTGATATGCAAGCCCTGGCTACATCATCCTAATATCGAAGTTCTCTCCACTTCGCTTTCCAGACTTATAATATTTCCCCAGTCAGCCTCCGGCTTAATGCATCTGCTATCACATTAGACTTACCAGGATGATACTGAATATCAAACTAGTAGTCCTTCACGAATTCTAGCCATCGCCTATGCCTCATATTCAGATCCTTCTGTGTGAAGAGATACTGAAGTGATTTGTGATCCGTGAATAACGTGAACTGCTCTCCTAGAAGATAATGTCTCCATATCCTGAAAGCAAAAATGACAGCCGCTAGCTCCAGGTCGTGAGTGGGGTAATTCCTCTCATGGTGCTTTAGCTTTCTGGACGCATAAGCTATAGCCCTTTCCTCCTGCTGAAGCACACCACCAAGTCCCTGTAGGGATGCGTCAGTGTAAACCCGATACTCTAATCCTCCCTTTGGCAACGCAAGTACGGGTGCAGATGTCAACTTGTCCTTTAGCTCGTCGAAAGCTAATTGACAATGATCACTCCAAGTGAAAGGTGCCCCTTTTCGGGTCAGATTCGTCAAAGGTCCCGCAATCTTTGAGAATCCTTTGATGAACCGCCTGTAATAACCGGCCAATCCAAAAAAACTGCGCACCTCGGTCGGTGTCGTGTGCTTCCCCCACCTCCTCACCGCCGATACCTTACTCGAATCCACCGCAATACCCCAGTCTGACACCACATGGCCAAGAAACTGTACCTTCCATAGCCAAAATCCACACTTCCCGAATTTGGCATAGAGCTGGTGATCCCGCAGTGTCTGTAAAATTATACGCAGATGCTCTGTGTGCTCCTCCTCGGTGCGCGAGTAGATCAGGATGTCATCAATGAACACAATGACAAACTGATCGAGAAACTCCTTGAAAACCCTGTTCATAAGGTTCATGAACACTGCTGGTGCATTGGTGAGCCCGAATGGCATCACCCTGAACTCATAAGATCCATACCGCGACAGGAAAGCGGTCTTAGGAACATCCTCCTCTCGGATACGCAATTGATGATACCCTGACCTCAAGTCGACCTTAGAGAGGTAAGACGCCCCTCTCAACTGGTCAAGTAGATCATCAATCCTAGGTAACAGATACTTATTTCGTATCGTCGCCTTGTTCAGCTCTCTATAGTCCATGCATAACCGTTGTGAATCGTCCCGCTTCTTCACAAATAACACCGGTGCACCCCACGGTGATGTACTCCGCCGAATAAAACCTTGACCCAGAAGATGCTGAATCTGCTCTCTCAACTAACGCATCTCTGAAGGGGCCATACGGTATGGGGCTCGAGCAATCGGCCTCATCCCCGATGCTAAATTGATTACAAATTTGATTTCCTTGCTAGGTGGCAACCCTGATATCTCTTGGAACACATCCTCAAAGTCCCTCACTACCGGGATTAAGTCCAACGAAATCGCCACCTCCTGTGAGGTTTCCTCCTCGATGTAATACAAGTGCGTGTGTGACCCTCCCTCAGGTAACGATATTGCTATCAAGAACATCTCCTGTCCTGGAATGGAGAACACGATTGTCCTCTCGTAGCAATCCACCGTCGCTCGATAACCTGCCAACCAATCCATACCTAAGATGACATCGTACCCCTCCATATCTAACACCAAGAGGTTCGTTGCTAAACTAAGCCTCCCAATCAAAATGTCCACTCCCCGGAAAATCGAGTGAATCGAAGCCCCGCTGCCTACTGGCAACTCTACACACATCCGAAGACTACCCGCGGTCTCTAGTAACCCGGCCCGTTTAGAAAAATTATATTTAATGAATGAATACGATGCTCCCATATAAAAAAGAATACTACCCTCATAACCATGAATGAGAAACATACCCTCAACTGCTGGCGGTGCTTGTTGCGCTGGAGGATTGGGAACATCCCGAAAGTTATACACACGCCCGTAATGCATCTGCCCCTGCTGCGGTGGGGCGGGTGGAGCTGGTGCTGTTGGCGGCATCTGCCCCCGTTGCCCCTGTTGGGCCTCCTGCTACTGACCTCGGCCCCTCTGTGGGCACTCCCTCTTGAAGTGTCCTGGCTGGACACATACAAAGCAACATTTTTTACCATCCCCCTGTCGTTGGCCCTATTGGCCCTGACGTGGCTGGCCCTGCTGGTCTCATCCATTGTTCCCTTGGCCCTGATGGCCCTGAGGAACCTGCTGCTGCCGATTCGGGCCCGACTGCCCCTGCCTGAACCCCTATCCTCCCGATCGAAACCCATCAGGCTTAAACTTCTTAGCCTGATTGCCCTGCTGACTTCCAGTCTGCTGCTGAGTACCACTCGTGTCAGCACTAGTAACTGCCTTGCCCTGTTGGCTCAGCTCCCCTTCTCTCTTGCTCCCCTTCACATGGTAGCTATGATCCTGGCAATGTACAAGTGCGGCATTAATGACATCTGTATAAGTCACTAACCCCGGATTCCCAGACTAAGCCATCCATAAATATCGATTTCTTTCGTTCCTCATCGTTCACCTCATTTGGCACAAAGTTAGACAAACGGGTGAACTCTTCCTCATAGTCTGCTACTGATCGGTCGCCCTGTACTAAATCATCAAATTTCTTTCTCATCTCAGCCTCTATTGCTGGTGGAAAGTATTTGCGGTCGAACCGCACCCAGAACTTTTCTATTGACATCAAATCCCGCTCCTCGGCGGTGGTAACTAACTCCCACCACTGTAAGGCTTCCCCCGATAGACGAAAGGTAGCAAGCATCTATTTCTGCACCTCGGTACACTCCAGCATGCGCAGATGGCGTTGAATGTTCTTCTTCCAGTCACAAGCCTCTACTACATCTGTGCTACCCCGAAACTCAGGTGGGTGACCCTTCTGAAAGGTCTCCCTAACTCGCTGCCAAGATGGTGGCCCCACTGGAGCCTGAATTGCTGGTTCCACTGGAGGCGGTGCCTGGGGCTGTAGAAAGTGAGCTTCCATAGCTCGCATCGCTGTCTCGACTGCCCGTGACACTATCACTGCTACCTGAGTAGTGGAAATCAACTCGGGTGGTGGTGGTGGTGGCGGTACCTGTGGCTCCTGATGAGCCTCCCTGACCTCATCCCTAGCCTCAACCCTCTTCGCTCTCTGTCTCCTCGGTGGCATCAGAAATAGATTTAATCGTATAAGTACACAATTTATGCAAAAATATTCACAGCAGAAATACGATATCTCACAAGCGGAAAATGAATCAACAGTCCTAATAATAGGGCTCTATAACAACCGAGTGCTACGCTGAAACGTAATAAGCCGCACAGATCCTAAGGACACTAGAACCTGATGCTCTGATACCATCTGTGACACCCCACCTAATTAACCCCGAGTGATCAGTCCTAAATTAAGTTAGAACAGGTTTCTCAGTTGGTTTATTCTTAGCATCACTGTCGACTTTTTAATTACTAACCACCTAAGTGAGAAAATTAGACTGGTGCTAAGTTTCATCTGTCATTAACATAAATGAAACTCACGTGGAAATAAAACAACATAATAATCTCAATTAACTGAAATAACCATTCACAATGAAATGACTGACCGAATAAACCATCAGCCCCAAACTCCAACAAATATAAAATAAAGACAAGTAATCAATCCCAACAAGTCTGATAAAAACTAAAAGAACTGTGAGCGACATGCTCGAAATAACGAATAGAAGTCTCTATACTAGAATGAAAGAGTGAGGCGTCTATCAAACTCCCGCAACATCCACATATGCTGCAGCAACGAATTCCTGAAAATGAGTCAAGCCTGGCGTCCCTGTGGCTGGACACCTAAAAGGTTTTTGAATTTTTTTATAGCAAGGGTTGGTACCCAAAAACATTTGAAAAACATTTAGCAAATGATTAACTTGAAGTAATAAGTAAATATGCATGCTCTCCATATTTTAGTTAGTGCCGCATTCCCCTGAGGACATCCTCACCCCTCCTCTAATGTGCACTACTAACGCCTTAAATAAATTCACCTAATTCTTCATCTTATGACTAGATAAATTATATAACCCCTTGCAAACACCCTACTTTAACCGAGTATGCCTTATTTATGATTTTTAAGTTATTATTAACATCAACTTAATTAAATCATTTCCCATTTTAAATTTCATATAACTTTCACATCTGTTATACATATAATACAACTCATGCTTTGTATTAATTAGCCCGTATATAATTATTTACCTAATTATATACTCAATCATATTACAGTATTCACAAACATACTGAAATAAGATTTAATAATAGTATTTCCCCCGAGTAAAGTTTCACCGGGTATAAATCCTCTAAAGTGCCATCCCACTAGGTATATTCACATAACCTAGTTACCCCAAGTCAGACATACATGTTGGAGGCGGTCATATTCCTTCCCTGAAAGTGAGATGCCCCTCACCCATATAACGGATGCTATGACCTGGGATTATACTCGCCCTACTCCTCAAGCTAGGGGATTCATCCACTACGCGCAACCTCCCCCTATAGCACTAGAGTATATAATAATAATATATATCCACTGATATTAATGCACACACCATATATATATACTATCACACACCGTATATATATATATATATATATATAAAACATCCCGGCTACTCCGTGTACTAAGTCCGTGACACAAGCCTATTCCATTTTATTATGAGTTTATGGCCCAACTCTAATGATTAATTAATTTGCACATTAATTTCTTTTGGTATCCCCCCAACCAATATATTCGGACTTACTCTCGTGCCCAAAATAAAACATCACCCGAGTCTAAATCCCTGACTCTAAATTATTTAGCCTTCACCTAAATAAAATTTACACCTCGGTATCGCTCAACCATTATTCCCGGAGTTATCCACTAAATCCGTATTTAATCATTTTGAAACAAACTTTCCAAAATTTAACCTTAGTGTGTCACACCTAATTTCCTCCAAATCCCAATTAATTTTAATCACGATGTCACACCAAGTTGCCCTTAAATCCTAATTAATTTTTATTCATAATTAATTAGATTTAAACCCATGTATTAATTAATCAAAAATTAAGGCATGGAAGAATTTTTATCTAATTTCCCTATATATTAAAAACTGGGCGAACTGTCAAAGTTTCCGGACCATCGATCGATCGATGGTCCACCTTCGATCGATCGATCGATCAGGTCCTCGTCTTCCCCGAGTTGGCTGTTTCATCCATATATACACACCTCCAAACCCTAGCTTCTTTTACACTGAAAACTAAGCTATCCCATCGACAATAAACATCAAACACCTTATATGGAACCTCCCTAAATTCCAAAAACATCAATTAAATTACTTTCTCTCATGTTTCCACAAGTTTGGGGTAAAATCCAATTTAATCTTTAACCCAATTAAACATCAATTTCGTATCACCAATTCGTTTCTAATTCATCCGGGTTTACACATCTTACCAGATACAAATACAAAACTCAGATTGTATATGAATTTCTACTCAATTTAGAAATCAGATTCATGGTTTACAAAATCCCATGTTTATCCCCTTTAAATCCCAAAACGAATTTCTTTGATTATCCACATCACATGAATATGAATTGAAATACACTTTAAATGCTACAGCAAGTTAACCACTTGCCTTAGGGTTCGTAGAGTCTGATTTTGGAGTTGTGAATGTCCAAGGTTGAAGATGACTCTTTTGGCTCTCCTGTGATCCCCAACTTTGCCTTTGACTGCTATTAGGGTTTCCTAAACCACTAAGTCTTTTATAAGCTCAATTCAGCTGTTCCCTTAACTCTTACAATTGTATAATTTGTCTTAATCCCGTTTTTTGCTTAATGGGTCAAGCCCAAGTGACCCAAAGACCCCCGCGTGGGCCCGACTATGCCTAAAAACGTCCCGTGACCCGTTTACTACCCCCGGGTACACTTTTCCGACTTTCTCAACCCATCCGGACTCAACCGTACACTCAAAATTGGCATCCAAATTAATTTATAAAAATACTTATTTCACACCCAAATTAGTCTATACCGACTCCCTGCTGAAATAAGTACATATCCCGTCATTAATACCCGAAATGACATAAATACATTATTACTATTCACTTAGTAAATAAATTTCAATAAATATTAACCATTCATTCCCCGATTAATATTTAAATATAAATTACCATAATTAATTCAATTAAAATTACGACACACAAGTAATTTTGAATTCCCGAATTAATTAAATATTAAATGCATGAAAATACGGGGTGTTATAAGGAGAATTCAAAAACCCTTAGAACGCCGAGCACCTTCGAAAATATTATCAGTAATTCAAGGCATTAATATATTATACTTCTTTATGTTCAGCACAACTATTTATCAAGTTCAATAAAAATCTTAATTTTAATTCCTTCAATTTTTTCAATTTTTTTGGAGTACGGCGATATACATCCCCTAGAAATAATAAATAGAAATTGTCTCTTCGTCTTCAGATCTTGTCGATCAACATCACATACATCTGCCGATCATCAAAACATACTTAATTAGGTTGAACTTATCAACTTCAAGATGCATCGACAACTTAAGGCACAGTCATATCTCGCCCAACTTATTACTTCGTGTATGACTTCGTTTGTACAAGTCATGAACAAGAAGTTGTTACTTCATGTATGACTTTGTATTAACAAGTCATGAATAAGAAGTACTACCCGACCAAGTTAAATACAGGAATACACTCCTAACACACTTGTTCGGCACTAATCATTTACTTCATGTACGACTTCATCTTTGACAAGTCAAGAATAAGAATTTTGTAAAACTTCGTATACAGCTCAAACAGTTACAAACAAGTCTTACCTGAATAAGTTAAATGCAGGAAGACATGTAAACATTCCTAACCATTAGAATGCACACATATATTCCCTATACAGTTGGTCACCACAGATAACTAATGCTAAGCTCAGATCAATAATACTATTTATAGTTTATCTTAGTGCATTAGTAGAATCTATGACTTTATAATTAAACAATAACCCAATTAACTGATTGATTAAATAATTAGTGCAAATGCATGAATTTTTATTCAAATACTAACTGTATTACATTCAAGAGTAAATGAATAATAAAATACAGAAAAACTATTTTACTGGACGTTTTTCTTGAACTTTGGAAGTTGGTTGCACTCTTTCCATACCAGCTGGAGGATCATCCAGGTATAAGGGTAGTTAATGAAGTTGAAATCCCTCAGCATTCGTCTATTACTGCTGCTCAGTGCATCAATCAGATGAGGAGGACGAATTATTTCCTGAACATCATGCAAACTATAGTCTCCCAAGTATTTGATGATCAAGCACTAGGGGATAACATATGAAGGAATCCACGATATATCCAATTTGAATGGAGGATTTTCACAATCCAGCAGACCAGGCTCATTCCAGTACCATAACTCGCTGTTGCGATCATATTTCAACAAGGTTAGATAGTTGGTCCATCCCTATTTATAACCTTTACGATGGCTCTGAGCAAGATGATCGTCAATATGGCTGAGAGCTTCATTGTAGCCTTTCATCCACACTTCCCTGGGTTATTTATGAAATTCAAAGGTTAAACTTTCAACTTGATGTTGAAGTTTCTTCAAAACATCACTCTTCGCCTTCAACTAAACAGATTAGTCGGCAATGACTTTCTCCTTAGCTTTCAGCTTTACAAACAAATCAACAATAGTTTGACTCTTTACTTTCAACTGGGCGGCTTGGTCGGCTAGTGTTTTATTGGTCCTTTCTTCATCTACAGTTGGTCGGCTAGACCTCTGCTGCGTAGAAGTTTTCCCTGGTTTGATTTTTTTCAGAGCATCAAGTTCCTTTGCTAGCCTGTCATTCTCAGCCTCTAAGAAAAAAGTACCTTTATCAGTACCGCTAGTGGACGACTTCTTCAAAATGTCCAACTCATTTCTTAGCTTATTATTTTCCTCCTCAAGAAGTTTGGCTATCTCCCTGGCTTCATCCACTTAACATCTCAAAAGGAACTCTTTTCTTCTATACATAGAGGCATACTGTTTAAGATTCTTCTCAAAACCCCAACCTCGACTTATGGCTTTGTACTTTTCTTCGTAGTCGACATGGAGCAAAATCAAAGTAAATTTGTGATCTTCTTATAGATCTTCAATCATATAGTAGTAGGTAGCATTATTGGTCAGTATGGGCGTATGACTCCTTAACTTGTTCGGAAGCATCTGGACCAAACAGGCCGACCAAGTCTTTTTTGGATAAAGGGATATGGCTAGCTTTTAGAAAAATTTTACTCCGCCTGAGCAGGTTGGATTCAGCAAAAATAATAGCCTATTTCCTAGCATCAAACTGAAAATTGAAAGTGTAAGTACATAAATAAGATTGCTGAGCAAAAATGACACAAATATGCGATCTCATTCAACGAAGTAATAAAAGCAAAAAGTATAGTAAATACATCACATCTAGCCAAAAGTATAAACGTTTTCATTGATAACCAAAAAGAGTATAGTAAATACAAACTGATGGTCCTATAACACATCAAAAGAGTAAAAACGAAAAAATAACAAAGGAGTTAAACCTTCTCCTTGTCCTTGACATTAATTCCCGAAGGCTTGTCAGTAGAAGGGGTAATTGCTTCAATGGGCTTTAAAGCAGACCCAACAGATTAAAGGGAATACTCCCCCTGATCCTTATTCATCATCAAACTCTTTATGTAAATTGGGAGGAGAGCTTGGATCATGCTTAAAAAATAACTCAGAATCTACTGGTGTGTCGACCTCTTTAGGGGCCTCCGACCAATTATATTTGAAAGGTTTCTTCCTAACAAACTCAATCTGGGCAGAGGCTGCCAGAAAAGCCTCGTCCCAGCCTTTATTGAAGGAATCTTCTTTTATCTTCTTATTTTTGGCCTTCTACGCGATTAGCTCGGAGATCAGACCCACAACCTTATCTTCGACAGACTTCAAGAGAACTTGATTGTCCACTAATTTATCTTCAGTCATCTTGGCTTTATTTTTAGTAGTCGCTAGTTTCCCTTCAGCAATGGTGTCGCTCTCATTGGCCTTTTTCAGTTCAGTATCCTAAGTTTTCTATGGACTCCAACAACTACCTTAAAGCTTTAAGAAATTATGTTAGACCCTCAAGGAACTCCTCAACATCTCGTCTAAAAGAAAAAATATGCTCATCCTTCTCCAGTATTTGATTAAAATTTACCAAAAACTGCTTAAAGGACAATATCAGATTGCAAGGAGTATAAGGTGAAAAAGTCAGCAAAAGCAGGTAATAGAGAAGAAAGAATTACCTTAGCCAAACTTTGGCAAGCATTTTTTGCCAACTTTAATCTTGGTAGTGGGGAAAGAGTTGCTCTATTAGTAGAGCGGATTCCAGTCTTGATTAACTTCCTGGCAACACCAGGATGAATGACAACTATAGTCAAGTCCTCCTGAGCTTTCTCAACTAACTACTAGTTTATAGAATTCTTCTCAACGTGTTTCTCAAACATGTCTTTTCTTAACCTCTTAAATTGAGGTGCAACAATATTGACTTCGTCAGAGGTGATGACTTGAGGAACCTTCTCTGTTTCAGAAACCTTGGATACCTATTTTAGCTTCTTAGCATCACCAACCTTGTCAGTCTTCTCGGTAGCTCTCTTAACAGTTGAAGACAAAGCTCCAGTCATCAGATCAGGGATTTTTCTCTTTCCCATACTAGCAAATGGAAAAGAGGGAATAATTGAAATATCTAACAACTCAAAAGAGGAGGAAGTCCCAAAATCCTTCTCAGCACCAACAGATTCAACTGAAGAGGTAAGAACTGGCTCTTTTTCAAGATTAATTGGGGCTTGAGCAGTAGCAATAGTGGGCTGTAACAAATAAGAGGCAACTCTTGGGTGTTCCTTACCAATCCTCTAATGAAGATTCCACAGGAATTTCAATTGATGTATATTAATGTCCTATTCTTTGGGACAATTCTTCTTGTTCTTAACTGTGAAAAATAAGAAACAAGACAAGAAAATCTTAAGTCAGCATATCATCAAACAGTTGGTTAGAAAAAAACAGAGCAATACAGTAATGAAATTCAATAACCTATGTTATGTCCCACTTGGAGGCACCTGGGCCCATTATACACCTCTAATGTTTGAAGAGGAGCGTGTTGCCATTTTTTTGCAATAACTCCATAGTCAAAGTAATCCTTATTGGAGTCTAGCAAATTCACAACCAAATCCCTATTGGAAAACCTAGTCTTCTTATATTAAGTATTAGTAGTGGTAATCCACTTGTAACAAAACATTAATTCAGGAATGCCTATGTGGGTTCTATATATTTGATTGAGCCTATATATCCCATTTACCACTCTCTAAGTATTGGGGGCTACCCTAGCAGTAACGACATCAAAATATTGACAAAACTCTAGACAAATGAGATTTAGAGGAAAGGTAAAACCTCACTCAACTATGAACAGAGAGGGAATCTAGTGACCCTCTGATAATGACAACACCTCATTAGGGGGTACAGGAATTTCTAACTCTACCCAATCAGGAATATTCCCTTATCGCCTAAATTCATCTAGAGAATTCCCATGTACTATATAAACCATGGCTACAGTAAAGAAAGAAATAAAACATAATGAAAGGGGAAAAGAAAGCTTACAGCGAAAGTGGCGACTAAAACGAAGGTAGAATATAAAGGAAGGCTTAAAAATAGAGAACTTGGAGAAGGAGAGTATGAAAGCTTCTAAAGTTGTTGTATGAAAATCCGACAAAATCTCGTCTCTTATAGCTTACCTGGGAAATCGTGCAAGAAATGATTATTTATTTCAACGATTGACGTTTTGATGGCTTCACAATCCTAAAAGCGCCCAAAATACCAATATACCCTTTGGTGGTTCGCTAACTTTGAAATTATTCACAAAAATGCCACTACAAAATCAAAACCTGAAAATTTTCACAAGTCCTACACGTCACTTTGAAGAAAATATACTCCATCCTTTCAGCAAAAGCAGCGAGAATAAATTATCGGAGGATTTTGTTGATACAAAAAATTATCCACTTACATGGACTAATAAAAAATGGACACTTGTCTTCTTACGTGGCAAAAATCCTAGTCAGCACATGCTTAACCAACTCCAAAGATAGTTGCTCGGCGGGCATGCCGACTAACTTGAAGAATGCAGACAATCAAAGTAAATAAAATGTCACCACTTGGGGGAACAACCAAGGGTCTTTTCGTATGTGGTATAAACAATCAACCATCACATTCATTATGTACGGGTGCAAATGCTTGAATATACACAAAGGCATTCCAACCCTTGATCTTCGGGTCACTATAAATACATTGTATCCCTTTCATCAAAGGCACGATAGAACGGATTCTAGGATATTCTTATTAACAAGATTACCTAGATTTTTGTAATCACAAAAATCTGTACCATAATAGTTGACGTAGGTTTTCTTACACAACGAAACCACTTTAAAACTCTTTGTCATTCATTTAATCATTTTATTGCAATCTTATATTTTATCTGTGATTAGAAAATTAGATATAGTCCATTTTTTGACATCAACAATAAGATACATAAATGACTTATTTAAAACAGAGTAATTTGGTAACATTTTATAATGAATAATATGTTAACATATTTTATTCTCATTCCATGTGCACATGCAATTGGAAACACAATTATTGAATCTCAATTGATTGTAGGTACTTTCTTTATTCACGTAATTTTACTTATATTTTCTTTTATATAACGTTATCTTATATATAGTTATAACTCATTGGTTAACTATTGTGGCCGTGTTAACCCCCTCCTTAAGTGGTTGTTGTTTGGGTCAACACAAATTGGTGGAAGGGCTTGCACATTTGGTGGACATATAATAATTTTATGATTAATTTAATTAAAATGAATTAAATTGGACTTGTTGATATTATGCTGATGAATATTAATGCATATATATGTCTGGTTAACTTTTGTGTCCATGTTCACCCCTTCCTTAAGTGGTTGTTATATGGGCGAACATGTATTAGTGAAAAGGCTTGCACATTTGACGAACACATAGTAATTTAAGATTAATTTAATTAAAATGAACTTAAATTGAACTTGTCGATATTATGCGAGTGAATATTAATGCATATAAATTTTTGGTTAACTATTGTGGTCGTGTTCACTCATTCCTTAAATGGTTGTTGTTTGGGTGAATACGAATTTGCGAAATGGCTTGCACATTTAGTGGACACAAAGTAATTTTAGGATTAATTTAGTTATAATAGACCTAAATTGGACTTGTTAATATTATACGTATGAATATTAATGCATATATCTGTTTGGTTAACTGTTGTGGTCGTGTTCACCGCTTTCTTAAGTGGTTGTTGTTTGTGTGAACACAAATTGATGGAAGGTCTTGCACATTTGGTGGGAACGTAGTAATTTTAGAATTAATTTAATTAAAATGAACTTAAATTAAGCTTTTTGATATTGTGTGGATGAATATTAATGCATACATATTTTTTGTTAACTTTTGTGTCCGTTTTCATCCCTTTTTTAAGTGGTTGTTTGGGTGAACACAAATTGATGGAAGGACGTGCATATTTGGTGGACACATAGTAACTTTAGGATTAATTTAATTAAAACAAACTTAAATTGGACTTGTTGTGTATAATTGATGGGTTGGAAAACAATAATAATTTTAAAATTAATTAGAGTCATTACCTTTAGACCTCATATTCACACCCTCTTTTACATTTTTTTCAGGAAAAATGAGTGATAATAATAATTACTTTCAACAATAGTACAAGAGGTTGAAATTGGACCGCACTAAAACATCTTTTATTGGTGTGCGCCATATAGAGGGAGCTCCTATTTACAAGTATGGGAATAGAAAAATTGAACAATTTAATTATCTTATAAATCGTGAGGTTGATCTCTCTTAAGCGTACGTGTTCGATCATATTCTGTTTTCCTTACTAGATGCTGGGATGAGGCAGTAAAGAATATATTTCACCCTCATAATCCTGACAGAGGACTGATGCTAATAACACTGTTAGAAAAGGCAGAAAGAATATTCGTCCATTCTGGATATAATTCCATAAAGAGAGAATTCACTGAGATTGTGATGCCTCGTGACATACACACATTAAAAATGAGCTTATAAATAAGTTGAAAAAGAAAATTAATTCGAGTTCCTGTTATGGGCCGTTATACATCAATTATAAATACGCTTTCGTCCAGTTGGACACGTGCAACTTTTCATAAATTTTTAAAAATTAATACCAATTGGATGAAAATCAGACACATCGAGCATGTCTTAAAAACTGTTGAAAAATTATATATATAGATATTCATAAACATGATTGTCTTACATTCTTCGCTATTTTTTTTGTTCATTAGTTGGAAATGTCAAACCGTTTCAAAGCAAATCAACCAAATAACACAATACATCCAACTCAATCCTCTCCTACAACCAACCTCGATTCTCATTACCCATCTACAGGGTATCCGAGTCATCAAACTTAACAAGCCCATATTAATCCATTACCCCCACCTCCCTCTACCGAATAATCCCAAGCAAATGATAAGGAGTCCATTGGGTTCTCCGATTTGGGTAATCCCGTCGGTAAAAAAAAAATAACGTCTATATTTTTAAAGCTTGTTATTTGTATATCAGAAAGATGACCATTGGCATCAGGATCACAGACAACTGGAAGAAGGTTGATCCTACCATAAAGGATGACGTGTAGGATTAACTTTGTAAGAGTTTTACATTCGCACCTGGTTCGAAGGCAATGGCTATTTCATGAGTAAGTTAACTTATAAAAAACTATCGGAAGAACCTTCTGATTAATTTTTTCTCAAATGGGTCATTAAGTTATGATATTTTGGGGTTGAAAGATAAAGTTCTACAAAATGTTCTAATGCCCTTCGACTAATGGAACAATTTCTTAAATAATGAGGTCATATGGAAAAACTGGTCGAGAAGGAGAAAAATAAACAGAACAAGGCAAAAAAAGTAAATGCCCACAAACTTGGGTTAAAATCATATGATGATTTGAAGTATGAATAGGTGGACATGAACAAGGGAACTTCAGAAGATGGTAAAGCCCCTAATTGGGCCAACTTGTGTACTTGCATGCCCAGCGAGATAAAGATTCTGATTGGTGAGTTTGAATTTAATATATATATATATATATATATACACACATACACACACTATAGTAAAATAATGTTGAAATCAATGTCCTAAATACAATATTATACTACAGGAAATGATATAATACATGACGAACACTCAGGTCGAGTGCATCCGCTGTGACATTGAATTAAATGTCCCGTCCAAGATACTTGGGAGGGATAAAAGGGGGAGTATAATAAGTGTGGGATCACATATGCCATGTACTAAATTACCTCACATTGTACATCTGTTGGACGAGATCTCTTAGTTAGAGAGTCACATGTCAAGCCAGGCGGAAGAACAAGCCAGGATGTTGTTAAATTAAAAATTACGATAAGTGCACGAGCTATTATAGTAGAGCTTCGGCAAGTACGGTCGAACCCACATAGATTTGTCAATTTTAACATTTTAAATCATTGCAATTGTCCAATTAGACTAAATGGGGTATAGAATAAAGACTACAACTACGAACTAAATAAAATCAAAGCAAATATCTAAATATTAGAGCGATCCACAAAAGTTGTAAACAATATGGAAATCATTAGGATTTGGTGTTCATTTATCACATAACTAATATTGTACACTAATTTAATGTTGTCATTACCTTTTTATAACTCAAATTAAACTACTCTCATCGCGTTTAATTCGAAAAATATTACGATTATGTTAGAAACTTTTTTAACATCTCTAATAAACGATTAACATTTTTTCTCCCTTATAAAATAACAAGTTCTAAAATTCGCAATTGTAATACGTAATTGTCTTTAAACATGGACTATCAAAACAATCAAAGTAACAGCATAATCCATAAAAAAAAATTACTATTTTTAAATTTCAAATCTTGATCTGACAAAATAATTTTGAAGGTTTCAAAATGCACTCTCGTGTCGCTTTAAAATGAATACGGAATTTTTTTATAACAATTAAAATTAGTAGAGAATAAACGACAATTAAATTAACGTGACAATTTCAACTAACTATGATAAACTTCACCCTGATCCTAATAGAGGAATGAAGCTACCATAATGAAAGACAAAAATAAATTGCAAGAATGAGTAGAAATTTTAATTAACATATCAAACATATAAAGAATTGTCTCGCAATAATAAGGAAAATACCCCTCAAAATTACAAAGCTTTGACCTCCCAAAAGGTACTCCAAAAAATTTTGTGAAATGGTGAGCCCAAGGGTCCTTTTTATAGGCCAAGAGGTGAGGTATTTGGTTTGGGGTGAAACTTTCTTTACTGTTGGAATCGAACACTCCACCTCAATTGATCCTTGGATCGGAATAAGGTACTCAATTTTTTCCACACGGGGACTCTTATATTTTCTGCTGAACAAGCTTGCTGAATTTTATCTAATTCGGAGAATTAAAATTTTTGACTTTTTCATCCAAGTGTAAAAAGATCTTTTTTCGAACGACCATAAAAATTAACTTTTTCGCGCTTCTCTCCAATTGATCGTCAATTTGCACCGAATTCCATCATTACCTACAATATTTTCACTGGGCAACTTTTTTCACAAATTAGCTCAAGAAAAATTATAAAATTATTAAAATGCTCCTTTTTGCCTTTAAAATTACCGTCTTGAATCCGAATTCAAATAATCTTACACTTTTTTCTTTATTTATCAAAATGGCCCTAAGAACTTACTAAACAAAACAAAATGGATATAATAAAGTATAAATTTAGGTATAAAACATACAAATTAATACACTCGTCACAGGACAAAAGGGGAAGTGTGAGAGCTTAAGAAGAATATGGTTTTCCCAATTGATTAGTATGAATGAAATTAGGACAAAAGGCGATGTTACCAATTCCTTGGGACTACTATGAATGAAATCAAGGGTTAGGCCCAATTGATTATTCTACAACATGGTTTTCCCTCCCAAATGCCTTTTCAAACACTTTCCTTTCCTACACCTTATCGTTTCTCCTCCCAAGAAATTTCCTTTCCAGGTGCTTCCTCTTATAACATTTTGTGGATCATCGTCGTCCATGAACAGTGACTATGGAAGGAGTATTATATAAGTTACTTGTCCAATAGCAGGATCGTTGACACATGCACGCTCATTTCCACGAATACCAGAACATCGGTTCGCGGTCAGAGGTGAGTACGACTAATATATTAGTTGATAAAATATACCATGGTTACAGAGAGGAGTTTATGCATGCTGACTTCGGTGAAGGGCCTATGTTAATATCGTATAAATATTGTTATATTATCTCACCAGTTTGTTTGTTGCTCATAATTAGGTAATGAACAATGTTTCATTTGGGAATAAGTTTTTAATGTTTTAATTATGCGGGACATCTCTTGACATCATAAGTTATTTTAATTTTAATTTTCTAGAGTTTAATGACATATTAATTTTCTAGAGTTTAATGACATATTAATTTGAATGATTTGTCTTGGGTTAAATGAAATTCCTTGAATTATAAATGTGGGTACATCGATTTGTCACTTGGGCCCAGACGAGAAGCCCAATCAAACGCGGCCCAATGTCTAACAGCCCTGCGCCTCAACCAATTCAGTTTTGACCCAGTCAGTTCCTAAAATCTCTCTTGAGAGATATTCAAGGGATTGTGGGCCGACGTGGGGGCGTCCCACTCCTCCACTCTTCGAAATAACATGCATATAACAAACCCTCCGCCCGGGACAAAGGGCATGCATTATTTTCTGTAAAACACTCCCTGGAGTAAAGAGAAATAATATACAGAGAGCACCACTATGGACATAAGCCTTCTTGTCGAACCACGCACATCCTGTGTTATGTGTGATTGTCATTCTTTTCAATTCTTTATTTATTTTGGTGATTGCTTTTATTTGTTATTTTTTGCTGAATATATTTGTCACTACAATAAACTGAGAATTCTTGTATGTAACATGACCATTATTTCAACCTATTTGTATAGTTGGCTTGAATTTTGAAGACTATTTAATGGATTTCCCATAATATAAAGAGTGGATAGGTGAGAGTAATAGAGTCTCTCATAATCATGTAAAAGGTATTTATGAATTTTAGTGTTTATGCACCCGCTGTATCAAAGAAAAAAATAAGTCTTTCGAAGACGTTGAGTTGTATTTACTAATGTGGGGTATGCCACAAGACTATAAGATGTGAATGCGCAAAAAGTAGCTGAAAGCTCTAATACCAATTTGTAGAGTGCGCATTATTCTCCGATGGATTAAACTTATTTAATTTGATGTCAATCCTCAAAAGAATTCCAATTTTATTAAACCCTAAACATGCATCTACGTGATTGAAATAAATAAATCGATAAGCATGCAAAGTAAACACAATTTCAAAAAAAAATCCCTGCAAGGCAAACCCTTTATTTCAGTAAAGTTTGGAAATCGCAACTTATAACATTTTAGAGAAATACTACAATGAATTCCCACAAGAACTCACAAAGACCGTAGCCTTTAGTCAATAATGATTCCCTTGAGAATCACAAGAACCAGAGACCCTCTTTCAATAATGAATACCCTCGAGTATCCCCAAGATCAGTAGTGAAGAAATCTCTGCACAAGAATAATTATGATGTAGAAGTGTTTGGGTTCCGAAGAAGATTCACAAAAGTATTAGGGATTGTTTTGGTGAATCTAAAATGTATTTTTGCCCTAAAAAGTGAAGAATATTTTGCAACTCTTCAGCAGTTTGCATAAATGAAAAGTCTTAATATAAAAATCTTCATGAAACAGGTTTTTATAGGCAAATTTTTTTTTGAGGCGACGGAATGTCGTTAGAACGAAATCCTCAGGTCATTTGAATGACAGTGAGATGTCGTTAGAAGCGCCTTTGAATGATGCATCAAACGACCTTAAAAACACAAAATATTCATTTTCGTTTGAGTCATATGAGACGCTGGGCTTCAAACGAGATATCGAACGATATTGACATGTCATTTGAACGACAATGTGAAGTCGTTAGAACGACTTAAATGACATTTTAAATCCCTGCCTACAGGTAACTCAGAAAATATTTTAAGTTTGAAAAATGCCTCATTTTGTAAAAAATAGTTTAGAAAAAATATCCCAATACTTAGTAGAAAATCAAAGTAACACAACACTAAATTCATACCAAAATTATGTCTCGTTGTAGAACTTTGTTGAAGATGCTTGATATTCAGATTCGTCTTCTTGAACTTGTGAACTTGAATACCTTGACGGATGTAACGGGATACGCCACGCACAATGTAAACTAGGTACTAAGGGCATAATGGAAAATATGTCCTTACATAAGATAAGAACTAGGGGTGCACACGGTTCGGTTTGGATCGGTTTTGAGACTAATCCGAGAACCGAACCGAGATGGGTCGGTTCTAAAATTTTGAAATCGGAACCGAACCAACAGTTATGTAGAACCGAACCAAACCGAACCAACGGTTCTCGGATCGGTTTTCGGTTCCAAAGTCATATTTCAAACTTAGTGAAATCTTAAGATTAATGTATGTCATAAATAATTTTTTAAGATCAAAATTAATTTTGATCCTCAATAACATAACTTAGAAACTCAGGTAATCACAAAAATATAAATTACAAGTGTTAAATATATAATATAAATATATATATGTGATTATAAATCGGTTCGGTCCCGGATTGGTTTTGTTCGAACCGGTTTTCTGGTCGGATTGTTTTTTTTCCCTAGAACCGAACCGAAGTATCTGTTTTGTTTTTTTAGAACCGGAACCGAACCATTGAGCAAAAAAATCGATCCAAACTAAACCAATGCAGTCAGTTTGGTTCGGTTTATCGAATTTTTAATTTCGCTGTGCAGCCCTAATAAGAACATTCCATGAGGAAAAGAATGTACCATGTGTTCTAAAAAAATTGCGGGTACCCGATCGCATAAGGGAACCCCACCGGGTGGAAGTGGTGTATTAGAGAAATATTTTCCTCCATCGTTATTTGACATCAAAGTACACCTAGTTGTGCATCTATGCAATGAGGCTTTGTTGTGTGGATCCCTCAGGTATCGCTGGATCTATATTTTCGAGTGCTTGATGAAAACCTTCAAAGATTACGTTAAGCATACATGGTATATTGTAGGGTTAACTACGAAAGAATACATCACAGAAGAATCATCATTAAATACTCGGGAACCTGTGGCAAAATATAGGCTTAAGAGGTTCAATCCTCATGGAGAACGAGTGATCGAGGAACCTGATGAGTTTGAGGATGAATTGACCTTTGAAAACCCTAAAGAGGTGAGACTCGCCAATCACAATACGAGCAATCAACTCATTATATCTTTGAATCGCAAAATGATGTTGGAGTTTAGAGAGAGTAAGTAACTGCATAGATAACTTATTTTTATTTTATTATGTGTATTCTCTATATTATCATCTAAACTCTATAATTATATGAATATGTTTAGGAATTATGAGAGTGAAATTTCTCGAAATCAGAAGAGAAATTTCACGGTGAATGATTTTAGTGCATGGGTATCAAAAGAGTTAATTGGCACCTATTCTATTGCGGTTATTTATGCATATGTTGTAAAACATGACCTAATACAAATCCATTAATAAATATAAATTTAAAAAAAAGGTGATGTCTCTTCAAGGTTTGCACGCCTAGCCAAAGGTCCCAATTTTCGTGCGAGGGAATTTAAAAAATTATGCACCAATGGTTTTAATTTTGTCTTATACACATGCGAGGAAAAACTATTGATGCAAAATAACAAAAAATTTAATTTTTGCCTTGACTTCTTGTGCGGCTAGCAAAAGTGATAAAAATCCAAAGGATACGAAGCTGACAGATTATGGAATTATCCAATAAATCCTCAAATTAGATTACTTAGATTTCAAAGAAATCATTTTTAATTATGACTGGTTGAAGGCGGAGGACACTACGAATGGTTGTAAAGTTAATTATGCCTAAAAAATTACCGTATTAGATTTATCAAAGATGAAGATTAAAGATTGCATAGTCGACGAGCCTTTTATTTATGCCTTTCGAAACATGAAGAAAGTGTTTTACTAAAAGTGCATAAAAGATGATAATTGGTGTGTTGTAATGCATGAACAAAAGGGTTTAACTACTCCAGGAGATACATTAAAGGTCTCTACAAAGTTTTAATCCGCTATTGATAACAATGCTGTTTTGAAAGATCTTTTAGTTGATTTAGATGAAGATTGAGTGTGGAAACATTATTTTATTATTATTTAGTTAATCCTTGTATGACAACCCTATTTGTATCGCTTGTATCGGAACAACCCTTGTATTTATTTACACTTGTGCATATTCTACTCATATATTTAATTTTCTTCCACTTGCTTCCTCGTCGCTTACATTTTATAATTTGTTGTTGATGTTATTAAGTTTTGAATGCGACACTAATAACAAATCGCCAATCTGAGGTAGCCATATGAATGGTCACAGTTGTTGTTGATGTTCACTATTTGTGTGGTTGCTTTGTTTGGTGGTTTGTATAATGTGATGTTCACGGATACGTAAGGCATCAAAGTCTCATATTGGTATTACTAATTCCATTTTCTAATATCTTTCTATCACTAGTACTACTTTATATTTTGTGAGTACCTTTAAATAGTTTCTTGGGGGTCAAAACCAATTGAATTCATGTTATGTCATAGTCTTATTATGAAATTAGGAACCCCAAATGTGTTGAGCTGGTTATACCTCTAAGAAACTATTCAAGGGTACTCAGACAAAAGTACGAATGCGTTATAATATTCTTTATGTTTTATTAGTCTCATAAATGATATTTTGCATATTTTAGTGTTCTTATTCCATTTGTAGCTTGTTTATAATACTTCTATCACTAATCCTACTCTTTTTATTATCATATGTGCATTCAAATCTATTTTCATAATTTGAAGATCCAAAAAAGGGGGCTTATACCACAATTCTCAATTTAGAGTGTTCACACAATTTTCTACATTTCCAACATATTTGACATTTATTTTCATAAATAAAAAGTGACCCCCTTGAACTTTTTCATCTTACGAACTACGTGGACTTTGATGCCATTTTTGGCTACGTAGGCATCCTGAAGTCATTTGGGGACTCAAGTCATTTCTTACCATTTGAAACATTTTGAAATATTTACAGGCCTAGTTAGAGAAGGAATACTTTAAACATTTTACATAAGTTTCGTGGAAGGAACGCATTGGAGATTTAAATGTTTATTCGTAGAAATATATATAGGTTGTGTTGTATGAGTATTTTTGGAAATGTATACATATTGTGTTGTGTTATTATTTGTGTTGAACAATCTGCTGGCTTAATAGTTAGTTAATTTGTGTTGTATTTTTTTTTACTCATGGATTAATTACTTCAATCATGGAAATGTATACAGTTTTGAAAACATGTACTATTTTTTTGAGGAAGAGAAAATTATTATTTTTAATTATATTTATTTTTGTTCACGATTTTGAGTAGTGATGATTTTGGTCATGGTGAAGGGTCACGGTTAGAGATTGTGACTATCAATAAAATTTCACTGAGAGTGGTCACAGTTGAGGATCGTGACCGAAAAAAGACCGTGGTTTACAATCACGACTTGGGTCATGGTTCAAAACTGTGACCACTGAGTCATGATCCAGAACCGTGACTTTGCCCCTAATATGATGTCATTAATAGATTCATGACCACCTGATATGGTCACAATTTCATACCTTGACCCCATATTAGTCACCCTCTAAATGGTCACGAACCCAAACTGTGACCCCTGATCTTTGTCACGGGCCAAAATCATGACCATCCTTAGTATATGGCGTAGTGGGGGTAAATGAAAGCGATTAGTCAATTAAAATCTCACAAAGTGTTTTAACACCTTAAATAATGAAAATTTTACTCAACAACAGGTTAATGTATTCAAAAAATATTTTTTTTAAGTCTTGAGTAATAGAATAAATCTTCAAACATATTTTCTAACAATGGAATAAGTAATTTGTAGAAGACAAGGTGAAGAAGAATATTTTTGCCTTTAAAAATATGATTTATTAATGCAACATAACATATCTTTTTTTAAAGTTTTATTAATGTATTATACATAAGTTATACAACCCAATGGGAAATACTAGGCGGTGATACCCTACATGATGCTTGGTATTCAAAAGGCTCTTAGACTCCCCAAATATCCTCAAGTAGGGTTAAAAGTCCCAAGGTTGGTTCATGACCTCAGACATATCACTACTAGATTCCCTACACCTCTGTCGTATTCGATAACTGGACAAAGAACTGTAGCCAACCCCAGTTGCACTAGTATACTCACCTAACCAAGCTCAGAGACCACCACACCAAGGTTTTACCATGAATTAATCTTAGATTAAACTTCTAATTGAGGAGAAATAATCTCCTGAGGTCACCCAATCCTCATCCCTAAGGTGAGTCCGTGTGTAGTACCTCAAGATCAGTCCATGGCAATCATTTGATAGTTCTAGACCTCTAGTGAGGCTCCTGCAACTAGTCTAGAAGGTAAGTGAAAAGCACAATACTATTTCACCTACTACCACCAGTTAAACCTAGTTGCATTGAAGCCTCCCACTCGCATTTAATACACGTAACAATTATATTACACCACCTGCAAATGCTTTAGCCAATACTCCATCACTTTACTAAAACCGATAGACCTTAAAGATGCCACAACCATGCTGCGTCGATTAAGTCATTACCTTTCTAGGTGTTTGTGTATAAGTAGGAAGTTGATGGGAGATTATAGACGAGTTCGAGCAATTAGACTTAAAGAAAATCAAAAGTTCTTGGCATTCACAAGTGTTTTACTCTTTTTTTATACTCAAAACCCACCGTTGCGAGTTCATATTGTAACTTGGATGATTTTCATTATTTACACAACTAATATATCTTATTAAAGCCTTAAATCACTAGTTAGACACCCTTTGAGTAGTCAATAAGTTACTTCATAATGTCCTTTTGATTGTTTACAAAGGTTGCAAGACCTTAAACTCTCTTGACCAAAGCTCCAGGGGTCTCATGAACTGTAATAACTCATTTACAATCTAATAAACCAGTACAACACCTTTGACAGTGGACGTATGACCCTCATATGCGGTCCGAACCACTTCATATCATATCTCACACATAGAAACACCTATCCTCTTACCCATCTGAGGTACAAATGGGAGCACCTGTTCACTATAGTGGATCAAGCTTATGCGTTATACATTTAAGTGAGCACATGCTACATATAAACTACAATATCTCAAGATATGACTTATGGCTCAACTTCTAAGTGAATCATATATCCTTTTGAACAACTCTAACAATCCTCATTGGTTAGGTCCTCGGGTAGTTATATGGAGCGAACAAACGCTTCGTTATTGTGAGTTGTTAGCAATAAAAGTTGCAAAATAGTCTAAAATATTTTCAAGACGACTTGTTAGGACATTTGTTTCCAACGATGGCAACGTTTGAAGGGAAAAGGGCCTTAATTATGGTGAAGTGTTAGTGAATCAGGTTGTGAAAGACAAAATTTTAATGGAATGTTCATATTTTGACACTCCCAAGAAGACTTGTTTTTCAACCTATGAACATGTCTTCAAAATATTCAATGTGGACTTTAAACATTATTTTAGAGGAAAAGTATATTGCACATCGTGCGTGTAAATTCATAAGGCTACAAGGAAAAATATAAAAAAGATTTTTCATTTTAATACACGAAAGTGTGATTTAATGACCATAAGATGTAAAAAAAGATAACTTAATTTTAAACAAATAGAATTATTACACATGTTATAATATAAAACATAAAATCCATTTAAGTACTTTAATAATCAAATTAGGCTAGAAAACAAAATCCATGAACTTACAATAGAACCTTGATACTGCGCTCCATAGTGCGTAATGATTAAAGTAAAATAATAGTGAACGATAAAATAAAAGATACAAATATTACGAGTTGATTCAATTTATGGGTTGAAAGATTCATTTACATCAAACAAGTCATCAAATATATGAAGTCTAACGAGTATATCTAAGAGTATTTGTATACTTATGTTACCCCGATAAATTGGATTATCGTATTTCGTTAATGTACTTTGAGTCTTGTCCTTGAGGTTATTCTCACAAAGCTTTACATAAAATAACATTCACCGAAAATCTTCATCAAATCTCAACCCAACGTCACTCGAATACCACTTAGGTTGAGGTAAATGGACTTAATAGAGCTGCATTTTGTCATACTCAAATTTAACTTTTTCATTATTTAAAATTTATTTTTTTGTGTATGTACGTGCTAATGTGGGTTTGGTATCTGTGATATAAGTATACAAGTATATGTTCATATAAAAATATTTAAAAAAAACATTGCATAAATATGTCATATGTATTTTTTATTAATGTTTAAAGATTACATAACTTTTTGCCCTCGCCAAAAGTTTTGGGGACACACGCGGCTTGGTCACTCCTGCAAAGAGACTCTTCACATTGGCGAACAGGCTTCGTTGGTCGCAGACATATCCAAAGTTTTTTTTCCAAAATTTGCACATTTACTGCATGACCTCCCTCATCATAGCAGGTTCGCATCGGGGAAGGAAAATTCACCTACGTGATAATGTTTTGTGGGTCGTGAACTCTATCTGAAAAGCATTTTTTTTAAAAGAAAAACCTTTCACTTTTCTTTTGGGAACTCATGCAAGTATTTCTTGAAGCAATATTTTTCTTATTAAAATACTTAAGCGTGAGATTTTATTGATTAAGTCACCCTCCCCACTTATATTATGTGTGGTTCACCACACATGTGGAGTACTTCATATATGTAGAGGGAATGGCCCCATTCTCATTATCTTATCAGGAACTCTAGAGATACAAAATATTGAGAGATTTTCTTGTAGTGAAAAAATCACTTGATCAATAGGTTTTCTAAGAATAAATATGTTTTTAAGTTTAATACTGTAAAGATTAAAACCATAGTTTCATTAATCACTCCTATATTTGATTTTTTTAGATGTTTATATTTAAACTTTGATCATAATTTTTACTGAAGATTAAAACATGTTTGCCTTTATTCTTGAGCAAGTATATTTATATATTTATCTTTAAGGACTTGTGTGAATATATTAAAAATATACTATGAGGTTTGAACAAGTTAAATTATATTTTAACACTTTAAAAACCTTTAGAAAAATTTACATCCTAGAAAGTGGTATCCAAAAATTTGGTGGATTCTCAACAAAATCCATCTTCAACTTTAAATATGATATTTTGATCTATGGCAAAGATTTGATACATTAGTCGGGGTTTAAATCGATCACGGTTTTGTAGTGTACTCTGATTATTGGCGCCTTTTATGAAAAATATGGTGCGAAAGATTAGATAGTCAGTTAGTGCGTTGTGTAATTATAAGTCGTTATTTTGTATTTTTAATTATTGTGCATTTGTCGTTCAATTCGGCTTGAGACGTTTTTCCCATTAGTCGATTTTTTTCGTACGATTTGGTGTTGTGTGATTATTTTACCTATTCCGCATTCAAATTAATCACCTAATATTGAAGATAAAATTTGGTGTAATTTAATTGGTAAAATAATTTGTCACATAGACATAGATTGTTTCATTTCAGCCCAAAAGGAATTAAAAGAAAATATTGCCTATATTACGACAATAATTTTTACTCGGGTACCTTCACTCCATCTTGCATTGAAGTACATGCGCTCTTAGTATATATGAAACGGGAAAATGTAGCAATTTGATAATAAAGGAAGCTTAAAATAATAAAGTAGTCTCTTGAAATAGAAGGACATGCTTGTAAATTATAGTTTTTTTTATTAACCACCAATATAATATCATATTTCTACTTAATCCCCTCAACATTAAAAAGAAAACATACTTTTTAAACTCAAATGTATGTCCATTTTTGTTTAAAGAATAACATTAACATGTAATTTATTTATATATTTAGATTATATTTTACTACCCACAGCTTCTTCCCCCAAACTAAGACCATCTTTTAAGCATAGCGGCATTTTGGTGTGGGAAAATGCCACAATAGTATTTTTTCCTAGCCAAAAATAGATGTACGATCCATATCATTATGTATGTGAAATGAAATTGCTCTCCACTTCATAAGGTTATTGATAAATATAAGGAGGAGGTCACATGTGATTAATGAAAGATTATTTTGATGCATATCCAACTTACGACACTAGGGTAATATAACACCCCTTATTTTCATACGCATTGGGTGGCTAAGGCTCAACTTCGAAGATAGGGGACGTCAAACGATTTATTTCATTCTAAGCATCAACGATGAATAAATAAGTACAAAAAGTAAACCATTCACGATAATAATACAAATGATGCAAATAAAACATACATAATAATAAGAATCTCCAAACAACGTCAAACATATAATTGAGCTTGTGCCATAATGAATGTCCAAAACAGAATTAATGAACAACCCTAAAATCACTATGGACCCATAAAAAAAACCTCTAAAAGAAGGATTAATAAGAGAGTTTGAAATAAATGAAATAGTGAATCGAAGGGAAATCCTATACAACATATAAATAGCTATTAATTCAACTCGAATGCAATACTGAATACTTAGCACCGCAACTTTTATTTATGAACACCTAAAAAATAGTTTTTAGGAGAATAACGCGGGTTAGAAACCCAGAAATAATCAATAAATAGGTTACTTTATCTAAACAATATTAAATGCGAATTATTTACATGTTTTGTCATCCTAACGACACAAACATCAAAATACCTGATCCCACCCATCATAAGGTATAAGATAGCTAGATTTCTAACTATAGTAAACATGTCTACCCCGTATAAATCCAAGTACCAACTATAAAGTAAGCTACCAAACCTTATCCTAAGGCTACAACATAGTAATGTACTATAACTATGTACCCATAGTAGTATTCATACCTAGTATCTATATACTGCTTCGTAATACGCTACTTAACAACGTCACATTGAGAATAGTAGCACAAACCAAATCCACATATGAATATATCCATCATTGGACTAGTTACTTATATATAGTATCACATGAAAGATCCAACCTTCGAGGACCTCTTTTGTGCCTCTATCGGTTCAATCCGTTAGAAACCCCACCCCAACAAAATGCAGAACATTCACAACAAATAAAACAAAGGGGAAGTAATTACGCAATCACACCATCACATAATCGCATAACAAGTTTCGCATGATGGATCAAGTATCCACAATATCCTTCTCGCAAGGCGTTTGGCCAACTGAATGTAAGATTGGGATATTGACCTATACACAACTTACATCATCAACCGATGTGGTAGACCATGGTCCCTCACACCACGAACACAAACACTAGTGGTATGTCCAGAAATAACATACAAATGAAATGATATACCGTGTGTGTGTGCATGTATATATATATATATATATATATATATATATATATATATATACATAAACACAATCAAGCTCTCCAACATACCTCACTTACTATACATATGAACATACCCATTTTGACAAAATAGTAAAAAATGTATTTTTCAACCAAATTTGGTACACATGATCTACATAGTAAGGAGATCATGTACAAAAAAAATAAAAAAATTCAACCCGAAAAGTGGATGAGATGATGAAAAAAATTGGAATGGCCGAAAATGCACATATATACCCACTTTTCATTTCACCCATTCCGAATTAAATTTTTTGACAATTTTTTTTGTGTGGATGATTTCCTTACTATGTAGATCATGTGTACCAAATTTGGTTGAAAAATATGTTTTTTTTACTATTTTTTTAAAATAGGTATTTTCATAGGTATGTTAGAGAGCGTGACTATATATATATATATACCCTAAGATGCGTAATTTATTACATTATGACAACCTAACTATACAAAGCGTACCAACCACACCATGAATATATTTTTAATCCCAGGAACTAATATTTCCCAAAAATACATTCATAGGATAATCACTCTAATGTCCTAAACAAAGGGGTACCAAAAGTCACTAAATCTAAAATTAAACCCAAGGAAAAACCCACAACAAAATTGACCCCATGATCCTCTCTACAGACCCCGTGATCGTGACCAAGGATAGGCGTGGTGATGAACTATACCACCGCGGTCATAGGCTTCTCCCCTGTACCTCTAAACAACATGGTATTATAAACCGACCCATAAATAACCCAGTTCGATTTTTTATCATACAAGTTCGCCATTAATGGTTGTCAAACCTCCAAAACCATCCCAAAACACCTTCAAATATTCTATAAAGGTTCTTACTTACTCCTCTAACAATATAGGATCAAAATCTATAATATATTTATGAAAATACACTACACCAAAATAGTCGACTTGTCAAGGACCGTGTCAAGTCGGACTTGTCAGGGGTTTTGGCCGTGACAAGTCTGGGGGTGATAACTCCCTTTCACGGACTTGTCAAGGACAAAGATCGTGACAAGTTCATTAGACGTGTCATGCTCCTGGTACGGTCTTTGACCTTGACAAGTTTTATTACGGTCAAAAACCGTGATAAGCCCGTGACAAAGCAAAAACAATTATCCCGGTCAAAGATCGTGACAATTCTCGGTAGTATTTAAACCAGCATACCCAGGAGGAAGGACGTGTCCCTCAAACCCCTCGCTATCCGCTCCCCACAATATATGTCGAGCAAAAATACGCTCTGCCAACCGATTATTGACATAGGCCGCTCGATGGGAGATGGATCATATGGCAGCGAGTCAGTGCGTATCGACGATGAAGTAGTGACGTCCTCGTCTACCTCTACCTCCTTCTCCTTCTCCTTCTCCTTCCTCTTCCCTAACTGACGCTTCATGAAGGCGTACATATCTAGTACCGTCGCCTACAACCTTGATAGCTTATGTTCATGGGTGTCCACCTTATGTGATAACCCGATGTTGCTCGTCTCCCTTCTGATGATCCTCGACTTCCCCACCCGTGAGCTCACCCCCAGTCCTCCCCTTGCGATTCGTCCCGAGAACTTAGATGAGTGCGTTCACAGCCAAAGATGCTTTGTCGGCATCAAACTGCGACTCATGCACTTCTCGAAGCTTTTCTTGAAATGACAAAAATTACCCGATTAGTTAATTGAGTAAATAAAAAATTATAACATAATTAAAAAAATTAAACATTTATAACTTATAATCGTGGCTGCGACACTCGGGGCCACTTCTTTGTCCTTGCCCTTCTTCGTCTGAATCGCCACATAGGCATCAAGCCTATGTGGCCTACCCCCAGGGCCATTCCCCATCTCCTGAAATGAAATAATGTAGAATTAGTAAGTAATTAAAAGTAATTCTAAATTAGAATAACATAAAACTAAAATTAAAGAAAAATAAAAACTTACCATCCTGTGCTCCACCTTAGCGTAAGATGTCTACCCGGAGTAGTGCATGTCCAACTTTTTTTCCCGGTTCTCACTCACTGATTGGCGAGATGCCAATTGCCGCTCATAAATCTCATTGTCAATAAGCGTTCGCCACATTGCCAATGAGATTAACTCGTTTAGGGGGTCTATGTCATGTACACTAGGAATGGATTCTCGGGGTCTTCCCAAAGTACCGTGCCCGCATATTCTTCTTCCACGTCTGATATTGATCCCTAAATTATTCTAACGTGGAGTCGCGAACATGTGGAGGCAGGCCGAATTGTTCCTGTCAAACAAATACAAACCAAAAAGCAAGTAAGTTCTAGTTGCTTGTAAATATAAATATAAATACACTATCTGTAGTGCCCACCATATGCTAATATTGAGGCCATTGGGCAAGGCCCTCCAATCACTGTACCCGGGGCCCATAATCGCCTTCAGCAACTTTAGCGATCTAGTAAAAAATGCCTTCTTATCTCAACGAAGGGCCCCAATTTGCCCTATTTTAGGAGCCCGCGTCTCCCCCGCTACCGCGCTGGGATGAAGACATTTTCTGCAAAAATTGTTATTATTAGTACAAACATGTATATGGAGTTTGAATTAATGCTCAAACCCGAAAATAACAATACATACGATATCAATTTCAATTTATACCAACATCAATACCAATTTATATCAATTTTAATTTATACCAATAACAATACCAATACCAGTTTATACCAATTTATACTAATACCAATACCGAATACCAAATTCAATTTACTCACACGCACACTGCACCCCCCACTCACGCACACTCCCCCCCCTGAGCACACACTCTCGGGTCATGGACTTTGAATTAATGCTTAAATTGATTAAAATCCTAACTAACATATTCACTAACAATAAAACCAATTTTGATTTAAATCTGATAATAACAAATCACTGGAATAATACACCCGCTGGTCATTACAAACATTAAAATAATCAATTATAAATGAATAAAAAACATTAAATTGTCGTCCGATAATAATAAACCACTAGAATAATACAACCACTGGTCATTACAAATAATTGGAATTCTTATTACAAATCTAAAAATTGTTTCAAATTCGGGTTATCATAAAAAAATGGATTGATATTCGGTAGGGGCATCCAAGTCATTCACATAAGATGTAAAGTATGTTTCATTTAATTTAAAGTAGGCATAAGATTTAAATTATGTTTCATTCAATTTAAAGTATGTAATTTAAAGATTTAAAGTACGTTTCATTTAATTATGTAATTTAAAGTATGCTTCATTTAATTTTAAGTATGTTTTATTCAATTCAAATTCAATTTCAATTTATACCAATTTACAACAATATCAATTCCAATTCAATTTATACCAATTCAATTTAATTGAAATTGAATTTCAATTTCAATTTCGTTCAATTTCAATTTAATTAAATTCAATTCAAATTCAATATCAATACCAATGCAATTCATGTTATAAGGTCGGGGCACATCGAATCGTGTAATTTAAATTCAAATTCAATATCACATACACTAATTTATGCACAGACACACACACCTCCCTACACACCTACACATACGGCCCCCAACCTGCCCTGCCCCCACTGCTCCCCCACTAGCCACACCTACCGCCCTCCTCCCCCCACTACCCCCCAACACACAGAGCACGCCCCTATACATACACGCAGTCCTACATACACACACATATAAACACACATATACAAAGGAAAGAGAGAGAGAGAAGAAAAATGACTTGAAACGTAGAGAAAGAGAGAACCGTCGCTCGAGCGGTAGAGAGAGAAAACGGAGGGAAAGGAAACAGTGGGAAAAAAGAGGTGCTAGGGCTATTTGTTAAAAGAGTTGTCACGCACCTGCCAAGGTCTTTGACTGTGACAACCCTTTGTCATGGACTTATCACGATCATTGACCGTGACAAAAAATACGTATTTTTTTTTTATCACGGTCAATGACCGTGACAAGGTCGGCCTACTCAAAGGTGACTATTTAACCTTTTTGGTGTAGTGACAATAATTAAATCTTCACTAACAACATGATGACTTAAAACTTCATTTCATGTTTAACCATTAACAATATATTGGTATCCTCAAAATCTCTTTTAAGCAAATGATTCATCCTAATAAATCAATCATAATCATTTATTATCGAATTAATAATGGATCTTAAGAAAACTTTAATAATTAAAATCATATTTATATAAGATCAAAAAAGTTCTAATCATGTAATAATCTTTATAACCAAGGTACAACATGTGAAAGTGTGAGATTCAAGCCTGGCACATGGTTAATCCCCAAAATATATAATAAAAGCAGTAAATTATAAATGAGGTTCATCAAATACCTAATAAAGCAAGTCATTCCTTATCTGAATGGAGAAGATAAAGTTACTTTAATGATTCTTCTAAGTGGTCATCTAGTTCTCCCAAAAGTTCCTTATTCGGTTCTCTTAAAAGCTTCCCTGTTGCCCAAGGTTTGTGTTGTGTTTAATGTATTTGACTAATATGGATTAATTCGCACTATAAAATCCTTAATCGCTCAGGTCTCCTGTGGACCTAAGTTTAGTCCTTTAAATGAACCCCAAACACTCTCAAAATTTGGCTCAAAGGGGTATAAGCTCCCCCAGTCCTAAAGGGATAAACTTAAAACACCTATTCGAGCATTTGTATCCCCACATAGCCCAGTCCAACAATAGTGACCCGCAATATTATTATAAATCACAATATTGTTATTTGATTATGAGTCATATACATATAATTTAATTTCCTAGTATTAAATTAATTAGAACACGCGAATTAAATGTCGTAACAATTCACCTAATTATTATGTGCCTATAACTACCATGCGCATAATCAATAATAATCCAAGTTAAATAATTAATAATAACAATAAAAAATATGGGTATGGATTTATATCGAATATTGCATATTTCCGCCATATATCTCTATGCTTTCTAGCGCTTTTACGGTCCTTAATGCCTATATTTATTGTCATTAACCAGAAAACCATGGATTTGGTTATATACATGCTTTGCAGGGGTTAATTGTGCTTTTGTAGGTATTGGAACACTAAAAGTGAGGATCCGTTGCATTTCGAAGAAGTTTCGTCGCCGGATGCTACTTCAAGGGCATTTTAGTTAACTCACATTTCATCTCCGGCTCATGGAAATTACACGGATGCGTTGAGTTAGCATAGCGTGACCGCAAACGGTGCGTCGTTTGGTGTTCGGATGAGGAAGCTATGGCCATTTCCGTTTGCAACCTTTTCCCCCTCTTCGTGAACCAAACAAGGCTGAGAAACAGAGTACGGATCGATCGTGATTTGAGGTTTTTCCATGGAAAGGAGACAGCGTGCTTTTAATCGAAGGCGCGGTCGACCGACCTCCTGTCCGCAGTCGACCGCGTATGCCAGATATTTGTTGATTGTCTTCTTTTCTTTTCTTTTCTTTTTCCTTTTCTTTTCTATTTTTATTCCAACTTACTATATAAACCAATTTTTGTTTTCTATTTTGAGATACTTAGTTTTAGAAGATATTTTAGGTTACGGTTTGGAGGTGGAGAGCTCATTCTTCTTCCTCTCTTGGTTTGACACCCATTTGGGTTTGTAAGTGTGCACTATTCATCTTCCCTACCAATTAATTTAGTTTGTATTTCTTTAATTCTTGCTTTGTAGTTAATTTACTTGATTTCTTATTTAGTTTACTTGCTTTATTTACATGCTTTCATTTATTGCTTTCTAGTGTAGTTTTATCGCGTTTATTTACCGCATTTTTAATATGCTTTCTAGCTAAGTTAGTCTAGGTTGTGTCAGATTGAACTCACCCTGGGTTAACATGTTGCTTTGCTTTGGTGATGGAGTTTTACGGGTCTATTTCGAGTGCGTTGTCCTAGTTATTATGCCTAGGAGATTTGACGGGGTATATCATGTATGCTCCGTGCTTACGACCTTGCGTGCGTAATTTCTGGGGTATTTGTTGACGCCAAAATCATATTAGACTGTTATGAGAATTTGGGGGTGTGACAACTCTTGATTTAATTAACTGTCAAAGCGAGACACAATCGTAATAACTCGTCGATCCATGTAACCACTTTATACTAATTAACTAGGGTGAGGGATATTCGATGCAACCTATAGTTTTTACTCGCTTTGTTAATCTAGTTTAAATACACTCGCCTAGATTAATCTTTCCCTTTTGTGCATCTTTTCCTCTTTGTGTATAATCATCTTTTACACTTTTATTTCTAAAGTATTAAACCTTATAAATTCTAGCGACTCGTCTTTGTGGATTTCAATACCTGGACTTGGCCACTATACTCACCCGTTGAGTGAAGTCATAAGTTTAGGTTTTTGTATAGTTCAGGTAAGCCGAATTCATCACGACCGGCACGCAGGTGACGTTCGCGCCGCGGCGAAACCCTGCCGATCAAATGGCGCCGTTACCGGGGATGAGTTTGTCTTAGAATTTATTTGATTTATTATTTCGTAGTATTTTATTTTTATTTGTATTATTTGTCTAACATTTTTGTAGGACTTTTACATTTGAGCACGAAGAAATGCTTGAATTTCCCACGCGCATCTACTTTGTGGAATTCACCACTTCGACCCTTTTTTGGGATAATCACGTCTTATTCCAATTCTTTTGGTAATCACTGTTATAATTTTCGAAATGCTCATAATCCTATGACTTTCAGTCAATACTTAGAGTCCCAAAAAATTACAAATTCTCATATGACTTTGGGCGAGTATAACGAAAGTCAAAACTTGGTTTATTGGAATTTTTATGATGATGATAATGATTTTGGGCCTCTAATTCCTTATGATAGGAATTTTGAAACGAATTGCAATAGTTTTCAAAATTCTTATAATAATGAGTTTAAGTTTAAGTCCAATGGTAATTTTCAAAGTTCGTATTTTCAAGAGTCCGCACCTCGGCCTATGACTCTTGGCGAGGGATTGCATATGATTGAGAATGAGAAAATTAAAAATCGTTATCGGGAAGAAAATCATTGTTGGGAGCATGAGTTGGATTTATTATTTGAATCCGATGATAATTTTTCTTCTGAGACTTTTGAAGTCGAGGAATATTTTGAACCAAATGAGGACTTTGCGCCTACTTTGGAACAAATCATTAACGACTTTGCCCATTGCGTAACAGATATTGAAAGTGGGGATGAAATGGAAGTAATATCCATTTGCAATGAAATGATTTCTTCTTTGGCCCCCAGAGAAGAACATTTCATTGAAAATGATCTTATTTCCTTCGAAACTCAATCTTCAAGCGATGATGACTCATCTCTTGAGTTTGAATTTCTTTCCTCCCCATTTTCATTCTCTGTTATCACACCATCACAATTACCCGATGATTCGGTTTCAAACTTTATTGTTTTAAACCTTTTTGCCGATGATGAGTACTTGCTCGAGTCGCCTTCCATGAACGCATCTTTGCATTCACGTGTGCCACCTCCCATTCCAATTTTAAAATCTTTGGGAGGATATTCTTCATTTCTCGATCCCCACATATTTTTTCACCCATTCAATCCAAATCCCCCATCGTCCTTCCAAAACTTTTAATTGAAGATGGTTCCTTTCTTACGCCTTACACATGCCTTCCGTTGTTCAAATGGAATTCTTATTTTTCGGAGGGCATGATTGAGAGTGAGGGTACACCGGTTATCCTCCAAAGTCAAATCATTTTTGCGATGGGTCCTCAGCTATTTAGACTTTTAGTGTATAGTTAGTGTGAAGCCAAAATAGTAGGTTGTATATAGTTAGCTTTTTATTCTTTCTTTATTTTTATCTTTTCTTTCCTTTTTAATTTAGTCTAGTGTAATTAGTTAACTTTTTGTTATTTATTTTTGCTATGCTCGGTACTAACTTGGTTTGTAGATTCTTTGGACTTGTTCTTATGGGGATTGATATGCCCTATATGTATCCAACAGCTCAGAGACATCAACCTCGGCTAGGGAGATGGCCGAGGTTAGAAGGGCCTTAGATTGGCAACCAGCAGTCTCATCCTAAGCAAGCTCGGCCATGGCCGACGTTACTAGTTACCTCACAGTCAGACAGTAGTTGAGGTCTTCATGATCCATAGGGCGATTATTCATCAGGTCGTCCAAGGCTGGCAACCTCGGTTGGGAGTAAGCCGAGGTTGCCAGGACTACATCATCATAACTAACTTCGGTTGAGAATCATCGGGTGTTCCAAACCTGCTCCTGCATAACCTCGGCCCAGGCTGACATTATGACTCCATTTGTCTTACCTCGGCTTCACATGAGCCGAGGCTATTGTGAATTATCTCGGATTGGGAAATATCCAGACTTCACCAACCTCGTACCCTTTCAGGCCGAGGTTGGTACCAATCACAGATAGCCGAGCCTTTATTCACATATGTGTGGCTGGGAACACGTGTACACAATCAGTTATAACAAATTAATCCTCTCACGTGGGGGAATATTTCATCATCATTCTCTACATGTGACAGTGGCAGATGTCTTCATCAGATTGGCTAGATCAACACATACATGCTCATTGCATGAATAGGGGGTGCATTACACCCCCCATACACTATATATACTTGCCTTCTCCTACCTGGAGAAGGATACCAAAAAGGACAACCCTAGCTAAACTCTATTAAATTATACAGTAGAGAGAGAAAGCTTGAGATATTGTATCCATAGCCATTAGTTCCTTCATTTAGTGGTATTACTCACGCACACTCACAGTGGACGTAGGCCATATTGGCTGAACCACTTATATTCAAGTGTTCATCCTCTTCCCCTCACCTCTTTCTACTATATATGCAGATACTATTGTGCTGCCATTGTTATCACTAGTTTGAGCTTACAAACACTTTGACTGGTGGTGCTGTTTCCAGCATCACTATTTTGGCACCGTCTATGGGAACGAGAAGCTATCTCTTCCTCACTTTGTGCTTAACCTCACCGGAGACTCTGGTGGTGAACCATGCCTTACCCCTTGTGTGGAGCTGTTTCACCATTGAAAGAGGTCCATTAAGGTACAAAGCTCCATTACTCTACAAGCTCTTTAGTGCTAACATATGACGCTGGAATTGCCGCCACCTCTTTCACCGCCTGGGCCTAGTTCCAGCCAGGCACCACCTCAGTCCGAAATAGCGGAAGTGGCAGCATCCTTGAAGTCTTTGGCTGCCATGCAAAAAGCAATGAATGAGTAATTTGCACATCTCAGTCAAAATATGATGAGACCACTTGGGGTCTCACCGGAGATGATCACTCCGGCGGCTGTTCAGCCTCATCCTGACGCCAGGGGACCACCCCAGGCACCATAGAAAGACTAACCTACGCCTCAGCGGAGGAGGGACGTTGTGGACCCTAGACGTTTGCATCTGGGGAGGCAAGGATACCCTTGCCCTGAGGATAGGTATGATGATTTGGAGGCAGAAGATGCTCCAGAATATTATTGGGAGCCGCATGAGGTTTCAAATAACACAGTACGTCCTATCCAACAGAGCTGAGGTTGTGGAGGCCAAAGAGGTGAAGAAGCCCAACAAAGAGGGTCAGCTTTTGATCGATTAAGCAGAGGGTCATCCTTTAAAAGGCTCGGCCCAGTAAACAACCTACGACAGAGGTTATCTAGGTCAAGAAGTGTAGTAGGCTCATAAAGGAAAGAAGGGCAACGTCAGCCTCATCAAGGCTGACCTAACACAGAACGAGGTAGGGACCAGGAAGAGGTCAACAACCGATGTTGAGCGGTGGCTGGGGAGCCCTCAGTCCACTCCGTGGAAGTGGCTGGGGACAACCTCGGCCAGGCCGACGTTACAAGACCATGGAATGACTCCATCCAATGTCTTAAGGATAAAATAGGAGACCTCATCAAAAATCGGGATCCACTGCAAAGAGGTTTCTCAGAAGGCTCTCCATTCGTGGCTAAGATAGTGAGCTTCCCTACCCCAGCCAAGTTCAAGCCACCTACAGTGACTCCCAAGTATGACGGTAGCACCAACCCTGTACATCATATTGAGATGTACCAGTCCACGGTGGACATTTACTCAATACCAAATGAGATGAAATGCCAGGCCTTCTCTGGGACTTTAACGAGAGCTGCACACATCTGGTTTACCTCTCTTTCGAAGAACTCAATAGAGAACTTTAAGGGTTTGGCTGAACGATTCATTCACAACTTATGTTTTGGGATAAGACCTCAAAAGAAGACAACCCACTTGTTGTATGTCAAGCAAGGCAAGAATGAGAGCCTAAGAGACTACATTTCTAGATTTAACAAAATGAAACTTGAGGTTGAAGACTACGAAGAGAATATAGCCATGATCGCCCTCATAGGAGGTCTTAAGAAAGGGAAGTTGTTATGGAAACTTACGGAAGACCCTCCCAAGTCCATGACAGAGCTGTCGGCAACTGGGGGCAGGGTCATGAACGCTGAAGAGGCCATGGCTACAAAATACGAGGATGAGAATGGCGGTAGCAGTGGAAAGTTCCAAAGAAAAAAGGATGGAAAGAAGAGATCAGCCGACAATAAGTTCGCACCCTATACCCCTCTAACTGTGAGCTGCGAACACATCCTCAATGAGATCAAGAATGACCGATTGCTGAGATGGCCAGAGAAGTTAAAAGCTCCTCCACACAAGAGAAATAAGACCTTGTGGTGCGAGTTCCACCAAGACCATGGCCATGTTATAGACAAGTGCTTCGCTTTAAAGAATGAGATTGAAAAGTTGCTAAAATCTGGTAAGTTGAGGAAGTAAGTTGATGGTAAGGCTCGTAAGAGGGAAAAAGATGACCCAAAAAAGAAGATAAATGACAAATGTCGCGACTATGCCCCAACAAGGAGAGATGATGATTCGGATGGCGATGATGAAGACAATCCGGACCTTCCACCTAAATATGACAACACCCCAGTAAAGAGGGTTGGTATGATCTCCTTTGGTGTTAACACCATATGCGGAGGACTTGCAGGGGGTGGTTCTGAAGTGGCTGACTGAAAAGCTTATGTGGCGGAGGCCAAGTCAGTGGCCAAGCGAGAAGTGGTAAATCTGACGTCTTCCGAAGCTAAGCAGAAGAGAAAGAAGGTGGATATGGATAATCTTATAGTTGGGTTCTCCCAACTCGACTTCAAAGGCATCCTAGATCCGCATGATGACCCTTTAGTAATCACAATAAGGGTGCATGGGTGAGAGGTACAGAGAATCCTCGTAGATGGAGGAAATTCAGCGGATGTAATGTTCTGGCCCTGCTTTAAGAGCCTTGGCCTCAGCAGAGCAAGGTTGGTACCCTATCATCATCTGTTAATGGGCTTCAGTGATGAAAAATTCCATCCGTTGGGTATATATGAGATGGACATGAGAATGGGCGATGAGTGGCCTAAGAGGTTAACCCGGAAGATCAATTTTTTCGTTATGGATGAAAATGTCTTTTCGGCAAAACAACAGCCATACAGATGTATTAGCAAGGTTAGCTTCGGCGATAAGGACAGACATCAGAAGGACAGTCCCTGTTGAGATCTTGCCCAAGGCGACCATTGAAGAAGAAGAGGTCAGTAACCCTTGCCTCAACTTGAACCTAGGGGACTCGTGGATGGATCACCTTATCAGATATATCAGAGAGGGAGAGCAACCGAAATCAAAGTTAGAGTGGAGGAAACTGAGGTACAGAGCTGCAAAGTTCTCAATAGTCGGAGACGTCCTATATAAGAAGGGATTCCTATCACTTATCCTCAGATGCGTTCATCCCATAGAAGTTCCCCGCGTCCTATAGGAGGTACACGAGGGTTCTTGCTCCAGTCATATAGGAGGAAGACCTTTGGCTAAGAGGATTATTACACAAGGATACTGGTGGCCGACCTTGACCAAGGATGCTGCAGCCTGCGTAAAGAGGTGTGATAAATGTCAGAGATTCTCCACTATCCCCCATCAACCTCATTATCCTATGACATCAATAAGTTCCCCTTGGCCATTCGCAGTATGGGGAATTGACTTAGTGGTTCCCCTGCCAAGGGCTGTAAATAACTATCGATTTCTGATAGTCGCCATTGATTACTTCTCCAAATGGGTAGAGGCTGAACTGATGATCACGATTACAGAGCAAAAGACCTTCTAATTTATTTGGAAGAACATCATATGCAGACATGGCCTCCTAAACACCCTCATCTCGAACAACGGAACCCAGTTCAAGAATTCTTCTTTGGAAAAATATTACGAAAGAGTTGGGATAAAGCAATTCTTCTCTTCTCTTGGCTGACCTCAGGCAAATGGTCAGACCGAAGTCACAAATAGAATAATCCTTGACGAGATCAAGAAGAAGTTAGAAGAATCTAAGGGTAGATGGACTGAAGAGGTTTATGCTATGCTATGGGCCTATAGAACAACGGCTAGGACACCGACGGGGGAAACCCCGTTTATGTTAGCACATGGCTCGGAGGCCATCATACCAATAGAAGTAGGGCTTACTAATCATAGGGTTCAGACCTATGACCCTGAGAGGAATGGTGAGGAGAGAAGACTTGACCTTAATTTGACCGAAGAGAGAATGAGAAGACGCATAAATTAAGCAGGCAGCTTACCAGCAGAGAACAACAAAATTCTACAATCAAAGGGTAAAATCAAGACCCATAGTTGTAGGAGACCTGATGTTGAAGAAGATGTTGTAGAAAGTGAACAAGATTCATCCGAATTGGCATGGCCCTTGCAAAGTGGTTGAGGAGGTTGTGCCCAGGACCTACAGGCTAGAAAACCTTGAAGGGGAGCCTTTTTCTAATCCTTGGAATGCCGATCATCTAAAGAAGTATTACATATGATGTTGCAAGAGTTTCCATGTAAAATGTATCATCTTATGAAGAGGCTATTAATGAGAAGATCGGTTCCCGCATCAATTCTTGGTTCATTATGCTCTAGTGGTAAAATTTATGGGGATAACATCTTAGGTGATGACCTCAGACCTTTAACATCATTAACTTGGTGAATATTTTATGAGGGTAATGTCTTAGTTGATGACTGTAGACCTTGACATCATTAATTTGGTGAAGAATTTATGAGGGTAACATCTTAGTTGATGACCTCAGACCTTAACATCATTAACTTGGTGAATATTTTATGAGGGTAACATCTTAGTTTATGACCTCAGACCTTGACATCATTAATTTAGTGAATAATTTATGAGGGTAACATCTTAGTTGATGGACTCAGACCTTAAAAATCATATTTGGTGATAAGGTCTGAGGTGAACATCATACTTTGACGACCTCAGACCTTGGACATCATTAATTTGGTGAATATTTTATGAGGGTAACATCTTAGTTGATTACCTCAGACCTTAACGTCATTAATTTGGTAAATATTTTATGAGGGTAACATCTTAGTTGATGACCTCAGACCTTAATATCATTAATTTGGTGAAAAATTATTTATGGAGGTGAACATCATACTTTGATGACCTCAGACCTTTAACATCATTAACTTGGTGAATATTTTATGAGGGTAACGTCTTAGTTGATGACCTCAGACCTTGACATCATTAATTTGGTGAAGAATTTATGAGGGTAACATCTTAGTTGATGACCTCAGACCTTAACATCATTAACTTGGTGAATATTTTATGAGGGTAACATCTTAGTTGATGACCTCAGACCTTGACATCATTAATTTGGTGAAGAATTTATGAGGGTAACATCTTAGTTGATGGACTCAAACCTTAAACATCATATTTGGTGATAAGGTTTGAGGTGAACATCATACTTTGACGACCTCAGACCTTGGACATCATTAATTTGGTGAATATTTTATGAGGGTAACATCTTAGTTGATGACCTCAGACCTTAACATCATTAATTTGGTGAATATTTTATGAGGGTAACATCTTAGTTGATGACCTCAGGCCTTAAACATCATATTTGGTGACAAGGTCTGAGGTGCACAACATACTTTTATTACCTCAGACCTTGAACACCATTAATGTGGTGAATATTGTATGAGGGTAACATCTTAGTTGATGACCTCAGACATTAACATCATTAATTTGGTGAATATTTTATGAGGGTAACATCTTAGTTGATGACCTCAGGCCTTAACATCTTTAATTTGGTGAATATTTTATGAGGGTAACATCTTAGTTGATGACCTCAGACCTTAACATCATTAACTTGGTGAATATTTTATGAGGGTAACATCTTAGTTGATGGACTCAGACCTTAAACATTATATTTGGTGATAAGATCTGAGGTGAACATCATACTTTGACGACCTCAGACCTTGGACATCATTAATTTGGTGAAAATTATTTATGAGGGTAACATCTTAGTTGATGGACTCACACCTTAAACATCATATTTGGTGATAAGGTCTGAGATGAACATCATACTTTGACGACCTCAGACCTTGGACATCATTAATTTGGTGAAAATTATTTATGGGGATAACATCTTAGTGATGACCTCAGACCTTATAACATCATAATTTGGTGACAAGGTCTGAGGTGAGACATTATACTTGGATGACCTCAGACCTTAGACATAATACGGTGAAAAATTATGTTGAGACTTCAGACCTGAACACACATTGCATGACAAAGAAAATCATTCGAAAAACATCCAGCAAATAACGAAATAAAGCCCTCCTCAGAGGTTGATATAGACAAAGAGTTACAAGTTACAAGGTAACTGGGCTTGCAATCAAAGGTTACAGTTTGAAATGCATAATAAAAAGTTACAAAAATCTTCACAAAAATGGCCCAAGGGACTGCAGCTACATTGTGGGCATCCTCGGCCTCATTCCCTTGGCCGATGTTGGTCACCTCGGCCCCATCATCTCGGAGGTTGGCACCCTCAATCTCTGTAACATCCAGTGGCGTAGTCTCTGCAGGGGCAGCACCTTCCTCCTCAACCTTTTGAAGGGCTTGGGCAAATTGAGGGTTGGCAAAGTCCAAACCAATGAAGTCAGAGGCTTTCAAACTCCCTGACTCCTTCTCTTTAGCAGCCGCTCCAATTTTGGGTAATATAGCACTTTTTCTCTCTTTAACTTGGTTCTTAATTAACATTGAGGACAATGCCAGGTTTTAAGTTAGGGGGTGTGGGATATTCTATCCATTTATTTAGTTAGCCCATGTTTTTGCTCACATGTTAGTTACTTACTATGCTTTTCTTAGAAAAATTAAAAAAATTCAAAATGATTTTCTTTTTTTTTTCTCCTTTTTTGGGCATTTTGCCTTTGTTTCTCATGATAAATTTCAATAATTGCCTGATCCAATAGACAACCCAATGATGTCTGTTCTCGATTTTAGAAGTTATTAGACTTTAGTCCTCACTTATTGATATTATGAATAACTTAATGAATTAAACTTTAATCCCATGAGCACATGCATTTTTCTTGTTATATTGATTTGGTTTAAGATTTTTATAACTCAATAATCTTTTGTTGCATTGTATATACTTGCACCGAGTGAGATTAGAGACTTATCTTCATTTGTGAGTGTATACACTATTCTTTCCTCTTTGAAAACGTTGAATTCTTTGGTAATCTCTCTATTCTTTCATTTGATCGTTCATTAATTGAGTTTATATATTGTTTTGACTCGAGAATTGCGTAAACTTTTGGAAATGATCATAGTCCATCTTTGTTATATCACCCATATCAGCCTTGACCTCACCATTTATGTCTACCCTCGTCAACCCCTTTAATCCTTAATAATAGCCTTTCGTTTCATAACCCCAAATCCCATTACCAACTCCAAATTGGAGTTTTAAACCATATCTACACTTTCCATACCTTTGTTTGGAATGTTACTTGGTATTGAATGATGTTGTTGTGTTGCGTTTGCAATTTAGGCATGTGAGAGTGAGAAAAGTAAAGAAAAAGGATGTGAAAAAAAGATGAAAAAGAGAAAGTAAAAAGCGAAAGAAAACAAAAAAAAAAGAAGAAAAGAAGAAAAGAAAAGAAAGAGAAATTTGTTTATGTTGTATATAGTGTTCAATAAGCTTTGTTTACTCTCCCCATTGTTATATTCAATGCCTTTTATGGAACTTATTTTCCAATTTTTGATATTGCCCGCATTTTCCATTATTTCAAGTTTTCATTCTGAACACTTTGAATCCGTATATACATTCCTCTCATTTCGTACCCTAGCCAAACCGACATTATAACCCTGTTAAAGTCCTATGTGATCTTAAGTTGATGTAATTCAAAGGTTCAAAATAGTTTTGGTAATCTGTGAAAATACATTTCGTCTCCTTTAATGAGCGGTATCTTTCATTGAGATTATAATTTTTCATTTTATATATAGCGTTCTTCATTTGTGACATGTGTGCAGCCTAGTTTTCATTTACATTTACTCTTTATGCCCGCATGTTCCGTGTGTTACCTCCCAGTTTCGAGTAAATTCACTTGATGAGTGTAATGCCCGTGAGGATTGAATATATATTTGCTTTATTTAGTATTCAATTTATTTAAGTTTTCGCCAAATCACACTTTTCATGTGCTCGCTCCCCTCCCACATTTTAAGGTTTCAATTATATGAGGTGCATTCTATAGTGTTAATGATTTTGAACTTTTTTTTGAATTCGTTCACTGTGCTAAGAACGCGTATGAATTTTTTTTCGTATTGTTGGGCTTATGGCATGTGATTGGGAATATTTTGAGGAAACCATATGATGTTTGTGGGTTTTATCCCTGAAAACCTTCACGAGACGACACTCCTCCACTAGGATAACCTAGGGGTTTAACGGCTTATTGCATATGCTAAATGCAATCATGTTCCCTACGAAACTGGCATTTATATTTCGATGCATATATACGTCTTGTACTAGCAATGTTTAAGTTAGGGGGTGTGATTCATATCGAATACTGAATATTTTTGCCCTACATATCTATGCATTCTAGCACTTTTACGGTCCTTAATGCCTATATTTATGCTCATTAACCAGACAACCTTGGATTTGGTTATATACATGCTTTGCAGGGGTTAATTATGCTTTTGTAGGTATTGGAACGCTAAAAGTGAGGATCCGTTGCATTTAGGAGAAGTTCCGTCGTCGGACGCTACTTTAAGGGCATTTTAGTCAACTCACATTTCATCTCCAGCTCATGGAAATTCCACGGATGCGTAGTTCATTGATTTAGCGTCGCTTGGCCGTAAACGGTGCATCGTTGGGAGTTCGAAAGAGGAAGCTATGGCCATTTCCGTTTGTAACCTTTTCCCCCACTTCATGGACCAAACAAGGCTGAGAAACAGAGTACCGATCGACCGTGGTTTGAGGTTTTGCCATGGAAAGGAGACAGTTTGCTTTTAATTGAAGGCGCGATCTACCGGACCCCTGGCCGCGGTCGACCGCGTATGCCAGATATTTGTTGATTGTCTTCTTTTCTTTTCTTTTTCCTTCTCTTTTCTATTTTTATTCCAACTTACTAGATAAACCAATTTTGGTTTTCTATTTTGAGATACTTAGTTTTAGAAGATATTTTAGGTTACGGTTTGGAGGTGGAGATCTCATTCTTCTTCCTCTCTTGGTTTGACACCCATTTGGGTTTGTAAGTGTGCACTATTCATCTTCCCTACCAATTAATTTAGTTTGTATTTCTTTAATTCTTGATTTGTTGTTAATTTACTTGCTTTCTAATTTAGTTTACTTTCTTTATTTACATGCTTTCATTTATCTCTTTCTAGTGTAGTTTTATCGCGTTTATTTACCGCATTTTTAATATGCTTTCTAGCTAAGTTAGTCTAGGTTGTGTCGGATTGAACTCACTCCGGGTTCACATGTTGCTTTGCTTTGGTGATGGAGTATTACGGGTATATTTTGAGTGCGTTGTCCTAGTTATTACGCCTAGGAGATTTGACGGGGTATATCATGTATGCTCCGTGCTTACGACCTTGCGTGCATAATTTCAGGGGTATTTGTTGACGCCAAAATCATATTCGACTGTTATGAGAATTTGGGTGTGTGACAAATCTTGATTTAATTAACTGTCAAAACGAGATGCAATCATAATAACTCGCCGACCCATGTAACCATTTTATACTAGTTAACTCGGGTGGGGGATATTCGACGCAACCTATAGTTTTTACTCGCTTTGTTAATCTAGTTTAAACATACTCGCCTAGATTAATCTTTCCCTTTTGTGCATCTTTTACTTTTTGTGTATAATCATCTTTTACACTTTTATTTCTGAAGTATTAAACCTTATAAATTCTAGCAACTCGTCTTTGTGGATTTCGATACCTGGACTTGGCCACTATACTCACTTGTTGAGGGTAGTCATAAGTTTAGGTTTTTGTATAGTTCAGGTGAGATGAATTCAACACGACTGGCGCGCCGGTGACGCTCGCACTGCGGCGAAACCGTGCCTATCAGGTATTATATTCTCCCCTTTAAATAATGTAATTCCACCCTCAAAATAAAAACACCCCTGCCCAGAAGAGTTTTAGATATTTCTCTCGCCTATTACTCTCTGCCACATTGTTGTTCCCCTAGTGAATGCAGACAAACTAAATGACTATGGAACGAAGAATTTTCTCCTTGTGATACAAATTGCAAAATGTCTCTCTTTGTAACTCGTATTGGGGTGAAGCTCTATTTTACCCAGATAAATGTGTTAGTATACTTTATCGTGTCTAAGGAGTGTTAGCAATATAAAAATGTGGAACACATCGTGTACGTGCTAAAGATTATCAAGCAGGGCTAAATAATAAGCAATCGGTCCCACTCAGTTGATGATAGTGAATTGCCCAATATATCAAGAAGCTAACTTCCCTTTCCTCCTGAAAGGAGTATGAGTTGGGTACACCATGTGACATGACACATGGAAATTACAAAGTTGTAATCAACAAGTCATCAAGAGATCACATAATAGTTAAAGGAAAATCAAGGAAGATAACAATAAAGATGGTCCGATACATTTTTAATGTAACTCAACTACCCTAAGAATAAAATCAAGAACAACGATCGATTATCATGAGAGAGGCATTCGATTCTAGGACACTTGTATCTATAAATAATCACGACCTAGTGTTCAAGGGAAATAAATGACACATTATTGTATCCATGACTTAGACTCCCAGCTAATAACCCTAAAACTCCAAGTTATCTTCTTCCTCCCCTTCTAAAATTAATAATATTTAATTATCCCTTCCCCGTGGATATATGCAGACTCACCTATCGCACGATGTATATTTGTGTCTTATTTAATATCGCACTCATATTTGGGGCCAAGTTAATATTTAATATTATTATAGGATTGACACCCCCTGAAATTTGGTGTTGTCTATAGAAAAATATTTGGATCCCCACCACTAGTGAATCCCAAACCTCATTCAATATGAGTGACAATCAGTCCTATCATTCTCATTCAGGGAATCTTGTTCGATCAGAAGTTTGGATTGTAAGGAGGGGACAAACTCCTTCCAGATCCCATCCACCTCCCATTAATCCTACTCCGTCTATAGATACACTTGTCAAGATTCCAATATCACCTTTGTTTAACCTTTGCGATGAACGATTGAATAAGTGAGATGGGGAGAATGCTCGATTGAATAGGAAACTAACCGACCATAATGGCAGAGCCTCTAAATACAAGAATCCACAGGCGATACGCTCTAAATATAAATGGGATCGTTCTTTTATTTGAAAAACTGTGAACTATGGTATAGGCTCAGATTAACCGTTTGAATACAGTCACGTTAACTATTCGTCTAAATTTAGGCCATCGAGGTAGAACGCTGGTCATGATGTTTTGCAATTCTAGAGCTTATTGGAAGTTCTAAATCCAGCTCCACTTCTGAAGTTTGCATTTAGTAAACATACTCTACTTATTAAGTTCATCCTTCGTAATTATAAGCACTGTGCTTACGTTCCCTTCTTCCATTTCTAACTTTTCCATCCCATTTGCAAGGATTTTTATTTTATGTAGTTTGGTTTTATGAATTTTTTGAGTGGCATATCGGTGTGTTTGAATCCCTTTCCTCCTATGTTTTCCATGTGACCAGGGCACTTGATAATGGTTTATAATGCTTTGGATTGTTTTTAATCATGCTTGTATGGAGTTGTTCAAACTTGATTTGCTAAATGGATTCATTTTGTATATGCCTCTGCACAAACTTGCACAAGTTCTTTTGGATTTTAACTACTTATGTTACATGAGATAAGTGAGGTGTTTTCCTATTAATCTTGTCATATACATGTCAATTTGATTAGGAGATTTGTGCATGTAAGAAGCATTGCCCAAGAGATTATTTTTGATTTAAAAATATGTGTGCGCAATAGAAAAAGGATATAAAGGGGGTAAATCTCCTTAGCGTGAAAGCCCACCATTCAAGAGCCTAAAAGAAAAGAGGGGTAAATGAAAAAAAATTGTCAACGCCAAGTTTTGCATTTATCTCAAAAGTGTGACATTGGGGCAATCCCATTCTCCTCCTCCTTGGGGTTTCTGTGCTCGCACGCGCGGTGGGGAAAGAAAGAAAAAGAAGGCCTCGCGACCTTTCTAGGGGCGCTTCGACCTTCGTTGATGTGGGTTGATATAAAGAGATAGATTTACCGACCTATTTTGCCCAAAACAGGCAACAAAAATGTTGTCGTCTCGAGAGAATAGCATCAAAGACATACTGATGCTTGCGAAACCAATTAGTTCAAAGGTTCGGGTGTTAAGTTGTCGAACGGGAAGGTGTTAGGCACTCATCCTGCCCTTTCGGTCTCTAATGGGCATGTGCTATTATTCTCCTTAATAACTTTATGAAGTGTGTGTTCGTGTATATATAGATGGAAAATGGAATCACTCGACTCGCATCATGGAAAGAGGCGGAGTAAAGTCATCCGTATGAGTGTTTCCAAAATAGTTATTCAAAACATAATGTGTGAGAACATAGGGATGTCGATTGTTATGGTGAAACCATAATTTGTGTTAGATAAAGTGCGAATAAGAATAAGAAGTATAATATGTAAAAATAATATATGAATAAAAATAGGAAAAGAGGAACTGAGTCTTGAGTTTTGACCCGAGACGCCTAAGTAGCCTAAAAAGGCATCCAAGTCCATGTGGTTCACAAGCAATATGAAGGTGGGGTTTATCCCACAAATCCAACTGGGTATTTTATTTATATGTGTGTGTGTGCGTAGAAAAAGGATATCTTGATTTGAGAAAATGTGGTGAAGAATCCCGTTTGGAGTTTATAAGCAAGCCCTATTTTTCTTGATTTTTTTTATATAGAAAATATGTTATGTTCAATACTACTAATAAAAAGTGGTATTATTAATATGTGTGTACTAACAAAGATGAAATACTACAGTAAGTATTAGATAACTAATGCAAAAAAGGGAAATTAAAAGAGAGAGAATAATGTTTGGACCTTCTTTAGAGACTTGAAGGTTGATATTGAGTGTTGAAAAGGCTTCACTTGCAAGTGGATGGAGGTGGTAGGAGGAGAGGGAAAGGTTTTTGGCTAAATTGGGTGTGAAAGGGATGGAAATGGAACGTGGAGGAAAGATTTTAATAGAGAAACCACGCAGACTTTGGGAGAATGTTGTTGAGATCACTGAGAGGGATGCGTATGAGGTGCCTTTCAAAGTGAGCTAATGCTCTCCTTATACAGGGTCAAGCATGTACCGATCGCCATTGTACTTGACCCGTCTATCGACAGGCATCCCCAGACACGCCGATAGGTAGGGAAATGGGTTTGCCATTCGACAACCTCATGCTGATTTCTCAAAAAAATGATCATAAAATGCAATTCATAAGTCCAAATCGTGCACTGGGCATACCATTGGATATTCTATTGAGATACCTTTAATAATACATTGGGATGCTCCCGAGTTCGGGAGTTGACTTTGGTCAAACGGGCTCGAAAGCGCCAGATGATCTTGTAGACAAGAGATTCTCGGAGGAAAATGGATCTTTTATTCAAACTCTAAGACTGATTCACGCACGGAATAGACCATTGGAAAGGTTATTTAGATATCTTCAAATATTCATTCAATATCGTTCTGTTCGGAGAGTTGACCTTGGTCAAATGGGGCTCGAAAGTTCCCGATGACCCTTTGAAGTAAAATGGGTCATTCATTTGTATCGTAAGGTTGATTTGTGCATGGGGGAATGGTTGGAAAGGGTATTTAGAGACCTTTGAAGATTCATTAAGTCTCATTCGAGCCAAAGAGTTAACGAGGGTGAAACAAAGTCTAGGAGTGCCCGGTGGCCTCCGATTCAGTTTTCGGGGGAAAAAGGAGTGTCCGTCTGAACTGTAGGGTCGATTCATGAATGGGGAAGATAGTTAGAATGGGGATTTAGAGCATTTAGAAGATTCATTGAGATTTTTCTTGGGTAAGGAAGTTGATAGGGGTAAAAAGGGGTCTGGAAGCGCTCGATGGCCTCGAGATCAATTTTTGACAGTAAAACGACTCGTTCGTCCGAATCGTAAGGTCAATTAGTGCACGGGGAAAAATGTTGGAAAGGGTATTTAGATTCCTTCGATGATTTATGTACCTTTCACTCTGATGAGAAAGTTGACTGGAGTCAAACAGAGCCCCGGAGCTCCCGGGGGCCTCTAGATCGGTACTTGGAGTATGATCCAGGGTTTTATGGTGAATGGGGAAGTGTTAGGGACCTAAGGAGAGTCTTAGGGGGTCCTAGAATTTGATGCCTATAGATTCCCTCGATTAGTGAGCTTGGAACACGTGAAATTCATCGAATAAATACCACATGGATGATTAGGAAAATGGTCAATTTTGCGGACCAAAGGGATGAGGATGACCAATTCAGAGGGCCGAAGTCAATTCTGAGGACCTGTGGTTGTGTTGGGGATGACCAATTATGTGGGTCGAGGTCAATTATGAGGACCTAAAGTTAAGAAGATATATTTTAAGGGTCAAGTTCAATTATGAGGACCTAAAGTTGAAGAGACCAATTATGAAGGCCGAGGTTAATTCTGACGATCTAAAGTTGGATGATAGATTTTGTAGACCGAGTTCAATTTTGAGGACCTAAAGTTGAAGGGATCGATTCTTAGGGTCGAGGTTAATTTTAAGGAACTAAAGTTATGACGATCGATTCTGCAGGTCTAGATCAATTATGAGGACCTAAAATTGTGACGATCGATTTTGAGGGCCAAGATCAATTATGAGGACCTAAAATTATGACGAGCGATTCTAAGGGTCGAGGTTAATTCTGAGACCTAAAGTTATGATCGCCAATTCTACGGGCCGAGGTTAATTTTGAGGACCTAAAGTTGTGACGATCGATTTTGAGGGTCGGGGTCAATTATGAGGACCTAAAGTTGTGACGATCGATTCTGAGGGCTGAGGTTAATTATGAGGACCTAAAGTTGTGATGACCGATTCTGAGGGCCGAGGTCAATTCTAAGAACCTAAAGTTTAGGAGATCGATTCTGAGGATTGAGATCAATTTTGAGGACCTAAAACCGGGGCGACCGATTCTGAGGGCCAAGGGTAATTCTAAGCACCTAAAGTGGTGACGACCGATTCTGAGGGTTGGGGTTAATTATGAGGACCTAAACTTTTGACACGGTGAGGTTTGATCTTTGGGGAGTCTTTTTTACTTGCGATTTCATTAAGGATTGTGTTGTTTTAAGATTCAACCGGGGAAAGACATCTGACTGGGGATTATGTATTTTGAGAGGAGATAGTTTGGCTAGGGAAGTTGAAAGTCTTACGATAGATGGATTGGTAGAAAGCTTGGTTAGGGATTCCGTTGGGGATTTAGGGAAGCATTTATTTTTGGGTTCCGTTGGGGAATTGGAGAAGTATTTGGGGTTCGCTGGGGAATTGTAATGGACTTTTGAGATGCACCATTTTACGGCACATGATTAGGGTTTGGGGGTAAGAGTGTAATATTGATCATGTTGGGGTTTGTAGGAGCTTAAAATGATTTTCTTGGTGAAGAAATGTTCTATTATTTGTTTAGCATTTTTAGGAATTTTTCGTAGAATTTTTGGATTTTTTTATAAATTTTTGTACAAAATTTCAGGGACATGCCGATCGACATGGGGTAGGGGTTACCGTTTGGCAATTGTCACAGACTCATGGGCTTCCTTGGGCAGAGAAATAGGTAGGTTCCGATAGGTATGAGCAGGGGTCTGCCGATCGGCATGCCGTTTAAACTCTTATAAAAATGGGGCAAACTTTCGTCATTTTTCACATCTTTCTGAATCTAAATCTTCTGCTTCTTCTCTCTAAAATCCATTTCTAAGTCTTTCTTTCTTCAAGACTTCAAATGGCGGGTTCTCCCAGTAGTGAGGGATATGAGTGGTTGAGTGTTGATGATTGGGCGGGCCTAAAGCGGCGAGCTAGGGTGCCTTTTGCTTTAAGGAATGAAAATTCCTTTGACTTGTTTGAGCCAGTAGTTGAGGATCTTTTTCCTCTATGTGAGCTCTCACACCACCGCTCTTCTAGGGTGAGGAACCCTAATGTTTGTGTAAGTATAATGACCTTTGGCATTCTTTTTTTCTTTTTCTTCTTTTCTTTGTTTTCTTGTGCTTATGAAAAGGTATTTCTTTCTTTTCGGTTTCGACAAACTGACATCGCTCCTTAGAGCCTGCGTTCTAGGGGGGATGATGGGGTTGAAGGATGTCTGAAAGAGTCTTTTGCAACGGTGTGCTGGGTAGTTAATTCTGTTGGCTTTGGCCGTCTGGCATAAGCTTTGGACAAGATGCCGCATTCTACTACATATTTATACGCGTTGGGAGAGAGGTAGTAGGACACTACCCACACCATTCACTTGGATTTTAAGGAGATGATTGTGACTCTCATCGACGTTAAATAGATGCTGATGATAGATTGCGAGATTGTGCAAATAAAGGTGGACCGTACTACGAGGTTGACGTCAGAGGTAATTTATGCAGCTTTGGGGGATGTGGGTAAGATAGTTATTGGAGATTCTATCCATATTTCGTCTCTGATGGATGTGCTTTTGAGTCGAAGGATTGATGAGACTGATGGACGGTAGGTGAGATATATGGTCCGGTTATTTATTTTTCTTATATTGGCTGGTTTCTTAGTGGCGACGTCATCCATCTCTGGTTCTTGAAATTTTTGAGGATCTATCTAATGTCTCGCCTTATGATTGGGGGAGCCTGACCTTGGCGACCCTTTATTCTTCTCTGGATACATTCAGTCGGTGCTGTTGACAGACATTTACAGGGGCCACGCACCTTTTGAAGGTAATTATTGCCTTTTCCTTTGTTGTATTTTCTTATATTTTTTTTGCTAATTCTTGTCCTTTCTACAGACGTGGTTCTATAAGGTGATTGGGATCAACGCCAAGTTGATAGCAGTGAAAGATGAGGACTTCGGGGACTTCTGCCGGGTGTATCGGTGGTGAAAGTCTAATAGGCGGTCGAACCAATCCTTGTCTCTAGCGACCGCGCGATAGGCTTTGAACACGGTAACGAGTGATCATGTTACTTTTTTTTTTTCTTTTGAATCTTTTTTTGATATTTTATTTCTTTGCATGAATACTGGTGCTTTTGTCGGGGTTTGCAGGTGACCTTTTACCCCTGGGGGATGCTCTTCAAAACACAGGGGTGACAGGCATGCATGCATAGATGAGGAGGCTGATAGTGCATGAGTTCAGGTACTCCTGGTACCTGGGAGATGTCAGATGAGGCTAGGATGGCGGTGTTGCTTGGCGAGGCTTATTCTCTCTACACGGATACGGTTTGCGACTTATGACTTCCTGGATTTTGTAACGAGCTGAATGATGTCGTCATGTATTTATGATGTGGTAAACATGCCTCTGCCTCCTACAGCGTTGGGCAGGGGTATAAGGAGGCCAATGGGATCCGCCCACAACAGCGGTGTCAGCAGTAGAGGAGGCTCCTCTCATTCAGGTTACTTCTCTCTCATATCATTTCTAATTGACTAAAGAGGAATCACTGAGCTTACCGCACCGCCCTACTGCGGCGGATCTGGGGTTCATGGGGCTACAGAGGACGCACTTCAACCCGAGGTATATTTTTCTCTTTTCTTTTCTTGTCTCCTTTTTATTCTTTCTTTGATTTTTACTGACTAATTTTCCTTTTGAAACTGTTTCTTTGCTTGCAGCATGTTCAAGTGTCGACCACTTGGCTGAAGGACATGAGGGACTAGGTGGCTTCTGTAACTGCCTATATCAAGGACTGTGTTCCTTTTTGTCTGGTTTCGCCCGCTGGCTCGAACGAGGGATCAGGCTCGAGGAGTGGAGGTTCTACAGCTTGTCATCGGGGGGAAGCGTGTCCACCGCAGGGATTGAGGGTTTAGAGAGAGAGAGAGAGGGTTTGGGCTGAGTTCCATTTTGTATTTTTTGTTTCTTGTTCTACCTGAAAAAATGTAATCGTACAATGTCAATATATACGAAGAGGATTTTTTATTACTCATTCCTGTTTTAATGACTTATTCTATATGTACTTTTTACTTTGCTACTGAGACTGTAAAAATGATAGGATATCTATTTAGAAAAGAGATTAAATAAATCAAGGTAAAGACTTGTGATGAAAAATGATGGGTAAAAAAGGACAAGTTTTGAGGAAATAACCTGGGGTCTTAAAATAAGGATTTTTTTTACTTTTTGATTTTGACAAAAAAGGAAAGATATAATTTTCTAAAATAAGGGGGTCGCCGATCGACATACCCCTTGTCCTGCCTATTGGCATAGGGGTCCGGTCAAATCAACCTAAGGCTTTGATTACACCTTCTTGTAGCCCAACGTGTTTGGTAGGGTAGGCTTTATTTCAGACTATTTTGTCTTTTTGTCTTTAGTCACGACCTTTGTGTATAAAAGGGGGTTAATTTGTTTTTCATTCATTCACATTTTCTCTTATTTCTCATTTCTTGCTTTCTGTCCTATTATTTCCCAAATGGCTCTTCCAATGCATATAGAATTCTCCTTATACCTCGAGATTCTAAAAGCCATGTGCTTGTATAACGTAGACTATGAAGCCTTCAATTTGCATCGGGTCTCTTTGTGGCTTAATTGGACTATTAATTGGAACATGTGGGCGGCGACAACGCAATTTTGGTACCCTGAAGACCACATTTGTTGCTTTTGTTTAGAGGAGGTATGTTCGACCTATAAGGAATTGTCCGTTATATTATGAATTAATCCCAGCGTAGCGGCAGCTATGCTCGAATTTTCTTGGTCTCCTCGGGTGTTGTTAGCAAAGTTGCTCTGCATTCCCCCTTTGATGGCTCAGTCGTTGGTCATTGGGAGGATGATCTCTCTTTCGCCCGTCATGTATTATGTGCGTTTGAGGGATTTTAACGACGTGGTCCATGCCCGAGATGTTACCTTGGGCCTAACTTTGAGGCTCTTACTGGTGACAGGGGACCTAATAGTGGACCCTCAGTTTGCTGCAATCATAGCATGGATGTCTTATTACCGCAATCCTACGGTGGTGATACTGGAGGAGACCCTGAACGGTCTAAATACCTTGCAGGAAGGCCGCTCTATTTTTGAGAGAGGGAGCCCAGTGATGCTATTCATGTGGTTAGCCAAGAGATTTCATTTGGCAGTTCCCCCTGAGTATCCCTTGGCAGCCGTGCCAATTTTTTTTACTCGATACTCATCAGTTTTGACCCATCCATAGAGAATTAGGTAAATTGGTTAATGGAGCATGGAGCTCCATGCCTTCACTGGTCGGTGCCATGGTGGGGAGAGATGCAGCCCATTCTAGGTTAGAAGAATGCCGGTACATTCGGGCACTAGACTTCTTTCCTGTAGAAGACTTGTGCCTTGACCTCGGCTTTCTCCAGCATCAACGTCATCTCAGCCTCAGCTGAGACCAGGATGATAGACTCTAGGCCGAGACCCCCAGATGACATCTACCGTATGAGCAGTATAAGATCCCAACATGGCATATCCCTCATGGACAAACCGTTATGACCAAATCTTCTTGGCACGTGAAGGAATATTTCATCACCATCCTCTACATGTGATAGTGACAGGTGGCTTCACTAGATTGTCTAGATCAGCCTACACATGCTCATTGCATGCCTGGGGTACACTACACCCCCCAAGTACTATATATACTTGCCTTCTCCTACCTTGTAGAGGGTCCTCAATGACAAACCCTAGCCAAACTCTGGTGCATTTATAGTGGAGAGAGAAAATGGAGCGATTGTATTTCTAAGGCCATTAAAGCCCTCTTCTGATAGTGATACTTACACTCACTTACACAATGGACGTAGGCAATTACCGAACCACTTATATTGGTGTGTTTCTCCTCTTCTCCCTATCTACTTCTACATATTTGTGTTGTTATTTGCTGCCATTGTTATGCTTGTTTGAGCTCTACTACCTCTTTATCTAGTGGTGTTATTTGCAGCATCATTATTTTTCATCCAGATAAGGGTCGGCCTCAGTAGGGTCGGCCATGACTTAATCATTGGCAGGGTCGTCCAGATAAGGGTCGACCTCAGTAGGGTTATCCATGGCTTAATCATTGGCGGGGTCATCCAGATAAGGGTCGACCTCAGTTGGGTCGGCCACGACTTAATCATTGGCAGGTTCGTTCAGATAATGGTCGACCTCAATAGGGTCGGCCACGACTTAATCAACCTCGGCCTGATCACTACAGCCAAGACTACATTTGCACCTATGAGTGCAAGATTATCAGTCTATTATTGGCAACCTCAGACGTCATGGCAGCAACCTTGGTCATCATGCAGTGAACTTAATACCTCGGCCTAAGGGTCATAACAGAAGATATCGGCCTCAGCTACAACCTCATAGCTATCATACAACAGCTCAGCCTCGGCCTCAGCCTCATATCTCATCACATGGTGCCTCGACCTAGTCCTCGGCCTAAGGTTCAGAAAATAAGACATTGGCGTCGGCCACAGCCTCATAGCTCTCATACAGCAGCTCTGCCTCGGCCTCAGCCTCATAGATCATCACGTTGTGCCTCGACCTCGGCCTTCTCCAGCATCAATGTCATTTCAGCCTCAGCCGGGACCAGGATGATAGACTTTAGGCCGAGAACCTCAGATGACATCTACCTTACGAGCAGTATAAGATCCCAACATGGCATATCCCACGTGGATAAACCATTATGACCAAATCTTCTTGGCACGTGAGGGAATATTTTATCACCATCCTCTATATGTGACAGTGACGGGTAGCTTCACTAGATTGTCTAGATAATCCTATATTTTCTCATTGCATGCCCGGGGGTACACTACACCCCCCAGGAACTAAATATACTTGTCTTCGCCTTCCTTGTAGAGGGTCCTCAATGACAAACCCTAGCCAAACTCTGGTGCATTTACAGTAGAGAGAGAAAGCCGAGTGATTGTATTACTAAGGCCATTAGAGCCTTCTTCTGATAGTGATACTTACACTCACTTTCACAGTGGACATAGGAAATTTTCGAACCACTTATACTGGTGTGTTTCTCCTCTTCTCCTCATCTCCTTCTACATATATGTGTTGTTATTTGTTGCCATTGATATGCCTGTTTGAGCTCTACTACCTCTTTATATGGTGGTGCTGTTTACAACATCATCATTGTTGCTTGAAAAGCTCCTCGAATCAAAATCCTCAAAATACCTACAAATATATAACAAACTCAAGTGTAGATAGATAAGTAAGGATGTCAATCCACATCAAGGGGGTACAGCTATAGACAAACTCAATTGTAATTCAATTTTTATTTTCTATTTCTTTTTTTCTTTTTTTTACTTTTTCTATTTTTTTAGCTTTTTCAATATTAAAACAATTTTGGATGAGAATGTGAATTAACACTAAACTAAATGAGAGATGAAAGCAAGTAACTAAAAAGTGAATAAAAATAATGAACAAAGTCTAACATTAAAATAAGAGACAAAATGAGGTAAATAAATGTGAGAGCAATCAAGGAGTGGGACTACACCACAAATTCTAGCTATTCTAATTAATTAATTTAATTATTTGAATTTTCCCAAATTAATATCAAAATTACAAATCAACTCTCGTTGCAAGTGTAATTTTAATAGTAATCTTTTAGAAAATTAAGTTTAACCCCCCACAACTCTAGAAAATAGATCTACACTCTTTTTAATTAATCACCCGCTAGGATCGATTTATCAAAATTTATGTAAATCTAGAAAATGAATTCCAGAGTTGAAATTCAAGGAATAATACCACACTTAAGAAACCCCTATCTCTACTTCAAATCTAAAATGGGTATTATAACTTAGAATTTCTATTTTCTCTCGAAAATCATTTACCATTTCTCAAGACGTAAATTTAAGGGTGAGGGATCAAAATTAATATTCAAAGGGAATTTGCAAGTAATCAAATTAATTAAATCAAAATAACATCAAATAAGGGTTCACCCCACCCCTTGAAATGGGGATTTAGCCTAACATGATATTAAACATGATGAACAAATAATCAAAGGCTAATAAAATGAAATAGAAGAGAAGAACAATCAAACCAAATCTCTTTGAGTGAAATTGGACTTCAATCCTTGAATTTGCACATCATCCATTCAATTCGAGCCTCCAAATGATTTTTAATAATAAAAACACACTCAATTGAATTTCTCACTAATTTATCACTCAATAATCTCTAACAAAAAAAATAAAAAATAAATTATTTACAAAATGTTCTACCTAATTTATTTTCTACTCTAACAATCTCTCTTTAGAATTCTCTCTACAAATTGATTATCTTAGCCCCTTTTCAAATTGGGTCTTCCATTCTTTAAATCGTGTGGCCATGGAGCTAGGGGTAAAAATGGGAGGATAAAGATGCAAGAGGTTATATAAGGTGTGGGTAAAGGTTAATTTAGGAATTAATAGAGGGTGCATGTGGTTTGGGTGTGGCATGGATTGTGTGAGGTAAGGAAGGAATATGGGTGAGGGTATTGGGTGACAAAATTTGATTTGGTTAAAAAGGATATAATAGGAAATGGGGGTTTAATAATATGTGAGGGGCATTTAGGGAATATGGGATAAAAGGGGATTAAAACATGTGGGAGCTTTTGTTTGTATTTTTGGTTTTGTTTTGTAATAGGTAGAAAAAATGATTTTGGCATTTTCATTTGGAGAAATGGGTCTTTAAATTGAGGTGGGAAGTGGGTCAAATGGGTTTTGGGTAGAGATGGAGGTCGGGTGTGGTTGGATTGAACTCGGATCAGGGGAGGCGAGGTGGCGAGTTTAGGCATCTGGAGCTACTGGGTGTCAGCGGTTGAGGTGGATCCCGGGTACAGGCTCGCCGGTATGGAATCGGAGGTAGGAAGTGTCGCCGGAATAGGTCCGGAATGAGGGTGGTTTGGGTCATGGGGTTTCGTCATGGGTTGTGGGTCGGATATTGGAATATGGGTAGGCCGACGGTTTTAGTTGGGTCGGACGGAACAGGGGATGGTTCCGGGTAATGGGGTTGCAGGTGTACGGATTGGGCAGCAAAACCGAGTTCGGGGTCCGGGGATGGGCGACGACGGGTTGGTCGGGTTGTAGCTCGGGTTGGTTTAGGGTCGCCGCGGGTTTTTTATTTTTATTTTTTTATTATTTTTTTAGCAAAGCCACCACCTACTGGTGGTGGCAGGTGGTTTGGGTTGATTGTGGTTGGAGAGGAAAGTTTGGGTGGTGTTAGTTATTGTGTTTGTTGTGGGTTTGAAATGGGAGGTTTTTGGTTATGGAGTTAGAGAGATAGTGGTTGTGTGTTGGAGAAGATGAAGTAGGGGGTATGTGGTGTGGTAGGGTGTATGGAGGTTAGGGTGTGGGTGAAGGGTGTGTTTTGAGTATGGTGAGTGTGTATGTAGGATTTGTGTGAGTGAGTGTATTGTTTGGGTATTGTATGTGTTTAACTTATGACCCCTAAAAAATTAAACTAAAACTAAATAAAAATAAAAATAACAAACTAAAAAAAATTAAAATCAACTAAAAATAAAATCCTAATTTATAAAATAAAATAAAAATAAAAACTAAAGTCCTAAAAAAAATGTAAAACCAAATAAAACTAAAAATAAATTAACTCCTAAAAAAAACTAATCCTAATAAAAACTAAAAACTAATAAAAATCAGAAATCAAAATAACACTACACTAAATAAAAAGAAGTAGAAAAATATGCAAATAAATTCTAAAAAAGTCTAAAATGAAATCTAAAAATAAAACGGCTCAAACTAAAAATCTAAGAAAAATCTAAAAAGCACAAACTAAACACACACGGGATTCGGGGTAGGTTCAGGCTCGGTTTAGGCTCGGGTAAGGTTACGGGGGAGGGAAATTAGCTCCATTTTAACTGCAAATTGTCTCGAAATATAGCTATTGACACCGCAACTGCAATTAAGCTTGCACAATGAACATTTACGCGAATAAGACCCAAATTGTCGAGAATTAACATCTAAAAATGATCTATTCGGGGTATAAAATGTACACTTTTGGGTGCTTATGACACCCCCCCAAACAGAGCGTTGCTAGTCCTCGAGCAATAAGATATAGAGAAAGAGAAAGATAAGAAACCAAAAGTGTACCACTTTCACGGGCACTTGCGATTGCACTTAGCATGTGCAACAAGCCTTTAAACCTATAGGTTGCCCTACAGGATAAGTTTTGTCTCGTGAAGGTTTGCAGGGAATATACCCCCCAAATTCTTTATTTAAAAACGACAGTCTATCTCTTATTAGACATAGAATAATCGCACAATCCATCACGAGGTAAATGTTTTGAGAAACACAAGCTAGAATGTAGAAAATGTTACCTAAGTAAATACACAAGGCACATCCTTCCTAGAACTCAACGTGTGTGGTGTGGATCAGTCAAAACGGGTCGAGTATCACAAGAGTAATATTTCCTAGATAGCCTCTTCGGAATCAACGCTTCAACTTCAAATCTCACGGATATCTCTCTCTCAAATGAACTCTTAAGATATAGGTTAGTGTATCGCTCTTGTGTGTGAGGAGGTGAGTAAATGTAAGTAAGGTCAAACGTCTCACACACATATAAGAAAGAACGTACATTAAGAAAGAAAAGTGATCTCACGAAAGAATGCTAACCACTATAGTGAGAACGTCGAGTTATTCACCACGTTGACTTTCATTTGCCCGAACACGTAGGGGAAATATGGATGATAATGGGTGAGGGGGAAATGAAATGAGGTAGGATGGTATGAGGTAGGATAGGATAAAATGGTGATGGATGAGTGATGGATATGCGATGTGAGAGAGTGTTCAATACATGAAGAACAAATGTCTTTATTACAGCAAAATAAACTACAAACTCTTTTTTTTTTCGATTTTTCTTTTTCCTTTTCTTTTTTTCTTTTTTTTTTCTATTTTTTTCTATTTTATTTTTCTCTTTTTTTTTACTCTCAACACTGAAGACATTTAACATTTGGAAAAACACTTTTTTTTCTTAAAATTGAAAGATGATATGGAGATGATATATGGATGATGTGAGAAATATGTGGGAATATGGTAAGGTAATGGGTGAAATAAATGAGAAATAGTATGAAAAATGGGTGAGTGTATGGATGAAAGTTTGGTGATCAGGACAAACTTCAAGACACGCGTTTCTTACAACTCAAAAAAGATGTCGTCTCAGTGATAAAGCTAAAAATTGAAGAATAATGAGATCATACAACAATTAAGTGCGGACCCAAAGGAAATTGAACCAACTTGTGACTCGTAGATTGTGTAAAACACATTGAAAGGGTGAAAGGCACAAATCTCACAAGCTAAAGTCTCTACTAGTGATCCTTAAGATTCTCTTGGGAATTATAGTACTCTTCAACTCTAAACCGTAGTGATGTGATAAGTGCGCAAATTTTGTTGAGTCTAGAAATTCATGGTGCAACATGCCTTGTTATGTATTATATAAGCTATTTATAAAAAGATAAATCCTCTAGCTTGATTTCTAGACTTAAAAAGATGGAGGATAAAAAATTAACGTCAATGAATGAGATGAAAGAAACGACATGAAAATTTTAAAAATCAAGCTTAAAAATCAAAATTTTCAAAAGAGGTGCGATTTTGATAAAATTCCCCATCCCATTTCGTAACTTAGCCTCCGGACCCTTTTCGAATCATTTTGGTTTCGTATGCATCAGTATGTCTTTGGATGCTGTCCTTCGGGATGGCTCCCCTTCTTTTGTCTGTTTTGAGTAAGATAGACTGGCGACTCTATCTCTCTACATTTTTTCACCTCACCCAAATGACGCCGATCAAAGCACTCCCGAGAGGGACGCGCGGGACCTATGATCCTCGATCACGCCGCCCACCCGTCGCGAGGATCGGGGATGGCCACAGTGGCGACTCTGTTGGGGACTATTTGAGGGCTTGACTCTATTTACATGGGTGTTATATTTGTTTATATTTCCCCCCTATTTGCATGTTCCCCTTTATTACTCATGTGTACCCCATGCTTATGCTTCTATTCACACACTTGTAGAAAATTCTCCATGTACACTTCGGACCACGTGCACCTAGGGTCATATATATCCACATGTTGCACGCATCACCCATCCATACTTGGTGTACCATTGGTACTTGTACTTTGCTCCCTGTTTGGCATAATCAAGAAATACATTCCCGTAAGATACTAATAAGAGAATCATGCATGATTCACACGACATCACCAAAGAGCATTGTGGTTGACCAAATTTTACCCAGTAACTGGAGGGTCACTTCATAATGGGCGCTGGTCCAGCAGAGCGATATGACTCTCACCTTCCATTGGCCAAGTACCTTCGATGTATATCGAACGGTTCCCCCACATCGTACCTCTTGACCGAAGTCATAACGGGAGGTATATCACAAGAAACTCATTCACATATGCCTAGTATATCGAATTCTCTCTCACACGTACCCACGAGGTATATAGTGAGGCAATTCACGTACACTCAGGTATATCAAATGGCTTGTCCACACGTACCGATTGCCAGGAAGAGCAAGACGTATATCGTGGAAGTCACGCCAAATGGGGGAACCCTTTCCGATTCACCCAACCAACTGCATACCCGCATATAGGTATTAAGCCTAGGACACACATATAAGATTGTCGGTTTAAACTCGAAACTCTACCAAAATTTCGGGTCTGCCTGCCGCCCGAATTCTCGCGCATTTTTAAAACGGGATCCTGTCCGTGAGCTTGGTCATAAGTCCAGCCATTGCTTTGCATATATTACAAACCCAATTTTTCCTGGATTGAGTCCCGTCCGACATTTCATTTTTCATTTAGGAGAATTAATACAAGTGAAAACATAATAATTTTAATAATCATGCTGAGACCGGCTCTCCTTTCTTTATCAAAAAATCAAAAAAAAAATTCTCCTCTCTTTATCAAAAAGCCAAAAATATTTTGTCTTCCAATCTCAAAAAGAAAAAAGAAAAAAAATGTCAAAAATATTGTCATCCTTTTTTTCTCAAAATAAATCCCTTTTTTTTCCTTCTGTAAGGACACAAATTTCCAATTGAGTCCTTTGTAGTTTTGGCTCAATTCCGGACAAAAACGTTTGAGTCATAGGATAGAGTATATTGATCATCTTTCAAGCCTATGTCATGTTTGTTGAAGACGTAGCGGCCAAGTGTATAAAGCTTCATCAAAATGCCGTGGTTTATGTGCCTCGTTTCAACATCATCAATAGTGGTTCCATGCTCCTAAGGTATGAATGCATTACATATATATATATAGGAGTTTGGAACAAGTTTATATTGGGTGTTAGGTTTTTAAAACTGTGTTTTGTTTTCAGATGTTCTCTATTGAAATTTATATATAAAGTACATAATGTTGCTGGGCTTAAAAAGAATTTTTGAACATTCTGTGAGTTCGTTCGAACCACAAGTCATTCGAACGAGATTGCCAACGACTTCCCATTATCGTATACTGGAACTTCGTTCGAAATGTCGTTCGAACGAGATGGTATTTCTAACGAGATTTCTAACGAGCTTCTAACGAGTTCATACTGAAACTTCGTTAGAAGACTCGTTCGAACGAGAATGTCGTTCGAATGAAATGTCGTTCGAACGAGATTTGGCGGGAACAGGTTTTTGGCAGTTTTAAGCAGTTTTGCCCACTTTCCCACTTGGTTTCACCCCACTACTTTTTGATGAATATTAATGTGCGGGAAACCATTTTTCTAATGAAACTTTTTCACATTCTAAGAGTCTTTTGAGAGCAAAACTTTTAAGAAAAAGTTCCATGTTTTGTGTTTGATTTTTATGGATTAAATTCACCAAAAAAAACACATACACACCCATTTGTTTAGTTTATTCCAAGTACCTATTGATATATCATTGCTTGGAGAGTTTTGGCACCTGGTTTTCTCTACACCAACAAGAAGAGAGTTTGGGTTCTTCTCTACCCCAAAAAGGAAAAAAGTTTGTTGCGGTGTTCTCACTCGAAGAAAGGCTACGCGTGCGGATTGACGGTGACCATAGCCCCATCGGTGGATTCCGAGATTGTAGAGGAGTCCATGATTATTCACTAGGCGGAGGTTGAAGACCGAAGGAGCGCGTCAAGGCTTGGATGGACTCAAGTCAGTTTGTGTAAGTCCTGTCGTGTCGAGTCTTTGTAAAAACTACCATACTTAGTGAATTCGTGGCTAGCGTCGTCCGAAGTTTTTCCCATTTGGGTTTTCCTCGTACATCGGCGCGTCGTGTGATATTGTTTAATTTTATCTTGCTATATCACCTAGATGCATGCTTAGGACTAATAGATAAAATTACTTTAAAATCACAATCTATTTAATTTGGTGCAAATTTAATGTTTGGGTATGTTCAATTTAATTCAAGTGCAAAATTACTTTATCTAGATAACATTCAAGTTTAACTTGAATTGGATTAATGTGTGTTTAAGTCGAAATGAAAATTGTGTGTGCATTTTTAATTTCACTTTTAGTTTAGTTTTATTTTTTTTCATAAGTTGGTTTGTTCTCTTTAAGAAAAGAAAATTTTAAATAACTTTTGGAAAATTAAAATTTGAACCATTTCATTATATTTGAATTTAAAAATTGGGGGCGTCCGCTCTTTCAGATTGGTATCAGAGCCAAAAACGATAAATTACTTCGTTAAGATCTTTTAAATATTTTTGGCTAAAATGGAATTTTCCCCATTTTCAAAATTTCCTATTTTCGATGGTTCTAACTACGCGTATTGGAAAGCGCGAATGAAATCGGCACTAAAATCTATCGATGAGAGAGTTTGGATGTCTGTTGTTAACGGGTGGTCTCCACCAACTCATTTAGTTAAAAATGAACGTGTTTCCAAACCGGCCGATAGATGGACTGAGAATGAGTTTAAACTTTCTAATTTTAATTCCCGAGCTTTAAATGCCTTGTTTAGCGCGGTCACACCGGATGAATTCCGACGTATTATGACGTGTGAAACCGCTAAAGAAGCTTGGGATATTTTATAACTAACTCATGAAGGAGCTAGTGTCGTTAAAGCTTCGAAACTCCAAAACCTCACCACTCAATTTGAAACCATTAAAATGAACGATAATGAAACTTTTGATGAATTTTATGCTAGACTTTCCGATATTGTCAACTCATCCTTTAATTTGGGAGAGAAAATACCCGACGACCGAGTTGTAAAGAAAATTTTAAGGTCCCTACCCGATAGATTTATTCCAAAAGTGACCGTTTTAAATTCTTTACCAACTTTAGCCTCTTCGAAATTAGAAGAGCTTGTAGGTGATTTACAAACCTATGAACTATACATGTTTCCCTCTAAAACTGAAAAGAAAATAGAAAAGGCTGTTGCTTTAAAAGCCCGAAAAGAGGTCAAACAAGTAGTAGAGAGCGAGAGTGATAGTGACTCGGAAGACATGGCTTTGTTTTCTCAAAAATTTAGAAAATTTCTTAAATTTAACAAAGATAAATTTAAAAATGACTTTAAGAAATTTGAAACTTCTAAGTATGACAAAACCGAGAAGTTCCCTAAACCTATTAATGAACAACTATATAGGGACGAGTCAAATAAGTGTTTTGGTTGTGAGGGTTATGGCCATAGAGCTTCTGAGTGCCCCACTAAACTAAGGAAAGAGGGTAAACGACCCATTTCATATAATGCAACCCTTAGTGATAGTGATAAGGAAGAGGGACCCGATTCCCCCACTAAGCCTAATTTTGTGGCTTTTATGGCTAGTCATGTGAGTGATAGTGAGAACTCATCGATTGATGAAACTTTAACACATGAAACTTCCAAGGTAATTGTTTATGATTCTCTTATTTTTGATGATAGTGAGAGTGGAGAAGAAAGAGAGAGTGAAAATGAAGAAGAGGTTAATGTGATTGAACTTCAAAATGCTTTTCAAGAACTTTATAAAGAATCTATTAAATTGAAAAGAGCTAATTTGAAGTTAGAATCTAGTTTAAAAGAGCGTGTCAAGGTCATTGATGATAATATGTTGGTAGAAGACCTTAGAACACGTGAGAGAACCCTTCAAGAGAAGCTTGAATATGTAGAAGGCGAGAGAGATAGCCTTAGGGGTTTAATGGAATCCTTGAAAAAGGAGCTTCTTGCTTTTGAAGAGCGAAATATTTTATTAGAGTCTAACATTTTACAATTGCAAAATAAATTAAAAGACTCTAGTAATGTCAAATTTAATTTGGAGTGTCGTTTGAAAAAATTAGATAAATATTAGGAACGGTTCAAATTAAAAATGACACTTGTGGTTTAGGCTTCAATACTTGTAATGAATTTACTCATAACGCCAAAACCAATGTTTTAGGAGAATCTACTAGGAAAGCTTTTAGAGATCACTCCGTAGGTAAATCTTCTCGACATGTTTTTACTTGTACACATTGTGGTCAAAAAGGTCATCTTAGGAAATTTTGTTTTGATCTTAAATGTATTCCTAGAAAATCCCAACGTAAAGCAACCAAGGTATTTAATATTCGTACACCCCAAGATAGTCATTCTTCATTAATTTGGGTTAGGAAATCCGACTTGGTTGCCTTGCAAAATAGGGCTTTTGATTCTCATTTACTTTCACATGCTTCCTCCCTTGCTAAATCTAAAGGATGAATGTGTTAGTGTTTGCATACTTTAGCTTTTGTACTTCATGCTATATTCACATGCTAAATGTATGCTTGTTTAATCATTTTCTAGTCTATACTCCATGCTTAATCACATGCTAGAATAATGATTTTTGTTTATCTTTTGTATTTTATTTCTTTATTTTGTATGCATTAAATGAAAAATACAAAAAGATTTTTGTTTATCATTTGGATTTTTATCTCTTAATAATTTAAGCTTAATGAAAAGTTCAAATGATTTTTGTTTGTCTTTGGAGTATATATTTTGTATTTTTGGTTAAAAAAATGTCAAAAACTCAAAAAGATTTTATTTTGTGTGTATTTGCCTCTATTCACACATGCACGAGCTCTTTTGAAATTTTAACTTCATATGTATATTTGAGCTATGTGAAGTGTTCTCCTTCCAATCTTGTCATCTACATATGTGTGACTTAGGAGGACTAGTGCATGTCAAAATCCGTTGCACGTGAGATTTGTGTGAAAAATGAAAACATGATAAATATAAATGTGCACGGGGAAGGGCTCCGAAAGGACTAAGTGATCCTTTGCGACTGTAAGCCACCGTTTTGAATGGACCTAAAAGAAATACGTGGTCCAAAGGCCTAAAAATAGAAAATATGGCATTAAAAAGAAAAATAATTGCCAAGGCCCATGTTTGATTGATATATTCATTCAAAATTAATATAAATGCTTATTGAGGGAGATTGGATGGTATATCAACGGTTTGCACAATGTCCGTTTATCCTAGTTGCGTATTTCATGTCATGACTCTATTGGTTTGTAGAATCATCAATATGCTAGGCTTGTATGCATTGTGTATGTTTGTTCATTGAGTTCAATTTAAATTGTTACATGAGGTTATATTCAAATGTGATGAAGTTTGCAATCAATTGAGAGCTCCGTGAACATGTTTCAAGTGATTGGGTCTAAATTTAATCGTTACTAGTTCACACCCCAACACTTCCGTTTCCATATGATACATTTTTGACATACGAGTGTGAAAGACTCCTATTATATTTTGTGCGTGTCATTTGTGTGTGTATATCTATATATGTGTACTTGAGTCTCTTTGATATATATTATGTATACATATATTTGATATTTCTGTTTAGTCTTTGCTTTGATTTCTAATCCATATATGCTTTAATTCATACTTGGTATCCATCTTATTGCAATCTTTGTTGATATCACATTCTTAATAATTTATATATCATATTGGTATCATTTTATTGCATCCTAATTGGTATCCGATGTTATTGTTTGGATTAGTTGAACTTTTGTTGCCCATATGCTTTAACGTTCTCATCACTATGTGCACAATTACATGTTTTAGCTTGTTATCCCATTCTTTTAGCCCCTGCTTAGTTTAGAGGGTGTATATGCTTTATTTGGGGGAGATAAGTTACTGTTTTGATTCTTTAGCCTTTGTCTATTCCTGAATAAATAGGGGGAGAAATGGTATCTAGATCTAATCCTATCTTAGTTTTAGGGAGATTTATTTTAGGGGGAGACGTCTTTCTAAGTAGGTCATTTGTTTGATAAAGGGGATAATTAATTTAGGGGGAGTAATTATTCACTTGCATTAAGTATATTGATATTCCCTATGCGTGTAATGTGTTTGCTTAAGTGTGCAGGAATCATATTATAAGTGGCAACTTTCACCGACAAAGATTGTGATCCTTTGGGTTGTTTGTGTCAAGCATTGTGATTTTATTTTGGGTGGGACTTTTTATTAGTCTAGTAGAGCTTGACGGCCCTTTAGGATTTTTTTTGTATAGTTTTTGTCCCAGAAATGCCAAAGGGGGAGATTTGTAAGGACACAAATTTCCAATTGAGTCCTTTGTAGTTTTGGCTCAATTCCGGACGAAAACGTTTGAGTCATAGGATAGAGTATATTGATCATCTTTAAAGCCTATGGCGTGTTTGTTGAAGACGTAGCGGCCAAGTGTATAAAGCTTCATCAAAATGCCGTGGTTTATGTGCCTCGTTTCAACGTCATCAATAGTGGTTCCATGCTCCCAAGGTATGAATGCATTACATATATATTATAGGAGCTTGGAACAAGTTTATATTGGGTGTTAGGTTTTTAAAACTGTGTTTTGTTTTCAGATGTTCTCTATTAAAATTTATATATAAAGTATATAATGTTGCTGGGCTTAAAAAGAATTTTTGAACATTCTGTGAGTTCGTTCGAAGTGTCGTTCGAACCACAAGTCGTTCGAACAAGATTACCAATGACTTCCCATTATGGCATACTGGAACATCGTTCAAAATGTCGTTCGAATGAGATGGTCGTTCTAACGAGATTTCTAACGAGCTTCTAATGAGTTCATACTGGAACTTCGTTAGAAGACTCGTTCGAACGAGAATGTCGTTCGAACGAGATTTGGCGGGAACATGTTTTGGCAGTTTTAAGCAGTTTTGCCCACTTTCCCACTTGGTTTCACCCCACTACTTTTTGCTGAATATCAATGTGCGGGAAACCATTTTTTTAATGAAACTTTTTCACATTCTAAGAGTCTTTTGAGAGCAAAACTTTTAAGAAAAAGTTCCATGTTTTGTGTTTGATTTTTATGGATTAAATTCACCAAAAAAACACATACACACCCATTTGTTTAGTTTATTCCAAGTACCTATTGATATATCATTGCTTGGAGAGTTTTGGCACCAGGTTTTCTCTACACCAACAAGAAGAGAGTTTGGGTTCTTCTCTACCCCAAAAAGGAGAAAAGTTTGTTGCGGTGTTCTCACTCGAAGAAAGGATTCGCGTGTGGATTGACGGTGACCATAGCCCCATCGGTGGAGTCCGAGACTGTGGAGGAGTCCACTATTATTCACTAGGAGGAGGTTGAAGACCGAAGGAGCGCGTCAATGCTTGGACGGACTCAAGTCAGTTTGTGTAAGTCCTCTTGTGTCGAGTCTTTGTAAAAACTACCATACTTAGTGAATTCGTGGCTAGGGCCGTCCGAGGTTTTTCCCATTTGGGTTTTCCTTGTACATCGGCGCGTCGTGTCATATTGTTTAATTTTATCTTGCCATATCACCTAGATGCATGCTTAGGACTAAAAGATAAAATTAGTTTAAAATCACAATCTATTTAATTTGGTGCAAATTTAATGTTTGGGTATGTTCAATTTAATTCAAGTGCAAAATTACTTTATCTAGATAACATTCAAGTTTAACTTGAATTGGATTAATGTGTGTTTAAGTTGAAATGAAAATTATGTGTGTAGTTTTAATTTCACTTTTAGTTTAGTTTTATTTTTTTTCATAAGTTGGTTTATTTTTTTTAAGAAAAGAAAATTTTAAATAACTTTTGGAAAATTAAAATTTGAACCATTTCATTATATTTGAATTTCAAAATTAGGGGCTTCCTCTCTTTCACCTTCTAAGGTCGATCGCAAGCCCTTGGCCTGGCTCCTTATTGGCTTCAGTCTTCAGTCAAATCACCCCGGAGTTTCGTCCGTTCCCCTATTACTTCTTTCGAGTTCGGTATCCATTAGCTTTCCATGGAGAACACAGATCAAGTCCCCGTTGTGCAGCCGGATCTGACGGCAGTCCTAGCTCTGCTTGTGTCCAAGATTGACAACCTCTAAACTGAGGTTCGAGAGATGCAATGAAACCATGTTCATGTTCCTCAAGAGACCGAGGCCCTATTTCCTCGCGCTATGGTTCCATTCGAGTAGAGCCTATCTAGGTTCTCGAAGAGTAACAGCATGCTCCGCGTGCCCCTCCTGCTAATGGGCCGCCGCTTGCCCAGCTTTCGATGTCGAATCTTGCCTAGTATGGGGCTAACTTGCCTATGATCATTGATCCGAAGGAAGAAGAGCTGAACAAAGTCAAAGAGGACCTAAACATGCTCACTAAGAAGTTTGACCAAGTCATAATCTCGAGGAATTACATGGACTACAACCACATGTATCCTTATCCTAAAGCGAGGTTACCCGAGAAGTTCAAGATGCCAAATATCGAGAAATTCGGAGGAAGTGGACCCCCGATTGTTCATCTCCGCAGCTATCACCATTCCATGACTCTACTAGGGGATTCAGAATAAGTGATGGCCCAAATATTTTAGCAAACTTTGAAGGATAGCGCCCTATGATGGTTTTTGTCTCTCGAAGAGTCTAGAATCCGTAGCTAGGAGGATATAGCCCGAGAATTCATATCGCAGTATAAATACAATGAAGAGCTTGAGGTCACCCGCCGTGATTTAGGGCGGCTCAAACAGAACTCTGGGGAATCAATCAGTAAATTCATAGCCCGATGGAGGGAAAAAGCAGCAACCATGACCAATCGGCCTTTCGAGGAAGAACAAGTCAGCATAGTGAAGAAGAACTTCTTACCCCATGTTCGAGCAACGATGGGAAGACAATACTATCCCCCTTTTCGAGCTCTCAGAGAAGCAGGAGTAGAAATCTAGGAAGGTCTTGCTAAAATAAATATCGAACCGAAGAAGGTGTTCGGACAGTTCACCCCCAGGAAATATGATAAGCCTGCCAATGCTGCAGTCTCAACCATCAATAACATCTCTCAACCAACCACCTCATGGGCACCAGAAAGCCGCCCTGTCCCAAACCAAAAGGAATACACCGAGCTCCATGCCCATCTCTCCAAAGTCTATTAAGCCCTGCTAAGTCGAAACCTTATCAAACCCTTGGATCCTCGTCTATTGCCAAATCCACTCCCAAGAAACTTCAAGGAAGATGCTCATTGCGCATTTCACCAAACAGCTGTCCATACCACTGACCAATGCTTTCACCTCTAAAACATAATCCAAGGTCTAATTGACCAGGGTACCATCGCCCCACCAGCCAAACACTACTCACAACCCACTCCTAAATCATGCCAGTGCCATATTTCTATAAGAGAACCCAGAATTCGATCCCTCAACTCAAATCACACCCATATACCCTCCTAAACCTCTCCAAATTTCCCCATATCTCCTCCTACACCCTGCTAGCCTCGCTGATTAGGCACTGTCAGTTCTTACCAGAGCATGCATTGCCGTTCGTATCCGTTTTGAAAATGGAAGTATGGAATTATCAGAAGTCTTAAACCAACTCCTAGTGTTCGGGCTGAAATTTCCCTCACAGATGATCATTGATTGCCAAAGTTTCAGTACGCTGTTCTTAGAAGCACGAAAATGGGCCCGAGAGTCAGATAGTTGCTTAGTATCGACCGATGAAGTCAGCGTGGATGATGTTGTCCAGATTATGGCAGAACTATTATGACAAACTAACAATATTTGTAGTATCACCAAGTTATTTGATGCTTTGAAGCTATAAGGGCGCCTAGTCCCTTCACCCTTACCCATCCCCGCCGATTGGGAAGACCTATATAAAGAAGCCGTTGAAGTTGTGGAATGTATCGACTTTACGTGGAAAGACAGAATTGTTGCCACCGGATGGGGGGAAGAATTTGAAGATTCGAATGAAGAGCAAGCTTCGGAGAAAACTGGCCCGGTAGCCGATATGTATGGGATGACATCATTTGAAGAACTTCTCAGAGAAATAAATAAGGTGGCGAAATGACCCGAGGTTGATAAGGAAAAGGGATTCATGTTCTTCCCTTCTTCAGTAAATCACATGACCAGATCAGGGAGGCATTACCAGATCCCAAGCTCACTACTAGCCAATGACAAGGGGAAGGGCGTGGAAAACCTTCCTATGCCAGAGATGACCCTCGAGGAGAGAAATATCCTCGATCAACTAAAGAAAACTCAAGCTAACATCACTCTATGGGGGCTTTTCATGTCTTCTCAGCTGCACAGTAACGTTTTGATCAAGTTGCTCACAGGACCCATAATTCCTCCTTCTATACACCAGAAGAAGCGATAAATTTGGTCGAATCCTTGACCTCTACCCGAATGCTATCCTTTTCCGAAGAAGAAATACCCAAAACTGGGACAAACCACAATAATGCACTCAATATCTCCGTTGAAGTTATTGGAAAGTCCGTGCCACTCTCTTTTGTGGATAATGGATCCGCCTTGAATGTCTGTCCACTGAGAATCTTCAAATGTTTAGGGCTGAAAGAAAGCAACCTCGCTCCAACCTTCGCTGTTGTGCGTGCCTACGATAATACCCGTCGAGAGGTGATGGGATCCATAAAGCTTGTAATAGGGGATGGCCCTATAAACCCTATCGTCGAATTCCAAGTTATTGACATCCCAGCTTATTTCAATCTGTTTCTAGGATGACCTTGGCTCCACAGTATTAAGGGTGTGTCTTCCTCACTCCATCAGAAATTAAAGTTTTTCACCGACGGACGATTCATCACCATTTTGGGCGACGAAGATAATGCTGAGGGTGCAAGTACCAGCAGTCCCATTCTTGAGATACAACACGGGTCAAATGATATGCTCCTATCAAGATTTCGAGTTGAACCACTCCTACTCCTGGCAGGGGATAACTTCAAAGAAAGGGTTTGTCTAGAATACGACCCTCATGGCAATGTCAATGTGATTCAGATGTTCAGAAACATGCACTTCATGCCCAGACTGGGGCTAGGACAAAGACAACAAGGGATACTTGAGCCGATTGAACTGAAGAAGGATTTCCCTCCTTATGGTTTGGGGTATCAACCATCAGAATAAAAGCTCAGAATGATCTTCCAGTCTCGACCAAAGAGAGGACTAGACTGCGTCCAGACTATCCCAGGTTATTCCTTGAATGGACGATTCATCAAAGAGGGTGAAGACTTCCCTTTTATGGATTTTATAACCATGGCATGACCATACAGACAAGAAGATGAAGCCCGGAATGGAGATTTTTTTCTAAGGTAGCTACCCATGGGCCGAGAGTTCCCAACACCATGTACAACCGTTCATCAAAGATATCAATGAGGAAAGTGACTCTGAAGATTCCTTCAACTTACAGACACTGGGGCTAACACTCTGCATGGTTGACTTAAGTAATACATCACCGTATCCATCCCAACTGATTAAAGTTGTGTTACACCTCTACTGACATGCTGTACCAGTTCTACCTGTTAAAGCCTCCCCTAATCCTAATGTTTACCTCATTTCTTCTTCTATTGTCTATCCTTGTTTAAATGTAATCGAGTCCTCCTTTGATGAGGTTCTTAATACTATTTTTCCTATCAATGAAATGAACGAAGATTTTGAATATCTTGTTGTGCCTTACATTAACTGTTTGGATTCTAATAAAACTTTTGATGATGATAATTTTGCAACTGAACAATTCTTAACTGATCTAAATAAGGTTAATAATAAACAACATAACCGCATTCAAGTTAATTAAGAGGAGACTGTTGTTATTAACCTCGGTTCTAGTAACCAACTGTGCAAGATTAAGATAGGGGCTACCCTTAACGAGCATGAGCGTGCACAACTCGAAGAATTACTAAAGGAATTCATGGATGTCTTCGTATGGTCCTATGACAATATGCCCGACATTGATCCTGAAATAGCTCAGCATGAGATCCCCACCCTTCCAGATTACAATTCGGTTAAACAAAAGTTGAGAAAGCTCCGCATCGAATGGTCGCTCAAAGTCAAAAAATAGGTGGTCAAACAGTTAAACGTAGGTTTCATTTGTGTGATAGAGTATCCCACATGGCTAGCCAACATAGTGCCCATGCCGAAATCAGGAGGAAAAGTTTGGATGTGTGTAGACTATCGAGACTTGAACAAAGCCTCTCCAAAGGATGATTATCCGTTACCCAATATCGACATGATCGTAGACAACACAACTAGTCATGCTCTCAAGTCATTCATCGACGAGTTTGTCCGATACAACCAAACTAAAATGCACCCAGACCACTAAGAAAAGACCGCATTCATCACCCCATAGAGAACCTTTTGTTAGACTGTTATGCCATTTGATCCCAAGAACGTCGGGGCTACCTACCAGAGGGATGCCACAACCATCCTGCACGATATGATTCACAAAGAGGTTGAGGTCTATATGGATGATATGATTATCAAATCCAAGACTAGAGAAGGTCATGTTCCCGCTCTCCGAAAGTTCTTCGCACGACTACGATAGTATCAGATGAGACTCAATACGCAGAAATGCATCTTCGACGTTACAAAGGGAAAACTCTTGGGATTCATGGTCAGTGAGAAAGGGATAGAAACAGATCCTGCCAAGCTGAAAGCCATAGTTGAAATTCCACCTCCCCGAACAGAGAAAGAGGTCCGAGGTTTCCTTCAAAAATTGCAATACATCAGCCGATTTATCAGCCAGCTAACCTCCATCTACGAACCTATCTTCAAAATCCTCCGAAAGGATTTAACTAAGGTTTGGAATGAGGCCTGCCAAGAAGCTTTTGACCGAATCAAATAATATCTTACCCAATCCCCGGTACTCATGCCACAACAGCCTGATCTCCCTTTGCTCCTATACCTAAACATAATCGATACTGCAGTTGGGGCTTTGCTAGACCAATACCTTGAAGATTCCCGCAAAGAAAGAGCCATCTATTATTCCAGTCGTAAATTTCCCGGATACGAGGTTAACTGCACTGCTTTGGAATATTCATGTGTCGTGCTTATCTGGGTCACCCAAAAGTTACGGCACTACATGCTCGCCTTCCCTATCAAACTTATATCCCGAATGGACCCCATCAAATACCTGCTTGAGAAACTCGCCTTGTCCAGCCAAATGGCCCGATGTTTGATGCTCCTAGCCGAGTTCGATATCATGTACATCACACAGAAAGCCATGAAAGGAAGATCCATCTCTGACTACCTCGCTGATTACCCCATGGGTGAGGCCGATGTATGGATCTCCGAATTCCCAGATGAAAACATCCTCAGCGCTGCCCAGGACAATCTTCGGTAGCAAATGTTCTTTGACAGCGTTGCCAACAAAAAGGGATATGGCATTGGGATACTTCTGATCGCCCCAAATAAATCCCACACTCCAATCGCCATCAAGCTGGATTTCCCTTATACCAACAACATGACTGAATATGAGGCATGCACTGTAGGCCTCAAAGTTGCTCTTAAGAAAGGTATTCGATGCTTAGACGTCTACGGGGATTCCGCCCTCATCATCGATCAAGTTCTCAGAAAATGGAGAGTTAAGGATGAGAAACTCCAACCCTTTCATGCCCACTTAGAAGAGCTAGCCTCCCAATTCCAAGACATCACTTTCCTTTACCTACCTCGAGCAAAAACTAACCTAACCGATGCTCTTGGTACCTTGGCCCCTATGGTCGACAAGCCCAAAGGAATCACAATGACCCTCTTCTAGATTCAAAAGCAAGACAAACTAACCCACTACTACCACATTGAGCTCATCACCAAAGAAGATCACGTGCTAGCCAACTGCTGGTATTATGATATCTAGCGCCTCCTCAAGCATGGTAGGTATCTCGAGGGTTCCAACGAGAAAAATCGGGCAACCCTTGAAAAACTGGCTGCCAAGTACATCATTTGTCACAAATCACTGCTCAAAAGGAACTTAGATGGAACTCATCTACATTGCATCGTAGGGGCAGACATTGAAAAGATAATGCAGAAGATCCACAGCGGGGAATGCGGACCCCACATGAACGGTCACATGCTTGCCAAGAAGATCATCCGACCAGGTTACGAATGGACCACCATGACCCAGGATTGCACCGCCTATGTCCGGAGATGCCTCAAATGCCAACAGTTCTCCAACCTTCAGCATCTTCATCCGCGCGAATTATACAACATGACCTCTCCCTGGTCGTTCTCCACCTGGGGCATCGACATCATAAGGAAGTTACACCGAAGTCTTCCAATGAGCATGAGTTCATCCTAGTTTCCATTGATTACCAAATGGGTCAAAACTGAGTCATACGCAGTGCTGAATGCCAAGAAAGTGGCCAAATTCATCGAGAAAAACATCATCTGTCGATATAGGGTCCCGCACGAGCTGGTGTCAGATAACGGGTTACATTTCGAGGAAGAAGTTACAGAAGTGGTCAATGAGTATGGGATTCAAAGACACAAATCTTCTCCCTACCAACCTCAAACCAATCGTACAGTTGAGGCCGCCAACGAGAACCTCAAAGCCATCATCAACAAAATGACCGAAAGCTGTCGAGATTAGGTCGACCGGATCCCATAAGCCCTCTGGGGATACCGAACCTCAATTCGAACCTCTACTGGGGCTACCCCTTATTCTCTAGTCTATGGCATGGAAGCTGTCCTACCAGTCGAGCTGGAAATATCCTTGTTGCATGTCATGTTTGAAAGCAAGGTCAATGAAGAAGACTAGTGCCAAAGCCGTCTTAACGAGCTGACCCTCCTAGACGAAAGGAGATTAAAAGCGTTATACCACATATAAGGGTACCATCGTCGAATAACGCGATCATTCAACAAGAGAGTCAAGGACCGCGGTGTCCGAGAAGGGGATCTAGTCCTCAAAGAGATTATAGAACCAATATGGGACGCCAGAGGTAAATTCAAGCCTAATTGGAGCGATCCCTATATTATTAAGAAGATCTTATCTGGCGGTACTGCCATGCTCACTGATTTAGATGGGGAATTGATGGCTCGTCTAGTCAACCTGGACCATCTTAAGACGTTCTACCCCTAGTTCGAAATCTCGGGGCGCTATGACTCTTCTCATCTCCCTTCTATTCTAAAAAAAAATCTCTTCATTTCCCTCTACCCAGAACTACGTAGGCCTGATCCTCTGCAAAAAAAATTCAAACAAATTAAAACTTTTTAAAAACCCCAGAGGTACGTAGGCAGCTCATACACCTTACATGAGCACGCTCCTTTCTTTTTCACAAAATACTATTCTTTTCTTATCTCCGAGAACGACAGTTCATTCTAACATACACTTGAACAAAAGGATTATGTATGCCTTAGCGATCGGTATAGATAATTCAAAAATACAAAAATCATCAAAAGGTACAGTTGGATGATCAAAAACTTGTTTATTTTTTTAATAGGAAATTGCAATGCAATCACATAAAGGAACGGATAACTCCCTTCCCCCCTACCTTCCTAAAAAATCCAAAATAAAATCCCCACATTTATTCCCCATTATAAAATAAACTCTCCAAGAGTCCTAACCGTAGCTACTGGAGGAGCCCGCTCCGTCATCATCATCTGCATCATGGGGTCCCCAAGCTTTCCCCGCCTGAACTGAGTGTCGTAAATGCTTCATAGACCGATAAGCTCGAACCAGCTTTAGAAAAACTACCACACCTCCCTCTATGGTATTAAACAAAATAAACCACCTTTGTCCAGTCTCTACTACTAACATTTTGCTGACTACTCCTCTCCACAACCACTTCATATAATCCCCAGGGATATGCCAAACTCTCCCAACAGACTGAGAAAGACGGTTCGACGGACGCCGATTCTCCCACATAGAGCCAAGCTGCATGCACAGATGCTCAGTCAAATCTTCTATAGGAAAGAAGTCTAGTGTCCGAGGTGGCACGACCTGCTCCCAGCCAAATTGACGCAGAAGATGCCAAGGAAAATAGAAAGAGGTCTGCCTGAGGCCAACCATCCGAACATACGGGTATTCTCTCAGGTCCAGAATAGGCAGCAACTGTCCCCACCAGTGCACTCACCAGCACAAATTTAGAGCCCCGTGCTCCACAAGCCAATTCTCCCAGCTCTCAATATCCAAGCCAACGCTGATGAAGCAGCACGAAAAGAAGTTGGGTACAACTGATAAAGGATATTCTAGAGGAATCACCAGACGGATTCTTTCAGACAACCACATGAACAGCATCACGGGGCTACCCCTCAGAAAGGCAGAACGACCTTATCGCCAAGCATCCAGGTCATTCAAAGTTTTGCCAGTATCATCGCTACATGATTGCGACGGTATGACATCCAGGAAGTAATGGCTGCAAGTTATGGGTCCACCAGTAGCTCCCCAGTCACCAACAACAATTTTTATATCCAGCATCGCCAGTCTCATGCAAATGCACGGACTGTAACACCGCCGAAAGGGAGATCATTCCTCGAGTAATCAATGGTCTGGCCACCGAAGGCGAAATGCAAAGAAGCCCAGCCAGCAAATCCCTGGGAGAATGGAAAAATTCAGGTAAAGTCTCGACAACACTGGGATTTATCCCCAGCATGGCAGAAAATTCCTCGTAGGTAAGACAAACTTCATCCAACCCAAAGCGGAAGGGGTACCAAAATTGTACCGCCGCCATCAGCATGTTCCACTCAATGGGCCGATTGTGCCACAAAGAGACTTGACGCATGTTGAAAGCATCGTAGTCGACATTATAAGAGCACATTGCTTCCAAGGCTTTGAGGTAGTTAGCAAACTCAATGCTACCAGGGAGAGCCATGTTGCAAGACTAAGAAATAGTAGATGAGTAAGTAAGAATGCGAAGGTGTGATGGAAACACTCCACCCTTACCCCTTTTTATACTTGATAACCCTCACAAAAGACATGACCCCTACAGAAATCGGAGGGAATCCTACCCCACAAAGTACAAGAGGCTGAAGAGGGCACTAATCAAAGCTTTGAATTGATGGGACTGGAATTGACTGCCGATAGGCAGGACAAGGGTCTTGCCGATCGGCAGCCCCCTATTTTTGAAATTTTTTCTTTTTTCCTCTTGTGTCAAAATCAGAAGCTCAGTAAAAATAAATTGATATTCTCAAACAGAATTTTAAAAAAATCCTCTTCCACCCTTATATAATTTCTTATTTAAAAAAAAAACTTTCCCCCAAAATCCCAAAAAGATCTCTTTTCACGATCTCAGCAGCAAAGCAAAAAGCGCATGTGCATGCATTCATCCATCATTAACAAAAGATAATAAAAAAAAACATTGAATTGTATATTTATATTCTTATGTGTTACATCAATGTTGCAGGAAAACAATGGGTTTCAGCCCGAACCCACATTCTCTCTCTCTCTCACCTACCCTTCACCCCACTCTCTAAGAGCTTCCACCCTTGCGACGCGCTCTCTTTCCCCTACGGCAAGACGATGCACCACCACTACCCGAGCCAGAGTCCTCCCTGGACGAAGCGGATGGCACCAAGCAAGTAGGAACCGGGACCGCATCCCGAATATGGGCAGTCACCGAAGATATCCAGTCTCTAATATCTCTCAGCCAAGTAGTCGATACCCGGACTTGCTACAAGTAAAAGGAAAAATCAGTATCAAAGTAGAAATGATCAAAACAGAAAATAAAGAAAGAAAAGAACAGAAAGGTATACCGTAGGACGAAGAACCTTCTCTATCAAACCCAACTCTTCCGGATCCATCGCGTGAGGACGGTGTAACATAGGCACCATCCCTCCATCAGCCCACCGAATATTGTATGAAGGGGTATACAATCGCACAAAGGGGACCTCTGAAGTCTTTGCCACCGCAGATGCCGATGGACCACCGTCGTTGTGGGAAGACCCCACCGCCCGACTCGAACCCGCAGGAGGGAAAGGCAAGGCATCATATATATTGGGCGCCATTAACTAACTCGTCATAAAATCTAAATAGTCATACGGCGCAGTCGTATCAGTGTACAACAGGTAGGACTCACCGATCCTCGCATCCTCTGGTAACAGCCGCTCCTACCTCATAGACATGGGAGGCTGCGCAGGTGGCACCACCACCTCCTCCTTCACGATCTGTCAAACCACCCGCTCCCCGAGATACTAAGAATGGCCAAACTTATGCGCCAACAAATGCCTCATCTGCGCATTCACCCCGGTCGCCCCCGTATCCTGAATGGCTTTCCCCAAGGGTCAAAAGTCACCTGAAAATCCCCAGCAGGCATAAGTCAATACAAAATCAGAATATGCAAAACACCAAGACTGAAGAGGAAAGAGTCTTACCCTACCACTGGTCAGGCCATTCAAGACCTGGCGCACCACCTCTAGAGAGAGAGATCCCTTCGACTGCCGATTGGTCTTTCGCCATCGATACAATCGGCAAAAGTCGCCAATAGTCTCGTTCGTCAAGGCAATCAGCGGGGTATTCCACCCAATCACCTCACAGAACCACGTCTGCCAAAGACAAGAATTCACAATAAAAAAGAGACGCTTAAGGAAAAATGCGAATGCATGAAAAGAAAATGCGCAAATTAAAGAATACCTCAAGGAGATACATGGCTCCAGTAAAAGTTTATCGGCAGCACCGGCTGAATGCGTCCAAAGAAAAATAGAGGGTCGCTAAAGTTAGGATCCCCCAATCATAGAGAAGGATGTTCGAAAACATCCTCAAATATGGCAAGAACCACAAATGGACGACGTCACCGCTCGACGCCACCATGAAGCCTCCCAGTACGAACAATATGAACAATCGGGCCATCTACCTCACCTACAGCCCGTCCAACACATCAGCCACCCTACTCAGCAGACAATCCTTCAGCAAGGACAACCGGATGGAATCCCTAGACACTATCCTCCCTACATCGTCGAGCGCCGCCCTCACCGCCTCCGGCCTCACCCGTAGAGAACGGTCCACCTCTATCTTCTCCCCATTGCAATCCACCCTCACCAACTACTGCACATCTATGGGAGTCACGATCATCTCCCCAAAGACAAAATGGAAGGTGTGGGTAGTATCCCACCACCTCTCCCCCAAAGCGAACAGGACCGGTGTCGAATGAGGCGTCTCATCCAGCGCAGACGCCAACCTCCCAAAACCCGATAAAGATACCATCCAACGCATCACAGATGGAAGATGCTCCCAGACATCCTTAAGCCCCGTCATCCCACGGGCACGCATGTTCTTCAAAGAGATATCAGACTGTCAAAAGAAAAAACCTTGTCAAAAATTTAAGAAGGAAGGAAAAATCATCAAAAAGAGAAGAATGCCAAAAGTCTTTACTTACATAACCGCCAGGGTTCACCACCCTCGAGGAGCGATGACGCGACGTCTCCCGTAGAAAGGTTTGCTCATCCGCAACCGGCTTGAATGCATCAAAGGAGTTCTCACTACCCAAAGCAAGAGGCTCCCTGGCCCTCCACTCCACGTTCGCCTAGTCATCAACAGTCAACCATTCCCAATGTGCTGCAGTGCTCACAAAGGCGACCATTTCATAGAGATCAAAATGCTAGAATGATTTACAGAGGAAAATCGTAAAAAGAAAGAAAGCAAGAAGCTGTGAAAAAATGAAGGTAATTCGCCCTTTTAAATAAGATGCCAAAGGTCATGCCGATCGGCACTGACCCCCCAACCACTAATCGGCACTGACCCCTTACTTTCTTGAGGCAGTCCAAAATTCCGTGCCACTGCCGAATGGCACCCTCTGTATCATGCCGACTGGCACCCCTTAAAATTTCATACAAAAATTCCCAGACAACCCTGAAAAATTCTCAGAAAATTCCTAAAAATCCCAGGAAGGATTTAGAACATTTTCACCAAGAAAATTTCACACTCCCTCAAGAGGAACCCCTATTTCCCCAACGGAACTCCCAAAAACCAAGCAAAACTCCTCCTGTAAACGTCCCCGGAGGATCTCTAAAAATCGCCCCCTATATCCCAAAGGTATCAATTTTCCCTAAGAATACATCCAAACCTCGGGCAACCTAATCACCTCCCCAGTGAAAGTTTTGCCAAAGATTTCCCTAGCAATCGGCTCCCCAGCCCAAAACAAAACCACAAGATAAATCTCCCCGACAGAGTTCCCCAAGAACATCTCAACTTAAGCCCGCAGAATTGGCTTCGACCCGCAGAATTGGTCATCCCTACTTGAGCCCGCAGAATTGGCTTCGACCCACAGAATTGGTCATCCCTACTTAAGACCGTAGAATTGGTCATCTCACCTTAAGCTCGCAGAATTGGCTTCGACCCGTAAAATTGGTCATCTCTACTTAAGCCCGCAGAATTGGTCATCCCTACTTAAGCCCACAGAATTGGCTTCAACCCGTAGAATTGGTCATCCCTACTTAAGCCCGTAGAATTGGCTTCAACCCGTAGAATTGGTCATCCCTACTTAAGCCCGCAGAATTAGCTTCGACCCGCAGAACTGGTTATCTCTGCTTAAGCCCGTAGAATTGGCTTTGACCCGCAGAAATGGTCATCTCGACTTAAGCCCTCAGAATTGGCTTCGACCCACAGAATCGGTCACCCTCATCTTCAAGCCCTCAGGATTGGCTTCAATCCACAGAATCGATCACTCTCACCTTAAGCCCATAGAATTGGCTTCGACCCGCAGAATTGGTCATCTCTACTTAAGCCCACAGAATTGGCTTCGACCCGTAGAATTGGCCATCTCTACTTAAGCCCGCAGAATTGGCTTTGACTTGCAGAATTGGTCATCTTACCTTAAGCCCGCAGAAGTGGTCATCTCTACTTAAGCCCACAGAATTGGCTTCGACCCGCAGAAATAATCATCTTTACTTAAGCCCTCTGAATTGGCCTCGACCCACAGAATTGGCCACCCTCATCTTCAAGCCCTCAAAATTGGCTTCGACCCGTATAATCGGTCACCCTCATCTTCAAGCCCTCAGAATTGGCTTCGACCCGCAGAATCGATTATCCCCAGCACCTCCTCAGGCATTGGCCAAAACCTTTCCTCCAAACCATCCCTTAGGTCCTCAGAATCGACCTCGACCCCCTGAATTGGTCATCCTCGTTTCCTTAGGTCCTTGGAATCAACCTCGACCCCCTGAATTGGTCATCCTCGCTCCCTCAGGTCCTCAAAATCGACCTCGACCCTATGAATTGGTCATCCGCCCTCAAAAGCATTATGCGGTGTCTATTCGACGGCTATCGTATGTTCCAAACTCACCCGTCGAGGGGCTTTATAGACACCCCATTGTGCTACCCCTTAAACTCCCCTTAGGTCCTTAGCACCTCCCTTCATCACTACAAACCCAGGTCATACCCCGAGTACTGGCCTAGAAGCTGTCGGGCACTCCCAGGCTCCGTTAGACCAAAAGTCAAAATCTTCAGATTGATTGAGACTGAATGAATATTCGAAGGTACCTAAAACCCCTTTCTAACGGTCCATCCCGTGCGCGATTCCGCCTTACCATGCGGACGAACGACCCATTTTCCCCCGAAACTCAATTAGGAGGCCACCGGGTGCTCCCAGGCTCCGTTTGACCAAATTAAACTCTTTAACTCAATTGAGACTGAATGAATCTTCAAAGGTCACTGAAACCCTTTTCCAACGGTCTGCCCCATGCACGATTCTGACTTACGGTACGGACGAACGATCCGTTTTACTCCGAAAGGTCACCGAATGCTTTCAGGGCCCAGTTGACCAAAGCCAACTCCCCGAACTGGATCAAACTCTTTGGAATGTCTAATTAAATCTCCTAACCTTTCCAACGGTCCAACTTGTACGCGATTCAGACTTACCATGCGGACATACGATCCGTTTGCGTTCGACGATTTCCCGTCCAATGGACCGACGAATGCTTTCGAGCCACATTTGGCCCAAAGTCAACTCCCGAACCAGGGAGCAATCCAAAGTACTTTCGAAGGTATATGAATTACCTTTCCAATGGTCCACCCCGTGCATGATTCTAATCAACGGTTTGTGCTCTGCGACCGATTTTCCAAAAAGTCCTGAAAGACACTGCCAAACGGCAGGTTCCAGACCCTACCTATCGGCAGTGTGCCTAAAAGCACCTGCTGATTGGCAGGAATAGGGCTATGCAGATCGACAATGCCCTGGGCCTATAAAAAGGAGGCTTTGACCTCATTGCAAAATAAATCCCAGATCAGAAGCATGTCACTCTCCGCAAATCTAGAAAATCTCTCTCGAAGTCAGCGCGATTTCCACATCAAAATCCCTTTCCAACCTTCACTTTTCATCAAACTTGGTTAATTAACCACTCTCCATCATCATCCAAGTGCAAGGGCTGCTCTCCAACATTCAAGATCTTCAAGAAGGTCCAATTTTCTCAATTCTCTCCTTAAATTCTCATAAATTCGCATTAACTTGTTTTATTACTTAGCACTTTTATTCTCTTATCTCACATATTTTAATATACCTTTTATTTAGTATTATTGCACATCTCTTATTTTCATACAAATAAAAAAAAAGAGGGTTTGCTCATAAATTCCAAATGTGAATTCTCACACTTTTCTTACACTTTTCTCACAACTAAAACCCTTTTTCTCTACACACACACACACACACACACAAATAAGAGAAGTCCACGGTTGGATTTATGGGATAAACCCCACCCCTCATTTTGCATGCGAACTACATGGATTTTAATGCCTCTATAGGCTACGTATGCGTCTTGGGGTAAAATCCGAGATTGGAGTCCTATTTTTTACTTTTTCTCTCATCTCCTATTATCTTTAAATTCAATCCTCCTAGATTACATATATATACATATATTTGTCCTTAATGGCGTATTATTCCACATGCGTTGTTGTTCCATCGTAACGATCAACGTAAGGATAATAGCGTAAATCCTATTTTCTAATATTTTTATACCTTCATACGGATGACTCGCTTTACCTCTTCCATGGTACAAGTCGATAATTTCTATCTCCACTATATATACACATGCACACATATCACGGGGAAAATAAAGGAAAATAGTAATACCCATGAGAGACTATAAGGGAGGAATGGGTGCCTAACACCTTCTCATTTTGTAACTTATCCTCCGGACCCTTTTCGAATCATTTTGGTTTCGTATGCATCAGTATGTCTTTGGATGCTGTCCTTCGGGATGGCTCCCCTTCTTTTGTCTATTTTGAGTAAAATAGATTGGCGACTCTATCTCTCTATATTTTTTCACCTCACCCAAATGACATCGGCCGAAGAGCTCCCGAGAGGGACGCGCGGGACCTAGTATCCTCCATCACGCCGCCCACCCGCCGCGAGGATCGTGGATGGCCACAGACTGAAGAATAATTTAAATGGTCATCTTTTAATTCAAAGGGTTTAAGTGCTATTTCTGGATCCTTCACACCTGACAAGTTCAAACGGATAATGACGTACACTGTGTCAAAAGAGGCATGAGATGTTTTACAACTTACCCATGAAGGAACTAATGCTGTGAAAGAATCTGAACTGTAAAATTTGACAGCTCAATTTGAAACCATCACCATGCTTGAGACTGAATGTTTTGATGAATTTTATGCTAGACTGTCTGATATTGTTAACACTAGCTTTAACCTTGGTGAACACATTCCTAATGCTAGAGTTGTTAAAAAGATTCTTAGATCACTGCCTAAGCATTTTATCCCTAAAGTCACTGTGCTAAATTCTATGGGTAATTTGAATGCGCTTAAATTGGAGGAACTTGTAAGAGACTTACAAACGTAGGAAATTTATATGTTTCCTAAATCTGTCAAGCCTAAAGATAAGGGAATTGCACTTAATGCCCAGGAGAGAAAGAGTGAGGGGTCGGCAAGAAAGAGAGTTGAGTCATCTAGAAAAAGAGAGATAGATACGTCAGATTCTGAGTGTGACCTTGATTTAAATGATTTGACCTTGTTTGCTAAAAATTTCAATAAAATTCTCAAATTCAAGAAAAATGAAAATTTCAAAGATAAAAAGAATTTTGAGAAAAATAAATTTGAAAAGAAAAATGAAAAGGATTTTAAAGACTCTCCTAAGAAAGACAGTGAGAGATGTTATGAGTGCGACGGTAAGGGACAAAGAGCTTTTGAGTGTGCTACTAGGCTGAACAGACTTGCCAAAGAAAAGGGCAAAGCTGTCCTTAATGCTACCCTTAGTGACGACAGTGAGGTCGAGTCGGTGGACTCTGAAGACGAGTCACCACATGAGTGTAACTTCACCGCATTCATGGATAGTTATGTGAGTACTTCTAGTTCTCCTCACGACGATAAGGATTCTACTTCACTGGGACACCTCGACAGTGAGAACGATGTGAGTGAGGGGGAGAATGATGCAAGTGAGAGCGAGAGTGATCTTCAACGCACCTACGCTGAGTTATATACTGAGTCATTTAAAACCAAAGAGCGTAACAAAGTGTTAGTACTTAGGATCACCACTTTAGATAAAGATTTAAGACTGTTTGGAGAATGAGAGAGTTGGTGTGAGAATGAAAAAGAGAGAAAAGACAAACTTGAGAAGATAAGATTTTTGAGTGCGATGGGACAGGGCATAAGAAATTTCAGTGTCCCACTAGACTTAGGAGAGAGGGAAAGAAAGTTTTCATGCCCACTACCCTAAGCGATAGTGAGGATGAGGATGGAGATGAAAGTGTGATCCGAAAAGCTTTTAGAAGGTTGTTTATCAAGACCATGGAAACAAAAAGGTCAAATAGGATCCTAGGTTTTCGAATTTGTGAGTTGAAGGAAGAGAATGATGAGCTAAAAAGGGAAAAAGGTGACTTGACCAACACGGTGTCTAGTCTGATGACACGTGTATCCCATCTCCAGGATGATCTCAAACAAGCACGGAAGGTCCAAGTCTCATTAGAGAATGCATCTGAGAAGGTTGCTAAGATGGTTCCCTATCCCGTTTTGAATGAGGTTGGAAAACGTAAAGACTGTGCATTCACTACTTTTAATGCGCCCAAGCCTATATCCACTTTGGTGAGTGAGTCTCATGGGTGCCCGTCTAGGAAAGCTCATCCCAAAATTCTAGATAAATTAATTCCTAGACCGGTTTATGTTTTCTCCCACTGCAAGAAGCGAGGACATCTTAGGGAGTTTTGTTCTAAGTTAGGTTTTGTGCCATATCATGCCACTTCACACGTCCCCGCACATGCACCCATTCATGATAATTTGCTTGCACATAATGATATAGAGTTTGCACATATTCGCGAGCAAGTGAAGTTTTTTATCAAGACCACACGTGATCTTATGGAGTTGGTCCAAAAGATGTCACCATCTTTGGAAAACTCCACCGCTCTTCCCGGTTGAGGTCTTAACATGACTTCTAGCATAGGGTGATTTACATGATGTCTCTTTTGCCTATTGCTAGCATGTACCATTAGTTTGTTTTATTTTCTGATTTTTATATTTTTTGAAAAATCCAAAAAGATTTTCTTTTTATAATTTTTTTTAGAAAAGCACAAAAAGATTTTTGTATTTTATTTGCACCTTTTTATGAATGAGCATTTATCCATGTGACTGTTTGATAGTGATTTGAGACGCTACATCATTGCATCCATGTGCTTTACATTGTTTGGAGTCTTTGATATTTGATTAGTGATATCTTTCTATATGTTTGGCTCCTTATTTCCTTTATTGCACACATGCATGATTTTATTTGATTATTGTACTTATCTGTCACATATTGGCTTGAGTGTTTCCATCTCAATTATCTCTATACAATGAACCATATGCGATAAAACTTGACAAGATTGGAATGCATGTAAAAAAAATGCTTGGTGAGATTGTGTTTTTAAACAGTGAAGGGCTATGAAAGGTAATTATCTATTCTTTGCGATTAAGCCACCATTAAATCGGACATAAAAAATTTTATTATCCGGGGTTCAAAGAGGTTAAAAGAGCCCGCAAAAATTTAAAGGCAATAAAAAACAATTCATGCGAAATATGGGCCATTAGGTTTCACCATAAATTCTCCAAAGTTTGAGAATTTAGATCACCTTTATTCAAAATATAAATCTGGAGGAGTTTGGTTGGAGAATTTAAACGGGTTTGCACTTCCTTGAAAGTCCTGAAAAAGCATTAAATCATTTTGGACGTTATTGGTGTGGAATTCATTTTGAGCTTTGATTTGTTGATTTGATTGAGTCAATGTCTCATATTTCCATCTTTTTACACCTAAGGAAGATGTTGAGTTTATTCGTTAGGGGTATCCGATATTCATCGTGCACATATGTCATGTTTGTATGCATTGATTTTCCTATCGAATTTAATCACACCCCGCTATCATCGACTTGGTTGTTTTTGTGTTTGTTCATGGTGTGATTCTTTGTTGTATATTTTGTGAGAAAAAAATTGAAAAATTCATAAATAGAAAGTTTTTTTCCTTGTGACATTTTTCATATTTATGCTTCTCATTTCTGTCTATTTGGGGACATAATAAAAAGGGGGAGAAAGAATTATCATATTATGGGGGAGTTTTGAGATTTTGAGATTTGTTTTATGCTAGTATCTATGTTTATCTCATTTCAAACTCGATACGTCACTTGGTATTTTCTTTATCTCATGTGTGTAGGTACTACATTGATAATCACTGGAGAAAAATCCTTATGGAGAATACTGTGTATTTTAAGCCCCAAATCCAGCGAAGTTCTGCGAACTGAGAAGTGAACCAGTTCAGGGAGGTACAAGCCGAACCGGTTCAGGGTTCCTGACGCTGGCTAGAGTCCCAATGACTTAAAATTCTTTTCGGTTTCCTTATAAAATCCAACTTCGGGGGAGTTATTTTTCAAGACTTGGAGAAACGATTTGGGAGTTCTATTAGCTCAAGTTTTCATATTTTTGAGTCCCAAAACTCATGTTTTAATTCACACATCATTCCCATACTTTTGTGAATCCTTTTGAAACCCAAGAACACTGCTTTGCTTTTGTTCATACTTATGGAGAAGTCGCTCTCTTCTTCATTGCTGCTCACCTGGAGTTCCCGCGGGAGATTCTAGCTGACGACATCAGAACCTACACCTGCGGGTATTTCTGTGTCACACTTATTTTCATTGTAATTCGTGTAATCTTATCTTATAAAATTATAGTGAAAATAAAAAGATTTTGCCCCTTTGGGGGATTTTTCCTCATTTGTGTGTTTTTGTGTGTGATTAAATATTCTTGCATGATCATATTATTTCTAATCACACATAGATGCATGTTTTAGGATTTAATTGAAAAACTTAGATTTAATAAAATAATTTCCTTATTTGAACGCACGCGCACTCTTCAGAACGAATAGCGGTTAGGTAAAGTAGACTACTTATCATTCTCCTAAAGAGAGTGTTCTCTACATCCTTTCCTTCGGTGTCCTTACTAAGTTTAATCGATGAACTCATTGAAGTACGTGCATGCTTAGCGAATTCAAGTGGAAATTTATTCACAAGGTCTTTAGCATACTTAGTTTGGGACAAAATTATTCCATTATCAAGTTGAGGAACTTGAAGACCTAAGAAGAAGGTAAGATCACCGACCATACTCATCTCAAATTCATCTTGCATTTCTTTTGAAAAAATTTGAGTATGTTTATCACACGTAGAACCAAACACTACGTCGTCTACATACACTTGTGCAACTAAAATAACTGTGACAACCCGAATATAATTATGATTAATTATACGTAAATCATGCCTAGCTTGTGTGATATGATTAGTGTGTTATTAATATATGTGATGTTAATTTATTATGTTTAGTCTAATCCTACCTCCAAAAAGCATGAAATGTCGAATTAGTTACAAATACAAAATTTGAAGGTTTCGATAGGAATGTCCATGTTTAAGGCTAGTTTTGACCTTTATGACATAACAATTGACTTGAGGTGAAAACTACATAATTGTAGACAAGTGAGTTATGGTTGTAACAAAACAAACGGTGAATGAAACGGAGGTTCGAGTGAGAAGTTATACCAAAATTACGAAACAAGGGCAAAGTAGTCCATCCGTTAAGTAGTATTTTGTCTTATTATGGCAACAAATGTTTTATTCTCATTGGTTGGGAAGGGTGGTGGCTTTGGCCGACCTCAAACCCTTAGAATTACCTCTTTATTCAGCCAAAATGCAGCCATGAGAGATTTTAAGCCTAAGGAAAGAGAAGTTGGAAGTTAGGAAGAAAAAGTGAGGAGAAAATTGAAGAAAATTCATAGAAAATTACGAAAAAGCCCCTAAGGTAATTCCAACCATGAATCTTGCTATTTTTTCTTTCATTTACGATTTATATGATATAAATACTTGATTTTTATTGAACTTTCATGTTTGGGTGCATATGTATGGATATATGCAAGTTTAAGTTAAGTTGAATGTACAAAACCCTAAGATTGCTTTGTTTAGAAACTTTGTTTATTCAAACTTCCATATATTTTTGTATAGTTACTAGAATCGATTTATTCCAATTGGATATTAACATGGACTCATATATGTATGACATATCCGAAAATCATGTGAAAATACCAACAAATGAGTCCTTGGTGAGGGTTTGAAGTTCGGGTAAGAAATCTGCCCTAAGGGTGAAAATATGCCCACCATGTGTTCGGTGTTTTGCTTGACATAGCAAATGAACCTTAAAAATTATGAAACTTTAATTTTATATTTTTAAATGTGTTTAATGATGTTGGGTTAAATATCATGGAAATTTATGATGTAGAAAAATTATGAAAATTCCTGGAAGTTGAATGAACGATAAAAGAGCCTATAGGGCAGATTTGCTATGTAGTGAAGAAATAGGCTTATTTTGCTCTAGGAAACTCGGAATGATGTGCCGTCTTTTGTTTTGGAAACATGATATAATAAGGATTGGATTACCAAGAATAATTAAAAAGGTTTTGGGCTGTAATTTGAATATGTTAGATATCAGAACCTGAGTCTAGATGGGACTTCATTTTAATGAATGATTTGAATTGAATAATATGATGCTTATGAATTGAGTTATGATTGAAGTTATTCTTTGGACTATTAATATTCTTATGATGATACTAATATTGTGAGAATGATAGGAAGGGAAGGAGAGCTGATTGAACAAGTACAGGATAAAGGCAAGGGAAAATCCAGTTAAACTGTCAAGGTGAGTGTACTTATGATTTGTTTCATATATAAATATGAATATAGCTCTAAGAGCGGATTTGTTTGAATACTTCGGTATTCAGGATTTGTTTGGATATTAAAATATCCAGGATTGGTTGGGTCTTATGATCCAGGATTGGAATTGGACAAAGATCCAATGATTTGTTGGAACTTATGTTCCAGGATTTGTTATTGCCAATGGGCAGGATTGTTCGGATTTTATATCCACTTATTCTATATAGAATTGTTATTACATTGTAGGGAAGGAGTACCTCACTAAGCTTAATGCTTACAGTTATATTTTAACAATTTCAGGTTTCTATGCTGCCAACTAGAATACCATATGACCGGTAACTTTGAGAGTTGCACCGTTGGAAGGAGCCGGGGTTTAAATGTGGGGATTTTATCATTGTCACACTGAAGATTTTAATTTACTCACACATTGTATATTTTGCGTTAGTATGGATTGAGTTGATGATTGTGAAATTTTATCGTAGTTAATCATAGTATTGTATGTCCGCTTAAATTATGACTCTGATATTGATTTCGTTATGGCACAATAATAATATTATGTTGATTATGCGCATTATACAGTAAAATATGGATAGATGAATTATATTTCCAATGGGCTCTAGATTATGATTTAATTATTCTAATAATAAATGATTAGTATGGATATTGGGTTTGGGGTGTGACAATTAGTGGTATCAGAGCGAGGTTATTAATTCTGGACGTGTGTGACGATTAGATGGCAGTTATTGATTGATTTGATATTATTGAATTGTTTATATACTAACAAATAGTTTAGTACTGTAAACTGTTTATATTGGTTGTTAGAATTTTATTGTATTACAGATAATTCCAGATGGAACCTGGGAATGGACAACCTAGAGAAGAGGGAGTCGCTTCTCGTACAGAGAATACTGAAGTGGAGCAAAGTGTTGCTGGAAGGGCTAGAGAGCAAGAACAGCCTACAGAGATGCAAATAATGGCACAAGCAATGATGAGGATGGCAGAGCAACAAGAAAGAAATATGGCGCAAATGGCAGAACAGCAGGCTAGATATCTAGAATCAAAGATTGTGGCCAGGATTGAGAAAGAGGCAAGGAAGGAAATGAAGGATTCCATGCATGAGAAGTTTTTGAAGTTGAATCCTCCAGAATATTCAGGGTCAGTTGAACCTACAGAAGCTGAGATGTGGGTCAGGGATCTTGAAACTATATTTGCAGTTATGAAGATTCCAGATAACCAGAAAGTGAATCTAGCCGTGTTTAAGCTGAAAGGAGAGGCGAAATATTGGTGGGAAGCCAGCAACCATTTGGTGCCCAGGATGGAAGGTACTGATGTTATTACTTGGGCTGAATTTATTAAAGCTTTGTATGTTAAGTATTTCCCTAAGGTCTATAGGAGGAAGAAGATAAATGTAGTAAGTTTCAAGATGGACTGATTTTGCCTATTCAAAATAGAGTAGCCACTTATGAGTTAGAAGATTATGCTTCTCTGGTAAACAAAGCCATGATAGCAGAAAGGCAAATGAACCAAGGGGTGGCGAGCAGAGAGAGTTTTAAGAAAAGTAGATTCGACGCATCTCAGTATAGGGGAGGTGAGAGTGGAAGTGTTAAGGTGGAACCTCATAAATTTCAGAGAGGTGGTGGAGATAGTGGTAGAGGTCAGGGGAGGTTTGGTAGAGATACCAGGGGTGGAGGGTCTTTTGGTTCAGCCAGAAAGTCAGGGAGAGGTGAGGCCCCAATAGGAGGTGTTACATGTTTCTTTTGTAAAGAGGAAGGACATTATAAATCTGAGTGTCCTAAGCTTAAGGTATTGGAATGCTACCATTGTCATCAAGTGGGGCATATTAAGAAGAATTGTCCGCAATTGGCACAGACTCCAGCAGCACATAGTGAAGTAGCAAGCAGAATGTTATCTCCAGGCAGTACAGTGAAGAGTGTGGGTAGAGGACAAGCTAGTGGTTCCAGGCCAGGTGGACGAGTCTTTACGATGAAAGAAGCTCAGATTACGCCAGATGTGGTGACAGGTACACTTTCTGTTAGTGATAGAAGTGCTTATGTTTTGGTTGATCCTGGTTCCACACATTCTTTTGTGTCCTATGATTTTGCCATATACTTGAATATACCGTGTGCTCGTTTAGATGTGGGGTTGGGTATTTATATGCCTATGGGGGATATGGTTGTAACTGAATATGTTTTTCATGATTGTGTTTTGACTGTGGGGTCTAGAGATACAGTTATAGATCTACTTCCATTGGATATTTCTGATTTTGATATAATTCTGGGAATGGATTGGCTATCCAAATATCATGCATCCATGGATTGTTTCCGTAAGGAAGTTGTTTTTAATATGCCTGGTGAGGTTTGAATTTAAATTTGTGGGGGAAAGGAAAATTGTTCCCAGTTGCATCATTTCTGCTATTCAGACGAGGAAATTATTGAGTAAGGGTTATGAGGGTTTTATTGCATATGTTCTTGACACTAGGAAGGGGGATTTACAATTAGTCGATGTTCCTATTGCACGGGATTTTCCTGAAGTGTTTCCTAGTGAGTTGCCAGGGTTACCTCCAGAAAGAGAAGTTGAATTTAGTATTGAATTAGCACCAGGGACAACCCCTATTTCTATGGCACCGTATAGAATGGCACCTGCTGAGTTGAAAGAACTCAAGATTCAATTGCAAGATTTACTTGATAGAGGGTTCATACAACCTAGCGTATCTCCATGGGGTGCGCCAGTTTTATTTGTGAAAAAGAAAGATGGTACCATGCGTTTGTGTATTGATTATAGGCAACTGAATAAAGCTACAATTAAGAACAAGTATCCTTTACCTCGTATAGATGATTTGTTTGATCAGTTGCAGGGTGCTAAAGTGTTTTCAAAGATAGACTTGCGATCGGGTTATCATCAGGTGAGGGTGAAGGAAAGTGATATTTCTAAAACCGCTTTCCGTACTCGGTATGGTCATTTTGAATTTCTTGTGATGCCTTTTGGGGTGACTAAAGCTCCAGCTGTATTTATGGATCTTATGAACCGGGTACTGCATCCTTTTGTTGATTCATTTGTGATAGTTTTTATTGATGATATTCTGATTTATTCCCATGATATGGTTGAACATGAAAAACATCTCACAGCTATTTTGAATCTGTTGAAAGATAAGAAGTTGTATGCCAAGTTTAGCAAGTGTGAATTTTGGCTATCACAAGTTGCATTTTTAGGCCATGTTATTTCTGGAGATGGTATATGTGTTGATCCTAAAAAGGTAGAGGCTATTGTGAAATGGGAGAGACCCGATAATGTGACTGAGGTGAGGAGTTTTCTGGGTTTAGCTGGGTATTATAGAAGGTTTATTAAGGGATTTTCTTCGATTGCCTTACCAATGACTAAACTGACTCGGAAAGATGTTAAGTTTGAATGGAATTCTGATTGTGAAAATAGTTTTGATGAATTGAAAAAGAGGTTGGTAACCGCACCTGTTCTTACTATTTCGCATGGTGGAGATGGTTTTGTTGTTTATACCGATGCTTCACATCAAGGGTTGGGTTGTGTTTTTATGCAGCATGGTAAAGTTATTGCCTATGCTTCTAGGCAGTTGCTTACACATGAACGTAATTATCCTACACATGATTTGGAACTTGCTGCTATTGTGTTTGCTTTGAAATTATGGCGTCATTATCTATATGGTGAGGTATGTGAAATTTTTACTGACCATCAAAGCCTCAAGTATTTGTTTACTTAGAAGGAGTTGAATTTGAGGCAGAGGCGGTGGATGGAGTTAATTAAAGATTATGATTGTACAATTCACTGCCACCCAGGAAAGGCAAATGTAGTTGCAGATGCTTTGAGTAGAAAGGCTTCAGGCAGGTTATCTTGTATTCGATGTGCTAGAGTTGCTCATATTATGGAGTTGAGATTGATGGGAGTGGAATTGCAGCTAGCAGATGGGGACAGATTCTTTGCTCATGTAAGTGTGAGGCCTTTGTTAGCTACCCGTATTCATGATTTGCAAAGTCAAGATCCTTTCCTTGAGAAGAAACGACAAGATGTCTAAGACGGTAAGTCTGAAGATTTTTGTATTGTGAATGATGGCACTTTATTGTTTAAACATCGGTTGTGTGTGCCTAATGTGTGTGGATTGAAAGAGGAAATTTTAGATGAGGCTCATAATTCCATTTATACTATGCATCCTGGTAGCACTAAAATGTATAGGGATTTAAAGGAGCATTATTGGTGGAATAATATGAAGAAGGAAATAGCTGATTTTGTTGCTAGATGCCTTATATGTCAGCAAGTGAAAGTGGAGCATCAAAAACCTACTGGTCTGCTTCAGCCATTGCCAATACCGGAATGGAAATGGGATCATGTAACGATGGATTTTGTGGTTGGGCTTCCTCGATCTCAGAAGGGGTCAGATTCGATTTGGGTAGTGGTGGACAGATTGACCAAGTCCGCTCATTTTCTAGCAGTCAAGACTACATATACAGTTGATAGGTATGCTAGATTGTATGTTAATGAAATTATTCGATTGCATGGGGCACCTGTTTCTATTGTTTCAGATAGGGACCCTACTTTTACATCCAGATTTTGGGATAGTTTGCAGTATGCTATGGGTACCAACTTAAAGTTTAGTACGGCTTTTCATCCCCAGACAGATGGGCAGTCTGAAAGGACAATACAGATTTTGGAAGATATGCTTAGAGCCTGTGTGCTTGATTTTAAGGGTAATTGGGATGAATATTTGCCTTTGATAGAATTTGCATATAACAATAGTTTTCAGTCTACTATTGGTATGGCTCCATATGAAGCCTTGTATGGTAGACGATGTCGTACACCGATATGTTGGGGTGAAGTTGGTGAAAGGAAGATAGAGGGTCCAGAATTAATTGAAGTCACCACTGAAAAAGTGAAGATTATTCAAGATAGAATGAGAATAGCTCAAAGCAGACAGAAAAGTTATGCGGATAAACGACGAAAAGATTTAGAATTCCAGAAAGGGGATTATGTGTTTCTTCGGATATCTCCATGGAAAGGAGTTATGAGGTTTGGAAAGAAAGGGAAATTAAGTCCACGCTACATTGGACCTTATGAAATCCTTGAGAAAGTCGGGATGGTTGCCTACAAGTTAGCGTTACCACCAGAATTATCTCGGTTACATGATGTTTTCCATGTTTCTATGTTGAGAAAGTATGTAGCAGACCCTTCACATGTATTGGTGGAACAACCTATTGAGTTGAAGGAAGATTTGAGCTACGTGGAAGAACCGCTTGCTATCGTTGATAGGAAAGAACAAATATTAAGATCAAAGATGATCCCACTTGTGAAAGTTGTGTGGAGAAGGCATTCCATGGAAGAAGCTACATGGGAGAGTGAGGATAGCATGAAAATGCGTTATCCCTATTTGTTTGATTCGGACAACCAAGGTATGTCAATTTCGAGGACGAAATTTCCTAACAGGGGGAGAATTGTGACAACCCGAATATAATTATGATTAATTATACGTAAATCATGCCTAGCTTGTGTGATATGATTAGTGTGTTATTAATATATGTGATGTTAATTTATTATGTTTAGTCTAATCCTACCTCCAAAAAGCATGAAATGTCGAATTAGTTACAAATACAAAATTTGAAGGTTTCGATAGGAATGTCCATGTTTAAGGCTAGTTTTGACCTTTATGACATAACAATTGACTTGAGGTGAAAACTACATAATTGTAGACAAGTGAGTTATGGTTGTAACAAAACAAACGGTGAATGAAACGGAGGTTCGAGTGAGAAGTTATACCAAAATTACGAAACAAGGGCAAAGTAGTCCATCCGTTAAGTAGTATTTTGTCTTATTATGGCAACAAATGTTTTATTCTCATTGGTTGGGAAGGGTGGTGGCTTTGGCCGACCTCAAACCCTTAGAATTACCTCTTTATTCAGCCAAAATGCAGCCATGAGAGATTTTAAGCCTAAGGAAAGAGAAGTTGGAAGTTAGGAAGAAAAAGTGAGGAGAAAATTGAAGAAAATTCATAGAAAATTACGAAAAAGCCCCTAAGGTAATTCCAACCATGAATCTTGCTATTTTTTCTTTCATTTACGATTTATATGATATAAATACTTGATTTTTATTGAACTTTCATGTTTGGGTGCATATGTATGGATATATGCAAGTTTAAGTTAAGTTGAATGTACAAAACCCTAAGATTGCTTTGTTTAGAAACTTTGTTTATTCAAACTTCCATATATTTTTGTATAGTTACTGGAATCGATTGCTTCCAATTGGATATTAACATGGACTCATATATGTATGACATATCCGAAAATCATGTGAAAATACCAACAAATGAGTCCTTGGTGAGGGTTTGAAGTTCGGGTAAGAAATCTGCCCTAAGGGTGAAAATATGCCCACCATGTGTTCGGTGTTTTGCTTGACATAGCAAATGAACCTTAAAAATTATGAAACTTTAATTTTATATTTTTCAATGTGTTTACTGATGTTGGGTTAAATATCATGGAAATTTATGATGTAGAAAAATTATGAAAATTCCTGGAAGTTGAATGAACGATAAAAGAGCCTATAGGGCAGATTTGCTATGTAGTGAAGAAATAGGCTTATTTTGCTCTAGGAAACTCGGAATGATGTGCCGTCTTTTGTTTTGGAAACATGATATAATAAGGATTGGATTACCAAGAATAATTAAAAAGGGTTTGGGCTGTAATTTGAATATGTTAGATATCAGAACCTGAGTCTAGATGGGACTTCATTTTAATGAATGATTTGAATTGAATAATATGATGCTTATGAATTGAGTTATGATTGAAGTTATTCTTTGGACTATTAATATTCTTATGATGATACTAATATTGTGAGAATGATAGGAAGGGAAGGAGAGCTGATTGAACAAGTACAGGATAAAGGCAAGGGAAAATCCAGTTAAACTGTCAAGGTGAGTGTACTTATGATTTGTTTCATATATAAATATGAATATAGCTCTAAGAGCGGATTTGTTTGAATACTTCGGTATTCAGGATTTGTTTGGATATTAAAATATCCAGGATTGGTTGGGTCTTATGATCCAGGATTGGAATTGGACAAAGATCCAATGATTTGTTGGAACTTATGTTCCAGGATTTGTTATTGCCAATGGGCAGGATTGTTCGGATTTTATATCCACTTATTCTATATAGAATTGTTATTACATTGTAGGGAAGGAGTACCTCACTAAGCTTAATGCTTACAGTTATATTTTAACAATTTCAGGTTTCTATGCTGCCAACTAGAATACCATATGACCGGTAACTTTGAGAGTTGCACCGTTGGAAGGAGCCGGGGTTTAAATGTGGGGATTTTATCATTGTCACACTGAAGATTTTAATTTACTCACACATTGTATATTTTGCGTTAGTATGGATTGAGTTGATGATTGTGAAATTTTATCGTAGTTAATCATAGTATTGTATGTCCGCTTAAATTATGACTCTGATATTGATTTCGTTGTGGCACAATAATAATATTATGTTGATTATGCGCATTATACAGTAAAATATGGATAGATGAATTATATTTCCAATGGGCTCTAGATTATGATTTAATTATTCTAATAATAAATGATTAGTATGGATATTGGGTTTGGGGTGTGACAATAACTTTCTCACCATGACGGACAAATAATGTCATGTCCAGTCCCCCTTTCAAAAAGCCATGAGAAAGGAGATAAGAAGTGAGCCTTTCATACCAAGCACGTGGTGCTTGTTTCAAACCATATAGCACTTTCTTTAGAAAGAAGACATGATTAGGATGCTTCGGTTCCTCAAACCCTTTAGGTTGTTCAACATAAACTTCTTCTTGAACAATACCATTTAAAAATGAACTTTTGACATCAATTTGATACAATTTAAATTTAAGGTGACATGTTATGGCCAGTAAAAGGCGAACCGACTCTAACCTAGCAACTGGAGCAAAAGTTTCTTCAAAGTCAACACCTTCAATTTGGGTATATCCTTGGGCAACCAACCTAACTTTGTTTTGAACTATGACATCATTTTCATCCATTTAATTTTTAAAAATCCATTTGGTACCAATGACGTTAGTATTAGAAGGCCTAGGGACTAGTTCCCAAACATCGTTTTTCTTAAATTGAAACAATTCTTCTTGCATGGCATTAATCTAATGTTCATCTTTTAATGCTTCTTTAAAAAATTTAGGTTCAATTTTAAAAATATAGCACAAATAGGTAACTTCATTTTCTAATTGAGCCCTAGTCTTAACACCTACCTCGGGATCTCGTATAATTTTTGAAGGGTCATGACTTTTACAAACCCAAGGAGAAGGATCCTTTCTCTTAGTAGTCGGAACAGCCACGTCAGTGTGAGACTCAATATTTTCAACACCGGGAATAACATCACAGTCACATGACAAATCTTCCTCATTTTCAATATATGTGGCTGGAGCATCGTCTTTTATTACAACATTTATTGATTCAATGACTTTTAAACTACTTAAGTTGAAAACTCTAAAAGCTCTACTGTTTTGAGAATATCCTAGGAAAATACCATCATCACTCCTTGAGTCAAATTTACCTTGGAGTTATCTATTCGAAGGATGTAACAAGGACTACCAAAAACTCTAAAATAGGCAAAATTAGGTTTCTTGCCAGTCCACAATTCATATGGCGTTTTATTAGTATTAGGACGTAAATAAACCCTATTTATGGTGTGACATGCGGTGTTAACCGCTTCGGCCTAAAACCTACGAGGCATATTCCTTCCTAGGAGCATAGATCTTGCCATTTCTTAGATCGTTCGATTTTTTCTTTCAACTATACCATTTTGTTGTGGAGTTTGAACGCCCGAGAATTCATGCTTAATTCCTATTTCATCACAAAAGGCATTTACACCGGATTCCTTAAATTCGGTTCCATTATCACTCCTAAAGTGGTTTATGGTAACACCGTGTTGATTTTGAAGAACTCTACATTTAACAGTGAGAAAAACAACAGTCTCAAATTTTTTTCTTAGAAAACCTATTATGGAGTATCTTGAAAATTCATCCACCATAACTAAAATATATCTCTTTCCTCCTATGCTCTCGGTGCGAGTGGGACCCATAAGGTCCATGTGTATCAATTCTAAGACTCGAGAGGTAGTTATTGAGTTCAACTTTTTATGTGGATTCTTAATTTGCTTTCCTAATTGACAAGGCCCGCAAATAGTGGAGGTTTGTTTTCCTAGAGATGGTAAACCACGAACTAGCTCTTTTCTCACTAAACGATCAAGATCTCTAAAGTTAACATGACCTAACCATTGATGCCAAATATCGGCAGACGAGGCTTTTACACTATTGCAAACTAAAGAGGACTTAGGAACTATTTCATAGAAATTGTCACTAGTTCTCACACCTTGTAAAATAGCCTTACCCGATTTATCATATATGTTGCACTCCGATTGACTAAACTTAACATCAAGATTTTCATCACATAACTGGATAATACTTATCAAATTTGCCTTGAGACCATCAACAAAAAAGACATTTTCAAGTTTAGGAAGTCCAAAAATTTCAATAGATCCTCTACCCATAATTCGAGATTTGCTTCCATCCCCAAAGGTGACTTTACCATATTTATAGTTTTCAAGAGTGGTAAACAAAGATTTTTCACCGGTCATATATCTCGAACAACCACTATCAAAGTACCATTAGGAGGTATTTTGAGCCTTAAGTGCAATATGAACAACAAATGCTTTATTGGTCTCATCTTTCTTAACCCAAGATTGAGTTGTATTCTTCCCTGTGTTGACTCTAGTATTTTGGTTGGAATTATTTCCTTGGACTTTAGAGAACCTTAGAAACTCTTCCATTAGACATTTAGATGTATTAACTAGATACTCAACTTGGCTCTTAAGACTAGTTACGGAGCTATAGTGTTGTGAAATAAGAGTTCTTCCCAAGCTTGTAATAAAAATCTCTAAGATGACCCCGTTTGTGACAATAAGTGCACACATAGGGTTGTTTTGGAGTCACTTTTGAATATTGCTTAGGTGGAATTATTTTAGGTAGATAAGGTTTAAGTGGATTTGATTTGGTAACAAACTTAGCTACGAGTTTGGATTTGACTTTGGATGACTCTCCTTCTTCATATCCTATACCCTTTCTCTCTTGATAACCTTTTCTCCTTATATCCTAAAACAGGACCTAGAAGTAATTTTCCCATTCTTCCTAAATTATCTTCGAGTGTGACTTTGACTTCACGAGAGAACTCGAGATCTTTTTCAAGTTGGACAATTTTAGCTTCAAGATATTTTCTAATCTCTAATGACTCATGAAGATCTTTGTTGACACCTTCTAAGGAGTTAATTAAGTCACATTTTTCTTTACCTACCAAGATAAGCTTCTCATAAAGAGATATCTTAATTGACTCGAGCTGACTAATTAAAGCCTCCTTCTCCTTCAGGCTTTTCAACTCCTTTTCTAAAGTTAAAACTTTAAAGGTTAATCTTTTATTTACCTTTTGAATATGAAGAGACTCAGTGTATAGTTCAGAATACGCAGATTATAATTCACTCTCATCTACTTCACTCTCACTTTCTTTTTCATCACTACTTGTTGATTGAGTGGTAGCAACCTCAAGATCATGCTCAAAATTTTTAACATTAGGGTGTGACTCACTTGAATCACTAGCATGACTTGCTATAAAGGCAGTGAAATTATTTCTAGACGGGGTGGAGTCATCAGAGTCTTCAGACTCATTATCACTGTCGCTTAGAGTAGCATTGTAAACTGCATTTTCTTTCCCTTATCTCTTAAGTTTAGTAGGGCACTCAAATGCTCTATGACCACGTCCCTCACACTTAAATCATCTCTCTGAATCATCCTTTTTAAGGTTGTCTCTCTTAAACTTTTTAGGATCCTGATTATTAAAATTTCTATTACCTTTGTTTTTGTTTTTCTCAAATTTCGATTTTTCAAATTTTGAGTTTTTCTTTTTGAACTTAAGAATTTCTTTAATTTTTTAGCAAATAGAGTTATATCATTAGGATCTATATCAGACTCAGACACTTCTTCTTCCTTTACTTTTAAGGCAACACCCTTATCTTTGGTTTTGTTATCTTTAGGAAACATATCTAATTCATATGTTTGAAGATCACCAACAAGCTCTTCAAGTTTTAAAGTATTTAGATTTCCTAAGTAATTAAGAATTGTGACTTTTGGGATGAACCATTTAGGAAGGCATCTAAGAATTTTCTTAACAACACAATCTTCAGGAATTTTATCACCTAAGTTAAAGCAAGAATTAACAATATCAAATATACGTGCATAAAACTCATCAAATGTTTCAGTTTCTTTTATGGTGATGGTTTCAAATTGAGTTGTTAAGTTTTGAAGCTTTGAAGCTTTAACTACACTAGTTCCCTCATGAGTAACTTGGAGATTATTCTAAGACTTTTTTGACATCTCACACGTCATTATACGACAAAATTCATCGGGAGTCACAACACTAAACAAGGCATTTAAACCTTTAGAGTTAAAGTTGCTCAATTTTAATTCATCCTCACTCCAATACTCTACGGGTTTTAAAATAATTTCTTCTCTAAAAAATATAGTAGGTGGAGACCATCCCTTTTCAACAGCTATCCAAACACGTTCATCAATAGATTTTAACGAATATTTCATACGCCCTTTCCAATAAGTATAATTACTTCCATCAAACATAGGATGTCTATTTGACAAAAAACTATCCATATAACCTCCAGGATTCATCTAAATAACTTTTAGAGACTAGTTCTGATACCAATTTGAAGTTGTAAGGTTATATGAACTGAGATTATTCCGTAGAATACACACGCTACACTATAAAAAATTTCCAAGTAGAGAAATATTCCAATTTTAATTTTCTTTGCAAATTAGAAAGTTAGCATGAACAATTCGCAATTAAAGTGATGGGATTTTTAACTTGATTAAGAGATATATAATTAGCCAAATTTTATCCTTTTTACCCTACACATACATCTAGGTGATTAAATGATATAAAATAAGAAATCACTACCACAACACGCCGATGTACGAGGAAAACCCAAATGGGAAAAACCTCAGACGGATGGGCATAGACAAATCCACTACAAATAAAGGTTTTACAAGGCAATCAAATTACTTATAGACTTGACTCATTAAGACATGTTGATGTCATCTCCTCAACCTCCCTTTGTAATACGCAAAGCTCTAATGTGTTGCACAACACTACTCATGTCTCTGTATCCACCGAAAGGCCAAATAACCGTCTCCAATCAGCTAGGACGCGAAAATCCACCGCATATGTCCATGATGAAATTCAGGTTGAAAGCATGGGGTTTTAGTTCATTCAAAATCAAAATTGTGTTGGAGAGTTTTTCATGAAAAAAGGAAGACAAGAATTCTTCTTTTGAAATGTGCAAGCTCCTTATTGAAAAAATGTATTTTCGTCCACTTTATGAAACTGGGAAAAGCGGTGGACCAAAGAAGTTATGCAAAATAACTGCAGAAAAGATTAAAAAAAATCCATAAGTGAAAAAATGCGTTCGAACAAGGTCGTTCGAACGACTTCATTCGAAAGAGTCTTCTAACGATAATCTAGTGCAATATAAGGCACATAGTTGGAAATCTCATTAGAACGAATTCGTTAGAACGATAATTCTATCGAACCTTCTAACGATATGACAGTGTATATCGGGCAGGTTCGTTAGACCCAGGTCGTTCGAACGACCTGGGTTGACTTCGAACGAAAATCTCATTTTCTTCAGAAATGATTTAAAAATTTATTTAAAATTTTTCATAAATATTTTAAGTGAATTAACATTATCTCCAACACATAAATTGAATTTGGGTCATATACCTTTTGGGAAAAGAGAATGGAATGCGATTTGAGGAAGCGTGCAAAATCAAATGCCCAAATCTCCATGGATGGTAAATGTGTAACTTGTTAAGTCCCAAAAATATTTTGTCCAATGGAATAGCCAATACTACAAATGACTCGATTGGAAATTTGTCTTCACAGCCATGATCTCGCTTAAAGTAGGAAAATTATTAATTTATCTTTAAACTCTATGGCTAGGTCTATTGGCGCCTTACTCGCACAAGAAAAAAGAGGGATGTGAGAAACCAATATGTTATTTATTTATAATTATATTTAAGGTTGAGTTTAGGTACACAAGAGTGCAAAGGCTTTGCATAGCTCCACTTCCCGTATTACAAAAACTTAGACTTTACATGCTCATATTTATACTACATATTATCATAAAGTGTGATCCAATCAAGCATATGTTAGCCCTGAGAATTCTGGTTGGGCGTGTAACTAGATTGTCACTCGGTAAGATGCTATGGACATTAAATAATCCACCCAAAGTTCCCATTCCTCGAGAGCTCCACTACAAAGATCAAAATTTACATTAGAGAAGGGGAAATGACCTTTATTTATTCAAATCCTCAATATGTTATCCGAAACAACAAGGAGAGCATTAAATGGGTTTGAAGGTTCAAGAAAACCAATAGCTGGTGTCTCGTTTACTTAGGCAGCTGATTTTATCACAAATTCTTCAAGCGATTTCATAAAGTTATCCTCCTCCCCAAAGAAATGGGCACAGCGATAAATTGGAAAGTATTTTTAAAGACATTATTGTATCTAACATAGTTAAGTCTTATTCAGAACAACAGCCTTGATTCCCTTTGAAAGATGGTCGGACAGCCCAACACCACTTCTGTCGATGGTGGCGACAGCAGATACTGCTATAATAGTGGTAGAAATGGAAGAAATGATATAAATAAATTCACAAACTGGAAGTTCGATAGGCAGGATGCCTATGAGTATGGTGGTAACAACAATAAAACAAGATGAGGCACCAAAGCTTAAAGAGGCCATAGAAATATTCGTGATTTGAACGAAAAAGAGGATTTATTTATCAAAAATAACTAAACTCAAAAGCTATGCAATTTTTTTCTCTCCAGAATAAATAATTGAGCTAAATGTTTCGAAGTTGAAGATGTGAAGTATTTATATGGAAAGGAATATATAATGGTGCCATCAATTCCAAAAAAAGATAATTATTATTGGACGAGCACCGTCTCTGCCAAAATAACCCGTGGCACCTCGCCCGTGAGATAGATATGCTTAGTAAGCTAACCATATTGGAACATTTAATATTTCATAGATGTAATGATGACAAACATCACTTAAAAAAATAATTGAGTTCGTTTTGTACACAACCCTCTACATAACGATGGGAGATTTATGTATAAGGGGCCCAATGTAGAGGGGTACACGAGTAACCCTTTATTTATAGACTAATTACTTTTATTATATTACAGGTTAATTTAACAAATACCTTGGTTGAGAAATTAGGTCTTGAGTGACCACCAAGGCAGTCTTATGGCACATTTTGAGAGATTTTGGTTTTGCAGCTAAGAGGTAAGTCCCATTGAGAAAGTTAAAGCTCAAACATTTCAATATCTTGAGAAATAGAGAATATTAATGTGACATACTATAGGGGTCACTCGCAAAGCCACGTATAGAGTGTCCATTTAGATCACTCATATAAAAGAGGTAAACTAGCAAAAGACCATAGAAGTCACTTGCATGAACATAGTGCAATTGCAAAAATTGAAGTAGCAAGCAACGAACGTCGTCATTCTCAAGTTTCCACTTACACAAGTTCATAACAACAAGTGACCACTGCGTCAATCAAAAGATTTCATACTTGCACAAAAAGTTTTATATATACCCTGATATTTATACACAATATATGCATTGTACAAAATTATAAGCTGCAAAAACACCTTCCAGGTTAGCGGCTGACAAAATACCATTCTTGTCACCACTACACAAGGTGTCGTACCACTCAAAAGTAAGTTTGGTTTGATCATGAAAGATAAATATGGGGGCGGTAAAGTTTCCCCACGCATTTATAGCAAAAAATATAGAACAAAGTATTTTGGAGGCTCGTGAGGACACATAAGCCTTATGACTTGCCTATAAACAAGACCTCACTTGCACACTAAAGGGCATCACATACAAAGAGTTGTTATGCTTAAAAAAATCACAACCACAAATATTATTTCATTTCTTCTTTCTCATTGTTATTGAAGTGCTCACTTATACTTCTCAAATAATCATTACTCTAAAAAGGTCCTGGTAAATGCTAGTTCTCCTAAGGTTTTTTTTTACAAATTTCCAAACAAACACCAATTTTATATTTTTCAAATTAATTAAACTGATTTAAACTTTGCACCAATTAAAGAAAAGTGTTGTGTAAATAATTTACCAATTTTATCTTGACCTAAGCATGCATCTAGATGACATAAGAAATAATAAAGTAAAGGCAAACCACAACACTATAATGTACGAGGAAAATTCACAATGAAAAAAATCTAGGATGGCCCAGCCACACATATTTGCTACAATATCCGTCTATGTACAAGAACAATTTAGACTTACTTAAAGACTAGATGCCTTGAAGACTTGATGACCTTCCTTGTTTCTTATCACATTCTTCGCATCTACAGTTAGGCGTCGTCCAAAAACTAACAGATGCAGATGCTTTCCCACATCTCAATATCCGACCAATCTTACATGTCTTTTGACTAGTTAAGCCATCACACAACACAATCACATCCTCAACCACTTCAAAACACTCTTCAATATGTAGAGCAAACAACCTTAGTGTAGTACACAAGAGATCTCAAATACGTGTAAAATGCTAAAACATGGATCTCAAACTTTGGGTGTAAAATAGGTTTGGGAAGCTCAATATTTGACTCATAAATTCATTTTCACAAACCTCTATTAAAATTCTATGCCAACCATAGTATTTATAAAAAAAATGAGGCGACATAAATTTCAAGAAATCTCATTCGAACGAAATCATTAGGGTCGTTCAAATGAACTGAGCATTCTCATTTGAACGAAACTTCATTTGAACGAAACAAATCTCGTTCGAATAAGATAGCAAACCCGTTTGAAGCGACTTCAAACGAGCTTAACGAAATTTATATACTTAATAAAAACTTCTTGTTTGAACCATGATTATTTGAATGAAAATCATAACCTCGTTTGAACGAACCCAAAATCTTATTCAAACTAATTAAAGAAACTTGTTTAAATGAAAAGGCATTGTTGTTCGAACGAAGTTAAACAAAAAAATATCTATAAAATCTTTTTAAGAAAAATGCCTCAAAACATTTCAAAAACAGAACTAAATTTAAGGATCAAACATAATACGTATCCATACATGTTGAGATCCCTTGGATGTTGAAGATGAAAATTTACATGTACTTGATGTCTCTTTAACTTAGCCGCTATGATCTTCAATCACACATCACGGGCTTAAAAGACAAACTTAAATCCTAACCTATAACTCGATGAGTATTGTCCAAACAGAATAAATCCAAAATACATACAAATTGACTCGATTAGAAATTTTTGCTTACAAATATCTCCCTTTGACTATTCTGGGACAAAACTCAAAAATAAAAACGCCTACTAGGTCGTCAAGCTCACTAAGACTAGATCATAACCCCAAAAGGAAAATGTATAAACACTTAAAAAACACAAACTTGAATAGTGTTTCTCCTATAAATTTTATTGCACCGTCACTAAACCTGCACACATAACACACATTTCAAATGAAAAGAGGACATAATAATATAAACCGCATATGAAAAACAATCCTTCTGCTTTATTAAACAATCTCCACCTAATGGTAAGACGTCTCCCCCTAAGGTCAAAATATCTCCCCCCTTTTGTTCAGGAATAAACAAAAGTAAAGGAGAAAAAAAAACTTATCCCCTCAAATGTAACACATGTGAACAAAAAGAAATCAAGTAATACCATGCGATGATGTGAAATGAAAAGCAACGACAAAAAACTCAACAACATAAGCACAAATAATCCAAACTATGAAGAAAATGATACCAATATAAACATTGAAACAAAAGATTCCAATATAATCATATACGATGTCAATTTGATACGTCTATGAATCAGATGAAAAAAATGGATTAAATGCCAACTCAAATACTCAAAACAAATTAACATACTGGCCCGAATTTGTGGGTTACCCGTGGTTAACCCGATCCGTTCCGAGCATTAGGTGTAAAGCGCAATGAATCAACATACATAATGTTGCTAGTAAAATTTTATTTAAATCTCGTTTCACTTGTTTAGCATGCGGTTTCCATTTAAATCAAGCTACGTGAGGGACCCGTGAGAAGCATCCCAGGAATCGAAGAATACAAAGATACTAATGTAAAATAAAAATAATACTTACCGTACAACTCTCTCAAAATACGAAACCACACTCAACCTACCGTAACAAAGACGATGGAATAAACCTAATGGCCATTTGAAAATTACAGCAATGCAATATAGAATCGAACGATAATAAGGAGATTATCTCTTTATATATATATATATATATATATATATATATATATATATATATATATATATATATATATATACTTAAATGCATGAAACCGTTTTTATTCCAAAAACATTACTTATCCCAATTAATTAACCTTAATCTTGTAAAGAATTTTCCTTTTACTTGACTTGACATTCATTTCTTGATTTAACACGCCCGGTTAAATACTTTGAGCAAATACCATTTGTTTAAGGAAAATTATTTCTTATACCAAAATTACCCCTTTTATTCATACCGATTCACGTTAGTATTTTTCTTGAAAATCACCTATCAACACGTGGAAGCACCGTGTTAGAAAATAATTATTTTCCTTTAAAAATCGTTAATGAAAGCACTCTTGTGTTAATTATGGGTTAAACCATTTTAGGTTACTTAACCACCCATTTAATCACTTCACTTCACCATGTCGTTACCTTATGAACATTAATCAATTTTCATATTTATTTTTCCACGTTATCCTTTACTGGAAAATTTATTAATTCATTTAAGTTAGTTATCTTTTCACACATTCATCACACAAATTATTTATTGACATGTTATACTTTTCATTATCTTTTCCTCAGAATCTTCCAATATCTACATACTTTAACGGGCTCCATATAACCGACTATGCCACCATTATGCTCTGGCCAGTGACTTTTTGAAAATGCGTGCGCGATATTGATTCAAATAAATGTGCAAGTTTAAATCACAAACTTATTTGATAAAAGTCAATTTTGATATAAGTTAATTCAGCCCTTACACACAATCAAGTACGTGCGTGCATGTGTCAAATCACATAAATAAAATATGTGATACAAATTTCAGGAAAAATCCCAAAAGGGCAAAACCTTTTATTTCACTATAATTGTAAATCGCAATTTACATGGTTAGAATGAAATATAGTTTTACACACGAATACCCATTGTAGATACCCCATTCTAATCCCCCCCCTAACCTCTCTTTAGGTCCCTAGCACCTCCCTTCACCATTTCAAACCCAAGTCATACCCCGAGTACTGGCCTAAAGGCCATCGGGCACTCCCAGGCTCCGTTTGACCAAAAGTCAAACTTATCAGCTCAAACGAGGCTGAATGAATATTCAAAGGGCAGTGAATCCCCTTTCCAACAGTCCATCCCGTGCGCAATTCTGACTTACGGTGCAGACGAACGACCCGTTTACCCCGAAACTCGATCAGGAGGTCATCGGACACTCCCAGGCTTCGTTTGACCAAAGTCAACTCTTCATCTCGACTGAGACTGAATGAATCTTCAAAGTTCACTGAATCCCCATTCCAATGGTCCTTCTCGTGCACAATTCTGACTTACGGTACAGACGAACGATCTGTTTTACTCCGAAAGGTCACCGAACTCTTCTAGGCCCCGGTTGACCAAAGTCAACTCCTTGAACCAGGTCAAACTCTTTGGAATGTCGAAGTAAATCTCCTAAACTTTCTAACAGTTTGCCCCGTGCATGATTCTGACTAACCATGGGGACGAACGATCCATTTTGCGTTCAAAGTTTTCGCGTCCAAAAGACCGACGAATGCTTCCGAGCCACATTTGACACAAAGTCAACTCCTGGAATCGGGAGCAGTCCAAAGGTATCTGAAATAAATTTCCAACGGTTCATCCCGTACACGATTCGGATCAACGGTTCGCGCTCTACGACCCATTTTCTGAAGGATCCTGAAAGACACTGCCAAACGGCAGGTTCCAAACCCTGCCTATTGGCAGTGTGCCTAAACACACCTATCGATTGGCAGGACCAGGGCTATGCCGATCAGCAATGCCCTGGGCCTATGAAAATAAGGGCCTAACCTCATTCCAAAGGGAGAAAGATCAGAGATCCATCACTCTCAGCAAGCTCAGAAAACCCCTCTCGAAGTCAGCGTGATTTCCACATCCAAATCCCTTTCCAACCTTTACCTTTCATCACCTTCTTCATCAAACTTGGTGAATTAAGTACCCTCCATCATCACCCAAGTGCAAGGACTACTCTCCAACATTCAACATCAAGCTCAAGATCTTCAAGAAGGTCCAACTCTCTCTTTAAATTCCCCTAAATTAGCATTAATTCGTTTTATTACTTAGCACTTTTATTCTCTCATCTCACATATCTTAATAAACTTTTTATTTAGTATTATTGCACATCTCTTATTTTCATAAAAATAAAACCCAAAAAAAATAAGAAAAAGAAGATTTGCTCATAAATTCCAAACAGGAATTCTCACACTTTTCTCCAACTAAAACACTTTTTTACATACACGCACACACACACACACATATATAAGAGAAATCCACGATTGGATTTATGGGATAAATCCCGCCCCTCATTTTGCATACGAACTATGTGGACTTTGATACCTCTATAGGCTACGTAGGCGTCTCGGGATAAAACTCGTGACTCGAGTCTTATTCCTACTTTTCTCTCATTTTCTATTTTCTCTATATTCTTTAAACTCAATTCTCTTAAATTCCATATATACATATATTTGTTCTTAGTGGCGTATTATTCCATGTGTGTTATCGTTCCGTTATAACGATCAACGCGAGGATAATCGCACAAATCCTATTTTCTAATATTATTTTTTAGGAACAGTCCTATGGATGACTCGCTTTATCTCTTCCATGATACAAGTCGATGATTCCTATCTCCGCTACGTATACACATGCACACATATCATGGGGAAATAAAGGAAAATAGCAACAACCCATAAGAGATCGTAAGGGCGGAATGGGTGCCTAACACCTTCCCATTTCGTAACTTAGCCTCCGGACCCTTTTCGAATCATTTTGGTTTTGTAGGTATCATTATGTCTTTGGATCTTGTCCTGCGAGATGGCTCCCTTTTCTTTTGTCTGTTTTGAGCAAAATAAACTGGCGACTCCATCTCTCTACATTTTTCACCTCATCAACGACGCCGGTCAAAGCGCTCCCGAGAGGGATGCACGGGACCAAGGATTCTCTCCCATCGCGAGGATCGGGGATGGCCACAGTGGCGACTCCGCTGGGGACTTTCATTTTGAGGGCTAGACTTTAATTACATGGGTGTTTTATTTTCTTATATATCCCCCTATTTGCATGTTCCCCTTTTACTACTCATGTGTACCTCATGCTTATGCTTCTATTCACACACTTGTAGAAAATTCTCCATGTACACTTCACACCACGTGCACCTAGGATCACATATATCCCCATATTGCACGCATCACCCATACTTAGTATACCATTGGTACTCATACTTTGCTCCCTTTTGGGCATGATCATTAAAGATACTCTTATCATAAGATACTAATAAGATAATCATGCATGATTCACACAATATGACCAAAAAGCATTATGATTGACCAAATTTTGTCCAGTAACTGGAGGGTCACTTCGTGATGGGCGGTGGTCCGGTAGGGCGCAGTTAGCTTAAGCGATATGACACTCACCTTCCATTGGCCAAGTACCTTCGACGTTTATCGAACAATTTCCTCGCATCATACTGCTTGACCAAAGTCATGACGGGAGGTATATCACATGGAAATCGTTCACGTACACCGAGTATATCGAATTCTCTCTCACACGTACCGTCCCCACGAGGTATATGGTGAGGAAATTCACGTACACTCAGGTATATCAAATAGCTTGTCCACACGTACCGATTCCCCTCAAAAGCAAGACGTATATCGTGGAAGCCACGCCAAAGGGGGGAACCCTTTTCGATTCACCCAACCAACTGCATACCCGCATATAGGTGTCAAGCCTAGGACACACATGTTAGATTGCCGGTTTCAACCCGAAACTTTATCGAAATTCTGGGTCAGCCTGCCGCCCAAATTTTCTTGCATTTTTAAAATGGGACCCTGCCCGTGAGTCTGATTACAAGTCCAGCAATAACTATGCATATGTTACAAACCCAACTTTTCTAGGCTCGGGTCCCGTCCGGTATTCCATTTTGCATTTAGGAAAATTTAATACAAGCGAGAACATAATAATAATAATAATAATAATAATAATAATAATAATAATAATAATAATAATAATAATAATCATGCTGAGACCCGTCTTCCAAAAACATTTTTTCCTTCTTTATCAAAAATCCAAAAACATTGTTTCCTTTCTTTATCAAAAATCCAAAAACATTTCTCTTTTCTTTATCAAAAATCCAAAAATATTTTGCCCTTCGATCTCAAAAGAGAAACAAAAAAATGTCAAAAATATTTTCCTTTTTTTTCTCAAAATAAATCCCATTTTGCGCTTTCTCAGGTCAATCGCACGCCCTTGGCCTGGATCCTTATTGGCTTCGGTCTGTAGTCAAATCACCTCGGAGCTCGGTATCTATCCATTTTCCGTTCCCCTACTACTTCTTCTGAGTTCGGTATATATCCATTTTCCATGGAGAACACAGATTAAGTACCAGTTGCGCAGCCAGATCTGAAGGCAGTTTTAGCTAAGCTCGTGTCCAAGATTGACAACCTTCAGATTGAGGTCCGAGAGATGCAACGAAACTAGGTTCCTATTCCTCAAGAGCCCAAGGTCTTATTCCCTCGTGCTATGGGTCCACCCGAGCCTATCTGGGTTCTCGAAGAATATCAGCACGCCCCCCGTGTCCCTCCTGTTAATGGGCCACCGCTGTAACACCCCGCCCGCCCGGGGAGAGCGAGCGGAGCGCCACTCAACGATAAACTAAACTAATCCACAAATAACAAGGTATAGAGCATCTAAATCCCACAATAAAACAAGAAACCACTATTCTCATCTTCAAATTAATACAACAAATCTCTCGAAATAATTACAACAATCTAACTATCTCGAAAATAAAATAAATCTCCAAATGCTCTATACATCAAAATGAATACAAGTCTTCTCATCTCTTGTATTAAAAATTCTTCCCAAATAATCCTCGCTAAAATCATCCCAATTGCTCCATAGCACTCAAATCCGTGCTCACCTGCCAAATAAGAAAAAGATGGGGAAGTACACAATACGACAGGAATATGCTCAACAAAGATGTTAGCGATGAACAAAGCGCAACAATACGACTACGAATACTCAAATCAAATAATGCAAATTTCAATAGCATTTTATCAATAAATTTCTCAACAACACATTAACCGGAGTCACCAGGCCTCACCATACCGCGCCATACTTTATCAAGTAGCCGAAAAAGGAGTCTTGGCGGGTGCCCAACTTCAGTGCCATATTAAAATCTCATGACAACATGCTCAACACCAAATATAATACCACATGAATCGAAATTAGATTCCAACAAATATTTTCAGATTTCCAAATGAACTTATCAATTCAAATATGAGTCAATAATCACAAGAAAACAACGAGAATAATACTCGCGAGATTAAGGAGCATATTGTGTAAAACCCCATACCTTAAAATCATCAAATGAATCATTGCACAATTCAGCCTCAAAATCTAATCACGCCATCACGGTCCTCTCGCAAAAATAATCAAATCTTGTTCTAGCCCAAACTCGAGAAAACACCAAATAAGCCTTCTAATCTAAGGTTAAAATCTTGAATAAGTTTGGGGCTATGGTTTGTAGATGAAAGGGGGTAATTTTGTAGAGGTCTTCTGGTTGAAAAGTTTGAGAAAAAGTGATTTGAAAAGCCAAGCCACGAATTTGTTGATATATAAATGATTAAGTGTTTGATTAAGAAAAGAGTTCTAATCAGATACAAACACTAAAAATTTTATTCCGGACGATCGAACCGTTGGAATCGCTTGAAATTTTAGTATGTTGTAGCGAACGGCGAGACAGGACTTCTGACAAAAATTCAGCTTGATCGGACGGTCGGATTTCTAAAACTATTATTTTTACTAGAGAGTTTTATGTTTCGGGGACTCTTAGAGAGTTTTATGTTTTGATGACTCTTCTAAATAATAAAAATTCAATTAAAACTCCATTTTAATTCCGATTTCGAAATCGTTTGAAATTCTCGCCTTTAAAAATAATAACCAACATATTTGAGCAATACAAATAATTTTATCTCAAAATTTATTTTTCCTCTTTATTTCGAAAATACCCCAAAAATTACGCGGGTTGTTACACTTCCCCACTAACAATGGAATTTCGCCCTCGAAATTCGTCGAATACCTAACTCTCAAAAATCAGGTCAACAATCTCCAAAAATAATCTCGTCTCCAAAAATAAATTCTTCACATCTAATCTAGATGTATAACACGAAACGATCATCTAAAGATTCTATCTCCAAAAATACGCGCCACAAAAATGCAACAGACCCAAAACCCAAGACCCGAGGGTTGTCGTATACCTAAGCTCTGATACCATTCTGTAACACCCCGCCCGCCCGGGGAGAGCGAGCGGAGCGCCACTCAACGATAAAACTAAACTAATCCACAAATAACAAGGTATAGAGAATCTAAATCCCACAATAAAACAAGAAACCACTATTCTCATCTTCAAATTAATACAACAAATCTCTCGAAATAATTACAACAATCTAACTATCTCGAAAATAAAATAAATCTCCAAATGCTCTATACATCAAAATGAATACAAGTCTTCTCATCTCTTGTATTAAAAATTCTTCCCAAATAATGCTCGCTAAAATCATCCCAATTGCTCCATAGCACTCAAATCCGTGCTCACCTGCCAACTAAAAAAAAGATGGGGAAGTACACAATACGACAGGAATATGCTCAACAAAGATGTTAGCGATGAACAAAGCGCAACAATACGACTACGAATACTCAAATCAAATAATGCAAATCTCAATAGCATTTTATCAATAAATTTCTCAACAACACATTAACCGGAGTCACCAGGCCTCACCATACCGCGCCATACTTTATCAAGTAGCCGAAAAAGGAGTCTTGGCGGGTGCCCAACTTCAGTGCCATATTAAAATCTCATGACAACATGCTCAACACCAAATATAATACCACATGAATCGAAATTAGAATCCAACAAATATTTTCAGATTTCCAAATGAACTTATCAATTCAAATATGAGTCAATAATCACAAGAAAACAACGAGAATAATACTCGCGAGATTAAGGAGCATATTGTGTAAAACTCCATACCTTAAAATCATCAAATGAATCATCGCATAATTCAGCCTCAAAATCTAATCACGCCATCACGGTCCTCTCGCAAAAATAATCAAATCTTGTTCTAGCCCAAACTCGAGAAAACACCAAATAAGCCTTCTAATCTAAGGTTAAAATCTTGAATAAGTTTGGGGCTATGGTTTGTAGATGAAAGGGAGTAATTTTGTAGAGGTCTTCTGGTTGAAAAGTTTGAGAAAAAGTGATTTGAAAAGCCAAGCCACGAATTTGTTGATATATAAATGATTAAGTGTTTGATTAAGAAAAGAGTTCTAATCAGATACAAACACTAAAAATTTTATTCTGGACGATCGGACCGTTGGAATCACTTAAAATTTTAGTATGTTGTAGCGAACGGCGAGACAGGACTTCTGACAAAAATTCAGCTTGATCGGACGGTCGGATTTCTAAAAATATTATTTTTACTAGAGAGTTTTATGTTCCGGGGACTCTTAGAGAGTTTTATGTTTTGATGACTCTTCTAAATAATAAAAATTCAATTAAAACTCCATTTTAATTCCGATTTCGAAATCGTTTGAAATTCTCGCCTTTAAAAATAATAACCAACATATTTGAGCAATACAAATAATTTTATCTCAAAATTTATTTTTCCTCTTTATTTCGAAAATACCCAAAAAATTACGCGGGTTGTTACAACCGCCTACCCATCTTCCTATGCCAAACCTTGCCCAGCCTGGGGCTAACTTGCCTGTGATCGTTGATCTAAAAGAGGAATAATTAAACAAGGTCAAAAAAGATATCAAGATGCTGACTAAGAAGTTCGACCAAGTCCGAATCTTCGAAAATCACATGGACTACACACACATGTCTCCTTATCCTAAGGCGAGGTTACCCGAGAAGTTCAAGATGCCAAATATCAAGAAATTCGGAGGAAGTGGACCCCGAATTGTTCATCTTCACAGTTATCACCGTGTTAGGACTCTCCTAGGGGCTTCTGAAGAAGTGATGACCCAATTATTTCAGCAAACTTTGAAGGATAGCGCTCTCCGATGGTTTTTATCTATCGAGGAGTCCAGAATCCGTAGTTGGGAGGATGTAGCCCGAGAATTCATGTCGCAGTACAAATATAACGAAGTGCTTGAGGTCACCCACCGTGATTTAGATCTTCTCAAACAGAACTCTGGGGAATCAATCAGTAACTTCATAGCCCGATGGAGGGAAAAGGCAACCACTATGACCAATCGCCCATCTGAGGAAGAACAAGTCAACATAGTGAAGAAGAAATTCTTGCCCCATGTCTGAGCAACCATGGGAGGACAATACTATCCCCACTTCCATGCTCTCAGAGAAGCAGGAGTAGAAATTGAGGAAGGTCTTGCTAAAACAAAGGTTGAACCAAAGAAAGTGTCCAGACAGTTCACTCCCAGAAAATATGACAAACCTGCTAGTGCTGCAGTCTCAACCATCAACAACATATCTCTACCAACCACTTCATGGGCACCAGAAAGCCGCCCTGTCACAGTCTGAAATGAATACATCGAGCTCCAATCTCCCCTCTCCAAAGTTTATCAATCCCTATTAAGATGAAACCTCATCAAACCCTTGGATCCCCGTCCATTGCCCAATCCACTACCAAGAAACTTCAAGGCAGATGCCCATTGCGCCTTTCACCAAAATACTGGTCATACCACCGACCAATGATTTCACCTCCAAAACATAATCCAAGGTCTAATTGATCGGGGTACCTTTGCCCCACCAGCCAATCCTAAGCCAAACACTACTTAGGCCATCTCCAATGGACAGTCTAAATGTATACATTTAGACTGTCCGAGCTCACACTGGGTAGGAAATTGTATACATTTAGGCGATGATTTGGCCGGGTTCTATATGTAATCCAAATTTATTAGTTATTAAATTTTGTACCAATGTTTATGAATGACTATTATTATCAAACCAAATTTTATTTAGCACGAAGATAATTGTTATAATTGCCCAAAATGGATAAAAATGAAATTACAATCAAGTTGATGATTCTGCATGACGAATCCAAATGTGTTCCTTAAGATCGTAACGTAACTGGTTATGAGCTTCCTTGTTCCACATCTTTGCCTACCACACCTGGTACTGATAGTGTCCAACGAGACTCTGCCTGCTTAAGCATGGGGGTGGGTCACGTATGAGTAGGTCAGCTCGCCATGTCCCGTCACGCAACTCCTCCTCGACAATCATATTGTGTAATATGACACAAGACTTCATAATTACATGTAAGTCTTTATATTCCCAGAAATTCGCCGGGTTCCGGATAAAGTGGAACTGTTGTTGTAAGATCCCAAATGCCCTTTCCACATCCTTTCGGGCTCCTTCCTGAGCTCGTGTGAACACCTTCTGTTTTTGAGTGACTGGTCTCTTGAAACTCTTGACGATAGTTGCGATGGGCGGATAGATACCATCTGCAAGGTAGTAACCTGTGTCATATATGTTTCCGTTTACTTTGAAGTTCATAGGGGTGCGATTTCCTTCTAGAAGTTCTTCAAACACGTGAGATTTGGCAAGAACATTCAGATCATTACATGCACCAGGCATCCCAAAGAACGAATGCCAAATCCAAGTATCATAAGATGCCACTGCCTCTAAAATAATAGTGGCAGCATGATAATGTCCTTGATATTATCCTTTCCATGCATGTGGACAGTTATTCCATTCCCAATGCATGCAGTCAATGCTCCCAATCATCCCGGGGAAATTGCGTCGTTCATTTTCGGGCTACATGCGGGCAATATCTTCGACTGTAGGTGTGCGACAATACTCCGGGCTAAACACCTTCACTATAGCCCTGCAGAACCGTTTTAAAGTCTCAATCGCTGTCGTCTCGGCTATTTTTAAATATTCATCCTGCAAATCCTCGCATCCACCGTATACGCCAAGATACGAAGTGCACAAACAATCTTCTGGTGAGAGCTTAATCCCATTCGTCCAACACAATCGGCTCTCTGGATGAAATATGAATCTTTTTCACAGCATGCTTATAGAATACGATTGAAGCTCGCCTTGTTCATCCTGAACCTATGTCTGAACATTTCTTCAGGATAAGTGGGGTTCTCTTGGAAATAATCTTTCCATAAATTCCTATGACCCATCTCTCTATCCCTATACACCGTTCTTCTCTCATGTATTTCCCTACCACTGTGTAGTAAGGACGATTGATAGATTGCACTCTGCAATCTGTTGTGGATCGCGGCGGCTTCATCATCTGAGTCAAGATCATAAGATTGGGCGATCTGCGCTAATATCATCTCCTCTAGATCGTTGTTAGACATTTTTTTTATGGACGTGGGAAAAAATATTATATGAGTAGGAAATATTTTTATGCTCAATATCTATCTAAATCGATTATTTATAGTATTGAATGGTACTTGAACGGTACTTGGAATTATTTTGGTAGTCACTTTCAACTTACACATGATGTGACCACTCGGACTTGGACGGTAAAAAAAGAACCGCCCAAAATTGAACGGTAAATAACGCTCCTCTAACTTTTTCATGTGACCACTCGTACTTGGACGGTAAAAAAAGAACCGCCCAAAATTGAACGGTAAATAACGCTCCTCTGACTTGTTCATAGTCACTTTCAACTTACATATGATGTGACCACTCGTACTTGGACGGTAAAAAAAGAACCGCCCAAAATTGAACGGTAAATAACGCTCCTCTGACTTGTTCATAGTCACTTTCAACTGACATATGATGTGACCACTCAGACTTGGACAGTAAAAAAAGAACCGCCCAAAATTGAACGGTAAATAATGCTCCTTTGACTTGTTCATAGTCACTTTCAACTGACATATGATGTGACCACTCGTACTTGGACAGTAAAAAAAGAACCGCCCAAAATTGAATGGTAAATAACGCTCCTCTGACTTGTTCATAGTCACTTTCAACTGACATATGATGTGACCACTCGTACTTGGACGGTAAAAAAAGAACCGCCCAAAATTGAACGGTAAATAACGCTCCTCTGACTTGTTCATGTGACCACTCGTAGTTGGACGGTAAAAAAAGAACCGCCCAAAATTGAACGGTAAACATTTATTCATCCATTTTCTTCCGTATAAGTAGATCGTCTCGTTATTAGTTATAGCGTCAATAACTTTTTTTTCATTTTGTCATACATATACACCAAAATCTTAGCTATACTAACTTCATATCATAAACTACAAAATGCATAACCAAGTGTACATGCCTGATGAAGATTCACCCTCCTTAACCCATGTTCCCCTGAAAACTTTGTCAGGGCAAAAACTTCCTTACTATAATTGGTCACCGCCAAAAAAAGTTATGCGAAATGAATTCCTCTCAAGTGGGGGGATAAGCATGATGCAACAGGTCAAGAAGAAAAAGTTTAAGTCTAAAGTGTCAACATCATTTGGAGATGACCATGATGAGGCGACCTGCAACAATGTTGAACAAGTGTTGACTAACCCAGGAATCTACCAAGATCCCCATGGAGGTGGTTGGTTTGATGAGAAAAGGGTGTTTGAAAACATCCCTATATGTACACTCCATTCCTTAGGCGATGTTAATCATGTGATGAAATGGTTAACGCCGACGAAAGGAAATATTCCATGGGATGATCATTTGAAATGGCCTAGGTTATTTGATAGACGTTGTGATTTGGAGTGCTATAGTCAGTGGCATGGTTTACCGGTGCCACAGGCAAAATCAGCAACATATTGCAAAGATGTAAAGAAAGATAATGAAAAATGCATTCATTTATTGGAACGCGAAATTGCACAGATGGAGAAAAGGCTAGAGCGGTGGCATTCTAAACATTTGATAAAGACTGAACTTGACGATCCAACTTATGAATCGGATTCAGAACTCCCGGATTACAAAGGTCTAGATTCGGACTTGGATTTCGTACATAATCTACCTAACATGTTGATGGGGGATGGGAATGCCTTATGTTGTGTTCCGTGGTTGCATAGGAAATAAAAATGATAAGATTATGTAACTTTTTAATGTTTTTATATGTTAATATTAATAAATTACAATTGTTATTAATGTCCATGATTGTAACATAAAATAGTTAATGGAAAATACACTGGAAAATCCCATCGTATGGAAAATACACTGGAAAATTACATATGGAAAATACACTGAAAAATGAAATTTACATTGGACCTCTTACCTCATATTGGTCATAAGGAAATGTGTTGAAAATCCCAAAAACGTCATCGGCAAGAGATGGTTGAGAAGACGATCCTAAAGGATCTTGGGAGGGTGGATGGGAAATATTGGGAGAAGCACTACGATATTCATCTCCATATATACATGGGGGTGTACGTTGCGGAATGGGGTAGTGTTCCGGGGCCGAACTCGGTCCCGCCCCACGTAGATTTGCAATCTATTGATCTTTCTCACGAATTTGCCTCTGCAACATAATCTCTCGTTCTAACGTTAAGGACCTTGTTTTTCGGATGAAGTCCTCTCTATAAAAAACCATATCACGCCATTGTTCGCGTGAGTAAAATTCAGCCGGAGCCAAGTCATTCGGCGTACTTGGTGGATCTACCTGAATAAATGTTGTGCCAATTCCACTCATATGTGTCACCTCAAGTTCCCGTGATAACGGTATCAAACTCAAGGAAGAAGGTTGACCCCGTGTGTTGTACGAATGTGGAGCTTGCCATCTATCTGTCGGTGCGATGGGTACTCGTAAATCATGTGGTACAATCGAGGCAAACCCAACCCCGTCATGGTTCTGCCACCGAATTAACGAAGGTAATATTGGACCCTTATTTACAACTCTCCAGTATGTAAGCCATTCATCCTGCCCTGTGATTGTTACATTAGCAATTGCAGGTTGCCAATTGCCAATATGTTGCATATATATATTAAGAGGAATGAATGCCATTGGATATAGTGGGTTATTTGGGATAGCAATGTGGCTTATCATTTGACGGTAACAACGGTCTCCGAGATACCAACTCCCACCTAATTCCGAATCAAAGAGCAGGTACCGTCTCTGAGCAAAATCATGAGCAACTACAGCAGCAGGAAACTCGTTTTGCAGCAATTCCATAAACGGTTGCCATATAATTGACTCTGGTGATCACATTTCGAGCTGCTCCTGCATGACTGAACTTTTAAAACGCATTTGTCCCTGAACATTATCGCGATTATTGATCCCCCATAGTAAAATACGCGGCCATCTTTCCACTGCATCATTGTGCAATAGGGGAGCCATGGTATGGAGGTACTCGTAGCCGTAATACTACGATTTATAAGAATAAGCAATTAATAAATTTGTATTTTCATATAGTAACTATATTTATATTATTTGAAAAAAAAATGAAATGTTCACATCGTAAATACTTTACCTCTATTAATTGCCAAAAACAATTAACCGTTTTCTGGACATTTTCAGCACATGCGTCAAGTGCGTAGTAAACTCGGGCAAGAATGGCAGAACCCCAATCTTTCGCAGCCATGTCATTTATGTCGTCTAAATAAGTTGCCCAATCCACAAACACTGAATTGTGTCCCGTTGGAAAAAATATGGAGCTCATGACATAAACAATAAAAGCTCAAGCGATTTGATCCGTGTTCGCTAATCTATGCTGCGGATCTTATTGGCGCCAATGCAACATGTATTGTTTTAGCGTTGCACACGAAATATTTCGACCTTTGTACTGTGGGTGGCCTATTCCAGGATAATATAATTCAAATATTTCCTCCACCGTAAAAGGACTAGAATGAGGAAATGGTGGCAAAATGGGATTGGTACCAATTTCAATTCCTGATACGGGAAAATTTTACAATGATTAAAAGTTGCAAATATGATATATAAATAGTTAACATAAATAAAGTGCGTAGCAAGATATTGATAAATTACCGGTTAAATGAAAAAAATCAAACGGGGTTATCCCCAATTCCACTGGCGGTCGCTGAAATGTGTGTGTTCTCTCCGACTACCTACTAATTAAGGCACCGGTCATTTGGTTATCCGAGTTGGGATAAATTTCACTGAACAAATGACTGAACCCGAAATTGTTTATGGCGTCTCGGACTGCAGGAACGTCGGATAAACTTGTGTACACTTCAATCGGACCTTGTACACTACCACGCATGTGAAATTGACTCTCATTTGCTTGTGCTTAGGATCAATAATTGTGTCCGTCGCACGAGGTGTTTCGTCGAATAATCAAAATAAATTTCGATAAACGATTGGTAAATTGGGTGGTGGAGGTGGGTTTTCATTTAGTTTGGCCTTTTTGCCACACCATTTTCTTTGAATGTGAAACATTTTGATGACTAAATAAATTGTTTTACGGAAATTATAATGTGTGCTATTTTGAATGAAAGATATATAATAATGGGTATGATAAATAATGAAGGTAGATGTGTGATTTATATAGGGGCTTTTTTATAATAACGGATAGATTTTTATAACGGTTGGATTATAACGGTTGGATTGCAACGGGTAAAATGGAGGAATTTGGGCGGTTAAAAGTCTTACGCCCAGGGTGAGGCCAGCCCTTGGGCTGATAAATGTCCCCCGCCCAGACCTTGGGCGGCCAAAACTCTCCCGCCCAGCTCGTTTTTACACATTACCCACTGTGGCAACTGCACTCCACAATCTACCCAAAAAATCTAAATATGCATTGTTTGTGCATCTCCCATTGTAGATGGCCTTACAACCCACTCCCAAATCATACCAATGCTATTTTCCTAAAAATGAACCGATAATTTGATCCCTCAACTCAAATCACACCCATACACTCTCCCAAACCTCTCCAAACTTACCCATATTTCCTCCTACACCCTGTTAGCCCTGTTGATCAGGCACTGTCACTCCTTACCAGAGCATGCATCGCTGTCTGTACCCATTCTGAAAATTGAAGTATGGAATTATCAGAAGTGTTAAACCAACTCCTAGAGTTCGGGATGAAATTTCCCTCACAGATTATCATTGATTACCAGAGGTTCAGCACGCTGTTCTTAGAAGCACAAAAATGGGCCCGAGAGTCAGACAAATGGGTGGTACCAATCGATGAAGTCAGCCTAGATGAAGTTGTCCAGATTATGGTAGAATCATTCAGGCAAACAAACGATATTTGTAATATAATCGAGTTACTTGATACTCTGAAGCTACAAGGACGTATGGTCCCTTCACCCTTACATATCCCCACGGAATGGGAAGACTTATATGAAGAAGTCATTGAAGTTGTGGAATGCATTGACTTTTCATAGAAAGACCGAATTATTGCCACCGGATGGGGGGAGAATTTGAAAATTCAAGTCAAGAGCAAGCTTCAGAGAAAACTGGCCCGGTAGCCGACATGTGTGGGATGATATCATTTGAAGAACTTCTCATAGAAATAAACAAGGTGGCGGAACAACTCTAGGTTGACAAGGAAATGGGATTTATGTTCTTCCCTTCTTCAGTAAACCACATGACCAGATGAGGGAGGCATTACCAGATCCCAATCTCACTACCCATAAATGACAAAGGGAAGGGCGTTGAAAACCTTCCTATGCCAGAAATAACCCTCGAGGAGAGCAAAATCCTCGATTAACTAAAGAAAACTCAAGCTAACATCACTCTATGGGGGCTTTTCATGTCTTCTCAGCTGTACAGAAATGCTTTGATCAAGTTGCTCACTGGACCCACAGTTCCTCCTTATACCACACCAGAAGAAGCGATAAATTTAGTCGGATCCTTGACCTCTACCCGAATGCTATCCTTTTCCGAAGAAAAAATCCCCAGAATTGGGCCAAACCACAATCATGCACTCAATATCTTCGTCGAAGTTATGGGGAAAATCGTATCGCTCTCTCTTATCGATAATGGATCCGCCTTAAATGTTTGCCCATTAAGAACCTTCAAATGCTTAGGACTGAAAGAAAGTGACTTCTCTCCAACTTCCACTGTTGTGCGTGCCTATGATAATACCCATCGGGAGTTGATGGGATCCATATAATTTGTAATAGGGGTTAGCCCTATAAACCTTGTCATTCAATTCCAAGTTATTGACATCCCAGCTTGTTTCAACCTGTTACTCGGACGACCTTGGCTCCACAGTATCAAGGGTGTGTCTTCCTCACTCCATCATAAATTGAAGTTCTTCGCCGACAAACGGGCCATCACCATTTTGGGCGACGAAAATAATGCCGAGGGTGTAAGTACCAGCAGTCCAATCCTTGAGATACAGTACGGGTCAAATGATATGCTCCTATCAGGATTCCGAATTGAGCCATTCCTACTCCTGGCAGGGGACGATTTCAAAGAAAGGATTTGTCTAGAATACGACCCTCATGGCAACGTTAATGTGATTCAGATGTTCAGAATCATGCACTTAATGCCCGGACTGGGGCTAGGACAAAGACAGTAAGGGATACTTGATTCCATTGAACTAAAGAAATATTTCCCTCCTTGTGGTTTAGGGAATCAACCATCAGAACAAGAGCTCAGAATGATCCGCCAGTCTTGACCAAAGAGATGACTAGACTACATCCAGACCATCTCAGGTGACTCCTTGAATGGACAATTCATCAAAGAGGGCGAGGATTTCCCCTTTTACGGCTTTTCGAAGCCATGGTATGACCATACAGATAAAAAGATGAAACCCAGAATAGAGATCTTTTTCCAAGACAGCTACCCATGGGCTAAAATTTCCCAACACCATGTACAACCCCTCATTAGAGATATCGAAGAAACTGAGAAAGGTGATTCCAAGGACTCATTCAACTTACAAACACTGGGGATAACACTCTGTATGGTTCATCGAAGCACTACATCACTGGATCAATCCCACTTGATTAAATTTGTTGATACACCTTTCCTCAACTGGCATGCTGCGCCAGTTCTACCTGTTGAAATCCCACCTAACCCTAATGTTTACCCCATTTCTTCTTCTGTTATCTATCCTTGCTCAAATATAATCGATACCTCCATTGATGAGGTTCCCAATGTTATTTTCCTATCATTGAAATAAATGGAAGATTTTGAGTATCTTGTTGTGCCTTACATTAATTGTTTAAATTCTAATCAAACTTTTGATGATGATGATTTTACAAATGAACAATTCTTAACTGATCTAAATAACGTTTGTGGACATCCCCGATCCTCGTTGCGTGCGGGCAGGCGCATGGAGGAAAGGATACTTCGGGTCCCACGCATCCCTCTCGGGAGCGCTTCGGCCGACGTCATTTGAGATGAGGTGTAAAAATGTAGAGAGATTCATAGTCGCCAGTATATTTTACTCAAAACAGACGAAAGAAAAAGGGGGAAGCCACCCCGAAGGATGGCATCCAAAGACATACTGGTGCATGCAAAACCAAGATGATTCGAGAAGGGTTCGGAGGCTTAGTTACGAAATGGGAAGGTGTTAGGCACCCATTCCGCCCTTTCGATCTCTCATGAATATTTGCTATTTTCCTTTTGTTTCCCCTTGTGATATGTACCATGTGTATATATATAGAATGAAGGTAGGAATCCTCGACTTGTATCATGGAAAAGATAAAGCGAGTCATTCGTAGGAAGATATAATAATAATATTAGAAAAATAAGATTTACGCGATTACCCCTACGTTGATCGTTATAATGGAACGATAACGCATATGGAGTAACGCATCACTAAGGGCAAGTATATAGAATATAAGGAAAATGGATTTAGAGAAGATAGGAAATGAGAGAAAAAGTGAGAAAAAGGACTCGAATCTCGGGTTTTACCCCGATACGCCTACGTAGCCTATAAAGGCATCAAAGTCCACGTAGTTCGCATATAAAATGAGGGGTGGGGTTTATCCCATAAATCCAAATGGGGGATCTCTTATTTGTGAGTGTGTGTGTGTGTAGAAAAAGTGTTTTAGTGGTGAGAAAAGTATGAGAATCCCTCATTTGGAATTTATGAGCAAACCCTCTTTTTCTTATTTTTTGGGTTTTTATTTATATGAAAATAAGAGATGTGCAATAATACTAAATAAAAATTATATTAGGATGTGTGAGATGAGATGATAAAATTGCTAAGTAATAAAAAACAAGTTATTGAGAATTTAAGAGAATTCAAGAGAAAGTTGATAAAGTTGGACCTACTTTGAAGATCTTGAGCTTGATCTTCAGTGTTGAGGAGAAGCCCTTGCACTTGGATGATGATGGAGAGTGGCTAATTCATCAAGTTTGATGAAAAGGATGATGAAAAGTGGAAGTAAAAAAGGGATTTGGAAGTTGAAATCACGCTGCCTTCGAGAGAGGTTTCTGGGATTCGTTCAGAGAGATTGTTATCAGATCTGGGATCCCCTTGCAAATAAGGTGAAGGCCTCATTTTATAGGACCAGGTAGGTGTCGATCGGCATATATCTGTTCCTTCCTATCGGCAAGTGCCGATAGGCAGGGTCTGGAACCTGCCATTTGGCAGTGCGCTTCAGGCTTTTTCGGAAAATTGGCCTTCAAAGATAAACCGTTGGTCAGAATTACGCACAGGGCATACCATTGGAAAGTTAATTCATAGACCTTTGAAATTACTTTGGACCTCTCTCGGGTTCAGGAGTTGACTTTGGGTCAAATATGGCTTGGAAGCATTTATCGGTCCATTGGACGAAGAATCGTTCGGACGCAAACGGATCGTTCGTCCGCATGGTAAGTTTGAATCGTGCATGGGGTGGACCGTTGGAAAGGTTAGGATATGTACTTAGACATTCCAAAGATTTTGACCCGGTTTGGAGAGTTGACTTTGGTCAACCAGGCCCGAGAAGCGTTCGGTGACCTCTCGGAGTCAAATGGATCGTTTGTCCGCATGGAAAGTAAAAATTACGCACAGGTTGAACCATTGGAAAGGGTATTCAGTGCCCTTCGATGATTCATTCAGACTCGATCGAGATGAAGAGTTAACATAGGTCAAACAGACCCCGGGAGCGCCCGGTGGCCTCTAGGTCAAGTTTCGGACGCAAACGGATTGTTCTCCCGCATGGTATGTCAGAATCACGCACGGGGTGGACCGTTAGAAAGGGTATTCAGCGCCCTTCGAAGATTCATTGATTCTCGATCGAGATGAAGAGTTTGACTTTTGGGTCAAACTGAGCCGGGGAGTGCCCAATGGCTTCCAGGTCAGTACTCGGGACGTGACCTAGGTTTACAGTGATGAAGGGAGGTACTAGGGACCTAAGGAGAGTTAGGGGGTAACAGAATGGGGTGTCTACAGATCCCCTCAATGGGTGAGTTTGGAACAAATGATGACCGTCGAATAGACACCACATGATGCTTTTGAGGGAGTATGATAGATTCAGAGGGTCGAGGCCGATTCTGAGGACCTAAGGAGTGTGCTAGGGATGATCAATTCCGCGGGTCAAAGCTGAATCTACTGGCTTACGGTAAAGGTCTAATAATCGAGGTCAATTCTGACCTAAAGAGTGGTGACGATCGAGGACCGACTTCAATTCTTGACCTAACTCAGGTGACGATCCAAGATCGGGGTCAATTCTGACCCAAGAGTGGGGATGACCAAGGACCGAGGTCAATTCTAACCTAACTTAGGTGACGATCCAAGACCGGGGCCAATTCTGACCCAAAAGTGGTGACGACCGAGGACCGAGGTCAATTCTGACCTAACTCAGGTGACGATCCAAGACCGGGGGCAATTTTGACCCAAGAGTGGTGACGATTGAGGACTGAGGTCAATTCTAACCTAACTCAGGTGATGATCCAAGATCGGGGCCAATTCTGACCCAAAAGTGGTGACGACCGAGGACCGAGGTCAATTCTAACCTAACTCAGGTGACGATCCAAGATCGGGGCCAATTCTGACCCAAGAGTGGTGACAATCGAGGACCGAGGTCAATTCTGACCTAACTCAGGTGACAATCCAAGACCGGGGCCAATTCTGACTCTAGAGTGGTGACGATCGAGGACCGAGGTCAATTCTGACCTAACTCAAGTGACGATCCAAGACCGGGGAAAATTCTGACCCAAGAGTGGTGACGACCGAGGACCAAGGTCAATTCTGACCTAACTCAGGTGACGATCTAAGATCGGGGTCAATTCTGACCCAAGAGTGGTGACCATCGAGGACCGAGGTCAATTCTGACCTAACTCAGGTGGCGATCCAAGATCGGGGCCAATTCTGACCCAAGAGTGGTGATGACCGAGGATCGAGGTCAATTCTGATCTAACTCAGGTGACGATCCAAGATCGGGGCCAATTTTGACCCAAGAGTGGTGACGACTGAGGACCAAGGTCAATTTTGACCTAACTCAAGTGACGATCCAAGACCGAGGCCAATTCTGACCCAAGAGTGGTGACGACCGACGACCGAGGTCAATTCTGACCTAACTCAGGTGACGATCTAAGACCGGGGCCAATTCTGACCCTAGAGTGGTGACGACCGAGGACCAAGGTCAATTCTGACCTAACTCAAGTGACGATCTAAGACCGGGGCCAATTCTGACCCAAGAGAGGATAAAGATTGGATTTTTATTCTATTGGAGAAAGAGCTTTATGATTTTGATATGAGCTAGGGAGCTGATAGCTGGGGAAGCTTTTTGGAGACCTCGCAGGGGGAATAACCTATTTCGGGTGCTGTAGGAGAGTTCCGCTGGGGAAGTGATCAGATGATCCTTAGGGATCCTCCGTAGCTTTGCCGGGAGGAGATTTCACTTGGTTTTTGAGTATTCCGCTGGGGAAGAGGGGTTCCGCTTAAGGGAATGCAAAATTTTCTTGGTAAAAAGGCTATAAATCCTTCCTGGGATTTTTGGGAATTTTCTGAGGATTTTTCGAGGTTTTCTGGTATTTTTTGGGAATTTATGTACGAAATTTAAGGGGGGTGCTGGTCGGCATAGTGTGAAGGGTTCCATTCGCAGTGGCATGGACTTTTGGGCTACCTCGGGAAGGTAAGGGGGAAGTGCCGATCGGTATGGTAGGGGGAAGTGCCGATCGGCATGGTGCTTGGCATCCTATATAAAGGGGGAGAATCCCCTCATTTTTTTCACAGCTTCTTTATTTTCTCTCTCTCTGTGATTTTTCTGTAAATCATTCTAGCATTCCGATCTTCAAGAAATGGCCCCTTTTGTGAGCACTGCAGTGCACCGAGAATGGTTTACCGTTGATAATTGGGCGAATGTGGAGTGGAAGGCTAGGGAGCCTCTTGCTTTGGGGAGTGAGAACTCCTTTGATGCGTTTGAGCCTGTTGCGGATGAGCGAACCTTGCTGCGAGAGCCATCGCATCATCGCTCTTCGAGAGTGATCCCCGACGGTTATGTAAGTAACCCGACCTTTGGAATTCTTCTCTTTTTGGCGATTTTTCTTTCTTGACATTTGATGAGACTTTTCTTTTTGCCAGTCTGATATTTCTTTGAAGAACATGCGTGCCCGTGGGACGACGGGGATCAAGGATATCTGGGAGCTTCTCCCACCTGTGGTGTATTGGATGGTATCATCAGCGGGTTTTGGGCGGTTGGCTTCTGCATTGGATGAGACGCCTCGTTCGACAGCGGTCCTATGCGCTTTGGGAGAGAGGTGGTGGGACACTACCCACACCTTTCATTTTGGATTCGGAGAGATGGCGGTGACTCCCATAGACGTACAACAGCTACTGGGGCTGGATTGTGATGGAGAGCAAATAGAGGTGGATCGCTCTTTACGGGTGAGGCCGGAGGCAGTGCGTACGGCACTTGGTGATGTAGGGAGGATAGTTTTTGGGGATTCTATCCGGCTGTCCCTGCTGAAGGATATTCTGCTGAGCAGGGTGATTGATGTGGAGGATGGGTTACAAGTGAGGCATATGGCCCGGTTATTCATTCTTCTGGTGCTGGGAGGTTTCATGGTGGCGTCGAGCAGCGGCGTCATTCATTTGTGGTTTCTGCCGTACTTGAGGATGTTTTCGAACATCCCTTTTTATGATTGGGAGAGTCTAACTTTGGCGACCCTTTACTTTTCTCTGGATGCATTCAGCCGGTGCTGCCGACAGACTTTTACTGGGGCCACGTACCTTCTTGAGGTATTCTTCAGTTTGTGCATTTCTTTTCATGCATTCGCATTTTCCTTTCCTTTCATGCATTCGCATTTTCCTTATGCGTCTCTTTTTGCTTGTGAATTCAGACGTGGTTCTATGAGGTGATTGGGTGCAATACCCCGCTGATTGCTTTGAAGGACGACACTGTTGGGGATTTTTGTCGATTGTATCGATGGCGTAAGGCCAATCAGCAGTCGAATGGATCTCTCTCCCTAGAAGTGGTGCGTCAGGTCTTGAATGACCTGACCAGTGGTGGGGTAAGACTCTTTCCATTTCAGTCTTAGTTTTTTGCACCTTCTGATCTTGTATTGATTTATGCTCGCTTGGAGAATTTTTGGTTACCTTTTACCCTTGGGGGACAGCCATTCAGGATGCGGGGGAGGCCGGGGTGAATGCCCGGATGAGGTGTTTGCTGGCGCATGAGTTTGGACATTCCTGGTACCTCGGCGAGAGGGTGGTTCGTCAGATATCCGAGAAGGAGGTAGTGGTGCCACCTGCGCAGCCTCCTACGTCTATGAGGCGAGAGCGACTGTTGTCGGAGGATGAGAGGATCGCGACAATGATCGGCGAGTCCTACTTGCTATACATCGATACGGCTGCGCCGTATGACTATATGGATTTTATGACGAGCTGGTTGATGGCGCCCAGCATATATGATGCTCTGCCCTTCCCTCCGGGGGTTCGAGTCGGGCGGTGGGATATTCCCATAGCGGTGGTGGTTCATCGGCATCTGCAGCGGCGGCGACCTCGGAGGTCCCTTTTGTACAGTTGCATACCCCTTCATAAAACATTCGGCGGGCTGATGGAGGGATGGTGCCTATGTTGCACCGTCCTCATGCGATGGATCCGAAGGAGTTGGGTTTGACAAAGGAGGTCCTTCGAACTGTGGTATACCTTTTTATTCCCCTCTTTCTTTCTTTTCTATTTTGGTCATCTCTGCCTTGATACTGATTTCACCTTTTCTTGCAGCAAGTCCGGGTGTCGACCACTTGGCTAAGGGACATCAGAGACTGGATATCTTTGGCGACTGCCCATATTTGGGATGCGGTTCATGTTCCTTCTTGCTTGGTGCCGTATGATTCGTTCGTAGAGGACTCTGGTTTCGTAGTGGCGGCACGTCGTCTCGCCGTAGGGGAAAAGAGCACGTCGCAGGGGTGGAAGCTCTTGAGAGAGAGAGATAGAGAGAATGTGGGTTCGGGCTGAGTCCCGTTGTTTTTGGCTTTTGTTTTTATTTCCTGCAAAACTGATGCAACACAGAACACAAATATATTCTATGAAATGGAGTTTTTTATTATCTCTTATTTTAATGATGAATGCATGCACATGTGCTTTTTACTTTGCTGCTGAGACCGTAAAAAGGAATATTTTTGGAATTTTTGAAGTAAAAGGGAAATTTTATAAGGAGAAAAAAATGGATTCTTTAAATTCTGTTGAGAATATCGATTTATTTTTATTGAGTTTTCTGATTTGACAAAAGAGGAAAAAAGGGAAATTTCTAAAAATGGGGAGGTTGCCGATCGGCAAGCACCCAGACCTGCCTATCGGCAGTTCAGTCCAGTCCCATCAATTCAAAGTTTTGAATGGTACCCTCTTCAGCCTTTGGTACCTTGTGGGGTAGGGTTCCCTCCTATTTCTGCAGGGATTATGTCTCTTGTGAGGGTTCTCAAGTATAAAAAGGGGGAAGGGTGGAGTGTTTTCATCACACCTTTGCATTCTTATCTACTTGCCCACTTACTTCTTAGCCTTGCAAGATGGCTCACCCTAGTAGCATTGAGTTTGCCAACTACCTCGAAGCCTTGGAAGTTATGTGCTCTTATAATGTCGACTATGATGCTTTCAACATGCGTCGAGTTCCTTGTGGCGCAATCGGCCTTTTGAGTGGAACGTGCTGACGACGGCGGTACAATTCTGATACCCCGAAGACCATGTATTTCGCTTTGGATTAGAAGAAGTTTGTCCTACCTATGAGGAGTTTTCTGCCATACTGGGTGTAAATCCCAGTGTTGCTGCGGCTTTGCCTGAATTTTTCCGCTCTCTCAGGGATTTGTTGATCGGGCTTCTTCATATTTCGCCTTCGGCGGCCAGATCATTAGTTATTGGAGGAATGATCTCCCTCCCGACGGTGCTGTAGTCTGTGCATTTACGGGAAGTAGGTGATGCTGCTATGTTGGAGCCGTGGTTTTGGGTCTGGTTTCAAAATTATTGGTGGTGACTGGGGAGGTGCGAGTGGACCCACAACTTACAGCCATTACATCATGGATGTCATATCTTCGCAATCCTGCGGCGGTGATACTGGCGGAGACCCTGAATGGCCTAGATGCCTGGAGAGAAGGTTGTTCTAACTTTTTGAGGGGTAGCCCTGTGACACTGTTTATGTGGTTGTCTGAAAGATTCCGCTTGGCGACTCCTCCAGAATATCCCTTGTCGGTCGTGCCCACCTTGTTTTCACGCTACTTTATCAGCGTTGGCCTATATGTTGAGAACTGGGAGAATTGGCTTGTGGAGCATGGGGATCATGGGCTGTATTGGTCATGCCTTGGTGGGGGCCGTTGCAGCCCGTTCTGGAACTAGGAGAGTACTCATATGTGCGTTTGGTTGGTCTCAGGCATACCTCTTTTTACTTCCCTTGGCGGCTTCTGCGCCAATTTGGCTGGGCGCAGGTCGTGCCCCCTCGGACCTCAAATTTCTTTTCGGTAGAAGATTTGACTGAGCACCTGTGTCTGTTGTTTGGGTCTCTGTGGGAAAATCGGCGTCCGTCGACCCATGCCTCTCAGTCGGTCGGGAAAGTTTGCTATGTCCCCATAGATTATATGAAGTGGTTGTGGAGGAAAATAGTCCGCAAGATGTTGGCAGTGGAGACTGGACAGAGATGTTTTATTTTATCTAACATCATGGAAGGGGGTGTTGTGGTCTTTTCGAAGATGGTTCAGGCTCATCGATCCATGGAATATTTACGACACTCTATTCAGGCAGGGGAGACTTGGGGACCTCCAGATTTAGATGATGAGGGTGAAAGCTCCTCTGGTAGCTGTGGGTAGGACTCCTAGGGAGTTTATTTGTGTAATAGATGTGGGGATTTTATTTGGCTTTTTATGGTAGTAGGGGGAAGGAAGTTATCCGTTCCTTTTCTTATGTAATCCGTGCGGAATTTTCTTATTAATAAAATAAATAAGTTTCTGATCACCTAGCTGTGCCTTTTGATGAGTTTTGTATTTTGAATTATCTATACTGATCGCTAAGGCATACATAATCCTTTTGTTCAAATATTTTTAGAATGAACCTCCATTCTCGGAGGTAAGAAAAGAATAGTACTTTGTGAAAAAAGAAAGGGCCGCACTCATGTGAGGACTATGAGCTGCCTACGTACCTTTGGGGTTTTTTGAAAATGTTTTTATCTGCTCGAAAATAGTTTTTTGCAGAGGATCAGGCCCATGTAGTTCTAGGTAGAGAGAAATGAAGAGCTTTTTTTTTAGAATAGAAGGGGGATGAGAAGAGTCGTAGCGCGCCGAGATTTTGGACTAGGGGTAGAATTTCTTGAGATGGTCCAGGTTGACTGGACGAGCCAACTCTTCCCCATCTAGGTCAGTGAGCATAGCGGCACCGCCGGATAAGATTTTCTTCACAATGTAGGGGCCGCTCCAATTGGGTTTGAATTTCCCTCTGGGGTCCCAGATGGGTTCTATTATCTCTTTGAAGGCTAAATCCCCCTCCCGGACACCTCGATCCTTGACTCTCTTATTGAATGATCGCGCTATTCGGCGATGGTACCCCTGTATGTGGTAAAGAGCTTTAAATCTTCTTTCATCTAGGAGGGCTAGCTCATCAAGACGGCTTTGGCACCAGTCTTCTTTACTAACATTGCTTTCGAGCATAACGCGTAGCGAGGGTATTTCTAGCTCCATAGGTAGGACTGCTTCCATGCTGTAAACCAGGGAGTAAGGGGTATCCCCAGTAGAGGTTCGGATTGAGGTCCGATAGCCCCAGAGGGTGTATGGGATCCGATCAGCCCAATACCTACAACTTTCGGTCATCTTGCTGATGATGGCTTTGAGGTTTTTGTTGGCAGCTTCAACTGCACCATTAGTCTGAGGTCGGTAGGGAGAAGATTTGTGTCTCTGAATCCCATACTCGTTGACTAATTCTGTGACTTCTTCTTCGAAATGCAACCCATTATCTGATACCATCTCGTGCGGGACCCCATATCGACAGATGATATTCTTCTTGATGAATTTGGCCACTTTCTTAGCGTTATACACTGTGTATGACTCAGCTTAGACCCATTTCGTGAAGTAATTGATGGCAACCAGGATGAACTCATGTTCGTTTGAAGCCTTTGGTGTAACCTTCCCTATAATGTCGATACCCCAGGTGGAGAACGACCAGGGAGAGGTAATGTTGTATAATTCTCGCGGAGGCAGGTGTTGAAGGTTGGAGAATTATTGGCACTTGAGGCACCTTCGGACATAGGCAGTGAAATCCTTGATCATGGTGGTCCAGTAGTAGCCCTATCGGATGATCTTCTTGGCGAGCATGTTACCGTTCATGTGGGGTCCGCATTCCCCGCTGTGGATTTTCTGCATTGTTTTCTCAATCTCAGCCCCTGCGATACAGTGTAGATGAGTTCCATCGAAGTTCCTCTTGAGTAGGGCTTTATGATAGATGATGTACTGGGCGACCAGTCTCTGGAGAGTCGTTCGATCTTTCTTGTTGGAACCCTCGGGATATCTACCATGTTTGAGGAGGCACCAGATATCATAGTACCAGCAATCGGCTAGTTCGGGATCTTCGGTGGAGACAAGCTCAATATGGTAGCAATGGGTCGGTTTATCTTGCTTTTGAACTAGGAAGGGGGTCATTGTTATTCCTTCGGGCATGTCGACTATGGAAGCCATGGAGGCGAGAGCATCGACTAGGTTATTCTTTGCTCGGGGTAGGTAATGGAAGGTGATATCTCGGAATTGGGAGGCTAACTCTTCTAATTGGGAATGAAAGGGTTGGAGCTTTTCGTCCTTGACTTTCTACTTTCTAAGCACTTGGCCGATGATAAGGGCGGAGTCCCCGTAGACATTAAGGTATTGAATACCTTTCTCGAGAGCAAATTTGAGGCCCACTGTGCATGCCTCGTATTCCGTTATGTTGTTGGTGCAAGGGAAATCCAATTTAATGGCGATGAGAGTGTGGGAGTCATCTGTGGCGATCAGGAGGATCCCAATGCCATATCCCTTTTTGTTGGCAGTGACGTCAAAGAACATTTTCCATTAAAGGAGGTCTTTAGTGGTGCAAAGGATGTTTTCATCTGGGAATTCGGAAATCCGAACCTCCGCTTCTTCTATGGGGTAATCGGCGAGGTAGTCAGAGATGGATATTCCTTTAATAGTTTTATGTGTGATGTATACGATATCGAACTCGGTTAGGAGCATCAACCATCGGTCCATTCGACTGGATAAGGTGGGTTTCTTAAGCAGGTATTTGATGGGGTTCATTTAGGATACAAGTTTGATGGGGAAGGCGAGCATGTAGTGTCGCAACTTTTGGGTGACCCAGACAAGTGCGACACATGCCTTCTCCAAAGCAGTGTAATTGACCTCGTACTCGGCCAATTTACGACTGGCGTAATAGATAGCTCTTTCTTTACGGGAGTCCTCAAGGTATTGGGCTAGCAAAGCCCCAGCTGCAGTGTCGGTTATGATTAGGTATAGGAGCAAAGGGAGACCAGATTGTGGTGGCATCAGCACTGGAGGTTGGTCAGGTATTGTTTGATTCGGTCAAAAGCTTCTTGGCAGGCCTCGTTCCAAACCTTGGTTGAATCCTTTAGGAGGTGCTTGAAGAATGGTTCACAGATGGAGGTTAGCTGGTTGATGAACCGGCTGATGTATTGTAATTTCCCAAGAAAACCTCGCACTTCTTTCTCTGTTTGGGGTGGTGGCATCTCAAGTATGGCCTTCAGCTTCACAGGATCTGCTTCTATCCCCTTTTCGCTGACCATGAATCCCAAGAGTTTTCCCTTTGTAATGCCAAAGACACACTTGTGTGGATTAAGTCGCATCTGATACCGTCGTAGTCATTCGAAGAACTTTCGGAGAGCGAGAACATGACCTTCTCTAGTTTGGAACTTGATAATCATATTATCCACATAAACCTCGACCTCTTTGTGAATCAGATCTTGCAGGATGGTTGTGGTAGCCCTTTGGTAGGTAGCCCCAGCATTCTTGAGACCAAATGGCATAACGGTGTAGCAAAAGGTTCCCCATGGGGTGATGAATGCGGTTTTTTCTTGGTGGTCTGGGTGCATCTTGATTTGGTTATATCCGGCAAACCCTTTCGACAAATGACTTGAGAGCATGACTGGTTGTGTTGTCCACGATCATGTCGATGTTGGGTAGCGGATAATCATCCTTAGGAGAACCTTTGTTTAAATCTCGATAATCTACACACATTCGAACCTTCCCTCCTGATTTCGGCACGGGTACAATGTTGGCTAGCCATGTGGGATATTCGATCACTCGAATGAAACCTACGTTTAACTATTTGACCACCTATTCTTTGACCTTGAGCGACCATTCGTTGCGAAGTTTTCTCAATTTTTGTTTCACTGGCTTGTAATCTGGGAGAGTGGGGATCTCGTGTTGAGCTATTTCAGGATCGATACCGGGCATATCATCATAGAACCATGCGAAGACATCTACGAACTCCTTCAGTAATTCTTCAAGTTGTGCACGCTCATGCTCGTCAAGGGTGTCCCCTATCCTAATCTCGCGTAGTTGGCTACTAGAACCGAGATTAATAACAACAGTCTCTTCTTCATTAACTGTAACGCAGGTATGTTGTTTATTATTAACCTTATTTAGATCAGTTAAGAATTGTTCATTTACAAAATCATCATCATCAAAAGTTTGATTAGAATTCAAGCAGTTAATGCAAGGCACAGCAAGATACTCAAAATCTTCATTTATTTCATTGATAGGAAAAACAGCATTGAGAACCTCATCAAAAGAGGTCTCGATTACATTTGAGCAAGGATATACAACAGAAGAAGAAATAGGGTAAACATTGGGGTTAGGGGAGATTTCAAGAGGTAGAACTGGCGCAGCATGCCAGTTGAGGAGAGGTGTATCAGCAGCTCTAATCAGACAGGATGGGTCCATTGATGTAGTGCCTGAATGAACCATGTAGAGTGTTAGCCCTAGTATCTGTAAGTTGAAGGAATCTTTAGAATCTCTTTCCTCAGTCTCTTCGGCATCTTTGATGAGCGGTTATATGCGGTGTTGGAAACTTTCAGCCCATGGGTAGCTATCTTGGAAAAAGATCTCCATTCCCGGCCTCATCTTCTTGTCTGTATAGTCATACCATGCTTCTGGAAAACCGCAAAAGGGGAAATCTTCGCCTTCTTTGATGAATCGTCCATTCAAGGAGTCTCCTGAGATAGTTCGGATACAGTTTAATCTTCTCTTTGGTCGAGATTGGCAGATCGTTCTGAGCTCTTATTTTGATGGTTGATACCCCAAGCCGCAAGGAGTGAAATCTTTCTTTAGTTCGATGGGCTCAAGTATCCCCTGCTGCCTTTGTCCTAGCCCCAGTCCGGACATGAAGTGCATGTTTCTGAACATCTGAATCACATTGACATTGCCATGAGGGTCATATTCTGGACAAACCCTTTCTTTGAAACTGTTCCCTGCCGAGAGTAGGAGTGGCTCGACCTAGAATCCTGATAGGAGCATATCATTTAACCCGTGCTGTATCTCAAGAATTGGACTGCTGGTGCTTGCACCGTCGACATTTTCGTCGTCGCCCAAAATGGTGATGACTCACCCGTCGGCAAAAAACTTCAATTTTTGATGGAGTGAGGAAGACACACCCTTGATATTGTGGATCCAGGGGCGTCCGAGCAACAGGTTGAAACAAGATGGGATGTCTATGACTTGGAATTCGACGACATGGTTTATAGGGCCAACCCCTATTACAAGTTTTATGGAACCCATCACCTCCCGACGGGTATTATCGTAGGCATGCACAGCGACGAAGGGTGGAGCGAGGTCGCTTTCTTTCAGGCCTAAACACTTGAAGGTTCTCAATGGGAAAACATTCAAGGCGGATCCGTTATCGACAAGGGAGAGTGGCACGACCTTTCCCATAACTTCGACGGAGATGTTGAGTGCATGATTGTGATTCGGCCCAATTTTGGGGATTTCTTCTTCAGAAAATGATAGCATTCGGGTAGAGGTCAAGGATCCGACCAGATTTACCACTTCTTCTGGTGTGGTAGAGGGAGGAACTATAGGTCCAGTGAGTAATTTGATCAAAGCATTTCTGTGCAGCTGGGAAGACATGAAAAGTCCCCGTAGAGTGATGTTAGCTTGAGTTTTCTTCAGTTGATCGAGGATCTTGCTCTCCTCGATGGTCATCTCTGGCATAGGAAGGTTTTCAACGCCCTTCCCTTTGTCATTTGCTGGTAGTGAGCTGGGAACCTGGTAATGTCTCCCTGATATGGTCATGTGATTTACTGAAGAATGAAAGAACATGAATCCCGTTTCCTCGTCAATCTCAGGTTATTCCGTCACCCTATTTATTTCTCCAAGGATTTCTTCAAATGAAATCATCCCACATATATCGGCTACTAGTCTAGTTCTTCTTGAAGCTTGTTCCTCGCTCGCATCTTCGAATTCTCCCCCCCCATCCGGTGGCAATAATTTTATCTTTCCATGTAAAGTCGTTGCATTCCACAACTTCAATGGCTTCTTTATACAAGTTCTCCCATTCTGTAGGGATATGTGTGATTGAAGGGATGAAGCGCTCTTGTAACTTCAAAGTGTCAAGTAACCCGGTGATACTGCAAATGCTGTTGGTTTGCCTGAATAATTCTGCCATAATCTGGACAACATCATCTAAGCTGACTTCATCGGTTGGTACCACCCATTTGTCTGAATCTCGAGCCCATTTTCGTGCCTCCAAGAACAGTGTGCTGAACTTCTGGCAATCGATGACCATCTGTGAGGCCAATTTCAGCCCGAACTCTAGGAGCTGGTTTAACACCTCTGACAATTCCATGCCTCCATTTTCAGAACGGGTACGGATAGCGATGCATGCTCTGGTAAGGAGTGACAGTGATTGATCAGCGAGGCTAGTAGGGTGTAGGAGGAAATATGGGCAAATTTGAAGAGGTTTAGGAGAGTATATGGGTGTGATTTGAGTTGAGGGATCGAAATCTGGGTTTTCTTCCAAGAAGATGGCATTGGCGTGATTTGGGAGTGGGTTGTGAGTAGTGTTTGGCTTAGGATTGGCTGGTGGGGCGATGGTACCCCGGTCAATGAGATCTTGGATTATGTTTCGAAGGTGAAAGCATTAGTCGGTGGTATGGCCAGCAGTTTGGTGAAAGGCGCAATGAGCATCGGTCTTGAAGTTTCTTGGGAGTGGATTTTGTAATGGACGTGGATCCAAGGGTTTGATGAGGTTTTGGCTTAACAGGGCTTGGTAAACTTTGGAGAGGGGAGCATGGAGCTCAGTGTATTCCCTTTGGATGGGGGCAGGACAGCTTTCTGGTGCCCACGATGTGGTTGGTTGAGAGATGTTGTTGATGGTTGAGACTTTAGCACTGACAGGCTTGTCATACTTTCTAGGGGTGAACTGTCCGAACACCTTCTTTGGTTCAACATCTGTTTTAACGAGGCTTTCCTCGATTTCCACTCCAGCCTCTCTGAGAGTCGGAAGTGGGGATAGTATTATCCTCCCATCATCGCTCGGACATGGGGCAAGAAGTTTTTCTTCACTATGTTGACATGTTCTTCCTCGGATGGCCGATTAGTTATGGTAGCTGCTTGCTCCCTCCACCGGGTTATGAAGTTACTGACTGATTCTCCTGGATTCTATTTGAGAAGCTCTAAATCACGATGGGTGACCTCAAGCACTTCATTATATTTATATTGCGACATGAATTCTAGGGCTACATCCTCCCAACTACGGATTTTGGATTCCTCAAGAGATAAAAACCATCGGAGGGCACTATCCTTCAAAGTTTGCTGAAACAATTGGGCCATCACTTCTTCAGAAGCCCCTAGTAGAGTCATGGAACGATGATAACTACGAATATGAACAATCGGGGGTCCACTCCCTCCAAACTTCTCGATATTTGGCATCTTAAACTTCTCGGGTAACCTCGCCTTAGGATAAGGAGACATGTGGGTGTAGTCCATGTAATTCCCAGAGATCCTGACCTGGTCAAACTTCTTGGTGAGCATCTTGAGATCCTCTTTGAATTTATTCAACTCCTCCTCTTTTGGATCAGCGACCACAGGCTGGGTAATGTTTGGCATTGGAAGCTGGGCAGGCGACGACCCATTAGCAGAAGGGGCACGTGGAGCGTGCTGATATTCTTTGGGAACCCAGATAGGCTCGAGTGGACCCATAGCACGAGGGAACACAGCCTCGGGCTCTTGAGGAATAGGAACCTGGTTTCATTGCATTTCTCAGACCTCGGTTTGGAGGTTGTCAATCTTGGACACGAGCTGAGCTAGGACTGTCGTCAGATTCGGCTGTATGACTGGTGTTTGATCTGTATTCCCCATGAAAGATGGATGGATTTCGGGCTCGGAAGAAGTAGTATAGGAACGAATGAAACTCCGGGGTGATTTGACTGAAGACCGAAGCCAATAGAGAGCCAGGCCAAGGGATTGCAATCGACCTGAGAAGGTGTAGGATGAGATTTATTTTTTGAGAAAAAGGGAAGAAACTATTTTTGGATTTTTGATAAAGAAGGGAGAAATGTTTTTGGATTTTTTTAAAAAAGAAGGGAGAAATGTTTTTGGAGACGGAACCCAGCATGATTATTATGCTTTCACTTGTATTTAATTCTCCTAAATGCAATGCCGGACGGGACCCGAGCCTGGAAAAGTGGGGTTTTTAATATATGCAAAGCTACAGTTTGGACTTGTAACCAGGCTCGAGGAAAGGGTCCCGTTTTAAAAAATGAGCAAAAATTGGGCGGCATATCGACCCGAAATTTTGGCAGAGTTTTGGGTTGAAACCGGCAATCTAAAGTGCGTTTCCTAGGTTTGACACCTATATGCGGGTATGCAGTTGGTTGGGTGAATCGGCATGGGTTCCCCCCTTTGGCGTGACTTCCACGATATACGTCTTTGCTCTTACGGGCAATCGGTAGGTGTGGACAAGCCATTTGATATACCTGAGTGTACGTGAATTGCCTCACCATATACCTCGTGGGGCTGGTACGTGTGAGAGAGAATTAGATATACTCGGTGTACGTGAACGAATTCCCTGCGATATACCTCCCGTCATGACTTCGGTCAAGCGATACGACGCGGGGGAACCGTTCGATATACGTCGAAGGTACTTGGCCAATGGAAGGTGAGAGTCATATCGCTTAGGCTAACTGTGACCTGCCGGACCAGCGCCCATCACGAAGTGACCCTCTAGTTACTTGGTAAAATTTGGTCAATAACAATGCTCTTTGGTGATGTCGTGTGAATCATGCATGATTCTCTTATTAGTATCTTATGATGAGAATGCCTTTCTTGATTGTGCCAAACAGGGAGCCAAGTACGAGTACCCCAAAAGGTACACCAAGTATGGATAGGTGATGCGTGCAACATGGGGATATATGTGATCCTAGGTGCACGTGGTGTGAAGTGTACATGTAGAATTTTCTACAAGTGTGTGAATATAAGCATAAGAATGGGATACACATGGGAAAGGGGAACATGCAGATATAGGGGGAAACATAAGCAAATATAGCATTCATGTAAATAGAGTCAAGCCCACAAGCAAAAACACACGTCCCCAGCGGAGTCGCCATTATGGTCGTCCTCGATCCTCGCCGCGCGCGGGCGGGAGCGTGGAGGAAAGGATCCTTCGGATCCCGCGCGTCCCTCTCAGGAGCGCTTCGGCCGGCGTCGTTTGAAATGAGGTGTAAAAATGTAGAGAGATTCAGAGTCACCAGTCCATTCTACTCAAAACAGACAAAAGAAAAAGGGGGAAGCCACCCCGAAGGATGGCATCCAAAGACATACTGGTGCGTGCGAAACCAAGATGATTCGAGAAGGGTTCGGAGGCTTAGTTACGAAATGGAAAGGTGTTAGGCACCCATTTTTCCCTTTCGGTCTCTCATGAATATTTGCTATTTTCCTTTTGTTTCCCCCCGTGATATGTGTGCATGTGTATATATATATAATGGAGGTAGGAATCCTCGACTTTTATCATGGAAAAGATAAAGCGAGTCATCCGTAGGAAGATATAAGAATAATATTAGAAAAATAAGATTTACGCGATTACCCCTACGTTGATCTTTATAATGGAACGATAACGCATATGGAGTAATGCGTCACTAAGGGCAAGTATATAGAATATAAGGAAAATGGATTTAGAGAAGATAGAAAATGAGAGAAAAAGTGAGAAAAAGGACTCGAATCTCGGGTTTTACCCCGAGACGCCTACGTAGCCTATAAAGGCATCAAAGTCCACGTAGTTCGCATAAAAAACGAGGGGTGGGGTTTATCCCATAAATCCAAATGGGGGATCTCTTATTTGTGTGTGTGTGTGTGTGTGTGTGTGTAGAAAAAGTGTTTTAGTGGTGAGAAAAGTATAAGAATCCCTTATTTGGAATTTATGAGCAAACCCTCTTTTTCTTGTTTTTTGGGTTTTTATTTATATGAAAATAATATATGTGCAATAATACTAAATAAAAAGTATATTACGATGTGTGAGATGAGATGATAAAAGTGCTAAGTAATAAAAAACAAGTTATTGAGAATTTAAGAGAATTCAAGAGAAAGTTGAGAAAGTTGGACCTCCTTTGAAGATCTTGAGCTTGATCTTGAGTGTTGAGGAGCAGACCTTGCACTTGGATGATGATGGAGAGTGGCTAATTCATCATGTTTGATGAAAAGGATGATGAAAAGTGGAAGTAAAAAAGGGATTTGGAAGTTGAAATCGCGCTGTCTTCGAGAGAGGTGTCTGGGATTCATTCAGAAAGATTGTTATCAGATCTGGGCTCCCCTTACAAATGAGGTGAAGGAATCCTTTTATAGGACCAGGTAGGTGTCGATCGGCATATATCTGTTCATGCCTGTCGGCAGGTGCAGATAGGCAGGGTCTGGAACCTGCCATTTGGCAGTGCGCTTCAGGCTTTTTCAGAAAATCGGTCGTCGAGGGTAAACCGTTGGTCAGAATCGTGCACGGGGCATACCGTTAGAAAGGTAGTTCAGATACCTTTGAAAGTCCTTTGGACCGCTCCCGGGTTCGAGAGTTGACTTTGGGTCAAATATGGCTCGAAAGCATTTGTCGGTCCATTGGACGGGGAATCGTTCGGACGCAAACGGATCGTTCGTCCGCATGCTAAGTCTGAATCATGCACGGGGTGGACCATTAGAAAGGTTAGGAGATGTACTTCGACATTCCAAAGCGTTTGAACCGGTTTGGATAGTTGACTTTGGTCAACCGGGCCCGAGAAGCATTCGGTGACCTCTTGGAGTCAAACGAATCGTTCGTCCGCATGGAAAGTCAGAATCGCGCACGGAACGGACCGTTGGAAAGGGTATTCAGTGCCCTTCGAAGATTTATTCAGCCTCGGTCAAGCTGAAGAGTTTACATAGGTCAAATAGAACCCGGGAGCGCCTAGTGGCCTCTGGGCCAGGTTTCGGACGCAAACGGATCATTCGCCCGCATGGTAAGTCAGAATCGTGCACGGGGCGGACCGTTGGAAAGGGTATTCAGAGCCCTTCGATGATTCATTGATTCTTAATCGAGATGAAGAGTTTGACTTTTGGGTCAAATTGAGTCGGGGAGTGCCCGATGACTTCCAGGTTAGTACTCGGGACGTGACCTGGGTTTACAGTGTTGAAGGGAGGTAGTAGGGACCTAAGGAGAGTTAGGGATAACAGAATGGGGTGTCTACAACGTTAATAACAAATAACATAACCACGTTCAAGTTAATGAAGAAGAGACTGTTATTATTAACCTCAGTTCTAGTAGCCAACTGCACGCGATTAGGATAGGGGCTACCCTTGACGAGCATGAGCACGCACAACTCGAAGAATTATTGAAGGAATTAGTGGATGTCTTTGCATGGTCCTATGACGATATGCCCGGCATTGATCCTGAAATTTCTTAGCATGAGATCCCCACTCTTCCAGATTATAAATCGGTTAAATAAAAGCTAAGAAAGCTCCACACCGAATGGTCGCTCAAAATCAAAGAAGAGATGGTCAAGCAGCTGAACATGGGTTTCATTCGTGTGATCGAATATCCCACATGGATAGCCAATATAGTGCTTGTGCCGAAATCAAGAGGGATAGTTCAGATGTGCGTAGACTACCGAGACTTGAACAAAGCCTCTCCAAATGATGATTACCTGCTACCCAATATCGACATGATCGTGGACAACATAGCCAGTCATGCTCTCAAGTCATTCGTCAACGGGTTTTTCGGATACAACTAAATCAAAATGCACCCAGATCATCAAGAAAAAACCCCGTCCATCACCCCATGGGGAACCTTTTTCTACATTGTTATGCCATTTGGTCTCAAGAATGCTGGGGCTACCTACCAGAGGGATGCCACAACCATCCTGCACGATCTGATTCACAAAGAAGTAGAGGTATATGTGGATGATATGATTATCAAATCCAAAACTAGGGAAGGTCATGGTCCCTCTCTCCGAAAGTTCTTCGAACGACTGCGACAGTATCAGATGAGACTCAATCCACAAAAATGTGTCGTCGGTGTTACAAAGGGAAAACTCTTGGGATTCATGGTCAGTAAAAAAAGGATAGAAGCAGATCCTACCATGTTAAAAGCCATACCTGAGATGCCACATCCCCGAACGAAGAAAGAGGTCCGAGGTTTCCTTAGGAAATTACAATACATCAGGCGGTTCATCGGCCATCTCACCACCATTTGTGAACTGATTTTCAAACTCCTCCGAAAGGATTCAACCAAAGTTTCGAACGAGGCCTGCCAAGCAGCCGTCGATCGAATTAAATAATACCTGACTTAACCTCCGGTACTCATGCCACCACAGCCTGGTCTCCCCTTGCTCCTATACCTAACTATAATCGACACTGCAATTGGGGCTTTGGTAGCCTAATACCTTGAACATTCCCGCGAAGAAAGATCCATCTATTACGCCAGCCACAAATTGATCGGGTATGAAGTTAACTACACCGCTTTGGAAAAAGCATGCGTCGCACTTATTTGGGTCACCCAAAAGTTACGACATTACATGCTCGCCTTCCCTATTAAACTTGTATCCAGAATATACCCCATCAAGTACCTGCTTGAGAAACCCACCTTATCCAACCGAATGGCTCGATGGTTGATGCTCTTAGCTGAGTTTGACATCGTGTACGTCATATAGAAAGATATGAAAGGAAGATCCATCTCTAACTACCTTGATGATTACCCTATGGAAGTAGCTGATGACTGGATCTGCAAATTTCCAGATGAAAATATCCTCTACGCAGCTCAAGACGACCTCCGATGGTAAATGTTCTTTGACGGCGCTGCCAACAAAAAGGGATATGTCATTGGGATACTTCTGATCGACCCAAATGACTCCCACACTCCCATCGCCATCAAATTGGATTTCCTTTGAACCAATAACATGACTGAATATGAGGTATGTACGGTAGGCCTCAAAGTTGCTCTCGAGAAAGGTATTCAATGCCTAGATGTCTACGTGATTTCTGCCCTCATCCTTGGTCAAGTGCTCAGAAAATGGAAACTCAAGGACGAGAAACTCCAACCGTTCCATACCCACCTAGAAGGACTAGCCTCCCAATTCCAAGACATTACCTTCCATCACCTACCTCGAGCAAAGAATAACCTAGCCGATGCCCTTATAACCTTGGCCTCCATGGTTGACATGCCCTAAGGAATAATAATGGCCCCCTTCCTGGTCCAAAAGCAAGATAAACCTACCCATTGCTACCACATTAAGCCCATCACCAAAGAAGATTCTGAGCTAGCCAACTACTAGTATTATGATATCCGGCACCTCATCAAGTATGGTAAGTATCCCGAGGGTTCCAACAGGAAAGACCGGGAAACCCTTCGAAGGTTGGCCGCCCAGTACATCATCTATCACAAAGCACTATTTAAGAGAAACTTCGATGGAACCCATCTATAATGCTTCGCATGGGCTGATATTGAAGAGGTGATGCAAAGAATCCACATCGGGGAATGCGAACGCCACATAAATGGTCACATGCTTGCCAAGAAGATCATACGACAAGGCTACCACTCGACCACCATGATCCAAGATTTCACCGCCTATGTCCAGAAATGCTTCAAATGCCAACAGTTCTCCAACCTTCAACACTTTCCTCCACGAGAATTATACAATATGACTTCTCCCTGTTCGTTCTCCACCTGGGGCATTGACATCATAGGGAAGGTTACACCCAAGGCCTCTAACGGGCATGAGTTCATCCTGGTTGCCATTGATTATTTCACCAAATGGGTCGAAGCTGAGTCATACACAGTCCTGAACGCCAAGAAAGTGGCCAAATTCATCAAGAAAAACATCATCTGCTGATATGGGTCCCGTACGAGCTAGTGTCAGAAAACGGGTTGCATTTCGAGGTTGAAATCACAGAAGTGGTCAACGAGTATGGGATTCAAAGATAGAAATCTTCTCCCTATCGACCTCAAACCAATAGTGTAGTCAAAGCCGCTAACAAGAACCTCAAATCCATCATCAGCAAGATGAACGAAAGTTGTTAAGATTGGGCCGATCGAATACCATACTCCCTCTAGGACTATCGAACCTCAATCCGAACCTCTACTAGGGCTACCCCTTACTCTCTAGTCTATGGCATGGAAGCAGTCCTACCCGTGGAGCTAGAAATACCCTCGTTATGCGTCATGCTTGAAAGTAAGGTCAGTGAGGAGGACTGGCATCGAAGTTTCCTCGACGAGCTGTCACTCTTGGACGAAAGGAGATTGAAGACGTTGTATCACATATAAGGGTACCATTACCTAATAGCACGTTCATTCAATAAGAGATTCAAGGACCGCGGTGTCTAAGAAGGGGATTTAGCCCTCAAAGAAATAGTAGAGCCCGTTTAGGACCCCAGAGGGAAATTCAAGCCCAATTAGAGCGGCCCATACATTGTGAAGAAGATCTTGTCCGGCGGTGCCACCATGCTCACCGACTTAAACGGAGAAGAGATGGTTCGTCCAGTCAGCCTGGACTGTCTCAAGAAATTTTACCCCTAGTTTGAAATATCGGCGCGCTACGACTCTTCTCATCTCCCTTCTATTCTAAAAAAAACTCTTCATTTCCCTCTACCCAGAACTACGTGGGCTGATCATATGCAAAAAAAACATTTTCAGAAAAATTAAAAAAATTTAAAAACCCCTAGAGGTAAGTAGGTAGCTCATACATCTTACATGAGCATGGCCCCTTCTTTTTCACAAAAACTATTCTTTTCTTATCTCCGAGAATGAAAGTTCACTCTAACATATATTTGAACAAAATGATTATGCATGCCTTAGCGATCGGTATAGATAATTAAAAAATATAGAATTCATCAAAAGGCACAACTGGATGATCAAAAACTTGTTTATTTCACTCATAGGAAATTACAATTCAATTACATAAAGGAACGGATGACTCCCCTCCCCCTTACCTTCCTAGAAAGCCAAATAAAATTTCCAAATTTATTCCCCAGTACAAAACAAACTCTCTAAGAGTCCTACCCACAGCTACCATAGGAGCCCGCTCCATCATCATCATCTACATCCTGGGGTCCCCAAGCCTCCCCTGCCTGAATGGAGTGCCGTAGATGCTCCATGGATCGATAAGCTCGAACCAACCTCGAAAAAATATCACACCTCCCTCCATAGCATGAGATAAGGCAAGCCACCTTTTTCTAGTCTCCACTACCAATATTTTGCTAACTACTCTCCTCCACAACCACTTCATATAATCCCCAAGGATGTGCTAAACTCTCCCAACAGACAGAGAGGGACGGGTCGACGGACGTCGACTCTCCCACAAAGAGACAAGCTGCATGCGCAGACGCTCCGTCAAATCTTCTACTGGAAAGAAGTCTAGTGTCTGAGGTGGCACGATCTGCTCCCAGCCAAATTGGCGCAGAAGCCGCCAAGGGAAATAAAAAGAGGTCTGTCTGAGACCAACCAGCCGGACATACGGGTATTCTCCCAGTTCCAAAATAGCCAGCAGTTGTCCCCACGAAGGTACTGACCAGTACAAATTTAGAGCCCCATTATCCACGAACCAGTTCTCCCAGCTCTCAATATCCAGGCCAACACTGATGAAATGGCGTGAAAAGAAATTGGGTACACCCGACAAAGGATATTCCGGAGGAGTCACCAGGCGGAATCTTTCAGACAACCACATGAACAGCATCACGGGGCTACCCCTTAGAAAGTCAGAACGACCTTCTCGCCAGACATCTAAGCCATTTAAATTCTCCACCAGTATCACCGCCGCAGGTTTGCGATGGTAGGACATCCAAGAAGTAATAACTGCAAGTTGTGGGTCCACCAGCAGCTCCCCAGTCACCAGCAATAATTTTAAAACCAAGCCTAGAACGACAGCTCCGGTATATCCAACATCACCCACCTCCTGCAAATGCATGGATCGCAACATTGCCGAAAGAGAAATCATACCTCCAGCCACCAGTGATCTGCCCGTTGAGCGCAAAATACAAAGAAACCCGACCAACAACTCTCGGGGAGAACGAGAAAACTCAGGCAGAGTCGCAGCAATGCTAGGATTTATCCCCAACATGGCAGAAAATTCCTCATAAGTCGGACAGACTTCTTCCAAGCCAAAGCGAAATACATGGTCTTCAGGGTACCAAATTTGTACCGCCACCATCAGCATGTTCCACTCTATGGGCCGATTATGCCATAAAGAAACTCGACGCATGTTGTAAGCATCGTAGTCGACGTTATAAGAGCACATCGCCTCCAAAGTCTCGAGGTAGTTGGCAAACTCAACACTACCAGGGAAAGACATCTCACAGAATAAGAAATTTAAGATATGAAGGTGTGAGGAAAACACCACTCTTAGCCCTCTTTTATACTTGAAAATCCCCACAAAAGATATAACCTCTGCAAAAATCGGAGGAAATCCTGCCCCATAAGGTACCAAAGGCTGAAGAGGGTACCAATCAGAGCTTTGAATTGATGGGATTGGACTGACCTACGGATAGGCAGGACAAGGTGCTTGCCGATCGGCAACCCCCTACTTTTGGAAATTTTCCTTTTTCCTCTTTTGTCAAAATTCAGAAAACTCAAAATAAATTGATATTCTCAATAGAATTTAAAAAATCCCCTTTGCATCTTTATATAAATTCTCATTTTGAATAAAATTTTCTTTCAAAATCCTAAAAATATTTCTTTTTACGGTCTCATCAGCAAAGTAAAAGGTGCATATGCATGCATTCATTCATCATTAACAAAAGATAATAAAAAAAATTCATTGTATTGCATAGATATGTTTTTGTGTTACATCATTTTTGTAGGAAAATAAAGAAAAGAAAAAAATAACGGGACTCAGCCCGAACCCACATTCTCCCTCTCTCTCTCTCCTAAGAGCTTCCACCCCTGCGACGCGCTCTCTTTCCCTGACGGCGAGATGACGCACCACCGCTACCTGAACCAGACTCCTCCCGAATAAGGCAGATGGCACTAAGAAAGAAGGAACAGGAACTGCGTCCCGAATATGGGCAGTCGCTGAAGATATCCAGACCCTAATATCCCTCAGCCAAGTGCTGGACACCCGAACGTGCTGCAAGAAAAGGCAAAATCATTATCAAGGAAAAAAAGATCAAAAGAAACCAAAGGGGAAGAATTGAAAAATATACCTCAGGACGAAGAACCTCCTCTGTCAAATCCAACTCTCCGGGGCCATCGCATGAAGACGATGCAGCATAGGCATCACCCTTCCATCAGCCCGCCGGATATTGTATGAAGGAGTATGCAGCCGCACAAAGGGAACCTCCGAAGTCTCCATCGCCGCAGATGTCGAAGGACCGCCACCGTTGTGGAAGGACCCCACTGGCCGACTCGAACCGGCAAAAGGGAAGGGCAGTGCATCATATATGCTGGGCGCCATCAAATAGCTTGTCACAAAGTCCATATAATCATACGGTACAGCTGTATCGGTGTACAGCAGGTAGGAATCGCCAATCATCGTTGCGATCCTCACATCCTCCGACAACATCCGCTCCCGCCTCGTAGATATAGGGGGCCTCGCAGGTGGCACCACCACAATGGCCAAACTCATGCACCAGCAAACGCCTCATTTGCGCATTTACTCCAGTCAACCCTGTGACCTGAACGGTCGTCCCCCAAGGGTAAAAGGTCACCCAAAAAATCCCCAGCAAATATGAGTCAAATACAAAATCAGAGCACACAAAGGTCTTAAACTGAATAAGAAATAAATCTTAACCTATCATTGGTCAAGCCATATCGATCGGCACTGACCCTTTACCTTCTCGAGGCAGCCCAAAAGTCCATGCCACTGCCAAATGGCACCCTCCACACCATGCCGACCGGCACCCCCTTAAATTTTCGTATAAAAATTCCCAAAAAATAGCAGAAGACCCTAAAAAATCCTCAGAAAATTCCTAAAAATCTCCGAAAGGATTTAGAACATTTTCACCAAGAAAATTTCGCACTCCCCCAAGCGAACCCCCTATTTCCCCAGTGGAACTCTCAAAAGACAAGGGAATCTCTCCCCGGCAATGTCCAAAACTTCAGGGTCATCTCCTATTTCCCAAAGGTCTCAAATTTCCCCGAGAAATACGTTCAAACCCTGGACCACCTAATCAGTTCCCCAGCATCAGATTGGCTATTCCCCCGGTAAAATCTCCGAAAGACACAAGGATTTCCCCAATAATCGACTCCCCAGCTCAAATCAAAATCATGAGGTAATTTCCCCGACAGAGTTCCCAGAGGTCATTTCAATTTAAGCCCGCAGAATTGTCTTCGACCCGTAGAATTGGTCACCTCACCTTAAGCCCGCAAAAATGGCTTCGACCCGCAGGGTTGATCATCTTACATTAAGCCCGCCGAATTAGCTTCGACCTACAGAATTGGTAACCTCATCTTAAGCCTGAAGAATTAGCTTCGACCCACATAATTGGTCATCTCATCCTTAAACCCACAGAATTGGCTTCGACCCACAGAATTGGTCATCTCATCCTTAAGCCCGCATAATTGGTCATCCCACCTTAAGCCCGAAGAATTATCTTCGACCTGCAGAATTGGTCATCTCACCTTAAGTCCACAAAATTGGCTTCGACCCCCAGAATTGGTCATCTCACCTTAAGCCCGCAGAATTGGCTTTGACCCCTAGAATTGGTCATCTCAACTTAAGCCCGCAGAATTGGTCATTTAAACTTAAGCTCGCAGAATTGGCTTTGACTCGCAGAATTGGTCATATCGACTTAAGCCCGCATAATTGGTTTCGACCTGCAGAATTGTTCATTTCAAACTTATGCCCGCATAATTGGTCACCCCACCTTAAGCCCGCATAATTGGTCACTTCACCTTAAGCCCGCAGAGTCACCTCACCTTAAGCCCGCAGAATTAGTCATCTCACCTTAAGTTCGTAGAATTGGCTTCGACCCGCAGAATTGGTTACCTCACCTTAAGCCCGCAGAATTGGTCATCTCACCTTAAGCTCGCATAATTGGCTTCGACCCGCAGAATTCGTCATCTCACCTTAAGCCCAAAGAACTGGCTTCGACCCGCAGAATTGGTCATCTCAACTTAAGCCCGCAGAATTGGCTTCGACCCATAGAATTGGTCATTTCAAACTTAAGCCCGCAGAATTGACTTCGACCTGCAAAATTGGTCATCTCAACTTAAGCCCGCAGAATTGGCTACGACCCGTAGAATTGGTCATCTTATCCTTAAGCCCATAGAATTGGATTCGACCCGTAGAATTGGTCATCTCACCTTAAGCTCGTAGAATTGGCTTCGACCCACATAATTGGTCATTTCAACTTAAGACCGCAGAATTGGCTTCGACCCACGGAATTGGTTACCCCCATCATTATTGTAGGTCTTCGGAATTGACCTAAATCTTTGGTCATCACTTCCTTTAAGACCATCCCCAGCATGCCCCTTTAAGCCCTTAGAATTGGCTTCGACCCATAGAATCGGTCACCCTCATCTCCAAGCCCTCAGAATTGGCTTCGACCCGCAAAATCGGTCACCCTCATCCCTAAGCCCTCATAATTGGCTTTGACCCACAAAATTGGTCACCCTCATATTTAAGCCCTCAGAATTGACTTCGACCTGCAGAATCGGTCATCCTCATCCTTAGGGCCTCAGAATCGACCTCGCCCCCCCGGTCATCCTCTTTCAAAGGCATCATGTGGTGTCTATTCGATGGCTTTCGTTTATTATAAACTCACCCATCGAGGGGCTCTGTAGACACCCCATTCTAATACCCTTAACCTTTCTTTAGGTCCCTAGCACCTCCCTTCACCATTGCAAACCCAAGACATACCCCGGGTACTGACCTAAAGGCCATCAAGCACTCCCAGGCTCCATTTGACAAAAAGTCAAACTCTTCAGCTCGAATGAGGTAGAATGAATATTCTAAGGTCACTGAATCCCCTTTCCAACGGTCCATCCCGTGTGCAATTTTGACTTACGGTGCGGAAGAACGACCCATTTTCCCCCTAAACTCGATCAGGAGGTCACCGAATGCTCCCAGGCTCCGTTTAACCAAAGTCAACTCTTCATCTCAATTGATACTAAATGAATCTTCAAAGGTCACTGAATCCTCTTTCCAACAGTCCGTCCCGTGCATAATTCTGACTTACGGTACGGACAAACGATCCCTTTTACTCCGAAAGGTCACCGAACGCTTCCAGGCCCCGGTTGACCAAAGTAAACTCCCCGAACCAGGTCAAACTCTTTGGAATCTAGAATTAAATCTCCTAACCTTTCTAACAATCCACCCTGTGTGCGATTATGACTTACCATGCGGACGAACGATCCGTTTGCGTCCGAAGTTTCCTCGTTCAAAAGACCGACGAATGCTTTCGAACCATATTTGACCCAAAGTCAACTCCCGGACCTGGGAGCAGTCCGAAGGACTTTCGAAGGTATCTAAAATACCTTTCCAATGGTTCACCCCGTGCACAATTCGGATCAACGCTTCGCGCTCTACGACCCATTTTCTGAAGGATCCTGAAAGACACTGCCAAACGGCAGGTTCCAAACCCTGCCTATCGGCAATGTGCCTAAACACACCTATCGATTGGCAGGACCAGGGCTATGCCAATCAACAATTCCCTGGGCCTATGAAAATGAGGGCCTAACCTCATTCCAAAGGGAGAAAGATCAGAGATCCATCACTCTCAGCAAGCTCAGAAAATCCCTCTCGAAGTCAACGTGATTTCCACATCCAAATCCCTTTCCAACCTTTACCTTTCATCACCTTCTTCATCAAACTTGGTGAATTAAATACCCTCCGTCATCATCCAAGTGCAAGGGATGCTCTCCAACATCCAAGATCAAGCTCAAGATCTTCAAGAAGGTCCAACTCTCTCAACTCTCTCTTTAAATTCCCCTAAATTCGCATTAATTCGTTTTATTACTGAGCACTTTTATTCTCTCATCTCACATATCTTAATGAACTTTTTATTTATTATTATTGCACATCTCTTATTTTCAATAAATAAAACCCAAAAAAATAAGAAAAAGAAGATTTGCTCATAAATTCCAAACGGAAGTTCTAACGCTTTTCTCACAACTAAAACACTTTTTTACACACACACACACACACACACACACACATATAAGATAAGTACCCGATTGGATTTATGGGATAAATCCCACCCCTCATTTTACATGCGAACTACGTGAACTTTGATGCCTCTATAGGCTACATAGGCTTCTCGGGGTAAAACTCGTGACTCGAGTCCTATTCCTACTTTTCTCTCATTTTCTATTTTCTCTATATTCTTTAAACTCAATTCTCTTAAATTCCATATATACATATATTTGTTCTTAGTGGCGTCTTACTCCATGTGAGTTATCATTCCGTTATAACGATCAACGCGAGGATAATCGCGCAAATCCTATTTTCTAATATTATTTTTTAGGAACATTCCTATGGATGACTCGCTTTATCTCTTCCATGATACAAGTCGATGATTCCTATCTCCGCTACGTATACACAGGCACACATATCACGGGGAAATAAAGGAAAATAGCAACAACCCATGAGAGACCGTAAGGGGGGAATGGGTGCCTAACACCCTCCCATTTCGTAACTTAGCCTCCGGACCCTTTTCGAATCATTTTGGTTTCGTATGTATCAGTATGCCTTTGGATATTGTTCTTCGAGACGACTCCCTTTTCTTTTGTCTGTTTTGAGTAAAATAGACTGGAGACTCCATCTCTCTATAATTTTCACCTCATCAACGACGCCGGCTGAAGCACTCCTCAGAGGGATGCACGGGACCAAGGATCCTCTCTCGGCTCGAGGATCGGGGATTGCCACACCCACAGTAGTCGGTCGGTATTGTCACCACACGTAGCGAACCTACATGAACAGCAGTCCAATCTTCAGCCCAGTAGCACTGCATCACTCCCTAATGATACACAGTCTTAAACTCCATAGATACTCCCTCCACAATAGCATGAAACCCTCAGTTGTAGAGATCTCCCCACAAAGGATGAACAATCGCAAATTTGTTCTTTCGGTTTCAAAAGATTCACAAAAGTAATTGGGAATTTTATGTGCGAATTGAAAAGGTGTTTGGGATATCAAAAAAATGAAGTCTTATTGTGTTTGAACTCTCAAAAACGTTTTGTCAAAGACTTACCAAAATAAACCACCGAAATACCCTTTTATAGAAAATTTAAGAAAACTATGTTAGTGGAAAAATCTGTAGCGAACCGGTCCGCGAAGGAGGCATCAAATCGATCTGGTCAAATCGGATCGGTTCATTTTCCTTTGAAATCGGATCGATTCGGTATCCCAATTTATGCATAAAATCGTAAGGCACTGGATCGGTTCATTTTTACTTTATACTGGATCGGTCCGTTCCGAAAAAAATAAATTTTATTTTTCTAAAATTGCCTCGGTTGTTTATAAAAACAGTATATAAAAATTTCCCAATACTTAAAATGAAATATTAAGGAACTTAAAACCCAACCTTACCAAAGTTAATCTCGTCAAGGCTTGAATGTTAAAGAACCTTGATTATTCGGATCCGTCTTGACATGAATGTGAGCTTGAACTTCAAAGACGGTGTAGCGGTATACGACATACTAAATGGTAATGGACAAAAATGTCCATACAAATCTCTCCCTGTGTATTTTTCGGTACAAAATAAAAACATATGAATTATCAATCAAAATATGACCTATACAAATCTACCATCCCATGAACCCAAAATTGAAAAGGTAAACTGATAAGTCTTCAAACTTTTCTTCAAAATCTTCAACATCAAATCTCAAAGCTTTTCTCATCAGGGTGTGCAAAATGATCATCAACTTTGTACCTACACACATGAGACAAAGCAAATACCTTCGTGATGCATCGAGTTTGAAATGAGATATAAGCATAATCAATTAATACAAAAACTCAAATCTCCCCCATAATGTAAAAACTTTCCCATAACATGATAATTCTTTCTCCCCCTTTTTACTTGTTCGAAATACACAAGAAACAGAATAAACTAAATAAACATGGAGTGTCAAGACAATCAAAACAAGGCATCATTGTTGATGCAAAAAATTAGATCGTATCTAATTATTTAATCACAGATAAAATAAATGAGACACAAAAGTTTTAAAGTGGTTCAGCCTTATAAGAATGGCCTACGTCCACTGTTTCTGTTATTGATGATTGTTTGGGAATTCTCGATTACAAGTTCAATCAAGAAATTCCGGTCCCCTTACAATGAGGGTAATACAATGTATTTATATCCCTGAGGCTGTAATGTGAAAGGGTAATACATTAAATGTTGTACATGTGAAAGGGTAATACATTCAATGCCCCTTTAAGTGTATACATCTGAATGATAAGCATTTAATGAACAGTCAAACTGTTGGTTATCCGGCTATTAATTCTTTGTTCGAGGTGCAGCTCGGACCGCCTAAGCTGCTCGTACCGCCTAAGCTGCTCGGTACTCAGAAGTTCCTCGTAGAGTTCTTGTTGGTCGGAGCGTCTGAGTTCCTCGGAGAAGCAGTGTTCCTCGTTGTAGTATGGTTCCTCGGAGCGTCTGAGTTCCTCGGAAGTGTTTGTTGTTGCCACGTAGATTGCCACGTGTCTTCACTTAATTGAGCCATGTCAGCAGACTAAATTTGGTATCAACAGAAGCCCCCAATGTTTCATAGTTCGAAATTTGAGGAGTGTGGAACATTCTTTCTCGGAGTATGGCAGTTTTAAATGGTCCTCCTAATTTTTAGGAGTGTTTTCCTTTGTATTTATTTTTCCTTCCAAATTCGTAGAATCAGGCTTTTTTGAATTTTTATAACCGCCTCGATCTCCACGTACTTTTTGTCCTTCTAGCCGCCGGTAGCGTAATCGTTTCTTTTTGTAATCATTAACTTTACCGTTTCCCAAGATAAGGTATTTAAGCGTCACAGACAATCCCATCGTCTTCTACTTTTTCAAATTTGTATCTTCGAGTTTTCCATTGTCTTACTCTCTTGTGCGATCATCCTTTTCATCGTTCGTTGTCAACAGATCCACTCTTTTTCTGTAAGATCTTCTTCCTTCTTCTTCATTTCCTTCTTTCATCATGGTTTATCCTGTAGAATCGATTGATAAATTTCGCTCTGATTTTTCTATTCCCTCCTGGGTTGTTTTGGAAGAGCTTTCTGAGCCTTCAGACTATTTCTGTTTGGCTGAGGGACATTGGTTCCCCAGTCTCTTTGTTGCTGAGTGTGGATTTTCTTTTCCTCCAAACCCTCTATGTCTGGAATTCTGTCAATACTTTGACGTGGTTACTGCAAGAATATCCCCCAATACATGGAGAATAGTTAATGGGGTTCATAGACTAAATCAAATTCATGGAACTCGCATAGGAATTCCAGAAATCATGTTTTGTTATAGATGGGTTGTTGGTGATAACACTTTTTATTTAAAAACTAGATTTTTAAATAGGGCTTTAGTGGTCAATCTCCCGGATTCCAATAGGGACTATTTTGAGCACGGGGTTGTTATAAAAAATTGGCAACATGCTCCTTTATCTGGAGATGAAGTGTATCAGGGTCCCAGATGCCCTCCCTATGGCAATGGGATAGGTTATTTTTATTTCATTTTATTTATTTTGAAATTATGCTTCCTTTATGTTTGATAAAATGTGCCACTAATATTTTAATTTTTATTTATTTGCAGTTGACAACAACAGAAAGTGTCCAAAAGAGGCAGACGTTAATATAAGGCACTTAAAGCTTATCTGGAGTTTGCATCAGACTATTGCCGATGAGCATATTAGGTCAGCTTCATATCTGTTTCTGTACAAGAGTTACACAACTTCTTTTACTGCTCGTCCGGTGATAAGCGACGCAGAACCAATACCAGCCTCTACAAGTTCTTCGCCTGAATCACATATTCCTTTGAGTGAAAGGATGAAGAAAAGAAGACCTCCCACCCTTTTTGAGAAACCTGCCTCTGGTGCTGGAGAGGAAAAAAGAAGTAAGATTGACGTCCCAGGAGAGGGGACAAAGAAAATTGATGCACCCCCTCTGGATGCTCCTGCAAAGGTTACCGAGAAGCCTCCAGTGGCCCCGAGCAAGGCTGCTGCTCCAGGCGAGGTGATTGTCATATCACCGACCAAGAGTTCCTCCTTAGTCGAAACTATTCATGTTCCCCCGAGGAAGCTGAAGAAGAGATCCTCGGTCAATTTGGTTGAAACCATCTCTCAGCCCCCAACTACTGGAACTAGTGTTCCTACTTTTGTTCCCCCGAGCTCCGCCATGAGCTCGGTGAAGACTTGGATCATTCTCGAGATCCAAGGTATTGAAGAAAACCTTTCTCGGGACATGGTTACCTCATTGGCTGCTCGCCATATTGCTTCTGTAAGTCTTATTATTTTGAACTTTTCATCTTTCCCTTGTTATATCTGTCTCTGACTTGCTTTCGTTTTCTTTTCACAGTTGGTGAGCTGTTTTAACACAATTTTGAAGAAAGATGAAGCTATTAAAGCTTCAAGCTCCTCGTCTGGTGTAGAGGAAGATTTGATGGGCTTGGGGCAGTCTCTGAAAGATTCTCGCCAGAAATATACTGATGATAAGGCAACTTGGGAGAAGAAGCTTGCTTTGATCGGGCAGGAAAAAGCTCAGGTTATTGAGGTCTCCAAGGAGTTGGAGAAAAAACTAAATAGTCTGGAGGAGAAGAATAAAGAGCTTGAAGGGAAGCTCAAGAATGCTGAGGAGTTTGAAGATAAACTCAAGGTTGCTGAGGAGGAGTTAAGTCGACTTCGGGAAGTAAGTCGTCAGAAGGAGAAGGTTGAGAATAAATTGAAAGCTGCTGATAACCTTCTTTCCGAGAAGCTTTCCTCGGAGAAGACAAAGAGGAAGTTGGCTGTGAAGAAATATTTTAGCGCTGGCTGGGATAAGGGGTGGAACAAAGGCTTGGCTGCCATGATGTCGCAAGTCAAATATGGCAGCCTAAAATACTTTAGAGATGGGTGGGTCGCAGCTCTTCAAGAGATGAAAGTTAATGAAACTTCTGAACTATTTCAGCAGCACATCCCTGGTCCCCCTCCAACTCCTGAAGACGAAGAAGAGGACGAAGCTGCCTCTGAGGAGTCTTCCATGGTGATTGGAGATCAAGTTTCTCATCCCCCAGCCATCCAACCTATTAACGAAGAACTTCAGCAACTCGCTACTTCATCCGAGCAACTGCCAGCGCTCCCCGAGCAACTTTCTATACCATCCGAGTAACCTACCTCCTCGTCCCAGCCTCCCGAGAAGGTTTTGGGAGACAAGGAAAAGGTGTAGAGTTGTTCGGGTTTCTCTCTATTTTATTTTTCTTTGTCAAATGTAACCCTGAACATGTAACCCTGAACTTTGTGATATAATAAAATTTGAACTTTTATTTATGCACACTGTTGTTTCTTCTCTTCATGCTCTGTTGGTACTCTTATTGATTATTGCTTTTTCTTCCTCTACTAGTTTCTGGCCAGGATGGAATTATTGTCTGCTCATGATACAAAGTTGTTACGGCAATGCAATGAATACTTTAAGGCTGGTCACACAGATCTGAGTGCAGCACAAATCGTCGACATCCTCGGCCAAGATGCTTCGGAACAGGCAGTTGAAGCTTACCAATATTTGAAGTGTCTGCTTGATCGTGCGGTGGCCAATAATGTAGCTTATTATGATATGATTGAGGATCTCCAAGGTACTCTTGAAGACCTTCAGCAACAATATAAGGAATCCACTGCCCTCTTGCACGAGGGGTATGAGAAGAAGTATCAGCAAATCATTACCGACAAGGGATACGCGAAGCGTTTTGCTGCTTATGATGTGAAGGAAAGAACTTTGAAAGCCGAGGTCGAGGAGCACAGGCAAATAGTCGAGTTGTTGGAGCAAGAAAATAACAATTTGCAAAGAGAAGTATCTCAATTAAAATTTATTACCTCCACCTCAAATGCTTTGGTCCCAGTGACTGACAAGGGATTCTCGTTCTTGGAGGTCGAAAACGCCAACCTGAGGGATGAGTTGGAAACCTTGAAAAGAGCTGGCCCTTCTACATCTTCTCGTGGACGAGCAAGAGCTCCTCGTGGACGAGCAAGAGCTGCTCGGATTCCTGTCGAGGAACAGAGGACTCAATCTGCTTTAGAGAACCAGGCCTTCCAACTAATGGCGAAGAACCAGGCACTACACCAAAAACAGGAAACTGGCACGGTTTAAAACAGTGCCAGACGCAATCTGGCACGGTTCAAAACCGTGCCAGAATCAGGGGTGCCAGATTTTCTGGCGCGGTTTAAAACCGTGCCAGATTTTCCAAACTGGCACGCTTTTGGCACGCTTTTAAACTGTGCCAGTTTTTTACTCTGACACGCTTTTGGCACACTTTTAAACCGTGCTAGATTTTAAATCTGGCACACTTTTGGCACACGTTGAAACCGTGACAAATTGTTTATTTTCTGGCACGCTTTTGGCACGGTTATAAAGCGTGCCAGATTGTTTTATAAGGGTTCTCATTTTTATGCATTGACACGGTTTTGGCACGGTTTAAAACCGTGCCAGATTTTTCAGTTGATTAAAAAAAATATAATTAGGAAATAAATCTGGAAAATCTGCAAATTCCAAATTCGGTAGGAAAAATATTTATTAGTTGCAAAACAAAATCAAGAAAATTCACAAATTATGAATATCGCAGGTTGTTGATAAACTAATGTGCATACAAACTTCAAAAAATTACAAGAGTTAATACCAATATAAAGGCGCACATGACCATAAAAGTCGACAATAACTCCAAAAAATTACAAGAGTTAATAGTTCCCATATCAAAAAAAAATTGGGCAGAGTTTCCTCTATTTTTTGAACTTTCCAAAACCTGCTAACACAAAATCTGCCCATATAAAGCCTGCACGGCCATAAAAGTCAACAATAAAACTACTACAGCCAGCACGACCATAAAAATAAACCGTAAAACTACTTATGCCTGCTCGACCATAACACAGAAGAATCCTGAATATTAACGACACAAAATAAACAATCCCCCTGTCGTAAAGCATTGACTTCTTCGTGCCTTCCAAGTGGATAAAAGCTAACGAGTGAATGTCATCCTACAAAAAAAAATAAGAAACAAAAAAGATACAATATTAGTAACCAAGTCATTTTAAAAAAAATCATAACCAAGCAGAAAAATTGCATATACAAGCAGAAAAATTGCATATACGACTACGCGGTCAGTTCCTATAAGTTACATTGGTCCCGTGAGAAGTGTTCGTGCCTCCTACGGGGTCGTTTGGCTGCTGGTTCGGGTTTTCACCCTTTAACGGCCTGTTTTCAAGTCTAAGTGTGATTTTTGCAAATTAGCGTCATACTCTCAAACCGGGAGACCCGAGACTACGCGGTCAGTTCCTACAAGTTACATTGGTTCCGTGCGAGGTGTTCGTGCCTCCTACGGGGTCGTTTGGGGGCTGGTTTGGTTTTCACCCCTTAACGGCCTATTTTCAAGTCTAAGTGTGATTTTTGCAAATTATCGCCATACTCTCAAACTGGGAGTCCCGGGACTATGCGGTCAGTTCTTAAAAGTTACATTGGTCACGTGCGAGGTGTTCTGTGACACCCCGCCTAATTAAATACCGGGCGATCACTCCTTTATTAAATTAAATCAAGGTGAACAGTTTGGTTCATTCTTAGCATCACTGTCGTAAAAAAAAACTTTCCAATTAACACCCTAAATAATTAAGCTAAGTGTCAAAACCAATTTTAAACATTAACTTCCAAATTTTATTTAAAGAAAAGATTTATTTACTTTTTTTAACAAAGCTCAATGAATAAGACACACACCACTAAAAACTGGAACGAAAGAATCCAATATATATAAAACATTCATCAACGAATGTCAACATGCGAGAAAAATAAAGTAGTACATCCGTTCTGAACAAAATCCCATAATAACGAACTAGGAAATAACTGAAATGACAATGTCCCAACATAAAGAAATAATGGAAAGGGCTACACATGCCCATCTGAATGAAAATTCTAGGAGTGGATCTGAATGAACGAAATCGTCTAATCAAAAGACCTGCAACTCCCACCTAAGCTGTAGCGCGTTCCTTCCAAAAGATCCTAAGCAAGACGCCCCTGTGGCTGGGCACCTGAAATACATACATATACATATATACAAGGGGGAGAGGGAGAGATAAAACGGTTCAGAGCCCGAAAGTGTGTATGATTTAAAATTAGTTTAGCAAGTATTTAAATTGATACAGGCCAATGCAATAACATATTAGTTCGACACTCTCTTGAGAAATTCTCACCTCTCTTCTAGTGTGCACGCCTATCGTACTAACCTTTCCCAAATGGTTTAACTTAACATATTATCATACTAACCTTCCCAATAATTTAGTTTATCTTAAATTACTCATAAGTTTTAAAAACCGAACAATGTCAACGTGTGAAAAGGGTACTTTCAAGGTGTAGCACAACTCTCGTTTTAGCTTCATTAATTTATAAAGTTTCCCAGTGTCATATTATACTCTCATAAAACAAGTATTTCCAATCTGATTCATCAAACATGACTTACTTACCAAATTACAGTAGGTAGTTCCAAGTTTCAGAACTTCATATATATAAAATACTCGTGTAATATATATATTCTAATGGCACCCCACATAAAAATTATGGTGCGGGCATACTCTGCTATCCAATCCCCGTATCAATCGTACTAAGGGAAATACAAGTTCGGAATCACTCTCGAACTGTATCAATACAGACACAAACAATATTGAGGCGAAGTATAGTTTCCAAGTCCAAGAGGTCAGCACATACCCTCGCGTCTCTTAGGACCGTGACTACCGATTCGATAGCCTGTACCTAGGATTCCTATCTTCTAGGGTACGAATCAATATCCCCCGTAGCAACACAGGATAAGACCGTCCCAGCGCGGTAACCTCAGGGATAGAAAGTAGCGCGGGTACGTTTTTCACATGTATATAATATATGCACGCACAATCATATAAATATACTACTTTCATCATATTAATAAAGGTCACTCTCGTTACCCATAATTACAACATTTATCCTAAATTTCACATTATTAGTATTACGCATAAGGTTTCGTCTCTAACCTTAACTCGAAGGGTTTTCTCACTAGTTATGGAACACTCATGGGTTCTATCCATCCAAGTAACAAATTCAGTAGGTAGACATCTATTCACTATCGTAGGTATTCGTCATAATCCCTCACTTGAAATACGTAGTTCGTCATTCCTTAATTAATTATCCCTAAAACACAATAATCATTTCATAAATAAGTTCTCAACACTTAATCATAAGTCCTACTGGTCTCTCCTATGTCCCAAAACATTTTATTTATAATGCCCAAGAAATATTCCACGGTAAATTAATTCAACTAATTAAACAAGGGGAAAAAGAGTTTGCCAGGAGGGGTCGATCGATCGACGTCTGGGGTTCGATCGATCGACTCTCTAGGTTCGATCGATCGATCAAACAGGTATTTCGATTTCTGCAGAAGTGCAGTTACGGGTTTCATCAAAATTCTTCATTTAAATCCATAATTTCCAACACTAATCGTCCCAAAACTTATACTACAATCATGGTAATATACTTTCAGATGTTTCTAACGTTAAGCATGCATATAACCATCATTAAACATGATTAAACAACCTAAAATCTCATCTAATCATCAAGAACCCTAAGTTTCCTTAACTTTTGTTCTAATCAGTTTTCTCCAGAATTTCCTTCTAACAAATCATCATAAATCCGTGGGTTAATCATCTACTTCACATATTAAATTTCCAGAATAAGGTTATAATGGTTTCTACATGCAAATTCCTATCACAATTGGGGTTTTCTTTCATTAATTATACTCCTAATCATTCCTACACTAATATGATTATTGCACTAACGAAAATACGCAAGTTAAACACTTGCCTGGGATTTCAGAGGTCTGGTTTTCTGCTTGTATAGGTGTGGTTGCGTTCTCCTCCTCGCGATCTACGCGTTGGTGGTGACGGCGGTGCAATCGGTGGTGTTTTGGGCCTTGAATCACCTTGAGAGCTCTCTCCTCTCTTCTCCAATGGCCGTTCTAGGGTTCTGAATGTTCTAACCCTAAAAGGCTGACTTAAAAGGCTGCTAAGGATGGCTGAAATTCGTGGGTTTAATTACCCTATTTTGTAAAATGACCAAAATACCCTCCCGGGTCACTAATTAAGCCTAAAAACATCCCGAGACCCAAACTAAACCCCGGGGTACACTTTTCTGACTATCTCGACCCTTTCGGACGCGTTGGCGCACTCAAAACGACCATATGGACAACTTATAAAATATTACCCTTTTTAATTAACATAATTAGTCCCGACGTGACACGGGCACGTCCCGACTTAAATTTCCGAAATAGTCATTTAATTCACTTATGACATTCAATATAACCAATATAATATATTACTATGCTCATTAGTAATATTCAACAAGTTTCCCATAAGTACTAACTCTAGTCACGTTAATAATTATAACATAATTAATTTTCGGATTTTTATTAAATAAATCCCCAAATTAAATATAGCATAAAAAATACGGGGTATTACATACTTCCCACCTAATAACGGAATTTCGTCCCGAAATTCGGAAAATAAGGCATACCTGGTAAAAACAACTCTGGATATCTCTCGCGCATATCCGCCTCACGCTCCCAAGTGGATTCCTCTACATTATGATGCTCCCACTGGACTCGCACAAGTGGAACTACTTTTGACCTCAATCTCCTCTCACTATAGTCTAGAATAGCCACTGGTCTCTCTCTTCGTAAGAGCTATCCGACTGTAAGTCAATCTCGTCTATCGCGATGTGAGTATGGGCCATATCATCCTGAAGATATCGTCTCAGCGATGAGATGTGGAATACATCGTGGATGCGATGTAAATGTTCTGACAATCCCAACCTATATGCTACTGGCCCAATCCTCTCGATGATGGGAAATGGTCATACGTACCTCGGAGCCAACTTCCCCTTCTTCCCGAACCTCATCACTCCTTTCATAGGAGATACACGCAACAACACTTGATCTCTCACATTAAACTCCCGGAAGAACCGTTTCGCATCGGCGTAGCTCTTCTGCCTATCTTGGGCTACTCGAATGCGACTCCTGATCATCTCAATCCTCCCAGAGGTCTCCTGAATTACCTCTGGTCCTAACAACTTGTTATCCCCCCACCTCAAGCCAACGAGTTGGGGAACGACAAGGCGTGCCATACAAAGCCTCAAATGGAGCCATGCCAATCGTGAACTGATAGGAGTTATTATAAGCAAACTCTACCAGTGGAAGATGTGGATCCCAACCTCCTCCAAAATCAAGAACACACATGCGTAGCATATCCTCTAACATCTGATTAGTACGCTCTGTCTGTCCATCTGTCTGTGGGTGATAAGCTGAACTCAACCTCAACCCAGTACCCATAGCTTCCTGAAAGCTTTCCCAAAAACGCGACACGAAAATCTTGTCTCTATCGGACACAATATTCAGGGGCACCCCGTGTAATCTGACAATTTCAGCGATGAACAACTGAGCATACTGACCCGTGGTATAATCTGTACGCACCGGCAGAAAATGAGCCACCTTGGTCAAACGGTCTACAATCACCCAGATCGAATCGTGACTCCTCTGTGATGTAGGCAACCCTATAATGAAGTCCATGGAAATGCTCTACCACTTCCACGCGGGTACTTCCAATGGCTGAAGCAATCCTGATGGTTTCTGGTGGTCCACCTTAACCAGCTGGCAGGTAGAACACTTGGACACAAACTCAGCAATGTCCTTCTTCATCCCACTCTACCAGTATTGCCGCCTCATATCCTGGTACATCTTATCGCCTCCCGGATGTATTGCAAATCGGGACCCATGAGAATGAGTCATTACTTCATGACGTAGCCCCGCTCCTTTTGGAACCACTAATCTCCCATTAAACCGCAACCCTCCATCCGAACTAACAGAATAGGACTCAGTACCCTCGGCTAGAAGTCGCACAATCTGTTCCTGGAAAAATGGGTTTGTGGCCTGAGCTTGTATCACCCTCGTAACAATCTCGGGTGTGACAGTTATAACGGATACGAAAGAACGGGCTACTGCGTCCTGGTGACCCAAGTCTTTCCACTTAGCTCTACAGATTTTCGCAACATCCTCTACCGGTCTACGGCTCAACGCATCAGCAACTACGTTGTCTTTCCCCAGATGATACTGTATATTGAGCTGGTAATCTTTCACAAACTCTAACCATCTGCGCTGACGCATATTCAGCTCTCGCTGAGTGAACAGGTACTGCAGTGACTTATGGTCTGTGAACAAACGAAATTTCTCGCCCAATAAATAGTGTCTCCATATCCGCAATGCAAATACGATCGCTGCTAACTCCAGGTCGTGAGGGGTAATTCTTCTCATGTGGCTTAAGCTTGCGGGAAGCAAAAGCTATAGCTTTCTCCTCCTGCTGGAGTACTCCTCCAAGTCCCCGTAAAGACGCATCGGTGTAAACCAGGTATTCCATACCCGGTTTCGGTAAGGCAAGGACTGGTGCTGAAGTAAGTTTATCTTTCAGCTCGTCGAAAGCAAATTGACAAGCGTCATCCCAAACATACGGTACCCCTTTGCGAGTCAGATTCGTCAATGGACCCGTTATCTTGGAGAATCCCCGAATGAATTTCCTGTAGTAACCGGCTAACCCCAAGAAACTACGCACTTCGGTCGGTGTCGTGGGCTGTCCCCACTCCCTCATCGTTGACACTTTGCTCGGGTCAACTACTATCCCCTGCTCAGAAACAACATGGCCCAAGAACTGTACTTCTCGCAACCAAAATCCACACTTCTCGTACTTAGCATACAGCTGATGCTCTCGCAGAGTCTGAAGAACCTGCCTCAAGTGCTCGGCATGCTCCTCCACGAAATGGGGATATATCCAGATGTAATCTATGAAGACAATGACAAACTGATCCAAGAACTCTCTGAACACTTGGTTCATTAAGTCCATGAACACGGCTGGAGCATTAGTGAGGCCGAATGGCATTACTCTGAACTCATAAGACCCATATCTTGTCAAGAAAGCAGTCTTCGAAACATCCTGCTCCCTAATACGTAGCTGATGGTACCTCGACCTCAGATCTATCTTCGAAAAGAAGGTTGCTCCCCCCAGCTGGTCGAACAGATCATCGATTCGAGGCAACGGATATTTATTCCGTATCGTGACCTTGTTCAACTCCCGGTAGTCCACGCACAATCTCAGTGAACCATCTTTCTTCTTTACAAATAAGACTGGAGCGCCCCAAGGTGAGGTACTCCTACGAATGAAGCCCTGACCTAATAGCTGCTCAATCTGATCTCGTAGCTCTCGCATCTCTGCCGGAGCCATACGGTACGGTGCACGTGCTATAGGTCTCGTATCCGGCACTAAATCTATAATGAAGTCTATCTCACGACTGGGCGGTAGGCCTGGTATATCCTGAAACACATCGGAATACTCCCTGACAACAGGGATCGAATCTAAGGGAATCACAACCTCCTTAGAGGTATCCTCCTCTATGTAATACAAATGAGCGGTCGAACCTCCCTCTGGGCGAGGCTTCGCCACTACAAACATCTCTTGTCCAGAAATGGCAAAAACAATGCTCCACCGAAGTAGATAATCATGGCTCTATAAGCGGCGAGCCAATCCATACTGAGTATAACATCATGCTAATGCATATCTAAGAATATCATATATACAGGTAATACCAAACTACCAATCTCTAACCCCACTCCCGGGCATATAAAGAAAAAATAAAAGACTCACTCCCAAGATGGTGAGTCTACATACGTCACTGAGCTCGCTGCCGTGGCTAACAACCCTAAGGCTTTCGCAAAAAATAGCTTATAAGATAATGCATTGCACTCGTAACAAACAAATCTCGACTCATGGTAACATGGATAGAAAAACATAACCTCAACCGCGGTTGGCGCCTGTGGGGTTGCTGCCTGTGGGAAATTATAGACACGTTCGCCCTGTAGCTTTCTCTGCTGAACTGAGGCTGTTGGAACAGGTGGCGGAGTTGGCTTCTGAGGTACATTGTCAGCACATTCCTGCCGTGGGGCCCTATTCTTCTCTGGAAAATTTTGACGCCTATGGCCATTCCTGCCACATTGGAAACACCTCCCCCGAAACTGCTTTCCTTCCTTACGGTATTGACTAGCCTCTCTTTTTCCCTGGTCTTGCTGGCCTTGAGGGGAAATCTGCGGAAAAACTATGTCAGGGTGAGGACAATCCATCCACTTGTGACCCGGTTGTACACATTTATAGCAGAGTTTCAAAATTCTTTGCCGGTCAGGTTGTAGTTTATCCCCAGTCTGATTCAGACAAGATTTACGTTTGTGGTCCTCCATTCCACAACCGAAACACCTCTTGGTGATTTCATTCTGAACCTGGCTTCGTTGTCCCTGACACTTTTGTCTCTGTACATAAATCTCGTTACTACTGGAACTGTCTCTATCTTGATTGTTTTGTTGTCGCAGATTCGGTGCCTTCGCACAGTTCCCAACGTCAGTCACACGCACTAGGTTAACCTCTCTAGGTATTTTGCCTCCTTTAAGTTGTAGGCTGCGTTCTTGGTATTGTAGAACTGCAGTGGTAACTGCTTGTGCTACGATACCTGCTAACTCGGCGGTTGATACTCTCCCTGGGGATACCTGAGGTGTGAGTCGATCTTGCTCGATGACTCCCTTAACTGTCTTAGCTAGTTCTTCTTGACGATCCATCTGAAAATTTAAGTAAATTTGGATGAGTTCATTATTCAAATAAACAAATCGCAGAAGCACGAATTCCCAAAGTATAGAGATGAACACAACATTCCTAGTATTAGGGCTCTATATCAAAGAAAGCAACGCTGAAAGCATAATAAGCCGCACAGATCCTAAAGGACACTAGAACCTGATGCTCTGATACCACCTGTGACACCCCGCCTAATTAAATACCGGGCGATCACTCCTTTATTAAATTAAATCAAGGTGAACAGTTTGGTTCATTCTTAGCATCACTGTCGTAAAAAAAAACTTTCCAATTAACACCCTAAATAATTAAGCTAAGTGTCAAAACCAATTTTAAACATTAACTTCCAAATTTTATTTAAAGAAAAGATTTATTTACTTTTTTTAACAAAGCTCAATGAATAAGACACACACCACTAAAAACTGGAACGAAAGAATCCAATATATATAAAACATTCATCAACGAATGTCAACATGCGAGAAAAATAAAGTAGTACATCCGTTCTGAACAAAATCCCATAATAACGAACTAGGAAATAACTGAAATAACAATGTCCCAACATAAAGAAATAATGGAAAGGGCTACACATGCCCATCTGAATGAAAATGCTAGGAGTGGATCTGAATGAACGAAATCGTCTAATCAAAAGACCTGCAACTCCCACCTAAGCTGTAGCGCGTTCCTTCCAAAAGATCCTAAGAAAGACGCCCCTGTGGCTGGGCACCTGAAATACATACATATACATATATACAAGGGGGAGAGGGAGAGATAAAACGGGTCAGAGCCCGAAAGTGTGTATGATTTAAAATTAGTTTAGCAAGTATTTAAATTGATACAGGCCAATGCAATAACATATTAGTTCGACACTCTCTTGAGAAATTCTCACCTCTCTTCTAGTGTGCACGCCTATCGTACTAACCTTTCCCAAATGGTTTAACTTAACATATTATCATACTAACCTTCCCAATAATTTAGTTTATCTTAACTTACTCATAAGTTTTAAAAACCGAACAATGTCAACGTGTGAAAAGGGTACTTTCAAGGTGTAGCACAACTCTCGTTTTAGCTTCATTAATTTATAAAGTTTCCCAGTGTCATATTATACTCTCATAAAACAAGTATTTCCAATCTGATTCATCAAACATGACTTACTTACCAAATTACAGTAGGTAGTTCCAAGTTTCAGAACTTCATATATATAAAATACTCGTGTAATATATATATTCTAATGGCACCCCACATAAAAATTATGGTGCGGGCATACTCTGCTATCCAATCCCCGTATCAATCGTACTAAGGGAAATACAAGTTCGGAATCACTCTCGAACTGTATCAATACAGACAGTTTCCAAGTCCAAGAGGTCAGCACATACCCTCGCGTCTCTTAGGACCGTGACTACCGATTCGATAGCCTGTACCTAGGATTCCTATCTTCTAGGGTACGAATCAATATCCCCCGTAGCAACACAGGATAAGACCGTCCCAGCGCGGTAACCTCAGGGATAGCAAGTAGCGCGGGTACGTTTTTCACATGTATATAATATATGCACGCACAATCATATAAATATACTACTTTCATCATATTAATAAAGGTCACTCTCGTTACCCATAATTACAACATTTATCCTAAATTTCACATTATTAGTATTACGCATAAGGTTTCGTCTCTAACCTTAACTCGAAGGGTTTTCTCACTAGTTATGGAACACTCATGGGTTCTATCCATCCAAGTAACAAATTCAGTAGGTAGACATCTATTCACTATCGTAGGTATTCGTCATAATCCCTCACTTGAAATACGTAGTTCGTCATTCCTTAATTAATTATCCCTAAAACACAATAATCATTTCATAAATAAGTTCTCAACACTTAATCATAAGTCCTACTGGTCTCTCCTATGTCCCAAAACATTTTATTTATAATGCCCAAGAAATATTCCACGGTAAATTAATTCAACTAATTAAACAAGGGGAAAAAGAGTTTGCCAGGAGGGGTCGATCGATCGACGTCTGGGGTTCGATCGATCGACTCTCTAGGTTCGATCGATCGATCAAACAGGTATTTCGATTTCTGCAGAAGTGCAGTTACGGGTTTCATCAAAATTCTTCATTCAAATCCATAATTTCCAACACTAATCGTCCCAAAACTTATACTACAATCATGGTAATATACTTTCAGATGTTTCTAACGTTAAGCATGCATATAACCATCATTAAACATGATTAAACAACCTAAAATCTCATCTAATCATCAAGAATCCTAAGTTTCCTTAACTTTTGTTCTAATCAGTTTTCTCCAGAATTTCCTTCTAACAAATCATCATAAATCCGTGGGTTAATCATCTACTTCACATATTAAATTTCCAGAATAAGGTTACAATGGTTTCTACATTCAAATTCCTATCACAATTGGGGTTTTCTTTCATTAATTATACTCCTAATCATTCCTACACTAATATGATTATTGCACTAACGAAAATACGCAACTTAAACACTTGCCTGGGATTTCAGAGGTCTGGTTTTCTGCTGGTATAGGTGTGGTTGCGTTCTCCTCCTCGCGATCTACGCGTTGGTGGTGACGGCGGTGCAATCGGTGGTGTTTTGGGCCTTGAATCACCTTGAGAGCTCTCTCCTCTCTTCTCCAATGGCCGTTCTAGGGTTCTGAATGTTCTAACCCTAAAAGGCTGACTTAAAACGCTGCTAAGGATGGCTGAAATTCGTGGGTTTAATTACCCTATTTTGTAAAATGACCAAAATACCCTCCCGGGTCACTAATTAAGCCTAAAAATATCCCGAAACCCAAACTAAACCCCCGGGTACACTTTTCTGACTATCTCGACCCTTCCGGACGCGTTGGCGCACTCAAAACGACCATATGGACAACTTATAAAATATTACCCTTTTTAATTAACATAATTAGTCCCGACGTGACACGGGCACGTCCCGACTTAAATTTCCGAAATAGTCATTTAATTCACTTATGACATTCAATATAACCAATATAATATATTACTATGCTCATTAGTAATATTCAACAAGTTTCCCATAAGTACTAACTCTAGTCACGTTAATAATTATAACATAATTAATTTTCGGATTTTTATTAAATAAATCCCCAAATTAAATATAGCATAAAAAATACGGGGTATTACATGTTCGTGCCTCCTACGGGGTCGTTTGGGGGCTGGTTAGGGTTTTCACCCCTTAACGGCCTGTTTTCAAGTCTAAGTGTGATTTTTGCAAATTATCGCCATACTCTCAAACCGGGAGACCCGGGACTACGCGGTCAGTTCCTACAAGTTACATTGGTCCCGTGCGAGGTGTTCGTGCCTCCTACGGGGTCGTTTGGGGGCTGGTTTGGGTTTTCACCCCTTAACGGCCTGTTTTCAAGTCTAAGTGTGATTTTTGCAAATTATCGCCATACTCTCAAACCGGGAGACCCGGGACTACGCGGTCAGTTCCTACAAGTTACATTGGTCCCGTGCGAGGTGTTCGTGCCTCCTACGGGGTCGTTTGGGGGCTGGTTTGGGTTTTCACCCCTTAACGGCCTGTTTTCAAGTCTAAGTGTGATTTTTGCAAATTATCGCCATACTCTCAAACCGGGAGACCCGGGACTACGCGGTCAGTTCCTACAAGTTACATTGGTCCCGTGCGAGGTGTTCGTGCCTCCTACGGGGTCGTTTGGCTGGTTTGGGGCCCTTCATCACCACCTACACAATTAGGTGCACTAGGACACGCTTCAGTCGTGAACATCTCACAAGAATCATTCACAAGGTCATCCAAAGTTGGAATATTAGACACATCAGTGTGTTCTCCAACATTAGTCTGAGCAGCGGGTTGTGCTGATCGCTGGACTGGATTAAGAATTGACGTCTCCCCATGAAAATGCCACAAGGTGTAATTTATATCCATACCATAGTCCATCAAATGGACAAAGATTTCATCTAAAGTAACATGTCCTTTCCCATTGCGACAACGCCTACACGGACATGAATGTATATCCTTGGGAATAGTGTTACGCACATACTGCAGAAACTCTAACACCCCATCTCTATACGAATCGGTCTCAAAGTTTTTCTCCTTTATCCACTCTTTATTGATCATCGATGACATCCTGATATACATGTGGATGCAGAATGTGTTAATAAGATCACATCACATAAAATAGCATTTCAAAATTTCAACAAGAAGAACTATGGAGAATTACTAAATGACAACAATCACATATAATACATTCTAATTATCCAAATTGTCCCATATGTATTCGAGGAACTGTGGGATCTCTCTCCAACAGGAGTAATCGTATACATAGGAAAAAATCCCAAAAAATCACGAGGTGCGCCCGCCCACCCTCGAGACGCTGTACGTCCGCCCATGGTCACATGAATGTCCTATAAAACTTCTTTACGTCTACATAATACGTCGACAACATTTCTCCACTTAATGCAATTTGATATTATCCTTAATATCTCCATTTCTTTGGATGATCAAAAGCTAAATAAAGAAAATGAAAACTTCTAGGTATCGAACTATCGAACTTTAAATGAAACTATTTTGATTCGACCAACTCTTTCTCGACTAAGACTACTTGAATCGTGCATTTTGATTACAACTAAAATTTTGAATAACAACTAAACACATAATATCCCTAGTTCTTTTTGTTTCTTTTTTAAGATTCAAAAATAGTAGCCCACTCTATGAAGTTTTCAAAGTAGATTATTTAAACCCTCAAGTTTCACTTTATCTCCATTAGTTCTCCTACTATTACTAAGATTGCACGTTGTATACTTTGTTTTAGACCTATTTATTTTAGAAGACCCTTTTATTTCTAGTGTATCTCTCACACCATTCATCCCTACCTTAGTTTTATCCACTAAAATAATATTCTCTTCAAATAACGTATACCGATACACCCCATCTTGTATTTGTATTTGTTCAGACATGTGATCTATAATGAGAGCAAAAGTGAAGGACTTGGGGCTCAAATTCAATGCGAACTTACAATAATTGAAAATTCATTACTTTCTCTAACAATTGACATATCATAAGTATGCTTAAGCCTTAATCACATCAATATATCCACGAATAGTTCATTTTTTATTTAAAACCACAATATTATAACATTATCTTAGACTTACGTAGTTCTACAAAACTATACTTTTTCATTTCTATCTTGTCCATAAATAAATAGCTTCTATTAAATAATCAATTCCCAAAATTCTGACACTCGAATGAGAGATTCAATTTCAGTTAGGTTAGATTTGTTTTTTTTCAATTGCACAAAATTCAATCGTTTATATTGCTATCCCGTAAGATATACATAAATAGTGGATAATAGGATTCGTGTAGGGCTCTAGGTCCCTCTATAGCTCAAGGGAAAATAATTCCACAAAAGCATTTATTTTCAAGGAAATATATCACTGACACAAAGCATGTGAATTTTTTAAGTTTTTATTATCTTCTGGAAATAGATCTCTTTGTAAATTAATTTTAACTTCTTCAATTCATTCCATCTGAAAACACAGAAAAGCAATAATCATTTCTAGGTGTATACTCTGAAACAAAACAACACTAATTATTTGTATTTGAAACCTACAAATACTGAAATCAGTTAGAGAAGGAACAAAGTTAAATTTAAGAAGATCGAACTTACAGAGATAGAAGAATCAGTCCTTCACTCGGAGGCTGCGATGGTCGGCGGGAGATGAACTTACAGAGATGAACAACACTGATTAAATTTATTTTCTTAGATGGTCGGCGGGAGGCTGATATGAAGAGGCGGCGGCGGCGGCGGGTAGCTTCGATCGGAGGCTGCGGGTAAATTTAAGGGAGGATGAAGAGGCGGCGGCGGGAGGCTGCGATGAAGAGGCGGCGGCAGGAGGCTACGATGAACAGGCGACAGCGGGTAGCTTCGATCGGGGTCGGCGGGTAGCGTGGAATGGGGAGTCGCCGGGTATAGAGAGAGAGAGAGAGAGAGAGAGAGAGAGAGAGAGTGAGATTTAGTCTCTTGAAAAAAATAAAGATTTGACTCTTGAAATTTTGGTTCCCCCCTCAAATTTTGGGGTGTTATTTTTTTAATGAAGTGTACTCATATTTGGCACGGTTTAAAACCGTTCCAGAATCTGACACTGTTTTAAACCGTGCCAGTTTATGATTAAACCGTGCCAGATTCTGGCACGGTTTTAAACCGTGCCAGAATCTCCTTCCCTCAGCGTGCCAGATTAGCATTTTTGGTGTAGTGAGGCATTGGCTGAGATGTCTCAAAAGATCAGGGGTCTGGAAGAGCAGCTTTCTGCGCAAAAATCTATCTTGGAGAATAAAGAACTCTTCATCAAAAATCTCCACGAACAGTTATAAAGATTGACATATCAATTCCACAAGCATCCCAGGGAATTCTGGATGGCTGGCTACAACGAGGCTCTCTACCACTTGGACGATAGCATCCAAAATACAAATAATGAGGGCTACAAGCAGGGATGGTTGAATGCCTTAGGTGTGCTGCAACTGGAACAGGGTCATTACCTGTGGGATTACCATAATCCTGGGCTGCTCGACCTACCTGTGCCACCATTCAAGATTGATATGAGTTGGATCCCTGCTCGGGACATCCCTCGATGTCTGATTTCCAAATACCTCAGCGATTACAATCTCCATTCAAATGTCGAGATATCTCGTCCCGAGCACCTCCTAGATCGACCATCCGTGATGAATCTCAGGATGCTAAAAGATCTTAACTTCATAAATTCTCCTCTCTCTTTAAATGGTCCACCTGCTGGCGAGGAACCTGTTTCAAAAGCAGAGGGGAAGAAACCAATAGAGTAGGAATATTGATGTAATAAATTTGTATTTCATTCCTGATGTATTTTGTTCTACATTTAAGGAAACAATTTTATTTGCAAATCTTGACTGCTTTACATCTGTGCATGTGTATCTGTTAAAAAGATAACAATATTGTGTTATTTGTCGACCAACTTATTGTCGAGTAGTTTGAATTTGTGATAGTCATTTGGCAAAATGATGTTTTGTTTCTCGACCAACTTAGCAATAATTTATAAAGTCACGAGTATCAAAAATTTTTCTCGATCACTTTTTCGTATTCATAAAATGTTTCCGACCAACCAAGGTCGGTAAATTTTCTTTTTCGACCAACTACAGTTAGTGGATTTTTCCTCTACGAGCAACTTTGGCACTTTCTGGAATAATTTTACCTCCCGACCAACTTTAGTTGGCATTTTCGAGAAACCAACATAAGTTGTCATTTTTAGGAATACATAGTTTTACTTCCCGTAGGAATACATTATTTTACTTCCCATAGGAATACATTTACTTCCTAACCAACATAAGTTGGCATTTTTAGGAATACATTGTTTTACTTCCCGTAGGAATACATTTACTTCCTAACCAACATAAGTTGGCATTTTTAGGAATACATAGTTTTACTTCCCGTAGGAATACATTATTTTACTTCCCGTAGGAATACATTTACTTCCTAACCAACATAAGTTGGCATTTTTAGGAATACATAGTTTTACTTCCCGTAGGAATACATTTACTTCCTAACCAACATAAGTTGGCATTTTTAGGAATACATTGTTTGACTTCCCGTAGGAATACATAGTTTTACTTCCCGTAGGAATACATTGTTTTACTTCCCATAGGAATACATTTACTTCCTAACCAACATAAGTTGGCATTTTTAGGAATACATTGTTTTACTTCCCGTAGGAATACATAGTTTTACTTCCCGTAGGAATACATTTGTTTCCCGACCAACCTTAGTTGGCATTTTTGAGAATAAATTTGAGTAGTCCGAGTTTTACCGAGTTGTCAGTAGTGTGTAGCACTAGTATTCCCCAAAAAACTTTCAATAAAAGGAGAGAATTTGGCATAATATCTTCATTTTATTCATACTGACGGAACTGCGTTACATGAGAATATACATCACTGATAATACTTGCGCAGGTGCTCTGCATTCCATGCATTCTTAAACTCCTCCCCCTCTAAAGTTTCTATTCGGTAAGTTCCTGGTCGAACAACTTCTGTAACTCAGTATGGTCCATACCAGTTTGCCTCCAGTTTGTTGTGCTTTTGAATTACTTTATTTAGCAGATAGTCTCCTTCTTTCAAGTCACTCTTCTTCACTCTTTTGTTGTAGAACAAAGCTGTTCGCTGCTGGTAAGCAGCATTTCTAATGGCTGCTTCTTCTCTAACTTCCTCGAGCATGTCTAAATCCAATCTTCTCATTAAGTCGCTGACAGGGGAATTGAAATTCAGTACCCTGTGTGTTGGGAGGCCCAACTCGGCAGGTATAACAACTTCACTTCCAAACGCCAGCATATATGATGATTCTCCAGTTGCTACTCGGGAAGTAGTTCGGTAAGCCCATAGTACTGATTGTAACTCGTTGATCCAATTTGCTTTCGCATCATCCAGCCTTTTCTTCAAGCCATTCAGTAGCGTTCTGTTTGTCACTTCAATTTGTCCATTACTTTGAGAATGGCCTGGTGCTGAGTGGATCTTCAAAATATTTTACTGATGACAATAGGCAGCGAATTCCTCGTTGTCAAATTGTGTTCCATGGTCTGTGATGAAGGCATGAGGAAGACCATATCGACAAATGATGTTCTTCCAAATAAATTGGTACACCTTGTCGTACGTTATATCAATGAGAGGCTCAGCTTCAACCCATTTAGTAAAATAATCCACAGCGACCACGAGATACTTAAACCTTCCCCTGGTCGTCGGCAGTGGCCCAACCAAATCTATTCCCCATATGGCAAATGGACAAGGGGAAGTAATGGGTGTCAATAATGCTTGGGGAGTTCTTCGAATGGAGGAGAAGCGCTGACACTTGTCACATTTCTTAGCATAGGCTATACAATCAGCCCTCATCGTTGGCCAGTAGTATCCTTGCGTCATCACTCTTTGCAAAAGAGTCCGACCTGCTACATGGGCTCCACAGGACCCTTCATGGACCTCTTTAATTAAATCTTTCACCTCGGAGGGATGTACACATCTTTGCAAACCTGCCATAATTCCTCGTCTATATAGAATACCGTTAGTTAATACATACCGAGCAGCTTTAAACTTTAATTTCTTGGCTGCGAGCTTGTCAATTGGTAATTCTCCCTCCTCAATATATGCCCTGATGGGATCCATCCAAGATGGTCCTAAATCAAGGGTAATAAAATTCGTCGTCAGATCTTCATCTATATTCCGACCAACTAAAACTTCAATTGGGATTGTTCTTCGTAGCTCGGTACGAGTAGCTGATGCTAATCGAGCTAGGGCGTCTGCTCTTGCATTCTCCATTCTTGGTATTCTGACCAGCTGAATAGCAATAAATTCTGACACCGGCTCCTTTGCCTTTGCATGATATCTGATCATTAATTCTCCTCTGACTGCATATACTCCCATAATTTGGTTTACGATCAATTGCGAGTCACTGAAGACAATAACTTGTTCCGCCCCATGGTTTTTGCCAAACTAAGACCTGCAATCATGGCTTCATATTCAGCCTCATTATTCAAAGCTTTAATGGAAACGTAGGGCGTATTCCATATCGATCTCGTCCGGACTGCTCAAAACTATCCCTGCGCCACATCCTGTAGTGCAAGATGAACCATCCACATACAGACTCCGTATAGGTAACTCGTCTTCAAATTTCTGATCTGACAGAGTTCCTCGGTGGAAAATTTGTTGCTTCCTTTCACCATCTCCTGATTTTTCTTGCTATTCTTCGATCATCTTTTCTTGCCCTTTTACCAACCTGAGCTGGCCTCGGCTTGAATTTGATGATCCTGTAACATCTACTTGCCCTTTTACCAAGCTAAGTTGGTCTGGGCTTGCATTTGATGATCCTGTAACATCCACAGGTTGATTATCGAGCAACTTTTGTTCCTCGGGGGTATCAGGATAGGTGAATTCTGCTATAAAATTTGCTACCTCTTGCCCTTTTAGCGATGATCTGGGTTCATAGACTATATCATATTCACCAAGTTCTATTGCCCAGCACATCAATCTCCCTGATTTTTCTGGTTTATGAAGGGCTTGCCTCAACGGCATATCAGTATATACTACTATGGTATGAGCCTGAAAGTATGGCTTCATTCTTCTACTTGCCTTGATCAATGCTAGTGCCAATTTTTCCAGCCTTGGATATCTGATCTCTGCTCCTCGGAAGGCCTTACTTGTATAGTAGATTGGTTTTTGTACTCCATTATCCACTCTTATCAATGCCGAACTGACTGCATTCTCGGACACTGCCAGATACAAGTATAATTTTTCTCCCATCACTGGCCTGGATAACAGTGGAGGTGCTCCCAAATATTTCTTCAAGTCTTGGAAAGACTTCTCACATTCATCATTCCACTCAAAAGTCTTTCGGAGTGTCTTGAAGAATGGGAGACATCGATCAGTTGCTCGTGATACAAATCTGTTGAGTGCTGCTACTCGTCCTGTAAGACTTTGCACCTCTTTCTTCGTCGTTGGAGATCGCAGCCCTAGCAGAGCTTTGATCTTTTTAGGGTTAGCTTCAATGCCTCGCTGATTGACAATGTATCCGAGAAACATGCCTTCTCGTACTCCAAATGTGCACTTCATCGGGTTCAACTTCATTTGATATTTATCTAGTTGATCAAAAGTCTGGCTTAAGTCAACTAGATGATCGACAACTTTCTTGCTCTTTGTCAGCATATCGTCAACATAGACTTCCATATTGCAACTGATTTGTTCAGCAAAGACTTTGTTCATCAGCCACTGATATGTCGCACCTGCATTTTTCAAACCAAAAGGCATAACATTATAATAATAAGTTCCCCTAGGGGTAATGAAAGAAGTACTCTCCCTGTCTTCAGGTTTCATTTTAATCTGGTTGTAACCAGAATAAGCATCCATGAAGCTCAGCAGCTCGTCTCCCGAGGTAGCATCCACCAGTTGATCAATTCGGGGCAGTGGAAAGTGATCCTTTGGACATGCTTTGTTGAGGTCGGTGAAGTCTACACACATCCTCCATTTGTTGTTCTTCTTTTTCACCATCACCACATTTGTTAATCAGTCTGGATATTTAACATCTTCAATAAAACAAGCCTTCTGGAGCTTCTCGACTTCCTCCTGTATAGCTTGATTCTTCTCGGGACTGAATACTCTTCTTCTCTGCTTTACAGGATTGATCTCCTTATTCACATTAAGCTCGTGACATAAGAAATTTGGGTCTATCCCAGGCATATCCTCATGACTCCACGTAAAAGTTTGCTTTCTGCTTCTTAGAAAAGTTATCAATTCCTGTTTTAGTGAGGCTTCCAACGATGAACCTACTTGAGTAGTTCGTTCAGGGTGCTCGTCATCTAGAATGATGTTTTCAGTAGCTTCCACCACTTGACCCTTCACGAGTTGCGACTCATCTCTAGGATCCAATGTTTCAATTTCTGCCCCTTCATCCACTTGATAAGTAGTAGTCTTTTTCCTTGATTCCTCCAGTTCCTCTTGCTCGGTGGATGAATAATAGCATTCACGAGCTACTTTCTGATCACCTTTCACAACTCCTACTCCAAAATTTATTGGAAATTTTAGGCATTGATGTACCGTATATGGTACAGCCTCGAACTTCTTCAATCCTACTCTTCCCATGATGATATTGTATGATGATTGCACATTCTTATCCATCACGAAGAAGCATATTCTTTCTGTTCGACAAGCCGACCACGTACCAATGAATATATCCAATTTGATCGTCCTAAGTGGAAATACTTTCTCGCCAGTAAAACAGAGGAGGGGTCTGTGATAAGGCTCCAGTTGAGATAACTTTAGATTTAAACTATCGAAGCACGAGTAAAACATGATGTCTGTCGAGCTACCATTGTCGACCAATACTCTTGAAATCATTACCTCCTTCATCCTCATTTTGATCACCAATGGGTCATCATGAGGATATAGAACACCTGCGAGGTCGTTCTTTGAGAAACCAATGACCAATTTCTCTTTGTTAACCTTTCTCGAGCGATCCTCTTTAGCTAGATTTATTCGTTGAATGTATGAGCAAGCTTGAGCCTCACATAGGTAAGCTTTTCTTTCTGCAGTAAGGTCTCCTCCTCTTGTATCTCCACCTGTGATAACATTACAGTCAAATGACCCAAAGCGTATTGAAAATACCTCACGTTCTGGCTGCCTTGGTCTCTTGGGAAGATCGGGGTCGTCTTTTGGATCAACTTCATGGTTTCTTTTCTTATTCTTCTCTGCTCGACGAGGAGATCTAGATCTCTCCCTTGTTCGGTCATTATTTCTTCTTTCACTTCCTCGATCAACATACTTTGCCAGTTTTCCTCGTTTGATGAGTGTTTCAATCTCATTCTGAAGAGCTATGCAATTTTTGGTCATATGGCCATGATCTTTATGAAACTCGTAATATTTTGCTTTATTCCTCCTGTCAGGGTCTGCCTTCATTTTCTCTGGCCAATTTAATTCCTCGTTGTTCTTGATTTCTTCTAGAACATGGTTGATGTCCTTCTTCAAAGGAGTATAATTATCAAATTTCTTCATTATTTCCCATATCGACCTAGTTTTTGAGTGTTTGTTATTACCATTGTTCTTATGCTCTTTCTTCTTAGCTTTATCACCTTCCACCTTGGTTTCTTTGGCATCCATATTCTTCTTCGCAGCCATAGCCTCCTCGGCATTCATAATCTTGGACGCTTTTCCCATCAGATCTGACATGGTTCTAGGTGGATCTTTGGCCAAAGTGTAGTACAACTTGTTGGGCAGTAGTCCACTCATCAAGGTGGTAATCGCTGTCTTCTCCTCATAATCAGTGACTTCAAGTTTCTCGTTATTAAAATGATTTATATAATCTCTGGTACTTTCAACAGCCTTTTGCCTAACACTTAACAAATGTGCTACTCGTTTAACTGGCTTTGCCCCAAAACAGAAATTCCCAATGAATAACTCGGCCAGTTGAAGAAAAGTTGAGATCTCACCCCGAGGAAGATTATTATACCATATTTGAGCAGATCCGGTAAGAGTTCCCGAGAATGCTCTGCATCTCATCTCATCTGGAACAGCATAGATGTCGGCTGCAGCTTGGTATTATTCTATATGAAGGACAGGGTCGGTCTTTCCATCATATTTGGGGGTCACAACAGGTGCTTTAAACTTTGATGGTGTTGGAAAATCTACAATGGCCTGGACAAAAGGTGTTCCTCGAACAAAGGTTCGTTGTAGAGGGTTCTTGACTTTAACCATTTCCCCTAATCTATCCTCCAGCCTCTGAATAGAGCCTTTCCATGCATCATTTCCTTCCTCGGGCCTGTTGGTTCGAGCAATTGATCGAGTTGATGTGGCTTCCTAGGATCTATCTTGACGAGCAGCTGGTCGCGACTAGGCAGATCCTTCCCTTACATCTGATGGTCATCGAAAACTCCTCGATGCGGCTCTAGGAGGACTTTTACTCCTTCTAGGTCCTAATCGATCAAAAGGTGATACCCTGCTTAACCTTTCTAGCGCACTAGTCCTTTCTGGAGAGAGAGTGATACGTTGTTCAGTATCTGTGGCCCGCACTGACGAAGTTCGTCCAGGTTGATAAGAAAAATCTTCAGATTCCTCAGTACGATATGAATCAGTACGCCTAGTACGTGAAGAAGGTAAACGGGTATTTCTTTGAATACTTCACGGTCCTGAATGGGTTGGTGCACCGCCATAGAGGGTTTGTATGAGTTGTCGCATAGTTTCTTGCATGACGGTCTGACCCTGGGCCAGATTTGTCATTATTCTAGCCAGATCTGGAATATTAGGCGGAGCAGATGGATTTGGAGGGCTTCCAGCATTTCGGTTGCTGGATTCTGGAATATCAGCCATTTGTGATGAATTGTTTTTGATGAAAAATGAAATTACCAGTCATTTCCCACAGACGACGCCAATCTGTTGATGTAAAAAATTAGATCGTATCTAATTATTTAATCACAGATAAAATAAATAAGACACAGAAGTTTTAAAGTGGTTCAACCTTATAAGAATGGCCTACGTCCACTGTTTCTGTTATTGATGATTGTTTGGGAATTCTCGATTACAAGTTCAATCAAGAAATTCCGGTCCCCTTACAATGAGGGTAATACAATGTATTTATAGCCCTGAGGCTGTAACGTGAAAGGGTAATACATTAAATGCTGTACGTGTGAAAGGGTAATACATTCAATGCCCCTTTAAGTGTATACATCTGAATGATAAGCATTTAATGAACAGTCAAACTGTTGGTTATCCGGCTATTAATGCTTTGTTCGAGGTGCAGCTCGGACCGCCTAAGCTGCTCGTACCGCCTAAGTTGCTTGGTACTCAGAAGTTCCTCGTAGAGTTCTTGTTGGTCGGAGCGTCTGAGTTCCTCGGAGAAGCAGTGTTCCTCGTTATAGTATGGTTCCTCGGAGCGTCTGAGTTCCTCGAATGTGTTTGTTGTTGCCACTAGATTGCCACGTGTCTTCACTTAATTGAGCCATGTCAGCAGACTAAATTTGGTATCAACAATCATGAATATGACAAATGTGCTCAATGCAAGGATATACTCAAAAGCATCCAACAAACTATTTTTTATTTTTTCAAATTTATGAAAACAAATGTTACAAAAAAAAATCATACGCCATGAATTTACACTAAGGTAACCAAATTGAGAAAACGGTATGAATGGGTGTGAACAAATGCAATAGGTAATAAGACTCAATCAAACATATGTGCATGATGCATATGTGTACTCATATTGAATGAACATAAAAAATATCCTCATGTGTAAAATTATTGAGTTTAGATGACGTCGTCTTAATCATATCAACAAATCAAACCTAAGTGATTTTCACACCAATAACATCCGAAACTATGTAATGTTGTAATGCTTTTTCATGACTTTCAAGGATGTGCAAACCCGTTTTATATTCCATCCAAATTGCCTCATAAATAATATATAATTTTTCTTTTGAGGTGATGAAACTAAATCCTAAATGGCCCATTTTTGGCAAAATTTTCTTTTTAGTGCCTTTAAATTTTTTCGGGCTCTTTTAAACCTCTTTAGACCCCTAATAATTTTCAATACCTCACTTTTTTAGGTCCGATTTAAATCGTGGCTTAATCATAAAAAATAAATGAGTACCTTTCGTAGCCCTTCCCCGTTTTTAAAATAAGACACACAACCTCACTCAACGGTTTTTACATGCACTACTGTCTTGTCAAGTTTTATCACATTTGGTTCGTTGTATAGACAGAATTGAGATGGAAACACTCAACCAACATGTGATAGACAAGCACAAAAATCAAACAAATTCGTGCATGTGTGCAATAAAGGTCATTATGAGTCAACACTATATAACATCTCAAAGACTCCAAAGTTTGTAAAGCACATGGATGACATGACATATTTTTTAAAAGTACTATCAAATCGTCACATGGATATGGAATAAAATTGTGACTTGGTCATCCTAAATGTCCATTCATAAACGATGTAAACAAAATACAAAACTCTTTTTGTCTTTTTCAAAAAAATTATCAAAATATTTTTTTTTTGTATTTTTCAAAAATTTTCAAAAAACAAAAATCTGATACAAAAAGTACACGTGTCATAACACTAGAAAAGATATATCATAAAACACAACTAGCGTATGACAAACATGCAAACACAATCATCTATATGATATGGCAAGAGGAGAATCATGTGCAACCATCTGTGAATCAACAAGTCTAATATCTAGCGCCTCTAAAAGTGATTTTCTAACCCAAATAGATGTGAAACGACGAATAGAGGTTATGGGAACCATGTGAACACTAGAATTCAACTTCCTAGGGCTTCTTCGAAGATCGAAACAAAAACTCCTAAGGTGACCTTTCCTACCACAATGTGAACATGTGTAAACGGGGGGAACGAAACCTATGGGTTGACCTTTTCTAACGTCCTTGAGATTTGTTGACCCTCTAACACAAATAATGGTTTTGGGTTTATCAACGGAAGCATTAGAACATGACGAGCCATTACCATCACTATCAAACCTACTTGAATCGTTTAAATCATTTTTCAACTTCAAAATATTTTATTCAAGCAACGAATTAGACTCTTCCAAAGATAGGGATTTCTTTTTCAAATTACCAATTAAACATAACAGTTTATCGCTCTCACCCTCGATTAAAACAAACTTATCCCCAAGAGTCTTTTCACGTGCCGTAAAATCATCGATTAATTTTTTAGCCTCGACGGCACAAACGGGAACCATAGAACTTTTCAAATTTGCCAATTCCTTTTCTAAACAAAGGATTTTATCATCACTATACTTTTTGGCAATTTTCAAAGAATCAAAATCATTACACAAATTACTAAAGTGCTCATGACAAATATCACTTTGAGTTTGAAACGCTACCAAATATTCAATATTATTTTTAAAAAGGGAATTTTCTTTTGCCAAAACTTTAATTATTTTGTAAAGTTTCAAATTCAAAAACTTTAACTTCTCAACACGATCATGAAAGTTATCAAACTCATCTCGATTAACACAATCAACAGCATGAAAATCCATCGAGGGAAACAAAAACAATCACAGGAGATATGGAAGCAAAATATCACACAAACAGCGGTAAACAAGATCAAATGCAATAAGAGAGAGCAACCCGCTCTGATACCAATTTGAAAATGCGTGTGCTATACTGATTCAAATAAATGCGCAAGTTTAAATCCCAAACTTATTTAATCAAAGTCAATTTTTTATTTAAGTTAATTCAACCCTTAAACATTGTCATCTACGTGTGTGCATGTGTCAAATCACATAAATAAAGTATGCGATACAAATTTCAGGAAAAATCTCCGAAGGGCAAAGCCTTTTATTTCACTATAATTGCAAATTACAACTTACACGGTTATAATAAAATATATTTTGACACATGAATACCCGCAGGTGTCGGTCAGTGTCGTTAGCAATAGATCCACACGTAGCGAACCTACATAAACCACAGTCCAGTCTTCAGCCCAGGAACACCGCAACACTCCCTAATGATATGCAGTCATAAACTCCGTAAAGACTCCCTCCACAATATCACGCAATCCTCAGTTGTAGAGATCTCCCCACTGAGGATGAATAATTAAAAAGTTATTATTTGGGTTCTAAAATATTCACAAAAGTAATTGGGAATTTTATGTGTGAATCGAAAAGATGTTTGGGACATCAAAAAAACTAAGTCTTGTTGTGTTTGAACTTTCAAAAACGTTTTCTCAAATACTTACCAAAATACACCACTGAAATACCCTTTTATAGAAAATTTAAGACAACTGAGTTGGTAAAAAATCTGTAGCAAACCAGTCCGTGAAGGCAGCATCGGATCGGTCCGATCAAATCGGATTGGTCCGATCAAATCGGATCGGTTCGTTTTCCCCTGAAATAGGATCGATTCGGTATCCCAATTTATGCATAAAATCGTAAGGCATCGGATCGGTTCGTTTTTACTTTATACCGGATCAGTTCGGTCCGAAAAATTATTTTTATTTTTCTAAAATTGCCTCGGTTGTTTATAAAAACAATATATAAAAATTTCCCAATACACTTAGGCCAGTGTCAACATTATCATACCATGATCGTATCACAAACATCTCCTTTAGAAATCCCTCCTTAAGCTAAACATTCACTTTAAAATAACCTTTACCTACACGAGGTCGTCAATAAGCTTATCACCAGGTTCTACCCAAATAGAGTTTACGTGATGGCTACACCGGTTGCCATTAGCATTTTATGGGTAGTAAGTACCATACAAGGCTATATTCCCTAATCTGTACCGGTTTGGAAAGACGTGCCAATAACTTGTCCCTTCTTTGCTAGGGCTATTCTAACTTATGTTGTCGACACATGCCGATACCCTAATTATGCTTTGATATACCTCATGGGGTTCCACTTGTAAGTTTAATATACCTCATGGGGTGCCACTTCCAAGTCTTCAATATGACATCATCAATCTAAGTCCCGAATGCATTTCCTAGTATTCCTCAAAATCAAGTGTTACACCTCCCATACTAGTCACCCCATGACCCTCGAGGATCATGCCTAATCACGAAATGAGCTCTTAATCTCTCTTAGAAGGTTACATCACCCATGTGTGCCAATTCGAATGACAGTACTCGGCACGTGCATTATTTGACTCTTTTTAAGCCTTAACCAATATTCTAAGATCATCACCTGACTTTCAACACCATTATCACTAGAACGCTAATACTCCATGAGACTCAGTTTGATTTATCCCCTAAGGACGTTAAGCATACTCCAAGTGAACACCTTAAGACTCCGACACGATTTCTTCACCTATATGACTCTCCCATCATGTGTGCGCTCTACAAATTTCTCAAAACCCACATCGTGATTAATAGGTACTCGCAAAGACATTAGTATACGAGCCTCAACATACGGTGCACCTTAACTATTGAACACCTTAAGATGTCACAACAAGTCGATTTCTATTCCCAATGATGCCACATATAATTAGTCCTACAGACACTGCAAGGACTTCCTTAAATATTTTCCATACTAAATTTATCTCGCATTCCATCATTACTTAGGTCGCTCAGTCGGGCTGTAACACCTCAACACGAACCTTATTTTCCTTTCGACCGAGACTCCAGTATAAGTCTAACCTCTAGTTTTATCCTCGTGACCCAATGAAGGTCCGAAAACCTTCTTCCAAATGGTTGATGCCCAAAACCATGCACCAAACCATAAACTGACACCACTAAGGATTCTTAAAGGATATTGGACGTCGTATACAACCTACAGGCCTCTAGATCCACCTCACCGACATCGCTAGGGATCTTATTCCTCAAAATTACATCATATTTTCCAAAAACCTGTCATGGAAGTCAACCTAGAGTTCACTCCTAAGTCACCTTAACCATCACTGTTACATACGTAACATACATACCACGACTTGTCCATAACTCTCAACATATCTTGCGAGGTACAACTTTTAATCAATAGCCACCAAGTCACTTACCATAATAGTAACTTATCGACTCAGACAGAGTATACATCCTCAAATGTTGACCAGCACGGTTCCTCATGTTTACCTAATCATCAACTATCTGTAACATAACACTACCCCAAGGAATGAATTTGCCTAATTACATGATTATTATTAACTATCCGAAAGTATCGCACCCCGAAATCTTAATGCACCCTTATCACAAATCAATACTGCTTAGGCATGATGCTCTAGTCGCCTAATCTCCATAGTTGACTTTACACAATTCATGTCTCTAATTCGATGGACGTCATTAAGCTCTATCAATCATCTCCTTAGACCTCTCATATCATCAAGGGTTGACTCACAAGAACCTCACACTTGAAGTCGCGGTGTCATTACTATTGGCTCGCACAAACACTCGCAAATCACTAAGATATCTGAATCAGAAGCACGAAAATTAATGACAACTAACTTGGTCGCATATTGCTTGGCAATCAATTCCCTATTGTGCTAATCTCCCGACTTTACCGTCGAGAACACGAACAAAAGTCGTCACCAATCTAGCGTGATCGGCCTAAACTAACACCGATATCAAAAGATCCAATACTGATCTCACCACGTCACTCCCAAAAGGGACCTTGAACCAAGAGTTCTGATACCATTTATAACGCCCCAGCCTAGATTTATAGGTTACCCGTGGTCAATCCGGTCCGACCCGAGCGTTAGGCTTGAAGTGTAGTGAAACAACCCACATAATGTTGCTAGTCCAATTTTATTTATATAACATTTCGCTTGTTTAGCATGCAGTTTTCATTTAAATCAAGCTACGTGAGGGACTCGTCGGAAGCATCCCCGGAATCCAAGCATACAGAGCTATCAACGTAAAATAGAAAGAATACTTCCCTGTAGAACGCTTTCAAAATACGAAACTGCACCTAAGGTGTTGTAATAAAGACGAGGGAATGAGCCGAATGCCCAGTGGAAAATTACAGCAATGCAATATACAATCAAACGGCAAAAAGGAGACTCCAACATGTTATATCTACGTGCACATGCAACTTATTTATATCTACGTGCACATGCATTTAAATACATATATATATATATATATATATGCATGAAACCGTTTTTATTCCTAAAACTTGACTTATCCCGATTAATTCACCTCAATCTTGTAAAGAATTTCCCTTTTACTTTACTTGACATTCATTTCTTGATTTAACCCGCCTGATTCAATAGTTTAAACAAATACGTTTGTTCAAGAAAAATCATTTCTCATACCGAAATTACTCCTCTATACATACCGATTCACGTTAATAATTTCATTAAAAATCACCTTTCAACACACGTAAGCATCATGTTAGAAAATACACATTTTACTTTTAAAATCATTCACGAACACACTCTTGTGTTAATTATGGGTTAAACCTCTTTAGGTTGCTTAACCACCCATTTAATTACTTCACTTCACTATTCTACCTTATGGATATTATTTAATTTTCACACACTTGTCCATGTTATCGTTTACTGAACATTTATTAATTCATTCAAGCTAGGTTGTATTTTTACATATTCATCACATAATCCATTTCTTGACATGTTCTAATTTTCATTTTTTTTTTGAAATCTTTGAATATCCGTATATTTTATCGGGCTCCACACCGCTGGTTATGCTGCCGTATGCTCTGACCAGTGATTTTGGGTCTATTACCCCGGACTCTGGGCCCATCTTAATTATCCCGGTGTCATCCAAGTCCATATAAATGTATTTTAATATTTTACAAATATCCACATTATTCCATATTTTCTTTATCGACAGGATCCAAATGTAACACCCCGCCCGCTCGGGGAGAGCTAACGGAGCGCTATTGTCGATAAAACTAACTAAATCCACAATATAAACAAGGTATAGAGCATCTAAATAAATCCCACAATATAACAAAAGAATCTACTAATCTCAATCTTCAAATTAAATACAATCAAGTTTCTCGAAATAACAAAACTAACTATCTCGATAGAAAATAAAACTCCAATGTTCTATACATCAAAAATAAATACAATCTTCTCATCTTGTATTCTCGAATATTCTTCCCAAAATAATCCACGCTAAATAACATCTCAATTGGTCCATAGCACTCAAATCCGTGCTCACTTGACAACTAAGAAAAAAGATGGAAAAGTACACAATACGACAGGAAAGATGCTCAACAAATATATTAGCGGTGAATAAAATGTAACAACACGAGTACGAATATTCAAATCAAATGCAAATCTCAAAAGCATTTATCAATAAATTTCTCAACAACACATCAATGGGACCAGGCCTCACCCCATCCGCATATGCTTTATCAAGACATAGCGTCGGGAAGCAGGATTTTTGGCGGGTGCCCAACCTCCGTGCCATATTAAAATCTCATGACAACGTGCTCAACAACAACATGAATAATACCACATGAATCAAAATAATTCCAATAATTATTTTTCTATATTTTCAAGAATTTATCAATTCAAATATGAGTTCAATTAGACATGAAATCAATAAATTAACTCTCGCGAGATTAAGGAGCATATTGTGTAACATTCCATACCTTAAACCACCAAAAGAACCAACATCAATCTGCCCAGAAATAAGATTACACCATAAAAATCATCTCCCAAGAATCATCAAAACTCCTCCAAGAATCAACACCAAAATATCCCCAAGAACACCTCCAAAAACCTAAGGTTTAATGCATAAATCAAATGGGCTAAGTGTATACAAAAAGAGAGGAATTAAAAACATGTTTGCTGCCAAAAAGTTGTACCTCAAAGGGTCACCCACGACCTTATTTTATAAGGAAAAAACCAAAAGATTTTAAAACAAAACAAACTCTTAACAAAAACCTATTGCGCACGAAATCTGGGGGAGTCGATCGATCGATCGATCCCTCAGGGATTTTGACAGTTCGCACAGAAAAATTATAAGGGATAAAATATTTAAAAATCATTTTAAAATCCGTTTTAACTCCGATTTCGAAACCGTTTGAAATTCTCGCCTTTAAAAATAATACTCAACATAATTGAGCAAGAAAAATAATTTTATCTAAAATTTTATTTTCCTCTATATTTTAAAAATACTCCAAAAATTAAACGGATTGTTACACTTCCTCACTAATAATGGAATTTTGCCCTCGAAATTCGCCGAAAGTCTACACTCAAAAATCAGGCCAACTATCTCCAAAAATAATATCGTCACAAAAAATAAATTTCTCACATCTAATCTCGGAACCTATCACAAAAAGACCATCTAAAATTTCTATCTCCAAATATACGCCATGAAAACACAACAGACCCTAAACCCAAGACCCGAGGGTGCTCGTATACCTAAGCTCTGATACCATTTTATAACAACCCGCCTGGGAAGAGCGAACGAAGCGCTACTGTAGATAAAACTAACTAAATCAACAATATAAACAAGGTATAGAGCAACTAAATAAATCCCACAATATAACAAAAGAATCCACTAATCTCAATCTTCAAATTAAATACAACCATGTTTCTCGAAATAACACAACTAACTATTTCGATAGAAAATAAAACTCCAATGCTCTATACATAAAAAATAAATACAGTCTTCTCGTCTTGTATTCTCGAATATTCTTCCCAAAATAATCCACGCTAAATAACATCCCAATTGGTCCATAGCACTCAAATTCGTGCTCACCTGCCAACTAAGAAAAAAGATGGGGAAGTACACAATACGACAGGAAAGATGCTCGACGAACATATTAGTCGTGAATAAAACGTAACAACATGAGTACGAATATTCAAATCAAATGCAAATCTCAAAAGCATTTATCAATAAATTTCTCAACAACACATCAATGGGTCACCAGGCCTCACCCCATCCGCATATGCTTTATCAAGACATAGTCCCGGGAAGCAGGAATTTTGGCAGGTGCCCAACCTCCGTGCCATATTAAAATCTCATGACAACGTGCTCAACAAAAACATGAATAATACCACATGAATCAAAATAATTCCAACAATTATTTTTCCAGATTTTCAAGAATTCATCAATTCAAATATGAGTTCAATTAGACATTAAATCAATAAAATAACTCTCGCGAGATTAAGGAGCATATTGTGTAAAATCCCATACCTTAAACCACCAAAAGAACCAACATCAATCTGCCCAGAAATCATATTACACCATCAAAATCATCTCCTAATAATCATCAAAACTCCTCCAAGAATCAACACAAAAATAGCCCCAAGAACACCTCCAAAAACCTCAAGTTGAATGCATAAATCAAAGGGACTAAGTGTATACAAAAAGAGAGGAATTAAAAACATGTTTGCTGCCAAAAAATTGTACCTCAAAGGGTCACCCACGACCTTATTTTATAATGCAAAAACCAAAAGATTTTAAAACAAAACAAACTCTTAACAAAAACCTATTGCGCATGAAATCTAGGGGAGTCGATCGATCGATTTCCAAGATCAATCGATCGATCCCTCGGGGATTTTGACAGTTCGCCCAGAAAAATTATAAGGGATAAAAATCATTTTAAAATCCGTTTTAACTCCGATTTCGGAACCGTTTGAAATTCTCGCCTTTAAAAATAATACTCAACATAATTGAGCAATAAAATAATTTTATCTCAAAATTTTATTTACCTCTATATTTTAAAAATACCCCAAAAATTACGCGGGTTGTTACACCAAAAATTCGGGTTTATTCCAAAATTCATGTTCATTTAGGACCATTTTTTCTAACACCCTTTCCATCATTTTTATTTCATACAAATATTCCACTTTACATGAAATTACCATTTTAGCCATTTATTTTCAAATTTGTCTTTTCCTCCATTTTCACGAGTGTTATCTCCAAAACACCAGCAAGTTGCCCACACTAACTTCTTAAGTGTTTTTAGCTCATTAACACTTATTTAACACTTTAGAGTAACATTCTTCTCAAGCAGGAAATATCTTTATTTCATTACTTTCTTTCTCCGAGAAACCACTTAGCATTTAAAGACAACTTTATAAGAAAACACCATTTTCTTTATTAATACATGCAGCCTTGCAACCATATATTTATCACACTTACAACAAATTTTTCACACTTTTAACGGGATGAAATTTATATTTTAGTCATTTCATATTTAAACCCAGTAAATCCCTCATTAAACTAGTTTTTATGTTCATCCTAAAAATACTACAAGTTTATATGCATGAGAAGATGGATTTTAAGTCCAAAAATCGATTTCAATGGCTCTAACATATGATTTATTTTAGAAATTTCGTAATGTTTGACAAACATACCTTTTCAAGGTAAAAGATAATTTTTGTTTCTTCAAAACTTCAATAAAATATCCATTAAAATATTACGGGGCACAAGGTGTAGGGGTGGTGGTGGTATGGTGTAACAATGGTGGGAAGAGATTGGAGAAGATAAAAGACCCTTGAAATTAGAAAGAGAGAGAAAGAGAGAGAGGAAATATAATGGGTTTTGGTGGGGGAATAACTTCACCACACCTCTAGTCTTCTCAACCGAATAAACCCACAAACCGGGTTCACCAGGAGGTGACACGTCATCGATCAAACAGTCTAAAATGTGACAGTACATAAGGGCATTTCGATTTAAATGATTTCTGGGTAGGTCGTTCGAACGAGATTAAGATATCCTTCAATCTTTCATCGAACGACCTTCTAATGAGATATGAACCTTATACAAATGAGGCTCGTTGGATCATCGTTAGATGTCCACTTTGAACGAAATGGTCTTTTCGTTCGAACCAACAGTATCTTCATTCGAACGAATTGAAAACCTTGCTCGAAAGACTTCCTTTTGGTTTGATCCACAGATTTTCCTAAATTTCCAATTTCTCCAATCATTTCCACAATTACAATCAAGGCTCAAAGAATAATCAATTACAGAGGAAAAAAGCTCATGTATAATGATCCTAATCCCAAAAGTTTCATACTATTACAATTCACACGGGAAAAATAATAAAATATCGGGTCCGGGTATTATATAGATAGATGGATAGATAGATAGATAGATAGAGAGAGAGAGAGAGCCAGGCTTGTGTACACACTAAGTTTGCACATCAATTGTTTATAATAGTAAAAAATATTTTTGAGCTGATTTTTTTTGTGTGATATTTAAACATTTCAAGAAATTCATATAAAAAAATTCGCACAAAAAAACTTTTTTGCTATTTTTAAAAAATCGTTCAAACGTTCGCTATTTTTAGGCACTTTAAAAGCTCCAAAAATTTAACCGATTTTTAAAAATAGCAAAAAAAAGTTGTTTTGAGATTAATTTTTTATATGGGTCCGTTAAAATGTTTAAATATCACATAAAAAATCAACTCAAAAATATATTTTTTTAATATTTTTAAAAAATTGGTGTGAGACAACACGTGTTCAAATATAGTGTGCACAGGAGCTTGTCTCTCTCTCTCTCTCTCTCTATATATATATATATATATATATATATACATATATACATATATATATATATATATATATATATATATATATATATATATACATATATATATATATGCACATATAATAATAACGCACAAGCATATATTGGTATAAACACCACTAAAGGCACAAAAATAATAGCTTTCCATGCTCGTGTAGCACAAATGTGTCTAAATCAAATGTGGTATTGAGTGAAGAGGTGTGAACTAAAAAACAAAAGAAATGTCCTAAACATTCAAAATAGTCCAAGGAGTTCCATTTGATTGCATCAATTTATAAAACTACGATTTAGCCTCAAGTGGTAAATAATGTGAACTCGTAATAGATAAACATACACAATGGACACTAGCATAAAAATCTTTATGATTCTCAAATAAATAGCATTAGACATTTAAATTAACTAGGAATATTTGTGCTAACCCCTTGATTTTCAGCTTATAACACCCTAAAAAATAAGCACATATAATTTTTTTCTCTCCTTTTGAAGATATCTGTAAACACCACCTTCCAGGACCTCCCTAAAACTCTCCTTACATTCCTAGCTCTTCCCCATTCACCATAGAACCCTAGGTCATACTCTGAATATCGAGATAGAGACCCCCGGGTGCCCTCAAGCCCCATTTGACTCCGATTAACTTTCTCGTCAGAGCAAAAGCTTAATAAACCTTCAAATGACTCTGAATCCACTTTCCAACGGTTCACCCCGTGCGCGAATCGACCTTACGGTTCAGACGAACAATCTGTTTTACTGTCGAAAACTGATTTGGAGGCCACCGGGTGCTCTCGGGCCCTATTTTGACCCCAATCAACTTCCTCGCCCAAGTGAAAGCTTAATAAATCTTTCAAGGAATCTGAATCCCCTTTCCAATGGTATACCCCATGCACGAATCGTCCTTACGATTCAGATGAACGGTCCTGAACTCTATTTTACTCCCTCTTTAGCTCGAACGAGACTGAATGAATCTTCGAAGGAATATGAATAACATTTTCAACGGTCCACCCCGTCACGAATCAGCCTTATGGTACTGATGAACGACCCATTTTACTCCAAAGGATCATCGGGCACTTTCGGGCCCCATTTGACCAAGGTAAACTCTCCAAACGAACGAGTCTGAATAAATCTTCAAAGGGATCGGAATACCATTTTCAATAGTTCGTCCCATGCATGAATCGGCCTTATGGTTTAGACAAACGATCAGTTTTCCTCTGTGAATATCCTGTCCAAAAGATCATCGAGCGCTTTTGAGACATATTTGACCAAAGTTAACTCCCAAACCGGGGAGAGTCCCAATGGATTCTTAGAGGTCTCTAAATACCCTTTCCAACGGTAAGCCCCGTGCGCGATTAGGACTTACGAATTGCATTTTATAACCGTCTTTTCGAGAAATCTGTATGAGGTTCTCGAATGGAAAACCCATTTCCCTGCCTATCGACAGTGTGTCTAGGGATGCCTATCGATAGGCAGGTCAAGTACAATATCGATCGGCTCCCCCCTTGACCCTGTATAAGTAGAGCATGAGCTCACTTTAAAAGGAACCTTATAAGCATCCCTCTCAGTGTGCTCAACAATATTCTCCTAAAGTCAACGCAGTTTCTCTATTGAAATATTTCCTCCACGTTCCACTTCCATCCCTTTCACACCCAATTTAGCAAAAATACTTTCCCTCTCCTCCTACCACCTCCATCCACTTTCAAGGGCAGACTTTTCAACAATCACGATCAACCTTCAAGTCTATAAAGAAGGTCCAAACATTCTTCTCTCTCTTTTAATTTCTCTTTTTTCGCATTAGTTATCTAATCCTTACTTTAGTATTTCATCTTTGTTAGTCCACATATATTAATAATCTCACTTTTTATTTGTCGTATTACACATAACATATTTTCTATAAAAAAAATAAGAAAAATAAGAAAATGAGGGTTTTCTCATAACCTCCAAACGGGAATATTCACCACATTTTCTCAAATCAAAACATCATTTTTCTACACACATACATATACATAAAATCCCCAGTTGGATTTATGGGATAAACCTCACCAGAGTATTGTATGCGAACTACGTGGACTTTGATGCCTTTTTAGGTTATGCAGGTGTCTCGGGTCAAAACCCTAGCCTCGAGTCCTCTTTTTGTATTTTTATTCATAAATTATTTCTATTTATTATACTTGTGATTCTTATTCGCGATTTATCTCACACATATTATCGTTTCACCATAATAATCGACATCCCGATAAGCGCACACATTATATTTTTAATTACTATTTTGGAAACACTCCTACGGATGACCTCTTTTCGCCTCTCTCCATGACGCGAGTCGAGTAATTCCATTATTCATTTATATATACACGCGCACACACTTCATGGAGTTACTAAAGAGAATAATAACACACGCCCATGAGGGACTGAAAGGGAATGATAGGTGCCTAACACCTTCCCATTCCATAACTTAGACCTCGAATCTTTGAATTAATTGGTTTAACAAGCATCAATATGTCTTTGATGTCGTTCTTTCGAGGTGACAACATTTGTTTTGCCTATCTTGTGCAAAATAGTCTAGCGACTCTCTCTTTACATCACCCCACATCAACGACGGTCAAAGCGCCCCTAAAAAGGACGTGAGACTTTCTTCTTCTTTCTCTCTCCACCATGCATGAGAGCATAGAAACCCCAGGGAGGAGGAAAACAGGATGGACACAATGGAGACTCCACTCGGGACGACTTGTCATAATAGGGATAGTCTCTATTATTACATGGGTGTTATCATTTTCTGTATGTGTGCGTATGAACCTACTTGTATGTTCCTTTTCTCCTCCATTTATGTCTTGTAAATATTTATCTCATGCTTATATCACCTACCACTCACTTGTAAATATCCTCCATCTACACCACACACTACTTACACTTATGCATAAGATCACTTATATCCACACGTTTCACACACTACTTAGAATATCCATGCTTAGGTCTCACTAGCACACGCCTCCATTTACCATACTTGTATATATCCATGCTCACTTACACTTATCACAGACCACTTATAGATGATCTATGCCTAGGTTCACTACCACACACTCACTTATAGATATCCACACATCACTCACTCACATGTATCCATGCTTAGTGTAATCTTCATGATCCATGATAGATTTACTTTTCACAATACTTGTACATTCTTCCCTATTAGTATTGTGCTTCTTTAACTCATCATGCCAATAAAAGATTCTCTCCATAATATACTAATTAAGAATCATGCATTTTGCACACTACATCACCAAGAGCGTGGCTATTGACAAAATTTTTATCCCGTACTAGGGGGTCACTTCGTGATGGACGTTGGTCCGGTAGGTCGCAGCTACCCTAAGTAATATGACTCTCACCTTCCATTGGCCTAGTACCTTCGATGTATATCGAACGGTTCCCCTCGCATCGTACCGCTTGACCGAACTCATGACGGGAGGTAAATAGCAGGGAACTCGTTCACATATGTCGAGTATATAGAATTCTATCTCACATGTACTGTCCCATGAGGTATATAGTGAGGCAATTCACGTACATTCATGTATATCAAATGACTTTTCCACATGTACAGATTTTCCTCAAAAGCAAGAAGTGTATCGTGGAAGTCATGCCAAAAGGGGTAACCTTTCCACTAACCCAACAACTGCATAAACCTCATATAGGCGTCAGACATAGGACACTCATATTTAGTTTGCCATTTACCACATGAAACTCTGTCAAAATATTGGGTCTGCATGCCGCCCAAGTTTTCATGAAACTTCATTTTTTTCAAAAAACGACCCTGTCTATGAGCCTAGAAACAAGTCAAACCCTATCTTACCTATATTTTAAACCCAATTTTCCCAGGCTCGGGTCCTGTCCAGCATTGCTTTTGCACTTAGGTAACCTAAGACAAGTTAAAATATAAACATAATAATAATCATGCTGAGACTTTTTCTCTCCTTTTTTCCTCTTCTTTCTCGAAAAACCAAAATACCAATAACATTTCTCCTACTTTTTACCAAAAGTGTTAAAAACATTTTTCATCCTATTCGTCAAAATACCGAAAAAACATTTTTCCTCCTTTTTGCCATAATTTCAAAAACATGTTCCCTCTTTTTCAATAAAATTAATTCCTTTTTCCTTTTTCAAAAATAAATTCGAATCATTTTCCTTCTCAGGTCGATCGCATACCCGATTCTTGGTTTGGCTCCCTATTGGTTTCGATCTTTCGTCAAATTGCCACGAAGCTCCGTCGATTCCCTTGTAACTTCCTTTGAGTTCGGAATCCACCTTCACCAGTCCTCCATGAAAATGGTCAATCAAACACCGAACGTACAACCTAATATGAAGGCAGTTCTAGTCTAACTCAGTGCTAATATTGACTACCTTCAAACCAAGGTTCATGAGATGCACTGAAACCGAGTCCTAGTTCCCAAAGAACCCGAGGTTTTCTTTCCTCGTGCCATGGGTCCACCCGATTTTGATCCCATTTGGGTATCAAAAGAATATTAGCATGCTCTGCGTGCCCCGCCTGCCAATGGGCCACCGCCACCCTATCTCCCTATGTCAAACCTTACCCAACCAGGGGATAACTTACCAATACCCATTGATCCTAAGGAAGAAGAACTGAACAAGGTCAAGGAAGATCTCAAGCTACTATCGAAAATATTTCACCAAGTTAAGATACCCGCTAATTATATGGACTACACTCACATGTCTCCCTATCCCGAAGTAAGATTACCAGAGAAATTAAATATGCCAGCCATCGAGAAGTTAGGGGGCAGCGGTCCTCTAATTGTTCACCTTCGCAGCTATCACCGAGCCATGACTCTCCTTGGTGCCTATGAAGAGATAATGGCCCAGATGTTCCAACAGACTTTGAAGGACAGTTCTCTTCATTGGTTTCTATCTCTCGAGGAATTCAGAGTCCACAGTTGGGAAGATGTTGCCCAAGAATTCATCTTATAGTACAAGTACAATGAAAAACTAGAGGTTACATGCCGTGATCTAGATCTTTTCAAACAGATCCCTAGAAAAACTATCAGTAGCTTCATAGTAAGGTGGCAAGATAAATATCCCACCATGACCGACCGAGAGTTCGAAGAAGAATAAGTTAGCATAGTGAAGAAGAATTTATTACCCCATATCAGAGAAACTATGGGAGGTCAGTATTACCCACACTTTTGAGCCCTCGAGGAACTGGGTGTGGAGATTGAAGAAAGTGTTACCAAGATAGAAGATGAGACTAAGAAAGTGTCCGGACAATTTACCCCCAGAAAGTATGAGAAGCCTGCTAATACTACAGTATCAATTATTAATAATATCTCCTAGCCTGCTACCTCTTTGGCACCAAAAATCCACCCTAACCCCTCCATAAAAGAATACACTGAGATCCATTCTCCCCTCTCTAAAGTATATCAGTCCTTATTGAGTAGAAACCTCATCAAACCTATTAACCCTCGTCCCTTACCAAACCCACCTCCCCAAACCTTCAAAATAGATGCCCATTGTGATTCCACCAGTCTGTCAGCTATACTAGTAATCAGAGCTTCCACCTCCGGAATGTAATCTATGATTTAATTGAGTGGGGTATCATCACCCCACCATGTAATCCTAAACCCAACACCACTAACAACCCACTTCTAACCCGTACAAATATCATCTTCCTATAAAATGACCCGAAATTCGACCCTTCTAGCCAGATTGTTCCCTGTAAAGCACCCTTTATACTCATATTTTTTCCCAAACCGTTCAAAATTTGCCTATATTTTCTCCTACACTCTACCTTCTTTTTTGACCGAGATCTGTTACTCCTCACGAAGGATTATATTGCCATTCGTACCCAGTTCAAAGGAAGAGATATGGAATTACTAGATGTTCTTAACCAGCTTCTAGATTTTGGGTTGAATTTGCCCTCTAAAATGACCACCGACTGTCAGAAGTTCAACATCCTATTCATGGAAGTCCGAAAGTGGGCTCAGGAGTCAGATAATTAGGTTGTACCCATTGATGAAATCAGTTTGGACGATGTAGTATAGATTATGGAAGACTTATTTTGACAGACTGAAGAAATTTGTAGCATTTTTTATCTACTCACTGCTTTGAAGCTTCAAGGATGGTTGGTCCCTTCACTCTCGCACCTCCCCGTTGAGTAAGAGGATTTATATAAAGAATATGTAAAGGTCGTGGAATGCATTGACTTCTATTGGTAGGAAGACATCGTCGCCACCAGATGGGGGGAAAAATTGCATAGCTTTGATGATGAACCAAGTCAGAAAAATGTCAGATCAATAATCAGCATGTGCGGGATGATCTCTTTCTAGGACCTATAGGGGGAAATTAGTAAACTAGTCGTGCAACCCGAAATCGATGAAGAAACTGGGTTCTTGTTCTTCCCCTCCTCCATAAACCATATGACCACATCAAGAAGGCACTACCAAGATCCGAATCCTCAACCATCAAGAACAAATAAGGGAAAGGGAGTTACCGAAGAACTCCCCATGCCAGAGATGCCCATCGAGGAAAGCAAGATCCTCAACCAGCTCAAGAAGACTCAGGCTAATATCACCTTATGGGGACTCTTCATGTCTTCCTAATTATACCTAAATGCTCTAATAAAGTTTCTCACTGGACCCACGGTCCCTCCTGCCACCACTCCAAAAAAAGTTATAAACCTGGTTAGATCCTTGACCACCACTGTACTCCTTTCCTTCGTTAAAGAAAAAATTTCGAAGGTCAACCCTGACCACAACTATGCCCTTAATATTTCTGTTGAAGTAAAGGTAAAGACAGTCCCACTCTCACTCGTTGACAATGGATCCGCCCTCAATGTTTGTCCATTAATAACTTTCAATTATTTGGGTTTGAAGGTAAGTTTTCTGACTCTTACTTCCATCGTAGTGCGTTCCTATGATAATAATTCCCGAGAGATTATGGGATCCTTAAAATTCACAATAGGGGTTGACACTATCAATCCCGTTACTTAGTTCCAAATTATTGACATACCCACACTCCTCCCTTTATTAGAAGTTAAAATTCTTCGCCAAGGGGCAAGTCATTACCATTTTGGGAGACAATGATAGTACTAAAAATGCCAGCACTAGAAATTCGATATTAGAAATAAAGTATATGACGAATGGTATGTTTCTTTTCGACTTCAGGATTGATCCACTTCCCCTTTCAATAAAAGATGAATTCAAAGACCAAGTTTATCCAGAGCACGACCATCACAGTAATGTCAATGTGATACAAATGTTTATGAATATGAACTTTGTGCTCGGACTGGGGATGGGGTGACGTTAATAAGGGATACTAGAGCCCATAGTCCTGAAAAGGGACTTTCCCCATGTGGCCCGGGTGATCAACCATTACTAAAAGAACTCAAAATGCTCTATCAACCACGGTTGAAAGGAAGTTTAGAAAATTCCAAGACTTTCTCGAGGGATTTCTTGAATGGAAGATTCGTAAAGGAGGGTAAAAACTTCCATTTCTATGGCTTTCCTGAACCACGGTATGATCATGTGAATAAGAAGATGAAGTCGAGGATGGAAATCTTCTTTTAAGATAACTACTCTAGGGCCGAAGACTGCCAGTATCAAGTGCAACCTATCACTCAGAAAGATATAGCCATTACCGAGGTCTCCAAGGAAAGTTATTTCGAAGACTTATTCAATTTGCAGACACTGGGGCTGACTCTCTGCATAATCCGTTCATGCATTACATTATCGGACCCGTCCGCTCTAATAAAGGCCACTGATGCGCCTTTACTTAACTGGAATGTTGTACTAGTTCCACCTGCTCAGATGTAACCCAAATTGACTTTTTACCCCATCTCTTCATCTATTTTTGTTCCTTTTTTTCTGATAAAAATATAATTGAGATCTCTTTTGATGAGGTTCTCAACGTGGTTTTTCCCGAAAGTGAAATAAATGAGGATTTTGAATATCTTGATGTGCCTTACATTAGTTGTCTTGATTATAATCAAATTCAAGATGATGATGATTTTGTAAATGAACAATTCTTAACTGGTCTTAATAAGGTTAATAACAAACAACATAACCACATTCAAATTAATGACGATGAAACCCTTATTATTAATCTTGGTTGTAGTAGCTAATATCGCGAGACTAGGATAGGGTCCATCCTTAATGAGTATGAGCGCGCGTAGTTCAAAGAGGTACTGAAGGAATTTTTGGACATCTTCATATGGTTTACGATGACATGCCCAACATCGATCCCGTAATAGCTCGGTACGATATTCTAACTCTCCCAGAATGCAAACTGGTCAAACAGAAGCTGCGAAAGCTCCACACTAAGTGGTCAATCAAAGTCAAGGAAGAGGTAATCAAGCAGTTGAATGTAAGATTCATCTGGGTAATCAAATATCCCACATGATCCACCAATATTTTACCCGTACTGAAATCAGGAGCAAAAGTACGCATGTGTCCCGATTACCGGGATTTAAACAAAGCATCTCCGAAGGATGATTACCCATTGCCCAATATTAACATGGTTGTGGACAACACGGAAAATCATGCCCTCAAGTCATTCACTAATGGATTCGACGGATACAATCAGATCAAGATACACCTTGACCATTAAGAAAAACTACCTTCATCACCCCTTGGGGGACCTTTTGTTACACGGTTATGCCATTCGAGTTCAAGAACACTAGAGCTACCTACCAAAGGGCTTCCACAACCATTTAACATGATCTGATACATAAGGAGGTGAAAGTCTACGAAGATGACATGATTATTAAGTCTAAGACTCGAGAAAATCACGTTCCTGCCCTTCGAAAGTTTTTCGATCGACTACGACAATTCCAAATGCGATTAAACCCATAAAAGTCCACTCTTGGCATCATAAAAGGAAAGATTTTGGGATTCATGGTTAGCGAGAAGGGAATCAAAGCAGGACCTACCAAACTGAAAACTATACTCGAAATACCACATCCCCGAATGAAGAAGGAAGTTTAGGGATTCCTGGGAAACTTACAGTATATTAGCCGGTTCATCAGCCAACTGGCTTCCATTTGTAAACCCATATTCAAACTCCTCCGAAAGGATTCTACGAAAGTCTGGAATGAGGCCTGCGAGGAAGACTTCGACAGAATCACACTATATATTATCAAACCTCCGGTACTCATGCCATCACAGCCTAGTCTCCCTATACTTCTATACTTAACCGTAACAGATACTGTAGTAGGGTCTTTGTTAGCACAATATATCAAATAAACTCACAAAGAAAGAGACATTTACTATGCCAGTCAAAAGTTAATTGGGTACGAAGTCAACTATACTGCCTTAGAAAAAGCATGTGTTGCCCTAGTCTGGGTTACTCAAAATTTATAGCACTACATGCTCGCATTTTCCATCATTGGTATCCCTAATGGACCCCATCAAGTACTTACTTAAGAAACTCACCCCGTCTAGTCGAATGGCCCGATAGCTTATGCTCCTATCTGAGTTCGATATCGTGTATGTTATGCAAAAAACTGTTAAAGGGAGATCTATCTCCGATTACCTTGCTGACTACCCCATAGAAGAGGTTGATGTTTGGGTCTCTGAATTCCCGAACGAAGATATTCTTTGCACCTCTTAAGAGGACCTCCAATGGAAAATGTTTTTTTATGGCACTGCCAACAAAAAAAGGATACGGCATTAGGATACTCCTAAATTACCCTAATGACTCTCACACTCCCATTGCCATCAAACTAGATTTTCCCTGCACTAACAATATGATCAAATATGAGGCATGCATTGTAGGCCTCAAAGTCTCCCTCAAGAAAGGTATCAAATACCTAGATGTCTACAGTGACTCTGCCTCATCATCAGTCAAATGCTTAAAATATGGAAAGTCAAATATGGGAAGCTCTTCCCCTTCCATGCCCACCAAGAAGAGCTGGCCTCCTAGTTTCGAGATATCACCTTCCACTACTTTCCCCGCGCAAAGAACATCTAGTTGATGCCATGCTTATCCTAACCTCCATAGTCGACATTCCCGAGGGAATAACGATGGCCCCTTTCATAGTCTAAAAATAAGCCATGCCAACCCACTACTACCACATTGAGCTCGTCATAAAGGAAGATTTTGATATGGTCGAGTATTGGTACTACGATATTTGGCGTCTCCTCAAGCATGGTAGGTGTTAAAGAAAAAAACTAGACTATCTTTAATTATTTGATCACAGATAAATAAGTAAATAAGAGATAAAAGATTTTTAAAGTGGTTCGGCTCAAAGGGAAAAGCCTACATCCACTGGTGTATATTGCCTTGCGTTAGTTTAGTTATATCTTATTTTGTGTCCCGTGGCTATAGGGATTATAATGTATTTATAGCTCCCGAGGGTGTACTAAAAGTCGAATATTATAGGATGGAATGCCTTTATAACATAGACATTTACTTATGTACAACGTTCATAATGTATACAACTAATGGCGCTTAATAGCCCCTATTGGTCGGTCTTCCTGGTGTTGGTCGGCATTATTTGATTCATTATGATAAATAGACCTTGCTGACTAGGATTAATGCCACGATGGATAACACATGTCTATTTCTGATTGGTCCACATAATAGGATAATTTTTAGTATCAACAGAAGCCCCCAATGTTTCATACTTGAAGTTTTTACAAGAGTATGGAACATTTAGCTCTTAAAGTTGCTTGGGCAATAGTTTCGAGTCTGAATCGGCTACCGACTTCCCATACTTGTAAAGTCAATGATTTGATTATCGGCCCATATTGTGTATGGAATTTTTATAATTATCCATTATTTTATCGAATCATTTTTGGACAAATGTGTCTTTTCTAGTTTTAGATGCCAATAATTCAATCGATGCTTCCTTTAATCATTACCTTCACCAGTTTCGAGGCAACCTATAAGAGGAGAGAAAAGCCACGATTGTCTCTTACCTCAAAATCTTCTGAGTTTTTTTATGTTAGCTCGCTGTTCTCTCAGTGCGATCGTTTTCACATTCTTTAGTTCTTGCTAAATCTTTAAATTCTTGTAAGGGTCTTTTCTCTTTCCTTTTTCTTCTTCTTCGAATATGGTTTATTCTGAAACCTCTTTAGAAGAATTCAGAAATGAATGGAATATCCCTTCGTGTGTAGAGTTGGAACTTCCTAGTCTTCCCACTGATCTTTTTTCTTTGCCTCAGGGCCATTGGTTACCTTCCATTTTCATTGCTGAGTGTGGGTTTACTTTTCCCCCAAATCCATTTTGTCTTGAATTTTGTCGGTATTTTGATGTCCTTCCGACTAGAATAGCCCCCAATAGTTGGAGAGTGGTTAATGGGGGTTTATAGGTTAAACTAACTCCATGGGACCCATATAGGGATCCCAGAAATTATGTTTTGTTATAAATGGGTCACAAGTGACACCACATATTATTCAAATACTAGGATTGTAAATAAAGCTTTGGTTGTTAATCTTCCTGACTCCAATAGAGATTACTTTGATCATGGAGTAATTGTAAAAAATTGGCAACATGCTCCCATTACTGGAAATGTTGAGTATCAGGGGCCTAGGTGCCCACCAAGTGGCAATGGGATAGGTTGCATTTGTTTATTTATTTTTCTTTGTATATTTTTCTAAATTCTAATACTGATGTATACCCTCTTAACTTTGATTACAGTTGATCGAAAAATAAAGTGTCTTAAAGAGAGTTATATCAACTTTAGAGAGTTGAAGTTCATCTGGGGCATTCACCAAAAAATTGGGGAAGAGCATACCAGATCAGCCTCATATTTGTTGTGGTACCGGAATACCATCACTTCTTTTATTTCTTGCCCCACTGTTGTTGTGCCTTGACCACTGATTGATCTTGGTCAAGATCCCATCTTCACATCCTTAACCGTTTCATTTAGCAGTGGTGAACTTGCTGTTACTTCCCCCTCATCTCTAAATTCAGACTTACCTCTTACTGCTGCCATGGGGAAGAGGAAGTTTCCTAACATTTTGGGTGATATTGTTGCAACTGGTTCCTCAATACAGGCGACTAATGGGGCCAAGAACAAAGAGGATGCTGGGAAAAAGCTCCCAGCTAAGAAAGCTGATGAAAGCCATCTCAAGAGGCTAAAAAGAGAGCTTCCTTCTAGGCTTGCAGAAGGGTCTTTAGTCAACACCGACCAACAAGATTTGGTTAATTTATCTGCTTCTGGCTCACCAGTGGCTCTTAGCCCTGGCTTGGCCAGACAACTAATAAAGTCTGGTACATTGTCAGACCATAGGGGTGCTACTTCTGCAATGCCCCGGTCAATTTTTTTTTAAAAAGGCAGTTCAAAGCTTGGCTATGGTAAGTACTATCATATCTTCTTATTTTTACTCATTTCTTCGCTACTCTTTACACTAACTTGCTCTGTTTTCTTATTGCAGTTTTTGGTCGACTTTAACAACATATTGAAGAAGGATGATATTTTACGTTCTTCTTCAACTGAGGCTGAGGAGGCCTTTGATGAATTAAAGAAGTCATTGCTTGACTCCCAACAAGCATTGGCTAATGAGCATAAGAAGTGGAAGTAAAAAATAAAGACTATTAAAGATGATGATGATGATGCTCGGGGGTAGGTTATTGTTCTGCAGAAAGATTTGGATGCTAAAAAAGCCAAGGTGGGTGCAAATAAGGCTAAACGAGCCAAGGACATGGAATCTGCTTTCAACAAAGCTTAGGATAAGGTAATTGGAGCTGCTTCTACGCATATTGAATTTGTGAAGAAAAAAGGCTTCAATGATGGCTGGTCAACAGCCTTAGTGGAGGTCGGCACTCCCCCAAAATTTGAATTATTCCTCAAATATTACCCAGGATCTCCTCCTAACATGGATGAGGAAATTAAAGATGAAGGGGGATCAAGTGAATCCAATTTGGTGCTGGAATTTGCCGATCAACACCAAGCTATTATAGTTGACTCGTCTGCTCCTCCAACTAGTGGTAACCCTACCTTGCATGCTTCTACTTCTAATCCTGCTGGTTTGTTTTATTTTTTTTGCAGTTGTAATTTTTCTTTTTTCTATGTTGATGTACTTATACTCAATAGTTTATTAATAAATAAAACTTTTACTTCTAATTTGCCTATCTTTTCTCCTTACTTCACATATTGTTATTGATTGGAAACTTTTCTTTCTCTTGATAGTTCATGGATAAACTGGACCAATTATCCATAATTGACATCGAGTTGCTTCAGATATGTAATGAACTCTTCAAATCTAATCACTTATCTTTAACCGAGGAAGAGATATCAAAGTTGCTCGGGGAAAATGCTTTAGATCAAGCCAAGGAACCCTACCTTCATTTAAAATGCCTCCTTGATCGGCAAGTGGATAATATGAAATGATTGAGGAATTACAAGAGAAACATAAGGAATCCAAGGCACTTTTGCAAGCTGACTATGAACAAAAATATTAAGCTTTAAGCGGAGGATGGGGTTTTGAGCAGAAGCTAGAGAAATATGATTCCCATTTCAGAAGATAAGAGTTTTTACTTAATTGTGAAGTGGAAGAAGCTAAGGCTTTTGCTAATTTACTGGAGGAGGAGAATAATAGCTTGAGGGATGAATCAAATGCACTGAAGACTTCCTCTTCTACTACTGTTGCTACTGATGAAGGAGTTTCGTTCTTGGAGACTGAAAATGCTAAGTTAAGAGAAGAAGTGGAGGCACAGAAAAGACCAATTTTGCTTTCTCTTCCCGAGAAAGGACTAAACTTGGCCGATATACTACAGATGAGGCAAGGACACAACAGACTTTGTAAATCAAACTGCTCAATTAAAAGCCAAAAATTAATCCCTTACTGAAATGTCCCCGAAGCTTCAAACACAATCCGAGCAGCTCGTTACTCAGTTTACTCAATTACAAGCCAAAGATGGAGTGCTGAAGAAGTTGCAACACCAGGTGGATAGATTAACCTTCCAATTCCACAAGCAGCCTAGGGAAATCTGGATGGAGGGATACAATGAAGATTTAGGGCATTTTGATGAGCTGTTTAAAAGGCCCAAAATGAAGGTTATAAGTGGGGTTGGACCAATTGTTTGACGGTAGTTAAGGTGGAGTAAAACAGTCATTTATGGAAATGGTATGATCCAGGGTTGTTGAACCTTGAAGATCCTCATTTTAGGTTGAATGTTAATTGGATTCATGTCAATACCATTCCTCAGTGCCTAATTTCCAAGTATTTAGGGGGCTATGGCCTTCACAACGAGCAGAAAATTATTCATCCTCCTTATCTGCTAGATCGACCAAGCAGTAGCAATAGAAGGATGCTCCAAGACTTTAATTTTATCAATTCTCTGTACACCCTAGAGGATCCTCCAAATGGTATGGAGCTAGTTTCTAAGGCTGAGGGAAAACGTCCCTTAGAATAATTTTCTTTAATTCTGTTATGAAAAAAGCATGTATTGATCATTAAATGAATGAAATATATTTGATCAACTTATCTTGTCAATCTTTGAATGTCATTGTCTTCTTTTTTCATTAGTTCTACTGACACCCTTAAGCATAAATTACCAATGAATACATAGGTTCTATTAGCTTACTTAGAATAAAATCTAAATTTTTCACTAGTTACCCATGTGTCCCCATAGGTTTTAGTAATGCACCTTAATTTTTAGGTTTTCAACATTAGTTACCAGTGGTGCAACCAGGCATATACGGAATATGTGTCTACATTCCTCTTGAGGAATCTTCACAAAGTTCTTCCTTTACTTTGCCCAGTAGGATAATGATATTGTTTTATCCTTATCTTTGTTGACCAAGTTTCTTGAGAACTTAAGATCCGGTTATACTTGGGTTTTTATCTGATGCTGATCAGGTTATATTTATACCGAGCAACTTCTTGCCCGAGCCGAATCACCTGTGTGATGGTTGTTACGATGGACGTACTCTAAGTAGCGACTAACAATGGGGTTTTTGAAGTTTTTCTGGCAACTTGATACTTGATATTACTTGATATTATTGTGCATAGCACTAATACTCCGAAAAAAGTCACAAAATAGAAATTACAGGAATCATCATTTTATTGATGCTGAAATTTGATATTGAACTGAGTACAATTGATTACATCATTAGTAGTACTTCCTAAGGTGCTCGGCATGCCATGGATTATTGAATTCTTTTCCCTCTAGAGTCTCAATTCTGTAGGTCCCAGGTCGGACATCTGCTGAAATACGGTATGGCCCATGCCAATTGGCCTGAAGTTTGTTATTCTTCTGGATAATATTTTTCAGCACATAATCTCCTTCTTTTATGTTGGTCATCTTTATTCGCTTATTATAGAAACGTGTTGTTCATTGCTGGTAAGTAGCGTTTCTCAAAGCTACATCTTCTCGTACTTCAGCCAATATATCCAAATCCAATCTTCGCATTAGATCACTTACTAGAGAGTTAAAGTTCAAAATTCTATGGGATGGAAGGCCTAATTCAGCAGGTATTACAGCTTCATTCCCAAATGCCAGCATGTATGGAGATTCTCCAGTTGCAGTCCTTGGGGTTGTTCAGTATGCCCACATAACAGAATGTAGCTTGTTAATCTAATTTCCCTTAGCATCATCAAGTCTTTTTTTCAACCCATTGAGAAAAGTTCTATTTGTAACTTCAGTTTTCCCATTACTCTAAGGATGACCTAGAGCAGAATATAGCTTTTGGATATGGGACTGGGCACAGTAGGTAGCAAATTCATTATTGTCAAATTGTGTTCCATGGTCAGTGATAAAGGCATAGGGCAACCCATATCTACAAATTATATTCTTCCAAATGAATTAGTAGACCTTCTCATAAGGCATGTTTATTAATGGTTCAGCCTCAACTTACTTCGTAAAGTAGTCCACAGCAATAACCAAGTACTTAAATCTTCCTCGGGTGGTCGGTAATGGCCCGACCAAGTCTATGCCCCATATGGCTGCGAATTTTTGCGAATGCTATAATACCTTTGGCACTTGTCACATTTTCTGGCAAAGGATGCACAATCTACTCTTATTGTAGGCCAATAGTATCCCTGTGTGCTTATTCGCTGTAGCAGTGTTCTTCCTTCTATATGGGCTCCACAAGATCCTTCATGCACCTCTTGAATCAAGTCTGGAACCTCTAATGGGTGAATTCAACGGTGTAGGTTAACTATTAGTCCTCTCCTTTATAACACTCATTTATCTAGAACATATCTAGCAGCCTTATATTTCAACTTTTTGGCTTCAATCATATTTGCTGGCAGATTTCCTTCTTCGATGTAAACTTTGATGGGATCCATCCAAGATGGTCCCATGTCTACTATAATAAAATTAATCATCAGGTCTTCATCTATACTCCTAATTTCTAGAAGCTCGATAGGAATAGTTCATCGAAACTTAATTCTAGTTATTGAAGCCAACCGAGCAAGTGCATCTGCTCAGGCATTGTCCAGTCTTGGAATTCTACACATGTGAACTACAGGAAATATTGCTATTACTTTCAATGCCTTGGCCAAATACCTGGTCATTAATTCTTCTTCAGCTCCATACAAGCTCAATATTTGATTCACCACTAGTTGAGAATCACTGTGCACCACAACTTGCTCAGCATTCAGTGATTGGGCCAAACTCAAGCCCACAATGAGAGTTTCATATTCTGCTTCATTATTTGAGTCCTGGAATTAGAATCACAGAGCATATTCAACATCTATTCCATCCGGAGTGTTAAGTATTATACCTTCTCTACTGCCGATTGCGCAAGATGACCCATCAACATACAGGTTCCATATTGGGATATTATTGTCAAATTCTTGGTCTGTCAAGCTCCTATAGTGGAATGTTTTTCTCCTTGCTTTATCATGCTTCCCTAACATCTCCTGAGCTCTAAAAAAGGAATCATATAGGTCGGCAGTGATTTCTTTTGACTTTTCTTCTAATGAAGGTTGCTCGGGGGATTGATTGTTGACAACCTCTTCTCCTGATTCTTATTCTTTTTGCCCATCTTGTTACTTGGGAATCTCCAGGTAAGTGAACTCTACAATAAAATCTGCTACAGCTTGACCTTTTAAAAAAGATATTGGTTTATAAATAATATCATACTCCCCCAATTCTACTGCCCAATACATTAATCTGCCAGACCTCTCCGATTTGTGCAAGGCTTGCCTTAGTGGCATATTAGTGTATACTACAATCGTGTGGGCTTGAAAATAGGTCTTCATCCATCTGGACACCTCAATTAGTGCCAATGCCAACTTCTCCAGGCATGGGTATATGATTTATGTTCCTCGAAAATCTTTATTTATGTAGTAGATTGGTTTTTGAAATCCATTTTCTTCTCGAATTAAGGCAAAACTTCAGTTGATTCAGAAATAGCTAAGTATAAGTACAATCTTTCCCCTAGAGTTGGTCAGGAGAGTAGGGTACGTGACCCCAAGTAATTTTTTAACTCCAAAAAAGCTTGTTCGCATTCGTCATTCCACTCGAAACTCTTTCTATATACTTTAAAGAATGGTAGGCACCTATCAGTAGCTTGTGACACAAATTTGTTCAAAGTTGCTACACGCCCAGTTAGTCTTTGTACATCCTTCTTATAAGTAGGGGACTGCATCTCAATCTGTGCCTTTATATTATCTGGGTTTTCTTCAATTCCCCTTTGAATTACTATATACCCGAGGAACATTCCTTCATGTACTCCAAACACGCACTTGGTCGGGTTCAGTCTCATCTAGTGTTTCTCTAATTGGTCGAAAGTTGGGTTGAGGTTAGCAATATGATCAAATGCTCTTTTGCTCTTTGTCAGCATATCATCCACATAAACTTCCATATTTTTGCCTATTTGCACCTCAAAGACTTTATTCACCAATCTCTGATAAGTTACACCTGCATTTTTCAAACTATATGGCATAACATTATAACAGTAAGTTCCTTATAGTGTAATGAAGGAAGTGTGTTCCCTGTCTTCAAGCTTTATTTTGATTCGGTTATAACCAGAATAGGTATCCACAAAACTGAGTAGTTCATGGCCCGATGTAGCATCCACAAGCTGATCAATTTATGGCAAATGAAAATGATCCTTTGGACATGCTTTGTTCAAATCTGTGAAGTCTACACACATTCTTCACTTATTATTATTTTTCTTGACCATAACTACATTGGCCAACCAATCTAGATACTTCACTTCATTGATAAAAGTAGCTTTTTAAAGCTTTTCAACTTCTTCCTGTATTGCTTGGTTCTTCTCGGGGCTGAACACTCTTCGCCTCCGCTTTACAGGCTTGGCCTCTTTGTTAACATTAAGTTCATGGCAAAGAAAGGTAGGATCAATCCCTGGAATATATTCGTGACTCCATTCGAACACATGTTTTTTCTCTCTAAGGAATTTCACTAGTTCCTGTTTAAGAGTAGGATCCAGCGTTGCTCCTATTTGAGTGGTGCATTTTGGCTTTTTATCATCCAAAGCAATGCTTAATGTTGCCTTTACTATCTGTTCCTTCATCAATTTTGTTTCCTCCCTTGAATCTAAGGTTTTAACCTCAGATTCTTCATCAGGTTCAGAGGTGTCCACTTGGTAAGTGGTGGTTTTCTTCTTTATTTTTTCTAGATCTTCTTGCTCGGTAGATGAGTAGTAGCATTCCCGAGCTAATTTTTGGTCGCCTTTTACAATGCCTACCCCAAAGTAGTTGGGAACTTTAAACATTGATGGAATGTAGATGGTACGGCTTCGAACTTCTTCAACCCTACTCTTCCAATAATCATGTTATAGGCCCAATGAATATTTTTGTCCATTACAAAGAAACGTATCTTCACTATTCGGCTGGTTGGACAAGTGTCGATCAACATCTCCACCTTAATTGTTCCCATAATATACTTTTTCACCAGAAAAAACTCTTAAAGGTCTATGGTAGGGCTATAATTGGCTGAGCTTAAAGTCCAGACTTTCAAAGTAAGGATAGAACATAATATCTGTCGAGCTACCATTATCAATTAATAATTTGGAGATAATGACATCCTGTTTTCTGACTTTGATTACTAGAGGATTATCTTGGGGGTACAATACTCCTGAAATATCATTTTTAGAGAAATCGTTCACCAGTTTATCTTTGTTGACCTTCCTCGATCGATGATCTACAGCAATATTGACTCTCTGTATATATAGGAACAAGCTTGTGCCTCATTGAAGCAAGCCTTCCTTTTTGCTATTTGATCTCCTCCTCCCACATCACCACCTGTAATCATTTGACAATCAAAAGAACCAAATCTGAGCATGTATACCTTACGTTCTGGTTGCCTGGGCTTATTGGGTAGGTCGGGATCATCCTCCTGGTTATCTTCATGAATTATCTTTTTCTCGTCTCTGAGCTTGCAAGGTGATTTTGACCTTTATCGAGCTCCTTCATTGTTCTACCGATCAATAAACTGGATCAATTTGCCTCTTCGGATGACAGTTTCAATTTCATTTTGTATAGATATACAACGATCTATCATGTGACCATGGTATCTATGAAATTCACAATATTTGTACTTATCCCTTTTGATAGGGGATCTCCTCAACTTCTCTAGCCAACGTACATCTTTATTATGTTTAATTTCCTCTAAAACATGATGAATACCCATTGTTAATGGAGTGTAATTATTGTACTTTTTGAGCAAGTCTATAATCCTTTTTTGCTTCGATTCCCTATGTTCCTCAGAATCTTTGTGTTCCTTCTTGTCAGTCTTTCTTTCTCCTTTTGTCCCCGTGCTCCGCTTAGCTGCCATTGCCTCCTCTGCATTCATGATCTTGGCTGCTTTTTCCATTAACTCGGTCATTATTTGGGGGGGATCTTTATCAAGAATACAATAGAGTTTCTCGGGGAGCATTCCACTCATAAGAGTTATTATAACAGTCTTCTTCTCATAATTCACAACCTCTAATTTCTCATTATTGAAATGCGTGATGTGGTCTCTAGTACTTTCTCCTTCCTTTTGTCTCATACTGAGCAAATGAGCAACCCTTTTTACTGGTTTGGCCCCAAAGCAAAAGTTGATAATGAATAGCTTGGCCAGTTGATTGAAGCGAGAAATTTGCCCCCGAGGAAGGTTATTGTACCAGATTTGAGCACGACTAGTAATTATTCTAGAGAATGCTATGCATCTCATCTCATCAGGGATGGCATATATATCAGCTACTACCTAATATTGCTCGATATGAAGGACATGTTTAATAGTTCCATCATATTTGGGTGTAACCACGGGAGCTTTAAACTTTGAAGGTGTGGAAAAATCCACAATAGCTTGTATGAAAGGAGATCCTTTCACAAAGCATCTTTGAAATGGGTTCTTAGCATTATCCATTTCTCCTAATATATCGTCCAAGCACTGGATGGAGACCTTCCATGCGTTGTTTCAGGCATCATATTTGTGAGTCTACTAACTGTTTGTGCTGAACTTTCTTTCTGTGATTATTTCTCGGTGTAGGCAGTTCGTCGGGCGTCTGATCTAGATTGGGTTGAGCCTTCCTTTTGATTGGTTGGTCATCGAGTATTCCTCGACAATTCCCGGGGAACATTTTTTACCCCTGGGTCCCAAACGGTCAAAAGGTGATTCTCGACTAAACCTTTCTAAGGCACTCAATCTTTCAGAAGTAAAAGATCGATCATCATAGGGCTACGATGTTCTAAGAGAAGAACTTTCTCCTGGGAGATAAGAGGTATCTTTAGTATTCCTGTACTGGCTATGCCTACTTCTTCTTGGAGGAGGTGGTGGCATATTTCCACGAGCATGTAAGGAAGGTGGCTTGGCTTGCAAGGTGTGTGATAACTGTCTCATAGTATCTTGCATAGCTTCTTGTCCTCTGGTGAGACTAGCCAGAATACCAGTGAAATCATTAGGCATTGGTGGGACAGTAGGAATAGGCGGAATACCATCGTTTATGAGGTTTGATTTAGGAATATCAGCCATTTACATGAATGAATGGGTAAAAACGATTAGAATCACGTTCCCACAGACGGAGCCAATCTGTTGATGCAAAAAATTAGACTATAAATAAGAGACACCAAAGATTTTTAAAGTGGTTCGGATCAAAGGAAAAAGCGTACGTCCACTGGTGTATATTGCCTTGTATTTGTTTAGTTATCTCTTATTTCGTGTCCCATGGCTGTAGGGATTACAATATATTTATAGCCCCTAAGGGTGTACTATAAGTGGAATATTAAAGGATGGAATGCCTTTATAACATAGATATTTACATTTACACAATGTTCATAAGGTATACAACTAATGGCACTTGATAGCCCCATTTGGTCGGTCTTCCTAGTGTTGGTTGGCATTCTGCACTGTTGGTCAGTATTCTTGGATTCATTCTGATAAATAGACCTTGATGACTTGGATTAATGCCACGATGGATAACACATGTCTATTTCTTATTGGTCCACGTAATAGGATAATTTTTTATATCAACAGTAGGTATCCCCAAGATTCCAATAAGAAAGATCATGCAACCCTCCGCAAACTAGCTGCCCAGTACATCATCTGGGATAAAGCACTATTCAAGCGAAACTTCGATGGAACTCATTTGCACTGCATTACAGGGGCTGACATTGAAGAAATAATGCAGAAGATCCACAATAGGGAATGCAGACCGCACATGAATGATCATATGCTTGCTAAGAAAATTATCCATCAAAGGTATTATTGGACCACCATGGTTCAAGATTACATCACTTACATTCGAAGATACCTCAAATGGCAGCAGTTTGCTAATCTCCAACACTTGCCTCCTTGAGAATTATACAACATGACTTCTCCCTAGCCGTTCTCTACCTAGCGTATTGATATCATGGGGAAAGCCACACCCAAAGCTTCAAATGGGCATGAGTTCATCTTGGTTGCCATTGATTACTTCACCAAATGGGTCAAAGCCGAATCATATGTCATACTGAACACCTATAAGGTTGCCAAGTTTATCCAAAAGAACATTCTCTGTTGATACGGAGTTCCTTAAGAGCTAGTATTAGATATGGGTTATATTTTGAAGTCGAGGTCATAGAATCAGTCAATGAGTACGAGATTCAGATACATAAATCTTCTCCCTACTAACCCCAAACTAATGGTGGAGTTAAATCCGTCAACAAAAACCTCAAAGCCATTCTCAGTAAAATGATCGAGAGTTGTCGAGATTAGACTAATCAAATTTCCCTCTGGGCTACCTCACTTCAGTCAGAATCTACTGGGGCTACCCCTACTCTTTGGTATACGACATGAAAGCAGTCCTACTCGTTGAGCTAAAAATACCTTCCTTACGTGTTATAATTGAAAGCAGGGTCAGCAAGGAAGATGGGTATCAGAGCATCTTTGACGAATTGTCATTCTTGGATGAAAAGAGGCTGAAGGATCTATACCACATACAAGGGTACCATCGCCGGATAGCGCGATCATTCAACAGAAGATCAAGTGCCGTGGTGTCCGACAAGGATACTTGGACCTCAAATAAATCATAGAACCCATCTGGGACCCCAGAGGAAAATTTAAGCCAAATTAGAGTGGACGCTACATCGTGAAGAAGATTTTGTCAGGTGGCGTCGCTATGCTCACTGACCTCGACAAAGAAGAGATAACACGTCCAGTCAACCTGGACCATCTCAAGAAATTCTACCCTTAGTCTGAAATCTCGACGCACTACAACTCCTCTCATCCCCCTCTTATTCTAAAAAATCTTCATTTCCCTCTACCCAGAACTACGTAGGGCCTGATCCTCTAAAAAAATTCTTTCAAAATGAAACTCAAATTTTTTTTAAACCTCCTGAGGTACGTAGGCAGCTCATACGCTTTACATGGGCACTGTCCCATTCTTTTTCACAAAATGTTATTCTTTTATTACCTCCGAGAATAACAGTTCATTTTATCATTTACATGAACAAAAAGATTACGTATGCCTTAACAATTGGTATAGATAACTCAAATGTAAAACTCATTAAGAGGCATAATAATATGATTAAAATCTTTTTTTATTTCAAATAGGGGAGTTCAGTACGATTACACAAAGTATCGACGAAGGGAGTCAAAACAACCACCCTTCGCTAACCAAACTATACTAAAACAAGCATATCCAAACCTCCTAAAATTATTCCCAAAATCCCATAAATAGAAAACCAAAAACATACAAAAGTTTCACATAAGATAAACCCATCTTCATAAAAGACCCTATTCACAACTGTCGAAAGACCCAACTCCATCATCATATACTCCTTGAGGTCCCCAAACTTCCATGCCTGATTGGTGTTCTAAAGGCACTCCATAGAACGGTATGCGCTGACCAGCCTGGAAAAATCACTATTTCCCCCTCTATAGTGTCAAAAAGGAAAAACCACCTCTGATCGGTCTCCTCCGCCAAGATCTTCGCCACAACCTGCTTCCACAGCCATTTCAGATAATTGATAAACACCCAAAAGTGTACATTTTATACCCCGAATAGATCATTTCTAGTTGCTAATTCTCGGCAATTTGGGTCTTATGCACGTAAATGTTCATTGTTCAGCCTTAATTGTAGTTGCGGTGTCAAGAGCTATATTTCAAGGCAATTTGCAGTTAAAATGAGGCTAATTTCCTTCCCCCGTAACCTTACCCGGGCCTAAACCTACCCCGAACCCCGTGTGTTTTTAGTTTGTGCTTTTTAGATTTTTCTAAGATTTTTAGTTTGAATCGTTTTATTTTTAGTTTTCATTTTAGATTTATTTAGGATTTTTAGAATTTATTTGCATAGTTTTCTACTTATTTCTATTTAGTGTAGTTTTATTTTTTATTTCTGATTTTTATTAGTTTTTAGTTTTTATTAGGATTAGTTTTTTTTAGGAATTCATTTATTTTTATTTTTATTTGGTTTTACATTTTTTTTAGGACTTTAGTTTTTTTATTAGAGCTTTTATTTTTATTTTATTTTATACATTAGGATTTTATTTTTAGTTGATTTTAATTTTTTTTAGTTTATTATTTCTATTTTTATTTAGTTTAAGTTTAATTTTTTAGGGGTCATAAGTTAAATACACACAACACCCAAACAACACACTCACTCTCACAAATCCTACATACACACTCACCAGACTCAAAAACACCCTCACCCTAACCTCCGTACACCCTACCAAACCACATACCCCCTTACTTCATCTTCTCCAACAAACCAACACACACCCACTCTCTCTCTCTAACTCCATAACCAAAAACCTCCCATTTCAAACCCACAACAAACACCATAACTAACACCACCCAAACTTTCCTCTCCACCCACAATCAACCCAAACCACCTGCCACCACCAGCAGGTGGTGGCTTTGCTAAAAAAAATAAAAATAAAAACCCGCGGCGACCCCAAACCAACCTGAGCTACAACCCTACCAACTTGTCGTCGCCCATCCCCGAAGCCCGAACCCGGTTCTGCTGCCCAATCCATAAACCTGCAACCCCATTACCCGGACCCATCCCCTGTTCCGGCCGACCCAACCAAAATTGTCGGCCTACCCATATTCCAATATCCGACCCATAACCCATGACGAAACCCCAATCCACCCTCATTACGTACCTACTCTGGGGAGACTTCCTACCTCCGAACCCATACCGACGAGCCCGTACCCGAGATCCACCTCAACCGCTGACACCCAGTAGCGCCAGATGCCTGAACCCGCCACCTCACCTCCCCTGATTCGAGTTCAATTCAACCACACCTGACCTCCATCTCTACCCAAAACCCATTTGACCCACTTCCCACCTCAATTTAAAGACCAATTTCTCCAAATGCAAATGCCAAAATCGTTTTTTCTACCTGTTACAAAACAAAACCAAAAATACAAACAAAAGCTCCCACATGTTTTAATCCCCTTTTATCCCATATTCCCTAAATGCCCCTCACACCTTATTAAACCCCCATTTCCTATTATATCGTTTTTAACCAAATCAAATTTTGTCACACAATACCCTCACCCATATTCCTTCCTTATCTCACACAATTCATGTCACACCCAAACCACATGCACCCTCTATTAATTCCTAAATTAACCTTTACCCACACCTTATACAACCCCTTGCACCTTTATCCTCCCATTTTTACCCCTAGCTCCATGGCCACACTATTTAAATAATGGAAGACCCAATTTGAAAAGGGGCTAAGATAATCAATTTGTAGAGAGAATTCTAGAGAGATATTGTTAGAGTAGAAAACAAATTAGGGAGAACATTTTGTAAATAATTTTATTTTATTTATTTATTTTGTTTGAGATTAGTGAGTGATAAATTAGTGAGAAATTTAATTGAGTGTGTTTTTATTATTAAAAATCATTTGGAGGCTCGAATTGAATGGATGATGTGCAAATTCAAGGATTGAAGTCCAATTTCACTCAAAGAGATTTGGTTTGATTGTTCTTCTCTTCTATTTTATTTTATTAGCCTTCGATTATTAGTTCATCGTGTTTAATATCATGTTAGGCTAAATCCCCCTTTCAAGGGGTGGGGTGAACCCTTATTTGGTGTTATTTTGATTTAATTAGTTTGATTACTTGAAAATTTTATTTGAATATTAATTTTGATCCCCCAACCTTAAATTTACACCTCGAGAGAGGGTAAATGATTTTCGAGAGAAAATCGAAATTCTAAGTTATAATACCCATTTAAGATTCGAAATAGAGGTAGGGGTTTCTTAAGTGCGGTATTATTCCTTGAATTTCAACTCTAAAATTCATTTTCTAGATTTACATAAATTTTGATATATCGATCCTAGCGGGTGATTAATTAAATGGAGTGTTGATTTATTTTCTAGCGTTGTGGGGGGTTAAACTTAATTTTTTTAAAGATTACTATTAAAATTACACTTGCAACGAGAGTTGATTTGTAATTTTGATATTAATTTGGGAGAATTCAAATAATTAAATTAATTAATTAGAATAGCTAGAATTTGTGGTGTAGTCCCACTCCTTGATTGCTCTCACATTTATTTACCTCACTTTATCTCTTATTTTAATGTTAGGCTTTGTTCATTATTTTTAGTCACTTTTTAGTTACTTGCTTTTATCTCTCATTTAGTTTAGTGTTAATTCACATTCTCACCCAAAATTGTTTTAATATTGAAAAAGCTTAAAAAAAAGTAAATAAAATAAAATAAAATAAAAATTGAATTACAATTGAGTTTGTCTCTAGCTTTACCCCCTTGATGTGTATTGACATCCTTACTTACCGCTCTACACTTGAGTTTGTTATATATTTGTAGGTATTTTGAGGATTTTGATTAGAGGATCTTTTCAAGCAACGATGAAAAAAAATACACCGAAAAGTTTCTTTATCAAATGGCGTCGTTGCCATTCTTGGGATCGTGAAGCTTGAAGAGGGATCCATTTTGTAGTTCATTTCTTTCCTATACTTTGTTTCTTTTTTGTACCATTTTCTTTATTTTTAGAAGGCTTGTATTAGTATTATTCTATTCTTGGCTTGTATTGCGGTGCATAGAGACATCATTTATTTTTCTCTTTTAATTTGTAATAATTAATTGCGAAGAAAAGCGTGATAGGAAAACCGGACAAGGTAGAGAGAGGGCATCAAAGGCGAGGATTTAGAAGCCTATCTATCTTGGGTCGGTAGGGGCCGACTGAGATTGGCGTAATCTCCCCCCGGTTGACTCAAATTTTTCGGCACCCCATGGCCTAAAAATAGTGGGAGGTACATCTATTGAACCCTCACCCCTCTCCTGTTAGCGAGTCAATTCTTTTGTGTGCTTTGTGTGCTCTTACTTTATTTTATTCTCGCATTTATTTTCGAATGGTATGATGAATTAATTGACTAAGACCTACATCCGGTCACTCACGAGAAGGGATTTCATCACCCGACTCACTCGCTTATCATTGTGTGCTACCTAGCCATCAATAAATTTAAAATCAATCAACTAGGTAGCCCAATAGGAGAAAATTTTGCATAGGCGATCACTTAGATTATTCCGTGATTTTTTATCGCCCGCGGGCTTAATTAAAATTTGACTTCCCTTTCACTAAATCTTAAGATAAAAATTGGCTATGTGCTACTTAGGAATTCTTCTTGACGTGTGTGTGTCCAATTTAATTTTTTCGGTAGTCGGATTTTAGTTAGTTTCGTCCATTCAAAGAGTCCACCTATTTTTCCCGCTATTTTCTTCTAACAAAAAATCCAAAAATATTTTCTTTATTTATTTTTATAAAAATTCAAAAATATTTTATTTATTTATTTTTATAAAAAATCCAAAAATATTTTCGTTCCTTTTGAAAAAAAATTAAAAATTCCAAAAAAATAAAATATATATATATATATATATATATATATATATATATATATATATATATATATATATATATATATATATATATATTTTCAACCTTATGGCCGAAGAACGTCCCTTAGGGGACTACTTTGGTCATTTTTCATTGACACGCGACACGTGTGAGAGTGATAGTGAGCCGTCTCTTTATGATATTCTTAGTTATTTCACTTCTCTCACGAGTACCGTAGATACTCTTGACCCGTCCATGCACGCACCTCATTTTCCATCACCCTCAGTGTCAAGTGTCGACGTGTCGTGTACCTTATCGTGCACCCATTGTTCCTATGTTGATCACTTGTCCCATGAGTGTACGTACTTGTCATATCCCTATGAACCCACCATGGAACATGTGTATCCATATGACACTGTTTCGGAACCCACCTCGGCCTATTATCATGATATACATAATCTCGAGTTGTGTGAGTAACCGAGCTATTCGTGGAGGCCTGATCACCCTTTCATGCAATACGAATCCCAATCCGATTTTGTGGATCCTCACACATTCCAACAGTCGTCATGGCAACCTTGTGCACCCTTTCACGATCAGTTCCCTCACTATGCACCCTATGAGTATCAACCAATTATCCATCACGAAAGCGATCCTTTCGTGTATGATGAACTTGTCCCCACTCCACCCACTTTTTTTTAGTATTCTCCATATGGTCATGTCCATAGCAGTTGTGTCCCCCTCAACCACCACCACCACCCATCACTCCACCACCATCATCCACCTCCGCTCTCGAAAGCCTCTTGCAAAAGTTCATACTTGATCAAGATCAAGCCATTCAACTTCAAAATGAAGCTCTCCAACGGCTTGAACAAAGATTAAATGAAATTGAGTGTGGTTGAGACTCGGACTTCACCCCAAGTCAACCCATTGTTGCACCCACGTGGAGTGATGATGAGTCATCTTGTGCCACTGATTTTGAGTGTGACGAACCTTATCCTCCCGAGAATCTCGATGTTGAGACCATTCCATGGTTCGGGCCTCAGATTGACACTTGTGTTGATTTACCTTTCATTAGTGAGCCTGGTCAAATCCCGTCATATCCAAAAGAACCCCACTTTGAGGTTCACCTTTCCTCTCCCGCCGAATACAAAATAATGCCCAAGCTTTTACCTTATGCCCTATTTGCATATGTCTCTGACATGCCCATATCTTTTGGGTTAGCTCCGGCTACGAGTGCTCACCATTTTCTCGAGATAGAATTCGAGATAGTTCCTACCTATTCGGATATGGATGATGCCCCACCATGCATGGATCCCTTTGAGCCCGATATTTCTAGTGATTCCTCTATCTCTAATCTTGGTGCCTCGTCTTACCCACCCACCACATTCACCGATGCTACTCTTATAGAGAATTTGATCACTCCATCTTTAGAAACCACACTCCCTTGTGAATATTCCTTTACTCCTCCTAATGAGTGTGTGTCTCCCTCACTTGAGTTGGATCATCTTCCTCCACCATTTATCCCACCTGATATACCATTTATCCCACCCGACCCACCCATTGTCCCATCACCTAATTTGGATCTAGATCTTATATCATGCATGTTCCCAACCATATATTTAGATCCTAACCTGAAACCACCCTCCACCATCCATGAGAGTATATGTGGTTCTACTCTCCACCGTGACACCGAGCTTGCTATTCTATTCCCGATACTCTCTTATGGTGTTGATTTTTCCCATCGACAGCTCCCTGGTGTGTCACGGCACGACCATTATCATCGTCCATTTATAGAATGGTCGTGTGATTTCTGTGAGCCCCACCCCATTCCACTTTCTACACCATTTCGCCTCCCTCACCAATTAGAGCACCATGCGCATAAGGCCCTTTGCCCTCACCTTTAAGCTCAATAAGGCCCGTGGCCGATACCTCTTCACCCTTTCCATCCTCACCTTTACCCTAATACCCACCCGCCCATGGTCCACCGATGCTTTGCATCGTGTGATAAACTTTGCCATACAGGTGCATTGACCATTTTAGCCTTTATCCAATAAGACTGACGCTTCAGTCTTGTTTGGGGGTGATTATCATCACCCGATTTTTCTGTCGCCCGGCACTTTCATAGATCTTATCTTTAGGGTGAGATTCCGATCGGTCTGGCTGAAGACATTAAACTTAACGCTACCGGGAGTCAGCCCCCGTTTCTTGTACTAGTATCATCCTATTTGGGGGTGGTGTTTCACATCACCCATTGCTCTATCACGGTTTATAGACTTGTACACAATTTTTATCTCATTTATTCAGGTTTCATCTTAGCTTCACATGTCCACTTCATTAGCGGTTGATTATGGTAATATCTTTCCTACCCTTTTGCTCTCAATTTTAAAAATCATTTTACTTAACATCGAGGACGATGTTCCTTTTTGTTTGGGGGTGGTGTTAGGCACCCATTCCTCCCTCACGGTCTCTCATGGGTTTTTGCTATTTTCCTTTATTTTTCCCGTGATATGTGTGCATGTGTATATATAGTGGAGATAGGAATTGTCGACTTGTACCATGGAAGAGGTAAAGCGAGTCATCCGTATGAAGGTATAAAAATATTCGAAAATAGTATTTACGCGATTATCCTTACGTTGATCGTTACGATGGAATGATAACGCATGTGGAATAATACTCCACTAAGGACAAATATATGTATATATATGTAATCTAGGAGGATTGAATTTAAAGATAATAGGAGATGAGAGAAAAAGTAAAAAATAGGACTCGAATCTCGAATTTTACCCCAAGACGCCTACGTAGCCTATAAAGGCATCAAAGTCCACGTAGTTCGCATGCAAAACGAGGGGTGGGTTTTATCCCATAAATCCAGCCAGGGACTTCTCTTATTTATGTGTGTGTGTGTATGTGTGTAGAAAAAGTGTGTTAGTTGTGAGAAAAGTGTAAGAAAAGTGTAAGAAAAGTATGAGAATTCTCGTTTGGAATTTATGAGCAAACCCTCTTTTTCTTATTTTTTTGGTTTTTTATTTGTATGAAAATAAGAGATGTGCAATAATACTAAATAAAAAGTATATTAGGATATGTGCGATAAGAGAATAAAAGTACTAAGTAATAAAACAAGTTAATGCGAATTTATGAGAATTTAAGGAGAGAATTGAGAAAATTGGACCTTCTTGAAGATCTTGAATGTTGGAGAGCAACCCTTGCACTTGGATGATGATGGAGAATGGGTAATTCACCAAGTTTAATGAAAAGGATGATGAAAAGTGAAGGTTGGAAAGGGATTTTGATGTGGAAATCGCGCTGACTTCGAGAGAGGTTTTCTGGATTTGCTGAGAGTGATATGCTTCTGATCTGGGATTTATTTTACAATGAGGTCAATGCCTCCTTTTTATAGGCCCGGGGAATTATCGATCGACATAGACCTATTCCTGCTAATCGGCAGGTGCGTTTAGGCACACTGCCGATAGGCAGGGTCTAGAACCTGCCGTTTGGCAGTGTCTTTCAGGCCTTTTCAGAAAATCGGCCGCAGAGCACAAACCGTTGATCCGAATCACGCACGGGGCAGACCGTTGGAAAGGTAATTCAGAGACCTTCGAAAGTCCTTGGACCGCTCCCATGTTTGGGAGTTGACTTTGGGTCAAATGTGGCTCAGAAGCATTCATCGGTCCATTGGACGGGGAATCGTCGGACGCAAATGGATCGTTCGTCTGCATGGTAAGTCAAAATCGTGCACGGGATGGGTCGTTGGAAAGGGGTTTCAGGGACCTTCAAAGATTCATTCAGTCTCGGTCAATCTGAAGACTTTGACTTTAGGTCAAACGGAGCCTGGGAGTGCCCGGCGGCTTTTAGGTCAGCACTCGGGGTATGACCTGGGTTTGTAGTGATGAAGGGAGGTGCTAAGGACCTAAGGGGAGTTTAAGGGGTAACAGAATGGGGTGTCTACACAGTCCATGCATTTACAAATTTTAAACTAGTCACGTTCTCAACAGTGATGGAGGGAGGTGTCCACCCTCTTTCAACCAAAATCCGGACACGTTCATCAATGGCTTTTGATGCAGATCTCATGCGGGCTTTCCGGTATGCATAGTTTGTCCCGTCAAAAACTGGCATTTTATTATTTAACTTCTCCATTACGAACATGCTCTTTTTCAAAAATCATTTTAAAAAAAAAATTGATATCTTAGAAAAATTTTGCAGAAAATTACACGATATAATTGTGTAATTGCCTCTGATACCAATTTGAAGAGTGCAGGTGCGTTCAAATAAGGAAATTATTTAATTAAATCTCAATTTTTCAATTAAATCTTAAAACATGCATCTAGGTGTGATTAGAAATAATATGATCATGCAAGAATATTTAATCACACACAAAAGAGGAAAAATCCCCCAAAGGGTCAAAACCTTTTTATTTTCACTATAATTTTATAAGATACAGTTATACGAATTACAATAAAAATAAGTGTCACACATAAATACCCGCAGGTGTCAGTTCTGATGTCATCGGCTGGAATCTCCCACAGGAACTCCAGGTGAGCAGTAATGAAAAAGAGAGCGGCTTCTCCACAAGTATGAACAAAAGCAAAGCAGTGTTCTTGGGTTTCAAAAGGATTCACAAAAGTATGGGAATGATGTGTGAATCAAAACATGAGTTTTGGGACTAAAAAATATGAAGACTTGAGCTAATAGGACTCTCAAAATTGTCTCTCCAAGTCTTGAAAAATAACTCCCCCGAAGTTGGATTTTATAAGGAAATCAAAAAGAATTTTAAGTCAATGGGACTCTTGCCAGCGTCAGGAACACCAAACTGGTTCGGCTTGTACCTCGAACCGGTTCGTCCCCTCAAACCATTTCAGTGCTTGGTTCGCGAAACTTCGCTGGATTTGGGGCTTAAAATACACAACATTCTCCATAAGGATTTTTCTCCATTTTCAAAGGTCCATAACTCCTTCACCGTAGCTCAGATTGAGGTGCCATTTCTTCCAGTATCTTCATGACGTCGATATTTTCAACTTTTCAGTTGACCGGACCTCCGGATTATGGCTGTAAAATTACCAAAATGCCCTTGCACTTTCCTATCTTGCCTTTCTTTCACTGTTTTGACTTCTCTTGCTTACCACTTGCATAAAATCCTTAAAATCGTGGAATGTGGAGTTGTTGGGTAGATGAGGGACACTTGATGGAGATGTTGAATTCATGATTCTTAGAATTCGGATAGAAGTCATCACGTGAGATCGTGAAGAGACGTGCCTTTTATAGCAACGTACGACATACACAAATGTAAGATATCGGACTTGAGAAAAATGTCCTTACACGTCTGGATATTTCCTTTAGTGTAGGAGCTTGTACCCGCTATCAAGCCTCCCCAAAAGAGTCTCATTTACTTTCCATTAAACGTATTATCAAATATTTTAGTGGGAACCTATCTTTTGGGATTTGGTATTCCTTTGACACCAATGATTGTCTATCGGCATATTCAGATATCGATTGGGAAGGAGATGTTGATGGATGCAAAAGTACATCTCGTGGTTGTTTCTACTTTGGTAGTGCACTTGTTTCATGGATGAGCAAGAAACAAAATTCCATTTCTTTGTCCATGGCGGAGGCCGAATACATAGCCACCGGGAGTTGTTGCACTTAACTCATTTGGATGAAACAAATGTTGGAAGATTACGGTATTTCTCAAGGCACTGTGACTATCTATTGCGACAATACAAGTGCAATTCATATTTTCCATAATCCCGTTCAACATTTTAGAAGGAAGCATATTAGGATCTGTGAACATTTTATTCATGAATTGGTTGAAGAGAAAATCGTTTCCTTAAGCTTCGTAGGCACCGATCAAGAATTGGCCGATATCTTTACCAAACCTCTAGATGCCCTTAGATCTTCAAACTTACAAATTAGACATGTTTCCTAAAACCCCAAAGAAAAAGGAATAACTTTAAAGCTAAATCTAAACAAAAAGAGGTTTCTGACTCTAATTTTGAATTTGATCAAGATGATCTTACCCTGTTTGCTAAAAAATAAAAATAAAATAAAATTCAAAAACTAAGATTCTTCCAAAGTGAAAAATAAGAGTTTTGAGAAAAATAAAAATTACAAAGGGGGTATGAACTGTTTTTATAATGATCAAAAGAAAACTAGAGGTGAGTATCCAAGAAAGATGAATTGGAGAAATGTTATGAGTGTAAGGGGAAAGGTCACAAAGCCCATGCGTTTCTCACTAGAGTTAAGAGATAGGGTAAAGGAAAAGCCACCTATAATGTCACACTAAGTGATAGTGATACCAAGTCTATGGATTTCGACGATGAATCATCACATGAACATAACTTCACCGCATTCATTGCTAGTCATATTAGCTCTTCAAGTACGTCTCACACCGAGAAGGACATTTATAAATGTGATAACATCGACATTGAATCAAATCATTTTGGAGAGTTTGAGGGTGATTATAAGAATTTGAGTTGCGGATAACATGGCCTCCAATACGCTTACTCCGAACTTTACACCGAGTTGTTAAAAACCAAAACGCAAAATAAAAATTTAGCACTTAGGATGCTATCTTTAGAGAAGGAGTTGAAGGTTTCGAAAGAGAGTGAGACCTCAGTTAGAATATCTTTCAGTGATTAACTTGTTACTAGGGGGAGGGAAAATAACTTCTTGACCAACAAAGTGGCCAGTCTTATGAGAAAACTTCAAGCATCATTGAAGACTTATAAAAAATTAAAGTCCGTATTTCCCAATTAGAGAAAGATCTCAAACATGTCCGTATGGTCAAAGTTACTTTAGAGGAAACATCTAAAAACATTGTAAAGATGTTCCTTGGTCCCGCTTTAGGTTTTAAAGAGATGCAACAGATAGGTTACGAAGGTGCATCCACTTTTAATATCGCATCCAAATTGGATCCAAAGTTTGTGACGGATCCTTATGGGACTCGACCCATAAAGGAAAACTTATCCTATGCGTTTTAACCAAGGTAGATGATTCATGTCAAATATTGAATTTTATCACCCTTTTTATTGTTCAATATTGCAATACCATGCTCGTTAAATCTGTGTTTATACTCATTTACTATATAACCTTAAATGTTCATCGTTAATCGCTTGTGTAAGTTTTATTGTAGTATTTACAGGATTTCTTATGCTAATGACGACGTCTGGATACAATCTGGGCAAAGAACAGTTACATACGCACTTTCAAGCACAAAATGGCAATTTCAAAACACCAAGACAAATCATGGATATTGTTGTTCTCGAATCAAAGAATGCCTAGGTTCAAACGACGTGTCAATCTGAGCTCAAATGAAGAAATTATGATTGTTCAAAGTTTAAAATCGAAGGAAAGTCAAAGTCAAAGCCCTTGGTCAAACCTGTAGACCAAACCCGTGACCCGAACAATGTTGAAATATTATTGGGCCCAAAATGTGGGTAACATCGGTTCTTGCGGTACATCGATCCAAAGTAATATGAAGAAGTCATGAAGTTTTGGGGCTTATTTGTAATTAGTGGAACGTGGGAGATATGTAAAGGTTAAGTATTTTGGGTGTCAAGAGGTCAGGGGTTCGAACCCCCCCTCCTATCCATACGCACATTGCGCATGGCATGTGGCCTTCTCCCCCTTACATTTTCTTTTGCATACGCGGATCAGTATCCTTCATCTCCACTTCATTTTCCGAGATTCCTCTTTGTTGCCTTTTTTTTATTCTTTTCTTTTTGTTTTCTATTTTTAAACCCATGTTCTACTTAACTCTCTTTTTTATTTCATACCCCTTTAACCGGGTTGTTTAAACATACCAAATAAATTCAACCAAAATCTTTCTTTCATGTTTTAAAAAGAGACCTTTTTAACTACTTTATTCTATTAACATCCTTTACCCATAGCTCATTATTCCTATTATATTATTTCCCCCACATGCATGAAACCCCATCCTTTTTATATTAAACCAATTTTTTATTATTCCCCCATGCCTTTACTCAACTTCAAATAGAGACTCAAAACCATCTGTAAAAGACACCCAATTTTGGACAAAATTTGTAGAGTAGTTTAGTTTTAGTCTATTTTTGTTTTGTAATTTTTAATTTTAGACATTATTAAATTTTTCTTTTTTATTTTCTTTAAATAGTGGGCTTGTTTGGTTTGCAACTATAATTTTGTTTTCTGTGTTTAAATATAATTTTGATAAAAATTTACGTTTGGCAACCTGTTTTTAAACACTATTCTCTCATAATTAATTGTTCACTCTTAAAAAATTGGTTTCTTCTCAGTTTAAAAATCATTCTCTCACACACTATTTTATTTAATTAATTAAAAATGCTTTGTAATAATTTTAATTAGGTTGAGATTAATGAACTCATTTCGAGTAAGTAGTTGTTTCGCTATGATACGATGGAATAGATCGGTTTTTAACGGGTTGATTATTTTTAAAAACATACCATGGGACCTTAATGGGATATATCACGTATACATTATATTTGCTACATTGTGTGTGTAAGGAGTTTGGACTTTTATGGAAATTTGGGGAGTGACACTCAGGGTTTAAATAATCATTCAAACTATTATTAATCGTGTTTTATAAAGTGTCTAACCATCTAATCATTTATGCTCCGTATTTTGAAATAAGGAATTAAATTCTCAACCAATGATTTTATAGTTATAGATTAATTTAGTTTAAATATTCGCCTAGACAAATTGTAGCGTGAAATCATTTAAAAATAAAAAATCATCTTTTACACTTTCTTTTCAAAGTAATAAATCAATTAAATTTTAAATGATATTTCCTGTGGATTCGATACCCATACTTGCCGGTATATATATAAAAAAATGTGTAGTTAAAGTTAAGGTTTTTTGTATTGAGGTGCGAAACAGTGTCAATGACAAGCGTATTTACATGACGCACGATTTTCACCTTCTCAGTAGACCAAAAAAAATCTATGTTTGTACCCTTTGCCAATGGAGAGGTCACCTTAGGGAGTTTTTCTACAAGGTAGGAAGAGTCTCTCACACATATGCTCATATACACCACTATAGTGACTTTGCTAGTCTTAGAGAGCCCGTTGAGCTTCTAGTCACTACCTCTAAAAGTTTATTGGAAGAACTTCAAAGGATGTATAATCCTCTTGAGAACACTTCCCAAACGTTGACTAGTTCCAACAATGATAAAGGAAAGCCAAAGGTACTACCACTTGGGTACCTAAAGGTGATAAAAAAAATCCCTCACTTTTCACGTTGCTCTTAAGGTTTAGGATACTTCGCAATGATATTTTGATAGTATGTTCTCTAGGCACATGACCAATGAAAAGTCACATTTTACCCACCTTGTGGATCGCAAGGAAGGAAAAGTCACCTTTTAAGGATGAGAGTAGGTCTATCATATTAGGATGAGGTTGCATGGAGATTTATGGCTTTACTAAGATAAACAATGTGTTGTATGTTAAAGGGTTGAAGGCTAACTTAATAAGCATAGGCCAACTTTGTGATTCTAACTTTGTGATAAAGTTTGATTGGTCTGAATGTAATGTTTCTTATCAATCCGGTAAACCAACATATTTTGTAAGTGTGCCCAATTATATTTAGTCAAGCAAATATAAAGGTCCTTTTAGGAGTAAGCGTGCCCGAAAATTAGGTTATTTAAACGTGCCTAGTAATGTAGGGCTTTAAGTCTCCCTTAAGAGGATTATGCATGTCTAGTAGTGTAGGGCTTAAAATCTCCCATAGCCGAGGGTCAGCAGGCCTAGTAATGTAGGAATTAAAATCTCCCATAACCGAGGGTCAGGCAGGCCTATTAATGTAGGACTTAAAATATCCCATAATCGAGGCTTAGGCGGGCCTAGTAATGTAGGACTTAAAATCTCCCATAACCGAGGGTCAGGTGGGCCTAGTAATGTAGGACTTAAATCTCCCATATCCGAGGGTCAGGCGGGTCTAGTAATGTAGGACTTAAATCGCCCATAACCGAGGGATAGGCGGGCCTAGTAATGTAGGACTTTGGTGCCTAGTAGTATAGGACTTTATGAGAACTGGAATGCACCGCTTTGGGAAACTTACCACAATACTGACAAGGTTTATGAGGATTATAATGCACCTCTGTGGGAGACTTAACACAATGTCGGTAAGATTTTTTAGAACTATAATGCACCTCTGTGGGCGACTTACCGTAATGCTGGTAAGGTTTGTGAGAACTATAATGCACCTCTGTGGGCAACTTACCACAATACTAGTATGGTTTGTGAAAACTATAATGCACCTCTGTGGGCGACTTACCACAATATTGGTAAGGTTTGTGTGAACTATAAATCACCTGTGTGGGCGACTTACCATAATACTGGTAAGGTTTGTTGAAACTATAATGCACCTCGGTGGGTGACTTACCATACTACCGGTAAGGTTTGTGTGAACTATAATGCACCTCTGTGGGTGACTTACCACCCTCTGTGGGTGACTTACCACAATACTGGTAAGGTTTGTGAAAACTATAATGCACTTCTGTGGGTGACTTACCACAATACTGGTAAGGTTTTTATGAACTATAATGCACCTCTGTGGATGACTTACCACAATACTGGTAAGGTTTGTATCCAGACTCTGTATGCATGCTCCAAGTTTTACGAGTAATTTTCTTGCCCCCTGTCGCTTTGTTGAAATAATGTCATATAGTCAATGCTATATATGAGCCATTTGGGGGATATGCTGAAAAACTTTGATATTTCTTTTGGGGATGTTTCATCAATGATGGTCATATGGGGATGGAATCTGAGCATGATTATCACCTGTGTTTATGTCTAACTACAAGTGGTACATCATACAGTACTTTTCCCCCTCTTTACTTTGCTTTGTCTGTTATCTCAAGATAAAGTAAAGTAAAGAAAAATAACAATTGGTTACAACACCATCTAAGAGTTTGAAAGAATTTAAATACATTTCACGGGGTATTTGCTGCCAATTAAAAAAAAATCTCTTGAGAGTTTGGCTTTGACATCTGTAAGGCCTGGTGTAATTGCTCAAGCTCGATTTGATCATGTGCGTTCGTTCAATATTTGCAAGGACAAGAAATCATCTCAAATTCTAGCACTCAAAACCATTAGTAACTTGTACGATATGTTATAATGCCATATATAATCATGTGGGGTATATCTTGCCCCTTTTTATTTTATTTTATGTCAATAGAATAAAATAAACTCAAAATAATGCCTCGAGGAATCATAAAATGTATTATTTTGTGCATTTTCATGGTGCTAGATTGATATGATACACTATGCATTTGATAGAGTGAAGATATATCATGTGGTGAGCTATTTATCTCATGCCCCCGCTATTTTATCAAAGCTGAGAAAACTCAGAAGTGGTTTATTAAATCATATATAGAATAAGTCAATCAGTTAAGCATGTTGAGTCACCTTGAGGTGAATAATAAATATAATACTTGAATTTTAGTGTAATTAATATCATAATGTGAATAAATCATATCTCAGAATGACCATGGAGGAGGTTGATCAGAAGGTTGCTCGAGTGACCATAGAGGAGGTTTCTCAGAAGGCTGCTCGAGTATCTATGGAAGAGGTTGCTCGAGTGATTATGGAGGAAGTTTCTTCGAATGACTATGGAGGAGTTTGCTCAGAAGGCTTCTCAAGTGACTATGGAGGAAATTACTCAGAATGACCATGGAGGAGGTTGTTCAGAAGTTTACTCGAGTGACCATAGAGGAGGTTAGATAAATAGGGATTTTTAGCAAAAACGTTTTAGCCCCACTAACCCACTTTTATCTCCACTAACGGGTAGTGGAGTTAGACTAAAAGACTGAGTCAAAATTTTAAAATGGGTTAATTAAAAAATTAAAACTAATTTGAAAAGATTAAAATTTTAAGGCATATTAGAAATCCCCAAGAGCCCAAGGCCCAATCTTTGACCCTTAATAATTAGTGTGCCTTATAGGGATTGAACCCATGACCTTAAGCTCACACACCCATAAACTTACCACTAGGCTACTTGCTCTAATTTATTTAGTTCATTCAAAATTAATATATATAGTATATTAAACCCGATAATCCCCCACATGAAATAAATAAATAAAAATAAAAAGACGCTCTGGAGTATCATAAGGAGTGACGTATAAGGCAAAGGTGTCATTCGACTTGAACCTTCGCTTTGTGTTGATCTATTGAGTTTACCGGTTGATAGTGAACTAATGTCTTGAACTATTTCACCGTTGTTGTAAACTTAAGTCAATAGAACACACACGTGATGCCCAAAAGTCATCATCGAGTTCCCACGGTTGTGCTCGTTTCGGCCTTGAGCATGCCCAGGTTTCTTGAGTGCTCTAGAGAATCAACCTTAATTCTCATAGGAAGCGGCCCCGCTACCACACTCATATAGGTGATTATATTAAGAGTGTACTATATCTCACACCCCACTGAATAACAGCTATAGAAAGCATTAAGAGATTAAATCTCATCTTCCATCGATACAGAGGTACTACATCATAGGAATGAGTTTTAAGTAAAACTTAAATTTGTACCCCCACAAATCACTCGTATAACTTTGTTATCCCATTGAATCCAGATCTTGGGATCTCCATTAATATGGGTTGGGTTTCCATTATAGGTGATTTATATGTTAATAGGCTTTAGGCCCATTCCCCTCGATGTTTGATAAACTAGCTCTCTAGCTAGCCCTTTAGTCAATGGATCTGCCAGGTTTTCCCTTGACTTGACATAGTCGATTGCTATAACTCCATATTTCAATAGTTGTCTCACTGTGCTGTGTCTTCTTTTGATATGTCTAAACTTTTCGTTGTAGGAGTTATTATATGCTCTTGTGATCGCTGCTTGATTATCACAGTGAATGGACAAAGTTGGAACTGCTTTTGGCCACAAATGGATGTCTAATATGAAATTCCTCAACCATTCAACCTCTTTTCTTGCTTTATCCAAAACTATGAGCTCAAACTCCGTGGTGGATCTAGCTATTCATGTTTTCTTGATAGATTTCTAAGATATAGTGCCTCTTGCCAAGGCAAAAACATAGCCACTCGTAGACTTACAGTCATCATTATCAGAAATCCAATTAGCATCACAAAAGCCTTCAATTACAACATGATATCTAACATAATTAATACCATAATTTATTGTGTATTTTAGATATCTCAAAACTCTAATTAAAGCATCCCAATGTTCATTATTAGGATTACAAGTATATCAGCTAAGTCTACCCACAACATATGCAATATCAGGTCTAGTGCAATTCATAAGATACATTAGACTACCAATAACTCTAAAATATTCTAATGATGATACACCAGGACCAAAATGTTTCCTTAAGTGACAACTAGGGCCATAAGGTGTCTTAGCGGGAATAAAATTAAATTGTTCAAATTTTCTAAGAACTTTTTCTACGTAATGAGATTGGGTTAAAACAATTCCTTCAGAATTTGTAATGATTTTAATTCCTAGTATAACATCAGCAACACCCAAATCTTTCATATCAAATTGCTTATTTAGGAAACTTTTAGTTTTATTAACTACATCCATATCACTACCAAAAATAAGCATATCGTCCACATATAAGCAAATAATCACACCAGAATTATCCTTGAGTTTGCCATAAATACATTTATCCGCTTCATTAATGTTAAAACCATTAGATATTATTACTTGATCAATTTTTTCATGCCATTGTTTAGGAGCTTGTTTTAAGTCTACACATTTTTTTATCTAGGCCTTGGACTACAACCCTCAGGTTAATCCATATTAATTTCTTCTTTAAGATCTCCATTCAAAAAAGTCGTTTTAACATCCATTTAATGAATTATCAGATTATATAATGAAACAATAGCATTTAATAGCCTAATGGATGTAATTCTAGTAACAGGAGAGTAAGTGTCAAAGAAATCAATTCCTTCTTTTTGCCTATAGCCTTTAGCTACTAATTTTGCCTTAAATTTATCAGTAGAACCATCAACTTTTAATTTCTTTTTCAATATCCATTTGCATCTAATAGTTTTACATCCTTTAGGCAAGTCAAATAACTCCCATGTGTTGTTATAAATAATAGAATCATATTCACTATTTATAACTTCTTTCCAAAAAATAGAATCGGGTGAGGACATTGCCTCACTAAAATTGACGGGGTCATTTTCCATTAAGTATGTTAAAAATTCAGGACCAAAAGAAGTAGCTATCCTAGATCTTTTACTTTTTCTAATTTCAATTTCTTCTGAATTCGAAGATTCATTTCTAACACTAGGACCCACTGGAATAGAACTACTAGTTCCCTCGCTTCTCACTTTAAAAGGAAATTTTCTCATAAAATTTAGCATCTCTTGACTCAAAAATAGTGTTTTTATCTATATATTGATTTTTAGAATCAATCACAAGAAACCTATATGCATTATTGTTTTTAGCATAACCTATAAAAACATAATAAACAGTCTTTGGGCCAAGTTTAGTTCTCTTAGGTACTGATATTGAAACCTTAGCAAGACACCCCCATACTTTAAGGTGTTTATAAGAAGGTTTTCTGTTTTTCCACATTTCATAAGGAGTTTTATCATTATTCTTAAAAGGTATTTTATTAAGAATATAACAAGCAGTAAGAAGTGCCTCACCCCGCATATTATAAGGTAATCCCTAAGTTCTTAACATAGAATTTACCATATCCTTAAGAGTTCTATTTTTTCTTTCAACCACACCATTAGATTGGGGTGAATAAGGGGGAGTAACATGATAAATTATCCCATTTTCTTTACAATATTTATCAAGATCACCGGTGTATTCTCCTCCCCTATCGGATCTTAATATTTTAATGGATTTTTCCAATTGTTTTTCAACTTCTAATTTATAAGAAATAAATTTTGAGAAACTCTCATCTTTACTCGTAAGGAGATAAATATAACAGTAACTAGAGTAATCGTCAATAAAAGTAACAAAGTATTTATTTTCACCACGTGTCACATAACCTTTTAAATCACACAGATCAGAATGTATTAAACTTAAAACAGTTGAACTTCTTTCGGCACTCAAAAAAGGTTTTTTAGCATATTTTGATTCAACACATATTTCACATTTAGAGTTGGTAGAAATATCAGATTTTGGTATGTTTCCCAAAAACATGATTTTTTTTAATAGATGTATTATTTACATGACCAAGTCTATAATGCCACATATCACAAGAGTCAATCAAATAAGAAGAAGAAGTTGATATTTTATTATTATCATCCACGTTTACATTTAGTTTAAAAAGACCCTCATGAACACAACATTTCCCCACAAAAGCACCTCCCTTAGTCACAACTACCTTATCACTCTCTAGAACAATTTTAAACCCTTCTTAACTAAGATAAAATCGGACACCAGATTCTTCCTAACCTTAGGGACATACAAAACATCTTTCAAGGTAAGAACATTTCCTAAAGTGAACTTTAAAACTACGGTTCCCTTCCCCTCAACCTTAGACAAAGAGGAGTTTCCCATGTACACACGCTCACCCTCACCCACAGCAGTGAAGGTAGTGAAGACACCTCTCATGCCACAAATATGTTTGGTAGTGCCAGAATCAAGCCACCAGTTTTTCATGTTACTCACAATGTTTGATTCGGTTACCACACCAGAAAATTTACCCTCCTTGATTACATTTTCTTGAGGCTTCACATTTTGACTCTTCCTAAACTTGCAATCTTTAGCATAATGACCTGGTTTTCCACACACAAAGCATTGACCTGAAGGTTTAGATTTAAACTGAGGTTTGGAATTTTTATTCTGATCATTAGGATTGAATTTATGGTTGGACCTCGAATTCTGGTTTGGTTTAAATTTCACATTTTTCTAGTTTGAATGGTTAGGCTTAAACTGGTTCTGTTTTTGGTTTCCATTTGATTTCTCCTCAACCAAATTAGCCTTAGAACTGAATTCAAAATTTTTCTCCTTAAGTTCTGCATTCCTATTGTCTTCCTCAATTCTCAAGCAAACTATCAAATCTTCTAGTGTCGTCTCCCTTTTCTTATGCTTAAGACCGTTTTTATAATATTTCCAAGAAGGTGGCAGTTTTTCAATTATAGACGACACTTGAAATCCCTCACATATACTATCACCCTCATTCAGAATTTCATGAATAATAATTTGTAGCTCTTCAAGTTGCGACACAATAAATTTATTATCTTCCATTTTGAAATCCAAAAATTTTCCAACCACAAATTTTTTAGACCCAGCATCTTCTGTTGCATATTTTTTATCCAAATTTTCCATAATTCTTTAGTAGTAGGACATGACCAATAAACATCATACAATTCATGGCAGATACAATTCAAAATATAATTCCTACACATGTAATCCCTTTGTTTCCAAACATCTAGTTCTTCAGGTATAGAAGGTCTATCAGATGCCATGAAGTCAACGACCTTAAGAGTTGTTAGGTAAAATTGCAGTTTCATTTGACATATCTTAAAATTCTTTCCATCAAATAGTTCAGGTTTTTCAGAGTATTTTGGATTAGGATTTTCCATAGCAGGTTGTAGATTAACAACATAAATTTTCACATTTAGATTCTTGGAAATAATAAATGCAGAATATATGAAAAAACCCAAATAAGAAATAGAAAAAATTAGAAGAACTTATCAATCGAGGTTTGTGTTTGACATAAAGTCCTAAAGGTGAAATTGCCCGGTAGTATTGATGCTATCAGTATCTTGAACAAACACCTCCCAGGATTCAATGATCAGATTTCGTCACCAACAACTATGCATAATCTTGAACTCTCAGGATACTCCAGTAGAAAAAATAATTAAATAAAATAGTATAATAGAGAAGTAATGAATTTTTCCTTCTGTAATGGGAGATTGAGAGAAAGACTATTTTGAGATCCTTTTTTGCTGAATAGAGAGGTCAGATAAATAGGTATTTTTGGCAAAAATGTTTTAGCCCCACTAACCCACTTTTATCTCCACTAATGGGTAGTGGAGTTAGACTAAAAGACTGAGTCAAAATTTTAAAACGGGTTAATTAAAAAATTAAAACGAATTTGAAAGGATTAAAATTTTAAGGCATATTAGAAATCCCCAAGTGCCCGAGGCCCTAAGGCCCAATCTTTGACCCTTAATAATTAGTATGCCTCCTAGTGATTGAACCTATGACCTTAATCACACACACCCATAAACTTACCACTAGGCTACTTGCTCCAACTTATTTAGTTCATTCAAAGTTTATATATATATATATATATATATATATTATACCCAACAACTTTAAGATGTGGAAGCTGGGCGAACATTCCCTGTTTAAGACCCGAGGCGGGTCAGTTTTCCAGGGTTTATCGGCGGTCAAGGCCCCTCGGAGGTCGAGGTTATTCGGAGGTCCAAGGTTCGTCGGGTTAAGGTTGTTCGGGTGAGATGTTTTACTTTCATTGGTAAGTGGCTCGGAGGTTGAGGCTCATCGGACGTCAGATTGCTCGGAGGTCAATCCTCTTCTGAGGTCAAGGTCCTCAAAGAAAGTTGTTCAGATGTACTTGTTTGGAGGTCATAGTGCCTCAGAGATCAAGGTTGTTTCTAGATCGCAAGGTTGACCTGACAGTGATGATGTGGGTCGAACTCAAGTGGATCAGGGGGATTTTTTAAACTGGATCGAACCTTGAACTGATTCAAATAATAGATCGACTTAAACTTTGAGCTGAGGCCTGAGTCATTTGTTGTTTGGTTTTGTGCTGAGGTAAATCTCCCATAACAGATTGGTTATTTATTGTTGTTTTGTTTTGTGCTACGATTTTGTTGCACACAACTTCTTATACAAAAGATTTGGAATAGTTCGGTCTTGAATCTTCTTGCGCGGTTTAATTAGTACCCACTTGGGAGTTTGGAGGGAGATGATCCTAGCGGGAAGGTGGCGAGATCCTGCCATCAGCCATCAAACACGGGACCAAAATAAAAATTTATATAAAGCACGTGGCCCATATTTCAATGTTTCGCACAGAAAGTTCTGACGGTGATCTTTAGTAAGATCTCTAACGTATTTTAAACTATTATTATGTACAGTTGGACATGCATGTTACTGGAAATATATTGTGCGGCTCAAAATTCGTTTGTATCGGATATCTTTTACTTTCGGCTCTAATAGAGAGTGTCAACTTAATATTACTGGCACACGCAAATAATCATTATATTTTATTGAAATTTGAGGTACGATTTTGGGGTATCCGGCAAACATGTTGTACTCGTAAGTAATTAATACCCTCACAAATTTGTGTGGGTCATAGTTTCGGAGAGTAGTATACATATTTATTATTATTTTTTTAATCGATCTTTGTTAAATCAAATTTAAAAATAGCAACAAGATATACTTCTTCCTTGTGACATAATTATTTATGCATATTCTTACATATTTTTAATTCTGTTGATTTAAATATTCAAACTATTTTTTATTTGAGATAAATAATTCTACATGCATTAATGACTAGGTCGTGTCAATTTTAGAGATCTTACGAGGTTAGTTAAGAAAGACCCAGTTTGTGGCTTACCATAACTTGAAAAACCAACTTCCTCGGTTTGTGGTCCTTAACAGCATGGTAAACAAATCAAGAGCCCCCATAGGAAGTTGAATATCATTACCATCTCTCGTGTTTTAGAGTTGATACACATGGATCTTAGGGGCTCTAGACGTATAGAGACTATTAGTGGTAAGAATTATATCCTAGTGATGGTTGACGACTTTTCGAAGTACCTTTGTGAACCCGAGCAGTGAAATTGATGTGGATTTAACTCATAATTATGCTACTAACCTTCGTTGGCAAGTATTTCGTGTTTTGTGTTTCTCTTATGTGTTTTACAGGTGAAGTATGCAAGCGGTGCGAAAGAGAAATCGAAACAACGAAAGAAAGGCTAGGAAGGCAAATTCAAGGGAATTTTTGTAATTCTTTATCCTAATCCCAGAGGTGGGGACAGCTGGAAAGTTGAAGAGTCTGGAACAAAGATAACACTGGAAAGAACGGAACCCAAATCCGAGCTACGGTGAAAGAGTTATGACCATTTGAAGTTGAAGAAAAATCCACAAAAGAAAGGAAGAAAACATGAAAATTTTTTAAGTGTTGGAAATGAAAAGAAGAAGGGCCAAACCAGCAAGATTTCCCGAACCACAGTGTGAACCGATTCGGGGTACCTGCAAACCGATTCAGGGTACCTGCGAACCGGTTCGAGGTGCCTGATGCGCGAAATTCTCCTTAAATGTTTATTGGTCCAAAGAGTCCTATTATGTTACAAACTCTTCTAAAACGTATTTGTATCTTCGTATTGACTTAGAAAACACAGTTCTGAATAGTTTTTTATAGAGAGAAGAAGAGGATAATACCCTAAGAACATAGCTTTGATTTGGGGGTTTCAAGATCAATTAGTTCAGGGTTTGATTTCAAGTTTAATTCAAGTTTCATTCTCTCTATTATTGGTCTTGCATGTTTATTTTTCCTGCATAATTCAAAAGGTTTCTAGGTTTATAATATATCCTTGCATATTTCAACATACTTTCATCATGATTTCCTTCACATGCAACGTAGTTAATTAATGCATAGTTAGGTTCAATATGTCCAGCTAGATTTTTTAGGGTTGGGATTCATGAACTCAACCCAATGTGAGCGTTGCATGTGTAGAAAATTAATCCTCTAAACTTAAGGGTTTATTAGACCGTATTGCGTAGCGAACACAACCATTGTAGATATTTGGATCTCGTTTGCTTCAGGGTAACCGGTATGCTTTAGAATGCGATGTGAGTGTAGCTATCGCGTTACCGCTTTACTTGTCCTCTGATTATGTATGGTGCGGGCTTGAACCTCATATACATAATGCTTGGGAGTACTAAAGACTGGGTCAGATTAATCACTTAAATTTACGATTAGTTTTATACTAGCAACACACTAGGGTTGAGGGATTTTTATTCCTGACCTATTTTTCTCTTCATATTTATTACTTCATTCTTAGTTATTAATCCTTGCTTAGTTCATTAGTTCCATAATCTTAATCTAGTTTTCTTTTACTTAGTAGGAGTATTCCCAAATCAATCATCCTTTCATTCTTTTTAGAGTTGAATTTAGGCTGACCGTCTAAGAAAAATGGTTAACCCTAAATTCAACTCTAAAAAGAACGAAAGGATGATTGATTTGTCAATACTCCTACTAAGTAAAAGGAAACTAGATTAAGATTACGGAACTAATGAACTAAGCAAGGATTAATAACTAAGAATGAAGTAATAAATATGAAGAGAGAAACAGGTCGGGAATGCAATCCCTCAACCCTAGTCTGTTTCTAGTATAAAACTAATCGTAAATTTAAGTGATTAATCAGACCCAGTCTTTAGTACTCCCAAGCATTACGTATATGAGGTTCAAGCCTGCACCATACGTAATTAGAGGACGAGTAAAGCGGTAATGCGATAGCTACACTCACATCACATTCTAAAGCATCCCAGTTACCCTGAAGCAAATGAGATCCAAAGATCTACAATGGTTGTGTTCGCTACGCAATACGGTCTAATAAACCCTTAAGTTTAGAGGATCAATTTTCTACACATGCAACACTCACATCGGGTTGAGTTCATGCATCCCAACCCTAAAAAATCGAGCTGGACATATTGAACCTAACTATGCATGAATTATCTACGTTGCATGTGAAAGAAATCATGATGAAAGTATGCTGAAATATTCAAGGATATATTATAAACCTAGAAACCTTTTGAATTATGCAGGAAAAATAAACATGCAAGAACAATAACAGATAGAATGAAACTTGAATTAAAACTTGAAATCAAACCCTGAAATAATTGATCTTGAAAACCCCAAACCAAAGCTATGTTCCTAGGGTATTATCCTCTTCTTGTCTCTATAAAAAACTGTTCAGAACTGTGTTTTCTAAGTCAATACGAAGATACAAATACGTTTTAGAAGAGTTTGTAACATAATAGGACTCTTCGGACTAATCAGCATTTAAGGAGAATTTTGTGCATCAGGCACCTCGAACCGGTTCGCAGGTACCCCAAGCCGGTTCACCCCCGAACCGGTTCACACTGTGGTTTGGGAAATCTTGTTGGTTTGGCCCTTCTTCTTTTCATTTCCAACACTTAGAAATTTTTCATGTTTTCTTCCTTTCTCCTGTGGATTTTTCTTCAACTTCAAATGGTCATAACTCTTTCGCCGTAGCTCGGATTTGGGTGCCGTTTTTTTCACTGTTATCTTTGTTCTGAACTCTTCAGCTTTCCAGTTGGCCCCACCTTCGGGATCAGGTTGAAGAATTACAAAAATACCCTTGAACTTGCCTTCCTAGCCTTTCTTTCATTGTTTCGATTTCTCTTTCGCACCGCTTGCATACTTCACCTGTAAAACACATAAGAAAAACACAAAACATGAAATACTTGCCAACGAAGGTTAGTAACATAATTACAAGTTAAATCCACATCCATTGCACCACTCGGGTTCACAAAGGTACCGAAATTAAGGGGATAAATATACAATATTTATTCCCGATCAGTATTCCATCGTGATTTCTTAAAGAAACGTCTGATGTTGTTGAGTTTCTAACAATCAAGTTTCGTGTTCTTCAAAATCAACATGGTGCCAAAATAAATAGTATTCATAGTGACAATGGCATTGAATTTAAAGAAGTTGATGTCGATGGTTTTTGTGATGAATTTGGCATCAAACATGAATTTTTGGTCATTCGTAATCCTTGAAAAATGGGATTGTTTAGAGGAAGAATTGAACAATTCAAAAGATGGCTAGATTCATGCTTCTTCATAACACGTGCCTAGATAATTTTAGGAGGAGGAAGTTAACACTGCATGCCATATGGCAAATATGGTTTATCTTTATCCACACCACTTCACACTCCATATGAGTCGTGGATAGGTAAGAAACCCAACCTAGAGTCCTTGCAATATCATTAGAGGTAGAGATCATTTAGGGAAATTCGACTTTAGAAGCGATGAGGGAATATTTTTAGGATATTCGTCGATAAGTAGAGCCTATAGGGTGTATAACCTTAAAATCTCTAAGGTCATGGAATCGATAAACGTTGTGATTAAAGATGATGCACCGACAAAGTTTATTGATAATGTTCTTGCTTATGAGAATAATGCACCCCCGAGTTACGATCTCATTGTTCTATGCACCATCATGGTGGACCCAACTCTTGACACAGATGATCCAACTATTGGGATCGAACGAGTCACGACCCTACCTACATATTTGGTGATCCCACACTAGGTGTTAAGACTCACACTCAACTAGAGAATATGGTTGGCTACTTTTTTTGCACTTCCACGTTAGACCCCAAGAATGTGAAGGAAGCACTTAATGATGAGCATTGGATATGTGTTATGCAAGATAATTTACTTCAATTTCGAAAAAATGATGTTTGGGAATTCGTCCCTCGACCTAGAAAGACTAATTCTATTGGTACCAAGTGGGTGTACAAAGATAAGATGGATAATAATGGCACCATTATTTGCAATAAGGATAGGTTGGTCACTCAAGGTTACATATAAATTAAGCGTGTAGACTTTGATGAGACATTCGCTCATGTTGTTAGGCTTGAGTTCGTCTGCTTATTACTCGTTATAGCATGTCATCTACGATTTAATCTTTACCAAATGCAAGTAAAAGGTCCCTTTCTCAATGGCATTCTTAAGGATTAGGTTTATGTGGAATAATTAAAGGGTTTTGAAGACCCAAAGTGCCTCGAATACGTCTTTTATCTAAATAATGCCTTGTACGATTTAAAGCAAGCACCTCGTGCTTAGCATGAAATGCTAGATTCTTATCTCTTAGCTCGTGGCTTCAAACGAGGGGGAGTTGATATGATGTTGTTTGTGAGAGAAGGTGGTACTATCTTGATTGCCCAAGTCTATTTAGATGACATAGTATTTGGATCCACGTATTCTCAACATTCTCACACTTTTGAGCAAGAGATAAATAGTGAATTTGAGATGAGCATGGTTAGAGAAATTACTTTCCTCCTAGGTCTCCAACTTCGTCAATTAGAAAATGGAATATTTATATCTAAATCTAGATATGTTAGGGATGTAGTGAAGAAGTTTGGTTTGAACTCCGTTAATCACTCTCGCAAACACATGAGTTCCTTGACAAAGCTTAGCAAATACACTTCGGGTAAGGACATAGGGCAAACACTCTATAGGAGTATAATTGGTAATATCATCTACTTGACTACTACTCATCTCGATGTCACCTTTAGTGTTGGAGTTTGTGCAAGTTATCAAGTGTCCCCAAAAGAGTCACACTTGCTTTTATTTAAACGTGTCATCAAATACGTGAGTGGCACTCTTTCTTGCGACATTCGGTATTCCTTTGATACCGATGACCGTTTGTTGGCTTATTCGGATGTCAATTGGTTTGGGGATATTGGTGGTTATAAAAGCACATTAGTTGAATGATTTTACTCTAGGAGTGATCTTATCTCATGGTTGAGCAAGAAACAAAGCTCCATTTCTTTGTCCACAGTGGAGGCCGAGTACATCGCCTACGGGAGTTGTTCCACAAAAATCTTATGGATGAAGAAAATGTTGGAGGATTATAGGATTATTAAAGGAATAATAACTATTTTTTATGATAATACAAGTGCAATCCACATTTCTCATAATTCTGTCCAACATTCTTGTATAAAGCACATTAGGATTTATAAGCATTTTATTTGTGATCGTGTTAAGGAGAAGATCGTTTTCAAAATTTTCACTAGCCATTTAAATGCACTTAGATTTCAAGATCTTAGGAAGTCTTTGGGTATTTATTACATTGACTGAGTTCGGGTATTGGTTATAGTTTAGGGAGATTTTCCTGTTTTTATCATTTATCCCTACAATTAGATTGTATTCTTATGTGTATATCTTTAGCAATTGAGAAAGATTTTCCTTTATTTTAGAAGAAAAAAAATCCGAAAGACTTTATTTCTGATAAAAATGTTCAAAAATTCAAACATCATTTTGTATTTTGTTTTACATCATATATGGATGTGTAATTAAGATGTTCGAATCACAATTTCATTGCATCCATTTATATGACTTAATCATGGAGTTCTTTAACTTGGATACATTTTTTGTGTGCTTAACTATGCATCTTTAGCATTGTGTCATTCATTGTTGAATATTTTCTTCTTGCTAAATTAATTATATCACCTTGATTGCACACATGCACAAAATTTTGAACACTGTACTTTCTTGTCATATGTTGAATAGAATGTCCTCATCTTAATCGTTCTTAATAACAAACCAAGTGTACTAGGAATAATTGTTCATGTAAAAATCATTACCCGAATTTTTTTCTCCAAAAAATTGATTGTTATGTTTAAGAAATGGAAAGGGGATATAAAAGAAGCAGTCTTCTTTGCGTTAAAGGCTACCATTGGCAAGAGCCTAAAGGATGATTTTGGCACATGAAAATAGAAGTGTCAAGTCTAATTTTGTTCCATTGATGCTTTATTAAATGAGAAATTTGATTCCTTCAAAAAAATTGAGGGTTTATGCTTAAAATGTGAGATTTTGAGGGTTTTATAAGTTTAACATCAAGGGTTTGCACAATAATATTCCATTAAAAATATTAAATAGTTTGACGTTATTGATTTGAGAAGCATTGAAATTCGTGACATTTTGTATGAGTAGAGTCAATTTCACTTTCTTAAATTCTTTTACACCAAAGGTTGAATTGAGTTATTTCTTTAAGAGTGTGTCTATGACATCGTGCACCATTGTGATGTATGCCTATGTTGACTTTCATGTGTATTAAGTTCACACAATTTCATTCCATATCCACGATTCGGATGTTTTCATGCTACTTCGTGGTGAGATTATTTGTATTTTTATTTATATGTTCAAAATTTTAAAAAATTTCAACAAGAGCTTGTTGGTTTGTGGAGGTTTCATCCCATATGCTTAATTGCCTATTATTTGTGATGATATTTCATATTTATCTTTTCAAGTTTAGCTTCCAACCCTTTATCTATTATGAACAAAAAGAGGGAGAACATATTGATGGGGAGTTTTGTTGTCTTTAAACTCCATATGTCACGGTGTTTCCTTTGTTTCATGTGTGTATGTCATTTTTCGTAAGGATGATATCATGGACTACACGATGAAGATTTTTTGAATAGGCAATTTTACAAGTGTCGTTTCCTTTTTGGGTTTGTGAGGAACACTAGTAGAACTTGTCTTAGGGGTTATTTTTTCAATTTTTATTTTGTACCGGAATAGCCAAAGGGGGATATTTATAAGATCAAGTTTTATGATTGCTCATTAGATTTTAGTTTGGCATTTTACGTTACACCCCACTTTACCATCATGTGCATGCTCAAGACTTCAAGCGAAAACCAGTTAGTGACTGAACGCAATAATCAAATATCGATTGTCACTACATTTATTGTAGAAGTTATATGAGGTTGATTTTGTGTAAACATTTTATTTAGGGGTATTTTAAAAAGTGTTTGTATTTATAAAAATGTTTCAAAGATTTTTTATTTATTTGTTTTTAAGTCGTTCGGACGAATTTATGGTCTTCGTTTAAACGAGTTATAGGTGTTCGTTCAAACGACCTTCAAACAAATATCAGACATGTTAGTAGAAAAAATATTATTTGAAGCTCGTTAGAAGTTTGTTCGAACGAAATGAGTTATTTGTTCGAATGAGTTTTTAGTTATTTCAAAAGAGATGTGTTTTTTGTTCGAACGAACTCCTATTTTTGTTCCAAGAAACCCTCAAAATTTGTGTCGCCACGAAATAGTGTGTTCTATATAAAGGGATCTTGGCATCATCTTTTAGCAAAAATAGTTTTCCCATACATATCCAGAAGGTATGCAAATCCTAGGTTTTTCAAACACTTTATTTTTCCAAATCCAAACCCTTAGATGTTTTGTAAACCACTTTATCAAACCTAGAACAACATATACCATGTTCATATCCTTGTGAAGTTAATTTTTCACTGTTGAAGATATGAAAGGAGTTTTCTGAGGATTATCGGTGGGCACTGATGCTAATCGAGGTTTTTGTGGAGCGCTATTGGATTTGCATCACTTTTTTCTAGAAATAAGGAAGGAAGACATAACTGCAATACTTAGTGGAGTTAAAGTTTGTAAGTCTGTCTGTATTATTCTATAATACATAATTGTAACAACGCAGAAAGTTGGTTTTACCCGAAAGGGATTTTTTCTCATATCATGTCTTATGGTTTGTGGTTTATTTAGATTTGATTTAGATTCATATATCTTTTATGTTTAGTTTCACCTAATTAATCAAGATAAAATTTGGATTAAATTGAATTGGGATTATGTGTGACCTAATCTACGAACTCTACTTTTGACCATATAACTGGGCCACTCTATAAAGAATTTTCATAAAATTACAAGGAAAAACCAAATTCTTAGATTCCCTCGAACAGTCCATGAGTGGGACTTGCCCCTCTTTGTATGCGATCGCACATGTTCACCCTACGGTCTTGGGACCCTAAATCACAATCACGCTAGGGAACCCTAGGGGTCATCGGTCTCCCCTTTGACAGGTGTAATACTCCTTATATCTTCCTTATATTCATAGCATAAATTCATACCTTACCATAAACGCAAATCAATCTCTATATATCCCTAACTTGGTCATCAAGGCATATCAAAATAACTTCTCAGCCCCAAGGTTTCCATTTAATTCTCATAATGTTGCTAAATTAAGTAGATGTTTGATTTATTCACATAATTAGAACATATTTACCAAAAATAATTTTAAGTTTTAGTTTTACTCATTTACTTAATTCTCTATCATTGGCATCATTCTGATTTGTATATTCACTTGAAATATTAATCATTTTAACCATTTAATTATTTAATTACAATTATGGGATATTACAATCTTCCCCTACAACAGGATGTATGTTTTTGAAATTTGTTAAAGCATAATCGTAATAACATAAGTCACTAAATCATGATCATAATAACATATGGGAAAGAACACACCCATATATCATCATAAAAATTATAGTAAGGCTGACATACTCTTATAATAGTATGCCACATCTGGGGTACCCATACACCCAATCCCATCGTACTCATACAACATAATATCAAGTAATATAATCCATATACACATAAGGTATAACGGTAACAAAAAGAGTTTATTGTACGAACCTAACTAGTCAAGCTTATCTTCAGTAGATACAATCAAGCTTGTATCTCATAATTACCCTTGCGACCTAATTGTCACTCATTTTCTCTATGCTCCTGCCCAAGCATCAAAGCGGCATTCACTACCTGAACATATATGGTTTAAGACATATTTTCAAACCCAAACTGATTAGACATCTAATTAAAACCATGAATAAAACAATTCTCCTTCTCCTCCTTAGTGTTCACCTCATGTGGTGTAAACATAAATAAATTACTAATATCTTACTCATACTCAAACATACTACGTGAGCCCTGATCCAAAGTGACAAACCGTATTTTCTTATAAAACCTAATAACATATGAAAAATACTTCTCATTAAACTTACAACAAACTCCTCACCTCATAACCTACTATTGTAGCCTCCCAAACAATCGTTGCCAACTTCTCGGCTCCTAACAAGAATTGTCCCTGACTCGCCCAATCTATGGGATTCCCCTTCACATTAACCTTCTGAACTCATATAGCTCTTCTTCTTCTAGTTGTCACCATTCTAAAAGACTAAAATGGAACATACATCGGGCCTAAAGCCTAATAGAGTACAAATCATCATTACATACTAAAGAATGACATGTAAAAAACTAGCATAAACCTATAACCCTAAAAAAATGGAAAGATGCAATGATACCAATTCTAACAACCTGTATTTTTTTCCTTTAGGTTTGATCAAATTCCTATACTAATATATGTTTGTCATCAAAATTAAAACATCATTCTTAGCATATGATAGAAACATGAGACATTTGAAACTTTTCCAACAATAATATGCTAGAGATAATAATTGAATAATTACCAATAATACAGTCCAAAAGCATTAATCTCCAATTAAATCTAGCATTGACAGAAATATAATCTTTAATAATGTCCAAAGTACAATTATAAAGTTACAATTCACCTACCACTCCAAAAGATGTAACATATAAAGTAAACGACCAAAAAGAAACTACACCATACATGATATAAGTCTCCAAAAGTCTCAGTCTGTACTCCAAAATCCAACTTACCCTAGATGCACACTCCTAACTTGAGATTTTAGTCCATAAGTACGATGGGTTACAATAATACTAGCTACATGATCCAAAATAGGGTAACATAAACCCAGCCAGAAGTACTAAATAAAGTAAATATCAGAGTAGAGTATTTTAATTGGAAATAAACATTTAATTGTAAATTGTTGATAAACATTAACATGATAATGGGAGTAAACAACTATTTGAATGATAAATGGAATACACAATGGTCCACATGATTACTAAATCATAGTAAATTATATACTTAAAACGGATCTCAACAATTATTCGCTCAATAACGTGTCAGACCACTACTCAAGTAATAACGGGTCTCGTGAATAAACTACTTATCAATAGGTATTAACAGCTATGTACTTTCTTAAATCATAAATTTATTATAAGCCTTTTCACCACCAATCGTCTCTATATCCAATTATTAACATCTTTCGCATATTACATTTAAGTACAAAAAAATCATATTAAAAACTTATGAATATTTTAATTCATTTATAATATCTTCAACTTGATAGCTTTATTATAACCAACCTACCTCTCTCACGACCCTTCACATTATATAGTGTAACCCATATATCAGCGTAAAAATATAAGCAATTACCTCCAACATACATAACTTTACTAATCCCATACCTATAATAATTTGCATGCGTGTAAAATAGAACATCACAATCCATTTTTACTAAGCATTTAAATTTGATAATTAAATAATCTCTTAATTATTTTATACAGAAATCATATCCAAACCCACCATTCATTAGCATGGGCTTAAACCATAACCGCTATTTCTTTGCAAAATTGTGCTCAATTTCATATGTGGCAATTTTGCCAAGATCTCTTCATTAGTTGGGGGAAGAATCCACCCGAATCGAATTTTTTTAGGAACGTATCGAGAGAGAGAATTTGATTTGGTTACACAATGTGTGGTTGGTAAATCCACCTCTTGTGGCCGTCCGTTTTGGCGTGTAAGCACCTTTTCCTTTGCCTTTTACAGTATAGGTAGCGGGTCGGTAATTGTGTCCCTATCGGCTCGCTTTAGCAGGGTGTCTTCTTTTCATGTGAACTGTCGCGACCACAAATGTATATCTGACTGCGTGCTATCTAGGCTCAAGTGCAAGCCTATCGCTCAAGTAATAATCCTATAAGTCGGGTATCGCTCCTTAGGGAAACAAGACGAACGAAGTCGTGACGACGTTGGAAAGATGAAGAAATCCTAGCTTTGACTCTAAAGAGAACGAAAAGGTGATTTGGAGTACGAAACAACTACAACTAAGTGAAAATTGGAGATTGATTAACTAAAGTAACTACTATGAATAAAAAGCAACTACTCTAATTAAACAAAAAGCTGATAACAAATGGTTTAAAAGTTTAAATATGAAATGAGAACTATAGGTCAGATTACAATCCCCCACACCCTAGTAATTCACTTCGTAAGATACTATATTCAGAATTAGAACTTTAAATGAACCTGGTCTTTAGTACTCCCAAGTATTACACATATGAGGGATCATAGCCCGCATAGTATGTAAGAAAATGAAGAGTAAAGCGGAGTTGCATTAACCAATACTCACGTCGCACTCTTAAGTATCCCGGTTACCTAGGGAAAATGAGATCAAAAGTCATATGGCGGTTGCATCAGTTATACAACACGATTCATCTAAGATTTTAATTCAAAAGTCTATTTCCATTATCGTGAATTACATCAGGTGGGGTTCATGCACCCTAACCCTTAGAAAATTAGCTAGGCATAATTAACTTAGAGAAAGATATAATTTTTGAGAAATAAAACATTAACTCTAAAGTTACTAATTGAAAAGAGGATTTCCGATCCAAAACTAGCAATGAAAACTAATGAGCAATCGAAAATTAAAGAAAGGTATTACTTGAATTGCAGAAACCAAAAGTTGAACCCTTACAACAAAGCTTCTTATTGAGAACTAGGGTTTTTGACTACAAAAACCCTCTACTCCTACTTAGCTAACCTCAAAATCAAACGTCCTATATTATGGAACTAATCTGAATAAAATAGCTACGAATTTTACAAGAGTTTTACTCCATTACAACTCTGAGAAAGAATATAAACTTTGGTAAAAATCCAATCCGGTCCGGACCGGTTGGGGTAGGTGGTCTGGATCGGCCCCTTATTTGAACCAGTGTTCTTAGCTTGAGACGGTCCGAATCCTTTTTGGGAAAAAGGTCTGAATCCCTCCCCTTTTCCTTACAACGAATCTTTTACCAGGACGGTCCAGATCAGGCGCTCAGGGGCGGTCCGGATCTCCTGGGTTTCTATTTAGAGAATTGTTTATGTGCCCAGTCTGGATCCTTTTATGGAAAAAAGGTCCGGATTGCCTTGGTATTTCATGCAAGGATCTTTTTGTGATTTTTCTCAATTTCAAATCTTCGTAACTTGTTCATCGTAGCTCGAATTAACTTGTCGTTTATTCCTATGCTCTTGAGATTGAATTCTCTTCAAGTCTCTAGTTGGCTTCAACTCCGGATGAAGACTGAAAATTTATGAAATCGCCCTTTGATTTTCCTCCTTTGACTTTATTCATTGCTTTTCCAGTTTCTTTCTTCCTCAACACTTCAAATACCTGCAAAACTCATAAGAAATACACAAAACTAGATGTACTTATTAGAAGGATTTAGAATCAAAGAAATGCGATAATTATACTCATTTTACGTTATTCGAGATGGTAGAAGTCTCTAAATTAAGGGGCTAAATTCGAAAGAATTTAAGCCTAATCATGAATAGACAGACCAACCTGTCCCTACTACAACCTTTGAAACCAAATCTTCTCTTAGCCTTCGTTAATATGGTTCGAGACCCGCGAGTGAGGAGGAACGAAGGCATGTTCCCCTTCTCCCTAGTCATCCCAAAATCATGCGGTACACAACACATAATCTTGTCACATCATCCAGGCACCACCATTCACTGGTATGGGCCCACTAAGCACGACTGGTGCTCAAATAAAACCACCACTAGATCCAGACACCATCATTCCCTAGCATGGGCCCACTACTCACCTAGGGTGTATGTTCCATCTTATAAATTATGACTACCATCACAGGGCACACACAATTAAGGTGTTCTCTCTTGGCAAACACCATTATAATTGTCACATTCCACTATTTTCAATTAAACATTTTCACATTCACAATTATATATTATTACAGGTTCCATATATTTTCTCACTATTCATACAGTAATCATATTATGTTTATTTGTCCATAAGATCCCAACTCCTAACTTCTCTATACTCCATGTGTGGGATGTGTCATAAATGATTTCCAAGCAAGAACCTCCCTCCCCCCCCCTATTTACACTCATTTTACGTTATTCGGGATGGTACAAGTTTCTAAATTAAGGGGCTAAATTCGGAAGAATTGGAGCCTAATCAAACCGCCTTAACTTAGAAGTCTGCGTGTCTCGAGCAATGTAAAAGAATGTAACTAGGGGTCAACTCTTTAAAATTTCATTTTATTTGGATATATTACCACTTTCGCGGGCAAGAGATTTCATTGGGAGTATGCAACAAGCCTTTAAACCCCTAGGTCGCCCTAGTAGGACGAGTTGTGTCTCATGAGGGTTTGCAGTGAATACACCCACAAAATTCGACTAAAAGAAAATTCAAAATACTCAAAAATTTTATAATTCAAACATTTCCATAAAATAGTCATCATCAATTCATGTTCAAGAGTCTCAAATCATAGTGCGTGTGTGCGAAGCCAGAAATTTAACCTCGAATTTCCACCGGTTGACTATTACGTTACTTATCCGAAAATTCATTTCGATTTAAATTCTCACGGAGTTCCGTCACAAACGAATCTCTTAGAAATGTGGTTATTTCTCTCGATGTGCATGATATAAAGAGTAAATGCATTGGAACCAAGTTCACTCACACAAATAGAAAGACCGAATTCTTTTGTAACTAGATCTCATCATCGGATTATGGTTATAGGGAAACGGGAACATCACCTCTAATTCACAACTTTAATCTCTTTTATTATCTTTTTGTGTTTTAATTCTCCACGCGGTAACCAATTTCGCAATTTGGACTCAGTTAGGACTTTATCTGGGTTTTAAGGTGTAATGGGTATAAGGAAATGGGTTTGGAAAATTTAGAATTGGAAATTATTCTTAAGATGTCCATTAGTACTTTTTCGGGTTGCTAATTTTTTTTCTTTTGTTTTCCTGCTTTTCTTCTCTTGCTATTTTTATTGAGCATTTCTATTCTTTTGCCCCTATTTGTTGCACCTTTCGGACTAAAATTCTAGGGTTTCACTTTTCTCAATTTCGGGCCAATTGGGTATTTTCAGGGTGTCAAATGAAAGGAAAATTTTCATTCGTCTCAAAACGGGTTGCAAAAATGAATACTTTTTCTGGCCAACGTTTTTGGGTGACAAACGAGGGCCTACTTCATTGTCCAAATTACTAATTGCGTTACCATATGCATTTCAAGATTGTTTTAAGTTTAGAGACATCTCAGTGCATTTTTCGAGGCAACATTACACACTATTCCCTTAACCGATCAAAACAAGGGTATTGAGATCGCGATGGCTTTTTAGACACTGAATTAGAATTTTAAGTTAACCATTAACTCAGATTGATTTATAAACTCACAAAAAGATAGGCTCGAATCTCACCGGGTTGGTTAATCTCCACATTTATTCGTTAAGTCGTCTATGCTCGCTCAATTTCCATCTTTGGCCAATTTTGTCTTTGTGTACTATGTGTTTATAATTTGAGACTATAAACCGAATTTTAATGATATTTTAAAAAATTTTGAATTCCAATTTTTCTTTATTTTGAAGGAAAATATTTTTGGATTTTTCCCAGTTTTTCATTTTTTTTTTTTGGAATTTTTGAAGTTTTCTAATTTTTTTTGGCATTTTGAAAATTTGTGAAGCTTTAGAAATACGCACTCGTCACCCCCCTAACTTAGACTTTTGCATTGTCCTCAATCAAAAGGACGAGAATCTAAATAAGGCAAAATAAGAGTGCGATAAAATAAAACAAACAAATGGAGAAAATGCGGATTTTTATTTATAAGGATTGTGGTACATCATAAGGAAAGAGCATACAAGCATAGAAGAAAACCAACAAAATTACACCGACACAAACACAAATACAAGATTCACTGGGGTGGGGGATTGTAGCTTCCGGGTGCGCTTGGGTCGTACGGATCATAAAAGTAGCTTGGAGGGGCCCCACCAAAATTGAGTTCTTACATGTGAGTTTGGAGACGATGCATCATGCTCGTATCTCATCGGTAGGTCGCTTGATCCCTGTTGTATTGTGTGAGTAAACCATCAAATTTTCCCTCCAATGCTGTTAGGCGCGCTTTCGTATCATTCTCAGGTAGCTCAAAATCATAATCGTCTTCGTCCGTATCAGATTCCACCTTTGGTCGCCCATTTCTACGTTGGCCTCCTCGGCATCTTCACCCGAATCCGCCGCATCTGCTATTCGTGCTCGTAAAATGTATCTTTGGCGCTCACTCTTGGTCCGGGTACCCTACTCAAAAGCGGTTGGGAGGCGGAGAGAACCAGTAGGTGGCGCAATGAGGTAATCGAATAGAATAGAAGTAATAAGTCGGGCATAAGGAAGGGGAGTGATGCCCTTTTCATCCAATGCCACAAAATACACATCGCGGCAAATTATATGGGCCAGATTAATGGAGGAGGAGTGGTCAAAGAGGTGGTACACAAGTGTGGCCTGCTGGGGTCGCATGCCGAAATTATTGGAATTTTGAAAAAGATTCGCGCACATGATTTGAAATGTGAGACGCGCTTTTTCGCTCAACCGGCCGACCCGAAACACACCTGTGCCCCAAAATTCCCCAGGTGCTAAACGTTCAATGAGGACGTCTTTTTCAAGTGGTGGGGACACGTTGGTATAGACGAAACTGGTGGGATTGGGGACATCTTTTTCAGTGAGCTTCTCGGCAAGAGTCTGTATAGTAAATGGGATGCGTTGGCCTCGCACACGCACTTTGGCCACGAACTCCCTATTGCGGACGAGTGTGTTGTAGAAATCGTGGACCTCAATTGCCCACACTTTGTTGTAGGACTCATGAAGGTAGCGATGCCAACCCTTAGGAGTAAAGAGGGTGGTGACAGAATTGGGCAGCTCGTCCCAATTAATGGTCCTCTCGATTTGGAGATTGCGCTCGGTCCCAAAGAATGCGTTGCACCACCTCCCTTCTTGGTCGGAGAGGTAGCCGTAGGGGTTGTTATCGATGAAGTTGACAGAGTTGTATTTGGTGGGTCGGTCTTGGTCAGACATGGAGTGAGAGAGTTTGTGGGCAAAAGTGTTTGAGAGAGGAAAGAGGGGAAAATTCTTGAGAAAAATAGGTGTGGGAGTGATGGGGGGTTTAGGTCTTGTATCTATAGGTGGGTGTGAAGGTGGGAAGGAATGGATTTGGAGGGAAAGGAGAAAAGGGGAAAAGGCGGTGGATTTTGAGAGGGAAACGATGGGGGACGATTTGGATGGAAGATAATGGATTGGGGAAAGAGGGATGCACCTAGGTAATAGCCGAAGAAAAACCAGGGGAGGTCCAGACCGGGTGCCCAGGGGTGGTTCGGATCGTCGTCCTATTTATTATTTTTGAATTCTTCGAAGGCGGTCCGGATCGGGTGCCCAGAGGCGGTCCGAATCGCCTGCCTTTTGGTGACAGAACTCCTATGTACTTGAATTCTGACTCTCTCTTATTCAATAAAGGCTCTCCCAGTTACTCTCAACTCAATCATGACCTTGATTTATGTTCAACCCTCATGTTTGAATCCCGAGATGGTCTCAAAGTGTATGCTTCCTACCCGTGAATGTACTCGACACCCATATAGGGAACCTACCTACCCTATCCTAAGATACACTTGACTACTATACACAAGAATCACCCCATACGCATCGAGGGTGCTACGACCTCTTAATTTCGGCTCACTCTGCCTCGTAGATGGGGTTCGACAACCAAGTGGTGTCGACATCCTCTATGCAGGCCTCTAGATATGATTTTAGACATTGGCCATTGACTTTGAACATACTTCTCCCTTTTGGATCTTCCAATTCCACAGCACCATGGGGAAACACGGTCTTAACGACAAATGGGCCACTCCAACGGGACCGTAATTTATCCAGAAATAGATGAAGCCGGGAGTTATAGAGGAGTACCTTTTGTCCGGGTTAAAAATCTTTCCGTAAAAAAATATTGTCATGCGCGAGTTTCATCCTTTCTTTTAAAATTTTGGCATTCTCATACGCATCATTACGTATCTCCTCCAACTCGTTCAGTTGAAGCTTGCGTGCTTCACCGGCTTTATCCATGTCATAATTTATTCTCTTGATGCCCCAATACTCTTTGTGCTCCAACTCAACAGGAAGGTGGAAAGGTTTTCCATACATAAAACAAAATGGGGACATTCCGAGTGGGTTCTTGTATGCGGTGCGATAGGCCCATAGCGAATCGTTCATTCGAAGGGACCAATCTTTTCGATTAGGATCGGCGGTTTTCTCAAGGATGTTTTTGATCTCACAATTCTCCAACTCAGCCTGTCCATTCGTTTGTGGGTGATATATTGTTCCAACCTTGTGAACGACCCCATACTTTTTCATAATTTTCTCAAACGGCTTGTTGCAAAAGTGCGTGCCGTTATCACTGATTATCGCTTTAGGTGCACCGAAGCGAGAAAGTATGTGTTCCTGCCGGAACTTTATCACCACTTTATTGTCATTAGTCTTGGTAGATTTAGCTTCTACCCATTTAGAAACATAGTCTACCGCGACTAAGATGTATAGGTATCCAAAGGACGGGAGAAAGGGCCCATGAAGTCAATACCCCAACAGTAGAAAACCTCAATGATGAGAATCGAGGTTATTGTCATCATGTCTCGTTGGGTAATCACCCTCATTATTTGACACCTGTCGTAAGATTTGCAATAATTATTTACATCCCAGAACATTGTGGGCCAGTACAACCTGCTTTAGAGAATTTTAGCAGCTGTCTTTTTCACGGAAAAGTGGCCTCCATATGCTTCTGAATGACAAAATTGGATGACTTTAGAAATTTCGTCATCCAGTATGCATCGTCGAATGATTTGTTCAGCGCAATATTTAAAAAGGAAGGGTCGTCATAGAAAAACATGTGCGAACAAGTGATGAACCTCTTCTTATCTTGAAGTGTCCAATCGGGAGGGATGGCTCCCATGACAAGATAGTTCACTATATCCTCAAACCAAGGTAAAGAAGAGGTGGCAAAGAGCTGCTCATCCAGAAAGTACTCGTCTATGGGTGTAGGATCACTAGGTACGTCGGACGAAAGCCGTGATAAGTGATTGGCGACGACGTTTTCTACTCCTTTTTTGTCTTTAATGGAAAGATTAAACTCTTGTATGAGTAGGATCCACCTTATGACGCACGGATTTGCGTCTTTCTTCGCAAGGAGATATTTTAAAACCGCGTGATCGGTGAAATAAGTGATGGGGGAACCGATAAGATAGGACCAAAACTTGTCAAGGGTGAAGACTACCGCTAACAATTCCTTCTCCGTGGTGGAGTAGTTGAGCTGTGGTCCGGTAAGAGTCCGGCTAGCGTAGAAGATGACATGAGCATTTTTATCTTTTCTTTGGCCCAAAACATCCCCTATTGCGTAATCGCTCGCATAATACATAAGCTCGAATGGTAAGGACCAATCCGGAGCTTGCATGATGGGAGCGAAAACAAGCATGCTCTTCAATTTTTCAAAAGCACTTGGCATGCTTCATTCCACTCGAACGGGGTGTCCTTCATAAGAAGATTGCTTAAGGATCTAGCGATGGCGCTAAAGTCCTTAATGAGCCTTCTATAAAATCCCGCGTGGCCCCGGAAGGAGCGCACGTCCTTAAGCGATTTTGGTGGGGGAAGGTCAGCTTTGACATCAATTTTTTTTCAATCAACCTCGATCCCTTTGGATGACACGATGTGGCCAAGAACTATGCCCTCAGTTACCATGAAATGGCATTTCTCTCAATTCAGCACTAAGTTCTTTTCCATACATCGGGCTAGTACTTTTTTAAGATTGGCTAGACATAGGTCGAAGGAGGTTCCAAAAACACTAAAGTCATCAATTGACACCTCTAGCCCTCTCTCAACCATGTCACTGAATAAGCTTAACATGCACCTTTGAAAGGTCACTGGTGCATTACACAAGTCGAATGGCATACGTTTGTAGACAAATGTTCCAAAAGGGCAAGTGAACGTTGTCTTCTCTTGATCAAGTACATCTACCTCAATCTGTTTATATCTGAAATAAGCATCTATGATGCAATAATAAGGGTGTCCTGTTACTCTTTCAAGCATTTGATCGATAAATGGCAAGGGGAAATGGTCTTTCTTAGTTTCGGCATTGAGTTTCTGGTAATCAATGCAAATGGGCCACCCAATAGTGGTACTTTGGGGAACTAGCTCTCCCTTGGCATTTTCAATCACTGTCATGCATGACTTCTTCGGGACAACTTGAATGGGGCTCACCCACTTGCTATCCGAGATTGGGTAAATAATCTCGACATCCAACAACTTTATGATTTCAGTCCTCACCACATATTTCATTATGGGGTTTAGCCTTCTTTGTATTTCTCTCGAAGGCTTAACATCCTCCTCAAGGTGAATCTCATGGGTGCAAATCAGAGGGCTTATCACCTTTAGGTCAGCTATACACCAACTAAAAGCACTTTGGTGCTTCCTCAAAAAATTTAATAGTTTACCCTCCTGCTCTTCATCTAAGCTAGAGGAGATAATAACAGGGAATGTCTCACTTTCACCTAGGAAAGCATATTTAACATTGGAGGGTAGTTTCTTCAACTTGAGAGTTGGGAATGAATCACTAGAGGTTACCATGCATGCCTCCTTCGGCGGTAACTCTTCGAATTGAGAAACCCAACTAACATCTCTCTCGTCCTCATCTGACGCTCTCTCATTAAGTAAGCATCTCAACTCCTCAATCTCTTTCTCAAACTCGGTGTAAGCTCCTTAGCTCTCATGACAAGACACTAGGCAAGCTTTTAAGGCATCTCCACAGTAATTTTCTTCAAAGTGCTCTTCTAAGATCTCATCAGTTAAGCTCACCGCGTGAAGATTATCTTCTTCCCCTACTTGTTGGGCTATGTTGAAAATGTTTGTTTCTAAAGTCATATTCCCAAAAGTGAGTTGCATTTGCCCATTTTGAGTATTTATCAGTGCGTTAGCCGTAGCTAAGAATGGGAACCTAAGAATGATGGGAACATGATTTTTTGAGGCGAAGGAGGGTTCCGTGTCCCAAATGACAAAATGTACTAGGAAGTAGAAAGTGTCCACTTAGACTATCACGTCCTGAACTATACCCCTCAGTATCTTCATAGTTCGATCCGCTAATTGAAGAGTGATACTTATGGGCTTAAGATCACCGGGATCAAGTTGCCTATAAATTGAATAGGGGAGGATATTGACACTCGCCCCCAAATCGAGTAAGGCCTTTTCGAATTTATTCTCTCCAATGGTGCACGAAATGGTGGGTGCATCGGGATCTTTATATTTAGGTGGGAGATTGTTAAGAAGAACTGAGCTCACGTTCTGTGCTAGGAACACATTTTTCTTGACCTTCATCCTCCTCTTGATTGTCAATAAATCTTTTATGACCTTTGGATAGGCTGGAATTTGCCTTATTACATTAAGGAAAGGTAATTTCAATTTCACGTTCTTAAGGACTTCTAGTACTTCATCACTTATGGTCCCTTTATGGGAAGCGACCAATCTTTGAGGGAATGGAGCAGTAGAGGGTAGTTTTACAACTACCTCGGGCTCACTAGTGTCTTCCTTTTCACTCTCGTTCAAGGGGATATCTTCGGCCTCTTTCGTGCCGGGCTATTTCTCCTTGACTTCTGAGGTGTCGTGTGGGGGAGGTGATAAATCAAAAACTCTCCCACTATGAAGAGTGGTAACATCTTGGCAATGCTCCTGCTGTTCTGTAGAGGTGGAGATAACACTAGGTTGACCTTGGGGACGCCTTTGGCCTTGGGCAGGAAATTTTCACTTCTCTTGGATACTCAACGATGATTGTAACTTAGAGATGTGCGCATTTGTGTCAACGAACATACGTTTATTTCTACAAATGGTTGCACTTTGAGAATTTATGAACTGGTTTATTATATCCTCGAGGCTCCTCCGCTGTGGAGTTACATAAGGAGCTAGAGGTGGCGGTATTTGTTGGTATTGAGGAGGTGGGACAAACTGTGAATGTGGGTTCATCGCAGCTTGTAGTTGTCCATAGTTAAAACCAGGATGGTTTCTCCACGAAGGGTTATACGAGTTCCCATGTGGGGTGTTAAAATTTCCCTTGAATCCTCCTTTAGCATCCACTTGCTCCGTGTTCATGGCATTATAGGCAAAAATTATCCGGCATGCCTTTGTGGAATGGCCCACCTCACAGATAGCACACACTTTTTCTTTCGAAACACGGATGGATCTGGAGATATCTCTCAACCGGCAATCAAACGACTCTTTCATATCTCTCAGAAACTATTGAATCGACGGTCTATTAAGGCATTACTATCCAAATGGTATAGACCGGATGCAGTCAGAGGGATATATGCTTATCTAAGCCTGGCTTGGGTATTAGGATCAGATGTGTCCCATGCTTGAGTAGTCTCTGCGACATACTTAAGATGGGCCTCAGCATCACTGGATTTCAAATCCCAAAAAGGTCTTTCACACATTGTTTGCACAAGTTGCTTGGAAGCCACTGTCAACCCATTATGGAAGAAAGATATCACAAGGTGTTTGTCAAAACCATGATGGGGGCATGCGCTTACTAACTCTTGGAAATGTTCCCAACACCTGTCAAAAGTCTCATTATCGTGTTGTCGGAAACCTTGGATTTGAGTTTTGGCAGAGTTGGTCTTATGCTGTGGATAGAATTTTGAGATAAATTTGGATTGCATATCTCTCCAAGAAGTTACAGAGTTTGGGGGTAGAGACCATATCCAGGTCTTGTATATATCCTTTAAGGAAAAAGGAAAAAGTTTTAGGTGAATGATATCCTGCGTGCAAGCTTGGTCACTAAATGTGTCGCACGCCTCTTCGAACTCGCGGATATGCAGGTATGGTTTTTTCGAATTCATGCCGTGAAAAGTAGGGAGAATCTGTATCATCCCATTACAAAAGTGGAACTGACCGACATTATACATAAGTAAAATTCAACCGGAGGTGACAATCCGCTCAGGAAAGAGTAAATCTTTCATGGGACGATATAGTAGATCTCCCTCTCTAGTGCCAAAACTTGCTGCGTCAGACATCGCGCTCGCGCTCTCTTCACATGACTCTGAATACTCACTCGGTGTCCTAGATGTGCGACTCGAGGGTTGACTCAGGGTGTAACTAATGATAGAGTGCTCAGGAGTACGAAGTGGAACCCAAAATTGTGGAACGCGAGGATTGTGGGGAGTTTCAGAGTTATACTCAACAATTGGATTTTTGTCGATTCTGATTGGAGTTTTGTGAGGAGTCTGAGTATGTTCAGGATTTTGCATTATAGGCTTTTGAGAAAAAATGATTTTTTTTTATTTTTTTGTATTTTTTTTGTATTTATTATTATTTTTTTTTGAAATTTTGGTCTAAGCTTTAGATTGACTCGATCTAATCCTAAGTCTACCTAAATCCCTGAAAACGGTGCCAAAAACTTGACGCGACCACAAATGTGTATCTGAGTACGTGCTATCTAGGCTCAAGTGCAAGCCAGTCGCTCAAGTAATAATCCGATAAGTCGGGTATCGATCCTCAGGGAAACAAGACGAACGAAGTCGTGACGACCTTGGAAAGATGAAGAAATCCTAGCTTTGACTCTAAAGAGAACAAAAAGGTGATTTGGAGTGCGAAACAACTACAACTAAGTGCAAATTGGAGAATGATTAACTAAAGTAACTACTATAAATAAAATGCAACTACTCTAATTAAACGAAAAGCTGATGACAAATGGTTTAAAAGTTTAAATATGAGATGAGAACTATAAGTCGGGTTACAATCCCCCACACCCTAGTAATTCACTTCGTAGGATACTACATTCGGAATTAGAACTTTAAATGAACCCGGTCTTTAGTACTCTCAAGTATTACACATATGAGGGATCGTAGCCCGCACAGTATGTAAGCAAAGGATGAGTACAGCGGTATCGCATTAACCAATACTCACGTCCCACTCTTAAGCATCGCGGTTCCCTAGGGCAAACGAGATCAAAAGTCCTACGACGGTTGCATCAGTTATACAACACGATTCATCTAAGATTTTAATTCAAAAGTTTATTTCCATTATCGTGAATTACATCAGGTGGGGTTCATGCACCCCAACCCTTAGAAAGTTAGCTAGACATAATTAACTTAGAGAAAGATATGATTTTTGAGAAATAAAACATTAACTCTAAAGAAACTAATTGAAAAGAGGATTTCAAATTCAAAACTAGCAATGAAAACTAATGAGCAATCGAAAATTAAAGAAAGGTATAACTTGAATTGCAAAAACCAAAACTTGAATCCTTACAACAAAGCTTCTTATTGAGAACTTGGGTTTTTTACCACAAAAACGCTCTACTCCTACTTAGCTAACCTCAAAATCGAACTGCCTATATTATGGAATTAATCTGAATAAAATAGCTACGAATTTTACAAGAGTTTTACTCCATTACAACTCTGAGAAAGAATATACACTTTCGTAAAAATCCAATCCGGTCCGAATCGATCGGGGTAGGCTGTCCGGATCGGCCCCTTATTTGAACCAGTGTTCCTTAGCTTGAGGCGGTCCGGATCCTTTTTGGGAAAAAGGACCGGATCGCGCCCCTTTTCTTTACAGCAAATCTTTTACCAGGGCGGTCCGGATCGTGCGCCCAGGGGAGGTCCGGATCGCCTAGGTTTTCTATTCAGAGAATTGTTTCTGGGCCCGCTCCGAATCATTTTATGGAAAAAAGGTCCGGATCGCCTTGGTATTTCATGCAGGGATCTTTTTCGTGATTCTTCTCAATTTTAAATCTTCGTAACTTGTTCACCGTAGCTCGAATTAACTTGTCGTTTCTTCCTATGCTCTTGAGATTGAATTCTCTTCAACTCTTTAGTTGACTTCAACTTTGGATGAAGGCTGAAAATTTATGAAATCTCCCTTTGACTTTCCTCATTACTTTTTCAGTTTCTTTCTTCCTCAACACTTCAAATACCTGCAACCCTCATGAGAAATACATAAAACTAGATGTACTTGTTAAACGGATTTAGTATCAAAGAACACTACACCAAAAACAGGAATCTGGCACGGTTTAAAACTGTGCCAGATCAAATCTGGCACGGTTTTGAATTGTGCCAGAATCAGGTGTTCAAAAATGGTCATTTTTTTCTGGCACGGCTCAAAGTGTGCCAGATTTGGCCAAACAAGAACACTTCTGGCACACTTTTAAACCGTGCCAGAATTTGATATTTCTGGCACACTTTTGGCACAGTTTTTAACTGTGCCAGATTCAGCACAGTTTAAAAAAATTTGGCACAGTTCAAAACCGTGCCAAAATATGATACACTTTTGTCACGGTTTTGAACTGTGCCAAATTTTTTTATAAAAAGAAAAAAAAATTATTTGAAAGCACAAAAAATAACAAATTAAAAATATTGCACGTTGTTGATAAACTAATGTACATACAAACTTCAAAATATTACAAGTCTTTAATAATTCACAGGCCAAAAAAAAATTGGACAGAATTTCCTCTATTTTATGGACATTCCAAAACTGCTAATACAAAACCTGCCTAACATAAAGCCCACACGGTCACAAAATATAAAAATTAACTTACAAAAGCCCGCACGGCCATAAAAGTTAACAATAAAATTACAAAAGCCCGCACGGCCATAACACAAAAAAATGGAATCATGAATAAACCCCTTGTTGTAAACCATTGAGTTCTCTGTGTGTTCCATGTGAATAAATGCCAACGATAAACTGTTATCCTGCAAAAAAAAATAGGATACAAAAAAGATACGATATTAGTAACCTAATAATTTACAAAAAAAAATTTACTCAAACTAAAAAATTACATATAGGAGTGGAAATTATCGTCATATTCTCAAACCGGGAGACCCGGGACTACGCGGTCAGTTCCTATAAGTTACATTGGTCCCGTACGAGGTGTTCGTGCCTCCTACGGGGTCGTTTGGGGACTGGTTTGGGTTTTCACCCTTTAACGGCTTGTTTTTAAGTTTAAGTGTTGATTTTTGCAAATTATCGTCATATTCTCAAACCGGGAGACCCGAGACTACGCGGTCAGTTCCTACAAGTTACATTGGTCCCGTGCAAGGTGTTTGTGCCTCCTACGGGGTCGTTTGGAGACTGGTTTGGGTTTTCACCCTTTAACGGCTTGTTTTTAAGTTTAAGCGTTGATTTTTGTAAATTATCGTCATATTCTCAAACCGGGAGACCCGGGACTACGCGGTCAGTTCCTACAAGTTACATTGATCCCGTGCGAGGTGTTTGTGCTTCTTACAGGGTCGTTTGGGGGCTGGTTTGGGTTTTCACCCTTTAATGGCTTGGGTTTAAGTCTAAGTGTGATTTTTGCAAATTATCGTCATATTCTCAAACCAGGAGACCCGGGACTACGCGGTCAGTTCCTACAAGTTACATTGGTCCCGTGCGAGGTGTTCGTGCCTCTTACGGGGTCGTTTGGTGGCTGGTTTGAGTTTTCACCCTTTAACGGCTTGTTTTTAAGTCTAAGTGTGATTTTTGTAAATTATCATCATATTCACAAACCGAGAGACTCGGGACTACGCGGTCAGTTCCTACAAGTTACATTGGTCCCGTGCGAGGTGTTCGTGCCTCTCACGGGGTCGTTTGGGGTTTGGTTTCAGTTTTCAACCTTTAACGGCTTGTTTTTAAGTTTAAGTATGATTTTTGCAAATTATTGTCATATTCACAAACCGAGAGACCAGGGACTACGCGATCAGTTCCTACAAGTTACATTGGTCCCGTGAGAGGTGTTCGTGCCTCCTACGGGGTCGTTTGGGGGTTGGTTTGGGTTTTCACCCTTTAACGGCTTATTTTCAAGTTTAAGTGTTGATTTTTGCAAATTATCGTCGTATTCTAAAATCGGGAGACCCGGGACTACGCGGTCAGTTCCTAGAAGTTACATTGGTCCCGTGCGAGGTGTTCGTGTCTCCTACGGGGACGTTTGGTGACTGGTTTAGGTTTTCACCCTTTAACGGCTTGTTTTTAAGTCTAAGTGTGATTTTTGCAAATTATCGTCATATGCTCAAACCGGGAGACCCGGGACTACGCGGTCAGTTCCTACAAGTTACATTGGTCCCGTGCGAGGTGTTCGTGCCTCTTACGGGGTCGTTTGGGGGCTGGTTTGGGTTTTCACCCTCAAACGGCTTGTTTTCAAGCCTAATCTACATATTTTAAAATTATCATTATTATCTCAAATTGGGAGGCCCGCGACTACGCGGTCAGTTCGTACAAGTTACATTGGTCCCGTACGAGATGTCAGTGCCTCTTACGGGGCCGTTTGGAGGCTGGTTTGGATTTTCACCCTCAAACGGCTTGTTTTTAAGCCTAATATACATATTTTGAAGTCATCGATATTATCTCAAATCGAGAGGCCCGTGACTAGTCGGTCAATTCCTATGAGTTACGTTGGTCCCGTTCGAGGTGTTAGTTCCTCTTACGGGGTCATTTGATGGTTGGTTTGGGTTTTCACCCTTCAATGGCTTAAGGGGGTTTTGTTTTGCGAATCCTGGTTACATGGGATGTTTGGTTTTAGTACCTAGTATATAATTGAATATTAAAGTGAGCGTGTGCGTGTGTAGAATGTGGAATGATGTTTAAGTTTGAGTTGATGATTTCCGTAGTTCAATTGTGAATTATGTAATGTGAGACTAAAGTTTAGATTTTGGTAAAATTTAGAGCTTTGACAGGGTTGTTATATATATATAACAACCTTGTTATATGTACATATAACAGGGATGTTATATGTACATACAACAACTATTTATGTTATATATATATAGCATCGTCAAAGCTCCATTGATGTAGCAACATAAAACACACCTTTTACAGCCTTGTCAAAGCTCCCTTCTTCATGCATATCAGCTTTGAACAATCTCAAACGATCATTGCCTCCAAACAATGTTAACAGATGCAAAGACGCTACTGAGAATTATAGATAAGATCACGTTGGTCAGTGGAAAATTTGAATTCATTTCATCAAATATGATTCCAACTAATGACTACCAAATTCTATATTGACAAATCTACCAGGTAAATAAGTGGATTTGGTATATGTGTAGGGCATATTGACAAATAGGATGATCTGAAGTTAATGATGGAGGACCGTATTGCCAAGCGAGATGAGGACCATATTGCCAAGCGGGATGAAGACCAGAGAGATAAGAGGAGAGATAAAAGAATTATTTTAGTGAAAATATACATATTACAACTTGTAATATGCACTGTAATATGCATATTACAGCAATTAACTGTAATATGCATATTACAATTGTAATACTCACTGTAATATGCATATTACAGTTGTAATATGCATATTACAGCAGTTTTGGGGGGTCGTCGGCGTGTTTTAATAGCAAATGGCAACAGCTGCGCAGCCCCGTGGGCACGGTTCAGCAGCAGCCCGCGAGGGCACGCGGAGATTGCGAGTATTACGATTACTATGAAGGCGTGGGTTGTATGTGAAATGAGAAATCTGTTTTCGTACCTACTCATATCAGAACTACCATACTTATATTAAGGGCCATATGTCATTGAGCAAATGTGTTTATGAAGATACGAAGACAAAATTATTATAAAGATATAAAGCGAAAAGGGACCTGCTGCTTGGTAGGTTTGCGGAAGTTAAGAAGTAAACAGTAGTTCACAAGACTCTTTAGCTTCTGACTGTAGCGGTCATTACATATGTAAATGATAGGAATTTTCGAGGTCCTGATGCTAGAAATAAGATCATCCACTCCACCCCTATCTCCAGCTGACATGCCATCAACCTCATCCATTATCAGAACAGTCTTTGGATGCTTCGAGCTGGAATATTAGTCAATAATAAACCATGTTAAAAAAATTCTGCAGTAATCTCAGGCTACGATTGGTCCGTGATTAAATAGTTTTCAACTAGATGAAAAGTAAAACGTCAAATTGTATTTTTATCTATTTGGGGTTGAATTTATTCACTACTTTATCCAAAATTCATATCATTATAGCCTGTAAACTTATTTCGAATTTTATATAGAAACAAAATAATTCCAAATAGATGGAAATTCTATTCACCAATTTACTTTTCACATCCAGAACCAAAGGGGGCCTTAATGTCGCATGGAAGAAAGAAACTGAAGAAATACTAACCGATCCATTTTAACACTCAAAGCTTCATTACCGATAAGTTCCTTTATAGAATTTGCTGTAGATCCACCTATTCCTTTGTCAATTTTAGAATCAGCCTTCCCACGACTGTCACTAGCATTAACCTAAACATGATGAGAGGTACACATGAGTGATTAATAATAACATAGCCAAACATAAGTAACCTGTCGCAGTAATGAACCAGATGGATTCATGATAATAAATCCATTGGTATAATACCTGGCATTATGTTGGAACAATGGCTTAAAGACAACAGAGACATTAATGTTGGTCATCAAGCCTTGATTTTTGAAAATTGGTAACGATGTCACATATGAGAAAATAAGTAATAAAGACTGGCAAGATATCACATATGAGAAAATAAGTAATTGTAATTTTACGAAAGTGGATGTTGCGAAAGTGTTATGTACAGTAATAATTTTTTTCCCCGATGGAAAAAATCATTGATTATATTAATATTCAAGTGAAGGTAAAAACAAAGTAGAATTCATATCCTTCAAATTAAAGAAAAACAGTTGCAGCATCTTGTAGAATAAAATTATGCAATTTGCAGGTTAAAATGTGACTATTCTGGAAGGTCAAAGTTGGAGGGGACAATTGGTTTTGAGTGAGTTGAAAAAAAAAATTTATCACATGCGTATCCGTTTCATGTCTCTCTGGGACATTTGCATCATTTTCATTACCCTCAACATAAGTGACTGTGAGCCCTTGGATATTATCATCAGGAACAATAATGTATCTATCAGATAGTCAGACAAAAATTTTCCCTGATGATAGATCAATTTTAGAGGATTCTATTTGTTGTCCACTAGATCCAACCGCACTCAACACCTCTATAATCTTGGGAACATTTTGATCGATAGACTCCATTTGCCCAAGATATCCATTTGTACCTCTTCCTCAAGAAAATAAATTCTCTTTCAGTAACAGCTAGGGTGTGCATCCATCCGCACGAAATCGGAATCACTTTCTGGTCATGAGGAAATTGAACATTCATGGGAGAACAATGGTCATGGTTGTCGCCAACACCAACTTGACCAAACTTATTCCATTCCCATCCGAATAGTTTTTCATCAGATGTCAATGCCATGGTGCGTCTCCAACCACCCAAAATCTGAGATATAAAGTGCTCACGCAAGGCTTGGATCTTATGAGGGATGAGATGGTGTTCAAAATCCCCATGTACTAGTTTATCATATTTCCTCCACCCATAAGTGTATAAACCACCATGAGAGCAGGCAGATATCGTATGTCGCCATCCACATGCGACTAGAAGCATCTTCTCTCCATCAACAGTTGAGACTTTCTACGAAACTAAGCGGTCATTTCTGTCACCTAAGCCCAAGTTTCCATATATGCCCCAGCCCCAACCATATATCTCACCATCTACTATAACAACAATTGAGTGCTTGGTCCCAGCAACAACCATTTGGATAGATACTCCTTAAAAGGCATCAATTTTTTATGGCACAAAAGAATACTCAGTGGATCCTAGACCTAGTTGACCATTTTGATTCCGTCCCCAACTCTGCACCTCACCCTCCATAGTCACTGCCAAACAATGGTTTTCCCCATAAGAAACTTTCCTTATTCGTAGACCATATAATGGTTTGATGGGCTGAGGAGTAAATAAGTCACTAGAGTTTCCATGACTCTTAAAATATCCATCCCCAATTATATGCTTCCACCCGCGACTCTGAATATGAAGTCGTATGGTCAGCTCCACAAGTAACAGACACTATTTCCTGGTCATCTAAGGCACTCACTTGAGTAGGAGAAAGTCGATCTTCAGCATCCCCATGGCCTAGTTGCCCATCTTCTCCCCGTCCCCATGAGTAAACAACATTTCTAAAAAAGAGAGCAATGGAATGAGTAGCACTAGAGGAGATGATAAGTAGTCATCGTGTCATGTGGGCACACTACTACTTTCTCCTTCCCCTCCCATCTCTTTAGTTTGGCAGATTCAAAACTATCTACATTCTTTCTCTACTCCTGTTGGGGCATTTATAGTGTGATTCAGATGTAGAGTAATTTGTTAGCTAAAGAAATTCGTGTAGGCTAACATTTTCAAAGAACATAGAAGTGTTGAGCATAATTTGTTAGCTAAAGAAATTGATTTTGACCTTGATCCCAATGAAGAGAACTTGGAGAAGTTAGCTTCGGCATAAGCCTGTAACATCCAAAAGCTCAATGTGGAGGACGCATATTGGAAGCAAAAATCTCATGATCAATGGCTTGGCAAGGGATAAAAACATAATTCTTTTTTTCTACATCTATGTTAAAACTAAGAGAAGAAAACTTATAATCAACTTGATCAGTGATAGTCATGACAATCTTAAGTCTGAGAAACAGGACGTCAAGCAAGCCATAGTAGTTTATTTTGAGGAGAAATTCTCTACAGAATAGGACATCAGGCAAGCAATCATCTTTTAGAATATGCTTCTTCTTTATGTTGAGACATTCTACTCACTGAAAAGACAGTATACTCAATTCCCTCAATCACACATTCCCCTAGGAAGAGGCATGTCAGTTTTCTGGACTAGAAAACGATGCAGGCATGTAGTTAAGGTTTGTACAGTTTGATTCATAAAAAGTGGTGTGGTAAAATGTGAGTATGTTTAGTTATTAAACTTCGAGTTTATCTTAAATGAATTTGTCATTGAATCTGAGATCATGAATTCAAATGTAGGTTCATAGCGTTTATGACCTTCTCATATAAAGCTAAGAAACTGTTGAGTTTCAAAATAAAACACCCGAAATCGAGTACTTGACCTTATACAAAGGTATAGAATGTTCATGATATAATGAATTATTAACAGTCACTATAGAATTCTTGCATCAATTACGTTGCATCATTTATATGATAGCTATGTAATAATTTCACATTGAAATAAAAATGTATTAGTCTCAAATACACCAATAAGTATGCATTGAGTATAGCAGTATGGCATTGACTATAACATTATTGCATTGAGTATATCATCATTGCCATACTAATAGAGAAGCAGTACATACACATATCGACATCATAAGGGGGAGAGAAGATAGGGCATAGTGAAATACCGAGCATGAGGGAGGCGTCGTAGCTCACGTTCGGTGCCAATGCACCAGTTCGCCTAAATCACATAAAATGCTTTAGTTCATTAGCTTAGGTATAAATATAACATGAACTAATAATCGTCATATTTAATTTGTAAACATTAAGGGAATAGAACTTACGGATAAAATGAAATTAGAAGATTATGCATCAAAGTTGGCGTTGTTGTATACATAAGATTAATTCTAATGCAGTGGTATACATAAAAAGCCTAAGAAAGAGAAATGAGTTGCAAGAATACATGTGCTAGTAAACCATTTCATAAATTTCCCATGTTTTAGCCTCTTCAAGCATTTGACTAGTCCTTCAAAGTGATAAACCCCACTAAGAGGCATTAAGAGATCATTTGGTACGGTATTTATGTTAATCTAATGCGTTGATATATATTTGAGGCTAAAGGAATGTTCCATTAAATTTTGTGCATATTATATAGTGACTCTTATTTAGGGTCGAGTATTTAGTTTCTTGTATATGAAATTTAAACAGTACATGCATAAATGCGACATTACTTACATGTTCATCATTGAAACATAGCAAAACTTTGGTGACAATCTGCGCTAGATTAATAGATTCACCCCCTGTTTGAGGCAGATCTTTATATACAACTCCGGTTTGAGGAAGATATTCGTATGCCTTCCCTGCCTTCGATTAGACTGAACAATCAATAACGATATTTGAAATAAAAATAAACGCTCAAAAAATTGATGATTCTCCATTACAATACAACCATAATCTCAAGGAAGAAATCAAAGAGAGATTATTTAGGCCCAGTTTGGTTGCGCAAATTGTTTGATTATGTAAATTGGTTCATTGTGAATTAGTGAATTGTAAATTAGTGAATTTGAAATGAGTTAAATCCAATTTTATGCGATGTTTGGTAATTTGAAATTGATGTTAAGGTTCTACAAAAAAAAGGTAAAAACATATATATATATAGAGAGAGAGAGAGGGGGAGGGAAAATAGAGAGGGGGGAGGGAGAGGAGACATGCACTTTTATGTGACTCCTATTTCAAATGGATTCATTTAACGTTTTTTGTGAAATGATCGAATTTCAGATTTTGCACATGAGCTAAAATGGGGAAATTAATGAACCCTTTCATTAATGAAACCAAACAAAATTAATGGGTCAATTTGTAAATGGATCAATTTATTAATGATCCAATTTACAATTTTGGGACAACCAAACGGGGCCTTATTAAATTAGATGTGCAACTAACATCTTTGTAATATTTTGATTCTGTTGATACAATAACTAAATTAGCACATACTGATTATTTATTAAATTAAATTTGTTGGTCAAAGATATCATCACAAGCCAACAATAAACAAAACAAAAAAGTCACTTTTTATTCATTTTATCATTAACATACAAAAAAAAGAGCAAGTAGACCCAATTAAGATAAATAAGAAATCTACTCAACTGAGTAGTTTACAGTCACTACATACACAACAGATTTATTGTGAATACCTCGACAACATAAAGTCTTCAAATGGATAAAAAAGAATGAGTACATTCATATAAGAAACATAAATTAGAAGATAAAAATCTATTTGATACCTTTGGCAGCAGATGTGAGAACGGGAGAATGGGAGGGCTGTGACTAAATCACGGAGAAAATACCCAAATCGCGAAGTAAAATTTTGAGAGAGATTTTTACTACTGAGATACCCAAATCGAGGAGCAAATACCCAAATCGCAGAGTTGTTGTGACCAAATCGCGACAGAAGTGAGAGAGAGACCGAGCGGGAAGTTTCGACCAAAAGTGAGTGAGAAGGCCAAGCAGGAAGCTATGAGAATGAGAGGGAGGAGAAGGCGGGAGATTAAAACTGAGAAAATGTATTTTTTTAGGGTATTTTATATTTTAGTTAAGTGTACTCAATTTTGGCACACTTTTAAACAGTGCCAAATTCTGGCACTGTTTTAAAGTGTGCCAGATTGTCATTAAACCGTGCCAGAATTTGGCACAGTTTTAAACTGTGCCAGATTTTTAATATCCAGGTGTGCCAAATTGTTGTTTGTGGTGTAGTGGAAATGCGATAATTACACTCATTTTATGTTATTCGAGATGGTAGAAGTCTCTAAATTAAGGGGCTAAATTCGAAAGAATTTGAGCCTAATAATGAATAGACATACCAACCTGTCCCTAGTACAACCTTCAAAACCAGATCTTCTCATAGCCTTCATTAATCTGGTTCGAGACCTGCGAGTGTAGAAGGACCGAAGGCATGTTCCCCTTCTCCCTGGCCATCCCAAAATCATGCGGTACACAACACATAATCTTGTCACATCATCCAAGCACCACCATTCACTGGCATGGACCCACTAAGCACGGGTGATGCTCAAATAAACCACCACTAGATCCAGACACCATCATTCCCTAGCATGGGACCACTACTCACAAAAATATGTTCCATCTTGTCAATTATGACTACCATCACAGGGCACACACAATTAAGGTGTTCTCTCTCGGCAAACACCATTATAATTGTCACATTCCACTATTTTCAATTAAACATTTTCACATTCACCATTATATATTATTACAAGTTCCATATATTTTCTCACTACTCATACTATAATCATATTATGCTTATTTGTCCTTAAGATCCTAACTCCTAACTTCTCTATACTCCATGTGTGGGATGTGTCATAAATGAAATCCAAGCAAGACCCTCCCTCCCTCCCCCTGATACACTTTTATCTATATTAGGCAGTCATCGAGAGTCTAAAATCAACACAAATATCCTAGTCCCAAACCTAAGAATAATATTTCCATAAGAATGTCATCCTCAAATTCCAAACCTAGTATATCGGGCTCTAAAACAAACCCAATCTCCTAGTAACATACCTAAGAATCATCTTTTCATCAAAACATTATTCTCAAATTCCAAACCTTGAATATCTTCATACTCATCGTTTCCTAAACTCGCAATTCTTAACCTCTTCTAGACTCCATACATGGAACGCCTTATCAATAAAATCCAAAAAAGGAATCCGTAGATACACTTATGTCTAGATTAGGTAGTAATTGAGACTAGATAGTTGCTATCTTATCCTTTTATCTAACCTTAATCATCCCTCATATACTACACATAGTTACCCAATATATTTATATCATTACTTGTATACTCACTCAATTTTCATTAAACTCCCAAGCTACCTCTATTGTCCATCGTTAATAAATGTAATCTACTCACAAGACAAATATACCAACAATCATGTATCCAATCCATGCATCATATATCTCAAAACCAATGTGATGAAACTCCACAAATAACTAAGTCTAAAGACAACAATACCTTATCACCCCCACCTATATCTCCATATTTCTCTCAATTCCTTATATAATGAAATTCACTCATATTGCTTAAATATTCTAACTTAGTTTATAATCCTCAGACCTCCTAGTATACTAAATCATATTACCAAAAATAAATTTTACTGCCTTAATCCATAATTTTCCATAGCCTAACTAGCATCTTTCAATATTCCCTCTTCTAATAATCTTCAAATATAACACCTAACACATTTACAGTCTCAATTCAACACTCAATTCCACTACAAGGAACCTAAAGAAAAATAATTTACATATCACAATCCTTACATATATAGCCAACAACATGATCCCAACGACATCATATATATACACCCAACGTCATAAGTCCAAACGGGAACCTCGTATGGACAATCGACATTAAACCCTCAATAATAACATGTAACCGACAACATAGATTCCCTCAAAACCCCTAAATAATCAACAACATGTATATCATCGTTAACAAAATTAACTAGATATAATACGTCCCATCTATCACAATAAATTACCAACAATCTAAATCCATTCACCACACAATCAACGATGAACCTAAATCCCATTGAGAACATCAACAATAAACCAACAACAATAATCCCATATTCAACAACAATTAATCAAAAGTATAAATCCCCTCAAAACCATGAGTATCCAATGATATAAATCCCATCACCAACACGAACTAATTAATCAATAAAAGCCCACGGATAACAACAATTAACCCATCAATAACAAAGATTCATCAATTAATCCAAATCCCACTGACAACAACAATTCATCAACAAACTAAATCCCATCATTAACAATGTAAAACTAACAACATAAGTTTCTATATTAATCAATAAGTACCTTATTTTCCAAATCACATCTTCTCTTATTCATTATCTATATTATTACCAAGTTACATGTGGATTAAGCAAATTCCCAAAATCTCACTTACAAATCCATAAAGCACTATTTATATGAGTTACAAATGGGATTCACATGAAATTTTAACAATTTGAGGTGAATTCCAACATAAACATAAGAACTAATATCACAAATTCTAAATGATAGGTTATAATCATAATTCACTATTCATCCTTTCTAGATTTCCAAGATAAATAATATTTTAGGCCATCTTTAAATAATTAACACATTTCATTTGAAATTTAAATAATTTCATAACTTAATTATATAATCCACTTCTATAAATCATCACATGGTATAGGGGTTACACCAATTTAGTAACATATATTATTAACAGAAAAATAGTTCGGTTCATCTCTCCCGAATCCAAGTTCTAATCAATTTTAAATCAAATATTAATATAATTTAGGCAATACTTAATTCATAAAGAACTTAAAGAGATAGGTAGATTATTCTTGCATCAAATCAATATTTGAAATTTGGCTTGAAAAATTGATCTTTGCAAGACACATAAGATGTTGTAGGTTTTGTATAGAGAGAAAAGTGGGTTAAAAGAAATGAATCTCGTGCATAACATTATAAGGAAAACCGAAGTCTGAGATTCTCATGACTAGGTCGCAAGTGGTTTGTGCCCCTCCCTAGCCACGGTCGCACATGTTCACCCCGTGCGTGACCCTAATCCACAATCGTGCTAGGGAACCCCTCAAGGTCGCGATTCTCCCCCTTCCTAACTATCATTCTCCCTCTATCTTCCTTCTATTCTCAACTAAAATTCATACTTTACCATATAAGCAAATTAATTAGGCATAAATTCTTTCCATTTATACCCTTAATTTAGAGGCTTTTATCGCTCCGTAAAGTGTAATTCAAGTGGATTTATATCATATCTTTAATATTGACAAGTTCTAATGAGTACGTCGAGTTTCGTGTATGTTCTAACTATTTTGCAGGTGTTCAGTGTTTTAATTCGAGTTTCGTTCCAAAAGCTCCAAAGAAGAACAAGAATGAAAGGTTTCTCGAAAAGATGACAAGATGGAACCGAACCCAAGGGAAAAAAAAGAATCGAATCCATCCTGGGAAAGTTCCTGTAAAGAGTCAACAAGACAGAACCGAACCGAATGGAGGGAATAACGAACCGATCCTACATCTGGAAAACTTCATGTGAAGAGTCAACAAGATGGAACCGAACCGAAGTAGAGAAATAAAGAACCGATCCCATGCTCGAAGAATTCTCTGTAAAGGCTATCAAAGGCAGAACCGAACCGAACCCCTTAACAGGATCGGTTCTGTTCTCAATTATCCGAACTTATCCACTTGTAAAAATTAGAATCCTACTTGGTTCAAACTCTTTTATTTCGTAGAGAATAAATTGTAAGCTCCTCCAAACATTGAGGGGGGGCTTCTGATTCATTAGGGAAGCTTTGTAATCAGTTTTAGAGGAGAATAACATAAAAATCCTAGTTTTGATTCCAATTGCAATTGAAGTAAATTTCTTCCAATTCCTTCTTTTATTATTGCAGTAGCTCTTTTGTTAAGTAAGTATTAGTTATTCTCTTCATCTTCATTCAGTATTCAAAATGTTTTCTTTCATTCCAAAAGTGTTGTCTACAAGTTTTCATATATCAGGCTAGATTTCTAAGGTCGGGATGCATGAACTCAACCTGATGTGGTAGTTGCATGGGTATAAAATTAATCCTCTAAATTTAATGATTTGATTATGACCGTATTGCATAGAAACACGACAATTGTAGATCTTTGGATCTCGGTTGCTTCAGGATAACCTGGATGCTTCAGAATGCAATTCGAGTGTAAGTATCGCAACACCTATTTACTCGTTCTATGATTAGGTATGGTGCGGGCTTGAACCTCATATACGTAATGCTTGGCAGTACTAAATTTTGGGTCTAATTAATCACTTAAATTTACGATTAGTTTTATACTACCAATACACTAGGGTTGAGGGATTGTATTCCTGTCCTGCTTTCCTCATCATATAGTTCAAATTTTAATTCAAGTATCATCATTATTTCAAGTAATTTAGAACAGTTGCATTCCATTCATACTTTAGTTCATTAGTTAAACATTTTCAAAATTGCATATAATTGTAGGTATTTCACCATTCAAATCATCTTTCCTTCTCTTTATAGTTAGAGTTAGTGTTCCTTCGTCTGTCTAACGTCGTTACAACTCCGTTGTCCTATTTCCCTGAGGATAGATTACCCAACTTATCGGATTATTACTTGAGCGACAGGCTTGCACTTGAGCCTAGAGAGTATGCGCTTCTGGACACATTCTTAGTCGCGTCAAGTTTTTTGCACCGTTGTCGGGGACTTAGGTAGACTTAGGATTAGACCAAGTCAATCTAAAGCTTTGACCAAAAATTTAAAAAAATCCAAAAACATAAAAAAATTTAAAAGCGCAAAAATATTCCTCATTATCTCTCATAATCCTGTTAATGCAAAATTCTGAACTCACTCCAACTCCCCATAATACTCCAACCCACATTCACGAAAACCCGATAGTTGAGTATGATCCTGATAGCCCTCACACTCCAAACGTTACACAATTATGGGTTCCATCACCCACGCCTACACACACCCCGGCATCCCTCTTAGGACACACTTCAAAGCACGCTCCGAGTATACCGAGTGAGGACACAGAGTCTTTGAGTGAGAGAGACATGTCACAACACGGTAGTGAAGTCGTCGGTGAGGAAGAGGCCCCGTACCTCCCTTTGAGAGAGCTCTTATATCCCGAGAGCACTGTCACTCCGGGATGCATTTTACTCCCGTATAATGCAGGGCAATTTCTCTTTAGGAATGGGATGATCCAAATACTTCCCACTTACCATGGAATGGATTCATAAAATCCATATCTCCACATCATGGAGTTTGAGGAGGCGTGCGAGACCCTTTGAGATAAAACATGTATAAAAGATGTGATTGGCCTCAAACTCTTCCCTTTCTCGCTAAAGGATAAGGCTAAGACCTGGCTATGGTCTTTACCTCCAAACTCGATTTTATCTTGGAACGAGTTATAATCTAAATTTCTCAAGAAATTCTTTCCTACATATCGAACGAACTCCATTAAGGCTCAAATTCAAACATTCCAACAATAAAAAAATGAGTCGTTCGATCGATGTTACGAGCGTTTCAATGAGTTAGTCACGTCGTGCCCGCATCATGGACTTGATAAACTGTAAATCATTTCCTTCTTCCATAATGGGCTGAATATGAATTCCAAACAACTCGTTGAGACTATGTGTGATGGTCCCTTTGTCGAATTAGACACCAACGAGGCTAAGCTTCACCTGAGGTATGTCACTGAGACTACCCAATCTTGGGATACATATGACCCTAGTGCTCAAAATCAAACTCGTCAAGCGACCACCACTCTATCGGCATCTGGCCTATTTCACGTGGACATGAATGCTATAATGGACAGCCGACTCGATCTACTGGAGAAGGGAATGCGAGAATTATTGGAGGTATATGGAAGAGGACCAACTGGATCCATCCCAAATCCCATTGAGAAGGTGTGTGCGATTTGTGAGGCGGGTCATTCAATAGAGGAATGCCCGATAATACCCGCATACAAAGTGATACTTCGAGAACAAGTAAGTTGTATAGGAGGATTCAAGGGAAATTTCGATGCACCGCACGGGAATTCTTACAACCCTTCATAGAAAAATGATCATGGTTTTAGCTATGGGGAAAAACATGCTGCGATGAATCCTAATTCACATGTTGCCCCTCCTCCACCATCGCACTTTCAACAAGCTCCACACATGCAAGGACATGTGCAAGCACCACCACCTCAAGGGGCATATATCACTCCACCGTGGAGAAATCTCGAGGATAAGATGAACCAATTTATCAATACCCAGAATGCAAATAATTATAAGTATGATTGCATGATCAACGATATAAATGCAAATATTTCAAAGATACAATCATCGTTGAGTATCCAAGTGAAGGTCAAGTTTCCTGCCCAGGGCCAACGACCGCCCCATGGTCAAACTAGTGTTAGCTCCACCTCGACAGAATATCCGGAGCAATGTCAAGATGTGACCACTCTTCGTAGTGGGAGAGTCATTGATTTATCACCTCCCCCACACGATGCAACCAAAGACAAGTGGATTTCGCTTGGCACGAAAGAGGCCGAAGATGTCCCCTTGAAAGAGAGTAATAAAGAAGACACTAGTGAGCCCAAGGTAGTAGTGAAACCACCCACCATATCATCGTTTCCTCAAAGGCTGGTTCCTTCCCACAAAGGGAACCCCCGTTATGAAGTGCTAGACGTGCTAAAGAAAGTAAAACTAAATTTACCGTTCATCGATGTCATTAAGCAAATTCCTGCTTATGCCAAAGTCATCAAAGACTTGTTAACAGTGAAGAGGAAGATGAAGGTAAAGAAAAACGTATTTCTAGCACAGAACATGAGCTCCATTCTACTTAATGATCTCCCACCAAAATTCAAAGATCCCGGTGCATCCACCATTTCTCGCATCATTGGAGAAAATAAAATTGAAAAAGCCTTACTTGACATGGGAGCAAGTGTTAATATCCTCCCTTACGCCATCTATAGGCAACTAGATCCGGGCGACCTTAAGCCCAAAAAATCACTCTCCAGTTAGCAGATCGAACCGTGAAGATCCCAAGAGGTATAGTTGAGGATGTGATTGTTGTAGTTGACACTTTCTACTTTCTTCTAGACTTTATCATTTAGGACACGAAGCCCTCGTTCGCCTTGAGCAATCATGTTCCCATCATTCTCGGTTGCCCATTCTTAGCTACGGCTAACGCAATTATCAATACTCGCATTGGGCAGATGTAACTCACCTTTGGGAACATGACCTTAGAGACTAACATCTTCCATATAACCCAACATACGGGGGAAGAAGATGATCTTCACGCGGTGAGCTTAATCGATGAGATCGTAGAGGAGTACTTTGAGGAAAATTATTATGGAGATGCCCTAGGGTCCTGTTTAGTGTCGAGCCACAAGAGTAAGGGGACGTATACTGAATTCGAGAGGGAAGTTGAGGAGTTGAGAGAGTTACTTAATGAGAGAGCGTCGGACGAGGACGCGAGAGATATAAGTTGGGTTTCTCGATTCGAGGAGTTACCACCACGGGAGGCACGCATGGTTCCCTCCAGTGAACAATTTCTGACCCTCGAGTTGAAGAAACTACCCTCCCATATTAAATATGCATACCTAGGAGAGGATGAGACATTTCCTATTATTGTCTCCTCTAGCCTAGACGAAGAGCAGGATGGTAAACTGTTAAAAATTCTGAGGAAGCACCAAGGTGCTTTCGGTTGATGTATTGCTGATTTGAAAGGGATAAGTCCTTTGATTTGCACCCACAAGATTCATCTCGAAGATTATGTAAAGACCTCTAGAGAAATGCAAAGAAGGCTAAACCCCAATATGAAAGAAGTAGTGATAATCGAAATCATTAAGTTATTGGATGCCGGGATGATCTACCCAATCTCGAATAGCAAGTGGATGAGCCCTATCCAAGTTGCCCCGAAGAATTCAGGCATGACAGTGATTGAGAATGCTAAGGGAGAGCTAGTTCCCTAACGTACCACCACCGGTTGGCGCATTTGCATTGATTACCGGAAACTCAATGCGGGAACTAGAAAAGACCATTTCCCCTTGCCATTCATTGATCAGATGCTTGAGAGAGTAACGGGCCACCCTTACTATTGCTTTCTCGATGTTTATTCCGGATATAACCAAATTGAGGTAGATGTACTTGACCAAGAGAAAATGACCTTCACTTGCCCCTTTGGTATGTTTTCTTACAAACGTATGCCATTCGGTTTGTGTAATGCACCCGCGACCTTTCAAAGGTGCATGTTGAGTTTATTTAGAGACATGGTTGAGAGAGGACTTGAAGTATTCATGGATGACTTTAGCGTTTTTGGCACCTCTTTCGATCTTTTTCTGGCAAAGATGGAAAAAGTACTTGCTCGGTGTGTGGAGGAGAACTTAGTTCTAAATTGGGAGAAATGCCATTATATGGTCACTGAGGGAATAGTTCTTGGCCATATAGTTTCATCCAAAGGGATTGAAGCCGATAGAGCTACGATTGATGTCATAGCCGATCTACCCCCACCAAAATTGCTCAAAGACGTGCGCTCCTTCTTAGTCCACGTGGGGTTTTATAGACGGTTCATTAAGGAATTTAGCGCCATCGCTAGACCCTTAAGTAATCTCCTCATGAAGGACACCCCATTTGAGTGGACAGAAGCATGCCTAGCACTTTTGAAAAATTGAAAAACCATGTTTGTGTCCGCTCCCATCATGCAAGTTCCAGATTGGTCCTTACCATTCGCGCTTATGTGTGATGCTAGCGATAATGCAATATGGGCCATTTTGGGCCAAAGAAAAGACAAACAAGCTAATGTCATCTACTACGCTAGTCGGACTCTTACCGGACCATAACTCAATTACTCCACCACAGAGAAGGAGTTACTAGCGGTAGTTTTTTCTCTTGGCAAATTTTGGTCCTACCTTATCGGTTCTCCCATCACTTGCTTCACCAACAACGCGGCATTAAAATACCTACTGGCAAATAAAGACGCAAAGCCGTGCCTCATAAGGTGGATCCTACTCCTACAAGAGTTTAATCTCTCCATTACAGACAAAAAAGGAGTAGAAAATGTCATTGTCGACCACTTATCTCGTCTTTCTTCCGACGTACCTAATGATCCTAAACCCATAAATGAATATTTCTCGGATGAGAAACTTTTTGCCACCTCTTCTTTGCCCTGGTTTGCGGATATAGTGAACTATCTTGTCACGGGAGCCGTCTCTCCCGATTGGATACCGCAAGATAAGAAGAGGTTCATCACTTGGTCACGCATATTTTTATATGACGATCCTATCCTTTTTAAATATTGTGTCGACCAAATCATCCGATGATGTGTACCGGATGAGGAGATCCCAAAAGTCATCCAGTTCTGTCATTCGAAAGCTTGTGGAGGTCACTTTTCAATGAAAAAGATGATCGCTAAGATTCTTCAATGCGGCCTCTATTGGCCCACAATTTTTCGAGATGTGAATAATTGTTGCAAATCTTGCGATAGGTGTCAAAGGATGGGAGCGATTACCCGACGAGATATGATGCCATTAACCCCGATACACATTATTGAGATCTTTGACTTCTGGGGTATTGACTTCATGGGCCCTTTTCCCCATCTTTTGGTTTCCTATACATCCTGGTCGCAGTAGATTACGTTTCTAAATGGGTGGAAGCTATAGCTACCAAGATAAATGACAGCAAAGTGGTGATTAGGTTCCTACAGGAACACATACTTTCCCGCTTTGGTGCTCCGAAAGTAATAATTAGTCATAATGGCACGCACTTTTGCAACAAGCCATTCACGAAGCTCATGAGAAAGTATGGCACCGTTCATAAGGTTGGAACGACCTATTACCCACAAACGAATGGGCAGGCTGAATTAGCGAATCAGGAAATCAAGAACATTCTCGAAAAGACCGCCAACCCTAGTCGAAAAGATTGGTCACTTCGATTGAACGATTCACTATGGGCCTATCTTATCGCATACAAAAATCCACTCGGCATGTCCCCATTTCGCTTTGTGTATGGAAAACCTTGCCATCTTCCCATTGAATTAGAGCACAAGGCGTATTGGGCAATTAAGAAGTTGAATTATGACAGGGATAAAGCTGGTGAAGCTCGCAAGCTTCAACTAAACGAATTGGAAGAGATACGCAATAATGCATATGAGAACACAAAAATTTCCAAAGAAAGTATGAAACTCGCTTACGATAACATTATTCGACGCAAAGAGTTTCTTCCTGGACAAAAAGTGCTTCTCTATAACTCTCGACTTCATCTATTTCCGAGCAAATTGCGGTCCCGATGGTCTGGCCCGTTCGTTGTGAAGAATGTATTCCATCACGGAGCTGTGGAATTAGACGATTTAAAAGGGGGAAATACATTCAAGGTTAATGGACAATGCCTAAATCCATATCTAGAGACATGTGTGGAAGAAGTCGACATCGTTTGGTTGTCAGACCCCATTTACGGAGTCAAATGAGCTTGAAAGAGAGGTCATCGCACCCCCGACGCGTATGGGGTGATTTCTGGTATATAGTAGTTGTGCTTCGATATATTAGATTGAGTTTATAGGTAGCTTACGTGAGGTTAGGGTTAAGATCACACATTCCAACACACATTTCACGAGGACGTCGAGAAATCCAAGTGGGTAAATAAGTGAGAAAGTGTCCAGGAAGTCGAGAGGTTGGAATTCTAGTGTAGCAGGCTGAGAGAAGAGAGTTCTATTAAAGATGGAACCGAACTTGATCCCTAAACTGGATCGGTTCGGTTTGGAAAAATTGCAAAATAAAAAAATCACCAGAACCGAACCGAATCGCCCCTAAATCGAATCGGTTCGGATCCTGCGATTTTGCCCATGGTCTGCCTAAACGATAAGGCGAGCATTACCTTCCACATGGTGTGCGCCAACTTGCATCAAACCACCAATGACTCGGCGATGCACCCTCACCAAGCCACGCTCGTGTACGACCTTTTCGACCCCAATTTCACATAAAATTTAGCCCGTATGCTTTACGCTGATATCCTTTACGGGGCCTGGGAGGAAAAAGGTGTTGTACCCCTCCCGTATGCCCGCTTCATCACCTACCTCCTTGTCGACGCTGGTATACAGCCACCTAACGCCTTCCCATGCCTCCCGAATCCCATTGGGAAGGTATCCCGCACTCAGAGTGCCCAGTAAAGTGATGCCATTCTAGCAGCCCGAGAGGCGATTAATTTAGAGGCCGAGGAGGAAATCCCTGTTGAAGATCCCGTGGATGAGGACGTCGAGATGGGCGGAGCTGAAAAAGAAGAATACAATGAGGAAGATGATTCAGATTTCAAGCCACCGGGTGAGGATTTTGATAGGCGCCTTGCAGCGGTGGAATCCTGTTTTGACAGGTTCATCACCCAATACAACTGAGACCAAGCGGCCTACCAAAGGGATCAAGAGGCCTACCGGTGGAACACGAGCATGATGCATCAGCTCCAAGCCCACCTATACGAGCTCAACTTCGGTGGGCCGCCCATCACTTTCTTCTATGATCCCTACAATCCCAGCGCACCCGGGCCCTCAAATCCACCGCCCCAATGAAGCCATTGGCCATTTTTAGCTATTTGTGTGTGTTGTGGTTGTTGTTTACACAGTGTTGGTTGTGCGTTCTTCCTTACCCCTTGTAACTCAGTTGTTTTTTATCTATAAAAATTCAGCATTTATGTTTCATTTGTTTGTTTTATTTTCTCGCACTTTTAATTCGCTTTGAGTTAGATTTTAGTCCTTTTTGCTTGAGGACAATGCAAAAGTAGTTAGGGGGGGTCACGAGTGCGTTTTTCTAAAACTTCACAAATTTTCAAAAATGCCCAGAAATTTCAAAAAAATCATAAAATCTAGAAAAACACAAAAATATTTTTTGTTCAAAATAAATAAAAATTGGAATTCAAAATTTTCAAAAATATCATTAAAAGTCGGTTTAAAGTCTCAAATTGTAAAAACACATTACACAAAGCCGGAATTGACCAAAGATGGAAATTGAGCGAACATAGGCGACTTAACGAATAAGTGTGGAGATTAACTCCCCCGGTGAGATTCGAGCATTTCATCTTTGTGAAATTTATAAATCAATCCGAGTTAATTGTTAACTCAAAAGTTCTTTTCAGCGTCTAATAAATCGTCAAAGATCTCAATGCTTTCACTTTGATCGGTTATGGAAAATGTGTGTGATATTGCCTTGAAAAACGTGATAAATTTGATCTCTAAACTTAATTCGTCTCGAAACGCATATGGTAACGCAATTAGTATTTTTGACAATGAAGTAGGCATTCGTTTGTCACCCAAAAATATTGGCCAGAAAAAGTAGTGAAAAATTATCCCTTTTATAACCCAAATTGAGCCGAATAAATTTTTTCCTTTCGTTTGACAACCGGAAAAACCCCAACTGGCCCGGAATTGTGAAAAAGAGACAATCCCAGAAATTAAGTCCGAAAAGTGCAGAAAAAGAGTCAAGAAAAAATAGCTATGCTTAATAAAAATAGCAAGAAAAGAAAAGCGTGAAAAATAGAAAAAAAAATTAGAAAAAGAAGAAAAAAATGAGCAAAAGCCCGAAAATGCACTAACGGACATCATAAGAAAACTTTCCAATTCCAGATTTCCCTTTCCACTCTCATATTACCCAATACACCGTTAGCCCGAAAAAGTCCTAACCGAGTCCAAAATTACGAAGTTGATTACCGCGTGGAGAGCTAAAACACAAAAAGATAATAAAAGAGATCAAAGATACTAATTAGAGGCGATGTTCTCGTTTTCTTATATCCGTAATCCAATGATAAGACTGGTTACCATAAATTTTCGTCTTTCTACTTGTATGCGTGAACTTGGTTCCACTACATTTAATCTTTACAAATCGCATATACCGAGAGACAAGCCACATTCCGAGTGATTAGTTTGTGAGAGCATTCCGTGAGATTTTGAAATCAAAATGAATTTTCGGATAAGTAACGCAATGGTCAATCGGTGGAAATTCGCAGTTAAATCTTCGGCTTCACATACGCACACTATGAATTGAGACTCTTGGACATGATTTGATGATGAATATTTTCTGAAAAAGTTTGAATTATACAATTTTTGCGTATTTTGAGTTTTCTTAGAGTCGAATTTTGTGGGTATATTCTCTGCAAACCCTCATGAGACACAACTCATCCTACTAGGGTGACCTAGGGGTTTAAAGGTTTGTTGAATACGCTAAATGCAATTGCTCGCCTGCGAAAGAGGTATTCTATCCCATTTTAGAGGTAGACCATGTTTTTATTCTTTTACATTGCTCGGGACGATCAAAGTTCTAAGTTAGGGGGGTTTGATTAGGCATAAATTCTTCCCATTTATCCCCTTAATTTAGAGGCTTTTATCACTCCGCAAAGTGTAATTCAAGTGGATTTATATCATATCTTTGATATTGACAAGTTCTAACGAGTACGCCGAGTTTCGTGTATGTTCCAACTATTTCGTAGGTGTTCAGTGTTTTAATCCGAGTTCCGTACCAAAAGCTCCAAATAATAAAAAGAAGGAAAGGTTTCTGCAAAAGATGACAAGATGGAACCGAACCCAAGGGAAAGAAAAAGAACAGAATCCATCCTGGGAAAGTTCCTGTAAAGAATCAATAAGACAGAACCGAACCGAAGGGAGGGAATAACGAACCGATCATACACCTGGAAAACTTCCTGTGAAGAGTCAATAAGATGGAACCGAATCGAAGTAGGTAAATAAAGAACCAATCCCATGCTCGAAGAATTCTCTGTAAAGGCTATCAAAGACATAACCGAACCGAACCCCTTAATAGGATTGGTTCTGTTCTCGATTATCCGAACTTATCCACTTGTAAAAATTAGAATCCTACTTGGTTCAAACTCTTTTAATTCGTAGAGAATAAATTGTAAACTCCTCCCAACATTGAGGGGGGGATTCTGTTTTTTTAGGGAAGCTTTGTAATCAGTTTTAGAGGAGAATAACATAAAAACCCTAGTTTTGATTCCAGTTGGAATTGAAGTAAATTTCTTCCAATTCCTTATTTTATTATTGCAGTAGTTCTTTTGTTAAGTAAGTATTGGTTATTCTCTTCATCTTCATTCAGTTTTCAAAATGTTTTCTTTCATTCCAAAAGTGTTGTCTACAATTTTTCATATGTCAGGCTAGATTTCTAAGGTCGGGATGCATGAACTCAACCTGATGTGGTAGTTGCATGTGTATAAAATTAATTCTCTAAATTTAATGATTTGATTATGACCATATTGTATAGAAACACGACAATCGTAGATCTGTGTATCTCGTTTTCTTCATGGTAACCAGGATGCTTCAGAATGTAATTTGAGTGTAACTATCGCAATATCGATTTACTCATCCTCTGATTAGGTATGGTGCGGGCTTGAACCTCATATACGTAATGCTTGGGAGTACTAAATTCTGGGTCTAATTAATCACTTAAATTTACGATTAGTTTTATACCATCAATACACAAGGGTTGAGGGATTGTATTCCCGTCCTGCTTTCCTCATCATATAGTTCGAATTTTAATTCAATCATCATCAGTATTTCAAGTAATTTAGAACAGTTGCATTCGATTCATACTTTAGTTCATTAGTTAAACATTTTCAAAATTGCATATAGTTGTAGATATTTCACCATTCAAATCATCTTTTCCTTTTCTTTAGAGTCAGAGTTAGGGTTCCTTCGTCTGTCCAACGTCATTACAACTCCGTTGTCCTATTTCCCTGAGGATCGGTTACCCGACTTATCGGATTATTACTTGAGCGAGAGGCTTGCACTTGAGCCTAGAGATTATGCACTTCTAAGACACATTCTTAGTCGCGTCACAAATCAAACACTAGCAAACCCTAACGTGGTCACCAAGACATACCAAAAGACATTCTCGCCCCAAGGTTTATATATATGTGGGTGTGGGTGTAGGTGTGTGTGTGGTGTGTGTGTGTGTGTGTGTGTGTATTCCAAATAATTTTACTTGTTAATACATATAATGTACTATCTACCAAACATTTATAATATTTGTAATAAAATAACTACATGAGTAGAGCCAAATCAATCGAAATACTTTATTTTCTGCAATACAATAATGTAAGGTGGATAATGGGAAACTTGTAGGGGATGATATAATAATTATATAACAATAAAAACATATTTACACATGAGTTTCTGAAATTATTGGTGGTTATCTTCAAAATTATGAAGCATGTGCTGGAATTGGAGCATAGATATATATGCCAGAAAATCACATACCTAAATTCCTACTACAAATCTATAGTCAGATATCACTTACTTTTCATTGAGTAAAAAATGAAAATATATATAGTATAAACGCCACTATTCTAGGAAACTAATTTGACATGAAATCAGGAAACAAACTTTAAAAATAGGGCCAAACTAACAATTGTTACAGATTTACATGTTGTAAAGTCCCAGATTTAAAGGGAGGGAAATTCCCTATTTACCGAGCCAACAGAATCCATAAGGATTTGTGAAAACTTCCCCCTTAAGCTAGTGAATAGAAGTCTTCCATTCCCAGCTTTCTTATAATATGTTGAAAAAGGTGACTCAGTAGTTCTTTAGTGAGGGTGTATGTAAGTTGCCCATTTGTTAAGACATGAGGAGTACAAATTAAGCGGCTTTCCATGTTTTCCTTGATGAAGTGTCAATATATTTCCACATGATTTGTGCGATCATGTTTTACTGGATTGTGATCTATATTGATTGTTGACTTGTTATCGTAGTACAACTTCGTACTTCCTTCCCACTTGACTCCTAAATCTTCCAAGATAATCTTTAGCCACAAGAATTCACAAATTCCATGTTCCATAGCTTTGAATTATGCTTCAGCGCTTGATCAAGTTACCAAATTTCCTCCTATAAAGGTATAATAACTAGATGTTGACCTGTGGTCCATAACCTATCCACCCCAATCTGCATCTGTATAGGCTTCTAGACTTAGCTCCCCGTTATTCTTGAAGAGGATGCCTTTCCCAATGGTAGATTTCAAGTATTTTAGGATTCAGTTAACAACTTATAAGTGGGAATTCTTTGGAGAGTGAATGAACTTGGTGACTACACTCACAACATAAGCAATGTTAGGTCTCGTGTCGTATAAGTAAATGATTTTCCTAACTAACCTTTGATATTTCAATAAATATATCATTACACCTTCTATAGAGTCTTGTAGTTTGTGATTCTACCCAATAGGACTACCAAAGGGCTTGCAACCGATCAAACTTGTCTCTTTAAGGATGTCAATTATATATTTATGTTCGAAAATAAAGATACCATTTCGAGAGTATGCTACTTCAATTCCTAGGAAAATATTTAAGTTTTCCCAATTCTTTTATTTTAAATTCTTTCACCAACTACTTCTAGAGTTTCCCAATTTCTTTAAAGTCATCTCCAATTACAATAATATCATCAATATAAAAAATCATGACTGTAACTTTACCAATTTTTTATTGCTTGATAAAGAGTGTATAATCACCTTCGCTCCGATTGAAATTCATCTTCTTCATTACACTAATAAATCTCCCAAACCATGCTCTAAGGGACTATTTTAAGCCATATAGGCCTTTTTTAACCTACACACACTGTTATTTTTAAAGTTTTCAGTGAAACCTAAACGTACCTCTATGTATACTTCTTTCTCTAAGTCACCATGCAAATATGCACTCTTAACATGAAATTGATGCAAGGACCATCCAATATTAGCTGCTAAAGATAACAATACGCTAATAGTGTTCATTTTTGCAACTTAAGATAGTTTACAGAATATGTCTGAGTGTAGCCTTTGGCCACAAGCCTAGTTTTATATCTTTCTAAGATTCCATCAGTTATATACTTCACGGTTATGGAAAGAGTCTATAGAATGAGATAAAGTTTGCTATGGGTTGTTGAGTAATTTTTCGTGTTTCTTTCCTAAGTGAAATTGGTATATCAAAGGTCAATAAGATCAAGTTGTGAATTAATAGGCATTTTATGTGTGTAATTTTGAGATAGAGAATGATTTTTAATACTTGTTATAGTTCCATCTTCTTGGGCTTGCACCGGTTCAGGTTTAGACTTTTCCCTTCTTGAATACACTTGTAATGGCGAGGTGGTGGCCTCACTACCTATTTTCTCATCTGAAATTTTTTCGATTTTAGCTAGACACAAGGATGTTTATGCTGGGAAAAGAGAACCGACAAGAGGGATAGGTGGTTTAAGAAGTGAAATGTCAAAATTATTGAAAATCTAGTCTGAAATTAAACTTATCGTCCAATAAATGTTCCCCTAAAGATAAGTTTCACTAACAAGGACTTGTTTTCAACAAAGGTAACATCGTTAGATATTAAGATTTTTTTTTAACTCTGCTATATATCCCTTGGGTTGAGGAATAACCAAGGAAGACATAATTAAGGGCTCTCGGATCCAATTTACCCCTCTTTTGTGCATAAATTTAAATATAGGAGACACAATCGAATATTATTAGTGGTAATTGGGTAGACATAATGAACTCAAGGTAAAAATTATGAAAGGGAATTGACGGGATTTTACTACCCAATACTCTTGAAGGTGGTCGGTTTAGCAGATGAGCTGCACACAATACAATTTCCCCCAATAGGATTTAGGCATCTGCTTCTCAAATAAAAAGGCTCCGGTTATTTCAAGAAGGTGGTGTTTTTTCGTTCTAAAACCTTGTTATGTTGTGGAGTATCCGTATATGAAGATTGGTTTATAATCTTTTCCCTTTGAGAAAATGGTGAAAGAATTTGGTTAAAGTATTCTCTCTCATTATCTGGCCGAATATTTTTAATTTGAACACCAAACCGATGTTGAATCATTTTAAGAAATATAGGGATATATAGAACTAACATCATATTTTTTTTCATAAGAAACAACCAGGTAACACAAGTACAATCATCAATAAAAGAAATAACGTAACAATCTCCAGTAATATTTCGAATCTTAAAAGCCCCCCCCCCCCCCCCCCCCACATCAGTATGAATCAAAGAGAAGGGATGTACATATTTATTATTACTCAATGGAAATGAAACATGACGATGTTTGAAAAACTGACATACTTCATAATGAAAAGACTTATCATCCAAATTACGAAATAAAACTGGAAACGTAGTCTTTAATACATAGAAAGAAGGATGCCCTATACGAAAGTGATGAAGCCAAATTTGTGCGTTATTTGGTGAGAATTTTCTAAGAAGAAATATAAATGACCACTATACTTGCCATCAAAGGTATCCAAAAAGTAGAGTTAATCCTTATCTTTAGCAAGTCCAATCGCCCCCCCCCCCCCCCCCCCCCAATAATAAGCTCCTAAAATATAAAATGATTGGAAAAAAATTGTCACTTAGGTCTTTAGTAATCTGATGTATAGATAAAGTATGTACGAAAAGTTTAGGCACATGAAGAACAGGTTTTCAATCAAGAGAAGGTATGAGATTAATGGTTCCTTTTCCCACCATGAATGGAAGATTTCCTTCAGCAACTCAAATATTTTGGTTTCTAGGGCATGGGGTGTATGTTGTGAAACAATGAGAAGAGTTGGTCGTGTGGTTTATGGCATTTGAGTCTATTACCCAGGTTTCATGATAAATTGAAGATCTTTGAAACACTAAGGGCTTTAGATAATGAATACTTGCCTGAGTGTTCCAATGATCATGAGCCAACATATTTGTCAAGTGAAGTGAGAAGGCTCCGAAGTTTCTCACTTTCCTCATTTTTATTATACTGATCTTTGAGTTGCTGCTACTTGAGTCTTGGCCCGGTTTATCATCAATATGGGCAATATTTTCTTGGATGCCTACCGTTATTGGTTGTTTTTTATGCCAAATGATATTTTTCCCTTCAATTTTCGACACATTTCCTTATTATGCCTTGGTTTCTTACAATAGTTGCACCAGAGGTCCTCTTTATTGATTGATGGCCTATAAGTCTCACTTATGTTCTCATTGTTTGAGTTAAATCCATTGAATTTATTTGGAGATGGTTTCTTAACCACATCCAGGGAAGATCGTCATCAATAGGAGTGTCCAACATCACATTCCTCCTTCCCTCTTCCGTGCATATGATGGAAAATATCTCATTTAATAAGATAAAGCTTCTTTTCCAAGCACTTGTACACGAATTTGGTCAAATTCCACATTGAGTCCAGCCAAGAACTCATAAATTCTTTCTCTTTCAACAAATTGTAACATCATAGTGGCATCATCACAACACTTCATTTTAATGTTTTGATAGTTGTCTAGTTCATGCATAAGCATTTCAAAGTGTTATAGTACTCGGTAACAGACTTTGTACCTTGTTTTGTGGAGCGAATCTTGGTTTTAGTCTCATAAATCAAGGTCGCCTCCTTAACTTTAGAGTAGGTCTGCTTCACGGTATCCCATGTTTTTGGCAGCTGTAAAAAACATACATGTTCCACCTAGCTTTGGTTGCATTGAATTCCAGAGCCATGACATAATTGAGGAGTATTCCACATCCCAAGCCTCAAACTTTATATCATCTTTACTCAGCACAAGACCAATAAGGTGATTCAGTTTTCCCTTACCCTTAACAAACATCCTTACCCATTAGGATCATATTCGATAATTTCTTCCATTGAGTCGGTATGATGGCCGTAGGTTTTTATATTCCCCATATGAGGTCTGGATAAGTTGGTTTGACTCAGTGTTGGTTGGAGCAGTTATTTTGGATGTGAGAGACATTGTGAAAATTTTTTAGGTAGAGATTGGAGTGTTTGAAGGCAGTAGATGGCCAAAGATTACAGGCAATGATGGGCAATAGATATTCTGCAATCAATAATTAGGATTGTGTAGAAAAAGATATCCAGGTATAGAAAAAATTGGGAGGGAATACAAAAGAGAAATCCTTAGGCTCTAATACCATATAGTTGAATATCACTTACTTTTCATTGAGTAAAAAATGAAAATATATAGAGTACAAATGCCAATATTCTATAAAACTAATTTAACATGAAATATGGAAACAAACTCTAAAAAGTAGGGCCTAAGTAATGGTTGTTACATATTTACATGTTGTATGATCCTAGATTTAAAGGGAGGAAATTCCCTGTTTATCGAGTCAACAAAATCCATAAGGATTCGTCAACAAAATCAATAACTTGTAAGTAAAAACTCATAACCCCGAAAGTAGTATTGATGTAACCAAGTTGGTACATGCTTAAAGAAAAGTTGAACAGCATTGCTATGCTCCCTTTAATGTAGAACACATTATTGATATGTTTAGTAAAAGATAATTAGTATCTTTGTGAGAAGAGTGTTTCAATGTCTCTCACTTTCATTTTCTTCATCCTTACCAAAAAAAAAAAATAATTGCTTCATCCTTGCATACAATTGAATTTGCATGTTAATTAGATGTTGGGTGACTTATATATGTAAATTACACCACGGTAGTATTTTGCTTCTAATGCCACTTACTCTTGTTTGCATATCATATCTTGAAATTTTTGTTATAATTCTGTACATATTTACTTGGGCCGTATGTTGCATATAACATCGCATGGGTGGCTTGATGAAATACTTTTTTGAAATTAAATTTTGATGATTATCCCTAGTGGTCGTAGCCCTACAAAAGATTGGAGAATGAGTTTATGTATAAAAATTGAGTTGTATGGAATGTAGTCATGTTGCTTCTTTAGTTCAAGTAATGAAATTGGTTGCTAACAAATAAAAATATAAAAATATGATTTCTTCGTAAATAAAAAAAACGTATGAAGTAACCACCATTTCCTATGAAGCCTACGAATCTATGAAATAAATAAAAAAAACTTTCAATTAAAACGCTATAAGAAATCTTCCCCACAATTAAATGTTAAGTCCATGTCATAACTCAATGTTAGGTAAAAAAAAGTTTTCAAAAATAAAGAAAGAAACATGAATTTCTCACTAAATTCTCTCCAGGGCACTAATCCAAACCTCAATTGTTAATAGTGATCATATACAATTACCTGAAAGAAAGTACTGTTAAATTATATAAACTACGTCCATCAGATTTATTCGGGTAAGTTAATAAATATTCATTTAGCATTTGTTTATATAAAAATAGCAGTCACTTATCTTCTTGTCCACAGTCTAGAATAAAACAAAACTAAACTAAACAAAAAGTAAATCCAATAGTTAAAAGCATGAACACCAAGGAAAATAGGTAAGCTACCTCAAGGCTAAAACAAATTAGGATCTTCAATGAGCAATACCTCCTTGTCCATAGTCCATAATAAAACCCAACAAAAAGTTCTCCATTAGTTAACGTGTACGCCACAAAAAAATTAGATAAGCTATCGCAAGGCTAAAATTATAATCTCTTAATTTACTTAAGTTGTCTTCATTTCAAATTATGATCCCCTTACATCTCCATCTCCACAGCTACTTCAATCTAGAACACAACCAAACAAAAGCCAATCCATTATTGAGAATCTTGTAAACAAATAGGAACCAGACATAAATAACAATTCAAATCATAACTGGAAAGAAATTTTTTGAAAGTTGATTTGCAACATCATCAGGTTGAGGAGGAAAAGCACACAAATTCAACAAAACAACAATAATACATGTTTTCGATACCTAAAAAAACTTATAACGGTCATAAGTGAAATCAAGCATGTAATAACTTTAATAAGCACCAAACTATAAGAACTTGAATAATGTTGTTTGTACCATTAAGGTTCAACACATTAAGCATTTACAAAAATAGATTCAGATTGAATGATTTCTACAAAACCCTTTAAAATTGAAATAAAAATTATAATAGAAAATAAAAAGGAACTAATAAAATAACAAAACTCATTGAGAATGATAATGAGAATGTGTGAGGATTTTTAGTAAAACTATACATTACGAATATGAATTTTCACAAACATATTAGTTATGCGTTGGGAAAATAAGTGAATAACCAAGGAAAAGCTGTACAGATTCATTTGCCAACTAAAAAACACTAACACATTATCCAAGGGATAAATCGCATATTTTGAATGCACGAGGCAAGTCCCTAGAGTCACTTCAATGCATTGAGTACAGCAGCTCATAGCTGTGATACATGGACTATTCAATTCTCCTAAACGCACCTGTCTCTAGTAGCCCTTCCTTCCCCATCCCCAAGTTTGGTTTGGCTCGATCTGTCTTATGGATTGAGTTGTTCTTGTAGAGACAGTGTGAGACATTAGCGGTGGTGGATTTTTATTTTTGGCATCTTGATTAGTGGATGGTTTGGATTTTCAATTTAAGGTTGTTTTTGGGTACCAATTTCTGGAGATGGTGGAGGTGAGTGCAGTGGAGGTGGTGGAGGTTGCGCGTTAGGTGGTGGAGGCTATGTGAGGCAGTGGTGGGAATGATTTGAATTTTCAGTGGTATTCAAAATTGTGATTCATTTTTTTGGGTATACGCTTTAGGTTTCTTACTTTTGAACAATTAATATATGGTTTTCAAAGGTAAAAAAATACGATTTTCATTTCTATTTGTTGGGGCGGTGGAGAACGAGAAGGGTTAATGATATTCAATGTAATTAATAGTTCTTCTAGAGGCAGTGGTGGTGGTGTTAGCCAATGGAGGTGGTGTGGGAATCACAGAGGACGTGGAATTGGTGTCACAGTGGTGGAGAGGGCAGTGGTGGCGTGAAGAATTGTGGTGTGAGTGCGGTGAAAAGAAAGGGGGTGTAATTTATATTTTGATAAATTTAATTTAAAACATTTAAGGGGTGATTTTTTAATTAGTTAATTGTATTTAGCCATATGGCATTCACTTAGGACGGATGCCACATCAACCATCTTTGTGTGTCCAGTCATCAATTCCATCAATTCCCCATACTAAAGTTTAACGGAGGTTTAACATTGGAAAACTTTTAAACGTTAGGATTAACATTACAATTTTCAAAAAAATTGGACTAAATTTCAAAATGACCCAAAACATCATGCCCAAATTTGAAATTAACACTGTATTTTGGGTGTTATTATTCTCACCCAACTTTTCTTTCTACACCCCCCTAAAAATCTTTAAAAGTTTAATAAAGGTGGGGGTTCAAGAAAGAATTGTGGTTTAAATAAAAATACACATTTAAATACATCATCATTCTGAAATTTAAAAGTATATTCATATAGTTAAAGAGTGTTTGCCAGTATTAGCTTTGGTTAAAACATTTGGCTATCTATACGTATTCCATCTCTCTTTATCTCACTGAATATAAAAGCAGATTTTGATTTTATTAGAGAATTAAGGTCAAAGTCATGTTCCTTCCTATATTTAGATTTATAAGACAGTGATTTTCAAGTTTATAAATCTAGTCCTTATGGTACAATAACATTTATTTATGTGATCCCTTTAGAGTTAGGAGTACACAAAAAAAATAATTTTATTTGTTTTAGTTAAAAAGGTATTTATATTTATACCCTTAGTCATACTCATTTAAACTCATTTTAAAAATAAACACATAACCCCACCCACCGGAATCCTCGTTGAAACGTCGAAATCCTCAATGGAGATCGGCGAAATTCTCGCCGGATTGTTTCTCTCTCCTCATTTCTCTTTCTCTTCGCCTATTTCATTCATTTTTTTGGTTCGCGCTAGAGGCACCATTGCCAGCGCCGGGGAAGAAGATTTTTAGCTGAAAAAATATAGTGTTCACAAAAAAATGAAGTTCTCGCCAGAAAAATGGAGGTTTTAGTGAAATATCGAATTTATCGATTTCGATTTTTTTGTCAAAACATATCAAATATGGGTGTTGTTGAATAGATCTCGACGAATAAATTTCAAATATATAAATTTTGTGAATTTTGGATTTGTAGATTTAAAGTTATGGATTTTTAAAATTTTGATGGTTTTTTTTTGTATGAATTGCCAAATGGTATATTGATAATTTTTCATGATCTTTTTAGCACAAGGACTAAATTTATAAAATTATGTGAAGTGTCGTATCTTTATACCTTTTGTTAAATTGGGCATTTCTCCAAAACACCATTTTTTTATTCAATTGAATTAAAAAAAGGACAGCACTAGGTCTTAATCTTCCTTTTCTTTTTACTTTTTGAGTTGTCAGCAACCCCCCAAAAAAAGTGAGTTTGCTTCTTTCATCTTACATGTTACTAACAAAGCATTTACGATTCTATATTTGAACCCATGCCAAAAAAAATGAAGAAAGAACACCAGTGCAGTTGTGCAAGTTATGTGGTAGTATACATCAAGAAAGCAACTAGACAGAAACTTTGAGAAAATCTGAATAATTTACTAGCCAATTTAAATTTCTTGAAGTTGGAGTTCATCAAAATCTCGAAGCAGATAAATCAAAATCATTAAAGAATCAGTTCAAGTAAAAAATTATCAACTTAAAACATAATAGATATCTAGAAATGACTAAACTTACTTTACAACCTTTAACTGCACAAGCTGCAGCGCAGAGGATGTCGTTATCACCTAAATAACCACCCCCAACCCTGGAAGAACCCCACTACCCTACCCAACCCAACCCAACCACTGGAAGAACCCCCGAACCAGCATAAGCCACCCACATCCCCATAACCCACCACAACCCTCACATCACCCCCCACCAACTACAACCCACCCAGTGGTATCATAGTCTGGTTCACTCTTGATAGTTTGTGTATTGATCACCATGAATGACGATTGGACTGGACTCTGGTTGGATTAGCACCGAGTGTGTTGTGCTTATCTATCATAGTTTGTCGCCGACAACCCACGCAGATCTGTAGCCACCCACGGACATCCACAGCCCCTACTAGTACCTTTGCACATAATCCAAAACCAAGTTCTCCAAATCATATGCCTCAAAATACCATCTGACCAGCGACCCCTCGTAATGAATGTGAGGCCCCCTATCACCTCCTATGGTGGCCTTCGATGTAGCAAGGATTTCCCCCAACCCATTTACGGTGAGGCAAGGAAGAAGGGAGGGCATGCGATGCCACGTTTGGTGACTTCCACCAGAAGAATCAAGTGTTTAGGGAAGTTAGTGATGGAGTGGATTGCCTCTTCAAGGATTGCTTGGAGAAGACACAAGCAAAAGCGAAAATTTTGGATCACCCACCCATTCCTATAACCTATTTACACACCAATGACACATTAACCCACTAAACAATACATTCGTCTTATTGCCCTACGACAAACCAACTTCCCAACGAAAAAGGCCTACGTGGTCCGCCCACTTTGCAAAATTACAAACCTACCCCCTGATCTTTTCGCTAAATTCCATTTTACATTCCCTCTACTTGCCATATTACAAACCTATTTAGACAACAATGACCCATTAACCCACTTTGCAAAATGACAAAGGAGACAGGAATGATATGGGCAAGATCTTGAAATATTTTTGGGGAAAGTCCAAGAGTGGGAATAAGAAGGTTCCAATTGTTACGAGGAAGCACATGGATAAGCGTATGAGATTACCACGGTGTCTGGTACAAATAATGTTGTTGGAAAGTCCAAGAGTGTGATGGTGTGGTGCTATACTGCAAGTCCCAGTAGTCAGAGATCGTAGAGTGCAATTGCAGAATTTGTTTGACTAAACTACATGCAACCATTGCCGAACTCACCACTATCTCACAGGCCGATTACGGTTAAGATTTGGATCCAAGATTTGAGAAGGCCCCGGGGGGGGGGGGGGGGGCTAAGGCTTTATCTCAACTATGGTCCAAAGTATCGACCGAGTTGACTCAGTCTCGAGGATGGCCGAACCGATTCCGTGCCACGATTCAAAAATAAATTGAATCTGTTAAATCTCGCAATATCTGGACATTTCCTAAATATTAGCTGATATCTCGGCCGAGTCCGAGATATTGGGCGAGATATGGTTTTTTGGCCCAAAAAAATATAAAAGAAGAAAGAATCGATGTGTCCGGAGATTAGAGGAGAAAACGATGGAGTTTGAGTGATGAGCCATAAGTGGCAAACAAAATGTATTTGGATTTCTTCCGCGAATGCAAAAAAAAAAAGTTAAACAAGAAATAACCTAGTTGGTTCACCATCATCAAACCTTCTTCGCCGCCTTCAAATTCACATAAACCTCCGTCCAAACCGGACGCAAACAAAGTCTCTTGCAACCCTTCTACTCCATCGGTAGTTTATCTATCAAAAATAGGGCTGGAACAAATGTTTGGGAACGGGAGGGGAGGTTTTTTTTTGGGGGAACGAGGTTTTCTTGGAATGAGGGTTTCTTTTTTTGGAACGAAATGTTTTATGGATCTAGATTCTGTTGTGCGTTAAAAAAAGGGTACTCATGCTTTTTTACTAACGGTAGTTGTGTTTTTTAACAAATAAAAGAAATAACATTTGTATACAATGTTTTAATATGCGCGAGGCGTAGCTGGGGGGTTTTTGTCTCTGTGAGGTGAGACGGACCGAGGTGTAAGCCTCAACTTTTTTCCATAAAAATCACTAAAAATTATATAAAAATAGTAATTAAACGAGGAACAAAATATGTATAGCAAAAAAAAGAAAGACATCTCTCTCTCTCTCTCTCTCTCTCTCTCTCTATATATATATATATATATATATATATATATATATATATATATATATATATATATATATATTATACAGAAAAGTCTCCTGTAAGAACTCCTTATGGTACTGACCCTGGTACATACCATTTTTTTAAAATAGTAAAAAAATGAATTTTTTGTTGAAACTTCATTGATTTGATCTCCACGTTGAGAAGAAGTTCTCTAATTTTTTTCGTCAAAAAATTCAATAAAAAAACCGTTGAGATGAGGTGATATGTAAAAAAATGATATAAATATGCATTTTCAACTGTTAAAATGTTAGGTCGGCGCCAGCCGCTTTATTGATTGAATTTTTTGATAAAACTTCATGGATATGATCTTCTCACTATCGAGATCATATCCATGAAGTTTCATAAAAAAATTCAATCAAAAAGTGGGTGAGATGATCGTCAACATTTCAACGGTCAAAAATGCATATTTATACAATTTTTTTACACATCACCTCATCTTAACGGTTTTTTTCTCCAATTTTTTAATGAAAAAAATTGGAGACGATCTTCCTACCATGGAGATCATATTCATGAAGTTTCATCAAAAAATTCATTTCTTTACTATTTTAAAAAAATGGTATGTACCGGGGTCTGCACCATAAGGAGTCCTTACAGGAAATGACCTCTCTCTCTCTCTCTCTCTCTCTCTCTCTCTCTCTCTCTCTCTCTCTCTCACTATATATATATATATATCAGGAAAAAAAGTCACAAAAAACTCAATATATATATATATATAGTATATATAAGTCGGAATATATAAAAAACAGCAACTTTTGAAAAAAAAGTCATTTTAAAGTAAATTTATAATATAAAACAAATTTTATAAACAAACAGTGGATAAACAAAGTTTTTACGGAAAAAAAACTAAAATACAAAAAAAAAACAGCAACCTCTGGAAAAAACAGTCATTTTAAAGTAAATTTATAATATAAAACAAATTTATAAAAAAACATTGAAGAAAACAAAGTGTTTACGGAAAAAAAATTAACTTTCAAGCACTTATATAGATCGTAATGTAAAATTAATAATGTTACGTTGATCAAAAAGTCAAAAGAGTGGAGGAAAATGACCGGAAAAGAGGAGAAGAAAATATCAGACCGTATAGCAGGAGAAATAGGGCTTACGAGTGAGAGGAGGTAAATGAATTAGAAAAAGGGGTTTTGGTTAAAAATAGGACTTACGGTTTTAACCAAACACTTTTTTTTTACCCCGAATACAAGAGGCGTATGCCTCTGCGCCTCGCTCCGTTTCGCCTTGAGGCGTAGTGCCTCAGCGACTTAAGGCGTAAGCCTCAGTTAAACACCTAGAGGCGTAAGCCTCAAGGCCTTCTGCCCCCGCCTCGCCTCGAGGCGCGCCTCATTCCGCCTTTTAAAACATTGTTTGTATATTCCATTTTATAAACTAACTTTCTTAAAAACAATAACATTCATATCCTCTTTTTTAAAAAGATAACATTTGTGAAAAAAATAACCTTCATATCATTTTTTTTAAATAACATCCTTATCCTTTTTTCAAAAAATTACATTTGTAAAAAAGATAACATTTGTATCCTATTTAAGAAAAAATAACTTTCGTATCTTCTTCTTTAAAAAAAAACATTCATATCCTTCCTTTATAAAATAACAACATTTGTAAAAAAGATAACATTTGTATATTCCTTTTAAAGAAAATGTCATTCATATCCTCTTTAAAAAAAATAACATTTGTATAAAAAAATTACATTCATATCAATTTTTTTAAATAACATCCATATCCTTTTTTAAAAAATATTTGTAAAAAAGATAACATTTGTATTCTATTTAAAAAAAATAACATTCATATCATTTAAAAAAAATACATTTCCCTTTTTAAAAAAAATATCATTCATATCATCTTTAAAAAAAATAATATTCATATCCTTTTTTTAAAGATAATAACATGTGTAAAAAAATAAAACATTTGTATTCTCTTTTTTTTTTTTTAAAATAACATTCATATCATCTTAAAAAAAATAACATTCATATCTTTATTTTAATAATAACATTCTTATGAAAAAGAAAGTTGTCTGCAATTACTCTAGCAAGGTCGTTAGTAAGGAAATAATAACATTTCTTCCCTTACCCCACTGGTGGAATTGACCATTATCCACATCCGTATGATCGATATCGCAACTTGATAGAGAAATGAAAATGATGAAACACTGTAATCATTTCTATTTATCTTTAATGTAACTTCTTTATAAAAAAATGAGTAATTATATTATTTTTTAATATTAATATTGATTTATTATGGAATATTGAATCTAACAAGTCCGCCACGCGTTATGAATATTAAAGGATTATTTTGAACGTATCTGATTGGTACATTGTTAATCTTTTTTTTTTTAATTTATATTTTTTCGGTATTTTTTGTTGTCTCTAAGTAGTTTATCTTTGTGTATCGTCCGATACCGCGACTGAGTTGAAATAGGGTATCCGATACCGGGACCGATACCGAGACTTTGAACCATGATCTTAACACCCCACTTATAGTTGGAAGAGCATTCAGTATTTCTTAGGTGTTTTCTTCCATATATTTTGATGAAGAGGTTTGGGTAGTGTGGTCTTCATCCATTGCCGACTGTGCGCATGGTTCCTCATTAGGTCAAGTGCAAAGGTCGAGTTCAAATTATTTGTTAGTATGTACTATGTACGCAAGAAGATTCATCAACGGACCACTCCTGCTGCTAGTTTTCATGCTTAAGCTCAACAACGAGCTACTTCAAAAGAGAGGAGGATGTGAATATGATAATTGAGGAGTTGTTTTTTTTTTAATTTAATTGTTGAATTTAACGGATGACTTTTAGGGATTAGCTTTAGGATGGAAATTATTTCTTGTTTCATAGTTAATCGTTATTTCTTTTATTATGATTAGTACTCTGATTTTGTATTACTCTATAAGGCCATTGGCTTAAGACCGATTGACTAAGTGTGAAGAGCCTTCTTGTGACGTTGTGTGCGTGAGTTCCACACATGTGAATGAAAGGAAGAAAAACTTGCCCATTGGCATTGCTTGTTTCCCCAATGATGTCATAAAAGGCATGTGACCTTGTGTCATATGGAGTCATAACTCTTTGATTAAGGGAGCATTCTTGTGACATTTTACACATGAGATTCCACGAGTCCCGTAAAGGGCAAAAAGCGAAACGCGTGCACCAACACTTGCTTGGTTCCCCCGATGTTGTCATCTAAGGCATGCGGCCTCTGTGTCACCTGGGTGGGTGTCTTGGTGAGCCTTCTTGTGACTTTGAGCGAATGATCTTTCACACGTCCCATCAAGGAAGGAAGCAAAACCTGCCCACCGATACTTGCTTGGTTAACCCATGATGTAACTCAAAGCATGCGGAACTTGTAATACCTGTGTGTCTCGACTGACTAGGGAAGACTTCTTGTGACTTACGCGTGAACTTCCTCACATCCCGTGAATGAAACGAAGCAAATTGAACCTGCTTCGTTCTCCTGATTATGTCACCCAAACCGTGCCCATGTGTCGCTTGGGTCTCACAGGCAGCCTTCTTGTGCTTCCACACCAGCACTTTCTGGGTCCCTACTAATGTTACCCTAAGCATGGGGCCTTTGTGTCCTGAGCGTCTTGATTAAGAGAGATTTCTTGTGACGTTGTGCACGTAAGCTTCAACACGTCCATGAAGCAAAACATTTTGCTCGGTTGCCCAATGATGTCACCCAAGGCATGAGGCGTTCGTGTCATCTAGGGGGTCTTCAGAAGGAAAAGAAGAAAAACATGTATCAGTCCTTCATGACTTTAGACCTACTCTGATCTCAGGTTAGCGCTTCTTTGCCTCGTACACTCATTTTATCCATCCATCCCTGTTATCTCTGCTAACAGCTGATTAGGATCCCACAAGTTTAGTTAGCTAACAAATTTGAACTTTACTTACGATTGGGCCTAAAACCTACCAGAGGTTTTTAGCCAATATATAATAGCTTACTTGAGCACTGGACAGAGGCTTTATACTATGTAGAGGAAAGAGCTTAACTCAATTCCAACGTGGAACCTCATAAAGCATATAAAGAAGCTTTTAGTCCATGCCGAGAAAAGAATGTTTGTGGCATTAAACCGATGTGAGGTCTTTCATACTTTTGTTTTTAAACTCATCTTAATCTATATTTAACTACATAACACTTAATTTTTCTATATATAAAATGTAAATATAAATATATAAATATACTGACGCTTTGGTGATGCACACAAATCCTACTAATTTAAAAATTGATGCTTTCACGCACCCGCACCCGCACTGCGTATTGGTCACCTAGGTCCCTACTATCTTCAGATTCCTAAATCTGCCAGGGGTTGAAGATGTTTGAACTTGACGTTGTATGGTAATTACATAGATTAATAACATATCTAAATCTTTTGTTGTACTATCTTAGTATGTCGTCTTATGTGGCACCATGAGAAACACATGGCAAAGAAAATAAAAAAATTATCGCGGAAACAGCCTCTCAGTATATGCAGGGGTAAGGCTGCAAACATCTAGCCCCGAGTATCCCAACCTCGTGCACTGGGTTTGCTCTTTTATATAGGGACAGTAGTGGAGTTTCTAAAGTTGCTCATCTATTCAGCAAATAATTTTTTTACTTCTATAGCCACCTAACCGATGAACTGAGAGTTGCGCATCTAAATGTGAAACTACTACGCGATTACTAAATAAATGTATATAAAGTGCACTTCCATAACAACTTAGGTCCATACCTCATCCTTCAAGTTGGTGAATTACAAAGCATCTATTTGCAGGATTTTTTGTCCTCTTGCATCAATTACCCACGACAAATTAATGTAATGAAAAATCTTAGGTGTTCAAAATATCTTCTGTTTATAGCATTCCTCGGCAATAGTCCAGGTTCCATTCCAATCATCATATATCATTTCTTTCCAAATCACGCCCAAAAAGAAAAAAAATAAGAGAAAGGGAAACTCATGTGCTAGAACAGAACAGAGAATAGCAAGTGGAAAAGACAGTGAATGGACAACTACATTATACAGATGTCAATTGCATCAAATATCTACGTACTTTTCTATGGCAAGGATAAGACGATTAAAATCATTAAGTAAGCACTTAACATCAATCGATATTGAAACTTTATACTTTTGTGTTGCACTACTTACACATTATACCCAATTTTACATTTAAAAAAAGATCACAAATGAATCAATAAAGATGTCCAACATTATATACGAAAAATCACATTGAGCAATGTAATTACTTACACTCCACTTGGCTCTTATTACTTCAATAATGCAAGAAACTGGGCTCAATAGATTATAACTATTTAAGATTTCATTATTTGAAACTCAAGATGACACTTTTTTTATCCCTGTGGTTGATGCAATGTATGATCTGCAGTAGCCTTTTTTCTATTCTTCTTCGATGATCTATTAAAATTAAACCGACGAAAGAAAATAGAAAGGGTACGATAAATAATTTTCGATTTGTGTGTTTTTCCCAATTTTAATACTAAATCTTTGTTGTTGTTTTGTTAACATAAAGTCTAAATTGACAATTAATGACTTCCAAAACTTCCAACAAGCTTGATAAAATGGCTGCTATATATTATAATTACCTTGTAATACAAGCTTGGTAAAATGGCTGCTATATATTATTATTATAATAATTACCTTGTAATACATTTTTCCTTTGTATCTTTATAATTGCAAATAGTAACAACAGAATTCCTCTATTACCTATGTAACATAACAGACTAGTGATGACCTCACTCCTGATTGGCTCTCATAAGGTGCTTTGCTAACATACTCACATGGCCAGCAAGTGGAATGCTCAAGCCTATTCTAACATAAATATGGGGCTGGTTTATTCATTTGTCATTTAAGCCTGATTTACTCATTTTCTCAATTAAGCCTTTCTTTTTATTAGGAGATATAGATAGAGATAAGAGAGAAGGAGTACTAAGTACTATGGATACTATTCATCTAGTAGAGAAAAAGAGTATATTACTGATATTTCCATCTTCCCTCTCTTTCTCTAATCTTCAAATTATTATCTATGTTTAATTGTTAAGATCGCTATTTCAATCGCCCTCATGAAATAATCACGATATGCAACGCAGCGGAAAGATCACAAATAACACATCACTCCAATCTCTAGAAAACTTAAAAATATCATTAATAGCAAAAGTGAATACAGAGGGGGAGCCTTGGGGCTTTATTTATAGACTTCCTAGACTTGTTGGACATATATCCCAGTTATATTAGGAGACCACCCACTACCTATATAAGCATGGAAATAACCAACTAATAGATATTCACTAAAATACTAGACTAGTAAAAATAAAACGTGTGCTAAAAAATGAAAAATTAAAAGGGGGAACCCACTACCCATGGCACGCCAAATCACCATCAACAATTCATATGCAATAGAACTATTATCCTTCAAATATCCGATAAATAAAGGTAGATTGGATATAACTGAAATGATAGTAACATTGCCTATGATTCATATGCGAACCGAACAACTGTACCGAAAGACTACCTCTGGACTTGTCATTTCTAAAATAAATTGTTGAAACTAGAATTCCCAAAATCTAAATGAGCAATCCAACTATCAAATTACATGAAAATGAAATATATTAAACCTCGGGGAAGAACCAGAGCCATCATACCTATTATAGACAAGGCGTAAACCAACAAATGCGAGACTGTATCGGAAGCTCAATACTTGGGAATGAACGTTCAATCCTTCCACCTTCTAGGTGGAATACACCGCATTCACGAGACTTATATAAAGGATACTGCCCAGATTGTTGAAAATCGGCTGCTGCAAAGTATATGCAATTTCCCTTAAAACCATGAATATTTTTTACTGACATGGAGAAAGAACCACCACATGTGGCCAAAAAAATCACTTGGTCTTCTCCCAAATTCGTTAATCTATCCATGTGGCCAGTGATGGGATTGACCTTAAAGATTTTGAATCCTTTAGTTTGGAGATATATAAGCTTACGGTCATGGATTTGTCCATTTTGTATCTCTGGTGGTTTTGCATACACATCCATGAAATGATGAATCTTCAATAGTTCCCCGTGAATTGAGTCAACAAAGTATGAGGCTTGCAGTGTATCCTTATAAACCCTAATGCCATGCCCAATTTGAGCATGGTTCCCTAACATCCCCCCATTAACTCCTACAACAACATGAGGGGGGATGAGATTCCATGTCACTTCACAGTCTTGTAAAGGAAAAGTCTGAGTTGCCATCAGAACAACTTCATCCGCCATATGTGTGGCTTTGATTGAAACGTACAAACTTTTGTTATAGAATAAAATGTCTTGGAATAACAAATCTTTATAATAATCTCCTTCTTCTTCTTCTTCTTCATCATCGTCTTCTTCATCATCGTAAAAATAACCACTTTGAACAATGGTCCATTCTTCATCCCCTAGCATGCAGAATGCCAATACTTTAAAATAACGAAAGATTGCTGCTACGACGCAATTTTCAGTGTTGGGCGAAGATGATATTTCAATCCGGCACACGAAGTCTGAGGCATGAAGTTGTTTGGGAACCCTATTAATGAATCTATCAAAACACGGGATTGTTCTGAATGAAGGAAGCCTAATTTCGACTCCGGAAACTGGATTCAAAAGAAAAACTCTAGGGTAAGCTTCTAGTCCTCTAACAAGCATCAACCAGCCTTTGGAGTAACCGCAAATCCGGCCTCCGCGTGGCAGCTTGAGATTATATATTCTGCCCTCACATAAGCTATAAAAGCTTACAATTTTGCAATTTGAGGAAGCAGGGAGAAGGAGCCATGGCATGTCCGGAGTAGTGATCCACAAGTTTTGATGAAGAGTGATTGATTTTCTCCATGAGCGACAAACACAGCTCATACGCACCTTGTCTGTTGCGTGTAACAGCCCGATGATGGTTCCCATGATATCTGGAGGAATAGTTGACCAGCGACTGTCATTTGCATCTTTGATGTATTTCGATTTTCCATTCTTGTTAATGATCCAAGAGAGCCAGAGGGAGAGGTAATCTCCCAGATTGCTCTTTGCAAAGACCAACGCTTCCATAACTCAATATGCAGGGGGGGCCGTAAACGTTGTTATTTATGTATAGGTAAGACGTAAAGGCCCATCTTGATGAGCACTCATAAATATGCGCGCCGGTAAGGATACTCCCCGTTATTAGTTTTTTTCACACTTCTCAACAAGTTAAAAATTAGGGGGATTTACGTTTAGATCCTATTACACGTTTTTACATATATTTTAGTCCTATCATGTTTTTCTCTTACATATAAGTTATATTCCTAATTTTTTGAAACTTTTTTCTAATATTACCCTTTTAAAACCAACAATCCGTAACTTCCTTAAGGAAATTACATAAGTGGTTGAACTTTTTTTTTTAATCTTCAAATGATCATAACTTTTGATTCACAAATCCATTTTTCACAAAATTACTATTTTTGAAATCTGCTCGACGAGATCTATCAAACAAGATCCATGAAGGCTATAAATTCCAAAGAAAAAAAATTTACACAAACAGTAAACTTTACTGTATGCACTAAAATATAAAATAATTTTATATATGTGACATTTTCACAAACAGACAGTAACATTTACTGTGCTAATACTACACAGTATATATATATATATATATATATACACGGTGGATCCAAACTTTTTTTTTTCAAAATTACCTTATATTTGAAGGTTCGCGCTAGCGGTATCCAATCCTTACCACCATTATTGGAGCTTCAATGACCTTCGTCAGAGCTCCGATTTGGGGTGGGTAAGGGTGGCATGTGGTGCCGCTGGCGTGGACCTTTGAAAATAAGAGACTATTGAATAAATGGGCTTTGGATCCACCGAAGTATCATGGGGGGCCGCTGGCTCGGACCCTTGAAAATAAGATTGGATAAATGGGATCGGGATCATCTGGAGCGCCAATTTGGGGTGAATAGGGGTGGCACAGAACTTTAAAAATAGGAGCATATTATGTGTGTATATATATATATATATATATATATATATATAGTTATTAAAAATGTCATAGATATTAAACTTTATTGTATACACCAGAAAATGAAATAGTTTTATATTTCTGACATTTTCACAAACAATAACATTTACTGTGATAATATATTTATGAAATAGTTTTATATATATAACATTTTCACAAACAGTAACATTTACTGAGTTAATATTACACAATATATATATATAATATTTTCACAAACAGTAACATTTACTGAGTTAATATATATATATATATATATATATATATATATATATATATATATATATACACGGTAGATCCAAACCTCTTTTTTTTTAAATTACCATATTTTTAAAGGTTTACGCTAGCGACATTCAATCCCCACCACTACCCACCACAATTGTCGAAGCTTCAACGACTTTCATCAGAGCTATGATTTAGGTGGGTAGTAGTGGCATAGGGTGCCGCTGGCGCGGACCTCTGAAATTAAAAGAATATTAGATAAATGGAGTTTGGATCCACAGGTGCTCCGATTTGGGGTGAGTAGGGGTGACAGTGGGTTAGGTTTATATCTATAACATTTTTACTATAAAAGCTTGAGATTATATATTCTGCCCTCACATAAGCTATAAAAGCTTACAATTTTGCAATTTGAGGAAGCAGGGAGAAGGAGCCATGGCATGTCCGGAGTAGTGATCCACAAGTTTTGATGAAGAGTGATTGATTTTCTCCATGAGCGACAAACACAGCTCATACGCACCTTGTCTGTTGGGTGTAACAGCCCGATGATGGTTCCCATGATATCTCGAGGAATAGTTGACCAGCGACTGTCATTTGCATCTTTGATGTATTTCGATTTTCCATTCTTGTTCATGATCCAAGAGAGCCAGAGGGAGAGGTAATCTCCCAGATTGCTCTTTGCAAAGACCAACGCTTCCATAACTCAATATGCAGGGGGTGCCGTAAACATTGTTATTTATGTATAGGTAAGACGTAAAGGCCAATCTTGATGAGCACTCATAAATATGGGCGCCGGTAAGGATTCTCCCGGTTATTAGTTTTTTTCGCACTTTAGGTGTAAACTCGCGCGATGCGCAAGCGAAGCTTAAATGATTTCATATATTTGATCTACACCATTGGGAGATGTATTTGTGATTGATACGAAATAATAATTTATATTGAAAATAAAAATTCATATGTAAACTCAAAACTAAACATTCAGAATCCACTATCCCAAAAAATTAACTAATAATTGATTAGGTTGAAATCTTAACATAAATAAAAGAAGAGTAACATGACTATTCAAAAGAGACAAATATTATTCAACACTTATTTATCAATATTGAATATGCATATACAAAATTGAAATCATTGGAAAAAAAATATCTTTATGTAGAAAAGTTGGGTTGAAAAACTAAAAAAAATATCTAAAATACCCATTGAACACCTAATTCATCTTCTTCTTCTTAGTTGTTGGCAAGCCCACATCCTGCTGAGAAATTCAAACAATTATGTTGATATTATAAATAGATGTTAAACCGTTAAATAACTTAATTTGATAAAGTAAAATGAATATAATGTTACATAGATCATAACAAACCACATATGTATGTCAAAACATACGAATATAATGTGAAATTTTCTTGGAAAGCAAAGTTTACATAATTGTACCTAAGGAAAAAGAAAAAAATTACATGTTGACATTTAATAAAACACAAATAAAAAGAAGAGCCCAAAAGAAGTTAGATTTTTTAACATGAAAGATTGCATGGAAGCTGACATTTAATAAAAGAGAGCCCAAAAATAAGAAAGAGCAGTGGACAACATCCCTAAAATTATAAGTCAACTATATCAAAAAATAGCCAAGCCAAAAATTACGGCCCACAAAGCACAAATGGCAAGAAGATATATATAACACAAAGTACAAACAAACAAAAAATTAATAAACCCAACAAACGAATGAGATGTAGGGAATGAACATGTTGGAAAAAAATATCCAACAAAACTATGAAAAATAGGTTTGTTTTCTAGAAAATATTTTCCATAGAGAATTGAACCTAAAATTCATGTTCAAATTGAACATTTTTCCTGACTTGAAATTGGAATTCCATGTATTCAAATTCCCCAAACATACACTGAATTAGAAAACCACTGGTGTGTTATTTAGAATTATCTGACTTTGGAATTAAGATCATATAAACATAGGATTCCGCATATGCTGTACAGTTGGGAAAAAATGAACAAAATATAAGACATTAGGAAGAAACCCAGATAAAAGTCTTATATTTTAAAGCATCGGGTAAATTACCAATCTAATCTAATGTCTAGGGGAAGAAACTTATATTGTAATCTAATCTAATCTAAAATGCCTAAACTTATATTGTAAAGCATCAGGAAGAAACCTAGATGAACAAAATAGATAATTTACCCGATGAGCAAATTTTTCAAAAGAAACTAATCGTACAACAAAGAATATAAAATTCGTATCGTTAAGTAGCAAAAGAAAATGTAAAAGACATATCCATAGTTGAGTACTGATCAAAAGTTGAATCTAATCAAATCAGAAATCTCATATTAAACCTTCAATTGAAGCTCCAGCTTTTCTTTTGTCACATCCAAATACTCTAAATCCATAGAAAGAAATAAACTTACAAATAAATATAAAATATATTAGTTAAAAATAAATCTAAAGATAGATAGATGAGAGAAAATATGCATACAAATTAAAAAAAAAGTAAAATATTTATGATGGAAGCCTGTGTCGATTACAGAGAGAGAGAAATCATACAAACCTAATCATTTGATCTCATCTTCGGCGAGGGATGAGCAAATAAAGATTACTGCTTGCATCGCGAGGGCTCCTACTGAGAAGGGCGAAGCTAGGATTTTATATTTTTTTATACAGTTGTTTAGCACTATAAATGTATTAATAATTAAATGATAACAATTATTCCAAATTAAAAATTAAAAAATATGTATTTCAACAATTAAATTATATATTCCAAATTATATTTTCAATAATTAAATGATAACAATTATTCACCAAATAAGCAACAACCCACTAACAAATAATTAATATGTTTAGAAAATTTAATATTTAAGCTAATTTAACAACCCAACAAAACAACATTTTCGGAAATTAAACCTTTAGAGTTGAAACTACGAACCATAAATATAATTCATTAAACTAAAAATTTAACATTTAATAAACTTTATCTAAACATTTAAACATTCAAATTATATATAAACATTTAATTTTAGACTATTAACATAATAACATTGAAGAAATTAAAAGAAATTTCAAAAAAAAAAATTACCTCGGATCACAGTTGAGAGTAGAGAGAGTCAGGGCCGACATCTGCTGCGATTGAAGAAATTACTGGAAGAGGGTATGGGATGGGAGGCGCTGCGCGGAGCTTCCATCTGCTGAGATGAGAGAGATGGAAGGAAGGAAAGGAAGTGGGGGCTGCTGGGAGTTAAAGAGAGGAATAGGGCTGGAAAAAAGGGGGGATTAAATTAGGATCGACCCTCCTCTGCCCTGCCGTGGCTTCGCCCCTGCTTCTGACAATCAGAAACTTTAGAAGACCTACCACACTGTGATTGATGGGTTTGTTTCGACCACCAAATGGCAAACACCAAAATCTCTTATTCACATATCAAATCTTGGTTACTAAATCATGAAGAAAAATTGATCTGTCAAAACTCTGAAAGTTTCAAGATGTTCGATCTAATTCCAAATCCAAACAAAATATTTTCTATTTAATATTCCAAATCATCACACCTACCATAAAAATCCATCATCTGCTTTCCTCTTTGAAAAAGGAGATTCATCACACCCCTTGCCCTCACATGCACATCAACAGGCCAGCCAATTGTCTCAAGACTTTGGGATTAAATGTTAAAGTTGCAAAAAAAGAAAAAACATTCACGCTGCTGAAATTGTTATTTCATATACAAATCATCACAAAACAGTGCTCCAAACTTCAATGCTCCTTATAGTGCTCCAATCAAAACTCGTTAAGGCCAAATTATGCAGAATTAAACTATGCAGAATTCCTGGTTCTCACAAAGCTACAACAAATATATGGCATCAAAGATTGTGCCATCTAGCATCTGCAAACATCAATCATCTCCACTCCTGTAGAAAACATTTCAAATTGATCAATGAAAATTTGTTTGGTACCTATAAAAAAAGAAAGAATTCTTACCAACAACGACGTTTGGTTTTGTATGTGGACGGCGGAGGAGTAACTTAGGGTAAGAGGGTTTGTGTTTGTTTAGAAGAGAGGGAGACAATTTATTATGTGAATAAGAAGAGAGGAGTCCAAAAGTCGATTTCGTAGATGGAGTAAATGGGAGGAGAGAGGAAGAAAAAACTCAACATTTCAATTATGTCCACATGGAGACCCTTAACATTGAGGAGATTAAATGACTTGATGTGATGTGCCAGGTGGATAGGCTAATTGCAAAGCATAATAAATGCCTTGTTTTGCATTTTATAGTATTAAGAGATTTTAAAAATAGGATAATAAATATTTTATTTATAATTTTAATTTCTATTTTCTAATAAAATTGTTAGTGCGAACTCATATTCATAAAACGTCAATCAATCACCGCATGTCACATCTCCCTTTAATTTGAAAATAGGGATTAAAAATGAAAACGAAATCTTTGTTGTCATATATCCATAATTAATATTATTTTAAGTCCTAAAAGTACATAATCTATCAAATTTTTTTATTCGAATTAATTAATAAGGGCACTTCCCCCCTTTAACCTAAACTTCTACTCTCTCAACCTCTACCCACCAGCTGCAAATCAAAGTGTGTCTCTCTCTTAGATTCTCCCTTCATACATCACAGTAGCTAATATTCACGGTGTAAATTTCTTGATTCTTGGGATTTTGTCTTTTGAAATAACTTAATGTGTACACACATATATGTGCAAAATTATGTCTATCTCTTAAGTTGTTTGTTATTCCTTCAAATCTTCTTTGCACACACAGACATATATACATCACAATAGCTATATATATATATATATATATATATCACACTTGTTTGCTTGTTTTTTATATTAACTGCACTTGAGGTGTTTCATGAATTGCTTCATCAAGATTCTCACATAAGTTTAAAGTTGCCTTAAAGGTGTTTGATGAATTGCTTCTCACACAAGATTCTAAACACACGTTGAATGAGGACAGTAGACAACTGCCTTATTTTAAGAACAAATTCATGAAAAAATACAATGTTGTTTAGGCACAAAGAGGAACAAATTTAGAAATTAACAACTCTAACAAATACATTAATGTAAATAGGAAATGCCAACAGAAAATTTAAAAATCGAAGATGTTGAAAACTCTTTGGTACCTATATCAGAAACAATGGAAGATCATCATGGAGGTGTTGACGTAACAACATATTTTACCATAAATAAGGTGACGATTTAACCTTCTTAATTATTTTATAATTAAATGTAAAGTGTTCTTACATTGCACTTTGTATGTATGTAGGTATTTGGCTCACGTTCAGAACTCATTAATTGGGCTCAAGATATTAGCATAAGATTAAATACGATGGTCATTATTGCGAACTCTTATTCGGGGTTTCTATCGAAACAGCCAAAGTTAATCTTAGGTTGTGAGAGAGGTGGGGTATTTCATAACCACCATAAGAAAAGCAACATCAAGAATGATATGGACATATGCAAAAGGTCTACTGGGACGAAAAAGTGCAATTGTCCATTTAAGTTGTGAGGAATTCCTTGTGGAGGTGACGAATGGAAGGTCCAGGTGCTATGTGGTTTACACAATCACCCACCAAGTGAGACTATTATTGGTCATTCTTATGTCAGTAGGTTGAAAGATGATGAGCAAAAAATAGTTGAGCACTTGATAAAAAGTGGCGTAAACCAAAAGAAGTGCTTACAACGCTAAAACAAAGAAATAAGGAGAGCAAGTCAACAATTTCCACTATTTACAATGCTCAAAAGAAATGTAGAGGCGCGAAAACAAAAGGAATATCAGCAATGCAACAAGTGATAAAGTTATTATATGAAAATAAGTACCTTGAATGGCATAATTGGAATCCAATGACCGAAGAGGTGTTAGATTTATTTTGGGATAATCCAGATTCAATAAAGCTTGCAAAATGCTTCCCTTCAGTCATGATGTTAGATTGTACCGACAAAACTAATCGGTTCAGTCGTCCATTACTTGAGATCGTTGGAGTTACATGCACAAGTAAGACATTTTGCATTGAATTTGCATTTTTTACGGTTGAGACAATACAAAACTATACATGGGTCCTTTAAAAGCTAAAGGATTTATTTGATCCACCTCGACTTCCAAATGTATTTGTAGCAGACAGAGAGCTTGCACTGATAGGCGTTGTCCGTGCGATCTTTCCTAATGCAATTCATTTGCTTTGTACTTAGCATATAGTAAAGAATGTGGAGACGAACTGTAAGAGTAAATTTGAAACTAATGAGGGGTGGGTTTTATTTGAGCATGAATGGACTGAAATAATATATTCATTTACTGAGAAAGAGTATGTTGATCATTCGAATTCATTTGCTGATAAATGGAAGACATATGTACCACAATGCCTTCAGTACATACAAGATATATAGTTGCCATGGAAGGAACATTTTTTTTTAGTTTGGACCAATAAAGTAAAACACTTTGGGAATACAACAACATCTAGAATTGAGGGCGCGCATTCAAGACTTAAGAAGTACTTACATTCCTCTCAAGGGAACTTAACTTCTTTATGGCATGCAATCTACCGCATGATTTTCGGAGAGGTTACAGCAATACAGGAGTCATTTGAACATAGTTTGATTCGTACTATGCATGCTCACCATTTACCCATTTTGAGGGACTTGAGAGGTTATACATCTCATCATGCATTAGATTTGATATTGGAAGAAATTAAGTGGAGCAAAAATATTGGCAATGATAAGACAACTTGTGGGTGCGCTCTTCGGATAACTTATGGGCTCCCATGCGCACATGAGATTGCGGATTTTTCTAGTTAGGTCAACCTATCCCTTTATTGGCATGCAATTCTTATTGGGAACAACTCTCAATGATTCCAACAATTGAAGATTATGATGATTTCAGTTTGGATTTGGAGATTGAAAGGTTGAAGAAACGATTCCAAGAATGTAGTTATGATCAATGAAGGGGTTTATTGAGGAAAATAAAAGAGCTTGCTAACTCGGAGACTTCATGGTTGAATGAACCCTTTTGCCCCAAATGTTTCAAAGGGGAGACCAAAACAATTGACAAAGAAACAAGTAGCAGCAGCTCGTAGCACTAAGAGGGACCCTTCAGGGTTTGAGTATGCCAAGACAATAGAAGAGCAAAAATCATTTACTAAAGTTATCGTAAAAAGACAATTTAAGAGAAAAAAGCTATCATTGACAGATTTAACATATGAGGACTTGATTCAACAAGTTTTAGCTCTCTTCAATCCAAAAATTATAGAGTGTGTTATTGATACATTGGAAGATGTGGTACCGGATGGCCACTGTGGTTTTAGAACTTGCGCAGAACTATTGGATAAAAGTAAGGATGATGGATGGAAGTGCACAAGGCTTACTATGTTGCAAGAATTAAGGGAACACGTTGAATTGTACACCTATCAATTGGGAGGTGAAAAAAATTTCAGGAAACTTGAGAATAAATTGGATTTTTTTAAAGAATATGGGTGTTCAAAAAAATATTGGATGAGTTTTCCTGAAATGGGACGATTATTCGCCACTACATTTAACTGTGTGTTGTGTGTTCTTTCACCCTTGCAATCTTACACATATCTACCTTTGAGGAATGGACCAACTCCCGACTTCAAGATTGTTCCTATTATTTTATATGATGATGTTCACTTTCTGAAGGTCATTTTAAAAAATGAAGCACCACTTCCAAGGCTTATTACGGGACAAATTGTTTGTCCATGAAAGAGGTACATTGAACGCAACAATTTAGTTCTCTTTAAATATTGAACTGTTTTAGAGTTAACTGTTAAAATGGTTTTTTGAACTAATTGTGTTTTGTGTTGTTTTTCAGATTAGCTATGAGGGCAATATGATATTGAGAAATTTTACTGTGAGGGAAGTACCAAATTTTAAGTTTTCTGATATGGAGAAATTGAATTTTGAGTCAAGATGGGTTAGAGGGACTTGTGGCCAAATTGTGTTTTTGCTGTTAAGTCACTTGAACAGGGCTTGCGTAAATCCTCTCAAGTATAGGCTTTATTGTGTTTTGTTGTTTTTGCTGTTAAGTCAGTTGAGGCTTTATTGTGTAAATCCTCTCAACTTGAGGTTGTTAAGTCAGTTGAGGCTTTATTGTGTTTTGCTGCTAAGTTAGTTGAGGCTTTATTGTTGTTACGTCAGTTAAGAGTCTCAAGTAGAGGATTGTGTTTTTGCTATTTTTGCGGTTCAATTTATACTGTTGTTGAAATAAACCTTTGGTTAGTTAATATTATTGTTGAAACTTGAAATAAGCCTTTTGATGTTTTTGTTTAGTAAGAAACACTACACCAAAACTGGCGATTGGTCACGGCCAAAATCCCTGACCAAAAATGTGGGTCGCGGACTTGGGCCGTGACCATTTCGGGCGTGACCACTCGTGGGTCATGGCCCAAGTCCGTGACCAAAAAATGGTCACGGCCGAGAGGGGTCACGGCAGATGGTCGCGGACTTGGGCCGTGACCCATACCGTGACGAGTCACGACCCTCATCCGTGACCCACAGCCGTGACAAATTGGTCGCGATCAAAGTCCGCGACCCACGTCGGTGACAAAAAAATTTTAAAAAAAATGGTCGCGGCCCTCATCCGTGACAAATTGGTCGCGGCCAAAGTTCGCGACCCACGACTGTGACAAATTTTTTAAAAAAAAAATGGTCGCGGCCCTCATCCGTGACCCACAATCGTGACAAATTAGTCGCGGCCAAAGTCCGCGACCCACAACCGTGACAAAAAAAATAAAAAATAAATGGTCGCGGCCCAAGTCCGTGACCCACAACCGTGATGAAAAACAGAAAAAAAATGGTCGCGGACTTTGGCCGCGACCATTTTTATGCGCGACGAAAAAAATAAAAATGGTCATGGACAAAGTCCATGACCATATTTAACTATAATTTTTAAAAAAATGTATTTTTTTGGTCCAATCCTAAAATTGGGGTTCCTGTGAGTGCACCGTCGGTTGCTACGTATAACGGTGGACGCGTACGAGGTGTTACAAATATTTATTATTGGCAAAACAATAAAAAAAATCATAAATTGCGAATCGAGAACGTTGTTAATAAACAAATATATATACAAACTAAAAAATATTACACGTCTTAATAATTCAAAGACCAAAAAAAAATTGGGCAGAGTTTTCTCTATTTTCTTGACATTCCAAACCCTGTAAATGTAAAATCTGCTTATTATAAAGCCCGCACGACCATAAAATTCAACAATCAAATTATAAAAACCCGCACGGCCATAAAACTAAACAATAAAAGTCCGCACGGCCATAACACATAAAAAAAATCCTGAATGTCCACAACATATAAACAATCTTCATGTTGTGAACCATTGCCTCCTCCATTTGTTCCGCGTGCAAAAATCCTACAAATGATAGTATACATAAGAAAAAATATCAGTAACCAAGTAGTTTTACAAAAAATTAAATCAAGCTGAAAAATTGCATATATGAGTTAAAATTATCAACATATCAATATTTTTATGCCTAAGTCTAGAAATATGCAAATTACCGTCGTATTCTCAAACTGGGAGTCCCGCGGCAGCGTGGTCAGTTCCTACGAGTTACATTGGTCCCGTGGGAGGCGTTGGTGTCACCCACGGGGCCATTCGGTCGCTGTTTTGGGTTTTCACCCTCTAACGCCATGTTTTAAGCCTAAGTCTAGAAATATACAAATTATCGTCGTATTCTCAAACCGGGAGACCCGTGGCTGCGGGATCAGTTCCTACGAGTTACATTAGTCCCGTGGGAGGTGTTGGTACCACCCACGGGGCCGTTCGGGGGTTGTTTCGAGTTTTCACCCTCTAACGCCGTATTTTTAAGCCTAAGTCTATAAATATGCAAATTATCGTCGTATTCTCAAATCGGGAGACCCGCGGCTATGGGGTCACTTCTTATGAGTTACATTGGTCCCGTGGGAGGTGTTGGTGCCACCCACAGGGCCGTTCGGAGGTTGTTTCGAGTTTTCACCCTCTAACGCCATGTTTTTAAGCCTAAGTCTAGAAATATGCAAATTACCGTCGTATTCTCAAACCGGGAGTCCCGCGGCTGCAGGGTCAGTTCCTACGAGTTTCATTGGTCCCGTGGGAGGTGTTGGTGCTACCCACGAGGACGTTCGGGGACTATTTCGAGTTTTCACCCTCTAACGCCATGTTTTTAAGCCTAAGTCTAGAAATATGCAAATTACCTTCGAATTCTCAAACCGGGAGACTCCCGACTGCGCGGTCAGTTCCTACGAGTTACATTGGTCCCGTGGGAGGTGTTTGTGCCACCCACGGGGATGTTCGGGGGCTGTTTTGAGTTTTCACCCTCTAACGCCATGTTTTTAAGCCTAAGTCTGGAAATATGTAAATTATCGTCGTAGTCTCAAACCGGGAGTCCCACAGCTGCGTGGTCAATTCCTACGAGTTACATTGGTCCGGTGGGAGGAGTTGGTGCCACCCACGGGGAAGTTCGGTGGCTATTTCGAGTTTTCACCTCTAACGCCATGTTTTTAAGCCTAAGTCTATAAATATACAAATTACCGTCGTATTCTCAAACCGGGAGTCTCGCGGCTACGTGGTCAGTTTCTATGTGTTACATTGGTCCCGTGGGAGGTGTTGGTACCACCCACGGGGACGTTCGGGGGCTGTTTCGAGTTTTCACCCTCTAACGCAATGTTTTTAAGCCCAAGTCTATAAATATGAAAATTATCGTCGTATTCTCAAACCGGGAGAACCGCGGCTATGGGGTCAGTTCCTACAAGTTACATTAATCCCGTGGGAGGTGTTTGTGCCACCCACGGGGACGTTCGGGGGTGTTTTGAGTTTTCACCCTCTAACGCCATGTTTTTAAGCTTAAGTCTAGAAATATACAAATTACCGTCGTATTCTCAAATCGGGAGACCCGCGGCTGCGTGGTCAGTTCCTACGAGTTACATTAATCCCGTGGGAGGTGTTTGTGCCACCCACGGGGACGTTTGGGGGTTGTTTCGAGTTTTCACCCTCTAACGCCATAGTTTTAAGCCTAAGTCTAGAAATATGCAAATTACCGTCGTATTTTCAAACCGGGAGACCCGCGACTGCGTGGTCAGTTCCTACGTGTTACATTAGTCCCGTGTGAGGTGTTGGTACCACCCACGGGGACGTTCGGGGGCTGTTTCGAGTTTTCACCCTCTAACGCCATGTTTTGAAGCCTAAGTCCATAAATATGAAAATTATCGTCGTATTCTAAAATCGGGAGTCTCGCGGCTGCGGGGACAGTTCCTACGACTTACATTAATCTCGTGGGAGGTGTTTGTGCCACCCACGGGGATGTTCGTGGGATGTTTCGAGTTTTCACCCTCTAACGCCATGTTTTTAAGCCTAAGTCTAGAAATATGCAAATTACTGTCGTATTCTCAAATCGGGAGACCCGCGGCTGCGTGGTCAGTTCCTACGTGTTACATTGGTCCCGTGGGAGGTGTTTGTGCCACCCACGTGGATGTTCGGGTGCGGTTTCGAGTTTTCACCCTCTAACGCCATGTTTTTAAGCCTAAGTCTAGAAATATGCAAATTACTATCGTATTCTCAAATTGGGAGTCCCGCGGCTGTGTGGTCAGTTCCTACGAGTTACATTGGTCTCGTGGGAGGTGTTGGTTCCACCCACGGGGACGTTCGGGGGCTGTTAAGAGTTCTCACCCTCTAACGCCATGTTTTTAAGCCTAAGTCTAGAAATATGCAAATTACCGTCGTATTCTCAAACCGGGAGACCCGCGACTGCGAGATCCATTCCTATGAGTTACATTGGTCCCGTGGGAGGTATTGGTGCCACCCACGGGGAGGTTCGGGGGCTTTTTCGAGTTTTCACCCTCTAACGCCATGTTTTTAAGCCTAAGTCTAGAAATATGCAAATTGTCATTGTATTCTCAAAGATGGAGACCCACGACTGCGTGGTGAGTTCCTACGAGTTACATTTGTCCCGTGGGAGGTGTTTGTGCCACCCACGGGGACGTTCGGAGACTATTTCGAGTTTTCACCCTTTAACACCATGTTTTTAAGCCTAAGTCTAGAAATATGCAAATTACCATCGTACTCTCAAACCGGGAGACCCGCGGCTGCGAGGTCAGTTCCTACGAGTTACATTGGTCCCGTGGGAGGTGTTGGTGCAACCCACGGGGAGATTCGGGGGTTGTTTCGAGTTTTCACCCTCTAACGCCATGTTTTTAAGCCTAAGTCTAGAAATATGAAAATTATCATCGTATTCTCAAATCGGGAGACCCGCGGATGCGTGGTCAATTCAAATGAGTTACATTGGTCCCGTGGGAGGTGTTTGTACCACCCACGGGGACGTTCGGTGGCTGTTTCGAGTTTTCACCCTCTAAGGCCTTGTTTTGAAGCCTAAGTCTAGAAATATGCAAATTACGGTATTATTCTCAAACCGGGAGACCCGCGGCTGCGGGGTCAGTTCCTACGAGTTACATTGGTCCCGTGGGAGGTGTTGGTGCCACCCACGGGGACGTTCGGGGGCTGTTTTGAGTTTTCACCCTCTAACGCCATGTTTTTAAGCCTAAGTCTAGAAATATGCAAATTACTGTCGTATCCTCAAATCGGGAGTCCCGCGGCTACGTGGTCAGTTCCTACGAGTTACATTGGTCTCGTGGGAGGTATTGGTGCCACCCACGGGGACGTTCGGGGGCTGTTTCGAGTTTTCACCCTCTAACGCCATGTTTTTAAGCCTAAGTCTAGAAATATGAAAATTATCATCGTATTCTCAAATTGGGAGACCTGCGGCAGCGTGGTTAATTCCTAGGAGTTACATTGGTCCTGTGGGAGGTGTTTGTGCCACCCACGGGGACGTTCGGTGGTTGTTTCGAGTTTTCACCCTCTAATGCCATGTTTTTAAGCCTAAGTATAGAAATATACAAATTACCGTCGTTTTCTCAAATCGGGAGACCCGCGGCTGCGTGGTCAGTTCCTACGAGTTAAATTGGTCCCGTGGGAGGTGTTTGTGCCACCCACAGGGATTGTTTCAAGTTTTCACCCTCTAACGCCATGTCTTTAAGCCTAAGTCTAGAAATATATAAATTACCGTCGTATTCTCAAATCGGGAGTCCCGCGGCTGCGGGGTCAGTTCCTACGAGTTACATTGGTCTCATGGGAGGTATTGGTGGCACCCACGGGGACGTTCGGGGGCTGTTTCGAGTTTTCACCCTCTAACGCCATGTTTTTAAGCCTAAGTCTAGAAATATGCAAATTTCCGTCGTATTCTCAAATCGGGAGACCCGCGGCTGCGTGATCAGTTCCTACTTGTTACATTGGTCCCGTGGGAGGTGTTTGTGCCACCCACGGGGACGTTCGGGTGCAGTTTCGAGTTTTCACCCTCTAACACCATATTTTTAAGCCTAAGTCTAGAAATATGCAAATTACTATCGTATTCTCAAACTGGGAGTCCCGCGGTTGTGTGGTCAGTTCCTACGAGTTACATTATTCTCATGGGAGGTGTTAGTTCCACCCACGGGAACGTTCAGGGGCTATTAAGAGTTCTCACCCTCTAACGCCATGTTTTTAAGCCTAAGTCTAGAAATATGCAAATTACCGTCGTATTCTCAAACCGGTAGACCAGCGGCTGCGAGGTCAGTTCCTATGAGGTACATTGGTCCCGTGGGAGGTATTGGTGCCACCCACGGGGAGGTTCGGGGGCTGTTTCGAGTTTTCACCCTCTAACGCCATGTTTTTAAGCCCAAGTCTAGAAATATGCAAATTGTCATTGTATTCTCAAACCTGGAGACCCGTGACTGCGTGGTGAGTTCCTACGAGTTACATTGGTCCCGTGGGAGGTGTTTGTGCGACCCACGGGGACGTTCGGTGGCTGTTTCGAGTTTTCACCCTCTAAGGCCTTGTTTTGAAGCCTAAGTCTAGAAATATGCAAATTACGGTATCATTCTCAAACCGGGAGACCCGCGGCTGCGGGGTCAGTTCCTACGAGTTACATTGGTCCCGTGGGAGGTGTTGGTGCAACCCACGGGGAGATTCGGGGGCTGTTTCGAGTTTTCACCCTCTAACGCCATGTTTTTAAGCCTAAGTCTAGAAATATGAAAATTATCGTCGTATTCTCAAATCGGGAGACCCGCGGCTGCGTGGTCAATTCCTAGGAGTTACATTGGTCCCGTGGGAGGTGTTTGTGCCACCCACGGGGACGTTGGGTGGCTGTTTCGAGTTTTCACCCTCTAAGGCCTTATTTTGAAGCCTAAGTCTAGAAATATGCAAATTACGGTATCAGTCTCAAACCGGGAGACCCGCGGCTGCGGGGTCAGTTCCTACGAGTTACATTGGTCCCGTGGGAGGTGTTGGTGCCACCCACGGGGACGTTCGGGGGCTGTTTCGAGTTTTCACCCTCTAACGCCATGTTTTGAAGCCTAAGTCTATAAATATGAAAATTACCGTCGTATTCTCAAACCGGCAGTCTCGCGGCTGCGGGGACAGTTCCTACGACTTACATTAATCTCGTGGGTGGTGTTTGTGCCACCCACGGGGATGTTCGGGGGATGTTTCGAGTTTTCACCCTCTAACGCCAAGTTTTGAAGCCTAAGTCTAGAAATATGCAAATTACTGTCGTATTCTCAAATTGGGAGACCCGCGGCTGCGTGGTCAGTTCCTACGTGTTACATTGGTCCCGTGGGAGGTGTTTGTGCCACCCACGGGGACGTTCGGGTGCGGTTTCGAGTTTTCACCCTCTAACGCCAAGTTTTTAAGCCTAAGTCTAGAAATATGCAAATTACTATCGTATTCTCAAATCGGGGGTCCCGCGGCTGTGTGGTGAGTTCCTACGAGTTACATTGGTCTCGTGGGAGGTGTTGGTTCCACCCACGGGAACGTTCGGGGGCTGTTAAGAGTTCTCACCCTCTAACTCCATGTTTTTAAGCCTAGGTCTAGAAATATGCAAATTACCGTCGTATTCTCAAATCGGGAGACCCGCGGCTGCGAGGTCCATTCCTATGAGTTACATTGGTCCCGTGGGAGGTATTGGTGCCACCCACGGGGAGGTTCGGGGGCTGTTTCGAGTTTTCACCCTCTAACGCCATGTTTTTAAGCCTAAGTCTAGAAATATGCAAATTGTCATTGTATTCTCAAAGATGGAGACCCGCGACTGCGTGGTGAGTTCCTACGAGTTACATTTGTCCCGTGGAAGGTGTTTGTGCCACCCATGGGGACGTTCGGAGGCTATTTCGAGTTTTCACCCTCTAACGCCATGTCTTTAAGCCTAAGTCTAGAAATATATAAATTACCGTCGTATTCTCAAACCGGGAGTCCCGCGGCTGCGGGGTCAGTTCCTACGAGTTACATTGGTCTCATGGGGGGTATTGGTGGCACCCACGGGGACGTTCGGGGGTTGTTTCGAGTTTTCACCCTCTAACGCCATGTTTTTAAGCCTAAGTCTAGAAATATGCAAATTACCGTCGTATTCTTAAACCGGGAGTCCCGCGGCTGCGTGATCAGTTCCTACGAGTTACATTGGTCCCGTGGGAGGTGTTGGTGCCACCCATGGGGACGTTCGGTGGCTGTTTCCAGTTTTCACCCTCTAATGCCATATTTTTAAGCCTAAGTCTAGAAATATGCAAATTATCGTCGTATTCTCAAACCGAGAGTCTCGCGGCTGCGTGGTCAGTTCCTACGAGTTACATTGGTCCCGTGAGAGGTGTTTGTGCCAGCCACTAGGACGTTCGGGGGTGTTTCGAGTTTTCACCCTCTAACGCCATGTTTTTAAGCCTAAGTCTAGAAATATGCAAATTACTGTCGTATCCTCAAACCGGGAGTCCCGCGGCTACGTGGTCAGTTCCTACGAGTTACATTGGTCTCGTGGGAGATATTGGTGCCACCCACGGGGACGTTCGGGGGCTGTTTCGAGTTTTCACCCTCTAACGCAATGTTTTTAAGCCTAAGTCTAGAAATATGAAAATTATCATCGTATTCTCAAATTGGGAGACCTGCGGCAGCGTGGTTAATTCCTAGGAGTTACATTGGTCCCGTGGGAGGTGTTTGTGCCACCCACGGGGACGTTCGGTGGCTGTTTCGAGTTTTCACCCTCTAATGCCATGTTTTTAAGCCTAAGTCTAGAAATATACAAATTACCGTCGTTTTCTCAAATCGGGAGACCCGCGGCTGCGTGGTCAGTTCCTACGAGTTACATTGGTCCCGTCGGAGGTGTTTGTGCCACCTACGGGGACTGTTTCGAGTTTTCACCCTCTAACGCCATGTCTTTAAGCCTAAGTCTAGAAATATATAAATTACCGTCGTATTCTCAAATCGGGAGTCTCGCGGCTGCGGGGTCAGTTCCTACGAGTTACATTGGTCTCATGGGAGGTATTGGTGGCACCCACGGGGACGTTCGGGGGCTGTTTCGAGTTTTCACCCTCTAACGCCATGTTTTTAAGCCTAAGTCTAGAAATATGCAAATTTCCGTCGTATTCTAAAATCGGGAGACCCGCGGCTGCGTGATCAGTTCCTACGTGTCACATTGGTCCCGTGGGAGGTGTTTGTGCCACCCACGGGGACGTTCGAGTGCAGTTTCGAGTTCTCACCCTCTAACGCCATGTTTTTAAGCCTAAGTCTAGAAATATGCAAATTACTATCGTATTCTCAAACTAGGAGTCCCGCGGTTGTGTGGTCAGTTCCTACGAGTTACATTGGTCTCGTGGGAGGTGTTGGTTCCACCCACGGGGACGTTCGGGGGCTGTTAAGAGTTCTCACCCTCTAACGCCATGTTTTTAAGCCTAAGTCTAGAAATATGCAAATTACCATCGTCTTCTCAAACCGGTAGACCCGCGGCTGCGAGGTCGATTCCTATGAGTTACATTGGTCCCGTGGGAGGTATTGGTGCCACCCACGGGGAGGTTCGGGGGCTGTTTCGAGTTTTCACCCTCTAACGCCATGTTTTAAGCCTAAGTCTAGAAATATGCAAATTGTCATTGTATTCTCAAAGCTGGAGACCCGCGACTGCGTGGTGAGTTCCTACGAGTTACATTTGTCCCGTGGGAGGTGTTTGTGCCACCCACGGGGACGTTCGGAGGCTATTTCGAGTTTTCACCCTCTAACGCCATGTTTTTAAGCCTAAGTCTAGAAATATGAAAATTACCATCGTACTCTCAAACCGGGAGACCCGCGGCTGCGAGGTCAGTTCCTACGAGTTACATTGGTCCCGTAGGAGGTGTTGGTGCAACCCACGGGGAGATTCGGGGGCTGTTTTGAGTTTTCACCCTCTAACGCCATGTTTTTAAGCCTAAGTCTAGAAATATGAAAATTATCATCGTATTCTCATATCGGGAGACCCGCGGCTGCGTGGTCAATTCCTATGAGTTACATTGGTCCCGTGGGAGGTGTTTGTGCCACCCGCGGGGACGTTCGGTGGCTGTTTCGAGTTTTCACCCTCTAAGGCCTTGTTTTGAAGCCTAAGTCTAGAAATATGCAAATTACCGTATTATTCTCAAACCGGGAGACCCGCGGCTGCGGGGTTAGGTCCTACGAGTTACATTGGTCCCGTGGGAGGTGTTGGTGCCACCCACGGGGACGTTCGGGGGCTGTTTCGAGTTTTCACCCTCTAACGCCATGTTTTTAAGCCTAAGTCTAGAAATATGCAAATTACTGTCGTATCCTCAAACTGGGAGTCCCGCGGCTACGTGGTCAGTTCTTACGAGTTACATTGGTCTCGTGGGAGGTATTGGTGCCACCCACGGGGACGTTCGGGGGCTGTTTCGAGTTTTCTCCCTCTAACGCCATGTTTTTAAGCCTAAGTCGAAAAATATGAAAATTATCATCGTATTCTCAAATTGGAAGACCTGCGGCAGCGTGGTTAATTCCTAGGAGTTACATTGGTCCCGTGGGAGGTGTTTGTGCCACCCACGGGGACGTTCGGTGGCTGTTTCGAGTTTTCACCCTCTAATGCCATGTTTTTAAGCCTAAGTCTATAAATATACAAATTACCGTCGTTTTCTCAAATCGGGATACCCGCGGCTGCGTGGTCAGTTCCTACGAGTTACATTGGTCCCGTCGGAGGTGTTTGTGCCACCCACGGGGACTGTTTCAAGTTTTCACCCTCTAACGCCATGTCTTTAAGCCTAAGTCTAGAAATATATAAATTACCGTCGTATTCTCAAATCGGGAGTCCCGCGTCTACGGGGTCAGTTCCTACGAGTTACATTGGTCTCATGGGAGGTATTGGTGGCACCCACGGGGACGTTCGGGGCCTGTTTCGAGTTTTCACCCTCTAACGCCATGTTTTTAAGCCTAAGTCTAGAAATATGCAAATTACCGTCGTATTCTCAAATCGGGAGACCCGCGGCTACGTGATCAGTTCCTACGTGTTACATTGGTCCCGTGGGAGGTGTTTGTGCCACCCACGGGGACGTTCTGGTGCAGTTTCCAGTTTTCACCCTCTAACGCCATGTTTTTAACCCTAAGTCTAGAAATATGCAAATTACTATCGTATTCTCAAACCGGGAGTCCCGCGGCTGTCTGGTCAGTTCCTACGAGTTACATTGGTGTCGTGGGAGGTGTTGTGTTGCCCAAATTATACTCAAGAGGGGGGGTGAATTGAGTTTTTACAAACTTTAAGTCAAATTAATATTTTAGAAAAATATTTAATTTATAACACTTAGACAAATTTCAGATTTATAAAACTATAAAGAATAAATCCAACAATATCAAATAAATGCAACTAACTAATTTAAGCAACTAGAAATGCAGATTTTAACACTCTAGAAATATTAAATTAATTTTCGTATTTAATTTAAGGTGATATTCTGAAATTAATTATTTAACTCAAAAATAATTATTTTAACCTTAAAATTAATTTAGTCAAATTTCGGAATTAATTTATTTGCAAGATAGTGTGCTGAAAATATTAACTCAAGCAAGCATGTGCAAATAAATAAATAAAAGTGCGGAAAATAAATGACACCGAAATTTAACGTGGTTCGACCAAATCCCGGCCTACGTCCACGCGCCTAGAGCCCCTGTCTCCTTTGCGCTTCACTAAACCTGATCCACTTGCGGGTAGGATCAAACCACCGCGTACAATTGTTTGCAAGCTAACTCCGAGCTTCAAACCCCGTGGCTCACTTGCGGGTAGGAACCAATTACCGGTACAAACCGAAGCTTCAACAAAGCTTCACAATAAATCTGAATTTTTGTAGTACAGAATAAAATACTGAAACTCCTTAAAATACAATTTGTAATCTGAGTTTCTCCTTCTTGAATCAGACTTCAATTAACGATGTTGAAGTTGGCACAAATCTTCTTCTTCAATGATTTGAGCAGATGATAAAATTTATTGCTCTCTTGAATGTGTAGCTGAGTAGTAGAATAAATGCTCTCAAAGATATTTCAAGTCTGTCTCATATTTTCGTTCAAGTCTTCTGAATAATAATTTCAAAAATGCTCTCAAGAAGTCTTTCTCATATTCTCATTCAAGTCTGCGTTTGTTCAATGCAGCTCTCACAGCTTTAAATGAGTCTTCAAAAACTAGCTGTTAGACACAGCATTTTGAGCAATTAATGCTCCTGATTTTCTGGGATGATGTTGCTTCAAAATGATCTTTAAGTCTGATACGCAGATGCTCATTTTTTTTTTCTTCTCAGTATCCTCATTTGAATATATTTGGATCTGCAAAAAGATATTAGCCCACATGCAAATAGATATATCTGATATGTAAAGGATATGTAGATTAAGGACATTTTTCTGCAGGTCTATTATGTCGTAGACGGAAGTCTATTCCTATAACTGGTATAGCAGCAAACCAAATCCATACAATATCTATTATGACACATGTACAACTCAGTAAGGTGAACATATATATTTTGTACGAAAAAAATATTTCTCGAACTGATATATATATAAAACAGATTTCTGAAAAAGATTTTGGACTGATATAAAAAATATATTTCGGAACAGATAAAAAAAGTTAATTTTGGATAGATATATATAAGATCATTAAAAGAAAAGGACTGCATGTAGCAGGTCTCTACATAGCTCGCGGATAAAAGAAGGAACATTTTTCAAGGATTAAACAAGGGTCGCACAACCTAAGTCTAATCAAGATGTGTGAGTGTCTGTCCAAACGCATTTAATGGGGAGTGACTTGTGTCTGCAGCAGGTTTTCTCCTTATATTAAAAATCATATCTCAATGACACGAGAACAAAGGGGCCTAAGGCATAGTAGGCGAGGCACGGACTAAATATATATATATATATTATATATATATATATATATATATATATATATATATATATATATATATATGTGTGTAAATAAAGAGAACGACGTCGACTATTAAATAGCAGGTATATGCAGTAGGGATATAAGATATAATATTGATGTTTAAGAAACTCGGACAGGACAATTAGATAAAAAAAAGAACTCGGCATGGCTGAGCTGTGATTGGTCAGGTCTAAGGTACAAGGTATGACATCTACACGCCACAGCATATGGCCGCAATTAAGGCAGTCAAGTCACCATCTTGTAGCGTGTAACAGCTTAAAGCTATAGGCAGCAAAGGCTATGCAAAAGCTTTAAAAGCTAAATCATACATGTAAACATATATATATATATACTAAAGGACATACATGCATGCATACTCATATAAACATATATATAATCGTAGAAGGCAAAAAGGTCCAAACAGCTTTTGGTATTTGCCACTCATTCTACCAAATGTTAGTAATATATTAAATACACAAAAGCATTCATGAAGAAAGTAACTTAAAGTTACACAAAAAAAATACACGCATGTGTATATTTAGGACAAAAAAAAATCATTTTTTTTTAACAAAAAAAAGTCATTTTTTTTTTAACAAAAAAAAATTTAAGGAAAATATTCAGTGTCAACTTATTTTAAAATTATAATTTCATTAATAAAAATTTTGCTCAAAATTGATTAGTCACACAATTAAAATGATAGATCAAGATATGCATGTGTGCCTAATGTGTCAAGTGCAAATGTGCAATACACGTAAATATCTTTACTCGAATATGCCGTTGAGTAGAGTCGAGACTAGATAATACAATAATGAATATATATAGAATAACTAAAAAAAATGTTTGGAATCATCAAAATCAATATATTAAGTTAAACTAAAATGTATATTAATTAAACCAATTTAATTAGGGATAAAATACATTTTTGTTAACAATCTCCCCCTTTTTGATGATGACAAACAATAATTCACATATATTCATAAAATGAAATATTAATCACAAATAGTGAATCATAAATATTTCTCCCCCTTTGACATTATCAAAAAGATATTTTAAATAAATCTCGAGTGTCATCGGGTAAAATGCGAAGCTCCCCCTATCAAAGATAATTTATGCATGGGGTTCAACCATAAATCACAAGGGACATATAAATGACATGAAAAATTTCCAATACGCACACAAGTCATCATAGATTTTTCATAGCATGTATTTGAATGTGTAGATAGACAATAATATCATCAAATAATGCATAAGTCACCAAAACGAAAAGAATAATAAAAGATAAATGATCAACTTTTCAAATTTCATCAATGATAAATAATACCAATAGTTGTCTGATACCAATTGTTGTAGTCACACAAACCGTGCGTTGCACACAATGATTTCTCGGAACAACTTTTTACTCATAAATAGGAATCACAACTCAATGTTCTCAAATAGTGCAATTATGAGAGATATATCAATGTGCATAAATTAATTCTAAAAAAAAATTGCAATGTATAAATTTTCAATAAGCGCAATATCAATTGTTGTATACATCCTCATGATAGAATAAGCTTTTTAAGCGCACACATGAAACATTTCATAACTCGATGTTTTCAAATAATCTAGAATAAAGCGCACATGAGTTAGAAGATAGCGGCATAACGAAAAAAAAGTTTCTAATTATGTCATGCTTTGCCGTTTCCAAGATACGAGCTTAAATTTTGGAAAATTCAATCATATTGCAATAAAAATTTTGATCAAACATTTTTCTATGAATAATTTCCAATAGACATTTATCTCCCCCTAAGGGATACCAATGAAGGTATATATGCATATAACAAATATGGTGCATCTATTTCAAGAGATAAAATATTTTTAAAAATTGGCTTCATAAAATCATTTTTGAAAAGTCTCACAAATGATATTAATTGTTGATCATGTGGTTTTTCAATTAAAACATACATCACACAAATGTTACTATCTTAAAAAAAATATTCATCGTGAATGTAACAAATATTTGAACAATGACATTAATCATGTAGTATGCAATAAGAACTAACTCATAGAGATTAACATGTTCATATCATCAAAATCAACAAGTGAATGTTACAATATTAACATGTATCACATATAACTAATATACTAAAGTGTACTCAAATGACATTTTCGTTTCAGATTTATATTCAATAAAATCATGAATTTATCCAATCTTATTATTCATAAAAAATATATCAAGATGTAAATAAAAAATTATGAATATTTACCAACGAAAAATTTATCATCAAACTCAAGTGTAAGTTCATATAACATAAAATCATCAAGAATAATAAATATACAAATTTACATGTGAAATCAATCAACGCGCTCATGTGTTATAACAAATATTCTATGTATGGAAATATATCAATTATGAAATAAATCATTAATAAACATATGATAATAATTTCAAGAAAGGTGTTCCTTACCACCTTACCAATACCAAAGATATATACAAGCAACTTCTTCCAAGTGTGGCATTTCCAGCATTAGGCAATGATAATTGAAGTTCGTAATATGACCAAATCATATGCCTTGAAAATCCACATTCCTTCTCAAAATGCAACCTACACAACTTTGAAAATTTTCTCTTTTGGTACCCAAAATGTGTGAGGTCCATGGGGGTTAGTATACATCTTGGTTCCTTTAAGAATCCATGCCAATTTTCTTTTTCTAAATTTATATGGACACAAATCTGAAAAATGTGTGTGTCTACCACAATAAGAACATAAATAATTAGGTAGACTAGATGAGGCATCAAATTTCAATAAATTGGAATAAGTCTTTTTCTCATTTCCTTCATCATATCCAATACCATTATTATTAAATCGAATCCTTTGTGTCTCAACAATTTTATGAAAATATTCATTTCCTTTTGTAAAATTATCTAATGATTTCTTTAAATATTCAATCTCCCTTTTTAACTCAATATTTTCAATTTCAAAAGGAGAAGTGACAATAACAGATTTTTCCTTTTTCAAAGAATTAATTTCATTTTTCAAAGATTCATTTTCTAATTTCAACTCATCAAAATCATTTGACATATAATCATATTTAGTTGAAACTAATGAATGAGACTTCTTAAGTTTAATATATTTATTTTTAAGTGTTTCAAAACTTTCACATAATTCATCAAAAACATTTTGTAAAACTTCATAATCATCAACTTCATCATTATCACTATCACTAGAGTTAGGGTTAGAATGTACCCCATTTTCCATAGCCATGTAACATAGATGAGCAGCTTCATTTTCATTCGAATCTTCATCGGAAGAGCTTGTGTCGGAGTCACTCCATGTTGTGGCTTTCAATGCCTTCTTCCCTTTCTTATATTTTGGACAATTAGGCTTATGTGTCCAACTTCATCACAATGATAGCATCTTGGTTCAGATTTGGATTGATGATCATCATTGAACTCTTTTGAAAAATGTTTCTTTCTTCTTTCCTTGGCTTTCTTTTTGGAATTGAGATATTTTTTGAAATTTTTAGCCAATAGGGAAATATTATCATCATCATCATCTTCACTTTCTATATTTTTGCTTGAAGATTTGAGAGCAATAATTCTGTTTGCTTTTGGTTTCTCTTCTTTAACAAATTCCTTAAGTTCCATTTCATGGGTGATTAAGGAACCTAATAGCTCATCAAGAGAGATAGGTCTTTCTCTAATTGCTTCCTTGATAGCTAACTTTTTGGTCATCCAATTCGCCGGTAATGACCTGAGAATCTTATTCACTAATTCAGAGTCAGTATAAGATTTCCCAATAGATTTAAGACCATTAATAATATTAGTGAACCTAGTGAACATATCAGAAATAGATTCATCAGACATCATCTTAAATAACTCATAATTATGAACAAGCATACTAATTTTATCTTCTTTAACTTGACTAGTTCCTTCATAAGTAACTTCTAGTCTATCCAAAATTTCTTTAGCAGATTCACAACAACAAATTCTATTATACTCATTTACATCAAGTGCACAATGCAGAATATTCATAGCTTTAGCATTTATTTGAATTTTTCTAATATCAACATCATTCCATTCATTTTCTTCTTTAGGAACATTTTCATTATTAACAACTTTCATGGGGATATTAGGACCATTTATAATAACTCTCCAAACAGCATAATCATTTGATTGAATAAAATTTTTCATTCTATTTTTCCAATAGCTATAATTATTTCCTGAAAATAAAGGAGGTTTATTTATGGATTGACCCTCACCAAGAGATGAAACATTAAAGTTTGCCATGGATCTTTAACTCTAAGATTGTTAAATCTAAAAATAAATAAGAAGAGCACTAGCTCTGATACCAATTGTTGCCCAAATTATACTCAAGAGGGGGGGTGAATTGAGTTTTTACAAACTTTAAGTCTAATTAATATTTTAGAAAAATATTTAATTTATAACACTTAGACAAATTTCAGATTTATAAAACTATAAAGAATAAATCCAACAATATCAAATAAATGCAACTAACTAATTTAAGCAACTAGAAATGCAGATTTTAACACTCTAGAAATATTAAATTAATTTTCGTATTTAATTTAAGGTGATATTCTGAAATTAATTATTTAACTCAAAAATAATTATTTTAACCTTAAAATTAATTTAGTCAAATTTCGGAATTAATTTATTTGCAAGATAGTGTGCTGAAAATATTAACTCAAGCAAGCATGTGCAAATAAATAAATAAAAGTGCGGAAAATAAATGACACCGAAATTTAACGTGGTTCGGCCAAATCCCGGCCTACGTCCACGCGCCTAGAGCCCCTGTCTCCTTTGCGCTTCACTAAACCTGATCCACTTGCGGGTAGGATCAAACCACCGCGTACAATTGTTTGCAAGCTAACTCCGAGCTTCAAACCCCGTGGCCCACTTGCGGGTAGGAACCAATTATCGGTACAAACCGAAGCTTCAACAAAGCTTCACAATAAATCTGAATTTTTGTAGTACAGAATAAAATACTGAAACTCCTTAAAATACAATTTGTAATCTGAGTTTCTCCTTCTTGAATCAGACTTCAATTAATGATGTTGAAGTTGGCACAAATCTTCTTCTTCAATGATTTGAGCAGATGATAAAATTTATTGCTCTCTTGAATGTGTAGCTGAGTAGTAGAATAAATGCTCTCAAAGATATTTCAAGTCTGTCTCATATTTTCGTTCAAGTCTTCTGAATAATAATTTCAAAAATGCTCTCAAGAAGTCTTTCTCATATTCTCATTCAAGTCTGCGTTTGTTCAATGCAGCTTTCACAGCTTTAAATGAGTCTTCAAAAACTAGCTGTTAGACACAGCATTTTGAGCAATTAATGCTCCTGATTTTCTGGGATGATGTTGCTTCAAAATGATCTTTAAGTCTGATACGCAGATGCTCATTTTTTTTTTCTTCTCAGTATCCTCATTTGAATATATTTGGATCTGCAAAAAGATATTAGCCCACATGCAAATAGATATATCTGATATGTAAAGGATATGTAGATTAAGGACATTTTTCTGCAGGTCTATTATGTCGTAGACGGAAGTCTATTCCTATAACTGGTATAGCAGCAAACCAAATCCATACAATATCTATTATGACACATGTACAACTCAGTAAGGTGTACATATATATTTTGTACGAAAAAAATATTTCTCGAACTGATATATATATAAAACAGATTTCTGAAAAAGATTTTGGACTGATATAAAAAATATATTTCGGAACAGATAAAAAAAAGTTAATTTTGGATAGATATATATAAGATCATTAAAAGAAAAGGACTGCATGTAGCAGGTCTCTACATAGCTCGCGGATAAAAGAAGGAACATTTTTCAAGGATTAAACAAGGGTCGCACAACCTAAGTCTAATCAAGATGTGTGAGTGTCTGTCCAAACGCATTTAATGGGGAGTGACTTGTGTCTGCAGCAGGTTTTCTCCTTATATTAAAAATCATATCTCAATGACACGAGAACAAAGGGGCCTAAGGCATAGTAGGCGAGGCACGGACTAAATATATATATATATATATATATATATATATATATATATATATATATATATATATATATGTGTGTGTAAATAAAGAGAACGACGTCGACTATTAAATAGCAGGTATATGCAGTAGGGATATAAGATATAATATTGATGTTTAAGAAACTCGGACAGGACAATTAGATAAAAAAAAGAACTCGGCATGGCTGAGCTGTGATTGGTCAGGTCTAAGGTACAAGGTATGACATCTACACGCCACAGCATATGGCCGCAATTAAGGCAGTCAAGTCACCATCTTGTAGCGTGTAACAGCTTAAAGCTATAGGCAGCAAAGGCTATGCAAAAGCTTTAAAAGCTAAATCATACATGTAAACATATATATATATATACTAAAGGACATACATGCATGCATACTCATATAAACATATATATAATCGTAGAAGGCAAAAAGGTCCAAACAGCTTTTGGTATTTGCCACTCATTCTACCAAATGTTAGTAATATATTAAATACACAAAAGCATTCATGAAGAAAGTAACTTAAAGTTACACAAAAAAAATACACGCATGTGTATATTTAGGACAAAAAAAAATCATTTTTTTTAACAAAAAAAAATTTAAGGAAAATATTCAGTGTCAACTTATTTTAAAATTATAATTTCATTAATAAAAATTTTGCTCAAAATTGATTAGTCACACAATTAAAATGATAGATCAAGATATGCATGTGTGCCTAATGTGTCAAGTGCAAATTTGCAATACACGTGAATATCTTTACTCGAATATGCCGTTGAGTAGAGTCGAGACTAGATAATACAATAATGAATATATATAGAATAACTAAAAAAAATGTTTGGAATCATCAAAATCAATATATTAAGTTAAACTAAAATGTATATTAATTAAACCAATTTAATTAGGGATAAAATACATTTTTGTTAACATGTTGGTTCCACCCACGGGGACGTTCGGGGGCTGTTAAGAGTTCTCACCCTCTAACGCCATGTTTTTAAGCCTAAGTCCAGAAATATGCAAATTACCGTCGTATTCTCAAACCAGGAGACCCGCGGCTGCGAGGTCCATTCCTATGAGTTACATTGGTCCCATGGGAGGTATTGGTGCTACCCACGGGGAGGTTCGGGGGCTGTTTCGAGTTTTCACCCTCTAACGCCATGTTTTTAAGCCTAAGTCTAGAAATATGCAAATTGTCATTGTATTCTCAAAGCTGGAGACCCGCGACTGCGTGGTGAGTTCCTACGAGTTACATTTGTCCCGTGGGAGGTGTTTGTGCCACCCACGGGGACGTTCGGAGGCTATTTCGAGTTTTCACCCTCTAACGCCATGTTTTTAAGCCTAAGTCTAGAAATATGTAAATTACCATCGTACTCTCAAACCGGGAGACCCGTGGCTGCGAGGTCAGTTCCTATGAGTTACATTGGTCCCGTGGGAGGTGTTGGTGCAACCCACGGGGAGATTCGGGGGCTGTTTCGAGTTTTCACCCTCTAACGCCATGTTTTTAAGCCTAAGTCTAGAAATATGAAAATTATCGTCGTATTCTCAAATCGGGAGACCCGCGGCTGTGTGGTCAATTACTTTGAGTTACATTGGTCCCGTGGGAGGTGTTTGTGCCACCCACGGGGACGTTCGGTGGCTGTTTCGAGTTTTCGCCCTCTAAGGCCATGTTTTGAAGGCTAAGTCTAGAAATATGCAAATTACCGTATTATTCTCAAATCGGGAGACCCGCGGCTGCGGGGTCAGTTCCTACGAGTTACATTGTTCCCGTGGGAGGTGTTGGTGCCACCCACGGGGACGTTCGGGGGCTTTTTCGAGTTTTCACCCTCTAACGCCATGTTTTTAAGCCTAAGTCTAGAAATATGCAAATTACTGTCGTATCCTCAAACCGGGAGTCCCGCGGCTACGTGGTCAGTTCCTACGAGTTACATTGGTCTCGTGGGAGGTATTGGAGCCACCCACGGGGACGTTCGGGGGCTGTTTCGAGTTTTCACCCTCTAACGCCATGTTTTTAAGCCTAAGTCTAGAAATATAAAAATTATCGTCGTATTCTCAAATTGGTAGACCTGCGGCAGCGTGGTTAATTCCTAGGAGTTACATTTGTCCCGTGGGAGGTGTTTGTGCCACCCACGGGGACGTTCGGTGGCTGTTTCTAGTTTTCACCCTCTAATGCCATGTTTTTACGCCTAAGTCTATAAATATACAAATTACCGTCATTTTCTCAAATCGGGAGACCCGCGGCTGCGTGGTCAGTTCCTACGAGTTACATTGGTCCCGTGGGAGGTGTTTGTGCCACCCACGGGGACTGTTTCGAGTTTTCACCCTCTAACGCCATGTCTTTAAGCCTAAGTCTAGAAATATATAAATTACCGTCGTATTCTCAAACCGGGAGTCCCGCGACTGCGGGGTCAGTTCTTACGAGTTACATTGGTCTCATGGGAGGTATTGGTGGCACCCACGGGGACGTTCGGGGGCTGTTTCGAGTTTTCACCCTCTAACGCCATGTTTTTAAGCCTAAGTCTAGAAATATGCAAATTACCGTCGTATTCTCAAACCGGGAGTCCCGCGGCTGCGTGATCAGTTCCTACGAGTTACATTGGTCCCGTGGGAGGTGTTGGTGCCACCCATGGGGACGTTCGGTGTCTGTTTCAAGTTTTCACCCTCTAATGCCATATTTTTAAGCCTAAGTCTAGAAATATGCAAATTATCGTCGTATTCTCAAACCGGGAGTCTCGCGGCTGCGTGGTCAGTTCCTATGAGTTACAATTGTCCCGTGAGAGGTGTTTGTGCCAGCCACTAGGACGTTCGGGGGCTATTTCGAGTTTTCACCCTCTAACGCCATGTTTTTAAGCCTAAGTTTAAAAATATGCAAATTACCGTCGTATTCTCGAAATGGGAGACCCGCGGCTGCGAGGTCAGTTCCTACGAGTTACATTGGTCCCATGGGAGGTGTTGGTGCCACCCTCAGGGTGGTTCGGAAGCTATTTCGAGTTTTCACCCTCTAACGCCATGTTTTTAAGCCTAAGTCTAGAAATATGCAAATTACCGTCGTATTCTCAAACCGGGAGTCCCGCGGCTGCGCCACTATACTCGTTGGAAATACTGGTCTTGTTTAACTTGTACCCAAAATATATCATTTAACTTGTACCCAAAATATATCATTTGACAAAATATATCATTTAAATTTTTGGCCATGGTTAGTAAGGAAGTTAGTGGTCAGGAATTTCTATGAGTATTAAAGCAACTGTATTTATTTTGTCTAAGAAAGTATATTTAGAATGTGAAATGACATTCACCTGCAATCAATCCATACCACTATAATGTCTCTTTCTGCCAACTGCTATCCTAAAAGAGAACCCCAAGCTTTTTACCTACATTACCAAAGAATACAGAGACCTCAATGGGAATTACCTCAATAGGAATTACCTGAATAGTGTGAAATGACTCATCAACAACAATTTGATAACATCATTCCACGAATACAAAATGTAAAATTGAAAAATAAATGAAAATCAATCCAAGTTGGCAATATGTAAACCTCGATCCGCTTGCTTTCAATATGTAAACCAATCCATAGAGAATGCATATATGCTGCATATATGCAGGCGCATATATGCAGCATATAGGCATATATGCAGGCTGCATATATGCTGCTATCATGGAGCTTCCAATAACTTTTCTATCCAATAGATGAAGCATCTCCTGAGCCTATATGATGTCATTCATTTCCGCACAATCATCCTTGCTAATAGGTCCCACTATTACATCAGATCCCGAGTTCTTCTTTTCTAGCGAATCAGAATTAGGCAGTTATCTATTAGAAGTGGTCTTTTAATCAAAATTAGGATTTCTTAGCCTATAAATAGGGTAGTAACCATAATACAAGTCACAGCTAGTATTGTTCCAAAAACACATGATCTAGACCATTTAAAGTACAAAGAAAAAAGGTTCATATGTAATCTACACAATAACTATTGATCACAGGCCCAAGGCTTAAAACTGGAACCATATTAAAAGCCCCGAAGGCTCCTGATTTGCCTTGAAAGAAAGAAAACAAATATAGTTTAGAACCAAAACAATATGAACATGGTTGTACAGGGATAAGATATCAAACTGATTATAGCTAATTTGACTCATAGGATCATAGCTGTAATCATAATAACAGTCTAGTGGCCACACTTAATTGGATTATACTCGGAATGCACAATAAATTAAAGTGCAATCATAATAACAGTCTAGTGGCCACACTTAATTGAAATCATCAATTCTCCACAATTAAATCTCAAAAACTATAATAAACATAAATAGAGGTGAATTCTCACAGAAAATCTTCACTAATCCAAATCCAAATCCATCAATTAAATTGGAGTTCCACACAAATAATACCTAAAACCCTAACTTCATGTTCTTACCTTCGATCCATATTTCCCAGAAATGAAATACGTAACTAGAAGTAATTGAAAGAAAAAGGAATAAAGTGGAGTTCAGGAACAATATTTGAGTGTGTACTACATTTATCAATCCATTCCATAGCGTTATTCACAACCATCTATAGAAATATTCAAAATCAAACAAGCTACATATTAAAACTAGATTATTATTAGGTTTTAGATGGTTTTCAAAATAGATCTTACCACCGCAAGCTCTGGCCGGCGCAGCAAGCCAACGGAAAAAACCCAATCTCCGGTCGATATTATAAATTTATGCCGTACACTCAAAGCGGGATCCCTATGACTACCCGATCGATTCCTACGAGTCACATTGGTCCCGTGCGAGGGGTTTGTGACTCTTACGGGACCGTTTTAAGGCTGTTTTACGTTTTCACCCTTCGATGGGATGTTTTCATGCTTAAGTCTAATTTTTACAAATTCACGTCGTACACTCAAACCGGGAGCCCCGTGACTACGCGGTCGGATCCTACGAGTCACATTGGTCCCGTGCGAGGGGTTTGTGACTCTTACGGGACCGTTTTAAGGTTGTTTTACGTTTTCACCCTTCGATGGCATGTTTTCATGCTTAAGTCTATTTTTTTATCAAATTTCTGTTGTACACTCAAACCGGATGCCCCGTGACTACGCGGTCGGTTCCTACGAGTCACATTGGTCCCGTGCGAGGGGTTTGTGACTATTACGGGACCGTTTTAAGGCTATTTTATATTTTCACCCTTCGATGGCATGTTTTCATGCTTAAGTCTAATTTTTTTCAAATTTACGTCGTACACTCCAACCGGGCGTCTCGTGACTACGCGGTCGGTTCCTACGAGTCACATTGGTCCCGTGCGAGGTGTCCGTGACTCTTACGGGACCGTTTTGTGCTTGTTTTATGTTTTCACCCTTCGATGGCAAGTTTTGATGCTTAAGTCTAACTTTTCGCAAATTTATGTCCTACACTCAAACCGGGAGCGCCGTGACTACACGGCCGGTTCCTATGACTTACATTGGCCCGTACGAGATGTTCGTGACTCTTACGGGACCGTTTTGTGGCTGTTTTATGTTTTTACCCTTCGATGGCATTTGGAGTAGGACGTGAGGGTCTATTACGATGCGAGAATTATTGTCGGCCTAAATAATTGAACTATCCGAGAACTTATACATTGTGTAATATTGTATATTGGTATGAGAACGAGAAGTATACCACTAATATAAATTATGGTGATTACTAAGATGTGTGAATACTTAGTATATGTATTGATTTTATGTGTATGACATACCTACCATACTTGCTATCACGGGAGGTTTACGTTCACTTAGGGCCTTCTAATCCTTGTGTTGCCCGGATTTAGATTGGTTACCTCGATGAACATAGGTCAGAGAAGGACTTATTGGGATGTTAATAAGTCTGCTGATCGTGGGAGCGCAGGTATGTGCGTGACCCGTGTGATGTGACTGTGTTCGCCTCCATTATTTGTGATGTTGTTATCTGAGAACGATTCCTGAGAGATTCGGAATGCGTGATCCTTATGTACGTGATGTACCGGGATGGATAGCAGAGTATGTGTGCACCGCAGCTAGTCTCGGGGTGCTTGTATTGTATATTTATGACGTGAATAGTATACACTTAATTAATGTGAACTTTCATATTGATATTGTGAATACAATTATGGTAATGTTTTGAGAAAACAAAACGGGTTAACTGATAGTGAATTGTATTACTAATTGAGAATCTGAGTTTAAGTAAAGCCCTCTATTTATTGAGAACGCTAGAATGTAATATGGGGATCGAGTAGTAAGGGGTAGAACTTATTACGATTTGGTTAGATATGTATGTCATGTACATGGGTACGGTACGTTAGGAGTGCACATGTAGTCGAGAGGTGAGAATTTCATGTGAGTGCACGTCCTAACATGTATTTTGCATTTAATGTTTTAATGTTATTAAAACACTTGCTGTTTTAAAATGATTTCCACTTTCGGGCTCTGACCCATTTTCTTTCAAATCTATTTTTGTAAAAACCATTTTAGGTGCCTAGCCACAAGGACACCATGCTTAGGATCCTCATTCAGGTGACGAGCTGTAGCTGTTTGTGGAAGTTACAGGACTTTGCTTGTAGACGCTTCATCTATCTTGACTCCATATTCAGCATTTATCAGTTGTAGGGCATGTCGTCCATTTCTTTTAGACATTTCATTTATTTCAGTTATTCGGACTTTTGGCATGTAATTAATTCAGGGTTCAGACTTGTCATATTATTTTCAGTTGTGGGATTGTTGTGAGGAGTTTTCCTCCGGACTTATTATTATTTGTTGGTTATTTCATTACATCGTTATGGTGAATGGATTATGTTGTTCTTCCCTTATTCTTTTATTGCATGTTAATCAGACTTAAATTAAAATTTGGCAACTTACTTTTTAAATACTAGGTGGTTAGTAATGATTTAAATATTTTCGACAGTGATGCTATTAACTGAACCAACTTGGCATTTTGTATTGATTTAATAAAGGAGTAGCTACCCGGTATTTAATTAGTCGGGGTGTCACAATGGGGTTGTTGTAAAAAATTGGCAACACCCTCCTTTAACCGGAGATGAGGTTTACCAGGGTCCCAGATGCCCTCCTTATGGCAATTGGATAGGTTATTTTTATTTTATTTTATTTTGAAATCATGTTTATTTTGTGTTTGATAAAATGTGTTACTGATAACAATGTTTGTTTATTTGCAGTTGATAGCAAGAGAAAGTGCCCAAAAGAAACAGATGTCAATATAAGGCATTTGGGACTTATCTGGGGTTTGCATCAAAGGGTTGCTGACGAGCATATTCGATCAGCCTCTTATCTGCTCCAATACAAGATCTATACAACTTCCTTCACTGCTCGTCAAGTGATCAGTGAAGCAGAGCCAGTACCACCCTCTGCTAGTTCTTCGCCAGAATCTCACGTTCCGTTGAGCGAAAAGATGAAGAAGAGAAGGACTCCTGCTCTGTTTGAAAAAACTGCCTCCGGTTATGGGGAGGTAAAAAGGATTAAGATTGATGTCCCAAAGGAGGGGATAAAGAAGACTGGTGTAGTTCCTTCAACTGCTCCTGCTAAAGTCTCCGAGAAGGTTGCTGACAAGCCCACAGTGGCTCCGAGCAGCTCTGCTGCTCCTGGAAAGGTGATTGTGATATCACCGACCAAGGATTTTTCCTTGGTTGTACCTGTTCCCCCGAGGAGGCTGAAGAAGAGCTCCTCGGTCAAATTGGCTGACATCACCATTCAGCCCCCTGTTGTTGGGACTAAGGTTCCCACATCTGTTCCCCCGAGTTCTGACATGAGCTCGGTAAAGTCCTTGACCATTCCCGAGGTGCAAGGTTATGAAGATAACCTTACTCGGGATATGGTTACTTCTTTGGATTCTCGTCATCTTGCTTCAGTAAGTACCTTTACTTTGAACTTTTCATATTTTCCTTTGTTGTTTCTCATATTTGTTTCTGATTTTGCTTTCTTTTTCTGTTTACAGTTGACGAGCTGCTTCAACATAATCCTCAAGAAGGATGAAGCAATCAAAGCTTCATGCTCCTCGTCCAGTGTGGAGGGAGCTCTGGAAGAAGCTACCAAGTCCTTGGAGGAATCTCGCCAGAAGTACATTACTGATAAGGTAGTCTGGGAGAATAAACTTGCTTCCTCTGAGCACGAGAAAACTCAGGTTACTAAGGCCTCCAGGGATTTGGAGAGCAAAGTGAATGCTTTGGAGAAGACTAACAAAGAGCTCGATGCGAAGCTCAAGACTGCTGAGGAGTTTGAAAATAAACTCAAGGTTGCTGAGTGGAGGTTGGTCCAACTCCAGGAAATAACTCGGCAGAAGGAGGAAGCTGAACAAAAATTGAAGGCTGCTGACGTTATGCTGTCCGAGAAGCTTGCCTTGGAGAAGGCCAAAAGGAAAGCTGCTGTGAAGAAGTCCTTCAGCTCTGGCTGGGACAAAGGTTGGGATAAGGGATGTTCTGCCATGGTCTCTCAAGTGGATTATGCCAGTGTAAAGTATTTCAGGGACGGATGGATTGCTGCCCTTCAGGAATTGAAGGCGACGAGTCATCCGATCTCTTCCAGAGACACATCCCTGGTCCCCCTCCTACTCCAGAGGAATTAGAAGAGGACGAAGCTACCTCTGAGGAGTCTTCAATGGTAGTGGGAGAACATGCCCTAACCAGTCAGCATGCTGTCGAGCAAGGAGTTTCTTCTTCTGAGCAACAGCTGGTGCTCTCCGAACAAGTCACAATTCCCTCTGAGCAACCTGCCTCCTCTTCCCAACCTCCCGAGAAGGTTTTGGGAGATAAGGAAAAGGTGCAGTGTTGTTCGGTTTTCTCTTTTTATTTTTCTTCTTTGTCAAATGTAACCAAGATCTTTGTAACTCTGCACTATGATCTAATAAAATTTGAGTTCTTTCTTCCATACGATTGTCTCTTTTCTATTTGTACTATGTCTTGATCTTCTTTTTGATGATTATTTTTTTTCTTTCTTTGCTAGTTTCTGGCCAGGATGGATATGATATCTGCCAATGATACAAAGCTGATGCAGCAATGTAATGAATATTATAAGGCTGGTCACACAGAACTGAGTGCATCAAAAGTTGCCGACATCCTTGGTCATGATGCTTCAGAACAGGCAGTCGAAGCTTATTAGTACCTGAAGTGCTTACTTGACCGAGCTGTGGCCAATAATGTGGCTTACTATGAAATGATCGAGGATATTCAATGTACCCTAGAAGACCTTCAGAATCAGTACAAGGAATCAACTGCCCTGTTGCATGAAGGGTATGAGAAGAGGTATCAGCAGCTTTCTGCCGAGAAGGGTTACGAGAAGCTCCTTGCTGGGTACGATGTCAGGGAGAGAACTCTAAAGGATGAAGTTGAAGCATGTAGATAGATTGCCGAGCTGCTGGAATAAGAGAACAATAATTTACAGAAAGAGCTAGCACAGTTGAAGTCTGCAGCCTCTTCTTCAACAGCTATAATCCCAGTGACTAACGAGGGATTTTCATTTTTAGAAGTTGAGAATGCCAAATTGAGGCAAGAGTTGGACACATTGAGGAGGTTGGGCACTTCCACATCTCCTCGGGGACGAGCAAGAGCTCCTCGGGGATGAGGAAGAGCAGCTCGTGTTCTTGTAGAGGAACAGAGGACAGTATCTGCCTTAGAGAACCAAGCCTTCCAATTAATGGCTAAGAACCAAGCTTTGTCTGACATGTCAAAGAAAATTAGAGACTTGGAAAAATAACTCTCTGTAAAGAAATCAGTGTTGGAGACTAATGAGCTTTTTGTCAATAGTCTCCACGAGAAGCTTGAAAGGCTAACATTTCAATTCCACAAACAGCCCAGGGAGTTCTGGATGGCTGGATACAACGAAGCACTATTCCATTTGGATGATCGTATCCAGAATGCCAATAATGAGGGCTACAAACAAGGCTGGCTAAATGCTTTAGGCGTGCTAAAGCTCGAACAAGGACACTATCTGTGGGACTATTATGATCCCGGGTTGCTTGACTTGCCTGTGCCACCGTACAATCTGGACATGGAATGGATCCCAGCTCGTGCCATTCCTCGGAGCTTAATTGCGAAATACCTCGGTGACTACAGTTTACATTCTCAATTTGAGGTATCTCGTCCCGAGCATCTTCTAGATCGACCTTCTGTGATGAACGTCAGGATGCTGAAGGATTTGAACTTCATCAATTCTCCTCAGTCTTTAAATGATCAGCCTGCTGGCGAGGAACCTGTATCGAAAGCTGAGGGGAAAAGACCAATAGAATAGGAATTTTTGATGTAACAGTTAGTATACATATCCATGTAATTATCAATGTAACTTGTAATTTATTTTGAATTTTATGAAAGACTTTCATTCTTGCTTGCAAATCTCAATTTCTATTGTAGTTATCAAATACTTTATATTCATGTATCTTTGTTAAAAAGATAATAATATTGTGTTGTTCATCGACCAACTTAGTAATAAAGTTACAAGTATCAGTAATGTTGATCGATCACTTAATAATAAAGTAATGAGTATAAAAATGTTTAAAATTTTTCCAACCAACAAAGGTTGTTAAATTGTGCTCGTCGACCAATTATAATTAATGATAGTTGATCCCCGACTAACCATACTTGGTAAATTTTGGACTATTTTCTCCTCGTCGACCAACTATGTTGGTACAGTTTGGAATATTTTTCTCCTCGTCGACCAACTATGTTTATACAGTTTGGAATATTTTCTCCTCGTCGACCAACTATGTTGGTACAATTTGGAATATTTTCTCCTCGTCGACCAACTATGTTGGTACAGTTTGGAATATTTTGTTGAGTAGTCTACCAAGCTTTGCCGAGTAGTGCATAGCACTAGTATTCCCCGAAAAAATTTCAATAAACAGAGAAATTTGCAGAATATTTTTATTTTATTCATACCGATGGAAACTGTGTTACATATACATCACTGATAATATATGCGCAGATGCTCTGCGTTCCATGCATTCTTAAACTCTTCACCTTCTAAAGTTCTTATTCGATAAGTTCATGGTCGAACAACTTCTGTAACTCGGTATGGTCCATGCCAGTTTGCCTCCAGTTTGTTAGGCTTTTGAATTACTTTCTTCAGCACATAGTCTCCTTCTTTCAGATCGCACTTCTTCACCCTCTTATTGTAAAACAAAGTTGTTCGCTGCTGGTAACCAGCATTTCTAATGGCTGCTTCTTCTCTAAATTCCTCGAGCATGTTTAAATCCAGTCTTCTCATTAAGTCGCTAACAGGGGAATTGAAATTCAGTACCCTGTGTGTTAGGAGGCCCAACTCGGCAGGTATGACAGCTTCACTTTCGAACGCCAGCATGTATGGTGATTCTCCAGTTGCTACTCGGGGAGTAGTTCGGTAAGCCCAAAGTACTGATTGTAGCTCGTTGATCCAGTTTGCTTTCGCATCATCCAATCTTTTCTTCAAACCGTTCAGCAGCGTCCTGTTTGTCGCTTCAGTTTGACCATTGCTTTGAGGATGGCCTGGTGCTGAGTGGACCTTCAAAATATTTTACTGATGACAATAAGCGGCAAACTCCTCGTTATCAAATTGTATCCCATGGTCTGTGATCAAGGCATGAGGGAGACCATATCGGCAAATGATGTTCTTCCAAACAAATTGGTACACCTTCTCGTACGTCATATCAATGAGTGGCTCAACTTCTACCCACTTAGTAAAATAATCCACTGCGACGACGAGGTACTTGAACCTTCCTCGGGTCGTTGGCAGTGGTCCAACCAAATCAATTCCCCGCATGGCAAATGGCCAAGGGGAAGTTATGGGTGTCAACAATGCTTGTGGAGTTCTTCGGATAGAGGAAAAGCGTTGGCACTTGTCACATTTCTTGGCATAGGCTATACAATCTGCCCTCATCGTCGGCCAGTAGTATCCCTGCGTCATCACCCTTTGTAAAAGTGTCCGACCTGCTACATGTGCTCCACAAGACCCTTCATGGATCTCTTCAATCAAATCTTTCACCTCGGTGGGATGTACACATCTTTGCAAACCTGCCATAATTCCTCATCTATATAAAACACCATTAGTTAGTACATACCGAGCAACTTTAAACTTCAATTTCTTGGCTGCAAGCTTGTCAATTGGCAATTCTCCTTCCTCGATATATACCCTGATGGGATCCATCTAAGATGGTCCTAAATCAAAGGTGATAAAATTCATTTTCAAATCTTCATCTATACTCCGACCAGTTAACACTTCAATTGGGATTGTTCGTCGTAACTCGGTGCGAGTAGCTGATGCTAGTCGAGCTAGGGCGCCTGCTCTCGCATTCTCCATTCTTGGTACTCTGACCAGCTGAATAGCGGTAAATTCTGACAACAACTCCTTTGCCTTTGCATGATATCTGATCATTAATTCTCCTCTAGCGGCATATACCCCCATCATTTGGTTTACAATCAATTGAGAGTCACTGAAGATCACAACCTACTGTGCCTCCATAATTTTTGCCAAATTAATCCCTGCAATCATGGCCTCATATTCTGCTTCATTGTTGGAAGCTTTGAATTGGAAACGTAAGGCTTATTCCATGTCGACCTCGTCCGGAGTGCTCAGAACTATCCCCGCGCCACATCCTGCAGTGCAAGATGAGCCATCTACATATAGCCTCCATATAGGTAACTCGTCTTCAAATTTTTGATCAGTCAGAGTTCCTCGGTGAAATATTTGCTGCTTCCTTTCATCCTCCCCAGATTTTTCTCGCTCCTCATCGATCATCTTTTCTTGCCCTTTTACCAACCGAGGTTGGTCTGAGCTCGAATTTAATGACCTTGTAACATCCACTTGCCCTCTTACCAATCGGAGTTGGTCTGAGCCAGTGTCTATCGATCCTGTAACATCCACAGGTTGATCAACGAGCAACTCTTATTTCTCGTCCGGAGTTTTCCCAACTATCTCTGCATCAGATCCTGTAACATCCACACGTTCTTTTACCAATCGGAATTGGTCTGGGCTTGTGTTTGTTGATCCTGTAACATCCACAGGTTGATCTGCGAGCAACTTTTGCTCCTCGGGGGTATCAGGATAGGTGAACTCCGCTATAAAATTTGCTACAGCCTGCCCTTTTAGTGATGATCTGGGTTCATAAATTATATCATATTCTCCGAGCTCTATTGCCCAGTACATCAATCTCCCTGATTTTTCTGGTTTATGAAGGGCTTGTCTCAATGGCACATCAGTATATACGACTATAGTATGAGCCTGGAAGTATGGTCTCATTCTCCTACTCGCCTCAATTAGCGCCAGTGCCAATTTCTCAAGCCTCGGATATCTGATCTCTGCTCCTCGGAAGGCCTTACTTGTGTAGTAAATTGGTTTTTGCACTCCATTCTCCACTCTGATCAACGCCGAGCTAACTGCATTCTCGGACACTGCAAGGTACAAATACAATTTTTCTCCCGTCACCGGCCTGGACAACAGTGGAGGTGCTCCCAAGTATTTCTTCAATGCTTGAAAAGCCTTCTCACATTCATCATTCCACTCAAAAGTCTTTTTGAGTGTCTTGAAGAATGGGAGACATCTATCAGTTGCTCGTGACACAAATCTGTTGAGTGCCGCTACTCGTCCTGTGAGACTCTGTACTTCCTTCTTCGTTGTTGGAGATCGCAGCCTTAATAGAGCTTTGATCTTTTCAGGATTTGCTTCAATGCCTCGTTGATTGACGATATACCCGAGGAACATGCCTTCTCGTACTCCAAAGACGCGCTTCGTCGGGTTCAGCTTCATTTGATATTTATCTAGTTGATCAAAAGTTTGACTTAAGTCAACTAGATGATCTGCAGCTTTCTTGCTTTTTGTCAGCATGTCGTCAACATAGACTTCCATATTGTCACTGATTTGTTCAGCAAAGACCTTGTTCATCAGTCTCTGATATGTCGCACCTGCATTTTTTAAACCAAAAGGCATAACATTATAACAATAAGTTCCCCTAGGGGTAATAAAAGAAGTACTCTCCCTGTCTTCGGGTTTCATTTTAATCTGATTATAACAAGAATAAGCATCCATGAAGCTCAGCAACTCATGTCCCGAGGTAGCATCCACCAGTTGATCAATTCGAGGCAGTGGAAAGTGATCTTTTGGGCATGCTTTGTTGAGGTCGGTGAAATCTACACACATCCTCCACTTGTTGTTTTTCTTCTTTACCATCACCACATTGGCTAACCAATCTGGATATTTTACATCTTCAATGAAACAAGCTTTCTGGAGCTTCTCGACTTCCTCCTGTATAGCTTGATTCTTCTCGGGACTGAATACTCTTCTTCTCTGCTTCACAGGCTTGATCTCCTTATTCACATTGAGCTCGTTACATAAGAAGTTTGGGTCAATCCCAGGCATATCTTCATGACTCCAGGCAAAAGTTTGTTTTCTGCTTCTAAGGAAAGTTATCAATTCTTGTTTTAGTGAAGCTTCCAATGATGAACCTATTTGAGTAGTTCGTTCAGGGTGTTCGTCGTCCAGAATGATATTTTCAGTAGCTTCCACCACTTAACCTTTCACGAGTTGCGACTCATCCCGAGGATCCAAGGTTTCAATTTCTGCACCTTCATCCACTTGATAAGTAGTAGTCTTTTTCTTTGATTCTTCCAATTCATCTTGCTCGGCGGATGAATAATAGCACTCCCGAGCTACTTTCTGATCACCTTTCATAACTCCTACTCCAAAGTTTGTTAGAAATTTTAGGCATTGATGCACTGTAGATGGTACAGCCTCGAACTTCTTCAATCCCACTCTTCCCATGATGATATTGTACGATGACTGGACATTCTTATCCATCACGAAAAAGCGTATTCTTTCTGTTCGACAAGCAGGCCACGTACCAATGAATATATCCAACTTGATCGTCCCAAGTGGAAATACTTTCTCGCCAGCAAAACCGATGAGGGGTATGTGGTAAGGCTCCAATTGAGATATCTTTAAATTTAAACTATCGAAACACGAGTAGAACATGATGTCTGCTGAGCTACCATTATCAACCAGTACTCTTGAAATCATTACCTACTTCATTCTCATTTTGATCACTAGTGGGTCGTCATGAGGATATAAAACTCCTACAAGATCATTCTTTGAAAACCCAATGACCAATTTTTCTTTGTTCACCTTTCTCGGGCGATCTTCCTCAGCTAAATTTATTCGCTGAATGTACGAGCAAGCTTGAGCCTCTCCGAGGTAAGCTTTTCTTTCTGCAGTAAGGTCTCCTCCTCCTGCATCTCCTCCTGTAATGACATTACAATTAAATGACCCAAAGCATATTAAAAATACCTCTCGTTCTGGTTGCCTTGGTTTCTTGGGAAGATCGAGGTCATCATCTGGATCATCTTCATGGCTTCTCTTTTTTTTCTCCTCTACTCGACGAGGAGATCTAGACCTCTCTCTAGTTCGATCGTTGCTTCTTCTTTCGCCTCCCCGATCAATATATTTTGCTAGCTTTCCTCGTCGGATGAGTGTTTCAATCTCGTTCTGAAGAGCTATGAAATTTTTGGTCATATGGCCATGATCCTTATGGAACTCGCAATATTTCTCCCTATTCCTCGTGTCAGGGTCTGACCTCATTTTCTTTGGCCAGTTTAACTCCTCGCTATTCTTAATTTCTTTCAGGACGTGGTTGATATTTGCCTTCAAAGGCGTGTAATTATCAAATTTCTTCAAGACCTCCCATGACGACCTACTTTTGGAATGTTTGTCACCACCATTGTTCTTATGCTCTTTTTTCTTAGCTTTATCACCTTCCCCCTTGGTTTCTTTGGAGTCCATATTCTTCTTCGCAGACATAGCCTCCTCGGCGTTCATAATCTTGGACGCTTTTCCCATCAGGCCCGACATGGTTCGAGGTGGGTCTTTGGCCAAAGTGTAGTACAACTTGTTTGGCAGCAGTCCACTCATCAAAGTAGTAATCGCTGCCTTCTCCTCATAATCAATGACTCCGAGCTTCTCGTTAACGAGTTATATAATCTCTAATACTCTCACCAGCTTTTTGTCTAACACTTAACAAATGTGCTACTCGTTTAACTGGCTTTGCTCCGAAGCATAAATTCCCAATGAATAACTCGGCCAGTTGAAGAAAAGTTGAAATCTTACCCCGAGGAAGATTATTATACCATATATGAGCAGATCCGGTAAGAGTTCTCGAGAATGCCCTACATCTCATCTCATCTGGGACAGCATAGATGTCGACAGCATCTTGATATTGTTCTATATGAAGGACAGGGTCAGTCTTCCCATCATACTTGGGAGTCACAATAGGTGCTTTGAACTTTGATGGTGTTGGAAAATCAACAATATCCTGGACAAAAGGTGTTCCTCGAACAAAGGTTCGTTGTAGAGGGTTCTTAGCCTTAGCCATTTCCCCTAATCTATCCTCCAGCCTTTGAATAGACACTTTCCATGCATCATTCCCTTCCTCGGGCCTATTGGTTCGAGCAACTGAACGCGTTGAAGTGGCTTCCTGGGATTTATCTTGACGAGCAGCTGGTCGGTCAGCGGATCCATCTTGACGAGCAACTGGTCGCGACTGGGCAGATCCTTCCCTTAAATCTGATGGTCGTCGAAAGCTCCTCGACGCTGCATTAAGAGGACTTTTGTTTCTCCTAGGGCCTAATCGATCAAAAGGAAAGGCCCTACTTAATATTTTCCATGCACTGGCCCTTTCTGGGGAGAGGGTGACACGTTGTTCAGTATCTGTGGCTCGCATTGACGAAGTTCGTCCAGGTTGATAAGAAAAATCTTCAGATTCCTCATTGCGATACGAACTAGTACGCCTAGTACGCACAGAAGGCGCACAAATATTTCTTTGAATGCTTCGTGTTTCGGAAAGGGCTGGCGCACCTCCATGGAGGGCTTGGATGAGTTGTCGCATCGTTTCTTGCATGACGGTCTGGCCCTGAGCCAGATTCGCCATCATTCCAGTCAGATCTGGAATAATTGGTGGAGCAGATGGATTTGGAGGGGTTCCGGTGTTTCGATTACTGGATTCAGGTATATCAGCCATTGGTATTGGATTGTTATTGGTGAGAAAACGATATTACCAGTCGTTTCCCACAGACGGCGCCAATCTGTTGATGTAAAAAATTAGTTCACTCTAATAATTCAATCACCGATAAATAAATGAGACAAAAGATTTTTAAAGTGGTTCAGTCTTATATGAATGGCCTACGTCCACTGTTGTTTTATTGCTGAGTGTTTGGGAATTCTCGATTACAAGAATTTGCGTTCTAGATCCCAAAGTTTGGGTTCAGAATCAGGTCTCTTTCAATGAGGAGTGTACAACGTATTTATAGCCTTGAGGCTGTCATCTCAAAGGGTGATACATTAAATGATATACATATAAAAGGGTAATACATTTAATGCCCTTTAAGCGTGTGCGTCTAAATGATAAGCATTTAATGAACTAGTTGAAATGTTGGTTATTCATCAATTAATGCTCTGTTCGAGATGCAGCTCGGACCGCCTGAGTAGCTCGGACCGCCTAAGCTTTCTGGTATTCAAGAGTTCCTCGGAGAGGTATGTTCCTCGGAGCGTATGAGTTCCTCGGAGAGGTCTGTTCCTCGGAGCGTATGAGTTCCTCGGAGTAACATGGTTCCTCGGAGTGTGCGATTATCTCGGAAGTGCTTGTTGTTGCCATGTAGATAGCCACGTGTCTTTGTTTGATTGATCCAAGTCAGCAGATTAATTTTGGTATCAACACTAATTTTTTATCACTTGCACTAATATCTTATATGCACCACAAACTAACTAAAAACTTATTCCATGCACTAAACTAAGAGGCACCCCAAGAGTCAAAGCATATATAATTTTCTTTGACTAAAATCCTCATTTTTTTTCTCTTTCTTTCTCTAACTTATTATTATATCTCAAAACCAAATCGTAACCCTAACTCTACCTTACCATCTCCTCCACACCCTCTTTACCTCCTCCTCCCACACCCGCCACCACCTACTCCCAACACCATCTCTCCCCCCATCATTTTTCCTTGTCTTTTAAACTGAGAAAATAACCTAGGCCTACCATTTTAACTCTAACTTAATATTTATAAGATAAAAAATATCATAAAGGATATTAAATAAGTTTTTAGATTTAAAACAACAAAAAATGAAAAACTAAAATCGTGATTTACTCTGAGAAACACCAAAAAATGAAAAGCCATAAAAAATGATCACCTCTGCACATTCGGTTGCCTGTCACCGTGTAAATGGGCTTTCTATGGTGGGAAGTCACCTTGAAAATGGGCTTGCCCCGATGAAAAGTCACTACGAGAAAGGGGTTGACACGGTGAAAAGTCACCGTGAGAGTGAAACTCCATTTTTTTTTGCCTTTTTGAGCCCATTCGGTGAGAAGCCATCGAATGTATGTGGACAGATCCAATGATGGCCCATCGAAGGTGCAGAGTTGATGATTTTTAACAGGTTTATGACTTTTGGTGGTTATGTAGGTATATCGGCGCTTTAGATTTATATTTTTTTTGAGATGGTTTAAAGTGTTTTGGTTTTGATTTTATTTTTTGCTGGAATAGAGTTTTGAGAGAAGATAAAAGTTTGATGATAGTGATAGTAGAGAATGGGCGGGGCTAGGCCTGTCAACGGGTTAGATTCAGGTCGGATTTAGGGAGATCCAGATCCGTTTAATAGGAACCTAATCGGGTCCGGGCTGGGTTTTCATCGGGTTTACAATATTGGATCCCGATCCAGACCCGGATCCGAAATGGATCTTCGGGTTCGAGTTTCTATCCGGGTCTAGACAAATATATAAATTTATTTTATATTTATTTTTATTTTATCCCCCTTCTTTATTTTTAATCTTAGATTAAAATATTTTGTAATGTATTATAGTATATGATTAGCATAAATAAAACATATAGTATTTGTCTTTATTATATATATTTATATATATATATATATATATATTTAAAAAATAATAATGTAGAAGGCGGGTCGGGTCTTCGGGTTCAAGTTTTATATATGATCCAGCAAGGTTCTAAAAAACGCGGGGCGTGATCGAGGCGTGGAGGCCAAGCCTTAAGCCTTAGAAGCCTAGGCGGGCCTTGGCGTAAAAAGGCGTGAAAAGGCGTTTAGGTCTTTTTAATATATTTTCATATTTTTTAACCATAACAAGGCTATTAAAATACTAAAATTGTACATATCATAAAAATATGTCTGAATATTTGCAAATAAAAATACTATTTGATTATTTTGGATGAGACAATGGTTCGGTTTGTAAAAAAATCTTTAAAAGGGGATATCGTTTCACTAAAGCATTGTTGTTTTTAGAGAAAAATTACGCCTTAAGGGTTTTACCAAGCATAAGGCGTTAAAATCTTAAGGCGGGGCATTTCTCCCAAGCCTCAAGCCTAGGCGTGCCTAGGCGGAGCCTAGGCGGGTTTTTTAGAACAGTGTGATCCAGACCCTACTATGTAATAAACGGGTCTTCGGGTTCGAAAAAATATGCTCAGACCCTATTATACGGGTCGGTTCGAGTCTAAACCCGACCCATTGACAAGCCTAGTGGGGGCGATGGTAGAATTAGGTTTGAAGGATAAAAGATTAATTTAAATGTTTTATTTTTTATTTAGAGAGTATTTTGTAGTAAAATGATCATGTCATATTTGCGACATTATATGGCTTCGTTTGTTAAACAGAAAAAGGAAAGGAAAATGACCAGAAAATGATTTTTCGGTACAATTTTGCTGTTTGGTTTACAAAAAAAAGGTGGGATCCATGAAAAATTAACTCTCTCACAGGAATCTCTTTCCGGATAATACGTCTGACCCAAACCCAAGGAAAATGCGTAATGGAAAAATGCATCTTACCAAAATCATTCTAAAATCCTTGATTCCCTATTCTCCCTCACTCCCCACAAAACCCTCCTAAAATACTTGTAACGCATCTTTTAAGAATTCTTTGATTTTTTTAGGTGGTTCCATGAAATCACAAACAATCCCACAAATAGTTGAACTTAGATGAACCGATTGCTATATAAAGAGTACAAAGCTCCATTAATTCCCATCTCAGTTGAATCTCGATCTGAAAAAAAAAATTGTAAGTAAAGCATAATTTTATACTGTATACATTTACTTACTTAAAATGTTCTTTTTTGCAATGCACTGCAAATTTTTCTCAATAAATATAAGTTCTATGATGATTGATTAATTTGTCAAGTTTTTCAATTTATTGATGTTAGCATTTCCTTTTGAATAATTTGTCGATTGGATTTGAAACTCCAATTTAATATGTTTAATGTAGTTTAATAATTTATTATTTCCTTAATTATTTGTGGCGTGTTGAATATTATTTATTTAATTTAAAATATACCACTTTCCTGCAATTTTTTTGTGACTTTCCTAACAACCAAACAAGTAAATCTTTAATTTTCCCACAAAAAACTATTGTCAATCAAACACAATTTTTTTTTTCTTTACTTTACTTCACTTGACTTCATGTAACTCTTTTCGAAAATTATTTTTTCGCTTAACTTTTTCATCAAACAAACAGAATATATTAGGGGTGGCAATTTGGATCAACGAGGCGTGTTTCGGGGCGACACGACACGACACGAAAAGATTTTTTCGTACACGAACACGACACAACACGACGCGAATTCGTTTTTTTTTAATTGACACGAACAAGACCCGAATAAAAAACGGCACGACACGAATACTAGAATTTCTTAAATTTCACGCCTAAAAAACACGATAACACGACACGACACACAAGACACGACATCGTGCCAAAAAAATCCGACACGAACACGACAGTTCGTGTCAATTTCGGGCAATTTCGTGTAATTCCGTGTCATTTTTTCGTGTCGTTTCTAAACTCCCCTATATGTGTTTTGAAATAAAAAATTATTTGATTTTTATGTTGCGTTTCCGTCCGAAAATAAACCGACCATCAGTGTCCCCCCAAATCTTCTACAAATCTCCCGTAACGAACTCTTGTTCTCTCTGTGTGCGGGAACTCAACCCTGAAGGTCCATTATCCCAGGTAAACAACCTCTCACCCTATCCCCTTATTCAAATAGTAATACTCAAACCCTAATTCTACAAATACTATACGCCCTTCCTTTATGTCAGATTCTTAGCCTGACTGATTTACTTTATGATCTAGATTATGAAAGTATAGAAGAAGGATGAGAAGATAGAAAATAGAACAGAGAGAATTAAGAAAGGAAAGATAGAATTTGATTTATTTCTGCGATGCCTACAATCGAATTCATCAATTCTATTTATACACAACTGAACTAACTTCTAACTAACTCTTAGCTGTTGTGACTAAGCAACTAATCCAACTAACAATCTGTTTTACAACTCACTCAACTAACTAACTAATTCAATTAACAATTGGGGGTCTGACATATGCTCCCCTTTTTTGCATCCTTGTCCTCAAGGATCCAAATGAGAAAATTGTTGAATGATCTTTTCATAATCTTCCCAAGTTGCATCTGACTGCTGAGTGTTGGCCCACTGGACAAGAACCTGGGTTGCAGCACTTTGACCCTTGCGAACTAGCCGCCGGTGGTCTATGATGGCGATTGGTTCAAGGACAAAATGACCATCCTCTTGTACAGTGGGTAGCTGAATCTCAGGTACGATACCGGTTCCCACTTTCTTTTTAAGCATTGAAACATGGAAGATGGGGTGGATTATTGATGTAGGGGGTAAAGCTAGCTTGTAGGCAACCGGCCCAATCTTGGTGAGGATTTGGTATGGACCATAGAATTTGGGGGCTAGCTTTAAATTCCTTCTCATGGCTACTGAGTTTTGCCTGTACGGTTGCAAACGGAGATACACCCAATCTCCCACCGAAAATGACCTCTCAGATCGATGTCTATCTGCAAAAAATTTCATGCGCTCCTGAGTTTGATGTAATCTTTCTTTAAGTAACTGCATAGTAGATTTTTTGGCACTGAGAAAAATGTTTACATCTGGGCAGCTAGTATTAGGCAGTTGAGGAATAGCGAAATGAGGTGGCTTATAGCCATAAAGGGCCTCAAAAGGGGTGAGCTGGAGAGATGAGTGGTACGAAGTGTTATACCACCATTCAGATAAAGAGAGCCATTTGGACCAAGATTTAGGTTTATCACTGCACATACACCTTAGATAGCTCTCGAGGCATTGGTTAACTCTCTCGGATTGGCCATCGGATTGAGAGTGGTATGCTGTTGAGTGGTTTAGTTGAGTGTCCACCAGTTTGAAAAGTTGGGTCCAAAATGAGCTAAGGAAAATGGCATCTCTATCGGAAACGATGGTAGAAGGAAGGCCATGAAGTCTATGGATGTTGTCAAAAAAAATTTGAGCAATTTGGTGGGCTGAGTATGGGTGAGATAGTGGTATGAAGTGTGCAAATTTTGTGAACCTGTCCACCACAACATAGATCGAGGTTTTTTGGTTAGAGTTGGGTAGGCCATCGATAAAATCCATAGCAATATCACTCCAAGGCTGGTTAGGGATAAGTAAGGGGTTTAATAGGCCAGGGTAGGGGACATGCTCTCCTTTATTTCTCTGACAAACATCACACTCCTCCACTCTTTTCTTTACTTCCTATTTGAGATTTGGCCAGAAAAAAAATTGTTCTACTCTTTTGAGAGTAGCCTTGCAACCAAAATGCCCCCCCGTGCCTGAGTGGTGGAGTTCTTCAATGATTTGTTGCCTTAAGTTTGTGTTGCTACCAATATATAATCTGCCATTGAACCTCAGTGTATCTTGCTCATATGAATATCCAGTTGCTTGATTATATTTAGAAGCAAGTAGGACTATAATCTGTTGAGTCATTTTATCACCTTCTAGACTTTTGTGGATATCCTCTAACCAAGCGGATTGAAGTGTAGTCAAGGCATTGCATGTGCCATTTTCACCTTCTTCTCTCCTTGATAATGCATCAACAACTTTATTATCCACCCCTTTCTTGTAGATAATGGTGTAATCAAAATCTAGTAGCTTCGTAAGCCACTTTTGCTGCAACATGGATGACACTCTCTGGTCCATCAGATATTTGAGACTCTGATGATCTGTTTTAATAAAAAACTTGTGCCCCAACAAATAAGGTCTCCATTTCTCTATTGCATACACCACTGCCCATGATTCCTTCTCATAGGTTGATAAACCATGTTTTCTAGGAGGTAAAGTTTTGCTTAGAAATGCCAAGGGCCTTCCCTCTTGCATTAGGACAGCGCCAATACCCTCATTACTAGCATCTGTCTCCACTACAAATTGTTTAGAAAAATTAGGAAGAGCCAACACAGGTGTGGTCACCATTACTTTCTTCAAGGTGTGAAAAGCTTCAATGGCAGGAGGAGACCACTGAAATTGGTTCTTTCTCAACATTTGGGTAAGTGGCCTGCTTATAAGGCCATATCCATTTACAAACCTTCTATAATATCCAGTGAGACCCAAAAAACCTCTCAAGGCTTTTACAGACTTGGGCAAGGGCCAATCTAACATAGCTTCCACTTTGGACCTGTCAGCGACCACCCCTTCTTGGGAAATAATATGCCCCAGATATTCCAATTGGTTCTGACCAAAGGAACATTTACTTTTCTTTTCAAATAGTTGATGCTGCCTAAGCAACTGAAGTGTGATTTGGAGGTGCAACACATGTGATTCCATATTTGGGCTATATACTAGAATGTCATCAAAGAAAACTAGTATAAACTGCCTTAGATATTTTTTAAAAACAGTATTCATGAGAGATTGAAAAGAAGCAGGGGCATTAGTAAGCCCAAAAGGCATTACTAAGAACTCATAATGGCCTTCATGGGTTCTGAAGGCTGTTTTGTGAATATCAACATCATTTACCCTGATTTGATGGTAGCCTGACCTTAGGTCCAATTTAGAAAATACAGTTGCTCCTTGTAGCTCATCTAATAATTCCTCAATTATAGGTATAGGGAATTTATTCTTGATAGTAATTGAATTTAATTCCCTATAATCAATGCACATCCTCCATGTTTGGTCTTTCTTTCTCACTAATAGAACTGGAGAGCAGAAGGGACTGCTAGAAGGTCTAATAACTCCAGACTCCAGTAGTTCATTTACAATCTTTTCAATCTCAGTTTTTTGCACATGAGGGTATCTATAAGGCCTCACACTCATAGTGGTGCTTCCCTCCTTTAAGGGTATATGGTGGTCTTGCTCTCTTCTAGGAGGTAACTCTTTTGGTTCACTAAAAACATCCTCATAGCTTTGTAGAAGAGAGAGTAATTTGGTAGGGGTTTGTATCTCCACTGTTGTTGTTGAGATAGAGAATAGTTGCCCCATGATGATGTATTCCTCGTCTTTACACAACTTCTGCATAGCCTTGGCACTTATAATAATGAGTTGACCTTCTTCTCTTCCCTCCATCAGCTTCACTGGTTTGCCATTCTTCTCAAAGTTAATCATTAATTTCTTGAAATTAAAGAGTACATCGCCTAAACTTTCCAGCCACTCAATTCCCAACACCATGTCACAACCACCAAACTTTAATATTCTCATGTTAGCTACATAGTCCTCTCCTTGCATATGCCAACAAGAGTTTGAACATTTAGCATTACTAGTGATCTTGTTGCCATCCGCTATGGTTACCCACAAATTAGTGGCAGGAGTGACCTCACAACCAATTTGTTTGGCAGCCAAAGGGTCTAAGAAGTTATGAGAGCTGCCAGAGTATATTAAAATGCTAAGTTCCCTTCTCCTTGCCTTCCCTTTGATCATTATGGTCTGGTGTGAAGTTGATCCCGACATTGCTTGTAAAGAAATGGACATATCCATCCCTTCTTCTCCTTCTTGGCTTTGAGATTTCATTTCTTGACTCTGATCTGTCTTCCATTCTTGTTCATCATCAGTTATGAGCATGTGGATGCTCATCTTTTTACATTTATGGCCGAATGAATATGGTTCATCACAATGGTAACAAAGCCCCTTTTCCCTTCTGGTTTGCATCTCAGCTGCAGTGATTCTTTTAATTGGTGGTAGGTTGAAATGGTTTCTATTGGGGTAGGAAGGGTTATTGTACGAATGGGGGTTGTCTGTTTTGGTAGGGCTCTTTTCTATTGGGTTGGTTGAAGTGAAATTTGGTTGTTGGCCTCTTGGGTACTGATGGTTAAGGTAAGGGCTTCCTTTATTATGAAATTTCTTTGGTTCTAGGGCAGATTCTTGAAGTTTGGCTAAAGACATGGCATGGTTTAGGGATCTTGGTTCCATCATCTTCACCACCACTTTAATCTCATGTTTTAGTCCACTTATGAAACTTGAGATAAAATAGTTTTCGGTAAGACCTTTGTTTTGTGCTATGATCAAGGGTTTTAATTCTTCAAACCTTTCTTGGTAATGTGAAACTGATCCTTCTTGATAGAGTTTGCTAAACTCTGCCACCACATCATCAAATACCCCAGGAGCAAATCTTAAACATAAATAGAGAAGCAAATCTAGCCTTCTGATCTTCAGGAATGGGACTAAAGATAAAGTAACTTTGTACTTGTTGTATCCAACTTCTTGGGTCTTCCCCATCGAATCTTGGGCATTCCACCTTGGGTACTTTATACCCATTAAATCCTCCATTGGGATTGAAACCGCCACTTTGGTTAATCCCAGCTCTCCTACCCAAATCTCCCATATTTGGAACTTGCGGTGTTCCCAAGATTCCCTTATGCTTATCCTTGGGATCTTCCAGTTTCTTTTCAATTTTATCAAATCTTTCCTCTGATTTCTGGCATTGTTGAGTAATGGTGAGGATTAGTGACTCTAGTGAATGTTGAACTTCTTGTAACTTCTCTTCGATTCCATCTTGTCTCTGGTTTACTTCTGTGGTTCGATTCTCCATGGATTGATGTCTTGTTTCTGTCATGAATGATTGGGTTATGTTTTGGAATTCTCTGATTTGCAGGATTGAAGCTTAGAGAAAATTTCACAAACAGTTGCTATGCGAAAAAGAAAATGAAAGAGAGATTGAATTTCAGAGATGAATTGAAAAATGAAGAATGAGAGGAATAGAAAAATTCATGGTGCCAAGAAAGAAGCTCTGATACCACTTTGTTAGATTCTTAGCCTGACTGATTTACTTTATGATCTAGATTATGAAAGTATAGAAGAAGGATGAGAAGATAGAAAATAGAACAGAGAGAATTAAGAAAGAAAAGATAGAATTTGATTTATTTCTGCGATGCCTACAATCGAATTCATCAATTCTATTTATACACAACTGAACTAACTTCTAAATAACTCTTTGCTGTTGTGACTAACCAACTAATCCAGCTAACAATCTGTTTTACAACTCACTCAACTAACTAACTAATTCAACTAACAATTGGGGGTCTGACACTTTACTGCAATGCCCTTTCTAATTTAATGATGGATTTAAGTTATCTAAGACAGGATTTAAGTGTTCTGCTGTAAATAAGTTGGATTGCAACCAAAAATATAAAGCACATGATCCTTGGGAATATCAGGAAAAGTAGAATGGTGAATGGAGGAATAGTAAGTGTTTATGGCAAGCCCCATTTGGACCCAACAATCAAGAGATTGAACAGATATTCATCTCTAAAATTGAACAGATATTCATTGCTATATGCTTTTTGTGGTATACAAGAGAACTTTTAAGTATCCTGCAACCCTTTTCGTATTTTAGGCTGAATGAACAAATTTAGATAAATGGTGGCTTGTCAGAGGGATGGTGCCATGTTGGTAGAGTATTATAAATATGTTGAAATCATATGTTAGAAGTTACACGCATCCTGATTTCAGGTCTGTATTTTTGTTTTGGTATGTCAAAGTAAGGTCACAATGATAGGAAGTTATGATGTGGTGGTCATTTTCATGGACGAACAATGACTACTTGGTAAGGTTTAATCTAGAACAAGTCGATCTATCATCACTTTAAAAAGGTTAGGAAAGGATAAAGTGGATTAGGCTTTGTTTAAACATGATATATCCCATGCCAATGGTTTGAAATTATATGGCTTTGATAAATATAAAAAGAGGACATTCAAATGTCCCCAAGTAGTTTGGATATGGTTTTGTTAAGTTTATTTTAAACATACACTCCCATGCTCTAGCAATTAGCAGTAGACAGACATAAGAAAAATTAAGTTATTTGTTCTTTTTGGTTGAAATGATCTGGTTTTATTATTATTTTTCTATGTTGTTGCAGGTTTTATAGTGTACGGTTTGTCCCTAGACACTTCCTAGTACGGGATTGAAACAAACCTGAGAAAAAAAAAGCAAAATGGAGAATGAAGACAATGGAGGCCAGCAACATCATAATCACCAAAAGAGTTCATTTGTGATAAAGATACCGTCGTACCAAGAAGTACTTGAGAGTTCTCAATCCAAAACAGAATCATCCCTCTTCAACCCTTCATCATCCTTCTCTCAAGCCTTCAATTTTATCAAGAACTCCGAGTTCTACGCGCCTCCTCCTCGTCCTCCGTCGCCGCTGCCTCCTTCTGCTTCTTCGCAACCCCAGGCTGCTGATCCAAGGTCCGCACATCCATTATGTTATCTATCTCTGTGTATGTCGTTTTTCTCATTATATATATATATATATATATATATATATATATATATATATGTATGTATGTATGTATGTATGTATGTATGTATGCATTGTATTTGTGTTTAAGAGATTGGGTAAATTAGGGCTTGTTTGTTTTGTTCAGGCAAGTTGGTCATTCAGATATTCGAGCCTCTTCGTCCTCCTCGTTTTCAGCCACTGATGTAGCTTCGTCTTCCTCAACATCAGTGGTGAAAAATGCTCCAAGTCGCAATGCAATCCTGGTGAGCCATAGACAGGTGAGTGCATGTATGTGTGCATGTATGCGTTTATGTTTGTGTAATTGGATATAGGTTTGAAAGTTGAAATACTACTGCATTTGGAAACTGACGTAAATGAAGCCGTCAACAGCACAACATGAATACACTAAAGAGAGAGAGTAATACTCATGCTTTACTAAATGGGGAAAGGGGGTATTTACAGGGGATGGGAAGATCTATCTTAGCTCATCAATATCTAATAGGGAAATGGCTCTAGGTCCATTTTATGTCACATGTGACCTAAGAGCATTCCCTTTACAACCTTTCCTATAATGCCCGTTCTAGGTAACCTTCCATTAACTCTATAATTCATTAAAGCAAAAATGCGATAAAAATAGTAGATAACTAATAAAATAAAAAGATTAAAAATACTAAAAATAATAAAAATAATAAAGTACCGAAATTTTATCTGATTACCATCAATCTCCCCTCCATGAAAAGAGTTTGACCTTGAACTCAAAGGGGAACACCATCAGAGTCGGGATCAATGGGGATGACCGTGGCAATCAGGATCTGATGCTGAACCTCCTCCTTCTCTAGCTCATCGTCTGGTGGCTCTAAATCAGTCACAAGCTAGGTCCGCTTTCATGCCTTGGGGCACGCAGCGGCTCGATGACTTACAACACCACAAGTGAATCACTTCATAGTAACGGGTGGTGCATCCGGGGCCCGAGGTGGGGCAACGGTTGTAGTAGGGGGCTTGGGGACTGCTGTCGAAGGAGTGCGGTGGTAGGCATCTACCTTGATTGCGTACTCAATCACTTTAATAAAAGAAGGTATCTCATGCAACCCCAAGTCCTGTTGAATGTATGGCTGGAGTTCCCTGAATTTAGCGGTTGATCCGCTGAGTCTCGATCTCACCCAGACGGGTCTGAGTGTGCAAAGAAGCTGAAACTGTTCTTTGTAAGTGGGGATTGAAGAGGCCTCCTTGCCGAGGCTTTGGATCCGAGTGTAGAAATCGCGCTCGTAGGTCGGCGGTATGAAGAATGCTTTCAGCTCCACCTTCAACTGATCCTATGTTTGGATTGGAGGAAGCTCTTATGTTGACCGACTTTGAACTGTCAAGCCAGTCAACAAGAACGTCGGGGTCCAAATGCCCATCAAACATCGAAACATCCACTCAATATCTCTTTGAAGGCTCTTGGAGAGAAAGTGGAGAGCTAGAGCCAAATGGTCGTCCTCCAGTGGATCCTGAGTCCTCATCCTTTTCGCAAAATCCTCAAAAACAGGTTGGTCTTGGGGCCGCGGTACATGGACAAGAGGTGGCTTCCATAGGATCAGGGGCATCATAATAAGTTGGCGTCTCTGTCTCCACCGGGGGATAGTGAGGGCAATCATCCATCAAGTGCCCCCAGTCATCACAATTCACAGTGGTGGTCCTCAATAGTCATGAAGGGCGTCACCTTAGGGTTGAGGGAGTCAAAATAGGTGGTGTCGATATGCCACTCTTCATCTATGAAGCACAAATGCAGGTGCGGCGATTTGAAAAAACATCAAAAAGTAGGAATCGACTACGTTGGGAAATATAATAAAAATATAAAATATATTATAATATTCCTTAATTTTATATAGATTGTACATTAGGTTATATACAAATTAATATCTACTTTTATTAATTTCCAATATAAAAAAATGGACCATAACGAAAAAGATTTGTGATAATATCATTCGTGAAAAAAGTCTATTCTCAAACAACTTCTCACTACTTAATTTCAGCTTTTGTAAAATTTAGCCATGTGTCTAACATTCGAACATTACTTGTGTAAATCATTGTGGAACTATTATTCAGGGTCACCACTTGAGGTTAAAAAATGTTGGAAGTTGATTTGCAATAACACCACAATCTTGAGCTTGAAGGTCCACATCAATAAGATCTACATCAATGATTTTCAATTCAATCAACGTCTTTCGAACTCTCGACTCCCTATTTGTGTTTGCCCAACTCTCACCCTCCTTCCTTCTTAAAGTTCCATCCAATCTAGATTATATTTCCTCATAGCTTCATAAAGAACAATAAAAAAATACTAGCAATATTGGTTGACCTTAGTATTCTTCAGGAGAAAAATAAGGATTTTTAAAGAATCCATGAAGAATCCGTAATTAAATTTAATTAAAATGGTTGAATACGCGGTGGGTGAGAATCGGAGGAGAGTCGCACCCGATTTGGCTGCGATTCGGATTCGTTTACCATTTTGAAGAATTCGTGCTTCATAGCTCCTCATGCATGGCTTTCCCATCCCCATAGAGAGAGGCCGGTTTGGGGGGTGAGACTTCTCCTTCAAAATGCCTAAATTGTATACGCGAATGGTCTTGGCGATTATCGACCCGCCGACGATAATCACGTGTGGATCTTGAGGATCATTTGGGATGGAGATGGCTGAGCGGGTGTCCAAAATGGAATCGAGCCTGGGAATTCGGGTAAGGCAACTTAGGGTTCGGTTGTGGTCGAAGGTTGGCTCAGAAGAGTGGAAGGGGAAGGCGGGGTTGGGTTGGGGTGTCCGGCTGGAGGTGGGTAGGATTGGTTTTCCTGAAGCCGGGGTAACCTGAGCAAAAAGAGGGACGGGCCTGATTAGTGAAGGGGCAGGTGGGTCAGAGGGGAGTTCAGGAGGTTTTCGGGTTGGGGGGTCCGAATGGAGGGGGATCCGGGGGTTTCGGTTGGGTTAGGGTTCAGTAAATGCGGGAGAGGGGGTGGTCAGGGGACCCCCACGAGAAAAGGTGGCGGGTGGTTTTGGGTTTAACCTAAGCGGGGGTGGGGTGTCTGATTTGGCAGGGAGTGGGTTATCCTGGAATTTGGAGTTTTGACAATTGGGGGGGGGGGGGGGGGGGGGGGGGTTAGGGATCTCAAAACGGTACAGGGGCGGTGTTCTAGGAGGGGTAGCATTGCAGCGAAGGGGATGGCTTATGGGGTCAGGCGGGTAAGTCGAGAGGTTTCAAGGGGCTGGGCTCGACAAGTTTCCAGTGGTAGCCGACTGGAGGCTGGGTGGCGGATTGACAGTGGATGAGGAGTGGAGTGTTTTGGTGGTGACGGTCATGTAGGAGTAGGTCAACTTTTTGGGCGAGCATGGCTACAGTTTTCTCTAATTGGGCACTTCATTAGTCGGTTTGGGTGGATTTCCTTGGTGCCATTGGTTGCTTGTATTTTACGATTTCATTTTTTACAACAACAACAACAATGGTTGGATTGATCCTCGCTCTGATACCAATTGATGTAAATGAAGCTGTCAACGGTACAATAAAAATACACTCAAAAGAGAGAGTAATACTCAAATTGGAAATATAGAATGCCTTACTAAATGGGAAAATGGGATATTTATATGGGGAATGGGAAAGATTTAAAATTAGATTATCAATATCTAGTAGGGTAATGAGCCTAGGTCCATTTGATGTCACATGTGACCTAAAAACATCCTCTTTACAACCTTTCGTATAATGCTCTTTCTAGATAACCTCTCATTAACCCTATAATGCAATAAAAATAAAAGATAACTGATAAAAATAAAATGACTAGAAATACTAAAAATGCTAAAGTAACTTCGAAATTTATTTCCATCAGAAACACTAATATAGCCATGCTATTTAAAGATTATAATATTAATTTCTGAATGTAGTAGTGTTTCAACTTACAATATTAGTTTTGTTTCCTTATATATATATACACACATATACATACATACATACATGTTAATGTCTTGTTTAATTGTATGAGATACTCTCTCTCTCTCTCTCTCTCTCTCCCTGTATATATATATATATATATATATATATATACAATCCCTGTATTTTTATAAAAATATATTTGCGATTTGCTAGTTTGAATTTTTTGGGTTTGGTAACCGCTATGCTTAACTGTTTAGGGTGAAAAAAGTTTACGTGTGAATTGTGATTGCAATGCCCAATTGTTTAGGGTGATAAAATTACTGTATATTGTTGGACAATTATCATGATAAGATGAAAGTTTCTTAAAATTTTGTTATAGATATTGTTGGTTCGTCTTCAATTAAAGATTTAAGCAAGCCTATGTGGAGCTATGTTACACAAAGCTTGATGATAGTAAGGAGGGAGGTGGAAATATACTTTGGCAATGCAATTCTTGCACGGAAAAATCTACGAGTTCATACACAAGCGTTAGGGTTATTCTTTTGAAGATACCCAGAACAAGGACAGGTGTTTGCCAAAAAATGACAGTTAACAATGTTGTGGAAATTCAAAAAGTGGAGAACAAAGAGAGAGAAATGATAAAGTATAGTGTACCCCCCAACGCAGATGCCTTTTGTTGTGCTCTAATGGCCTTGTCAATGGGTCGGGTTTGTACCCGGACCCGATTCGTATAATAGGGTCTGAGTATATTTTTTTGGACCCGAGACCCGAAGACCCGTTTATTAAACAGGTAGGGTCTGGATCTTATACAAGATCCGAACCCGAAGACCCGACCCGAGTTATACATTATTATTTTTTAAATATATATATATATCTTATCAATATAAAATGTAAGTATTATATATAAAAATATATATTTTTGTATATAATAAATATAAGTACTATATATTTTATTTATACTAATAATACTCTATAATACATTACAAAATATTTTAATTTAAGATTAAAAAATAAAGAAGGGGGATAAAATAAAATAAATGTATATATTTGGCCAGAGCTGAATCCGAACCCAAGACCCGAATGGATCCGGGTATGGATCCAATATTGTAGACCCGATGAAGATTCGGACCCGATCCCGAACCCGATGAAGACCCGATTACACGGATCTGGATCTCCCTAAACCCGACCTGTCTCCGACCCGTTGATAGGCCTAAATGGCATCACACCCAATTTACAACAAGGATATATATATGCAAGATGATGGAAATATAAACAAACTACAAAATTTACAAGATGAACCTAAGATTTAACGTGGTTCAACAAACTTAATTGCCTATACTATTTGAGAAAATAGGTTACAATGGTAGGATTACACAAGAGCTATGCTTACTCTCAACACAAAACCCAAATACACCTAAATATCACTTTGAAATCAAAGTTTCAAAACTTGAAACGTCTCTCACTTTCTTGCCTTTCCTTTGATGAATAGATTTCTCAATGTTAAAGAACACTAATGAGAAACCCGTCTCAGCATTCGAAGTATACCTAAAGTGATGCATGTGCAAACATCCAAACCCACTCTTTTCACCTCGCGTAGTTGTCAGGGATACGTAACGCGTATTGAAAGCCCTATGTATTGAGTGTCGTGTGTCGTATCGTAAAACATGGTATAAAACATAAAAAAATAACAAAAACATATTAATGTATAAAGAGAACGTTATAATGAATTATACGACATATTAAGGTTTAAAGCCAATTATGTGACACGATTAACGGTAACAGGTTTTTCTCTGTTGCCACATAAAAGAGACATGGAAAGTAAGAATATAATACAAAATGGATTTTCAATTTAAAGAGTCAACATTACATCTTTTAACTTTTGGTTTTCTCACATATCATAAAACTTGAAGCAAAAAAAAAAGAGAAGAGAATCTTAAGTATTGTCTTTAGGTTCTCCTTCTATTATCACATTCATATATAAACATACTTCAAAAGATCATAAACAAAACATATAAAAAAAAATCACTCATCAGATTTAGTTCATCTTCATCATCGTCTACTACGACCCTCTCCTCCTCTTGACACGTAATATAAGATGGTGTCGTGCTAATACGCCACCCCATTTTGCAATCTAATATTACCCCACCTTTTCGTAATAATTCCACGTGGGTCAAGATCAATAGCTTTCTTTTACTTACGCATTCTCTTAGGAATTTAATATCCAAGTAATCAATTGATACCAGACTACAAATAGAAATATAATGCCAAATAGTTAAATTAGCAACCAACCCCAGTACTCAAAACTATCACACTGAGTATCAAAGAGTATATAATATTATTCTAAAACTTTAAGATTAGCTCCACTGTCATGATCTTTATTCTTTAAGAACAAGTCGTGACTTAGGGCTGTGATAAATAAAAAATTTGGCCTTTCTTCTCAGCAAAAGCAACTTAATGGGATTAAAAAAGTGAATAAAAGGTCGGGGAGCTTTTGCACGAGGGGAAGCAAGTGGTGGATTGCACAAGAGAAGGAATCGGGAAAATGTTAAAAATTACTAGGGTTTTGTTATTTATGATTTTCCTTCGGCTAAGACAAGACTCGTACAATTAGAAACTCAAAAGAGTTCAGAATTAGAGGTTATCTTCTAGTGCGTCTGATAAAACCCAACCTGTAAATTTTGACCGATACGCAACTATACACTTGGGATACAGGGCATTCACGATACACATTTGTGATTCGTATCATGAAACATGTGTATCATATATCTTAATGGGATATGTATCACGTATCGTAAGATACCAACCACTATGCCGTTCGTTGCCCAGACAACGTATTGGTCGTTTCAACAAAATAGAACTTTGTTGCTACCAAGAAACGTTCGCTGGTCATGAACCTTCAGAACTTGAAATCCCAAGTTGGTGTTCAATAACGGGCAACGGAAGTCCAGTCCTCGAAAATGGTATTTTTGAGTTAAAACCTCACACCTTTATCCCCGCCCACATTTGTTAAAGGAGATTATGGCTTATAAGAAGAGGAAGACTAAGTTGAAACGATGGCGACATTGAGAAGGCGTTCAATGTGGGGCTCGAGAGCATCTGATTTTGAGAACGACCCTCATACAAAGGAAATGGAAAATGTTGATAAGTTGTTGGAATCTATTTATGGCACATAAAAGGGGAACTGTGTAAGCATTGCAAGCGATGGGTAAAGTGACTCACAAAGAAGACCATTAATTAACTTTGTGGCCGTGATGGAAAGGGGACCAATATTTCTTAAGGTCGTTGATTGTCGAGGGAAGTAATAAATTGTTCATTGCTAATTTGATGGAGGAGGTAAGTAATGAGGTTTGACATAAGATTGTTGTTGCAAGTAGTTACTGATAATGCTCCAAATTGTAAGAGTGTTGGTTGAAGCTCATCTTTAGACAATTTGTTGGACCCATGTGATGCATATACAACCTTGCATTGAAGAAAGATTTGTGTATAAAAAATATGGAGAAAAATAAGTGGCATATAAATGTAGTTGGACCTCGTATATATTCGAGGATATTATGCAACATTTCATTATGGATCACTCAATGAGTTTGTTCCATTGAAGTTGCTTTCCGTCACGAAAACTCGTTTTGCTTCTGTGATTTTGATGGTGAAAAGATATAAAACGAGGTCTTCAAACTATGGTTATAAGTGACGATTGGAGTTGTTATCGGGAAGATGATGTGAGGAAAGAAAAGTTTATGAAAAATAGGACGATGATATATGAAGCATAGACACTTTTCCAGAGGCCTCGTACAAGTGTCTGACACGGGGACACGTAAACGTGTACGACACGCCTTGGATACGTATCCGGCATGCCATGTGGCACGTCAGGCATATCTGGTATTAAAATAAAGCTGGACACGACGGGGATACGCGACAGACACGACAAGGATACACGGGGGACATAGCGGAGCTAAGAAAAAGAAAAAAATTCAAATAATAATAGCCAATTTTTTTCATGGTTTACTAAACTATGTCGTCATCCCATTTCAAATCCTAGGGTTTCAACATGTGTCGTCACCCCCTAAAATCAAATTTAATTTACTTTTAAAAACAAATTTATTATTAGTTTGAAGAATTTTATTAACTTTTTAGACACAATTCATCTTTTGTTAGAATAAATTATATATTGTTATTTTAGCTCATGTTATTATTATTATTATTATTTTATTGAAGGAATTATGTTAAATATTTAAAATGGATTTATGACTCTTATGATTTATATGTTTACGAAATACATAATCGTGTTAGTTTAGAACTTTAGATAAGTTCGTTCTACTACTACTTTTTTGTGTTTAGAGTGCCAAATATATGGTATTAATATATAAAAATTATGAAAAAAATATTCATTGGTTGTCGTGTCTCTGCCGTGTTGTGTCCTATTTTTTTTTAGATTTTTCGTGTCGGCGTGCCCGTGTCGTGTCCAACACGACGCACGTGTACGTGCTTCGTAGTTGATGATATATGGTTGGATTTCATGGACTGCCTTTTTCCCTTCACAACTTCCATTTATGATATGATTAGGATTTGTGATGTGAATATGCATTGTCTTGACTTGGTTTACAGTATGTGGAATACCATGGTTGAAAAAGTGAAGACGACAATATATAGGCATGAAGCGAAGAGGTTAGAAGAGATGTCCACCTTGTACACCGTGGTACATCAAATTCTTGTTTATCGTTGGAGCAAGAATAACACCTACTTCATTCCATGGCACATTCAATGCAATGTGATTATTACAGTTTTACATCATATGCCTCCTACCTTTCATCAGTATCGATTTTAGTTTAACCCCTTCATAAATTCTATTTGATTTCTTCCATTGAAGGTACTATAGTGATTAATGGCTCCATAGAAGCTCTTGTCGAGTTCCTCCACTTAAGGATGAAGTTTTTTGAGAAAGGGTTAAAATCCATAAAAAGTATTTTTCTGAAATTTACAATTTCTCAACTAAGACGTTGGACTTGAGTATTTCCCCGATTTGACGGTGCGCACAAAAGTTTCTTATGTAATCAGTATATTATGCATTTTGAGAGTTGATGGGTTGCACTTGAGCGCTGATTCCGATTTTCTGTTGAGTGAGAAATTGAGTAAGCAATCGATCAATTGGCTTGGAGAGGACGAGAGCAGTTTTTTCTTTTTGTTTGTTCACCGCGACACGAAATCATGAAGAAGCTTGAATAACTCAAAAAGAGAGTGGTGCCTAGCACTTGCCCTTCTCTACTTGTAGATATACTCTTTTGGAGACGTACTCTTTTCCGCACTCAGTTATGAGGATCACAATGACTCCCAAATGTGACTAAGACTTGTTTTCAATTCACACCAATCTCCACCTTCTACTAGGCTGAACTCCACAATATTTACGAGAGAGCAAGATGTGGGAAATTGGTGGAGATACTATTATCTCGTTTAAAGATGTTAGGGGTGGAGTAGCAAACCTCTCATCTTTATGAGCCGGCTATGGAAGCCGTCTTTTTTTTTACCAATGATGGTGATGTGCATGAAGGTGATGATGGAGCTATTAAAGTTGGGTCAAGCGATGGATAAGATGTAGTCAGTGGTCTAGTTTGTTTTTAATTTTTGGGTGTTGGGGATGGGGTATCTATTAAAGTTGTCTTTGGAAAGCTCCATACATATAGGACAATATGATGAAATTGTGGATTTTGATGATATGGTATCACAATGTTAACAGCAGGATATCACTTTTCATATTTTGGATGCTTGAATCAATGAAAAAATAAAGTGATTGGATTATTGTTATTATTTATTGTTTTATTAGTCTGTTAATTGTTAAATTTTCAATCAGATATTGGTTTGATTCTTGAGAGGTCGTACATTGGTGCGATGACAAGTGCCCTTGCCCAAGCTACGGTTGGTCTTGGGTTTGAGACGTGGGAGCAGCCTCCCCATATTCATATATGGGGGTAAGGTCAGCCGACATCTGCCTCTCAGACCTTGCAGTCAAGTGGGAGCCTTGTGCACTGGGTACGACCTTTATATTGGTTTGATTCTTGACTAAATGATGAAACAATGCGTAGTTGAATATATATATATATATATATATAAACGTGTCCCAGTGTCCTATAATTTTGAAAAATGTTGCATCATCGTGATGTGTTGCGTGTCGTGTATCTGTGCTTCTTAAGTTAGACTATTTAAGGAAGAACAAATTAGGACAATTCTGTCAAGGTGAGGGAGATAAAAGACCTGGTCCCGGTGGCTGCTTTACAAGAATATTACCCAAAGTGATCTCATCATTACTCACTATGGAACTACTAACAGATCTCTTTCAGCATGCCAAAATGATAACATTAAAAATTAGAGTGTATTTATTAAACAATTTGTTCATATGGCCAAGCTTATCACAACTCTGGATTACACACAACATTAATTCAACTAACAGATTCCTTATCATTTTTTTTTGCAGAAGGGAAATCCTTTGTTAAAACATATAAGAAATGTGAGGTGGGCTTTTGCAGATATTGTTTGTGACTACTTGTTAGGGCAAAATTCATGCGCTCTTTATTTAAGGTTTGAACTTCTATACCTTCTATGACATTATTGGGCTTTGTATGCAATTAGATTGAATGGTGGGGAGATTTGGTAATATACTTTTTCTTCTCAAGGCATCACGGAAAATTTTGTATTTAATTCATTTTGAACCCCTATTATCTCGATCATTCCTGTAACAGTGACCGTTAAATGCAGTCTTCGGTATCATCTGCTTCATCCAGATTACTTGTATTATCGAATAAGGGAATTGCAGAAGAACTTCAAGCTTCGTGTTGTCTTGTGTCACGTTGATGTTGTGAGCCCTTCGACTAAATCATCATTTTTCCTTGCATTTGATGACAATTTTGTTTACGTATTTGTTACGTGCTTCCAGACATAGTGTATATTTGCATATTCAACTTTATGCTTCAATAATTAATTGTAGGGGCATATCACTCCCAGCGGAAGAGGGGTGGGGGGAGGGGGGCTCAAATTATCTTTTATTCAATGTGTTTGATTTAATTTCTTTGGTTCCAGGAAGATGTAGTTAAGCCTTTACTTGAAGTCACCAAAACAGCTCTGCTTCATGACTGCACCCTTTTATGTGGTTGGAGGTATTATTATTCTAGAGCATGTGGATTAATTCCAAAGGTGCTATGTATTAAATGACTTATATTTGAGTACTTTCAAACCCCATTGTTCACATGGCAATATCCTGTTTGTTGTGATCCTTAATCTATATAAAGATTCTGTTGTATTTACAAATTTAACTACACATTCATAATATTGTTGCTAAAGATGCGAAATTCCAATGAAAAAAAAAGTATGTGGGTTTGTATTTTAGGGTTTGGAATGCTTTTCATGTTGAGAAATTGAGTTGTTGTATTCTTTTCTTTTGTTTCTAGCTTGGAAGAATGTGGTCGGTATTTGGAGACGATAAAAGTTTATGAAAACAAACCTGCAGACATTATTCAAGGCCAAATGGATACAGACTATTTATCTCGGGTATCTATATTTATGAGGTCTTTGGTCAAATGCTCAAGCTTTTTGATACAGAGGTTTTATGGACTAATTTTTGACTTCAGTGTAGGAGTTTTTCTTTAATGCTTTTTATACTTAGGTTCCTTGGGAATGGACTTAATTAGACATAGGTTCATGTTTTTATTTTTGCAGATTTAGGCACTTTTCCTTCCAAGAATTGTTTAACGATGAAAAATGTTTTAGCAGTGAATATTTTCATCACTGAATGTCACTTACAGTGTTGAATTCTTGTTTCACGGTTCTTGGATGGAATATAATTAAGTTTAAAAACAATAAAACACTCGAGTATAACTAATGCCATTAGCGAGGTACCCAAATCAAATTCCCTTTTATTTATCATTGTTTTCTTTTCTTTTCTGTGTTACATTTTTTTTTTAACATTCACAGATCTTTGCATTTATCGTAATTGAAATAAACCTCTCTTTTATTGCAGCTAACTCATGCCCTAACCGAAGTTCGGCATGTCAACAAGACAGATGTAGTTACTCTTGGTTCTACATTTGGGGTATCCTCCATTTTTGCCCGTGTTATTATATTCATAATTGTTGGCTGTATATTTTTTTTATCTGTTCCGCCGAAATTGATTGTAATTTCTTGTTGCAGTCTCTTTCTCATATCATGGATGCATCCATGGAAGATCTAGCACGTTGTCCTGGCATAGGAGAACGCAAGGTATTTTTCAATGCTCTTATTGCTTCATTCTTTTTTGGAGATAGTGAGTTTGCCCCCCACTTTTAGTACACCTTCTGACCCCCCAAAACCCCAAATATCCGAGTTACACCTTGAACTCTGGGTTTAAGCAATACTTTCGAGGGTCTTTTGTGACACTGTATGATTGAGACTCTTTTGGGGATGCAATTCATGGGACCTAAAAGTGGGGTTCAACCTTCTCGAACATGAGACCCATATATGTCTAATTTGTGGGCATCAACAACATTATACTGAGGTAGGCGAATCACATTCTGTTACGGTTCTGCTCTTAACAAGATAAATGAGGTTAGAAATAAAATAAAATAAGATACTTCAAGCAATGGCTTCTCATTCGTTTTCTGATTAAATTAAACATCTGTGACGTCTCTCGGTTGATAGTTCTTTAAGCCCATGTAGAAAAAGCTTTCCTAACGTATAAAAAAACAGGTCAAACGGTTGTATGACACTTTTCATGAACCATTCAAGCGCGTAGTTTCCAACCGTGCTTCCATACCAGAAACTACAGCCCTACCTCGCCCTCTGAATGAAGATAAAGAAAAAGGTAAAGAAATGGAAGAAGCTGACAAAAGTAGGAAGAGAGAACCTGAGCTAACTGTTAAATCGGCCCTGTCGGAAGCTTTTGCAAAATTTTCGGGGAAAGTTGGTGAAAAGAATAAAACGCGAGGGAAGATGGCGAGAACAGAAAGTATTGTTGCAGAGGCGAAAGATGAAAATGAGGATTGCAGCGAAGAGGCTGCAAGTTAATTTCTTCTACTAAAATTCATAATATTTATGATTAATTCTAAGTTGATATAGTTTGCTAACACATTGATTGGTGTTGTGTTCTAACCAATGCAACTATGCTACATGAGCGTGTCAACTTAGAATTACTCATTTTGTATACTAGGTAGTTTTTGAGAGGGGAAGAGAACTCGAGTGTAATAATGCAACTTATTGCATATAAATGTTACTTGAATATTAGAATAACTTTGCATCTGTTAAAATATTTCCCTTGAAAGTGAGATGAAATGTGGAGTATGGGTTGTTATTCACGCTGGTACACAGGTCACAACCATAATTTTTCAATTAGACACAGGAAAACTCTCTCTCTCTCTCTCTCTCTCTCTCTCTCTCTCTCTCTCTCTCTCTCTCTCTCTCTCTCTCTCTCGTGTAACAAGACATAGCAACCCTCTCAAACAAACCCCCAACCTCGTCAAATACCCTATCCCCGTAACTCCCACCTTCCGTAGAACCTAAAGCCTCGAAACCCCACCTTAGGCGTAGCCACTGCAGCTCTCTCTCTCTCTCTCTCTCTCTCTCTCACACACACACACACACACACACACACACACACACACACACACACACGCGCGCACGCACGCACGCGCAAACCCCAATATATATATAGTTTGTGTATGTATACACATATCATGTGTATATATAGACAAATCCGTGTCTATATACACAAAATTAAGGTATATGTACTCGGATTTGTGTAGATTATACAAATACACACACACACACACACACACACACAAAAATTGAAGGTGTATTGAGACTATATTATAGTTTGTCATTATGTTTGTGTTGTAATGGAGGTGAGGTGGTTTAGGCAGAGGTCATAGTGAGGTTACAACGCAATAGGTGTATGGAGTGGGGTTAGACGAGTTGCGGTGCAGTTTACAGCGGCATAAAAGGTCATTGGAGTGGACTTTTTAAGGTGGAGGTGGGGGTGGACAGTTGTGTTTGTAGTGGTGGTGACATAAGGGGTGGAGTTGTAGAGGCCGTGTTGCTGCAATGGGGTGGGGTTGTAGTGCCGTTGTTAGAGGTGGACCAAGGTGGTGGCAAATACATATACTATAATATAAAATAATTAAAATGTATATGCAGTATTTTGTATGGCAAAGAAAACAATGTGACACATAGGATGACACATGGAATGCCTACATGGGTTCTGTCAAGTCTTATAACGGTAGTCTCATGGTAGGATGCACTAATTTTTAAAATTCGGAATTTCTGAAATATCGGTCTAAAATTGAAAAAGATAATAAACTTTAGGTCTAAATTCGCATTTTTTCGTAGCTTTTATGTAAAGTTAGTCCATTTTCTGTAGGTGGCTTTTTAAGTCCGCCGTCAAATTCCAGGGCTCAACCCTGGATAGGCGGTGGAAACTACCAAGCTGGAGTATGGTAGGGGTAGAGGGAATTTTCGGTGGAGCGGTGAAATGCATAGAGATCGAAAAGAACACCAACGGCAAAAGCACTTTGTTGGGTAGGGGAGCAAATGGGATTAAATACCCCAGTAGTCCTAGCCGTAAACGATGGATACTAGGCGCTGTACTTGTGCTAACAAATTTAGTAGTAAATTTTTGAGGACTTGATTTAATGACATCTTTTGTGATTTTTGGTCAAGAAATTCCGCCCCCTCTCTCTAAAAAAAAGTCTCTAAAAATCTATTACATTGTCATAACCGCTTAAATTTTTTTTTTCGAAAAAGTAATCGCGTTCTAAAAAAATCCTATTAAATGCTAAGCTCTTTCTCTAATAATTTATTTTTCTCAACCTCTTTTATCTCTTGAAAAAAGGTCCTTTCTCTAAAACATGTGTTGTCTTTATCTAATAACGTTTCTCTATAAAATACAAACCTCTTTAAGAAATTTCTCTTTATAATGTAAACCTCTTGCTCTTAAAAAAAAATTCGTAATTTTTGCCTCTAAGATGCTAATTCTTTTTTCTCCTTAGTTATAATCTGTATTGTGAAAACAAATTCATAGATGATTTATCTAACCTACTAAGGTCCAATGGAGTTTATAGGTATATGAAGAAGTCTTATCAATTGAAGATTTTTAGACCATATTTCGATTGTCAACACGATATATAAATACTGCACTACAAAGTATTAGACCATTGATCGTGAAATATCGACTGCCCGTCGAACCTTGTGAATTGCGTGAAAGGAGGATATTCTAAATTTGGGGTAAAAAAATTTGGCAATCGACCAATCACCCCAAGAAACAAAATAATAGATTACATTTTAAATATGATTTCCATAGTTTATTTTTTTTTGATGAAATTTAATGGAGCTAATTGCATAGTAAAGAGATCATCTCCACCAAATTTCTTTTTAAAATATTTATTTATTATAAAATAATGGAGGTGCGTTCATTAGCTTTGTAAAATGAGGTATTTTAGAGATTTTGGCCATATATATACATATTAAGTTAAAAATTCAAAATCTTTGAAAATGCCAAATTTGATGAATATGGGGATGATGGTTCTCGAAATTCCAAATTTAGAAAAAAAATTCTAAACTTAAAATTTCTTCCAAATTAATTTTTCACTTCTTAAATAAAACTTCAATTCAAGTTCAAATTCAAACAAACCAAACTAAGCATGAATTTGTCAAATTAATACTTGCAACATGAGTTAAAGTAAACTAAATTATCCAAATAAATTAAGCACCAATTACACCATTTTTGTGATCAAACCAATTTTTAAATTGTTAAACCTAAGCATGCATCTAGGTGATTTTTCAAGATAAAAATATACAACCACAATGCCACGATGTACGAGGAAAGTCTACAACATAAAAAAATCTCGGATGACCCAACCACAAGTCCACTAAGTACGAATTTAATACAAGGACATGACAAAGAAGACTTACTCAACGACTCGACGCCCTCTCAAGCCTTGACGCTCTTCATTCCTTCCACCTCTGCCTAGTGACAATGCATGAGTCCACCTACATCTCGGAGTCCACCAATGGGGCCATGCTACCATCACGCATACGGAGTCCACTGTATGTACACCAAAGAACACGATATCCTTCGCAAGAAACAATCTGTAGGATTGTACGGAACAAACACGGTGCTGAAATTTTGATCTCAAAAGATATATTATGTAGAAGCTTGGATCATAAAACAATTTGGGTGTAAACTTGATGTTATTTTGGAAAATTAATCATTGAATATTAACAAAACTCAAGGGACTTTTGGAAGAATGATTTTGCTCTCAAATGATGGTAAAAATCATCTGAAAAACTGCACTCCCGCACTACATAAATGATTGTGAAAAAATAATGAGAGGTTAAGAGAAAACTGCATGAAAAACCTGTCATTTTTTCAAAAACTGCTCCGGTCGTTCGAATGACATTCATTCTCGTTTGAACGACATAGCCATTTCGTTCGAACGAGATAGGAACGAAACTTCAAATGAGAAAGCAGCACAACCCAAAGTGATATCGTTAGATGTCTCGTTTGAATGACCTAAGAAAGTCGTTTTAACGATCTGGGAAAAAACAAACTATTTTTCTAGAAAAAATATGAAGTCATTTTAAAATAATTTAGCAAAAATTCAACACCCGATAATAAATTTTCAAGGCTCACATAAAATATACGTTCAAATCTGAGAGATCCTTGGAATGTTGATGACGAAATATAGCACGAAACACGGCATAGGATGTGATCTCTTCGAAAGGAGCGATCATAAAGGATTCAAAGTTTATCAGCTAAGATTGCTTGAAAGGTCAATAAAAATGTCATAGGTTTGAAAGGTCACAAACACAACTTCTATCCTATGACTCAAATAGTTTTGTTCGGAATTAAGCCAACACATATAAATTGAGTCAATTGAAAATTTGTCCTTACAAATCTTTCCCTTTGGGTATTCCGGGACAAAACTAAAAAAAAAATCCTATAGACCGTCAAGCTCATTTAAGACTCAATCCTAACTTAAAAGAAAAAAATACAAACGCTTGACCGACACATATTCTGAGAATCTTTGCATTAAAAACTTTACTGCATGGATGAAAACCTGCACACTTAAACACACCACAAAACGCGTAAGGAATATAACAAAATAAATTGCATAATTAAATCCTCTCCTTTTGTCTAACAATGTCTACCTAAGAAAGGACGTCTTCCACTAAGTTAGATCTCTCCAAATGAAAAGAGTTAGATACCATTTCTCCCCTTTTTTGTTCAAGAATAAACAAAATTATTTGCATATAATAATTAATTTCTCCCCAATTTAAATTCTCCCCCTAAATGAAATAAGGGCTAATCATAAAGGAAAAACAACTATATAATGCAATGGTGTATAGTGGTACAAGAATAACAAAGTAACATGGCAACACAAGAACAACTAATCCACATAAAGCACAATAGATACCAATTATGGTGCGATACCAAAATGATATCAACTAGAATGAACTAAGATAAGCATTGGATATCAATGAAAAATCACAACAAGATAGATATCATTATGGAAACAATAGCATATAAGGACTAGATGCAAAAGCAAAGACTCAAAGCAAATGATACCATATATATATAAGCATTAAAATATATTAATGAAGCATAAGCACATACATATATAGGTATAAAAACCACACAAGACACTAAACACAATAAGCTTTCCATACTCATATGGCATAAATGTGTCTAAATCAAATGTGGTAAACAGAATGAATGGGCGTGAACTAGAGACAAAAGAGTTCTGACCCAACAACTTAAATATGTCCACAGAGTTCTATTTGATTGCAAAACTTTATCAGCTAAGATTGCTTCATGTGACAAGATAAAGTGAACTCAAAGAACAAACAAGCACGATGTACACAAGCCTAGAATTTTTATGATTTTACAAATCAACAGAGTCATGACATAATAAACATAACTAGGATTCATTGTGCAAAGCCGTTGATTTTCAACTAAACACCCTTAAAAGATAAACATATTACATATTTTCTTTTCTTTTCTCAATTCTTTTGAAGCTATTTCTTTTGAATGATCAAACTAAACTATGTTAGCCTTTGGTAATTTTTATTTTTCTTTTTTTTATTGGCTTTTAATAGTTTCTTTAGTCTCTTGCCAACGATGGCTTTCTCGTAAACGAGATTCGCTCCTTTCGTAGCCCTTTCCCATGCAGTATCTTTTCTTCTCTATACTATTCAAATAAATCTCACGAACAACGATTCTTACGTGTACAAATCCATCATAGTCATAAAACATTTAGATAATAAAATTGATAGGAGAACATCTCACAAAGCTCAAATATACATGTGGAATTAAAGTTCAAAAGATCTCGTGCATGTGTGTGAGAATGTATATACAAAGAGAATCTATTAAGCAAATCAAAGTCAAACTACTCGATGCAAGCATGATAAAGAACAATTTAATAATTGAAATTCATAACCAAATGTTCTAACCACATGGAAGTAGGGAATGATGTAGGATTCAAACACAAGGACATGCCACATAAAATGTGTAAAACTAAAATACAAAAAAAAATCTTTGTGTCTTTTGCAATATGACTCAATAAATGAAAATTCAAAATACAAAAGACTCAAAAACACATACAACTAGAAGACACATATATCATGAAGTACAAAAGCCAGTATATGTAAAATATGCAAGCAATCACGCATAAGATATAGCAAGTGAAGAGTCACGTGCAAGCATGCAGAAATTAACTAGTCTAACATTTATCTACGCTTTCCAGTAGGCGTAGTTAGAAACATAAAATACAGGATACCTCAAAAATGATAAATTATCCATATTCAAGCCTAAAAGGATTTAACACGATAATTTAGTGCACCCGCTCGGATACTAATTTTGAAATGCCAGATTTCATGAATATGGGGATGATGGTTCTCGAAATTCCAAAATTTTAAAAAAAGTTCTAGAGTTTAAATTTCTTTCAAATTAAATTTTCACTTCTTAAATAAAACTTCAATTCAAGTTCAAGTTCACAAATTCAAACAAACCAAACTAAACATGAATTTGTTAAATTATTACTTCCAACTTAAATTAAAGTAAACTAAATTGCCCAAATAAATTAAGCACCAATTACATAATTTTTATGATCAAACATATTTTTATCTTGTTAAACCTAAGATGCATCTAGGTGAATTTGCAAGATAAAAAGACACAACCATAACGCCGCGATGTACGAGGAAAACCCATAACGAGAAAAACCTCGGAGGACCCATCCACAAGTCCACTAAGTACGAATTTAATACAAGGACACGACAGAGAAGACTCACTCAACGACTCGATGCCATCTCAATCCTTGACGGTCTTCATTCCTTCCACCTCTGCCTTGTGACAACGCAGGAGTCCACCTACATCTCGGAGTCCACCGATGGGGCAATGCCACCGTCAGGCATACGGAGTCCACCGTATGTACATCAAAGAACATGGAATCCTTCACAAGAAACAATCCGTAGGAATGTATGGAACAAACATCGTGCCAAAGCAATGATCATAAAATATATATTATGTAGAAGCTTGGATCATAAAATAATTTGGGTGTAAACTTAGATTTATTTTGGAAAATTAATCATTAAAGATTAACAAAACTAAAGGGACTTTTGGAAGAAGGTTTTTTCTCTCAAAGGATGGTAAAAGTTATCTGAAAAACTGCACTCCCTCACTACATAAATGGTTGGGAAAAAGTAGTGGGAGATTAAGAGAAAACTGCAGGAAAAAAACGTCATTTTTTCAAAAACTTCTTCGGTCGTTCGAATAACATTCACTCTCGTTCGAATGACATAACCATCTCATTCGAACAAGATAAGAACGAAACTTCAAATGAGAAAGAAGCACACCCAAAAGGGACATCGTTAGATGTATCATTCGAATGACCAAGAAATCTCGTTCGAACGACCTGGGAAAAAACAAACTATTTTCATGAAAAATATAAAGTCATTTAAAAATAATTTAGCAAAAATTCAACACCAAATAACAAATTTTCAAGGCTCACATTAAATATGCGTTCATACCTGAGTGATCTTTGTAATGTTGATGACGAAACAATGCACGAAACACGACATAAGATGTGATCTCTTCGACTTGGCTACTACGTCTTTAACAAAAATGTCATAAGCAAGCTTGGAAGGTCACAAACACAAGTTCTTTCCTATGACTCAAATAGTTTTGTCCGAAATTAAGCCAACACATACAAATTCACTCAATTGAAAATTAGTCCTTACAACCTTATTTCTTATCTGAATTCGTGTCATATTTGGTAAGAGTAACACAAAAGTTAATCTTTATCACCACATTATACTACTAATAATTAATACTTAGATTATACTCGTGAAAAACACGTTTCATATTTCCTCCTAGGTTTCTAGTTTTATAGGAAGATTGGCCGTGGAGTTTATTAATGAAGAATAATGATACAACTTTTTATTTATTTCCCAAGCACTTAATATGCGTTGTTTCTTTTTATTTGGGTGGATGTTGAAACACGTGAACGAATGATGGTAACACAATGATATAACTCGTTGCAATAAACCATTACAATTAGTTAGATGGCAAGAGGTTGAGGGCGACACCCCTGTCCCTCCCCTCCCCCCCCCCCCCCCCCCCCCCCAAACAAAAATCTCAATGCAATCAAGAACTTTTATGAAGTATAGCTATGTAATAAACAATTATATATGATCTAAAATAAAGAGAAGCATGAAATAAATACAAGGAGGAAGGAAGCATGTGACATAAATATTTATGTGTCTAAACTACTTAAATAGGCCTACGTCCATGATGATATGAGATGCGCTATCAACCAACTGATTAAGCTATTATAAACTACATGAATTTGATCTCCCATGCTCTCATAGTGCTCAAAGTTCACTCTTACAAAAATATTCACAATAATTTGATCGATAAACATTAAACAAAAGTCTTAGATCCCTTTGAAGGAGAAGTATACATGTATTTACAAGAGAGGTGAAAACCTTAAAGTACTAGGCAATGGGGTGCAGAGGAATGAGGTTTAAGCAACAAATTCCAATTTTTAATTTGTTCAAATTAATTATAAAATTTTAAACAGATTAAACCCAAGTAAAAAACATTGAACCAATTTTAAACTAAGTTGTTGTTATAAATCGATTTACCCAATTTTATCTTCTTAACCTAAAACGTGCATCTAGATGATAGCAAATCAAATAAATAAATCAATCAATCGCACAACACATCGATGTATGAGGAAAATCCACAACGAGAAAATCTTCGGACGACTCAACCACATAATTAACTACGATGAGGAATTACAAAATTCAACTGATGACTTACTACATAGACTCGACCTCCTCGCAATCCTTGATGCGTATTTGATCTTCAACCTTTTCTCCACAGTGCAACGTAGGAGTTTACCCACGCAAACTGCCACAACATGTGAGTCCACACACGCATCGCTATCCACCGAACAGGCTCAACAACCATTCATGGATACGGAACACAGAAGCTATGTTTCTTCACCATAACACCACACCACGGAATCCACCGCGTGTAAACAACAAACAAGGAATCCACTGTATGAAATTTACTCAACAAAGATGAGCAAAACCTTCTTAGTGCCCTCAAACAAGATCTCAAACCATACGAATATTGAAACTTGAATCTTTAAAGTGTTTGGGTGAAACTTGGGTTTGGAAGCTTTTGGATAGGAATTGGAAAACAAATTTAGCCAAAAAGCTTGTGGAAAACTGATGCCATCACTCCTATTTATAGAAAGCACAATTTTTGAGGCGGAATAATTTTCGAGGAAGTTAAATCGAACGAAAAAATAAGGTTCGTTGAACGAAAACCTTATCTTATTCGAACGAACTTAAACCTCGTTTGAACGAACACGTGATCTTGTCCGAACCAATTTTGAATGAGCTTATAAGATATATACCGCTGTCAAACAGAGATATCCCATTGGATGTTCATTGGAAGTTCATTCTAATTAACTCAACAACTCGTTCGAACGAAGCTTAATCTCGTTTGAACGAACCAAATTTTTTTTCCCTTTTGTAAAAAATTTTAAAAATAGCTCCAAATAATTTTTTAAAAACAAACACCCAAAAATATAGATTCCAAGAATCAAAATCATATGCATCCATATGTGAGAGATCCTCGAAAACACGAAGACAAAAGGTGGTATGCTATCTAATCTTTGAAGCTTTTCCGCTAAGTCTTCGTCCAAACAACGTCACAGGCTTGAAAGACCAGTAACTCAAAGCCTAACCTATGGCTCAAAAGTTTTGTCCGGAATTAAGCCAATACATAGAAATTGACTCAATTGGAATTTGTCCTTAGAAATCTTCCCCTTTGGCTATTTTGGGACAAAACCAAAACAAAAACACCTATGGGCCATCAAGCTATGTAAAAGACTCAATCTCCAATCCCAAAAGGAAATAGCACAGATGCTCAACAGACACATATGCTGAGTAGCTTTGCACGCTTGTAAACGTTTTCACATGATGTAAACCTGCACACTTAAACACACCTTAAAATGAAAAGAGAATATAATAAGTATGAAATCTGCATAAGAATAAAAACTCCTTATGGGCCTAACAATCCCAATCTAGGTAAGACGTTTCTCCCTAAGATAACGATATCTCTTAAAGACAAAGTGAAAGATACCATTTCTCTCCCTTTTTGTTCAGGAATAGACAAAGAAAGAACGCATACAATTATTTCTCCCCATAAACCATTTCTCTCCCTAAATGTGAGAACATGTTATACCAGTTTGAAATAGAGATGAAGGAATAAAATCATGCAACAGTGTAAAGTGCAACAAAACACTACATGGGAACACAAGCACAAATAATCCATACAATGATTAATTGATACCAAAATCGATGCAAATATGATACCTACTTGAATACACAATGATGCATGACATATCAATGCAAACAAACAACAAGAAATACCAATATGATCATAGAGCATGCCAATTTGATCTAAAGATAAAACATATGGCAAACATGGATTAAATGCAAGAGCAAAGACTCAAAACAAAACGACACCATATATATAAATATGCAAAATATACCAATGACACACAGGAATATATATATAGGTATAAACGACCACAAAAATTGACACAAAATACATAAGATTTACACACTAGCATAGTATCCATGTGTCTAAATATGTGGGATGGAATGAATGGACATGAAATAAAAATAAAAGAAATATGACCCAATCACTCAAAAATGTCCAAGGAGTTCTATTTGACTGCAAAACTTTATCAAAATAATATTTAGCCTCAAGTGGCAGATAAAGTGAACTTAATGAATAAACAAGCACGATGCAGATAGGCCTAGAATATTGATGATTCTACAAATCAATAGCGTCATGACGTGATAAGAACACATAGGATTCATTGTGAAAATTCGTTGATCTTCAACTATCACCCTTAATAGTTAAAAATATATCATATTTTTCACTCAATTCTCTTGAAGATACCAGGTTTGAAAATAAAAAAAAACAAATTATGTTGGTCTTTAATCTTTTCTGTTTTTGGCTCTCATTTTTTAGGCTCTTGCCAACGATGGCTTTCTCGGAAAGGAAATTTTCTCATTTTGTAGCCCTCTCCTGTGCATCCTTGTATATAAATGAAAATAAACAAACCCATGGGCAAAAGTTCTTACATGCACAAATTTTCCATTGTCAACATATATGTAGATGATAATATTTATGGAAAAACATCTCACATAGCTCAAATATAATATGTGAAGTTGAAATTCAAACGAGCTCGTGCATGTGTGTATCGAGGCAAGGCCAACTCTAGGCATAGGCAAACTAGGCCACTGCCTAGGTCCCCCGAATAATCGGGGCCCCTTTTGAAAAAAAATAGTTATGAAAAAAATTAGTTGTGAAAAAAAGCCCCCCCCCCCCCCAAAAAAAAAAAATTAGTTGTGAAAAAAATTAGAGTTATCACTTAAAAAAAGGCTCTTAAAAAATAAAATTTGTTCCATTTAAAATAAATCCACACACTAAACCCAACAACATAATAACCCACCAACATAATAACCCAACCCACACATTAAAAAATAAACCCACCCACTAAACCCACCCACATAACCCAACCCAACCCAACCCAAACCATTTTCTTATTCATTTCTAACCTAACTCTCTCATTTCTTACCTACTTTCTTCTCTCACTATCTTCTTCTCTTATCTCTCACACTACGCTCTCTACTACTAACCAAAGCAAGAAAGTAATAATCCCCCCTCCCTTACCCCCCTCCAAACCCTTATTTTCGGGCTGCCCTTGCACCCCCCACCTCCCCCCCCCCAAAAAAAAAAAATTCGAACACCCCCAAATAGTTATTGTATTAAGCTTGAAAATTATTTAACACATGACAATAGTTGTGATATTAATGAAAATCAATTGTTTTGTGAATTGAATTTTTTTAAGACGTTTTTACCCAATGAAATTAAAAAATTCAATTAAGGTGTTAGAATATATTAAAAGAATGGATTGTATTTTTCCAAACGCTTGGATTGCCTATAGAATAATTTTAAAAATACCCGTTACGGTTGCCTCGACTGAGAGGAGCTTTTCAAAGTGAAAATTAATAAAATCTTACCTCCGTTCTACCATGTCACGAGAAATATTAAATGGATTAGCCATGTTATTAATTGAAGAAGATTTATCAACAACAATTAAATTTGATGATATAATTGATAGTTTTGCATCGAAAAATGCAAAAAGAACATATTTTCTTCAATTTAATTTTTTTAATTTAAAGGGCCCCAAATTGATTGTTCACCTAAGGCCCCAAAAAACTTCAGAGCCGGTCCTGTGTGGATGAATAGACAAAGTGAATCCATTGAGCAAATCAAAGTTGAACAACTCCATGCAAGTATGATTAAGAGCAACCTAAGCATTTAAAATCATAATCAAATGTCCTAGTTACGTGGAAACATGGAATGAAGTGGATTCAAATACATCAGTATGCCACACAAAATATGTAAAACTAAACTACACTTAAACAAAAAATCTTTTTGAGTTTTTAAACTTAAAAATAAATAAATTAAAAAATAACTCAAAAGACAAACAAAATCGTTTTGTATTTTTCAATAAGACCCAATAAATGAAAAATCAAAATACAAAAGACTCAAACCACATACAACTGGAAAACGCATATAACATGAAGTACAAAATCTAAAGTATGCAAATATGCGAAGATAATCAACTATTAGATATAGAATGGAAAGTATCATGTTAATCAACTATTAGATATATAATGGAAAGTATCATGTGAAAGCAAATGAGAATTAACAAGTCTAATATGTAAAGCCTCTAAATCGGATTTCCTAATCCACATAGGTGTAACATGACGCTTAAGGGTCTTAAGAACCACAGTGACTCTAGACTTAGACTTTGTAGGACCATCTTTAAGATTAAAGCAAAAACACCCAAGGTGACCTTTTCTACCTCAATGTGTGCATATGAAGAAATGACGATGGGTGTTACCTAAGGATTGAGCTTTTCTAACATTCCTATCAACTATTGACTCTCTCAAACACATGATCTTAACTTGGGTAGATGAAGCATTTGGAATATTGATACCAATTCCACACTTGTCATCTTTGACTTGGATAGTGCCTAAAATTTTATCTAACTTTTTTGATCTAGATTTCAAATCAAATTTGACATGACTCGAGTCTATCAATCTCTCTTCTGGCTCCACTAGCCTAAACTCAAGTAAACTCCTAGACTCTTCAAACTCAAGAAGCTCTTTCTTCAATGTGACACCCCGCCTAATAAAATACCGGGTGATCAGTCCTATACCAAATTAAAACAGGAATCCCAGTTGGATCATCCTTAGCATCACTGTCGAAAACTTTTTAAAACTTACTAACCACCTAGTATTCCAAAAACTGGTGCCAATTTTAACTTTTTAAATAAACAAAACAGTACATGCGGAATTAAAATATAAACCATTCACACAACTGAATGAAAGTAAACAGAATAGTAATTACACAACTTGCCGAATAAATCACCGGCCACCAAATAAATAATCCAATGCAAATATTCAACACCTGAATGAATTACACCTGAAAACTGTACCGAGAAGTCTGGGCTACAAGCCCTAAATAAAACTGAGACTGATACAAGATTCCTACTCTAGGAATGAATGACTGATGCGTCTAATCCAAACTCCTGCTAGCATCCACATATGCCGCAGCTCCGTGTCCCTTGAATGGAATATAAATCCTGGCGTCCCTGTGGCTGGACACCTAAAAGGTTTTGAAAATAGTTTTATAGCAAGGGTTAGAACCCAAAACATTTTGAAAATATTTAGCAAGTGAATTAACTGCAGTAATTTAAAATGCATGAATGCGCTTCATATTTAAGTTCGTGTCGCACTCCCTTGTGGACATTCTCACCCCTCCACTATTGTGCACACCTACCGGTTACCTTAACCCCACCTAGTTGTACTACCCCGTCCAACTAGTCCTGGTATAACCTTCCCTTGCCATACTACTCTAACCCGAGTATAATGATTATTGAATTATAAGTTATTTCACAATTAACTTGATTAATTCCTCTTAAATATCACCATGTCACCGTCTCACAAGTTATATAAGGTACATACATCACACACTGTATTATTCCCACAAATGATTAACTTAATTAATTTCTCATTAATTAACTGCATATAACTGTAACCCGAGTTATATAAAGCAAATACATCACACCCTGTATTATCACCTACATATAATATTTACTACCATGTTATACGTACCTTTACAAACATCCACACATATATCATACGTGTATCCATCCTTCCGAGTTTACCCTCACCGGATGATTTCCTCTAAAATGCTATCTCACTAGGTGTGCTCACAAAACCTAGTTTCCCCGAGTTGGAATCGCTCACTAACTTGGACCAAAATATAAACGAAGTGGAGGCGGTCATATTCCTTCCCTGAAAGTGAGATAAATCCCTCACCCATATATACCGGACGCTATGACCTGGGGATATACTCGCCCTACTCCTCAAGCTAGGGGATTCACCCACATCGCGCAACCTCCCTTGATAACATTAGAGTATATAAATTTAATAAATATCTAGTCACTAATATTTACTATCACACACAATATATACACATATATATATACTATCACTACCCGTATATATATATTATGAACCCCGATTTTTACCGTGTACTCAAACTCCTGCACACTGCCTGTAATTTAATGTCACACACAATACATACACGTATATATATATATATTATCACTACACCGTATATATATATATATATTAATAACCCCGGCTTTACCATGTACTCAAAATCCCATACACTGCCTGTAATTTCCTGAGTCTGTGGCCCGACTCCATGTAATTAATTTTCTCACTTAATAACTTATCCTCTTCCCGAGTCTATGGTCCGACTCTTATATAATTAATTCACACCTCAATTAATATAATACTTTCCCCGAGTTTATGGTCCGACTCTCCTTAAATTAATTAACACACATTTTATTTTAATACCTCCCCGAGTCTATCGCCCGACTCTAATTAAATTAATTAACAAATTAATTAATCAACCCGAATTCCAAGTCTGTGGTCCGACTCTAATATAATTAATTATCACATTAATTAATAAGTACCCTTCACGAGTCTATAATCCGATCCTGATTAAACTTATTATCCCACCCATTAATTTAATCATACCCGAGTCTACAAACCGACTTTAATTAAATTAATTAACACCTTTATTAATTTAATCCTACCCGAGTCTACAATCCGACTCTAATTAAATTAATTATCGCATTTATTAATTTAATAACTTGGTGTCACTCAACCATTGTCCCCAGACTCACTTACTTGGCCCGTAACTTAATATTTCCCGAGTCTATATTCCGACTCAAAATTATTTAGTTTATCTCCAAACTTAATTCACTACCTTGGGGTCGCATGTCCAATATACCCGGATTCACTCACTTGATCCGTACCTCACTATTTTGGAATAAAATTTCTCAATTTCATCCATTTAATGTCCCACATAAATTCATCCTAATCCCAATTACTTTCTCCCATAATTGCTAGGAATATTTGTTTCACAATTATTTATCACTAATAAATGTATGGAAATTTAATTTATAATTAATTCCCCCTTATATCTCACCCAGGCCGAACTGGCCAGAATTTCCCACCATCGATCGATCGATGCCCCCGATCGATCGATCGACCCCTTCGTTATAGCTCTGCCTCCCCCCTGTTTTCCACAATTAACGAACCTCAAGGTTTCTAAACCAGAATTTAAACCTCTAATTACATCATCCCATCATCTACACATGGTTAATCCACATCCCATTCATCATAGAGACCTTAAGATAATCAACCTCTCTACTTATCTCATAATTTTCGAAATGGGTCTTTCTCCATAAAATTCAATTATCTGTTTTAAATCCCAAATTCCAGATTCGATTTCCACTCTTTTATGTTCTGAAATTTTCGTTCAAATCATATATACATATTCAGATATCAATCACCCATCTAAATCTTACTTTGAATCTCATTCAAGTGTTTCAAAAACAAAAACCCCATTTTGTACCCATTTACACCCAAAAAACGAATTTTGGTTTACACATCACTATGATATGGATTGATTATCATGCTTTAAGAATCAAAACAGTTAACCACTTGCCTGAAAGTGTTCGTAGTGTCTGATTCCGTTGGCGTAGTCCCTCGATTTGGCTCCAAAATCCCCAAATCGGCTTTTGCTAAGCTTTCCAACAATTTCCCTCTCAAGCCCTAGGCTTAGATTTGATGGCTGCTGATTTCCTAATCCCCCCATTAGGTTAAAAACCCTTAATCCCGTTTTTCACCTAATGGGCTTAATTAAAGTGGCCCAACTCACCCCGTGTGGGCCCGGCTATGCCCAAAAATACCCCGAGACCCAATTACTACCCCCGGGTACTCTTTTCTGACTATCTCGACCCATCCGGACTCAACCGCGCAGTCAGAATTGACATCCGAATTAATTTATAAAAATCCTTATCTCACACCCCATTAAGTCTATACCGACTCCCGGCTGGAATAAGTGCATACCCCGTCATTAATACCCGAAATGACGTAATTAAATTATTACTATTCACTTAGTAAATAAATTTCCCTAAACATTAACCATTTACTCCTCGATTAATATTTAAATATATATATTGTCATAATTAATTCAATTAAAATTACAACACACAAGTAATTTAAAATTCCCGAATTAATTAAATATTAAATGCATAAAAATACGGGGTGTTACATTCAAAACCTCTATCAAACCATGAAGTCTATCTCTCTCTCCCTTAACATATACTATATTATCTATAGGAGTCCTCTAATATGACCTAAGATCCTCAATCAAAGAACTCACACCATTCTCTATGACATGCTCTTTCAACTTAACTTTCAACTTCGTGTTTTTATTTTTCACTCTCAATGTTTCTGCATACAACTCACGAAAGGAAACTTGGATTTCACTCTCCTCCTCTTCATCCTTTGTTTTACTCCACTCTCTTCACCATCACTCACTTGGGAATAAAAAATAATGGCCTTGTAAGTGCCATGATCAGAATTATCTTCATGTTAAGATTTTTTTATTAAAACTCTCATGACTAGCCATGAACGAGATGTCGTTGCGCTCAATGAGGGAATTAAATCCCTCTTCTAGATCACTATCACTAAGGGTGGCATTATAAATCTTCGATTTCTTACCCTCCTTCCTTAGTTTGGTCGTACACTCAGCTTTCCTATAGACATAACCCTCACAACCAAAGCAACTATTCGACACGTACCTCTTAAAATTATCACTATAATTTTTAGGGAATTGATCGGCCTTGTTATACTTATTTTTCTCAAACTTCTTCACATCTTTCCATTGTTTTTTAAACTTAAGAATTTTTTTGAATTTCTTTGAAAACATAGCCATATTATCGTAATTGATGTTAGACTCATCATTCGAAACATGTGTTTCCTCTTTTCGGGCTTTCAAAGCAATGCCCTTATCTTTCTTCTTCATTTTGGAGGAAAATATATCAAGCTCATAAGTTTGAAGATCACATACAAGCTCTTCAAGTTTCATAGAGTCCAAAGTACCCAAGGAATTCAAAACCGTCACTTTTGAATTAAATATTGCAGCCAAAGACCTTAATATTATCTTGATTACACATTTTTTTGGTATTATCTCTCCCAAGTTAAAGACGAGTTCACAATATCTAATAATCTAACTTAGAACTCATTAAAGGTTTCACCCTCTTCCATCTTTAATGGTTTCAAACTGAGTTGTGAGGTTTTGGAATTTAGAATTCTTAACAAGACTAATTACTTCATGGGTAAGTTGGAGTATGTCCCAAGCCTCTTTATACGTTTCACAAGTCATAATACGGTGAAACTCCTCTGGTGTGACTGAAAAACCAGAGCATTTAAACTTAAAGAATTATAATTAGATAACCTATGCTCTTCCTCACTCCATGATTCTACGAGTTTTAAAATAGCCGCTTCTCCATCTTTTGTGGTTGGTTGAGTCCACCCTTTAACTACTGCTAACAAAACCCGATCAACTATCGCCTTAAGTGCTGATTTGATACGCATTTTCCAATATGCGTAATTAGATCCATCAAACATCGATGCCCTAGAAACCGAATGACCCTCCCAATAAAAACCATCAAAATTCATGCCTAAACACAAATATAAACATGATAACTTAGTGTTTTATCTCTGAGACCGATTTGAAAACCCTAAAGTACTAGGCAGTGGGGTACAGAGGAATGAGGTCTAAGCAACAAAGTCTAATTTTTAATCTTTTTAAATTAATTAGAAAACTTTAAACAAATTAAACCCAAATAAAAAACTTTGCACCAGTTTTAAACCAAGTTGTTGTGATAAATCGATTTACCCAATTTTATATTCTAAACCTAAAGCTTACATCTAGGTAATAGCAGAGATAATAAATAAATCAATCGCACAACAAGCCGAGGTATAAGGAAAATCCATTACAGGAAAAACCTCGGATGGTCCAACCACACAATTCACTATGATGAGGAACTACAAAAGTCAACATATGACTTACTATATAGACTCGATGCCCTCACAAACCTTAATGCGTCTTCGATCTTCAACCTCTCCACCACAATGCAATGCAGGAGTCCACCTATGAAAGCTGCCATAAGGTGTGAGCCCACACACGCCTCGATTTTCACTGAACAGGCTCAACAACCATCTATAAAAATGGAACGTGGAAGCACTGTTTCTTCACCAAAACACCGCACCACGGAGTCCACTACATGTAAACAACAAACAAGATATCCATAATATGAAACATACTCAACAGAGATGAGAAAAACCTTTTTGGTGTCCTCAAACAAGATCTCAAACCATATGAATATTAAAAATTGGATCTTCAAAGTGTTTGGGTAAAACTAGGGTTTTCAAGCATTTGGATAGGTATTGGAAAACAAATTTCTCCAAAATTCTAGTGGAAAACTGATGCCATCACTCCTATTTATAAAAAACATAATTTTCGAGGCAGAACAATTTTCAAGGAAGTTCATTCGAAAGAAAACATAAGGTTCGTTCGAACGAAAACCTTATCTCATTTGAACGAACTTAAACCTCGTTCGAACGAACACGTGATCTCGCTTAGACCAACTTTAAACGAGCTTCTAACGTATATACCTCTGTCAAATAGAGATACGCCATTTATAAGGAAGTTATTTTATTGTCCAGTTTACATTAGTGTATGTTGTATACCGCTACAACCATAAAAGTCTTATTCAAGTTCAATCATGCGTCAAGATGGATCTGAATATCAACGTCTTTAACAAAGAAGCCTTCGCGAGGTTAATTTTGGTAATGATGTGTTTAAGTACCCTAAAGGTTCATTTAGAGTGTTGGGATAATTTTTCTAAAATATTTTCAAAGTGTTGAAGCGTAGTTTTTCGTCAAAGAATTTTTTCTAATTATTGAGGCAGAGTTTTTGACGATATATATTTTTTTATTTTTTACTGTCATTCGAGAGACAAAGCAGGTCTTTCAAGCGACATCTGGTTGTCGCGCAAAGTCGTTCGGGCGACAGCCAGCTTCATTTAAGCGACATACCGATTTCTTTTGAGCGACGCGCTGCCTTAAGTTTTTTTTATATAAAGGGTGTTAAACAACTCCATTTTCGTTAACAAGACCTGGCATTTTTCATTCTGCACAAACTGCAAACCAGTAGAATCCTTTGTCTTCTTCGTTTAAGGGTTTAATCCTTATGTTTTCAATTCACAAAACATCCCAATCTTTATGTGAATTGTTTTGGAACCTAAGATACAACTTTGGTGAAGTTATTTCTTTGTGGATAGTTATCTCTACGGACGACTACGACTGCGTGTCGATTGAGAGTGCTCGTGGGTGTTCCTCGCTGATTAGAACTGCGTGTTCTTGTGGGCTGGTGCGATTGTTCAATTGCTGACTCTAAGCTGCGTGCATATGTGATTGTTTTAAGGAGTAAAAATTACAGATTTCATTGTGTATGTAAGTTGCGATTTATTTTACATAGTGAAATAAAGGCTTTACCCGAAAGGGATTTTTTCTTAAAATTTGTGAGTTAGCAATATTATTTGTGATGGTTTGACAAACACACACACTCTCTCTCTCTCTCACACACACACACACACACACACACTCTTGTGATGGTTTGACACACACACACACTCTTGTGATGGTTTGACACACACACACACACACACACACACACACACACACACACATGTAGTTGCATGTTTTGGAACTGAATTAATTTTGTTTGAAAATTGACTCTAATTAAATAAGTTTGCAATTGGAATTTGTGAGTTCAATTTAATCAGTATTAGACATACATTTACAAATTGGTATCAGTGCGGATTTCTCTACGCTATCGAGTGATCCTTGTTTTTCGCAAAAAATGTTGTGAAATTATTATTTTTTTGAAAAATCCGTTTTGTGAAAAATCGCAATCTTTCCGATGGAGAATTTATGTAATCGGATGCCCCCCCTTTGATGACACGAGTCATAATTGTGATGATTTAAATAGTTTGAATTTAACCTTCGCTAAAAGAATTGATGTTTTGGAAAAAGAAAATTCTCGTTTTAAATCTGTTATGGATCTTTTGCAAACGGTTCAAAGTTAAAGATATTTTTATCATGAGAAATTTACTTATTTGGACCATGAATTTAATGCTTTAAAATTGTCCAAAAAGGAGAGTGATGATAGACTCCTATTTTTAGAAAAAGAATTGGAGGACTTTAAAAATTCTAGGATTTTTTTTTGTGCCAAAGAGGATAAAAATATTCTAATTGATGAGTTTGTGGCACGTGAGGAGACTCTTAGGGATAAGTGTGCCTATTTTAAGGGAGAACATGATAACCTTCTAGGAATAATTGAAAATTTAGAGAAGGAGTCCCTAAAATTAGAAGAGTCTAATTCTTTGGTTGAGTCAAATTTTGGAGATGAAAAATGATTTGATAGACTCGAGTAGTGTTGATAGCAATGGTAGTGGCTTATCGTATTCTCATGTTTCGAGTGTTAAAGCTAAGACCATTATTTATTTTAGAGGGTCAATAAATCCTAAGGACGCTAGAAAAGGTCAATCCATAGGTGTCCTTCCACCCATTTTCACACGTTCACACTGTGATATGAAAGGTTACCTTAAGCATTTTTGTTTCGATCTTCAAAAAGGTCCTAAGAAGTTGAAATCTAGTGTTCCCTTGGTTCCCCAAACCCCTCTGCGTCGTTGCACACCTATCTAGGTTAGGAAATCACTTTTAGAGGAGGTAAATGGTAAACTAGTTGATTCTCACATGCTTACACATGATGTGTCACTTGCTATTGCTTATGGATAGTTTCTCGCATTCTTTATTTGTCATACTCTAGTTGTGCTTCATGATATATTCTTGCTAGTGTTATGACTTGTGTACTTTTTGTATTAGATTTTTGTCTTTGATAAAAATTTTGAATAATACAAAAAGATTTTATTTTGATAATTTTTTTTGGAAAAAAGATAAAAAGATTTTTGTATTTTGTTGTGCACCGTTTATGAATGGACATCTAGGATGACCGAGTCACAGCTTCATTCCATATTTATGTGACTGTTTGATAGTGTTTTGATATGCGTCATCATTTTATTTATGTCCTTTACAATGTTTGGAGTCATTAAGATGTGATTAGTTGTTACTAGATACACGTTTAACTCATGAGTTCCTTTATTGCACACTTGCACGGATTTGTTTGACTATTGTTCTTGTCTATCACATGTTGGTCGATGTATTTTCATCTCAATACTGTCTTTAAAACGAACCAAATGCTATAAAACTTGACAATGAAAGTAGTGTATGTAAGAACCGTTGCTTGTGAGTTTGTGTGATTTATTTGAAAAATGGGGAAGGGATACGAAAGGTACTCATTTATCCTTCGCGTCTAAGTCACCGTTTAAATCGGACCTAAATAATTTTTTTGGCAAAAACAGAAGCCAAGGTCCAAAGAGGTTGACAAGAGACCGAAAAAATTCATAGGCAATAAAAAGAAAAATATGCCAAAATATGGACCAATTTAGTTTAGTTTCATCTTTTCAAAATAAAAATAAATAGCATTATTATTTATGAGGGAGTTTGGATGGAATATAAAACGGGTTGGCACGTCCTGACAAAGTCATGAAAAAGTATTACATAGTTTTAGACGTTATTGGTGTGAAAATCATGTCTGACTTTGATTTGTCGATTTGATTAAGACGATGTCATCTAAATTCGAATTTTCGACACCTATGGACGATTTGGAGATTATTCGTTAGGAGTACACATATTCATCGTGCACATATGTTATGGTTGATTGCATTAATTTTCCCCTATCGAATTTGTTCACACCCATTCTTTCTGTTTCTATGATTTGGTTATCTTAGTGTAAATTAATGGCGTGTGATTATAAATTTATTTTTTTTGTATAAAAAATTGAAAAAATAAAAAATAGTTTGTGGAATGCTTTTGAGTATCTCTTTATGATCGTAGTTTAATCCATGTTTGCTATGCATATTTGTCGTGACACTCCATGTTTATTGTGCTTATTCGTTTCCTTGTCTATTTCGGTCAAATAAAAAGAGGAGGACGAATTATGGGGGAGATTTGATTATTGATGATTGATTTATTCTTATATCATTTCAAACTTGATACGTCAAGAAGGTATTTTCTTTGTCTCATATATGTAGGTACAAAAATTGAAGATCATTATTTTTCACACCCTGATGAGAAAAGCTTAAAGATTTGAAGTTGAAAATTTTGAAGAAAAGTTTTTAGACTTACATGTTTAGTACCTTTTCAGTTTTGGGTTCATGGGAGGGTATTAGATTTGTATAGGCATTTTGATTTGATAATTCAGATGTTTTTAGTTTGTACCGGCATAGACATAGGGGGAGATTTATAAGTACATTATTTTATTGTCCAATTTACATTAGTGTATGTCGTATACCGCCACAACCGTCGAAGACTTATGCAAGTTCAATCATGCGTCAAGACAAATATGAATATCAATGTCTTCAACAAAGAAGCCCCCGCGAGATTAGTTTGGTAAGGATGTGTTTAAGTACCTTAACGGTTCACTTAGAGTGTTGGGATAATTTTTCTAAAATATTTTCTAAGTGTTGAACCGTAGTTTTTCGTCAAAGAATTTTTTCTAAGTGTTGAGGCAGAGTTTTTGACGAAATAATTTTTATTTTTATTTTTTACTGTCGTTCGAGCGACAGAGTTAGGTCGTTCAAGCGACATCTGCTTGTCGTACGAAGTCGTTTGAGCAATAACCTGCTTCGGCCAAGCGACATACCAGTTTCATTGGAGCGATGCGCCACCTTAAGTTTTTATATAAAGGGTGTTAAATAACTCCGTTTTCGTTAAAACAACCTGATGTTTTTCATTCTGCACAAACTGAAAACCAGCAGAATCCTTTGTCTTCTTCGTTTAAGGGTTTCATCCTTGTTGTTTTCAATTTTCAAAACATCCCAAATTTTAATGTGAATTGTTTTGGAACTCAAGATACAACTTTGGTGAAGTTCTTTCTTTATGGAGTGTTATCTCTACGAGTGACTACGACTGCGTGTCGATTAGGAGTGCTCGTAGGTGTTCCTGGTTGATTGGGACTGCGTGTTCTTGTGGGCTGCTGCAGTTGTTCCATTGCTGACTCTAGGCTACGTGCCTATGTGATTGATCTGAGGAGTAATCATTGTAGATTTCATTGCGTATGTAAGTTGCAATTTATTTTACATAGTGAAATAAAGATTTTACCAAAAAAGAGTTTTTTCCTGAAATCTATTAGTTAGCAATTTTATTTGTGATGGTTTGACACACACACAGGTAGTTGCATGTTTAGGGGCTGAATTAATTTGGTTTGAAAATTGACTCTAATTAAATAAGTTTACAATTGGAATTTGAGAATTCGATTTAATCAGCATCACACATACATTCACACCGTTGGATGTTTGTTGGAACGAACTCAACATATCTTTTGAACGAACGCTTAATCTCATCCGAACGAACCAAAAGCAAAAAATATTTTTTCTATTGAAAAACATTTTAAAAACAGCTCCAAACAATTTTGTAAAAACAAACACCCAAAAATATAAATTCCAAGGATCAATGTCATATGCATCCATACCTAAGAGATCCTCAGAAACACGAAGATGAATGGTGTCACGAAACACATTACGTTATGTAATCTCTGAAGCTTTTCTGCTACGTCTTCATCCAAACAACGTCATAGGCTTGAAAGGTCAACAACTCAAATCCTAACCTATGAATCAAAAGTATTCGGAATTAAGCCAATACATACTAAATTGACTCAATCGGAATTTTGTCCTTACACGAGGTAGGAGTGCTAATCGAGGCTAATACCTCTCCATATGTGAGGTCGTTACCACACATCTCCTTTGGACCAATTAGAGGTGAGGTAATCATGAAATTGTGATTTCACAAGTAAAGATAATATTCTTCATATCTTTTGGTTATCCTTGATTAACCATTATGCCTCTGGTTACTTAATAAGTGTGGTTCTAGAAGGTTTCATGGGATGTTTGTATATGTGAGGTACTTATGGACAAGTGTTGAGGTGAGGTACTTATGAGTGCTAATGAAAGATCCACATGGGTAAATCCTACATAAACATGGTTATTGTGTCAAAAGTGCTAGCTGGCTACCTAGTGGTAGGAGTCATGGGTAATGGACTTCTTGGACAACCAAATTGAGGTTCCTAACATGGGTAAACACTAGTTTTAATGTACATATTGAGGTTCCTCACATGGGGAAACCCTACTTTTAATGTCCAGAATGGGGAAACCCTAGTTTGAAAGTTTAACCAATCAAGAGAGGACGATTCTTGCTAGGTGATCCGAATTTTAACAAGGGAGGGGGTGGCCTTAGTCTTACGTGAAATTTTATTGGGGACTTGTTGTCCTTCATCAATATAAGACAAATTCACCTCTATTAATTTCCCCTAGACTTTATCTCACAAACACTCCAACGTGGAGGTTAAAGTAAGCATTAGTGGGATCGAAGCATCCACGGGTTGGCCTACCCCACGGGTCATCTTATCTAAAGTAGAACCGAGTCATTTGAGGTCGACTTGCTAATATCTTGATATGGATGTTAAATTATGGGTGGAAGGGTCCATGGGTATTGGGGTCGACTCGCCCCCAAACCTTATCGCGTATGAGGTTATTTCATATCACTCTATATTTGCTGATGTCCTAATAGATATTCCCTTAACCTTATTGTAGGACTTTGACCTAAAGGCAATTTGCCACCTATTTTTTCATTTGAACAATATTTAAGCGTCTAAATGAAATTTATGAAGCTTGAAGGACTTAAAATAGGGTTTAAACCATGGAAGTATAAAAATTATAGTTTAACTCTAAACTTTCATATTTACATCTTGAACCATAAACGACTAGTTGGCCTTATGGGACATATTATAAAAGGGATACAATCGAGAAAGAACGATATGAAAATCATTATGTATGGGTATTAAAGGATGAATTCCTTCTCAATAAATGACTAAATAAATGTGAAATAAATACACAGTTTTGAAAGTAATATTAAATTTGTTTTTGTTTATTTATCGACATGGTTAGTGTGGGGACCAAACCGTAGAGGCCCAACTTTTGGCGGTCTGAACAGGCCCATCATGCCGCCCCAATCAAATTTAGTGCCGCATGGATAATCACAAAGGATTATAACATGGATAATTAAGGACTCAACTAGTTACCCATGTCCTAGGACGAGCATAGTAGGGAACACCAACGGACCAATAAGGATATAGGAGAGTTTCTTGTACAACTCAACTATTTTTCACTACTATAGATATAACCCTCACCCCGGGAAAAAAAGGCATATAATTTCGAACCTCTGAGAAATTAATAAAAATTGAGAACCCCCCTCCGTGGACGTAGGTAGTTTTCAAATTATGTAAATATTGTGTGACCATTTTTCGTTACTCTTTTAATTACTCTTCTTGCTAGAAATATTTAATTTGGATTTCTTGCACTCACAATTGACACCTCTGTGGGACTCGATTTTATTTTCTAGAAAATCAACCCAGAACAAAAGACTGAACACAATGCCTCATCACCCAAAAAGTTCACCCTTCGCTGGCGATGTGCGAGCTGATCTATTCCCATTTAGAATCAGATCTGAGGTTCGCCAAGACAGGATTCCTAGATTTCGCCCGAATGATCAGCCCTTAGAGCAAAGTAATGAGCAAGCTAGATAAACACAAATGTCACGACTGATCGATGCCTATAAAGATTGACTATACCAGTAAGAGGAGGCAAATCGCCTCCAAATAGAGGAGAATACACACCTCCAACGAAGATTGGAGAAGATGGAGAAAGAAATCTGTCAGAGGGACATGAGACTCCATGGTCAGACTCCTAGCCCTCAGGCGAGCAAAACTCAAAGCCAAGGAAGGAGTATTAGACGTGGCCAGGATGATTTGGATCATATAAATCACCCCGTGAAGCGAAACTGGGATGAAGAACGTCACAAATATGATATAAGGAGTCTAATCCAAAAAGAGATGGACCAACACCAAGCACATCATGAATATAGATCCATAAAAGAGCTGGCGAAAAGGGCCCTCATCACACATATGCAGTTCCCCTTCTCAAGGGGAATTGGTGAAGAGGAACCCCCAAAAAAATTCAATTCCCCAAGATTCATGATATACGATGGGAAGAAAAATCCCATAGATTGCGTTCACCAGTGTAGGCAAGCGATGACTTTGTGGAGTTACAATGATGCTTTTATGTGCCATATATTCCCATCCAAACTAGAAGATGTTGACCAGAAGTGGTTTGAGAGGCTGCCCAACAGGTCAGTTAAGAGCTTCAAGTGCTTTGCTGAGGTCTTTACAACTCGATTCATAACCAGGTGCTCGCATCCGAAGAGGATGGATTCTCCACTCACTATGGGGAAATAGACATAAGAGGCTTTATGGGAGTATGCCAAATGTTACTAGGAAACCTTTAATGAAGTGGAAGATTACTCAGAGAAGGTAGTCATCACATCATTTAAGATTGAGTTATCCCCTACCTCCATGCTTCACCAGTCCCTCACTAAGAATGAAGTAGAAACCATTCACGATCTCATGTCGCGTATTGAAAAGTACACGAAGGTGGAAGACGTGGTCAACACTAGCCAAGTAGATACTGGTCATGAAAAGTCAAACGAGGGCAACAACAGAGAGAACACCCTTAAAAAGGGGAACACGAAATATAACGGAGGAACCAAGAATGGGGGAAGAACAAATTCATCCAAAGCTATCCAAGCTATTAACACGGTCTTCAAGGAACCAATTTACAAAATCATGGGAAAGATAAAGGACATTATTTTCTCAAATGGCCAAAGAAGATGGAAGGGGATCCGAAAAAAAGGAACAACGCACTCAGGTGTGCCTTCCATGAGGAAAATTTACATAATACCGAGAGTTGCAAGGCCCTAAAATCTCATCTAGAGGAGTTAGCCCAAGCAGGGCATCTGAACGAGTACATCGAGAAGAAATCTGATTAGGTCGCCACCAACGATGATCGAAAATCGAATAATGTGCTGGAGGATGAAGCAAGGCACGAGTTTGCCATTATACATGGGACGTCTGTAATGTCCCCACCTGGATTTTTTGGTTACTCGCAGTCAACTCGGCTCGTCCAAACATTAGGTGTGAAGTGCAATGAGACAACCTAAATGATAGTGCTAGTCCAGTTTTATTTAATTAACATTTCACTTGTTTAGCATGTGATTCTAGTTTATACCAAGCTATGTGTGGGATACGTGGGAAATGTACCAAAATCCAAACATTCAGAGCTACTAACATAAAATAAAAAGGACACTTACTTGTATAATCCTCTCAAAATACTTAAACAAAATACTTACCTCTATAACACTTATCTTATAAAAGACCATTTTTTCCCCTTTCTACTTAACTTAACATTGATTTCTCAATTTAACGCACCCGACTAAATACTTAAACAAAATAGCATTTATTTAGGAAAAACACTTCATTTACCAAAATTTCCCATTTACTTATGCAAAAATCCACTTTAGTATTTTCTTAAAAACCATCTTTCAACACACGCATGCTTGGTTAGAAAATAGTTGTTTTCCTTTTTAAAACCTTTCACAAGACACACCCGCATTAATTATAGGTTAAACCATCTTAGGTTGCTTAACTACCCATTAATCACCTCATTTTACCATTCCTTTCACTTCACATGGACATTAGTCAATTTTTTCGTATTTCTTATCCACATTATCTTTTTAATCGAAATATTTACCAATTTCGTTTCACGTTAGGTTCTCTTTTCTTGTATTCTCAGTAAAACCAGTTTCCTTATCATGTTCCACTTTCTCATTATTTTTTCTCTGAATATAACACATAATCACATACTTTAACAGGCTACACACTGCCGACTACGCTACCATATGCTTTGGGCAGTGATTTGGGTTTTTTACCCATCTTAAATTATTTTGGTTCTTTCAATTTTTGTTTATCATGTGTTTTAACACTTGTTTTATACCCACATTAAACCACTTTTACTGGGTGAAGCCAAAACTCGGAGTCCTCCACCTGTTATTGTGTTAAATATTGGAAAATCACCCTTTCTTGCCCTTTTTCATTCACGATGATTTCATTCCAAAAATCATTTCCGTTTAGGGACCTTTTTGGAGTGACATCTTTCCAATATTTTTATTTTATAAAAAATTCCACTGTAAGTAAAATTACCGCTTTATCCTTTTATGGCCAAACTTGCAATTGATCCAATTTCATAAGTGTTATTTTCTAAAAACATTGTTAAGTGACTAAATGAACTTTTTGAATGTTCTTAACTCATTAACACCCGATTAACACTTTTAGTTACTTTATGGGGTTAACATGCTACCAAAGCTATAAATCTCATTATTCCAATCCTTTTTTTAATAAAGAAATCACTTTGGTATTTAAAGTCCATTTTCACTAGAAATACCCAATTTTCCATTAACATCACATGTAGTCTTAAAAATACATATTTGTAATTTTTTCCCTATTTCACAACACACTTTTTGGGGCTGAAATTTCTATCTTTATTATTTTAAGTAAAACCCACTTTAAACCTTCTTAAACATGTTCATATGCTCATCATTAACTTACTACAAGTCTATACACATGAGAAGATGGATTTTAAGTCTAGAAATTCTTAAAAATGAGTTTTATACATGATTATCACATGAAATTTCAAAACATTTGTGAGTCCATGATTTTTAAGACTAAAAATATATTTTTTCTTCATAAAATGTTTAAGCACAAGGTTTTCTTGAAATTTATCATCTTTTCTTAAAACATTTGAAAACCCATTTCTTAAATCTTCAAAGCTATCAAGAAATCATGAGTAATGGCTAGCTAAACATGCAAAGATTATACTCTTATGAACTCTAACATATTTAACCCATATATTGCAAAATAGAGTAATATTAAACTTAAGAAGAGTAGAGTTCTTCCCACCGCAAAAGAAGCTTCAACAGTGGTCGATGAAATGTAGAAGAAGATGGTAACCTCCCACCTCCTAAGGTGGCCTTAAAGAGTTTGCCTATATCTACCAAGCTTGCCTATGTGAAAGCTCGATAAAAAACTCCTTTCAAACTCCTCAGTTTTTTTTCACATCTTCTCCAAAAATCCCCAATAACATATCCATAAAATGATATCTTGCCTAATATGTGGTGAATATGGGTTTTATGGGCTTAAATATGGTGGAAAAGGGTTAAAGTATGGTGATTTAGGGTTGAAGGGTGGTAGTGCTAGGGTGGTGGTGAGACTCCAAAAGCTATATAGAGAGATAACAAATCTGATTGGGTTGCTAAAAAATGAGCCGAAACCCTCCTCATATACTCCAAAAACCCTAACTGCTGATTTCCAAAGAATGCACCAAAACTTATCCCTTGAATTGATCTGCTGCTGTGGGAGTGTGACACGCGCTTTTATCCAACGATCAGGATCGTAACAAAATTTTCCAAATCTGAAAATTCTGATTTTTATAATCTCGTTCAAATGGACTTCGAATGAGGTTATAACAAGAGTGGATTTCTAAACAAGTATTTTTCATTGGAAAATCCTTTATAGTACTGTTAGAACAAAAGGGGGATATCGTTCGAACGACCCATGATCTCGTTCGAACGACTATAAATTATCCAAATTACAAATAAGGCCATTCTAAATCCATTTAATTGCACCAAAGCCTCAAAATCATCTAAATTTGGCGCATGGTCTAATTTACAAAGTCAAAATCTCGATTGGGTCGTACCAAGTCACCAAATTACACGGATACGATCAAACATGCGGGGGCGGGTGTTACATTCTTCCCTACTTAGGGAATTTTTTCCTCAAAATTCTTAATACATCAATTACTCAACTTCTTAGAGGTTAGAAATTATTATTCTAAGTCATAGGTATCTTTCAAGGCTAGGTCATCAAAATCCTCAATCACTAAGAAGTCATCATATGTCCTTTCAGAAGGGTTTGTCACCAAACAACTCGACATGTAACATATTTTAATGCTCACCATCAGGCTAGCCGTCAAAGTCACATAGTAGTCCTCGAGTCTCCACTTACCCGTTGACCACACTCAATCAATCCCTAATGCTTCTTTGCTAACACCCAAGGCATACCGGGACATCTAGAAGGACAACACTCTCTACACTCACCCAAGAGAAAAATGACATATAACTAACACCCAATCCATCATCGTAAATTATTTCAATTCTTAGGACTACATATCCTGGGCCTCCTCAAATTCTCAGGTCATCCTAACCACACAAATTCACTTAAACTAGATACTAACTTCGCATCAAAAGTCACTCACTCCGAGGAGCGACATACCAACTAAGCCAAAAATCATGCATCAGACTAATAACTTCCACAAGATCCTTTTATGAACCTAGAATCAGTCTAGGCGTCCAACTATGGAACACTCACCCGAATAATACACCAATCCACTCATTGTGGAAAAATAACACTACGTGCTATATTTCCTCGCGCTCTAACACGTTACGATATCCTTAAATCATAATCCCGCTCTTTACAGCTAGAGCCGCTAATCGCCATGCCGACAGAACTATAAGATAATCCTAAGGAAAGTGGATATTACGAGCAAATCATGTGGCAAAATGCACAACTATATATACACGAAACGTATGCAGGGTAGTTGAAATGAGGGCGCACTCAGTTACCGAGCTACATTGACCATGCCAGATCCAATTGCACTCTCACCGAGCCAAACCGTATCATAATCGAAATAATAACATAATACAATTCTAGGGTACCGCCACCAAAGGAACACAATCCTCGACTATTGAAACTGAAGGGACACAGTCCTCGATTATTGGAACTGAAAGGTTACAACAAAAAATAAACGAATAACCGTTCTCAGGGTATCTCATCGGCATGAAATGGGATATGATTTACAAAAGGCGAACCTATGCCATATGCTTGAACTTAACGAATCCTTACAGGTGTTTTCAACAGATCCTAGTCTAGCCATATACTATGGCTTGAGTCACTAACCATGACGAATCCACGAACCCTCCAGCTTCGAGAGACGAACGTAAAACTTGGACTATTGTCCTTTGGGAAGTCAAATGCTGTACTTACCTCCTTAGGAATAAGGTTTCTTCCTTTCATCATTGACAAACTTGAACCCCTTCAGCTGATGAATGCTAAACACCTTTGTCAACCCTGACCTTGTCCATTTCTCTAGTCAATGAGACTTCGTGACCAACCTAACACACCTAGGTTACTATTTAATTTATCGTACGGTGATTGTATCCAAATATCTACCTAGGTAATGCCAAACTAGGCAAAACACTCACCTTATTACAACCACCAATGACGCAAGGTTATCGCTGTGCCTATCTTCAAATTCTACCCAAACTGAATCAACGTGACAACTACACTGATTGTCATTATCACTATATGGATAACAAGTACTACATAGGTCTACACATCCTAATCCATATCGGTTTGGCATGACGTACCAAGGACTAGTCCTTTCCCCGCTAGGGTTATTTTATCTTATATCAATGGCACGTGCTGATACGCTAATCATACCTCGATATCCCATACGGACTACTATTCGTAAGACCTTAATCATGACATCATTAATCTAACTTTCTAATGAATTTCCTAGTTTTCTTGAATGTTAAGTACGATACTTTATACACCATTCATCTTATGATAACCGAGCATTGTATCCAATCATGACACTAATATCTAATTACCTTTAAAATGTTACACCACCTTTCTGTGTCAATTCGAATGACATCACCAAAGGCTACACTATTCGACTCCTCTGAACCAATAACCTTAGATCATCACATGATCTTTAATACAACTATCACTGGAACACATTGCACTATATGGCACTGAGCTTAACTGGTTCCCTTAGGACACCAAGCATACCCCAACGTAATTTTGACCAAAGACCCTATCGATTTCATCACCTATTATCCTCCCGTAGTAGGTAAGCTCTATCAATTTCCAAATATCCATCCCACGACTATTAGATACTCACAAGGATACTAGCTTACAAGTCTCCACACATGGCAAACTATAATCGTTGAACACATCAAGGCATTACAACAAGTTAACTCCTATTCCCAAGGATGCCACGTGCAATAAGTCCTAAGGATACTCCAAGTACTTTTTTCCAAACAACTAATGCCATATACTACGTATTAAACCACAAGCTGACACTACTAGGGATTCTGGCAGGATATAGGACGTCGTGTACAACCTATAAGCCTCTAAGTCCACAATACTGACGTCACAAGGGATCTTACTCCTGAATTATTGCATCATATTATCCAAAACCACATCATAGAATACTTCCTTAGGTTTACTCATATATCACTCCAAATCACCATCGTTATATGTATAACACACTTATCGCCAATGGAATGTAGCCTGCATCATAGCTTACGATAGGCATCCATAAATTGGCAATTGGTAAGGCACTCATCTGCAGTGGTAGTATCCTATCAACTAAGTCCAGAGTGCATATCCTCAAGTAATGACCAACACAGATATACATGCCTGCCAAATTGTCAACTTCTTATGACATGACACCACCCCTATGATAAAGTTTGCCATAATCATTATTAACCACCCGCAAGTACTTAGCAAGTGAACCTAATGTGTCCTTGTCACATAATCAATACTTTTTAGACATGCCACTCTAATCATCTAACTACATATTTGGATTTAAACAATTCATATCTCTAGTTCAATGGATGATACTTACCTTTAATAACATCTTAACAAACCTCTCACATTAATAAGTCTCGCATAAGTGCACCTCACACTAAATAATGCAATGTGGCCTCTAATGGCCTACACAGACACTACCAAGTCACTAACATGTCTAAATCCGAATCATCGAGAACTATTAATGGCAACTTACTTTGCCACATAATACTTGGCAATGGATTTCTCGTCCTGCTAATCTCCTTGAATCTATCATCGAGAACACGAACCAAAATCGTCACCTGTCTAGGGCGACTGGCCGAAAAACAACACCGATGTCAAAGATCCACTACCGACCTCAAAATGTCACTCCCGAAAGGAACCTTGAACCTAGTGCTCTAATACCATTTGTAACGCCCCAACCCAGATTTATGGGTTACTTATGGTCAACCCAGTCCGTCTCAGACGTTAGGTGTGAAGTGCATTAAGATAACAATGTTTCTAGTCCAATTTTATTCAATTGACATTTCACTTGTTTAGCATGCGATTCCAATTTATACCAAGCAACATGTGGGATCTGTGGGAAATGTCCTCAGAATCCATCCATTCAGAGATGTTAACGTAAAATAAAAAGGATACTTACTTGTATAACACTCTCAAAATATGAAATCGTGTATATAACAAATGAAAGGGAATGACCCGAATGACAAGTGAAAGATACAACAATGCAACATAAAATCAAATGATAGAAAATAGACTCTATAACGTACCACCTATGTGCACATACAAATACCGTATATATATGTACATATTCATATACTAGTGCATGAATATGTTTATTCCAAAATGTTACTTGAATTGATTAAATCACATTAATCTTTTAAAAAGACCCTTTTTTGCCATTTTCTATTTAACTTAAATTGATTTTCGATCTAACGCACCAGGTTAAATACTTAAAAAAATAGCGTTTGTTTTGGAAAAACACTTAATTTACTAAAATTTTCCATTTACTCATGCCAAATCCACTTTAGTATTTTTCTTGAAAACCACCTTTTAACACATGCACAATCGATGTCAGAAAATACTTATTTTCTTTCTTAAAACCTTTCACAACACACACTTGTGTTAATTATGGGTTAAACCATCTTAGGTTGGTTAACTACACATTATCACCTCATTTTATTATTCCTTTCACTTCACATGGACATTAGTCAATTTCTCATATTTGTTGTCCATATTATCTTTTTAACCGAAACATTAACCGATTTCGTTTCACATAAGGTTGTCTTTTCTTATATTCTCATCACAATCAATTTCCTTATCACGTTCCACTTTTTTTCATTATCTTTTTATCAAAATTTAACATATAACTGCGTACTTTAATGGGATCCACATGGCTAGCTACGCTACCATATGCTCTGTCAATGATTTGTCTTTCACCCTAGAGTCTGGGCCCTTCTTTAATTTTATCAGTTCTTTCAAGTTTCCTTTATCATGTGTTTTAACACTTTTTCGTTCCCACATTAATCCATTTTTATCGTTCGAAGCCAAAACCCGAGGTCCTCCACCCCATATTGTGTTACATTTTGGAAAATCACAATTTCTTGCCCTTTTTCATTCACTTTGATTTCATTCCGAAAATCATTTCCGTTTAGGGACCTTTTTAGAGTGACACCTTTCCAAAATTTTTATTTTATAAAAATGTTCCACTTTAAGTTAAATTACCATTTTACCCTTGTATTGCCAAACTTGTAATTTATCCAATTTCATATGTGTTATTTCCTAAAATCACTATTAAAACTAACTTAACTTTTTGAATGTTCTTAACTCATTAACACTTGATTAGTAGTTTTAGTCAGTTTTTGGTGTTAACATGCTACCAAATCTATAAATCTCTTGATTCCAATCCTTTATTTAACAAAGAAACTACTTTGGCATTTAAAGGCATTTTCACTAGAAAATACCCATTTTCCTTTGACATGTAGTCTTGAAAATACACATTTATCATTTTCTACCTATTTCATAACACACTTTTTCGGGCTGAAATTTTTGTCTTTCATGTTTCAAGTTAAAATCCAATTTAACCCTTATTAAACATGTTCATATTCTCATCATTAACTTATTACAAGTTTATACATATGAGAAGATGGATTTTAAGTCTAGCAATGCATAAAAATGAGTTTTATACATGATTATCACATGAAATTTCAAAACATTTGTGAGTCCATGATTTTCAAGACTAAAAAGTCATTTTTTCTTCATAAAATGTTTAAGCACAAGGTTTTCTTTAAATTTATCATCTTTTCTCAAAACATTTGAAAACCCATTTCTTAAATCTTCAAAGCCATTAAGAAATCATGATTAATGACTACCTAAACATGCATAGATTCTTCTCTTATGTACTCTAACATATTTGACCCATATATTTCAAAATAGAGTAATCTTAAACTTAACAAGAGTAGAGTTTTTCCCCCGTCAAAGGAAGCTTCAACAATGGTTAATGAAATGTAGAAGAAGATGGCAACCTCCCACCTCCTAAGGTGACCCTAAAGAGGTTGTCTAGATCTACCAAACTTGACTCCATGAAAGCTCCATAACCTCCCCTTCAAACTCCAATAATTTCTTCTTAATTTCTTCTCCAAAACTCACCAATAACTTATCCATAAAATGATATCTTTCCTAACATGTGGTGCATATGGGTTTTATGGGCTTAAATATGGTGGAAAAGGGTCAAAGTATGGTGGTTTAGGGTTAAAAGGTGGTGGTTCTAGGGTGGTAGAAGGTGGTTGGGTGGTGGTGAGGCTCCAAAAGCTAGAGATTGAGAGAAAATTTGATTAGGTTGCTAAAAAATATGCCATTACCCTCTTCATATACTCCAAAATCTTAAGGGTTGATTTTTAAAAATGCCCCAAAGTTCATCCCCTAAATTGATCTGCTATTGTGGGAGTGTGACATGTATTTTGATCCAACGATCAGGATTGTGATAGCATTTTCTTGATCTAAAAATTTTGATCTTTGTAGTCTCATTCGAATGAGAACTATATCTCTTTTAAATGTACTTCGAATGAGATTATAACGAGAGTGGATTTCTAAACAGTTATTTTTCGTTGGGTGGTCGTTTGAAGTACTATTCAAATGAAGGGGGATCTCGTTCGAATGACCCTAAATTCTTCAAATTACAAATAAGGCCATTATAAATCCATTTCATTACACTAAAGCCCAAAAATATCCAAATTTGGTGCATGATCTAATTTATGAAGTCCAAACCTCAATTGGGTCATACTAATTCATCAAATTACATGGGTACGGTCAAAATTACGACACGACTATTACAAAGATCGATCTGAAACAGATCTAAGGGGACGTAGTTCAGATGAAACTCAAGAAGTTCACAATGGTAATATAGGCCTTCGAGATAAATCCATCCAAAAGGCAAGCTAGAAAACATAGGCGACCAAAAGATGTGGATTATAACAAGAACATAGTGTTCACAGAGGATTACATGGTAGGGGTAAGAATCCCACACCACGATGCACTGGTAATCACTCTTAGGCTTGTAAATTGGGATGCGGATAAGATACTAGTGGATCGAGTAAGTTCTTCGAAAGTAATGTATTCGGATATTTTTCAGAAGCTCAAACTACAAATGACGAATTTTAAGGAATAGACCGTCCCACTGGCCGGCTTCACCAGAAAGACGACCATGCCATTGGGGAAGGCGGTCCTGCTAGTGAGTGTAAGTGAACATTTCTAAACTCATCAAGTTTCTAGTGGTTGATATTGACTCACCTTACCATGCTATTCTCGAGAGAGGGTGGCTATATGCCATGAAGGCAGTGCCCTCATCCTACTATCAGAAACTCAAGTGTATCACAAATTGGGGCATAATGAAGATCAGAGGCGATCAGGCAGTTACTAGAAAATGCTACATCACCGCCATCAGGCCTAAACAAAAGAAAAAGAAAGAGAAGTAAGTCATCCTCGAAACATCTCAGGATGGATCCACTCCATTCAAATAGATACTAAAGTATGGCAGATTAGGGATCGAGGAGACAAAAGTTGACCTCAGAGACGAAGTTGTGGAAAAACTAGAGGAGGTTAATTTTGATGAGTGACGACTAGAGAAGAAGTTTCTAATCGGCACCACATTGTTCAACCAGAATAGGAAGGAAATAATTGCTTTTTGAATCAGAACCTAGATGTTTTCGCATGACAACCATATAACATGTCAGGGATTGATCCCATAATCACTTGCCATCAACTTCACGTTGACCCAATATTTCTGTCGGTCATATAGAAATCTTGTCACACTGCCCCAGAAAAGGCCAAGGTAGTGGAAAAGGTGGGAGGGAAACTTCTAGAGGCAAGGTCCACCAGGGAAGTTTAATTCCCAAAATAACTCTCAAACCCGGTGGTGGTCCAAAAGAGCAACGGTAGCTAGAGAGTTTGTGTTGATTTCACTGACCTAAATATAGCTCTCCTCAAAGATAGCTTCCCTCTCCCAAAGGTAGACCAATTGGTTGATGCCACAGCATCCCAATAATGAATGAGTTTCCTAGACACATACTTGGGGTACCACCAAATCCCCCTATTCAGCCCCGACGAAGACAAAACCTCATTCATCACGCAGTTGGGATTGTATTACTATAAGGTTATGCCTTTTGGCCTAAAGAATGATAGATCCACATACTATAGATTGGTTACCAAGATGCTCAAGCTATAAATGGGAGAGACAATGGAAGTGTACACTGACGACATGCTCGTCAAAATCAAGCATAAGGATGATCACCTTAAAGACTTGGTAGAAACCTTTAAAATCCTTAGGCATTATTGGATGAAGCTCAAAATGAGAAATGCTCATTTAGGGTCCAATCAGGAAAGTTCCTCGGCTACCTAGTCAGTAAGAGGGGGATCAAAGCAAACCCTAACCAGATAGTATCAATCACTAATGTTCAGCCACTAAAGACCTTGTGAGAGATACAAAAGCTAACTCGTATGCTTACAACTCTGAATCATTTAATCTCTAAGTTGTTCGAGCATTGCAGACTGTTCTTTTAGCTACTAAAGAAGGAGAAATGCCTCACCTGGAACGATGAATGCTCAAAAGCACTTAAAGAAATCAAGTCTTATTTGAGGAAACATCCATTGTTAGCCATTCTATATCCAAGCGATCCTCTCTATCTCTACCTAGCAATTTCAAGCCATATAGTCACTTCATCCTTGGTATGCGATAAATAACACGAATAATTTCTCATTTACCATATCAGTAAAACGCTCCTAGATGCCAAGCAACGCCACCTTCCACTGGAGAAGTTGGATTACTCACTGGTGATCACGTTCTGAAAGTTAAAGCATTACTTTGAGACCCATTCCATCACAATCATCATGTCATTCCCTCTCAAAACTGTTCTTCACAAGGCCGAACTATCTGGATGCATGTCCAAATGGTCAATCAAACTCAAAAGATTTGATATACATAATCAACCAAAGAATAGCAATCAAGGGGCAAGGGTTGGCTGATTTCATAGTTGAATTTGTCAGAAAAGAAGCCCCTACTAATTAACAAGTTGCCGACCAGTTAAAAGATCACGGGCTTGATTAATCCAGGATGTGGATATTATAAGTGGATGGTGCCTCTAACTCTAAAGGTGCATGAATAGGAATTATAATCATAACATCAAATAATTTCATGATCAAGTAATGAATCAGTCTGGTCTTTAAAGCCTCCAATAATGAAGCTGAGTACGAAGACCTTATAACTGGACTGCGTAAGGCTCACCTACTAGGGGAAAACCACGTTGAAGTGTATTACGATTCAATCCTGGTATCCAACCAAGTCATTAGAGACTTCAACGCCAAAGATGAAATGATGGTAGCATACCTATAAGTGGTTTGTAATTTGATATCAAAGTTTGAGGAGTTCCATGTTCAACAGTTCTCCCGGGGGCATAATAGTCATGCTGATGCCTTAACTACCCTAAGTTCAATTGTGGATTCCAATATGAGGAGAAAAATTGTAGTGGTTCCTCAATAAGCCTAGCATTATGAAGACGGTGGCCTCTGAGCATGTTTTCACCATATAATAGGTTATGAGATGGATGGTTTTGATAGTTTCTTATTTATAAAATAATACCTTACAGACCGATAAAAAACAAGCTCATCAAGTTAGGGTAAAACTTGCGTGGTTTTACCTTGAACCTGGGGAAAAACTATACAGAAGATCCTTCACAGTCTCCTACCTTAAATTCTTGCATCTTAAAGACGTATTCCATATTCTCTACGAGCTACATGATAGGATTCGTAGGAGCCACATAGGAGGAAAGTCTTTGGCTGTCTGAGCAATCAAAGAAGGCTACTGGTGGCCATATATACAGAAATATGAAAATAATTATGTCCAGAAGTGTGAAGAGTGCCAAAAATTATTTCCCATGCTTCATCAACCAGCCAACGACCCAAAGTCCCTAACTGGTCGACAACCAATTCCACAGTAGAGGTGGAAATTATAGTGCCACTCCCAACTGCAACCAGGAAATTGCAAGTACTTGTTAGTGTACATAGACTAGTTTATAAAATGGATTAAAGCAGAGTGACTGACGAAATCAATGACAATAATATAATCAGATTCATTTGAAGGAACATCATTACTCGCTTTGGGGTGCCAGGACAATCATAATAGACAACGACACATAGACTGAAAGGATGCCTTTCCAAGGTTTCTGTGATGACCATGAAGTTAAACACCATTTTAGTTCTGTGGCAACCATAAAAGCAATGAACAAGAAGAGGATTCCAATAAAATGATTCTCCAAGGCTTGAAGAATAGGTTGAAAAGATAAAAAGGAGCTTAGGTTGATGAGTTTCCTTACATTCTCTTGGAATATTACTCTACGTCGAGGGGACTTACTAGGGAAATACCCTCCGCTCTAACTTATGGAATAAAAGTGGTATTTCCCTTAGAAGCTGGTCTACCAACCATGAGGACTACCATTATCGAGCAAGGTTTTAACGACAATGCTATGAGCACTGAACTTGAACTGACAGAAGAACGAAGGGAATAATCTATGATAAAACTGGCCTCCTACCAACAACAGTTCGCCAAGCAGTACTGAGAGTGCAACTACAGCGGAAATATTGCGACTTCTCAAATAAAAAACCAATTTTAATTAAACCCAAATTTTAGTTAAAACCCTAAGACATGCATCTAGATGATTTATCAAATAAAATATAGCATCCAGGATAAAAATAAACAATTTCAGGAAAAATCCCCCAAAGGGGCAAAACCTTTTATTTTCACTATAATTTGTAAGAAAACGGCTTACAATCGAATTACAATGAAATACAGCTTGACTAAGAATTACCCTCAGGTATCGGATTCTGTAGTCGGCGGCTGGAAATATCCCTTTCCAGGAGGGCAGCAATGAATCCACACGCAGCGAACCCACATGAACCTCAGTCCAATCAACAAAGGAAGAACCGCAGCACTCCTCAATGACACGCAACCATGAAACTTTGTAGAGACTCCCTCAGCAATGACACGCAGCCCTCGGTTGCAAAGATCTCTCCACAAAGATGAACAACAACAAAGTGTGTGTTCTAGGGTTCCAAAAGATTCACAAAAGTAATTGGGATTTTTGGTGTGAATCAAAAAGAGTCTTGGGACTCAAAAAGGTGAAGACTTAGAGTATTTAGGACTCTGAAAATTGTCTTAAAAAGTCTTAAAAAATAACTCCCCGAAGATGGCTTTAAATAGGAAAACTTTGAGCCTAAAAAATCTGCAGCGAATCTGGCCGAATTTATCCCAGTCGGACCGGTCCGGTTCTGAGGCGGATCAATCCGGTCAAGCGGATCGGTTCTTTTATTTTTGGCCTCCATCGGTTCGCTTGCGGTCCAGGGTATACTGGATCTACAGCAAGCGGATCTGTCCGGTTGAGGGACGGATCGGTCCGATTGCGGATCGGTCCGGTATGGGGCGGACCGGTCCGTTTTTCCCAGAAAAATATCCTTTTAAAAGCCTCATTTTGCTTTAAAAAACTTACTTCTTATTTTTATAAAAAACATTTTATAAAATTTCCCAATACTAAATATGAACTTTAAGGAACGTAAAAACAAAATTTTACCAAGTTCATTCTCGCAGAGGCTATGATGTTGAAGACGCTTTGATATTCGGATCCGTTGATGTAGATGCGGTCTTGAGTTTCTTCAACGGTGTAACGGCGTATGACATACAAATTGATAATGGACAAAAATGTCCTTACAAATCTCCCCCTATGTCTATGCCGGTACATACATAAAAAATATCCGAATTATCAACTAATGACCTATACAAATCTACCCTCCCATGAACCCTAAAGATGGAAAGATACAAAGGTATAAATCTTCATCGTTTGTTCTTCAATCTTCAACAATCATCAAATCTCAAAACTTTTCTCATCAAGGTGTGCAACATATTGATTTTCAATCTTCATACCTACACACATGAGACAAAGCAAATACCACGTGACATATCGAGTTTGAAATGAGATATCAATATAAGATAAAAACATAAGCTAAATCTCAAAAACTCCCCCATAATATGATAATTCTTTCTCCCCCTTTTTATGATGTCCCCAAATAGACAAATGAGAAGAATGAATCAAATAAGCAAAATCGGGGTGTCACGGTATACAAAACAGAAACTATTTTTGAATATTTCAAAATTTTTCATACAAAGATAGGATACCAATATGAACAAATATGATACAAAAATCACACCATGGATTTAGACTCAAACAACCAAGTCATGGAAATGGAATGAATGGGTGTGAACACATTCGATAGGTAAATTAACTCAATCAATCATATGTGCACGATGCATATGTGTACCCCTAACGAATGAACATCAAAGGTATCCTTATGTGTAAAAGTTTGTTGAATTTAAATGACATCGTCTTATGCAAATCAACAAATCAAAGTCAAATGATTTCCACACCAATAACGTCCAAAACTATATAACGCATTTACAAGAATTTCAAGGACGTGCAAACCCGTTTTAATTCTCCAACCAAACTCCCTCATATATATATTCTTTTTAGAGGTAATCTAAATTCTCAAACTTTGGAGAATTGGTGCAAAAACCTAAATGGCCCATAATTGGCATGAATTTCTTTTTATTTCCTTTCAATTTTTTCGGGCTCTTTTAACCTCTTTGGACCTCGGATAATAAAATTCCTCAATTTTTAGGTCCTTTTTAACGGTGGCTTTTGCGCAAAGGATAGATGATTACCTTTCGCAGCCCCTCCCCGTTATCAAACAAAGTACAAAAACTCACAAAACGGTTTTAATATGCACAATTTCCTTATCAAAATTTATCGCGCTTGGTTCGTTTTAAGGACAGGATTGAAGTGAAAACACCCAACCAACATGTGATAAGACAAGCACAATAATCAAACAAATCCGTGCATGTGTGTAATAAAGGAAACATGAGTCAAACATGTAGGAAGTAACACTTAATTACATCTTAATGACTCCAAACATTATAAAGCACATGGATGAATTGACCTATTGTCTCAAAACACTATCAAATAGTTACATGAAAATAATGGAATGAGGTTGTGACTCGGTCATCCAAAGTGTTCATCCATAAATGGTGTAAACAAAAAACAAAAATCTTTTTGAATTTTTCAAAAATTTTATCAAAATAAAATCTTTTTGTATTTTTCAAAAACAAAATTCAAAAACAAGAATTTATACAAAAAGTACAAGTCATCACACTAGTAAAAATATATCATGAAACCACAACTAGTGTATGACAAACATGCAATCACAATTAACCAAAAGATTCGACATGGGGTGAATTACGTGCAAGCAAACGGGAATCGTGGACAAATAAACCATAAGCCTCTAAATTCGATTTTCTAACCCAAATAGATTTGTAACGAAGTGTGGGGGTTTTGGGAATCGAATTTATTCTTTCATTAACCATCCTGGGTCCATTTAAAAGCTTGTAACAAAATCTCCTAGGATGACCTTGCCTACCACAATGTGTGCAAGTGTAAATCGGGCGGTGTGTGTTACCTAAAGGTGGCCCGCTCCTCAAATTTCTCGGCTGCTCTCTCCGAATTTGCCTAGGTGGGTCTCTCCTAATGATCCTAGGAGGCACTCTCACGATGTTCCTAGGGGGCTCTTTCCTAACAACCTTAGGTGTCTCTTTCTTAACAATCCTAGGGGGCTCTCTCACACGTGTGGGAATGGGTGCAACATATTTTTCAAGACCAATCCCACCTCTATCCGTTTTGATCTCGACTGTGCCTAAGATCTTATCAAGTTTTTCAGACCTAGACTCCAAATCAAATTTCACCTTACTTGAATCTTTCAATTTCATCTCAAGTTCACCTATCCTAGATTCAAGTACTCGTCTAGAATCCTCACACTCTAAAAGCTGCTTTTTCATAGTCTCCATCAACCCTCTAAGACTATCTCTCTCACCCTCGACGTACTCAAGCTTCTCTTTCAAAATTTTCCCATGAGCCTTAAGTTCTTCAACTAAAAAATCATTATTTTTTATGGCACACTCTTTCAACTGAGCTTTTAATTTCAAATTTTCTTTCTTTGTTTTCAAAGTTTCAGCATAAAGTTCATTGAAAGCAGTTTGCAAGTCATGCTCATCTACACTTTCCTCCTCACTTTCATCCACACTCCCATCACCTTCACTATCACTAATCACATGGATGGGAAACTCTCGCCTAGAAGCATAAAAAACTTCTTCTTCCGAATCAGAATCACTAAGGGTAGAAACATGAGATATCGGTTTATTCAATTTCTTCTTTAAATTTGTGGTACACTCATGTAACGTGTGACCAACACCCTCACAACAAGGACACCTCTCAGATTCGTTTTCAACAGAAGATTTAAAACAAGAGTTCGTGTGAATTTTCCAATTAATTTTTTCAAAAATTTGACATCGAAGATCATCAAAACCATCAAAAGCCATTTTTGTGAAAAATCAGGATCAAAACACAATAACTTAGTGCAACAGGCTCTGATACCAATTTGACGACGTGAGAAGTCAAATTGTATCAAAAAAATAAATCCTTGAAAAATCAAGATCACGCGATAAATTAGCGTAACCCGCTCTGATACCAATTTGAGAGTGCAGCTACAGCGGAAATATTGCGACTTCTCAAATAAAAAACCAATTTTAATTAAACCCAAATTTTAGTTAAAACCCTAAGACATGCATCTAGATGATTTATCAAATAAAATATAGCATCCAGGATAAAAATAAACAATTTCAGGAAAAATCCCCCAAAGGGGCAAAACCTTTTATTTTCACTATAATTTGTAAGAAAACGGCTTACAATCGGATTACAATGAAATACAGTTTGACTAAGAATTACCCTCAGGTATCGGATTCTGTAGTCGGCGGCTGGAAATATCCCTTTCCAGGAGGGCAGCAATGAATCCACACGCAGCGAACCCACATGAACCTCAGTCCAATCAACAAAGGAAGAACCGCAGCACTCCTCAATGACACGCAGCCATGAAACTTTGTAGAGACTCCCTCAGCAATGACACGCAGCCCTCGGTTGCAAAGATCTCTCCACAAAGATGAACAACAACAAAGTTTGTGTTATAGGGTTCCAAAAGATTCACAAAAGTAATTGGGATTTTTGGTGTGAATCAAAAAGAGTCTTGGGACTCAAAAAGGTGAAGACTTAGAGTATTTAGGACTCTGAAAATTGTCTTGAAAAGTCTTAAAAAATAACTCCCCGAAGATGGCTTTAAATAGGAAAACTTTGAGCCTAAAAAATCTGCAGCTAATTTGGCCGAATTTATCCCAGTCGGACCGGTCCGGTTCTGAGGCGGATCGGTCCGGTCAAGCGGATCGGTTCTTTTATTTTTGGCCTCCATCGGTTCGCTTGCGGTCCAGGGTATACTGGATCTGCAGCAAGCGGATCGGTTCGATTGAGGGACGGATCGGTCCGGTATGGGGCGGACCGGTCCGTTTTAAAAGCCTCATTTTGCTTTAAAAAACTTACTTCTTATTTTTATAAAAAACATTTTATAAAATTTCCCAATACTAAATATGAACTTTAAGGAACGTAGAAACACAATTTTACCAAGTTCATTCTCGCAGAGGCTATGATGTTGAAGACGCTTTGATATTCGGATCCGTTGATGTAGATGCGATCTTGAGTTTCTTCAACGGTGTAACGGCGTATGACATACAAATTGATAATGGATAAAAATGTCCTTACAAGTACAACAAGGGAAAATCAATCCGAGGAAATTCCATATCAGGGATTATATCCTCAAAAATGTTCTCGATATCGCTAAACCTACGGTCTCTAGGTCTACGTCATAGAAAATACAAGCACCTCCCTAGGCATTAAATGAACCAGGTTTGGTCGGATAAAATCCTAAATGGGTGGATGACCCTTAAACCAGGTGCATTTTTGCCATAGTCTGTTCTAGGCCTAAGGTGGTTTGATGACGCAACCTAAAAGTTAAGATATGATAATAAAACACATGCACGACATAATGGAATGGAAAAATGCAAAGGACTGATATTAAATAAACAACTTATTACAATAAAATTTACAGGTTCTAAAAATATCATCTACGGTAGCATAAAGTACAAAAAAAATAAACATGCTATGATCGACTGGCGAGATAATAGCAATGGATCTTCGTTGATTGTCATCAGGGTCTAGTCGAAACTTATCATCACTCTCATGGGAGGACAAATATACCCTAGCTAATTGAAGAGGAACATATTCTAATGGAACCGAACTCTCTTTACTACCAAATGGTGGATGGATATAAGCTGAACAATGAATTTGGTACATATACCAAAGTTGGGAGTCATTGGGAACTTTTAAGAATCCTAAGGGATTCACCCAACCATGTTTATACATTACACTTTTTACCTCATCGATCCTAGCTGGGGCATCTTTCCAACGTTCTTCATAACCAGTAGTCCATGCTTCTTGGGGACCCATTCTTAACAAATAGCGAAGCTTAATAATATCACGACTAAGTCCCATCACCATGGCATGAGCTATTCGTCTACTGTCCCCTGCCTCAATGAGATTCTTTTTGAGCTCATCATTTTTAGATTGGAGAAGGACCCCAACATATCCTACATCCTTTTCCCTAGCCAGTTGGGCCTTGAATGCATTCATCTCATCCTACATGAAGGTACCTACATCCCCCAGGTCCTTCACATCATCCTTTAGCTTGGCCACCAAGGCTAACTGGTCTTTGTAAGCACCAGTCATCTTCATAAGGACCTTATAAATATAAACAAATGATCAAAGACCTGGGCACTGGCATCCCGACTAAGAAGGACATATAAGTTGCCAGCAAAAGAAGGAATGTCCTCAATAACAGACTATAGAAAGTAAAAAGCAAAAAAAAGAATATTCATCAAAGAATTTAGATAGTATTACAATGAACAAAAAGGAAACTTTTCAGTAATAACATCAAAAATGGGTAAAGCCCTTATAAATAGTGGATAAAATTGAGATACAAGAGAATAAAAGAATAATTGGTCCTAGACTAAGTTCTTTTTCTCTTCACCTGCTCTTCTCTATCTTGGACTTGCCCTTGGACGCAACATCACCACTCTAATGGGCTGGGGAACTTGTGGTGGCCTCTTCATCAACCTTGATGGAGAGCCTCACTTGTGCTCGCTAAAGAGTTCTGAATCAGTATGGATATTTGTCCTCATCAAGGCAACATCCCAATCTTTCTTAAAGTTAGACTTTTGAATGAATGCCAATTGATGTTTGGTGTCCTCAAAGTCCTCACTATAACCTTCGTCATAGCTTGCCTCCTTGGTCAAGGAGAAGTCTTAAACTTATTTTTTCAAACGATTATGCTCGGCCTTTAACTGGTCATTATCAACCTTCAGTTGATTGTGCTCGATCTTTAGTGCACTCATGGTGTCACTGGTGGTCTTCTTCTCATCATCGTAAGCCTTCTTGGCAGAAGCAATGGCTTTCTTAAAATTTTGAAGAGCCTCAGGTCAGCTTGTTATTAACTCTGAACTGGTCAAAGTGACTCTCCAAAATAGGGATAAAATATGCCACAAACTATAAATCAACAAATAGGGGACATGTTAGTAGCACAAAAGAAAAGCATCAAACCATTTCAGAGTAGAACAATAAAGGAACTCTTAGATTACCAGAGATAATGACTGAGCGACATAAGAGGATAACTGCTCATAAGATAACTCCTTGACCTGCTATCCATTAGCAGCAAGCACAACTCCCTTCAAAAAGCCGTAGGCCAAGGATGGATTATTATCCACTAATGTCGCCTACGAATACCTCATAGACAAAGGGGTATCATTCTTCTTAGAGGGTTTTGGGGGCATGTGAGCCTTGTCTTTCTTATTTTTCTCTCGAATGACCAAGTTCGAGTAAGTGGATCTAGGGCTTTCTTATTCAGTCCTTTTTAAGGACTTGGTCTTGAGGGAGGAGGCACCACATTAGCAGCATAATCCTCAATCAACAAAATTATCTTCCTTGGAGCCATTAAATCCTCTTCCTCAACAAGGATGGACTCAACTCTAGTGATTTAAAGGAGGGAAAAATAGAAGCTTCCTTACATGAAAGTGGGAGATCAGGGATACTGTCTGATGGATGAGTTGTGAAGCTACCAGTAGAATTCTGGTATTCAAGAAAAAAAAAGCCGAGCGAGGATGATCACCACCTGGAACTAGGGGTTCTCTCAACTTCTAAACTTTTAATATCTCTTCCCTGTTGATATGATCAAGGGAGGACTCTCTCTTCTTTGATCGATATGCTCAGATAAAGATAATAAGAAACATTATTAGTCAACACAACCAGTAGAAAATTCATAAAAGGCTTGAGAATAAAAGTATTAACCTATATCACACCCCCATTCTGGGCATATAAATTCATGATACTGTTCACTCTCTAGGATAAGAGAATGTTTCCAATTACGAGTAATAAAACCCTGATCCCAATATCCCTTATTGGAATCAAGATGATTAACTACTAGAACCTCCTTAGCCTTCTTGGACATCAGGTATAAAACACCATCTGTGGTGTGGGACCAGGAATAATAATACTTAATTTATGAGATCCCCTGGTTGGTCCCATACAGTTCGATAATCCTATGAACCCAATTAAAAATGTACCATGTGTTGGGAGCACATTGGACTGGGACGACCTCAAAATAATCACAACACTCCAAGAAAATTTGGTTTTAGGGAAACGTTAATCCCCTCAGAACCACAGTAAGAGTATGAACCCAGTGGCCACATCAACCGCGATGCAGTTTCTAGGTATTGGGTCACACTCGATTATGACCCAAGAATGGATAGAATAAGTCTTCATGAAATCCTCCAAGTTCTTCTCATAGAGAGCATAAACCATTTTCACACAATAGAGGAATGAAAGAAGAATATGTAGCTGATGCAAACAAAAAACAACTATGAAGATGAAAAAGTAAAAGAAAACAAGAACACCTTAAACTAAAAGCAAAGCAAAAGAAATATTCAGAGGTCTTTTGTACAGAGATGGAGGACAAAACGATGGTACCGAGTTTGAAACAAAGTGACGCTCGAATTACAATAAATAAATCATAAGGAACAACGTTCACGACGATTTTTGGCGGTTCCATTTTTGCAATGACCAGCATAACCTTGTCGGTTTCAAGTGATGCTTAACATATCCGAGCATGAATCCCAGACTTTGGGTTCAACTTAGGCCTACAAAGGATTTAATATTATTTGTTCCATCTTTGGCAAAGAATTTTACGAGAAATTATGGGGACCAAATCGTAGAGGCTTAACTTTTGGCGGTCCGAACAGACCCAACACAGTGCCCCAGTCAAATTTAGTGCCGCATGGATAATCACAAAGGTTTATCACGTGGATAATTAAGGACTCAACTGGTTACCTATATTCTCATACGAGATAAACAAGGATCACCAACAGGCCAATAAGGAGCTAAGAGAGCTTCTTGTACAACTCAACTACTTTTCACTGCTATAAATACAACCCTCACCCGGGGGTAAAGGGGCATGTAATTTCGAACCTCTGAGAAATTAACAGTTGCCAAACCACATAAATATTATGTGACCATTTTCTTTACTCTTTTAATACCTTTGCTTTCTAGAAATGTTTAATTATGATTTCTTACACTCACAGATAGTAAGGAATAAAATGGATAATAAATCAATATATTAGAAATGAAATAAATTGCTATCCTCTTTTGCCCGGTTAAAAAAGAATTAATTTAGTATGACTAGATTGGAACTCAAAATGAACTTAACCCAAGGTGTATTATACAACTAAACCTAAAATCACTAGCCATGATGCATTGGCCCCATAATTTATGATGGATGGTGAAGGGTTGTGAACATAAATTAGATTGATAATTTTCAATTATAAAAATGGTAAATTTGGATCTCGGTGCTCTAAGAATTATCAAAAATGGAATTGAAGGGTAATAATTTAGGGTTGGTACTATGAGGTGTAAGTGTTGTGTGTTAATTATAAATGAGTTGAGTTTCTTCTCTGGGAAACATTTAATGTAATAATGTTTGCGTTATAACTTTTGAATGGATATGTGTGGGTCATGTGTTCGAGTTAGTAACCATTAAACCTGAAGGAGATATGTGGTTATAAAAACATAACTTAAGTGTTATCATACTGTGGTAAATGAACTAAATGATTCCAAACTAGTTGAATTAAATTAAGAATAAAATACAACTCTGTAAAGAGGTTGGAGTAAAAGTGACACGTGTATAATGAACCGTAACAAGGGTCGAGTTAATTATATTCAGGTAAAAAGGACATATAATTAGGTGTTATGATAAAAAATAATGATAATTAATTAGACTCGTAATGGGTTTTAAATTTGGTAAAAGATGTAGATTTAATTAAAGAATTTAGTAACCTCATGAGGAGTCTAGACATGGTAGTGCGATATGTTCTTTTACTTTATAATTATGCTCTCTCTCTCTACCTCTCTCTCTCTCTCTCTATATATATATATATATATATATATAATCAAAGGGTATCAAATCATCCAACACATCAGCGATCCAACGGTGTTTCTTAAGGCTTCTGATTAAATCCATTAATCACTTTTTTTTTCTGTAGAGAAGCAAAAGCAGCTCTATCACTTAGAACCCATTAATTATACCTCGTCCAAATTTCAAACCATTTCATAACCCACCTCTCTCCTCTCTCTCTCTCCTTCCTTTCTACAAATAATTTCTCACTAGTAACCCATATTAAACCAAACCCGCGGATTATACCTCAGTGAGTTTTAATTTTTTGTTCATTATTTTGCTTTCATCATCTATGAATATGTGCAATTTTTTTCTATATATTTGTCTGCAACTCCAAAATAGGGTGTTTTCATTAGTTTTTGTTTTTAAATCTGGTTTTCACATCAGAGTATCTATTGTTTGATTTTCAAGATCTAACCATTGATTCAAAGATATTTTTTCACTTCTTCTACTACTCTTCAGCCAGTGCTAGCAACCACCAGTATTTTTCAAATCTTGATTTTTTTGGCATTATCGTGTTTTATTTTAACTTATATATAGTTAGAAAGTAAATTTTCATTAGTGTTGTATTTTTTAATCTCTTTGGATCGATCGAGTAATCTGGGTCACATCCGTACATGAAGATTCTAGTTACTTATTTGAGTCATCTGATTTCATCATCATCATCATCATCCTTTCTTTAATACCATTATATGGGGTCGGCCACATGGATTCTTCTTTTCCATTCTAATATATTATACTCATATTTATCATTCAAGTTTAATTTCTTCAGGTATCTCCTAATAATTTCTTCCTACGATATCTTAGGATGACCTCTTTTACTTTTACCCTCTATTTTCAACAATCTTCCTCTTGTTATAGGGGCATCTATTGATCTACACAACACATGTCTGTACCACCTAAGTCTACTTTCTCTTAATTTATTGTTAATCAGAGATACTCCTAACTTTTCTCTCATGTATTGATTTTTAATTTTGTCCTTTCTAGTAATTCCTATCATCCACCGGAGCATCCTCATCTCACTAATATGGAGACTTTGTTTATATTTCTTCTTTAATGCCCAACAATCCGCTCCATACAAGGTTGCTGGCCTAACAACTCTTATATAAAAAAATTCTTTTAATTTATTAGTTATCCTCTTATCGCATAACTTTCCACTCAATTGTCTCCATTTCATCAAACCAGTTGATATTCTACTCATAATATCCTCACCAATATCCCCATTACTTTGTAACATTGAACCTAGATAATGAAATCTAATTGTTTGGTTTATCACTTTTTCTTGAATCTTTAACATTATGTTACTCGATGCTTCATTATTAAATTTACATTCCATTAAATTTACATTCCAACTCTTCTATTAAATTTACATTTGAATCATCTGATTTGAATTATTCAATTGTAATAGTTTTTTCTTCCTCTTTTTTCCTATTTTTATAGGAGGCATTTGGGTTATAGGTAACTTATCTTTTGGTGTGTTTTTTTATACCGTGAGTTGGTTGAAGACACATCATCCTACCCACCCATCCAGAAAGAAGAGAACGAATCTAGACAAACTTTATAATGGTATAAATTGCATATGTAAATGAGGACTATTTGATGGTTGTTTGCCATTGTTGAGCCTTAGTTGACCATTGGTGAGCTATTCTTATTGTAGTCTATATTTACATTAAGAGTATTAGATGATGAAGGCTTTGTTTGACGACACCCTTCTCAATTTTTAGGGGTGTTTAAATATGTCATTGTTCATAGAATCCTATCTTAATTTATGTTTAATTTGTATCTTAAAAGTCTTGAATCTTAAGTTTTGTTTTAATAATGTTATTTAACATATGGTTGTAATATCACTGTTTATTTTGATTGAATTTGATCATTTGAAGCGACATTGCTATTTAAATTTTAAATTTGTGCGGTTGGGACTATAATATTTACTTTTCACATATTTAGAAATTTTCATTGCACAAGTTGATGCCGTAAAGTTTTTTTTTTAAAAAAAATGTTGCGTGAAAATAGGATTTGAGATTTTAAAACAAGTTTTTGTAAACGTAATCAAAAGAACACGTAATTAACAGTTTTATATGGATTTAGAAATCTAACACATGTATATCCAGTTATACATATTATTTGTTCTTTAATCATAAAAATCATTATATATTATATATTTGGCGTAAGGATCTTAGATCAACATGATTATCACATATAACCATTATGTGTGACATAAAATGATATTATAATCACATGCCCCCATCTTTTCATAACTGAAAAGATTAGCAGAGCAGTTGATCTTAACGATGTCTGATCAGGCTGATCTTCGATTAGGACTTCATCTTGTCTTTGGCAAAATCGTGTTCCAGTTTCCATGCATTCCAACGGTTAGATTTTCTTCTATGGTAAAAAAACTATTTCGAAGTTAACTCTCATTTAGAATTTAGATTTATCTCCCTTGTCCTATAATTTCATTATGTTGTCTTTTATTGTGTCTTAATGATGGAAAATGAGTCACTCATTTATAGGCAGGGACATAACCTACATCTCTAACAGTCACTTAATCTCAAACGTCCATCATGGTAGATACCTAAGAGTCTTTTTGACTCTTGGTACTTGGAGTACCCTTTCATTGATCAAAGTGATAATTTGTATTAATGTAATTATGGAGTACATTATGGAGAATTATTATTTAAAATAATTCTAACATTCCCCCATTTGGTCCATAATTATCATAAGGTCCGCACAATAATATTTTAGTCATCCTTAAATGGTTTTTCATAAACACCTTAATCACACAAATCATTAATCCGAGTCATGTCGCTGACAAAGTAATTCAAGAGCATGATCGCTTCCATGTACCACAACATTAACAACTCATCCAACAAGGTCTATAAATTGGGTTATTCAATAATGGTCCAATAATGTCTTATATAAAAGACTATTTCTATCACATTCATCAATTCACATTCATGTAAACTTATATTGCAAGATAGAAATTGAAATGTTCAGAATACACTTTAATTGATATCAAATATAGTGTAAAAACTTAAGCACCAAACAATCCACAATACTTGTACTCAATTAGCTACACGCAAGACCCATACCTTAAGCATGCTTCATGAATGTCCTTTGGTAATAGCCTATTTATTAGTGCATATGCTATGTTAACACTTACACTAATATGTTCAACTGATACTTATTTTTTGAACGTTTTCATTCACATATAGGTAGTATATCCTAATGTGCCCAGGTTCTTTAAAATACCTATCAGTTCATCATAACGAAGATTGCAGTGGCGTTATCATAATATTTATGGGACTTGGTAATAGTGTCGACAACTTCAAGTCCCGAAATAAAATTTTCCCATCCATAATCCACAAATTGTAGCCTCAAAGCATGCTACATACAATATTTATTTGTTTCTCACCTTCTCATAATATTGGCCACTAGGCCAAAATAAACCTACATAATTAAGAGCGAACAATTTCATAAGTGTGAGCATATAAAATTTTAGGCATCTTATTACTTCATAATCTTAAAATATTTTATTTCTCTAATCTATCATTCATTACTAAGATAAATTTAAAAAATATATAAATCTACTCTCACTGACTTTAAGGTATATATATATACTAATAAAAAATACATAAAGTATTCTTAAAAATATCATTGGTGGGAAACTAACATAAGTTTATATAGTGATATCTCACTATATATAGTTCTTTTCTTAAACTCTCATAAGTTTTGAAAATAAATGTAACTCTTAATCAAAAGGAGCTACTAAATCCATAAAAATTTCACATTTTAATGTATAGGTGAAAATGTTTATTTACACCTATTTCTCTATTCATAATGAAAACTTTGACCATAAGTCAAGCTTTATGTCTTTGATTATCACTATGGTCGTATTTTATTCTTAAGACACATTTACACTCGACTCTAGTGTGTCAATTAGATAATTCAATGCGATCCTACACTTTATTTTTCTAAATTAATGGCATTATAATTTTTAAAACTTGTGAAAATCAAATCAAATATTTTCTCACTCCTCGGTTAAATTCACTTTCCCTTGATAAATTTCACAATCATTCAGAAAAGCAAACTCATTTATGAGGTTCTTAAAATTATTTATATCCACTAACTAAAAGAACAAATACTCCGGATGATAAGAAATGCCAAGAGTATCTTAACTTCTTTTATAACCACATTAGGTGATTTGATATTCCCACCAATTTCACCGTTCTTTAAAGAATTTGGCATGTTCGATTTCAACAGTAAATAGTGTACCCTTTTGAAAGTGTAGACATAATTCTAAATTCTAATTCTTTTAGTGGATTCAGAATCAATACGTGTACTAGACATTCCCAATATTGCAGGTGTCGAATTGGGTACTAGACATTCCCTGTCATGCGAGCGTGTCAAATTTGGTAAGTAAAGTTGAATTTATATAATACACTTCTAACCATATATATTCATTTTCGTGTGAATAACTCTTGTGGCGATATCAACATTGTTTCATTTGGCCTGTTGTTTTATAATGACACGATCTATGTAAGACCACTATCCAAGTACTATAATCTCCCTCTTGGGCCACATAGATCGTGCTAAAATTGTAAAACCTTAAGAGATCAAACGTGAGTATCAAAATTCATAAGTGACAATCCAAAGATAATTTAGTCTATTAAATCATCAAAGTAAATCCAGATTTAAAAAGTCTGATATTCAATTATGCCACAAGATTGAAGAGTTTTAGTAATAAAGCTATTTTAATTTCAACATTATAATATAGGATCATAATTTTCTTTGAAAAAGTTCCATAAAAAACATAATTATACAAACCACAAACAAAAATACCATAATTAAGAAAATATATTCTCATTTAAACTTAAAGATCTTTTGTATACTCAAAAAAATATCATGATAAAACAGAGAAAAGATATTTTGAAAGGTCATCAAGGGATTTTTGAAATGATTCCAAAATAGCATAAGAAAATGAATCCAAGAATTTATGATTTATTTTATTATTTGTCTTATAAGCATCCTTATATTGATTTAGAACTATGTTTCATATAACTTTAGTTTTTGAAAAATGAAACAAATTATTTCAAATATATCGAACGATACATTATAATTCACAGAATATAGCTTAAAATATATATGTTACATAATGGATACTCATATTTTAATCTCAAACATTATGAGATTTTGCATAAACTTTATGCTTAATCCATTTAATAATTCTTAAAATTTTTAAAAGAGTGTCACATACTATTACATCAATAGTGGGCTCCTTAAGTAAAACTGAATTATAATGATTTAGCATTTTTAAGTAAATCTTAGCTTCTTTATTTCATTTTAACAAGTCAGTTTCGAGAATATTAAAATGGATAAACTATGTCATTTTAGAGAAATAAAGTAATGTATAATTAATGAAATAAATAGCTCACTACATTAATACTATGGGTTGACAACATGTACATTAATAACATTTTATAAATGTGGGATTTCTTTCATAATAACTTTGAATATTTATATATGACTTTATTAGGTACCATATTATTCAATTTAGATGGACCTGATATTTTCGATAACCTTTCACCACCTAATTGCATAATTCCATAAAATTTATTTCTGTTACTCAAAATAAATTTCCTTTAATACATTATCTTGATTGACGAAATAAATCAAATATACCCCATTAATGCTTTTACATATATATGAATGATGAGTTATTACTACCACTTTTATCTTTAAATTTAATATTCACAATCATTGTAGTTGCGTCACTTTGGTGACTACCAAACTATCCATTATATGAATATTATATTATTTTATGGATTGTATAATAATTTCCACAAGCATTAATGCTATCACAATAAAAGAATCTACGAAAACAATCACAAATGGCAAAAAGTAAAGGAAATCACACGCACGACAATAATTTACATGGTTCGAAAACTTGCCTACGTCCACTGAGAGGTTACCTGTTCTTATTAAGTGTCCCTTAAAATCTCAAGTTTCAATCCCTTTGCCCCGGGTCAGGGTTTATAATTTATAGATCTTATTTCGTAGAGGTTGAGTTGTATATGGAACTCAGTTAATCATGTTAGATATATGATGAACCACCTGAATATCTCTTATAATATTATTGGAGGTTGATTTCAGTATATCCCTAAGTATTCTATTGCATGTGTACTGGTTGATCATTAGATTTGGGTCAGGCATCCCCTTGAGAAACTTGGGCTTGTTTGGCTACTCTCATTGATCATAAAAAAATTGGTCCTCATAATTACCTCTAAATTTTTTTGGACTTTCATGAGTTATGGTCCAATAATTTTCAATTACACTAGTGGCCTTTGTTTTATAATGGCATCGTAGTAGATTTGGTCAAGTTGGTGAGGGTATGCTCGTCATGAGCCAAACACCATGGCATATTTGTTATTCATTTACATGAGCGAGGGTGCTATTGTCTGACCAGGCATTTGAATCATGAAAAAACATTTTGGGAGATCATGTGTGATCATTATCATTATACATCAAACCGAAGATACATTTCTCTTCTCCAGTAAAGTTCAGTGAACCTTATTTCTTATTTCTTAAGCTTCGCAATGTTCGTCTTCGTCAGTACCCTCTTTTTTCTTTAGAGCTTCATCACATTTTGTAAGTTTATCTCACCCACTCTGTTTTCCTCTTCTTCACATTTTTCAGCAACTATATCTAGGGTTCTTGTGTGCTCATGGAAAATCTTTATACTAAATCAATAGATGAATTTAGGAAGAAGTATAACATTTCTGACTAGGTAGAAATTGACTATACCCCCTTACCTAGAAATGTGCGTGACATTGACGAAGGGCAATGGATTCACACCCTTATGATAACCCAAGGGGGTTTGAATTTTCATCCAAACCCTCTCTTTCTTAAATTCTTTAGGTATTTTGAAGTAGTCCATGCTCAATGTGCCCCAAATGTGTGGAAAATAGTACATGGGGTTCATAGAATTAACACCCCGTATGACACAAAGTTGGGTCTTGTTGAAATTTTTTACTGTTATGTATGGTAAAAAATAAGTGAAGGCCTTACTTACTTGAAGATCAACAAGGATGATCGAGTCCTGATGGTAAATATTCCAAACTCACACAAGGATTACTAGGGCCAAGGCTTTATTGCCAGAAATTGGCAACGTCCTGCTCGTGCAGGTGAGAGATAAAGAGGCCAAATAATTTTTGACTATGGAGAGGAGCACATAGGTTGATTCTTTTTTATCTTATATGTTGTTTGATTTGTCTTCATTTTCTTTTTCTGATAACTGTCATTTTTTCCTCTGTTTTGTAACTTAGGCAAAGAATCTTGAGCCCGATATTAGTGAAATCAATGTTGACGATCTTCTAAAGGCTTGGAGCATCAAAGAGAGGCTCCCTGATGGCGATCATCCAAGTCAAAAACTTATCTATTGGAGTATAAAAATACTACAACTCATTTCTCACCCTGTCGATAAGGTTCCTGATTTGAGATCTCCTGAGGTTGGTCCTTTTGAGCCAGTTATCATTAAAAAGGAAATCTCAAAAGAAGAGGAAGAAAGTGGAGAGGGGGGAAGAGGAGAGTAGTAGTAGTAGTAGTAGTAGTAGTATTATTATTATTATTATTATTATTATTATTATTATTATTATTATTATTATTATTAGTAGTAGTAGTAGTAGTAGTAGTAGTAGTAGTAGTAGTAGTAGTAGTAGTAGTAGTAGTAGTAGTAGTAGTAGTAGAAGAAGAAGAATAAGAAGAAGAGGAAATAAACATAGCCCCTCTAATCAAGAGAAAAAGTTGAGGCTCCCTGAAGATGATTACCATATGGTCTTGTCTGATAGGATCCCATCTTTAAAGAAAACTACAACTGATTCCCTTAAGGACAGTGGATCTAGACCACCTGATAAGGGGAGAGAGAAAGAGAAAGCGAAAGCGAAAGATAAGAAAAGAGAGGAAGAGGAAAGAAGGAGAAAGAGAGAAAAATAAATAACAGGAAAAGAGGAAAGAAGAGAAGAGAGTGGGAGCTAAGAGGAGGTTGGTTATATAGTCCTCTCGAGTGCCTCCTTTCCCATGTCTTGAGGGGGATAGTTCTTTGGCCCCTGACCTTTTAAAATGGTTAGTGCTCGCTGCTGATCGCGAGCATTCATCTCGGTTGGGACCGTCCTAACTCTCCCTCAAGACTGCGCAAGGGATGACTCTGGTAAGTCTTTCCCGCTATTTATTTTCCTTTACTCTCCCTATTTTTGTCTGATTCGTTCTTCTGTGTGTAGATTCTATCTGATTTTACCACTCTTTCGGACACCCAAGATGATATCTCCATGAGAGATCAAGAACTAAAAGATGCTCTGGAAGCCGAGAAGAAGGCCTTTGTCAATGCTCACTAAAAGTGGGAGCCTGATAAAAAAGAAATTTCCAAGGCCTATGACGCTCTTGGGTCTACTCAGAAGGTAGTGATCGCTGAGAAGACCAAGTTGACGGAGGCCAATAAGGCCTTATATGAAAAGGTTGCCAAGCTGGAGGGTGAGCTTCCCCAAGAAAAGGACGTGAGCTACCGCGAGGGTTTTACAAGGCTTATAATGATGCAGAGAGCCAACTAGCCTATGGGTGCAAGGTATACTTCAAGAAGGGATGGGACATAGATTTCAAGGCTGCTGGAACTCCAATAAACTCTAAGATTTTTAAGCTTTATTCTCCTAGTCCTGACCCTTTTGTGGAAGATGAACAAGATGGTGACCAAACTGCTGGTAATGTGGAAATTGTTCCTATCGAGGTCAGTGAAGGTACTGGTGCTGACAAGGAGCAGTAGTTGGTTGACAAAGGGAAGGCCATAGTTGATGGAGATCAGGTGAAGGACTAGGGCTTGTAGACTAGGATTTTATCTTTTCTTTGTATAATATTTACTTTATTAGTTTGTAACTTATTTTTTGGGAACTTAGTGTACTGGCATGCGAACACCCTTTCATGCTATATGAGAATATAATTTCCTCTTTTTTGCATGTGTTCACTTGAATCTCCATGTTTTAATATTCTTGCTTCTGGTCTGGTGTGTATCATTTGAAGTCTGCTAATTTAGATCTCTATATTTCTCCTAACTCCCAATGGGCAAAATCCTTGGACCAGATATCAGTTTGAAGGCTCATAAAGCCTTTGTAAGAATGTGCAAATCCTTAAGGGCAAGGAATGAGTAATACAAAAATCAAACTAAGGTGATCGCTAAGTTGAAATATGACCTCTGGGAAATAGAGAAGATAGGCTCCTCCATATAAGATGAAGTAAATTCCTTGAGGGACCAAGTTTTAAAGAGGAATGAGGTCGACCAAGTGGGTGAAGTTCTCCAGTCTGAGAATAACACCTTGAGGAAGGAGGTTGCTAGTCTTAAAGATTTCATAGTTATGCTTAAAGACATTATCAAGAAACTGAGGTATGAAATCAAGATGGGACCTCTAAAAGTTTGGGGGGAGGGATAAAATATAGGTTGGGTAGACGTTCCTGCAAAGCTCAAGGAGGTAGAAGACGTTGCCTTTGCTCGAGGGTATCTAAGTTCCCTCAAGGAGGCAAAAACTCCAAAGGAGTCCAAGCTGTGGTATAAATACCGAACTGAGTGCCCAGCCTATTGCCATAACCCCTTCTCAAAAGATGATTAGTGGATTTCGACTGATGCCATTCCTTCCCAACTTTTGGATCATGACCTCGATGAAGATGTAGAAGATTTTTCCCCAAAGACAGATGATAGTTAGAGAGCGATTGTAGCAGAGCACATTGTTCTCCGTCCTGGGCCACCTTAGATCTTTGTGTACTTTGTTTTGGTCTGTGACGTAATTATAACCCTATATTTCAGTAAATAATTTTATTTGATCATTTCTTATGTTTTGAGCGTATGCTGACTAAACATGTGTTATTCATATATGCTCGTTGGTTACTTGATATCTTTTTCGACCAAAACAGTACTGGTTGACCAATCTTAGGCCTTAGATGAACTTTTACTTGGTTTAAATCATTTTGGGCTTTTGTGGCTGACTAAATGATATTAAAGTATTAGTCCTCTACTTTTTATATGTCTGAACATTATCCCAGTCCAATATGGCTTAGAAATACCATTCCATCCACTTTACCTTTTAGGTTCTGTCGTCACACTTTCTTAGGACTAAATGAGATGATGGTAAGAATGCACCTGGCATATGGGCACTCCGCCTGAGAAAGCTTTTATTTGAACCTACAGAAGTTGGTGACCCACCCGAGTTGGATTTATTTCCTAAGGATCCTCTGTAGGGCTTTTGTTATTGCCGGAGCAACTCATGAGGCCTCTTATGTTTGCAACAAGTACCTGCGAGTGGTAGTAATTGACTTGTCATAACTACTTCTAACACTATTTTTTAAACATTTAGGTATGCACAAAGGAGTTATCATTAAGAAGGGTGCAAATGAGATAAAATCAAGATAAGTTAAGTAGTTAATGCAAAAAAGATAAGAATTGAGGGGCTAACCGACCTTTATTCGAGCTGTTTCAAGTTTGAAAATAAAAATTTGCTTAAAATAACTGAAAGATAAAAAAGGAAGATTTAAAAGTAGAACTTCTTGAGATTGGCTGCATTCCACGCTATCCGCATCTCCCTTCCCTCTAGCGTTTCCAATTGATATGCTGCTTGAAGATCGATTCTGATCACTCTGAAGGGTCCTTCCCAATTTGTCCTAGTCTGCCATCCGATGGTTTTATAGCACTGCCAAGGACTTTCCACACGACATAGTCCCCTATTAGAAACCTCCTCGAATTGACCTTCTTATTGCATTGCTTGGCTAGTTGTTGTTGGTATGAAGCCAAATTGATCAAAGCCAACTCTCATTGCTCATCAGCTAAGTCCCATAATATCTAATTAACAATCACCAAAGATCTACAAAAGTTTTGGGATAAAAACCAACATTAAAAAGAAACAACTTTAACAATCCTGGGGAGGTCGATCGATCGAAGGCAGGGGGTCGATCGATCGATCGCCCAGGTAACAACCCAGTTTTTCTGCATTTCTGCAACTACGGGTTTAGCCATTTTTGATCATTCAAACCTTCATATTAACATCCCGAATGACTTATAATCCTTACTACATGATATAACAACATATATGAATGATTTATAATGCTCCAAACATCCTAGAATCATCAAGAGATTGAATTAAAAGCATGTTTATATCCTTTTTTTCCAGAAATTATCAACATATTATCTTCAAGAACACATCAATGGTTTTCAGAATTTCTTCAACAGATTCATGATTATTTCATGAATTACTAACTACCTACAATATGAGTTTGATTCCAATATATGTTCAGTTTCCAGAAATCCATTTAACCACTCCATTATTTCTTCCAAACATGAAAAATCATCTTTTTTAATAACTATTCTAACATGGACAATATGCAAACTTAGATTGCCATTATCAAACACTTGCCTCTAATGAAGGTCTGATCCTTTGGTGTAGTATATCACAGGTGGTTCTCCCTTCTCCGGTCAACCTCCGGTGGTGGTTGGTGGTGGTGACCCTTGGTTCTTAGTTCTTCTCCTTCCTAAGTAAACTCCTCTCTTCCCAAGCAACCTTTCACTCTCTCTAGGAAGATGACTTCTCTATTTTGTGTAGATGAGATGAATAACCCAAGTACACTTAATCTTCAAATACTTATAATAGGACAAAATCCGAAATCACTATTCATCCCCTATAAAAATGACCAAAATGCCCTTTTGGGTTGTCTATTCATTTCCAAATGACCCGAGACCCAAATCCAACATCCAAATAGACTTTTCTGACTATTTCAAACCTTCCGGATGCAACGACGCAGTCGAAATGACTATAAGGTTGATAGAAAATAAATTTCTTGTTTAATTTAATAAATTAGTCCCGACACGTCCCATACCGCGTCTCACTAAAAATTCAAAGTACCGAATTTATATCTCCCACCAATTATCAATAATCATCACATTCATATATTACCTAAATATCTTTAAGTAATATTCAGAATCATACATTTTAATATACACAATTCGGATAAAACCCAAATGAATTAATTAATAATAAAATCCAATTAATCCATTAATTAAAAATATAACCCATTTTAAAAATCATTAAAAATCACGGGGTATTATAGCCGATTAGGCTTAAAAATGCTTCGGGAGCCAAACTAAACCTCCGGCTAGTGTTTTTTGACTATATCGACCCTTACGGACACGTTGGTGCACTCAAAATGATCATTCGGACGACATTAAAATAAATTACTTTTAAATCCATTAAATTGGTTCCTGATACGAGTGACACGCGCGTCCCAACTTAATTACCAAACTGCCGTATTTTCAACTCACGACAATTTTAATAAATTCAATAATCATATATTACCATAATCACTCAGTAATATACAACATTATCATCATAATAAAATACTAACTCTCGTCCCGCTAGTTATTTAAATCCGAATTAATTTCCAATTAATTATCCCGAATTAATTTAATTAATCCCATAATTAAAAGCAATTTCATTTAATTAATCTCATAATTAAAATCCATAAAAATACGGGGTATTACAGAAACTTTGGATAAGCTTAACATCCTTTTTTATGTAATGTAGTGAAATCTTGATCATAAGAATGTGACTAGCTTACTAAAACAATTTATATCAAGGTACCTAGAAAACCATACTCTTACGTAAGATAATACATCCACCTTTTTCCCGATTATGAGAATATTGTCCACATATTGTACTAGAAATACCACCACGTTTGTCATGCTTCTTATATAAAATTCGAGTTTCTATCAAAATAAAAAATTAAATGCCTAATCAAACCGAACATTCCCAGAACTTAGTGTTAGCTTAAAACCATAAATGGATCTCTTAATCTTACACACTTTTCTTTCTTACCTTCTTACTATGTACTTGCCAAGACAACCATTTAAGAACGTAATTTTGATGTTAAAAGAATCCCAATAGACTTTAGGACGACTATCAGCGAGAAGATTTGCTTATAGTCAATACATTTCTTTCTGATTAAACCCTTTTTACAACAAGCCTCGCCTTGAAGATTTCCACCTTCCCATCCATATTTCTTTCAACTTCTTATATATATACTTTCACCCAAGGTGTTTCATCCCATTATCAAGTCTATAAGCTACCAAAACATGATTCAAATACATCGAATCTCATTTGGTATCCATAATCATAAGTTAAAGCTAATAAGTCATTGTCTTGAAATGCCTCGTTGTAGAGGAAGTCCCAACTATTTGCCAAAAAGGGGGTGCTCCCGCATTCTCCCACTTATTCAGTTACAAAACAATGAATAATGTTATGGAAGTTACTGGATCATATAAAAAATCAGATTCATGTTTGCCTGGGATTTTATCTAAATGATTACCCAAAACACTAACATTCCAGTATCTCTCTCGATGCTCCCACTATAACGTGGCACCACTTGCAATCCAGTATAAGTGAGATGTGTTATCAAATTATTGATCACACTCCCACTACTTTTATCTATTTCATTATAGATAATAGATTGTATTTCTTTTTTTGCGTTTAGTCTAACAACACTGATAACATGACATTCCTTTATGATATCTTATAAGACTAGATTACTCCTGGGCATGTGTTTTATTACATAATCCTCTTTCAGGAACCAAACATTGATAAAATCAATGACCTTCTCGTGTTTAGGAATATTATATAAATTAACTTTATAACTTTTGAGATAACCAACAAAGAGACATACTTTTATCCTTGATTTCAACTTCCTTATCTCCTTCCATAACACTAGTGTCGGACACCCCTACAAAATTCAAACACGAAGTAGAATGAGCTTTTTCTCAATTTACGTCCATGGGAGTTAAGGAACCGATTTATATGAAAATAAATACATAATGTATACAAACGTGTCTTAGGTAAAATTCCAATTCTCCCCATCCTGAATAACTAGCCATGGATCTTATACTGAGTAATAATCAAGGGAATTAATGAAGTACTCAATACCCCCTCTTGACCGTATTGTCATATGACTACATAAATCGAAATGAACTAATGTCCAACACATGTTTGATCCTTTAGCTTTTTACCGTGAAGGCCCCCTCAGTCATTTTACCTTATAAATGGGATTCATATAGACTAGAAGTGACACTACTTCCATTGAACTCAACTGTCCATTTTAAATGAGTCTTCAAATTCATTTTAGAATAAAATAACATAAGCATAAGTTCTGAAATTGTGTTTGGTTCTACTAAGAAGGAAACTTTCTCTTTAATGATTGTCCATTAACACTATTCATTTTAGTATATAGCAGTATTGATGAGACATAACTCATAATATATAAATTACTATCTAATGTACCAGAAGAGATAAAAGATATCCCAATTTTGATAAAAGAAATTTTATTAAAATAATTGAATATCTGTTCAAAATAGATTTTGAAATTGAAACTAACTTTTCTTCTAAAACCAGGTGTATTAAATAATTTACCTACATTATTTATATATCTTTACCATAATATAAAAATACACCCTACTGCTGATACTGCTGCCTTATTCCTATTGCCCATTATTAGAACCTTTGCAAAGAGATATAACCCAGCTTTGTGGTTCCCGAGTCTACACACCATGTCCTTGTAGACCGGACCATAAATCATGAATCTAATTCCAAGAGAAAAAGTATTACCACGTACTTTTTCTTATAAATCAAGCAAAAACTGGACAATGTTTCTATAAAAGTTCTAACTACTTGCAGCATAAACACCTGCCTTTAGGATTTTTCATTACTACCGAGGAATATGAACATTCTTAACCCTAAAATGTTGCACTTGAAACTTAGCCTTATCATTCCACGTCCCTTTTGGGAAGAAAGTAACGCTCTTATCAACAACTAATACCATCCCTTGGATACTAATGATTGTCATCCCGGATTATGAAATGGAAACGGGTTTTCTCACCATATCTAATCCAAATAATCCTTTGTTCAATGAATTTCGAAAATCATTTCAAGAACATAAATCTTACTTGAGCGTAACCAACCAACATTGGTATTTACAAATTCCTATTAGTCAATTATTTAAAATTAAACAAGTACATATAGACTTCCCCATTGGGGGCACTGAACATACATAACACTTAGTTTAAAAGGATTACCACATATTTTAAAATAATGTGATTCCGTGATTAATTCCATCCGTTGGGGGGACAGAAAAAGATGACGTTCATAATTTTAACACATTAATGGGAATCACGGGCTAAATAAGTTTATTATCCGCTTAAGTTAGAACAATATCCAATTAAATTCGAGTCCTTGAAACTTATTCGAGTTAAAAGTATTTACTTTAAGACTAAAAATAGTGAGTAAAACTTGAATTCATTTTTGAAATCTTGAAATCATCATTGAAAGAATTATTTTTCAATAAAATAGTTAAGAATTAGTTCAATTAAATTATAAAGTTTCATCCCTCTACGATTAATAAAAAACTAACTCCGTCCGGCATCCTAATTTCCTTATAAATTGAGATTTCTCATTGGTCACTTAAATCATCCTACCTTGAACTAGACATATTTTCATCTTGCAATTATGTTATCCGGACAATCCATGAATCTTATGTCCTACATAATCAAATATTTGATGATTTTTGATCCCATAATTAATGACAGTGACTCCGTTGTGAAGGATGTCATTAATTATTTTTAAGTTTATTCCATCGGTTCATTCCTCAAATCTGAATCCGCTGGGGAGGGGACTCACTCATAATTAGTTCTTGAAACTATATCTTAAGAGTTTCAAGAATATCATATGTCATGATTAAATCCATCCGTTAGGGGGCCATAACGAAGATAACGCGATGAAGTAATCACATCACATTCTTAAAACACGAATGGAAGGTTTATGTGGAAACCCTTCTTCAACTTAATATTTTAATCTTGAGGGCGGTTTGAAAAAAAATTCATTTAATTCAAAATTATCAAATTAAATCCTTGGTAATTTTTAATTTACTTGTAGAGATTAAATTATTCAATTTCACTATTTTAATTTTTCAAAATTAAAACCATTTTTAAATGAAAATAAAATCGGAGATCAAAATATAATTTGTACCTTTATACTTAATTAAATTCAATTTAGAAAAGTATAAATAAAAAATAGATATTCCATAAAAAATGATCTAGGCCGGTCTCGTTATTAAATCCATGTTGTCCATAAAAATGTGGGTCCCTAATTAATCAATTAATTAGGATACGAAATTCTGTAAAAAATTAATAAAGAGAAAGTAGGTATATAATAAAATAGAAACAATAGAAATTACATATGAAACAGGTTACTAAAATCCTAATTCATCATGACCAATATATATTGCTTGAGTTGACTCCCTGAAGAATTAAAGTTCCTTGAATAAGAAACCTTGTTGAAAAAGAATTATGGAAGAAAAAGGCTCATAAAACCCTCCAAAATGGCTCCTATATCACTTGGCACCGCTATAGCACCCCATAAGGTTGCTATAGAGGCCTAAGGAGCTGATATAATAGCCAAGAGGGAAACTATAACAAGTTGGCTCCTTTCTTCTCTGTTCTTCTTCCTTCTTCTTCCCGCTCCGCTTATATTTCTTCTGCAACTTCAAGAACTTTTCAAAAGGACATGCAAATTGTGTATAGCTCTATGGATATCCTCCAATATCAAACCCAATAGAAAATAGGAAAATAAAAAAATTACATCTGCTTGGAAACTCCTTCAAATACATAGATTAAAAACCCTAATTATTACAACCAAATAAAATTTATGAAGATATTTAACTACATATAAACCATCGTAGGATCGATTCACATAAAACACATTTATGTGACAATAATGTAAGGTATATAATCTAAAAAATCCTAAAAAATCATGTTAGCACAAAATATACACATCCATGTACATATCACAAAATATACACATCCATGTACATATTTCTAACATGCAACCTAGGGTTTTCATAGTGAACAATATGGATCTTTCTAAAACATGGTCAATTTATAATCGGGGATATGATACCACTTGTTAGGGATTGGGATTCACATAAACGTGGAAACATTTTAGTAAAAAAGCTTCGATTGATCATACTATAGAAAGTAAAAAGAATAAATAGATTCAAAGCATAAATTTAAGGTTTCAAAAGACGATACCTTTGCGGATATTGTTGGTGATCTGAGTGAAGAGAAATATGTTGATGAAGACGATGATCTTGATGCCCTCCCAAGGTCTTCAAAAACCTTTCTAGAATCTATTGAAAGCTTCAGATATTCTAATACATGATCCACCTAAAGTAATGATTCGATGTGGGAACTTTTGATGATGAAGACATGGTAAAATATGAGAGAAATCACCTTCTCTCACCTCACCCCTTCACAAAAACATGAATAGTATTTTTTCTCCCCTTCTTTTACACTCCATAATGAACATACTACTTAAAATCCTAACTTACTATATATATATACAACCAACTATATGGGTAACAAACTATACTAGGGACCCAAGACTATATAATTAAATTAGTTTCCAAGTAAATACTCAGAAATTCCAAATTACTTTGTCTCTTTTTTTGTCTCTTTTTTTTGTCTCTTTTTTTTTTGGTTTATTGTTGATTTATTGCACTAAATAATAACGACTACACTCAAATATAGTTATCTCAAAATCACTTGAAATATTGTGGTCTTGTTTGCAAAGTTAGATAATTACACTACCCGCTTGACCAAATCAATTCATTTCTTATCGATTTTAACCAACCTCTTATTTATTCCTTGATTCTCATAGTTAACTTATTTGATACTCTACTAGATTTTAAAATCCATCGACCTAGTTTACTGGTAGAAATAAAACATAGAAGTTTATCAAGGGGTGTCACAATCCAAGATCTTTCTTGGACACTTATTTTTTCAAATTATGATCTCAGACTTACTCACACAACGATTGACCAACTTTTAGGGATATACTGATCCAATTTAAAATTGAATCTCACCCATAACAATCAAAGCAACAATTGTGCAAGCATTCCAATCCTCATAACTCTTGGGATTTAGAACCTATGAAACATTTGCAAACGTTTTGAAATTTCTCAAGTCTAATCTCGTCACCACTTAGATTTGAATCTCATGTGTAGTCCTGTTTAATACATTCTTGAATGTACCAGTCACAATTTTGTTTTGAACTATCAAACAAGTTCTCGAACCATCAAACATGTTCCTATAGTTTGACATAGACTTTCATGATTTCACTCGTAGCTATACAGATAGGATGTCAACTCCATATCTAGGTTGTGAATTATTTAATTGTATTAGAATTAAAATTTCAATCTCATGTGATCAGGCTGATCCCAACTCACCAGAATTCCTACTAAGTCCAACCGACCAACATTACATGCAATATATTTAAATATAAATATAAGTAATTCCCACAAACATGATTCTGATTTCAAAATGAAGTGACACACCTTTAAACATCATACATAGTTTTAATAATAAAACCCCAACAAGAAGACAATAATACCCCATGTGTTTTAGAACCAAATTTAATTAATTATATGAATTAATTCATTAAAATGAATTATGGAACTGGAATTTGTATTAAATAGGAAATTATTTAATTTAATTAAATATGGTGATTTTTGGCTAATTAAATGAATAATTTGAGTATTTAATTACTTACTTGGTAATTTGGGGTTTTATTAGAAACTCTAGCATAATTTGAGTCTTTTGGACTTACTTGAACTCCAAAATAGGAATATTAGAAATTCAATCAACTGTGGTATTACTAGTTGATTTAGAGTTGTGTTGAAGTTAACATTTTAATAATTTAAAATTAAATTAAATTTCTAAACATAAAAGGAGAAAGACAAGCTACCGATTGGAAAAAGCGTGATCGTAGTAGGTTTTGGTCACATTCATGGGGTAATTCCCCTGATCGTGGGGGTTAGTCCCATGACTGCGGTCCTTGGACTCATGGGTGGCAGTGGCTATAGGGTCACGAGTGGGGTTTTAGTTATATTATATATAACTTGGACGAGCCTCTCCATTATGAACACACTATTTCTTGAATTTAAAACCTAGAGAACCTCTTATTCTTTATCTCTAAACCCTAAAACCTCCATTAAAACACATTTCCACCCCACATTAAGAGCTTTTCAATTGGAATCTTAATAATATCAAAAAAGATATTTTGAAGATTTTTAAAAGAGTATCAAGTATCTCAAATCCAATTTTTCTGAATACTATTAAAAGTCAAGAATCTCTCTATTTTTTCCTGAAGTATTATTTGATATAAATATTTCCTAAGCCCTAATAATGCATTTTTTAAAAATATGATTAGGAGGCTAATTATGATAAGTGATAATCTAATTTCAAAATCTATATGCATGGCCTTATAGAATTGAATTTAATGCTTAAAATCGAGCATGTTAAAAAATTGAACTTTGTTGATATTGGAAATTAGATTAAATCATATGCTAAATTATGAATCTAAAAAATATGATAAGGATTATGAAATAAAATAAATGATGAATATTAGTTAAAACATTGGAATAGGTATTTCGAATTACTAATTCACATGATTAAGCCGTTATATGCTTTAACTTGATTGAAACTTCCATGGATTAGATTATCGAATTTTGACAACTATTTAGGACATTATCTTGGATTTATAAATCATAGGATGTAGTTGACTCAATTCAAATGTGAGTTGACTTGCATATAATGGAATAAAACAATATGAATTTGGAATCTTTAAGAAAATAATTATTGAAAATTGGCAATGTATTAAAGTAAGTAACATCGTTGGGTGCATCGAATTACGTACTTTAACTTCTACTCAAATTTATATTATTTGTAGTTGTTAATCTCTAGGTATGGGACTAGAGAATGGTTACTTTTTAGGCTAGTTTTCTCCTAGGTATTGGACTAGGGAACGTTTATGGTTTTAGTTATTTCTTATGTATTGGACTAGGAAGTACGTGTGGCTTTGGGGATCTCTAGGTATGGAACTAAGGATGTAATGGTTTATGACACGCGAGTGCTTTTGGGGAAAGTTATAATTAATGAGAAAAATAATTAATACCTTAGATAATAGAGGTATTAGAGATTTATGGATTTGTGGAATCATTGGATGTGCGGGTGTACATCAATTGGCTACACTGTATGCGTGAGTCCTATATTTGCGTGCCAACTTTGACAAAATTTATATGGGTGTTACGGTATGTGCATGGTCTAGTGTTGTTTGACTATGATATTATGTGTATGAACTAGGAAAATTAGCTATAACAACAATTTTATATGTGCGCCACGGTATGTGCGGTGTCTAGGCCTGGCTAGTTATAAAAGTACGTATAGGAAAATTCGACTATAGTGATAGGAATTGTGTATATATACCTCATGGCATGTGCGAGTGACATTATGGGACGTAAGAATAAATTGATGTAGTGGTTATTGATGAATTTTTATGGGTGGCCCAGCATGGTATTGTAACAACCAGCCCGCCCGAGGAGAGTGAACGGAGCGCTACTGTCGATAAAAACTATACTACTCCAAAAATAACAAGGTATAGAGCATCTAAAATAAATCCCGTAATATATAAAAATAGAAACCACTAATCTCAATCTCTTCAAATAAAATACAACCAATAATCTCTCGAAATAACACAACTATCTATCTCGAAATCAAATGTTCAATACAATAAAAATAAATACAATCTTGTCATATGTATTCTCTCGAATATTTTTCCCAATAATAATCCATGCTAAATATCATTCTCCAAATCAAATCCAAAGCACCCCAATCCGCTCTAACCTGCCACTAAAAGAAAATATGGGGAAGTACACAATACGACAGGAAATATGTTCAACAAATATTAGCGGTAAATAAAATGTGACAATACGAGTACGAATATTCAAATCAAATGCGAATCATAAGAATTTTTATCAATATAATTTCTCAACAACACATTAACTGGGTCACCAGGCCTCATCACTGTACTGAGCCATACTTTATCAAGTAGCCGAAAAAAGGAATATTGGAGGGTGCCCAACATTAGTGCCATAATAAAATCTCATGGCAACATGCCCAACACAATAATACCACATGAATCAAAATCAGATTCCAACAATAATTTCCAGATTTTCAAAAGAATTTAACAATTCAAATATGAGTCAATAATCACAAGAAAACAAAGGGAATAACACTTGTGAGATTAAGGAACATATTGTGTAAAACCTCATACCTTAAACCACCAAAAAGGAGACAATATAAATCTGCCCAGAAAAGTCAGATTACACCTAAAAAATCAGTCCACAAAGATCCACAAATCATCTCTAAGCTCCTCCTCAAAACAACCCCAAGAACACCTCCAAAAACTAAGGTTGAATGCATAAAATAAAGGGTACTGTTTGTGTACAAAAAGAGAGGAAATAAAATATATTTGCTGCATATTTTTTTGCCAAAAGATGCTTCAAAAATGGTCACCCACGATTCCTTTTTATAAGGTAAAAATTAAAGAGTTTAAACCAAAACAAACTCCTAAAACTGCTTGCAGCGCACGTTTTCTGTTGGGGTCGATCGATTGATCGCCCAGAAAAACTGACAGTTCCACTTAAAAAAATTATAAGGGATAAATATTTAAAAATTATTTAAAAATTTGTTTTAACTCCGATTTCGAAACTGTTTGAAATTCTCGTCTTTAAAAATAATACTCAACATAATTGAGCAATAAAAATAATTTTATCTCAAAATTTATTTTTCCTCTATATTTTGAAAATACCCAAAAATTACGCGGGTTGTTACACTTCCCAACTCACAATGGAATTTCGCCCTCGAAATTTTTCGAAAGCCTACGCTCAAAATCAGGCCAAGTATCTCCAAAAATAATTCTCGTCTCCAAAATCAATTTTAAATACCTCACTTCTAACCTCGATGCCTAACACGACTTATCACCACAAATTTCTATCTCCAAAGAAAACATGACTAACCCGTATGCTAGATCCAAAACCCAATACCCGAGGGTTGTCGTATACCTAAGCTCTGATACCATCTGTAACACCCCGCCCGCCCAGGGAGAGCGAACGGAGCGCTACTATCGTTAAAAAATATAGTAATCCACAAATAACCAGGTATAGAGCATCTAAAATAAATCCTGCAATATTTAAAAAGAGAAACGACAAATCTTAATCTCTTCAAATTAAATACAACTATCTATCTCGAAATCAAATGCTCTATACAACAAAAATAAATTCAATCTTCTCATATGTATTCTCTCAGATATTCTTCCCAATAATAATCCATGCTAAATATCATTCTCCAAATCAAATCCAAAGCGCCCAAATTCGCGCTAACCTGCCACTAAAAGAAAATATGGGGAAGTACACAATACGACAGGAAAGATGCTCAATAAATATTAGCGGTGAATAAAACGTAACCATACGAGTACGAATATTCAAATCAAATGCGAATCATAAGCATTTTTATCAATATAATTTCTCAACAACACATTAACCGGGTCACCAGGCATCACCACCGTATCGTGCCATACTTTATCAAGTAGTCGGAAAAAGGAATATTGACGGGTGCCCAACATGAGTGCCATATTAAAATCTCATGACAATATGCCCAACACAATAATACCACATTAATCAAAATCAGATTCCAACAATAATTTCCAGATTTCCAAAAGAATTTAACAATTCAAATATGAGTTATTAATCACAAGAAAATAAAGGGAATAATACTTACGAGATTAAGGATCGTATTGTGTAAAACCCCATACCTTAAACCACCAAAAAGGAGACAACATAAATCTGCCCAGAAAAGTCAGATTACACCTAAAAAACCAGTCCATAAAGATCCACAAATCATCTCCAAGCTCCTCCTCAAAACAGCCCCAAGAACACCTCCAAAAACTAAGGTTGAATGCATAAAATAAAGGGTACAGTTTGTGTATAAAAATAGAGGAAATAAAATATGTTTGCTGCATATTTTTGTGTCAAAAGATGCTTAAAAAATGGTCACCCACGACCCCTTTTTATAAGGTAAAAATATAAGAGTTTAAACCAAAACAAACTCCTAAAACTGCTTGCAGCACACGTTTTCTGCTGGGGTCGATCGATCGACCCCTGGAGTCGATCGATCGATCGCCCATAAAAACTAACAGTTCCGCTTAAAAAAATTATAAGGGACAAATATTTAAAAATCATTTTAAAATTCGTTTTAACTCTGATTTGGAAACCGTTTGAAATTCTCGTCTTTAAAAATAATGCTCAACATAATTGAGCAATAAAAATAATTTTATCTCAAAATTTATTTTTCCTCTATATTTTGAAAATACCCAAAAATTACGCGGGTTGTTACACTTTCCCACTAACAATGGAATTTCGCCCTCGAAGTTCGCCGAAAGCCTACGCTCAAAATTTGGCCAACTATCTAAAAATAATTCTCGTCTCCAAAATCAGTTTTAAATACCTCATATCGAACCTCGATGCCTAACATGACTTATCACCACAAATTTCTATATCCAAAGAAAACACGACTAACTCGCATGCTAGACCCAAAATCCAAGACTCGAGGGTTGTTGTATACTTAAGCTCTGATACCATCTGTAACACTCCGCCCGCTAGGGGAGAGCGAACGGAGCACTACTATCGATAAAAAATATACTAATCCACAAATATCCAGGTATAGAGCATCTAAAGAAAATCCCGAAATATATAAAAAGAGAAACCACTAATCTCAATATCTTCAAATTAAATACAACCAATAATCTCTCAAAAGAATACAACTATCTATCTCGAAATCAAATGCTCTATACAACAAAAATAAATACAATCTCCTCACATGTATTCTCTCGAATATTCTTCCCAATAATAATTCATGCTAAATATCATTCTCCAAATCAAATCCAAAGCGCCCAAATCCGCGTTAACCTGCCACTAAAAGAAAATATGGGAAAGTACACAATACGACAGGAAAGATGCTATAAAATATTAGCGGTGACTAAAACGTAACAATACGAGTAAGAATATTCAAATCAAATGCGAATCATAAGCATTTTTATCAATATAATTTCTCAACAACACATTAACCGGGTCACCGGGCATCACCACCGTACCGTGCTATACTTTATCAAGTAGTCGAAAAAAGGAATATTGGCGGGTGCCCAATATCAGTGCCATATTAAAATCTCATGACAACATTCCCAATACAATAATACCACATGAATCAAAATTAGATTCCAACAATAATTTCTAGATTTTCAAAAGAATTTAACAATTCTAATATGAGTCAATTATCACAAGAAAATAAAGGGAATAACACTCGCGAGATTGAGGAGCATATTCTGTAAAACTCCATACCTTAAACCACCAAAAAGGAGACAACATAAATTTGCCCAGAAAAGTCTGATTACACCTAAAAAATCAGTCCACAAAGATCCACAAATCATCTCCAAGCTCCTCCTCAAAACAGCCCCAAGAACACCTCCAAAAACTAAGGTTGAATGCATAAAATAAAGGGTAAAGTTTGTGTATAAAAAGAGAGGAATTAAAATATGTTTGCTGCATATTTTTGTGCCAAAAGATGCTTAAAAAATGGTCACCCACGAATCCTTTTTATAAGATAAAAATATAAGAGTTTAAACCAAAACAAACTGCTTGCGGCGCACGATTTCTGGTGGAGTCAATCGATCGCCCAGAAAAACTAACAGTTCCGCTTAAAAAAATTATAAGGGACAAATATTTAAAAATCATTTTAAAATTCGTTTTAACTCCGATTTCGAAACCGTTTGAAATTCTCATCTTTCAAAATAATACTCAACATAATCGAGCAATAAAAATAATTTTATCTCAAAATTTATTTTTCCTCTATATTTTGAAAATACCCAAAAATTACGCGGGTTGTTTCATTTCCCCACTAACAATGGAATTTCGCCCTCGAAATTTGCCGAAAGCCTACGCCCAAAATCAGGCCAACTATCTCCAAAAATAATTCTCTTCTCCAAAATCAATTTTAGACACCTCACATCTAACCTCGATGCCTAACACGACTTATCACCATAAATTTCTATCTCCAAAGAAAACATGACTAACCCGCATGCTAGATCCAAAACTCAAGACCCGAGGGTTATCGTATACCTAAGCTTTGATACCATCTGTAACACCCCGCTCACCCAGGGAGAGCGAACGGAGCACTAATGTCGATAAAAACTATACTCATCCATAAATAACTAGGTATAGAGCATCTAAAATAAATCCCGCAATATATAAAAAGGGAAACCACTAATCTCAATCTCTTCAAATTAAATACAACCAATAATCTTTCGAAATAATACAACTATCTATCTCGAAATCAAATGCTCTATACTACAAAAATAAATACAATCTTATCAGATGTATTCTCTCGAATATTCTTCCCAATAATAATCCATGCTAAATATCATTCTCCAAATCAAATCGAAAGTGCCCAAATCCGCGCTAACCTGCCACTAAAAGAAAATATGGGGAAGTACACAATACGACAGGAAAGATGCTCAACAAATATTAGCGGTGAATAAAACATAACAATACGAGTACGAATATTCAAGTCAAATGTGAATCATAATCATTTTTATCAATATAATTTCTTAACAACACATCAACTGGGTCACCAGGCCTCACCACCGTACCGCGCCATACTTTATCAAGTAGCCGAAAAAAAGAATATTGACGGGGGCCCAACATCAGTGCCATATTAAAATCTCATGACAACATGGCTAACACAATAATACCACATGAATCAAATTCATATTCCAAAAATAATTTCCAGATTTCCAAAAGAATTTAACAATTCAAATATGAGTCAATTATCACAAGAAAATAAAGGGAATAACACTCGCGAGATTAAGGATCATATTGTGTAAAACCCCATACCTTAAACAACCAAAAAGGGGAAAACATAAATCTGCCCAGAAAAGTCAGATTACACCTAAAAAATCAGTCCACAAAGATCCACAAATCATCTCCAAGCTCCTCCTTAAAACAGCCCCAAGAACACCTCCAAAAACTAAGGTTGAATGAATAAAATAAAGGGTACAGTTTGTGTATAAAAAGAGAGGAAATAAAATATATTTGCTGCATATTTTTGTGCCAAAAGATGCTTAAAAAATGGTCACCCACGGCCCCTTATTATAAGGTAAAAATATAAGAGTTTAAACCAAAACAAACTCCTAAAACTTCTTGCAGTGCAAGTTTTCTGCTGGGGTCGATCGATCGACCCCTGGCATCGATTGATCGATAGCCCATAAAAACTGACAGTTCCGTTTAAAAATATTATAAGGGAGAAATATTTAAAAATTCGTTTTAACTCCGATTTCGAAATTGTTTGAAATTCTCGTCATTAAAAGTAATACTCAACATAATTGAGCAATAAAAATAATTTTATCTCAAAATTTATTTTTCCTCTATATTTTGAAAGTATCCAAAAATTACGCAAGTTGTTACAGGTATATGCAGGGTCGTATTGGAGACTGGCTGACTAATAATGGTGTTCTAATTGTTAAATAATAATTAAAAGATAATAAATATTGAAAGAAACGGAAATGAAAATAAGGATAGTGTGACACCCCACCCAATTAAACCTTGGGTGATCAAGCCTTAATTAAATTTAAACAGGTTTCTTAAATGGTTCATTCTTAGCATCACTGCTCTTCACGAATGCACAATTGGTGGTAACCCGACCTCAAATCGACCTATGAGAAGTATGCAGCTCCTCTCAACTGATCAAACAAGTCGTCAATCCTCGGCAACGGATACTTATTACGTATCATCACTTTGTTCAACTCTCTGTAATCTACACAGAGACGAAGTGAACCATCCCTTTTCTTTACAAATAACACCGGCGCACCCCATGGCGATGTACTCCGTCGAATGAAGCCCTGTCCTAGTAGCTGCTGAATCTGTTCTCTCAGTTCTCACGTCTCTGAAGGAGCCATGCGATACGGTGCTCTGGCAATTGGTCTCGTCCCCGGTGCTAGGTCAATAACGAACTCTATCTCCGTGCTGGGTGGTAACCCTGGAATCTCCTAAAAGATATCCCCAAACTCCCTCACAACTGGGATTGAGTCTAGAGAAATGACAACTCCATGTGAGGTCTCCTCCTCAATATAATATAAATGAGTTCGCGATCCTCCCTTGGGGAGTGGCATTGCCACAAGGAACATCTCTTGTCCCGGGATGGAGAACAAGATAGTCCTCTCATAACAATCAACCATTGCTCTATTATGCACCAACCAATTCATAGCTAGGATGACGTCATATCCCTCCATATCCAGCACTAGGAGGTCTGCCGCTAGACTCAATCTTCCGACCATAATGTCCACACCCTTACAAATCGAGTGTATAAGGGACCCACTACCCATCGGTGACTCCACACACATTAGATGAGTAACAACTGTCGCTAATAGGCCGGCTGCCCGTGCAAATCTAGTGGAAATAAACGAATGCGTTGCCCCCGTGTCAAACAAAATAATACCCTTAAGTCCATTAATAGGAAACATACCCGTAACTCCCGACGGTGCTGGAGGTGCTGGATGAAATGGAATATCACGGACGTTGAACACACGTCCGTACTGCATTTGTCCTGGCTGTGGGGCATGTGCTACTGCTGGGGCTAACGGAGCCTGATGCCCCGGCTGGGTACCCTGTTGTTGCGCCATGTCTGGCTGTGGACAATTCCTACTCTCATGACCCTGCTGGCCACAAGTGAAACACTGACCCGGAAAGTGTCTCTGCCTTTGGCCCGTTTGGCCCTGACGTTTTCCCTGTCGCCCTTGACCTTGTTGTCCTCCATGTTGATTCCCTTGGCCCTGTCGGCCCTGAGGAGCTGGTTGCTGGGGACCTTGCTGGTCCTGTCTGTCAAAGCGATGCCTCCCGTATTTAAACTTCTTGGTAGGGTGCCCCTGTCGGGAATCCTACCCTAACTGGCCCACTGTTTGCTGCTGTGGTGCGCTGCTGCCATTAACTCCATCTACCTTGCCCGGTTGGCTAGGCTCACCTCTCTTGTTTCCCTTCACATGAAAACGGTGGTCCGGACAGTGTAGTAGAGCGGCATTGATGACACCTGTGTAGGTTACCAACGCCGGATTACCGATCAAATGCTGTCTGATTCTCCAGGTTAGACCCTTTATAAATTTTGACTTCTTCCTCTCCTCATCTCTCACCTCGTTTGGCACAAAGTTGACCAAGTGGGTAAATTCCTCCTCATAATCAGCAACTGAGCGATCACCCTGAACCACTTCGTTGAATTTCTTCCTCATCTCTGACTCCATTGCTGGAGGGAAATACTTGTGGTCAAACCGCACCCAAAACTCAGAAATTGACAAAGTGTCCCTTTCCTCGGTGGTGGTAACTGACTCCCACCACTGTAAGGCTGCTCCCAACAGACAAAAAGTGGCTAGCATTTGTTTATGTACCTCGGTGCACTCTAGCATACGCAAGTGGCGCCGGATATTTTTCTTCCAGTTGCACGCCTCCACTATATCGGTACTACCCTGAAACTCAGGTGGGTGTCCTTTATGAAAAGTCTCTCTAACTCGTTGCCAAATGGATGGTCCTGCTAGAGCCTGAACTACCGGTGCCACGGGAGGAGGTACTTGGGGCTGAGGAAAATGGGCTGCCATGGCCCTCATAGCTGTCTCGACTGCCTGGGCCACTATCACTACAACCTGAGTAGTGGAAATTAGCTCGGGTGGGGGTGGTGGTATCGGCACCTGTGGCTCCTGAGGAGCCTCCCTCACCTCATCTCTGGCTTCAGCCCACTCCGCTCGCTGTCTCCTTGGTGGCATCAGAAATAAGATTTAAATTGTATAATTACACAATTTATACAAAAATTTAAGAGAAGAATGATAACGCAAAAGCGGGTATTGAATCAACAGTCCTAATGGTAGGACTCTAATACAACCAAACGTTACGCTGAAACACAGTAAGCCGTACAGATCCTATGGACACTAGAACCTGATTCTCTGATACCATCTGTGACACCCCGCCCAATTAAACCTTAGGTTATCAAGCCTTAATTTAATTTAAACAGGTTTCTTAAATGGTTCATTCTTAGCATCACTGCCGAATTTTTTTTAAGTTACTAACCACCTAAGTGAAATTAAGCGAGTGCCAAACTTTATCTTTCTTAAGCAGAATAAATAATGCATACAACACATTACAATTCAAGTAATAACAAAAACAGTTTGCATAAATAACCGAATGCAAATAAAGTCTTGCCGAAAACCACGGCCAGTAAAGGACAACTCAGTATCTAGAATCAGACTAAACTGTAAAAGTAAAGATAGGAGAACATGTCCCAACAAGAATACTAAAATTGAAATCCTGCACTAGAACTGAAAGAAAATGAGGAAGTGTCTACACAATCCCTGCAACATCCACATGTGCTGCAGCTCCCAAATCCTTGGAATGAAATCATGCTGGGTGTCCCTGTGGCTGGGCACCTAAAAGGTTTTAAAAATTTTACATAGCAAGAGTTAGTACTCAAAACATTTTGAAAATATTTTGTAAGCATTTATCACAATTGAGTTATCAATTACACATATTAAGGATTCGCCCACTCCATTGAATTTCCTCACCTCTCTTCTATGACGCATGTCTAACGAGGATACTTAGTTCACCTAGTTATACTGCCCATAAGCGTAGGTAGATTATTTACTTCTTATTATCCTTATTCTTGTAATAATTACATCACACTATAAATTATTATTAAGATATCAATTATACATCTCATTATCTACTATTCTCAATTTGTAGATTATGCACATAAAATACATTTTATCACACACTCATGTATTGAATATTAGTTATCACAACATATCCTTTTACTACACATAAAGGACTCTTGGTTCGAAATGATTCATCGACCCCAAGTGAGAGTTGGTTCGGAATTATCCATCGACCCCAACTATTTTAAAAAAATATATATATATATATATATACACATATTCTGGTTCGGGACTCTTTCATCGCGACACCAGTCAAGGTTTGGTTCGGCATTTCTCATCGACCCCAAACATATAATAACTTTATGTTAGTTCGGAATGTCACATCGACCCTAACATAATTAATTTAGGTAAAATTATCTTAATCCAAACTTTTATATAATTTAGTAGGTACCCACCCGACCTATCAAATCATGCTCGTACGTAATATATTTTACTTATATTCACCGTACTCATTAATTATAATTTATTTCGCTATTGCATTTATTCGAGTATTCATGCAACTCTAAGGGCCTTAGTTACCCCTCTCTTAATTCAGTAGTTAAGTTAACTTTAACCTACTGGTATTGTTCCGGAAATTTACTCTCACCCTTTTCGTAGACAAATTCTCACAATCCCAACATACGGCTATCGATCGCTCTCTCGTCAGTCCATTTCTCCAAAATTCCCACTCAATCATTTATGAAGAAATCTAATGGTACACCTACTGGTATTTATAAAGTCTCCTCATAGGTAAAATATCATCACTAAGAATCCCATCAAGCGACGGTAATTAAAGGAAATTTATTCACAAAATTTTCTGAAGTCCAGCCAGGGTCGATCGATCGAGGGGATATGGTCGATCGATCGACTGCTCGATCCATCGACATTAAAGGGTCGATCGATCGATCAAGCAGTGACAGACCCAGTTTGTCTTCTTCATTTCGGTTTCACCATTTTTATCTATCTATCTTTCATGATAATTCACCATATTTGCAACCAACAATTTCTAATCATTCCTACATGTTCTGGGATGATTACTAACGATTTAAAACAACAAAATCATTATAAATCTTGGCCAAATCAACTAAAAATCTTTCTAGTATTCAAGAACCCTAAAAATACATTCTTTACATTTTTCATCAAATTTCCAGATTTTTAGTTCGATTTAATCATCTAGTTTTCTATGATATCAGAATATTTGGAGATCTAAAAAACATCCTACATGCAATCCCTACCAATCATGGGTCATAATCAATTATTTTTCTCCCAAAAATATCATTAAAACTATGTTCTTCATAAAACTTAAATATGGGTATTATAACTCAATTTATTTTGCAAATAACCACTTGCCTTTTGATTTGTAGGGTCTGATTTCGTGGTTGTTGATGATGGTTGATGATTTTGATCCTTCAATCTTCCTTCCCAACAACTTTATGGTGAAATTTCCTTAGAATTTTCCTTTCTTCCTTCTTTTGCCTTAGGAAATTGTCTCTCTCTCTTCTCTAATGGCTATGGTGTATTTTTTTTCTTTCTAACCCTAGCCTCAACTCTTATAATCTGATCTAGGGTTTCAAAATTCGTAGGTCTACTTACCCATAATTGTAAAGAGACCAAAATGCCCCCGAATGGTCCCGGTTTAGCCCGAAAATGACCCGACACTCAACTAGTACCCCCGGGTACACTATTTTGACTAATTCGACCCTTTCGGAATCATCCGTGGACTCTAAATTATCGTTTGAGTCTCTTAATTATTTTTTTCTACTCTCATCTTTAATTTTTGTCCTACGTGCGACACTCGATTGAGATAACTCCGGTACGTCCATATAGTCACTAAATCGTACATATCATCATTAAAAATTTACTACTTCACATTTACTAAATTTTAATCATTACTCTTCTCACGTAATTTAAATAAAACGTAGTTTATCACATTAAATTACTCTACTCACGTAATTTAAATAAAACGTATTTTCCTAATTAAGCAGATATCACATTAAATTACTCTTCTCACGTAATGTAAATAAATCGTAGTTTATCACATTAAATTACTCTACTCACGTAATTTAAATAAAACGTATTTTCCCAATTAAGCAGAATTACGGGGTATTACAGATAGTTTGTATTGTTTACTTTACTTGCATAATTACTTAAGTGCATATAGATAATTAAAATATTCTATTGTGATATATATATCTCATCTAGTGCTTATGAATGTGTTCATGTATCCCTAATTTGGAAACATAGCTGGTATTCATGTAGTGGGCCCTGACCCATTGTTGCTAACTATTATTTTAAGTTAGGTTGCTATCAGCTATATAGTTTGGAGATTAACAAGATGTTCAACTAGAGTTTATTTGATTGCTTTGGATAATTTCCTTTCTAGTCATTTATTTTATGATACAATATATTTGAATTTGGTGGATCCTTAGACTCGACAGTTGTTTGTGGTTTTGATTTTGGAGAGACCATTATTGATGACTTCTTATTATTTGGAGTTTTAACACGGTGGTGGATCTATTTATGGTGGATGGTTTATTTATTGTTATATTTCTCTTATTGGATTTTTTTTAAATGTATCATATTTGTATCACGTGCTAAGAATCAATTTTCTAAAAGCACAAGGCGTAGATGTCAAGCCTTAAGCTTTAGGAGCGTAGGAGTAAAAATGTGTTTTCCTTTTTTTTATTATTTTTAATTATTCTAAGGCTAGTAAAATAAAATAATACCCTTGAAATTTGAAAATATATATTGAAATTTAGTAGTCATGATTCAAATATCAATATCAATAATAATTTGATAATCAACAATCAATACAAAATAATTCAATATAAGAAATGTATTTTTTTTCTTTCACTTGAAATAAATAGAAAACAAAAAAAAACATTGAATGTATTTATATTATAAATAATTATTAGGAAGCAAAAAACATTGAAAGTATTTATATTTTTCAATTTGGAGGCAATATTATGGCTGAAAATAGGGAAATAAGAAAATGAAGTGGTTAGCCAAAAAAAATATGAAAAGGAGAGACGTACTAGAATATCTGAAGGTTGGACTCATAAATGAGTGAGTTAGGGTAAAAAATGTGTCGAAGGCTAGGAGGTTTTTTTCGAAAGTTAGTCGAAGACAAAGAGGGTCTTGGTCGGAAGTCGGACAACAATGAAACCATTTTTTTGAATGGGAGACAAGAAGATAAGGAGAGGTTTGGGTTTACATTTGTCTCTTGATCGTTTTGGACGATATAATTGTCTGGTTTGTAAAATGAGGTCTTTAAAAAATGATGTCATTTTGCTAAAGCATTTGAAAAAGCACACCTCAATGCGCCTTAACGACGTTGATCACACCTTACACGCGCGTTAACTGCCTTTACCTGGCACAAGGCATAGGCGGTACATTTATCCCATGCCTCACGCCTAGGTGCGTCTTTTAGAACACTTCTAAGAATGATATTTAAATTATAACATTCTACATATCTTGGTATTGAAGCCTGATCACCCTCAATAGCACCATACGTAGATTGCAACATTTGGTATTAGATCATGCTCTTAAGACTCGAGGGTAATGAGTTCGTTATAGTTTTTCATGTGTCGATCTATGATACATTTTGTTTATTTGTAAAATTTAGGCTTTGAGTCTTACGTACGTTTTGTTCCTGTCTTATCAGATGACGAACACTCGGAGAGCAGGAGTTAGGGGAGCTAGTTAAGTTACTTGTTCCTTGGGTTAGGAGAGGAATGGAAAAATTCTATTTGGAGCCGATCAATCAGAGACTATCATTTGAGAGGTCACTGTAGAGAGTAATGAGTTGGGTAGATAGAGGATGGCAGCCCAAGGGGATCAACAACAGGGAGTGCCGACATGAGCATAGGATAAGACGAGGGCTAACTTCAGCAAGGAAAATCCTCCCACTTTTTCCAGGGGATCTGACCCAACTTTGCACTAGTGGAGGAGAGATATGTATAGAAACCTGAGGATGGTGGACTGCATTGATGTGCATAAGCAAATGTAGGTACTTTTAAGCTGACGGGAGTGTTTTATAGTGGTGGGAGGGTTTTACCACACCCGAGGATAGGGATTATCTAAATTATGTTGACTTTATAATAAATCTAAATGAGAAATACTTTCCTTATACTGTTAGGAGCTCGAAGAAGAGATATATTCTTAATTTGGAGCAGGGTTAGAGGACCGTTGATGAGTATCGGGATTTCACCAACTTGTCTTTGTTTGCACTGGAGGAGGTGAACACTGAGGAAAAAAGGACAAATTATTTAAAAATGGTTTGACCTTTTCTATGAAGCATGTTATGATGGGTAATCTGACATACACCACTTATGCTCAGGTGGTTGAAGTCACACAGTTTCTTTGAAAGAGAAAGTGAATTATGAGAAGAAAATGTGAAAAATAAATGATTCGAGTGGTTCGGTTGGGGACAAGGTGGGTGGAGGTAATGGTGTGGGAGAACATAAGGATATTAATGAATATCACGGGCAATAACCATTGAAGAAGCCCTGAGTGGGGCAAGATCAACAACATGCGCTTCAACAGGGCAATGGAGTCCCATAGTTTCCTTAAGGATACAGATATGGACAACAAGAGGGAGAGCGCGCATCGGGAAGGCACTTTGAACCATTTAGAGGAACTTTCTATTCACGTGGATATATAAGGAATCTAGATACGAGGTCTCCAAGGATTAGGGCTAACACTTCCAAGGATTTCAAGCACTGGGAGCACAGGGTGCTATTGCACCATCTATAATATAAGTGGGGCAACCTTAGGAGGACTCGAGATGTGGGTAGTGAGGTAGTACAATATGTTCTTTTACTTTATAGTTATGACGCGCGCGCACACACACACACACACACACACACACACATATATATATATATATATATATAAGTTATGTAATACTCCATATATTTTTGGAACCAAATTTAATTAATTAACTAAAACGATTTATAAAGTTTGAATTTTCAATTAAATGAGAAAATATTTAATTCAAATGAATTTAATGATTTTTGGCTAATTAAATGAATATTTTAAACATTTGATTAATTAAATTGTAATTTGGGATTTTGATATAAATCTAAAGGGAATTTGAGTCTTTTTTTAATTACTTGGACTCCAAAATTTGACTTTGTAAAAATCAATCAGAAGTGGAATTTGTATTTGGTTTAGAGTTTGAATTATATTCGACTTTTAACAAATTAATACGAATTAATGAAGGAAACATAAATAAAGGGAATTGAGGGAAGGACGCCTGGATCTGGATTAGACCCGCTATAATGGGGCTCACAGCGGCTACGACAACCTAGCACTTGGCTACTATGACAAGATCATGGCCCCCTTTGAGAGGGTGGTTTGGTGTAGCATGTTGTTTGGTTTAACATGGACTGTTTGGAGGCGATTTACACTTCCTTCTTAATATGTTTTTGAAAATTGTTAACTTAGATGTTTAAATCGATTTATGATTTGGAATAGTTAATTATCACATAAATTGGAATATTAGATTTGGACAATTTGTTGGAATAATTTATAAACTTTGTATATCACATGATTTAATTGATTTGATGTATATGAAATCGGATTTGTATAAACATGTCATAAAATAATATTCCATTGGACAAGAAAATATCTAAAGTGTAGAATTTGCTTATGTTGAAATATTGACATCATTGGGATGTTCGAGTTACGTAATTTAGTTTGGAATTCCACTCATATTATTTGTAGTTGATACTTTCTAGGTATGGGACTATAAGAGTAGTTACGTTTTATGTTTGATGCTTTCTAGGTATAGGACTACAAAGGGGTAGTTTTTATGGTTAGGTATTTCTTATGTTTGGGAGTAGGTGGTACATATTACTTTTATTTTATCCTAGGCACAAGGCAAGACGATAGTTTGGTTAGAGTATTTTACTAGGTTAGGGACTAAGTGGTATGTATGATTTTGATGATATCTATGTATGGGACAATGGATGTATTTGATTTGTGATGCCCAAGTCGATTTGAGGGTAGTAGGAATTAATGTGAAATTAATATAATTAATTGGGAACATGATAAATACCTAAGATAAATAACGGGTATTGGAGATGGGTTGTTGTGGTGTCATTGTATGTGCGGGTGTACGTCGACTGGCTACACTGTATGTTAAGGACCTACACTGACTTGGATATTTTGACAGATTATATGCATGTTACGGTATTTGCAGGGTCTAGAGTTAACTCGCCATTATGATGTGTGTGGAACCTAGGAAAACTAGATATAATAATGTTTTTATGTCTGCGTGATGGTATGTGCGGTGTGTAGTGTTGTTTGGCTACGACAGAGTAAGTTTGGGACCTTATAAAATCCATCCATAATAACGACTATTATGTGGGGTACATCACAATATGTGCAAGATAACAATATGGATCGTTGAGCTATAGCGATGCATGTGAATTTGATGTGATGAAATGGTTAGCGCATAATGGCATGTGTAGAGTCGTAGGAAAGACAAGCTGGCTATAGTGGTGCTGTCTTTGATAACAATTAATGATGATAAAGATAATGAAAAGACAGTAATTGAGAACACCTATCTATGCACTCAATAAGTTAGAATTTATCTGGGTTGTGAAGCTCGAAGGTTCTCAAACTAATTGGACACATTATAAAAAGATTTTTAATCTAAACATTGAGTCTAGAATCAGTGATACCTTCATCTATATAAGACATCATCAACACCCTACTCATGTTCATCATGAAAAAGGTATAAATACCTCAAGAATGCCTATTAGGATATACTCATATCATGGACATCACTATGCACATTTTATGTCTTGTTTGTGTTTGTTGAATTGTAATTGATGCATTATATGTTTGTTTGATATTTTAATTAATTTATTGCAAGTTTGTTAATCTTTAAATATGTTTAAGAATTAAATCATTGTTTTACATAATTAGTAAAAGGAACAAAAATTAATATTTCATGTAAAAGTTGCTAAAATGTATTTTAGAATTGATATATGAATTTTACAAATTTTTTTTCCTGATTTTTAAGTGAGTTAAAATAACTTTAAAAATGTAAATGCCATTTTATTAATTAAAGACTTCTAATTAATCAATACATTTGTGTTTCTTTTGTGAGAGTATTCTGGCATTTGTTTTTAAACCATTAGATCTTTTTTATTCTAAGGCTCTTTAGCCTTGATTCGTGTCACTTAGTTTAGACTAATCAGAATCCATTTAATCTGGCCTAATCTTGGCCACAGATTTTTGGATATTCAGTAAGAAATAATCTTGGCCACACAATTTTAAAACCCTAACTTATCCAACCTTTAAATACAGGTACGACTATAGGTGCTCCAAAATGTCTGAAAACACTCCAAACCTTTAATTGATGACAAATATACCCTTTGCCCCAACATAAACATTTAGCCTCATTTCATCTCTTCACCACTTCAAAGAGACGTTGACCATTTCAAGAGAGAGAAACCTCTATTCTTCATACCCCATTTTCATTTTACCTTTTTCATAAATCCAAAACACCCCAAAAATTCATTCATCTTCCATTTACAAATGATAATTTTAGAAGAAGAAGAAGAAGAAACTGTAGATCGGGGAGAAATTTCAACCCTAACTCCTACACAATTACTTGAGTTGGATGAAATAATCCATTTCACAAGAACAAATGACATTGAAGACATTTCAAAGAATTACCATTTCAGCTCCAATACCTCAGGTAATTTTTTTTTCAATATATATTTCATTATGTAGATGTTGATTATTAAATAATTAATATTATATACAAAACATAAACATTGAAAGATGTATGTTAGAATTAGTTATTTCATTATATAGGTTTGTTTGTGATATCAACTAGTAAACTTGTTGGAGACTGTATTGGGTATTAAAGAAACTTCACGAGATTAAAAAAATTATTATTTCACATTTTAATTTTAATTTAATATTTTTCTATGCATATCATTTTTAACACTGAAAAAAATAACAGGTGATGTTGATATTATTGAATCTAAAAAAAGAATGTATTTGGCCATTGATAAATTTCCAAACCGAGAAGAACTCCTCGATAGTATTCGTAATGTGGCGCTAATTCATGGATATGCTGCTACAATTAAAAAATCAAAAAAAGATTGTTATGTTATTATTGGTTGTGACAGAGGTGGAAAATATCGTGGCACTAGTGTTTCGATGGATTAACGAAAAAGGGAAACCGCGTCGCGACGTGTGAATTGTCCATTTCATATTTGGGGAAAAAAAAGAGATGGAACTTGGGAAGTGGAAATAAAAAATGCGTCCCACAATCACGAGCCTTAGAAGGATATGTCGGCACACCCAACTTGTCGACGTTTTTCCGAGGAAGAATTTTTTAGAATCAAAGAGATGACGTTGGCTGGTGTGCCTGCTCGTCAAATACTTTCAGCACTTCGACAAAATAATCCAAATATTCAAGCGATTTCAAAGACGATTTATAATGCGAAGGCAAAGATCATTAAAGAAATTATATCGGATCGTACCGTTCTTCAAGCATTATTTGAGGAACTTTCCCCAGGTGATTTTATTTTTGACATGAAGTGTGATAAAGATGGTCATTTGACTAATATATTTTTTGCACATCCCAAGTCAATTGCATTAACCAAAAGTTATGGAAATATTTTTATGAGGGATTGTACATATAAGACAAATAAGTACAAAATGCCATTATTGCATATAGTTGGAGTTACAAGTTTTAATACTTCATTTCCCTCTTGTTTTACCTTTATGCAAAAAGAGGAAGAAGAAGATTATGTGTGGGTGTTGCAAAGGTTTCATAATATTTTGGGTCTTGATCATTATCCTTTAGCAATTGTGACGGATAGGGAGTTAGCTTTGGTAAATTCAATTGAAGTTATTTTTCCGAGGACCGGGCATCTTTTGTGTTTATGGCACATTGAGAAAAATATTCTTGCGAAGTGTAAAAAAGAATTTGATAAAGAAGAAGATTGGGATGCATTCTTGTTGAGTTGGACTGAATTGATAGAATCCCCCGATTTATCTCATTATGATGAAGCTTGGCATATTCTTGAAGTTCAATATAGAGAGAAAGAATTTGTTCTTTGTTACATAAAAAAAATTGGCTTCCTTTCAAAGAGAAATTTGTATATGCATGGACGGGAAATTATGCTCACTATGGGAATCGTGTAACTTCAAGGGTGGAAGGTGCGCATGCAATGATCAAGAACTATCTTCATGTTTCCACTGGAAATTTACGCGAGGTGAAAGAAAAGATTTGTCTTGCATTTGAAAATCAGTACAAAGGAATATGCACACAACTTGCTAGTGAAAAAAATTCACGTTTCGCATAAATTCGATGGGCCGCTTTTCAAGGAACTTGTTACTAATATATCTGGGTTTGCACTTCTAGAGATTTTCAAGCGATATGAATTATCAAAATCTGACTCACTCGGGGGTACATGTACGGGGAATTTCACAAAGAAAATGGGTATGGCATGTGCACACATGATGAGAAATAACCCCAATGTTTTACGACTTTGCGATATACATTTACAATGGAGGATTGATATATGATCTTCTAGTAGTTTTAAGAGGGTGTTGATTAGCCAAAAGGATAAAATTGAAGGTCTTCTTGGGGAATTTCGTGCAAAGTAGTTACAAATGTCGCTTGCTCAAAGGGAAGATAGCCAAAATCAAATTGTTAAACTACTTGATTCTCCATTCCCGTCCATTATTGAACCTATTATTCAACCTCATAAAGGGCGTCGGTGTGGTTCAAAAATACGAAAGGTAACTAGTTCTACAAGTCGTGATCCCTCCGCATTTGAGATTGTTGAAAATGGTAGAAAATGTGGAGTTTGTCAAAATGTGGGACACAATAGTCGCACTTGCATAAACAAGGTTACAAATATGCACTTAGATGAAATGATCGATTTGAATTACTTTTGATGAAAATCAAATAAGTTTTCTTATTGTGTATATTGTTATTTCACTTAAAAAAATAAAGTTTATTAAAATAATTGCATTTTGAAACATTTTTTTTTGTGCAGATTTTTGGACTGCATTTTGGGACTTTTGGACAGATTTAGGACTGCTTTTGGACAGATTTTGGACTGCTTTGTGGACAAATTTTGGACTGATTTGTGGACAGATTTTGGGACAATTTATTGGACAGTTTATTGGTATTTTAGAAGGCCGATGTTGATGAATTTGTTTTTGTAAACCTCATTTGGTTGTCAAATATTTGTGCCAATATATAATGTAATAGTTGTTGACATTTTTTGTGGATTTTAGTTATTAAAATTGTAATAACCCTCGCTTATGAGAACGTATTTTATATTAATTACTAAGTATGGTGATTAGATATAAATGTTGGATTATGAATTGAGTATTAATTTAATGGAGAAAAGTTAATATTCAATATGAGTTTGCACATGCCTAGTAACTGTGGGTGAATATTGCCATGTTATGTTTTATTATATCATATGAATCTAATATGATATTTGGCTTAATAATGAGACCGGAACTTAAATTGAATTATAAAATGTCCAAATAATAATTTGGAGGCTGTAGTTGAATCCGGAACGTTCGAGATAGTCAAATAATGTACCATATTGTATTTTGAGGTTTTGGGCATTTTTGACTGATTATGTCTTAAATATGCATTTGCGTATTATTTTATCGCACTATTGGTTAATTATGTGGGACTTTTGTCTTAAGCCACGACTTAGTCTCACTAAGTCTTCTAATTGCCCTAATTTCACTTCTAAGCCTAGAGAGAACTTGAGAGAGGAAGAGAAAGAGGTTGAAGATTGAGAGGGATTCTTGCTCTATACCAAGAAGACTTGCAATTTCTGAATCAAGGCAAGTTTTTACTTGCTATTTATGGTTTAAGATAGATGATTTGTATGATAATGGTGTATTAACCCTAGTTTAATTAGTTTAGGGTTCTCTTTATGTATTTGTGGGTGTTGATCCATTCAAATATGATTGGGATGATGAATGAGGTTTAAGGTGGTCACTAGTAGTATGGATGATCTATTGGTGATGATAAATGAGTTTGGTTTGAGGAAATTTGAGTTGGGGTATAAATTGGAGTCCAAGACTCCATAGCCATTCTTGGCAAAATCGCAGGCCCGAATCGATTCGGCCCGAATCGATTCGGCCCTCTGGGCGAATCGATTCGCTTAGGTCCAGTGCTCAGGTCTTGTGAACCGAACCGATTCGGCTTTGTCCGAATCGATTCGGTAGCTATGCAGAAACCCAGTTTTCCTGGGCGAATCGATTCGGCCCTAGGGGCGAATCGATTCGGCAAATGCAGAATCCCATATCACCTGGCCGAATCGATTCGGTTAGGCCCCGAATCGATTCGGAAACCCTGCATTTTTTCAAATTTTCTTTTTAAATTGTAAACCCTTTCCTTTAGGATTAGTGAGTAGGGGCCTTCTTAAATGAAGTAAACCTAGGACTTTAGAGTATTAGTTGAGTTTGGTCGATACCCTGGACTTGAAAGGGTTCATCTGGGGTTTATTTCAAGGGGAGAATTTAAAGAAATGTTCAGGCATTTCTTTTACGTATTTTTCAATATAAGGTTAGGAGATCTTAAATCCAACTTTGGAGACTTTAGGAGTCAATATGCACTAGATCTTGATTGATGGTTTGGGATAAAGTCCAAAAAGGGACATTTGGGAGAAATGACTTGGGAGTTAAATATTCTTCGAGGTTATTAGGATGATGTGAATTCTATAATCATCATGCATTTGGTAAGATGTAACATGAATAACGTAAATGATAATTTACAAAATCATGTAATGGAGATAAATAAAATGGATGTTACACACCTCTCTAAATACCATCTTAAGGGAAGTCCGTGCGTGAGGTGAAGCCCCCTGGCTAGTGAATGCAGGGCGGATATAGTCCTAGGCAATATGAGCGCTTGTTTGATATTTTTCTGCGATGGGTAGGAGATTATGGGTGTGGTCTTGACTACCCCGCATGCATATGGCCGCTTCCCGATGTTTGCGATAGGATCCCAGGTTGTCTCATGTTAGGCCCTGGAAGATGATGGTTATTTAGGGACGCGCACAGTGGGGAAACCCGAACGGGCGGTCTTAGAATCGTTATATTTATATTTATAACTATTCTATTATCGAATTGGACTCGATGGAAAATAATGCCATAAAGAGCAAATGATATGCCCCAAAGAGCATACTATTGAGATAAGTGCCATAAAGAGCACATGGAAATAAATGCATTCCCGATAAGGAATTTAAAGAAGATGGAATTGAAAAGGATGAAAGATGAAAAAGGCTTATAAGTACTTTTAATTCTTGTATAATTGGATTTCATTTTGAATAATCATTTATCTGTCTTGGTTCTGTATATGATGTTACCATACTAGAATATCATCCATGCTTACCTGTACATTATTGTCATGCATGTCATTTATCTAGTGATAATATCAAACCTGCCCCTGATCGGTTCTTCTTTCTTGTTGTATTTGTACATACTATCCGTTCAGGTGTTCCGCCGCAAGGTCGCCCGTAATGACCTTCCCATCCCTATGTCTTTTGAGGAGCCGTGACACTTTGCGTGTATCACGGGATATTTTGTGTAGACGCCTCCATTATTGTTCTCTAGTTATGATCGGAATGTATTCGGGCTTGTTGCCCAAACTGTTGTAATTTGTGTAATGGATGTATTATGTAACACCTGAGATCTACTGTGTACTGTATAAATTTTATTGACCAATGCTTCATTCGTTCAGTTCCTTATTATTGTTAGTGTATATATGCTTATGGGAGTTTCCACGCTTTTTCTATTATGGGTTGTTGAAAATGTTTTCTTTAAATTTCAAAACTAAAAATTTTGATAACCCGTTTTCTGGAATATGGTGTGGTTATTCCGTATACTTTGTATGTTTACTGTGATGTTGAGAATGATATATATCCATGTTTCCTGTTTCAACGGGGTATAGGGATGGCCACCCTTTATTTCGGATAGCGGGTTGTCACAGATGGTATCAGAGCATCAGGTTCTAGAGTCTTTAGGATCTATGCGGACTTGTCACGTTCTACCGTAGCGTTCTTTGATGTAGAGCCTAATGTTAGGATTTTCTTATTGCTTACGTATGCGATCTTCTGCTAGATAGATTATTTTATATTATATTATAACTCTATTTCTTCTCTATCTCAGATGCCGATAAAGAGAGGACGTCTCGCTAGACGCAATAGAGTTGAGGATGATGTTGGTCCTCCACTGCCTCCACCGGGGAATCTTAGCGCCGCTGATGTGGCAAATATCGTGGCCCAAGCTGTTAATGCAGCGATAACTGCAGTGGCACAACAAATGCCACAAGCTCAAGCTAGAGGACAAGAAGTACTAGTTCCTACGGGACCTTCTCAGTGGGAACGGGTAAGAGAATCTTTCCTAAAGGGTCATCCCCTGGAATTTGAGGGAGGTTCTGACGTTATAAAGGCAAACCAGTGGAAGAAGGATATGCAGCGCCGTCTTAGGATGGTGGAGTGTAGTGAGGAGAAAAATCAAATCCTCGTTACTTTTAAGCTTGTCGGGTCGGCCTTACACTGGTGGGAGTCAACGACGACGCCCGAACAGAGGAATACAATGTCAATCACCTATTTTTGGACTCTGTTTGATGGAAAGTATTTCCCTCCCGCAGTTCAAAGGGAGATGCAGAGGAAACTTCAAGATTTAGTACAAGGGGAGAAATCGGTAGCCGAGTACGAAGAGGAATTTACTCGATTATCAAGTTTTATACCGGATGAAGTGACTCCGGAAGCGAAGAGGATCTCCAAATTTGTAGGAGGGTTGCACTGGCGAATAAAACAACATTTGCTCGAAAATCTATCCTTGGTAACCTTTGGGGATGTGATGAATGCTGCTTTACTTCACTGTCAAGAACATAGATTATTTGTGCAAAACAATAAGAAGGCTGCAGCAATGGGGCAAGTGGTGAGACCTGGAGGAAATGGGAGCGGAGGGGGAACATCTTCTTCGTCTCAATCCTCGGGGAACAAGCAGAAAGAGAGGGATCCTCAGCAAGGGGATTTGTCCAAGCGTCAACGTTTCGGTGGGTTTAATGCTGGTGGCAACAACAATAATAATAGGCCGGGTCAAGGTGGTCAACAACAACAGGGAAGTAGAGGTGGAAATGGAGGTAGGGGCCAGCAAGGCTGAGGTGCGGGGCAATTTCGAAACAATCAAGGTAGGAATCAGGAGAATGCGGCTAATAAATGCTTTCAGTGTGGGGAGTTGGGCCATTATAAAAGGGCGTGTACTCAGTTGGTTGGAGGGAATCTTCCTAAGGCCCCATAACAGCCGTATGTACAGTTTCCGCCCCAGGCGCCTAATCAGATCGCTCCTCCTCAGCAGGGGCAGTTGTAGTATGGGCGGGTTTACCATATTTAGGAGGCTATGCTTCCTCCAGCTCCTCCGGCACCGCCAGCGATCGAGGGTAAGTTTTTCATTCATGGACATATGGGTCGAGTACTATTTGATACGGGTGCTACACACTCCTTTATTTCTAGAAGTTTTTCCCAGACCACAGGTTTGATTAAATCTGCTGAAAGTACTTTCACTAGCGTTGAATCCTCTATGGGCGATGGTTCCTTGATTTTCTTTGTTTGTAAAAACGTAGGGATTGATCTTGGTAACTTGTGTTTTGAAGCTGACTTGCTCGTCCTTGATATGGTCGGGTACGATGTAATATTGGGGATGGATTGGCTAGTGAAATACCGTGCGATAGTAAATTGTTATGGGAAAAGCATAGTTTTTGCAGTTCCGGGACAAGAAATGTTCCTGGTTGTTATACCTTGCATGGAAGGGAGTACGAGTGCTTATTTATATTATGTTGCGGAGGATGCATCTAAGGATGTTTTGATTCCCCTAAATTCTCTCCCAATTGTTAGATATTTTGAAGATGTTTTTCGAGAGATACCGAGATTACCTCCAAGTCGGGAAATAGAGTTTGTAATTGATTTAATGCCGGGAACTCGACCGATTGCTAAAGCTCCTTATCGAATGGCTCCTGTGGAGATGAGGGAGTTGAGAGATCAGATTCAAAAGTTGTTGGAGCAGGGGTTTATTAGGCGTAGTACATCACCATGGGGTGCTCCAGTGTTGTTCGTTAAGAAAAGATACGGTTCTCTCCGGTTATGCGTGGACTATATGGAGTTGAATAAAGTTACCATCCGGAATAAATACCCTTTACCTCGTATCGATGACTTGTTCGATCAACTTCGAGGAGCGATGTACTTCTCTAAAATCGATTTGAGGACGGGGTATCATCAACTGAGGATACGGGAGGAGGACGTGTCCAAGACTGCTTTTCTTACGAGGTACGGATCCTATGAATTTTTGGTCATGCCCTTTGGACTAACCAATGCCCCGGCTGTATTTATGGATCTCATGAATAGAGTTTTTTGGGATTTCCTTGACCAGTTTGTTATTGTGTTCATCGATGACATTTTAGTCTATTCTCGAACGGAGTCTGAACATGCTATGCATTTGAGCTTGGTCTTACAGAGACTACGAGACCATCAATTGTACGCCAAGTTCGAGAAGTGTGGCTTTTGGTTTTCGAAAGTGCAGTTTTTGGGTCATGTGGTGACGTCCCAGGGTGTATCAGTGGATCCAAGCAAGGTAGCTGCGGTGAGAGAGTGGGGTCAACCCACGACACCTACCGAAGTTCGTAGTTTTCTGGGGTTGGCAGGTTATTACCGACGATTCATCAAGGGTTTTTCTAAGATTGCTAGCCCTCTGACCAACTTGACCCGGAAGGGGGTGAGCTTTATTTGGGATGATTCTTGCCAAGATGCATTTGATGAACTTAAAGATAGATTGACATCGGCTCCGGTCCTTGCTTTGCCAAAACTAGGATTGGAATATCTAGTCTTCACTGATGCATCTCTTCAAGGATTGGGAGGTGTACTTCAGCAAGAGCGACGGGCTATCGCTTATGCTTCTCGTAAGTTGAAGCCCCATGAAAGAAACTATTCGGTACATGATCTAGAACTAGCCGCAGTTGTTTTTGCCTTAAAGATATGGAGGCATTATCTCTTGGGAGAGAAGTTTAGTCTTTTCACGGACCACAAATCGTTGCAATATTTGTTTTCACAGAGGGACTTGAATATGAGACAGCGCCGATGGTTAGAGTTCGTGAAAGATTACCAATTTGATATCCACTATCATCCGGGTAAGGCCAACGTGGTAGCGGACGCCTTGAGTAGGAAGCCTAATGGAGAATTAGCTGAGGTTTGGAAGGATAAATGGAAGGAACTCAGTCAGGAGGATGCAATGGGGAGAGCATTCATGTCGGTAATGACTGTTACTCCTACCATTGTGGCAAGGGTGGTAGAAGCTTAAGGAAAGGATAAGGAGTGTCAAGACCATATTCGCCGATTGCTATCCGAGGGAGCAGAGTCCTACTCGATTGGTTCCGAGGGTGGGTTGCGCTTCCATGGAAGACTCATCATTCCAGAGGAAGGAGATTTGAGGCGGGCAGTGATGGATGAATCTCATGGGTCTAGATTTACGGTTCATCCTGGTGGGGATAAAATGTATCAGGATATGCGCCGTCAGTACTGGTGGTCGGGTATGAAGAGGGATATTTCAAAATTTGTGTCCCAATGCGCTACTTGTCAACTGGTCAAGATCGATCATCAGAAACCGACCGATTTGTTGCAACCGCTAGAGATCCCCGTGTGGAAATGGGAAAGTATATCGATGGATTTTATCACGGGCTTGCCGAGATCCCAAAGAGGGTGTGATTCTATATGGGTAATTGTCGACCGATTGAAAAAGTCGGCACCTTTCCTACCTGTGCAGACGGATTATGACGCCGCTCGATATGCTCGCTTATTCATCGAGGAAGTGGTGAGACTCCATGGGGTGCCCTTGAATATAGTTTCCGATAGAGACAAAATTTTCGTTTCCCACTTTTGGAGGAGTTTCCAAGAAGCGATGGGGACCGAATTGAGGTTAAGCACGTCATACCATCCTCAAACAGACGGCCAAACTGAAAGGGTAAATCAAATGTTGGAGGATATGCTTCGCATGTATATGCTTGACTTCAAAGGTGGTTGGGAGAAATATCTCCCATTGGTTGAGTTTGCCTATAACAACTCTTACCAATTTACAATTGGAATGGCACCTTACGACGCTTTGTATGGAAGGCCGTGTAGATCACCCGCTTGTTGGTTGGAGGTGGGTGATAATAAATTCCTTGGGCCTGAAATGATCCAAGATACTTCCTCAAAGATTGAGTTGATTCGAAATCGCATTTGGATAGCCCAAGATCGTCAAAAGAGCTATGCCGATGCGGGTCGTCGACACATGGAACTGGAGGTTGGGGACCAAGTTTTGGTTAGAGTGTCTCCCATGAAAGGGATAAAGCGTTTCGGTAAAAAGGGGAAACTGGCGCCACGTTTTGTTGGACCATTTCCAGTTATTGCAAAGGTGGGTCCCGTGGCATATCAACTCGCTTTACCATAACCATTATAACAAATTCATGATGTGTTCCATGTTTCCTCCCTAAAGAAATATAGAAGGTGTGAAGGTGCGCTATGGCACATTCCTTTCGAGGATATTGATTTGCAACCCGATGTTTCATATGAAGAACGACCGGTTGTAATATTAGAGTATGGGGAGCGTAGATTGAGATCTCGTGTTTTGCCTTTGGTGCGGGTTCAATGGAGTCACCATAACGCCAAAGAATCAACGTGGGAGCGTGAGAATGACATGCGGGAGAAGTATTCACATCTCTTCTCATAAGGTACGCTTGAATTTTGGGGACAAAATTCCCTCATAAGGGGGGGGGAGTATGTAATAACCCTCGCTTATGAGAACGTATTTTATATTAATTACTAAGTATGGTGATTAGATATAAATGTTGGATTATGAATTGAGTATTAATTTAATGGAGAAAAGTTAATATTCACTATGAGTTTGCACATGCCTAGTAACTGTGGGTGAATATTGCCATGTTATATTTTATTATATCATATGAATCTAATATGATATTTGGCTTAATAATGAGACCGGAACTTAAATTGAATTATAAAATGTCCAAATAATAATTTGGAGGCTGTAGTTGAATCCGGAATGTTCGAGATAGTCAAATAATGTACCATATTGTATTTTGAGGTTTTGGGCATTTTTGACTGATTATGTCTTAAATATGCATTTGCGTATTATTTTATTGCACTATTGGTTAATTAAGTGGGACTTTTGTCTTAAGCCACAACTTAGTCTCACTAAGTCTTCTAATTGCCCTAATTTCACATCTAAGCCTAGAGAGAACTTGAGAGAGGAAGAGAAAGAGGTTGAAGATTGAGAGGGATTCTTGCTCTATACCAAGAAGACCTGCAATTTCTGAATCAAGGCAAGTTTCTACTTGCTATTTATGGTTTAAGATAGATGATTTGTATGATAATGGTGTATTAACCCTAGTTTAATTAGTTTAGGGTTCTCTTTATGTATTTGTGGGTGTTGATCCATTCAAATATGATTGGGATGATGAATGAGGTTTAAGGTGGTCACTAGTAGTATGGATGATCTATTGGTGATGATAAATGAGTTTGGTTTGAGGAAATTTGAGTTGGGGTAGAAATTGGAGTCCAAGACTCCATAGCCATTCTTGGCAAAATTGCAGGCCCGAATAGATTCGGCCCTCTGGGCGAATCGATTCGCTTAGGTCCAGTGCTCAGGTCTTGTGAACCGAACCGATTCGGCTTTGTCCGAATCGATTCGGCAGCTATGCAAAAACCCAGTTTTCCTGGGCGAATTGATTCGGCCCTAGGGGCGAATCGATTCGGCAAATGCAGAATCCCATATCTCCTGGACGAATCGATTCGGTTAGGCCCCGAATCGATTCGGAAACCCTGCATTTTTTCAAATTTTCTTTTTAAATTGTAAACCCTTTCCTTTAGGATTAGTGAGTAGGGGCCTTCTTAAATGAAGTAAACCTAGGACTTTAGAGTATTAGTTGAGTTTGGTCGATACCCTAGACTTGAAGGGGTTCATCTGGGGTTTATTTCAAGGGGAGAATTTAAAGAAATGTTCAGGCATTTCTTTTACGTATTTTTCTATATAAGGTTAGGAGATCTTAAATCCAACTTTGGAGACTTTAGGAGTCAATGTGCACTAGATCTTGATTGATGGTTTGGGATAAAGTCCAAAAAGGGACATTTGGGAGAAATGACTTGGGAGTTAAATATTCTTCGAGGTTATTAGGATGATGTGAATTCTATAATCATCATGCATTTGGTAAGATGTAACATGAATAACGTAAATGATAATTTACAAAATCATGTAATGGAGATAAATAAAATGGATGTTACACACCTCTCTAAATACCATCTTAAGGGAAGTCCGTTCGTGAGGTGAAGCCCCCTGGCTAGTGAATGCAGGGCGGATATAGTCCTAGGCCATATGAGCGTTTGTTTAATATTTTTCTGCGATGGGTAGGAGATTCTGGGTGTGGTCTTGACTACCCCGCAGGCATATGGCCGCTTCCCGGTGTTTGCGATAGGATCCCAGGTTGTCTCATGTTAGGCCCTGGAAGATGATGGTTATTTAGGGACGCGCACAGTGGGGAAACCCGGACGGGCGGTCTTAGAATCGTTATATTTATATTTATAACTATTCTATTATCGAGTTGGACTCGATGGAAAATAATTCCATAAAGAGCAAAGGATATGCCCCAAAGAGCATACTATTGAGATAAGTGCCATAAAGAGCACATGGAAATAAATGCATTCCTGATAAGGAATTTAAAGAAGATGGAATTGAAAAGGATGAAAGATGAAAAAGGCTTATAAGTACTTTTAATTCTTGTATAATTGGATTTCATTTTGAATAATCATTTATCTGTCTTGGTTCTGTATATGATGTTACCATGCTAGAATATCATCCATGCTTACCTGTACATTATTGTCATGCATGTCATTTATCTAGTGATAATATCAAACCGACCCCTGACCGGTTCTTCTTTCTTGTTGTATTTGTACATACTATCCGTTCAGGTGTTCCGCCGCAAGGTCGCCCGTAATGACCTTCCCATCCCTATGTCTTTTGAGGAGCCGTGACACTTTGCGTGTATCACGGGATATTTTGTGTAGACGCCTCCATTATTGTTCTCTAGTTATGATCGGAATGTATTCGGGCTTGTTGCCCAAACTGTTGTAATTTGTGTAATGGATGTATTATGTAACACCTGAGATCTACTGTGTACTGTATAAATTTTATTGACCAATGCTTCATTCGGTCAGTTCCTTATTATTGTTAGTGTATATATGCTTATGGGAGTTTCCACGCTTTTTCTATTATGGGTTGTTGAAAATGTTTTCTTTAAATTTCAAAACTAAAAATTTTGATAACCCGTTTTCTGGAATATGGTGTGGTTATTCCGTATACTTTGTATGTTTACTGTGATGCTGAGAATGATATCTATCCATGTTTCCTGTTTCATCGGGGTATAGGGCTGGCCACCCTTTATTTCGGATAGCGGGTTGTCACAAATATATAATGTAAAGCTTTGAGTTGTAAACAACAAATGTTGACACTTTAGTAAGTTGACACTCTTTGTGCCAAAGCTTTGAGTTGTTTGTGAGTTGTTTGTTGACAGTGTAGTTAGAGACCATTTTTGTGCCAATATAATGACGGTGTGTTTTGATGGAAAAAAAAAGTCATTGTGAATTGTAAGGGTAATAGAGTAATTGTGTAAATTTTTGAAGTGTTTAAAGAATTGTATGGAGTGCCAATAGACACACCCTTAAATACATCTCTTCATCTTCATTTTTCGATAGAGAAATATAATATAGAGTGAGAAAAAAAAAGTCATTTCTCTATCTTAGAGGGAGAGAACAAAATATACAGAGAGAGGAAGAAAATGTCTGACATATATATACGTTCTTCTTCGTATTTCTCACCATGCACACCTTTGTTCTTTCTTGTTCATACGATTTGAGGGTTTTGGTTTTTAGATCCAGTTTTAAGGGTGAAACGCAAACAGTGTAGAGATTATTTCGAAGTTGGAGGATTGGATCAGCATGCTTGCATGTCCCGTTTCTAGTTTGATTCATTTATTTGGCGTTTATTTGTGAATAAGGCTTGGTATATGTTTAGTTGGTTAGATCTAAGTTAAACAATCTCTATTTTTGCTTGATCTTCATTTTTTGGTGTATATCTGGTTTAATACTCTATACGCAAATTATTTTTGAAGAATATTTTTTCTACAAGATTCTTTGTAGATCTGACTTGTATCGATCTTTTCGCTTCATGGATCTAAGTTAGTATATATACTTATTTTTTGATCCATTTCTTATAACCGGTCTACACTTGTCTGGGTTAATTTCTTGTACGATTTGTTAGTACTGATTTACACCTGTTTAGATCCATTTTGGTACCATTAAAATTTCTTTTGGATCGTTTTAATTCGTGTAACTGTTGCTGACTGATTTGGTTTGTGTAGATCTCCTTTCTAGTAGTTAACTTTAGCGTTAACTAGGGATTGGTGTATTGCTGAACAAACTTGTTTAAGAACGTGTCAAGTTTTCCTGGACTGAATATTGTGAATAAGACCTTTGATGTTTAAACTAAACACTGGTATATTAATAGCTGAATTGAACAAGATCTATTTCAAACTTGAATAACATTTTGATATTTTGAAAACCAACCTAGTTTGATTGATGTATCTTTACTATTCGGTTTCTTGAAAAATTATTTTTAATCTTATTGATATTTATAACCATTCCAAGACAGTATATTCAATCCTTTTGGATTTATTTTGTAATTTGATTTGAGTTGATTATTTGTGACATAGCCTTGATTGTGTTTGGGATAATAAAACCTTAGATTATTTATCAATAAGGGTTTTTCTATTGGCTGTGTTGTACTCATTCTTTGAGTATATTCTTTGTGATTTATTTTTCTATTTTTAAGTCTAAGCTGTTTTAGACTTAACTCTCTTGAAAAAGAAAATTTGAACAAAAAAATACTTACCGCCTCTATACTGGGGAGTAGGTTGTAGAGTGTTCAAAACATTCATATTTCACAAACATAATACACCATTTCACGATTTAGAAAGTTGTGAAACACTTCCGTCAAAAAGTTTGAACTTTTTAAAACTATAAACAAAAGTGTCTAGGCTTGTTGTTGCATGAGCATTTGGTCTATAGCATAAAGTACGTGTGAGTTCATCTAGCATTAAACACTTGATACTCACATAAATCACTAGATAAATTAGGATAGTACCTAGTGGTTCTGAGATATATCCAAGAGGGAACTATAAAGATGGTGAAGGGAACTAGTAGGAAAGTGAGGACTGCTCAAGAACTAACAAACAACTGAAGAGGTATCACCATTTAGGATTATTTCTTTTGAGTCAATTTCTATACTTGTATAACTCATTTTATTTTTTTTATTAGTGGACTTTAGGTTGACCGTAGAGGGTCCGTAGATGTTTCTCCCAAGGAAAGGGATTTTTACCACGTAAAAAGATCAACGTGTCATTTAGTTACTGCTTTTAATATCCTGCTAGTTATGACACTCATCATATCTGGAAACTGCTAGGATTGCTAACTAGAAACTCACTTAAATAATCTGTATAATAATCTTGCAATTTAGCTTAGGTTAAATAAAATATTAGTGGACTTAATTTGGTTTATATTTAAATACTGAACGATTTAAGTTCAAAAGTTTAAACTGGTTCCCCTCCTGTCATATTGAATAAAATTCAATAAATAAAGTTACTCCACTGCAAAGTATTTCCACGCTAACTCTCAATAATAAATGTTGAAAGAAACACAATTTGATAGTTGGGTGGTTGAGTTGGTTTACTTTGCTCGCATTTTTATGACTGGGTTTATGGACCCTATTTGGGAAGAGTAGCTGGTATTCTTGTGATGGGATCTCAACCATTGGTATGGCTGACTGTATATGATAGGTTATTATATAGCTGCATATTTTTGGAGATTAGCACGACTTGCAGCTAGAGATTTATTTTATTTCATTAGTTTAGTTTCCTTTCCAAACGGGTACTTCAAAAGACAATTTTATTGGGATTTAGTGGGTTATTTGAAACCACCATTTGTTTATTGTTTTCTGTTGGAGAGATTATAATGATGACATTTATTTCTTTTAAGTTTTATGTTATTAGAGTTTTAGCATGGTGATGGATCTTATTGTGGTGGATAATTTAATTATTGTTAGATTATTTTGAATTATATCTCGTGAAAAAGTTTTTAACGTCTTATATTTCATTCACATGTAAAGAACGATATTTCAATTATAATGACTGATATATCTTGGCATCATGGCCTAATCACCCTTTCGAGAGATATGCAGGTTGTTATAGTTGGTATGAGAGAAATGCCTTAGGTATTGAGGGTTATGAGTCCGTTATAGTCTTCCACGTTATCGATCTTTGATTCGTTATATTGATTTGTACTCTTTAGGATTTGAGTTTAACATTCGTTTGTTCCTATCTTTTCAGACGACGAGCACTAGGAGAGATGGAGCTAGGAAAGAGGTTCAATTTTTGGTTCCTTGGGTCATGTTAGGTAGGGGAACTTTCTTTTGGGATCCGACGAGTTAACGATTATTATAAGTGAGGCCACAATTGCAGGTATTGAGCTAGGTAGGCAAAGATGGGCAACCCAAGGGGAGAAGTAGTATGTTGTTCCCACATTAGCATAAGATATGGCGATGACCAACTTTAACAAGAGCAATCATTCCACTTTTGTCGGGGTATCTGACCCAATCGTTGCTCACTAGTGGAGACGTGATATGGAGAGGCACTTGAGGAAAGTGGAGTGCACAAATGTGCAAAAGTAGATGTTATCTACTTTTAGGTTAACATGGGATTCTTTATAATGGTGGAAGAGTGTGACTACATTTGAGGATAGGGATAGATTGTGAACTATGGTGACTTTATGGTCAAATTTAATGCTAAATATTTTTCTTTTTCTATTGATAGAACGAAGAAGAGTTTTTTTCTTAATTTAGAGCAGGGTTCGAGGATTGTTATTGAGTATGAGGAAGAGTTCACCAATTTATCTATGTTTGCATTCGAGGAGGTAAACATTGAGGATAAAAATAAAGATTTTTTTATTAATGAAGAACACAAGGGTCAAAATGACCGGCCAAATAAGAAGCCTCGAGTGGGGTAAGATAGTAGGCCCTTCAGCAGGGTAATAGAGTCCCACAATTTCCATAGGACAGGGATAAGGACATTAGGGAGAGGTGTGATGGGTAGGCAGTTTGAACCTTTTAGAGGAGCTTGTTATTCTTGTGGAGAGATAGGGAATTGGGCTACGAGATGTCCGAAGACTATGGGCCAGTAGGTCCAAGGACTTCCAATACTAGGAGCAGTAAGGGATTCTTCATATATGAGCCTATAGTGATGGTACGAATTATGATTCTATAATTATACTTGATCTAATTCCGATGATGGAATTCCTATATAATGGGGGAAGACTGCAATACCCTTTATTTTTTAGAACCAAATTTAGTTAATTAAATGAATGAATTAATTAAAATGAATAATGGAAGTGAAATTTGAATGAAATAAGGAATGATTAAATTTAAATAAATTTGGTGACTATGGCTAATTAAATGTTTAATTTTAGCATTTAATTAATTACTTGGTAATCCGGGGTTATAGTGGAAACTCTAGGGGAAATTGAATATTGGGGAAAGTACACTTAGGTCCCTCGTAAACAATTTTTAAATACTAATTTTAGTGTTTAAAAATTGTTTTCGAGGGACCTCATTGTAAATTTCCATTGAATATTTTTATACTTGGACTCCCAGCTAAGACTTTTACGTGTGGTATTATTTAGTTGGTTTAGAGTTACGTTGAAGTTGGGATTTTAATAATTTAAAATCAAATTATATTTCTTAACATTGTCACACCCCGAATCACGATAGATAATTGTCTTAAAAAAAATCTTTAAGTTTTTTGTCATCTTTTCTTACTAAAAAAAGGGAGAGTACCCTTTGTTGTGTATACTTTTCTCAACCTATTTTTTTTTCAAAACACATGATCAACATTTATATAATCAATATCACCAGGACTCAAAGTGTGACGTCCATTAGTTGCCAGCTAACCTAGCATTTACAAGCATATACAAACATATATATGAAATTACATCCCAACAATTTTCTGCACTATAAATAATACTTAAAAGTCTCTCACGTCCAACTAAGCACTAATATACTAATATGTATACCACAAGCGTTAGAAAGGGTCGTGGTGTCTATTCCACTATTTAGTCGTAATCCAGTTAGACTATAATCTTTTCCTATACCCGAAAATAATTATGTGTAACAAACATCATGAGCAACGTGACCCAATGAGAAAATCTCTCCACGCCAAATAAGACTTTAAATTTTGCATAAAACATAAATTTTATACAGATCTTCCTTTATATAAGTCCCATTCACATAAAATAAAATACTCCCATATCAAGATCCACTTCCTTTGGTTATCTTTTCTCAAGTCTCAAAATTTCCAAATATAAATAAATACATGCTCATAGTAATATACATAAGCTCTCCAATCATATGTTACCCGACAAACACACTGTAACACCCCGTCATTTTAAGTAATTATATTTTATCATTTAAATTATACGTGTGCACGTAATTTAAATAAATTGAGAAATAACGAGAATTTTAATTAATATTAGTTAGTGAGATAAGAATTAATATCTATGTGAATATATATTTACTAGTGTGATAAAGTGAAAAAATCATGTCAAACAGTATTATGTTGTATGTGGGTAAAAGAGACGGGATTTGACTGTATCTCAACCAGGATGCACGTGTGGGGCCGTGTTAGGTTGAGGTGGAAAATTTATAATTGGTGACTCGTATGATGATTTCGAGTGCACGAATGATCCATAACGGGCCGGAATAGTCAAAATTAAGTACCCGGGGATCGTAATTGAGTTCCGGGAGTTTTTTAGACTAGTCAGGACATGCATAGGGGTAATACGGGTCATTTTACATTTGACTTGTAACCTAATTTTGGGTGAGAGGTTATATAATGAGATGAGGGATGGTATGGGGATGCCATATTATTATTATTCTAAAGGATTAAGAGTGAGATAAGATAGAAAAGAGAAGGGATAAAGCTAAGAAGCTCAAGAGAAGACTAATTGGGAGGATTTTTGGGGACATTCCTAGGCCTAATTCATCATACACGAATGATTAAGACTCTACTATCATTTTAAGGCAAGTGGTTAAAATTGCTTAGTAATATATGTAGTTATTTCAATTCATATTATAGTTGGTGAGATAAATATGATTTTGGGTGGGATTTTTAAGTTAAAATGGGTTTTTGGGACATGATTTCACGAAATTTGAATGATGATTGTACTATATGAAATCTGAGAACTGAACCCACATAAGAAGATATGATTTTGAAGGAAATCATTGAGAATTGGTAGATTATTGTGATTAAATTAGGAAATCGTACAATTCTTGATTAGAACACTAAATCTTTTGAATTTGATTATGTGTAGATGAATTTAAATGTGAGAACATATTTAGGATTGTTGGAAATGAAAGATTTGGGTCAAATTGGATTTGCATATTGAGTTGAGTGATGATAAAATATAAAATCCTATGTTGGTAACATGAACATTGCCACTACCCAGAAACGAATTGATTCAGGCCTCATGATCGAATCAATTAAGCAGTGAATCGATTCGGGCCAAGAAGCTGAATCAATTCGGATCTGCTGTGAGGAATAGTGTTGGTTGTTTAAAATTTTTGAGAACCGTTTGGAGTTTTGATGAACAATGAGGGTCCGTGAGTAAATATTAGGATTTTTGGGATTTATATCGGTTATTATTATACATGGAGATATTCATGAGAAATTCGGGGGAGAAATTAAGGGTGTTTAGGACGAACGACACTCGAAAAATAACGTAATAGACTCGGGTAGAAAATTCGGTCAGACTTGGGATACAGGCTGGTTATGAATGGCTTAGTGTCCAGATTTGTATTATATTGGTGAATTAATTAATTAAGGGATTATTTAAATATTCGAGAGTTGGGATTAGACTCAAAGAATATAGGTTAGTGCCACGAGTGACATGCATGGTTAGTCGGGTTTATGTGTGTGTGTGTGTGTCTCTCTCTCTCTCTCTCTCTCGCTATATATATATATATATATATATATATATATATATATATATACGGGTATAAAGATAGTATATATGTGTACGATGATATCCGTGTTTTTATTTTATGTGAAACATACCTATTCTAGGGGATGCTATTGGTGGAGGTTGCGCGTAGTGGGCGGTCTACCTTGGCGAATCCCAATAGGTGTAGTATCGGTTTCCCCACGTCATAGGTCTATCGCACGACCATCCTATGTGAGTTTGGAGTCCAGTGGGGTAATGTGGTATGGTATGACCCACGGACTTAGGTCTATCGCACGACCATCCTATTTACGCTTTGGGTTCGGCGGCGCGATTCCAACCCGGTAGCCCAGGTTGAGGTATATATCCCTAGAGATTTATAGCATGTTAGAGATTTTCTTACAGAGAGGTAATGCTCGGAGGGATTGCGGTTATACATATATAGTGAGCAATATATATATATATATATATATATATATATATATATATATATATATATATATATATATATATATATATATATGTATGTATACTTGATGTAATATATAAATAGGTATATAAGTGTGCATAAATTATATGCGGGTATATGACACTAAGATGTGTATATTGAATTAATAACTAGAGTAAAGTTCTCTGAAATGTATTGATAAATTATAATTGAGAATTATAATTATAACATGGATGTGAAAACTAATTTAGAATATTACCCTTTATTTTAAAATTATCAACTTCATATATCTAAACCATATAAAATGTCCAATGGCCATTTATATTTAATTTTAAATGTTTCATTCATTTCCTCAAGTCAGGAATGGCGGGACCTCGGAAGGCCTTATTACTAGATTAGGGGAGAGGTACGAGAAAAGGAAGACGGATAGAGATTCTTTGGTAGTAGAAGAGGAATGACTCTATTTCGATTTATGCCCACTTTTCTTATTGATTCCAGGGGCTAGGCCTTCTGTTCTTGAAGTCTATCCGAAGCGAAGACGCACTTGTGAAGGAATGGAGTTCGGGGATCCCCTTCAAGGTCACAAAGAGGAAGGGAAAAGCTCGGGACAAAGATAGAATCAGTGAATGCCCGGTAAAGCAAACAGTAGGGACTAGGTTCAATGAACTATTGATTTGAAAACGAAAAACTCCAACTACAACTAGGTTGGGGCTTCGAAGATCCAGAATGCAAAAAAGTCTTTAGGCGGCCGGGCTTAGGGTGTGACGAGAAGGAAACCAAAATAAATTGTTTTCAAATACGTATTATCAAAATCTTATATATTATTCATAAATAAACCCTCAAAATAACATAATATTGCATTCTCCCCCTACAAAAGGAATTTCGTCCTCGAAATTCACACTGAATTTTCTTCCATTAACTTCCAATAGAAATTTTGATATCACCCAAATAAGAGACGACACAAATAAAATCTCTCTCATCGAAAAAAATGAACCAATAACCCCAAGGCCGAGAATACGAACAATCTATGCTCTGATACAACTTGAAAACACCCCAGGAGGTGTTACTGAAAAATATTGATAAATTAGAGAATTTTTATATAATAAAATACCATTTAGATTGAGAAAAAAATTTGCGAAAGCAAAAATACATAAACTAAATGAATAGAATGTCTCAATTTTATTAAATCTCAAATGTCCTTTGACAAAAAAAATTACAGTAAAAAAAGAGACACATTTATATTTTGAAAATAAGTATCCAAAGTCTCTAACGATAATCCCAATCCCAATGATGTCATAAATATCATCTCGCATCAAACCTTAAATACAAAAAACTATGAGGGGTGAGCGAGAAATTGAGTAGCTCCTATAAAAGCTTAAAGTGTAACTACACATACTCGTGTGTGCGTGCATCATATACAAGGGTGTATGAAATATGAACACTCAAACTAAAATCCCAATAATATAATCATAATCTAGGATCTCATCACGAACACTAAACAACCCAAGACCCCATATCAAAATTCTCACCGCACTTCCTACAATACGGTATGGACTACCGTGTACTATCCTATGAATTATCCTCAGAACAATCAAATGCCCCCCCCCTCAAATAAATAACATAACTCGATCACACGACTTATCATAACATGGAATCACCACCATAAAATCTTGGCATCACCACGTTAATAACACTTGCCAACCAGGGTCCATGGTGTAGCCTTAAGATAATAAACAAAATTGTAGCCGACAGCTAGAGTTGTCAACGGGTCGTGTTAACGGGTTAATGGGTGAAAACACCCTTAACCTGTACACGACCCGTTAAGACTAACGGGTCAAATTACAATACCCAAAAACGACCCGTTAATATTAACGGGTACACGACCCGAACCGTTAACACCCGTTAATATTAACGGGTCTAAACGGGTAACCGGTTGGGTGACCCGTTATTACCCATTAATACCCGTTAGTACCCGTTAATACCCGTTAGTACCCGTTAGCACCCGTTAATACCCGTTAATACCCGTTAGTACCCGTGTAATATTGGTTCGGGTCATACGACCCAATAAAACCCGGTACCACTAACGGGTGATAATGGGTATAAACGGGTTTAATCGTGTAAGAGTACAAACCCAAACACGACCCGTTATGATAACGGTTCTACCGTGTTGACCCGTTAATGACCCAAACCCGATAAGACTAAACCCATTAACTTATAATTTCGTGTCGTGTCGTGTCGTGTTATCTTGTCGTGCCTTATTTTGCCAGGTCTACCGACAGTACACCCCGTCCAACGGGTGATTTTACTAAGGAATGCCTATATATTCTCCAATAATAATCATCATAGTATAATTCTCACCATTAATATAAATTTTAGATTCAATTTCCATAAATCAAGTGCACATGTATTCTACCCAAAATCTATAACCCAACATGCTCGTAAAATCAACTAGTTGCGTTACCCCAAACTACACGGCATGAAAATAACACATACAAAATGGTTACAATAATGAATATAGCATACAAGCATATAATACATATAAATGCAACATATATAAAGGATATAACTACACAATCAAGTTTGAATAGGTCTAGCACACTAAATTAACCACAACTACATTAAGAAAGTCAAAATCCACAATTGTGGGTCTGTTTTGAAAATCCAAAAAAAAATAGATCTAAACATTATCTGAACTGCTAATTCGACTTCAAATTTGGATTCTTCATAAAAAATTGAGTCAGGCATATGTTTTGAGTTTTTCTCAAATCTAATCTGAAAGCACTAAAAAAGAAGATCTAAGACACTCCAAAGTGACTCTTGTCATTCATCTCATTTTTTCCTCTTTAAATTTCATTTTTTACCACTCTATTTACTCTTCTCACACTGAAAACCAACCCTAACATTCCTTATATACCCCGTCTCTAGAATCCTAGCTTGGGTTCCGGGGAATTTTTTGACTAGTCGGGACCCACATAGGGGTATAAGAGTCATCTTATATTTGATTTATAACCTAATTTCGGGTTAGAGATTATAAAATGAGATAAGGTATGATAGGAGGGAACCATGTTTTTATTCTAAAGGTCTAAGAGTGAGATAAGAGAGAAAAAAAAGGAGAAATCCAAGGTGCTCAAGACAAGGCTAATTGGGAGGATTTGGGTGACATTCCTAGGCTTGATTCATCATAAAAGAAGGATTCAGACTCTACCATCATTTTTAAGCAAGTGGTTAAAGTTGCTTAGTAATATATGTAGGTATTTCAATTCATACTATAGTTGGTGAAACAAATATAATTTTGGGAGAGATTCATATGTTAAAATGGGTTATTGGGGAGATGATTTCATGAAATTTGAATGATGATTATACTATGAAGTTGCAAGGTTATATAAATTTAAATTATTTAGTAGAATACACACACCACACCATTATAAAATTAGGCAAAGATACAAATATTCCAATTTTAATATACTATGCAAATTTCTGAGTGAGTAAGAACAATTAACAAGTAGGTTGTGGCAATTTTTAATTAAAACAGGAGATATAAGTTAAGCCAAATTTTATCCTTTTAGCCTACACATACATCTAGGTGATTATGCGATATGAAATAAGAGATCACAACAACAACACACCAATGTAAGAGGAAAACCCAAATGGGAAAAACCTCGAACGGCTGGGCCTAGACAAATCCATTACAAATAAAGGTTTTACAAAGGGACTCAAAAGACTTACAGACTTGACTCACTAAGACTTGCTGATGCCGTCTCCTCTACCTCTGTTTATAGTATACGAAGGTCCAACACATTTAACAACACTAATCGTGTCTCGATATCAAATCCAAATAACCATCTCCAATAAACTAGGACGCATAAATCCACCGCATATGTCCATGATGAATTTAAGGTGGAAAGTACGGGGTTTTGGATCTTCAATGTGTTCACTCAAAAACAAAATGTGTTGGAGAGAGTTTTTCTTAAAAAGGATAATAAGAAAAAAGAAATGTACTTTTCGAAGTGAAAGTCCTCTTTCAAACACTGTATTTTCGTCCACTATATGGATCTGAGAAAAGTAGTGGACCAAAACAGTTACCAAAATAAACTGCTAGAAATTAAAAAAATTTCATAACTGACGAAACTCGTTCAAACGACTATGTTCGAACGAGTTTACTAACCATAATTTAAGGAATTATAAGGCAAGTCATTAGAAGTCTCGTTAGAACATGTTCGTTCGAACAACATATCTAACGAACCTTCTAACGAAAATTCTGGGAAAATAAGCCAGGTTCGTTAGAGGCAGGTTGTTTGAACGACCTAGGCTAACTTCGAACGAAAATGTCAATTTTAAAAAAAATTGATTTAAAATGAATTAGAAAAATTTCCATAGCTATTTTCAATAGATTAAAATTAACTCCAACGCATAATATTGAATTTGGGTCATATACCTTTTGGGAAAAGAGAATAAGAATGCGATTTGATGAAGCGTGAAAAGCCGGATGCCTAAATCTCCATGGATGTTAGATGTGTGACTTGATATGACCAAAAGAATGTTTTGTCCAACAAAATATAGCCAATACTACAAATGATTCGATTGGAAATTTGTCCTTACATAATAAATGAAATCTGAGAATTGAACCCACATAGGAAGCTATGATTTTGAAGGAAATAATTGAGAATTGGTAAATTATTGTTATTAAATTGGGAAATTATACAATTATAGATTAGAACACTAAATTTTTTGAATTTGATTATGTGTAGGTTAATTTAAATGTGAGAATGAGTAGATTCATAGATAGGATTGTTGGAAAAGGAAAGATTTGGGTCAAATTGGATTTTCATATTGAGTTGAGTGATGAGAAAATATGAAATCTCGTATTGGCAACATGAATAGGGCCTCTACCGAGAATCAGAATTGATTCATCCTTCATGGGAGAATCAATTTGACAATGAATTGATTCGGATCTACTATGAGAAATAGCTTTGTGTTGTTTAAACTTTCAGGGAACCATTTGGAGTTTTGATGGACATTGAGGGTTCGTGAGTATATATTAGGATTTCTGGGAATTATGTAGGTTAGTATTATACCTTGGGATAGTCAGGATACATCTCAGGTGAGAAATTATGGATGTTTAGGACGAACGACACTCGAAAAATAACGTAACGAATTTGGGTAGGAAATTCAGTTAGACTTGGGATACGGTCTAGTTGGGAATGGCTTAGTGTCCAAATCTGTATTATATTGGTGAATTAATTAATTAAGGAATTATTTAAATATTCGGGAGTCAGGATGAGACTGGGGGAATATAGGGTAGTGCTAGGAGTGACATGCATGGTTAGCTGAGTTTATATATATATATATGATGATGATGATGATGATATCTGTGTGCTTGTTATATGTGAAACTATAAAAGTAAATCATTTCAGGGTGGTTCTAAATAAAAATTGCAATACCAATTTTAAATGCGGAAGCTAATTTAAAATAAATTTTATCTTTTTATCCTAACCATTCATCAATGGTGATAAAACATATAAATCAAACAAGCAATCAACAAAGGCCAAGTTTCAGGAAAAAAACACAAAGGGAAAACCCTTTTATTCACTTAGAAATTTACAAGAGAGTCTAGTTATTAACTACTTGATATCCCCCACAAGTATAATGTGTTATTCTTCCAAAATCTCTAATGAACAACAACTATGGTCCCCATAAGAATCACATGACCACAGTCCTCCGTCAGCCTCAACATTTGTCTTCAGCAGCGAATCCCTGTAGGTATCACAAGTCAGTAATGGAGATCCTCTCCACAAAAGGTGTATGCAAAGATACAAAACTTTCTTGGGTTCTAAGCTAATTCATAAGAACAATATTGCAAGATGTTTTATTGTGAACTAAACAAGTGTTTTTCAACGCAAAAAGTGAAGAACTTTTGCAAAAGATATGCAGAAATTTTTATGTCAAAGGTATTAAACGTTCTGAAACACGAAACCAATATTTATACAAAACTTTAGGCGGTGAATGATTCGAACGATTTAAGAAGATTTTTCTAATGACATAGAGATATCATTCGAACGAGACGTTATCTCGTTACTAACGACCTAAATAAAACCAAACTAGTAGCATGACGTTTGATCAAAATCGATCTAAGCTACAAGCAAGGATCTAATGACCTTGAGATGTCGTTTGAATAACACATGGATCTCATCTGAATGACATAAATGAAATTTTTTTATTTTTAAAAATGCCGTCTATAGTAAACACTAAAAAAATATTTTTGAAAAATTAAGTTCCAAACTGATTTTGAAAACAGAAAACATTTTTTCTTTTCGAAATAAAAACCCCTATTCATTTTTTTTATAAAAAGTAAACAGCCCAAACATTATTCTGTAAATTAACTCAAACTCTAAATCATTTAATACCTAATCGAGATGTTAGGAAGTCTTCATTCTTGGAGATGCTTGAGTTCGGTTCGTCTTCTCAGTGCGTGACGATTTGTAACGGGATATGCCAAACTATTCTAAAGCTATGCTATGAACAATCCTAGAAAAATTGTTCTTAGAAATCCCCCCCTTTGGGTATTCCAATAAAAAACAAACAAAATGACCGAACACCAAATTAAAATCAAAACTCTCCTATGAAAAAAATACTAACACCCTTCCCAACCCTAGAACATAATGGCATAAGTCTCTTTGTCTTCAAACTTCACCTTCTTCCCTTTCATTAAACTTTGTCTTCAAATGTGTGTCTTAAATTCCGCTTTTAAATACCTACACACATGAGACAAGAAACATATTCCCTTGTGACGCATTGAGTTTGAAACAAAATAAAGCTCATAAATAAATACTCTCCCCCATAATTCAAACTCATTTTAATCTGCTATCCCCCTTTGTTTTTATGGAAATAAACAAATAGACAAATAAGTGGAAACATAAATATGAAATAAAAAGCATCACGCAGAAGATAACATATCATCACAAAAGATATAAATAAAGCACATATAATGATCATCTCAAAGGCAAACACAACCAACTATTTTTCAAAACTTTTAATTTTTTCAAAAAAATAAATTTCACAAATACAACACAATACTATATATAATATATGCAAAATATATCAAAGTAAATCAGCACACATATATAGGTATAAACAACCACAAAACATGACATAAAACACATAAGATTTGCACACTAGTATAGTATCGATGTGTCCAAACCTGTGGAATGGAATGAATGGGTGTGAACAAGTCACAAAAGAATTATAACCCAAACACTCAAATATGTTCAAGAAGTTCTAATTGGCAGCAAAACTTTATCAAACTAAGATTTAGTATCAATTGACAATTAAAGTTGAACTTATTGAACAAAACAAGTACGATGAACACAAGCCTAGAATATTGATGATTCTAAAAATCAATACCGTCATGACAAAGTAAGCTTAACTAGGATTCATTGTCATTTTGCAAACCCATTGATATTTCCATCAAAACTCCCTCAAAATATAATTCTTTTCTTTTCTTTTAAATGAACACATCAAACGAAACTATTTGGCATATTATTCTTTTTATTGTCTTAATTTTTTCTTGGGCTCTTTTCAAACGGTGGCTTTCACGATTAGTTCATTATACTCTCACAGCACTTTTCTGTGCACAGTCAACATTTTTTCAATAATAACCAAATCCTCACGGGCAACGGTTCTTACATGCACAAATCCTTCATAGTCAAATAAACATGTAGATGATAAGATTGATAGAATAACATCTCACTAAGCTCAAATATACATCATGAAGTCAAAATCCAATAAGCTCGTGCATGTGTGTGTGGAGGCATATACAAAGTCTAATCCATAAAGCAAGTTAATTTCGAAACAACTCCATAAACATAGTTAAGATCAATCTAAGCAGCTAAAGTCATAACCAAATGTCCTAGCCGTATGAAATTACGGAATGAATTGTATTCAAACACACCAATATACCACATCAAATGTGTAAAACTGACATACACAAAGAACTGGAAATCTTTTTGAATTTTTTAAAAAATAAATATTTTTGTATTTTTCCATTATGACCCTATAAAAGAAAAATATAATACAAAAAGTACACATATCATACACTAGCAAACATATATCATGAAGCCCAACTAGCGTATGACAAACAAAATCATGCAAATAATCATCCATAAGATATATCATGTGAATCATCATGTGCAAGCATGTGAGAATGAACCAATCTAACATTTAGCGTCTCCAAAACAGATTTCCTAACCCAAACATGTGTGTACCTAACTCGAGGGGTTATGGGAACTGACATGACACTATTCTTAAACTTCTTAGGACCTCTTCTAAGATAAAAAAATAAAAAGGCCTAAGGTGACCTTTCCTACCACAATGTGAACATGTGTAAATGGGAAGAATGTTACCTACGGTGTGACATTTTCTAACGTCCTTGGTTTTGGTTGACCCTCTAAAATAAACTATGGTTTTGGCTTTAACACTCGAAGCATGAGAATAGGACGAGCCATTACCATCACAGCTCAAACTACTCGAGTCTTTTAAATCATCTTTTAACTTCAAATTTTTTTACTCAAGCAAATAATTTGACTCTTCCAATTTTAGGGACTCCTTCTTCATATTTTCAATCATACCTAGAAGGTTATCTCACTCTCCCTCAATAAAAGCAAATGTGTCCCTAAGAGTCTTCTCACGTTCCTTAAAATCAGTTATCAAAACACTATCCTTTTTGGCACAAACACAAACCCTAGAATTTTTCAAGTCCTCTAATTATTTTTCTAAAACAGTGAATCTATCATCGCTCTCCTTCTTGGCCACTTTTAAAAATTTAAAGTCATCATATAAAGAACCAAACTTCTCACGAACGATATCTCTTTGATTTTGACCAATTTGCAAAAGTTTCAAAACATTTTTGAAATGATTTGCAAGAAATTCAATTCTTTCGGCGAGATTCAAATTCAAATGAGACTTAATCAAGAGAAAAAAAAATCAAGCACAAGAGCGATGAATGAACAACCACCCAAAAAGCAGGTAAACAAGATCAAACACAATAACTTAATGCAACCCTCTTTGATACCAATTTGATAAGTTGAGAAGTCAAAAGGTATCAGAGGGAAAAACTTTTTAGAAAAATGAGGATCACTCGATAACTTGGAGCAACTTGATATGATACCAATTTGTAAAAGTAAATAATTTTAGGGTGTTCTAAATAAAAATTGCAATACCAATTTTAAATGTGGAAGATAATTTTAGACATGTTTTTTTTTATCCTAATCATTGATCTATGGTGATAAAACAGATAAATCAAACATGCAATGAACAAAGACCAAGTTTTAGGAAAAAAACCCAAAGAAAAAACCTTTTATTCACTTAGATTTTATAAGAGAGTCGACTTACAAACTAATTAATATCCCCCACAAGTATAATGCATCATTATTCAAAAATATCTAATGAACAACAACTATGATCCTCGCAAGAATCACATGACCGCAGTCCTTCGTCAGCCTCAACCTTCGTCTTCAGTAGTGAATCCCTGCAGGTATCACAAGTTAGCAATGGAGATCCTATCCACAAAAGGTGTATGCAAATATACAAAACTTTCTAGGATTCTAAACTAATTCACAAGAACAATATTTTAGGATGTTTTGTTGTGACTTAAACAAGTGTTTTTCAATACAAAAAGTGAAGAACTTTTGCAAAAGATATGTCGAAAATGTTTTGATAAAAGTCTTAAAAATTCTGATTCACGAAACAAGTATTTATACAAAACTTCATGCGACGTGTCGTTTGAATGATTTAAGCAGGTCGTTTTAATGACATAGAGATTTCGTTCTAACGAGATTTTATCTTGTACTAATGACCTAAACCAAACCAAACCAAACGAGTAGCATGCCGTTTGATCCAAAATCAATCCAAGCTACAAACAAGGATCTAAAGACCGTGAGATTTTATTTGAAAGACATACGGATTTCATTTGAACGACATAAATGAAATTTTTTTATTTTTAAAAACTCCGCCTACAGTAAACACAAAAAACATATTTTTGAAAAATTATGTTCCAAACTGATTTTGAAAACAAAAAAAACATTTTTCCTTTTTGAAATAAAATGCCCTGTTTATTTTTTATAAAAAGTAAACATCCTAAACATTATTCTGTAAATTAATTCAAACTCTAAATCATTTAATACCTCATCGGGATTTCGGGATGTCTTCAAACTTGGAGATGCTTGAGTTCGGTTCGTCTTCTCGGTGCGTGAGGATTTGTAACGGAATACGCCAAACTAGCCTAAAGTTATGCTATGAACAATCCTAGAAAAATTATTCTTACATAAACATACCTACTCCAGGGGATGCAATCAGTGGGGGTTACGCGTAATGGGAAATATACCATGGTAAATCCCAATAGGTGTAGTATCGATTTTCTCAGGTCATAGGTCTATCGCAAGACAACCCTATATGAGTTTAGAGTCCAGTGGGGGTAATGTGGCATGTTTATAACCCATGGACTGATGACTATGAACGCCTCTAGTTTTACATTTACGCTTTGGATTCGGTGGTGAGATTTTATCCTGGTACCCTAGGTTAAGGTATATATCCCTAGAGCCTGAAAACATGCTAGAGATTTGCATCCAGTGAGGTAATGCTCAGTAGATTATAGTTATACATATATAGTGATCGATATATATGTATGTATACTTGATGTGATATGAAAATACGTATATAACTGTGCAAAAATTATATATAGGTATATGACACTAAGGTATGGATACTAAATTAATAACTAGAGTAAAGTTATGTGAAATGTATTGATAAATTATAATTGAGAATTATAATTATAACATAGATGTGAAAGCTAATTGACAATGTTTCCCTTTAATTCAAAATTATCTGCTTTAAATTTAAATGTTTGATTCGATTTCAAACCAAAATAAATTGTTTTCAAATATATATTATCGAAATCTCATATAATATTCATTAATAAGCCCTCAAATTAACGGGGTATTTCATTCTCCCCCTACAAAAGGGATTTCATCCTCGAAATTCACCCAAAATTTTCTTCCATTAAATTCCAAAAGAAATTTCGGCATTACCCAAATAAGGGATGACATAAATAAAATCTCTCTCAGCGAAAAATATAATGAACCAATAACTCCAAGCCTAAGAATACGAATAATCTATTCTCTGATACCACCTTGTAACATCCCGAGAGGTGTTACTAAAAAATATTGATAAATTAGTGAATTTTTATAAAAAAAAAAATACCATTTAGATTGAGTATAAATTTGCGGAAGCATAAATAAATAAATGAGATGAATAAAATGATTCAATTTTATTAAATTTCAAATGTCCTTTGACAAAACAGTTTACAATGAACAAAACGGTACATTTAAATTTTAAAAACAAATATTCAGAGCCTCTAATGATTATCCCAATCCCAACGATGCCATAAATATCATCTCGCATCAAACTTGAAATACAACAAACTAGAGGTGGGGAGTGATGACAAAACTCAGTAGCTCGTATAAATTCTTCAAATGTAACTGCACATACTCATGTATGCATGCATCATATACAAGAGTGTATGGAATATAAATACTCAAACTAAAATTACAATAATATAATCGTAACCTAGGATCTCACCGCGAACACTTCACAACCCAAGACCTCATACCAAAATTCCTGTTGCACTTCCCACAATACGATATAGAGTACTGTGTACTATCCTGTGAATTATCCTTAGAACAATCCAATAGCCTAAAAAATAAATATATTAACTCGATCACACCACCCATCTTAACCTGGCATCACCGCCATTAAATCTTGGGATCACTGCCATAATATCACTTGGCATACTTGCCAACCGGGGTCCATGAACTAGTCTTTAGACAATAAACAAACTCATACCCAATAGCACACCCCGTCCAACGGGTGGTTTGGCTAAGGAATGACTATTCATCCTTTAATCATAGTCATCACAATATAATTCTCCAAATTAAAATAAATTTCAGATTCAAGTCCCATAAATAAAGTGTACATGTATTCTACCTAATTTTTATAACCCAACATGATCTTAAAATCAACAAGTTGCGTTACCCCCAACTATATGGTATGAACATAACATATACTAAATGGGTGAAATAATGAATATAGTATACGAGCATATAATATATATAAATGCAACACATAACATGGATATAACTGTACAGTTAAGGTTGAATAGGTGTAGCACACAAAACTAACTACGGTAAAATGAAACTGCCTCAAGTGAGTCAAAATCCACCATTATATGCATGTTTTGAAAATCTAGAAAAATTATATCTAATCATTATCTGAACTGTTAATTCGACTTCAAATTTGTATTCTACACGAAAAGTTGAGTCAGGTATGTGTTTTGAGTTCTTCTCAAATCTCATCTCAAAGCACTGAAAAAGAAGATAAAAAACACTCAAAAGTGACTCTTTTCATTCATCTAGTTTTTTCCTCTTTAGATTTCATTTTTGGCCTCTCTATTTTGTCTTCTCACACTTAAAATCATCCCTAACATTTCTTATATAGTCCCTCTCTCAAACCCTAGCTTGGGTTCCGAGGGCCTTGTAGGCTAGTCGAGACCTGCATAGGGGTATACAGGTAATTTTATATTTGAGTTATAATCTATTTTCGATTTAGAGGTTATAATATGAGATGAAGGATTATAGGGGGAAACCACATTTCTATTATAAAGGTCTAATATTTAGAGAAGAAAGAAAAGAGAAGGGAAAAATCCAAGGAGCTCAAGAGAAGGCTAATTGGGAGGATTTTTGGGGACATTCCCAAGATTGATTCATCATACAAGAAGGATTCAAACTCTATTATCATTTTAAAGAAAGTGGTTAAAATTTCTCAGTAATATAGGTAGGCATTTCAATTTATATTATACTTGGTGATAGAAATATGATTTTGGGTGGGATTCATATGTTATAATGGATTTTTGGGACATGATTTCATGAAATTTGAATGATGACTATACTATATGAAATCTGAGAATTGAACCCACACAGGAAGATATGATTTTGAAGGAAATAATTGAGAATTGGAAAATTATTGTGATTAAATTGGGAAATCATATAATTCTTGATTATAACACTAAATCATGTGAATTTGATTATGTATAGATGAAATTAAATGTGAAAATGAGTAGAATCATATTTAGGATGGGTGGAAAATGAAAGATTTGGGTCAAATTGGATTTGCATATTGAGTCGAGTGATGAGAAAATATGAAATTCCCTATTTGGTAACATGAACAGGGCCTCTACCCAAAATCCAATCGATTCGGCCCTTATAGGAGACTTGAGCCTGTAGCAAATCGATTCGGGCCTAAAGGCCGAATCGATTCGGATCTGCTGTGAGAAATATATTTGGGTTGTTTAAACTCTCTAGGAGTCGTTTGGAGTTTTGATGAACATTGAGGGTCCATGATTTTTGGGAATTATGTAGGTTATTATTATACCTTGGGATAGTCGGAATAAATTCGGGGTAAGAAATTAAGGGTGTTTAGGTCGAACGACACTTGAAAAATAACGTAACGAATTTGGGCAGTAAATTCGGTTAGACTTGGGATACGGGATGGTTGGGAATGACTTAGTGTCCAGATTTGTATTATATTGATGAATTAATTAATTAAGGGATGATTTAAATATTCGAGAGTCAGAATTAGACCCAGGAAATATAGGATAGTGCTACGAGTGACATATATTGTTAGCCGAGTATATGTGTGTGTGTGTATATATATATGTATGATGATATATGTGTGTTTATTATATGTGAAACATACCTACTTTAGAGGATGCTATCGATGGAGATTGGTCAGAGTGGGCGGTCTACCCTGGCGAATCCTAGCAGGTGTAGTATCGATTTCCCCAGGTCATTGGTTTATCACACGACCACCCTATGTGAGTGGAGTCTAGTGGGGTAATGTTGTATGGTTATGACCCACGAACTTAGAACTATGACCACCTCCGATTTTAAATTTACGCTTTGGGTTCAGTGGCGCGATTCCGACTAGTAGCCTAGGTTGAGATATATATCCCTATAGCCTGATGGCATGCTAAAGATTTTCATCCATCGAGGTAATGTTAAAAGGGACTGCGGTTATACATATATAGTGAGCAATATATGTATGTATACTTGATGTGATATGAAAATACGTATATAGGTGTGCATAAATTATATATAGATATGAAAATAAGGTGTGGATATTGAATCAATAACTAGAGTAAAATGATGTGAAATGTATTGATAAATTATAATTGAGAATTATAATTATAATATGGATGTGATAGCTATTAAGGAATTTAAAGTGAATATATATATATATATATATATATATATATATATATATATATATATATATATATATATATATATATATATATATATATATGTGTGTGTGTGTGTGTGTGTGTGTGTGTGTGTGTGTGTGGCACATGGTAGTTTATGGGACTAAGAGTTACATTGAGGCTAGTTAGGCGGGATAACATAACTAGGGTGTTTAAAATATACGTGTTAGGTGCACACTATAGTTGAGGGGTGAGGGGTATCTTATGGGAGTACGATGCGAGTTTAAATATGGAAGAGTGCATTACATATATATTATTGCATTCTTATCACTTGAAAAATATTTTCAAAAGGACTTGGGCTATGATTCGTATCAAAATATTTTCAAAACTTTTAGGTGTCAAGCCATAGAGACACCATGCATGACTATTTTTTCTCAGTCATCGGAGCTGCAACAAATGTGGAGTGCTTGCATGTATTTCTCTATTTGCCTCCTTCTTTGAGATTCTAGATATGAGTTGTTCAGTTATTATTCGGGCATGTAGCCCATTGCCAGATTTTTTTTTCAATTTTAATTTAGTTCAATTGTGATGAATACTTATATTGGATCGTATACCGATAGTTTATTCGATTATTTGGATTTTATTTTATTCCAGCATTCAGATACTAATTATGGTGATTGTGTATTTATTTATTTATTTATCTAAAATGGTTTGTGCTAAATGACTTTATTTACGGTAATTTAAATAAGGTTTAAAATTTGACAACATGCTTAATTAATAGGCTATTAGTAACTAATTGTATCTTCGACGGTGATGTTAAGAATGAGCCAAATGAGATTCCAGTATTATTTTAGTAAATGGCTGGATACCCATTATTTTAACAAGGGAGGTGTCACACACACCGTCCCTTTGATCATACTTTTTACTTGGCCCTGAAACAAAATCCTTTTAATTATATATGTACACCTAATCCACCAGCCAATCCGATTTCATACGCATATTAGTGTACTAACCATATGGACGACTCAATCTCGACCAATTATAAAACCGAAGCAGTTTCTAATTTACAATATAGCTATATAATGATAAAATTGAACAATTCAATTAATATATGGAACACTCAAGCATATAATACTATCACCATTTATAAGTCACATATAAAACACAATCACCACCATCAAACTATCTCATACAAGCTATGTAAGAAATTTACTAATTTCATAGGCCTCACATAAGAGTTTCTTAAAAGTCATTAAAACGTGTTATTCCGTTTTGTTCAACCATATAAAATGGATTAGTTTATGTCGGGGGATTACATATATACAAATAATTAATATATTAAGTTAATCATATGTTTTCAATGAGTTTCAAAGCCATTTGGTCACCACAATAATCTCACCTCAAACTAATAATTTAAAAGCTCACCGTAGGCAGTCTTGAATTTAACTAATGTTCACCTTAAAAACTGTACGAATAGGTAAAAAATTGGAATATGTGTCTTACATATTTGTAAAGGCATTCGACTCTGGTTTCTAATGCTTCATACGGGGCTCAATTTCGAGTTTTCTAAAGGAAATTATGGCGAATGTACTAAACGTGTATAAATTTGTCCAGATTTAATTCAATAGCGTGGTAACATCTTTAAAAAGGCATAAATCCTTCATTTTTAACATAACATTATGGGTTTAATATCAATACAAAGTTAATTAAATATATTATAACAAAAACTACTCTACTAATGTATTAAAATGGTTGTATTGCCCAAACTATTCACTTAGCTAGTTTTTCATAGAATTTTTATATTCTAACCTCTTACTTTTAACACCTTTAAAACCTTCAATTAAACTTCTCTTTAAGCGATTCCAAATCCCAAATAAACTTAAGATATTATACTTTCATTTTTACATTTCTTACTTAATAAAAAACTTACCAATCGTTATAGCACTATAAACAAAAGTATAAGTAAATTCAATATAAGAGAATAAGTTTCAATTGAATAAGGGTATTTTCCAATGGCACATAAGTTGCATTTCTCATCCAAATTTCATGATTTTTCGATATGTTATAGATATACGGGTTAAGTTTTATTGAGAAACGTATTCATATGAAAATTCATTATGGTTTGAGAGTTGTGACATAATTATTACAACTAGTTTACAATAAAGTTTCAACTTTTGTCTTGGAACTTTTATCAAACACTTCACATGTGCCCTTAAGCATTCAGTGTTAGCATCACATACTTCCTTATATTCATATATTTTCATACATGAACCAACAATACTCAACAAGACAATAGACACACAACTTGAAATTTTAATTTTATCTAACATTTATGCTATAAGCCCAACATAAACTAGAGTTGGAAATAGATAATCAATTCTTGCCTTAAAATTCTTGTTAACTTTTTCAACTTTCTTCTTATTTTAATCTTATTTTCTTCCTTGATTCTCCAAATTTCTTTATACGATTTCTTCTTCCTTTTTCATTTGATTTACTTGCAGATTATCTTTGAGAGTGATAAAGGGACGATGAAATGTTAAGATGAGGTGAGGTATTGAGAGAAAATGTAACTTACGCATAATCTCTATCTCCCTCAAAGTTACACTTGCTTTATCACTCTTATATTAAGGACAAATGTCCCTTAATATTTTATTTCAACTAAAGTCCACTTGTGTGATTTTGTTTTATCTAATTTCTATAGTTTATACAAAATCAAATATTGAACCCTCAACTTTATAATTTCATTTTTTAACTCTATATAAGGTTCTACATTAAATACTAATAAACACAATTTTATTACTAACTGCACAACATTAATTTAAATTATTATTATTATTACTATTATTATTATTTTATTTTTTTAACACGTACTCAGTACTAAAACTACAAAATTTATAATTAAAATTTAAGTTCACAACATTCTACCCTCCTTAAAAGAATTTCGGCCTCCAAGTTATCATACCTAGTGATGTAATAGCTGAGGGTACTTCTTTTTTTTCTAAAACTCTAACTCCCAAGAAGTTTCATTTTTGTGATGGTGGTTTCATTGTAGTTTAACTAAATTGATATATTTGTTTCTTAGATGCATCATCCTTCGATCGAGAACACGAACTGGTTGTTCACTGTATATAGTATTCTCTTGTAACTTGATATCTCTTAAGTCAACGATGTGGGATCCATCATGTACGTACTTCTTTAACATAGAGACATAAAACAAATTGCGTATTCCGAATAAGTTTGGAGGTAGTGGAAGTTTATACGCCACTTTCCCAACCCTCCCCAAGATATCAAAAGGTCCAATGCATCTTCAAGATAATTTTTCCTTTTTCTTGCCAAAATGCACTACGCCTCGAGTTGGAGAACCCTTTAGTAACACCTTGCCACCAACCTGAAATTACAATTTCCTCCTCCTACAGTCCTTATAACTCATCTATCTACCAGGGGCTCTGTGAAAATAATCCTTTATAACTATAACCTTTTCGACAGTTTCATGGACCTGGTCAAAACCATGTGGTTCTATATTTTAGACCTCCGCCCAACAAGTGAGTGGTCCACATGGTCTACCATATAATTCTTCAAATGGATCCATACCAATACTAAAACGGTAACTATTGTTTTAAGAAAACTAAATTAATGGGAGGTGATTTTCCCACGTGTCTTCAAAGTCCAAAACACATTCGCATAACATATCTTCTAAAACTTAGTTCACTTTCTTTATCAGTCCCTCTGTTTGTGGATGAAATGTCGTATTAAGATATAACGATGTAACAAAGGTCTCTTGAAATCCTGTCCAAAAGCGAGAGGTGAAATGTCGGCACCCCATGAAGTCTCACTGTCTCTTGAATATTTAACCTACTCATACGATCAGCTGTTTACATGATACAGTAAGGAATAAAATGAACTGGCTTCATCAAATGATCCATAATAATCCATATTGCGTCATAACCTTGCCTCAATTTTAGAAGTCCAGTGGTGAAGTCCATGGTCACATGCTCCCATTTCCATTATGTTATAGGCAGTGGTTGGAGAAGTCCTGTGGGCCTTTGACATTTTGCCTTGACTTGTTGACATGTAAACACTTTGATACATACTCAATGATTTTATGCTTCATACCTTCCACCAATAGTACCTCTTCAGATCCTTGTACATCTTGGTGCTACTGGGATGAACTCCATACCTATAATTATGTGCTTCCTCTAGAATATAATTCTTCAGACCATGTAAATTAAGAACACAAATCCTCCCACGGAATCTAAATCCTCTATCACTATCTATAGTCAGATTATTCGACTGTTGCTCTACCATCTTAGTGAGCCTCACCCACATCTCCTGGTCCTTATCTTGTGCTTATTGGATTTTCTAATCAGGGTTGGTTGAGTGGTCAAGTTACAAAGATACACCCCCGTTCTATGTATTGATTGTTGAATGTTGAATTTTGCTATAGCTTCAATCATACGCCATTACTCTACCAAAATAATGGTGACAATACCACATGGCTTATGACTTAAGGCATCAATGACTATATTTTCCTTTCCTGGGTGATACTGGAGGGTGAAATCATAGTCTTTTAACAAATACTTTAAATTCTTATGATCTGAGAAAAGATTAAACTTTTCACCCTATAAATACTATCATCATAATTTTAGTGAAAAAACTATGGCTGTAAGTTCCAAGTCATGAGTTAGATAGTTATGCTCATGTATCTTCCTTGTCCCAAACCATAAGAAACTACCCTACCATTTTTCATCAATACACAACCTAATCCTTGGTGTGATGCATCGCTATAAACAACAAACCCAATACCACTCTCTGGAAGGGTGAGAACTTGTATAGTCGTTAGCTTTCACTTTTGATCGTGAATATACCTTTAAGAGTTATCACCCCTCATGAATTTCACATATTTTGGAGTTAGACGACTGAGTGGTGAGGCTACAAGATAAAATTCCTCAATAAACCTTCGATAATAATCGGCTAAATCAACAAATCTTTTGATTGACTCCTCTTTAAAATTGCATCAACTTTGAAGGGATCCACTGAAATTCCATATTTTGATACCACATGTCCTAGGAATCGAACTTGATCTAACCAAAATATGCACTTTTCAAGATTAGCATATAAATAATTGTCTCACAATGTCTTAAGTATAGTATGAAGAGGTTGATCGTGTTCCTCCCTCGATTTCGATCACAATATAATATCGTCCATGAAAATAATAATGAATTGGTCTAGGTAGGGATAAATATTCAATTAATGAAATCCATGAAAATAGCAGGAGCATTCGTGACCCCTCAAGGCATAACTAAAAACTCATAATGCCATAACGTGCTCGAAATGTCGTCTTTAGAATGTCATCCTCCCTAACCAAAAGTTGATGATATATAGACCTCAAATCTATCTTCAAAAATTCTATGGCAACTTGATGTTGGTCAAATATATCATCAATCCTTGGCAGTGGGTACTTATTTTTAATGGTGACCTTATTTAATTAATGATGGTCGATACACAAACTGAGTGATCCATCATTCTTTGGTGCAAATAAAATAATAGCTCCCCATGGCGATGAACTTGGCCTGATAAAACCTTGCCCTAATAATTCTTCGATTTAATTATATAGTTCTTGCATCTCTTTTGGTGCCATATGGTAGGGTGATATCAATATGGGCGATGTTCAAGAATTATATCAATTCTAAAACCAACTTCTTTGTTTGGAAGTAGTCCCATAAGTTATCTATGTTTGCACCCGAGGAGGTGAACATTGAGGAGAAAAAGAAAGAATGTTTCATTAATGGAGATCATAAGGGTCAAAATGGCTATCCATGGAAAAAGCCTCGAGTGGGTCAAGATTTCAGTAGAGTAATGACATCCCACAAGTTCCTCAAGATAGGGACATTAGGGATAACATACGCTAGGTAGGAAATTTGGACCTATTATAGGCGACTGTTAATCTTAGTGGAACGATAGGGCATTGGTATACGAGATGTACAAAGACTCAGGGCTAGTAGGGCCAAGGACTTCCAGCACTGGCAGGACTGGGGGATTTTTCATATACAAACATAAAGTGTTGGTATGGATTATGATTATACTATTACACTTTATCGAATTCCAAATACATAATTCTTATATTAGGGGGGAAGACTGTAATATCCCGTATTTCTGAGAATCAAATTTAATTAATTAAATGAATGACTTAATTAAAATGAATCATGGAAGTAAAATTTAAATAAAATAAGGAATGATTTAATTTAAATAAATTTGGTGATTTTTGGCTCATTGAATATTTAATTTGACATTTAATTAATTACTTGGTAATATGGGGTTTTAGTGAAAACTCTAGGAGCAACTCAGTGTTTTTAGACTTACTTGGACTCGAAGATATGAATTTTAAAAAGACAATAATGTGTGGTTTTATTAGTTGGTTTAAAGTGGTGTTGAAGTTTGACTTTTAATAATTTAAAATTGAATTTAATTTCTAAACATAACTTAAGAGTGGAAATCAGGCCGCTTGGAAGAACCGCGATCGCGGTAGGTTTTGGCCTCCCTCGTGGGGTGATGCCCATGATCATATGGGATAGTTCCGCGACCGTGACCCTTGGGCTCGTGGGTTCCTCCAAATATAGGGTTGCGGGTGGGGTTTTAGTTTTATTATATATTTATATAAATTGGATGATCATCTTCATTATTAACACACTATTTTATTAATTTAAAACCTACAAAACCACTTATTCTCCATCTCTAAACCCTTAAGCCTCCATTAAAACTCATTCCAACTTCAAATTAGGATCTTTTAACTTGGAGTCTTAAGAAGATAAAAGAGGAGCTTTTTGAATAATTTTGAAAGAGGATCAAGATTCCCAAATCAGATTTTTCACAATATTATTAAGGGGAGAGACTATCTCTATTTTTTTCCTAAAGTATTATTTGATTTAAATATTGGTTAAACCCTAATTATCCATGTTTTGTAAATATGATTAGAAACTCAATTATGGGAAGTGATAACCTAATTCAATTATATTTTTATGAACCTAAGGAATTTGATTTAATAGTTGAAATCTCGCATGTTTAGAAAGCTGGTCTTTATTGATATCAGAAATATAATCTAATCACATGCTAAATTTAAATGAATCTCGAAAATATGCTAACGCTTATGAAATTAAATAAATGATAAATATTGTATAGATCATCGGAATATGGTATTTAGAATTGTTAATTCACATGTGTAAGTAGTTTTATGCTTTAATTTGATTGAAACTCCCATGAATTAGCTTATTGAACTTTGACAAATTCTTGGGACAATATGCTGGATGTGTAAATCATAGGATGAAATTTATTTGATTCACAAGTACTTGGAATTACATATAATTGAATATAAGAAAATTACTTGGTAATATAAAAGAGAATAACCATTGAAAATTATAAATATATTAAAATAAGCAACATCATTGGGAGTATTGGGCTACGTACTTTAGCTTTAATTCTAATCTACATTATTTTTATTTGGTACTCTCTAGGTATAGGACTAGGGAGTATTGGGCTACATACTTTAGCTTATTATTATATCTATATTATTTGTATTTGTTACTCTCTAGGTATGGGACTAGAGAGGGGTTAATTTTTTGATTGGTTTTCTCCTAGGTATGAGATTATGGAATCTTTATGGTCTTGGGTATATCTTAGGTATTGGACTAGGAAGAACATGTGGCTTTTGGTGATCTCTAGGTTTGGGACTAAGGATGGGATGGTTAATGATGCACGAGTGCTTTTGGAGAAAGCTATAATTAATGAGAAAAATAATTAATACCGTAGATAATAGAGGTATTAAAGATTGATGTATTGTTGGCATCATTATATGTGGGAGGGTATATCGATTAGCTGCACTGTATAAGTGGGAACTATATTGGTTAGCCTACTTTGATGGATTTATGTGGGTGTTACGGTATTGTGACACCCCGCCTAATTAAATACCGGGCGATCACTCCTTTATTAAATTAAAATCAAGTTGAACAGTTGGTTCATTCTTAGCATCACTGTCGTAAAAATACTTTTCCAATTTAAACACCCTAAATAATTAAGCTAAGTGTCAAAACCATTTAAAACTTTATTCTCATTTTATTAAATCCGGTTATAAAACCTTAAACCATTAACATCTAAATAGTCACACATTAAGAATAAAAATAGAATTGAAGATACATGAATTTAATCATCAATAATAAATCCCAACATTTACAACACTAAAGGAAAACATCCTGACAGTAATAAATCCCGAAATAAAGGTACTGAAAGTAAAAATTTTAATCTCTGACTATACCAACTAAATAATAGAAAGAGGGCGACACATGCCCCTGCTGGATAAAATTGAACTAGGAGTAGAATCAAATGGATGAAGTCGTCTAAACAACAGGCCTGCAACTCCCACCTAAGCTGCAGCACGTTCCTTCCGAAGGATCCTAAGTAAGACGCCCCTGTGGCTGGGCACCTGTAATACATACATGTATATACAAGAGAGAAAAGGAAATAGAAACGGGTCAGAGCCCGATAGTGTATATGATTTAAAAATTCGTTTAACAAGTATTTAAATTGATACAGGCCAATGCAACAACATATTAGTGCGACACTCTCTTGAGAAATTCCCACCTCTCTTCTAATGTGCACACCTATCGCACTAACCTTCCCAATGGTCTATCTCGTCATATACCACACTATCTTTCCCCAATGATTTAACTTATCTTAGGTTATTCGCAGGATTTACAACTGAACAACACAAGTATTTAAAACGTAAGATTTCAGTTTGTAACCAAGGTTCTCCTTTTTACTTTATTAATCAATAAAGTTTTCCAGTGTCATATTATACTTTCTCAAAACAATTATTTATAATTTGAGTCATCAACCATGTCCTACATATCAAATCACAGTAGGCAGTTCCAGATTTCAGAATTTCATATATATATTAACTACTCGTATAATATATATATCATAACAGCACCCCACTAATTTGAGTCATCAACCATGTCCTACATATCAAATCACAGTAGGCAGTTCCAGATTTCAGAATTCCATATATATATATTAACTACTCGTATAATATATATATCATAACAGCACCCCACATAAAAACTATGGTGCGGGCATACTCTGCTATCCAATCCCCGTATCAATCGTACTAAAGGGAATACACGTTCGGAATCACTCTCGAACTGTATAAATACATACACAAACAATATTGAGGTGAAGCATAGTTTCCAAGTCCAAGAGGTCAGTACATACCCTCACGTCTCTTAGGACCGTGACTACCGATTCGATAGCCTGTACCTAGGATTCCTATCTTCTAGGGTACGAGTCAATATCCCCCATAAGGCACACGAGATAAGATCGTCCCAGCGCGGTAACCTCAGGGATAGCAAGTAGCGCGGGCATGATTTTCATAAGTATATAATATATGCATACACAATCATATAAATATACCACTTTTATTATATAAATTTAGGTTTATCCCATAACCCACATTCACAACATTTATCCTTATTTTCCCATTATTATTTATCAAGTATAATGGTTCGTTTCTAATTTTAATTCGAAGGGTTTTTCCAACTTACTATGTAACCCTCATGGACTCTATTCTTCCAAATGTACAATTCAGTAGATATCCATTTATGTTCCAACGTAACTCTCTCTTACGTGTCTTCCCTTTAATATATACTTACATTATCCCTTATGCAAAATATCCCAAAAATATAGATTTCGCCTTACATTAAAGGATTTTGAATTTTATTTTCAAAGATGATAATTTCAAACGGTTTCGAAATCGGAATAAATGGAGTTTTAATTGAATTTTTTTTATTACTTAGAAGAGTCCTCAAAATATAAAACTCTCTAAGAGTCCTCAAAACATAAAACTTTCTAGCAAAAATAATAGTTTTAGAAATCCGACCGTCTGATCAAGCTGAATCTTTGTCAGCAGTCCTGTCTCGCCGTTCGCTACAACATACTAAAATTTCAAGCGATTCCAATGGTCCGATCATCCGAAATAATTTTTTTTAGTGTTTGTATCTGATTAGAACTCTTTTCTTAATCAAACTCTTAATCCTTTACATGACAAAGGGTTTTCAGAATATCATATAAATCAACACTAAATGAAAATTTCCCATCTCAAATTTGGGTTTTTCTTCCATAAATCTCATCCTAATAATGTAATACCCCGCATTTTTATCGATATTTATTTATGGGATTAATTGAATAAAATATGAATTAATTGAGAATTAATTCGGATAAAATATTAACGAGATGTGAGTTAGTATTTGATTATAATGTGTATATATGGCAATATATGAATATTGGAACTATTGAAATTGTCGCGAGATTGAAATACGGCAAATTGAGAAATTTTGTTGGGACGTGCGTGACAGTCGCGTCAGGAATATATTTATTTGAATTAAAAAGTGAATTTTATTTTTATCACCCGTATGGTCATTTTGAGTGCGCCAACGAGTCCGTAAGGGTCGAAATAGTCAGAAAACATTAGCCGGGAGTTTAGTTTGGGTCCCGGGGCATTTTTAGGCCATACCGGCAACCCAAAAGGGTAGTTTGGTAATTTCAGAAATTGGGTAATTAAAACCCACGAAAATTAGAGTTAAAAATCTTACTTAGTCTTAACCCACTAAGCTATTTCCAACCCCAACTTAGGTAGTGGGCTACGGGAGAAGTTAGAAACTTTAAAACTTGGCAAAAACTAACCCCACCTCCATTATCACCTTGAGAAGAACTTGTAGAGAGAGAGAGAAAGAGGAGAATTCTGCAGAGAGAGAGAGAGGACAGATTCAACCTTCGAGATTCAACCTCAAATTCAGAGAAAGATTAAGGCAAGTGGTTTAATTCCAATTGATTTAATGCTATGCTTTTCCATGTTTAGGAAATTATCAAATTTATCTTGGAAGATTGATTAGACCCGTGAATTTGAAGATGTAAAACTATGAACTATGTTAGGGACTGCATGTAGAAACATTATGGACGAATTATGAACTCAGAATTATGACCCTTGATGATTTAAAAACGGATTTTAGAAGAAGTTTATTAATGTTCTTGAAAGAAATAGAAAACTGGAATTCTTGATGAAGATTTGATCCATACAAAGCCCTTGAATGATGAATTATTGGTTTTAGAACGTTAACACTGTTGTAGGATGGTTGTATGATGATATTATAACGTTATCTTAGAGTTTCATGCATGTTAATGGTGTTTTGGGTTGATTTGAAAACTGCAAAACAAAGCAGTCCGCAGCCTACCTGGTGCGATCGACCGATCGACATTCATCAGTCAATCGATCGACCACCATCGATCGATCGAAGGTCAAGGTCGATCGATCGACCTTCCTAGAAAGAGTAAAATTTCCCTAGTTAAATTTTAATGATGTTAACCCTTGGAAAATATTATTGGAGACCTTATGAATATCCTTAGACTTAAGGAAGACCAGTAGGTATAGTTATAAAGTTCGGACCTTAATTAGAATTTAATTTGAGGAATTATTCTAAAAGCTATTGAAGCTCGATAAGTGAGATAATATTAGGATTAATAGAGTAATTTTTAATAAGTTGATGAATTGAGGTTTGGGGCAGAAGTAAGGACCTTTAGGATAATGATGTAATATGTGGGAATATTAGGAAACTTAATAACCCTTTGAGATAGGTTTTAAGTATAAGAATCTACGACGTGAGATGTGTCGACAGTCTACATTACATATTATCGGAAGACTAAAAATGTATACAATTGGAATAATGGTATAAGGATGTAGAAAATACCTTTATTAATATTGAGATATCTAAGATGTGTGCATGCTTAGTATATAATCTTATGTGTATGACATACCTACCATACTTGCTATCACGGGAGGTTTACGTTCGCTTAGGGCCTTCTAATCCTTGTGTGCCCAGATTTAGGTTGGTACCTAGAGGACATAGTTCAAGGGAATGACTTAATTGTGAGTTATTAAGCCAGCTGACTATGGACGCAGGTATGTACGTGACCATGGATATGTTGAATTATGTTCGCCTCCATTTTTGTGTGTGGTGTTTATTCTAACAATTCCTGAGAGATTCGGAATTTGTAATCCTTATGTTCGTGATGTACCGGGATGGATAGCAGAGTATGTGTGCACCACAGCTTAGCCTCGGGGTGCTTGTATAGTATATTTATGATGTGATTAATATACGGTTCAATGAAAAGTAATTTTGATGTTTATTTATGAGAATCATTTATACTAACTCCATGAGATGATAAATAAGGGGATAACCTCCAGTAAATTGTAATGCTAACAATTGAGAATCCGAGTTCAAGTAAAGCTATCTATTTAAGTAATAACATTGGGAATTCATATTGTGAATCAAGTAGTTGGGTTAGAACTTATGATGGTTTAGTTAGATAAATAACACATGTATGGGTACAGGAACGTTAGGAGTGCACTGTTAGACGAGAGGTGAGTATTTCATGTGAGAGCACGTCCTAACATGTATCTTGTATTTCATTGTTTTAATTGTTATTAAAGCACTTGCTGTTTTTAAAATACTCTCCACATTCGGGCTCTGACCCGTTTGCTTTCAAATCTATCTTTTTTAAAAACCATTTTAGGTGCCCAGCCACAAGGACACCATGCTTAGGATCCTCATTCAGGTGACGAGCTGTAGCTGTTTGTGGAAGTTACAGGGCTTTACTTGTAGACGCTTCATCTATCTTGACTCTATATTCATCATTTATCAGTTGTAGGGCATGTCACCCATTTATTTTAGAGTCACTTCATTTATTTCAGTATTCAGACTTCTGGCATGTAATTAATTCAGGATTCAGACTTGTCATATTATTTTTCAGTTGTGGGATTGTTGTGAGGAGTTTTCCTCCGGACTTATTACTATTTGTTGGTTATTGCACTACTTCGTTATGGTGAATGGATTATGTTGTTCTTCCATTATTCTTTTAATGCATGTTAATCAGACTTAACTTAAAATTGGCAACTTACTTTTTAAATATTAGGTGGTTAGTAATCATTAAAATGTTTTCGACAATGATGCTATTAACTGAACCAACTTGGCATTTTGTATTGATTTAATAAAGGAGTAGCTACCCGGTATTTAATTAGTCGGGGTGTCACAGGTGGTATCAGAGCATCAGGTTCTAGTGTCCTTTAGGATCTGTACGGCTTATTATGTTTCCGCTGAGCTTTCTTTGATGTAGAGCCCTATATTTTAGGACTGTTGTATTCTTTTGTATATGCTACGTTCTTCAGCTATTTTAAGTTTATAACTGCAAACTTATAAACTTTATTCTCATTTCAGATGCCTCCACGACGTGCGCAGCGAGTTCCCGGGGATGCAACGCCAGAACCACAGCCCGCACCAGTTCAGGGCACGATGAATGCCGCCGAGATCGCAGCCATTGTGGCCCAGGCGGTAAATGACGCACTAGCAGTAGTTCAGCAGGCACCACCTCAGGCGCCGGTAGCCGCGCCAGTTCAGGCATATGCATTCCCGTCTGCTTGGGAACGAGTTCGAGATGCTTTTCAGAAAGCACACCCTCCGGAGTTCGCAGGTAGCTTCGATGTTGTGGTATCTAGTCAGTGGAGGAAGAATATTCAGAGGCACTTGAGGATGTATGAGTGCACCGATGTTCAGAGGCAGATACTAGCTACTTTCAAGCTAGTGGGAGCTGCATTGCAGTGGTGGGAGTCTATTACCACCGCAGAGGAGAGCGATACTCTCACTATACAGGAGTTCTGGGTGCGATTCGATCGCAAATATTTTCCGTCAGCTGTTCACACGGAAATGAGGAGGAAGTTGATGAGCCTTAGACAGGAGAGTAAGACTATGGCCGAGTATGAGGCCGAATTCACAAATTTGCTGAACATTGTACCGGATGAGATACCGACGGAAGAGAAGAATATTCAGAAATTCATAGATGGATTGACTTGGAGGATCCGTCAGCATTTATTGGGGAACCTCTCGTTGGCCACTTATTTTGACGTGGTTAACGCTGCATTGCTCCATTGCCAGGACCACCGCTTTCACTTGACAGAGGGGAAGCGATCAGGAGAGTCCAGCCATCAGGGCAGGACAGGGGGAAATGGTGCCAGCGGGGCACAATCAGCTCAGGGTCAGTATAGGCAGAGTGATTAGGGTTCTCAGCAGGGGGATCATAAGAGGTTCCGATCAGAGGGTTTCAGGAACGGTCAGGGAGGATTTCGGAATGGCCAGCAGGGTCATAACGGCCATCAGGGCCAGTAGGGTCAAAATGGTCAACATCAGCAGTTTCACCAGGGCCAGCAAGGCCAGGGCAGAAATGGTAACGGCCACCAGGGCCGAGGGCAGCAGGGACAGCTAGGGGGAAACTTCCCGGGGAAGTGTTTCATTTGTGGTAAGATTGGCCACAAACGTCAGGATTGTCCTGATAAGGGCAGGGCCCCGCAGCAGCAGCAGGGTGCTCGATATGAGCCACAGAGGCCATTTTTTCCACCTTCTCTTCCAGCTCCAGCCCAGGTGCCAGCACTACCAGCCATTCCAGCAGTTCCTGTGCAGCAGGGGCAGTTACAGTATGGACGTGTCTATAACGTCCACCAGGTAGCAACTCCACAGGCACCACCCGCGATTGAGGGTATGTTTCCTATCCATGGTACTATGGGTCGGGTTTTATTTGATACGGGGGCAACGCATTGTTTTATAGCTACACATGTTGCGAAAGCCTTAGGGTTGTTAGACACAACAGAGAGCACAGTGACGTGTGTAGACTCACCATTGGGGAGTGGGTCACTTATTTTCTTTATATGCCGGGGAGTGGGGGTAGAAATTGGTAGTCTGGTATTACCTGCAGACATGTTGGTATTGGATATGCATGTACACGATGTGATTATCGGTATGGATTGGCTCGCTGATTATAGAGCCATGATTGATTGCTTCGGTGGGAGTATTGTTTTTTCCATTCCAGGGCAAGAGATGTTTGTAGTGGAGATGCCTCGCCCAGAGGGAGGTTCGACCGCTCATTTGTATTACATAGAGGAGAATACCTCTAAGGAGGCTGTGATTCCTTTAGATTCGATCCCAGTTGTCAGGGAGTATTTTGATGTGTTTCAGGAGATACCAGGCCTACCCCCCAGTCGATAGATAGACTTTGTCATAGACTTATTACCAGATACGAGACCTATAGCACGCGCACCGTACCGTATGGCTCCAGCTGAGATGAGGGAGTTACGGGATCAGATTGAGCAGTTGTTGGGTCAGGGGTTTATACGGAGGAGTACTTCGCCGTGGGGTGCCCCTGTATTGTTTGTGAAGAAGAGAGATGGTTCACTCAGATTGTGTGTGGACTACCGAGAGTTGAACAAGGTCACGATACAGAATAAGTATCCGTTGCCTCGAATCGATGACCTATTCGACCAGTTGAGAGGAGCTTCTTTCTTCTCGAAGATTGATTTGCGATCGGGATACCATCAGTTGCGTATCAGGGAAGAGGATGTCTCGAAGACTGCGTTCTTATCGAGATATGGATCTTATAAGTTTCGGGTTATGCCTTTTGGTTTGACCAATGCTCCAGCCGTGTTTATGGACTTAATGAATAGGGTGTTCAGATATTTCCTAGATCAGTTTGTTATTGTCTTCATTGATGATATTCTGGTTTACTCCCAGACAGAGGAGGAGCACACCGAGCATTTGAGGCAAGTTTTGCAGACACTACGTCAGAACGAGCTGTATGCAAAGTATGAGAAGTGCGGGTTTTGGCTGAAAGAGGTTCAGTTTTTGGGGCATGTTATTTCCGACCGGGGGATATCCGTTGATCCGGAGAAGGTATCCGCGGTGAGGGAGTGGGGACAGCCCACGACACCGACTGAGATCCGTAGTTTCTTGGTCTTAGAAGGATACTACAGGAGGTTTATTCGGGGTTTCTCCAAGATAGCGGGTCCCATGACACATCTGACTCGAAAAGGTGTGCCGTTCATTTGGAGTGATGCCTGTCAGTTGACATTCGATGAGTTGAAGAACAAGTTAACCTCAGCACCTGTGTTAGCGTTGCCGAGACCGGGAGTTGAGTATCTTTTTTACACCGATGCGTCCTTACAGGGACTTGGAGGTGTACTACAGCAGGAGAGTCAGGCCATAGCTTATGCTTCCCATAAGCTTAAGCCTCACGAGAAGAATTACCCTACCCATGACTTGGAGTTAGCGAAAGTGGTATTTGCCCTTCGGATATGGAGATATTATCTTTTGGGGGAGAAGTTTCGATTGTTCACAGACCACAAGTCCCTACAGTACCTATTCACGTAGAAGGAACTGAATATGAGGCAGCGAAGGTGGCTTGAGTTTGTGAAGGACTATCAGTTTGATATCCAATATCACCCGGGGAAGGCTAACGTGGTAGCAGACGCGTTGAGCCGTAGGCCCGTAGATGAGGTGGCAGGGGTGTGGAAGGCAAAGTGGAAGGAGTTGGGACACCAGGATGCAGTGGCCCGATCATTCATGTCTGTGATGACTGTTACACCGCAGATTGTGACAAAAGTAGTAAAGGCACAAGAAGATGACTCGTTCTGTCAGGAGCTGATAGTTCGATTGCTAGCAGAGGGAGCCGAATCCTATACCATTAGCTCAGACGGGGGATTACACTTCAATGGGAGATTAGTAGTTCCGAAAGGGGAGGAATTACGGCACGAGGTGATGGCAGAGTCGCACGGCTCACGGTTCGCGGTACATCCCGGTGGGGACAAAATGTAACAGGACATGAGACGTAAGTATTAGTGGAGCGGGATGAAGAGAGATATTGCCGTGTTTGTTTCTAAATGCGCCACTTGTCAGCTGGTAAAAGTGGACCATCAGAGACCGGTAGGACTTCTACAGCCATTAGAGGTCCCGATGTGGATGTGGGAGAGCATCTCCATGGACTTTATCACGGGGTTGCCTACGTCACAGAGAGGTCATGACTCCATTTGGGTAATTGTGGACAGGTTGACCAAAGTCGCTCATTTTCTACCCATAAAGACAGACTACACTACGGGACAGTATGTCCAGCTCTTTATTGCAGAGATAGTGAGACTTCACGGTGTGCCCCTAAATATCGTGTCTGACCGAGACAAGATATTTATTTCACGGTTTTCGGAAAGTTTTCAGGAGGCCATGGGCACGGAATTACGGTTGAGTACGGCTTATTATCCGCAGACCGATGGGCAAACCGAGCGTACAAATCAGATGTTGGAAGACATGTTGCGGATGTGCATCATTGACTTCGGGGGTGGATGGGAGAAGTATCTTCCACTGGTGGAGTTTGCTTACAACAACTCCTACCAGTTCACCATTGGAATGGCTCCATTTGAGGCGTTGTACGGTAGACCTTGTCGTTCCCCAGCATGTTGGTTGGAAGTGGGGGACAACAAACTACTTGGGCCGGAAGTGATTCAGGATACTTCGGCAAGGATAGAATTGATACGAAATCGCATTCAAGTAGCTCAGGACAGGCAGAAGAGCTATGCTGATGCGAAGAGATCCTTCAGGGAATTTGAAGTGGGGGACCAGGTTTTTATCAGAGTATCTCCTATGAAGGGAATTATGCATTTCGGGAAGAAAGGGAAGTTGGCACCGAGATATGTGGGACCATTTCCTATTATTGAGCGGATTGGGCCGGTTGCGTATAGACTTGGGTTACCGGAGCATTTACATCGGATTCACGATGTGTTTCATATTTCCTCGCTAAGGAAATATCTTAGAGACGATTTGGCTCATTCTCATATTGCTTTGGAGGACATTGATCTCTAGCCTGATAGCTCCTACGAGGAGGGGCCGATTGCTATTTTGGACCGAAGTGAGCGGAAACTGCGGTCAAAGATAGTTCCGTTAGTACGTGTTCAGTGGCGATATCATAATGTTGAGGAATCCACATGGGAGCACGAGGATGAGATGCGCGAACGCTATCCAGAGTTGTTCTTACCAGGTACTTTCTAGTTCCGAATTTCGGGACGAAATTCTGTTATTAGGGGGGAAGTATGTAATACCCCGCATTTTTATCGATATTTATTTATGGAATTAATTGAATAAAATGTGAATTAATTGAGAATTAATTCGGATAAAATATTAACGAGATGTGAGTTAGTATTTGATTATAATGTGTATATATGGCAATATATGAATATTGGAACTATTGAAATTGTCGCGAGATTGAAATACGGCAAATTGAAAAAATTTGTTGGGACGTGCGTGACAGTCGCGTCAGGAATATATTTATTTGAATTAAAAAGTAAATTTTATTTTTATCACTCGTATGGTCATTTTGAGTGTGCCAACGAGTCCGGAAGGGTCGAAATAGTCAGAAAACATTAGCCGGGAGTTTAGTTTGGGTCCCGGGGTTTTTTTAGGCCATATCGGCAACCCAAAAGGGTAGTTTGGTAATTTCAGAAATTGGGTAATTTAAACCCACGAAAATTAGAGTTAAAAATCTTACTTAGTCTTAACCCACTAAGCCATTTCCAACCCCAACTTAGGTAGTGGGCTATGGCAGAAGTTAGAAACTTTAAAACTTGGCAAAAACCAACCCCAACTCCATTATCACCTTGAGAAGAACTTGTAGAGAGAGAGAGAGAGAAAGAGGAGAATTCTGCAGAGAGAGAGAGAGGACAGATTCAACCTTCAAGATTCAACCTCAAATTCAGAGAAAGATTAAGGCAAGTGGTTTAATTCCAATTGATTTAATGCTATGCTTTTCCATGTTTAGGAAATTATCAAATTTATCTTGGAAGATTGATTAGACCCATGAATTTGAAGATGTAAAACTATGAACTATGTTAGGGACTGCATGTAGAAACATTCTGGACGAATTATGAACTCAGAATTATGACCCTTGATGATTTAAAAACGGATTTTAGAAGAAGTTTATTAATGTTCTTGAAAGAAATAGAAAACTGGAATTCTTGATGAAGATTTGATCCATACAAAGCCCTTGAATGATGAATTATTGGTTTTAGAACGTTAACACTGTTGTAGGATGGTTGTATGATGATATTATAACGTTATCTTAGAGTTTCATGCTTGTTAATGGTGTTTTGGGTTGATTTGAAAACTGCAAAACGAAGCAGTCCGCAGTCTACCTAGTGCGATCGACCGATCGACATTCATCAGTCGATCGATCGACCACCATCGATCGATCGAAGGTCAAGGTCGATCGATCGACCTTCCCAGAAAGAGTAAAATTTCCCTAGTTAAATTTTAATGATGTTAACCCTTGGAAAATATTATTGGAGACCTTATGAATATCCTTAGACTTAAGGAAGACCAGTAGGTATAGTTATAAAGTTCGGACCTTAATTAGAATTTAATTTGAGGAATTATTCTAAAGCTATTGAAGCTCGATAAGTGAGATAATATTAGGATTAATAGAGTAATTTTGAATAAGTTGATGAATTGAGGTTTGGGGCAGAAGTAAGGACCTTTAGAATAATGATGTAATATGTGGGAATATTAGGAAACTTAATAACCCTTTGAGATAGGTTTTAAGTTTAAGAATATACGACGTGAGATGTGTCGACAGTCTACATTATATATTATCGGAAGACTAAAAATGTATACAATTGGAATAATGGTATAAGGATGTAGAAAATACCTTTATTAATATTGAGATATCTAAGATGTGTGCATGCTTAGTATATAATCTTATGTCTATGACATACCTACCATACTTGCTATCACGGGAGGTTTACGTTCGCTTAGGGCCTTCTAATCCTTGTGTGCCCGGATTTAGGTTGGTACCTAGAGGACATAGTTCAAGGGAATGACTTAATTGTGAGTTATTAAGCCAGCTGACTATGGAGCGTAGGTATGTACGTGACCATGGATATGTTGAATTATGTTCGCCTCCATTTTTGTGTGTGGTGTTTATTCTAACAATTCCTGAGAGATTCGGAATTTGTAATCCTTATGTACGTGATGTACCGGGATGGATAGCAGAGTATGTGTGCACCACAGCTTAGCCTCGGGGTGCTTGTATAGTATATTTATGATGTGATTAATATACGGTTCAATGAAAAGGAATTTTGATGTTTATTTATGAGAATCATTTATAGTAACTCCATGAGATGATAAATAAGGGGATAACCTCCAGTAAATTGTAATGCTAACAATTGAGGATCCGAGTTCAAGTAAAGCTATCTATTTAAGTAATAACATTGGGAATTCATATTGTGAATCAAGTAGTTGGGTTAAAACTTATGATGGTTTAGTTAGATAAATAACACATGTATGGGTATAGGAACATTAGGAGTGCACTGTTAGATGAGAGGTGAGTATTTCATGTGAGAGCACGTCCTAACATGTATCTTGTATTTCATTGTTTTAATTGTTATTAAAGCACTTGCTGTTTTTAAAATACTCTCCACATTCGAGCTCTAACCCTTTTGCTTTCAAATCTATCTTTTTGTAAAAACCATTTTAGGTGCCCAGCCACAAGGACACCATGCTTAGGATCCTCATTCAGGTGACGAGCTGTAGCTGTTTGTTGAAGTTACAGGAGTTTGCTTGTAGATGCTTCATCTATCTTGACTCTATATTCAGTATTTATCAGTTGTAGGCAAGGTTCTAAAAAATGCGGGGCGTGATTGAGGCGTGGAGGCCAAGCCTTAAGCCTTAGAAGCCTAGGCGGGCCTTGGCGTAAAAATGCGTGAAAAGGCGTTTAGGCCTTCTTAATATATTTTAATATTTTTTAACCATAACAAGGCTATTAAAATACAAAAATTGCACATATCATAAAAATATGTCTGAATATATGCAAATTAAAATACTATCTGATTATTTTGGATAAGATAATGGTCCGGTTTGTAAACAAATTCTTTAAAATGCGACATCGTTTCACTAAGGCATTGTTGTTTTTAGAAAAAAGTGCGCCGTAAGGATTTTACCAAGAATAAGGCGTGAAAAGCGTAAGGCGAGGCGTTTCTCCCAAGCCTTAAGCCTAGGCGTGCCTAGGCGGAGCCTAGACGGGTTTTTTAGAACAGTGGTTGTAGGGCATGTCGTCCATTTCTTTTAGAGTCACTTCATTTATTTTAGTATTCATATTTCTGGCATGTAATTAATTCAGGATTCAGACTTGTCATATTATTTTTCAGTTGTGGGATTGTTGTGAGGAGTTTTCCTCCGGACTTATTACTATTTGTTGGTTATTGCACTACTTCGTTATGGTGAATGGATTATGTTGTTCTTCCATTATTCTTTTATTGCATGTTAATCAGACTTAACTTAAAATTGGCAACTTACTTTTTAAATACTAGGTGGCTAGTAATCATTAAAATGTTTTCGACAGTGATGCTATTAACTGAATCAACTTGGCGTTTTGTATTGATTTAATAAAGGAGCAGCTACCCGGTATTTAATTAGTCGGGGTGTCACAAATAACTCCTAAACTAATATGGATGATGCATCAACAAAATAAGCAAGATAAATACTTGCCTGGGATTTTCAGAAATCTGGTTTGGTGTTGAATTTGGTGCGGTTGCGTTCCCGTCTCGCGATCTGCGCGTTGGCGGTGGCGGCGGTGTAAACGGATGAGTTTTGAGCCTTGGAATGCCTTGAGAGCTCTCTCCTCTCCTCTCCAATGGCCGTTCTAGTGTTTTGAGTTATCTAACCCTAGGAGATAACCTAAACATCTGATATAACCCCTTTAATTTTCGTGGGTTTAATTACCCAAAAATACAAAATGACTAAAATGCCCTCCCGGGGTACTAATTAGGCCTAAAAACGCCCCGAGACCCAAATCAAACCCCCGGGTATAATTTTATGACTATCTCGACCCTTCCGAACGCGTTGGTGCACTCAAAACGACCATACAAACAACCTATAAAATATTTACTTTTATTAATCCACATTTAGTCCCGACACGGCACAGGCACGTCCCGACTTAAATTTCCACAATTGTCATTTTATTCACACGTGACAATATTATAAAAATAAATCTCATATATTACTATACTCATCCAGTAATATGCAACAAATGATATATTCCCAATAATTACTAACTCTTGTCACGCTAGTAAATATTTAAAACAACATTTCAGATTAAAATTAAATTAATTTTTCTCAATTAAATTTAATAAATCCCATAATTTAAAAGCTATAGAAATACGGGGTATTACATACTTCCCCCCTAATAACGGAATTTCGTCCTGAAATTCGGAAAATAAGGCCTATCTGGTAGCACAATTCTGGATATCCTTTTCCGTACACAAACTAACTACACATTACGACGCTCAATCACTATAGTCCTTTCTTCACAGCAACATTGTTTTACATTCTCATTGGTGACACTTCACATTGCACTCCCAACTGACAACATTTGAATAGGTTACGTCTATACGTTATAAATTCCATTATCTCACTATCATTAGGAGGTCGGATTTATTCATACACAAAATTCCCATTCCGAGAAGATCATATGAACATTTGACCACTCTTGACTGCCTAAAACAGTCGTGGAATTCCACCATAGTTATCGGATATTTTCTCGACCGATCCAAAATTCTGATTATCTACTCTCCTCTAAACATACGGAAGGAGAATAGTCGAGGTTCTTCCATAACAAAACCTTAATAAGTACCTCGTACGCGACAAACAGGTACGAGTGCTTCTACAGAGCATTCTTGAAATCATCGTACCAAGATTCCAAAATCTCCTTCACGTGGCTCCACAAATCTTTAATCACCATGCACTTATTCTCTGGCTAAGGGTGATACATCCTACTCGAAACGAAATCTTATCTCCGCTGGTTCCTTAAATCCCATATCAAAGGTGGGATTCACCAATCTCATCCTGATTCAGAAATTTATACTGCGCCGGACCATGCACTGGCGCGATCCTTCCTTTCAAAAGAAGTCTGGGGCATACTAGTTAATATTGTAAGCCAGCCCAAAGGAATATCAATCACTTCCTTCTCGGCGACTTAATTCACATGTTCGGGATAAACCCTTGATCTTTTTTGAGGATGGCAACCCATCCAAGAACTTTACCGACTTTACCAACCTCTTCCAATTTTAGGAATTCTCGATAAACACAAAATTCTTTGGTTGATTCTCCTCTTTTAACCAAACCTAACCTATGGGCAGTGCATGTAGAGACTACTCACTACGTCTCGCTAAACATCGATTCTTCCCTTGAAATGTCTCACATTAAGTGACATGTAATACTCCCCTTCCTTCCTTGGAGTATGCCGAAAGTTCCGACCCGTGCTCTTCTCTCCACGAAGCGCACTTCTGGATCTCTTATACTGTACTAACATCATTACTCTTTGTATGCGCAAGTCGCTCTCACACTTGACTAATAACAACTCCGCTCCGGGTGTTCTTCATAACAATTAAATTCTACTCTATTCAAGGAATACCAATTCTTGAATGGCTTCCCACAGCCTTCCAATCAAGTTAGGGCGTGCTATTCTAATTTCACACTTATGTATGAATTATCGCCCCTCATGTGACGTTTAATCCACTCTATCACTTCCGCTTCGTTATACTAGTCCCACAAACATATATTTCACACGTCTATTACCACGTCCCTTCGACTCGGACTATTTTAGCTGTAATTAACCAAGATGCCCACATTTTTGCAACACTCCGACCGCCCTGGGAGAGCGAACGGCGTGCTACTCATCTGTAGGACTAACTAAATTCAACGGAATAGAAGGAATAGGGCATTCAAATTCCATGACAATAAAAGTGGAATAATAATTGTCAACCTTCCTCATATAAGTACAACAATTTTCCCAAATAGGTACAACAACCAAAATAAATCACTAATGCTCTATTCATCAAAATAATTACAGGTCATCTCTTTTGTATAATATAAAGTTCTTTCTAGATAATCCATGCTAAAAATCATTCCAACTCTTTATTCACCTTGTGTTCTGTACGCGGTTATGACATTTGGGTACTCTCAATCACCCTAGAAATCAAAATTCTTAAATTCTCCTTATCATCGTTCCACCCCTCAACTCGTGGGGATAACTTTCAATGCTTTCCTACCACAAAAATCCGGCTCCAATTACCTTAAAACAAAATTCAACTTCCAACTTACATACATAATTACTTGATCCCATTTCGACCAGGGTACCGAACTCATGGAATAGTGACCAAACGTCTCCCTATTTCCAACCTTACGCTAAGTTTCATGTGTGGGATGTCTCACAAAGCGAAATCCAAACAAGGAACCCCCCCGATACACTACTACCTAGCATTGTCGGTTATCGAAATCCGTTAGGTCCTCCATCCATAGTATATACCCCTTTATTTCGTCCCTTGACAAAAAAGTTACAATTTCTCCCGTAATTATGCTTAACAAAGAACGTTTCACCAATTTCACTATCGTCCCGTATTGGTTTATGGTAATTACATTCTATAAACCTCGGATACATACGATCGAAATTCTCTAAATTTCCTTTTTCTAACATTAGGGGTATAACTCTTAACTCCCACATTTCTTATGGATAAATATAACACTGCACTCTTCCTATCACTAAGTCCGGAGTGCTAAACATAATACCGAGTCAAGTCTTTTCGCTCAACGGTAAATCCCGGTACATACTGAATCATACTGACAAAGTCTATACATACATTGGTATCGAATATATCGAGCCCACTATCTCCTCCGAAGTCTCTAGGATAGATAATATAAGTGCGAGTCCAACCTTCTTACAGGTAAAGCCTCGCCAAAACAAAACGTGTTGCACTAATGTAACTACTCCGATAGCCTTGCAATAAATGCCCACTATCATACTACCCATTTCTATAACATTTTAACAAAGATAATATCATACTCGTGTATCGCATCACTACAACGAGTAGCCTCAATAAAGTATAAAACACTGTTAATATACTCATTCATCCCCTGCGGATAGCACCAAAGAAAAATCCCGCTATACTAAGGAAAAATATTCACATAATGGTAACATTTATAATGATATGCATTAAACTCGTCTCACATGCTAATCTAGCAATGAACAAAATATGGTGACTCGCTCATGTCACATAAACACGCCGCATCCTCTAAGGACACAACTTATACTTCCATCCTGGTAATCGTCTTGACTGCACAAATGGTTTTCGAACGTAACACGTCTGCCCAAACCAAAATAAAGTTATTTTTAATCGTCGTCCTTTACTAGGCACCGTATTCTTGTCCCTTTTTCTCACTTTGGAACATATTATCGCGAGAAATTTCACTCTGCACCAAAATACCTCAACACATAATCCACTTATCACCTGTCCTACTAACCAGGTTAGGATTGTCCTTCTCTCGGACTTTAGTAGACTCGATTCCTGTTAGCCATCCCGGTTGTTCCCTTAGCTTTTTAGGCCATAAAGATCATGTTACTATCTATAATAGTACTTACTGAATTTACCATCACTTGGTAAGAATTTAACTATCTGAAGCATTCAAATGGTTTTCCTGATGTGTATCCACATCCTTTTGTGGTGCTATACCACCACCGTTGTATTCAGTCTTATTCTCGACTAAATTCTTCGATTCCTTTAGCTTCCCCCACAAAGAAGCGTTATCATCTATATTGACAAAATATGACATTGTCAACCTCTGAATCGGTCGTTCATCAGAATTTCCTCCTCGAGTATTATCAACTATTATTACAAGTTGGTCTCCCACTTGGAGTCGTTTCCTCCACTAGTATCTACCTCTTTCGATACAAAACTTGCTAACGATTAGGATTCATATCCACAATTGGACTTCTGTCATGCCCTCCTGCGATGAGTTCAGAACCACGTTTGCTTCTCATCCTGAACAGTTGAGGAAGGAACATACGGTCAACACTGTACCTAAGGTTCTCCTATAGGCATAGAATTCCACTTCTAAAATTGGTGGTTGACTCCAACCATTATAATTTCGTCCCGAAAGCCAAGAAAATTTTCTCTAAATTTTCACTTTCAGTTTGCCACACTCCGTCCTATATTTAAGCCTTTGGATACTTTACCTCCTTTGGTAAACACATACAATTTTCGCGTTTCTAAAATTTCCCACTAACAGTCTCTACACATTTTTGTAATACGTTGGGTAAGTTTACCCTTGCACCTCATTTGACTATAACAACATTTGAAAATCATTGCTGCACCTTAGTCGCCTTTCTAGTCGTGGCTTCTCGTGCCATAATGGAGGTGACCTCGACTACGGTCATCATCCTCGGATATATTTCATAATCTCAACTGAGCCCTGCCTCCTGATGTACGCTTAACGGTCCTCTTCTGACACCCGTCATCGCTCGACACACGCACACCTCCGAACGAAATTAGAATTCACTAGTGTATACACATTATAGCAGGAGAACGAAATCTCGTCAAAGGAATCGACAATCCTAAACATAGGGCTCTATAACAAACAAATCAACGCTGAAAGCATAATAAGCCGTACAGATCCTAAGGACACTAGAACCTGATGCTCTGATACCACCTGTGACACCCCGCCTAATTAAATACCGAGCGATCACTCATTTATTAAATTAAAATCAAGGTGAACAGTTGGTTCATTCTTAGCATCACTGTCGTAAAAATACTTTTCCAATTTAAACACCCTAAATAATTAAGCTAAGTGTCAAAACCATTTAAAACCTTATTCTCATTTTATTAAATCCGGTTATAAAACCTTAAACCATTAACATCTAAAGAGTCACACATTAAGAATAAAAATAGAATTGAACATACACGAATTTAATCATCAATAATAAATCCCAACATTTACAACACTAAAGGAAAACATCCTGACAGTAATAAATCCCGAAATAAAGGTACTGAAAGTAAAAATTTTAATCTGTGACTATACCAACTAAATAATAGAAAGAGGGCGACACATGCCCCTACTGGATAAAATTGAACTAGGAGTAGAATCAAATGGATGAAGTCGTCTAAACAACATGCCTGCAACTCCCACCTAAGCTGCAGCACGTTCCTTCCAAAGGATCCTAAGTAAGACGCCCCTGTGGCTGGGCACCTGTAATATATACATATATATACAAGAGAGAAAAGGAAATAGAAACAGGTCAGAGCCCAATAGTGTATATGATTTAAAAATTCATTTAACAAGTATTTAAATTGATACAGGCCAATGCAACAACATATTAGTGCGATACTCTCTTGAGAAATTCTCACCTCTCTTCTAATGTGCACACCTATCGCACTAACCTTCCCAATGGTCTATCTCTTCATATACCACACTATCTTTCCCCAATGATTTAACTTATCTTAGGTTATTCGCAGGATTTACAACTGAACAACACAAGTATTTAAAACGTAAGATTTCAGTTTGTAACCAAGGTTCTCCTTTTAACTTTATTAATCAATAAAGTTTTCCAGTGTCATATTATACTTTCTCAAAATAGTTATTTATAATTTGAGTCATCAACCATGTCCTACATATCAAATCACAGTAGGCAGTTCCAGATTTCAGAATTTCATATATATATTAACTACTCGTATAATATATATATCATAACAGCACCCCACTAATTTGAGTCATCAACCATGTCCTACATATCAAATCACAGTACGCAGTTCCAGATTTCAGAATTCCATATATATATATTAACTACTCGTATAATATATATATCATAACAGCACCTCACATAAAAACTATGGTGCGGGCATACTCTGCTATCCAATCCCCGTATCAATCGTACTAAAGGGAATACACGTTCGGAATCACTCTCGAACTGGTATAAATACATACACAAACAATATTGAGGCGAAGCATAGTTTCCAAGTCCAAGAGGTCAGTACATACCCTCACATCTCTTAGGACCGTGACTACCGATTCGATAGCCTGTACCTAGGATTCCTATCTTTTAGGGTACGAGTCAATATCCCCCATAAGGCACACGAGATAAGATCGTCCCAGCGCGGTAACCTCAAGGATAGCAAGTAGCGCGGGCATGATTTTCATAAGTATATAATATATGCATACACAATCATATAAATATACCACTTTTATTATATAAATTTAGGTTTATCCCATAAACCACATTCACAACATTTATCCTTATTTTCCCATTATTATTTATCAAGTATAATGGTTCGTTTCTAACTTTAATTCGAAGGGTTTTTCCAACTTACTATGTAACCCTCATGGACTCTATTCTTCCAAATGTACAATTCAGTAGATATACATTTATGTTTCAACGTAACTCTCTCTTACGTGTCTCCCCTTTAATATATACTTACATTATCCCTTATGCAAAATATCCCAAAAATATAGATTTCGCCTTACATTAAAGGATTTTGAATTTTATTTTCAAAGATGAGAATTTCAAACGGTTTCGAAATCGGAATTAAAATGGAGTTTTAATTGAATTTTTTTTTATTACTTAGAAGAGTCCTCAAAATATAAAACTCTCTAAGAGTCCTCAAAACATGAAACTTTCTTGTAAAAATAATAGTTTTAGAAATGCGACCGTCTGATCAAGCTGAATTTTTGTCAGCAGTCCTGTCTCGCCGTTCGCTACAACATACTAAAATTTCAAGCGATTCCAATGGTCCGAAATAATTTTTTTTAGTGTTTGTATCTAATTAGAACTCTTTTCTTAATCAAACTCTTAATCCTTTACATGACAAAGGGTTTCCAGAATATCATATAAATCATCACTACATGAAAATTTCCCATCTCAAATTGGGTTTTTCTTCCATAAATCTCATCCTAATAACTCCTAAACTAATATGGATGATGCATCAACAAAATAAGAAAGATAAACACTTGTTTGGGATTTTCAGAAATCTGGTATTGTGTTGAATTTGGTGTGGTTGCGTTCCCCGTCTCGCGATCTACGCGTTGGCGGTGGCGGCGGTGTAAACGGATGAGTCTTGAGCCTTGGAATGCCTTGAGAGCTCTCTCCTCTCCTCTCCAATGGTCGTTCTAGTGTTTTGAGTTATCTAACCCTAGGAGATAACCTAAACATCTGATATAACCCCTTTAATTTTCATGGGTTTAATTACCCAAAAATACAAAATGACTAAAATGCCCTCCCGGGGTACTAATTAGGCCTAAAAACGCCTCGAGACCCAAATCAAACCCCCTGGTATACTTTTCTGACTATCTCGACCCTTCCGAACGTGTTGGCGCACTCAAAACGACCATACGAACAAACTATAAAATATTCACTTTTATTAATCCACATTTTGTCCCGACACGACACAGGCCCGACTTAAATTTCCACAATTGTCATTTTATTCACACGTGACAATATTATAAAAATAAATCTCATATATTACTATACTCATCCAGTAATATGCAACAAATAATATATTCCCAATAATTACTAACTCTTGTCACGCTAGTAAATATTTAAAACAACATTTCGGATTAAAATTAAATTAATTTATCTTAATTAAGTTTAATAAATCCCATAATTTAAAAGCTATAAATATACGGGGTATTACAGGTATGTGCAGGGTCTAGTGTTGTCTGGCTATGTAATATGTGAGAGACCTAAAAAATTAGCTATATCAACAATTTTATATGTATGTCATGGTATGTGCCGTGTCTATGGTTGCCTAGATAATAAAGTAAGTGTAGAACCTTGGAAAATCTGATTATAGTGATAGGAGTTCTGTGGAGATACATCATGGTATCTACATGTGGCATTATGGGCCGTCAAGCTATAGTGATGTGGTGGTTATTGATGATTTATTATGGGTGGCCCACCATGGAATGTACAAGATCGTATAGGAGACTGGCTGACTATAGTGGCATTACAATTGTTAAATAATAATGAAAAGATAATAAATGTTAAAAGAAACATAAATGAAAATATGGATAGTTTGTATAGTTTACTTTACTTTCATCTTTATTTTAATTTCTTATAGTTAATTATAATATTCTATTGTGAAATCTATCTCATATAGTGCTTATGGTTAGGTTCATGCATCCATAATTGAGAAGCCTGGTATTCTTGTAGTGGACCCTGACCCATTGTTATTGACTAAAATGTTACGTTAGGTTGATGTTAGATGTATAGTTTGGACATTAACAAGATGTGTAGATGGAGTTTATTTTATTGCTTTATATTCCTTTCCACTCGTTTATTTTATGAGATAATATATTTGGATTTGATGGGTCCTTAGACTCCACAATTCCTTATGGTTTTAGTTTTGGAAAGATTATTATTGATGACTTCTTATTATATGGAGTTTTAACATGGCGATGGATCTATTTATGGTTGATGGTTTATTTATTGTTAGGATTTTATTATTATATCCTGTTGGAATTTTCAAAATGTATCATAATTTTGTTGCACGCTAAGAATCGAGATTCTAAAAGGTTTGAGGCGTAGATGTTATGCCTCAAGCCTTTGGAGCCTAGGCGTAAAAAGGCATTTCCCCTTTTCTTATTTTTAATTATTCTAAGGATAGTAAAACAAAATAATACATACCTTAAAATTTGAAAATGTATATTTATGTTTACTAGTCATCATTGAATTATCTATATTAACAATCATCCAATAATCAATAATTAACGATCAATACAAAATAGTTGAATATAAGAAATATATTTTTTCAGCTTTGAAATGAAACAAATAGAAAAAATAACGAATGTATTTATATAATCAAAACTTAATAGGAAATAAAAAACCACTGAAGGATGGAGTTAGAAATGAGTGAGTTGGAGTGATTAGCCAAAAAAATGAGAAGAGAGAGATATACCAAAACATCTGAAGGCTGGAGTTAGAAATGAGTGAGTTGGAGTTAAAAATATATCGGAGGCTAGGAGATTATGGTTGAAAGTCAACCTGAGACAAAGATGGTCTTGGTCAGAAATCAGTCGATAACGTAAGGATTTTTTTAGGCGAGAGGCAGAAAGATGCGAAGAGGTTTGGGTTTACATTTGCCTTTGGATCCATTTGAATGATATAATTATCCAGTTTGTAGAAAGTAGTCTTTCAAAAGATGTCATCTTGCTAAAGCATTTAAAAAAATTCCCCTTAACACCCCTAGGAGCTTCTTGACAATGGCTACCTTGCCTTACACGTGCATTGACCTCCTTGTACTAGGCATAAAGCATGGGCGAGTCATTTTTCCCATGCCTCATGCATAGGCGTGCCTTTTAGAACACTACTAAGAATGATTTTTAAATTATAACGATCGACATGTCATGGTTTCGAATCCTGATCACCCTCAATAGCATAATACGCAGATCATAACAGTTGGTATTAAAGCATGGTTATGAGTCCGTTATAGTTTTCATATGTCGATCTGTGATATATTTTGTACTATTTAGGCTTTGATCTAGATGTACATTTCTTCCTATTTTATTTGATGACAAGCACTAGGAGAGCAGGAGTTAGGGGACCTAGTTCCTTTACTTATTCCACGGGACAGGAAAGGCATGGATAATTCATGTTTGGAGCTGATGAGTTAAAGACGATAATTCGGGAGGCCAGTGTAGTGGGTGTTGACACCACATAAAAAAGGATATTTTTAATTTCCTTTAGCAGTTACAAATGACCTTTGTAATTGCTATTTGCCGTCACAAGTTAGGGGTTAACAAAAAGAAAATTCTCACTATTTCTCTTGATTTCCAAACCCCTCCTGGGAGGCCTGCAATGGATGAAATAAGGAAGATCTTATTTACGTTGAACCTGAAACAATCTTGCGTAGTAGGGCTCGTAGATAACAAACATGTCTTAATCAATCTTAGATGTGAAGAGGACTTCATTAGACTATGGATAAAAGAGAAACGGTTCCTAGGTAAATACCCCATGCCTACATTCAAGTGGTCCCCAAACATCAAACCTAATCAAGAAAGCTCGGTGGTTTCTTCTTGGATATACCTCCCTAATATATCCATTCATCTCTTTGTAAAAGCCTCTCTCTTTTTCATTGCCCAACTTATTGGAAAATCTCATAAAATGAATGCCTCAACTGTGAATCAATCAAGACCTATCATGGCTAGGGTCTATGTGGAGATAAACCTAACTCAAGAGAAGCATAAAAGGGTATGGTTTAGCATAGGAGACAATGGATTCTAGAAGGATATTATTTATGAGAACCTTCCTAAATATTCCACATATTGCTTCAAGAAGGGTCACGAGGAAGGATCTTACATCTTATTAAATGGTGTCATGATTACTTGGGATAAGGTTTTCTCATAGTTAATCCCTTTTTTCAAAGAAAACCCTCTCACGTGAAGCCTTATCTTTAAAGTTTACACCTTCCCATATATCCCTATTTTGTTTCTTGTAGATACAGTTGCATCCGATGGGTTTAACCCATGAAAAATCTACACTCTCCCAAACCTGATTCGAATACAAAAAATCCATCTCAATATCCATAACCTTAATCCAAAGCTCAGATTCTTTGCTTTAGAGTGCCTCATTATAGTTCCCGTGATTTAATTCGTACTCCCCAAGGATCTCACTAAAGTGTTCACCCTAATACACAAACTTCCATTGCACTACAAATTGGCTCCACTTATGATCCTATATTAGTGGCACATGTACCATGATCCTCAATAATATTACCGCTCCCATTAGGTAATTTATTATCAACATCAATTTCTATTTCTTCCTGTACGAGTGGTCCAAAAGCAACTTGATCGATAATTACAATACCTTTGATCCCACAAAACGAGTTACCTTCAATCCTTGCCAAGAACCACAACAACCATCACACTTTAAAAAATGCTATTGCCTTAGGGTTATATAGGAATACCACCAAATTTTATTTTATTTTCAAATTTTATATATGCACCAATTAAACCAAGAGTCGTGTTAAATAATTTACAAATTTTTACATGTCCTAAGCATGCATCTAGGTGAGAATAAGCAAGAATATCAGTAGTAAATCACAACACGAAGATGTACGAGGAAAACCCACAATAATAAAAAATATCGGATGACCCAACCACACAAATCCACTATTATATACGCCTCGTTATAATGATAAATTAGACTTACTCATATACTCGATGCATTCAAGTCATTATGTTCTTTAAAACATGGCAAACAAATAGAAATGAAGAAAATTTTGAGAAATATAAATGGGATAAAAAGGAAGTTAAGAAAGTGGTAAGAGATGCTAAGTTAAAAGCGTATGATGATATTTATACAAAATTAGGTACAAACGAAGGGAAAAAAGTATTTATAAGCTTGCTAAACTTAGGGACAGGAAAACAAAAGATTTTAATAACGTTAAGTGTATCAAAAGTGATGATTCGAGAGTCCTAGTCAAAGATGACGAAATTATGGAAAGATGGAAAAACTACTTTGAGAGGCTATTAAATGGAGTTAATGGTAGTAGATTAGATATATAGGAACTTAGGGAGACTCGAGAAAATATATTTTTCCGCAGAATTAGGACAACAGAGGTCAGGATTGCTCTAAAAAGGATGAAAACAGGGAAGGCTTTAGGACCAGATGGTATCCCTATTGAGGTTTGGAAGTGCTTAGGGGAGGATGGAGTATCATGGCTTACAAAATTATTCAATATAATTTTAATGACTAATAGGATGCCCGATGAATGGAGAAAAAGTGTTTTAGTACCTATTTATAAAAATAAAGGGGATATACAAAGTTGTTCAAATTATCGTGGTATTAAGTTAATGAGTCATACAATGAAAGTTTGGGAGAGAGTGATTGAATATAGATTGAGATTAAAGAAAACAGTATCTGAGAATCAATTTGGGTTTATGCCTGGGAGGTCAACAATGGAAGCAACCTATTTATTGAGGACATTAATGGAGAGGTATAGGGAGAAAAAGAAGGAACTTCATATGATTTTATAGATTTGGAGAAGGCGTATGATAGAATACTCAGAGATATAATATGGTGGGTTCTACATAAAAAAGGAGTGACTCGCAGATATGTTGATGTGATCAAGGATATGTATGATGGTGCGATGACTACAGTAAGAACATCAGCCGGAGAAAGTAGTGAATTTTCAATTACGGTAGTTCTATACCAAGGTTCACCATTAAGTCCTTATCTCTTTGCGCTTGTTATGGATGAGTTGACTGGACAAATACAAGATGAGGTGCCATGGTGTATGCTATTTGTAGATGATATTGTTTTAGTGGATGAGACTAAGACGTGGATTAATGCTAGGTTGGAATTGTGGAGAGAAACTTTAGAAACAAGAGGATTTAAAATAAGTAGAACTAAAACAGGATACGTGGAGTGAAATTTTAGTAGTAATAGGAGGATAAATGGAGATGTGGTGAAATTGGAGGGTCAAAAGATACCTAGAAACAATCATTTTCGTTATTTAGGATCGATTATCCAAAAAGATGGAGATATTAGTGATGATGTTACTCATAGGATTAGAGCAGGCTGGGTTAAGTGGAGAAGTGCTACCGGCATTTTGTGTTATAGGCGTATACCTTTGAAGTTAAAAGGTAAATATTATAGGATGGCCATTAGACCCACCATGTTATATGGGACAGAGTGTTGGGCAACCAAGAAACAAAATGTGCAGAAAATGAGTGTGGCGGAGATGGAAATGCTAAGATGGATTTGTGATAAAACTCGAAAGGATAAAATTAAAAATGAACAAATTCGTGAAACGGTAAAAGTAGCTCCTATAGAAAATAAATTGAGAGAAAATCGACTTATATTGTTTGGACACGTCAAGCGTAGACCAATGGATGCTCCTATAAGGAAGAGTGATTTAGTTAGTATTGATGGTAACATAAGGGGTAAAGGTAGGCCTAAATTGACTTGGTGGGATATTATAAAAAAGGACATGATGTCATGTGGTTTAACCGAAGAAATTGCACTGGACAGACTGAAATGAAAAAATAGGATTCATATAGCCGATCCCAAATAATTGGGAAAAGGCTTTGTTGAGCTGAGTTTAGTTGAGTAACCATCTACGCATCCACTATTATATACCTTCCAATAACCACACAATGCATATGATTTCCCACGTCTCGGTATCTCATAAATTTTACTTGTCACAGGAAGTATGAAACGCTCCCCAAGGATCTCACTAAAGTCTTCACCTATTGAAATGCTCATAGTATGAAGAGTAAAAAACTATGGTGCAACACAGAAGGAATCTGAAATAAACATATAGAAGTAGATTCTTATATCTCAAACCTGGGTGTAAATAAAGGTTTAGAGGCTTTTCGATTTTGATAGGAAAGCAATTTTTGCCAAAATTCTCACACATAAAGATTCCAAGCACGCCTATTTATAAAAAAAAAGGCACAAATTTCGAGTTGACGGAATATCGTTCGGATGAAAATAATAGGTTTGTTCGAATAAACTTCATATTCTCATTTAAATGAAACATAAACTCATTCGAATGGTATTCATATTTTATTTGAACGTTATAGAACAAGCATCAAACGACATTTCTCTAACAAGTAGATAAATCTCGTTGGAAGTCCGTTTGAAGCTCGTTTGAATGCTCGTTCGAACGACTTAAACCACAAATTTGTTTTTCTTTTAAAATTAATTTTATGATAAGTCCATAAAAAATATTTTGAAAATACACCCAAACAAATTCAGGAATCAAACATGAACATGTATTCATACCTCATCGAGATCCCTATAGTGAAGAAGAAACTCGACACAAACCCAACGTGTACTCGATGTCACTTTATCTTGGTTATTAAGGTCTTCAATCACACATCACAGGCATGAGGGGAAAATTTAAGTCTTAACAACTTATGACACAAAAAAGTTTTGTCCAAATACGGAATAAATACAATGGAAACAAATTTACTTGATTCAAAAATTTGTCCTTACAAATCTCCCGCTTTGGCTAATCCGGGACAAAACTGAAAAATAAAAAACTCCAATGGGTCGTCAAGCTCACTAAGACTCAATCACAATCCCAAAAGAAAAAATTACAGACTCTTGACTGGCACAAACTTAAGTATCTTTAATCTTGTGAAACTTCCACACTTAAAATAAACCTTTCAAATGCAACTTGAATATAACAATATAATTTTGCATATGACCCCCCCCCCCCCCCCCCCCCCCGCCCTCCGCGTGTCTAAAAATCTCCATGTAAGATAGGACGCCTCCTCCTAATGAAAAATCTCCCCCCAAATTTAAGAGTTAGATACCATGTATCCCCTTTTTTTGTTATTTAGGAATAGACAAAGAATAAGATGCATAATAATAAAAACTTCCCCAAATGTAACACGTCTAAGCATAAGAAAAGTAAGTAATATCATGCGATGATGTAAAGTGATACATGCAATGACAAACAACTCGGCAACACAAGAAGATATTCCAAACAACGAACACAAGATACCAAATTTGATGCATAAATGAGATACCAATGATAGAAAGCAACAAAAGATACCAACGTGATCATACAACATGCCAATATAAAATGAAAATTAAGCATATGACAAAGATGGATTAAGCGTAAACGCAAAGACTCAAGACAAAAACATACCGTGTGTGTGTGTGTGTGTGTGTGTGTGTGTGTGTGTGTCAATGACATACAAGCATATATATGAATCAGAAGCATATATATGAATCATACCTTAATAGATACTCCAAGGATTGATTGAGTTTATACTATTAATGTACCCATCTACTTTTGTTAGTTTGTGTAAAATTTTCCATTTTTAGTAGAGAACCCTTTTCAAAAAGCTAACTCAAGTTTGAAGTTGCATCAACACATAAAGTACTCAATAACATTAAATAGATTTGGATAAGTTAATATCAACTAAGATATAGTGGACTGCACACACTCACATCTCACACATATACATTTTCATATTTTCTATGTATTTGATTAAATTTTTATTTGATTTTAAGACATTATTAGGCATTAATTTGAATTAATTGGATTTATTTTAATTTAATTTGGAATCAATTAGAAAAATTAATCCTTTGCTTAATAATGCTAAAAATGTTAAAAAATGATATTTTGGTGTAATAGTGTTTGGAAATAATTTTCATGATTTTTCCTGAATTAAATATAATTTTTGGTTTTTTTAAATGAATAAATATAAGTTTTTTTAATTAATAAATTTTTTGTAATTTCTAGAAAATCATTTAAATGGAATTATTTTGTATTTTTTGGTGTGTTTTCTCTATGTCTGTGTGGGAGATGAGATCGTAGCCGTTAGATTATCCTTATCAGTGGTTGAGAATAGGTCGCGATTTTCACTTAGATTGACACCTTACCTCTTTTCCTGTTAAAGGTTTGACTAGTTAAGCTTACTTATTACACTTCTTTGTAGACCATCAGATGGGAGGTTAGTGGATCATATTGATCTTGGTAATTTATTTCTCTCGATTGTAACCTATTTCTAGATCCTTCTCCGCTATATTATTTAAACCCCTAACTTGTTTATCATCGAAGCTTTTGGTCAATTTTGAGGGTTTTGTTCTATAGAGAGAGAGGAGAAAAAAAAGAGAACGGGAGAAAAAAAAGAACTAAGATAAAAAAAATGTTTATTCATGGTACCTATTAAAGTTTTCCTTAGTTTATCTTGTGTCCCTACATCAACTCTTCTTTAGGGTTTTTACTTTGTTCAACTTTCTTGATCTAGACTTGTAGACCTAGTAAATATATTTTACATGATTCTTTACATCTTTTAGGTTTTGATTCAAGTTTTTGAACTCATTCCTTGGTTGAAAACGTTTTAGTTTGTGTGTACAATTGAAATCAGAAATTTGTGACTCTCTTGAAATATTTATATATATTTCATCTTTTAAATCAGAACGTTATAATTTTTTCAGAAAAGATTTAAGATCTAGATTTTAAATATTTTGAATATACTTGTGTTTGTGGAAAACATGTTTGTAAGGACCTTGTCCATCACTATTAGTATATCGTATACCGCTACAAGTTTGTCGAAGATATTAGGAAGCTATCATCTACAATCGACGATTCAAATTCAAGCCTTCTTCAACAATCATGCCCAACAATCAGGAAATTGGTAAATTATATTTTTGTTTCATTTACAATTTATATAAAAAGTGTTGGGATATTTTTTGTAACAACCCGTCCTTTTGGAGACGATTAAATTCCATAATTAATTATAAATTGGAATTTGGGAAATTTCCCTAAATATTAATTTTTGGGATTTTTGAGGATTAAATGATTTTCGAGGGATGTTGTGATTATTTTGGGGACTATATAGGTCGAAATATTTTAATTATATGTCGTCGTTGAGTAAAGCGACATGAGGTAAGATTTTTAATTGGAAAACCCGCATTGATTTATTTTGGGTTGGAATAGTGATTTGCGGTCAAGTACCTCAGATGGAAATTTCGACTGCACCGTGAGTCTCGGAATGTCCGACATAGTCAGAAAAGAGTGTCAGATTGTCGAAAATGAGTTTCAAGTAATTTTAGAGGTAAAAGTAACTCGTAATTGGGTAAACGAGTCGTTTTTGGGTTTTAAGGGGTTAAACCCTTTTCTTTCTATATAAAGGGAGGGAGAGGGAGAAAGGAGAGAAAGGAAAGAAAGAAAAGAGAGAGAAGAGAGAGAGGAAGGAGAAAATGGAGATTCGGGCCAAACTCCGCCGGATTCGACTCGGGGCGTCGGATTTTATCCACGAGGCAAGTGTTTACTTGCTTTATTTATCTTTTTACATAAATATCTCATACCGTAGTTTGGTATAAACAAACCCTAAGGGTTTTGGGGTGGATTATCGTGGATAAAACGGGTTTTTGGAAGTTAAAACAATTAAACCCCAATAATATTTCAATTTTGTGGAACTTAGGTTTTAACCTAAATTAATTGATGGTTTTGGGTTCTAGGATGTTTATAACCCTTAATGTATGTGTATTTGTAGTTGGTTGAGGTTGTAGGACGTTGGGTGAGGTGATAAAATCTTGGGAGAAGCTTTAATGGCCGAAATCATCTCGGAGAAGTCGATGAATAGTAACCCGTCACTTTAGGGGGGCCATTTTGGCTAGGAAAAGAATTGATTTAGCTTTCGGCCAAAACACGAAAGTTTTAGATCTTTTCGATACGGTCGCGTGGGCACTGACCGCGTATTTTTCTGATTTTTCTACGATTTGATATGATTTTTACAAGATGACAGCTCCGGGTTGAAATCATCAACTCGGAAATCAAATCGGGAATTGGAAAAATTACGGCTAGAATTAATTGTGTAGATGTTTGGGATAATTTTTGGGGTAGTTTAGAAACCCCGAAAATGAATTTGGATTGTTGGATAAGGGACTTGAGGAGATTTAATTTGGGAGACCTGGTGTGACCGGTCGACCGGGCCCCTCAGGCCGGTCGATCGCGTCAAGGAGAAAAGGACTACTGCTTTGTTTCGTAGGCTTATTTGTAACCCGCGGTCGACCGGGGGTCTAGGACCGGTCGACCGGTGCTCTGTTTTCAGTCCAAGATTTTGGAGATTAGGATTATTTCTCCTTTTTGAGTTTAAAGTTTAAGGGCCTTTCAAATTAGAGTATTATGGAGGGTTATGTCCTAAAGGACTTGAGGAATTGGGAATATATATATATGTGTATATTCACTTAGAGTGAATTAGTATAATTGGAGATATCCAAATGAATCCGTGGATGGGATTTTGGTATATATTACTTATTAAAGTAAGAATATACTTTGGGTTTAGTATTATGCATATATGAATGCATGATTATGATTCTTTGAGAGAATCTTTGGGATTATTGGTCATCGATAGATGGTTTGGCAAGTAGGGCCATTATATATATATATTCAGGTAGGAATATATGGTATATATATATACTATGTGCTTAAAGTATATATATGAATTAAAATAAATGACTTTTAAAAATGTAAATATAAATGTTTTCAAAATGGAAAGGTAAATGACTTTCTTAATTAATAATGTATGGATACACACCTCTCTAAATCGCTATCATAAGGGAAGTTGCGTGCGTATGGTGAAGCCCCCTGACAAATTAACGCAGGGTGGATATAGTCCTATAGGCCATATGAGCGTTTATTGTATTTTTCTGCACTGGTTAGGAGATTCCGGGTGTGGTCTTGACTATCCCGCAGGCATATGGTCGCTTCCCGACGTCTTGCGATGTAGGATCCCAGGTTGTCTTGATGATAGGCCCTGGAAGATGATAGCCATTTAGGGGCGCGCACAGTGGGGAAACCCGGACCGGCGGTCTTAGAACGCGTTATGTTAAAGCAATTCATGATAATGGATTGGCTTTAATTACATTTCCTGGATATAGGAAGGGAAATGGGTTATATGAATTGGGCTTCGGTAACATTTCCCGGATGGAAGAAGGGAAGTGGAATCATATTATATGATCAAAGCATTTTTATGATAATGAAAATGGCTTTGAATACATTTCCTGAATATAAAAAAGAAAATGGGATATTTTGAAACGGAAAAGCATTTTTATGATAATAAAAAATTGACTTTTAAAAAGGTATGTGATTTGTTAAAGCAATTCATGATAACGAATTGGCTTTTAAATAGATTTCCTGGATATGAGAAGGGAAATGGAAGGTTTTGAGATAAAAATGATAAGTATTGATAAATACTTTGTAAATGTATTCTCATTCCGGTAGATAGATCCGGATGTATATGGTAATATGTATATATATGGATAAATCGAGTGCCGAGGATCTAATGGATCCCGACGATCGACCTTGACGCATAGTAGTGTATCGGGGGGGTTCCTTATTTGGATTTCGCTTTGCGAGAGACCCCACGCACGAATATGGCATTGTGTTGAGACTGGGGAGAAGTTTAATCCTTAGTGATCTAATATTATAAATGTTTATGGTATATATATATATATATATATATATATATATATATATATATATATATATATATATATATATATATATCTTTCTGTACTGAGGGACTGGCGGATCTCGACGATCAACCGTGCCGAGTAGTAGTGTATCGGGGGGGTTCCTTGTTTGGATTTCGCTTTGCGAGACACCCCACGCACGAACATGGCATAGCGTTGAGACTGGGGTGAAGTTTAGCCCTTAGTACATTGCTTGGACTATCTAGGATTGATAGTGGGTTGGTGATAGACTAGTTTAGCAGGATAGCTTGACTAGGATGTTTAGAGGGATGCGCTAGGAGTGCACTGTTAGTGGAGAGGTGAGGGGTATTTAATGGGAGTGCGATACCAAACTTAATTATGAGGTAAAACCTTTTTCAAAATAATAAGGCATTTATGCACTTGCTAAATATTTTCAAAACTCGGGCTCTGACCCGTTTATCTACTTTCCTTTCTTGCTATATATTATATATATATAGGTGTCCAGACACAGGGACGCCTGGATGGCACTTCTTTCGAGTCAGACGTCAGCTGCAGCAGCTGTGGATGCGTGCAGGTTTTTGATAGCCGCTTCCATCGTTGTACTCTAGATAGGAGGTACTGTATAAACATTCGAGCCAATGGCTCAATTGCATTTATTTATTCTTTCAGTACAGCATTCGATATGGTTGTATAATTTTAACCGAGTGTTCGGTTATTTTATTTCATTTCATTTTCCATTCAGTTTCATTTACGCATTAACTTGTGGATGTTTTATTGTTGGTAAAAAGAGTAGTAAAGTTAAAATTTTGACACCGGCCTAATAGGTTATTAGTAATTAAATGGATTTTCGACACTGGTGCTAAGAATGATCCATATGAGACTCCTGTTTTAATTTAATATGGGAGTGATCGCCCGGTATCTTATTAGGCGGGGTGTCACAGATGGTATCAGAGCATCAGGTTCTAGTATCCTTAGGAATCTGTGCGGACGTACTACGCTTTCAGCGTTGCTCTCGATTTGATATAAAGCCTCGGGACTAGGATCGTTGAGTTCTCTTGTGAGATTTCGTTCTCCTGCCATATTATGAGACTATAGAAATCTTTTACGCGCTCGTTTGAGAATCGTGTGCGGGGCTTGGATGGCAGCAGGAGGTGAGGCTTAGCTGGAGCAGCTGGTGGAAGTTGGGGACGAGGGCCTTAGTAGAGGTCACTCTCCTTATGGTAATTGTTAAGGATTTTGGCGGCGACTACTAAATAATGGTAGTTAGGAGTACCGCAGTACCACTGAAGTAGAGAGTGGTACTAAAGTCGAATTCCTCATTGAAATTGAGGGTTCGAAAGGGACCTTACGGATAGTCTTAACCGTGAGTCCCCACGATTTAGTCAGAATGAGAAGGATGTTGTTATGAGTTTTACCTCAATCGAGGAGGTATATTTGGCGTGGCTAGATAAAGTTGCGGTATTAGTTAGCCCTAGACTCGGGTGTGTAATTTGAGTTATGGCGGTCACGATAACATAATATCATGTATGTCTATGTATTTTTCCGCGATAACGGGATTTTGTTTTCTTTCACTCGTCATAAGAGGCGGGTGTTTATATTTTATATATACTGTATAAGATGATGGTATTTTCGGAGCGATAGCAGGCTAAAAATGACAAGTCTATCGTGTCCATGGTTCCTGGAGGAAACAGGTTATTGTTGTGGTGTCTCACCTAGATATAGGTTGAGTTCACCTTATTTATTGTGGGATACCAAACTTCGATGAGTAGAGGTTTCATTATCGTGATTTGGGTATATGGCGACCTTATATATATGATTTAAGGCCGCAGGATTTGTGTTGAGCTGTAAGATTAAGCTTATTACTATTTGCGCAAGGACTTAAAAATGAGTGTGAGCGCAGGGTGGTATGACTCTTAGTTTGAGATAGGAGTTCAAACCACCTTTTTGTTGGATTAGGGGATAGGGATATCCTGGTTGCATGTTGAAATAACGAAACTCCATAACCAACGAAGTCAAGGGTTAATGTGTGGAGGGGTTCCTTGTTTGGATTTCGCTTTGCGAGACACTCCACACATGACTCTTAACTGCGTCGGGAGTGGAGAGCTGTTATGGGATGCAAGGATGTTGATTTTGTGGAAAAGTCTTATAGTGTGGATGAACCACTATAGGCTATGAGCCACATGATGTTGATATACTTATGGAAATATTATGCTATGGAAAAGCACTAAAGTGGTCCCCTCGCCATAAGTGGGTGGGTGAGGTTGGACTTAGAGAAATTGATTTGAGGACAATAGTCAGGCCTAAATGAAAAGGCAAATTTTGAGGAGATACATTTTGGGTAGTATGTTCGTGACACTTTTACAGAAAGTGGGCACTTCGATTGATTAGGTTTCCTTCCGTATGGGCGGAAGGATAAGATAATAGAAATGCGTTCGTAGGTTAGCGTAGGCAGGATTTAGGACGTCCCGCTTGTGTGCCTTAGGTCGTTATATCTCGATGACCGACAACGCAAGGGAGTAGTGTAACGGGAGGGTTCCTTGTCTGGATTTCGCTTTGCGAGACGTCCCACACACGAAACCAAGCAAATGTCGAGATTCGAGAGAGGCCTTGGGCACTAGGGACATATTTAGGATACTCGTTTCTCTTAAGTAGGGTAACGCTTAGACCGTAGCATTAGTAGGATGTACGTTCGCTAGAGTTAGTGGCGTCGAGGTTAGGAGGATTGAATTTTTGCGGGTCGGGAGGACCTATAGATGAGTATTACACCGAGGAAAGGAGATCCTTATTGGGAGAGAGTGTTGCGTGTCAGACGTTCACTACGGATGTGCAGATATGCACAAGTTTGAAAGGTGTATGGGCACCTTGGTAAGATGGTTTTATATACCGCCCGAAATAGAATGGGAATAGTATATAAATTTGAAGTTTATGCCGTTAGGCACTAGAAATAATGGGTGCGATGTGACGATGTTAGAGTCACTTTACGATCGTGGTAGTCGTGTAGCTCATGGTTGGGAACCATTGAGTTAGTATCTTTCCCTTGAGGTTTTAGGATTTGTAGTGATCCTAGTTATGTGGTGTAGGTTATATCCGAATTTCGAGGATGAAATTCCGTTGTAAGGGGGGGAGTATGTAACAACCCGTCCTTTTGGAGACGATTAAATTCCATAATTAATTATAAATTGGAATTTGGGAAATTTCCCTAAATATTAATTTTTGGGATTTTCGAGGATTAAATGATTTTCGAGGGATGTTGTGATTATTTTTGGGACTATATAGGTCGAAATATTTTAATTATATGTCGTCGTTGAGTAAAGCGACATGAGGTAAGATTTTTAATTGGAAAACTCGCATTTATTTATTTTGGGTTGGAATAGTGATTTGCGGTCAAGTACCTCGGATGGAAATTTCGACTGCGCCGTGAGTCTCGGAATGTCCGACATAGTCAGAAAAGAGTGTCAGATTGTCGAAAATGAGTTTCGGGTAAGTTTAGAGGTAAAAGTAACTCGTAATTGGGTAAACGAGTCGTTTTTGGGTTTTAAAGGGTTAAACCCTTTTCTTTCTATATAAAGAGAGGGAGAGGGAGAAAAGAGAGAAAGGAAAGAAAGAAAAGAGAGATAAGAGAGAGAGGAAGGAGAAAGAGGAGGAGAAAATGGGGATTCGGGCCAAACTCCGCCGGATTCGACTCGGGGCGTCGAATTTATCCACGAGGCACGTGTTTACTTACTTTATTTATCTTTTTGCATAAATATCTCATACCGTAGTTTGGTATAAACAAACCCTAAGGGTTTTGGGGTGGATTATCGTGGATGAAACGGGTTTTTGGAAGTTAAAACAATTAAACCCCAATAATATTTCAATTTTGTGGAACTTAGGTTTTAACCTAAATTAATTGGTGGTTTTGGGTTCTAGGATGTTTAGAACCCTTAATGTATGTGTATTTGTAGTTGGTTGAGGTTGTAGGACGTTGGATGAGGTGACAAAAGCTTGGGAGAAGCTTTAATAGCCGAAATCGTCTCGGAGAAGACGATAAATAGTAACCCGTCACTTTAGGGGGAATTTTGGCTAGGAAAAGAATTGATTTAGCTTTCGGCCAAAACACGAAAGTTGTAGATCTTTTCTATACGGTCGCGTGGGCGTTGACCGCGTATTTTTCTGATTTTTCTACAATTTGATATGATTTTTACAAGATGACAGCTCCGGGTTGAAATCATCAACTCGGAAATCAAATCGGGAATTGGAAAAATTACGGCTAGAATTAATTGTGTGATGTTTGGAATAATTTTTGGGGTAGTTTAGAAACCCCAAAAATGAATTTGGGTTGTTGGATAAGGGACTTGAGGAGATTTAATTTGGGAGACCTGGTGTGACCGGTCGACCGCGCCCCTCAGGCCGGTCGACCGCGTCAAGGAGAAAAGGCCTACTGTTTTGTTTCGTAGGCTTATTTGTAACCCGCGGTCGATCGGGGGTCTAGGACCGGTCGACCGGTGCCCTGTTTTCAGTCCAAGATTTTGGAGATTAGGATTATTTCTCCTTTTTGAGTTTAAAGTTTAAGGGCCTTTCAAATTAGAGTATTATGGAGGGTTATGTCCTAAAGGACTTGAGGAATTGGGAATATATATATGTGTATATTCACTTAAAGTGAATTAGTATAATTGGAGATATCCAAATGAATCCGTGGATGGGATTTTGGTATATATTACTTATTAAAGTAAGAATATACTTTGGGTTTAGTATTATGCATATATGAATGCATGATTATGATTCTTTGAGAGAATCTTTGGGATTATTGGTCATCGATAGATGGTTTGGAAAGTAGGGCCATTATATATATATATATATTCAGGTAGGAATATATGGTATATATATATACTATGTGTTTAAAGTATATATATGAATTAAGATAAATGACTTTTGAAAATGTAAATATAAATGTTTTCGAAATGGAAAGGTAAATGATTTTCTTAATTAATAATGTATGGATACACACCTCTCTAAATCGCTATCATAAGGGAAGTTGTGTGCGTATGGTGAAGCCCCCTGACAAATTAACGCAGGGTGGATATAGTCCTATAGGCCATATGAGCGTTTGTTGTATTTTTCTGCGCTGGTTAGGAGATTCCGGGTGTGGTCTTGACTATCCCGCATGCATATGGCCGCTTCCCGACGTCTTACGATGTAGGATCCCAGGTTGTCTTGATGATAGGCCCTGGAAGATGATAGCCATTTAGGGGCGCGCACAGTGGGGAAACCCGGACGGGCGGTCTTAGAACGCGTTATGTTAAAGCAATTCATGATAATGGATTGGCTTTAATTACATTTCCTGGATATAGGAAGGGAAATGGGTTATATGAATTGGGCTTCGGTAACATTTCCCGGATGGAAGAAGGGAAGTGGAAGCATATTATATGATCAAAGCATTTTTATGATAATGAAAATGGCTTTGAATACATTTCCTGAATATAAAAAGGGAAATGGGATATTTTGAAACGGAAAAGCATTTTTATGATAATAAAATTGACTTTTAAAAAGGTATGTGATTTGTTAAAGCAATTCATGATAACGAATTGGCTTTTAACTACATTTCCTGGATATGAGAAGGGAAATGGAAGGTTTTGAGATAAAAATGATAAGTATTGATAAATACTTTGTAAATGTATTCTCATTCCGGGAGATAGATCCGGATGTACATGGTAATATGTATATATATGGATAAATCGAGTGCCGAGGATCTAATGGATCCCGACGATCGACCTTGCCGCATAGTAGTGTATCGGGGGGTTCCTTGTTTGGATTTCTCTTTGCGAGAGACCCCACGCACGAATATGGCATTGTGTTGAGATTGGGTAGAAGTTTAATCCTTAGTGCTCTAATATTATAAATGTTTATGGTATATATATATATATATTTATATATATCTTTCTGTACTGAGGGACTGGCGAATCTCGACGATCGACCGTGCCGAGTAGTAGTGTATCGGGGGGGTTCCTTGTTTGGATTTCGCTTTACGAGACACCCCACGCACGAACATGGCATAGCGTTGAGACTGGGGTGAAGTTTAGCCCTTAGTACATTCCTTGGACTATCTAGGATTGATAGTGGGTTGGTGATAGACTAGTTTAGCAGGATAACTTGACTAGGATGTTTAGAGGGATGTGCTAGGAGTGCACTGTTAGTGGAGAGATGAGGGGTATCTAATGGGAGTGCGATACCAAACTTAAATATGAGGTAAAACCTTTTTCAAAATAATAAGGCATTTATGCACTTGCTAAATATTTTCAAAACTCGGGCTCTGACCCGTTTATCTACTTTCCTTTCTTGCTATATATTATATATATATATAGGTGTCCAGACAAAGGGACGCCTGGATGGCACTTCTTTCGAGTCAGACGTCAGCTGCAGCAGCTGTGGATGCGTGCAAGTTTTTGATAGCCGCTTCCATCGTTGTACTCTAGATAGGAGGTACTGTATAAACATTCGAGCCAATGGCTCAATTGCATTTATTTATTCTTTCAGTACAGCATTCGATATGGTTGTATAATTTGAACCGAGTGTTCGGTTATTTTATTTCATTTCATTTTCCATTCAGTTTCATTTACGCATTAACTTGTGGATGTTTTATTGTTGGTAAAAAGAGTAGTAAAGTTAAAATTTTGACACCGGCCTAATAGGTTATTAGTAATTAAATGGATTTTCGACAGTGGTGCTAAGAATGATCCATATGAGACTCCTGTTTTAATTTAATATGGGAGTGATCGTCCGGTATCTTATTAGGCGGGGTGTCACATTTTTATGAAAATAAATATTTTTTAATTTATGAAAAATAATTTTTTAAATGATTTTAAATGGTTTTTAATTTTTTAAAAACATTTTCTCATAAATATTTTGGATAAACTTTGTTGATCTCATAAACGGTCTTAGGTTTGAGGTTTCCAAGTATATTAAAAGACTATAGCAGCAAGTAACACGTGTACGATGTTGTTCGAACGACATAGTATCTTGTAAGATGAGATCAATTATCACTTGAACGATGACGTGTGTCGTTCAAACGAGTTTTTTAAGTTCGACACTCCACCGCCTTAATTTTTTTATAAATAGGGTGTCAGACGTATTGATTTCGTGTGGAGAAAACACTGGTTTCAATCAGAATATGTTTTTAGTGTTTTTGTTTATTCTCCATCACTTTTGAGGGTTCAAAATTTATTTTTACAATTCACAAATACCAGACTTTTTGTGTGAGTTATTTATGGAACCAAAGCATAGTTTTGTAGGGAGCTTTGTTGCTGAATCTAGGTGCCTTGAAAAGGTACTGGGCTGACCATAGGTGACACTTGAGAGAGGTACTGGGCTGATCGACTGCGTGTCATAGGGAGTGATGCGGTGTTCTTGGGTTGACGACTGCGAACCGACACCTGCGGGTATTTTGTAAGTCAAATTGTATTTTCGCTATAATTCGATTGTAAACCGTTCCTTTACAAACTATAGTGACAATAAAAGGTTTTTACCCTGCGGGGATTTTTTCCTGAAATTTGTCTTTGTCATCTTGTTCATCGCATGATTTATTTTGAGATTTGAATTGACACATAGATGCATGTTTAGGGGCTGATTTAATTGAAAATTTGAGCAAATTTAAACATCCAATTAAATAAAGTCTCAATTGGAAATTGCAAATCTATTTGAATCAATATTGCACACGGCATTTTCAAATTGGTATCGGAGCGGGTTACGCTAATTTATTGCATTTTATCTTATTTTCCTGCATCTGGGTGGTTTATTTTTATCTCAATGGATTTGTGTAGTTTTGTCAAAGAAAATTTTGAGATATTAAAACCTGTACATGATTCTTCTCTTGCTATATCTTATAAATAATTGTGTTCGTTTCTTTTGTCATTCACTAGTTGTGATTTATGATATATCTTTGCTAGTGTTATGATGCGTGTACTTTTTTTATTATAGTTTTTTGAATGCACACTTAGGATGACCAAGTCACAACTTCATGCCATATCCATGTGACTGTTTGATAGTGTTTTGAGACAATATATTGTATCATTCATGTGCTTTACAAAGTTTGGAGTCTTTGAGATAATATAGTGTTACTACCTACATGATTGACTCATTTTGTCCTTTATTTCACACATGCACGGATTTGTTTGACATTTGTTCTTGTCAAATCACATGTTGGTTACGTGTTTTTATCTCAATTATACCTATTAAAACGCACCAAATGCGATAAAACAAGATAATAAAAGGTGTGCATGTTTTTACCATTTTCCGTAAGTTTGTATGAATTTTATAAATGGTGAAGGGCTACGAAAGGTACACATTTATCCTTTGTGATTAAGCCGCAATTTAAATTGGACCTAAAAAATTGAGGAATTTTAATTTTTCGGGGTCCAAAGAGGTTTAAAAGATCCCGAAAATATTGAATGGCAATAAAAATAAATATATGCCAATAATTGGCCATTGGGTTTATTCACCAATTATTCAATGTTTGAGAATTTAGATCGCCTAAAAAAGAAAATAGATATGAGGGAGTTTGGTTGGAGATTTAAAATAGCTTTGCACGTCCTTAAAAAGTCTTGAAAAAGCATGAAATCGTTTTGGACGTTGTTGGTGTAAAAATCATGTTGACATTGATTTATTGATTTTGATTTAAGACGATGTCATCTAAATTCAACAATTGTATACCAAATGACTATTTTTTATGTTCATTCGTTAGGAGTACACTTATGCATCTTGCACATATGATATGATTGAGTTGATTTTTCAATCAAATTTGTTCACACCCATTCATTATGTTTCCACGATTTGGTCGTCTTAGTATAAATTCATGGTGTGTGATTTTTTTCTGCAACATCATATTTTTTGCACTTTTGTATAAAAAAAAATTTGAAAAATTCAAAAATAGTATGTTTGGGTTATTTTTCGTGACACTTCAATTTACTTTATGTTATTTATTCTTTTCCTTGTCTATTTCGGAAAAATAAAAATGGGGAGAATGAATTATGATATTATGGGGGTTTTAAGTATGGGGGAGATTTGATTATGCTTACATATTTTATGTTTATATCATTTCAAACTCGATTCGTCACGTGGCTTTTGCTTTGTCTCATGTGTGTAGGTACAATTAAAGATTCCTTGGATTGTATACCCTGATCAGAAAAGCTTGAAAAGTTTGAAGACTTGTAGGTTTATCTTTCCATTTTCGTTTTTGGGAGGGTAGATTTGTATAGGACATTTTATTGATAATTCGGATTATTTTTAGTTTGTATCGGCATAGACATAAGGGGAGATTTGTAAGGACCTTGTCTATCACTACTAGTATGTCGTATACCGCTACACGTTTGTCGAAGATATTGGGAAGCTATCATCTGCAATCGACGATCCAAATTTCAAGTCTTCTTCAACAATCAGGCCCAACAAGGAGAAAATTGGTAAATTGTGTTTTTGTTTCATTTACAATTTACATAAAAAAGTGTTGGGATATTTTTATGAAAAATAAAATATTTTTCAATTTATGAAAAATGATTTTTGAAATGATTTTGAATGGTTTTTAATTTTTCAAAAACATTTTCTCATAAATATTTTTGATAAACTTTGCGGATCTTGTAAACAGTCTTAGGTTTGAGGTTTCCAAGTTTTTTAAAAGACTGAAGAAACAAGTGACACATGTACGATGTCGTTCAAACGACATTGTATCTCGTTCAAACGAGATCAGTTATTGCTCAAACGACGTCGTGTCTCGTTCGAACGAGCTGTTTAAGTTCCACACTCCATCGCCTTAAATGTTTTATAAATAGGGTGTCAGAGGTATTGATTTCGTGTGGAGAAAACACTGGTTTCAATCAGAATATGTTTTTAGTGTTTTGTTTATTCTCCATCACTTTTGAGGTTTCAAATTTTTTTTTTACAATTCACAAATCCCATACTTTTTGTGTGAGTTGTTTGTGGAACCAGAGCATAGTTTTGCTGGGATTTTCACTGCTAAATCTAGGTGCCTTAGAAAGGTATTGGGCTGACCATAGGTGCCACTTGAGGGAGGTACTGGGCTGATCGACTGTGTGTCATAGGAGTGATGCGGTGTTCCTGGGATGACGACTATGAACCGACACCTGAGGGTATTTCGTAACTCAAATTGTATTTTCACTGTAATCCGATTGTAAACCGTTCCTTTACAAATTATAGTGAAAATAAAAGGTTTTTACCCTGCGAGGATTTTTCCTGAAATCTGTCTTTGTCAGCTTGTTCATCGCATGATTTATTTTGAGATTTAAATTGACACATATATGCATGTTTAGGGGTTGATTTAATTTAAATTTGATTTGAGCAAATTTAGACATCCAATTAAATAAAGTCTGAATTGGAAATTTCGAATCTATTTGAATCAATATTGCACACGGCATTTTCAATTTTGTTTTTCAAAAAGGCTTACTAACTAAGAATATTTTTCATCGATCCAGATTGTAAAACGTTTCGATCCAAAATCTTTTGAAAAAGTCCTTTGATCTGATTTACTACCCCTGTAATAACAATCTTTTATCTAGTCAAGTCATGTGATTTGTTTAGGACTGATTTGTACATATTAAGTGTGTGTGACTTTCATACTTATGTGCAAGTAAAATCACTACACTTAACCACACACCCAATTCCACTATTAGACAATTAGTTTTTGGAGACTTGACTATTTCTAATCGACTATGGTGTTGTTTGGATTCAACTTTTAGAGGCGGTTCTTTTGGTTCTACTGTGGTTTTGAGAGGTATTTTCACATTAGGTAACCTTTCTCCTTGTTCTGATTTTTTTTTAATCTGTAAACATGCTCTTTGTTTTAGTGGACTTTATTTTCGGTTGTGGCATAGAGGCCACCATTGATGTTTCCTCTGGGAAGTTTTACCATGTTACATTTGGTGTTGTGATTATTTGGTATATTATTTATTGTTCTTTACATGCTAAGCCTGCTGATACAAATATCTCAAGTAAATTTTTTATAAAGGATTAACTGGAGTTTTTATAAATAAAACCTGATACATTTACGAAATACACATCTTGTGTTATCTTTTAAATCTATTTTTCATGAAAAGATTTTCCTCAATAAACTTGCGGTTTAAAAACATATTTGTTAATTGTGTTAATCATACTTTTAGTATCAAGTGTTTTTTTCAATTGATATCAGGGATTTGTATTAAAATCTTTTAAGATTCTAAAACCCTTTTCATAAAGATGGATGATAAAAATAATAGTTGAAAATCTCGTAAATATTTTAAGACCCCCCATATATGATGGACACAATTTTCCATATTGGAAGGTCCGCATGATTACCTTAATTCAAGGACAGTTGGGTGGTGACAAATTTGAAGGACAGCTGGGTGATGACATTTTAGATGTTATTAAAACTGGTTATCAACCACCAACTAGACCAACAACTGAGGGAAGTAGTAAGTGAGTAAGGAAAATTCTGAGTGAATATACTAAAGTAGAAAAACTTCTATCGGAGTATAATAATAAAGGACGTAACTGTATTTTCATGCGTATTATTGAACATCAAATGAATGCATTTCACACTGTATTACCTCTATAGAATCTTGGAACACTATGATCATTGTCCGTGAAGGTTATCGGCATGTTAAAACGACCAAGACAAAAATGATTGTTCAACAGGATAATTCTATAATGATGTTTCATACTGAAACCTTTCATGAATTCTATCTTAAGTTGTCTAACATAATCACTAAACTGTATGCTAATGGTATAGTTTATCATAATAAGTACATAGTGATGAAAATATTGATATATCTTCCTTCTAAGTTTGACCATAAACGGTATGCCATTAAAGAAACGGACGACCCTAATTTGACCCTAAGCTTCTTAGTGTAAATTGAGGACTATACAAATGGAAGTTGATTACAAATAATAATGTCTCAACTTCTAAAAAGCATAGTGAGTCAAACATGGGCTTCACTTTTAAGATGAGAAAACCTAAGTTATACATGCTTGACTTGGAAAATGACTCCGACCAAGATCCGAATTTTAAAACCCTTGATACCCAAATTCCCTTGATGAGCAAGCAGTTAAAACTATTTTAAAATGTAGAAACACAATTACTGCTAGTAAAGGATAATATGTTCATGAAGACTTCAAGATTTTGGACCACATGGAAAAAAAACTAAAAGATCTAATGACTCTAATTGATCTATACGTAAGAAGTATTTATCCAGCATACAATGCCATAAATGTGATCAAATGGGACACAATTATAAAAAGAGTTATTTAAAGTATAAATCAACACCTAAGTCCCATATTACCAAAATATGGAATGACTTAAATGATTCTACTGAAGATGAGTCTGGCCTATTAAACCTAGATGAATCTTGTATGTCGTTCTATGCTTAATAATTGAAAATAATTATGATGTTGAAATATGCTTATCTAATAATGATTCTATGTCTTCTTGTGACGTTATTGAACCTCCTTCTATTAGTAGTCATGTTAATCATAATGTTGCATATGCTCGACCAATTTAATTTAACCATTAGGTGACATAACACATAATTCACTAAGTGATAGAGATAATGATGACGAGTTTTCAAATCTGCATGACATGTAAGCTAAGACTCTGAAGAAATGTTCAAAACTTGAAAAATGGTGAAAACGTTCACTGAACAAGTCGTAGGTCTAACTAGGATTGTTAAACAGAATGCCGAAGATTACAATAATCAATGTTTAACTCATGAGACTGATGTAAAATAATTGAAGTCTAAAATAACCAAACTTTTTGAGAAAAACATTGTTTTAGAAAGGTACAAAGACATTTTAGTAGAGTTGGAATAATCAAAAGAAAAGGTTTCACGTATTTTCAAAAGGTGACTTGATTTTGAAATGAATGTTAAAACCTATGGTAAGATTATAAGTACTAGAAAAATCAAAGTTGAAGACAAAATAGGTCTTGGTTTTGAAAAACCCTCCAAAGGAAATAATGTCAATGGAAAAAACTCTACTGAAACTATTTTTATTTCCATTGGAAATTTGCCATATTCACCAAGTTAGGGTTTCCAAAAATATCATAAATATTATAAATAACCAACCTCAAGAGTAACAAAAAAAATGTGTATCCCAAGTAGAAGCTTGTAACCAAATCTAAGTATGTTTGTCCTCCTGTTAGAACTAAGGAAAACATTGGATTTTCACCGTTAAACCCAAATATAAAAATAATTCTAAACCCATTTTCCAAGGTTTAGACAATAGGGTTAAATGAGTGTCAATGAAATATTATTCCTACTGTGATGTCTATGGACACAATCTAGATAACTATTTTCAAAAAAGATTTTACGTGCCAGTCTATCAAAACTTGAACTACTCTCGCGCGAAGCGCCCTTGTTATGCTTTCCATATCAAAAATCAAAATCATTTTGTGGGAAAAAAATAAAAATAAGTCTCATACAAAGAAAAAACCACCTCGTAGAACCCCTCAACCTTCCACTAGGTTAAGGCAATTTAAAAAAAAAAACTAGGACTATTTAGGTGAGAAAATATGATCTATTACCCCAATTAAGATGTAATGTTTTTATTTCCGCACTCAAAGTCGAGAGAAACTCAGCTGGATGGTATTTATATTTAGGGTGTTCTAGTCATATGAAAGGTGACAAAATAAAGTTAAAAAACTTAACTAACTACCTTAGTGGAAAAGTCATGTTTGGAGACGAATTTTCCTCTGAAATCATAGGCAAGGGAACACTTTTTTAGGAAGGTTTATCTCTACTTGATGATGTTCTTTTAGTTAAAGGGTTAAAAGCCAATCTGCTCAGTATGATACAATTCTGTGATGTAAATTACTCAGTTAACTATTATAAAGATGAGTATAAAGTGATTGACACAACTGGTAATTGCATTATAGTTGGAAATAGAAATAAGGAGAATTGTTACATAGTTCCTCCTATTTCTGCTTTTTGTCATTTTAACTAGGCTTGATGATACCGAACTTTCGCATGATAGGCACGACCACACAAATTTAGAAACCTTAAGCATATTGAGTACCCAAGAAATTGTTAAGGGATTGCCCAAAATTAGAACGACTCCAAATATAGTTTGCGGACCTTACCAAGTGTGAAAAATAACTAAGGCTCCTCATAGAAAAGTACCTGATGTTTTAATTATAAAACCCCTTGATCTCATCCATATGGACTTAATGGGTCCCTCTCACACTATTAGATTTTATGGTAATAGTTACATTCTAGTCAATGTGGATAACTTTACGTGTTTTACCGGGGTAACTTTTATGAAATATAAGTTAAATACTTTTAAAGAGTTCTTGAAAGTTAAAAACGAAAAAGATACCCAACTACTACATATAAAAAGTGATAGGGGTGGTGAATTCAAAGACACTGGCGTTATTGAATACTATTCTGAAAATGGCTACTTTCATGAGTTTAGTGCCCCTAAGACCCCAAGAGAATGGGATAGCCGAACGCAAAAATAGAACTCTTCAAGATATGGACAGGTTATTAATTCGCGCTAAGCACCTTCCCAAATATTTTTGGATTGAAGCTATCCAAATGGTTTGCCATACCATTAATAAGATTTACCTCCGTAAAAATACCAAAACTACTCCATATGAACTTTGGTACACTAAAAGGCCTAATGTAAAATACTTTAAAACCTTCGAGAGTACTTTCTATATATGCCGAGAGGAGAAAATCTTTCAAAACTTAAATCCCGAGGTGATAAAGGCATTTTCTAAGATATACTCAAAATAGTTGTGCCTATATAATTTACAATTTAATAACAAAGTTCATTACGAAGTCAATCAATGTAATTGTATACGACACATCAACTACTTTTGTCAGTAAAATACCATTACCTGAGCATAAGTTCGAAACAATTGAAAATATTAACTATACTATAAAAATTGATACTTTATCGGTTGAAACCCCTGTTGTTCTTAACTGGTTTATAAATATCACCCCCTCACTAATGTTGTTAGTGCAGTATTAGAGCTGGTTAGAATAAGATCACCACTTGAAAATTTTACAAACTTTTCCTATTTTGTTTCCCTTATTGAACCTAAAAATGTTAATGAAGCTTTACAAGACTCTTTTTGGATAGATGTTATACAAGAAGAGCTAACACAATTTAAAATTCATGATGTTTAGTATCTCGTTCCTAGGCCCATTGATACTAAATTAATTAGTACTAAATGGCTTTTCAGAAACAAAATTGATGAAACAGGGATGATAATTAGAAATAAAACTATACTAGTGTCTCAGGGTTACACTGAGATATAAGGGATAGATGCGGATGAGACATTCTCTTTAATTACTCGAATGGATTCTGTCCATATTATTTTGGTTGTTGCTTGTCATATACAATTTAAACCTTTTAAAATGGATGTAAAATCTTCTTTCTTAAATGGTATTTTGATAGAGGAAGTTTATGTAAAGCAGTGAAAAGGTTTTATTGACCCTAAATACTCTGATCATGTCTTCAAACTCAAAAATACATTATATGGCTTCAAACAAGCCCCCGGAGCCTGGTATAATTTCCTATAAACCTTTTTACTCAATAAAAAGTTTGGACGCGATGGCAGTGACAATATAATGTTTATGCAAAAAAAAGAAAAGTGAAGTTTTAATAGCACAAGTGTATGTAGATGGCATGATATTTGGTTCAACTTCCCCTCAAGAAGTTATAACATTTTCCAATTTTATGAGTGGGTTGTTCCAAATGTGGCTTATGGGGGAGTTTCAACATATCCTTGGACTTCAGGCGGAACAATTTAATGATGACGTGTTTATTTATCAAACTAAATATGTCAAGGATCTAATAAAGAAGTTTGAGTTGAATTAAGCCAAAATATCACATATGCCTATGAGCATAACCACAGAACTAACTAAAGATGAAAGTGAAAAAAGTATCGATCCTACTTTATATAGAAGCGTGATAGATAGTTTATTGTATTTAACTGCTTGTCGACCAGATATTATGTTTTTCTTTATGCTTGTGCCCGTTATCAATCCGCTCCTAAAGAGAGTCACCTTAAAAGAATTAAGCCAGTTATTAAATAGGTTAAAAGGATTTTAGACTTGGGTTTATAGCACACAAAAGACATCACAAGTGACATAATTAGTTATAGTGATGTCGACTGGGCAGGTTACTCTGACGATAGTAAAAGTACCTTGGGTGCTTGTTACTATGATGGGAACAACTTGGTCAATTGGGAATGCAAGAAACAAAATTGAATTTTTTTATCTACTACTAAGGCAGAATATATCGCAGCTGGTAGTTGATGTGTCCAATTAATATGGATCAAACAAATGCTAAGTGAATAAGACATTATAGAATCTCAAGTGACTTTGTTATATGATAATGAGAGTGCGATAGATATAAATAAAAATTCCGTTAAGCACTCTCGGACCAAACACATGAAGATACGTCATCATTTTATGATAGATTTAGTGGAGTATAAAGAACTCTTAATAGAATATATTAACACTGAAAACTAACTTGGTGGTTTTGTAATTAAACCTCTTGATAATATTTGCGTTAAAAGATTAAGAAAAGCAATAGGGATAATTATGCTAGATTAGAATATCTTTTCTTCGTGAATCTACTTTCCTGTCTTTGTCATGGTTATATATGTCGTTTCTGAGGGTATGGGGTATGAATGTTTGAATAAAAAAAAGGCACCTCCCATATCTAGTCAATGTAGGGGATAATACTTGATGAGACCTGTTTGTAAGATTCTTTACTTTTTATCCATGTCTATTTGAGCTAAAATAAGGGAGAAGAGTACATCCAATATATTGCACATTTTCTGAACTTGATATAATTCATTTGATCTGAAGGCATAATCTTTGTAGATCATGTCAGAGTTTTTATTTCTTAGAGTCTAGGATCAAATGTTGTTAATTGAGTTGTATTTTACACCTAGTTAGCTTTTTGATAGGGTTAGAATTTTTTTTCCAAAGAGTATGAATTTACTCAATGGAGTTTTGTCACAAATATCCAAAGGGAGAGATTGAAGCACCCCTTGATATAGGCTCTTAGGATTGATTAAGTCAAGACTAACTATGTGCTCATCTAGTTTAGATAGTTCGTGCAACACTTTCTATTTTTAGTAGATAACTCTTCTAAAAAACCATCTCAAGTTTTAAGCTGCATGGACGCACAAATTTCTCAACAATGTTAATAAAATTTGGCTAAGTTGAATATCAATTGAGATATATTAGACTGCACACACTTACATCTCACACATATGTATTCTCATACTTTCTACTTAATTGATTAAATTTTTATTTAATTTTTAAGACATTTTTAGGCATTCATTTGAATTAATAAGATTTAATTTGATTTAATTTGGAATCAATTAGAAAAATCAGTCATTTGCTTAAAAATGCTAAAAATATTGAAAATTGATAATTTGGGGTGAAATTGTACAAAATAATTTTCATGATTTTTTTTAATTAAAAATAATCTTTTGGTATTTTTAAATTAATAAATATAAATTTTTGTTTTAATTAATCAATTTTGTAATTTTCAAAAAATCGTTAAAATGAAATTATTTTGTGTTTGTTGGTGTGTTTTCTCTGCGTTTGTGTGGGAGACGAGATCGTAGCCATTAGATTATCCTTATCAGTGGCTAAGATTAGACCGTGATTTTCACTTGGATTGATACCTTACCTCTTTATCTATTACCAATTTGACTGACTTAGTACGATTCTTTGTAGATTGTTAGATGGGAGGTTGGTTGATTAGTTTGATCTTGGCCGTTTATTTTTCTAGATTGTTACCTATTTCCAAATCCTTCTCTGCTCTAGTATTTAAACCCCTATCTTGTTTATCATCGAAGCTTTTGGTCAGTTTTGAAGGTTTCGTTTTAGATAGAGGATAAAAAGAAGAGAAAAAAAAAGACAACAAGATTAAAAAAAAATAAAGAAATGAGAGAAAAAGTGTTTATCCACGGTACATGTTAAAATTTTCCTTCCTAGTTCATCTAGTCTCCCTACATCAACTCTTGTTTAGGATTTTTGCTCTGTTCAACTATCATAAACTAGAGTTGTAGACCTATAACAAATATTTTTTCATGATTCTTTACATCTTCTAGGTTTTAATACTGATTCAAGTTTTAAAACTCATTATTTGGTTGAAAATGTTTTATTTTGTGTGTATACTTGAAATTAGTACTTTGTGACTCTCTAGAAACATTTTTATGTGTTTCATCTTTTAAATCAGAACATTTGATTTTTTCCATAAAAGATTTAAGATCTAGATTTTGTATATTTTGTATATACTTGTGTTTGTGGGAATCTTTTTATTTTTTAAAAAGGTTTGCTAGCTGATATTATTTTTCATAAATCCATATTATAAAACGTTTAGATTTAAAATGTTTTGAAAAAATCCTTTGATTTTATTTAGTACACCTGTAATTACAATCTTGCATGTATTCAAATTCCCCAATTTGTTTAGGACTGATTTGTATATCTTAAGTGTGTGAGAGTTTCATGTTTGATTGTAAGTAAAATAACTACACTTCGCTACACACACAATTTCACTATAGAACAATTGGTGTTTGGAGACTTGTTTTTTTCTAGTCAATTGTGGTGCTGTTTCGATTCAACTTTCAGAGGTGGTTCTTTTGGTTCTACCTGTGGTTTTGAGACAGATTCTCATATTAGATAACCTTTCTACTTGTTCTGAATTTTTCTTGTAATATATAAACATAGTCTTTGTTTTAGTATACATTGTTTTTAGTTGTGGAGTAGAGGCCACTGTGGATATTTCTACATTTGGTGTTATTATTATTTGCGTATTTTACTTATTGTTCTTTACAACTTAATCCTTTTAATCCAAAGGTCTCAAGTAAATTTTTAGTAAAAAAATTAATTAGAGTTTTACAAATATAAACTGGTAAACTTAGGAGATAGACATCTTGTGTTATCTTTAATAATCTATTTTTTATGAAAAGATTTTCCTCAACAAAAAAACATCTTGGTTAATTGTGTTAATAATACTTTTAGCATCAATTGTTTTTTCAATATATAGGTATAAACACCACAAATAAGATATAAAAACATAAAAGTTTTCCACACTAGCATAGTATCGACATGTCTAATAAAAGTGGTACAGAGTGAAGGGGCATAAACTAAAAATAAGATAAATATTCCCAATTACTCAAAAATATCCAAGGAATTCTATTTAACCGCAAAAACTTATCAACTTTGGTTTAGCCTCAAGGTGACATATAAAGAACTTATAAATGACAAATATACACAATGCACACTAGCCTAGAAATCTTGATGATTCTCGAATCAATAGCATAAAACATTTAAGATCAACTAGGACTTATTATGCAAACCCATTATTCTTCAACTCAACACCCTCTAAAATAAATATATATACCATTTTTGTCTTTTATTTCTTTTGAAGATACTAAATATTGAAGCATCAATGCAAAAAATTTGGCCTTGAAAAATTTTCTTTTCTTTTTTCTTTCTTTGCTTTCAGGTTCTTGCCAATAGTGGCCTTTCACACAAAGGAGATTTCTCATTCAGCAGCCCTTTCCCATTGCACACTCATATTTATAACAAATAAGATCAAACTCACACAATGGTTTTTACCTTCACAAATCTCCCATTGTAAAATAATTATGCATATAACAAGATTTATAGGAGAACACCTCACTTAGCTCATATAACATATGAAGTTATAATCCAAAAGAGATCGTGCAAAGTGTGTGCGGAGGCATATAAAATTGAAATCCATCAAAGCAAATATATTTCGAACTACTCCATGCAAGCATGATTAAGAACAATTCAATCATTAAAACCCATAATCAAATGTCTTAGTCACATGGATACACGAAAGGAATGGAATTCAAACACACCAATATGCCGCACAAAATGTGTAAAACTAAACTACACATAAATTAAAAAAATCTTTTTGAGTTGTTAAACAATTTTGTAAAATAACGAAAAAGACAAACAAAATATTTTTGTATTTTCCTTAATAAGACCCAAAAAATAAAAAATAAAAATACAAAAGATAAACATCATACAACTAGCAAAAACATATACTATGAATCACAAGGGTATGAAATATTTGCAACTAGAATCACTCATAAGATATAACATGTGAAGAATCATGCAATATCATATGATAATCAATAAGTCTACCATTGAGTGCCTTCAGATTGGATCTCCTAACCCACATAGGTGTAACGTGATGATCTAGGGTTTGGGAACCTTGGTGACACTAATTTTAGACTTTCTAAGACATTTTCGAAGATCATAACAGAAACATCTAAGGTGAACTTTTCTACCGCAATGCGTGAAATTTTAGACATGAGGAATGTTACCTTTGGAATGACCTTTTCTAACGTCCCTAGCAATGATTGACTCTCTCAAAACTTTGGTCTTATCTTTAGCAACGAAAATATTTGTATCATCGAAGATAATTACCATCACTACTCAAGTATCTCAAATCATCTTCTAACTTCACAACTCTATACTTAAGCAAAGATATAGGGTCTTTAAACGTTAGGGACACCTTCTTCAACTTTTCGATAATACCTAGAAGGTTATCTCCCTCCACCTCAATGCAAGCAAACTTATCTATAAGAGTCTTTTCACGTGCCCTCAAAACTTTAATTAATTTATCATTATCCTTTACGTCACGATCTGTTACCCTAGTCTCAAACTTCTTAAAGTCCTCTATTTCACTTTCTAAAACATAAATGCTATTATCATTCTCTTTCTTGGACACTTCTAAATTTTAAAAATTAGGTTTCATGTCCTTAAGCTTCTCACGAATGATATCTATTTGAGTTGGAAAAGTTCGCAAAAATTCAATTTCATCTTTTAAGCAAAAAACTTCCTTTTTAAGAAATTTAACTCTTTTTTCAAACTTCATATTCAAACGAGTTAATTTTTCTCCATGATTATAAAGCTCATTAAACTCCTCTTGAATATTAAAATAGTCTTCATCACTAAACACATCAAGCAACTTATATCTATGATGACCATCGAAAGAAACAAATAAAAATGAGAGAGAGATACACGCACAACCCTAAAATAGCATGAAACAAGGACCTACAAGACAGCTTAGTGTTCCCACTTTGATACCAATTTAAAAAACGCTAGTGACCTATGGTTATATGGAAACATCGAGATTTTTTTTTTCCAATTTTTATGTATGCACCAATTAAACCAATTGTTGTGTTAAACAATTTACTAATTGTATTCTTGATCTAAGTATGCATCTAGGTGAGAATAAGCAAGAATAAAATTAGTAAATCGTAACATGATAATGTACGAGGAAAAATCAACGGAAAAACTTCGGACGACCTAACCACATAAGTTCACTACGATAAATCTCGTTACAAGGATAAATTATACTTTACATACTCGACACCTTCAAGACAACCACCGTTAGATGCCTTCCAACAGTCACAACGTAGGATTTTTCTCACGTCTCGGTATCCTATCGATCTTACTTGTCACAGGACTGGTCGAACCCTTACACAACACGAAACATATCCTTAACCTCTCGAAATGCTCATAGTATGAAGAGAAAATAATTATGGTACAACATAAGAGATATCTCAAACAGACATATAGATGTAGGATTCGTGGATCTTAAATTTGGATGTAAATAAGGGTTTTAAGGCTTTTGAATTTTGAAAGGAATTTTTTTCCCAAAATTCTCACACAAAAAGATTTTCAACATGCCTATTTATAGAAAATATAAATTTTGAGGTGAAGAAATCACGTTCGAACGAAAATAATAGGTTCTTTTGAAGGACGTGCATATTTTCAATTGAACGAAACTTAAACTCGTTCGAACGATAAGCTTATTTTATTTGAACAATTATCGAATGACCATCGAAAGATATTTATCTAACAAGAAGAAAAATCTCGTTGGAAGTCCATTTGAAGCTTGTTCGAATGACATGACACATTTCATTTGAACGCTCGTTCGAACAAATCCATGGATCAAACATAAACATATATTCATACCTCATCGAGACCCCTCAGATGACGAAACTTAGCACGAAACACAATGTGTACTCAATGCAACTTTAGCTTGGCTATTATGATCTTCAATCGCACATCACAGGCTTGAAAGAAAAACTTAAATCTTAACCACCCGTGATTTAAACAAGTTTTGTCCAATCACGAAATAAAATTAATACATATAAATTGACTTGATTCGAAAATTCATCCTTACACACTTAATCACAACCTCTTAACCTCCAATCCAATCACCTATTAATACCTAACATAGTCAAGTCCAATTTAACATTCGATGCCTAAATCATCAGAAGAACAACTCATTGGCGGTGGAACTAAAAATGAAATAAACTCTAACCATTGAATCCATAGAAGAACCACATCAAATTTACTTTTCACCTAACCAAGAAAAACATAAGTAGACCACCTATCCTAATAAAGAAAAGAAACCACAATCACCTCCTCCTGTATCACACTTGAGTTATCACTAATTCCCCATATCTCGTAAAAAGAGAAAGAAAAGAGTTTCATATCAACCTTATAATTAGAAATTATACATCGAATTCCTTGTTGAAATCAAGCATTGAGCCTTCATCAAAATCAACCACGGTTCCCCTCTCTTGGAATCCGTTATCGATACCCTTTTAATATTAATCAACAACACCCCACTTATAAATATAAAGGTAGTGACAAACCCCTTGGGGATAACTGAAGTTGACGTGGTCCTCTCAAATAGCTCTATCACCTCAATCCCACTTCATCTCGATTGGATCTTACATGTGATATTTTCAAATAAATCAATCAACCTTGATCATTAATCTAGAAAATCTTGGTATATAAATCTAGAAGTAATTACATCAATGCTCATCGAAATAAAACATCAAGGCCCACCCCAAGATACTATGAGAACACTAGTAAAATCAATTTCTAGGTATATAACGAATAAACCATTGAGGTCTTACCATAATATCCATCACAAAACTCTTTACATTCCAAAAATATTTAAAACGATTGTAACATTTTACTCAAGCACATCTTCGATTCCTACGACCTTATAATAATGGTGGAGACTTTTTTTAATCGTTTCTTTCTTTTATCTCTCGACTAAAGAAACCATTAAAATGTATTGATAGATTATAAAAGGACTAATCGAGTTATGTTATATTACAAGCCTACTTATGATACCGTCAGATTTTAAAGAAACTTTCCAAATCGCAAGAGCTTAGTAAACCAAGGATTTGATGTGTGACCCAGGTATATAATATTACACAATCACGCATATGAACCAAATATATTTTCTTTTCTTTTTTCCCTTTTATGACCGATTCTAAATACGTAATAGAAAGCGTCCCTAAAATAATTGAAACTTAACTAAGATAAATTAAAATGAATAAGTTTCTTGACCTCAAAAGGCACCTTTTCATCAAATCGTCTTATCATAATACTCAGCATGGGAAATCTCGAAGTCTTAGTTCATTCTCAAAATATATATACATAAGAAAGTAATTATTAAACCACACAACTTAAGTATCAGAGAGAAATGATATCCACCCTAAAGCAAGGGTAACTTGATGGTGGACTCTGAAAAGTTTTCATTTGATGTGTAATACACTCTGTTGGAATCAAGTTCCAGTTATCAATCACATATAGTCAAAACTTATCAAAAACATCAAGGATTATTTTTATACTTTATTATTCTCGTGAGACATTTCACACACATACTCACGAATTATCCTCAAAGATACTTTTGAATCTAACCGAATTGGACCTAACTCTTGATCCACCCAACCTTCATCGAAAGGCTTCTTGATTAGATTTCATAACTTTGGTCTGTTTTTAATTTAGGTAGTATGCATGATTACAATGACAATGGTATATTATTCATATTTACTGAGCATGCGAATATAATGGAACCACGTGATCTGAAAAGTTTTCATTTGATGTGTAATACACTCTCCTGGAATCAAGTTCCAGTTATCAATCACATATAGTCAAAACTTATCAAAAACATCAAGGATTATTTTTATACTTTATTATTTTCGTGAGACATTTCACACACATACTCACGAATTATCCTCAAAGATACTTTTGAATCTAACCAAATTGGACCTAACTCTTGATCCACCCAACCTTCATCGAAAGGCTTCTTGATTAGATTTCATAACTTTGGTCTGTTTTTAATTTACGTAGTATGCATGATTACAATGACAATGGTATATTATTCATATTTAGTGAGCATGCGAATATAATGGAACCACGTGATATACTTAATATTTATTAACATGTGAATATATTAACCATGGGATATTTCTTACAAGAATATATCGATAATGAAATATTACTCATATTTGTTAAGCATGGAAATATATTGGTCATGGCCTATTGTTTGATATAGATATATCGATTGGGGGCTATGTTTTTTATATATTAAACATATAAATATACCGATTTCATATATATATGTGTGTGCACGCGCGTCTACGATTAATATTTAAAAAATGTACGTGAGGATTTGGAATGACCTACGACCACTACTTGATTGAGGGTCAATAAGATTAACTCAAGGAGATTTACACAACTCCAAAAAATTAGGTATATTCTAACCCCAATTAGTTAATTAAGGAATTGTCTAACTAATACCACCACCGAAAAAAACACAAAAAATAAGATGACATCCAATAAAACGTTCAAATCATACTCGATGAAGGAAAAAATAATATAACTCAGAAAATTCTTAACAAGTAAACATTCTAATCACACTCCATAAACAAAAATCACAAACCCCAACAAAAAAAAAACAATGGTCAGCGACGAAATCTAAGCCAATGGGCAAAAAACTTCCATCCCAAAATTACAAGGAATGAAAAAACAAATAAAAAAGAAAATTACACAAATCTAGAACTTCAACCTAAACAAACAACACTTGGAGTTAAGATCTAACCATGTTGATAAAAAACAACATCCCCATAGACTTAATCTTTGTCGAACTATGTTAAATCATCCTGTTATATGTGAATGACTATATCTTAGTCCTTTTTATTTTCATATCTTTCGTAAATATCTAGTCAAGATATTTCCAAAATGCGCTAATCCTTGGTTCTTGAGGGACATAATCTGAACCCAAATTCACTACCCTCCTACAATAACATAATTTCTACATATGTTGACAAATTAGAAAGTTCAAAAACATGGAGTTACATTATCTCATTGTCTAGATTTGTCACATACACACATTAGTCCATAGCATGTCATATGATTCACTATTCTTTCTCCTCCCACACACTATATAACACATTCTCTTCAATACGAAATTCACGAACTCCACACCATGGGTATGGAAAATTTGTACAACTTGGACATCAACCCAAAATCTATCCATATTGACATGAATGTGAAAACCAAGTAAAATATGTAGCGGACAATTTACAAGAAATTTCCATCCGAATAAATTTAACTACATGCCATTCAAAATCCTTCTCTTCATGTAACTCACATCACCCTTCTAGTTTGACCATTTCATTTTACTCAAAGCTTATGTCTAAAAAGGATCGTGAGTCAACATTAACAAATTAATCGAATTTGTCTCATCTTGAAGAGGAAAGTGTTATTAAAGCAATCATTGAAGATCTAGAAAGAAGAATTTCTATTAAGGGAAAGGTTGATGATGTAGGTAAGATACTTGATCATTTTAAAATATGAAATCATGATCTTTTCTATCCTTAATACCATAATGAAAAGACTAAGTGTTTAAAATACTTCCTATATATAATTTATATCAATTTCATGTTATATCTACTATTTTAAGATTAAAAACAGTACAAAATTATTAACGAAATAATTATTATAGAATTAAAACGAAATTACAGAAATGAGAATAACTTACTTGATATTGCAGAATTGATAATAGAAATAAAGAAGATAAATCCGAGCCCTGTAGAACAGTCTCCGTAAGGTAAATTTATTCCCTCCAATGTGCTCTAAAGTTATTGAATAACTGCTATCCCAAGATAGAACGAATTATTCGAATTAATTATGTAACACAACAATAATCAATTCCAATGAACACAAATATGTATCAATAGTAATATGATATGCAGAACTGAAGAAAATATTTTTCTGGATGAAGGAAATAATGTAGTAGCATTTTCGAAATTTTCGGACTGTTGGCATTTAATTAATTTTGTAATTAATTAACTAAATTAAACCCAGAAAGTTGATTAAATACGGCCCAAAAATATAGGATATTTTTATAAGCCCAAGCCCAAACCCGAACCGAGCCAGTTGGACAGACGGACGGCGCGCGCGTGGGCTTTTGGCCCAAACCCAACACATGCATAGTGTAGGTCATCTCCCCTTCAAAGAGTTGGGAAACCCTAAAGGCATCCAAGCCTTAGGGTGTTATTAACTCATCAACTTCTCACTACTCTTCCAATATAGGACAAGAGTTAAAACATACCCAATTCATTAACTTTCATTATTTTATTTTTTTGAGTCACTTTGGGAACATATTTATCATTCATAACTTAATGCAATTGGACATGTGAATATACTACGTTAATCTCCTTGCGAAGGAGAACGCGTTCGTATATGGTCCCACAATTATCGTAGTGTGGGTCCCACATAAATTTGAGCTCAAAGTTGCTCATAATTCTGTCCCAAAAAATCTGGACAACTTTTAAGTTTAATTTTCCAACATTTCAGTTATAAAAACTATGCAACTGACCACGACATTATTATTTATAATTATCATTTATTATGTCAAATTTTTTGCAAGAGGATGCATAAAAAAATTGACATACACCCATTATGACATCTCGTAAATTTCGTGTTTATGGTGATCGTACCTAAATACACAATTCACGACAATCAAATAATTAATAATAATCTCAAGCATGTGGAATACGATGACTACAAAGGAATTTATGGATATCTAAAAACATATAATTATGAAAAAAATAAAAACGTATCCAAATAAAGATGGCGTAATATAGGCTAATACAAACTAGAAAAATGTATATGATCCAAATATAATATAAAAATCATCCTCTGAAATAACTGAAACCAAACGTAATACGTCCAATTCTAGTTACTCATAAACTAAGGATCCCAAATAAGAACTATGAATAATATATGACATACATAACTCTATAAATTAAAGAAACCTACACTACGAATCCACAATTGTGATCCACTCTAAAAGAAGCAATGCTACCATGCTAATTCCTCTGGTACTATATCAAAAAGCCTAAAAGACTAACAATGAAACATGGGTCAAGCCCATAATAAGTAATCCTTTACATGATCCTAAACACATATAAGAATCAATAATATTAAAACCATGCCACCCTCATAGTGTACATAAATTAATAATAACCAACCCATAAATGAAACTATAAACATGTAATATTATGCTTAATCTAAGATAGGTTAAAGATACCGGCAATCAATCACATTGAACTCCCAAAGGAATGATGATCTCTACCCCTAAGGATGATAAATAAGAAAAACTCTAACCATTATCTATTCTTCCCATATACTAATTCTACTAGAATTGTTACTACCTATTAAACAATCGAGACTATCCATTAACCATCAGTGCATCCTTATATATCTTTGTTTACACTAAGGATACCAAAGTCTAACAATGAATCCTAAAAATCATAGAAACCCATTATCTCCCAAATCCAAACTAAAACTAAACCTCATGCGTGGAATGCATTATCGAAATGAGAAACCCTCCTATAAACTTTGGTCTATCCTAACTGGTTTCCATGATCTAAAGGGCACAAGAACACAAACATACTATTGTAAACACATCACTTAAGGTACTTCCACTATCAACGACTATTAATGTCAACACCTCAAAGATAATCCACCATTTGTTCCCTAGGGACTCAAATCCCAAATACTTATCATAGAGAATGACTAAGGGTCTCATACTCTTAAATATTTAGAGAAACTACTAAGAAAATAATACATATACCACATATCAATAGATTTCACACATCACCCTACATGACAACTCTAAAGAATGGATACACACATAATCTAGGAGCACAAGAAATACTCACATAAGAATATATAGCATGCCTCTACCTATGAAAAATCATAATAGGTATGCTTGACATCCCATCACAAATTAAAATAAGGAATCCACATATCCCATCATAATAAAGAATGTGTCATCCACATAACCCATCTCTTCAATAAGTCCTATGAAGGCCTGTCTACCTCCTGGGATTTCTCATGCCTAGATAATTCCCAACTAAAGGATGTCCCCCATCTAAAGTCCCAAAACACATAAAAATGAACTCACTTATCCATCCCATCCTATACACACGAGGTATCTTCCTGCACATAATGTATAAAAAAATCGAAATAATATTCCTACAATGAACATCATCCCAAATGTATCCCCTCTTGATACAACTGAGTAATACCACTATTATGATAATCATGTTTCAAATACTAACACAACAATAAATCCCATATTTATATAAAAACATGTAGTACCACCACTATAACTAACCTGATATCCATAAGTAGAATATCCTCCGTCAATTACCACAATCCAAATGTATCACACGACTCTTAACACCAACCACTAGTTTACTACTACAAAATAAATCATGATATTAGTACCATATTATTAGCACAATCATAAAGTGTTATAGTCTTAGCCCTACAAGCACAACGTATATTTATCGGAATACCATCAACGAAACTAAAATATTAGTTTACCGTTCACTTACCTTTAGGATTTAGGATGACTATTAGTATCAATGAATAACAAATTTACAATGTTTGTAACCCACAGATGGTTACCAATCCTAATTTAGATCCTATCAAAACTACTTTTCATACCCCGGGTTAGTATAACACTCACGAACCCTATATAAGGACCCTTAATGGTCATAAAATATATTTATAGATTTTTAAGGTCTTAAGATAAAACAACCGTCAAAATGGGCCAAAAGCACCAATATGTAACCCTTACTGGGCAACAAACCATGTATGGATAATTTTCTACACTCCCATTGGTTTTCGGTTTTGGCTTTATTCTGGAATAAAAATTCGAGGTTGTAACACCTTTTGAGTTGCATTTAAGATCATTGAGAACAAAGACAGATAACCATGATAAAGAGCTACTAGACGGGACAATTTTAAATATTATAGGTTTCGTAAGCATTTATAATTTTGTATGTCCTTAAGTTTATTTAATAAGGAATGGAAGGAAAAATATAATTTTTATAAAGGGAAAAAAATTGATTAAGAAAAACTGCAAACTTTACAAGTGGTCCCCAAAAATGGCTGTCGTAGAATGACATGACCCTCGTGAAAATTTAACTTCAGACGGGAGTATTAAATTGCTTCCAAAATATGTTGTAGAAAGTTGGGTACAAGGTCTTCCAAAAGAAATTTTAAGATATAATCTTCACACGAGGTACCCTTGTGTGAAGACATGGAACTTGACCTTTAAAGGCACAGGATAAAAACACTACACCAAAATGGTAAAATTGGCACCCTTCAACCGGTCATCCTTGTCACGGTCAATGACCGTGACAAAAAAACATGCGTTTTTTATCACGATCATTGACCGTGACAAGGCCGTGATAAGGTCTTGTCACAGTCATTGACCGTTACAATCTTATAAAGTTATCACGGTCAAGGATCGTGACATGTCCGTGATAATTCTGTCAGTAAAAAACCCTCCCTCTTCTTTTTTTTCATCGATTATAATTCCCTCCATTTCTCTCTCTCTCTCTAGCGACTGCACGCTCTCTCTCGCTACAACTTTGGTACGTTTTCTCTCTCTATTTCTCCTCCATTTATGTATATGTGTATGCATATGTGCGTGTGTGTATATATGTGTGTGTAAATATGTGTGTGTGTGTTTGGTGTATATATGCATGTGGGGGGGGGGAGGGGGCAGGGCTGGGGGGAGGGGAGGGGGTGTATGTACGTGTGTGTGTGTGTGTATATATATATGTGTGTGTGTGTTTTTATGTGTGTATATATGCGTGTGTGTGTATATGTGCGTGTGTGTGTATATATGCGTGTGTATATGTGTGTGTGTGTGCGTGTGGTGGGAAGCGGTAGTGGGGGGTTGTGTGTGTATATGTGCGTGTGTGTGTGTGTTTTAATTAAATTTTTATTGGTTTATTAGATATTGCCCCTCATATTGTAGTGCCCCTTGTAAAAGAATTGATTGATTTAATATTGATTGGTCGTTAATTTTTTTTGTAAATTAATAATTAGTGTCCCTTTCATATGCAAGTAGGATTACCCCTCATTGTAAATTAGTAAATTAATAACTATATACTTTAATTGTTAGTTTAATTGATGAAAATAATTAATTGGGTAGATAAATTAGAAGGAGTACAGAATACACAATTGTTGTTGCAATTGCGATTGCGATTGGATTATAGTGGATCGATATTGGGTTGGTTAATTTTAAAAGTGACATGACCACTAGATTATTATCCATATGGGGGTAGGATTTTTCAACTTTATCTGAAAATTACTTTGTATAACGAATAATATATATATATATATATATAGTATGATAATTAAATGAAACATACTTCAAATTACATATAGTGCATATAGATACTAGCCTTCTAGTTCTTATGCGTACGCATTCAATAGCCCTTAGACCTGTTCGAGAGTCATTACCCCTGTAATGAGATCTCTCGAATTGTCCCGTTTGGACAGTTTGGGACTGCATAATTTCTATACAATAATATTCTTGGTGGCTTAAAGTTGTTACTTTTGGAGGATGTTCTGCAGTCGTATCTTAATGTTCTCTGGGTACATACTAGATTGACAAGTGTGACTGTTATTTCAATTGATCAATTAAAATAACGCTCACACTTGCCAATCTATGTCGTGTACTTGGACAACGATGGGGATATGCTACCGAATTTTTCTCAAATCGTAACAATGTGCATGAGTTGTTAAGTATATTACAGAAATATGCGGTCTTGAATGGGATAGGACCACTCACCCTTTAGAGGAGATGAAGGAAATAGGAATTTTTATTATAAATTGAATTTGAATTTGAAATTTAAAAATCGAATATAAATAAGACATAATTAAATGAAACATACTATAAATATAAGTTTTGTTTATACTAATCCATGAATATACGCTTCTTACCTTTAATAGGTGATTAGTTGTGGTAGTTGTGATGTAATATCCGAAATATAAAGAGTGGATGGGTGAGACAAATAGAATGGGGAATTTGTTTCGCAGAGGTGCTAATGAATTTGTGAAATACGCAAAGAAATGTCATAATGATGAAGAGTTTTTGTGTCTGTGTGCTAGGTGTAAGAATGGTAAGGTGTTTGAGTGGAAAACAGTTAAACTACATTTGTTAAGATCGGGTATGCAAAATATTTATCGATTTTGGAGTTTTCATGGAGAAATGAAAGTTCCTTTTGTCCCCGAACAACCTTCACAACAACCTTCAACATGTAGATCATAATATGTTAGAGGATTTAGTTGATGATGCGTATGGAGTTTATGAATCAGAGGAGAATGAGGTTACTGATGGTGTACAAGGTTCAAGTGCTCGTGAAGATATCATGATAAACCTTGACGATGACTACCAAAGTTTAAAATTTAAGGCGACCCAACCATTATTCTCTGGCTGTGAGAAAGATCAAACAACTTTACATGCCATGGTTGGTTTACACAGTTTGAAGACGCAGTATGGTTTGTCTGGCACTAGCGTGATAGGAATTCTGAAATGGGTGAAAGGCTTACTACCCAAGGAGAATACGCTTCCAAATAGCTATCATGTTATGAAGAACAATTTGAAAGGTTTGGGAATGAAGTATAAATCGATTCATGCTTTTGTGTATGACTGCATACTATACTGAAAGGAGTATGAAAATATCAATCATTGTCCGATATGCGATGAACCTAGATATGTCCAATCTACTGGTAAGGAAGGCATAAGCTCAAAAGTGCCTCAAAAAGTGTTGAAATATTTTCCCGTTGGGCCTAGATTAAAGCGATTTTTCACAGTACCATGGATAGCGGAGGCAATGACTTGGCATGCTAGGGCAAAAGTAGGGGATAATATTGTTGATACCAAATTTAGTCTGCTGACATGGCTCAATTGAATGATGACATGTGACAATCTACATGGCAACAATAAATACTTCCGAGGAACTCACACGCTCCGAGAAACCATACTACAACGAGGAACACTGCTTCCCCGAGGAACTCAGACGCTCCGAGGAACTCAGACACTCCGAGGAACAAGACCTCTCCGAGGAACTCTTGAATATCGAGAAGCTTAGGCGGTCCGAGCTGCACCTCGAACAAAGTATTAATAGCTGGATAACCAACAGTTCAACTGATTCATTAAATTCTTATCATTCAGACGCACACGCTTAAGGGGCATTAAATGTATTACCTTTTCATATGTACCTCTTTTAATGTATTACCCTTTCACATTACAGCCTCAGGGCTATAAATACATTGTACAATCCTCATTGTAAAGGGATCTGAATCCAGACCGAAATTTCTTGATAGAACTTATATCGAGAATTCCCAAACATTCAGCAATAAGACAACAGTGGACGTAGGCCATTCTTATAAAGCTGAACCACTTTAAAATTCTTTGTCTCATTTATTTATCTGTGATTGAATAATTAGAGTGATCTAATTTTTTACATCAACAGATTGGCGCCGTCTGTGGGAACGACTGGTAATATCATTTCTCACCAAAAATAATCCATTACGAATGGCTGATATTCCGGAATCCAGCAATCAAAACGCTGGAACCCCTCCAAATCCATCTGCTCCACCTAATATTCCAGATTTGGCTGGAATAATGACAAATCTGGCTCAGGGCCAGACCGTCATGCAAGAAATAATGCGACAACTCATCCAAACCCTCCATGGCGGTGCACCAACCCATTTAGAACTGCGGAGTATTCAAAGAAATACCCGTGCACCATCCTCACGTACTAGGCGTACCAATTCTTATCGCAATGAGGAGTCTGAAGATTTCTCTTATCAACCTGGGCGAACGTCGTCAGTGCGAGCCACAGATAATGAACAACGTGTCACTCTCTCCCCAGAAACGACCAGCGCATTGGAAAGATTAAGTAGGGTTTCTCCTTTCGACTGATTAGGACCTAGGAGGAACAAAAGTCCTCTTAATGCAGCGTCGAGGAGCTTTCGACGATCGACAGCCTTAAGAGAAGGATCTGCCTAGTCGCGACCAACTGCTCGTCAAGATAGATCCCAGGAAGCCACTTCAACGTGATCAGCTGCTCGAACTAATAGGCCCGAAGAAGGAAATTATGCATGGAAAGGTTCTATTCAAAGGCTGGAGGATAGATTAGGGGAAATGGTTAAAACCAAGAATCCTTTACAACGAACCTTTGTTCGAGGAACACCTTTTGTCCAGGCCATTGTAGATTTTCCAACACCATCAAAGTTCAAAGCACCTGTTGTGACCCCCAAATATGATGGAAAGACTGACCCTGTTCTTCATATAGAACAATATCAAGTTGCTGCCGACATCTATGTTGTCCCAGACGAGATGAGATGCAGGGCATTCTCGGGAACTCTTACTGGATCTGCTCAAATATGGTATAATAATCTTCCTCGGGGTAAGATCTCAACTTTCTTTCAACTGGCCGAGTTATTCATTGGAAATTTCTGCTTTGGGGCAAAGCCAGTTAAACGAGTAGCACATTTGTTAAGTGTTAGAAAAAAAGTTTGTGAAAGTACCAGAGATTATACAACTCATTTTAATAACGAGAAACTTGAAGTCATTGATTATGAGGAGAAGACAGCGATCACTGCCTTGATGAGTGGGCTGTTGCCTAATAAGTTGTATTACAATTTGGCCAAAGATCCACCCACAACTATGTCAGAATTAATGGCGAAAGAAGCCAAAATCATGAATACCGAGGAGGCTATGGATGCGAAGAAGAATATGGATAAAGAGACCAAGGTGGAAGTCGACAAAACCAAGAAGAAAGAGCATAAAAACAATGGTGGTGACAAACAATCCAAAAATAGGTCATCATGGGAGGTCTTGAGGAAATTTGATAATTACACTCCTTTGAAGGTAGATATCAACCACGTCTTGGAAGAAATTAAGAACAACGAGGAGTTAAACTGGCCAAAGAAAATGAAGGCAGACCCTGACACGAGGAATAGGGAAAAATATTGCGAGTTTCACAAAGATCATGGCTATATGACCAAAAATTACATAGCTCTTCAGAATGAGATCGAAACACTCATTAGACGAGGAAAACTGGCAAAGTACATTGATCGTAGAAATGAAAGAAGAAACAGCGACCGAACAAGAGAGAGGTCTAAATCTCCTCGTCGAGCAGAGGATAACAAGAAAAGAAACCATGAAGATGATCCCAAGGATGACCCCGATCTTCCCAAGAAACCAAGGCATCCAGAACGAGAGGTATTTTCAATACGCCTTGGGTCATTTGATTGTAATGTTATTACAGGAGGAGATGCAGGAGGAGGAGACCATACTGCAAAGAGAAAAGCTTACCTCGGTGAGGCTCAAGCTTGCTCGTACATTCAGCGAATAAATCTAGCTGCGGAGGATCGCCCGAGAAAGGTGAATAAGGAGAAATTGGTCATCAGTTTTTCAAAGAACGACCTCGCAGGTGTTCTATATCCTCATGATGACCCATTGGTGATCAAAATGAGGATGAAGGAGGTTATGATTTCAAGAGTACTGGTCGACAATGGTAGCTCGGCAGACATCATGTTCTACACGTGCTTCGATAGTTTAAATCTAAAGCTATCTCAACTGGAGCCTTACCACAGACCTTTCATCGGTTTTGCTGGCGAGAAAGTATTTCCACTTAGGACGATCAAGTTGGATATATTCATTGGTACATGGCCTGCTTGTCGGACAGAAAGAATACGTTTCTTCGTGATGGATAAGAATGTCCAATCATCGTACAATATCATCATGGGAAGAGTAGGATAGAAGAAGTTCGAGGTTGTACCATCTACAGTGCATCAGTGCCTAAAATTTCCAACAAACTTTGGAGTAGGAGTTGTGAAAGGTGATCATAAAGTAGCTCGTGAATGCTATTATTCATCCGTCGAGCAAGAAGAATTGGAGGAATCAAAGAAAAAGACTACTACCTATTAAGTCGATGAAGGTACAGAGATTGAAACGTTGGATCCTCGAGATGAATCGCAACTCGTGAAGGGTCAAGTGGTGGAAGCTACTGAAAACATTATTCTGGACGACGAGCACCCTGAGCGAACTACTCAAATAGGTTCATCGTTGGAAGCCTCATTAAAACAGGAATTGATAACATTCCTAAGAAGCAGAAGACAAACTTTTAAATGGAGTCATGAAGATATGCCTGGGATAGACCCAAACTTCTTATGTCACGAGCTCAATGTGAATAAGGAGATCAAGCCTGTGAAGCAAAGAAGAAGAGTATTCAGTCCCGAGAAGAATCAAGCTATACAGGAGGAAGTCGAGTAGCTCCAGAAAGCTTGTTTCATTGAAGATGTTAAATATCCAGACTGGTTAGCCAATGTGGTAATGGTAAAGAAGAAGAATAACAAGTGGAGGATGTGTGTAGACTTCACCGACCTCAACAAAGCATGCCCAAAGGATCACTTTCTATTGCCCCGAATTGATCAACTGGTGGATGCTACCTCAGGACACGAGTTGCTGATCTTTATGGATGCTTATTCTGGTTACAATCAGATCAAAATGAAACCTCAAGACAGGGAGAGTACTTATTTCATTACCCCTAGGGGAACTTATTGTTATAATGTTATGCCTTTTGGTTTGAAAAATGCAGGTGCGACATATCAGCGGCTGATGAACAAAGTCTTTGTTGAACAAATCAGTTACAATATGGAAGTCTATGTTGACGATATGATGACGAAAAGCAAGAAAGCTGTCGATCATCTAGTTGACTTAAATCAGACTTTTGATCAACTAGATAAATACCAAATGAAGCTGAACCCGACGAAGTGTATCTTTGGAGTACGAGAAGGCATGTTTCTCGGGTACATTGTCAATCAATGAGGCATTGAAGAAAATCCTGAAAAGATCAAAGCTCTATTAGGGCTGCGATCTCCAACGACGAAGAAGGAGGTGCAAAGCCTCACAGGACGAGTAGCAGCACTCAACAGATTTGTGTCACGAGCAACTGATAGATGTCTCCCATTCTTCAAGACACTCAAAAAGACTTTTGAGTGGAATTATGAATGTGAAAAGGCTTTTTAAGACTTGAAGAAATACTTGGGAACACCTCCACTGCTGTCCAGACCGGTGATGAGAGAAAAATTTTACTTGTATCTTGCAGTGTCCGAGAATGCAGTTAGCTCGGCGTTGATCAGAATGGAGAATGGAGTGCAAAAATTAATTTACTATACGAGTAAAGCCTTCCGAGGAGCAGAGATCAGATATCCAAGGCTGAAAAAATTGGCATTGGCGCTAATTGAGGCAAGTAGAAGAATGAGGCCATACTTCCAGGCTCGTACCATAGTAGTATATACCGATATGCCATTGAGGCAAGCCCTTCATAAACCAGAAAAATCAGGGAGATTGATGTACTGGGCAATAGAGCTCGGTGAATATGATATAGTTTATGAACCCAGATCATCGCTAAAAGGGCAGGCTGTAGCAGATTTTATAGCGGAGTTCACCTATCCTGATACCCCCGAGGAGCAAAAGTTGCTCGCTGATCAACCTGTGGATGTTACAGGATCAACAAACACAAGCTCAAACCAATTCCGATTGGTAAAAGGGCGTGTGGATGTTACAGGATATGGCGCAGGGATGGTTATGAGCACTCCGGACGAGGAGCAAAAGTTGCTCGCTGATCAACCTGTGGATGTTACAGGATCAACAAACACTAGCTCAGACCAACTCCGGTTGGTAAAAGGGCAAGAAAAGATGATCGATGAAGAACGAGAAATATCAGGGGAAGATGAAAGGAAGCAACAAATATTTCACCGAGGAACTCTGAGAGAGCATAAATTTGAAGACGAGTTACCTATATGGAGGCTATATGTAGATGGCTCATCTTGCACTACAGGATGTGGCGCGGGGATAGTTTTGAGCACTCCGGACGAGGTTGACATGGAATATGCCCTGCGTTTCTAATTTAAAGCTTCCAACAATGAGGCTGAGTATGAGGCCATGATTGCAGGACTTAGTTTGGCAAAAATTATGGAGGCGCAATAGGTCATTGTTTTCAGTGATTCTCAATTGATCGTAAACCAAATGATAGGAGTATATGCAGTTAGAGGAGAATTAATGATCAGATATCATGCAAAGGCAAAGGAGCTGGTGTTAGAATTTTCCGCTATTCAGCTAGTCAGAATACCAAGAATGGAGAATGCGAGAGCAGACGTCCTAGCTCGACTAGCATCAGCTACTCGCACCGAGCTACGATGAACAATCCCAATTGAAGTGTTAGCTGGTTGGAGTATAGATGAAGATCTGACGATGAACTTTATCACCCTTGATTTAGGACCATCTTGGATGGATCCCATCAAGGCGTATATCGAGGAGGGAGAATTGCCAATTGACAAGCTCGCAGCCAAGAAATTGAAGTTTAAGGCTGCTCGGTATGTATTAACTAATGGTATTTCATATAGACGAGGAATTATGGCAGGTTTGCAGAGATGCGTACACCCCTCCGAGGTGAAAGAATTAATTGAAGAGATCCATGAAAGGTCCTGTGGAACACATGTAGCAGGTCGTATGCTTTTGCAAAGGGTGATGATGCAGGGATACTACCGGCCGACAATGAGAGCTGATTGTATAGCCTATGCCAAGAAGTGTGATAAGTGCCAGCGCTTTTCCTCCATCCGAAGAACTCCACAAGAATTGTTGACACCCATAACTTCCCCTTGGACATTTTCCATGTGGGGAATTGATTTGGTTGGGCCACTGCCAATGACCCGAGGAAGGTTCAAATACCTCATCGTCGCGGTGGATTATTTTACTAAGTGGGTAGAAGCTGAGCCACTCATTGACATGACGTACGACAAGGTGTACCAATTTGTTTGGAAGAACATCATTTGTCGATATGGTCTTCCTCATGCATTCATCACAGACCATGGAACACAATTTGATAACGAGGAGTTCGCTGCCTATTGTCATCAGTCAAATATTTTGAAGGTCCACTCAGCACCAGGTCATCCTCAAAGCAATGGACAAACTGAAGTGACAAACAGAACCTGCTAAATGGCTTGAAGAAAAGACCGGATGATGCAAAATCGAATTGGATCAACGAGCTACAATCAGTACTCTGGGCTTACCGAACTACTCCCCGAGTAGCAACTGGAGAATCACCATATATGCTGGCGTTTGGAAGTGAAGCCGTTATACCTGCCGAGTTGGGTCTCCCAACACACAGGGTACTAAATTTCAATTCCCCTGTCAGTGACTTAATGAGAAGATTGGATTTAGATATGCTCGAGGAAGTTAGAGAAGAAGCAGCCATCAGAAATGCTGCATATCAACAACGAACAACTCTATTCTATAATAAGAGGGTGAAGAAATGCGACCTGAAAGAAGGAGACTATGTGCTGAAGAAAGTAATTCAAAAGCACAATAAACTGGAGGCAAACAGGCATGGACCATACCGAGTTACAGAAGTTGTTCGACCAGGAACTTATCGAATAGCAACTCTAGATGGGGAGGAGTTTAAGAATGCGTGGAACGCAGAGCACCTACGCAAGTATTATCATTGATGTATTTTCCCATGTAACGCAGTTCCAGTAGTATGAATAAAATGAAGATATTCTGCAAGTCTCTCATTTTTATTGAAATTTTTTCGGGGAATACTAGTGCTACACACTACTCTGCAAAGCTCAGACTACTCAGCAAAAATATTCCTAAAAATGCCAACCTCGGTTGGTTAGGAAACTTAATATTCCTAAAAATGCCAACCTCGGTTGGTTAGGAAACAAAATATTCCTAAAAATGCCAACCTGTTTGGCTAGGAAATAAAATATTCCTAAAAATGCCAACCTCGGTTGGTTAGGAAACAAAATATTCCTAAAAATGCCAACATGTTTGGCTAGGAAACAAAATATTCCTAAAACTGCCAACCTGTTTGGCTAGGAAACAAAATATTCCTAAAAATGCCAACCTGTTTGGTTAGGAAACAAAATATTCCTAAAAATGCCAACTTATGTTGGTTAGGAAGTACATATATTCTCGAAAATGCCAACTTATGTTGGTCGGGAGGTAAATATATTCTCGAAAATGCCAACTTATGTTGGTCGGAAGGTAAGATTATTTCAGAAAGCGCCAAAGTTGCTCGTAGAGGAAAAATCTACTAACTATGGCTGGTCGGGGATAAAAACCCACCAACTATAGCTAGTCGACAAGGAAAAGTTACCGACCTTGGTTGGTGGAAAATATTTAATAGAAAAATTTACTAACTATGGCTGGTCGGGGATAAAAACCCACTAAATGTAGTTAGTCGACATGGAGAATCTAACGACCTTGGTTGGTTAGAAACATTTTAAACATTTTTATACTCGTTACTTTGTTGTTAAGTTGGTCGAGAAACAAAACTTTATTATTAAGTGATCGAGCAACATTATTGATACTTGTAACTTTTTAATTATTACTGAGTTGGTCGACAAACAACACAATATTGTTATCTTTTTAACAGATATGCACAAATATAAAGTGTTTGATAATTACAAGACAATAGCAATTAAGATTGCAAACATAAATGAAAGTCTTTCATTGAATTAAAAATAAATTACATTGATAATAAAATGAAAAGTACATTGATATTGAAATGTATACTAACTATTACATCAAAAATTCCTATTCTACTGGTCTTTTCCCCTCTGCTTTTGACACAGGTTCCTCGCCAGCAGGCGGATCATTTAAAGCCAGAGGAGAATTGATAAAGTTGATATCCTTCAACATCCTGACATTCATCACGGATGGTCGATCTAAGAGATGCTCGGGACGAGATACCTCGGCTTGAGAATGTAAATTGTAGTCACCGAGATACTTTGAAATCAAGTTCCGAGGAATGGCCCTTGCAGGGATCCAACTCATATCTAATTTGTACGGTGGCATAGGTAAGTTGAGTAGCCCGGGATCATGGTAGTCCCACAGGTAATGACCCTGTTCGAGCTGCAGCACACCTAAGGCGTTCAACCAGCCTTATTTCTAGCCCTCGTTATTGGCATTCTGGATACGATCATCCAAGTGGTAGAGCGCTTCGTTGTATCCAGCCATCCAGAACTCCCTGGGCTGTTTGTGGAACTGATATGTTAGTCTGTCCAACTACTCGTGGAGATTTTTGATGAAGATCTCATTGTTCTCCAAAGTAGACTTCTGCGTGGAGAGCTGCTCTTCCAGGTCTCTGATCTTCTTTGACATTTTAGCCAAAGATCGGTTCTTCGCCATCAGCTGGAAGGCCTAGTTTTCTAATGTAGACTGAGTCCTCTGCTCCTCAACAGGAACTCGAGCTTCTCTTGCTCGTCCACGAGATGATGTAGAGGGCCCAGCTCTCTTCAAGTTTTCCAATTCGTCCCTCAAATTGGCCTTCTCGACTTCCCTCCCTCATCGGTCACTGGGATTAAGGCTTTCGAAGAAGAGGCTGGAGAATTCAACTGTGATAGCTCTTTCTGCAAGTTGTTGTTCTCTTGCTCTAACAACTCGTCAATCTGTCTGCATTCCTCGACCTCGCCCCTCAAGGTTCTCTCCCTTACATCGTACCCAGTAAAAATCTTCTCGTAGCCCTTGTCGGCAATGATCAGCTTGTACTTCTTCTCGTACCCCTCATGCAACAGGGCAGTTGATTCTTTTATATTGTAGCTGAAGGTCTTCGAGGGTGCCTTGGAGATCTTCGATCATATCATAGTAGGCCACATTATTGGCTACCGCTCGATCAAGTAGACACTTCAGATATTGATATGCTTCAACTGCCTGTTCTGAAGCATCCTGGCCGAGGATGTCGACAACTTGTGCTGAACTCAGGTCTGTGTGACCAGCCTTAAAATATTCATTACATTATCGCAGCAACTTAGTATTATGGGCAGATAGCAATTCCATCCTGGCTAGAAACTAGCAGAGAAAGAAAGAGCAATCATCAATAAGAAATAAAGACAGAATATGAAGATAGACAACAATATGCAAAAAAGTCCAAGTTTTATTAGATCATAAGGTTCAGAATTACATGTTAAACATTACATATGACAAAATAAAAATATAAAGATAAACCCAACAACTCTACACATTTTCCTTGTCTCCCAACACCTTCTCGGAAGGCTGGGACGAGGTGGTAGGTTGATCGGGGGGAATAGAGAGTTGCTCGGGGAGCACTGGCAGTTCCTCGGCAGCAGGTTGGATGGATGGGGGGTGATCTCCCATCACCATTGAAGACTCTTCTGAGGCAGCTTTGTCCTCTTCTTCATCTTCTGGAGTTGGAGGGGGACCAGGGATATGTCTTTAGAAGAGCTCGGAAGATTCATCGACCTTCATCTCTTGGAGAGTTGCAACCCATCCATCCCTGAAGTACTTCAGGCTGCCATATTCAACTTGTGACCTCATGGCAACCAACCCCTTGTTCCATCCCTTGTCCCAGCCAGCGCTGAAGGACTTCTTCACAGCTGTTTTTCTCTTCAGCTTCTCTGAGGAAAGTTTTTTGGACAGAAGGTTCTCGGCAGTCTTCAATTTGTTCTCAACCTCCTCCTTCTGTCGACCTACTTCCTGAAGCTGGCCGAACCTTTCCTCCGCAATCCAGAGCTTATCTTCCAGATCTCCAGCAGCTTTGAGCTTCTCTTCGAGCTCTTTATTTGCCTTCTCCAGGGCATTATTTTTCTTCTCCAACTCCTTGGAGGCTTCAACAGCTCGAGCTTTCTCCTGCTCGGTGGAGGCAAGCTTCTTCTCCCAGACAGCCTTATCAGTGACATATGTCTGGCGAGAATCTGCCAGAGATTTGGTAGCTTCCTCCAGAGTCCCCTCCACGCTGGACGAGGAGCATGAAGCTTTAATTGCTTCATCCTTCTTCAAAATTATATTGAAGCATCTCGTCAACTGTGAAAGTAAAAAGAAAGCAAGTCAAAAATAGAAATGCCAAAGGAAATATAAAAAGTTAAAAGTAAAAAGACTTACTGAAGCAAGGTGACGAGAAGCTAATGAAGTAACCATCTCCCGAGTAAGGTTTTCTTCAGTACCTTGGACCTCGGGAATGATCCAGAACTTTACCGAGCTCATGGCAGAGCTCGGAGGAACAAAAGTGGGAACCCCAGTCCCAGCAGTTGTGGGCTAAGTGATGGTGTCAGCCAAATTGACCGAGGAGCTCTTCTTCAGCCTCCTCGGGGGAACAGGGATAGACTCAACCAAGGAAGAACCCTTAGTCGGTGATATTACAATCACCTCTCCAGGAGCAGCAGACCTGCTCGGAGCCACTGCGGGCTTCTCTACAACCTTCACAACTGCAGCAGTCGAGGAAGGCGCATCAGTCTTCTTCGTCCCTTCTGGGACATCAACCTTACTTCTTTTTACCTCCCCAGCACCAGAGGCAGACTTGTCAAAGAGGGTGGGAGGTCTTCTCTTCTTCATCCTTTCGCTTAAAGGGACGTGAGATTCAGGTGAAGAGCTGGTGGAAGCTGGTACTGGCTCAGATTCACTTATCACTGGACGAGCAGTGAAAGAAGTGGTGTAGCTCTTGTATTGCAGCAGATATGAGGCTGATCTAATATGCTCGTCGGCAACACTCTAATTCAGACTCCAGATAAGTTTCAGATGTCTTATATTAACATCTTCTTCCTTTGGACACTTTCTTTTATTATCAACTGCAAATAAATAAACATTGAAACATCAGTGACACATTTTACCAAAAATAAAGGAAGCATAACTTCAAAATAAATAAAATGAAATAAGAATAACCTATCCTATTGCCATAAGGAGGGCATCTGGGACCTTGATAAACTTCATCTCCTGATAGAGGAGCATGTTGCCAATTTTTTATAACAACCCCGTGTTCAAAATAATCCCTATTGGCATCAGGGAGATTGACTACTAGGGCCCTATTTAAAAATCTAGTTTTTAAATAAAAAAATGTTATCATTAACTTCCCATCTATAACAGTACATGATTTCTGGAATTCCTATGCGAGTTCCATGGACTTGATTTAATCTATGCACCCCATTAACTATTCTCCATGTGTTGGGGACTATTCTTGCAGGAACAATGTCAAAGTACTGACAAAATTCCAGATACAAGGAGTTTGGTGGAAAAGAAAATCCACACTCAGCAATAAAGAGGCTGGGGAACCAATGTCCCTCAGCCAAACGAAAATAATCAGAAGGCTCAGAAACCTCTTCCAAGACAACCCAAGAGGGAATGGAAAAATCAGATCGAAATTTGTCAAGAGATTCAACAGGGTAAATCATGGTGATTAAAGGAAATGAAGAAGAAAGAAGAAGATCTTACAGAAAAAAGACTGAAGCTATTGATAATGAACGACCGAAGAGATGAATACACAGGAGAGAAAGAGACTATAGAAAACTCGAAAATACAAATTTGGAAAAGTAGAAGACGATGGAATTTTCTGCAGCGTTTAAATACTCTACCTTGGCAAAAAGAAAAGTAATGATTACGAAAAGAAACGATTACGCTACCGGCGGCTAAAAGGACAAAAAAGGGCGCGACAATCGAAGCGAGTAGAAAAATTCAAAAAGCCTGATTCTACGAACTTGGAAGGAGAAATAAATACAAGGGAAACACTCCTAAAAATCAGGAAGACTATTTAAAGCACCATATTCCGAGAAATAATGTTCCATACTCCTCAAATTTCGAACTATGAAACATTGGGGGCTTCTGTTGATACAAAAATTAGTCTGCTGACATGGCTCAATTGAATGATGACACGTGGCAATCTACATGGCAACAATAAATACTTCCGAGGAACTCATACGCTCCGAGGAACCATACTACAACGAGGAACACTGCTTCCCCGAGGAACTCAGACGCTCCGAGGAACAAAACCTCTCCGAGGAACTCTTGAATATCGAGAAGCTTAGGCGGTCCGAGCAACTCAGGCGGTCCGAGCTGCACCTCGAACAAAGTATTAATAGCTGGATAACCAACAGTTCAACTGATTCATTAAATGCTTATCATTCAGACGCACACGCTTAAGGGGCATTAAATGTATTACCTTTTCATATGTACCTCATTTAATGTATTACCCTTTCACATTACAGCCTCAGGGCTATAAATACATTGTACAATCCTCATTGTAAAGGGATCCGAATCCAGACCGAAATTTCTTGATAGAACTTATGTCGAGAATTCCCAAACATTCAGCAATAAGACAACAGTGGACGTAGGCCATTCTTATAAGGCTGAACCACTTTAAAATTCCTTGTCTCATTTATTTATCTGTGATTGAATAATTAGAGTGATCTAATTTTTTACATCAACAAATATAATGCGTCATCTGATTGATTCTACAGCTTGGAGGAGGATGAATTATGAGTATCCCAATTTTACTCAAGAACAGCGCAACATTCATTTGACTATATCAACATATGGTTTCAATCCATTTGGAAATCTAAGAACCAATCAGAGTGTGTGGCCATTGATCCTAGTCTCACTCAACCTCCCTCCTTCACATTGTATGAGACCTGAATTTTTGATGATGTTTTTATTGATACCTCGGCCAAAGGCACCAAGTGATTACATCGACGTCTACTTGGCTCCTTTGGTAGAAGAATTAAATGAGTTGTGATAAGAGGGTGTGCAATCATTTGACTCTTTTAGAAAAGAAGAGTTTACGCTGAAAGCTATGTTGATGTGGGCAATTCATAATTTTCCAGCTTATGGGACATTATCCGGTTGTGTAGTACATGGTAATTTGGGGTGTCCTATTTGTGGAGAGGAGACTGAATATCTTCATCTATCCGTTAGATTAAAAAATGTATACTATTGCCATAGGAGGTTTTTACCCCCGGCTCATAGTTTCAGATTTGATAAAGGTTCCAATTTTTTATTGGGCGGGATTGAACATAGGCTACCTCCGAGACAACTTTCAGGTTCAGAAATTGAAAGTAAATCTTTTGAATGTGGCTCTAATATGCCAGGTAAGAATCCCAAATTTAAGAATGTCAAGCATAAGAAGACCCCCACTGGGAATAAAACTGAGACAAGAAAGGCATGGTCTCAGAGGTCAATTTTATTTGACTTGCCTTATTGGAAGAATAACCCGGTGCGCCATGTATTGGATGTGATGTATGCAAAGAAGAACTTCTCTGAACATATTGTGGGTACTTGCCTTGGGGGAAATTATTCGAAGGATGGAGAAAATGCACGAAAAGATCTTAAATCGTTGAAACTTAAGCCACAATTATGGTAATTCCCCCTGGTGCATTTACTTTGACGAGTGGGGAAAGGAAGTTGCTTTTAGACACAATATATAATTTGAAGGGACCATATAATTTTTCGTCTAACTTTCAACGGATTATGAATTATGCTACTCATAATTTACATAAGTGTAAGTCCCACGATTGGCATGTGATCATGCAATTAGTTCCTCTATTATTTAAGCACTGTTTATCCAAGCACAAGGATTTGCGGAGGGCTATTATACAAATTAGTATTACCTTCTCACTCTTATGTGAGAAGGTAGTCAATTGAGAACATATAGTGGCCGTAAAATTGGCGGTGATCGAAGCGATTTGTGTGTTGGAGAAGTACTTTCCCCCAGCATTCTTTGACATAAGTGTTCACTTGTTGGTACACCTATGCGACGAGGAACTTCTTTGTGGTCCAGTTATATATCGGTGGATGTATCCGTTTGAAAGATTGATGAAAGTTTTTAAAGATTATATCAAGAATACACGATACATTGCAGTATCAATTGCAGAGGAATACATTACCACTACACCAAATCTGTCGAATTGTCACGGTCATTGACCTTGACAACTTCAGCTTATCAAGGTCAATGACCGTGACAATTCTGGGCGAGACAACTTTTTTTGTCACGATCATGTCACGTTCATTGGTTGTGATAAGTTCGTTAGAATTGTCACGGTCGTGTCATGGTCCTTGACCGCGATAAGATTTATCATGGTCAAGGACCGTGATAAGCCCATGACATTCTTTAAAATACTATCACGATCAATGATCGTGACAAGTACATGATAAGTTTCTTTATCAAGGACTTATCACGGTCAGTGATGGTGACAATTCTCGGCAGAATTAAAAAAAATTATGCTGGGCAGTATGTCCACTACCACAGTCCAGTAGTATATTTGTACCTGTTATAGCAACGTTGTACATGTTCAAACATTATATATCCAAATAAAATAGATATAATGTAAATATACATTCAAAATAGATAGAATATGCATCACCATATAATCCAAATATAATTCAAATGTAATAATTTAAAACAATTCAATTCAAACTTAAATCAATGTCACTAAATGTCTGGGGTATGGTTAACGCTGAGGAGGTGAGTAGGCCACACGAAATACGAATTAACACATTACTAATATACGATGTGCCACATTGTTCGCGCAACCACAATTGGGAGTTCTCCTTCCCGGGCATCATATGCGTGACGAGCACCCTGGACTCAATGTCTTGAAGCTCACGTCTATGAACTAGTGCACCCTGGATGATATCCGGGTCCCTCAATCCCCGTCCTATACGTTGGCCATCAAATATGTTCATTATAAACAAGCTCGGCCAACCAAGTGTCGACATCAGTATGTTGAAGGGAGCCAAATAGGGAAGTGGATCATCAAAATTTGCACGTCTCGGCGATAAAGAAGCAAGGTCCATATCCTCGTCCACGTCCTCCCATACCTCCTCCTCCCGCACCGCCTTCTCCTTCCTTTTACCATTACGATTTCCACCCAACGAACGCTTCACTAATGAGCACATATCCTGGACCTTCGCCTCTAAATGGGAAAGCTTCGCATCATGTGAATCCACCGTTCGAGCCAACCCAGTGTCGGTCGTCTCCAATCCGATGATCCTAGATTTAGCCACCAGCGAGCTCACCCCCCTTGTCCTCCTCTTACGATCAGAGTCAAGCACCTGACTGAGTGCATCTGTGGACAAAGATGCCTTGTTGGCATCAGACTGCGACTCATGCACTTCCTTAAGCTTTGCCTGAAATGACAAAAGCACATGATTAGTAAAATAAGTAAATAAAAAAATTATAACGTAATTAACAAAAAGTAAACTGTCGGATTACTTACAATCGTGGCCACGATGCTTGGGGACACCTCATTGTCCTTCCCCTTCTTCGTTCGAAGAGCCACATAAGTATCGAGCCTATGTGGCCTACCCCCAGAGCCACTCCATGTCCCCTGAAATAAAATAAAGTAAAACTAGTATTGGCCCCGCAAAGTAAGATAATGCAGAATAATATATTTTATGTAGTTATAGAAAAATTAAATCTTACCATCATCCTATGCTCCACCTCGGCGTAAGACGTCCGGCCGGAGTAGTGCAAGTCCGTCTTTTTATCCCGAGTTTCCTTTCTCGATTGGAGATATGCCAATTATCGCACCCCGATCTCATTATCAATGAACCTTTGCCATTGTGACAATGAGATCGGGTCCTTCGGCGGGACGGATTCACGCCTTTGGATAATGGACTCTCGTATCTTCCCAAAGTACCGGGTTCGCATATTTTTCTTCCACGTATTGTGTTGCTCCCTCTACTGATCCAAGACGAAATCGCGTAGCTTTGGATCCATGTTGAATTTTTCCTGTCCAACAAATACAATGTTAGTTGCAAATAAATATAAATATAAATATAAAATGATATTGAAATCGAAATTGAATTTGAAACTGAAATATTCATATAAATATAAATATAAATATAAATATATTACCTGTAGTGCCACCCAAACAGCTAACTTGAGCTCATATGGCACCTCCTTCCAATTTGTGATTTTTTCTTATTGTTTTGCCTATAATAAATATTTGTAACACCTCGTAGCAACCGACGGTGCACTCAAAGGACCCCCAATTTTAGGATTGGACAAAAAAAAATTCATTTTTTTTAAATTATAGATAAATATGGTCATGGACTTTGTCCATGACCATTTTTATTTTTTTTTGTCGCGCTTAAAAATGGTCGCGGCCAAAGTCCGCGACCATTTTTTTTTTTATTTTTTTGTCACGGTTATGGGTCGCGGACTAGAACCGCGACCAATTTTATAAATTTTTTTTGGTCACGCACGTGGGTCGCGGACTTTCGCCGCGACCAATTTGTCACGGTTGTGGGTCACGGACAAGGGCCGCGACCAATTTTTTTTGTCACGGGCGTGGGTCGCGGACTTTGGCCGCGACCAATTTGTCACGGTTGTGGGTCACGGATTAGGGCCGCGACCAATTTTATTTTTATTTTTTTTGTCACAGACGTGGGTCGCGGACTTTGGCCGCGACCAATTTGTCACGATTATGGGTCACGGATTAGGGCCGCGACCCATTACGGCATGGGTCACGGCCAAAGTCCGCGACCATCTGCCGTGACCCCTCTTGGCCGTGACCATTTTTTGGTCACGGACTTGGGCCGCGACCCACGAAAATGGTCACGCCAGAAATGGTCACGGCGGAAGTCCGCGACCCACAGTTTTGGTCAGGGATTTTGGCCGTGACCAATCGCCAGTTTTGGTGTAGTGAGAGGGATCTCACTAATAGCCTCGACTTGTTCTCGATGGTCATCCCCAATTTTCCATATTTGGGGAGACTAGGGGCCGAGGAGCCCTCGTCGCCTCCGCTACCACCGAGCCCAGACGACATCATCATAACCAGCATCATCATCCTCGCCTTAATACCTGAAGGAGACATTTGCTGTAAAAAAATGTTACTAGTACATATCAAAATGAATTAAAAGAAGACATGCAAATATGTACAATTACTACAAATAAAAATGAATTGTTACTATTAAACACCCCAATTCTGAATTCCAAAACAACAGCATCTAGCTCATAATATGTACAAGAGTGAAACATCCCCACCCCCACCCCTACTGCTCACACACACGCACACTACACAAGAGTGAAAATGATAAAGTGCAAATCAATTAAAAGCAATAAAATGGATGTTTCGGTACAAATTGGAATATTTATAACAAATTGAAAAATTATTTGAAATTCGGGTTATCATAAAAAATGGATTGATATTTGGTAGGAGCAGCCAAGTCATCCGCACTACTACTTAGACGCTTTGGTGCGTGTTTTTTGATATACTCCGAGTAAAACACTTGGTTAACCTTTTGAAATGCGCAAACAAACGGCTCATCGCTCACGTGGTCGTTGCTCTTCAACTTGGACAAGTCAACCATGATCAAATTAGTGACAGGACCAACTTTACAAGCATTTTTATCCTCAACTCTTACCTAGTCATAGTAAAATACAGCCTCTTTGAAGCTTATATAATCCAATTCAAATATATTTCGGATTACACCATAGTAAGTCATTTCAGCTTCAGCGAGGTTTTTATCTTTTGCGCTCGCTCGAAAGAAAGTAAGAGCCTTGTACGAAATGCTCGAGTTCTGTACATTTAATTTCCTCGTACACTTTAGTGCCGAAAATATAACTATTCAATCGATACTTTTTGTACTCTTGTGCCACGAACAAGGGTCTAGTGGCTAGACGAGCAAGCCTTGATGTCGCATCACCCGTCTTTAAGAGCTGAGAATATAGATAAATTGATTATATTAGTGGTAAAATCTGAGTGTAATGTAACGTTATATAACGGTCATTTTCATTATAATTACCTCTTGTGTCAACCAAAACCTAAATTCGCGGTCTGATTGTATCATTATTTTTCATCTTTTATTGTTCTCATAGGCTTCATATTTTCTGCATATTACAAAATTAATCATGAATAAAATAATCTAAAATAATGTTAAACATTATAATAATCAAAACTTACTTTTTCCATTCTTCGACATCTTCATGTGTGTCAAATAGATAACGATCTACTTGTTCATGTTGCAAACTTGTTGATTTCACTCGTTTTCGCATCACATGACCACCATCATCGACGAACTCGTCAGTGTCATCAACGCTAGTCGAGTTAGGCATATATTCTCGAGTATATATTGATGACTCCACGGTGATGTATTCCTCTTCAATTGATCACGCAATGTATCGCGTATTCTTGACGTAATCTTTAAAAACTTTCATCAATCTTTCAAACAGATACATCCATCGATATCTAATTGGACCACATAGAAGTGCCTCATCGCATAGGTGTACCAACAAATGAACACGTATGTCAAATAATGCTAGGGGAAAGTACTTATCCAATACACAAATCGCTTCGGTCACTGCCAATTTTGCGGCCACTATGTGTTCTCGATTGACTACCTTCTCACACAAGAGTGAGAAGGTAATACTAATTTGCATAATAGCCCTCCGTAAATCCTTGTGCTTGGACAAACAGTGCTTAAATAATAGAGGAACCGATTGCATGATCACAAGCCAATCGTGGGACTTACACTTATGTAAATCATGAGTAGAATAATTCACAATCCTTTACAAGTTGGACGAAAAAGTAGATGGGCCCTTCAAATTATATATTGTGTCTAAAAGCTCCTTCCTTTCCCCACTCGTCAAAGTAAACTCACCAGGGGGGAATTATTGTCCTTCCGTTACTATCTTCTTTTAACCATAGTTGTGGCTTAAGTTTCAACGATTTAAGGTCTTTTCGTGCATTTTCTCCATCCTTCGAATGACTCCCACCAAGGCAAGTGCCCACAATATGTTCAGCGAAGTTTTTCTCTGCATGCATCACATCCAATACATGGCGCACCGAGTTATTCTTCCAATAAGGCAAGTCAAATAAAATTAACCTCCTAGACTATGCCTTTCTTGTCTCAATTTCATTCTTAGATGGATTCTTCTTATGCTTGATGCTCTTAAATTTGGGATTCTTACATGGCATATTAGGGCCACATTCAGAATATTTACTTTCAATTTATAAACCCGAAAGTTGTCTCGGCGGTAGCCTATGTTCAACCCGCCCAATAAAAAATTGGAACCTTTCTCAGATCTGAAACTACGAGCCGGGGGTAAAAACCTCTTGTGGAATTAGTATACATTTTTTGATCTAAAGGATAGACGAAGAGATTCAGTCTCCTCTCCACAAATAGGATACCCTAAATAACCATGTACTATACAACCGAATAATGTCCCATAAGTTGAAAAATCATGAATTGCCCACATCAACATAGCTTTCAGCGTAAACTCTTCTTTTCTAAAAGAGTCAAATGATTACACACCCTCTTACCACAACTCATTTAATTCTTATACCAAAGGATCCAGGTAGACATCGATGTCATCACTTGGTGCCTTTGGCCCAAGTATCAACAAAGCCATCATCGAAAATTCAGGTCTCATACACTGTGAAGGAGAGAGGTTGAGTGGGGATAGGATCACTGGCCAAACACTCTGATTGGTGCTTAGATTTCCAAAAGGATTGAAACCATCTATTGATATAGCCAAACAAATGTTGCGTTATTCTCGAGCAAAATCGAGGATCTCATAATTCATCCTCCTCCAGGCAGTAGAATCAATAGGATGACGTATGATATTACCCCCTACTTCTGCCCTAGCATGCCAAGTCATTGCCTCTGCTATCCATGGTACTGTGAAAAATAGCTTTAATCTAGGCCCAACGGGAAAATATTTCAATGCTTTTTGAGGAACTTTTGAGCTTGTGCCTTCCTTACTAGTAGATTGTACATATCTAGGTTCATCGCATACTGGACAACGATCGAGATTTTCATACTCCTTTCGATATAGTATGCAGTCATACACACAAGCATGAATTAATTTATACTTCATTTCCAAACCTTTCAAATTGTTCTTCATAACAGGATAGCTATTTGGAAGTGTATTCTCCTTGGGTAATAAGCCCTTCACCCATTTCAGAATTCATGTCACGCTATTGCCAGACAAACCGCACTGCGTCTTCAAACTGTGTAAACCAACCATGGCATGTAAATTTGTTTGATCTTTCTCACAGCCAGAGTATAATGATTGGGTCGCCTTAAATTTTAAACTTTGGTAGTCATTGTCAAGTTTTATCGTGATATCTTCACGAGCACTTGAACCTTCTACATCATCAGTAACCTCATTCTCCTCCGCTTCATAAACTCCATACGCATCATCAACTAAATCCTCTAACATATTATGATCTACGTCATCCCCTTCTACATCTATCCTACTTGTTGATGGTTGTTGTGAAGGTTGGTCGGGTACAAAAGGAACTTTCAATTCATCGTGAAAACTCCAAAATCGATAACTATCTTGCATACCCGATCTTAAGAAATGTAGTTTAACTGTTTTCCACTCAAACACCTTACCATTCTTACAACTAGCAAACGGACACGGAAACTCTTCATCATTATGACATCTCTTTGCATATTTCACAAATTCATTGGCACCTCTGTGAAACACATCCCCCATTCTATTTGTCTCACCCATCCACTCTTTGTATTTCAGATATCCCATCACAGTTACCACAACTAATCACCTATTCAAGGTACGAAGCGTATATTCATAGATTAGTATAAACAAATCTTAGATTTATAGTATGTTTCATTTAATTATGTCTTATTTATATTCAAATTCAATTTATAATATAAATTTCTATTTCCTCCATCTCTTCTAAAGGGTGAGTGGTCCTATCCCATTCAAGATCGCATTTTTCTGTAATATACTTAACAGCTCATGAACATTGTTACAATTTGAAAAAAAATCGGCAGTATATCCTCATAGTTCTCCAAGTACACGGCGTAGACTGGCAAGTGTGAGTGTTATTTCAATTGATCAATTGAAATAACAGTCACGCTTGTCAATCTAGTATGTACCCAGAGAATATTAGGATACAACTGCAGAACTTACTCCAAAAGTAACAACTTTAAGCCATTAAGAATATTATACAGAAATTATGCAGTCCCAAACTGTTCAAACGGGACAATTCGAAAGATCTCATTACAGGGGTAAGGACTCTCGAACGGGTTTAAGGGCTATTGAATGCGTACGCATAAGAACTAGAAGGCTAGTATCTATGTGCATTATATGTAATTTCAAGTATGTTTCATTTAATTATCATACTATATATATATTGTTCGATATACAAAGTAATTTTCAAAAAAAGTTAAAAATCCCACCCCCATATGGACAATAATCCAGTGGTTATTCCACTTTTAAAATTAACCAACCCAACATAGATCCACTATAATTCAACAGCAATGTCAATAACAAATGTGTATCAAGTACTCCTTCTAATTCATCTACTCAATTAATTATTTTCATCAGTTACACTAACAATTAAAGTATACAAGTATTAATTTACTAATTTACAATGAGGGGTAATCCTACTTTCATAATTAATCATATATTAATTTTCTAATTTACAATGAGGGACAATCAATCAATTCGTTTACAAGGGACATTACGCACAAACACGCACACTACACACACGTGCACATACACACACACACATGCAGCCCCCCGCCCTACCCCCTACCCCACCCACCCATCCATCCCTACCCCCTACCCCCCACCCACCCTGCCCCACCCCGCTCTCCCCCCACCCCCTACCCACCACACATGCACACACACACACACACACACATATATATATATATATATATATATATATATATATATATATATATATATGGAAGAGAGAGAGAGAGAAAGTAACTTGAAAGTAGAGAGAGAGAGATAGCACAGCGTAGAGAGAGCAAGAAAAAAGGAAAGGGTTTTTTTACTACGACATTTGTCACGGTCGTGTCACGATCATTGACCGTGACAACATTATAAGTATTGTCACGTTCAATGATCATGACAAGTCCGTAACAAATAGAATTGTCACGGTCATTGACCGTGACAATCCTTTATCACAGCCTTTTCACGGTCAATGACCGTGACACAAAACGCGTGTTTGTTGTCACGGTCATTGACCGTGACAAGGCTAAGCGCTGAAAGGGTTTCAATTTACCCATTTTGGTGTAGTGTATCGTGGAGTCATCAATATATACTCGGGAATATATGCCTGACTCGACCAGCGTTGATGACACGGATGAGTTCGTCGATGATGGTGGTCATGTGATGGGAAAACGAATGAAATTAACGAGTTTGCAACATGAACGAGTAGCTCGTTATCTATTTGACACACATGAAGATGTCGAAGAATGGAAAAAGTAAGTTTAAATTATTTTAATGTTTAACATTATTTTAGAATATTTTAAATTATTTTATACATGATTGATTTTATAATATGCTGAAAATATGAAGCATGTGAGAGCAATAAAAGACGAAAAATAATGGTACAATCAGATAGCGAATTTAGGTTGTGGTTATCATAAGAGGTAATTATAATGAAAATGGTCGTTATATAACGTTACATTACACTCAAACTTTAACACTAATCTAATTAATTTATCTATATTCTCAACTCTTAAAGATGGGTGATGCGACATCAAGGCTTGCTCGTCTAGCCACTGGACCCTTGTTCATGGCATAAAAGTATAAAAAGTATCGATTGAACGGTTACGTATTCGGTGCAAAAGTGTACGAGAAAAGTACAAATGTACAGAACTCGGGCATTTCATACAAGGCTCTTACTTTGTTTCGAGCGAGTGCAAAAGATAAAAACCTCGTTGAAGCTGAAATGACTTACTATGGTGTAATTCGAAATATATTTGAAATGGATTATATAAGCTTCGAAGAGGTTGTATTTTACTGTGACTGGGTAAAAGTTGAGGATAAAAATGCTTGTAAAGTTGATCATGTCACCAATTTGATCATGGTTGACTTATCCAAGTTGAAGATCAACGACCACGTGAGCGATGAACCGTTTGTTTGTGCATTTTAAAAGGTTAACCAAGCGTTTTACTCGGTGTATATCAACAACGAGCCGTGGTCAATTGTCCTACACGCGCCAAAGCGTCTAAATAGTAGTGTGGATGACTTGGTTGCTCCTACTGAATATCAATCCATTTTTTATGATAACCCGAATTTGAAAAAAAAAATCAATTTGTAATAAATATTCCAATTTGTACTTTATCAATCCATTTTTAATGCTTTTAATTGATTTGCACTTTATCATTTTCACTCTTGTGTAGTGTGCGTGTGTGTGGGCAGTAGGGGTGGGGTGGGGATGTTTCGAATTTTTAGTAATTGTACATATTATGAGCTAGATGTTGTTGTTGTGGAATTCAGAATTAAGGTGTTAAACAGTAACAATTCATTTGGATTTGTAGTAATTGTACATATTTGCATGTCTTCTTCTAATTCATTTTGATAAGTACTAATAACAACATTTTTTATAGAAAATGTCTCCTTCAGGTACTAAGGCGAGAATGATGAAGCTGATTATGATGATGTCGTCTGGGCTCGGTGGTAGCGGAGGCAACGAGGGCTCCTCGGGCCCTAGGCTCCCTAAATATGGCAAATTAGGAATGTCCATCGAGAATAAGACGGGGCTATTAGCGAGATCCCTCGAGCTGGTAAAGACAATCATCGGCCCGGGGTACACTAGTTCGAGGGAGGTGTCAAATGAGCTCAAGTTAGCTATTTGGGTGGCACTACAGGTAATATATTTATATTTATATGAATATGAATATTTTAATTTCAATTTATATTTCTATTTCAATTACATTTTATATTTATACTTACATTTATTCGCAACTAATACTGTATTTGTTGGATAGGAACAGTTCAGCCTAGATCTAAAGCTACGCGATTTCGTCTTGGAACAGTTGAGGGAGTAACACAAGACGTGGAAGAAAAATATGGATACTTTGGGAAGACCCGAGAGTCCCTTATCTGAATGCTTGAATCCGTCCCGTCGAAGGAGCCGATCTCATTGGCACAATAGCAAAAGTTTATTGACAATGAGATCGGGGAGCGACAACTGGCATCTCGCTAATCGGGCAAAAAAATGAACGTGCACTACTCCGACAGGACGTCTTACGCCGAGGTGGATCATAGTATGATGGTAAGATTTAATTTTTCTATAACTATAGAAATATATTATTCTACATTATTTTACTTTGCGGGGTCAATACTAATTTTGCATTACTTTATTTCAGGGGACATGAAGTGACCCTGGGGGTAGGCCACATAGGCTCGATACTTATGTGGCTATTCGGACGAAGAAGGGGAAGGATAAGGAGGTGTCCCCGAGCGTCGTGACCATGATTGTAAGTAATCTGACAGTTTAATTTTTGTTAATTATGTTATAATTTTTTTATTTACTTATTTTACTAATCATGTGTTTTTTGTCGTTTCAGGCAAAACTTAAGGAAGTGCATGAGTCGCAGTCTGATGGCGACAAGGAATCTTTGTCCACAGACGCACTCAGCTAAGTGTTTGGTGCAGATCGCATGGGGAGGACAAGGGGGGTGAGCTCGCAGGTGGCCAAATCTAGGATCATCGCATTGGAAACAAGAGACACCGGGTTGGCTCGAATGGTGGACTCGCATGACGCGAAGCTGTCCCGTTTGGAGGCGACGGTCCAAGATATGTTCTCATTCATGAAGCGTTCATTGAGAAAAAATCGTAAGGGGAAAGCGAAGGAGAAGGTGGTGGTGGAGGAGGAGGTGCAGGAGGAGGAGGATGTGAACCTCGCTGCTTCATCGCCGACACGTGCGGACTTTGATGATCCAGTCCCCTATTTGTCTCCCTTCGACCGACCGATGTCGATACTTGGTTGGCCGAGCGTGTTTATGTTGGACATATTAGATGGAAATCGGATAAGGCGGGGGTTGAGGGACCCGAATACCGTCCAGGGTATGCCAGTTCATAAACGTTTGGTTCAAGGCAGAGTCCAAGGTGCTCGTTACGCATGTGATACCCGGGAAGGAGAATACCCCATTGTGGTTGCACGAATAATGTTGCACGATGTATATTGATGGGTGTATCAATTCGTATATCGTGTGGCCTACTCACCTCCTCAGAGCTACCCCTATACCAGACATGTAGTGACATTATTATTTGAATTGAATTGAATTGTTTTAAGTTATTACATTTGAATTATATTTGGATTATATCGTGATGCATATTTTCATTATCTTTATTTTATTTGGATATATGATGTTTGAACATGTACAACGTTGCTATAACAGGTACAAATATACTGTTGGGTAGTGGCAGTGGCCATACTGCCCAGCAATTTTTTTTTCAATTCTGCCCAGAATTGTCACGGTCATTGACCATGACAAGTCCGTGACAAAGAAAACTTGTCACGGACGTGTCATGGTCATTGACCGTGACAATTTTTTATTAAATGTCATGGGTTTGTCACGGTCCTTAACCGTGATAAAACTTTTCAAGGACCCTGACATGATCGTGACAAGTCTAATGAACTTGTCACGGTCAATGACCATGACAAGTCCGTGACAACAAACGTTGTCACCCCCAGAATTGTCACAGTCATTGACCTTGACAAGTCCAACTTGTCAAGGTCAATGACCGTGACAATCCGACAGATTTTCATCACCCCATCCATCACCCTTTCCCCTCATTTATTAAATATGATGGAATTGGTTAAAATAAATGGTGATTGGAATATTAAAGGTCAAGTTGATGAAGTGATAAATAAATAAATAAATAAGGTGAAGAGATTAAGGCCGTGATGAAAAATTCTACTGATGACTATGGTAATTCCATCGATGAGAATTTTCAAGGCTCATACTGTCTCTATCCATGCCTTTATCCAAAACCTAACCATTTAATTTTCTTCCCCCCACACATTTGTTCACTATTGAATCTCTTACCACCAATATCATGAAGACTTCCTTGTGGTAAAAGAATCCTCTCTCTATAACGATTTCAATCGAATGTCCTTTAATAACTATAATAACGGACATTTACAAATTTTCAGATGGACGAACTGACACACCCCAACCCAGTTTCTTATAATTAAGATTGAAGGTCAAATTGAGTCACATCATAATTACCTTAATCAAACCATAAACACAAGTATATTTATTCAATTATAAACATGAATCAATGAAACCAAAAGCCTTTGAAAGTATAAGGTAATTATGATTATTCAAACTTACATAAAAGATAAGTAGGCTTAAATTACCCCATTTACGTTTGACCAAATTATTGTTTTATGCATACCTTGCTAACCCCACCGAACTCCTAGATTTGGCAGTGAGATCACAATACCTGGAAAATATAAACATAGGAACCATGAGCTAAATAGCTCAGCAAATTCATCACTACTACAGTATTTCATAAAATTAAATGCAATAACTCATATCTATGTAACAATATAAAACATCTCACCATATTTAGGTTCTTAATAAGTAATAACATCTCTTGGCTGTTGATAAGCCATAACATCTCTTGGCTGTAATAAGATATAATATCTCTTGGCTAAAATAAGCCATAACATCTCTTGGCTGTTGATAAGCCATAACATCTCTTGGATATAATAAGCCATAACACCTCTTGGCTATAATAAGCCATAACATCTCTCGGCTAAAATAAGCCATAACATTTCTTGGTTGTTGATAAGCCATAACATCTCTTGGCTATAATAAGCCATAACATCTCTTGGCTGTTGATAAGCCATAACATCTCTTGGATGTTGATAAGCAATAACATCTCTTATCTATAATAATCCATAACATCTCTTGGCTATAATAAGCCATAACATCTCTTGGCTGTTGATAAGCCATAACATCTCTTAGCTATAATAAGCCATAATATCTCTTGGCTATAATAAGCCATAACATCTCTTGGCTGTTTATAAGCCATAACATCTCTTCATAACACATACATATCATATCCAAAACCAACTCAATAATTATACATATCATATCCATAATCAACTCACTAACAACACATATCATATTGTATATTCAACTTAGTAGTTATAACATATCATATTCAAGTCAGTAACCACACACATCATATCCATATTCAACTCAGTGACTACACATATCATATCCATATCCAGCACGGTAAGTATCACATATCATAAGTGTACTCAACTAGTAAGTATAACATATCATATTGATAATCAACTCGGTATAAACAATATATCCAATTCATAAACATGTATAAATACATCTTACCAGTGAGTACACTCACCTTGGCCACTTCATGTGTTTTTCCCTTGCCTTTGTCTAACACTTATTCAACCGGTTCTTCTCCCCTTTCACATATAAAGTCTTAAAGCTATAGTATCATCATAATGATATTAACAATCCAAATAATAACTTAACCTTAACCGAATTCATAAGCATCATATCATCCCATTCTAATCATTTATCATAAATGAAGTCTCATCCAATTTCATGTTAAAATATTTAACATATCCAATCCATAGCCCAAACATACTTTAATTTCTTCTTGGTAATACGATTCTTATCATATTAGTTTCCCAATATAAAAGACAACACGTCTTTTAAAGTTTCCTAGAGCAAGATGTGTCCATTTCTTTATTACAAAGCAAATCTGCTCTATAGGCTCCTTTATTGTTTAGTCAACTTCCAGGAATTTTCATAATTCTTCTACATCATAACTTCATGTGATATTTCACCCAACATCCATAAACATATCTAAAAATACAACATTAAGGTTTCATAATTTTTAAGGTTCATTTTCCATGTCAAGCAAAGCATCGAACACCTGGTGTGCATATTTACACCTTTGGGGCAGATTTGATATATGAACTTCAAACTATCACCAAAGATTCATTTCTTGGTATGTTCACATAATGTTCGGATATGTTATACATATATGAGTCTATTTTCATATCCAACTAGAACTATTCAATTCCAATAAATATACAAAAAGTTATAGTAGTTTGAATACACAAGGTTTCCAATCGAAATAATATACATGATTTACACGTTCCACTTTGCTTAAACTCGCATCTATTCATACATATAAACCAAGCCATGAAAGTTCCATAAGCAATCTATGATTTATAATTTTCAATAAATCAAACAAGAAAATTAACAAGATTTACATATGGAATTACCTTATGGACACTTCCGTAATTTCCCACAGATTTTTCTCCCATTTTTCCTCATCTTTCTCTTCTTAACTTTCCAATTCTCTCTTCCTCTCAAGCCAAAATATTTAATGGCTGAAATATACTGAAGGAATATCTTATTTCAAGCCTTCAAAGTCGGCAAAACCCCACCTCCTTCCTCCACCAATCAAAACCCACCATTTGTTAGCCTAATAAGACGAAATATCATTTAACGAATGGACAAATTTTCCCCTGCTTCGTAATACCAGCATAACTTCTCGCTCGGACCTCCGTTCAACACACCGTTTATTGTGTTACAACCATAACTCACATGTATACAATTATATAGTTTTGACCTTAAGTCATTTGTACATTATAAGGGTCAAAACTAGCCTCCAACCCGAACATTTTTATCAAAAACTTCATAAATTTGTGTTTGTGACTAATTTAATATTTCATAAGTTATGAAGGTAAGATTAGACTAAACACAATAACCTAACATTATATATTCTAATAACACATTATCCTCATCCCATACATTAAGCATGATTTAAATATGGTTTATCATAATCATATTTGGGTCGTCACAACCTCCCCCACTAGAAAATTTCATCCCCGAAATTTAGGGGTAACTTCACTTACCAACCATTTGGGAATACTTTTTCCTCATTACCAACAACTCTTCTCTTTTCTCGTCTTCATTTTATTTATACTCTAACAATTTACGATCTCATCCTTTAACGGAATATGGGTTCCCGTACCTCACTCCCCCACATAAATGGGCACACACCAAATCATGGATTAATAAGTGACACTACTCAAGTTTACATATTGCAGTATAAGATGGGATTACTTCCAATACTTCACAATTTTCATATACCACATTTTGTCTTGAAAAATTTTCCTTCAATAACATGTTTGTCCATACCAAAAATAAAACAATGCAATGATTCAAATTAAAATACATGCATTCGTTGTCATCCCCGAATAAATCTTAACATCTCATTTCCTTTCCTGCAAGATCCTTCCATTTCACATCCCATACAACAATATATATGTATAACTAACAAATGTTAGTCAATAAAGCCAATTTGCTTATGACTCAAAATAATTTCTACTTCCACTGCCAAATCTAGGTGCTCCTCAGCCCAGAACCTCTAAAACCTAGGCTCTGATACCAAAGTTGACACACCCCAACCCAGTTTCTTATAATTAAGATTGAAGGTCAAAGTGAGTCACATCATAATTACCTTAACCAAACCATAAACACAAGTATCTTTATTCAATTATTAACATGAATCAATGAAACCAAAAGCCTTTCAAAGTATAAGGTAATTATGCTTATTCAAACTTACAGAAAAGATAAGTAGTCTTAAATTGCCCCATTTACGTTTGACCAAATTATGGTTTTATGCATACCTTGCTTACCGCACCGAACTCCTAGATTTGGCAGTGAGATCACAATACCTGGAAAATATAAACATAGGAACCATGAGCAAAATAGCTCAGCAAATGCATCACTACTACACTATTTCATAAAATTAAATGCAATAAATCATATCTATGTAACAATATAAAATATCTCACCATATCTTGGTTGTTAATAAGTAATAACATCTCTTGGTTGTTGATAAGCCATAACAACTCTTGGCTATAATAAGCCATAACATCTCTTGGCTAAAATAATCCATAACATCTCTTGGTTGTTGATAAGCCATAACATCTCTTGGATATAATAAGCCATAACATCTCTTGGCTCTAATAATCCATAACATCTCTCGGCTAAAATAAGCCATAACATTTCTTAGTTGTTGATAAGCCATAACATCTCTTGGCTATAATAAGCCATAACATCTCTTGGCTATAATAAGCCATAACATCTCTTGGCTGTTGATAAGCCATAACATCTCTTGGATGTTGATAAGCCATAACATCTCTTATCTATAATAATCCATAACATCTCTTGGCTATAATAAGCCATAACATCTCTTGGCTGTTGACAAGCCATAACATCTCTTAGCTATAATAATCCATAACATCTCTTGGCTATAATAAGCCATAACATCTCTTGGTTGTTGATAAGCCATAATATCTCTTCATAACACATACATATCATATCCAAAATCAACTCAATAATTATACATAACATATCCATAATCAACTCACTAACAACACATATCATATTGTATATTCAACTTAGTAGGTATAGCATATCATATTCAAGTCAGTAACCACACACATCATATCCATATTCAACTCAGTGACTACACATATCATATCCATATCCAACACGGTAAGTATCATATATAATAAGTGTACTCAACTCGTAAGTATAACATATCATATTGATAATCAACTCGGTATAAACAATATATCCAATTCATAAACATGTATAAATACATCTTACCAGTGAGTACACTCACCTTGGCCACTTCATGTGTTTTTCCCTTGCCTTTGTCTAACACTTATTCAACCGGTTCTTCTCCCCTTTCACATATAAAGTCTTAAAGCTATAGTATCATCATAATGATAACAATCCAAATAATAACTTAACCTTAACCGAATTCATAAGCATCATATCATCCCATTCTAATCATTTATCATAAATGAAGTCTCATCCAATTTCATTTTAAATTATTTAACATATCCAATCCATAGCCCAAACATACTTTAATTTCTTCTTGGTAATACGATTCTTATCATATTAGTTTCCCAATATAAAAGACAACACGTCTTTTAAAGTTTCCTAGAGCAAGATGTGTCCATTTCTTTATTACAAAGCAAATCTGCTCTATAGGCTCCTTTATTGTTTAGTCAACTTCCAGGAATTTTCATAATTCTTCTACATCATAACTTCCTGTGATATTTCACCCAACATCCATAAACATATCTAAAAATACAACATTAAGGTTTCATAATTATTAAGGTTCATTTTCCATGTCAAGCAAAGCATCGAACACCTGGTGTGCATATTTACACCTTTGGGGCAGATTTGATATATGAACTTCAAACTATCACCAAAGATTCATTTCTTGGTATGTTCACATAATGTTCGGATATGTTATACATATATGAGTCTATTTTCATATCCAACTAGAACTATTCAATTCCAATAAATATACAAAAAGTTATAGTAGTTTGAATACACAAGGTTTCCAATCGAAATAATATACATGATTTACACGTTCCACTTTGCTTAAACTCGCATCTATTCATACATATAAACCAAGCCATGAAAGTTCCATAAGAAATCTGTGATTTATACTTTTTCAATAAATCAAACAAGAAAATTAACAAGATTTACATATGGAATTACCTTATGGACACTTCCGTAATTTCCCACAGATTTTTCTCCCATTTTTCCTCATCTTTCTCTTCTTAACTTTCCAATTCTCTCTTCCTCTCAAGCCAAAATATTTAATGGCTGAAATATGCTGAAGGAATATCTTATTTCAAGCCTTCAAAGTCGGCAAAACCCCACCTCCTTCCTCCACCAATCAAAACCCACCATTTGTTAGCCTAATAAGACGAAATATCATTTAACGAATGGACAAATTTTCCCCTGCTTCGTATTACCAGCATAACTTCTCGCTCGGACCTCCGTTCAACACACCGCTTATTGTGTTACAACCATAACTCACATGTATACAATTATATAGTTTTGACCTTAAGTCATTTGTACATTATAAGGGTCAAAACTAGCCTCCAACCCGAACATTTTTATCAAAAACTTCACAAATTTGTGTTTGTGACTAATTTAATATTTCATAAGTTATGAAGGTAGGATTAGACTAAACACAATAACCTAACATTATATATTCTAATAACACATTATCCTCATCCCATACATTAAGCATGATTTAAATATGGTTTATCATAATCATATTTGGGTCGTCACAACCTCCCCCACTAGAAAATTTCATCCCCGAAATTTAGGGGTAACTTCACTTACCAACCATTTGGGAATACTTTTTCCTCATTACCGACAACTCTTCTCTTTTCTCGTCTTCATTTTATTTATACTCTAACAATTTACGATCTCATCTTTTAACGGAATATGGGTTCCCGTACCTCACTCCCCCACATAAATGGGCACACACCAAATCATGGATTAATAAGTGACACTACTCAAGTTTACATATTGCAGTATAAGATGGGATTACTTCCAATACTTCACAATTTTCATATACCACATTTTGTCTTGAAAAATTTTCCTTCAATAACCTGTTTGTCCATACTAAAAATAAAACAATGCAATGATTCAAATTAAAATACATGCATTCGTTGTCATCCCCGAATAAATCTTAACATCTCATTTCCTTTCCTGCAAGATCCTTCCATTTCACATCCCATACAACAATATATATGTATAACTAACAAATGTTAGTCAATAAAGCCAATTTGCTTATGACTCAAAATAATTTCTACTTCCACTGCCAAATCTAGGTGCTCCTCAGCCCAGAACCTCTAAAACCTAGGCTCTGATACCAAAGTTGACACACCCCAACCCAGTTTCTTATAATTAAGATTGAAGGTCAAAGTGAGTCACATCATAATTACCTTAACCAAACCATAAACACAAGTATCTTTATTCAATTATTAACATGAATCAATGAAACCAAAAGCCTTTCAAAGTATAAGGTAATTATGCTTATTCAAACTTACAGAAAAGATAAGTAGTCTTAAATTGCCCCATTTACGTTTGACCAAATTATGGTTTTATGCATACCTTGCTTACCGCACCGAACTCCTAGATTTGGCAGTGAGATCACAATACCTGAAAAATATAAACATAGGAACCATGAGCAAAATAGCTCAGCAAATGCATCACTACTACACTATTTCATAAAATTAAATGCAATAAATCATATCTATGTAACAATATAAAATATATCACCATATCTTGGTTGTTAATAAGTAATAACATCTCTTGGTTGTTGATAAGCCATAACAACTCTTGGCTATAATAAGCCATAACATCTCTTGGCTAAAATAATCCATAACATCTCTTGGCTGTTGATAAGCCATAACATCTCTTGGATATAATAAGCCATAACATCTCTTGGCTCTAATAATCCATAACATCTCTCGGCTAAAATAAGCCATAACATTTCTTGGTTGTTGATAAGCCATAACATCTCTTGGCTATAATAAGCCATAACATCTCTTGTCTATAATAAGCCATAACATCTCTTGGCTGTTGATAAGCCATAACATCTCTTGGATGTTGATAAGCCATAACATCTCTTATCTATAATAATCCATAACATCTCTTGGCTATAATAAGCCATAATATCTCTTGGCTGTTGATAAGCCATAACATCTCTTAGCTATAATAATCCATAACATCTCTTGGCTATAATAAGCCATAACATCTCTTGGTTGTTGATAAGCCATAATATCTCTTCATAACACATACATATCATATCCAAAATCAACTCAATAATTATACATATCATATCCATAATCAACTCACTAACAACACATATCATATTGTATATTCAACTTAGTAGGTATAGCATATCATATTCAAGTCAGTAACCACACACATCATATCCATATTCAACTCAGTGACTACAAATATCATATCCATATCCAACACGGTAAGTATCATATATAATAAGTGTACTCAACTCGTAAGTATAACATATCATATTGATAATCAACTCGGTATAAACAATATATCCAATTCATAAACATGTATAAATACATCTTACCAGTGAGTACACTCACCTTGGCCACTTCATGTGTTTTTTCCTTGCCTTTGTCTGACACTTATTGTAACACTCCGCCCACCCGGGGAGAGCGAACGGAGCGCTAATGCGATAAAATTAAACTAAATCCATAAATAACAAGGTATAGAGCATCTAAATAAACCCACAATAATATAAATCCACTAATCTCAATCTCTTCAATTACAACAAGTCTCTCGAATTAAAATTACAACTAACTCGAAAATAAAATACAAATCTCCAAAGCTCTATACATCAAAATAATACAAATCTTTCCCAAACAATCCTCGCTAAAAATCAATCTCCATAGCGCCCCAAAATCCGTGCTAACCTGCCACTAAAAGAAAATATGGGGAAGTACACAATACGACAGGAATTATGCTCAACAAATACGGATTAGCAACGAATAAAACGTAACAACACGAGTACGAATATTCAAATCAAAATGCAAATCTCAATAGCATTTCATCATTATAATTTCTCAACAACACTTTAACTGGGTCACCGGGCCTCACCACATCCGTATATGTTTTATCAAGCCATAGCCCGGGAAACAGGAATTTTGGCGGGTGCCCAACATCCGTGCCATATTAAAATCTCATGACAACGTGCTCAACAACAATATAATGATACCACATGAATCAAAATAATTTCAACAATTATTTTTCCAGATTTCCAAGAATTTATCAATTCAAATATGAGTTCGATTAAACAAGAATTCAAAGAGAATGACACTCGCGAGATTTAAGGAGCATATTGTGTAAAACCCCATACCTCAAATCATGATAAGAAACCAGTGATCACATCCTCAAGATCAACACAAAAGATCTACAAAAGCTTTTCCAAGAACCTCCAACAAAATAGCTCCTCCAGAACCTCCAACAAAATAGCTCCAAGAACACCTCTAATCTAAGGTTGGAACTCACAAATCTCAAGGGCCAAAATATATATAAAAAGAAGAGGAATATAAAATATATTTGCTGCCGAAATTTGTGCCAAAAGTATGTTAAAAGGCTTGCCCACGACTTCCTTTTATAATGCAAAGAAATAAAGAGTTGGAATCCAAAAGACTCCTTTAAATAAGGCAAAGAAATGAAGAGTTGGAAGTCAAAACAACTCCAAGAGTTAAAAACATTTTAAAATCATTTTAAAATCCGTTTTAACTCCGATTTTGAAATCGTTTGAAATTCTCGCCTTTAAAAATAATAACCAACATATTTGAGCAATAAAAATAATTTTATCAAAAACTTTATTTTCCTCCATTTTCCAGAAATTAATTAAAATAGCCCAAAATTACGCGGGTTGTTACACTTCCCCACTAACAATGGAATTTCGCCCTCGAAATTCGCCGAATGTCTAACTCTCAAAATCAGGCCAACAGTCTCCAAAAATAATTTCGTCTCCACAAATAAATTCCTCACATCTAATCTAGATGCCTATCACGAATATCACCTAAAATTTACTATCTCCAAAAATTGCTAACCACGCAATGAACCCAAAATCCAAGCCCCGAGGGTTGCCGTATACCTAAACTCTGATACCATTTGTAACACCCCGCCCGCCCGGGGAGAGCGAACAGAGCGCTAATGCGATAAAATTAAACTAAATCCACAAATAACAAGGTATAGAGCATCTAAATAAACCCACAATAATATAAATCCACTAATCTCAATCTCTTCAATTACAACAAGTCTCTCGAATTAAAATTACAACTAACTCGAAAATAAAATACAAATCTCCAAAGCTCTATACATCAAAATAATAAAAATCTTTCCCAAACAATCCTCGCTAAAAATCAATCTCCATAGCGCCTCAAAATCCGCGCTAACCTGCCACTAAAAGAAAATATGGGGAAGTACACAATACGACAGGAATTATGCTCAACAAATACGGATTAGCAACGAATAAAACGTAACAACACGAGTACGAATATTCAAATCAAAATGCAAATCTCAATAGCATTTCATCATTATAATTTCTCAACAACACTTTAAGTGGGTCACGGGGCCTCACCACATCCGTATATGTTTTATCAAGCCATAGCCCTGGAAACAGGAATTTTGGCGGGTGCCCAACATCCGTGCCATATTAAAATCTCATGACAACGTTCTCAACAACAATATAATGATACCACATGAATCAAAATAATTTCAACAATTATTTTTCCAGATTTCCAAGAATTTATCAATTCAAATATGAGTTCGATTAAACAAGAATTCAAAGAGAATGACACTCGCGAGATTTAAGGAGCATATTGTGTAAAACCCCATACCTCAAATCATGATAAGAAACCAACGATCACATCCTCAAGATCAACACAAAAGATCTACAAAAGATCCTCCAAGAACCTCCAACAAAATAGCTCCAAGAACACCTCTAATCTAAGGTTGGAACTCACAAATCTCAAGGGCCAAAATATATATAAAAAGAAGAGGAATATAAAATATATTTGCTGCCAAAATTTGTGCCAAAAGTATGTTAAAAGGCTTGCCCACGACTTTCTTTTATAATGCAAAGAAATAAAGAGTTGGAATCCGAAAGACTCCTTTAAATAAGGCAAAGAAATGAAGAGTTGGAAGTCAAAACAACTCCAAGAGTTAAAAACATTTTAAAATCATTTTAAAATCCGTTTTAACTCCGATTTCGAAATCGTTTGAAATTCTCGCCTTTAAAAATAATAACCAACATATTTGAGCAATAAAAATAATTTTATCAAAAACTTTATTTTCCTCCATTTTCCAGAAATTAATTAAAATAGTTCAAAATTACGCGGGTTGTTACACTTATTCAACCGGTTCTTCTCCCCTTTCACATATAAAGTCTTAAAGCTATAGTATTATCATAATGATATTAACAATCCAAATAATAACTTAACCTTAACCGAATTCATAAGCATCATATCATCCCATTCTAATCATTTATCATAAATGAAGTCTCATCCAATTTAATGTTAAAATATTTAACATATCCAATCCATAGCCCAAACATACTTTAATTTCTTCTTGGTAATACGATTCTTATCATATTAGTTTCCCAATATAAAAGACAACACGTCTTTTAAAGTTTGCTAGAGCAAGATGTGTCCATTTCTTTATTACAAAGCAAATCTACCCTATAGGCTCCTTTATTGTTTAGTCAACTTCCAGGAATTTTCATAATTTTTCTACATCATAACTTCCTGTGATATTTCACCCAACATCCATAAACATATCTAAAAATACAACATTAAAGTTTCATAATTTTTAAGGTTCATTTTCCATGTCAAGCAAAGCATCGAACACCTGGTGTGCATATTTACACCTTTGGGCCAGATTTGATATATGAACTTCAAACTATCACCAAAGATTCATTTATTGGTATTTTCACATAATGTTAGGATATGTTATACATATAGAAGTCTATTTTAATATCCAACTGGAATTATTCAATTCCAATAAATATACAAAAAGTTATAGTAGTTTGAATACACAAGGTTTCCAATCGAAATAATATACATGATTTACATGTTCCACTTTGCTTAAACTCGCATCTATTCATACATATAAACCAAGTCATGAAAGTTCCATAAACAATATATGATTTATAATTTTTCAATCAATCAAACAAGAAAATTAACAAGATTTACATATGGAATTACCTTATGGACACTTCTGTAATTTCCCACGGATTTTTCTCCCATTTTTCCTCATCTTTCTCTTCTTAACTTTCCAATTCTCTCTTCCTCTCAAGCCAAAATATTTAATGGCTGAAATATGATGAAGGAATATCTTATTTCAAGCCTTCAAAGTCGGCAAAACCCCACCTCCTTCCTCCACCAATCAAAACCCACCATTTGTTAGCCTAATAAGACGAAATATCATTTAACGAATGGACAAATTTACCCCTGCTTCGTAAGTCCAGCATAACTTCTCGCTCGGACCTCCGTTCAATACACCGTTTATTGTGTTACAACCATAACTCACATGTATATAATTATATAGTTTTGACCTTCAGTCATTTGTTACATTATAAGGGTCAAAACTAGCCTCCAACCCGAACATTTTTATCAAAAACTTCACAAATTTGTGTTTGTGACTAATTTAATATTTCATAAGTTATGAAGGTAGGATTAGACTAAACACAATAACCTAACATTATATATTCTAATAACACATTATCCTCATCCCATACATTAAGCATGATTTAAATATGGTTTATCATAATCATATTTGGGTCGTCACACGAACATTCTCTAAAAATTCATGAAATTGCTGAAGACGACAATCTCTATTCTCGAAAATGGACCCCTGTCTACGATATGCCCATGGAGAACATTATCCCTCAATAAACATAAGTCAAAGGCTCCTACAGACTAAACAAAAATCCCTAAATATGCGTCTCTCTTATTCTCATCTACTTTGTATCTAGGATTTTATGCATATGATTTGCGTGTGTTTTACCATTTTGATGTACTTTCCATTTATGTAATGAAAAGACTTTGTGTTTTGTCCATTAAAATGTATTATCTTGGCTAAATGGATAGTTTATTACTTTATATGTACTATTATCTTGGCTAAATGGATAGCTTATTACTTTATATATACTAATGTTTATTTTTTATAAGGACAAATGGGAGAGACAGGGGATATGAATTATTTTCCAAACTCAAGTCTCTAAGAAGGGGAGAGATTTTAAAAAATAATTAATTGCATTGTCAACATCAAAGTGCGGAGATTGTGAAACTAAAATATGGCAAAAATAATAATTAAATATATTTAAATGACACTTCACAAACTTACTCTAATGTTCTTGAGTAAACATGAATACAATCAAACCATAATGAGAAACTTCACAAGGAAAATCAAGCAACACAACCATGCAACCAAACCCTATCCACGGGAATGTAACAACCCGCGTAATTTTTGGGGTATTTTTGAAATAATGAGGAAAAATAAATTTTGAGATAAAATTATTTGTATTGCTCAAGTATGTTGGTTATTATTTTTAAAGGCGAGAATTTCAAACGATTTCGAAATCGAAATTAAAACGGAGTTTTAATTGCATTTTTATTATATAGAAGAGTCCTCAAAACATAAAATTCTCTAGCAAAAAAAAATATTTAAAAATATTGAACTGTCCGATCGAGCTGAATTTTTTTCTCCAGCTTCCTCTCGTCTTTAGCTAATTCTCTGCAAAATTTCATCTAATTCCAACGGTCCGATCGTCCGGAATAAAAATTTTAGTGTTTGTATCTGATTAGAACTCTTTTCTTAATCAAACTTTTAATCCTTTATATATCAACTAATTCGTGGCTTGGCTTTTCAAATCACTTTTTCTCAAACTTTTTAACCAAAAGACCACTCCAAAATTACTCATTTTCATCTACAAACCATAGCCCCAAACTTATTCAAGATTTCAACCTTAGATTATAAGGCTTATTTGGTGTTTTCTCGACTTTGGGCTAGAACGAGATTTGATTATTTTCGCGAGAGGAACGTGATGGTGTGATTAGATTTTGAGGCTGAATTATGCGATGATTCATTTGATGATTTTTAGGTATGGGATTTTACACAATATGCTCCTAAATCTCGCGAGTGTTTATTCCGTTGATTTCATATTTAATTGAACTCATATTTGAATTGTTAATTTCTTTGAAATCTGGAAAAATATTTGTTGGAATCTAATTTCGATTCATGTGGTATTATATGTTGTCGTTGAGCATGTTGTCATGAGATTTTAATATGGCACGGACGTTGGGCACCCGCCAAGATTCCTGCTTCCAAGGGTTATGACTTGATAAAGCATATGCGGATGGGGTGAGGCCTGGTGACCCGGTTAATGTGTTGTTGCAAAATTTATTGATAAAATGCTATTGAGATTCGCATTTGATTTGAACAATCGTACTCGTATTGTGACGTTTTATTCACCGTTAATATTTGTTGAGCATCTTTCCTGTCGTATTGTGTACTTCCCCATATTTTCTTTTAGTGGCAAGTTAGCGCGGATTTTGGGGCGCTATGGAGATTGATTTTAGTGAGGATTATTTTGGGAAGATTTTTTTTATACAAGATGAAAAGATTTTATTATTTTGATGTATAGAGCATTGGAGATTTGCATTTTGTTTTCGAGTTAGTTGTTATCGTAATTCGAGAGACTTGTTGTTTTAATTGAAGAAATTTGGGATTAGTTGTTTCTCTTGTTTTATTGTGGGAATTAGATGCTCTATACCATGTTATTTGTGGGTTTGAATTAGTTTTATCGATGAGTAGCGCTCCGTTCGCTCTCCCCGAGCGGGCGAGGTGTTACAGGGAAATAACTATATTGGAAGAAGATGCAAGTTCAATCGTGGATGAATAAACAAACTCAAACCAATATGTATTCAAACAAAGAAGTTATTGACATAATGCAAGCATTAAATCACTCACATATTTCATGGAAGACAACGGTTCTTCAAAAAGTCTTCAATAACTTAAAAGTTCAACTAACAACACAAGTGATTAATATTAAGAAGATTTAAGAGTGATTGAATGCTTTATGAAATATTGTAAAGTTATAACAATTCCAATATTTTTCAAACTATTGTATAAAGCACACACTCAAATTTAAAACATATTTATAAAACAAAAATCAATAACTTAGCGTAATATGGTCGAGTACAGAAAAGTATAGACGACTATATCAGTGTAAGTTACACTAACTCTAGATACAAATAATTATGAGAATTTTATGGGTGTAAGTTACACTACGTTTAGTTGACTACATAATACAAACTTAAGTTAAAACGACTAACTTTCTAAAAAAGTCGAAAACAAAATTTTTCCAATAACTTTAATTCGTTATATGTTTAACCCATGCTTTATATGTACTTCGCCATTTTTACTAGCACAAGATCTATTAAACAATATTAAAACATCAAAGCTTCATTATGACCCATGTGTAAACAATTTAATTGAGGATTAAAAAGAAAGAAATAGAGAAAACTTCATAAAAACACTTGCACTTCTTGATCCATTAACTTGATAATAAAAGAAGTGCTATAGTTTTAGAGAATGAATTTTAGTTAACCTACTATGAGCAACAATGTTGATTTTTTATTCTTCTATAGGGTGTAAATTTCATTGTATCTTCATGGCCAGCAGTGATGCGGTTGCGAGGAGTCAAATAAGGAGGTAGTTCCCTTAATCTTACCCATGTACGCTTGGGTTAGGAAGAAGGTAGTTCCTTTACTAGTTGTGGTTGCAAGGTGTGACAATTACTTATAAGATTTTAGTTCCGCATAAGAGAACCGAAAATAATGAAGTTCTCAAGTGTTATTTCGAGCATATATATAGACGAGGCAAAATCGTATAAAAAATTGATTTACAATCTCTCTTGAACTCCCTTAGGGCCCGTTTGGCAACCCAATTCCAAGGCTTGGAATTGGAATTGGAAGGCCAATTTGAATTCCACGGAATTGAAATTGGCCTTCCAATTCCAATTCCAAGCTTTGGAATTGGATTGCCAAACGGACCCTTAATATAATTGATATTTTTGTTCATATAATTCTCCATTCATACATAATATCTCCATACTTTAAGCAAACAAAATAAATTTACAATTTACCATTAGTTTTATAAAATCCCAATTTATTCCCCTTCTTTGAATATTTTTGGGACCAACATGATCGTTATCTTTTTATGCCTAGTTTTAAAATATCAGAGAGTTTGAAAATTTTCAACATTTTTTATATGTCGGAAAAACTCAGAAGTTTCGGGAAATATTAGTTTTTTGTTCCTCTGAATATCGAAAATCTCACTCCAATGTTGTCTTAGAGTGAGAAAGCTGTTAGATATTTTTGACTTGATTGTATCCCATCTATACCACCAACCTAAATTTGACATGAAAAGCTATTGTAATAAAGTAAGGTGATCTTATACCGGGGAGAATTTGCTTATAACACATTGTAACAAAGATATAACTTTGTAAATAAATTACAATCTAATTATTATGTTGTAACTACAATATCTAAAAGAACTTGACAAGTAAATTACAACTAATGGTTCGTTAAAATAAGTTATATTAAAACTTTAGCATGGAGGATAATTAACTAATTGGCTTGAAAAATGTGCGCTCATACATTGAACATTTCTATAAATACAAATAAATTTGAAGTAAAGATATATTATAGAGTTCAATCTACTAGAATTTGAGAAAATGTTTCAGAAAAATCAGATCGACGTGATATTGAAAAATTCAGATATATATATATATATATATATATATATATATATATATATATATATATATATATATATATATAGAGAGAGAGAGAGAGAGAGAGAGCGGTTCTCATGCATACCCCAGTTTGCATACTGGGTATGCATGGTATGCATGGTATGCAAACTGGGTATGCATGGTATGCAAACTCGGTCAAATTATCTCTGCCTATAAAAAAAAATTACATCAAAAATATTTTTTTTTACTATTTTATCAAAATTGGTCCGCGCCAGCAGTATGCAAACTGGGGTATGCATGAGAACCGCTCTCTCTCTCTCTCTCTCTCTCTCTATATATATATATATATATATATATATATATATATATATATATATATATATATATATATATATATATATATATATATATATATATATATATACAGAAAGGATCTCATGCATACCCAGTTTGCATACCCTCCGTGCGGACCATTTTTTTAAAATAGTAAAAAAAATAATTTTAGGGGTCCTAAAATTTTATGTGTATATATATATTTACCGTGCCATTTTTCGATTGTCCCAAAATCAATTTGTTGAAAACTAAACGGACAAACATTTAAACTTGCTGCAACTCCAAAAAAATAAGTCGGCATCTTTTTGGTTAAAAAATCTATAATTTATAAATTAATAAAAAAAAAATTGTTAAATATGAAACTCCCAATTCAAGAGTTATTTCTGGACCAGCCCTGATGAATGAGGATTGGAAACACGTTAAATCAAATATCACAGAATGGGGAACAGGTGTAATCTATACCAACCCTCAAGAGGGCCTATACAACATCCAAATCAATACTCAAACAAGCTTAATCACACATTTAAAGGCAGAGATAAGATTATAGTTGAGTTTGTGGGATTGCATGCAGGAGAGAACTCGAGGAAAAAACAAAGGCAGACATCAAATGCATTTTGTCCAACTATTGGGTCCCTTCTCAATAATTTTTAAGGACACCAAGAGAGTCTAATTGATTTATTTTTAGGAATTTTAATAAAACTCTAGTGTGGATTCATAATATAATTTTTTTAAACTTCTTGATAGATAATTGTTTTTACCGCTTAGAACATGATCAAGAAATTAAAAAATACAATTTAGCAATATTCAATACCTTACCGGTGCCATCGCAACGTGTTACACCTGATTTTTTAAGTAATATACAAGTGGATTTTTTTAGTGTATTTATGTTAACTTAAAGTGTATTTACTTATTCAAACTAATTTGAGGGTTGAAAAATGATACGAGCCTTCAAGCATAAACTTTATAGCTTTTAGTGACTAAATTTTAGAAAGGAAAAAAAAGGCTGCTTACTTGTAAGGAACCACATGACAGGGTTAAGAATTTTGATACTGGGTAGTGGACAGATAATTTTTTACAAACTAGATTACAAACTTGTATTGTATTAAAAAGCGCTAATCTTGAAAATTACAAACTAGAGTCTAGATTGTATTACTCCGAATAAGATTATATGGTTCGCTAAAAGCACGGAGAAGATGGAGAGTTGGAAGTCTTAGACCATCTTCATGGTATTTGTGTATTTTTGCACACTAAAAATTTTGAAATGCATTTTTGTTCTAAAAAGTTGATTTGCTCAAAGACAATAAGCAAAAGAGTGCACGGCAAATGAAGAAAATTGCAAAAAAAAAAAATTAGAAATAATAAAAAATGTTGAAAAATGCTGAAAGACAAAAAAAAAAAAAGCTCGCTCAACAGGTGAAGTGCATTGAGAGCATAGATTTGCCATTGCCAATTAGCAAAATTGATTACATTTTACTTATCTCGAAAACTTTTACAAATACGCCAATGATTCTAAAGATTTAAAAATACAAAATGAATATACACGAATGTCATTTTGCAAATATGCCTGTAGTGATAGAGATGATCTATCTATCTATCTATCTCAGGCTTTGTGAAAATGGGTTATGGAACCTTATTGAATAGCGTGTTAAAGGCTTTGATTGACAATCTTAATTGACGATTCGTCAATCATAATTGAAGATATGTGAAATCTAGTAAATACATAAATTAACTTATCATATATCCTTTTTAGAAAAGGGGGTACACTTGAATCAACTATTACAGATTGACCTAATTGTATAAAAATTTAAAGAATTTTGCACTAACATTTTATCTTAAACTAGATGTCTTTTATACCATCACATGACTCTGCACTTATTGTAAGTTGTACCATGTGCCCAATAGTGTTGACATAGATCGGACGCCTTGTTTGATATGGCTCGTCCTATTTTATAAGGCCTAATCAAACTAGTTTGTATATAGGATTTAGTGAAGTTTTCAAGTTTAATAAACAAAAAACTTGGACAAAGCATAGACACACATTTTGAGGCCCAGTTATCTATCAGATAGTAGATACAAAAAAAGGCTGTTTAAATAAATAATAACCCCTAATATGAGTTAAAAAGAGTACAAATGTAGAATATAAATGGATGCACATGATTCCGAATTGCAACAAAGCTTGTAGGCGTATATGGTTAAAAACATGGAAGTGGAGGCAATTGGGCCATGTGTGTCTTGGATTGGTTAGACAAAGCCCAATGAAAGCCCAATAGTTGACGGTCAAAGGATAGGGTCTCCATGATGGTGTGTTGGTTGTCCAGGGTTCGCACCACCGACGATATTTATCCTGTCCCTTACCCTCTACCATACTCTCATGGACCTCTTGATTCTCCTTGTCCACTCCAGTACTATCATGCCCTTTCAAGTGGGGGGACCCACTACTCTTTAGGTCTCAATCTCACTTTGTCTTTGTATGATTGGGGAAAAAAGAAAAACTAATGGCAATATGCATTTACAACTTTGGTCATATATTTTGGTGTTAATTCACTTTTCTCCCTACTTTACTTTTATGCCAAGTTAATTATTTTAATTGTTATTAATTACTTACATGACATGGGACCTCACCATTTGATTCTTCTTTTCAACATCAGCAAACCTCATTATCTAAAATCAATGTTCTAAAATGCATGTCTAGATTTCGCTTAGAATTGAAGTTTGGAAGAAACGTCTCGCTTTACGCCTCTAACGCCTTATTCTTGATAAAAAGCTTAAGACGCAATTTTTTAAAAAAATAAAAACTCTTTAGTGAAACGATATCACCTTTTAAAGATTTTTTTTTTAAATCGGATCAATATCTCATTCAAAACAATCAAAAGACAAATGGTGTCCCAAAACTTCTCTGCATCTTGTCCAAAACATGTGTGTGTGTTTTTCTTTTGTTTCTGTTTTTTTCTTAGTATTTAAAAAATAGAATTTTAGTTTGCATATTTTCAGACATATTTTAAGATATGTACGATTTTAATATTTTTAATAGCCTTGTTATAATTAAAATGTTCAAATATATTAAAAAACGTCTAAACGCCTTTTCACGTTTTTTTACGCCTAAGGCCCACCTAGACTTTTAAGGCTTAAGACTTGGCCTCCACGCCTCGGTCACGTCCCGCGTTTTTTAGAACTTTGTCTAAAATAAGGAACCACGTCTCAGGCCAACCACAGTAGGATCCCATAAACTTATGGTATTATGGGACAAGATAACCGGTGACTCTCGCAATGCAAAAATGCTAAAAGAGGGTGTGGGGCAAAAAACTTTTTTGCACCAAAGTCAGGTAGGCAAAACTTTTTGTGCCTGGCCTATGTGGCACTAGTCGTTACACTAATCGTTGGCAATAAAGCCGTTTGAAACATATTTATTTTATTTATAATTTCAACCCCTTTCATATAATATAAATACCTAATTTCTAATTCATTTTTACTCACACCTTCGCATTAATTTATAATTTATAATTTATAATTTATAATTTTATAATTATAAATTATAACATTTCTTAATTCCTCTCGCATTTTTAGCCCATCTAATATTATCAAGGTGAATATTCATTTGCCATGTTATTTTGCTCGTAAAAGAGCGAAACCAATTCATGACATTTTCCAACCTCAAGCCCCCCACCAAAACGAGGTCTGTCAAGGTCGTCATTGTTTACACGAAGTCGACGCGACCCATGTTAGTGTCTCTATTGTCGAACTGACCGCTTTTTTCCGATGAAGAATATATTACCGTACGGGGTAGCGTTCACCCAACTTGGGAGATTTATGTCCAAATTTCAGGGGACGACACCATTAGGGCATATATCGATATGTATGGGTTTTCATCGATATTTTCGGAAGGATTCCCAAATTTCGACAACAAATTAGTTGAGGCGCAAACATTGCAACGGTCGGTCGAGACTCACACCATTCATTTTCCATTCGTTGAGCTCGGAATTACGCCATTAGATTCTGTTCATTTAACGGCTCCGTATTATTTACTACACTTTTAATTTATTCATTTAGTTTATTATATTTTAATTTTTAATATAATAATTACAATTTTTAATTTTTTACAAGTAATACAATCGGTTTGGGAAATCAACTTCATCCCTTTCACCAATACGCCAATCGAACGGTTGAAACCATACTCGCCACATATTTTCTTGGAATAAATAATTTCCATATCCACAACAGAAATATTGCTTTAGTTTCGGTAAAAGAGTATTTAGTCGATTGGTGGGTTAATAAGGCTAATCACCCAGCTACCGCTTTACCAATATCCAGAGTTTTTATAATGTTCGTTTGTGGGTCTATTTTTTTCCAAACGCGAAAAAATACATTATAATAGATTGCGCTACATACCTAGACAAGTATGAAAATATAGCAGGATTAGATTGAGGTTCCGCAATAATGGCGATGATACATTTCTTCTTAAATGCCGTTAGTCGGTAGGAAGTGAAGCAATTGAACTGCTTCTGGTAATTTTTGGAGCTAAAGCTTTTTTTTAATTTATTAATTATATAATTTTTTAAAAACTATTTACTAATAAACTATTTTATGTTTCAGTATCGAGCGTACGAGTACTTGCATACAGTTGCTCCTCTCCGACTTGCTGATGCACCCGATGTTTGGTGTTGAATGCTGCAGTGGTCGATAGATAATCGAACAGTATTTTCAAGGCAAATAAGATTCAAAGTCAGCTTAATGCAGGAACAATTAAAGGCACGATCACCCAATTCTATTATATGGTAACCATTTATAATGTTGCCCCAAAATAATCATAGACTGGTAAATGTGGCAAAAGAATTGGCTATATGATGCTACATTCTATTGTATGCCAAAGATATAAACATTGGTGGTTGTGGGTGAGATGAAGAGAATTACAAACTGGTCATGGGAAACTTTATGTAACTATTATCCACGTTGACAGGCATTACGAAGCGAAGCCTCTTACTTATTTAATTCGTTTCAATGGATTATTAATGATATTTAAGTTTCTAAATGTCATAGATGCGATTATTGTTAAAGGGGTAATGTATGAATCACTCACCTCTACCAGTTTCAAAAATGAAACTCAGTGATATTTAATTTTAAGTGTATGAATCAAGCTTTCAACAATTGATAATGTCACAGATGCGATTATTAGTAAATGGGTAATGTTAAATAGAGAGGAAAACAGTAACTTTTATTTCATTAGACATAAAATAAGGCACTTCCTCGATATTGCCATACATAATACTACCATACATGTCAAATAGTCTGACGGAGGTATAGTGTCCTACTGAATTCACTAAACAGATAAGAAGGCTCTTCACGGATACTCCTCAACCCTAGGACTTTCTCACACAACCGTTCCCACAGTTCTTCATTTTGCACTATTAGTGTGAAGGTGGAGGTATTACACCCACATCTGCTATTCATTAGCGTTATCTGGTAGAGGTCTAATGTAGACTTCAACCACAGTCACCTTAGTTCAAAATCCATTATAAATCGAGGACGGTAATAGATTACTTGGATATTCTGTCATTGGACGATAATGGCCCGTATTCCTCCTGGGGTAACATTCCTGGTGCGTTTGTTATAGTGTCTCTCGATAATTTCACAGAGCAAATAGTAGTCCTCAGTAGTTGACCATTATCGGTTATTCATTGTCTGGATAATAATTGTAGTGAAACTATCTAGTGTGGACTCAAGTTTTATGGAAGCAGGTGATTTATACATCATGTAATACATTGGGCGGGAAACATTTCCAATTCTGACAGGTGTCATTTAATTATAATGTCGATTTCATAATACGTCGGGTGAAAAACCTTTTCACTTCTGACAAGTGTCATTTCATGTCATGACGGGCGGAAAATATTTCCATTTCCGATTAATGTCATTTCATAATACGTTGGGCGGGAAACATTTCCACTTTCGACAAGTGTCATTACATGTCATGCCATAATATGTCCGGCGGGAAAGCTTTTCACTTTTGACAAGTATCGATTCCTAATTGTCAAGAGACGAAACTATAAATCATCTAAGTGTTATAGTTTGGGAAACCATTCGCATTTCTCAACATTTATAGTTCTTAATATCAAACCGCTACAAATTTTCATTATAACGTCGAAAGATCCAATGGACGAACTATTTATTATGGAAGTTTCATTAACAAACCAACGTGTCCGGACACATTCAATAGCAGTCGCCGTATGCAATAAATTCCAAATATATATTTTCATATCTCAAAATATCATGAATCCTGGAGAAAAAAATGAAAGAAGGGTTATAATGGCGGATTACTTCGATGAAAATGCGGTTTATAGTCCCGAATAATTTCAACGTCGATTCAGAATGCGGTGCCCACTATTTACACGAATAATAGAAGTCGTAGAACAAAAGGATGATTACTTTGTTCAAAAAAGTGATTCCCTTGGGATAAAGGTCCTTTCATGTCTACAAAAATGTATCACTGCAATGCACATGTTAGCATATGGGTATGCCGCAGACATGACCGATGAATATATAGGCATTTGGGAAACAACTGTCATCGAGTTTGTGAAGAGATTTGCATACGCTGTAGTGCGGTGCTTTAAAAAAGAATATTGTCGGTCTCCTACTGCTGAAGATATTGTACGGATGCAAGAAGAGAATGAGAAACGTGGATTTCTCTAGATGATAGGAAGCATTAACTATATGCACTGTGAATGACACAATTGTCTGCACGCCTGGAAGGGATAGCATAGTGGGCATGCTGGAGGTGCGACTATCATCTTAGAGGCAGTAGTTTCCTATGATACATGGATTTGACATTCTTTCTTCGGGAAACCGGGTGCTTGTAACGAATTAAATGTCTTGGCCAAATCTACAGTATTTGACGAACTACTTGAAGGCAACACAACTCCTATAGACTACGAAATGAATGAGAACTCTTACAACATGGGTTATTACCTTGCAGATGGTATATACCCACCATAGGCTACAATTGTTAAGAGTTTCAAAAGACCAACAACTAGAAAACAAAGTGTATTTGACAGAAATTAAGAGGGAGCACGCAAAGATGTTGAGCGTGCATTTGGAATATTGTAATAAATGTTCCATTCTATTAAAAAAACTAGCTAGATAATGGAAAAACAATGACTTGAAGTTTATTATGAAATCATGTATAATATTGCATAACATGATACTAGAGGACGAACGACGGGATCCTAATTAGCATATTGAGTTTGATCCTAAAAAATGCCACCGATGAGCCACGACACTCTGGGGAATATGTATGAGTACCGAGTACGTGAGGCATTGATGTATAATAGGGATAAACACAATCAGCTTAGGGATGACCTTATGGAACATATATGGAATCTACATGCGGAGGCTAATGTGGACGAGTGAAACGTGTAAAAATATTAGATTATCGTTCTTGAATCCCGGTGTAATGAATTATATTTCAATAAAGTTGGTTATTTTAATTATGATTACTGATCAGTCTTGAAACAAGTATTTTATTAAGTGGAAAATGAAAATATTAATTGACAGTTACAAGAAAAACAAAAACAAAATAAAATAAGCATTTAATTGCCCTCGGATGGTGGGGTTTGTCGACTTTCGGCGAGTCTACGCAGTAGTATCTGGTTTGTTTGCAATTCATGAAGTTGCAACTGAACCGGCGATAAACGAGAGGTATCCATAAAAATTATAGAATTCTCAATCTCCTGTTTTCGTAGAACAATTAACTCGTCCAACTTCGCATTGAGCTCCTCTTGAGTACATTGTGCTGCTACAGAAAATTCTTTGTATGAATCGGTAAAACTATCCAAATTCTTTATCAGCACGGTGTGAGCTTTTAGACTGCTAGACACAGCTTTGCGTTTAGCCCTCTATTTTTCGATCTTACGCCTCGATGATTGATTTCAGTGAGGTATGCATAGGGGTGTTCACGGGCGGTCGGTTCGGTTTTGACCGGATTTTTTGGGCCGAACCGACCATGTCGGCTTTTGGAGGAGGAGAACCGAACCGAACCGAAAATGCTGAAAAACCGAACCGAACCGAACCGAATCGGGTCGGTTTTTGACAGGGCCGGTTTGGTTTGCCCGTCGGTTTTTGACAGGGCCGGTTTTATACAGGGCCGGTTCGGTTTTTTCCTTTATTTTAATAAAAAATATATTTTTTTAATACCTAATATAAATATAAAATTAAAAAATATAATATAATATGTCAACACCAAGGTTCTAAAATACGCGGGGCGTGATTGAGGCGTGGAGGCCAAGCCTTAAGCCATAGAAGCCTAAGCGGGTCTAGGCGTAAAAAGGCGTGAAAAGGCGTTTAGGCCTTCTTAATATATTTTAATATTTTTTAACCATAACAAGGCTATTAAAATGCAAAAATTGCACAGATCATAAAAATATGTTTGAATATATGCAAATTAAAATACTATTTGATTATTTTGGATGAGATAATGGTCCGGTTTGTAAATAAAATCTTTAAAAGGCGACATCGTTTCACTAAATCATTATTATTTTTAGAAAAAAGTGTGCCTTAAGGGTTTTACCAAGAATAAGGCGTGAAAAGCGTAAGGTGAGGCGTTTCACCCAAGCGTTAAGCCTAGGCGGAGCCTAGGCGGGTTTTTTAGAACAGTGGTCAACACTAATATAAATATAATATAAAATATAAAATTAAAAAGTATAAAAATTAATTCGGTTCGGTTCGGTTCAAAATCGATTTTTTATTGCCAAAACCGAACCGACCCTGTCGGTTTTATACCTGATTAAACCGAACCGAACCGAACCGACCCTCAAAAAAATCCGACCCGAAAATTTTTGGTTCGGCTCGGTTTTTGTCAGTTTGTCGGTTTGGTCGATTTTTTTGCACACCCCTACGGTATGCATAGTTTCAAAGTCCTCGCCCAACTTTCATTGTGACTCAAAATCAATGAAATCAAAGGATTCACAATGATATTAGAGGAGCCATTGTAAATAGTCTTAAAGTATTTCATAATAAAATTTTAAATATTTTTCTTTTATCCGATCGTGTGCTATGAGATATTGTTTTAATTAAGTGTTGAAAATGTATACTATATATAATTTATTTGGTTGGTGAACAAAGTTTTTAGGGTTGTTGGGGGACACCTCTTTTGATATGTACATGGCATTGGATGGGTAAGGCCTTTATAAAGCAACATTAATGATGCGTCGTATGCTATATATTAAACTGGCATTTACTTCAAGATTTGGTACGCTTACACATCCGAGTGTGCCTATAAGTGGCCTTTAATTCAAGATTTGGTACAATTACGAATCTGTGCGTGTTGAATTGTTTCATTAGGGTCAAATATACGTGTGATGGCAATAAAAAGAGATTTGAATTGGATTTAGATTTATTTGGTGGGCCTAACTGAATCCAACACATGATCCTTAATTGTGATGAGGTAGGTGCAATGTATAATAGATAGAATGTTATAATCCAACATTCAACCTCATGATTAGTTATCTTTAGTTAATCCAAATGGCTAGGCGCTACAGTATAGTTTACTTTTGGGAAAAAGTAGATAGTATATATGGAATTGTTCCTTTACTAAATTTCACTAATCATTTTAGCTATATTTAACCGAAATGAAAAACACCAAATATAATTCTAACATGAATTTTTCTCTCTGACTATTAGATATGTCGTGAAAGTGAAATGAGTGTCGACTCAAAATTTATAAACCTCTATCTTGTGTTTTCTTGCAAACAGTTTGACCCTTATCATATTTTTTTAAATTATAATTTCTATGTTATAAATATCTTCATTGGCATTAGGTACGTTATAATGCATGATATTTTATTTTTTTGGCTCCTTAAAAAATAAAAGATACTTTTGTTGCTGTTATTTACTTTTGTTGGTGTTATAAAAGCAATTGTGGTCCTTATTTATATGGCATCGTGTAAACTAAACATAAAAATTGACTTGTCCAACAGTCGTGTGCACTCATTATACCTCTTTCTATTTATAAAATAAATCATAAAATTATTACTCCCTCTTTTTTTTCCTTTAAATTTTAGGGTCAATTATTAAATAGTCCCTATTATAAATATATATTTTTTAAAAAGGACACATATTTTTAGTTTAACCCATTTAGTCCCTCAAGCACTCAATATCCTCTTATTTTTAGAGGTCCGCGCCAGCGGCACTCCCTCTCCAAAATATGTGGCAAATGACTTTTTGAGGCAAAATAAAAAAGTTTGGACTAAATGGGTATTAAAAAATGTCCGAAGGACTATTTGGTATATGCCCCAATATTTTATAGTCTATAACCAAAGAAGTGAAATTGAAATTAGTTAAATTTTGTTTCCCTTCATTTCCACAATCCTATCAAAACATGACATTTTCTTGGAGAGTTTTCGCATGGAACCTTGCCGGCAAAAAGAGAAAATAATGTTGCAAGGCCAAAGACACCAGTACTCCCAATAAGAGGGAACATTGCCTCCATTATTTGTTATGTGCAGATGCCAGATAATATCCACCCTTGATGAGTAGTCAATTCTGCTTCTAGTTCTTGCCTTGTCCCGAATGTCCATTGCATGATTAGTGGGACTCTTTCACTTTCCAAAATTTCTTCTTTTAAATGAGAGCAACATCAATATTTGGAAGTTGAGTTAAAAGAAACAAAATAACTAATGGTATTTATGAGCACTTCCCCACTAGTACTCTAAGAATTAGAAGTAGTGCATGGTAAAATTATACAATTATATTTTGTACTTTAATATTTCTTCGTGTGTAAAAACTAAAGAAATAAATATAGGCCAACACATGTAACACGAATATTTTATCATTAATATATATTTAAAACAATTCTATGACAAATCCCAACAAATACTTTTTAAAATATAATTTTTATATAAATAAGATATAGTAAAATAAAATATAATGTATTATAGGATTTCCTCTTCTTATCTTTCAAAACAGTTTAACTACCTCTACTGAGTTGGAGGAGATTTATGGCTTTGTGTGTGTGTTTGGGGAGGGGGGGGGGGGGGGGGGGGGGGGGAGGGGGGGATGGGATTTAATTTCTAGATTTTGTGAATACTGTGATAATTGAGTCTCAAAATATATATTTATGTTGGATTTATATAGGAGATTAAAGATCTCATACTTTTTCTGAATTCTGGTTTGAATCGTAAAGATTTGATTACCTTCACATCACATCGCCTCATGTTGTAAATTTATTTGTGGGAGATGAAATAGATGTTCTTGAATCGATTTTGAGAGTGCGTGCTCGCGACGGTAGCCACCAAGATAGATTAATTATCAAGTTAAAAGATAAATTTTCTTATTTTCAAAGGGCATTATCCTAAAAGTCATACCAAGTATTCAAACAATTCTATATATTTTTATTAAAACAAGTGATTCTAAATATGCAGAAAAGTAAAACTATCATACAACACTAGATATACGAAGAAAAACTCCGCTAACGAGAAAAATCTTGGGTGGATTTGAACAATAAATCTATTAAGGTAGGCACTTATAAAAAAGAACTACGACTTATACTCTCTTATGCACAATTTCCTATAACACACTTTCTCATATTATCCTCCAAATTGAAAAGCACTAACAACTGGAGAACGCTACACAATCGAGATCGATTTTGGTCCACAACCAACGTCTTCAAATCCAATCAAAACTCAATTCTTCTTTATTATTAAAGAAAACTTGTTTTAGGGAAAAAGAACCAAGAGCAACCACAAAAACTATATTAGGATGTGTTTGTGGATATCCCAAAGTAGAAAAGTGTAGGTGAATAATCTTTAGCTACACAAAATATCATAAAGTGTTTTTCAAAATGTAATTTGAAAAAAAAAATGTTCAAGATGTGAGTAATTAAGGAATAAATCTTCAACCAAGTTTTCCAGTAATCTGCAAGTGGTATTTTTCAACAGGTAGTGATATTCAATGCATACAAGCCAAACACGAATAATAATGGCAGCAAATAATGAGATCACACACAGAATGCTAGATGTATGTGGTTCAACAACGTGCCTCCGTCCATGAGATGCTAAGGTTTATTATTTATTACTCAATAACTCAAGTCGACAGAGTTGTAGTGATTCTCGACGTTACAATGAAGCATGCCCCATTCATATGGGGCGAATTTACATTTATAAGGCAACTTGAGAGAGTCCCATGCCCCGCTCATAGCTATCCCTAGGAGTTCGACTTAACCCTGATCATGGTCAGTCATTATAAGTGATATCTTTGAACAGTTAGCACACTTATAAATTTGATGTCTTTACTTAACCTTGGGGAAATGTATTCATCACTTTAGTATCCGCACATGCTCTTTTGGCTTTTGTGCGGGTAATAATCATTCTTGAGAACCGTGAAGTCATTTTACACCATAAAACAATTGTTACCTTTATTTTCCCTTTATTTCAAAACTTACGCATTTGGATAAGGGCGTTTCATTACTTTCGTTTCACTGTAAGCACTCTAACTTCATCTCTTTTGTTTTCTTGCATTTCCCCATTTCTTTTCTTTGTTCTTTCTTTGAGTTTCCACTACTTTTCAAAAATTTTGTATGTCATTAACAAAAATACTATAGAAAATTTCAAACTTGACTATATTCTTCAATGGATCATAATAGAACCGGTGGAGGTCCCACGTGAGCTCTGTAAACTTTCTGAAGGCTATTGGCAACCTTCGATCTTCATAGCTGAGTGTGGAGTAACTTTTCCCCCGAATCAATCATTTCTTGAATTTTGTCAATATTTTGATGTGGTCCCGATCCATGTCGTTCTAAATACTTAGAGGATCATTAATGGGGTTCACCACATTAAGGAGTTGTACGTGACAAATCTTGGTGTTAATGACATTAGGTATTACTACCAATAGGCATCGACCCATGAAAATATTTACTACTTGAAGACGAGGATAACCAATTGGGCTTTGGAGGTAAACTTGCCTGATTCTAACAAAGACTATTGGGATCATGATATTATTGTGAAGAACTGGCAACATATTAAGGGCCAAAATGCCCTCCGGGGAGGGGGGGGGGGGGGGTAAAGGAATATGATAGTTTGTAATTACGCCTTTTTATTTTTCCTTTTCACTTGATTAATTATGGAAACTTTTTCTCTTTTTTTGGCAAATAATAACAAGAAGAAGCCTCCTCATGACCAAGGTGTGAATTTTGCTGATCTTCAAAAAGTTTAGTCGCTTCAATAAAAGACTGGAATTGGTGACCCTCCGAGATCTATTGACTTTCTTCACGGCTACAAAATCTCAACCACCTACTTAGTCGCGAGGCCAATCGAACAAACTCCATTCATCCCAATTGACTTGGATGGACTTATGGCCTCTACCTTTGAGGGTCCAACTAAGGAGGAAACAAATAATGAGGGAACATCTTCCTCATTTGAATCTTTAGACGTTTTATCCATTCCAAATGCTAAACTTTCACTCGGCACCATAACCTTTAAGGAAAAGGTTATGAACTTGATTACAACCACCTTTAGCCCAAAGTCTTCTCCTTCTCCCCGATCGAGCAAGGATAAAGAGCATCCGCAGCTAGAGAGCAAGAAAAGTAAAGTAGAGGGACCTGTTAACCCTTATATATTGGGTATTCCCCAACTAAGGACACGGAGCCCCCTTCAAAATATGGATAAATATCACACCCCTCCTCTCCCACTTGTCATTATGTGGAAACGTGTTATTGATAAGGGTAAAGTTATTGACAACTTTGTTTCTACTCACTCCAACTTGGCTCGAGGCTCAATCTGACTATTGATAGGGCAACTGCTGCTACATTGACCCATGATTGATTGGTGGAACGCACCGACCACAACCTCTCCCTTATAAGTTGCCTCTTCGTATGTATGTTTCCTTGTGTTAAATCTTGTTTACAAGTCACTAACTTTTCTTGTATGCTCTGCAATTCCTGGTTGACTACGACCAGTTATTAAAAATAAATGATGCATTGAAGAGGTCCTTCTAGGATGTAGATGCAACATTTAATGACATAAATAAGGCTCTGATAGATGTTAGGGAAGTTAGTGTCATTGAGGCGGATGAGAATGAGAAGCTCGAATAGAAGGTCAAGAGCTTGGAGCTTGAGAAATCTAACCTTTATAAGAAGATTAATGAGTTCGCCAACCTAGTCGTTACTGCCTAGTAGTCCAAGGAATATGCCGAGAAGGCCAAGATTAAGGCTAAGAATGCTAAGGACAAAGCTGGCGAGGATAAGGCTAAGGCTGAGAAGGCAATTACTGGAGCTGCACAAAAATATTTAATGCCTATACTCATGGCTGGGACAAGGCCTTTGTCAAAGCTCAAGAGAAGATTAGATACCCTTATAAAGGTATTCTTTAAGAGTGGTTGGGATGAGGCCCTTACCAAGGCAGCTGTTTTTGAGGACTCCGAGATGTTCTAAGAGAACAAAGCAGTTTACCCTCCTTCATTCGATGAGGAAGATGATAATAATGAGGAGGGGATGGTCGACGAGTAGTCTTCTAGTCTCAAGGCTATTAATAATGGCATTGAAGTGGCCTTGGTTGGAGCTCACTAGGACTCTCATAAGGCAAAAGTGAGACATGTGTCCACCATGGTTCTTAAGCAAGTCAACTTTTATTTGGATATCGAAAAGTCTAAGGACGTGCTTAGCCAATTGGAAGGCACTGCCTTATCTCAAGATGTCGAGAAGACAGAGGTGGGAGAGGATACACTTTAGAGTTTATGAAATGTTGTACTTATTTCCTTTCAATATATAATGTAGGGGTTTCCCCCATTGAATATATTTGAATGAAATTTAAAGTTGGATTTAACTTTATGTATTCTTTTATCTAGTGATATTTTGTGTACTTCTTTTATCGATTTCAAATGACCGGCCACCTATCCTTGCCTTTTTTAGTTTGATGTAAGACTTGTAGCGCTCGTTGCTGCTCGGCACAACTTTAAACAGAGACATGGAAGAATTCTTACTATTAGTTATGATGACAATGATGATCTCGACCTGATTTTAGGCTTTGATGCATCCTCGCAAGAAAAAAAGGCCTATTCAAATATGCATTGACTTTTCCATCAAGTAGTGGAAAAAATAGAGTCCATCGAGACATGATTCGTACCACCCAACACAGTTATAGTGAAGAATTAGCCAGTCCGGGGACTAAATTTTATAAGGATTTGGCCGTGTTGGCTAAAGAAAGTGGATTTTACCAAAAGTTGGAAAACGTTGAGCCTTTGCATGCGAGGAAGACTTTTATCCGACAAGCCGACCTACAAGGATCAAATGAGGTTTCTACCCTACTTGAGAAGGGGAATAATGATTTGAGAGCTAAGCTTAGGAGGAACAATAAGTCTCAACCAGATAAGCAAGCTGGAGAAGGAGCTTCCTTCCTTAAATAAAAGAATGGCCAACTTAGAGAAGAGCTGGAGAAGGCCCAAAAGTCCTTGCATAACAAGGATGCGACCATTAAAAGTTTGTCCTCTTATAAGAGAAAGATTTATAATTGATTTTTATTTATTTTAATTTGGCTTATCCCGTTACGCCTAACTGCACCATCATGAACATTCTCAAGACTTTAAGTGAAGAAAAGTTAGTGACCGAATGCAACAATTACAGATGAATTATCACAACATTTATCGGAGAAAGTTTATGAGGTTATTTTGTGAACTTTTTTTATTCAAGGGTATTTTTAAAAGTTTGAAACTTAAAAATATTTTTCCAAAATGATTTAGTGTTTTTAAAAAAAAATCGTTAAGTCGTTAGAACTACCTTGGATTTCGTTCTAAGGAGATCATATACCTCGTTAGAATGATTCATACTTCATTAGAACGAGTTCTATCATCGTGTATTTTGGCAGGATCTAATACCACTTTGAAAATTTTGTATATAAATAAGTTGTATAGTAGGTTACACACACACATAAACTCATTTTAGACTAAATTTTATCTTGATTAAGTTATGTGATAATACAAGATGAGTTTAATCTAAGTGAAGTTTAAACTAAACTTCTTCACTAGGCCCCTTGCATATTTAAATTGAGATATAAATATCCCATTCTCAAGTTGACGCACTTGAAGACCTAACAAGAACGTGAGTTCACCAACTATTATTATTATCTCAAACTCACTTTTTTTATCCTCCTCAAAGTTTTGAGCATGTCGGGAACACGTGGATCCAAAGGCTATGTCATCCATAGAGACTTTGGCAACCAGCATAGCACCTTCCTATATCCTAGCAAACAACGTCTTATCAACTCCCCTTCTCTTAAAATCACGAGATAAGAGATAAAAAGTTAGCCTTTCGTACCAAGCAAGGGGTGCTTACTTCAAACCATACAAGGCCTTCTTTAGATAAAAGACGTGTCTCGAGTGCATTGGGTCTTCAAACCCCTTTGGTTGTTCCACTTAAACTTCCTTCTGAATTCTCTTGGAAAACCAATTTTCTCAAATTTTGGTCCTTGTCAACAAGAAAAACAAATTAAGAGTCCGTATCGAAAGTTCAATACCATTACCACCTCTCGTGTTATGGACTTGATACATATGGATCTTATGGGTACCATATGTGTGGAGAGTATTGATGGTAAGAAGTATATCCTTGTGATGGTTGATGAATTTTCGAGATATTCCATCACTGGATTTCTTAGAGAAAAGTCTGATGCTATTGAGTTCTTAAAAACCAAGTGTTGTTTCCTATAGAATCAACATGATATTTCTATTAATTGAATTTGTAGTGACAATGGAACTAAATTAAAAAAGTTAGAGTGGAAAGATTTTGTGATTAAGTAGGCATTAAACATGAGTTTTCTACAGTTCGTACTCCTTAACAATAGAGGAAGAATCGAACAATTCAAGAGAGTTATATTCATGTTTTTTGGATGAAATGTGGCTAGATGTTTTTGGGTATAGGTGGTTAATAATGCATAACACACGGTGAATGTGGTGTATCTTCATCCACACACGCTTCACACTCCATATGAGTTGTAGATAGGGAAGAAATCCAACCTATCATATTTTTGAGTTTGAGAAATCCTTGCTACATCCTTGGGGATAGAGAGGATTTAGGAATGTTTGACTCCAGAAGCAACGAGGAAATATTTTTACTGTATTCATCGTCTAGTAGAGCGTATAGGGTGTTCAATCTTAAAATCTCTAGGGTTATGAAATTGATAAATTTCACGATTAGAGACAATGAGCCATCTACGTTTATTAATCCTAACTTTGAGTATGAGAACAATGCACCCCCCAATGATGATCTCATTGTTCCTCACACTTCCCTGGTGGACCCTTCTCTTGATATAGAGGATTCACACTCTTGTGTTTGAAAGTGTCATGACCCTTCCTACATACTTTGTGATGCCACAATATATTTCAAGACTCACGCTCAACTAGAGAATATGGTTAGCTACTTTTCCTACACATCCACAGTTGAGCCCAAGAATGTGGAGGAAGAACTTAAGGACGAGCATTGAATATGTTCTATACAAGATAATTTTCTTTAATTTCAGAAGAACGATGTCTGGGAGTTGGTACCCGAACCTAGCCAAATTAATGTGATTAGTACCAAGTCGATGTATAAGAACAAGATGGATGAGAAAGTACCATAGTTTGTAACAAGGCCAGGTTGGTCATTTAAGTATACATAGAGATTGGGGGTGTACACTTTGACGAGACATTCACTTTTATTGCTAGACTTGAGTCCATCTGCTTACTACTCACCATTGTATATCATCTACGATTCAAGTTATACCAAATGGATGTCAAGAGTGTCTTCCTTAATGGCATTCTTCAGGAGGAAGTTTACGTGGAACAACCAAAGGTGTTTGAAGACCCATATCACTCGGGGCACATCTTTTATCTAAAAAAGGCTTTGTATGGTTTGAAAAAAGAACCATATGCTCGATACAAAAGGCTAACTTATTATCTCTAAGCTCATGGATTTAAAAGAGGGGGAGTTAATAAGATAATGTTTTTAAGAAAAAGGAAGGTGTTATCTTAGTTGTCCAAGTCTATATGGACGACGCAGTCTTTGGATCCACATGTTCATGATATGTTCACACTTTTGAGGAGGAGATGAAGAGTGAGTTTGAGATGAGTATAGTTAGTGAACTCACGTTATTCCTCTATCTTCAAGTGCATCATCTTGAGAATGTGATATTTATATCTCAATCTAAATATGTAAGGGACCTAGTGAAGACGTTTAGTTTAGACTCCGTTAAGCACTCACACACACCCATGAATTCGTTGACTAAGCTGAGCAAAGACACTTTAGGCAATGATATAGAGCAAATCCTTTATAGGAGTATGATAGGTAATCTCCTCTACTTAATCTCTGATCGTCCCAACATTGCCTTTAGCATTGGAGTTTGTTCCCATTACCAAGCGTCTCCAAAAGAGTCTCACTTGAGTTCTCTTAAACGCATGCTCAATTATGTGGGCGACACTGTTTCTTATGGCATTTGATATTCCTTTAATACCGATGAACGTTTGTCAACTTATTCGGTTGATAATTGGGTTGCAGATGTTGATGGTTGTAGAAGCACTTCGGGTGGATGCTTTTACTTTGGGAGTTCTCTTGTCTATTGGTTGAGCAAGATGCAAAAATCCATTTCTTTATCCATGACGGAGAACGAGTATATCGTCGTCGGAAGTTATTGCACACAACTCTTATAGATGAAGCAAATATTGGAAGATTATGGGATTACCCAAGGCACAATGACTATTTCTTGTGATAATATGAGTGAAATTCATATTTTTTGTAATCCGATCCAACATAATTCTATGAAACATATTAGGATTTATGAGTACGTCATTCGTGATCTTCTTGAGGAGAAGATCATTTCCTTGAGCTTCGTGAGCACCGAACGTTAATTGATCGATATTTTAAGGAAACCATTAGATGCACTTAGATATGAGGATCTTCAGAAGGCTTTGGGTATTTGTGCCATTGATTGAGTTTGGATGTTACATCTAGTATAGGGTGATTATCATGTTTTTTTTCATCCCTATTGGTAGATTGTATTTTTATGTTTATATCTAACATGCCTAATATTGGTACCACAACTGCAAAAGGATTAAGTACATAGCCATTGCCTGGGGCTCAGACAGGCTGCGGCAGTCTATTTATGTACAACATATATTGAGGCCACAGCTGCATCCTTAACAGGTCGCGACCACATACCTCTCCAGCAGTACATACCCCGTCGCATACTTAGCCACGTCAGCAAGCACTTTCTAGCTGTCCAACTTCTAGAAGGATTCCCCACTTGCATCACTTATCCGCATGTCTCGAGATCTAAGTACGTGAGCCTTTCTTTTAACTTCAATAAATAGAAGTGCTCACTCCTTATTTAGTAATACATGATTGAGCAGCGAATCCCTGCCCAAATATCTACTCTCTCTCTCTCTCTCTAACATGGGCCACTACAGTTCGTAACCATCCGTAGATTTGCTCTACAGGCTGTATCCCGCACTACAAAGAGCTAAATTTCTCATGCACAGCTCTCTCTCTCTCTCTCTCTCTCTCTCTATCTATCTATCTATCTATCTATCTATCTATCTATCTATCTATCTATCTATCTATCTATCTATCTCTATCTCTCTTGTACGCTTCTAATAGTACACCAATATTATATTAATGATTATATATAATGAGAGGAAGGCACCAAAAGTGGAAGTAGTCTCATTTAATAGCCGAATCACTGTACATCTTGCATTATTTCTCTTTATTTACTTATCTATGCTTTTACACTTGATATGATGGTTGAGAATGGCTTTGATATGGTTTCTCTCATCGTCATTTTGGCGCCATCTGTGGGAAATGAGGTGTTTTACCAAGTTTCTTCTCAAATCATTTATGTACCACCTTATTTCATCCATGGGGACCTCTAGGTCATTATCTCATAGGTGATATTTTGGTTAGTAGACCCATATCTTATATATAAACTCCCTAAGGGGAATTCTTATTTCTAGATCTGTTTTTTAGGCCTTTTTTATGGTCTTAGATTTATTTTTTCTTACCCCAATGATGTTACCCTACATAGTTTGTGTTGAAAAATTCAATAGGCCATGGCTTCAAAAAGGTGGGTAACTAGGGATGCCCCCCTCTTCATCTATCTCTATTTTTTGGCATCTCATGCTATTTTATTTCCTGTATTTTGGGATTTTTTTCCTACCAAATTGGTGCTATTTTGCATATAAGGACTTTTTTGTTTTTGGTTAGCTCTTAGAGAACCCTTTTGATCATGATTTTTGGGTCTAAATCTGGTTAAACCCATCACTGCATCTTGCTAGATTCAGCCTGGCATGCTGACTGCCTATAAGCTACTTCCCCTATAGAGTGGTTTAGCCAGAGTTTTGTATCTTGGCATAATCTTGCTTTCAATTATTAAAATTGAGATGCTCTGGACCGTAGATGAAGTGAAATGATTGAAAAACTCCAACCACGGGACGTGGTTTGTAAGAGGGATTAACTTACAAAAGGCTAGGTTAAATCATTAAGAAACTGATGATTCGACGGACAAAGTTCAACTGGGCAGTTGTCCTAAGGACCGATAAACTGTCCTATATAGGATGCAGTACCTGTTTTATTCTAACTTTTCAATTCATTTATCTCTCAGAGAAAAGAGCCCGACAAGTTATTCAATTCAGTGAAATCATGCGTGCTGAAATAGCTTCTGGGGAAAAATCCTACATAAAGGCCATGACCGCGTCCCTATTGGACCCATAGGCTGCAGCCTCACCCTTCCTGCCTTCAAAGGCCACAATAACCTTCTTCTAATTAAAAGGCTACATCCCTATGTTAATACATTATTTTTCCTCGGCATACCTTGGTTTTCTCACCGTGGTTTAATTAGTCTCGGTACTAATACATAAAAAGCCATAGAAGGAAGCTCTCGGTCAAATCATCAACAAAATGAAGATATGGCCCACTTGCTAAGATGCATTGACTATCAATATGACAACAAAGCCTCACTGAAGGGACAAATTAACCTCCGGGGACAAAGGACTATGAATCTAGAGTCCTTAGCCTTCACTTCCCTACAGAAGGCCACCACCATTGAAGAAAAGGCCGCATCCTGGGCATTGATGAGGAAGAAGAAAGATCCAGAGGTAGAAAAGACCTATAAGGACTTCACCCCCTTTGAATTCTAGTCCAGAAGCCAGCCTTGAGAGCGTCAAGGAGGAGAAACTACTCAATGTGACACCTCGTCTAATTAAATATCGGGTGATCAGTCCTTTATTAAATTAAAACAAAATATTCAGTTGGTTCATTATTAGAATCATTGTCGAAAAACATAACAAATTAAACACCTAGTGTTTGAAAAGCTGGTGTCAAAAATCTATATTTATAATTAACATGCAACCAAATAAATTTGTAATACCACATTCAACATTCAATAATCGAACACATAATGAATATAGTGACAGAATAATAAAAGTATGTCTGGAATACACAATCCAGTCTGAAATAATAATACATACGCACATACCTACGCACCCAAATGAACATACACACCATCTTTCATACAGATGGTGATCCAACCCAAGTTCTATATTCAGATGTACAAGTCTAAATCCCACCCCCTCTCCCATTGGTCTCATCAGGATAAGGTTGTTCCCATTTCAAAACCTTCCACGTTAGCAAGCAGCGTAGGTATGTCATACACATAAAAATCATACAATAGGTATACACATAACCTATATATTTGTATCATCAGTATAGGTATACTCATGACCTATATTATATATCCCATATGTAGTATATATATACTATCCCAATATCCCATATATTATTAATCCTCAATTATACTTCTCATCGTACATTCCCGAGTATCCCTCACCACTCGAAGTGTGCCAATTATTCTTTAGCATATTTCAGTAGGAACCTCACTCATATCTTATTGGTCTAAGTCATAGGCTCTCTCACTTTCACCAAGACTCCTTCTCATTCCCCAAATTTACTTACATTACAATTCACGTCGATTAATCTTAGTCTTAATTCGTATCACTTATTACTAGATCCCAATCCTACCATTACCCTACTGTTGAACAACATATCTCTCACAATGTATTAAAGGTATCCCAATAGTCCTCTCATTCATCGACTTCAAGTTCAATGCTAACATAGGCAAAATTCCAAAAAATTGGGAAAACCGAATCGATTTGCCCATGGGCCGAATCGATTCGAAAAGCTACAGGTCGCCCTCTTCCCTTACACAGTTGCATTTTTCTCCAATTTTCTTAACCCAATTCTCATGGTTGTTCACCAAATAAACAACTAAGATTCCCAACCATTTAATATATGCATATGAGTGATTTCCCACCTAAAATTATCATCAAAGCATCTAAAATTCAACCCAAGAACTGATTAACCCATAATTATCAATAAAACCCAAGTTTTATGTTCTTCAATGTTCATACACCAATAAGTCCAGATTTATTGCATTATTCTACTCCCTTATAGTCTGATTTCATTTTTTAAACATATAAGAATTCAGTCTACATGCGATACCTATCCAAGAACATGTTTTACATTCTCCAAATTAAGCCAAAACATGTAATATTCATAGATAAATCATCCTATTCTTACATGGATGTTATATACTTCTTTAATTGAGCGAGATAAATACTTGCCTCTGTTAGTAGGTCTGATCCTTTGCAGAAGAGTGATATGGGTGTGATCCTCTCCTCCTGATCTATGGAACAACTGTGGTTTTTTTGGTGTAAGAAGGTGTTTAATTGCCTTGGAACTTCCCCTCTTCCTCCTCCTATGGCCTCTCTATAAATTGGCGAATTCTAACCCTAGGAGTCATAACCTATTAGATGATATAAACTTAAGAAATTCATAGATCTTCTTTCATCAAAATTCTTAAAGACTAAAAACCCCTTTGGGTTGCCAATTTGGCCTAAAACTACCCCGGAACTCAAACTGAACCCTCGGGTAGACTTTTCTAACTATCTCGACCCTTCCGTACACATTGGCACGCTCGAAATGATTATATGGATGACTTTTAAATATCTTGCCTTTTATTTTATTAAATTAAGTCCCAACGTGACTGCACGCTCGTCCCGACTAAATTACTGTAGTTGTCGTATTTCTTACTCACGATAATTTTAATATATCCTTATCATTATTATTACTCAATCACTAAGTAATATTAAATATAAATAATTTTTAACCCTTATCTCACTAATCAATATTTATTTTACTGGATTAATTCTCCAAATGTTATTTAATTAATCCTAATTAATTCTCAATATAAAAAACAGTACTATTATGGGATGTTACATTTAAGTAATCAGAGAAGCTCAAACCCCTTCCACATAAGAGAGACGTGATCAAATGGCGTGAATTTCACTAAGATCATGGCAACACCACCGATATGTGCTTTCCTCTGGAGAATGAGATTAAAAGGCTCATCTAGTATAGGATGCTCGAGCAGTTTGTAAGGAGTGCAGCCCCGGACTGAGACAGCTGCATGTCCGTCGTTGCCTTGGAATATTTTCTGGTGTTTTAAGTGTATGCAAATAAAGAAATTTTGACACTTTAGCTTCTATGTTTCGTATTTCTTAACCAATCCCATATATATATATATATATATTGATGAATTTTTAGTCTTTGAGTTATTGCTCTACTTATCTAAAGTCTTTCGAAGATTCTTATCTAAGAAGGTTTGAATAGAATCTAACAACTAATTATCCCTAAGATTGAAGCAAATAGGAAAAGTTGTCCTCACAAAAAGGGCATGGCTTCCTTAAGTGGCATTTAACACCCTTATCATGGCGAAGGCTTTCAAAGGCGCAAGATGCTTCTATTAGCCTTAGGCGCTCATAATACCCAGGCGAGGATAGCTTGATAACACCCATATATGCCTATGTGTGGATTTATAATGAACCCGACCTAGGGAGGCTTCCCCATATATAGTTGTAGGTGGTTTTATATGAACCCAGCTTAGGGAGGCTTGAAAATGCCCCAAAGCAAGAAGGGATCTTAATTCTAAGATTGAAGCTACAACCCGAATAAGGAAGGTTGGCCATTGACACGATGTCCACAACAAGGGAATTAGTTCTTAAAGAATCACCACAACCCAACAACACTGCAGTAGGAATTCTATAAATGTTCTTAAGCCTATTCTAGGCTTTGCGAAAAGGAAGTTTAATACCCAACATTATTTTTAATAGCCACTTCAGTAGGAATCTCAAGAAAGTCTAAAGGCAGAAGGCCTAGAGCCCAAGTTTGATATAGAAGACTGCGAATTTAAGCCCACTAGAAGTTTTATTCCTAAGTCTAAACTACTACAGCCTATTCCTAGAGGCTGTAAAAATAGTATCTGAGTTACATTGCATCCTTCTGCTTAAGGCTAAATACTGCAAACAAGAATTCAAGGAAAAATAACTAAAAAGATGCGAAAGATTAAGTAATACATTCAAATATCAATTTAATAAGATTACAATCTTTGAATAGGGCAGAAATTCACAATGTTAAAGGTCGCATAGGGAAAATGCAGTTCAACTACAAAAAATTACATTAGAGCTGTGGAAAATTAAAAGTATAAGTTTATAAATGCAAGACTGTAGAAGGTAAGAACAAGTTTGAAAATGGAAAGTACAAATTAAGAGGTCGCGTCCTCATCTTCATCACCATCAGCTTCATCATCTACAGTCTTTGTCTCCTTTTCCTCAGCCATCGCAACCTCCTCACACTAGTTCATGGTTAGTTAATTTGTAGCCCTGAGCTCTTTTACATAGGCAAGGTGCTCAGGTTTATTAAACCTCTAGGAATAAATTATATCCTTGGCCTCTAGAAAATTCTTTATTATCAGGGGGCCCTACTCCTTATAGTCACAAAGGTAGGATTTGTTATTAATGAGGTAGAAGTCTCTTGAGGTTTTGAATAAGTTAAAAACATCTCCAACTGCTTTCTTTATGGATACTACGTTGGTCTTTATCTTTCTTTAAATCAGCTACATAATGTTGATCTTGAAGCGTCTTCAAAGCTACGACATGGTTGGCTTGTTGATTCCTTGCCTCTACTGTATCTAGCCTTCCTTGAATTTTCGCAGCTTGACTTATCGCCTCCACTGCTTTGGCCTTAGAAATTCTTAAGGCTTCTGCACACATTGAACTTTGACTGCGGCCTTCACCTTCTGGTCTGCCTCCATTTTGTAGGCTTGGAGGGTTACCTCAGAAGACTTCTTGCCATGTTCAAAAGATGAAGACCTGACACTCTCTAATTGAGATTGGTTATTGGACTATGCAGTCCTATGTAGATTATAAAGCCCTTCATGCTTAGCCCTTTGGTCCATGGCAACATCTGCAGTCTGAATGAGTAAAATTAAAAAGTTAGCACAAAAATAAGCAACTATTTATGGAAATGAAAGAATTAAAAGTGAAACTTACCCTCAGAAGGCTATGGAAAACATATTCCTCTAGACGCTCATGATCCTCATCCATCAGACGTTTAAGGTCATAAGTATCCTCATCCTTGGGAATACGGTACAATTATATCCCAATGAGATCTAGGGTCTCAATTCCTAAGGAGTGGCTGTGGGCGACCATCTGCAGCTCTTTTAGCCTTGCTTTATGGAGTTAGAAAGTTGGCATTAATGGCAACCATAGTCCGTGGAGGGTACCTAGTGTTGGAAACACAAATAGGGCTGGAACCTCTATGGAAATCTCCCCAAAAAAACCCAATCAAACTAGCCGTATCCAGTTTGGTCCCAATATCGTCTTCATGTTAGGGGTCTACAATAGGCAGCTCAACTTCCAACACAGTGCCGCATCATCTTTAATAGTATTTGCCTCCTTATTAGTTGGAGGGTCAACCTCCTTCTCAGCTTGAGTGGTAGCAACCTCTTTAGTTTCCCTCTTACCCTTCTTCTCCTTCTTCTTTGGGGCTTAGTTAAGGCCTTAAATGACCTCTTTCATTTCATCAAGTTAGGAGGCTAGGAGCTCCCTATCAATCTCCTTTGTGGTACCAACTAAGAGGAGAAATGTCTATATTTCAAGATTAAAGTTAATGCCACAGAAATAATTAAGAGAAGGGAAACTACCTTCCTTAGCCTTGATCAGAGCCTGGTGTGCAGGGTAATATCCGAATGTGTATAGTGACCACATAGTCACTATATCAGGAAAGTTTTTCTTATCGTTCGCAAGGAATATCGTAGCCTAAATCCTCTCCCTCTATTTCCTAAAGGGTGAGATATCTCTACCAACAGTATCTCAAAGGAGTTAGTCAACCTCCTTCTCATCTTGAGGGGTAGAAAACTCTTTAGTTTCCTGTTCCTCTTCTTCTCCTTCTTCTTTGGGGCTTAGTTAAGGTCTTGAATGACCTCTTTCATTTCATCAAGTTAGGAGGCTAGGATCTCCATACCAATCTCCTATGTGGTACCAACTAAGAGGAGAAATTTCGATATTTTAAGATTAAAGTTAATGCCAGAGAAATAGTTAAAAGAAGGGAAACTACCTTTCGTAGCCTTGATCAGAGCCTGGTGGGCAGGGTAATATCCGGATGTGTATAGTGACCAAAGAGTCACTATGTCAGGAAAGTTTTTCATGGCATCTACAAGGAAGATCGTAGACTAAATCCTCTCCCTCTATTTCTTAGAGGGTGAGATATCTCTACCAACGATATCCCAAAGGAGTTAGTAAAGACCACATACATTATCATCGAAGAAAGTAAAGGCTGTCGTAGGTAAAATAATTAAAGAAACAACTAAAGGTTGCGGCATTTCAATACCTTCTATGGGTGGACGACCCCATTTTTGTGGCAACCTAATCTCTCTCTCTCTCTTCTAAATGGATCTCCCAGTTATCCCTAGAAATAAAGAAATGTTTTCCTTATTCTCTTTGGGAACTCAAAGGCTTTAACCAAGGAAATCATATATTCCTCGTTCATAATACAAGGGTGGTGAAGTGTTTCGAGCTCCTTTTCAGACTCCTGGACACATTCAGAGGTCTCAACTTTAGTGTTCCTTACCTTAGCAGCCACAACAATCATGTAGATAGCTACCACGACATCTAAGTTTATGGGTGGATAACTGCTTGAGCAAGTGTCTTCCTCCATATCAAGATTTTCCACTGCCTCCTTAAAATCCTTACAGTTAGACGAAGTCGCGGAGTCATAATCTACTTGGATGCAGTTTGGAAAGTCTTTAAGCTTACAAAGTCCACTAGTCTTCAAGTATTTAATATTAAGTACTGCAGGAGAAGGAGAACCAAAATGTATCTTCCAAAAGTCCTCCAGATACTCCCAAGTATTTCAATGCATAAGGTCGTGGAAAGAACCTGTAAAAGTAGAAGGACTTTGCAGCTAGGTACCACAACCATTATGATCAGAGTAAAAGGTTAAGGTCATTATAAAGGCCTCAACAATATATGTAGAAAATAGAAGAGAATACAAAATTTACAAGTTCAATTCAAAGTTTCCTACCAGACCGCAACCATGAAAAAAAAGAATCAAGAATTCAGCGGTGTGAAGATAAAATCACATGCCATAAACAGTTAGTTTAAAAGACCTAATTAGTCACAACCAAAGGGAAGCAAGACCATGATTAGTAAGGTGAAGTTAAATTATGGGTCGTAGAAAGTTGACTTAAGATCCCTAGGAATCCACGGCCATAGGAAAAAATAGTTAAACATTTCGATTTTTTGATTTCTGAGATTAAAAGCTAAAACCCTAGGTTTTGGCCAAGAACACCAAGAACAGCCTATGGGTGTTCTTAGCCAAAAATAAATCCAAAATAAGGGCTAGGCTAAAAATCTAAACCTAGAAAATTCCTTACATGAAAAATCCAACCATTTTTAATCACCAACAACCTAGACTTGCATGACAAACATATCCAAATAACCCAAATTCATAAAAAAAATAGAAAACTAAACTAATACCCAAACCAAACAGTCATTTCAAATAGAATAAAACCCCTTAGATTTTATCCATTCAACTCCATCTCAGCAACAAATAATTTATGACCTGTATGAATTCTTATGCAAAATGTAAGTTCCTATATATAAATCCTATCAAGGCAGAACACGGGGTTCGTATAGGATTAAGAAGACAGAGAAGATGGGGGTTGATGAATATAAGTGTTCTAGTATACATGGATTGAAAAAATACAAAATCAAGCACGAATGAACATGGGATAAGGAAATTAGACATGAAAAAAGAAAAACCAATCTGGAAATATAAGATGAACGATCTAAGAGAAGAACCGCCACCACTAGATCGCCACAAATAACCACAAAAAATCTCAAGGGTTCTACTGCTCTCAAAGATGTGCAAAAGGTAATGAGGTCACGGCATGGACCTATTTATATAAGAGGGTTATGGAATTCAAAACTTCATAAGTTGTTAGCTATAGCACCCCTCCGCATCCCGAATAATGGAACAATAACACCGCGACACATGCATAACATTAAACAAAGCCGCAACACCAACTCGCAACCTCTTGGCACTGAGGCTTGGGGGCTTATTGATATGCTCAATACTAGTACTATGACCACGTAAGGCTTAAGTACATAGTTGCTACCTATGGCTCAGACAAGCCGCGGCAGTCCCTTTACTTACAACATATAATGAGGCCACAACGGTAACCTTAGAAGGTCACAACCACATACCTCTCTAGCAGCACATACCCTGCTATATACTTAGCCATGTCAGCAAGCACTTGCCAACTGTCCAACTTCTAGAAGGCATCCCCACTTGCATCACTCATCCACGTGTCACGAGCTCCAAGCACATGACCCTTTCTTTTGACATCTATAAATAAAAGTGCTCACTACTAATTTAGCAAGACATGATTCGACAGTGAAGACCTACAAATATCTACTCTCTCTCTCTCTCTCTAGAAGCTCCAGGTCACTAGGACACTATAGTTTACAGCCCTCCGTAGACTTGCTCTATAGGTTATTTTCTGCACTATACAAGACTACATTTCTCATGTATTCATCTCTCCCTCTCTCTCTTTATCTCTCTCTTGTACGCCTCTAATTGCACACTAATCTTATATTGATGATTTTATATAATTAGGGTAAGGCACCAAAAGTGTACATAGGCTCATTTTATAGCCGAACCAATCCACATCTTGCATTATTTCTCTTTATTTACTTATCTATGCTTTTACACTTGATATGATAGTTGAGAATGACTTCGGTATGATTTCTTGCATCATCAATATTCTTTGAAAAATACAAATATAAATTATTTTTTTTATAAAATGTTTTAAAATTTTGCAAAAAGAATTTGTTTTTGATAAAAATTTTGACAAATTCAAAGAGATTTTTGTATTCTGTTTTACACCATACATGGATGCGCATTTAAGATATTCGAATCATAATTACATTCCATCCATTCCTGTGACTTAATCATGGTGTAATGAGACTTGACTTCATTTTTTTAGTGTGCTTAATAATGAGTGGTTAGTATTTTGCTATTCTTTGATGATTACTTCCTTCATGCTAAAATCTTTATCGCCTTTATTGCACACATACATGAACTTTTTTAACATTGTACTTGCTTGTCATATATTGAATACGGTGCTCTCATCTCAGTAGTGTTTAATAATGAACCAAATGTACTAGAATAAAATTGTGTTTGTAAGAACCATTGCCCAAATTTCTTTTCCTAGAAAATTTGATTTTGTTTTAAGCAATGAAAATGGGCTACGAAAGAAGAAATCTTCTTTACTATAAAGGCCACCATTAGAAAGAGCCTAAAAGATTAACAACACACATAAACAGAATTGTTAAGGCTAATTTTGTTTTATTGATGCCTCACTATCATGGGCATTATGATTCCTTCAAAAATTTGAGAGTCTATGCATAAAAATGTGAGATTTTGATGGTGTTATAAATTGAAGATCAATGGGTTTGCACAATGACCTTTCTTAAAAACATTAAATAATTTGGCATTATTAATTTAAGAAGCATTAAAATTCATGGCATTTTGCATAGGTCGAGTCAATTTCACTTTGTTCAATGTTCTTACACCTAAAATTCAAATTGAGTTCGTTCTTTAGGAGTATCTCATTGACTTCGTGCACCTTTGCTTCGTAGGCCTATGTTTATTTTCCCATGGTTTAAGTTCACATAATTTTATTCCACTTCCATGATTCGAATATTTTTGTGCTAAGCCATGGTGTGATTATTATATATATATATATATATATATATATATGTGTGTGTGTGTACTCTTTATATATTTGTATATTTATATACTCAAAATTTTGAAAAGTTTTCAAAAATAGTTGGTTACATGTTTGGAATTTCATCACATGAGCTAAATTGTTCATATTTATGATAATATTTCATATTTGGATTAGTGTGATGCTAACATTTCAGGATGATTTTCCAACCATTTGTCTATTAATGACAAAAAGGGGGAGAATATATTGAGGGGGAGTTTTTATGATTTCCTTATTTGGCTTCATATGTATAGGTTGTTTCCACCGTGATGATTTTATGGTCTACATGTGAAGACTTTCAATTAAGACAATGTCACATATGCTTTTTATTTCATGGTTTGGTTGGGCATTAGGTCTAACTTTCTTATGGGTTATTTATTTTCGATTTGTGTTTGAAATAACCAAAATGGGAGATTTGTAATAGAAAGATTTATAATCGCTCATTATTTAATTTAGTTCAGCTTATCCCGTTACACCCCACTGCACCAAATGAATATTCTCAGGATTTCAAGTGAAGAAGAGTTAGTGATAGAATGTAACAATTGAAAATCGATCGTCACTAAATTTATCGAAGAAGGTTTGGGAGGTATTTTGTGAACTCTTTTTATTCGGGGTTATTTTTAAGAGTTTGGAACTTAAAAATATTTTCCAATATGACTTTAAAGTTTTTTTTTCAAAAAAATCGTTAAGTCGTTAGAACGACATTGGATGTCATTCGAATGGGATCTTATACCTCGTTAAAAAGCTTCATACTTTGCTCAAATGAGTTTTATCGTCGCGTCCTTTGGTAGACTCTAGAACCTTATTTGATATATCATTTGAAGTGTGTTTGAACGAGATAGAGTGCTTCGTTTAAACGAGATGTACATTCATTCTAACGAGTACACGATATTTTATTTTTTAACAAATTTCAAATGCAATCTTTTATGTCTATATATTGTAGATATATATATCCATATATGTGGAGATAAGGGGATGCGTTTGTTTTTAAGCCTTTAAGAGTTCTTTTTTCGATCAAACTTTCTAAATTTTTCTATCCAAACCCATTGTATCATTTGAGATCACTTTACTAAACTAAGAAGAATAAATTCCATGTTTCAAACCTTGTGGAGTTAATTCTCTACCACTGACCTTTGTGGAGATTATTCTCTATGACTGAAGAAGAAAGGAATATATATTCTTGAGGATGATCGGTGGATACCGAGGCAAGAGTTGCTTATTTTGGGAAGGTGCTAGAGCTCCTTAATTTATTATGGATGACTGAAAGACATTGCTATACAACTTAGTGGATCTCTAAGTGTTTTGTAAGTTTTTTATTGTCTCTCTTATTCTAACATAGTGCCGAATATAGATTTTGCCCGAAAGGGATTTTTCCTCATCTTCTCATATTTTTGTTTTGGTGTTGGTTGTGTTGTTAGCTTCACTTAGATTTAAATTACCTTGAATTTTCACGTAAATTAATCAAGATAAAATTTTGTCTAAAATGAACTTATGTGTGAGTGACCTACTATATGAATTAATCATAAAACTTGGACCTACAATAATTTCACCTCATCTTATGAAAATGAGAGTGGTAAGTTAGGGAAGGAGATGGAGAAGACAAAGAAGTCTTTTCATGATAAGGAGGCGATCATCGAGAGCATGTTCAAGTAACTTGATCTCCTTAGATTGAAATTCCACAAACAACCCCTCTAAGTGTGGATGGATAGCTACGATGAGGCATTTCTCAATTTGCATGCTATTTTTAATGATACTCGAGGCATTGCTTATAAGAATTGCTAGCTTAATGCTTTTTCCATTACGAAAGTGCCCGAGGATTCTGATTTATAGTACTGGTATGACCCTGGTTTCCCCAATTATCAGGATCTTCCATACATGCTTGATTCTTCATGGATCCTAATGGATGCCATTCCTATTAGTTTGATAAGGAAGTATCTGGGCAACTACAGGCTTGATGATGATGATGGGCTATACTGACCTCCACACTTGGTCAATAAGGTGACCTCTAAAAGGCCACAAAGAATTTGAAACTTGGCTAAAATTGTTAGGTCTTCTACACTAGATGTTCTTCCTGCAGGAGTTAAACCTTTAGAGGATAAATCACTCCAGTTATGCAACTGATACAACTAGATTTACTTCTTCATTATAAATTATTTGCATTTTTAATTTCCTTATAATAACTTTAAGTATTAATGGATACTATTATATTTTTCTTTCCTTTACAGTGTGTGGTCCATGGTCTTACCTTTTAGATGATGTAGTCACATAAAACCTTAGGCCTAAAACTAGAAAATCAAAAATGCACCTGTTTGTGTAGTTATCTCCCAGCTATGAGTTTTTCAACTTGGTCGATCATAGGTGCCTAAGGTTTCCTAGCAGGCCTTTTATCAACCATAAACAATTGTTTCATACTGTTTAATCATCAAAACATTCTAGGTATGGTTAGTCATTGGTCAAAGGGCCAGTCATTTCAATTAGTGATGGTATTTCATCGATCGGTTAATTAGTCTTAAAATAAAACATTTAATATAGAATTGTCCTAGTTCAAGGACCAAATGGCGTTATTTGGTTGACCGACCAATCAATATTAAGGAAAATAATTAAAATAATATAAACATCAATGGGATAGGTAATATATCAAACACAATCCATTTAATTAATCGATCTTCTTTATTAAATACTTATTACCTTCCACTTTGAATAATTTAAATAGATGAATTCTGACATAATCAAATATGTGAAAAAATGTAAAAGAATATCTAAAAAATAATTTAAAACTATAATAAATTCTAGCTCAAAAGAAAAACTTCTTGAGGTTAGCTATGTTCAAAGCTTGGGGAACTCACTTCCACCATTGTTTCTAAGTGGTTGGCTCTTTGTAAATCGTATCTGATTACTTTTAATGGACCTTCCCAGCTAGGACCGAGTTTTTTTTCTATGGGATTCCTTACGTTGCCTATAATCTTCCTTAGCATGTAATCCCCGACCATAAAGCTCCTCTCCTTGACCCCCCATTATATTTCTTGCCTAACTACTATTGATAGTAGGTAAACTTTATAAGGGATAACTTTCTCTTTTTATTAACTAGCTAATATTTTGCTCTAATCGATTCACTATTGATATCTTGGTCAATTAGGGAGGCTTCATTGTTGGCAGACTTATTTTTGATAGAATGATGGCTTCCATTCCATACACTAAGGCAAAAGGTGTTTCCCCCATTGATCTCCTAGGCATAGTTCAGTATGACTGAAGAATGTGGGGGAGCTAGCCAACTCACGCGCCCTTCTCTTTTTCCAACTTTTTCCGTATCCCATCAAGGATAGTTATGTTAGAAGCTTTTGCTTGGCCATTTCACTGGGGGTAGGCCACTAAAATGTAGTAATGGATGATCTTGTGATCATACTAGAAACTTTGGAAGAGGTTGCTTTTTAATTGAGTCCCGTTGCTCATTGTAATGGTCCGAATAATAATAAATCGAGCTATAATGTTCCTTCAGATGAATCTAGTCACGTCTTCATCTAAAATATTAGCAAGAGGAGCTTCTTCCACCCATTTAGAAAAATAGTATGTGACGACTAGAAGGAACTTCCAGCTATCGGACACAAAGGGTAATGGACCAATAAGAGTGTGGTGATTTAATGAATTGATTTATATAATTAATTCCTAACATATAAATCCAATTTTTACCAAATTTTAATCTTTGATTAAATTAGGTTTTCATACCAGATGTGTTCCAATCATATTTAATAAACTACATATGCAGTCAATATAGTTGTTGACACATAAAAATGACATAGATCTATGTCATTTTTGTGCATCAACAACAGTAAATGAGGAAAAATTCCTAAAAAGGGCAAAACCATATATTCATCACTATTGTAAGTTTTGATAGAGAATTGACTTACAAAACACTTAGCAACACAAGTTAGATGCACAGAGTCTTCAAAATTTCCAACAGAATATGACACAGTCCAGAGTCGTCCACAGGTAGCTGTCTACCCTCGGTATCCACCGATCAAACTTCTTCCTTCTTTAGCAGTAAACCCTCAGTTCACAAGTCAGTCATAGAGATTGCTCTCCATAAAGTGTATGTAAGGTATTGAAACTACATGATTTCCCAAAGAGTCACAAATCGTGTGGGGGATGAACGGATTGTGAATTGAAAAGTGTTTTGTGAAACAAAATATGAAAAATTTTTAAAAAAATATTTTTGCATTTTTTTCAAAGTCCCATGAAAAAAGAGTTCAAAACAGGTATTTATAGGTCTGCCACAAAATTTGAGGCGGCGCAACTTATTCGAACAAAAATTAGGGTCTTTCAAATGAAAACAAGCTTTCGTTCGAACGAGTCAAGATCTCGTTATAATGAAAAGGTTATATCGTTTGAAGCCATCATCAAACGAGCTTCTAATGAGAAATTCAAGCAGAACCAACCTCATTTGAAGTTCATTAGAAGAGGGATCTAACAAAACCTCATTCTCGTCCGAATGAGATGGACTCTCGTTTGAACGAGGCCCCAAAAAACAAATTTTTATTTTTAAATACTTTCGAAAAGAAGCCTTGATTTAAAAAAAATAACATCCCGAATATTACTTAGAAAATCTATAATGACCCAAATTTTTATAACATTTTTAGATGTAGGGGCGTCTTCGATCTTGGAGATGTTGGAGTTCGGTTCAACGAGTCTATTTGTAACGGGATACGCCAAAATACAAATTAAAGCCTAATCTACGAGCAATTATAAATATTTTCTCTTATAAATCTCCCCCTTTGGACATTCCGATACAAAGTAAAAATAAAAACCAAATTACAATAAACCCTTCTAAGACATTAATTCCTAATGCCCTCTTAAACCCTAGAAATGGAATAACACAAATGAAACTTTGTCTTCGAACTGAAATTTTTCTTCCCTTGGGCAACTTGGTCTTCATTATGTGTAGCCCATGAATTCATCATCAACGCGAAAGAACCTACACACATGAAAGAAAGAGATACCGTGATGCATACAGTTTTAAATAGAAAATAAAAAAACTCCCCCTTAATTGTTCTCCCCCTTTCTGTGCATAATAGACAAAGGAGTAGAAATTAAATATGAAATATAATGCATCACACAAAGAAGTATGATATCAACACAAGAATAATCAAGTAATCTTGGGTTATGATAATCTCAAAGGCATGTACTAACCAACTATTTTTGAATTTTTTATTTTTCTTTTAAAGATAAAGTATAAAATGATCAAGTATAACACACCATGGAATAACACCAAAATATCTGAACCATTGATGAGGAATATTTGGGTGTGAATAATTTCCATAGGAAAATCAATATATATATAGTCATAACATGTGTGCATGAAGTTTTGAGACATTTCTAACGAAAGAGATCAAAGTTTACCTTAGGTGTTAAATTGGTGAACTCAAGTGAAATTGACTCAACTTAATCAGCATGTCATGAACATAAATGATTCTCACACTAATGACACCAAACTATTTAATATTTTTTCAAGACATTTTAGTTGTGCAAACCCATTAATCTTCGACTTTAACTCCCTCAAATTCTCATATATATGATGATAAACTCTCAATAATTTTTGAAGAAATTAATGCTCGTATGTATTGAAGCATCAATGTATCAAAAATTGGTTTGGCAATTATGTTTTAATGTGCCTCTAATATTTTTAGGATCTTTTGTGGAAATGGTGGCTTTTAACGCAAAGACCCTTGATCCTTTTCCATTTCTTTATATATAATAATATTTTCGGAAAAAAAAATCTTAAATCTAGGCAATTGTTTTTACATGCACAACTTTATCTCTTTTTACATATGGTTCGTTACAAAGAAAATTTGAGATGAGAACATCTCATTCTACAAGTAACAAATAAGTGAAATGTTCAAATAAGTTCATGAACGTATGCATTAAAGGTGACTAGGAGTCAAACATGTAAAAAATAATCATCAAATATCAACGTAATGACTCCACATATTATTAAGCACACTATAGAAATGACGCCATCTCTCGAAATACTACGAAAAAGTCACTTGAAAATATGCAATGAATGAGTGGTCCGAACATCTTAAATGTTCATCCATATATGGCGAAGAAAAAAAATACAAAACTCCTTTTGGATTTTTCAAAAAAAACTTTTAGCCTTTTTCATCAAAATCTTTTTTAATATTTTTTAAAAAATTTCAGAAAAATAGAACTCTTTTTGGATTTTTTGAAAATTATCAAAATGAATAAATAAATACAATGATAATATAATATAGCAATAGGAATAAGAAATATAATCATGAAAAGCATCCTACACTTGATAAAGTATCCAAACTCAACCAACGGTGCAAATACCTAAAGATTTCCTAAGATCCCCAATTCTAAGTGCATCTAAAGGTTTCTTGAATATATCAACTAACTGATGATCAGTGCTCACGAAGCTCAAGGACACGATCTTCTCCTCAAATAGGTCATGTATAAAGTGCTCATGTATCCTAATGTGCTTTGTGCATGAATTTTGGACATAAATACGGGAAATATGGATCACATTCGTATTATCATAAGAAATAGTCATCATTCCTTATGAAATGCCATAATCCTCCAACATTTACTTCATCCATAAGAATTACGTGCAACAACTCCCAATGATAATATACTCAGCCTCTGTCGTGGATAAAGATATGGAGTTTTTCTTCTTGATAAACCAAAAGACAAAATCACTCCCAAAATAGAAACACCCACCCAAAGTGCTCCTATAACCGTTAACATCACCGGACTAATTGGCATCTGAATAGGCAGACAATCGATCATCGGTATCGAAGTATTACCAAATACCGTATGAAAGATTTCCACTCACGTATTTGATGATACTTTTAAGTGCATGTAAGTGCGAATCTTTCAGGGATACTTGGTATCACACATAGACTCAAACATTAAAGGTAATATCGGGATGACTAGCAGTCAAGTAGAAGAAACTACCTGTTATACTATGATAAAGGGTTTGCTCTACGTCCTTGACTAAAGAGACTTTACTAAGATTTGTCAAGGTACTCATAGGGGTGTGTGAGTGAATAGCGAAGTTTAGACCAAACTTCTTCATAAGGTCTCTTGCATGTTTGGAATGAGATATTAATATCCCATCCTCAAGCTGATGAACCTGAACCTAGGAAGAACATAAGCTCACCTACAATTCTCATCTCAAACTCATTCTTCATCTCCTTCTCAAAAGTGCGAGCATGGTGGGAGCACGTGAATCCAAAGACTATGTCGTCCACATAGACTTAGGCAACCAAAATAGTATCACTTTTTCTCCTCACAAACAATATATTATTCAACCCCCTCTCTTTAAGCCATGAGCTAAGAGATTGTAAGTGAGCCTCTCGTGTCAAGCATGAGGTGCTTGCTCTAAACCATACAAGGAATTATTAAGATAATAGACGTGTCCCAAGTGCTTAGGATCTTCAAACCCTTTTGGTTGTTCCACGTAAACCTCCTCATGTGGAATGCCATTTAGAAATACACTCTTGAAATATAAAGGCACTCTTGACATCCATCTGATATAACTTGAAGCGCAGATGGCATGCTATAGAGAGTAGTAAATAGAGGGACTAAATCCTAGAAAAAAGAGTTAATTTCTCATCAAAGTCTACACCCACGATCTGTGTGTATCCTTGACCGACCAATTTAGCCTTATTGCGAACTATGGTACCATTCTCATCCATTTTATTCTTCTAAACCCACCCGGTATCGATCAAATTAGACTTGTTAGGTTGGAGGAATAACTCCCATACATTTTTCTTATAAAACTAAAGCAACTCATCTTGCATAGCGGATATCTAATTATCATCCTTGAGTGCTTATTTCATATTCTTGGGCTCGACTAAGGATGTGTAGTATATATAGTTAGCCACATTTTTAAGTTAAGCACGAGTCTGGACACCTAATGTAGGATCACCAAGTATAGCGAAAGGATCTTGAATATTTCAAACCTAAGATGGTGTCTCCTCTAACTAAGAATGGGGTCCACTGTGGTAACATGAGGAAGGATGGGATCGTCACCAGGGGGTGCATTATCCTCACATTGAGGGCTAGAAACAACAAATACTGATGGCTCTTCAACTCTAATTGTGGTGTTTATTAATTCCATAACCTTAGATCTAGCAGGGTTAAAAACCCTATAAGCCCTAATCATCGATGAATATCCTAAAAATATCCCCTCGTCACTCCGGGAGTCAAACTTTCAAAAGTTCTCTCTATCGCATAAGATGTAGAAAGTACTCCCAAAGACATGAAAATACGATAGGTTGGGATTCTTCCCTGTCCATAACTCATAAGGCATGTGAAGTGTGTGCGAAAGAAGATATACTCTATTCACTGTATGGCATGTGGTGCTCACCGCCTTTTTCTAAAAATGTTTGGGCACATTTCTACCAAGAATAATAGATCTAGCCATTTCTTGTATCATTTGGTTCTTCCTCTCAACAATCCCATTTTGCTGAGGAGTACGAACGATCAAAAACTCATGTTTGATGCCCACTCCTTTATTATACTTATCCACTTTTAGCTTCTTTAAATTTTGTGTCTCTTCCATTACTCATTCGATTTATAGTGACACCGTGTTGGTTTTGTAGGACACGACACTTAGTTATAAGGAACTCAATTGCATCGAACTTTTATCTAAGGGATCTAACAATAGAATATATAGAAAAGTCATTGATTATCATGAGAATATATTTCTGAACACCTAAGCTCTTTGAGCGAGTAGGACCCATAAGATCCATGTGAAAAAAAAACACCGGAGGTGTTAATGGTATTCAACTTCTGATGAGGACTTTGAATTTGTTTTCCTTGTTAGCAAGGTCTACAAATCGAGAAAGTTGATTTAACAAGTGATGGTAAGCCACAGACTAGGTCCTTTTTCACTAATTACTCAAGTCCTCTAAAGTTCACGTGACTAAGGCATTGATACTAAAGGTACATAGTGGTGATCGTGGCACTATTGCACACAAAGGAGGACTTGGGCATGATTATCTTTAGTCCTCACACCTCGTGATAAAAGTTCACCGGATTGGTCATAAACAATGCATTTGAACCGGTCAAACATTATTGCAAAGTTTGCATCGCATAGTTGGATTATGCTAATTAAGTTTTCTTTAAACCCTTTCGTGTACAACACATCATATAGTTTAGGAAATCCGGGTATCTCAACACATCCACACCCTCTAAAAGTGACTTTACCTTCCTTGCGATCCTCAAAGTGGGTAAAAAATGAAATGTCACCAGTCATGTGCCTAGATCACCCACTATCAAAATACCATTGGAAATTATTTTGAACCTTGATAATTACATGAATAACAAGGGCATTGATGTCTTGCTTAGGTACTTAAGTGGAGGTAGCCTCTTATTTGCCCTTATCGTTGTTGGCTCTAGTTGGAGCTTTGGAAGCATTCTCAAACAGCAAAGACATCCATTAAAATTCTTCCATTAAGCTTTGAGAAGTTGTGACTAGGAACTCAACTTGCTCTCTAAGACTATCAAAGTCACTAGAGCGGTGCGTGGGTACGTCTAGTTATACAAAATTTATAGAAAAACTCTCTAAGGTGACCTCTCCTATTAAAAGAGTGCAAACATAGACAGGGTTGGGTCTATCTTGATTCTCTTTTCTAGGTTGAACTCTCTTTTTTGGTTTAGGTTGAGTGCCATAAGGATCAACCATACATTTAGGAACCAATTCTGGTGCGGTTCGGGAAGTGGATGCACCGTCATAACATATTCCATGCCTCTCATCAAAATCTAAAGCGGGGCCTAGGATCATCTTACCTACCTTCTTTGATATATCCTAGATAGTTACCTTGACCTCCTAGACACATTCGAGATCTTTCTCAAGTTGGGAAATAAGGGCTTCAAGTTTCTCACGAGTCTTCACGGATTCTTGGATATCTCTCGTAAAACTAGCCACCTCGTTGGTAAAGTCCCCGTTCTCTCTCTCAACTAAATAAGCTCTCTCTCCTAAATCTTCTCTCACCATTGAGTTTCTATCTCTCGACTCTCTCAAGTCCTTCTCTAAGGCTAAAACTCTCATAGCTAAACCTTTATTTTATTTCTTAGTCTAAAGGACTCGTCATAAATATCAACATAGGTTTACTGTAGGTCACTCTCGCTCTCACTTAAAATATTTCTCCCATCTCTCTCATCAAAATGACTAGATTCACTATCAAGGTGTACATGTTTAGTAGCGTCCTCAATGGCGTGATGAGCACTCGGTGTACTAACATGACTATCCATGAATGTGGTAAAGTTGCATCCATGCGGTGATTCATCCCTCGAACTCAGCGACTCGACCTAGCTGCCACTAAGCATGACGTTTAAGGAAGTTTTTCCTTTCCCTTATCTCTTTAACCTAGTCGGGCACTCATGAGCTTTGTGACCCTTTCCTTCACACATAACATCTCTCCTCGTCTTTATTTGGGAAGTCTTTCTTTTCTTTTTAATTTTTTTTTTATCTTTCTTAAAACTTTTTTTTTTTTTTTGTAAGTGTTTTGCTTTTTAAGTTTGAGAAACTTTTTGAAATTTTTAGCAAGAAGAGCTAAATTGTTTAAATCAAAATCATACTCAGAATCTGATGACACTTTCTCTTTATTTTTAGATTGGGATTTTTGTGAAATTGCCTTTTCCTTAGGCTTAACAGTTTTAGGAATCATATCTATCTCATATGTTTGAAGATCTCCTATAAGTTCTTCTAACCTAAAAGTATCTAGAATTCCTAAAGAAAATTTAGCACGGTAACCTCGGGAATAAAACGGGAAGGGAATGATCTCAAAAAATTTTAAACTACACGCATCTCAGGTATTCTCTCACCTAAATTTAAACTCGAGTTTATTATATCGGACAGTCATGCATAAAACTCGCCAAATGATTTAGATTCAAGCATAGTTATAGTTTCTAATTGTGTGGTGAGATTTTACAGCTTAGAAGCTTTAACAATATTGGTTCACTTATGAGTGAGATGGAGGGTATCCCAAGATTCTTTAGACGTGGTGCACGTCATAACGTGACGAAACTCATCAGAGTGACGACTCTCGAGATGGCACTCAAACCTTCCTTTGTCTCTTGAGAGGAAGGTTTAGGTCCAATGACATTATCAATAGTTACAGTGGGTGGTGCCCTCTTTCCCAAAGCAATTAGACACGTTCATCAATTAATTTTAGAGTAGACCCCATCCTAGCTTTTTGGTAAGCGTAATTGGAACCACAAAAAATGGGCATTCGATTATACAAATTATCAATTAAATTTTGGCTTTTTAAAGATCAATAATTTTTTTTAAAAATCGACATCAATTTTTTTTGTGTGTGGAAAAGGATTATACAATAAATTATTGCAACCTGCTCTAATACCAATTTGAGAGTACGCGTGATCTAATGGATTGATTTATATAATTAATTACTAACACATAAATCCAATTGTTATCAATTTTTAATCTTTTATTAAATTACGTTTGCATACCAGATGTGTTCCAATCACAATTAATAAACTACATATGTAATCAACACAGTAAATAAGGAAAAATCCCTAAAAAGGGGAAAAACATATATTCACCACTATTGTAAGTTTGACTAATAATTAACTTACAAAACACTTAGCAACACTAAGTTAGATGCGTAGAGTCTTCAAAACTTCTAACAGAATACGACACTGTCCACAGTCGTCCATAGGTAGCGGTCTACCCTCGATATCCATCGATCAACCTTCTTCCTTCTTCAGACCCTTAGTTCACAAGTCAGTCTTAGATATTTCTCTCCACAAAGTGTATGTAAGGTATTGAAGCTACAGGGTTTCCCAAAGATTTACAAATCATATGACTGATGAAAGGATTGTGAATAGAAAAGTGTTTTGTAAAACAAAATATGAAAAACTTAAAAAAGATATGATGTTTACATTTTTTTCCAAAGTCCCATAGAAAAAGAGTTCAAAACAGGTATTTATAGGTCTGACATAAAATTCTAGGCGGCACAACTCGTTTGAACGAAAATTAAGGTCGTTCGAATGAAAATGGGTTTTCGTCCAAACGAGTCAGCATATCTTTCTAACGAAAAGGTAATTTCATTCAAATCTAGAATCAGACGAGATTCTAACGAGAAAGTTCTATCAATTAGAACCAACCTCTTTCAAAATTCATTAGAAAAGGGATCTAACGAAACCTCACTCTCGTTCGAGAGAGATTGACTCTCATTTGAACAAAGCCCAAAAAAATAAATTTTTATTTCTAAATCCTTTCGAAAAGTATCCTCGATTTTATAAAAAATAACACCTTGAATATGACTTAGAACCCAAAGTTCTATTCTTTATTAAGATGTAGGGGCATCTTCGATCTTGGAGCTGTTGGAGTTTAGTTTGTAATGTGATACGCCAAAATAAAAATTAAATCCTAAGTTGTGGGAAATTATAAATATTTGCTCTTACAACCAACAATGTCCAATCCACATTACAAGAAAGGCTAAGGGCTTGTGAGGAACTTAAGGTTGTTGGTAGGTTATTACATTAACGTGAGAAGAGTTGGCAGTTCTTGAACTACAAACATATGCGATCGCATCTTGTTATATATAACCACTAGTATCCCTCTTTTATTGTCCTGAATTCTAGTGATCTTCCCCCTACAAGGCTTCCACATATCCCCTCATATATCTCATAAAGGGGTTGGTCGACGTTGTATGGGTGAACACATTACATGTATGGTTCTAAGAAAGAGAGCCGATAAAGCTTATCATCCAATGATAAATGAATTAAGTAGATTTTACTCGGATCTTGTGAGCCTCTTTCTTGTCATTAGGAAAAGAATCCTCTTTTAGATAACAAACCAACAGATCTATCCAACTTGGGTCCCTTTCGATGGCCATAACCTTCTCGAACGACTTCCCCTTATTAATGTTGGGTTGATTAAGGTATTCAAATTTAATGATTTGCTTCAGATCTCCCTTCACAGCTAGAGTAAGCATGTATAAGGCATTTACATAACTGTTGTTCCCTCTTCGGAACTGTTGTGCTTGTACGTGCTTCAACTAAATGACTAGGTATTTACCCTCTTTAAGGTATGCAACCTTGCACTCATCCCTGGTGTTGCAATATCCTAATATCTAATTTGATATAAGCTTTGAGTCACAGAAGATCTTAAGGTGATGACTACCCAAGCAGAGTACTTTATTCATACCATCGATCAATGCTTCATATTCTACCTCACTGTTGGAGGATTCAAACCCCAAGAATATTTCCTTCTCGAGGACAGTTTTCTTTGAGGATATTAGAACTATCCCCACCCATGTCCCCAAAAAATAGAGGCCCCATCAATGAAAAGGGCCCATCTCTCCCTTTCCTCATCCGATTGATGAATATTCTCCTCACTTTCTATACTGACCTCCACTGGTACTTGATTGCTTGAGAATTTAGTAATGAGGTTGACCAAGGCCTTCCCTTTGATTGAAGTCTTGGGCTGAAACTAGATGACAAAAATACCTAAGTCCTCCAACCAATTGCATATCTGTCCATATAGGTCTGCTTTTCGTAGCACTACTCTCAGAGGGAAGAAGGTCGGGATAATAATCATTTATGCCTCAAAGTACTTCTTTAACTTGCTAGAGGATATCATCAGAGGATACACAAGTTTTTCCAGTGAGAGGTATCTGTTCTCAACGTCGAGCAAGTTTATGATTTCACAATATATGGGATATTGACTCCCATTCTTCTCGCACACCAAAATAAAGCTAACTGCATAATTGGATACCGCGAGGTACAAGTATAAGGATCCCTCCTTGTTAGGGATTTTTAGTAGTGGCGGTTGGATCAAATACTTCTTTACTTCTTCGAGTGCCTGTGTAAATTCATCATTCCATTTCACTTTCCTTTATTTCCTCAATACCTAAAAGAAAGGTAGATACCTCTCTAAAGATCTCAAAATGAACCTTTTTAAGTATGAAGAGCATGCCAATCATCTTTTCACCTCTCACACAGTGCTTGGAGGTTTAACTTTTTTGATCGCTTTGATTTTGTCGGGGTTCGCCTCAATCCCCCTCTAACTGACCAAGTATCCTAAAAAATTTCCTGACTGTACCCCAAAGGATCACTTGGTTGCATTTAGCCTTATTCTGTAGTAATTAAGGACTTCAAAATTCCTTGCTAGGTCTGCATGGTCATCCTCCTTCTTCCTTCTCTTCATAAGAATATAGTCTATGTATAACTCTATCATCTCTCCCAATTATTTCTTGAAGATATTCATTGCAAGTCTCTGATAACTTGTGCCAGTGATCTTTAATCCGAATGATATCACCGTGTAACATTATAGTCCTAACGTAGTGATGAAAGAGATCGTCTCTTAGTCGGGGCCAAATAGTAGGATATGATGGTACCTTGAGTAGGCATTAAGGAAGCTCATAAGTTTATGGATGGAATTTGAGTAGACCAAATGATCTATCTTGGTCAAAGGAAAACTATCCTTGGAGCATTCCCTATTAATATTAGTGAACTCTATGCAGACTCTCCACTTTCCGTTACTCTTCTTTATAACCATGGGATTCGATAGGCACTTGAGGAATTGAACTTCCTGAATGGACCATGCCTCCAGAAGTTTGCCTAATTCCTCTTCTACTATCCTCACATTCTTAAGACATTTGGTCATGACTTTTAGGTAACTGATGGATGGGATAGGTCCACATGAATCTTGTGACACATTACTTTTGGGTCGATTCTTGGCATATCACATGGTTTCCCGAAAAAACACTCTTGATTGATTTTTGAGTAAAGAAACCAGTTCTTTTTTCTCTTTTCCAATGAGTTTGTTATCGATTAAAAACGTTTTCTCTGGTTGATCGCTGCTAAACACCACCTCCTAGAGGGACTCTATGATACGATCGACAGTACAACCCTGGTATCCTCAACACTTGGTCACCCATATCTTAATTGATACTTTGAGGGCACAGAGTAATTTTTTGGTTCCATAACCTTATGTTCATTATTCTCCTATTTCGGTTGAATGACAGTTATTAAGCACTATCATGCTAGGTACTGGATCCCCCTAATCTTTATTATCCTCCTCTCAGTTATGCATTTTAACTTCTATTGGTAGGTGGAAGAAACTTCCCTCATGGCATGTAGATACCCTCTGCCAAGTATATCATTGTAAAGGGGAATCTATATCTACTATGATGAACTCAATGAGTATGGATATTCTTCATGCTCAAATCGAGAGAACAACCTTCCCAAGAGGCAAGGTCATCCTTAATGCAAAGCCTACGAGAGACATAATTTATTCTTATAGATCTTATTCTTATAGATTTAGTTTGTTGAACATATTGAGGCACATAACCTCTGAGGATCACCCTTGAATCACTATCAGCTTGTGTATGTCCCATTTAGAAATTTTGAGAGTGATTACTATGTGCTTGTGTATGTCCCATTTAGAAATTTTGGGAGTCCTCACTCTGACCAAATCATCATTGATGAAAACTATGTGCTTGGCGTAATAAATATAAGGCATCATAATGGGGAGTCATCACTCCGACTAAATAATCGGCAATGAATATTATGTGCTTGGAGTAATTAATATCCTCAGGTCATCGACGTTTACCCATAATGGTCTTGGCCGGGTGGATCTAAAATGCCTCAATCACTGCCAGGAGATCTTCACTTCCATCCCGTGGGTGTTTCCCTTGATTTGACTTAGGTTCAATTCCCCGTGTATTTCTTTAAACTTATGGACCAAGTACTCATTTAGTATGTTGTCTGGTCTTTGTTCGCTTACAAGTTGTGCTTGACCTTTTTTGTTCTCGACAAACTCGTTGAGGTGTCCACCTTGGGCTAGTTAGTCAAGATGGGATTTCATGTCTTTACAAGTTTCATTCTTGTGGTCATGATCTTTATGGTATGCACACCTTAGTGTCATGTTCCTTTTCTTAGGATCACTTATCATCTTCTTGGGACACTCAAAATATCGCCGACCTCTAAACTTATAAAATATCTTATAGATCGGATCGGTAAAGACCGTGTTGATGACCTTAAACACCTCATCCGCATATTTATTCTCAATTACCTCTATCTTCCCATTCTGGGTTTTCCTCCATTTTTGCCCATTTATTCTTTATCTCCATTTTTAGACTCATTTGGTCGTTCAGCCTCCTGACCAACTCTAGCCATATATCTTACACCTTTGCATAATTTTCAAACCACTCTATGAGGCCATCAATCATAATGTCCTCCCTCATAGTAAGGGATTGATAGAGCATGGAGCTTCTTGATATCCCAATCTTGAAAAAAATCACCACGACCTGCTCGGTATAGTCATCCACTTCATTATATACCTCTCAGTACCTTCTGGAATACTCTCGGAGTGTACCCTGGGGCTTCCTTTTCATCATAAGAAATTATTTAATCCCATTGGGGATGGATACTGATAATGATGAATCTAATCATAAAGTCTTCTGTGAGTTTCTTAAAACAAACAATCGAACGACGTGGTAACTTTTCGAACCACTTTTGAGCAACTTCTCGAAGACTAGAGGGAAATGTGCAGCACATCAAACTCATGTTGTTTTTCCACAACCTCATGGACAGGAGTTATTGTCGGACATGGTCAGTGGGATCTTTCTTCCCATATAAATCTTGAATTGTTGAGCGCCAAACTTCTTAGGAGTTTCAAACTCCTTAATGCCCCGATTGATTTGGAAATCTTCCATATTATTCCTTTTATGACATAACATGACATTGATGTGTGGGAACTATGGAAAGCAACCTTACCACTCATTCTTATGCATTTTTCTTATATATAATGATCCCATTCAAAATTAGGAGATAAATGATATCAATGTATCTCAACAGTATTAATGTAATACCGTGTATTTTTAATTAATTAAATAAAAGATTATTTACTATATTTTTTAAAATTTGTTCATTGTATTTTTAACGATCTAGATTGATTAGTCATATCATCTCTTCTAGGGGTGTAATGTGGAACAGGAAAAACTGATAAATCAAACCAACCTGGTTGTATTGGGTTGGGTTGGTTTGGTTTGATTTTTTAGACTATTGGTTTCGTCCTTGTTTTAAAAAAAATGATTTTTCGATTCGGTTCTTTGTTCCACTATAAAACCAATCTGAACCAATCCAAATCGATCCAGAACCAATCCGGTATATTTTATAAAATTAATAGATTTATATGTTTTTATATATATCCATAATATATTAATAATATTTAACCCCTAAATATAAATAACAATGTTTAAAAACCTAGCATTTTACAATCTAACATTTACGGGAACTACAAAATCGAAAGCCCCTCTCTCTTCTTCTCAGTGCCACTGGAATGACCAAAATCGAAAACATCTCTACCAAACTAACTCAGATCGGACTAACCAAAACAAAAAACATCTCGGCAAACCAACTGTAATACCATGGTCGTTAAATTAGCAACCACTACCGATGTCTTGATTACTAATCGAAAACACCCATTTGAGTACTAATCAGAAACACCTAGTTGGTTTAGATATAAGTTGAGCAATTCTAATACTTCTCTGACCTGAGTTCATCTTGGACTAAACTTCGGGTAACCATTTTCACAAATCATCAATTTTTTTATATTATTATTTTGACATTAAGGTACACTCATATACTCATATATTTCTAAATAAAAATTGTTTATACATCCCTTTGACAATTTTCTGAATCAATTATACACATATATTTCTAAATCTTCTATGACTAATATCATCTTTAAGATTACATAAAATATATTACCTAAGTTGTATCAGGTTTTTGTAAGCAGATCTTCACCCGAGTTATAATTTTTTATATTATATTTGTATCAAATTTCTAACTTATATTTTTGCATATTTATTTTTGAATTCCAGTAATCTTAATATATCACTAAGTTTGAAAGATTAATTTGGAACCGAAAACTAATCCGAACCAATCCAGGAGCCATTAGTTCGGTTTGGTTTGAATCTGCGCAAATATCAGTTTTGTTCTGGTTCCAAAAATTTGAAACCAACCAATCTCGATTCGGAGCTCGGGTTAGTAGTGAAACCAAACCAAATCGAACCATGTGCACACTTAAACTCTTCCTTATCGATGTCGGTTAGAATAGTTGCGCCGCCTCATAAGATTTTGTTCAGAACTTGTGGTCCACTATAATTGGACTTAAAGATTCCACAGGGGCCCAAATGAGTTTTAAATAATATTTAAAGGAGAGATCGTCTTCTCTCATACTTTGGTCTTTGACTTTTTTATTGAATGATCATGCGATACAATAGTGATAGTCTTGTATATGGTACAATGCTCTCAAACAATTCTCATCCAGAAATGCCAATTTGACATAACGATTTTTATGCCAATCAACTTATCTTATTTAGCTTTCAAAAATCACTCGTTGGGAAGGTATCTCAAGCTCAACGGGTAAAACAACCTCCACATCATGGACTAGATAATATGGACTGTCCCTAATGGGAGTTTGGATATATGTGTGAAGTACATCTAGAAAGCGTACGGGATGTTGTATACCCAACCTCGACAATTGTCAGTCATCTTGCTAATGAAGGATTTGAGACTTTTCTTCACAGCTTCAACAACCCTATTTATTTGGGGGTCGTATAGTGAGACTTGTGTCTTTGAATATTGTACTCTTCGGTTACTTTTGTGACTTCTTCTTTAAAATGGAGGTTATTATTAAATACGATCTCATGAGGAACTCAATAGCTATAGATGATACTTGAGCATGAACTTGGTTACTTTTTTGGAATTCGTCACATCATATGACTCGGCTTTGACCCATTTGGTGAATTAATCAATAGAGACCAAGATGTATTCATGCACATTAGATGCGTTGGTAGTGACTTTTTTTATGATTTATATGCGACAAATTGAGAAGTGTCGAAGAGAAGTCATGTTGTATAACTCGTGGGGAGGACAAATTTAGATATTGACGAATTAATACCATTTAAGACATCACTTAACATATGTTGCATAGTCATGGAGCATGTGATAAGGCATAAAATTTAAATTTAAAATACATCGTTGGGTGTTTATGTGCTATACAAAACAAATACCACAACTTGGTACACTAAATGGAAGTGTAGCAGCAAGTAGTGATCGAATCCACAGGGAGTGTGATAAGGCATATAGATTTTAATTGATTTATTATTTCAAGAAAAAAATTTAAAAGGTGATGGGGTGTTATGGTGAAAAAGGGAGATAAAAAGTTAACTCTAGATAAGAAAAGTGAGAGTCGGGATTGCGCGCATTCGTACCACACGGGATAAACTACTGCTAATTAGAATTTTTGTTCTAAAGTAATTTAATCGACATGTTCAATTAAGCATAAATATCACACAATAAGGAATTTAAGCCAAAGTTGCGAGATTAAGCATTGGACGAAACGAAGAATGGTCACACGCGGATTAAATTAGAATTATCTCTATAAACTCTAACTTTGAATGCAAAGAAAGATAAATGCTTAACAATCCGAATTTGATACCTGAGGTTTCAATTAAACGCAACTTTACACCAAACCTAACTTTCGGAGGTCAAAACCCATTAATGGCGAAAATGAAATCCCAACCCTATTTAACTAGTGATAAGGCATGTTACTAAACTAATTTACACTAATTAACTAAGAAAGCAAGAAATAAACACAATAAACTAATTAACAACCATGCTAAATCAAGAAATACAACGATATTAATGGAGAGGATGATGAATAGTTCAACTTACAACACCCAAAGGGTCACAACCAAAGAGAGATGAAGAAGAGCTCTCAAAACCCTAATCCTAACCTAAATTATCTATTAAAACTAAGTGTACCATTTATTACAACAAAAATCTTTATATAGTAAGCGGAAAAGCAATAAAGAAGAAAGAAATGAAAAGGAACAAAGCTGTCAAAAATAGCACGGGATCGATCGATCGACCCAAATTGTCGATCGATTCATCGATCAGGTAAAAGCCTACTGTCTTCCATCGATTTCCAAAAGCTAAAGGGTTGATCTATTGACCCTTATAGTCGATCGATCAACTAAGTAGGTATAGGCCACTACATCCCCTATTTGGAGTTGTTTTGTAATTCTTTTCCGCTAAAATCGCCGTAACTTCTTCGTTAGGAATCAAAATTGCGCACTGTTTACGGACACGCGAATCTCGCTCAGAGGGATCCAACTTTCATGAGATGTTGGACCAGATGCCCAATCTGTGAAATGACTAAAATGCCTTGCACGTGTGATCGTTTTGAGAACTTCGTCAGAATGCGTCCAAACTTCATACTAAGCATTCAAATACCTGTAAAAGCTCAATTAACCCATGCAAAACATATATATATAGAAATTCGAGGTTGTCTGGTTAACGAGGATAAATATAGGGATTAAGATACCAGAGAGGGCTAATAAGGCGTAGGTTATCAGGTGAAATATGCAATATTTGCATCGTATCAGCATGGTAGTCTAATAACATCCTATTAGACAATCTTCTTAACAATTATGTGGTCGTTCACATGGGGTTCATATTCCCCACTGTGGATTTTTTGCATGATCTCTTCAATTTTAGCCCCCACTATGCGCTGTAAGTTTCTACCATTAAAATTTTTCTTGAATAAGGTTTTATCACAACAGATGTACTAAGATGTGAGTTTTTAAAGAGTTATACAATCTTTGTTGTCAGACCCATGAGGGTATCTACCAAACTTGAAGAGTCATTAGATGTCATAATACAAGAGTCTAACTTTTTCAGGTCTTCGTCAACGATGAGCTCTATATGGTAGTAATGGGTCGACTTAGACTGATTTTGAACTTGTAAGGGGTAAATTTCATTCCCTTGGGCATGTCAACCATAAAGCCCAGTGTCAGTAATGTATTAATAAAATTATTTTTGGAATGAGAGAGATAATGGAAAGTGACATCTTTGAATTCTAAGGTGACTTCCTCGAGATGAGCGTGGAAGGGAAAAGGCTTTTTATCTTTGATTTTACATTTCCTAAGAACATTACCTTTAATGAATGTTGAGTCTCCATATGCATTGAGGTACTGGATTCCTCTTTCAATAGGAACTTTGATTCCAGCCATTCATGCACTATATTCTATCATATTATTGGCATGGGGGAAGTATAGTTTGATGGTGATGGGAGTATATGAGTCATGCAATCAACAATATTCCAATGCAATATTATTTCTTCTCGGCTCCTCCGTCAAAGAATAATTTTAATTGAACCTCTTCGGGTACTGACTTAAAGGCCATTGGGCACTCCCAGGCTCCGTTTAACCAAAAGTCAAAGTCTTCATCTCGAATGAGACTGAATTAATCTTCTAAGGGTACTGAATCCCCTTTCTAACGGTCCGTACCATGTACAATTCTGACTTGTGATGCGCACGAATGACCCATTTTCCCCTGAAACTCGATCAAGAGGTCACTGGACGCTCCCAGCCTCCATTTGACCAAAGTCAACTCTTTAGCTCGACCGAGACTGAATGAATCTTCGAAGGGAACTAAAACTCCTTTCCAACGGTCCACCCCATGCACAATTCTTACTTACAGTGCAGACGAACGATTCATTTTACTCTGAAAGGTCACCGAACGCTTCTAGGCCACAGTTGACCAAATTCAACTCCACAAATCGGGTCAAACTCTTTGGAATGTTGAAGTAAATCTCCTAACCTTTCTAACGGTCCACCCTGTGCGCGATTCTGACTTACCATGCGGACGAACGATCCGTTTGCATCCGAAGTTTCCTCGTCCGAAGGACCGACGAACGCTTTTGAGCCACATTTGACCCAAAGTCAACTCCCGAACTCGGGAGGAGTCTAAAGGACTTTCAAAGGTCTCTAAAATACCTTTCCAATGGTTTACCCTATGATAGATTTTCTGAAGGAACCTGAAAGATACTGCCAAATGACAGGCTCCAAATCCTGATTATCGGCAGTGTGCCTAAACACACCTGCCGATTGGCAGGACCAGGGCTATGCCGATCGACAATGCCATGGGCCTATAAAAATGAGGGCCTAACCTCATTCCAAGAGGAGAAAAAATTAGAGATCCATTTCTCTCAGCAAGTTCAGAAAACCCCTCTCGAAGTCAGCGTGATTTCCACTTCCAAATCCCTTTCCAACCTTCATCTTTCATCACTTTCTTCACCAAACTTGGTGAATTAAGTACCCTTCATCATCACCCAATGCAAGGGATGCTCTCCAATATCCAAGATCAAGCTCAAGATCTTCAAGAAGGTTCAACTTTCTCAACTCTCTCTTTAAATTCCCTTAAATTCACATTAACTTGTTTTATTACTTTGCACTTTTATTCTCTTATCTCACATATCCTAATATACTTTTTATCTAGTATTATTGCACATCTCTTATTTTCATATAAATAAAACCCAACAAAAATAAGAAAAAGAGGATTTGCTCATAAATTCCAAACGGGAATTCTCACAACTAAAACACTTTTTACACACACACACGCACACATATAAGATAAGTTCCCGATTGGATTTATGGGATAAATCCCACCCCTCATTTTGTATATGAACTACATGGACTTTGATGCCTCTATAGGCTACGTAGGCATCTCGGGATAAAACCTGAGACTTGAGTCCTTTTCCTACTTTTTCTACGTTCTTTAAACTTAACTCTCTTAGATTCTATATATTTACATATACATATATTTGTTCTTAGTGGCGTATTATTCCACATGCGTTATCATTCCCTTATAATGATCGACGCTAGGATAATCGCATAAATCCTATTTTCTAATATTATTTTTTAGGAACATTCCTATGGATGACTCGTTTTATCTCTTCCATGATACAAGTCGATGATTCCTATCTCCTCTACGTATACACATGCACACACATCACGGGGAAATAAAGGAAATAGCAACAACCCATGAGAGACCATAAGGGCGGAATGGGTGCCTAACACCTTCCCATTTCGTAACTTAGCCTCGGGACCCTTTTCGAATCATTTTGGTTTCGTATGTATCAGTATGTCTTTGGATACTTTCCTTCGGGACGAATCCCTTTTCTTTTGTTTATTTTGAGTAAAATAGATTGGCGAATCCATCTCTCTATATTTTTCACCTCATCAACGACGCCTACTGAAGTTCTCCCGAGAGGGACGTGCGGGACCAAGGATCCTCTCCCGCCATGAGGATCGGGGATGGCCACAGTGGCGAATCTGCCGAGGATTATTTATTTTGAGGGCTAGACTCTATTTACATGGTCGTTATATTTATTTATATTTTCCCCTATTCTACATGTTCCCCTTTTACTATTCATGTGTAACTCATGCTTATGCTTTTATTCCCACACTTATAGAAAATTCTTCATGTAAACTTCACACCATGTGCACCTAGGATCACATATATCCCCATGTTGCACGCATCACCCATACTTGGTATACCATTGGTACTCATACTTTGCTCCCTGTTGGGCATGATCAAGAAAGATACTTTCATAAGATACTAATAAGAGAATCATGCATGATTCACAAGATATCACCAAAGAGCATTATGATTGACCAAATGTTGTCCAGTAACTGAAGAATCACTTCGTGATGGGCGCTGGTCCGACAGGGCATAGTTAGCCTAAGCGATATGACTCTCACCTTCCATTTGTCGAGTACCTTCGACGTATATCGAACGGTTCCCCCGCATCGTACCTCTTGATCGAAGTCATAACGGGAGGTATATCGCAGGGAACTCGTTCACGTATGCCGAGTATATCGAATTTGCTCTCACATGTATCGTCCCCACGAGGTATATAGTGAGGCAATTCACGTACACTGAGGTATATCAAATGGCTTGTCCACAGTTACCGATTACCCTCAAAAGCAAGACGTATATCGTGGAAGCCACGCCAAAGGGGGGAACTCTTTTCGATTCACCCAACCAAGCTCCATACCCGCATATAGGTGTCAAGCCTAGGACACACATGTTAGATTGTCGGTTTCAACCCGAAACTCTGTCGAAATTTTGGATTGGCCTGCCGCCCAAATTTTTGTGCATTTTTAAAACGGGACCCTACTCGTGAGCCTGGTTACAAGTCCAGCCATAGCTTTGCATATATTACAAACCCAACTTTCTCAGGCTCGGGTCCCGTCCGGCATTTTATTTTGCATTTAAGAGAATTTAATACAAGTGAGAACATAATAATAATAATAATAATAATAATAATAATAATAATAATAATAATAATAATAATAATAATAATCATGCTCAGACCCGTCTTCCAAAAACATTTTTCCTTCTTTATCAAAAATCCAAAAACATTTCTCCTTTCTTTATCAAAAATCCAAAAATATTTCTCCTTTCTTTACCAAAAATCCAAAAATATTTCGTCTTTCAATCTCAAAAACAAAAAAATGTTAAAAATATTTTCCTTCTTTCTTTTAAAAAATAAATCCCGTTTTACTCCTTCTCAGGTCGATCGTACGTCTCTGCCCTGGATCCTTACTGGCTTCGATATGCAGTCAAATCACCCCAGAGTTCCGTCTGTTCCCCTGCTACCTCCTCCTAGTCTGTTATTCATCCACTTTCCATGGAGAACACAGATCAAGTACCAGTAGCGCAGCCAGATCTGACGGTAGTCTTAGCTCAGCTCGAGTCCAATATTTACAACCTTCAGACTGAGATTCGAAAGATGCAATGAAACCAGGTTCCTGTTTCTCAAGAGCCAAAGGTCCTATTCCCTCGCACTATGGGTCCACCCGAGCCTATCTGGGTTCCCAAAGAATATCATCACGCCCCCCATGTCCCTCCTATTAATGGGAGCCGCCACCTACCCATCTTCCTATGCCAAACCTTGCCCAGCCTGGGGTTAACTTGCCTGCGATCATTGATCCGAAAGAGGAAGAGTTGAATAAGGTCGAAGAAGATCTCAAGATGCTGACTAAGAAGTTCGACCAAGTCAGAATCTCCGAAAATTACATGGACTACACCCACATGTCTCCTTATCCTAAGACAAGGTTACCCGAAAAGTTCAAAATGCCGAATATCGAGAAATTCGAAGGAAGTGGACCCCCGATTGTCCATCTTCACAGTTATCAGTGTGCTATGACTTCCCTAGGGGCTTCTGAAGAGGTGATGGCCCACTTATTTCAACAAAATTTGAAAGATAACGCGCTCCGATGGTTTTTGTCTCTCGAGGAGTCTAGAATCCGTAGCTGGGAGGATATAGCCCGAGAATTCATATCGCAGTACAAATATAACGAAGTGCTTGAGGTCACCTGTCATGATTTAGAGCTTCTCAAACAGAACACTGGGGAATCATTCAGTAACTTCATAGCCCGATGGAGGGAAAAGGAAGCCACTGTGACCAATCGGCCATATAAGGAAGAACAAGTCAACAGAGTGAAGAAGAATTTCTTGCCTCATGTCTGAGCAACCATGGGAGGACAATACTATCCCTACTTTCAAGCTCTCACAGAAGCAAGAGTATAAATCGAGGAAGGTCTTGCTAAAACATAGGTTGAACCAAATAGTGTGTCCGGACAGTTCACTCCCAGAAAATATGACAAACCTGCCAGTTCTGCAGTCTCAACCATCAACAACATCTCTCAACCAACCACTTAGTGGGCACCAGAAAGCCTCCCTGTCCCAGTCCAAAAAGAATACACCAAGCTCCATGCTCCCTTCTAAAGGTTTATCAAGCCCTGTTAAGCCGAAACCTCATCAAACCCTTGGATCCCCGTCCATTGACAAATCCACTTCCAAGAAACTTTAAGGAAGATGCCCATTGTGCCTTTCACCAAACCACTAGTCATACCACTGACAAATTCTTTCACCTTTGAAACATAATCCAAGGTCTAATTGACCGGGTTACCATTGCCCCACTAGCCAATCCTAAGCCAAACACTACTCACAACCCACTCCTAAATCATACCAATGCTATTTTCCTTGAAATGAACCCAGAATTTGACCCCTCAACTCAAATCACACCCATACACTCTCCCAAACCTCTTCAAACTTGCCCATATTTCCTCCTACACCCTATTAGCCTAACTGATCAGGCACCGTCAGTCCTTACCAGAGCATGCATCTTTGCAAGTACCAGAAATCCATTCCTTGAGATACAGCACGGGTCAAATGATATGCTCCTATTAGGATTTCGAGTTGAACTACTCCTACTCCCGGTAAGGGACAATTTCAAAGAAAGGGTTTGTCCAGAATATAAACCTCATAGCAACGTCAATGTGATTCAGATATTCAGAAACATGCACTTCATGCCCGGACTGGGGCAAAGACAAAGACGACAAGGGATACTTGATCCCATTGAACTGAAGAAAGCTTTCCTTCCTTGTGGTTCGGGGTATCAACCATCAGAACAAGAGCTCAGAATGATCCGCCAATCTCAACCAAAGAGAAGACTAAACTATATCCAAACCATCTCAGGAGACTCCTTGAATGGACGATTCATCAAAGAGGGCAAGGATTTTCCCTTTTATGGCTTTCCGGAGCCATGGTATGACCATACAGACAAAAAGATGAAACCCAAAATGGAGATCTTTTTCCAAGACAGCTACCCATGGGCCGAAAGTTCCCAACACCATATACAACCGCTCATCAGAGATACCGAAGATTTTGAGGGAAGTGACTCAGAGGATTTATTTGACTTACAGACACTGGGGGTAACACTCTGCGTGGTTCATTCAGGCACTACATCACTGGATCCATCCCACTTGATTAAAGTTGTTGATACACCTCTCCTCAACTGGCATGCTGTGCCAGTTCTACCTGTTCAAATCTCACCTAAACCCAATGTTTATCCCATTTCTTCTTCTGTTGTCTATCCTTGCTCAAATGTAATCGATACCTCGTTTGATGAGGTTCTCAATGCTATTTTTCCTATCAATAAAATAAATGAAGATTTTGAGTATCTTGTTGTGCCTTACATTAATTGTTTAGATTATAATAAAAATTTTGATGATGATGATTTTGTAAATGAATAATTCTTAACTGATCTAAATAAGGTTAATAACAAACACCATAACTGCGTTCAAGTTAATGAAGAAGAAACTGTTATTATTAACCTCAGTTCTAGTTGCCAACTGCATGAGATTAGTATAACGGATACCCTCGACGAGTATGAGCGTGCACAACTCGAAGAATTATTGAAGGAATTCGTAGATGTCTTCGCATGGTCCTATGATGATATGCCCGACATTAATCCTGAAATTGCCCAGTATGAGATCCCCACTCTTTCAGATTACAAGCCGGTTAAACAAAAGCTGAGAAAGCTCTGCACCAAATGGCCGCTCAAAGTCAAAGAAGAGGTGGTCAAACAGCTGAACGTGGGTTTCATTCCAGTGATCGAATATCCCACATGGCTAGCCAACATAGTGCATGTGTCGAAATCAGGAGGGAAAGTTCAGATGTGTGTAGACTACCGAGACTTGAACAAAACCTCTCGAAAGGATGATTACCCACTGCCCAATATCGACATGATCGTGGAAAACACGGCCAGTCATGCTCTCAAATCATTCGTCGACGGGTTTGCCGGATACAACCAAATCAAAATGCACCCATATCATCAAGAAAAAACCTCGTTCATCACCCCATGGGGAACCTTTTGCTACACTGTTATGCCATTTGGTCTTAAGAATGCTGGGGCTACCTACTAGAGGGTTTCCACAACCATTCTGCATGATTTGATTCACAAAGAAGTCGAGGTCTATATGGATGATATGATTATCAAATCCAAAACTAGATAAGGTCATGTTCCCGCTCTCCGAAAGTTCTTCGAACGATTGCGACGGTATCAGATGAGACTCAATCCACAGAAATGTGTCTTTGATGTTACAAATGGAAAACTCTTGGTATTCATGGTCAATGAAAAAGGGATAGAAGCATATCCTACCAAGATAAAATCCAAACATGATATATGCCACCTCCCCGAACGGAGAAAGAGGTTTGAGGTTTCCTTGGGAAATCATAATACATCAGTCGATTCATCGGCCAACTCACCTCCATTTGTGAACCAATTTTCAAACTCCTCCGAAAGGATTCAAACAAAATTTGGAACGAGGCCTACCAAGAAGCCTTCGACCGAATCAAACGATACCTGACTCAACCGTCGGTACTCATGCCACCACAACCTGGTCTCCCCTTACTCCTATACCTAACCATAACCAACACTGCAGCTGGTGCTTTGCTAGCCCAATACCTTGAACATTCCCGCAAAGAAAGAGCCATATATTACGCCAGTCGCAAATTGTCCAGGTACGAAGTCAACTACACCGATTTGAAAAAATATACATCGCGCTTGTTTGGGTCACCCAAAAGTTGTGACACTATATGCTCGCTTTACCCATTAAACTTGTATCCCGAATGGACCCCATCAAGTACCTACTTGAGAAACCCGCCTTATCCAGCCGAATGGCTTAATGGTTAATGATCTTAACCGAGTTTGATATCGTGTACGTCACACAGAAAGCCATGAAAGGAAGAGCCATCTCTGACTACCTAGCTGATTACCCTATGGAAGAAGCTAATGATTGGATTTTTGAATTCCGAGATGAAAATATCCTCTACGCCGCTCAAGACGACCTCCGATGGCAAATGTTCTTTGACGGCGCTGCTAGAAAAAAAGGATATGGCATTGGGATACTTCTGATATGCCCAAATGACTCCCACACTCCCATCGCCATCAAATTGGATTTCCCTTGCACCAATAACATGAATGAATACGAGGCATGTATAGTAGGCCTCAAAGTTGCTCTCAAGAAAGGTATCCAACGCCTAGATGTCTATGGGGATTCTGCCCTCATCATTGGTCAGGTGCTCAGAAAATGGAAAGTCAAGGACGAGAAACTCCAACCCTTCTATGCCCACCTAGAATAACTAGCCTCCCAATTACAAGACATCACCTTACACTACCTACCTCGAGCAAAGAATAACCTAGTCGATGCCCTTACTACCCTGGCCTCCATGGTTGACATGCCTGAAGGAATAACAATGGCCCCCTTCTTGGTCCAAAATCCAAATAAACTAACCCACTGCTACCATATTGAGCTCATCACCAAAGAAGATCCAGAGCTAGCCAACTGCTGGTATTATGATATCTGGCACCTCCTCAAGCCCGAGGGTTCCAACAAAAAAAATCGGGTAACCCTCCGAAGGTTGGCTGCCCAATACATCATCTGTCACAAAGCACTGTTCAAAAGAAACTTTGATGGAACCCATCTACACTGCATCGCAGGGGTTGACATTGAAGAGGTGATGCAAAGAATCCATAGTGGGGAATTCGGACCCCACATGAATGGTCACATGCTTGCTAAGAAGATCATTCGACAAGGCTACTACTGGACCACCATGATCCAGGATTGCACTGCTTATGTCCGGAGATGCCTCAAATACCAACAGTTCTCCAACTTTCAACACTTGCCTCCGTGAGAATTATACAACATGACTTTTCCCTAGCCGTTCTCCACCTGGGGCATCGACATCATAGGGAAGATTACACCCAAGGCTTCTAGCGGGAATGAGTTCATCCTGGTTGCCATTGATTACTTCACCAAATGGGTCGAAGCCGAGTCATACGCAGTCTTGAACGCCAAGAAAGTGGAAAAATTCATCAAGAAAAACATCATTTGTCGATATAGGATCCCGTATGAGCTAGTGTCATATAACGGGTTAAATTTTGAGGCAGAAGTTACAGAGGTGGTCAACGAGTATGGGATTTAGAGACACAAATCTTCTCCCTACTGACCTCAAACCAATGGTGCAGTTGAAGCCGCTATCATCAGTAAGATGACCGAAAGTTATCAAGATTGGGTCGATCGAATCCCATACGCCCTCTAGGGCTACCGAACCTCAATCTGAACCTCCACTGGGACTACCCCTTACTCTCTAGTATATGGCATGGAAGAAGTTCTACTCGTGGAGCTAGAAATACCCTCGTTACGCATCATGCTTGAAAGAAAGGTCAGTGAGGAGGACTGGCATCAAAGCCACCTCGACGAGCTGTCACTCTTGGACGAAAGGAGACTGAAGGCGTTGTATCACATACAAGGGCACCATCACCGAATAACACGTTTATTCAATAAGAGAGTCAAGGGCAGCGGTGTCCAAGAAGGGGATTTAGCCCTTAAAGAAATAGTAGAGCCCATCTGGGACCCCAGAGGGAAATTCAAGCCCAATTGAAGCGACCCATCTATTGTCAAGAAGATCTTATCCGGCGGTTCCGTCATGCTCACCAACTTAGATGGAGAAGAGATGGCTTGTCCAGTCAACCTGAACCGTCTCAAGAAATTTTACCCCTAGTTCAAAATCTCGGCGCGCTGCGACTCTTCTTATCTCCCTTCTATTCTAAAAAAAACTCTTCATTTCCCTCTACCCAGAACTACGTGGCCCTAATCTTCTGAAAAAAATCATTTTCAGAAAAATTAAAAAATTTCAAAAAAAACCCAGAGGTACGTAGGCAGCTCATACATCTTACCCCTTCTTTTTCATAAAAAACTATTCTTTTCTTATCTCCGAGAATGACAGTTCACTTTAACATATATTTGAACAAAAGGATTATGCATGCCTTAGTGATCGGTATAGATAACTCAAAATACAAATTTCATCAAAAGTCACAACAGGATGATCAAAAAATTATTTATTTCCATAATAAGAAATTACAGTGCAATTACATAAAGGAATAGATAAATCCCTTCCCCACCCCCCCACCTTCCTAAAAAGCCAAATAAAAAAACCAAACTTATTTCCCAGTACAAAATAAACTCCTCCCAAGAGCCCTACCCACAGCTACCAGAGGAGCCCGCTCCATCATCATTATCTACATCCTGGGGTCCCTAAGCTTCCCCTGCCTGAATGGAGTGCCACAGACGCTCCATGGACCGATAAGCTCGAACCAGCCTCGAAAAAAGTACCACACCTCCCTCCCATGGTATCAGATAAGGTAATCCACATTTGCCTAGTCTCCACTTCCAACATCTTGCTGACCACTCTCCTCCACAATCACTTCATATAATCCCCAGAGATGTGCCAAAACTCTCCTAACAGACTGAGAGGGACGGGAGGACAGATGCCGACTCTCCTACAAAGAGCCAAGCTGCATGCACAGATGCTTTGTCAAATATTCTACCGGAAAGAAGTCTAGTGTCCGGGGTGGCACGATCTGCTCCTAGCCAAATTGGCGCAGAAGTCGCAAGGTAAATAAAAAGAGGTCTATCTGAGACCAACCAGCCGGACATACGAGTATTCTCCCAGTTCCAAAATAGGTAGCAACTGTCCCCACCAAGGTACTGATCAGTACAGATTTAGAGCCCCATGCTCCACGAACCAGTTCTCTCAACTCTCAATATCCAGGCCAACACTGATGAATGGCGCGAAAAGAAATTGGGTAGAGACGACAAAGGGTATTTCGGAGGAGTCACCAGGCAAAATCTTTTAGACAAGCACATGAACAGCATCACAGGGATACCCCTCAGAAAGTCAGAACGACATTCTCTCCAGGTATCTAAGCCATTCAAAGTCTTCGCCAGTATCACTACCATGGAATTGTGACGGTAGGACATCCATGAATCAATAGCTACAAGTTGTGGGTCCACCAGCAGTTCCCCAATCACCACCAGTAATTTTGAAACCAAGCCCAGAACAACAGCTTTGACATATCCAGCATCACCAACCTCCTGTAAATCCACGGACCGCAATACCATCGGAAGAGAAATCATACCTCCAGCCACCAGTGATCTGGACACCAAGCGCAAAATATAAAGAAGCCCGACCAACAACTCCCAGGAAGAACGGGAAAACTCAGGCAGAGCCGCAGCAACACCGAGATTTATCCCCAACATGGCACAAAATGCCTCATAAGTCGGACAGACTTCTTCCAAGCTAAAGAGGAATACATGGTCTTCGGGGTACCAGAATTGTACCGTCGTCATCAACATATTACACTCTATGGGCCGATTACGCCATAAAGAAACTCGACGCATGTTGTAAGCATCATAGTCGACATTATAGGAGCACATTGCCTCCAAAATCTCGAGGTAGTTGGCAAACTCAACACTACATGGGAGAGCCATCTCACAGAATAAGAAAGTAAGAATGTGAAGGTGTGATAAAAACATTCCACTCTTACCCCTCATTTATACTTAAAAACTCCCATAAAAGACATAACCCCTGTAGAAATCGGAGAAAATCCTGCCCCACAAGGTAACAAAGGCTGAAGAGGGTACTAATCAAAGCTTTGAATTGAGGGTACTGGACTGACCTACCGATAGGCAGGACAAGGTGCTTGCCGATCGGCAACCCCCTACTATTGGAAATTTTCCTTTTTCCTCTTTTTTCAAAATTCAAAAAACTCAAAATTAATTGATATTCTCAAAAGAATTTCAAAAATCCCCCTTTCCAGCTTTATATAAATTCTCATTTTAACTTTCCTTCAAATCCCAAAAATATTTCTTTTTACGATCTCAGCAGCAAAGTAAAAAGCGCATGTGCATTTATTCATTCATCATTAATAAAAGATAATAAAAAAACTTCATTGCATTGCATAGATATTTCTCTATGTTACATCATTTTGCAGAAAAATAAAGAAAAGCAAAAAAAACAAACGGGACTCAGCCCGAACCCACATTCTCTCTCTCACTTTCCCTTTCCCCTCTCTCCTAAGAACTTCCACCCCTGCGATGCGCTCTCTTTCCCCGACGGCGAGATGACTCAGCATCGTTACCTAAACCAGACTCCTCCCCGGATGAGGCAAACGACACCAAGCAAGAAGGAACAGGAAATGCATCCCGAATATGGGCAGTTGTCGAAGATATCCAGTCCCTAATATCCCTCAGCCAAGTGGTGGACACCCGGACATGCTGCAAGAAAAGGAAAAATCGCAAGCAAAAAAAGATCAAAAGAAACCAAAGGAGAAGAGAAGAAAGATATACCTCAGGGCGAAGAACCTCCTCTGTCAAGCCCAACTCCTCCGGGTCCATCGCATGAGGATGATGCAGCATAGGCACCATCCCTCCATCAGCCCGCTGGATATTGTATGAAGATGTATGCAGTCGCACAAAAGGGAACCTTCGAAATCATCGCCACCGCTGTGGGAGGACCCCACTGGCCTACTTGAACCCGTAGGAGGGAAGGGAAGTGCATCATATATGATGGGCGCCATCAGCCAACTCATCACAAAGTCCATATAATCATATGGCACAGCTGTATCGGTGTACAACAAGTAGGACTCGCTAATCATCGCCGCGATCCTCGCATCCTCCAACAGCAGCCGCTCCCGCCTCATAGACATAGGGGGCCTCACAGGTGGCACCACCACCTCCTCCTCAGCAATTTGCTAAACCACCCTCTCCTCGAGATACCAAGAGTGGCCAAACTCATGCGCCAGTAAATGCCTCATCTGCGCATTCACCCCAGTCGACCCCGTGTCCTGAACAGCCATTCCCCAAGGGTAAAAGGTCACCTGAAAAATCCCCAGATATAAGTCAATAGGGAATCAAAGCACATAAAGACCAAGACTGAAGAAGTAAAAAGTCTTACCCTATCACTAGTCAGGCCATACCGATCGACACTGACCTTCCACCTTCTCGAGGCAGTCCAAAAGTTCGTGCGACTGTCGAATGGCACCCTCTACACCATGCCGACCGACACTCCCCTTAAATTTTCGTACAAAAATTCCCAGAAAATTCCAGAAAACCCTGAAAAATCCTAAAAAAATTCCTAAAAGTTCCGAAAAGGATTTAGAACATTTTCACTAAGAAATTTCATTCTCCCTCAAGCGGAATCCCTATTTCCCGAGCGAAACTCTCAAAAGCCAAACGAATCTCTCCCTGGTAACGTCCCCAGAGGACCTCCAAAATATCCAAAACTTTAGGATCATATCCTATTTCCCAAAGGTCTCAAATTTCCCCAAGAAATACGTTCAACCCCTGAACCACCTAATCGCTTCCCCAACATCAAATTGGATGTTCCCCCGGTAAAGTCTTCGAAAGACACAAGGATTTCCCCAGTAATCGGGTCCCCAGCTCAAATTAAAATCGCGAGGTAATATCCCCGGCAGAGGTCCCCGCGGTCACCTTCATCTTCAACCCCGCAGAATTAGTCACCTCACCTTAAGCCCGCAGAATTGGCTTCGACCCGCAGAATTGGTCATTTCAAAATTAAGCCGGCAAAAATGGCTTCGTCCCTTAAAATTGGTCATATCAAACTTAAGCCTGTAGAATTGGCTTCGACTCGCATAATTGGTCATTTCAATCTTAAGCCCGCAGAATTGGTCATCTCACCTTAAGCCCGCAGAATTGGCTTCGACCGGTATAATTGGTCATCTCACCTTAAGCCCACATAATTGGTCATCTCACCTTAAGCCCGTAGAATTGGCTTCGACCCGTAGAATTAAACATCTCACCTTAAGCCCGCAGAATTGGTCACCTAAACTTAAGCCCGCAGAATTGGCTTCGACCCGCAGAATTCATCATCTCACTTTAAGCCTGCAGAATTGGTCATCTCACTTAAGCCCACATAATTGGCTTCGACCCGCGGAACTGGTCATCTGACCTTAAGCCCACAGAATTGGCTTCGACTTGCAGAATCGGTCATCATAACCTAAGCCCTCAGAATTGGCTTCGACCCGCAGAATTGCTCACCCCCATCATTGCTGTAGGTCCTCGAAATTTACCTAAATCTTTCCTTTAAGACCACCCCCAACATGCCCCTTTAAGCCTTCAAAATTGACTTTGACCTGCAGAATCGGTCACCCTTATCTCCAAGCCCTTAGAATTGGCTTCGACCCGCAAAATCGGTCACCCTCATCTCCAAGCCCTCAGAATTGGCTTCGACCTGCAGAATCGTTCATCCTCATCCTTAGGTCCTCAGAATCGACCTCAACCCTCCGGTCATCCTCTTTCAAAGGCATCACGTGGTGTCTATTCGACGGCTATCGTTTGTTCCAAACTCACCCATCGAGGGGCTCTATAGACACCCCATTATAATACCCCCTAACCTCTCCTTAGGTCCCTAGCACCTCCCTTCATCATTGCAAACTCAAGTCATACCCCGGGTACTGACCTAAAGGCCATCGGGCACTCCCCGGCTCCGTTTAACCAAAATTCAAAGTCTTCTACTCGAATGAGACTGGATGAATATTCGAGGGGACTGAATCCCCTTTCCAACGGTCCATCCCGTGCACAATTTTGACTTATGGTGCGGACGAACGACCCGTTTTCCCCCGAAACTCAATCAGGAGGTCACCAAATGCTCCCAGGCTTCGTTTGACCAAAGTTAGCTCTTCATATCGATCGAGACTACATGAATATTTGAAGGGAACTGAAACCCCTTTTCAATGGTCTACCCCATACACGATTCTGACTTACAGTGCGGATGAACGATCCTTTTTACTCCGAAAGGTCACTGAACTCTTCTAGGCCTCGGTTGACCAAAGTCAACTCCCCAAACTAGGTCAAGCTCTTTGGAATGTTGAATTACATATCCTAACATTTCTAATGGCCAACCCCCGTGCGTGATTTTGACTTACCATGCCGATGAACGATCTATGTGTGTCTAAAGTTTCCTCGTCCAAAGGACCGATGAACGCTTTCGAGCCACATTTGACCCAAAGTCAACTCCCAGACCCGGGAGGAGTTCAAAGGAATTTCTAAGGTCTCTAAAATACCTTTCTAATGGTTCACCCCATGCATGATTCGGATCAACGGTTTGCGCTCTACGACCGATTTTTCAAAGAAACCTAAAAGACACTACAAAACGACAGGTTCCAAACCCTGTCTATCGGCAGTGTGCCGAAACACACCTGTCGATTGGCAGGACTAGGGCTATGATGATCGTCAATGCCCCAGGCCTATAAAAAGGAGGGCCTAACCTCATTCCAAGAGGAGAAAAAAAATCAGAGATCCATTACTCTCAGCAAGTTCAGAAAACCCCTTTCAAGTCAGCGTGATTTCCATATCCAATTCCCTTTCCAACCTTCACCTTTCATCACTTTCTTCATCAAACTTGGTGAATTAAGTACCCTCCATCATCACCCAAGTGCAAGGGATTCTCTCCAACATCCAAGATCAAGCTCAAGATCTTCAAGAAGGTCCAACTTTCTCAACTCTCTCTTTAAATTCCCTTAAATTCGCATTAACTTGTTTATTACTTTGCGTAAAATAGATTGGCGACTCCATCTTTCTACATTTTTTACCTCATCAATGACATCGGCCGAAGCGCTCCCGAGAGGGACGCGCGGGACCAAGGATCCTCTCCCGCTGCGAGGATCGGGGATGGCTACACCTGGAAATGAGGGGTTCTTCAGGAGATATTTTATGGAATCTATTCAGAACACTAATTGTATGAGGAATGCAAGCATGCACTGTCGAACTTTCTAGGTGACCCAAACTAGGGAAACACATTCCTTTTCCATTGCGGTGTAATTCACTTCATAGTATGCTAACTTCCAATTAACATAGTAAATATCTCTTTCTTTGCATGAATCTTCAATGTATTACGTGAGAATAACCCCAACAACTTTATCAGTAATAGTCAATTATGGGAGAAGAGGTAAGCCGAGTTATAGTGGCATGAAAATCAGTGGTTGGGTAAGATATCGCTTGATTTTGTTGAAGGACTATTGACAGGGATCATTCTAGACCTTAGTTGAATCCTTTTAGAGGGTATTGAAGATATGTTCATAGATAGAAGTAAGTTGGCTGATAAATTTTCTAATGTACTAGAGTTTTATTTAGAAATATCGTACTTCCTTCTCAGTTTGGGGCAATGACATGCTGAGGATTTCTTTAATTTTAGTAAAATCTACTTCAATTCTCTTTTCGTTGACCATAAAGCCCAGGATTTTTCCTTTGGTGACACTGAATATGCACTTTTTAGGGTTAAGGCACATTTGGTACTATCTTAGTTGCTCGAAGAACTTCCTCAAGGGGGGATGTGGCCTTCTCGAGTTTTCGATTTAATGATTATGTTATCAACGTAGAATTAGACTTTTTTGTGGATGAGATCATATAAGATAGTGATGTATGGCCTTTAGTACGTAGCCCGGCATTCTTAAGTTAGAAAGTAATGATTGTATAACAAAATGTTCCCCATGGGGTAGTGACAACGGTTTTCTTTTAATGATATGGGTCCATATTAATACGATAGTATCCAACAAACTCGTCGACGAATTATTTTTGGGGATAATTAGGATTATTGTCGATGATAATGTCGTTATTTGGTAGAGGATAGTCATCCTTTGGAGATACCTTATTCAGATCTCGATAATCGATGCACATGTGTACTTTCCCTCCAGACTTCGGCACATGGACTATATTAGTGAGTTAGGTTGAATATTCTACCACGTAAATCAAACTCACATACAGTTGCTTATCTACTTCTTCTTTGACATTGAGGGACCATTCTAGTTGAAGCTTCCTCAACTTTTTCTTGACAAGCTTGCACTTAGGATACATAGCGATCTCTTGCTGCAAAATATTGGGATCAATCTTAGACATATCATTATAAGTCCATGAAAAGACATCCACAAAATCCTTTAGAAGTTCCTCGAATTGTGGCTCTTCTCACTCGTTGAGAGTTGATCCTATTTTGATCTCGAGTGGATTTCTACCATAACCAAGATTAATGACAATAGTTTTCACATCATTAGTTTGAACACGGTTATGTTATTTAGTTTTTTCTTTATTATGATCAGTTAAGATTTGTCCATTCATTAAATCATCTTCATCAATTATTTGATTAATAGAATCAATAAAATTAATATAGTGCATAAAAAGATACTCAAAATCAATGTTTATTTCATTGACACCATCATTTGGAAAAATAACAATGAGAACCTCCTCACAGGAGGTGTTATTTACATCAATATTAGAAATAAAAAAATTTAGGAGTAAGTCCAGTCTTGAGTTGTCATCCACTCTTAAGTTGTCGATTGACAGGGTTATTATTTATAAGGTCGAACTAAATGAGATGCTTCGCTAGTTGCGTTGAGGGTTGTCATAAGAGATGATCCTATCAATTGGATATTATATATTAGATTCAATATGAATCATAGAAACATCTATCCCTAGTTCAACAAGGCCAACACATTCTTCACTATTAGTTCTCTCGATGCTTTAATTATTAGAAGAGGTTGAGTTAAAAGATTTACTAGTCAATGGCTTTGCTTCGTCTTTAAACCTTTAGGTCAAAATGATCTTATCTTTAAAGAATATCTCAAACCCTAGATTCATTTTCTTCTTGGTTGGGTCATACCACGGCTCACAAAAATTTCGATATGAGAAATCTCTACTTGCCTTAATGATGCGACCATTGATGGAGTCTCAGGAGATGACCTCATTTCTCTTTAGTACCCTTTTCTTGTATGGTTGTTAGATATCCACGAGTATAGTTGGGAAAGGTTTATACCCCAAACGACGGGGTGGATAAGTTGTCTTCAGAGAAATTGGTTAAGTAATTCCTTAATGTCTACGGCCAATCCCCATTCCAGTCATGAAGATCAATTTCTTGAATATTTAGATTACATTGGCTTTCCCATGTGGGTTGTGTTTGAGACTTGGGGTGTTATGCTAAATCTCTAGGACTGGATTATTAGTGCTAATACTGTCTAAATTTTCTTCATCTCTAATTATCATGATGATATAGTTATCCACAAATAACTTTAGTTTTTTATGGGGAGATAAATATATACCTTGGATATTGTGTGGCCAAACGCTACCAAGAAACATGTTAAAAAAAGTAGGAATGTCAATCACTTGAAAATCGACTTGTGGTCATATTAATCCAGGCCCTAATGTGAGAAGGATTTACCTATTGGCTTCCCATCGAGAATTATCATAAGTATTCACATAATAATGTATACGAGTAAGCTCACTGATTTACAACCCCAAGCATTATAGCGTTCAAAGTGGAAAAATAGCGAGGGACGAGCCTTTATCAACTAACACCAAAGAAAAAGTATTTTGGAGGACATCAACTAAGATATTGAGGGCATAGTTTTGGTCAAGACCAAATTTTGGGATCTCTTCATCAATAAAAGTAACGAGCCTCTTAACGATTTGGGTGCTAACTATATGAATAGACTCATCGGGAGATACGATGGGAAGAACTTGGGCTTAAGTGAGAAATTTGATGAGGAAATTTATATAGAGTTGTTAAGACATAAATAACCCCCATCGTGTGATATTTTCCTAGATTTTCTTTAGATTTTTAGGATCTTATTGTCCACTACTTTAATATCTATCATGGTAACTTTTTCCCTTATCGTTAGGCATATTGTTTGTAGGAAGAATTAGTTCCTTATAGTTTTGGATTGAACAAGTCATATGATTTAAACATTATGTATATACTAGGAATTATGTTTCTTCATTTACCTTGAGGGAACCGAAAATCTCATTAATCTCAAATAAGAGTTCTTCAAGGCAAATTGTTCCGCAAAAAGAGATATGATTATCGATAATTTCATTGGGTTCATTGTCTGATTCATCTTAATTATTAGAGTCATCTCCCCAACTTATGGTAGATATCTGATTGTTCCTTGAGAAATTTATACATTCAACAACCTCGGGGGCTTCAAAGTAAATGACTTCCCATGCTAAGGAGAAGTGATTATCAGATGGGACTAGGTATCCTATGAGTTTCACGAAGATATGTAGATAGAAAGGTTGAAACATAATTCCAATATTGAGTATGCCTTCTATAAAAACCTAGATGATGATGTCTAAACTGATTTATTTCGAGGGAATAAACTATTCATGTGATTGATATGCCAACTTGCGAGCTTCCATACATATATTACTTATCTTTATATAATCTTCTTCCTCGAGAGTTAAGCTAGATGAAAATTTCATTATGAATTATTTATCATTGCTCTAGGTTGGATAGAAATCTCACATAATGTTTATCATATTTAGTGCGAACTATTATTTAAGTTTGTGTCATCAAGGCAAGGGCCTGGTCATGAGAGATTTTTATATGGAGTAAGTTAGTTTGACATTCTTATAAGGGAGAAAAGGAATTTTCTGAGCCAATGGGAAAAGTGTTGTTGTTTATGGGCTTGATTATGGCTGAGGGATCAAAATTTGAATCTTCATTAATCAATATGGAATTCTCGTTAGGTTGGTGTCAGGTAAAGGATTGTGGGTGGTATTTGGCTTTGGCACAACTAGAGGGGTGATGATTCCCTTATCGATAAGTCCTTGTAAAACATTTTTGAATTGACGACACTGATTAATAGTATGTCCAGAAGTTTAATGAAAATCACAGTAAGCATCATGCTTGAAATATCCGGGAAGTGAATCAGGTGATGGATAAGGGTCCAACAGCTTGATGATATTGCAGGATAAAAAGGCTTGATAAAATTTAGAGAGGGGAGTGTGAAGCCTAGTGTAATCTCTTCTGACGATGGTGGTATAGGTTTCTGGTGCCCATAAAGTGGCTGGATTGAAGGATATGTTGTTGATGGTAGCATTTGGCTTTTCAAACTTTAGGGTAGTGAACTAACTTGGCTACTTCTTTATCTCTGATTCTTCTTTCACACTTTATCTGACAATATTCTCTTTAATTTCCACCCTGACTTCTCGAAGAGCTCTAAAGTGGGAGAAGTAATGACTACACATGGTGGAAAAGAAGTTTTTTTTATAATGCTAACATCTTTTTGATATAACGAATAATTGGTTATAATTATAACTTTCTTTCTCCATCTCATTATGATGTTGTTTACAGATTCTCTTGGGCCTTGCTTTTACAATTCCAATCATAAAGAGTTACGTTTAATTATTCATTGCACTTATATTGGGCCATGCATTCTTGAGAGACATCCTCATAACTTTAGATGCAAGATTCATCTAGTAATAAGAAATAGTGAAGGACACTTTCTTTAAGAGTATGTTGAAACATCTATGTCATGATTTCCTTAGTTTCACTTAGAAAGCTCATGATTTTGTGATAGTTGCATAAATGTACAATGGGAGGCCTACTTCCTCTAAAATTTTTGATGTTCGATATTTAACTTCTAGGCAAATGAGCTTTAGAATAGGGGGACCTTTGGGTATATTCCACATAGTTCCAATAGATTTTTGATTGATCAAACTTTCCAGAAAGCATTTTAAAGTCTTCTTTCACCCTATTGAGCTTTTATTTCTTAGGGTCCACGGGAACAGGCATATGCAGGTTAACCATCGGTTGAGAAAGATTATGCATACATAGATGAGAGGATAACGGCCTGTTGACTGGTGGACACATAGAGGTATTTTAATAGGTTGAGCATTATTTCTCAAGGCATGGTGGTATTCTTCAGGATCCCACATAGGTGTAGTCACTTTTTGATCCATGATAGGAGGGAATGTGATATTCTGGTTTAGTAGGAATTTTGGCTTGGAAACCTCTAGAATTTGGTCTTTGGTCCTTTATAATTCAATGACATCTTATTGTAGACTGTCGATCTTAAACTTGAGCCGAGCTAGCATTGTTATCAAATCTGGTTGAAGCTTGGGCTCTTGATTCGGGTTTTCCATGAGGTAGTTGCGGTATGAATTTTTTTTTATCTCTTTTGAAGAACGTGACAGTGAGGATGAAGTAGAACTCCGATTTGGTCTAATGGAAGATCGTAACTAGTAAGGTGTCAGGCCAACTTGAGGGGATGGGATCAATCCTGAGAGGGAAGCGATTTTATTTTGAAAAATATATTTTCTTTAATTTTTTAAAAAATTTCTTTTCTTTTATCATGTTTTCGGTATTTTTGAAATATAGAGAAAAGTAAAAAAACGATAAAAAAATTACTCAATGTAGATTTTAATATTAGGTTCTACTTGTATTATGTTTAATGTACAATTGAAATATCGAATAGGACCCGGGTCTGGGGAAAAGGGTACATAATGCAAGACGTGGTTTAAATTTGTTTCCAGGCTCATGGATAGAGTCCTGTTTTTAAAAATAGGCGAATGAACAAAAAAATTAGGATGCAAGGCATCCCAAAATTTGGGCAAAGTTTCGCGTTGGAACCGACAAGCTAGATATGAGTGTCCTAGGGTAGATATTTATACGAGGGTTATGTATGGGAGGTTATTGTATGGGTTTCCTTATTTGATGTGACTTAAACGATATACCTCTTTCCTATTTGGGTAATCATTCATGAATACATGTCAAAAATACATTTGATATGTACTAGTGTATATGAATTGCTTCACCATACACCTCATGGTGATGGTAGGTGTGAGGAAAAATTTGATATACTTTATGTACATGAATGATTTCCTACTATATACCTCCCCTCGTGAGCTCAATCAAACGGTATGATGGGGAGAACCATTCAATATATGTCAAGGGTAATTGGCCAATGGAATTTGGGAACCTATTTCTTAGGTTAACCACTCCCCTAGGGACCAACAAACCGTCACAAAGAGACTCCCCATATAGGATAAATTTAGGGGGGAAAACTAATGCCCGTTTAATGTAATATGAAAATGCATGAGTCCTATTTATATATTTTATGTAAAATATTATCTATATTAAGAGATGTATGTACGACTACTAAGCATGTAGTAAAAATGGAAGAATATAAAAAGTGGAATATGATAAAAAGCTATTGTATAAGTGAGGTAAACATATGATCATATAAGTATGTAAATATGTATAAGTGAAGCACATATGATTATAAAAAGTGAAATATACATGTGATAACGAGCTAAAAAATGTGCAAGTAGAAAAGAGAGATATGAATATATAGAATTGGTAAACATATATATATATATATATATATATATATGTGTGTGTGTGTGTGTGTGTGTGTGTGTGTGTGTGCATCAGATGAAGAAAAAGATACATGGTTAGCATAATATGAATGGTGGGAGAATGACATATGGAAAATGTAAGCATATACAAGAGAAGATAAGAGAAATAAAATATACACACATGTAAAAGAAAAAAATTGAAATATAGCAGAAAGAAATAAAACCCATCTAAACCGACTTTAGTCCTCGGAATGTCCCTAGCAGAGTCACCACTATGACAATCCCGACCTCTCTCTATGACACGCGCATTCGCGATGGCGTTCTCGCGCATAGTGCCGAGAGATATAAGTGGTCATCGCCGGCGATGCAAGATGTGAGAATGTGTAGATATCAGAGTCACCGACCTATTTTACTTAAAACATAAAAAGAGGGAGCTACATAAAAATAAGTAGCTAAAAGACAACTAGCGCATGTGAAATCAAATAAAATATAGGCTCGAAGACTATTTTACAGAGTGGGAAGGTGTTAGGCACCCACTCCGATCTTTCAATTTCTCACGGGATTTAAAAAATGTTATCCTTCTCCTTAATGCATGAAAGTGTGTGAGTGGTAAATGTGTTTTGTATGTAAAGTGAAGAACTATTAATAAAAATATATGTATACATAAATGTGAAAGTATGTGTGTGTGTGGATAGAAAGGTAAACATATCCACATCTTGGGAAAGATGAGTATGCATCCTCCTAAGGAGATAAAATGTGTGCGACGTCCCTAAATCATAACTCTATTATAGAAGAAATGAGTAAACATATATTTAATGCAATATTTATTGAATATTTTTTTTAATTATGGGGTGGGAGATATTATCACACAGCCACCCTCAAAGGGACATTCTCTGCCAACTTGGGAGGAGGGACGGGAAACTGTGTGCACTTGTGCCCTTGATTATGCCAACCTTTGACTAGGTGAGGATGAGATTCAATAAGATGATGACCAGTTGTAGATTTCACACCCTACTGATCCTATTAGTAGACTCTATATTGATAAATTATATTTTTGAATAAAAAATTTTCGTTTGTAAATATATCTTAATATTGATTATCATCCGAGTGGTTCACGAATCTGTCATTGAGATTGGCACTAGGTCACTGTTTGGCCCATTTTAGGGAAAAACTTGACCTTATGCGCCTATAGAAGGTAAGGATTGCACTTTTTTTATTCATTGTTAAGTTCACATTGCATGTGAAACTAGTCTAATAAGCCGATAAATATTTTCATGGATGGTTTAGCGCCCTTACAACAATGTTGTCTATGCTATCGTGCTTATTATTGTAGTCGGGGTGTGAGATTTGACATTTTATTATCTATATGATATGCTATAAGATTGTGCAATAGTACTTCCCTAGTGGCTATATAAGGTAGTTCAGGATGGCACGGGGTATCCCACTTACGAAGGACACAAACTAGACACTTCACCACACTAATGCCATGGGAAGGACTAGGATCGATTGGTTAGATACATATGCATCATATGTTAACATGTGTTATGGTAGATGGGCAACGATGATATTGTTACTAGAGAATGTACATCCCTAGGCATTTGATGACTTTTATATGTTATGGTATATGCTTATCATTAGGCACTTTATCCTATCATACCTCTAATATGGGCACAACTTATGGGGGTCATTGTTGACACACTACTAAGTTAATATATTATAACATTCTCGAGTAAGATATTTTGGTTCTAGATATATAAATTGATTTGTTGGACATCTCGTTTTACGAATAGGCGGAGTGCATCACAGAAGTTCATACATGTGTTTAATAGGGTCGTTACGATTTAGACCACATAGGATGCCATCCCCCCATCATGACGGTGGCAGGACAAAACTATTGAGGAAGTACTGTTATGTGTTTATATAAATGATCTATATATGACATATTTTTTAGCACACATATTGTTTTATATGTTTATATATGCTGGTGTGATTCGATTTTTACAACAACATAGATGATTTGAATATTTTCAAAAAAAGTAAATTTTCCAAAATACATGAATTATAATAACAACATAGTAATGAAGAGGTGACAATGGCATAATAAGATAAGTCAATACAATCAATTTGATACGTCAAATGTTTCAGCTTGTGAGATAATTATACTCGTGTCTTCAACTCTATACCATTCAATTTATGGGGGATCATTGCGATTAATCTTTTTGTTTAGAACGCCAGGAATGGAATTTAGTTTGATAATCACAATTATCTTAACCGAAATAATAGATTCACATGAATGGGCAACACCTAGGCACTTGGCTATTGAACGTTAATCTTCACCAAACACCTCATCCTATAACTTTTGAAATAGGTTGTTATTTATGTAAGGACATAAATTTCCAATTGAGTCCCAGTAATGTTTTGGCTTAATTCCGTGAACAAAACTGTGTTTGTAATATGTCATAGGGAGATTTTATTTTGTCATGATTCCACTTGGCCTATGACGTATTGAAGAAAATTGAAGACGTTGCGGCAAAGCTTCAAAGAATTAAATCATGCCAAAGTTTAATTGGTGCAAGTTTAATCGTCTTCGAAGATAATTGCATTCCGAGATCACTCGGGTATGAATGCGTATAATTAATGGTGCTCGGAATTATTTTTATAAAAGATAAGGATGTATTTTTATAAAGAAAAATATTTTAAAATGTTTTTAAAAGTGTTTTAAAGGTTTACACTACGTTTTATTCTGATATACTCGAAATAGAGTTTGACTAATTTGGATCTCTTTAGCAAGAGACGTTTTGAAAGAAAATTCAAACCACGTCAGCTCGTTCAAACGACATAAGGATCTCGTTCGAACGAGATGTCTATGTCGCGCGAACGATGTGGCATTGTCGTTCGAATGACACTCTTTTCGAGGCGGTGCTTAATTGTTATTTAAAGTGTGTTTTTATCAAAGTTTCATAAGTGTGCAACTGGAAAAATAGTATACCATTCAGTACGTTATTTGCACATGTTTTCTAAGGTTTAAAAAGCATAAACACATCCTTAGAGTTTGCAAAGATCCGAGTTATCATTCTTATATGCTTACGTGATCTTGCTGCACCAAGAAGGTTTATTCTGTCATTGAACATCAGGGTTTTGCGGTGAAGGAAAGAGAATGACTTCTTGTTCGACATTGTAGACAAATCAAAGCCATTCGGTGGACACCGAGACATTCTTGGAGTCGAGTGTTGTGGACATGTATCATGGAAGATATAATTTCTGTGTGAGAAATATTGAAGAACGGTTGAAGATAAAAAGGATCTTCAAGACCCATGAGGATCGAGTCATTGAGTAAGGATAACCTCTCTTTGTAAAACCATTGTTCATAGTGATTGTCTGGCTTAGGCCGTCCGATGTTGTTTTCCCGTTTTAAGTTTTTTCCTCATACATTCGACTTTGTGAGTATTCTTTACTTTATTTTACTTGCTTTAATCTCTAGATGCATGTTTAGGATTAATGAAGATAAAATTAGTTTAAAGTAAGAATTGAGTTTTTCACAACTTGGTTTGGTGCATAATTAAAGTTGGATAATTTTTGAAGAAAATTGGTTTTGTTTAAAAAACATACATATTGGGCACTTTCAAATTGGTATTAGAGCTAGAAAACATAATTTATTTGTTTAGTGATCCCATGTGTTTGTTTATATCTCCTGTGTTTATTTTGTCTCGATGGATTCTCTAAGCTTTGACGATTTATATCGTTTGAATTTAAAGTTTGCAAAACGTATTGAAGTTTTGGAGAAAGAAAATTATGGTTTCAATAATAGGATTGAATATTTGCAAAATTTTAAAATTCAAAGAGATATTTGTCGTGAGAAGTTTAGTTCCTTGTTTAAAGATTTTACTTTATTAAAATTGGGTAGAAAGGAGAGTGATGATAGAGTCCTCATTTTAGAAAAAGAGTTAGAGGATTTAAAAAATTCTAGAATTTGTGCCATTGAGTAAAATAATTCGGTTAATGATTTTGTGGCACGAGAAAAGGCTCTTAGGGATAAGTTTGCTCACGTTGAGGGGGAGCGAGATAAACTTCTAAGGGTAATTGAAAATTTAAAGAAGGAGTCCCGAATGTTTCAGGAGTCTAATCGTTTGCTTGAGTCAAAAGTTTTGAAGTTAAAAAATGATTTAAATGACTCGAGTAGTGATGGAAGCGTCTTATCTTATTCTAGTGGTTTGAATATAAAAGCCAAAACCATAGTTTGTTTTAGAGCGTCAACCACATCCGAGGGTATTAGAAAAGGTCAACCTAAAGGTCCCGTTCCTCGTCGTGTTTTCACATGTTCGCATTGTGGTAGGAAAGGTCACATTAGGAGTTTTTGTTTTGATCTTAGAAAAGACCCTAGGAAGATTAAACGTAGTGTCCCATTGGTTCCCAAAACCCTTTTTGTTAGGTATACACCTGTTTGGGTTAGGAAATCCGTTTTGGAGATGCTAAATGCTTCGTTAGTTGATTCTCACATGCATGCACATGATTCATCTCTTGTAATTTCTTATGGATAGTAGCTTGCATGTTTTGTCATATGCTAGTTTGCTTCATGATATATTCATTGCTAGTATTATGACATGTGGATCATTTTGTATTATAGTTTTCATTTTTTTGAGTCTTATTTGAAAAATACAAAAAGATTTTATTTTTTAGAAATTTTTTGAAAAATCCAAAAAGATTTTATTTTTGAGTTTACATGTTTGATGTGGCACATTAGTGTGCTTGGACCCCCCCCCCCAATCATTTTATATCCATGTGGCTAGGACATTTGGTCATTATTATCGATGCTTAGAATGATCTTAACCATTATTTTTATGGGGTTGTTTCGAAGTTGATAGGCATTTTGATTCGACTTTGTATATATGCCAACATTGCACACATGCACGAGTTTATATGGATGTTTGACTTCTCTTGCATATTTGAATATGGTGAGACGTTCTTATCTCAATCTTGTCATCTATGCGTAAGTAGACTTAAGGAGAAGTGTGCATGTAAGAACCGTTTACCGCGAGGATTTGAATTGAAAAAAATGACGAGTGACTCACGAGAAATGGCTGCGAAAGTTTAAAATTGACTCGTTGTGAAAGCCACCATTTAAAAGAGCCCCAAAGAAAATGCAATATGCTAAGAAAAGGGCCAAATTAGTTTAGTTCATTCCAAAGAAAATATGATATTATTGAGGGAGTTTGGATGAATTAAAAATTTTAACGGGTTTGCACAACTAATCCTAATGTTGAAACATTGCAATTTGACGCTATTGTTTGTAGAATCGTCAAAATTTTGGATTTGTGTGCATGTAGTATGTTTAGTTCATTAAGCTCACACTTTAATTGTCATATGTTTATGCTAAAGTTTGATGATTTATCGCTATCGATTAGAGCTTCTTGATCGTTTCGATGTGTTGGAATTGTGACTCATATGTTGCAGTTTCACGCCCATTCATTCCATATCCATGTTTGAGCACATCGGTACTATGTTTGCATGTAACTCGCATTTTTAGTTTTTATAAGTTTTTGCGTTTTGTGTTAAAAGCATACTGTTTTAACACTATTTTACTGTTGTCAGGCCCTTCCTGAAATTTTTTGTGGAAATTTTTTCACTGGGCAATATTATATAATATTTTTGGGAATCTAGGTAAATTTGGCAGGTCACGAGAAGTCGTTCAAACGATATATCCATGTCGCACGAACGACAACTGTACTTCGTTTGAGCGACGTCCTCAACTCGTTTGAGCGACATCCCTGACTCGTTCGAACGACAGGCTGAATTATGACTTCTGATTAGTTTGCAGTCCTCTGGTTTAAATTGATATATTTTTGGTACTGCTGGAAGTGTTTCTGGACTGATTGGTTTATATGCAGAATTTATTGGTTATAAATTGAATTTTTGCATATAGTCCGTTAATCACACCTGATTAGATTGCTATATTCTTTGTGTGATTTACTTGGTTTACTAGCTACTGATTTGTCATTACATGTTCATATTTAGCTGGTTATTTCATGATTATCTAGCGATTTCACATTGATTCAAATTGGTTTATATTCTCATGCTAGATATTTGATTCGTTTATCTTTTCACCGGATTATCTATTCGAGACAAAAAGGGGGAGAGATGTTTGTGATGTAGGGGGAGATTTGAGAATGTTTTGGTTTACATATATTTACAAATTTGGTATCTCATATTGGTAGTACACATTGGTATCAGTTTGTTGCTCAAATTGTTTAACAAATGATTTTTTTCCAGAGATTATTCATATTGGTATCTATTGTTGTTTGGTATCATTTGAATATATGTATATTGGTTTCATTTGTTACTCCATACTTCACTGGGTATTTGTTTGTCTATTTCATGTGTGTAGGTATGCTTCAGCGATTCGAGATTTCAAGTCTACATCACATTCAGACAGTTCATGCTTGCCGGTGCTACATATTCTAGTCCGTGTCCTGTATTTTTTATTTTGGATTTATGGGATGGGATTTAGGCATCATACGGCTTGACGACCCGGCTTAGGCATTTCACTGGTTTAGTTTTGTCCCGGAATAGTCAAAGGGGGAGATTTGTAAGGACATACATTTCCAAATGAGTCCCTGTATTGTTTTGACTTAATTCCGAGAACAAAACTGTGTTTGTAATATGTCATAGGAAGATTTTACTTTGTCACGATCACACTTGGTCTATGACGTATTGAAGAAAATTGAAGACGTTGCGGCAAATCTTCAAAGAATTAAATCATGTCGAAGTTTAATTGGTGCAAGTTTAATCATCTTCAAGGATAATTGCATTCCGAGATCACTCAGGTATGAATGCGTATAATTAATGGTGCTCGGAATTGTTTTTATAAAAGATAAGGATGTATTTTTATAAAGAAAAATATTTTAAAATGTTTTTAATAGTGTTTTAAAGGTTTACACTACGTTTTATTCTGATATACTCGAAATAGAGTTTGACTAATTTGGATCTCTTTTGCAAGAGACGTTTTGAACAAACAGTCAAAGAAAAGTCAAACCACGCCAGCTCATTCAAACAACATAAGGATCTCGTTCGAACGAGATGCCTATGTAGCGCGAACAACGTGGCATTGTCGTTCGAACGACACTCTTTTTGAGGCTACGCTTAATTGTTATTTAAAGCGTGTTTTTATCAGAGTTTCATAAGTGTGCAACTGGAAAAATAGTTACCATCCAGTACGTTGTTTGCACATGTTTTCTAAGGTTTAAAAAGCATAAACACATCCTTAGAGTTTGCAAAGATCCGAGTTATCATTCTTATATGCTTACGCGATCTTGCTGTACCAAGAAGGTTTGTTCTATCATTGAACATCAGGGTTTTACGGTGAAGAAAAGAGAAGGACTTCTTGTTCGACATCGTAGATGAATCAAAGCCATCCGGTGGACACCGAGACATTCGTGGAGTTGAGTGTTGTGGACAGGTATCGTGGAAGACGGAATTTCTGCGTGGGCACTATTGAAGAACGGTGAAGATCAGAAGGAGCATCATGACCCGTGGGGAACGATTCATCGAGTAAGGCTAATCTCTCTTTGTAAAATCATTGTTCATAGTGATTATCTGGCTTCGGCCGTCCGAGGTTGTTTTCCCATTTTGAGTTTTTTCCTCGTACATCCGGCTTTGTGAGTATTCTTTACTTTATTTTACTTGCTTTAATCACTAGATGCATGTTTAGAATTAATCAAGATAAAATTGGTTTAAAGTAAGAATTGAGTTTTTCACAACTTGATTTGGTGTATAATTAAAAGTTGGATAATTTTCAGAGAAAATTATTTTTGTTTAAAAAACACACATATTTGTGTAACATCATATCATTAATAACTTAAAAGCTCATCATTTGTGTAACATCATCAAACACCCTACTCTAAATTTCTCTTCTCTAGGAAGCTTAAACAAATAAATCATCCATGATTCTCAATTTAAAATAGATATTTTTGCTTATGGTACATGGCTACTGATTTCTACTCTCATAAATAAACATCCCTTAAATATTATTGTTTTAAAGTGACTTCCCACTAGTGGTTCTACATATACACAGTCCACAGTGGTTACATTCTATTATCACTTCAAAAAACTTGTCATTAACTGTTACCTCAATATTTTTGACACAATAATGCCCTAAATCTTAGGCGTGGAAATATAAATGTCTTATCATTTCATATTAATTTATTTAATATTGACAAGTACATCCGAGACTACACTAAACGTTTTTTTCTTAACTAATCAACTTGTGTGTTCCCATCTAACTAGGCCATGATGGTGACTACACAATAGTTTAAGGCTAATATAGGGATCTCAACAATAAATGGCACCGAATTCGCTAATTAAAAATCACTACTTTCAGGGAGAAATGTGTAAATTTAAATGTGGCAATCTCTGATAACGAAGTCACATAATGTCGTTGTCCCCAACTGCGATATTACGTAATGCCGTTGTTTGGAATTGCGACATTAAGTCCAATTATTGGTGTCCAACTATATTACATTAATCATCGTTGTCATTGACCGCATCCTTACAAGCTCCATATTTTTGAAAATAAGTTTGTATGTTGCATAGTTAAATGAAAAAACTCAAACATAAAACCTTGTATGACCTATAATTTAATAAAATGATTCTATATATCTTTAACCTACGTGGTAGTACGCTCTACGTTACACCTCTAACAAAACTCACCCACCAAAACGTGACACGTACACAATCCTCCAACTTGCACCAAATGCCCACTCTCTAATGAAAATGTGACTAAAAAATAAAATCTTATTAACAAAACAATAGCGCCAGGGCAATCATTTCACTCTTATTCACCTGCCAGTAACAACACCAATAAGTGTAGCCCCCACATTCATCACTCCTCAACTTTTAAATTCATTCACATACACTACCTCACCACCCTGTACCTCTAGCACCCACTGTACCTTAAAAATGAACTTGTATATATAGAGATTTATATCCAACCACTCACAACACGAACACAACTCTCCTACGTACGGACTCATTTTTATCTCTCTCTACAATTTATTTCCATGGGTTTTCCATTGGGTTACTCTGAAGTTTTTCTACCAAAATTATTCATACACACACTCTCTCTTTTGGGTTTCTTGAGAATCTTTATTTTCTCCTTGTTTCGTTTAATGGGTCTCTCTGATTTTCTTGAGCCAGAAACATCTTTTGTTTTTCAAGAAAACCCCACCCGTTTACCCGAATACCCGCCAATATCAGCTGTTTTGATCCGGGAATTATTGCCGGTCGTGAAGTTCGACGGAGACGGCGCCGGAGACACGCCGGAGAGTTGTGCTGTTTGCTTGTATGAGTTGGAAGGTGGGGAGGAGATCAGGTGGTTGGCTAACTGTAAACACATTTTCCATCGAAGCTGTTTGGACCGTTGGATGGACCATGATCAGAAAACGTGTCCACTTTGTAGGACTCCCTTTGTGCCACGTGGATTGCAAGATGAATTTAATCAACGACTGTGGGCAGCTTCTGGTATTGATGATTTTTATGCCGACGACACCATAATTTCTGGTGAATGATTTTTTTTTTGTTGTTTGTTTTTTTAGAGATATATACGGTGTATATATACCCCCAAAACGAAAAAAAAAAATGAGGAAATAGTTGGGGTTGGACTTGAATCCACAAAAATGAGGTGTTATCTGGTGATTGGAAATGCAATTAAGTTACATATACATGCAAATATTTTACATAACTTTTGGAGCTTCTTTACTAAGCACCTCCTTTTAATCAATTATATATACTAATAAATTAAAATAATCTTTGATTTCTGCATGATAATTCATATTTCTATTCAATTGGGTTTCTTTAGAGATCTATAGATCACATAATCCTTAATATGAAATATAAACACTTGAAATCGTCTTATGAATGCAATTTTCAGTAGCACCATGAGCAAAAATAGTTCATAATAATTAGAGTAACTTATTCATTTGTCTTCATAATAACTAGAGTCAACTATCACAATGGTTTTAAAATGGGTCTGGAAGGAAACTAACCAAACCTATTTCACATGATCCTTCCATCACTTTGGGTTTCTTAACTAGGATAAAAATGAGTCATTTCCCCTTTTCCATTACTGCTACTACTGGTCACTTCTCTTGTCAACCTCCCTTTTGTTGTCCGACAAAAGAACCCAACCCTTCCCTTCCCTTCCCTTTAGGCCTTACCTTCCATCCCCTTTGCTTACCCCATACCTTATGTTTTCAATTCTTTCTCGCGAAACTCTCTCCCCTCCCAATTTCTATTTTTCCAGCAAAATTGGGTGGTATATCCATATTTTCCGCTAAAACGGACAAAATCCTCCACTCTCTTCGTATCTATCACACCAACTCAACCTACCTTGCCCTTCACTTCGACAATCTACGTACAAAGGGGCGTTTTTTTCTTTTTTGAAACATTAATACACATGTTTTATATATATAAGAAGACTTACGTACATCATGATGTATACATTTTTTTTTGGTAGCATATCATGAGGTGTCCGGGCTAACTTACGCGAATCTCAACTAATTCTCATTTGCAGTTCGTGATTTTCGCTAGTCAAGCATTATTTTAACAGTACTGGAGGTCGAACTGGGATCAAATTCAATCCACCCCAAGACTGTCCCAGTGACTCGGCAAGAGGCTTGGTTTGTCATGATATATACATCACACTTAGTTCTAGGCGCTAAGAAATTTTTTCCACAATTTTTTTATTTTTCTCTTGATATTAACTTTCCAATCAATCCATATTCAAAAAATTAGGTCAAAATACATTTTGTAGCTGCATTTAAAAAATCTAAAAAAAACTGTTGACGCATACCTAAATAAGGTATTTTGAGCAGTCTTTTGTGGATTTTTTAAAAATAGCTACAAAATATATTTTGACCTAATTTTTTGAAAGGTTAATTTCAAGAGAAAAATAAAAAAATTTGAAAAAAAATATTTTTTAAGGTCTACAATTAGGGGTGATGTATGAATGATGTATATAACATGATGTATGTGATGATTCTCATATATAGATAAATAGATAGATAGATAGATAGAGTGAGAGAGAGAGAGTTAAATTACATTTCCCCTTCCCAATGAGTTATCGGCATGACACATCACTCATTTTTGTCCAAGTTAATAGCTAAAAGTGACAAAAGAGTTGTTAAATCGATTAGTTAGTTTAAGAGCTTACTTGACACTTTAGATGATTCGTGGGACAATCGTGATGGTTTAGGGGCTAAATGAGTAAATTGTTCTAATAAGTATAAATTTTAATAAAGGCACGAGCATCGATAATGTCAAATGTTAGCCTAAAAATAACTTAAGTAGTGAATCGGGTATTTGAAAAATAAATGGCAAATTGAAAGTTGATGACTAAATGCAAATTTCAACAAACCAAACATATAAATAGTGTGCAATTATATAAGAGTTGGATAAATTGGCAAAAATTTATTTTTTATATGGTTTTGTGTCAATCACGTAGCTCCGTGTTTCGAGATGACACTCAAGAAATTTAAGTCAATCACTATCCTTTTGCAAATAGGGAGGGAAATGATAAAATCTTTACAACCAACACTCTACCTTGGACAAGCAACTTACAAGTCAACAATCTAGACTTTAACAAGCAAGAGAATATTCCTCACAAGCAAGACACGAACCAAAACACTCTACCTTGGACTAATAACTCGCAAGTCAACAGTTTAGACGTTAACAAGCAAGATAATATTCCTCACAAGCAAGTATACAAATAAAGTTTTGATAGACTTGGAGGTATATCAATACATTCTTTAACATGAATACTTTAAGGGGGATACTAATTCAAAATATAAATAGTTAATCGTAACCCATAATGCACATCAATAGGACGAATAAACACCAAATTTACGTAGTTTAACGAGGTCAACATTGTATGCATCCACGGGGGAAAGAGGGGAGACATATTTTTAGTACATGCGACTTGGGTATTAGAACTGCTAGCTGAGTGTCAAGCTACGAGGTTACAAAAATATCAATTGCCTTATGGCGTATTTTTTTTAAAACAAAAATGTTTTAGTGAAACAATGTCGCCTTTGAAGGATTCTTTTACAAATCGAACCAATATCTCGTCCAAAATAATCAAATAGTATTTTAATTTGTATATATTCAGACATATTTTTTAAGGTATGTACAATTTTAGTATTTCTAATCGCTTTGTTACAGTTAAAAATATTAAAATATATTAAATAAGGCCTAAACGTTTTTTCACGTCTTTTTACGCTTAAGGTCTGCCTAGGCTTCTAAGGCTTAAGGTTTGGCCTCTACGTCTCAATCACCCCTCGCGTTTTTTAGAACATTGTTTAAGAGTAATGGTGCATTCCTCTCCCACTTTGTGTTAATCGATTGCGTCAATGCTTATCTTAATTGATGAAAAAGTCCTTGATTGATTGGCCTCTCCATGCCAATTATCTCATCCTTAATTTTCTCCTTGATATATTGATTGATCTTGACCTAGTCAAAATCAGTCTTAATAACATTGCTTACAACGTATGTGTAGGTTGGTGGTCGACTTCATACATACATGGAAATAGTTTGTCTATCACATGTCACTTCTGTAATACACCCTATTTTCTAAGCCCAGTTGATCATGTTGAATGTCGAACATAGGGAACACTATGCAATTTATATCATTCTCAACAACGATAAATAAAAACAACTAGTAAATGAAAACTATTCACGAAAGAATAAATACACAATAGAATAACTGAGCTGAACGTAATAAAATAAATCTCCAATAAAAATTGAATTCACTAAAATGAGTTTTCCAAAATAAAAAAAAAAGTCTCTAATTGAAATATAAATGTAACTCCTCAATACAATACTGAAATAAAATCAATTCCTAAACTAAGGATGATGAATTGGATCTTCGATAATCTGCAACTCAGACTGCTTGATCCAACTCTAACTGCTTAGTCTTGGTGCTCATATATAATAATAATACCTCTGGGGAAAATATTTTATAGATTTGGGTCATCGCCTTGAATTTGCAAGAAATATTATGTTGCTTAACAGTATTAAAATTCCATCAATTTACGCCCTAATGTCATCGCTCGTCGGTACTCATACAAAATATACCTCACTTCTCATCTATCCCGATATAGTTCTAACTAATCGTACCCAATCCAAGTTCAATGCCACAAGGCTAAGGCTAAAATAATCCTAATAAGTACAATACGAAATACTAACAATTTAATGCCTCACTATCTCCCAACTCCCAACCTCACTAAGCTCGATGCATTCTTTAGCCCAAGACTCACATAAAATAATATCCAAATAAGTCAATCATCCATAATAGGTAAGTCGTAAGGACCTCACACCCAATATCCTCTAACTCCCGATCGAACTAGACTCCATGCGTAAGACGTGTCACAAGCGAAATACAAACAAGGATCCCCCGGATACACTTTTGTCTACCTGGCTCGTTCATCTAAGACAATGGTACGAGACTCCATAAGAAAAATACCCCAAGAATTCAATATATGTATACTCCCACAAATATTCATATAACACATAGGCCAGGCAATTCAACCATCCTGAACCGACCTTAACAAAGAGTATTAACCCAACTCATACCGTCAACCTTTTCAATGGATAGATCTAAAATAACACCTTTTAACGCCAGAGCGATATCTCAACTCAAGCCCCACATAACGTCCATAACAAAAGTGTCACTACTCTAATCATAAAGTTTATACCTACTCACATATTGTTAATCATTTTATACTCATTATGATTAACCCACCCTCAGTATATCTTAATATCTTTCGCTGGTTAGTTACAGCTCCATTAATTATAGTCTTATATTTACCAATGTATTTTCAAATTAGCCTCATAACATTTATTAAATCCCAAGTATACCCATATGCGCATACAGTAAGTATATGGAATAACCATAACTACCGAAATACCCAATATTCCATATACTTTAAACTACTCATAATTTCGACATATAGGTATTTAACATTCCTACATTTTCCTCACAGTCGAATTAAATAACTACACACACACACACACACACACACACACACACACACACATATATATATATATATATATATATATATATATATATATATATATATATATATATATATATATATATATAGAGAGAGAGAGAGAGAGAGAGAGAGAGAGAGAGAGAGAGAGACTCATATATATCAAGTATATTTACTTACTGACGCAAACCAATTTTTTAAAATAATAAAAAATATATTTTCGAGTTGAGTTTTGTATGTAGTATTTAAACATTTCAACGGACCCATATAAAAATCAACTCAAAATAACTTTTTTTTCTATTTTAAAAAAATCAATCAAACTTTCGCAGCTTTTAAAGTGCTTTAAAAGCTGTGAAAGTTTGACCAATTTTTTTAAAATAGCAAAAATGATTATTTTTAGTTTATTTTTTTACATGGGCCCTTGAAACGTTTAAACATCATATAAAAAAATTCAATTGAAAATTAATTTTTTACGATTTAAAAAAAATTGGTATATATATTTAGTATGTATTGAAACTTGTCTGTGTGCATATATATATATATATATATATATATATATATATATATATATATAACTGATACTAATCCCGAGTCTATGGACATCCATACATGTACATATATATCCACCTATATATAAATTTATCTACAAGCCGAAGTATACGATACACCACCTTAATGCCACTAACCGCACTCGAGCAACCCCACCCAAATCCTGTGGTCATTCTGAATAGCTAAATCCCTCCATATATAGTGCATACATATACTTAGTCTGAATTGTACATAGGATATAATATACACAAATATATCCAAAGCCTGCTTAAATCCTCGAACCGTATAATAATCATTATTATAGGTTATTACACTCAAGCCTACATAACTCCACCTCTTGTATATTTTAGTTTACCCTATTAAAAAAATAGTTATATACACATATATGTATTAAAAGTAATTTTTTACATATATACACACAACTAATCATTCCAAACCAAAAGAACCTGCAAAACATATCCAAAGACCCAACTTGTCAAACTCTACATGATCGGAGAGATCCGATCCTGGGCCGGATTGATCTGTCGGGATCAGAAAGTTGTGCTTTGCCCAGCTGTACAATCATGACAACTCTAAAAATAACAACACTCCAACTTATGATTTTTACAACAACTAAAACCCAAATTTTCATACATTTAATTCATAATCTAACATATATAACAATTTTCCAATGATTCTCAATCGTATATCAATATCTTGACATACAAACAACAGTTCATCTTCTTCATGCAAATAAGTTCAATTAACATGCGATTATCATTAATCCTTTCTATAAACATGTGATTACACATAAATCAATTATTTAAATAATACATGAATCAAAATTTTAACATAAAGATTCACAACACATCAATTAAGGGTATTCTTACCGATAAATCAAACGATTCTAAGTTAAACATGCATGTTAACCTAAACACGGGTTTAACAAATTTATTAATGAATACAACATTAAACGGGTTTAGAAAATCAGATTATATGATTTTAATTCAGATTTTATATCCTAAGAACATGTTTTTAATCCATTAGTTCATAAACAATAATGAAAATCATAAATGGATTACATATTAACACGGTGAGTGATCGAGGGTGAAAAGTAGCGCGTGTCAAATGCCGATCGTTGTTTTCTGTTCACCGCCTCAATACAAAAAACCTAAACTATGAGTACACTCTTATGAGGGAGTATATCGGCTAGTCCGGGTATTGAATCCACAAAGACAAGTTGCTAGAATTGAATTGGTTTAATATTCCTTAAATAAAAGTGTAAAATATAATTATAACAAAAAGGAAAAGATAGAAAAGCGAAAAAGATTAAACGAGGTGAGTGTATTTAAACTACGTTAATAAAGCGAATAAAAACTATAGGTCGCATCGAACATCCCTCATCCGAGTTAATTAGTATAAAATGGTTACATGGGTCGACAAGTTATTAAGATTGCGTCTCGTTTCAACTGTTAATTAAATCAAGAGTTATCACACCCCTAAATTCGCATAATAGTCTAATAAGAATTTGGCGTCAACAAATACTCCGAAAATTATGCATGCAAGGTCGTAAGCATGGAGCATACATGATATACCCCATCAAATCTCCTAGGCGCAATAACTAGGAAAACACACTCGAAATAAATCTGTAAAACTCCATCACCAAAGAAAAGCAACATGGCAACCCAAAGTGAGTTCAATCCAACACAAACTAGACTAATTTAGCTAGAAAGCATAGTAAATAACATGTATTGAAAGAAAGCAAGTAAACCTAATTATGAAAGTAATAAATAATAAGAAATAAATATTAACTAGGCATGGAAATGAATGAAAGCAAGTAAAGAAAGTATTAATCAAATGAAAGAGACAAAGAAAATAAAGAAATACATAAAAATGGGTAAAATACCCCAAGAAAATGGAGAAGGGCCAAATCTCCTTACAAACCCTAAACCTAATGTAAAATGTAAGATATTGAAAATAGAAACCAAAATTGGTTTATATAGTAGTTACAAAAGAAATAAAGGAAAAAGAAAAGAAAAGGAAAGTGGCAAATATCTAGTGATCGCGGTCGACTGGTCGCAGAGGCACGATCGACCGCGCTTTTAAGTTAAGCCACACAGTATCCTTCGCAAGAAAATTTCCCAAACCGTGGTCGATCGGCATCAGAGGCGCGGTCGACCGATACTCTGTTTTCTGTAATTCTTTGGTCCAACATGAGGGGAAAAGGTATTCAAATAGGATTGGCCATAACTTCACCATCCGAACTCGAAACGACATATCGTTTGCGGCCACGCGATGCTAACTCAACGAACTACGGACCCGTGGAAATTCCATGAGCTGGAGATGAAGTGTGAATTGTCTAAAATGCCCTTGAAATAGCGTTCGATAACGAAACTTCTCTGAAATGGAACGGATCCTCACTTTTAGCGTTCCAATACCTACAAAAGCACAACTAACCCCTACAAAGCATATATATATCCAAATACGACGTTTTCTAGTTAATGAGCATAAACATAGGCATTAAGGACCGTAAAAGTGCTAGAATGCATAAAGATATAGGGAGAAAATATGAAATATTTGATACGAATCATCCCCCCTAACTTAGACATTGCTAGTCCCTAGTGATGAAACAAACAAAACCAGTCCACAGAAGGCAGTAAAAGACGTATATATGTATCAAAATATAAATGCCACTTTCGTAGAGAACACGATTGCATTTAGCATATGCAATAAGCCGTTAAACCCCTATGTTACCTTAGTGGACGAGTGTCATCTCGTGACGGTTTTCAGGGATGAAACCCACAAACATCATATGATTTCCTCAAAATATGCCCAATCAGAACATGCGACAAGCCCAACAATAGCGAAAAAGATTTCATACGCATTATTAGCAAAGTGAATGAATTCACACAAAAGTCTGTATTATTAACATTATAGAATGCACCTCATAGAATTGAAACCTTAAAATGTGTGAGGGGAGCGAGCACATGTAAAGTGTGATTTGGAAAAAACTTAAATAAATCGAATATAAATTAAAGCAAGCATATATTCAATCCTCACGGGCATTACACTCATCAAGTGAATTCACTCGAAACAGGGAGTTAACATACGGAACATGCGGGCATAAAGAGTAAATGTAAGTGGAAACTAGGTCGCACACATGTCACAAATGAAGAACGCTATATAGGAAATTAAAAACTGTAATCCCAATGAAAGATATCGCACATTAAAAGAGGCGAAATGCATTTTCATAGATTATCAAACATATTATGACTTTTAAATTAAATTCACCCTAAGATCACATAGGACTTGATAGGGTTATAATGTAGGCTAGGTTAGGGTACGAAATGAAAGGATTATATACGGATTCAAGGTATTCAGAATGAAACTCAGGATAATAAAAAATTGTGGGCAATTTCAAAATTAGAAAACAAGTTCCATAAAAGGCATTGAATATAACAATGGAGAGAGTAATCAAAGCTTATTAAACTATACACACAACATATACAAATTTCTCTTTCTTTTCTTTTCTTCTTTTTCTCACTTTTTCTCTTTTGTTTTCTTTTGCTTTTCACTTCTCTTTTCTTTTTCACTACACTTTCTTTTCTTTACTTTTCACACTCTCATATGCCTTAATTGCAACCACAAAACAAAAACATCATTCAATCCCAAGAAACATTCCAAAAAAAGGGATGGAAAATAATATGTATGGTTTATAACTCCAATGTAGGGTTGGTTATGGAATTTGGGCCATGAAATGAAAGGCTAATATTTAGGCTCAAAGGGGTTGACGAGGGAAAACATATAAAGTGAGGTCAAGGTCAATATGGGTAATATATAACAAGGATGACCTATGATCATTTCCTAAAGTTTACGCAATTCTCGAGTCAAAACAATATATGAAAATCATGACCAAGTAATACATTTCAAGAATGAACTCAATTAATGAACGATCAATGAAAGAATAGTGATATTACCAATGAATTCAACGTTTTCAGTGAGGAAAGAATAGTGTATACACTCACAAACGACGAAAGGTACAAAGCTTACTCTGTGTAAGTGTATACAATGCAACACAAAATTATCGAGTTATAAAAATCTTAAAACAAATCAATAGAACAAGAAAAATGCATATGCTCATGAGATTAAAGTTTAAGTCTTGAAGTTATTCATAATATCAATAATTAGGACTAAAGTCTAATAACTTTCAAAATCGAGAACATGCATCATTGAGTTGTCTATTGGATCGGGCAATTATTGAAATTTATCATCGGAAACAAAGGCAAAATGCCCAATAAAGGAGAAAAAAGAAAGAAAATCTTTTTGAAATTATTTAATTTTTCTAAGAAAAGCATACTAAGTAACTAACATGTGAGCAAAAGCATGGACTAAATAAAGAAATGGATAGAATATCCTACACCCCATAACTTAAAGCCTGACATTGTCCTCAATGTGAATTAAGAACCAAGTTAAAGACAGGAAAAAAGCGATATTACCCAAAATTGGAGCGATCCCCATAAGAACAAGTCCAAAGAATTTACAAAACAAGTTAGTACTGAGCATAGCAAAAATAAATAACAAAAAGTTAACTATTTACAAGAGAATAAAAAAAAAAAAAAGAAAAACTAAAGAAAGAAAAGATAGAAAGCTAAATATATATAACCTACTATTTAGGCTTCACACTAACTATACACTAGAAGTCTAAATAGTTGAGGGTCCACCACGAAAATGATTTTACTTTGGAGGGTGATCGGTGGACCTTCACTCACAAGCATGCCCTCCGAAAAATAAGAATTTTGTTTGAACAACGAAAGGCATGTGTAAGGCGTAAGAAATGAACCATCGCTAATTAAAAGTTTTTGGGGGACGATGGGGGATTTGGATAAAACGGGTGACAAAAACACATGGGGGGCCAAGAAAAATTGAATCATCTCCTAAATATTTTGAAGTTAGAATGGGAGGGAGCACACATGGAGGCAAATATGAGATCATGGAAGGCGACTCGAGCAAGTACTCCTCATCGGTGAAAAGGTTTAACACATTAAAGTTTGAAACAAATTCATCGGGTACTTGTGACGGTGTGATAACGGAGAATGAAAATGGGGAGGAAAGAAATTCAAACTCAAGAGATGAGTCATCATCGTTTGAAGATTGAGTTTCAAAGGAAATAAGATCATTTTCAATAAAATTTTCTTCTTTGGGGGACAAAGAAGAAATCATTTCATTGCAAATGGATATTATGTCCATTTCATCCTCACTTTCATGCTCTATTATGCAATGGGCAAAGTCAGCAATGGTTTGTTCCAAAGTAGGCATAAAAACCTCATTTGGTTAAAAAATTCCTCGACTTCAAAAGTCTCGGAAGAAAAACCGTCGTTGGATTCAAATAATAAATCCAACTCATGTTCCCAACAACGATTTTCTTCCCGATAATAATTTTCAATTTTCTCATTTTCAAGCATGCGCAAACCCTCGCTAAAAGTCATAGGTCGAGGTGCGGATTCTTGAAAATGAGAACTTTGAAAATTACCATCGGGATTATACTCAAACTCATTATTATAAGAATTTTTAAAAACTATTGAAATTTGTTTCAAAATTCCTATTATAAGGAATTAGAGGCTCAAAATCATTATCATCATCCTCAAAATACACGCACTCCAAAGCTTGACTTTTGTAATGCTTGCCTAAAGTCAATTTTGAATTTGTAATTTTTTGGGACTCTAAGTATTGACCAAAAGTCATAGGTTTACGGGGATTTTGAGAATTATCATGGTGATTACTGAAAGGATTGGAATAAGACATGCTTACCCCAAAGATGGCTCGAAGTGGCGAATTCCACAAAGTGATGTGCACGAGAAAAATTCAAGCGTTTCTTGGCGCTAAAATGTATAAGTCCAACAAAAATGTTAGCGAAAAAATACAAAAAGAAAAAAAATACTACGAAATACTAAATCAAATAAATTCTAAAACATCAAGTCTTCGGCAACAACGCCATTTTGATCGAGAGTGAAAAGTAGCGCGTGTCAAACTCCGATCGTTGTTTTCCGTTCATCGCCTCAATAAAAAAAACCTAAACTATGCCTACACTCTTTTAAGGGAGTATATCGGCCAGTCCGAGTATCGAATCCACAAAGACAAGCTGCTAGAATTTAATTGGTTTAATATTCCTAAAATAAAAGTGTAAAAGATAATTATAACAAAAAGGAAAAGATAAAAAAGCGAAAAGATTAAACTAGGCGAGTGTATTAAAACTATGTTAATAAAGTGAATAAAAACTATATGCTGCGTCGAATATCCCTCACCTGAGTTCTTTAGTATAAAATGGTTACATGGGTCGACGAGTTATTAAGATTGCATCTGGTTTCGACAGTTAATTAAATGAAGAGTTGTCACACCTCTAAATTCGCATAATAGTCTAATAAGAATTTGGCGTCAACAAATACCTCGAAAATTACGCACGCAAGGTCGTAAGTACGGAGAATAAGCGCAATACCTAGGACAACACACTCGAAATAAACCCGTAAAACTCCATCACCAAAGCAAAGCAACATGTCAACCCAAAGTGAGTTCAATCCAACACAACCTAGACTAATTTAGCTAGAAAGCATGGTAAATAACATGTATTAAAAGAAAGAAAGTAAACCTAATCATGAAAGCAATAAACAACAAGAAATAAATATTAACTAGGCATGGAAATGAAAGGAAGCAAGTAAGAAAGCATTAATCAAATGAAAGAGACAAAGAAAATGAAGCATACATACATAAAAATGGGTAAAACACCTAAAGGAAATGGAGAAGGTCCAAATATCCTTACAAACCCTAAACCTAATGTAAAATGTAAGATATTAAAAATAGAAACCAAAATTGGTTTATATAGTAAGTTACAAAAGAAATAAAGGAGAAAGAAAAGAAAAAGAAAGTGGCAAATATCTGGTGATCGCGGTCGACCGGTCGCAGAGGCGTGATCGGACGCCCTTTTAAGTTAAACCACACTATCTCCTTCGCAAGGAAATTTCCCAAACCACGGTCGACCGGCATCAGAAGCGCCGTCGATCGGTACTCTATTTTCTGTAATTTTTTGGTCCAACATGAGGGGAAAAGGTATGCAAACGGGATTGGCCATAACTTCACCATCCGAACTCAAAATGACACGCCGTTTACAGCCACGTGATTCTATCTCAACAAATTACGCACCTGTGGAAATTACATGAGATGGAGATGAAGAGTGAATTGACTAAAATGCCCTTGAAGTAGCATCCGACAATAAAACTTCTTCGAAATGCAATGGATCCTCACTTTTAACATTCTAATACCTACAAAAGCACAATTAACCCCTGAAAAGCATGTATATATCCAAATACAAGGTTGTCTAGTTAATGAGAATAAATATAGGCATTAATGACCGTAAAAGTGCTAGAATCCATAAAGATATAGGGTGGAAATATGCAATATTCGATACGAATCAGTGAGCAAGATAGTATTTCTTGTCTTAAAGAAGCTTGGATCTTGATCTTTGATTTGTTACACTTGAATGATCTGCTTCCTTTGCTAAAGCTTGACTCTTGAAACTAGGGTTTTAATTATGTCGAGTTATGATGTTAATGAGGGTAATAAACCTATTAAATACTCTAATCATGCAGGTCTACTATGGGACCGTAATGGACACCCAAATAAACCAAAACAAGTAATCAGATACTTTTACAACTTGGCCCAAAGGCACACCTACACTGTGGGGCCCAATTTACAACACTAAAAATGCCATTCTGGCCTCTGTACACCCCTAGAGTCCCGTCCAAATGTACCAAATCGAATTCTCAAATTAATTAAAACCAAGTTACAAATTATTTAAAATTATCATTTTAAATTCCAATTAATAATCCCAAACCCATTAAACCCAATAAATCACTCGTTAATTCACCAGAGTAAATAGAAAATTAAGAATTAAATAATATTTTAATTAATTCTAAAAAATACAAGGTATAACATTCTCTCCCTTAATTATGAAATTTCGTCCATTAAATCCGCTCAAGTCCTAATCACATAGCACACATAAAGACAGAGAAATGGCAAGATGTTGGATCCATGTCTTAACACTCGGTAGAAACTCATACTTTAAACGGATAATCCAAATGAGAAAATCCTCGTATATACTCGTAACCTACCATTTGAGCGCTAGATATAATAGTCCATGGAATCCTTCCAAATAAAGTGCCAGACCAAAATCAACATTCTCATCACTTATTAGTGATATGAAAAATAAACCATGTCATGGCAATCCCGACATGACAGTACTAATCAATAGCTCACTCATACTGTGGTAAATAAACCATGCCTTTTTGCCCTACAACTCACTCATGTCGTGGCAGGTCCGACCACACTATGTAACTCAACATCTCACTCATGCTACGACGGAGTAGCACGTGGTGGCAATCCTAACATGCCAAATAACAACCGTCAATTAACCCACGCCTCGACCAATCGTAAATTTAACATCCTCGTAGCTTCACCTATAACACCTAGTGTATCTACATAACATTCCCTTATACGCACACAAATAAGGGACAAACACAATGCACATAAATAAATCAAGTAATGAGGACATACCCAGTCCATCCGATATGGAACTCGTTCTCATAAGGTAACACTATCTCTATACTCCTAGCGTGATAATTGTTGTCCTCCCGATCCCTGATGTGCCATATGAGACAGCAGAACGTCATCTAGTGCTGGCAACCGTAATGTCGAGTATATCACCCAAAGTGACAGGATACTATTACCCTGCTCGTCGAACTCCCTTGGGTTGGCCTTCGGACCACAACAATATCAATGTCCTTTAAAGACACCATTGTGAACCCCTAACTGTTGGCCCATTGTTTTCTTTCTCTGTTTTTCCACGACTTGTAGTCTCCCTGCCAATCCTTACGATGTGATTTTTTTCCCTCTCGACGATGATAATGTTTACATACATTAGCCTCACCCTTCTTTCTTGAGTATAGTCATCTCCCATATATGTTATCTTTCCCTTCTTGGACCTTTAAAAGTCCAAATTCTATCGAAAGTACAAAAGTGTGACATTTACCACTTGAGTATATATGGTGTATGTTAGATTCCCATGAAATACTAATCCAATTCTCCTGTCAATACTTTAATGAAGCACTCCATTCTCTTTTCCTCAGTATTCACCTCAGCTGATACAAACAAAGAGAGAGAGGTTGCCTGGATAAATTTCTAATTGAGTCAATTTGTATGTATTGGCTGAATTTCGGACAAAATATTTTGAGTCATAGATTTGGCTTTGTGTTGTTGACCTTTCAAGCCTATGATGAGTTTGATTGAAGACGTTACGGGAAAGCTTCAGAGATTACATATCTTGTCATGTTTCGTGCAATGTTTCATCTTCGTGTTTTCGAGGTATGAATACTTATGAATTTTGATCCTTGAAAATTTTATTTTTGGGTGTTTGTTTTTTATAAAATATTTGGAGTTATTTTTGTTTTTTTTAAAGAAAATCATTTTTTTAAAAAATTCATTCGAATGAATTTACTGGTTTCGTTCAAAGGAGTTTAACAATTCGTTCAAATAAACTTCAAATGAACATTGATCGATGTTTTTCGGTTTATAAATTTAATATTGTTCGAAGCTGGTTTGAACAAGATAAGTTGTTCATTCGAACGAGTTTTTCTTTTCTTTGAACGAGTTTGCAGTTTCGTTTAAATGAGGTCTTATTTTTGTTCGAACGAACATTCACGAAAAATATACCGCCTCAAAAAATGTTTTTTCTATATAAAGGGTTTAGGCATTTATTTTTTGATAGAATTTTGGCGAAAAATATATATATATATATATATATATATATATATATATATCCAATAGCTTCCAGACCCTAGTTTTACCCAAAATGTTTAGTATCAAAGTTTCATTATTCTATATGCTTTGAGATCTTATTTTCTGGGAACCAAGATTTTTATTCTCATCATTTTGATTGAGAATCATTTCTTGCAGAGGATTTCATATCCGGTTTGTTGTTTACACACGGTGGACTCCATTGTGTGGTGTTGCGCTGAAGAAGTAGTGGATTTCGTGTTCCAATCCATAGATGGTTGGTGAACGTGGATTGGTGGACATCGAGGCTTGTGTGGACTCACATGTTATGGCACTTTCGTGGGTGAATTCTTTCATTGTTGCTGTGGATGAGCAGTTTGAGATTGAAGATGCATTAAGTCTTGAGGGGATTTAAGTCGTTGAGTAATTCATTTGTCAAATTGTATAAATCCGTATCATAGTGAATTGCACGATTGGGCCGTCTGAGGTTTTTTCCATTGTGAGTTTTCCTTGTATGCCGGCATATTGTGGTTTATTAGTTTATTTTACTCTTATACTCACCTAGATGCATGTTTCAGCACAAGATAAAATTTGAAAAATTATTTATCAAAAAAACGTGTAAAATTGGTACTTAGGGTTATTTTTGTTTAAGTTTGTATATTAAATAGGAAAAATAAAAAAATTGACTTTTGTTATTTAGACCATCCCTCCTTATTTCCTAGAACGACTTTTAAATTGATATCATAGAGGGTACACTAAGGTATCTTATATATTTTTATTTCGTGATTTTTAGGGTGTTCTCTCTCTCTCTTTCTCTCTCTCTCTCTCTCTCTCTCTCTCTCTCTCTCTCTCTCTTATTTGTTTGTTGATTTGTTTTATCTTGACGAGTCATCATTGTGATAAGTTATCCGATGCGTTTATCAATGATGATAATTTTGATATTCGAGATGAGTATAATAAGTTTCATAACCGTGCTAAAAAATTAGCTCTTGTGAATTTGAAGTTTGCAAAAAGAATTCAAATTGTTGATTTTTTTTTTGTTTTAAAGCTGAAATTGAATTTTTGCAAACTATTCAAAATCAAAGAGATATCCTATGTGATAAGATCATGGACATGAATTGGGATTTTAAAACTTTAGAAGTGTCTAGGAAAGAGAGTGAGGATATAGTATGATTTTTAGAAATAATAATAAAAAACTCTAAAATTTTATAGGGTTAATGAACGTGCCATTGACGTTAATGATAAATTGATAAATGATTTGAGGGGTCTAGTGTCCCCGTGGTTCCCAAAATTATTTGGGGTTGGAAATTGGTTTTGGAGGTGGAAAATGTTAGTCTAATTGATTCTTGCATGCTTGAATATGACTCTTCACATGTTATATCTAATGGGTGATTGCTTGCATATTTGTATATACTAGAGTTCGTACTTTATGATTTATCTTATGGTTGATTGCTTGCATGTTGAATATACTAGTGTTTGTACTTTATGATATATGTGTTTACTATTTATGTGTGGTTCGAGTCTTTTGTATTTTGATTTTCCATTTATTGGGTCATATTGAGAAAAATTCAAAAAGATTTTGTGTCATTTAAGTTGTTTCTTTAAATTGGTATCATTTTGAAAATGTTTAAATACTCAAAAAGATTTTTGGTTGATATATAGTTTAGTTTCTTGTGTGGCATATTGGTGTGTTTGAATTCACTTCACTCCATACTTTCATGTGGCTATGACATTTGATTATGATTTTCAATGCTTAGATTGTTCTTAGTCATGCTTGCATGGAGTTGTTCGACCTTGATTTGCTTAATGGATTCATTTTTGATATGCCTCGACACATACATTAAGGTATAAAACTTTGGGTGTTCATAGATTTTCTAAATCATATTTAAGCTGTTATTTTTTTTGTAAAGCCGAGGTTGTTATTCGAAAGAATTTAAAAAATAAAAATTTACTTTTGGTCTCATTCAAATGATATTTCATCTTATTCGAACTAAAATGATGTTTTGTTAGAACCCCCTTTTAACGAACTTCAAACGAGGTTGCTAGATGAAGCATTCTCGTTAGAAGTTCATTTGATGTTGGTTTGAATGACTTTGCCATTTCATTAGAACCTCCTTTAAATGACTTTCTAATGGGCTGGGTTTTAGAGTCAAAGCATTCTCGTTAGAAGATCGTTCGATGTTGGCTCAAATGAATTTACCTTTTCGTTAGAATGAAATTCAGACTCGCTCGAACGAAACCCTATTTTCGTTCGAATGACCTTAATTTTTGTTCGAACAATGCGTCACCTCAAAATTTGTGTCAGACTTATAAATACTTGTTTTGAACTGTATTTTGATGGGAGTTTGGAAAAAATTAAAACAACATAACCATTCCAAAGTTTTTCATATTTTTATTTCACAAAACACCTTTGATTCACAGTCCTTTCATCTCCATATGATTTATGGAGCCTAGTTTCAATATCATTCATATACTTTGTGGAGAGAAATATCTACGGCTGACTTGTGACTCGAGGATTCACTACTAAAGTAGAAGGAAGGCTGATCCGTGGATACCGAGGGTAAACCGCTACATGTAGACGACTCTGGAGCTGAGTCGTATATGTATAAATTTTGAAGACTTGACTCATCCCACTTAGTTTAACTAAATTTTTGTAAGTCGTGTGTCTGTTAAAACTTACGATAGTGGTGAATAAAGATTTTTCCCTTTATAGGGGTTTTTCCTCATTTATTATGTTGATAACATGTGTAGTTTGATTATTGTAATTGGAAAACATTTTGCATGCAAATATAATTCAATCAAATATTAAAATTTACTAAAAATTGGATTTGTGTGTTGGGATTTAATTATATAAATTGATCCAGTAGATCATGTGCACTCTCAAATTAGTATCAGAGCAGGTTGCACTAAATTACTATGTGATTCATTTCTATAAAATTCTTTTTGATATCATTTTTTTCAAGAATTGTTATCTTTTAAAATTTCGGAATTAAATGAATAATTTGTATAATCGAATACCCATTTTTTATGGTTCAAATTATTCTTATTAAAGTTAAGATGAGGTCAACCTTAAAAGAAATTGATGAACATGTCTGGTTAGTTTTTGAAAGAGGGTGGACACCACCCACTATGACTGTTGACAATGTCGAAAGTCCTAAACCCGTTTCTTCGTGGACTGAAGATGAATTTAAATGGAGTACTTACAACTCTCATAGCCTAAGCACTATTACGGGAGACATAGCCCTTGAAGAGTTCTTCCACATCATGAATTGCACCACATCTAAAGAAGCTCAGGACACCCTCCAACTCACTTACGAGGGAACCAACGCTGTGAAAGCCTCTAAGCTCCAAAACCTCAACACAAGTTCAAGACTATTACCATGCTAGAGTCTGAGTATTTTGATGATTTTTATGCACGTTTATCGAACATAATTAATTATCGTTTTAAATTGGGTGAGAAGATTCATGAGACGAGATTTGTTAAGAAAATTTTGAGCTCGCTCCTTGCTTGTTTTTCTTAAGGTTATTGTGCTCAATTCATTAAGGATCTTTGATACTATTAGGTTAGAAGAACTTGAAGAAGATCTTTAAACGTATGAGATAGATGTGTTCCCTAAAACTATTAAGCCTAAGGAATAGGGAATTGATCTAAAAGTCCAATTTAAAAAGAGAAAGGAAGTGTCGTCGGATTCTGACTATCATTTTGAGTTAGACTACTTAGCCCCTTTTGCTAAAAATTTCAAAAAAATTCTCAAACTTTAAAATCAAAAAGAAAGGAAAAGTTTTGATAAAGACAAAAAATATAAACCGGGTAAGAAAAATTTTGAAAAAGAAAAGAAAGATTTCCCAAAGAAAGACGAGGAGCGATATTATGAGTGTAAGGGAAAGGGTCACAAAGCTCATAAGTGTTCGACGAGGATGAAGAGACAAGGGAAAGGCAAAGCTACCTTAAATGTCAAGCTTATCGATAGTGAGGTCGAGTCGGTGAGTTCTGGGGATGAATCACCATATGAATGTAACTACATCGCATTCATGTCTAGTTATGTTAGTATACGTATTGCACCTCATATCGACGAGGAAGCTAATAAACATGGAAACCTCGACAGTGAGTCTAGTCATTCTGACGAAAGTGAGGGAGATGATGCTTTAAGCAAGAGCGATAGTGACCTACAATGCCTATGCCTATATTTATGCTAAGTTATTTAACATGAAAAAATAAAATAAAGGTTTAGGGATGAGTGATTTAGGAGATTGATTTTTTTTTTTAGTTGAGAGAGAGAACGAGGACTTAATTAACAAGGTAACGAGTCTTATATCTAAGCATCCGTAGAGACTCGTGAGAAACCTAAAGCCCTTGTTTTTCAACTTGTGAAAGATCTCGAACGTGCTCGAATGGTCAAGGTAACTATCAAGGATACATCGAAGAAGGTAGGTAAGATTCTCCTTAGCCACAATTTAGCTTGTGATGAGAGGCATGGAATAGGTTATAAAGGTTCATCCAATTTCCATACCGCACCTGAGCCAATTACTGAGTTTGTGATGGATCCGTATGGCTCTCATCCTAACCTACCTAAGAGATCTCATCCTAGACGTTTTGAGAAAGATGAACCCAATCCCATTTATGTTTTCACCCATTATAAACAAATAAGTACCCTTAAAAGTTATATTTTAAGCTAGGGAGAGTTTCTCATATGCGTGTTCCCCGATATGCACCCAGTCGAATTCCTACACATGTTCCTGCATGCACTGCCATTAGAGTTACTCCGCATGCTCCCGCACATGACCATAGAGTTTTTGAGAGTTCTTGATAGAAAGTAGAGTATTTAGTCAAGACTTTACAAAATTTAACGAAGGAATTGCTTAAGATGTCATCTCCTTTTGAGAACTCCTTTGGGAATATTTATTGAGGTTGAGACTTGTTTCGGGAACATGGTTCTTATAATGTTCATATCTTATATCCCTATTACTAGATTGTACTATCATTGTATTGATATTTTTTATTTTGATATTTTTAGAAAAATTCAAAAATAGTTTTATTTTTTTGAAATTTTTTAAAAAATACAAAAAGATTTTCGATTTTTAAGAAAAAGACAAAAATAGTTTTGTATTATTTTCACCTTATATGGATGAACATTTAAGATGTCCGAGTGACACATTCATTCTATATTTTCATGTGACTTTTTAGTAATGTTTTGATACATGACATTATTTCAGCAGTGTGCTTAATAATGTGTGGGGTCATTACATTGATCTTTGATGATTATTTGCTATATGTTTGACTCCTTGTCTCCTTTAATGGACACGTGCACGAACTTGTTTGAACATATCACTTACATGTCACTTGTCGAACACGGTGTTCTCATCTCAAATTTCCTTTATAACGAACCAAATGCAGAACGAGATAAAAGTTGTGCATGTAAGAACCACTGCCCGAATTAAAAGTCATTTTTTCGAAAAATATTGTTCAATATTAAGCAATGGAAAGGGGTTACGAGAGATCAAATTTACTTTGCACTAAAAGTTGACAAAATAGCCTAAAAAGATTAGAGGCACATAAAAATAAAAATGCCCAATCAATTTTTGAATCATTGATGCTTCGCTACGTATGAGCTAGTTGAAAATTTATTTTGAGTTATGTGAGATTTTGAGGGAGTTAAAGTAGAAGATCAATGGATTTTCACAAATTAAAAGTTTCTCGAAAAACATTACATAGTTTGGCATCATTGATATGTGAATCACTTATGTTCATGGCTTGTTGACGAGTTTATGTCAATTTCACACGAGTTCACAAAGTTTACGCCTAAGGTAGACTTCTATATCTTTCAATAGGAGTGTCTCAAAACTTTGTGCACACATGCTATGACTATATATGTTAATTTACCTATCAAAATTGTTCATACCCCTACATTTCGCAGTCGTGATTCGGGTATTTTTTTGTTAATCCATGGTGTGTTATTTTGGTACTCTTTATTCGTTTTACTTAAAAATATGAAAATTTTCAAAAATAGTTGGTTGATACATGCTTTCGAGACTATAATTATATGTGCATTATTTATATATCTTTGTGATGATATCTTACTTTTTAAATGTGATACTTTATAATTCATGTTTAGTTTATACTCCTTTGTCTATTACGAGCAAAAAGAGGGAGAACGAATTGAGGGGATGTTTTTAGTAACCGTTTAAAACTCTATGCACCATAATATATTTTTGTTTCATGTGTGTAGGTATCATTCATATTGATGATGAATTCATGGACTACATAGAATGAAGACAAAGTTATCCAAGGGAAGAACAAGTTGAATTTGGAAACAAAATTTCTCTTACACCGTTTTGTTTCTAGGGTTTGGGAGGCATTAGGACTCATTCTCATAGAGGTTTTTTTTTATTGTAATTTGGTTTTCGATTTTTTTTGTACCGGAATAGCCAAAGGGAGATATTTGTAAGAGAAAATATTTATAATTGCAAATATCTTAGGTTTATTTTATATTTTGGCATATCTCGTTACAAACCGACTTGTCAAACTGAACTCCGACATCTCCCAGATCAAAGCACCCCGACATCTCATGAAGGTATAAAACTTTGGGTGTTCATAGATTTTCTGATACAATTTGTCTACTCACGTTTTCAAATTGGTATCAGAGCAGGTTGCGCTAATTTATTTGGTATTCCTTTTTCCACAAAATTGTGTGATATTGATTTTTTTAAAATCAATTTTGTGAAAAATCGCAATTTTTCAATGGAACGCCCATTTAATGAGGAGCCTATTTTTGAAAAAGTTCAAGACTGTGCTGAAAAATTAAAAAGTTTGAATTTGAAACTTTGCAAAAGAATTAAAGTTTTGGAAAAAGAAAATTCTCTCTTTAAAAGTAAGATTGAATATTTGCAAGCGTTTCAAACTCAAAGTGATATTTGTCGTGAGCACTTTGGCAATTTGTGTATTGATTTTGATTCTTTGAAAATTGCCAAAAAGAAGAGTGTTGGGAGAGTCCTTGTTTTAGAGGAGGAATTAAAGGACTTAAAAAATTCTAGGGTTCCCATTTGTGCCGTCGAGGATAAAAAATTAATCGATGATTTTATGGCACGTGAAAAGACTCTTAGAGATAAGTTTTTTTTATTGAGGGGGATCGCGATAAACTGTTAAGTTTAATTGATAATTTGAAAAAGAAATCCCTCGAATTGGAAGAGTCTAATTCTTTGCTTGAGTAAAAAATTTTGAAGTTAAAAAATGATTTGATGGACTCAAGTAGGTTTGATAGTGGCTCATCTTGTTCTCATGCTTCTAATGCTAAAGCCAAAACCATTATTTGTTTTAGAGGGTCAACCAATTCTAAGGATATTAGAAAAGGTCATCCCATAGGTGTCGTTCCACCCATTTACACATGTTCGTATTGTGGTAGGAAAGGTCACCTTAGGAGATTTTGTTTCGATATTGGAAAATGTCCTTGGAAGTCTATGTCTAGTGTTCCCATGGTTCCCAAATCCCCTACACATCGTTTCACATCTATTTGGGTTAGGAAAACTTTGTTAGAAGCACTAGATTTTAGACAAGTTGATTCCCGTTTGCTTGCACATGATTCTTTTCTTGCCATATCATATAGATGATTGTGTTTGCATGTTTGTCATATGATAGTTATGCTTTTTGATATATTTTTGCTAGCGTTGTGACATGTACTTTTTGTATGTTTTATTTTTTTTGAAAATTTTGAAAAATACAAAAATATTTTATTTTCATAATTTTTTTGAAAAATCCAAAAAGATTTTTGTATTTTGTTTGCACCGTTTATGGATGGACACTTAGGATGACCAAGTCACAACATCATTCCTTTTTTTTTCATGTGACTATTTGATAGTGTTTTGAGATAATAGGTCAATTCATCCATGTGCTTTATAATGTTTGGATTCATTAAGATGTAATTAAGTGTTGCTTCCTACACGTTTGACTCATAGTTTCCTTTATTGCACACATACACGGATTTGTTTGCTTATTATTCTTGACTTATCACATGTTGGTTGTGTGTTTTCATCTCAATCCTGTCCTTAAAACGAACCAAGCGCGATAATTTTTTATAAGAAAATTGTGCATATAAAAAAAACCATGTTGTGAGTTTGTATGCTTTGTTTGAAAAACGGGGAGGGGCTGCGAAAGGTAATCATCTATCCTTTGCGCAAAAGCCACCGTTAAAAAGGACCTAAAAAATTGAGGAATTTTATTATCCGAGGTCCAAAGAGGTTAAAAGAGCCTGAAAAAAATTGAAAGGCAATAAAAAGATATTCATGCCAAAAAGGGACCATTTAGGTTTTTGCACCAATTCTCCAAAGTTTGAGAATTTAGATAACCTCTAAAAGAATATATATATGAGGGAGTTTGGTTGGAGAATTAAAACGGGTTTTCACGTCCTTGAAATTCTTGAAAATACGCTATATAGTTTTGGACGTTATTGTTGTGGAAATCATTTGACTTTGATTTGTTGATTTGCATAAGACGATGTCATCTAAATTCAACAAATTTTTACACCTAAGGATACCTTTGATGTTCATTCGTTAGGAGTACACATATGCATCGTGCACATATGATTGATTGATTGAGTTGATTTACCTATCGAATGTGTTCACACCCATTCATTCCGTTTCCATGACTTGGTTGTTTGAGTCTAAATCCATGGTGTGATTTTTGTATCATATTTTTTTCAAATGGTATCAATTTTTTTATACAAAAAAAAAATTGAAAAATAAAAAATTGTTTGTGTATTTTTTGTATACCGTGACACCCCGATTTTGCTTGATTGATTCATTCTTCTTATTTGTCTATTTGGGGACATCATAAAAAGGGGGAGAAAGAATTATCTTATTTTGGGGGAGTTTGAATTTTGGGAGTGTTTTGAGATTTGACTTATGCTTATCATTTATTGGTATCTATGTTTATCTTTTTTCAAACTCGATACGTCACTTGGTATTTTTTCTTGATCTCATGTGTGTAGGTACTTCATTGATGATCTCTGAATTGTACACCCTGATGAGAAAACTTTTGAGATTCCTGAAGATTTGAAGAAAAAATGATGAAGACTATTCATTTGTACCTTTTCCAGTTTTGGGTTCATGGGAGGGTAGATTTGTATAGGCAATTTCGTATTTGATAATTCGGATTTTTTATGTATGTACCGGCATAGACATAGGGGAAGATTTGTAAGGAAATTTTTTTCATGTCCAACATGTTACATTTGTGTATGTCGTACGCCGCTACATTTGGCACGTCACCTCAAGATCTCACTCGAAGGCATCAATCCGAATTCCGAGAATCAAGCTTTTATTATCTCCATCATGTGTCCCTCATCTGCCTCAACGACTTCACGTTCCATAATTTTAGGGACTTTATGCAAGTGGTACGCAAGAGAAGTCAAAGCAGTGCAACAAGGCTTGATAGGGAAGTTCAAGGGAAATTTGGTAATTTTACAGCCACCGTCCGGAGGACCGGTCAACTGGAAAGTTGAAGAGCTTGCCGCAACAAAGATACTGGAAGAAACAAAACTTCAATCCGAGCTACGGTGAACAAGTTATGGCCCATTGAAAATGGATATATTTACATTGAAATTACTGGGAATTTTTCTAAGTGTTTAGCCCCTGTTCCCAGCGAGTTTCCCCGAACCCAGCCTGAACCGGTTCGGGGGGGGGGGGGAACCGGTTCGCAGGGTACCCGAACTGGTTCGGGGTCCCTGTACGCTGGATAGAATTTCAGTGTTTTAAATTGGTGGAACTCTTCATTTGTTTTTCTATTTAAACCACCTTCGGGGGAGCAGTTTAGTAAGACTTTGGAAGACGTTTTTGAGAGTCCCAATTACTCTAGTCTTCATATTTTTTTGAGTCCCAAGACTCATGTTTTGATTCACACAATTTCCAAACCTTTGTGAATCTTTTTGGTAACCCAAGAACACAACCTTGTGTTTGTTCAAACCTTTGTGGAGAGATCTTTGCAACCGAGGGCTGCGTGTCATTGCTGAGGGAGTCTCTACAAATTTTTATGGTTGCGTGTCATTGAGGAGTGCTGCGGTTCTTCCTTTGTTGATTGGACTGAGGTTCATGTGGGTTCGCTGCATGTGGATTCATTGCTGCCGACATCGATCGACACCTGCGGGTATTCGTGTGTCACTGTATTTCATTGTAATCTGTGTAAGTTGCGATTTACTTAGTATAGTGAAATAAAAGGTTTTGCCCTGCGGGGATTTTTCCTTAACTTTGTGTCGCATGCTTTATTTATGGTTTGACACACACACACACGTAGTTGTTTGTTTATGGGTTGCTTCTAAATAGACTTGAATTAAATAAGGGTTACTTGGAATCTTGCGAATTTAATTTAATTTAAATCAATTATCACACACCGAACCTATTCGGTTTCTCAATAAAAATTTAGTTTTGGCCTCGTTTAAACCAGATTCCATTTCGTTCGAATGAGAATGAGATTTCATTAGAACCCCCTTCTAACGAACTTCAAACGAGGTTGAATCTTCTAGATATGTGTAATACCCCGTATTTTTATGGCTTTTAATTATGAGGATTAATTAAATGGAATTGGTTTTAATTATGAGTTTTATTAAAAAAATTAATTTGGGATAATTAATTGGAAAATTAGCTCGGATTTAAATGCTAGCGAGACGAGAGTTAGTATTTGGTTATTATTATGTTGTTGAAAATTACTGAGTGATTATGGTAATATGTGATCACTGAATTTATTAAAATTGTTGTGAGTTGAAAATACGACAGTATCGGTAATTTGGTTGGGACGCAAGTGTCAGTCGTGTCAGGACCCAATTTAATGGATTTAAAAGTATTTTATTTTTATGTCATCCGTATGAGATTTTTGAGTGCGCCAAAGTGTCCGGAAGGTTCGAGATAGTAAAAAAACACTAGCCGGAGGTTTAGTTTGGGTCCCGGGGCATTTTTAGGCCTAACCGGCAACCCATAAGTGTATTTTGGTAATTTTAAAAATTAAGAAATTTAGGCCCACGAATTTTAGAGTTTATTTATATATTATTAGAAAGTCCATTAGGGCCATTATCAGCCAAAAACAAAGAGGTGGGCTACGTGAGTTAGAGGAGAGGTTACAAAAAGTCCCCAAACCAAAGCCACCATCCACCACCACCAATTTGGACGGAATTGTGAACGAAAGAAAGAGAGGACCAGCCCTTGAACAACAACAACGGATCAGAACATCAGATTTACAGGCAAGTGATTTATCTTGCAAAGATTCAAAGCCTATAGTTTACATGTTTTATAGATTTGAAGATTTATCATGAAAAATGAAAATTTAATGGATTTGAAAGGTTTAAAATCATAATCTGGATAGGACTTGCATATAGTAAATGTTGAAGATGATAACAACCACGAATTTATGATTTATGGGTAGAGAATTATGAAATTTGATTGAATTATGTGATGTTCTTGAAGAAATAGGAAAACTAGGTTTTTATATGTAAATTGGGTATTTTGATTCAAGTAATTGATGTTATAGGATGATTTGAGGAATCTAAAACGTAGAGAATGATGTAAACCTGCTAGTAGGATGATTAGTATATTGAATTGTGAGTTTTGGACGTTAGAATGAAGATTTCGAGTTACAAAAAGTTGATAACCCATAACTGTTAAGGATTTATGGGATGATACCTTCTTGATCGATCGATTGACTCAAGAATGTCGATCGATCGAACCATCGATCTATCGACCCCTTTTCATCGATCGCTCGACCCCTGCTGAATTTTGGCAATTATTTCTCTTTAAGGTTTAAGGATTATTCCAAAGCCAATGATGATTATTAGGGTGAGTAATATAATCTTGTGGTACTTAGATAAAGTTAGTAGGGCCTTAGTTATTATCGAAAAAGGCTATAACTTATGGGATTGATTGTTATTAATTACGAGGGTCTACCGAGTGAGGTACGATTAGAAAACATTCAAATTGAAACTATAATGGGAATTTATGATGGTGTAAGGTTAAGAATAGGAACTAAGTGACTTTAAGTGTTGAGATAACATTTGAAATTAAAAAGAAACCTAGTAACCGCTTGAGGTAGGTTTAAGTACTCAATTTGATACGATGAGAGAGTTATCAAACAGAATATATATAACATGAAATGTTTGGGGTAAACTTTCTACGTATGAGACTAATTAGATGAAATGTGTGAACATATATATTGCTATATGATTACTTAGTTTGTGGGAATGCCTAGTGTATGGATTTCTTATGTGTATGACATACCTATCATACTTGCTATCACCGGAGGTTAGTTTTATTTTTGGAAAAGGACCCTCTTATCTTTGTGTGCCTTCGGGGGGATTTAGACTGGTGCCTTAAGGACATAGGTCTGTGAATGACTTATTTGTGAGTCGATAAGTAAGCTGACCATGGGAGCGTAGGTATATGAGTGACCCATGAGTATGTGAACTATGTTCACCTCCAATATGTGTGATTTTGCTTATTGAAACAGTTCTTGAGAGATTCGAAACTCGTAGTCCATATGTACGTGATGTACCAGGATTCGATAGCAGAGTATGCGTGCACCACAACTTAGCCTAGGGGTTCCATATATATATTTATGTACTGAGAGTGATATACTTATGTCCTTGTGACTAGTTCATTGTTGCTTAGTAGATGTGAATAACAAAGATATTTGAATGGGTTAAGTATGATAATTTAATTAACACTTGAGATAAGTAATTTAATGAATGTGAACGTGGGTTATAAATATGGATTATTTGGGGGTTACGTGTAGATACTCTATGTTAGAATGCGAAGGCAGGAGTGGTATAAACTAGTTAGATAGTGGCATAACTAGGATGGGTTAAAGGCATACGTTAGGCGTGCACAGTAGTTGAGAGGTAAGAAACTCATGTGAGAGTATGCAACTAACGTGTTTATAGTATGTGATGTTTAAATGTAATTTAAATCACTTGCTAAACTTTTAAACTGTTTTCACATCGGGTTCTGACCCGTTTTCCTCCAAATCTATTTTTGTTTTGTTAAAACATTTTAGGTGCCCATCCACAGGGACACCAAGCATAGGAGTTCCATTCTGATGACGTGCTGTAGCTGTTGTGGAAGTTATAGGATCTCGGTAGTAGACGCTCTCATTTTATTCTTGATTCCTTCAGAGTCATTTGTATCAGTTAGGGCATGTCGCCCATTCTTACTTAGAGGTTGTAGTTGCAGACTTTCAGTATTTCAGTTTTTGGTTTATTATTTATTCAGACTCTTGTATTGGGACATTATTTACTTTGGCATCTTTATTATTAGATTGTTTACTCCAGACTTATTTGATTTCTTCTCGTTGAGCATTTATATGTGACTGGTTATGCGATTGATGGTTTATTAAATATATGTTTGTTTAATTGTTGGCTTAATTAATAAAATTTGACATCTCTCTTATTAAATATTAGGTGGCTAGTAATTAATTAAATGTTTTTCGACAGTGATGCTAAGACTGAACCAACTGGATATTCTTTATTAATTTGATAAATGAGTAGCTACCCGGTATTTAATTAGACGGGGTGTCTCAGGTGGTATCAGAGCATCGGGTTCTAGTGTCCTTTAGGATCTGTGCGGCTTATTATGCTTCCAGCGTAACTTTCTTTGATGTAGAGCCTTATGTTTAGGATTGATGATTTCTTTGGTAAGATTTTGCTCTCCTGCTATGATGCATATGATAGTGAATCTTATTCATAATTAGGAGTGTTCATGCGCCGAACAATGTAGTACTTTAAGCAAATACAGTTGGGCGAACAACAGGAGGCAAAAGATCAGTGAGGTTATTTAATTTATTAAAGAAGGATGACCGTAGTTAAAGTCACCCATATTATGGCACAGAAGTCCAGGACGGTGCAAACGGCCAAGGCACGACTTGTGACTTCCAGCCACAACTATAGTAGAAAGTGGGGTTAAATAAGACTCACCCAATGAGGTTGGAATGGGAGAGAAAGAGTTAGGTGAAACATTGAAGAGAACCAACAATGGAAATAATCGAAATACGGAGATGGTGTGTGCTAGCCAAACGAACGTAATATATCCAAAGGCTTGGACATAGGTCTGGGTATGGCCAATCGAGAATGAAAATTTGGGAAATTTTTCTTGGCTCGTAAGAGTGGAGTTTCAATGGCGAGTGACAATCATCACACTTAGAAGTGGAATGTGACGTCGAGAGAAGGCGTACACATATGGTTTGACCATAAGTTCCTTGACCAGATGTTCAGGGTGAAAGGCGAATGCTATTATGAACTCACACAAGAGGGTCAGACAGAGGTTCCTTTGTGAGGAGAAATTTAATTATGTAATGAACTTTACACTGGGTGAAGTAGGTGAAATAGAGAAGAGGATATTAAAGGGGGAATGTACATACAAGAAGAATTGTTAGCTCTTCTGAGGAATTATGCTTGGACGGTCAATACAGATGGTAATGTCGCGTAATGTTAATTTGGAGTAAACGTTTCCTTGGGTTGGGAGGTGCTAGAATCGAGGAATTTATATAAAATAAGACTGGGGAATATGGTTTTGAAGAAGAACCATAAGGGTGATGCCCAACGGGGAACCCGTTAAAATGATTCGAATAAATGAATTATTACCAAGCAATGGTGATTACAGTAAGAGATGTGAGAACTAGTCGCATGTTCCTTAGATCCATCAAGCTAAGGGAAAAATTGAGGTAGTCATCAGAGCCGAGACTACCAACGTCCGAGAGAAGGACCACCTTAACATGGTCCGTGTGACCAAAGATAAGTGGAGTATGTGTAGATGTATTTTGTGGGGAGTAAAACCAGTGCGTTATAAATGTTTCCCAATGCAAGTGTGGGGATAAAGGTATTGTGCCTGGCAAGGACAACAGTTATTAAAATATTCGGTTTGGTACGGAGAGGTGTGTTAAGTCCAGGAACCATTTGAGTAGCCAGGACGATTGTTAGGATAAATGTATAAGTTATATCCTCGGATGATGTTGCATGCTGTTTGTGGAATAATCGAGTTGCTACAATTGTTATTATTGTTATTTTTTCTTAAAAGTCGAGTTTAGTGAGTATCGATAATTTTGTAATCTATGTGAATATTTTTCCCTGATAGTGTGGGGTTATCTTTATTATCATCAGCGGAGGATGAACGGGTATATTGATAGCGGTATATACTCTATTGAAATGGCTCGTTTTAGTGCTATTTTATACGGGTATGATATTATCCTAATTATGGTTTTATATATGATATTACCGATAGTGTGCTGGTATTGCAAGTTTTTCTGGGTTACTACCTTGGGGTAGAATGTTTTGTTCTGGCAAGGCCCCATTTGTGAGAAGGCCAGTCTCGCAGTTGTACTTTTATATATCTTTATATGTATGTATATATATATATACCGTTATGATTTCCACAAGGTATATTGGTATCGGATATTTAACCCAGTATGCGTAGGGATTTAATTGATATAATTCGTATGTAATTGGTTTATTAGTCAGCGAAAAGGTTTATCTAGTTATTATAATTAACGCTCAAGATGTCGTAATAAGAAGAGTGCATTGTTTTATCACCCCTTAGAGATTTGAGAGTTTATACTCATAGTTGTGTGTTTGGGGACGGGATTTTGAGAACCCCGATTATATTTACATGGTGTATATGGATTGTGATTACCATCAATGTCAAGAGAAAGTGTGTTTCGTAAGGAGTTCCTTATTTGAGTGTCATTGTGGAAGGAGATGTTACTTTATTGTTAAGAGACAGGAAATTTAGGGGTACATGTTATGGACTGAGAGCTTAACGGATCCCGATGACCGACAATGTTAGGTAGTCGTGTATCGGGGGGTTCCTTATTTGGATTTCGCTTTGCGAGACATCCCACTCATGAAACATAGCGTAAGGTTGGTAGTATGGAGATGCTTGACCATTCGTCCATAAATTAAGTACCTCGACAGTTATGGAAGTAAGTAGTTTTAACGGGAAGTTAGTGAATTACGATGTAAGTACTCATAATGTTGGCTTTGTTACGGCGGGTTGAAGGATGCATTGAAGTTAAGGAGAATTTAGGATTTCAAATTCGGAGGTGATTGAGAACGCCCAAGTGGTATAGCCACGTTGTAAATGCAGCGGCAATAAAGAGTTTGGAATAAGTATGAAGCATATATAATGTTTAAAATCGTATAATTGGGTTATAAGGGGTGTAGACATCTTAGTTTGCTAATGTAGTAATCGCTGGAAGAAGGGACATAGATGGGTGAGATTATTTCTTATGGGATTAAACATCGTAAGAGAAGGTGAAATGATTATCATGTGTAATCAGTGTAGCACGTCCGAATTTGGTAAAAAGCCAGTGGGAAGCCATTTAATAAGGGGATATCTCTTGAGAAGGAAAATATTTAATTATAATGGACAATTTAGATTAGAGTTCCGACCAATCGAATGTTGAGGGTAACTAAAGAGTAAATAAAATGAGGGTGTCAATAAGGTATAAAGGGTCCAGATGTGCACAACGTGGTGAAAAGTGCAAGGGTCGAAACTTTTGGTATACGCCAAGAGAAGAAGATCATTAAATACCACTTAACGGGAAGAATTATACATGAAAGTCAGAATTGACAGGGTTGTAGTAAGTAGTAGAACGGTTGTGGTTAGATGATCAACCAGATAATTTTGTATCAAGCCGACGATTCCAGGGATGGAAGAGTCAAGTTGGTAAATTTCTTCGAGGGGTTGCCAACTTATAGATAAGTAATGAGTTCCTTCGAATAGGTGGGACAGATTGTCCAGAAGGAGAGAAATTGTTATATACTCGGGTGATTTGAACTATTAGATAGTGGACACTACTGTAAGTGGTCCTATGCAGTATTATTCAGAACTAAGAGGAGATCCCCGAGATCCACCTTCAATGTGGAGTATCAAGAAGTAGTGGAAATACGCTTCGTTCTAAGGGTTGTATCACCTATAACCTGAGGTGTAGGCACAAGGTGATTGACGACTGGTGGATTGTATGAACACAATTTTGGATTCGTTGAGATATTTTCATTTTCAAAGTGGGTATAACTAGTAAGTGAGGTATATTGTGGTAATGGGGATAAGATATTACCTAATGGTAGAGTTGGGTGAAAGCACCCGTATCTATTTATAGTGGACAAGGTGTTTACAAATGTTTTGTGTAACACCAATCGGCTGAAATGGTATTCCCTTATGTAAAAGTCACAATGCCGGGAACATAGATTCAAATAATGGGCAAGAGTAGTCAGATGTGTTGTTGATTGCTTCCAGGATGGGAGTTTGGGGTTTTGATAAACGCGGGAGTTAATGCGTAGTGAGGTGCGGAGTCACAAGAATATTGAGATAATGCGGCCAATGGTGTATAGGCTATTTTTATTTGAATGTTGTTTACTAAGAGCACAACGTGAAGTACATTTATTGAAGTGTAACCCTATAACCGATAAAGTATGAAGACGGTTAAACAATCTTGTTGCGAAGTGAGGGCTTTAGTGATGGGCCTTTCTATATATTTTGTTTTGAGTACTGAAGGATACCTACAAATTTTCCAGGTATACCTTACTTTTCCGAATTTTGGGACGAAATTCCGTTATTAGGGGGAAAGTATGTAATACCCCGTATTTTTATGGCTTTTAATTATAAGGATTAATTAAATGGAATTGGTTTTAAGTATGGGTTTTATTAAAAAAATTAATTTGGGATAATTAATTGGAAAATTAGCTCGGATTTAAATGCTAGAGAGACGAGAGTTAGTATTTGGTTATTATTATGTTGTTGAAAATTACTGAATGATTATGGTAATAGGTGATCATTGAATTTATTAAAATTGTTGTGAGTTGAAAATACGGCAGTTTCGGTAATTTAGTTGGGACGCGAGTGTCAGTCATGTTAGGACCCAATATAATGGATTTAAAAGTATTTTATTTTTATGTCATCCGTATGAGCTTTTTGAGTGCGCCAAAGTGTCCGGAAGGTTCGAGATAGTCAGAAAATACTAGCCGGGGTTTTAGTTTGGGTCCCGGGGCATGTTTAGGCCTAACCGGCAACCCGGACGGGTATTTTGGTAATTTTAAAAATTAAGAAATTTAGACCCACGAATTTTAGAGTTTATTTATATACTATTAGAAAGGCCATTAGGGCCATTATCAGCCAAACATAAAGAGGTGGGCTATGTGAGTTAGAGGAGAGGTTACAAAAAGTCCCCAAACCAAAACCGCCATCCACCACCACCAATTTGGACGGAATTGTGACCGAAAGAAAGAGAGGACCAGCCCTTGAACAACAACAACGGATCAGAACATCAGATTTATAGGCAAGGAATTTATCTTGCAAAGATTCAAAGCATATAGTTTACATGTTTTATAGATTTGAAGATTTATCATGAAAAATGAAAAGTTAATGGATTTGAAAGGTTTAAAATCATAATCTGGATAGGACTTCAATATGGTTAATGTTAGAGATGATAACAACCACGAATTTATGATTTATGGGTAGAGAATTATGAAATTTGATTAAATTATGTGATGTTCTTGAAGAAATAGGAAAACTAGGTTTTTATATGTAAATTGGGTATTTTGATTCAAGTAATTGATGTTATAGGATGATTTGAGGAATCTAAAACGTAGAGAATGATGTAAACATGTTAGTAGGATGATTAGTATATTGAATTATGATTTTTGGATGTTAGAATGAAGATTTAGAGGTGTAAAAATTTGATAACCCGTAACTGTTAAGGATTTCTGGGCTGATACCTGCTTGATCGATCGATCGACTCAAGAATGTCGATCGATCGAACCATCGATCGATCGACCCCTGCTGAATTTTGGAAATTGTTTCTCTTTAAGGTTTAAGGATTATTCCAAAGCCAATGATGATTATTAGGGTGAGTAATATAATCTTGTGGTACTTAGATAAAGTCATTAGGGCCTTAGTTATTATCGGAAAAGGCTATAACTTATGGGATTGATTGTTATTACTTACGAGGGTCTACCGAGTGAGGTAAGATTAGAAAATATTCAAATTGAAACTATAATGGGAATTTATGATGATGTAAGGTTAAGGATAGGAACTGAGTGACTTTAAGTGTTGAGATACCATTTGAAATTAATAAGAAACCTAGTAACCACTTGAGGTAGGTTTAAGTACTCAATTTGATACGACGAGAGAGTTATCAAACGGAATATATATAACGTGAATGTTCGGGGTAAACTTTCTACGTATGAGACTAATTAGATGAAATGTGTGAACATCTATATTTCTATATGGTTACTTAGGTTGTGTGAATGCCTAGTGTATGGATTTCTTATGTGTATGACATACCTATCATATTTGCTATCACCGGAGGTTAGTTTTATTTTGGGAAAGGACCCTCTTATCCTTGTGCACCTTCGGGGGGATTTAGACTGGTACCTTATGGACATAGGTCTGTGAATGACTTATTTGTGAGTTGATAATAAGATGACCATGGGAGGGTAGGTATGTGTGTGACCCATGGGTATGTGAACTATGTTCACCTCCAATATGTGTGATTTTGCTTATTGAAACAAGTTCTTGCGAGATTCGAAACTCGTAGTCCCTATGTACGTGATGTACCGACATTTGATAGCAGAGTATGCGTGCACCGCAACTTAGCCTAGGGGTGCCATATATATATTTATGTACTGAGAGTGATATACTTATGTACTTGTGACTGACTCATTGTTTCTTAGTAGATGTGAATAACTAAGATATTTGAATGGGTTAAGTATGAGAAATTAATTAACACTTGAGATAAGTAATTTAATAAATGTGAACGTGGGTTATTAATATGGATTATTTAGAGGTTATGTGTAGATACTCTATGTTAGAATGTGAAGGCAGGAGTGGTATAAACTAGTTAGATAGTGGAATAACTAGGATGGGTTAAAGGCACACGTTAAGTGTGCACAGTAGTTGAGAGGTAAGAAACTCATGTGAGAGTACGCAACTAACGTGTTTATAGTATGTGATGTTTAATTGTAATTTAAATCACTTGATAAACTTTTAAACTGTTTTCACATCGGGCTCTGACCCATTTTCCTCCAAATCTATTTTTGTTTTGTAAAAACATTTTAGGTGCCCAGCCACAGGGACGCCAAGCATAGGAGTTCCATTCTGATGACGTGCTGTAGCTGCTGTGGAAGTTACAGGATCTTGGTAGTAGACGCTCTCATTTTATTCTTGATTCCTTCAGAGTCATTTGTATCAGTTAGGGCATGTCGCCCGTTCTTACTTAGAGGTTGTAGTTGCAGACTTTCAGTATTTCAGTTTTTGGTTTATTATTTATTCGGACTCTTGTATTGAGACATTATTTACTTTAGCATCGTTATTATTGGAGTGTTTACTCCAGACTTATTTGATTTCTTCTCGTTGAGCATTTATATGAGACTGGTTATGCGATTGATGGTTTATTAAATATATGTTTGTTTAATTATTGGCTTAATTAATAAAATTTGACATCTCTCTTCTTAAATATTAGGTGTCTAGTAATTAATTAAATGTTTTTCGACAGTGATGATAAGAGTAAACCAACTGGATATTATGTATTAATTTGATAAAGGAGTAACTACCCGGTATGTAATTAGACGGGGTGTCTCAATAGGGCTAGAAGTCTGTTTGATGTTGGTTCGAACAACATTACCATTTTGTTAGAAGCTCTTTCTAACAACTTTTTAATGAGGTGGGTTTTAAAGTCAGCGCATTCTCGTTCGATTTTGGTTCGAACAACTTTACCTTTTCGTGAAAACAAAATATAAACATGTTTGAACGAAGCTCTATTTTCATTCGAACGACCTTAATTTTCATTCGAACGACGTGCCAGCTTAAAATTCGTGTCAAACTTAGAAATACCTATTTTGAATAATTATTTGACTGGATTTTGAAAAAAAACTGAAAATAGCATAACCATTCTAATGGTTTTCATATTTTTAATTACAAAACACGTTTTTATTCACAATGCTTTCAACCTCGTATGATTTGTGAACTTTTGTGAAACCCTAATTTCATAATCATTAATATAATTTATGGAGAGCAATCTCTAGGTCTAACTTATGAATTGAGAGTTTACTGCTGAAGAAAAAGGAAGGCCGATCGGTGGATACCGAGGGTAGACCGCTCCCTGTAGACGACTCTAAAGCTGAGTCGTATTTGTTGAAGTTTTGAAGACTCAACTTAGTTTAGATAAATTTTTGTAACTAGTGTGTCTTTCAAAAGTTATGATAGTGATGAATAAAGGTTTTGCCCATATTGGAATTTTTCCTCATTTATTGTGTTGATTGCATGCGTAGTTTGATTATCGTAATTGGAACACATATTATATGCGTACCTAATTTAATCAAAGATTAAAATTTGGCAAAAATTGGATTTGTATGTTTGGATTTAATTATATAAATTGATCCATTATATCACATGTACTGCAAAAAAGATCAAAGGCCAACATGTTTGTTTGATTGATTTTAAAATATGGTATCTTTAAAGGAATTGAGTAAAAAAATGTTATATTTGTTTAGCTTTTGAAGGTTTTATAGTTGAAGATCAACGGGCTTCCACAATTAATCCTAGTTATGCTTATCATGTCATAATGCTATTAATTTGTAGAATCATCAAAATTCAAGGCTAGTGTGGATTGTACTTGTTTGTTCAACGAGTTCACTTTATCTGTCACCTAAGGCTAAATCTTAGTTTGATAAATTTTTGTGGTCAAGTACTACTTCGACATTTTTGAGTTATTGGCTCATATTTCATTTCTATCTATTTTGCTCCCTTCACTTTATTCCTCTTGTTTAGACACATCAATACTATACTAGTGTATAAATCTTATTTGTTTTGCATCATGATTATGGTGTTTATACCTATATAAATGTGCCTGTGTGTCCTTGATATATTTTTCATATTTACATATATAGTATCATTTTGTTTTAAGTCTTTGCATTTGCATTTAATCCATGTTTGCCATGTGGTTTATCTTTGGACCAAATTGGCATGCTGCATGATAATATTGGTTTTTTATTGCTTATTTAGATTGACATCTTATGATTTATTGTGTATTTAAGTTGGTATCATATTTACATCAATATTGGTATTAATTGATTATTATTTAGATTATTTGTACTTATGTTGCCATTTTGTGTTTTTTTCACCTTACACCATTGCATGATAATATTTCATCTTTCGTAATTTCAATTGTTATAATATGTTATTACATTTTAGGGGAGATATATTTTATAAGGGAGAAATCGTTTATTTTGCATTCTTAGTTGGTTTATTCCTGAACAAAAGGGGGATAAATGATATCTTTTACTTTAGTGTTAAGAGGAGATCTTTATCGTAGGGGGAGACATCTTACCTAAGTAGGGATTGTTAGACATGGAGGAGTTTATTCATATGTAGATTTATATTATTTATATATTCTCTTTGCATTTGAAGGTGTGTTTAAGTGTGTAGGTTTGCAAGATCAGTAAAGTTTACAAGCATGCAAAGTTACTCAGAGTATGTTCCAGCCGAGCATTTGTAGTTTTTCTTTTGGTGTTGGGAACTGAGTCTTTTAGGGAGCTTGATGGGCCATAGGTGTTTTGTTTTTGGTTTGTCCCGGAATAGACAAAAGGGGAAATTTATAAGGACAAATTTTCAATTGAGTTAATTTATATGTGTTGGCTTAATCCGAATAAAACATCTTGAGCTATAGGTTAGGATTTATGTTGTTGACGTTTCAAGACTATGATGAGTGTGATGGAAGATGTTGTAGCAAAGCTTCAGAGATTACATATTATACCACATTTCGCCTTTGTTTTTTTTGAGGATCTCTCAGGTGTGAATGCTTATGAATTTTGATCATTGGAAATTTTATTTTTGGGTTTTTGTTTTCCATAAATTGTTTGGAGCTATTTTTGAAAGTTTTTATTTAAGGAAAATAAATTTTTGTTTTAAATTCGTTTGGATGACTTTTCTAGTTTTGTTCGAACGAGTTTAGCTGGTCATTCAAATGAATTCAAACGAACATCAAATGATATTTTTCTATTTGCAGAAATAATATTGCTCGAAGATCGTTTGAAGCTCGTTCAAAGATGGTTTGAACGAGATAAGATGTTCGTTCGAACAAGTTTTTATTTTTTTCGAACGAGTTTACAGTTTCATTCGAACGACTCTTGTTTTTGTTCGAACGAACTTTATCAAAAAACAAGCCGCCTTGAAATTTTTTTTTCTGTATAAAAGGGTTAAGGATTTTTGTTTTAGTGAGACTTTTGGCACAAAACATTTTTCTATAGATTTCCAAAAGCTCCCAAACCTTAGTTTCACCCTTATTTTATAAGATTCAAGTTTCATTATTCTGTATGCTTTGAGATCTTGTTTTGTTGGCACCAAGCAATTTATTCTCTTTAACTTGATTGAGAATAGTTTCGTTCAGAGGAATCTATATTCGATTTTCTATTTACACGCGGTGGACTCTATGATATGGTGTTGAGGTGAAAAAGAGGTGGATTCCATATTCTAATACGTAGACGGTTGCTGAGCCTGGATCGGTGGACATCAAGGCATATGTGACCTCACACGTTGTGGCACTTGCATGGGTGAATTCATTTGTAGTCTCTATGGAGGAGCGATTGATGATTTAAGAATAATCAAGGCTTATGGGGTGTCGAGTCATTGAGTAAAGATCTGTCAACTTGCCTAAATTCGTATCATAGTGAATTGTGTGGCTAGGCCATCTAAGATTTTTCCGTTGTGGGTTTTCCTCGTACATCGGTGTGTTGTGGTTTCTTGCTTTATTTGATTCTTGTACTCACCTAGATTCATGCTTTAGGACAAGATAAAATTTGGTAATTATTTTTATCAAAACAACTATTTAAAATTGGTGCTTAACATTAATTTTGTTTGAGTTTATATATATTTAATTTGAAAAATTAAAAATTTACTTTTATTGTTTAGACCATCCCTCTATAATGCCTAGAGTGACTCTCAGAGGAGTCACTATGCGACTCCCCTGAGTCAAAACCAAAAAGTCTTTCTTCTTTGCGGCTCTAAATGCTATTGGACAATACTTATCCTCAAACCTTTTCTAAAACTCATCGATGTCTAAAGTGATCCTCTCATTAATGGTGGTGATAGAGTCCCACTACTATAAAACCTCACTAACCATCTTAAAAACGGTGAGCATCTGCCTATGAACCTCTGTGTACTCTAGCATCCTCAAATTCCTCTAAATATCATGCGTCCACTGGTGCGCCATGAAAACATTTATGGTCCCCATAAACTCCGACATGTTACCCTTGACAAAAACCCCACGCGCCCTCTCCCAAGTAGACAACTATGACGGAGTAGGCACAACCACTTGTTGTTGGGGCCACAGAATGTGTTTAAGCATGGTAGTCATCGCTAATGTGACTGCTTCAGCAATGATGGAAGCATAGTTTACCGGTACAGACTGTGGTTCTTGCTGGGCCGACTCTATCTCCCGATTAGCATTCTTAGTGGAAACTGTTTGCCCTTTCTTTCCTCGAGCGTTTCCCATCTGAAAGAAAACAAAATATTCGCATAATAAGACGAGCAAAAATGAAGAGTACAAATTATCCTACTCATAGGGCGCCAATAACCTAAGAACCCGATGTAAAAACCTAACGAGCGCAACACAGATCCTAAGGACCCTAGAATCTCAATGCTCCAATACTAATTGTAACACCCCCTATTTCCTACGCCCAATTGATCAGGATGGACGCCAAACCTAAGGAGCGCAATGAAATTTATATCATTATCTGCATCAACGATAAATAAAAATGATAGAAAATAAAAACCATCCATGATAGAATAAATAAACATTAAAATAACTGAACCGAACTTAATAAAATACAATACTGAAATAACATCTGAAATGAAATCAATTCCTAAACAATGGATGATGAACTATATCTCTGATAATCTGCAACTCCGACTGCTTAGTTCAACTCTAACTCCTCACTCTTGATGCTCTTATATAATAATAATACCTCTGAGAAAAAGTTTTATAGATTTGGGTCACCGTATTAAATTTGCAAGAAATATTATGTTGCTTAACAATATTAAAATTCGATCAATTTATGCTCTCATGGCATCACCCGTCGGCACTCATGCAAAATATATCTCACTTCTCATCTATCCCAATATAGTTCTAACTAACTGTACCCGGTTCAAGTTCAATGCCATAAAATTAATGCTAATATAATTCTAAAAAAAACAAATTATTAACAATTTAGTGCCTCACCATCTCCCACTCCCAACCTCACTATGCTCCTTGCATGGGACGTCTTGCAAGAGAAATCCGAACAAGGAATCCTCCATTACACTTTTGCTTAGCTTAGGTGGTTGCTAAGATTTGTTATACCAAGGCTCACACAAAATAATATCGACATAAGTGAATCATTTATAACATCTATGTCATAAGGACCTCACACCCAATATCTCCTAACTCCAGACCGATCTAGACTCCATGTGTGGGACGTGTCGCAAGATAAATCCAAAAAAGGATCCCCTCATTACACTTTTGTCTATCTGGATCATTCGTCTGAGACAATAGTATGAGACTCCCTGGGGAAATACCCCAAGAATCTAATATATGTATACTCCCACAAATATACACATAACCCGTCGGTCTGGAGAATCAACCATAACATCTAGTTTTAAGCCGATAATCCATATCCAAGAGTATTCACTCTACCTATACCGTCTATAATCTCAATAGATAGATACAAAGTAGAAACATCCAAAGTTCTAGAGATATCCCAACTCAGGCCCCACATAACATCCATAATAAGAGTGTCACTACTCTAATAATAAAGTTATACTCACTCACATATTATTAATAATTTTATACTCATTATGAATAACCCACCCTTAGTCTATTTTAACATTTTTTGCTAGTTAGTTATTAGAAGAGCGTGGTTATGCTGGGGTCTATGAAGAACTGGAACAAGTGAGACGTAACCCTCTCTAATGGATTCTATTTTTAAGTCCTTCAAAGTATTAAGAGTAGCTTGATGAGAAAACCTTCTACTTCTAATAACAATAGAGCTTTCTGTCAGCTTGCTATTTGAAAAGAGAATTATGAGTAACAAATTTTATAGAAATATAATGTTTGAGAGATGAAGAGATCTAGTAAAAGTGATGGTTATAAAGGGATTGAAGAAACAAACACTTTGACACTCAAGAGAGAGCAGGGAGATAATAATTTTCTAGTATGATTTTTTTAACTAGTAACGTGCGAACTTGAGTTTTCTGTGTGTTCTTGACCTTGCCTAAAGGGTCCTATTTATTAGTAGATACATGGGTTGATATGTCTTTGGGGATCCAAAATGAGGGACTCTTAGAGATAAGCTCTGTAATGTACCTTTTATCTCTATTTGTCTGTTAGCCTCCTATCCCCTCTGACATGCGACACCTGGTGCATACCAAAGTCAAAAAGAAAATATGTCGGCTAATAGTGTCAAAATGTGTGATTTGATATATATCTTTTCAAACCATAATTTATTGTACAACTTTTGTAAAAACTTGCGAGTGGCCTTGAAGGCCACTAATCGGTTGTCATTTAAAATAATTTTATAAGAATCCTCTGGGCCACTCATTCATCAATTCTAAATGTGGGTTATGTGAGTGCGTGAGTGACACCTAGGGACTCTCTAGTTTTATTCTCTCTATTTTAAAGTGTTAAGTGGTCAGGCTTTAACTTTGTCCAACAGACATTGTCTCACAAAACCAAAACTCCCAGGAGATCCCAACTGACCTGCTCGAGCCCTTCTTGCTCAACCAAGGCTACCTGTGTGAGAAAACAATAATGTTAGTAACTATTTATTAGATGAGAATTGTGAGCATCCCCTTAAAATTTCGGATCTGTTTGCTCATTTCATCTTTTGCCTTAGGGTTTCTCATTGAGTGCGCCTTTGCTATTTTAATTTATCTTTTGATTGCTTGACCTAGAGTTACTAGCTGTAAGCCTTCTTGCCAATATTTCTGTTTTGGCTTCTTTTGGGAATGTGTCATGTTATACCCATATAGTCCCAAAGATGAATAAAATACGCATGCCAAGGGAATTAGTGATGTGTTCGAATCCATTCCAAAATAAGGTTGGCTCAGTGATAAGCTGCTCGACCAATCTACTTGACAGTTGTGCCATCTGTGTAAATAAAATTAAACACAACGTATAATCCTATGGGATCCTACACACTGAACGTCCTTCATTAATCACGTGGGAATATAAGAACGTGGTTGTTGCAAATTAAGTACCCACACACTTATCCCTAACGTCATCCCAGATCCAAGGCGCTTTAGTTTGTTATTATGATAAACATGTATCTTCAAGTGTAAATGCCCGACTTATAAGGGCAATTCACCTGTCCTGTTGTAATTCTCCATAAATCACCTATAAATAGGGCACTAATCCAATAAATAAGGGGATTCTCACTGGGATCCTCTCAATCATCGAGTTATAACAGCGACCCTAATTGTAACTTTGGCAATAGTGAAATAAAATCCTAGTAACACCATGGACATAGGTTTCCTTGAGGGACCGAACCACGTAAAAATTAAAATGTTTTCTCTATCTCTCATCCCCATTCTCTATTATCATTATTTCTCTCTTTATTGACTTATCAATTATTTCCATTTCTGGACGTCAAAAAATTGGCGTCGTTTGTGCGATACTCACGATAAGCCATTGTGATTCCTACCCAAATCCATTAATTTAAATACCTAGCTGAGATAATCGAATGGTGGATAATACCGAGAGCATCCGCATGGAGGAAGTTCAGACACCATCCACCCCCACTGGGGTAGGTGATTTACATATCATACTGTTGAGACTGGCCAGATGGAAAGAAGTGATAAGGAAAGTGTCTTGTAGTTGACACACACACTCCAAGAAAGATCGGTGTAGCCCAATTCGAATGTCGTAACCCCTAGACCAGAGGTATCGAGGAGCAGTGAGGGGTGACTTCCCTAGTGCCTCATAAGGAGCAGAATTTGGAGTAACACAAGCAAGCAATGGAAAATCCTAGAAGGATATACCTGGGATTCTACGAAAACACCAGCTCTTCTCGATGGAACGAGTCACAGCGGGATTGGTCGTATCACCCCAGAGCCACCTCCTCCATCCAGTCGCCCAACTATTTTGATGACTAGTCATATTCGGAGGAGCGCCCTAGTGTGCTTGAATGGTTGAGCAGGGGATCAACATTTGATAGAATGGGCTCACATTACAACCACTGACAAGTGGTGGCAATCTTGCATGACTACTCTTAGAGGAATGAATTGTGCAGATATGTCACTAAAGGATCTCGCTGATCTGCTAGAGCGTAGACTGAGGCCATGCAGAATTCTAAGGAAGAGAGATCAATCAAAAGCCGAGGATGAGAAGATAAGACAATAAAAAGAAATTCCCAAGGTGATAACCAACCATGTAAATGATCTATCCAAAGCCTGGAGGACCGCCTGGGAGAGATGGCCAAGTGAAAGAATCCCCTACAGAGGGATTTCATAAAAGCATCCCTCTTTATCTCTTTTATCGTGGTGTATCCCACTCTACTAAAATTTAAGGCCATAATTTTCATATCGAATAATACCAGGCCACTGCAGACATTTATTCCATCCTAAATAAAATGAGGTGTCGAGCATTCTCCTGAACTATAACTAGATTTGCCCAAATCTGGTACAACAACCTGCCAAGAGGGCAAATAAAAAAAATTTCAGCAACTGGCCGACCAGTTTATAAGAAATTTCTGCTTTGGTATGAAGTTGGGAAATAAGTCACCCATTTTCTCAGTGTTCGATAAAGGGAAGATGAGAGCACCCATGATTATATCACCCGATTTAACACCGAGAGAGCTGAAAGTGGTGGATTACAATAAGCCAACTGCCACAACAACTCTAATGAGCGAATTATGATCGTGTAAGCTATTTTGGGCGTTATCCAAGGAGAAACCAAAGACTGTGACTAAACTGCTAGCCAAAGCAAGGAAGATTATGAATGTCGAAGAGGCAATAGTTGCCAAAGAATCCGACAGCCGTAAGCCACCAACTGGAAAAATTACCATTAAATAATAGCAGAAGGATAAAAAAGGCTGATAAACACGCCTCTCAAAGTTGGCGTCCACTACATCCTAGAGGAAATTCGGGAAAGCAAAGAGCTCCGATGTCTAGGATAATTGAAGATGCCAACAAATAGGAGGGACAAAAATAAGTACTGTGAATTCCACAAGGACCACGGTCACAACACAAACAATTATATCGCTTTGAAGAATGAGATTGAGGGATTAACCAGGATGGGAAAGCTTTCCAAGTATGTGGATGGAAATGAGTGATCAAATACTGAAGAGAGTAAAGCTAGGAGACGATCAGAATTGCCCTATCAGAGGATGAATGACAAGAAGAAGAAAAGGGGTGATGACTCAGATGACAACCCAGATCTTCTTAAAAAACCCAAAGAACCTGTCCGCAATATTGGCATGGGGGATCTACTGGGGGAGAAGACTCCGCAGAAAGGAAAGCCTACCTGAATGAGGCCCAAGCTTGTGCACATATGCAGGTTAACCTGACAGCCAATTTGGACAAATGACCTCTCAAGGTGAACAAAGATAAATTGATCGTCCACTTTTCAAAAGACGATTTATCTGGGGTATTGTACCCCCAAGATAATCCTTTGATCATCACCATGATTATCAAAGAAGGTCGGGTGGCCAAGATTCTGGTGGATAATGGCATCTCTGTAAATGTAATATTCTACAACTGTTACAAGAAGTTGAAGTTTCAAGATATATAGATAAAACCTTATCACTGGCCTCTGATTAGGTTTTTAGGTGAGAAAGTGTACCCATTGGGGAAGGTGAAACTAGAAGTTATGGCGGGCTCTTGGCTGATCAACCGAAAAGTGAAAATACATTTCTTCATCCTCGATAAGATGTACTTTAAGCTTACAATGTGATATTTGGAAGGATCGTCCTGAAGAAGTTTGAAGACGTCTCATCTATAGTGCATAAATGCTTGAAATTACCAACCCACTTCGGAGTAGGAATCGTCAAAGGAAATAAGAAGTTAGCATGCGAGTGCTATATCATCTCAACTAACCTGGAAGAATAGAAGAAGTTGATAACCACCTATGACATCAAAGCTATTGATCCCCGAGACAAAGATAAACTGGTCAATGGGAAGCCCACTGAAGAGATTGAAATAGTCCCACTTGACACCAATCATCCAGAATGAATAATTCAAATCGAGTCGTCCTTAAACCCACTTTTAAAGCAAGAGCTCATAAAATTCTTGTATCAGCGCAAGAATTTATTCGTATGGAGTATGCCCGATATATATCCCGACTTCATGTGCCATGAGTTGAACATAATGGAAGGAGCCAAGTTGGTGAATCAGAAACAGAGGGTTTTTAACGTCAACAAGAACCTTTTCTTTTTGGAAGAAGTCCACAAACTACAGAAAGACAACTTCATCGATGAAGTTAAATACCTGGAATGGTTGACTAAGGTGGTCAGGTACGCAAGAAGAATGACAAATGGACGATGTGTGTTGATTCTACTTATCTAAACAAGGCATGTACAAAAGATTATTTCCCGCTACCATTGATTGACCAGCTGGTTGACGCCACTGTGAGCCACAAGCTCCTCAGCATTATGGACGCCTACTCCAACTACAACTAGATTAAGATGAAGCCTTTCGATAAAGAAAAAATGTCCTTTATAACCCACTGAGGTACTTACTATTATATTGTTACGCCATTTGGTCTTAAAAATGCAGTAGCCACCTACTAGAGATTGGTAAAAAAAGTCTTTGAAGACTAAATCGGGGTCAACATGGAGGTTTACGTGGACGACATGCTCACTAAGATCAAGGCAGCTGTTGACCACTTTAAAGACCTCAGACAGACCTTAGACAAGTTGAAGAAGTACCAAATGAAGTTGAACCCCGCCAAATGCATTTTTGAGGTAAATGAAAGCATGTTCCTAGGTTTTATCATCAATCAACGGGTTATTAAAGATAGCCCAGATAAGATTTAGGCTTTTCTTAACATGAAATCCCCCATAACAAAAAAGTATGTGCAAAGACTAAACAGGCAAGTGGCTTCACTTAATAAGTTTGTTTTTAGATCTACCGATAAGTGCTTACATTTCTCTAAAGTGTTAAGGAGGTTGTTAAAGTGAAATGAAGATTGTGAAAATGCGTTTACAGAGCTACAGCAGTATTTGGGTTCCCCACCTTTGCTATCACGCCCAGTTATTGAAGAAAAACTCTACCCTTGCCTTGTAGTGTCCGAATCAGCTGTTAGATCTACACTAGTAAGGTTGGAGGAATGAGTCCAGATACCAGTTTACTATACCAGCAGGGAGCTGAAGTTTGATACCTATGAACGGAGAAATTGTCATTGGCACTTAAAAAAGATTCACGAAGGATGAAACCGTATTTCCAGGCCTAAACCATTGTGATCTACATAGATCCGCCTTTAAGGTAAATCCTTCACAAGCTAGAGAAATTTGGTTGGCTCATGTCTTGGGAAGTTGAGCTAGGTGAGTACGATATATAGTATGAACCTAGGACCTCCATAAAAGGGCAAACACTAGAGAATTTCAGTTTTGAGTTCACTTATGAGGAGAAATCATCCGAACAGACTCCCTCGGGAGAGAGTTCGATTTCTAACAATGAAAAGTCCCCTAAGAGGAAACCATAGATCATAACAGCACCGAGCAGACTCCCTAGGGAGAGAGCTCCCTCAAAGAGGCTAAGGGATAGTGTGACAAGTCCCATCACAATCTTTTCAGGTTCGATAAAATAAAAAAAAGAAGACTTCGACCAAGATAATGCTATATGTAAGTTATATGTTGATGGATCATCTTGTTAAGCAGGAAGTGGCACGGACATTATCTTCAACACGCCAGATGAGATAGAAGTGGAATATGCTCTGCCTTTTCAATTTGAAGCCCCTAACAATGAAGCGAAATATGAGGATCTTATTGCTTAGCTAAGTTTAGCTTCATCCATGGGATCCGAACACATTTCAACATTTAGAGACTCCCAGCAAGTTGTCAACCAGATATTAGGGCTATATGAAGCTAGGGAGGAGTCTATGGAAAAATATTTTTCTATTGCATGACAAAGATTGGAAAGGTTCGTTGTGGAGAAAATACTGAGGATGACCAAAATGGAGAATATCCTATCAGATGCATTGCTAGGCTTATGAAAGGCGATACCAATCGAAGTTTTGGCACATAGGAGCACAGAGGAGGGTAGTTCAAGAATAATAAAGGTGAATCTAGGGCCATCATGGATGGACCCCATACACGCATACATTGAAGATGGAGAACTCCCTACAGCAGCTTAGTATGTGATGGAAGTAGGGGTACTGTACAGAAGATGGTACACTATCTCACTATTGAGGTGTGTTCACCCGATGGTAGTAAATAAGATTATTAAGGAGGTGTGACACCCCGCCTAATTAAATACCGGGCGATCACTCCTTTATTAAATTAAATCAAGGTTAACAGTTGGTTCATTCTCAGCATCACTGTCGATAAAAATAATTTTTTTCAATTTAACACCCAAAATAATTAAGCTAAGTGTCAAAAACATTTTTATACAAACTTTCCAAATTTTAATTAACGAAAAAGATTTATTTAATTAAAATAACATTTCTAAAATTAAGAAATCACACCAAAATAATCTAAATAACATAAACCATTCAACAATCGAATGTCAACAATTGGAACTAAAACCACAAATCCATCCTGTATAAATCCCATAGAACAATACTGGAAATAACTGAAATATAAAAAAAAATCCCAACAACAAATGAAATGATGAAAAGGGCGACACGTGCCCAATAAACGAGAGTAATAGGAGTGGAGTCAATAACAGAAGCCGTCTACTCAAGTGACCTGCAACTCCCACCTAAGCTGCAGCTCGTTCTCCTCCAGGGATCCTAAGCAAGACGCCCCTGTGGCTGGGCACCTGAAAATATACATATATATATACAAGAGAGAGAGAGAAAAAGAAACGGGTCAGATCCCGAAAGTGTGTTTGATTTAAAATACGTTTAGCAAGTATTTAAATTGATACAGGCCAATGCAACAACATATTAGTGCGTCTCTCTCTTGAGAAAATACTCACCTCTCTTCTAATGTGCACACCTATCGCACTAACCTTCCCAACGGTTCGTTTTATCAGTTATCGCACTTGACTTTCTAAAAGATTTAACTTAACTTAGATTACCCGCAAGATTTACAATTCACAATTTCATTTTTAAAAGAATGTTCCAAACAGTAATCAAAGTCCTCCATTTTAACTTTATAAAATCCATAAAGTTTTACCGTGACATATTATACCTTTTTCAAAACAAGTATTTAATAATAGTCAACAACTATGTTCTACATATCAAATTTCAGTAGACAGATTCAAATATCATAATCTCATATATATATCTTAACTACTCGTATAATATATATATAATAGCACCCCGAAATAAACTATGGTGCATGCATACTTCCACTATCCAAAGCCCCATATCACTCATATTAAGGGGAATACATTCGGAATCACTCTCGAATTGTATTAACATAAATACACAAACAATATTGAGGCGAAGCATAGATTCCAAGTCTCTAAGAGGGTGGCACATACCGGCGTCTCTTAGGACCGTCTGAACTATCACATCGATAGCCTGTACCAAGGACATCTATCTTCTAGGGTACAAGTCAATATCCCCCATAAAGGTCCCATCGAGATAAGACTTGTCCCAGCGCGGAAACCTCAGGGATAGCAAGTAGCGTGGGTATGATTTTCACATGTATATAATATATGTACACACAATCATATAAATATACCACTTTATCATATTAATATAGGTTCTTCTCATCACCCGTAATTAGACCGTTTATTCTTAATTTCACATTTAAAGAATTTCGCATAAGGTTTTATTCCTAACCTTAACTCGAAGGGTTTTCTCACTTATTACCTGACACTCGTGGATTATGACCCCACAAATCTGAAATTCAGTAAGTGACTTTATTAGATTCCAACGTAACTCTCTTACACACCTCACCCTTAAAATTTACAAATCTAACAACCTAGGGTAAATATCCCATAAATATCATTCTCGTTGAATATTAAAGGTTCTAACATATCCATATACCCTACTGGTCCTCAATGTCTCCCAAATCCTTTTATTTAAGATGCCCAAAGATCATTTCACGATAAACTTAATTTAACTAATTAAACAAGGGAAATAGGAGTCTGCCAGGAGGGGTCGATCGATCGAAGCTTGGGCTCGATCGATCGAACCTTCGATCGATCGATGCTCTATGCTCGATCGATCGATCAAGCAGGTCTGGGCAAAAATTCTGCAGAAATGCAGTTACGGGATTCATCAAAATTCTTCATCAATTTCCATAATTTCCAACACTAATCGACCCATAAATTTTGCTACTAACATACTAACATAATTCCAGACGTTTTTAACGTTCCGCATGCATGTATACATCATTAATCATGGTTAAACAACCCAACATCTAATCTAAACATCAAGAACCCTACAGTTTTCATAACTATGATTCAATTCAGTTTTTTCTCCAGAATTTCTTCCTCATATAACATCAAAATTCGTGGGTAATACATCTATAACATCAAGAGTTTCCAGCATAAGGTTTTAATCTTCTCTACATGCAATTTCCTATCAAAATTTGGGGTTTTCTTACATGGATTACATTCCTAATTAATCCTAAACTAATATGAACATTGCACTAACGAAATACGCAAGTTAAACACTTGCCTGGGATTTTCAGAAGTCTGATTTCCTGTGGATTATGGTGTGGTTGCGTTCTCCTCCTCGCGATCTACGCGTTGGTGGTGACGGTGGTGCAAACGGAGGTGTTTTGGCCTTGAATCTCCTAGAAAGGTCTCTCCTCTCTTCTCCAATGGCCGTCCTAGGGTTCTGTATGTTCTAACCCTAAATGACTAACCTAACCAGCTAATAAAGGCTGCTAAAATTCGTGGGTTTAATTACCCTATTTTGGAAAAAGACCAAAATGCTCTCCCGGGTCACTAATTACGCCTAAAAACACTCCGAGACCCGAACCAAACCCCCAGGTACACTTTTCTGATTATCTCGACCCTTCCGGACGCGTTGGCGCACTCAAAACGACCATACGAACAACTTATAAATTATTTACTTTTTATTTAACAAAATTAGTCCCGACGTGACACAGGCACGTCCCAACTTAAATTTCCGAAATAGTCATTTAATTCACGTATGACATTCAATATAACCAATATAGTATATCACTATGCTCATTAGTAATATTCAACAAGTTTTCCCATAATTACTAACTCTCGTCACGTTAATAATTATAACATAATTAATTTCCGGATTTTTATTAAATAACAGTCACATTAAATTTAATAAATCCCCAAATTAAATATAGCATAAAAATACGGGGTATTACATGAGGTGAATGAAGGATGTTGTAAAGACCATTCCTCTGAAAGGTCGTTGATCAAGCGTATAATGACTCAAGGGTATTACTGACCGACCATAAAGAAAAATAATTCCATTTAAGTTATTTAAAAGGTTTAAGGAAATTTAAATGGCTCCGAAAAATTTATTTGAGAAACTCCTTTTTTTACAAAACAAGTACTAACACAAGATGTGTATAAAACTTATAAAGGAGATATTTTAGTTATTAAGTATCCATGTTTTGAAAAACAAAACTAAATAATTTATAAATCATCATACAAGTAGAAGGTGATGAGAGGAAGATGAAACAAGCAAGAACACAAGATTTTAACGTGGTAAAAGCCCACCCCATTGGGGAAACATCCACGGAGGTCTCTACACCTCATTACAAAAATCCACTAAAAAAGAATATAGGTTACAAGCTATATAACAAATTAAACACACAATCAAACCTATTATAAGTCAAGAAAATATACTAGCTCCGTTAGGTTATTCTGACTTCTCTGAAGGATCTGATGTTGAAGTTGTTCTCCCAGCTTTGTTCCTCTTCTCCTTTTTAGCTTTCAATCGACTCTAAAGTCAATGATCTCTCTACCAACACTTCTTTAGTGTTGTAGTGTGAATAGTGTAAGTGGTGAAGTGCCTAAACCCATGCATGTAACACACACACATACACACACACACACACACACACTCTTATACAGACAATATACCTATCATATTACATATTTCGTTCTAAAATGCAGATATGATTTTTGAATCTCAGTTTGTTTGAAAATCTCAGACTTCTGATCTTTATTTATATACACAGATCCCTAGGGAACCTTGCTATCAAAAGGATCCAAGGCCCTAAGCAATTTCTTTATTTTATTTACACAATTATTTCAAAAAATCTGAAATATATGAAAGTGTAAAACCCCATTCAAGACCTTAACTAGATCTAAGTCTGTTTTTTCTCAGAAACCAGAAACAGAAAAAGATTTGTTGGTTCTAATTTTAAAATAAACATTTAAGAGTAAAACAACCAACAAATGAAGATTTCTTGAAGAAAGAAATCAAACTAGGTATGTAAACGTGTTTTGTATCACATACAATTCAAATCTACACTTTCTATGAAGTGAAAATCAAATCCAAACTTCGTAACTTAGTTGGACAAGAGATTAAAGACCAAAGAGGATGGATCTTCACACGATCGATCATACTCAAACTCACAAGGATTTTTTATGAGGAAAAATTGCAAGAGTTTGATTTAGGGTTTGAATTTCTCTCTCTCTTATTTTCTCTCAAAACATAATTGATCTAAAGATCGTAAACGTATAACCAAGGTCATCTATTTATACTACTGGATGGAAAGGTCTAGATGATCGAAGCAAAACAGCGGCTGAGATCAACTCTGGCTCATCGATGTAAATCTAATGGCTTACAACGCACCGCAATTAAATGAGATATGATTGGCCACAAGGTTGAGACTTGGATAGTTAAAAACAACACGCAGACCATAGATAAAATTGATCCAAGGGCTGGTAATGGTTCTCAGGAATGTGAGAGTTAGAAAACAGATTCTGTACCGTTCTGGATACAACACAAGTGTTGCTCAAATGAGCTAAAAAATGCGTGTTTTAGAAGTTTAAATAATTCCTTTTTATACCACACAATTCTCTGCCGCTTTCAAATTCTACCCAGTTGAAGTTTTTATGAAGTAATAGATATTGCAAATAAGCCCACAACATTTTAAAACCAAATTTTAATTGTCTTAAAAATGCTTATAAATTCCTAAAAATTATTTAAAAATCCCAATATAATATGAATTCAATATAGAAATGCAATCCTAGGTTCAGTGTTGGTATTATGCCTTTGAGATTATTTAGAGAAAAAATCATGTAGAGTTTGAGGTTCTTTGGTAGACTAGGGTATGGCTCAAATTTTGTGACTATTTTCAAACTAGACAAGCACCTATATAATATAGACTCAAACGAGTCAAAGATCAAGGGTGCTTCAATCCCCCCTTTCGAAATATGAGACAAAATCTCCCTTGAGTCACCGAGGGCTCGTAGGGATACTAGAAAATAAGAAAATCCTATTTATATAAAAAAATTCTATCTACCCCATATCCTTGAACAAAAAATTACATTACTCAACTAAATACAAATCAATACCCTAACAATATTGTGATAAAATGAGGTACTAATTTCTTGAAAATAAGAAAACTAAGATAAAGTATTTTAGTTGAAGTAAACAAAATAATGTCCAAGTGGACTCAAAGTTTCTTCCCCATTTTAACTCAAATTGACAAAGGGTAGGAACAAATATGCATGAACAAATAAAATATAAAGAAAATAAATATTCATCAACGCATAAACATACCTCGAGTCACATAAAGGATCTCCATGAAACAAATTTAGGAGTTGTCTTTTGTCATTTATGAAACATCCGTGCCCTATATCCTCAAAGGTCAATTATGAGGGTGAATATGACCGGATGAAATTTATGTGATAACAAACATTTATTCAAGAAATATTGTGCCAATAGATTTTCGTAAAGTCTCAAATTTGATATTATCTAAAGGCTTCATGAACAAATCATCTAATTGATGATCGGTAGGAAAATACTTAATTTCCAATTCCTTAGATTCTTCTAATTCACGGATAAAGTGATATTGAATCTTAATGTGTTTTGTGTGAGAGTGTTGCACAGGATTTTTAGAAATATTAATTGCACTTTTATTATCACAGTAGATGTGAAACTTATCTTTAATTATGCCATAATATTTTAACAACTGTTTTATCTAAAGTAATTGTGAACAACAACTTCTAGCTGCAATGTACTCCGTTTCAGCAGTGGATAACGATGTACAATTATGTTTTTTATTAGACCATCCTACTAAATTATTTCCTATATAATAACATGCTCATGACGTACTCTTACTGTCATCACAACACTCTGCCCAATCAACATCAATGTAACCAATTATAGTGGTGGATGAGCCATTGGTGTACCAAAGTCTTAAATTTAGAGTTGCTTTGACATATTTAATAATTCTCTTAACACAGAGTAAATGACTTTATTTAGATGAATTATGATATCTTTCGCAGACACAAACGACATACATAATGTCAAGGCATGAAGTAATGAGATATAGTAAGCTTTCTATCATACTATGGTAAAGAGTGGGATCAATAGATTTCCCATGTTCATCTTTAGACATTTTTACGGAGGTACTCATAGGTGTCCTAGCATCTTTTGCATTTCCTAAACCGAATTTCTTAACAATCCCTAACGCATATTTGGATTGCGAAATGAATAAACCTTCTGAATTATGTTTGACTTGAAGTCCTAAAAAGAATTGCAACTCCCCCATAAGAGACATTTGAAATTCTCCATGCATAACTTTGGAGAAATTTTCAACTTCGGTTAAGGATGTTGATCCAAAAATGATATCATCTACGTAGATTTGGGATCTAACATCAATTTTATCAAAATGTTTAGGAAATATAATTGGATCACTACCACCTCTCCTAAAGACGTTGTTTAATAAAAACGTAGACAATCGATCATACTAAGCATGGGGTGCTTGTTTTAGACCATATAAGGCCTTTTTCAATCAAAAAACGTGATTCGGATAGTGAGGGTCAATAAACCCTTTTGGTTGTTCTATATAGACTTCCTCAGTTAGAATACCATTAGTAAATGTAGATCTCACATCCATTTGGTAGAGAGTGAATTGGAAATGACAAGTTATTATGAACAGATTCAAGGTGAGTTACCAGGGCAAATGTTTTCTCGAAGTCTATTCCTTTAATCTGAGAGTAACCTTGGGCAACTAATCTAGCCTTATTTCTAATGACCATCCCCGTCTCATCTGTTTTATTTTTAAAAACCTAGTGTGCCAATAACCTGTTTATTTTCTAGCTTGGGTATAAGATACCATACATCATGAGCGACAAATTAAAGAAGTTCCTCATGCATAGCATATATTCACAAGGAGTCACTTAGGGATTCATTTACATTCTTTGGTTCCACAAGAGACACAAATCATGCATAATGAGCAAAATTACATAGCTCAGATCTTGTACGACCAGGCTCAGTAAGATTACCAACCACGTTGTCTAAGGGGTGATCTTTAGAAACCCAGTTAGCTACTTCGGGCATCTCGGTTGGTCAAGGATCATCTATCTCTGGAGAGTCACAATTAAAAATATTTCCAGACTCTTCCACGGTAGTTGGTCCTGTGTTTTTACTCTCAACATTAGTGTCACTAACAATCACATTAATGGATTCCACAAGGGTTTTGGTTCGAAGATTATAGACACGATAGACTCTACTATTTGGAGAGTAACCTAAGAAGATGGCTTTATCACCTCTGGTTTCGAATTTGGACAAATGATCTCTATCCTTACATACATAGCAAGCACTGCCAAAGGTTCTAAAATATTTTAGGTTAGGTTTCTTGCTATATCATTATTCGTAAGGTGTCTCTTTGGTATCTTTTCTAAGATAGACACGATTTTTGATCTAACAGGTAGCCCTAATAGCTTCTACCCAAAAATACTTTGGAAGGCTTTTGGCATGAATCATAACTCGTGCCAGTTCTTAAATAGTCTTATTCTTTCTTTCAGATATACCGTTTTGCTGAGGGGTTTTAGGAATGCTAAATTCGTGTTGATAACCATTATAGGTACAATATTCAGTTACTCCTAAGTCTTTAAAATCTCCCCCACGATCACTACGGATACGATTTACTTGACTATCCTTTTCATTCTCAATACATAGAAGAATTTTTAGAAATTCTTGAAAGGTGGCAGACTTTTGTTTAAGAAAATTTATCCAAGTAAAGAGGGTAAAATCATCAACTATCACTAAGATGTAGCTATTTCCACATAGAGTAACTGTTCTAGTCGGACCCATTAGGCCCATATGGATAAGTTCTATAGGTTTAGTAGTCAAAATGTTTTGGCTTTCCTATGGGAAGACTTAACCATTTTTTCTTATTGGCAAGGTCCACAAATAATGTTTGTTATAGACTTTATCTTAGGAAGACCTCTAACTATTTATTGAGAACACAATTTACCAAGGTTATCAAAATTTATGTGACCCAACCTATTATGTCAAATATCATCGTCATTCATTCTGGCAATGTTACAAACCTTGTTATTTGAATTAATTGTATAACAACTATATGGGGTACGAATGTCTATAATAATGCGGTCACCATTTTCATTTAAATTTTTTGCAATTATTCTTTGAAAATGTGATAGTATTGTTGGAGTCATAAAATTGTGATATACTTAATAAATTTCATTAAGACCTTTTACTATAAGAACTTCTTTTAAGATAGGTAACCCTTGTTCATGGAGAGTCCCTTTACCAATGATTGGGGCTGATACCCCATCTCCAAACAAAACTTTACCTCCAAAAAAGTTAGTTTTATTTAGAAGTTTGGTTTCATCCCTGGTCATGTGTTTAGAACATTCTGAATCTAAATACCTTCCAGATGCTATGTGCTCATCTTTCAAAGCACTAATCACAATATTGCATTTCATCTGGGGTCTTAGTTCATCCTTCCTAACCCAAATTTCTCTAGTTTTTAAAAGTTTGCGCTGATTAGCTCGAATAAGGTAAAATTTGCGAGCATTAGCCTTTTCTTTAAAAGATTTTTGTGCAAATTTATTATTCTCAAATTCCCGAGCATTTGGTTTAGGCATGAATCTAGGATTTCCTCTTATTGATGATCTTTTAGTATTAAATATTTTCTTCCTATTTCGATAGTTGAAGTTCTTATCTGGTTGCCTAGGAAGAATATAGTATTTTCGTCCTTTTCTAGAATAGTTACAATTGTGCTAGACAAGTGAAAAAAAAACAGGTATGTATAGACGTTTAAAAAAACATCTATCAAGGGAATTTCTGAAGACATCACAGTATGAGCAATAAAGATGGCTCGTAGGAGGCGTATCCTTAGGAAAATTATTAGACAAAGATTTGTCTAAAAATTGAACTCTAGCCTTATTCCTAGAAGGTACAGGTTGAAAAAATGAATCACTTTTTCTATATAGAGGGCAGACGTATTTAGCCTTATGTTCAATATTAAGCTTAGAGGTACTGGCCTCACCAATGTCTATCTTTTTTTGTTTCAAATAAAAGTTATTTTTCAAGGCATGAAAATTTGGACATGTTTCGACAGGTTTTTTGCCACCGAACATAAACTTGATAGTTTCAAGATTTTTCGTTTGTTTGTTCGTACTAGGGCAAAATCCTACTCCAGTTCTATCATCAGAATTGGTTTTACTTTCAACAACAAAGTCTTTAAAACATTTTGAGTTATTTTCAAAATTTACAAAATTTTTAATAGACCGTTGATGTCTTTTCTTTAGTTTGTTCCAATTCTAACAACGTCCTTTTATATTTATTTTCTAGAATTTTATTTGAGTCAGACATTTCCTTAATTTTTTGAGCAAAAACCTTAGTCTCATTTTTCTTGATCTAGACATTGAGAGGCGTACTCTTCATTATTCTTTTTGATCATTTGGCTTAGGGCTTCTATTTTCTGGGTAAGGTCCTTGACTACTTTTTCAAGTTTAATACTCTTCTTGAGGGTTTTTATGTATAGTATGTGAATATATGGGAGGTCCTCATTGTCAGAGTCACTAAGTGTACAGTGTCCCATAGCGATTCATTTTTAGGACTCACACACACATTTTATTATCAATAAAACATTCCCTTTGACTCACACACACGACATTAGAATTACTTGTAGCATTCTCCAGTAACAAATAAGATAAACCATTAGGAATAATATCATTCAACATAGCATGGCTAGATATACTACTATCAGGTTCAATACTAGTCATATGCTCATCAGTAAAAATGATTTTGGAAAAGAATGACATACAGGGTTCAAACTAATTCACTTAAGTCATCCCAGGTCTTGCACAAGTTAACCCAATTTTTTTTATTCAAATTGACTCTACAGTCATTTGCCATATGTCCTAGTTTCCCACACATAAAACACTTAACATTTTTGAGGTCTTTTCCAGGCTTGTTTTGGTTATCAGTTTGGTGTTTGTCCTGTCTTTTCACATGAGGCCTATTATTAGAGAACTTTGGATAATTAGGTTTGCCTTGTCTACTTGTAATTTTTTTTCAAAATTTTATAATTTTCTTGAACTGTTTAGACATTAAGGCAATGTAACTATCTAAATTGTCTAAGTTACAGTCCTCATCAGAGCAAATTGTCTAAGTTACAGTCCTCATCAGAGTATAAGTCAATTTCAAACAAATTAAACTCAGGTTTGGTCAACTTAGATATGAAGACAAGATTAGAAATGGGCTGTTTCTTTTGGGTCTGAGTTAATTGCTTCTTAAACTCCAATTCCATTTCCACTGTCCTTAGCTTGCTATTGAGGAGTTCAAGTGTTAAATTTGGATCGTCCATATCCTCAATGGCATAGCACTTGTTGTCAAATTTTTTTGGAAGTGACCTTAGAATTTTTGAAAAAATTTCCTCCCTATCATAAATTATACCATTAGCATGCAACTTAGTCAGTATGTCTGTCAACTTAATGTAGAAATCATCAAATGACTCAATCTCAATCATGACCAAAGTGTTGTACTGTTGGATTAACATTTGGGTTTTAGCAGCTTTAATACATGTGTATCCTTCATGTGTAGTCACTAGAGTGTCCCATGCTTCCTTAGAGGTAGTACAGAAAGATATTCTCTTGAATTCGTGTTCATCGATAGACATGAATATGACATTTTTGCATTTATTATTATTAAGGGAGGCCTGTTTCTCTTCTTTGGTGAATTCACTTAGCAGTTTTCTAATCCTCACAGTACTTCCTTCTGAGGCTGGTTTAGTAGGGAAAGTGTAACCATTTTCAATAGCATCCTAGACATCATCTCCCAATGTACCTCGGATGAAAGAAACCATCATCACTTTCCAGTAAGAGAAGTTGGTTCCATCAAATAGTGGGGGTCTGGATAGGATACCTAATCTCTCAAATTTCTCGTCCGTTATTTTGTTTTGGAAATAAACAATTTCAGAAACTCAGGAATTGAAAAAATAATGCCACTCAAGTTGTTAAAAAGGTTTAAGACAATTTAAATGGCTCCGAACAGTTTGTTTGAGAAACTCCTTTTTTTCACAAAACAAGTACTAACGCAAGATGTGTATAAAACTTATGAACGAGATATTTCAGTTATTAAATATCCAAGTTTTGAAAAACAAAACTAAATAATTTCCAAATCAGAACACAACTAGAAGGTGATGAGAGGAAGATGAAACATGTAAGAACACAAGATTTAACGTGGTAAAAGACCACCCAATTGGGGAAACATCCACAAAGGTCTCTACACCTCAAAACAAAAATCCACTAAAAGTAATATAGGTTAAAAGCTATATAACAAACTAAAAACACAATCAAACCTATTCTAAGTCAAGAAAATCACCCCCCCCCCACACACTTATATAGACAATATAGCTATCAAATTATATATTTCGTTCTAAAATGTAGATATGATTTCTGAATCTCAGTTTGTTTGAAAATCTCAGACTTATGATCTTATTTATATCCACAGATCTCGAGGGAACCTTGCAATCAAAAGGAGCCAAGCTCCTAAACACTTTCTTTATTTTATTTACACAGTTATTTAAAAATATGTGAAATATATGAAAGTGTAAAACCCCATTCAAGATCTTAACTAGATCTAAGTCTAGTTTTTCTTCGAAACTGGAAATAGCAAAAGATTTGTTAGTTCTGAATTTAAAATAAACATGTAAGAGTAAAACAACCAATAAATGAAGATTTCTTGAAGAAAGAAATCAAACTAAGTATGTAAACGTGTTTTGTATCACATACAGTTCAAATCTACACTTTCTATGAAGAGAAAATGAAATCCAAACTTTAACTTAGTTGGATAAGATATTAAAGACCGGAGAGGATTGATATTCACACGATCAATCACACTCAAACTCACAAGGGTTTTTATGAGGAAAAATTGCAAGAGTTTGATTTCGGGTTTGAATTTCTCTCTCTCTCTCTCTCTCTCTCTCTCTCTCTCTCCCTCTCTCTCTCATTTTCTCTCAAAACACAACTGATCCAAAGATCGTAAATGTATAACCAAGGTCATTTATTTATACTACTAGATGGAAGGGGCTGGAAGATCGGAGCAAAACAATGACTGATATCCCCTCTAGCTGATCGATATAAATCTAATGGCTTACAACACACCGCAATTAAATGACATCTGATTGACCACAAAGTTGAGACTTGGATTGTTAAAAACAACATGCAAATCGTAGATGAAATAGATCCAAGGGATAGTAATGGTTCTCAGGAATGTGAGAGTAAGAAAACACAATCTGTACCGTTGTGGATGCAACACGTGTGTGGCTCAAATGAGCTAAAAAATACGTGTTTTAGAAGTTTAAATAATTCCATTTTGTACCACAAAATTCTCTGCCGCTTTCGAATTCTACCCAGCCAAAGTTTGTAGGAACTAATGGATATTACAAATAAGCCCACAACATTTTAAAACCAAATTTTAATTATTTAAAAAATGTTTATAAATTCCTAAAAATTATTTAAAAATTATGAAAATTATTAGAATAAATATTTTAATGGGAATTAATACTCGCACACCTAATATGATATGAATGCAACATAGAAATGCAGTCCTAGGTGCAATATTGGTATTATTCCTTTAAGACTATTTAGAGGAAAAATCATGTAGAGTCTGAGGTTCTTTGGTAGACTAGGGTATGACTCAGATTTTGTCACTATTTCCAAACTAGAAAAGCGCTTATATAATATAGACTCAAATGAGTCAAAGATGTATAGTGCTTCACGTGAAGGTCGACTGCGCAAATTACGCGAAGAAATGTGATAAATGCTAGAAGTTCACGAAGATCCACCGTTCCCCTGGAGCCTCATTGACTCTAATTGTATCACCTTGGCCATTCGCAATATGGGGAATCGATTTGGTCAACCCATTATCGAGGACTAAAGGGTGAGAAAAATACGTTATGGTAGCAGTGGACTTCTTTATGAAGTGGGTAGAGGCTGAAACCCAGGTAGAAATTCCTTACAAAAGGGTATTCCAATTTATTTGGAAGATGATCATGTGCCTCTACGACATGCCCTTCCCATTCGTAACGGACCACAACACGCTGTTTGATAACCATGACTTTAAAGACTACTACACTAGGTCAAATATTCAAAAACTACACTCCGCACCGGGGCATCTGTAAGTCATTGGCCAAACTGAGGTCACCAATAGGACAATCTTGAACGGAATCAAGAAGAGACTCGATGATGCAAAAGGTAATTGGATCAATGAACTCCATAGTGTGCTCTGAGCATACAGGACCACTATATAAACAACCACAAAAAAAACGCTATATATGTTTGCCTTTGTCATAGAAGCAGTCGTCCCTACTAAAATAGGACTCCCCAGTCCTTGATTTTGATTCCCTAAAAAGTGATCTAGAAAGAAGACTAGTTCTTTTTCTATTGAAATAGATCAGAGAGCATGCAGTGTTACGGGTGGCCACTTACCAGTAAAGGGCCGCACATTACTAAAATTGTTGGTTGAAGCCAAGCATCCTAAATAAGGGGGACTACGTCCTCAATAAAATGAACTAGAAGAATAACAAACTCGATCCTAATTAGCACAGGACTTATTGGGTAACCAACATCGTAACGCCTAGGACTTATCGCATTGAAACCCTCGAAGGTAAATAATTTAAGAACCCCTGAAATTAAAAAAACCTTAGGAAATATTATCAGTAATGTTTTAGTCATTTAATTTATGTAGTTTGAACCGTCGTGATTAATAAAATTATCCCTCATTTTGTTGTTTTCTTTCCGGTATAAGATACAGTGAACATATCTAAATTTCTCTGCCAAAAATTACAGATTCTAAACAAAAATACTTACTCCTTGTGCAAACTTAAAAACAAGGAGCTCAGACAAACCCTTGTATGACCTCACAAGTCACGAACGAGGTGGTCAGTCAAAAGACTATATGACCTTACAGGTTTCAAATAGTTTAACTTATACAAACTTGTTCTCACGAGTTCATGAATCCCTTGTACGACCTCACAGGCCGTGAACGAGGTGGTTAGCCAAACGACTATACAGGTTGTAAAAAATTAAACTTGTACAAACTTATTCTCACAAGTTTACTAAACCCTTGTATGACCTTATAGGTCGTGAACGAGGTGGTCGGTCCAAAGACTGTACGACCTCTTAAGTCACGAAAATATTAACTTTTACAAACTTATTATCATAGGTTCGCGAACAAGGTGATCGGCCTAAACACTCTGTATGACCTCCCGAGTTGTGAACATAAAGGCATCAAATATTATTTTAAGGAATAAAAGTTCTATCATTTTCCACAAGCATCTAATAAGAAGATAGATGCAAGAAGATTAATAAGACACATTAAAATAAAGTGATATTGATGCAACCAACGAAACAGTTCCATACAATTTGTGCTAAAAATACAAAAACATGACATGGTAAAAAGAAGATAACACATGAAAAAGATCTATAAAAGTTCCATCAAATATAGTCGGGCGCAAGACCATCAGCTGGAGGTTCACCACCTTCCTCGCCGGGCAAGGTCACAACCTCTTCATCATATTTTTGCTATTCATTCAATGCCTCAAAATATCAGGAAAATGGGTCGCCACCCTCCTTTTCAACTCCTCATACCCATCCAGAAAATAACTAAGGCACTTCGTGTTGAATTCAGCCGAGGGCTTATAGGCCTCAACACCTGCTTCCCAATAGAAACAAGGGATCCCAGGCAACCTGTAAGTCCACAAGAAGTGCATAATTTTCTTTCTTAAACTTCTTTCTCTCAGCAATAAGAGTTTCATTCAAACTCTGAATTTTAGCATCATCAGTGTCAGATTTTTCCTTAAGGGTGGTGTTCTCATTTTCCACTTTTCTTAAGTCCTTGATCCTCGCTATTAACTACTCATCTCTCTCCTTTAGCTCAGAAAAAATCTTATCGTGCCAGGATTTTAATGTTTTGTTCTCCTCGTCCAGCTCATTGTAGGCCACATGGTTCACCAAGGACTTCTCTCGCAGAATAGTGAAGACCATGGATACCCAGAGAAAAAAAATAAGGGAACTTAATTAAGACACAGTGATCAACACTAAGTGGTAATAAACAATTTAAGAAAGATTCATACCACTAATAGTCTATACTGCGCTAAAGTCTATAGGGAATCTGGGTCAAGACATCTGAGGAACTGGAAATCCTTCACATAACTGCAATAACTAAGACCATCAATGGAATTCTTGGCATGATAGAAGATGAAGTCATGGACAACCTTTATATCTTCATAGCTGACCTTATGTTCAGGACCAAACTTAAACTCAAGAACCTTTCCATATAGAGAAATATGGCCCAGACCAGAAGCGTGACCAGGCTTAGAAGTACGACCAAGTCTCCTTAATAACTTATGCAGAGGTTGTCTATCTTCCTCTTTATCCCAAGATCTCTTGTCTCTAGCTGAAGGATGCATGGTATCTTTTCCATTCCCATTGGCAGCAATTTCAACCTCCTGCTGGTGAGTAGCTTATTCGGCTATCTTAAAAGTAGTGGCCTGCTTAACCCCAGTTTGCTTTTGGCTAGCACTAACTCCTTTTTACCTCTTCATAGCTAGGGCTTTGTGATCAATGGGATGAAGAGCCATTCCCAATGTCTCTTCAGATGGATGTTCCCCTAGACCTAAAAAATTGATGAACAGAGGCATTGTCATATAGACTAAAAGCATTTAAGGGTAAAATGTGGGGCGCCAGTATAACTTTCCCACTTCAAAGCTTCCTTCCCCGCTTATAGTCTCCTCGCCCACATCAAGATGGGTCTCTTGCGACATATAGCCTTCCAAGGGAACCTCAGACTCTAATGGGCATAACCACCGGGGGGAGTATAGTACTCGACAGTTATGAATTTCTTAAAAGAAAATAGATCCTAAAACTTCAGAGGCTTCTTCGTGCAGTACATTGCAATAAGGCCAACCAAATATTGGGCAAGCCTAGGTGCTCGTTTCGCTAAAAAAGCAAATAAAATTATAATATCATAATAATATGAGGATAAAAAAGGAGATATCAAATGGCAGGAAAATCTTTTACCTATGTAGTTGGGTCCAGTTTATTCTTGGGGGACCCTACATGATCTATCTCGCTCATGGGACCTAAATGTAACAACCCTCGCTTTTGAGAACTTATTTTATATTAATTTACTGTGCGAAGTAATTAAATAAAATGTTGGAAAATGGAGTAAATATTAATTGTATGAGTTGAAAGTTAATATTTACTAGATTGTTGCATAGTTACTGTATGTGTAAGTAAATATCATCATGTTGCATTTTATAGTGTCATATGTTTTAAATGACATTTATGGTTTAAATGAAGCCGGAACTTGAAATGATTTATAAAATTTATGGATGCCAATTTAGAGTGCGTAGTTAGTCCTGAAATGTGCGAGATAGTCAAAATAAGTGCCATGTTGTATTTTTATGTTTCAGGCACTTTTGACTGGTTTGAACATAAATGTGTAGTTGTAAATCATTTCAATGCGGTATTAACAACTTACGTTGGTAATTTAGACTAAAGGCACAATTTAAGTCTTGCATTTCACTTATTCTCTTAAGTGTGTATTTACTAACCTAGAGAGAAAGAGAGAAGAAGAGAGTGTGGAGAAAAGAGGAGAAATGAGAGAAATTGGAAATTGAAGATTTGGTATTGTTGCTACCACAAGGAAATCTGAGATTTCAAACCCAAGGCAAGTTTTATACTTGCTAATATATGGTTTAGGATGAATAATTGTATTGATTGTTGTGAATTGGTTATGGTTTAACAATTTTAGGGTTTTAAATGGATTTGTGGGTTTTGAATTCTTGGAAGTTGAATTAAATGTTTATTGGTGTAAATCATAGTTGTTAGATGCATTTATTATTGGTTGGTTGCAATAAATGATCCTGGTTTGGGTACAAATGAGTTGGGGGAAATTTGGAGTTTAAGACTCCATAGCCGAAATTGGTCAATCTGGGTCGGGTGAATCGATTCACCCCTAGCGAATCGATTCGCTAGAGGGACAGTTTACAGGTCTGAGTGGACCGAATTGATTCGGCCTATCCGAATCGATTCGAAAATTATGCAGAAAGTGAGGTCTTCCTATTCGAATCGATTCGGCTGGTCCGAATCGATTCGCTTTCAGATCGAATCGATTCGGCCAGGGCGAATCGATTCGGCCAGGGCGAATCGATTCAAAAATCCTACAATTTTAAGTTATTTTCTAGCTCAATTATAACCCTTTTTCTTTAGGCTTAAGACTTAGTAACCTTCTTGTATGAAGTAAATTTAGAGTCCTAGAGTCCTAGATGAGTTAGTTCACTACCCTACATTAGAAATGGTTTAAATGGGGTTTATTCAGGGGGTGTACAAATTGATGTTAGGGCATTCTTTTCCTTTAGTTAACTATTATGAGTCTAGGAGTTGTAAGGTCATATTGGGAGACTTTAGAAGCTCAATTGATTTATGATAGTCTTGGTGGTTTATAATAACACCCTAAAATGTTGGGAGAATAAATTGAGAGTTTATTCATTTGTTGAGGTTGAAATGATGGTATGAATTACGCATGGCTCCGGATAAAATGTGATGTATCTATTAAAATGGAAATGAAAATGGTAAATGATAATTTACTTAAACACACCTCTCTAAATGCAATCATAAGGGAAGTTCGCGCGTGAGGAGAAGTCCCCTGGCTAATGAATGCAGGGTGAATATAGTCCTAGGCCATATGATTGGTTATTATATGTTTTTCTGCGCTAGTGAGGTAATTCCGAGTGTGGTTATGACTGACTCGCAGGCATATGTCCGCTTCCTGACATTGCGTTAGGTGCCCAGGTTGTCTTGGTTGATAGGCCCTGGAAGATGATAGTCATTTAGGGGTGCGCACAGTGGAGAAATCCGGACGGGCGATCATAGAATCGTTATATGTGTATGAATATAACTATTCTCATTCAAGTGGGACTTGAATTATGATAAATGCCACAAAGAGCATATAATTATGATTATGTTTCCTGATAAGGAATGGAACGATGGAATTAAATAGTGTAAAAAGAATGAAGGCTTTTAATTAATGTTAATCATTCATATCCTCTTGCATAATTGATTTACACTCATGATCATTTAAATTGTCTTAGTTTATGCTTTGAGATAGTGTTGATAGATTCTTATATATATTCATCATGATTATTTGTTCATACTTGTCATACTCTTTATTCATCTGGTGATCATATAAAACTGGGCCCTGACCCGTTCATATTTCTTGTTATGCATGTATCTTGTATCCGCTCAGGTGCTCCGTCACAAGGGCGCATGCTCTGACTTTCCTATTTCGGTATTTTTGGGGAGCCGTGATACTTTGTGGATATAACGGGATACGTTGTTATAGATGCTTCCATTTTTGTACTCTAGTTATGATCGGGTCTTTTACTCGGGCGTGTGGCCCAAGTTTTTGTAATTGTCTAATGTAATGTACTATGTAACTTAATGAACCTGTTATACATACATTATATGTGACTATTGACCGACAGCATATTCAGTCCCCTTATTGTATATTTTATGTGAGGGTAATATAAGTTCTTTTGGGTTTCCACTTTTTTTTTCAAATTGGGTTGTTTAAATTATTTCCTAACTTTTAGAACTAAATTTTTTGGCAACCCGTTTTTCTGAAATATTGGGTGGTTGTCCCGTATACTTACTGTATTTATTGTGATGCTGAGAATGATCCATCTATGATTCCCTTATTATTGGAGTATCGGGTTGGCCACCTCTTATTTTGCTGAGCGGGTTGTCACACTAAATTCTCGATCTCCTTTAATGAACACATACTGGCCCTTCCAACTATAATTGTTAGTATAGACTACGGTAACCATCATATATTGGGGATTTCTAGCGGAAAATAATGATATTCGGGGGCTTTGGCGTTGTCTTTTAAACTATGAACATATATGAGGATGTCCCCCATCAAATCAAAGCCTCTTTTAAGTTTCCAGAACATCATGGCCCCTAGTATAGTCCTATAGGCATTGGGCAGCAGCTGGGTCTGAGTCATAACATAACCCCTAAGAATGGAATGAATGGTAGGATAAAGAGGCAACGTCAACCCCCCTTAGAGAGCCTATAAGGGGAGGAAAATCTCATCGGCGTCCTTTACAGAATAACACCTCTCTGAGATGCTAGGCAGCCTAGTTTGGATGGCTATGGGAAAGGCAAATTTATTTCTCATCACATCAAGGTCGTCCTCCATGATAGTGCACTTATACCACCGACATCAGTTTTGGCAGGATTATAAGTGTTAAAGGACTAAGTAGGGCCATCTACATCCTCTCCAATAGCCTAATTGATGATGCAGGAAACTGCACCACCCTTCAAGGGGTTTATGAGCTCAATTCAGTGTTAACAATGGCAATATAAAGATATATATATAGTAGAAGGAGGTGAGGAAAAGAGGAATCAACACCGGAATATAAGTGGTTCATCCAATCAGGCCTATGTCCACTGTGCAAGTATATGATGTGTATCACTGTATGAGGGCTCTAATGGCCATGGATACAATCTCTCAAGCTTTCTCTCTCTACTGTGTATCTAGACAGAGTTTCAGCTAGGGTTGTATATATGGATCCCTTGTAAGGTAGGGGATGACCTCTATATATAGTACCTGGGGAGTGTAATGTACCCCCCATGCATGTAATGTGCATGCGTGTGATTGCCTCACCCATATGGGAAAGCCATCTGTCACTGTCACATGTAGAGAATGATGATGTAATATTCTCCCCACGTGTGGGGAATAACCTTGTTATAACTGATTTTTGTCCACGTGCCCTTATCTAAATGTCAGCAGATGCTCGGCTATCGCGCCTGGTGTATGACCTCGGCCTAGTAGAGGCCGAGGTTGGTAAGTCTAGGTACTCATTCAGTTCGAGTATTCTATAGAGATCTCGGCCTAATCCCAGCCGAGACAACGGACAAGGTCGGCCTGAGACGAGGATGAGCTGGAGTGTTTGGAGTATCGACTAATGTCTTGCTGAGGTTGCCACTGGCTTCCTGCGAGCTCGGCCTATGTCTGGCCGAGGTTGCCATTCCAAGGTATACAAGAATGCTGCTGATCCTTGTGATGTCTCTTGGAGAGGCTCATGGTAGTGTCGGCCTGGGCCGACCTTGCTATGGCCGAGGGCTGATATCGCGTGTCCAAGACATGTCTAACGTCGGCCATAATCTTGGCCGAGTTTGGTGTCTCTGGGCCGAGGTCACACTTGGGGCATATCAATCACCCCCCAGCCCTTAGTCATATGTGGGAGCAGGTGACTAGGGGATTATCACACCTCCGAGGCCTGTCTATTACGATCCAATATTTGTTTGACACTTGTCCAATGCTGAAGTATGCTTGCTTGGTGGGCGTGTGATGTTAGCTGCCATTTGGGACTCCCAAGGCAATGATGGGCCTTGGGAATTGCGCCTGTATATTTAAGGGTTTTGAACCCTATTTCCCTTCTTTCTTCTTCACTTCTCTCTTTCCAGCCAAACTCGTTCCTGCAACCTTCTCTCTCTAGAAAGATCTTTGCTGAGGCTTTTGGAAGTTGTTCTCTTGTGTCTTCTTGTCTCCTCCTTACTATTTCATCCTCAGGTAACCTTCGCCATACTTTTTCCTTCATTTTTCCTGCAAGCCTCCTTATTTTCGCATTTTCCGACGAGTTTTTGAGTTTTTCGGCGAGACCACCATTATTTCAGGCGAACAATTCTGACCACATTTAGGTAGTTTGATATTTTACTGCTTTACTTCACTAGACAATATTGTTTGTAGTTTTAAGAAGTCTCCTAAGTGTAGTGTCAGCCCCTGATGCTCAGACCCTTATATCAGCTTCTTGAGGAGTTCCCCTCCCTTAGAGATAAGACTTTAGAAAAGATTAGACAAATAGAAAGAGCACATGAGGAGGCTCGTAGGTCACAAGAATTTCCCATTAGGCCCATCTTTCCACCACCTCTGAAGGTGATATATCCAGACCCCCCAGAGTTTTTCACTCAGACAGAGGTTCCTACTGATCCCTTACCGATGTCTGAGTCTGAATCTTCTACCTCAGACCCCATGTCTGTGGATTCCTTTCAGGAGGCCATGGACTTCACACCTCGGCCTGATCCAGCCGAGGTCTCCAGCCGATACTCATCCCATAATAGCTCAAGCACCTCAGCCTCTTCCTCAGAGGTTGAAATTGTTGAGCCAAGTGTGGCCATTCCACCACCACTTGGCACCATCCCTCTGTCGGACATCACCGGGGCAGAGTTCGCTTAGAGGTTCTCGAGTAACCCATCAACATCTGCTCCAGCCGACGTTGAGTTGGATGATAATGATGAGGTTGAGAGCGATGTCAACATCTCTGAGGCGGCCGATATCGAGAGTACTATTACTGAGGTAGATCTTCTCTGCTTCAGATACCTGTATGCTATCAGTCCCTCAATAAAACTTAGGAGACCATCATGGCCGAGACGGTGAGATCTGTCTGTACGAGCAGATGTTCAAGTTAGGGTTTCTTCTACCCATTCACCCCATTATCAAATCCATCATTTCCTACATCAATTTGCCCCCCTCTGAACTATCCCCTAATGTCTGGAGAGTCATAATAGGGGCCATAGTCTTATGGAAGGCTGTCCACCACTCAGACCTTCCAGTTCAGGTCTTCGTAAGTTGCTATGTCCCTTTCTCAGCCAAAAATCATTCGAGCTACTACCATTTTGTAGCTCGGAAGCCTGAGAAGAAAATGCTTCAAATAACTCAGACTTCCAACCATAACTGGAAGCCTCGGTATTTCTTTGCTTCTGGGCCATGGGAATTTGGCCCATGTGTTCCCTCATCTATCCTAGAACCGAGGATGCCCCTAAGGTGGGGTAAAGTAACAATGTCTGTGAGGGCTGACCCTGGTCTGAGCCCATCCAACCTTCAGAAGGTGATAGCCCTTCAAGATCAGGGGGTGCATGGTCTGTTTGTCAAGTTTGAACACTTGATGACCCCTCACTACCTCTCTGGGACAGGTCTAGGTGGAAGTCCCCTTGCCGAGATTGGTAAGAATTTTTGTTTCAAGTTGAACCTCTGAGTCTATTCATATCTGATTATCTAACTCAGATCTACTAATTTTTTGCAGAGCGACCACATGATATTTCGGATGAACTTTGGGAAATGGCTGCACCCAGCTTGATGAGACTTGCCAAGAAAGCAGGCCTTAACTCTCCTCCCCCAACTCCCTCTGCCTCTAAGCCCTAAGCCACAAAGAAGAGGGATCCAGAAGGTCATGCCCCTGAGGATCAGAGGCCGAAGAAGAAGAGTGCTGACGCTGCTATCCCCATCTCTTCAGCTGACTCCCTGTCGGCTCGTCTAGATCAGTTAAAAATAACTGACAGCATAGTCGGCCACAGTCTTCAGGCCCTAGATGCCTTTGGCTATGTAATGACCGAGGCTGATAAATTCTTCTTTAGGTCACTGGACACCCCATTGTTAGTTGAGTTCGACATTCACAGATCCATTCAGGTATGACTTGATCTTTCTGATTGTTCTTTACCCCAAGTGTAAGATCTGATTGTTCTTCAGCTCATTCATGATCACAAAATATGCAGGGCCTGGCAGCTATGCACCACTTATCCAACTGGACTCTAATAAAATTGCCCCTCGTCCAAAAGGGTCAGGAGGCCGAGAAGGTCCAGAGCACTCTGAATGCAGAGATTGATCGCCTCAAATCTGAGCTGAAGGATTCAGAGAAGAAGGTGAAGGGGATGGAAAAGGACATCTCTCAGCTTGGTAAGGATCATGCTGCAGCTCTGAAGGCTAAAGATGATGTTCTACAGCAGAAGGTCAACTCAATTGTTAGGGCAGCCCTCGGTGATGCCTCTGAGAAGATAATCTCTGACTACAAGTCCTCTGACGATTTTATGAGCTTCGGCTTTGAATACCTTAAAAGAGGTATCAAAGCCACTATTAAGTGGGCTGATGTCAAGGAGAGGGAGACTAGTACTTTGAAAGCCTCAGATTTCGTAGGCCTCGGCTTTGCCGATCCCCAGTTTTCTGAGGCCCTTCAGGAGGTGGAGGAGAAGGCTGTCGCGCCCGCCGAGACTGCCACATTGGATGGCACTGAGTTTAAAGGGGCAGACCATTATGACGACGTGGCCGAGGTGACCAATGTTGTCCAGCCTTCCCAAGCCGAGGATATCAACATTCCCCCCTCAAAACCTTAGATAATTTTTGAACATTATTTGTAACCCATAACATTTTGAAACTTGTTCTGTAATCCTTGATCATTTATGATTTCTGAATGTATCAACCTCTGAGGAGGATCATCCTCACTTACTTTTATTGAATGTCATGTGATGTTTTTGCTCTTAGTCTTGTTGCAATGATATCTTGTTTAAACTTAATCAATGCTCTGACCTCTGATGTTATTCCCATAATTAATCTCACCAAATTAATGATGTTAAGGGTCTGATTTTATCCCGTATGGTGTCTGACCTAAGACCTTGTCACCACTTAATGATGTTATAAGGTCTGAGGCCATCAACTAAGAGGTCATCCTCACAATTAATTTCACCAAATTAATGATGTTTTGGGTCCGAGGTCATCCAAGTATGGTGTCTGTCCTCAGACATTGTCACCAAATCATGATGTTATAAGGGTCTGAGGTCATCACCTAAGATGTTATCCTCATAATTAATCTCACCCAATTAATGATGTTAAGGGTCTGAGGTCATCTGAGGATGGTGTCTGACCTCAGACCTTGTCACCATTTAATGATGTTATAAGGGTCTGAGGTCACCTAAGATGTTATCCTCATAATTAATCTCACCAAATTAATGATGTTAAGGGTCTGAGGTCATCTCATTATGGTGTCTAAGCTCAAACCTCGTCACCACTGAATGGTGTTATGAGGGTCTGAGGTCATCACCTAAGATGTTATCCTCATAAGTAATCTCACCAAATTAATGATGTTAAGGGTATGAGGTCATCTCATTATGGTGTCCGACCTCAGACCTCATCACCACTGAGTGATGTTATGAAGGTCTGTGGTCATCACCTAAGATGTTGTCCCCATAATTAATCTCACCAAATTAATGATGTTAAGGGTCCGAGGTCATCCCATTATGGTGTTTGAGCTCAGACCTCATCACCACTAAATGGTGTTATGAGGGTCTGAGGTCATCACCTAAGATGTTATGCTCATAATTAGTCTCACCAACTTATTGATGTTAAGGGTCTGAGGTCATCTATTATGGTGTCTGAGCTCAGACCTTGTCACCATTGAATGGTGTTATGAGGCTCTGAGGTCATCACCTAAGATGTTATCCCCATAATTAATCTCACCAAATTAATGATGTTAAGGGTCTGAGGTCATCTGAGTATGGTGTCTGACCTCAGACCTTGTCACCACTTAATGATGTTATAAGGGTCTGAGGTCATCAACTAAGATGTTATCCTCATAATTAATCTCTGACCTATGAATGAAGTAAGAACTGTCATGGGAACCGATCTTTATTAATAACCTCTTCATAATAAGATGGTACATTTACATAAAACTCTATGCAATCATCATATGTAATATCTCTTTAGGTAATCAGTATTCCATGGATTAGCGAAAGGTTCTCCTTCTAGGTTTTCTAGCCTGTAGGTGGCAGGCACAACCTCTTCTGCCACTTTGTAGGGGCCATGCCAGTTTGGGTGGATATTGTTTGCTTTATGTAGGGTCTTCTTTAGTACTAGGTCTCCCACTACAATGGGTCTTGACTTCACCCTCTGGTTGTAGAATTTCGCTACCCTATGTTGGTAGGCTTCTTGTCGGACCTCTGCATCCTCTCTTCTTTCTTCGATAAGATCTAGGTCTAGCCTCCTTTCTTCCCCATTATTGTCAGGGTCATAGGTCTGAATCCTATGAGTTGGGAGCCCTACTTCCGTTGGTATGACGGCCTCTGAGCCATGTGCCAACATGAACGGGGTTTCTTCTGTTGGTGTCCTTACCGTGGTTCTGTAGGCCCATAACACAGCGTAGACCTCTTCAGTCCATCTTCCCTTCGTATCTTCTAACCTCTTATTGATTCCATCCAGATAGTTCTGTTTGTGACCTCGGTCTTACCATTTGCCTGAGGTCGGCCAGGAGATGAGAAGAATTGTTTTATTCCTACTCTTAGGCAATACTTTTCTAAAGAGGAGTTCTTGAACTGGGTCCCATTATTCGAGATGAGAGTGTTTGGGAGGACATATCTGCATATGATATTCCTCCAAATAAATTGGAAGGTCTTCTGCTCTGTGATCGTTATCATCGGCTCTGCCTCCACCCACTTTGAAAAATAGTCGATGGAAACTATCAAGAATATATAATTATTGGCAGCTCTTGGCAGGGGTCCTACTAAGTCAATCCCCATACTACAAATGGCCATGGAGAAGTTATTGACGTCATAGTTTGATGAGGCTGATGAGGGATGGTGGCGAATCTTTGACATTTATCACACCTCTTTACGTAAGCTGCGGCGTCCTTGGACTAAGTTGGCCACCAGTATCCCTGTGTGATGATTCTCTTGTCCAAGAGTCTTCCCCCTATGTGGCTAGAGAAAGAACCCTCATGGACCTCCTATAAGACCCGTGGAACTTCTGTGGGATGCACACATCTGAGGAGAGGCAATAGAAATCCCTTTTTGTACAAGACGTCTCCTATCATCGAGAACTTGGCAGCCCTATATCTCAATTTTCTCCTCTCTAGCTTGGACTTAGGTAGCTCTCCCCCTTTAATATACCTGACGAGGGGTCGATCCAAGAGTCTCCTAGGTTCAAATTGTGACACGGGTTACATACCTCTTCTTCCTCGATGGTTGCCTTTCTCAAGACCTCGATCGGAATGGTCCTTTTAGCATCTGTCTTCGTTGCCGAGGCCAGCCTTGCCAATGCATCTGCATGACTGTTACCTTATCGAGGCACTCTCTTCAGTTTTGCCTCTTTAAAATATTCGAACATCGCTCTTACCCTCTTCAAGTATTTGGCCATCCTTTCATCTTTGTCCTCATAGATCCCCAGTACTTGATTGACAACCAACCTTGAGTCGCTATGGAGTAGGAGTCGCTTTACGCGAAGAGTTGTTGCCAATAAAAGACCTACTATCATGGCCTCATACTCAGACTCATTGTTTGAGGCTTGGAAATCGAACCTCAGAGCGTATTCAATGTTCGCACCATCTGGAGCCGAGAGTATTAACCCCGCACCGCTTCCACTATCGCAGGAAGAGCCATCAACGAAGAGGCTCCAGATTTTTGTATCTGATGAAAAGGCTCCTTCTGTCATGACTCCTTATTTGAAGAGATATCGATCCTCCTCGTCCTCCGTAACTCTGCTCATAACGTTTTTGGATGCGACCTCTTCCAGATCTCGGAAGATACTTGGTGTCGTCTGTTCCTGCTTTCAAAAGACATTTGGTGTCGTCTGTTCCTGATTTTGGAAGACACTGCGGTTTGTCTCTTCCATGCCCCCCAGGCCTTTCTCTGCCTCGGCCTCTTCCCATGTGAACTCAGTAATGATATCTGCGAGGGCTTGCCCTTTGATAGCTGTCCTAGGTTGGTAGGCAAGATCGTACTCCCCCAACTCGATGGCCCAGGTCATCAACCTCCCGGATTTCTCTGGTTTATGCAGGACCTGTCTTAGTGGGGAGTCAGTGAGGACTACCATGGAGTGAGCTTGGAAGTAGGGCTTCATTTTTCTTGAAGCATGTATCAGGTCATAGGCCAACTTTTCCATGCGAGGGTAATTTTGTTCAGCCCCTTGAAGTGCTTTACTGTTAAAATACACAAGCCTTTGGATCCCATCGTCTTCCCGTATTATGGCTGCACTGATGGCTGATTCAGAGACTGCCAGATACACATACAACTCTTCTCCTACGACGGGTCGAGATAGAAATAAGGGGGATCCCAAGTAAGATTTGAGTTGGTTGAAGGCTTTTTCATACTCTTCGTCCCATTGGAAGGCCTTTCTCATAACTTTAAAGAATGGAAGACACTTGTCTGTTGCCCTAAAAACAAACCTGTTAAGGGCGGCCACTCTCCCCGTGAGTCTTTGGACATCCTTGATACTCCTAGGAGTCTTCATGTCAAGTAATGCCTTGATTTTCTCAGGGTTTGCTTCAATTCCTCTTTGGTTAATGATGAATCCCAGGAACTTCCCAGCTCCTACTCTGAAGACACACTTCGCTGGGTTGAGTTTCATTCTGTATGAGTCCATAACATCGAAGGTCTTCTCAAGGTCTGCTACGTGAGTGAAAGCTTTCAAGCTCCTTTTTAGCATATCGTCTACATACACCTCCATACTCTTACCAATTTTCTCTTCGAACATCTTATTGACAAGACGTTGGTATGTTGCCCCTGCATTTTTTAGACCGAAGGGCATCACTTTGTAGAAGTACGTCCCTTTGTCAGTAATGAAGGCTGTCTTCTCTGAGTCTTCAGCATTCATGAAGATTTGGTTATAGCCTGAATACGTGTCCATGAAGCTCATGAGCTCGTGTCCTGTCGTGGCATCCACCATCTGATCTATCCGAGGTAAGGCATAACTGTCTTTTGGCCAAGATCTGTTCAGGTCGATGAAATCAACACACATTCTCCACTTCACATTAGCCTTGGGCACGATGACTGCATTTGAAAGCCACTCCGGATAGGTAACTTCTCTTATAAACTCAGCCTCTTCTAACTTTTTGACCTCTTCTCGGATGACTTCGTATTTCTCCCTGGAGTAGACTCTTTGTCTCTGTTTGATAGGCTTGGCATCTTTGGTCACGTTGAGCTTGTGACTCATTACCTCAGGGTCGATGCCAGGCATGTCTGCGTGACTCCATGCAAAGACACTCTGCCTCCTTCTGAGGAAGTTTATCAACTCTTCCTTAATTTCTGAATTAAGGGCTTTACCGACCTGGATGGTTTTTTTCGGCTCGTCCTCATTGAGGATGATGGATTCTACCTCTTTCGCGGCATCTCCCTTCTTCAGTTTCGTCTCATCCCTTGGATCAAGAGTATCAATGCTATAAGTGGTGGTTGCCCTCTTATGGGCCTCCCTCTCTTCGGCCGAGTTGAAGTAACATTGCCGAGCTATGATCTGATCACCTTGTACTTCCCCTACCTCATAGGGGGTCAAGAATTTGAGCATTTGATGGACCGTCGACGGTACAGCTTCAAACTCTTTTAGGGCCACTCTTCCTATGATGAGGTTATAGGCTGAGAATACATTGTCGTCCATTATGAAAAAAATTATCTTCCTCGTCAGCCTCTTAGGCCACTCATCACCCATCCGTATGTCCATCTCATACATGCCCAAGGGGTGGACCTTTTCTCCACTGAAGCCTATCAAAGGGTGATGATAGGGTATCAACCTTGCTCTACTAAGACCCAGGCTCTTGAAGCAAGGCCAAAACATCACATCCGCCGAGATCCTCCCGTCTACCAGGATCCTCTGCACCTCACACCCATGCACCCTTGTCGTTATGACCAAAGGGTCATCCTGGGGGGCTAAGATACCCTTGAAGTCGAGTCTGGAGAACCCAACTACGAGGGTGTCCATGTCTACCTTCTTCCTCTTCTGCACTGTATCGAAAGATGTTAGATTCACAACTTCAAGCTTGGCCACTGACCTAGCCTCTGCTACGTGAGCCTTCCTATCAGCTACTTCATAGTCGCCTCCTACAAATTCTCCACATATGGTGTCAACACCAAAGGATATCGTATCGACCCTCTTCACCGGGGTGTTATCATCTTTTGGCGAAAGATCCGAATATTCTTCGTCATCACCTTCTGAATCATCGTCTCTTCTGGCCGGGACATTATCACGGCATCTGTCATTTCTCCTTTTCTTAAGGTCATCTCTTCCACCCATTGGAGCCTTACCATCCACATACTTCCTCAGCTTTCCATATTTTAACATCTTTTTAATCTCATCTTTTAAAGCGAATCATCTATCCGTGACATGGACATGATCCTGGTGGAACTCGCACCATAGGTTTTTGTTCCTCTTATGTGGTGGGGCTTTCAGTTTCTCTGGCCATCTCAGAGTCCTGTCATTCTTAATCTCGTTGAGGATGTGCTCGTAGCTTACAGTCAGATGAGTATAGTGAGCGAACTTGTCATCACCTGACCTCTTCTTCCCCTCTTTCTTGCTTTGGGATTTTGCACTGCCACCGCGGTTCTCATCCTCATACTTGGCGGCCATTGCCTCTTCCGTATTCATTACTTTCCCTGCGGTTGCTAGGAGCTCCGCCATAGACTTAGGGGGGTCTTCCGCAAGTTTCCACAATAGCTTCCCCTTCTGAAGACCTCCAATAAGGGCGGTCATGGCTATGTTCTCTTCATTATCTTCGACCTCCAACTTCTCTTTGTTGAATCTCGCTATATAGTCTCTTAGGCTCTCATCCTTGGCCTGCTTGACATACAACAAGTGGGTAGTCTTCTTTTGTGACCTCATCCCAAAGAAGAAGTTATGGATGAATCATTCAGCCAAGCCTTTGAAGATCTCAATTGAGTTCTTCGGAAGGGAGGCGAACCAACTGCGCACTGCCCCCGTCAAGGTCCTAGAGAAGTCCCTACACTTCATCTCATCGGGTATCGAGTAGATGTCTACTACCGACTGGTACATCTCGATATGATGTACAGGGTTAGTGCTGCCATCATACTTGGGAGACACCGTAGGAGGCTTGAACTTAGCTGGGGTTGGGAAACCCACTATCCTAGCCACAAATAGGGAGCCCTCTGAGTAACCCCTTTGCAATGGGTCCCTTCTTTTGATGAGGTCTCCTATCTTCTCCTCAAGGCACTGGATAGAGTCATTCCATGGTCTTCTGCCATCGACTTGGCCGAGGTTATCCCCTGCCACCTCCATGGGGTGGACCGAGGGTTCCCCTGCCGTGACACGTCAGCTATTGACCTCTTCCTGTTCCCTACCTCTTCTTTCACAGTGTCGGCCTTGATCTGTCCGACCCTGCCTGTTCCCTCTCTGAGAGCCTGCTGCACTCCTTGATCTCGACAGTCTCTGTCTTAGGTCATTCATCGGGCCCAATCTCTCAAAGGCCGACCCTCTGCTCAACCTATCAAAGGCTGACCCTCTTTATTGGGCCTCTTCACCTCTTCGACCGACACAACCTTGACTTTGCCTAAGAGGTCGTATAGTGTTATTTGACACCTCATATGTCTCCCAGCAGTCTTTCGGGGCTTCTTCCGCCTCTAGATCATCATACATGTCCTCTGGGTAAGGGTGTCCCTGCCTCCCCAGGCACAAGCGCCTAGGGTCAGCAATGTCCCTTCTCCGCTGGGGTGCAGGCTGGTCCTTCATTGGTGCCTGGGGTGGTCCCCTGGCATCAGGATGAGGCTGAACTGCCGCCGGAGTGATCATATCCGGTGAGACTCTAGGTGGCCTCATCATAGTTTGGCTGAGCTGTGCAAATTGCTCCTACATAGCTTGTTGTGTTGCAGCTTAAGATCTCAAGGCTGCAGCTACTTCCGCCATTTCGGACTGGGGGGCGCCTGACTGGAACTAGGCCCTCCACCCCCAGGTGGTGGAAGAGGCGGTGGTAATTCTGGTGCCATATGTTAACACTATAGAGGTTGAGTAGCAGATGAGCTTAGTACCTCAAAGGACCTCTTTCAATGGTGAAGCAGCTCCACACCAGGGGCGGTGCCTGGTTCACCACCAGAGTCTCCAGTGAGGTTAAACTGAAGAGGAGGAAGAGAGCTTGTTTTCTCTTCCCACAAACGGCGCCAAAATGATGATGCAGGAAACTGCACCACCCTTCAAGGGGTTTATGAGCTCAATTCAGTGTTAACAATGGCAGTATAAAGATATATATATATAGTAGAAGGAGGTGAGGAGAAGAGGAATCAACACCGGAATATAAGTGGTTCAGCCAATCAGGCATACGTCCACTATGCAAGTGTATGATGTGTATCACTGTATGAGGGCTCTAATGGCCATGGATACAATCTCTCAAGCTTTCTCTCTCTACTGTGTATCTAGACAGAGTTTCATCTAGGGTTGTATAGATGGATCCCTTGTAAGGTAGGGGATGACCTCTATATATAGTACCTGGGGGGTGTAATGTACCCCCCATGCATGTAATGTGAATGTGTGTGATTGCCTCACCAATATGGGAAAGCCATCCATCACTGTCACATGTAGAGAATGATGATGCAATATTCTCCTCACATGTGGGGAATAATCTTATTATAACTGATTTGTGTCCACGTGCCCTTATCCAAATGTCAGCAGATGCTCGGCTATCACGTCTGGTGTATGACCTTGGCTTGGTAGAGGCCGAGGTTTGTAAGTCTAGGTACTCGTTCAGTCCGAGTATTCCATGGAGGTCTCGGCCTAATCCCAGTCGAGACAACGGATAGGGTCGGCCTGAGACGAGGTTGAGCTGGAGTGTTTGGAGTATCGACTAATGTCTTGATGAGGTTGCTGGTGGCTTCCTGCGAGCTCGGCCTATGTATGGCCGAGGTTGCCATTCCAAGGTATACGAGAATGCTGCTGATCCTTATGATGTCTCTTGGAGAGGCTCATGGTAGTGTCGGCCTGGGCCGACCTTGCTATGGCCTAGGGCTGATATCGCGTGTCCAAGACATGTCTAACGTCGACCATAATCTCGATCGAGGTTGGTGTCACACTTGGGGCATATCACTAATCATGGGACCGATCGATAAAAGAAGTAGACGAATGGGTACCAACACTTTTTGACCAATATCCTCGTCCCTATCAGTAGCGACCTCCTCAAAAAGGGAATCAAGATTGATGGTGTCCATGGAGATTTTATTTACATAATAACCCTTAATGGAAAGGGGTATGACAGTCTTTGTAGTACAAGTGTCTAAAATAAGGGAAGGAATGAAAGGCACTAGGATCTATAGAAGAGCCATAACTAGAGGGAGTCGTAGGTGTGCAACAAGGGTGATCTGTCTCTTCCTTCGGTCTAACCACATGTAAAGGGTGTGGAAACGTTCTCTCAATAATACTAGGACGTTTTGACTCAAGTTCGAGAATAAAGTTATAGATTCTTTGGACGTGTGAGGGAAAACTCATAATAATTCTTATCACTATCCACTAAACTTAGGCCAACCAAATCAATGGTCGTCTAGCGCCACAATCTCCTAAAATACTTGCCAACAAATTGAACAACAGAGAAACCCTATATAAAATAAGGAAGGTGTACTTGTTAAATTGAATTAATGGCGAGGTAAGTTACGAAAGACATGAAAGACTTTTAGCGGCAAAAGGATTGATATCTCAAAAATGCTCGGAGTAATGCTTGAAAATCTATCTCTATTTAGCTCTGTGTAAATATCAAAGTGACGATAAATGGGATGTGTAGTGTGAATTTTTACTTCTTGAAAAAGGGAGTGAAAAGACGCAACAGACTAAACGTCAAAAAATCTGCATAAATGAAATGGCGGTATAGAGAGTATCAGTATGCGTGTCCTATTGCCATCATTACAAAGAAAACACTTCAGCTGCTGAATACGTGCCCTTAAAATTTTAAAAAAAAACTAAAGGAAATATGCTCAACCTAGGCTGATCCAAAGTGAGCCGACCACAAACTCCTTAATACAAGTAGCATGTAACACCTCATCTAATCACCCTACATCAAATTATAGAGTTCGTGCAAGAGGTCTTGGGGGAATTATGTATACCCATATAGTCACAAAGATGAATAAAATCCACACGCCAAGGGAATTAATAATGTGTTCATCTCTACCCCAAAATGAGGTCGGCTCAATGCTAAGCTACTTGGAGAATCTACTTGACAATTTTCCCATCCGTGTAAATAAAGTTGGACACATCGTATATTCCCGTGGGTGCCTATACACTAAACGTACCTCATTAATCACGTGGGAATATAATAACGTGGTTGTTGCAAATTAATCACCCATGCACTTATCGCTAACAACAGCTTATGATCCAATGTGCTTTAGTTTATTATTATGATAAACATATATCTTCAGGTGTAACATCCCTACTTATAAGGGAAATCCACCTGTCCTCTTGTAATTCTCTATTAATCACCTATAAGTAAGGCACTAATCCAGGAAAGAAGGGGCTCACTGGGATCCTCTCAATCATGGAGTTGTAATAGTAACCCTGATTGTGACTTTGGCAATAGTGCCATAAAAGCCTAGCAACACCGTGGACGTAGGTTTTCTTGAGGGGACCAACCACGTAAAAATCATTGTGTTTTCTCTGTCTCTCATCCATATTCTCTATTATCATTATTTATCTCTTTATTGGCTTATCTATTATTTGTTGTCTCCATTTTTAGACGTCAACAGGCCACTCGTGGTGGACCTTCCTACCCAAATCTCTATTTTGAATTATTTTGGTAACGAGGCCACTCGTGGTTGACCCTCTTGGCCAAAATAATATTTTGGATCTTTTTGGGAATGGGAATATTTTTAGTGGACCCTCTCACCCAAACTTCTATTCTGAATTATTTTGGTAATGGGGACACTCTTAGTGGGCCCTCTCGCCCAAACTTTATCTTGGACCATTTTAGGAATGGGGACACTCGTGGTGGATCATCTCCCTCAAACTTCTATTTTGTATCATTTTTGGAATGGGGCCACTCAAGTTGGACTCTCTCGCCCAAACTTCTATTTTGGTTCACTTTGGGAATGGGTCCACTCGTGGTGGACACTCTCGCCCAAACCTCTGTCTTGTCTCTTTTTGTGAATTGGGTCACTCGTGGTGGACCCTCTTATCTTTTATCTTCCTTGCCCTATTAGGTCTTTTTATGGGTAGGCATATGGGTACCCATCTACATTAGCCCCTTCGTGCAAAAGTATTTGTGTTGGGTAGGCCAAAGGATTTTGCATTAAATAATCATCACTTTGTCTCGAAATTCAAAGGAGTTGGTTTAGTCACATCATTACACTGTTTGACATTAAATTCCTTTGTTATTTCATCCTTCATTTATTATCTCGAGGAGACACATGTCTTCTTGGGAACAGGCATCCCATTATTTGGGTAAATTTTATCCCTTTTGAGCCGTCAAAACGTGCAACCCTTTCTAGGTATAAAAACCATTTCAAAAACCTTACTCTTTACCATTTCCATTTGCCTCTTTTATTTCCAAAACTTTTTAGAGAGAGAATGTCCCCCATTTTTCCATAACTCAAACCTTTAAAATTTTTATTTCTCTATGGCTTCTTCCTCTAAAGTTTCCTATTTCACTATCTCTACCGCCACGAGCGAGCTTTTGATAAGATATTTGCCCATTCAAGTGACAGTTTGAACCGTCCTTACCATCGGCGTTTATACTGTCACTGTCATCATTTCCACTGCCACCCTTGCTAGTGGGTCTCGTGGTGCCTCTTTTGACATCACTCTCTCCGAATCTTAGAAATAGTTCCTCGAAATTCGTTCAAAAAGAGATTTAGGGCTTTACTGCATTGCCCTCTATTTTAGGGAGAAGAATACCGTCATGCCATATCTAGAGCTCTTTGAGGAGGAGTTTTTGGATAAAATCAATGAGTGTCGCCACTTGGTCCTGAGTGAGTCTAATGATCATACTATTATTTTGGTTGATAGTATTTTACGAGTTCGATTGGATAAGGGTGATTTTCCATATTCCAACATCAATCTCAATATTTATGAAGGTGCCCCAAATGAGTGGGACCTTTGGGTACACTATGTTCTAGCTGATCCTTCTCAGAAAATAATCATTAGGGGGCTTGGTATAACACGGTCCATTTATATTTTAAAAACTCACACCATTTTGAAACACTCCATCACTTGTAATCTGCTGGCTTCTTATTGGATCATGGACTCGCATATACTTTCAATACTGGTTGGGGGAATTCACTATTACCCTATAGGACATATGTGAGCTGACTGTCCTTATCTACTTGGGGATACATGTATTTATTAATGACTTTGAGGATGATTAGGAGAACAAGGTGTATGAGGAGTTGTAACATGATTTATCTGAGTTCACTCGTTATGTTTGAATTGACAATATAGGTGCCACTAAGCACTCCTTTAAGGACATAAATTTCCAATTGAGTCCATGTATTGTGTTGGCTCAATTCCGGACAAAAACATTTATTCATAGGATAATGTGTAATTGTAATACTCTCAAGCCTATGAAGTGTTTGTTGAAGACGTAGCGGCAAAGAGTATAAAGCTTCATCAAATGTGTCGGTTTGCGTGCCTCGTTTCTACGTCATCAACCATAGTTCTATGCTCCCAAGGTATGAATGCAATATGATATATATAGGAGCATGGAACAAGTTTATTGGGTGTTATGTTTAATAAAAATTGTGTTTTATTTTCAGAAAGAATTAATTAGAACTTTAAAATAAGTTTATAATGTTTTCTGGGCTAAAAATCGAATTTTCCAAACTTTCTGGAAGTTCGTTCGATATGTCGTTCGAACGAGTTTTTTCGTTCGAACCAGATGTCGTTCGAACGAGTTTGCCAACGAGGTTCCAGTATAGGCCTATGTAATGTCGTTCGATATGTCGTTCGAACGAACCTTCTGTTCGAACGAGATATCCAATGAGATTCTAATGAGTTCAATCTTGAACGTCGTTAGAAGTCTCGTTCGAACGAGATTTCGTTCGAACGAAATGTCGTTCGAACGAGATGCCAGGCGGGAACAGTTTTTGGCAGTTTTTCACCCACTTCCCCACTTGGTTTGTAACCAACTTTTTCAGATTTTAATATGTGCGGGAATCACTTTTGATAATCTATCTTTTTCATATCATACAAACTCTTAGAGAGTGTTTTGAGAGCAAAATTAAAAAGAGAAAAAGATCTAGTTTTGAGTGTTAATTTTCAAAGAGAAATTTACTTACCACTCTAGTTTTACACCCAAATTAGTGTTTATCCAAGTTCATATATACATAACAATTGCTTGGAGTTTGGCACCGGTTTATCTCTTCCGTTTCAAAGAGAAGTTTTGGTCTTCTTCTACATCCATCAAAGAAGAAGACGTTTTGTTGCGATTCTACCCACTTGGAGAAAGGCTCCATGTACGGGTGACGGTGACCATATAAAGTCATATCGGTGGATTCCGAGACCGCGGTGGTGTTCCAAGGTTATTCGCTAGGAAGAGGTGTCTACAAGAAGAAGAGTCGAGGATTGAGAGGGATGGAGTTGTGCGTTGTACGTCTATCTGTCTTGTAATTGTAATTCCTTATGTAGTGGATTTGTGGCTAGGGCCGTCCTAGGTTTTTTCCCGTCTTGGGTTTTTCCTCGTACATCGCGGCGTAGTGTGATTGATTTATTTTATCTCGCATAACAATTTAGAACGCATGCTTAGGATAAATCAAGATAAAATTTGGTTTAAATTATCATACTCAATTTAATTTGGTGCTAAATTATATATTGGGTAAAGTTTATTTAATTCAAGTCATTTGCTAAAATTTGGTTTCGCCTAATTTGCTAATATTGATAAATATGACTTAGGAAAATTTTAGGACTTGGATTAATTAATTGGTTTAAGTGAATAAATTAATTGATTAATTTTACTTCACTTGGTTTAATTTTAATTTGTTTTAAGAAATTAAAATTTGTTGTTTTAAAGTTGAACCATCACACCGCTTCCGCATCGAGTTTGCATAACAAGGAAATTACAATATTTTAAAATTGGGGGCCTCGCGCGCCAACAAGTGGTATCAGAGCTATGATTTAGAAAAGCTCGCATTTTCAAATTGGTATCAGAGCCAAAGCGATAAATTATTTCGTTAAAGATCCTTAAATAATTTTTGGCTAAAATGGAATTTTCCCCATTTTCAAAATTTCCTATTTTCAATGGTTCAAACTACGCGTATTGGAAAGCGCGAATGAAATCGGCACTAAAATCTATCGACGAGAGAGTTTGGATGTCAGTTTTTAACGGGTGGTCCCCAACAACTCATTTAGTTGAAAATGAACGTGTTCCCAAACCCGCTGATAGATGGACTGAAAATGAGTTTAAACTTGCTAATTTCAATTCCCGTGGTTTAAATGCCTTGTTTAGCGCTGTCACACCGGATGAATCTGACATATTATGACGTGTGAAACCGCTAAAGAAGCTTGGAATATTTTACAATTAACTCATGAAGGAACTAGTGTCGATAAAGCTTCAAAACTCCAAAACCTCACCACTCAATTTGAAACTATCAAAATGAATGAAAAAGAAACTTTTGATGAATTTTATGCTAGACTTTCTGATATTGTTAATTCATCATTTAACTTGGGAGAGAAAATACCTGACGACCGTGTAGTAAAGAAAATTTTAAGGTCCCTACCCGATAGATTTATTCGAAAGGTGACCGTTTTAAATTCATTACCCACTTTAGCCTCTACGAAATTAGAAGAGCTTGTAGGTGATTTACAAACCTATGAACTAGATATGTTTCCCTCTAAAACTGAAAAGAAAATCGAAAAGGGCGTTGCTTTAAAAGCCCGAAAGAGGTCAAACAACTAGTAGAGAGCGAGAGTGATAGTGACTCGGAAGACATGGCTTTTTTTGCTCGTAAATTTAGAAAATTTCTTGAAATTAACAAAGATAAACTTAAAAATGATTTTAAGAAATTTGATACGTCTAAACATGACAAAGGCGAGAAGATCCCTAAAGCCGAGAAGATCCCTAAACCTAGTAATGAAAATTTAGATAAGGATGAGTCTAATAAGTGTTTTGGTTGTGAAGGTTATGGCCATAGGGCTTATGAGTGCCCCACTAAACTAAGGAAAGAGGGTAAACGGCCCATTGCTTATAATGCGACCCTTAGTGATAGTGATAAGGAAGAGGGACCCGATTCTCCCACTAAGAAAAATTTTGTGGCTTTTATGGCTAGTCATGTGAGTGATAGTGAGAACTCATTGATTGATGAAACTTTAACACATGACACTTCCAAGGTCAAAGTTTATGATTCACTTGTTTTTTATGATAGTGAGAGTGGAGAAGAAAGAGAGAGTGAAAATGAAGAAGAGGTTAATGTGAGTTAACTTCAAAATGCTTTTCAAGAGCTTTATAAAGAATCTATTAAATTGAAAAGAGCTAATTTGAAGTTAGAAGCTAGTTTAAGAGAAAGTGTCAAGGTCGTTGATGAAAGTGCTTTAATAGAAGACCTTAGGACACGTGAGAGGACTCTTCAAGAGAAGCTTGAATATGTAGAAGGAGAAAGAGATAGCCTTAAGGGTTTAATGGAATCCTTGAAAAAGGAGCTTCTTGCTTTTGAAGAGCGAAATGTTTTATTAGAGTCTAACATTTTAGAATTGCAAAATAAATTAAAAGACTCTAGTAATGTCAAATTTGATTTGGAGTGTCGTTCGGAAATATTAGATAAAATATTCGGAACGGTCCAAATTAAAAATGACACTTACTTGTAATGAATTTACTCATAATGACCAAACCAATGTTTTAGGAGAATCTACTAGGAATGCATTTAAAGATCACTCCTTAGGTAAATCTTTTTGACATGTTTTTACTTGTACACATTGTGGTCGAAAAGGTCATCTTAGGGAATTTTTTTTTGATCTTAAACGAATTCCTAGAAAATCCCATAGTAAAGTAACCACGGTAGTTAAAGTTCCTACTCCCCAAGATAATCATTCTTCATTAATTTGGGTTAGGAAATCCGACTTGGTTGCCTTGCAAAATAGGGTTTATGATTCTCATTTACTTTCACATGCTTCCTCCCTTGCTAAATCTAAAGGATGAATGTGTTAGTGTTTGCATACTTTAGCGTTTGTACTTCATGCTATATTCACATGCTAAATGTATGCTTGTTTAGTCATTTTCTAGTCGTTGCCTTATTTCATATCACATGCTAGAAATTTTGACTTGTTTATCTTTTTGTATTATATTTTGTGTTTGAATTAATTGAAAAATATAAAAAGATTTTTTTGTTTATCATTTGTGTTTTATCTGTTTCATTTGAGATTAATGAAAAATACAAATGATTTTTGTTTATTCTTTTGAGTATATATATATTTATTTTTGGTGAAAAATGTTAAAAACTCAAAAAGATTTTTTATGTGTGTATTTTAGTTTGACACACTTTAAGTGGCATATACTTGTGTTTGAATTCCATCTTTTACGCTCCCACGTGGCTAGAACTTTTGGTTTAGATTTTCAATCCTTAAAATGTTCTTTACCATGTTTTATATGGAGTAGTTGGATTTTGTATTGTTTAAATGGATTATATTTTTATATGCCTCTTTTCACACATGCATGAGCTCTTTTGAAATCTTAATGTCACGTGTTATATTTGTGCTTTTTGAGGTGTTCTCCTACTAGTCTAGTCATCTACATATCTATGACCTAAGAGGACTAGTGCATGTCACAATCCGTTGCACGTGAGCTTTGTGAGATAAAAAATTATATATCTAAATGTGCACGGGGAAGGGCTCCGAAAGGATGAATTAAATCCTTTGCGATAGTAAGCCACCGTTTATTGGATCTAAAAGAAATACATGATCCAAAGGCCTAAAAACAGAATATTTGGAATTAAAAAGAAAACAATTGCGAAGGCCTATGTTTGTTTGATATATTCATTCAAAAACAAAAGAATATATATGCTTATTGAGGGAGAATTGGATGATATATCAACGGTTTGCACAATGTCCGTTTGTCCTAGTTGTCTTTAATGTCATGACTCTATTTGGTTTGTAGAATCATCATCATGCTAGGCTTGTATGCATTGTGTATGATTGTTCATTGAGTTCAATATATATTGTCACATGAGGTTATATTTTAATGTGATGAAGTTTGAAATCAAATGAGAACTCCGTGAATGTTTATTAAGTGTTTGGGTCTAAATTTAATTGTTGCTGGTTCACACCCCTACACTTCCATTTCCATATGACACATTTTTGCCATACGAGTGTGCAAACTTATTGTATTTTGTGTCATGTGTGTGTTTATATCTATTTATATATGCAAGTACTCTATTGATATATTTCTAGTACATATACATATGATATTATGTTTTGTCTTTGCCTTGCTTTTATTGCCCATATGCTTTCATGTCTTATCACTTTAAGCTTCAACATGATGTTTATTAGTTCTTTATCCTTTGCCTATTCCTGAACAAAAAGGAGGAGATATGATAGGGGGAGAAATGGTATCTAATCATATTATTATCGTATCTTAGTTTGGAGGAGATTTATCTTAGGGGGAGACGTCTTTCTAAGTAGGTCATGTATTTGATAAAGGGGAGAATTAGTTTAGGGGGAGTAATTAATTAAAATTGGATTTAATACTTTGATATTCCCTATGTATTTGATGAGTTTGCTTAAGTGTGCAGGATTTCTTCTAAAGCGGCACTGTTTAATGGCAAAGCGTTTGATCCTTAGGTTGAGTCAAGTTTGGGTGGGTTATGTTTTGAGTTTAGTAGAGCTTGACGGCCCTTTAGGATTTTTGTTTGGTTTTTGTCCCGGAATAGCCAAAGGGGGAGATTTGTAAAGACACAAATTTCCAATTGAGTCTATGTATTGTGTTGGCTCAATTCCGGGCAAAAACATTTATTCATAGGATAGTGTGTAATTGTAATACTCTCAAGCCTATGAAGTGTTTGTTGAAGACGTAGCGGCAAAGAGTATAAAGCTTCATCAAATGTGCCGGTTTGCGTGCCTCGTTTCTACGTCATCAACCATAGTTCTATGCTCCCAAGGTATGAATGTAATATTATATATATAGGAGCTTGGAACAAGTTTATTGGGTGTTATGTTTAATAAAAACTGTGTTTTATTTTCAGAAAGAATTAATTAGAACTTTAAAATAAGTTTATAAAGTTTTATGGGCTAAAAAACGAATTTTCCAAACTTTCTGGAAGTTCGTTCGATATGTCGTTCGAACGAGTTTTTTCGTTCGAACCAGATGTCGTTCGAACGAGTTTGCCAATGAGGTTCCAGTATAGGCCTATGTAATGTCGTTCGATATGTCGTTCGAACGAACCTTCTGTTCGAACGAGATTCTAACGAGTTCAATATGGAACGTCGTTAGAAGTCTCGTTCGAACGAGATTTTGTTCGAACGAAATGTCGTTCGAACGAGATACCGGGCGGGAACAGTTTTTGGTAGTGTTTTGGCAGTTTTGCACCCACTTCCCCACTTGGTTTGTAACCAACTTTTTCAGATTTTAATATGTGCGGGAATCACTTTTGATAATCTATCTTTTTCATATCATACAAACTCTTAGAGAGTGTTTTGAGAGAAAAATTAAAAAGAGAAAAAGATAAAGATTTGAGTGTTAATTTTCAAAGAGAAATTTACTTACCACTCTAATTTTACACCCAAATTAGTGTTTATCCAAGTTCATATATACATAACAATTGCTTGGAGTTTGGCACCAGTTTATCTCTTCCGTTTTAAAGAGAAGTTTTGGTTTGCTTCTACATCCATCAAAGAAGAAGGCATTTTGTTGCGATTCTACCCACTTGGGGAAAGGCTCCATGTACGGGTGACGGTGACCATATAAAGTTATATCAGTGGATTCCGAGACCGCGGTGGTGTTCCAAGGTTATTCGCTAGGAAGAGGTGTCTACAAGAAGAAGCGTCGAGGCTTGAGAGGGATCGATTCGTGCGTTGTAAGTCTATCTATCTTGTAATTGTAATTCCGTATCTAGTGGATTTGTGGCTAGGGCCGTCCGAGGTTTTTTCCCGTCTTGGGTTTTTCCTCGTACATCGCGGCGTAGTGTGATTGATTTATTTTATCTCGCATAACAATTTAGAACACATGCTTAGGATAAATCAAGATAAAATTTGGTTTAAATTATCACACTCAATTTAATTTGGTGCTAAATTATATATTGGGTAAAGTTTATTTAATTCAAGTCATTTGCTAAAATTTGGTTTCGCCTAATTTGCTAATATTGATAAATATGACTTAGGGAAATTCTAGGACTTGGATTAATTAATTGGTTTAAGTGAATATATCAATTGATTAATTTTACTTCACTTGGTTTAATTTTAATTTGTTTTAAGAAATTAAAATTTGTTGTTTTAAAGTTGAACCATCACACCGCTTCCGCATCAAGTTTACATAACAAGGAAATTACAATATTTTAGAATTGGGGGCCTCGCGCGCCAACAAGTGGTATCAGAGCTTTGATTTAGAAAAGCTCGCATTTTCAGTGAAGTGGCAAAGATACTGATTAAGAGACTTTGAACCCAACCCTAAATAAGGGAGCTCAACTAGGGTGCCCAAGATTAAGTCCCCTTCACGCTTGTCAGAATTTTTATAACTTTTCTAAGTAGATTATTATTCCCAAGGAGACCAGATGAATCTCCTCATGAGCTACTTTTTTCTGCTGGCGATTAGACTTGCTCGAGGGAAGGACGTGCCCCTCATAACCCTTACTTTGGGCTCAATGTATACTTGGTTGGATCATTTCCATGTGGACATGAAACGATCTGGTGGTCGCCATGATATGACTAGTTTTTTTAATTCTTTTATCCTGATGGATTTTCTTTTCGATAGGTTCCCCAATTTTGCTCCAGAAGCTCGTGCCTACCATAGTGATGCTGCTCGACTCACCAGGTGGCACAAGAAGTATCCCAAATAGGCCATGGGCCCTTTCATTGATAATATTGATGAATTATCTTTTCGCCCCAGCTATAAGCGACCAGGGGTATTTTCTCATGGGCTTCCTTCTCAACCTCTATTGGTACCTTCTATTGACCTTCTGATGTAGATTCAGTGTCTATATGCCCCTATATATATGTGATGGAAATTCGTCTTCCTTGCACCCTTCCTTCATTATAGAACTTGGATAAGGTGTGGAATTTTATCACTCTGGGAGAGTGATGAGACAGTTTGGATACGATCAGGGAGTCCACACCCCCACCCACCCCTCGATCACGTCGCCCACATAATTTTATTTGGAAGCATATGCCAATTTCACTCTCGAGGGGATGCTTCATAGCAATGACGGCCTTGGGAACCTTTCTATACCTACTTATGATTATCTCCCTTCATTTAGTCACTCGTGGTTCAGCCTCTGGCCATGCCAAGTTTCCTTAATAAAAAATTATGTTGTGGATGTGCCTTGTGAGACCATTCCCATTAATATACCGAACAATGATAAATACTTAGCCAAAAGGACCTAAAAAGAGTTGTGGTATCATAATACTATGGTAAAGATCCCTCTCAAGAAATTTACTCCCATTTTAGTAAAGCCTCTATGCAAGGAGTCCATTTATGCCAAGCACCCTGAGCCCCATCTAGCTAAGGCAAAAGGAAAAATGACAGCCAAGTCCAATGACCCTTCTAAGAGAAAGAACCTAGACATTGAGAAATTAATTTTTTTCCCTGCACCCATTAATACTTATCATCCTCCTTTTCATGTGAGCACTTGGGAAAGTAAAAAGAAGAATAATACAACTCAGCCTATTGCTCCCTCCTTTATTCTAAACTAAGAGTCAGATATTGATACTCTTGGAATTTAGGATACTTATGAAACTGTTCGTGAGCGAGGCTATGAGGCCTTGGGTATTGCAGCTCAGGAACCATCGCTCTCATCTTCACCTCTCGCAAAAGTTCTCAAGCCAATTCTTTTTTACTTAGTGAAACTTCCAGCCATGAAGTTTTGAATGCTTGTTACCCCTCTTGCTCACTTAAAGAGGAACTAGTTGATTATTAAATCACCCCTTCCTATGATGATAATAGTTCTTCTTCAAATGGAATTCGTGTCATTGATCCTCGCCATGATAACTAGTCTAACACTTTTACTTTATTTTCAATTTGAGGGATTATGATAGAAAGAAGGAGGATACCATGATCTACTCACCTTCTTCTTTTAGACCCACTACTGGGCAGTTTCCTTATGGGTAGGTTCTTTTGACATTTAATGTAAGTTTTTTCTAGAATTATTTTTTCATGCTTGGACTTTTTCACTATGCTTTCTAACTTTTAACTTGGTTTATCCTTTTGAACATCTATCTTGTATAGGGATGAGTGGTCCCTCAGGGGTGAGGACTACCCTCTCGTCTTCACGTACTCCTATCTATCAATCTCATTTCCTACCTGAAAGGAACTCCATGCTGCTTTCCTCCTTAGGTCTTGCCCGAGAGGTTTGGTTATTAAAACTTTAATGTTTGCATCTCTTCTTTATCTGTCCAACAATCTTTAATATTTTATGTTTCTATTTACTTTACAGTTATCCACCATGTTTCCCACTTCCACAAGGGGGTCTTCTATAGCTTCTCATGCTGCGAAGGTACTCACCCATATTTTCATCTACTTCTATTTTTAAGTCTCTTTGTCCATTAGCTATTAACTTCTCTTAGTAACTTATTTCTATACATTTTTGTCTACCTAATAGGTGATTGTAGCTCCTAGTCCACCTTTCAGGCCTCCTCCTTAGTTCTATTGCTAGGCCTTATGTTGCCCTACATGTGGAGGTACTTATGAGTGTTTCTTTGTCCGTTAGCATTATAACTCTAGCTTTGCCACATTTGAACTTTATATTATAGGACTCCCTTTTAATATCATTTCTACTAGTGGGGGAGTACTCCTACCCACGGGAGTAGTCATTCCTAGGTTGCCCCCTTCTAGGAGAGTATATATTCCTAGAGTTTACCTTCCTATAGAAAATAGGCCACTAGTTCAGCCTCTTCCTAGCCAGCCTATTTACAGTGTGGCTATGAGTGAACCTATTTCATGCATTTCTTCTTCATCACATATATTTATCTATCTAGCTTTGGTATTTTTCTTTACTTGGTCTTTTTCTGTTTATTGACATATTTGGATCCCAATGGCCCCTACGATCGATTTAAGCCCCTCTCCACTTCCTAGGGTTCAAGTACTTAGATTTTCTTATTTTTGGTTTTTAATAGCTAGTTGTTCAATACTTGGGTTGTAACTCCCTTCTTGTTTGTTTATATTTCAGGCCAGCGCTCTCACCTCAGCACCAACTATCTCTGCAGTTGGTGTACAAGTGAGAGACTTGGATGCCCCTCTACCCCTGGTATTTATTTCATTTCTCTTATGTTCGCTACACTTGTAATTTACTTGAGGTCCTATAGGTTATGATATTCATTTCCTTTCGAAGTGTTTCCTCGCAAGCTCCTAATTCTACGAGCCCTCATGTGAGTCTTCCCTCAAGCTCCTCTTTTACAGAGCTCTCAGGTATACCATCATCTTTGTTATTTCACTTTTCTTACCCTTTAACTGTGTAACATAACTTGATGATTTATTCTTTGTTTCTTTATTCTTTAGGTCGACAGTATGGAAGTCCCTCCATCTGAGGGACAGGTTATTGGTACCGTGGAAGTGACTGCCCAGTTATTCATCTTAACAGATCTATTTTCCAGACTTTTTTTTACACAAGTGATTTACTGACACTTCCTTGTTTCTCTTTCTACAGACTAGTGTTACTGAGATCCCTTTATCCATAGGACATGCCATGAGAACTGCGGATGTGACTCCCCAGGTATTGATTTTGACACCTCTGTTTGCTGGACTTACTTTTTCTGCACAAATAGTTTAAGAACATTTCTTTGTTTACTTGATTTTAGGCTAGTGTGGTTGGGGTCCCTATGTTTGTGGGAAACCCAACTTGAACCGTAGAGGAGGTTCCTATGGTGCTTATTTAAATGTGTTTTTCTTTCTAACTTGCTTTTTCTGCACAAGTATTCACTAACGCTTTCTTGTTTCTTTATTTTTTTAGCGTTGTGAATGTTCCTGTGACTGTGGAACAGACTCTGATCGCTGTAACGAGCACTCCTCAGGTATTATATTGTCATACCTAACTTATTTAAATGTTTCATAGAGTCTTGCTTTTTGATAAGTAAGTGCTCTAATAATGTTATACTTGTTATGTCTTTACTAGGTTGGCACAACATATCTTGGGGCCCTCTCGGTTTTTAGGAAGTATGCTCATCCCTTTGGGTTTGGGGTTAATATCTTTATTTTCTCTTTCTTTTCTAAGTGAGCCTGTTTAACTATTCTTATCTCTTTTCTTATCTATTATTCATATGTTTCTTGTTTTCAGGATCCTGTGAGTGAGGCTGTGGAGGCATCTGATGATGAGGTGCCTAGCTCTAAGGCCACTCGTTCTAACGGTGCTGAGGGTTCTGACGAGGAGTCCTCTTTCCTTCCTTTTGAGCTTGAGTCTATGAACAAGAACAATGAAGATATTGAGGTGGAGGCTCCTGCGGTATTTATGGCACGAAGAACAACATAAGAGGTTTAGGAGCCATAAGTGGGAGGTGTTGGAGATTATTCTTCAGTATTAGCCTGAGACTTTCATGCCTCATAGTGTCCTCAACATCGATAACCTTATTGTATTAAACTTGATTGCCCTTGTTAGCTATATTCATGATTTTCTATCTATCCGTCATGCCGAGCTGACCAGTGCAAGAACTTCATTATTTCTGCAAGCTCTCTATGATCTTCAAAGGGTCTATCATTTTCTGTTGGATTGGCTTGACACTGTTGTTTGTCTCTTCATGAGCATTCCCTTTAGGAAGATGATGAGGCTTCATGTGTCTAGGCAGATTAAAGCTCAATTCGTGGCCAGATTCAGCTTCTCGAAACGAAGTTAGCCAAGCTTGAGGCTGATGACTGTGATGATGAAACCAAGTTGGCCAAGCTAGAGGATAAGTTATTTCAGGAGGCAGGTCCCTCTTATGCTGATGTGTGCTTGCGGGAGGATCTCTTCTTAGTCTTATTTAGCTGATATATATTGAGAAGTAGACTTTGTCTTTCTATGTATTTTCATTTTTTCTTGTATATATAAAGATTACTTCACATCAATTAAAATAACACTTTGCTTACCTCTGTTTAATTTCACCTTGTCTCTGTATTATTTTTATAATTATTTACTGTGAGGTGCTCCCTTTTTTCTGAAGGAGTATTTGCACACAATCTTTGGCAAGTTAAGTTTTAGAACTGTCCTTTAGTGTGTGGAGTAATTTTTCCAAATTTTATTTGGAAACCTTTTAGTGTTTGAGAAATAACTTAGAGGAGGGATAGACCCCTCTTCATATTCTCAAATAATCAAGTAAATAATTTATAAAACATAAGTAAAGACACCACTTCACTTTAAAAAAAATCTTCTAGTTAATCTGTGGGGTATTTAATTTATTATATCTAGAGGGACTTTACTCACTATACTTTACCTTTGGGATGGATATACCTCACAAGTATAATTAGTAAGTTCCTTATGTTCAGAACCCTCTCATAAACTTTGAGGGTCAAAATCTGTTTTGCCTATCTCTCTTTGTTTTATAATTAGGAAAATACGATGAATTGATAATTCTAAGTGTTCCCACTTCACAACTTATTAGTGAGTTGATGTTCATAATCCATTGGCAATAAATAAAGTAAAAAAATATTTTGGGTGTTACTGGTCAAAATAGTTGATGGTCATTCGCTTTTTTTTTTGGTATTGTTTACATGAATTATTCTCAAAGTTTCCTTTACAAAAAAAGAGTGTCTCTGCTAGAGCAAACTTTTTGAAATTACTAAAAGAAAAGAACTTAGAAAGAGTCAAACATAATATTTCTTCAGCCACTTAAATTTGATAGACTGGATGCATTATCTCTCGAGCTAAGATATCTGGCAGTAACCTGGCTTCCCCACTCCTCGTACCACAAAGGGCCCTTCCCAATTTGGCTTGAACTTGGATGATGACATGCTCCTTAAGTTGTGAGTGAATGCTCGTGACACTAATTCCCCTACTTGAAACATTTTAGGCTTAACCAAATTCTCATATTCCCTAGATAGTTATTAGGTATAGACTCTGAATTTTTTTTAACCTTATCTATGTGTTCATCCAATGCCTCCAACTGTACATGCTTGGGGTCTGGTTTGAGACCATTACTTAAAGTCACTCTAGCTAGGGGTATTATTTATTTTACTAGTAGAGAAACTTCAGTCCCATAGACCAGTGAGAAAGGGGTAAACCTTATTAGCTTTCTTTTCGAGGTTCTATAGGCCCATAATACCATTAGTAGTTTTTCTTCCCAAGCATAAGACATGTCTTCAAGCATTTTTTCAATATATTAATCAACATTTTGTTTATAGCCTCTACCTAGATGTTCCTTTTGGGGTATGAGATGATTAAACTGTTATGCATGATCTTGTATGTATCTGTCAGGAGCCCCATGTCCTTGCATATGAATTGTTTCCCATTATCTGTGAGGATAACGTTTGAAATACCAAACTTGCATATTATATATTCCTTGGTAAATTCATTTACTACTTGAGCAGTCACTATTCTCAAGGAGATCACTTCTTCCCATTTGGTGTACATTTCAATAGCAAAAATAATGAAGGCTTTTCCATGAGAGGCTGGGTTGATCTTACCTACTAGATCAAATACCCAAGGTTGGAAGCGGTAGGGAACTGCCAGGCTTTGTAAGTTATGTGAGGGGGCATGGACCATGTTACTGTACACCTAATATGTCCTACACTTTTTTACAAAGTGGATAGAATCAGCCTCCATCGTTGGCCAATAATACCCTAATATCATTAACTGATCATATCATTTAGCACCTCTCATATGGGAAGGCTCATGATCCTCCTATAGGACTCTCTCTACATCCCCCTTTGCCACACATATCAATGCCCTCTTATTAGAACCTTTTCTGTAGATCTCTCCGTCTACCAAATAAAAATAGTCTGCTCTTTTCTTCAAGTAGATTTCATTTTCCCTCTTTACCCGTAACTCTCCATCTTTGCGGTAGGATATGTAGGGTTATCTCTAATCTTAAAATTTTCTACGAAGTTAGCCTTTGTAGGTTTGTCGAACTGGGTTTGGCACTTTTAACAAAATTATTACAGATGAGCAGCCTCGATGCTCATAGTGGGTCAATAATATCCCCCATGTTACAATCGACGATAGAAGCGGAATGTCACTATCCCCATAATGCCTCTCGTGCATTGCTGCCAAACTTTATTGAGCCTCTTCTCCCCCTACACACCTTAACAATAATCCTCCCAGGATCTTAAAGTAGAGCATCCCTTGGAGGAAGTTATGATTCATTAACTCTAACATCTTCATGCTTCCTTCTCACGTTTCCAATTGTTTTACTATAGGTCACCTCTAGTCTTCTATCTCCTCACTTGGGAACATTGACGACTTCATTGTAGTTGACACTGTTCTTCATCACAATGTGTTGGTAGCTTCTTGTTCTTCTAACTTCTTACCTATCATTTCTAATGCATCCGAGTGCTTGTTCGTCGTCCGAGCATGCCTCGATATTGTCACCTTTTGGAACTGACTGGGGAATCTTTGAATGATTAATTTTTATGGGCTAGGTTGGCATGCTTGAGGGAAAAATCTCAATTCACTTATTTCACCATTAAGTTAGAGTCTCGTAATCCTCTAACAATCTCGGGATGAGGGCGTATTACTCGACTTCATTATTTGAGCACTTGAAATCTAACTTGAAATAGAGAGTAACATTATCCTTTCCATTAGACAATATAATACCATCTCCACCAGTCGCTTGGGCACAAGACCTATCAAATTCTATCTTTCACTCCTCTATTTCCTCTGCTAGACAGGCTTAAAAATTCTCGCCTGGAAATTCCTCGCTAGGAGGCTCAAAGTTCTGATTGAGGAAGTTGGCCAATAAACCTTCTATAGCTTGGATCTTTATGGCATTTGAGACCCCACATTTCAAATAATATTCAAACAATATTATAAACCACCATGCTTCTCTCCCCACTAGGACGGTTTGTGCTAAGAGATATTTGATGAGATCACAACTAGTGATGATGTGAACTAGGAAAGCAAGTAGGTAGTGCCTCAACTTTTGTGCTACAAAAAGTAATGTAAGTCAATGCTTGTTTATGCTGGTATACCGGGACTTAATATTTGAAATAAATTGTGACAGGTAGTACACAAGCCTCTATACTTCTCACTTTTGTTGAGTAACAAAAGCTCCTATAGATATTTTTGTTGAGTTCAGGTAGGTCTGTAATGGTGCTATTGCTTCTAAGGGTACCGTTATTATGGGGGATGTAAATATCTCCTTGCTTTTCTCGAAAGATTTATTTTGTGCATCCCCCAAAATACATTTGGCCTTCCCTTTCATTAAAGGAGAAAAAGGATGAGTCACTCAGGTAAGAAACCTTTACCAAGAAGCTTTTGAGTTTCCTATGAATTTTTGGCGCTGGCCTCATCAAGATGGCCTTCCTCTTCTCTTCATAAACTTTCACCTCTTGTTTGTTTCCTATAGAACACAAAAAATTCCCCATTGTTACCCCTAACGCACACTTTGAGGGATTCATTCTCATATTATATTTATGGCACCTCTTGAACACCCACCTCAGATTTTGTGTATGCTTTCTTTCCTTTTTGAACTTCACCACTAGATTGTCCACATAAAATTACAGTATATCATGAAAAAAATCATGAAATATGGCCACTATCATATGCTTATGGTTGGCACATGACTTCTTCAACCCAAATGACATGACTGTGTAGTGGAAGTTCCTCATGAGTGTTTGAAAATAAATTTTCTCAGCATCAGCTAAATCGATTCTAATTTGGTTGTAACCAATGTATCCATCCATAAAGTTATTCATATCGTCTCCCACTATGGAATCCACTAGACTGTCATTGTTAATTAGCAGGAAATTATCTTTTAGACAAGCTCGGTTTAAGTCTCTGAAGTCTCTACACATTCTTATTTGATTTTTTATCTTTCTTGGCTACAACTACAATGCTCAAAAGCCATACGTGATGATGGATTGTCTTGATAAACTCTGTTTCCAATAGGTTATCTAATTTTGATTTAATTTTGAGATCCAACCCATCTTTATAGGTTCAAGTGGCTTGCCTCACTGAGAGGGCATTAGGGAGAACATTCATCTTGTGGGATCTCACCTCTGGGTCTATCCCCAATATTTTTGTACATTTACACACAAATCGTCTATGAAATACTGGAGCAGACTGATGATATACTTATCCTATTTAAGATTTAGTCCTTTAGAGATTAGAATGGGTCTCTTAGCTTCACCTTCTAGTACTAAGTTTATTTCCTCGGCTGCCAAAGCTGCTCCCTCGGCCCATCTTGCATGCACTCAGGTGCTTCTTGGGCTCCTCTACATGTTGAATGATGTGAGACTCATCCATTATGAAGGACTCTAGCATCGATTTGGCGCTCTCATCCTAAAAAATCACCTGAGCCATTGATTATAAACGATAGATAACTTTTCCTTCTGGTAATACAACTTTCTTGCATGTGCGAGGTGGTTTGGCCTCTTCCTCACACTTCCTCTTTTCTATTGCCTTTTCTTTCGATGAGGTCACTCATTGACCCAATCTATCATGGATAAACTTCTTATGATAAACACCTTCTCTAGCTAACTGAGCCTCCTAGTTATGTTTATCATTTTTTCAACTAACTAAGTGTAGAATGCCACATCTACCATATGGGCCTCCTCTATAAAAAATGGATTTTCCATTGCTTTTATCTTAATCACACTACCACGAATCTTTTGCACATTGATGAAATATTGAGGGCATTATCCTATGGGTGTGTATACACACTCGCCCTATTAGAAGCTAGTAGCTGGTCTTAGAATTGATGATATGGAACTTGATATAGGAAATAATATTTCAAAATCTAATGCCCTCAATCACAGAGCCCAGTGATTTCATTCCTGCTCTATTAAAACCAAAGATCACCAATGGGACTGACACTATATTATCCTGAGAGATACCTATCTCATATAATGTGCTAATGATCATTATATTAATGGATTCCCCTTCATCCATGTATGCTTTATGAAAACTAATTCCATTTATCAAAGCTATCACATATAAGGATGGTGGTGAAATAAGGCATTTGCCTATCAGCTTCTAAGAAGACCACCTCAGAGGTGTACCTTCTTATGGGTCCCTACCAATTAAGGGAGGGATATCCTCATTGTTGAACTCACTCTAGAATCCTCTTTGTAATAATTATGCAGATGTCGTGCTTCACCCCAATTTGATCGAAAAATCACTTGAATTTCGGGCTTCTTGTTATGGCAGCGCATTCAAGCTCTAACTCCACTTCATATGTTTGCGCATTGCATACATACTCTTTTTAAGACATCATTCCTTTTTCCAGGGCAAGAACTATGCCTTCTCTTCCTTCTGGGGGGCTCACCTCCTCACCCCCATCATCTTCTTGCTCTTCTCTGTCTAGGCTGGCTAGCCATTCTTCACACATTCTCTCATTACCTTACTATTCTTATGGCTCTTGAGTTCCTTCCTCATCATATTTAACCACCATGTTGGCTTAACCATAATAATGATCTGGCAACAAGTTCTTATTAAGTTTTACTAGGGGTATTTGTAAAGTTCCATTGGCCACCTGCTCACTAATGATCCTCCGCAAATAAAAGTAATCTTTGGTTGCATACTGGACCCTTTGGTGGAGTTCATAAAATTTTTCATCTGCCTTATCTACTGCTGATGGTATTTTCCCATTAAAAGGAGGGGACACTGTTACCCCTTCTCTCACCAAAGTGCGGTAAAAATCTATATCTTTTACTATACTATAAGGTAGTGGTAGTGGAATGTCATCTCCAAACTTCTTCTTTCCTATTGTGCTATTACCCTTGTATCCTTGGCCTCATCTTTTATTTTTAAATTTCCATCCACATAGTTGACGACTTGTCATCTGGAGACTTGGAATCTTCCTGCGGTTAGAGGCACTTGTGTCCTCCAACTTTTTATCTGGGCTTGATAATCATCGCGGTGTTACTAGCTGCTCGCATGAATTCTCTGAATGTCCCATCCCTAGTCTTATTGGCCATATGGATTTTATATTCCTTTAGCAGCCCCTTAATGCAAATCTGTAATAACCTCGCTTTTCCTACATCCTCATGAACATCCAACGCCATTTTTTGAAAGCATTTAATGTACTGCATTAGTTCTTCATCGGGTTTCGGGACTTCTTGTGTGAGGTGCCTCAACGTGAACTCATCCTTCGCCAAAAAGAACTTCTAGAGGAACTTGTTATGCATCTCTTCCTAAGTGGGGATGTTGTTAGGTTTCAGGTGGGAGTACCACGTGTATGCATTCCCCGTGAGAGTTTTGGAAAACTTTCATAAATTCAACTCCTTGTCATCCCCATACACATCCAAATACTTTACGAACCTTTCACATCTTCCCTAGGGTTTTCAACCTTTCCATTAAATATTATGAACTTGGGAGGAATATACCCTTATGGGTATGGTTTTTCATTGATTATCTCAAACTAAGGATTCTGTAGTTCTCCACACATATCAGAGGACTCCTTTTAGGAGGAGAACAACTTTTTCACTTCCTCTATAGTGACAACCTTGGACGTTGGCTCCTCTGTCGTAACTTTTTTTTTTCATCGGTGAGCTTGTAAGCACTGCTACTTGTTCTTCTATAACTTTTCGCGATGAAGACACATTCACAGTTACCACCGCTTGAAGTGTTCCTCCTATAAATTCCACCGCGGGCATCGCGAAAGTTTGGCTCAAACTTACCATGCCAACATTGTTCTTCTTCAAAAACTCAAAAAACATTCTCATGAGGTTCATCCCCGAGGAGCAAGTTCTCTAACTCCGATCACCACCACCTCCTCTTTGATTGTGTGGTCGCTTTGAACTCCATTACCGGCTGAAGTGTATTAAAACACTAGCTGCTTTGAAATGTTATATCCTCATTTAGCCATGGTAGTGAGGATACTTCCCCTACAAATTCGCTAAATATAAGAGGGTGGTTGTAATGGGGTCTATGAAGAACTAAAATAGGTGAGGCATGACCCACTCAAATGAGCATTTAGATGAGAAGACATTCTAAGAGAAGCCAAATGAGAAAGCCTTTTACTTCTGGTAACAATGGATCTTTTTGTAAGCTTGTTATATGAAAAGAGAATAATGAGTAACAACTTTTATAGGAATGATAATGTTTGAGAGGAAAAGAGATCTCCTAGAAGTGATGGATGTAAAGGGAGTGAAGAGGCAAACACTTTGATACTTAAGAAAGAGCAGGGAGAGAATACTTTTCTAGTGTGATTTCGACATAGTAATAGTGATAACTTGAGTTTTCTTTGTGTCTTGACCTTACCTAAGAGTCCTATTTATAGGTAGATATTAAATATGATGTGGATTTTGGCCACCAAAATGAGGGACTCTTATAGACAAGATCTGTAATGTACCTTTTATCTTTATTTGTTTGTTAGTCGCCTGTCCCCTATGACAGGCGACACCTGGTGCATACCAAAGTCGAAAAGAAAATATGTCGGCTAATAGTGCTAAAATGTGTGATTTGGTAAATATATTTTCAAGTTGTAACTTGTTTTACAAACTTTAGTAAAAGAATTGTGAGTGGGTATGACGGCCCTTCACTAGTGTTCAATTATAAAATACTTTTGTGAGCAGCCTCTTACCCACTCACTTATTTATTCTAAGAATGGGTTATGTGAGTCCTTGAGTGACCCCTACGGTCTCTCTAGTAGTATTCTCTCTGTCCTAAAGTGTCAAGTGGTTGGGATTTTAATTTTCCCCATAGACTTTGTCTTTCAACCACCAACCCAAAACTCCCAGGGGTCCCAACTGGCCTGTTCGAGCCTTGATTGCTCAACTAAGGCTACCTATGGGAGAAAACAATAATGTTAGTAACTTTTTGTTAGATGAGACTTGTGGGCATCCGTTAAAACTTTTGGATCTACTTGCCATTTTATCTTTTGCCTTGGGGTGCTCCATTTTCATTTACCCTTTGATTTTTTGACTTAGGTCTACTGGCTTATATCCTTCTTTTCAATATTCTTATCTGGATCATTTTGGGAATGGGCCACTCATAGTGGACCTTGTCGCTCACATCTATGTTTTAAATTATTTTGGTAATAAGGCCACTCGTGGTGGACCCTTTTTCCCAAACTTCTGTTTTGGATCATTTTGGGAATGGGGCCACTCTTCGTGGATCCTCTCACTGAAACTTCTGTTTTGGATCATTTTGGGAATGAGGACACTCGTGGTGGACCCTCTAACCCAAAATTCTGTTTTGGATCACTTTGGTAATGGGACCACTCTTGGTGGACCCTCTCGCCCAAACTTCTATCTTGGATTTTTTATGGATTGGGACACTCGTAATGGACCCTCTTATCTTTGAGCCCCTTCGTCCTATTAGGCCTATTTTTGGGCAGCAAAGTGGGTACCCCTCTACACTTACACATCCATTAATTATGTTTTTATATTTATCAATGTATTTCCAAATTAGCCTCATCGCATTAATTAAATCTCAAGTATACCCATACGCATATACCATAACAATACCCAATAACCATAACTTCTGAAATACCCAATATTCAATAAATATTAAACAACCCAAAATTCCTACACATAGGTATTTAACATTCATGCATTGTCCTCATGACTGGACTGAAAAACCACATATATACACATGCTCATATATATATAATTGCGACTAGATCCCCTAGTCTAATAAATATCCACTTATATATGATTATGTACCCACTCCCACATATATACATATGCCTATAATCGGGACTAAAACTCATATTCTAACTATGACCCCACTCATATATATGTATATATATATATATATATATATATATATATATATATATATATATATATATATATATATATAAGTCAAGAATAATCTAGAGTCTAGGAAGATTGATACACATATATACATATATACCATCCTATATATACATATATTTACAAACCTAAGTATACAGTATATTGGATACAATATAAACTAATACATCTAAAACCCGATTAAACCCCCGAACCCTATTATAATTATTATTATAGGTTATTACATTCAAACCTTCATAACCCCACCTTATGTATATTTTAGTTTATCCCATGATAAAAGTAGTTATAGATAAACATATGTAGTCTATAACTGTCAGTTAATCTCTTGTTTTTTCTATGTTGGTTTCATTAATGCTTTGTGAGATAGAGTGAATGAGCTTTCCTTCTCCCCATCAATAAAATCTCTATTCCCATTAAAAAATAAAAACATAAACATATATTTGTTTAAACTCATGATATATGTTTATCCACAAAACTAATAAATACAAATCAAACCAACCCGAAAAACAAATCCAAAGGCCCAACTTAGCGAACTCTACAGAGCTGTATTGATTCGATCTTGGGCGAGATCGATCCGATCATGGTCTGAATCGATCTAACGGTATCAGAAAGATGTGCTTCATCCTATTGTACAATCATAGCAGTCCTAAGATTATCAACACTCGACATAAGATTTTTACAACAATAAAAACCCAAATTTTCATACATTAAAGTCATAATCCATTGTATACAACAAATTCCCAATGATTCTAAACATGATTCTCAATCAAATATCAATATCTTAACATAAAAGTAACATGTAACACCTCATATTTTTGGTCATTGATTATTTAATTAATTTGGTTAATTTTAAATTACTTATGTGTTGTAATTCAATTCAATTCAATTCAATTGAATTAATTATTATTTATATTTATCGAATATTAATCTAGTGAGTAAATGATTAATATATATGGGATTTAAATTTACTAAGCGAATAGTAATTTAATTACGTCATAATAAGCAAGAGTGACGTGACATTTATTTATCCCAACCGTGAGTCGGGTATAGACTATATTAGGGTCGAGATAAGAACTTTTAGTAAAATAATTCGGATGGCAATTTCGAGTGTACGGTTGAGTCCGGATGGGTTGAAATAGTCGAAAAACAGTACTTAGGGGGTAGTAAATGGGTCTCTGTGAATTTTTAGGCATAACCAAGCTCATATAAGAGTGTTTGGGCCATTTTTATAAAGCCCACAAGCCTAAAAATGGGATTGAGTTATTAAACCCTAAAAGTGAGAGGGTGTGGAAGCTATAACACAGGTTAGAAAATCCCAATTGAGAGAGAGAGAGGAGTGGGTTCAATTGGAGAAACCATGGGAGCCATTCTTCATCAAATTATCATCATTTACACCAAAGGATTCAGACCCTATGAACCCTAGGGCAAGTGGTCAAATATGTTTTTAAATTAATTACAAATTTCTATTCATATCATAGTGGGTGTGATAAGATGATAGGATTTTTGGGTTAGTTGATATCTAAATTTGGTTTTGATGGATAGGATTGAATCGTAGAACAACTTATTGAATTTGAAGAAGTTTATGAAATTTGGTAAATTAAACCGCCATTTTAGAAATTGTTTTTCGACCTTTTGGTTCCGAAAATGGCTATTCTGTTCGCTCGCCTTGTAGAAAATCCTATTTTCTGCATTTTATTCTCTGATACATTTTCTCCAAAAATGACTCCAAAATGCCTCAAAATGGCATTTTAAAATTCTGGGCAAAATCATGGGGAAAATTTAAAGAAATGTTATTTTTAGTTATTATTCCGTTGGAGGTTGCCTAGATTGATTGATTGTGATTGTTGTTCTATAATAAGAACATTAGGCCTAAAGTCGAGATTAGGTTTACATAAAGTGAGACAAGTAAGTATTGGGATAATTGAGAAAATAATCCATAAGGGAATTAAAGTTGAAATTGAGTAAATTGAAAACCTTAGATTAATAAGTGTGATAAATTTATTAAGGAGAATTTGAATAATAAATTCTAAATATTGTATTTTCAGGCCAAGTGAGCAAATCCGGATATATTGGTTCAATGACGCCAAGGTAATAATTAATTAATACATAGTTAATTAAAGTTTAGAGTCGGGAAAATTGACTCGAATATTTTGGGGCTAGTGCTACGAGTGCTTAGGCACGGATTTGGCCGAATTAGTTCATTATAGGGTTATATGATAAATTATGGAATATTCAAGATAAAAAGGGAATTAACCTTTTTAAGGACATAATTTTATAAATGTCCGGGGTAAAATCTTAGAATTTTCTATTTGTCCTAGATCACAGTATGTATGTCTAATACCTCTACATTCGGCACGTCAACACAATCATCCTCGATAGCCATGATCCGAATCCATGCATCCACCATCTTCACACGTGCATCATGCTACATGCGACGTGTTGCTCAACCGTTCCCACTACTCCACTTTGCGTTATTGGTAAAATGATTTATTGGAGTTTTTAATATTTACATAAATATTTGGGAATGTTTTAAAAAATATTTTTCGAAGCCTGATTTATTTTGCAGAAATTTTTCAAAGTGTAGAAGCGAACTTTTCTTGGTCGTCGAGCTCGTTCAAACGACATCGCTCTATTGTTCAAGAGGCATGAGGATGTCACGCGATCTCTTTCGAGTGACACGTGGACTCGTTCAATCTACATGCCTATGTCGTTCGAGCGACGGCGCCGCCTCGATTTTTATATAAATATTTGTACCCATTCTACACATATTTCAAGTCTTTTTCGTACACATTTCTGCGATTTACAGCCCAGAAAACAGACTTCAAGTTTTTAAGGTTTCATGCCTTTTGATTCACAAAACCATTCCTAAATATGTGTGTCAATATTTAAACTTTCAGAGGATCATTTTTACTCATCTAGAGTAACTTGTAGAGAAGCCGACTCTTTTCCATTGCAGCCCATCTAGAGTTCCTACGGGAGATTCCAACCGATGACATCGGAACCGACACCTAAGGGTATTTCGTATGTCACTCATATTTTCAATATAATCCATGTAAACCGTTCTTTCCAAATTATAGTGAAAAAAAAAGGTTTTGCCCCTTTGGGGGATTTTTTCTCATTTGTGTGTTTGTTTGTGATTGAATGTTCTTGCATGATCATATTGTCTTCAATTACACCTAGATGCATGTTTTAGGATTTAATTGAAAAACTGAGTTTAATTAAATAATTTCTGTGTTTGAACAAAAGCACACTCTCAAATTGGTTTCAGAGCCAATTACACAATTATACCATGTAATTGTCCGCAAAATTCTTCTAAAGATACCAAGTTTCTGAAAAATTGATTTTTGAAAAAGGGCGTGTTCAAAATGGAGAGATTATATAATAAAATGCCAGTTTTTGACGGGACAAATTATGCTTACTGGAAAACCCATATGAAATCTGCTCTAAAATCCATAGATGAAAGAGTTTGGGTTTTGGTTGAAAGTGGGTGGACCCCTCCCTCCATCACTATTGACAACATGACAAATTTAAAATCTGTGACTTCATGGACTAAAGAAGAATTCAAAGGGTCATCTTTTACATCTAAGGGTCTTAGTGCTATTTTTGGATCCGTCACACCTGACGAGTTCCGGTGGATAATGACGTGTACCATGTCAAAAGAGGCATGGGATGTTTTACAGCTTACCCATGAAGGAACTAATGCTGTGAAAGAATCAAAATTGCAAAACTTAACAACTCAATTTGAAACTATCACCATGCTTGAGTCTGAATGTTTTGATGAATTTTATGCTAGGTTATCTGATATTGTAAATACTAGCTTTAATCTTGGTGAACATATTCCTAATACTAGAGTTGTTAAAAAGGTTCTAAGATCTCTGCATAAGCGTTTTATGCCTAAAGTCATTGTGCTAAATTCTATGGGTAATTTAAACACGCTTAAATTAGAGGAACTAGTAGGAGACTTACAAACGTACGAAAATGATATGTTTGCTAAATCTGTCAAGCCTAAAGATAAGGGAATTGCACTTAATGCCCAGGATAGGAAGAGTGACGGGTCGATAATAAAGCGAGTAGAGTCATCTAGAAAAATGGAGATAGAAACGTTTGATTCCGATTGTGACCTTGATTTAGATGATTTGTCCTTGTTTGCAAAAAAATTCAAGAAAATTCTCAAATTCAAGAAAAATGAAAATTTCACAAATAAAAAGAATTTTGAGAAAAATAAGTTTGAAAAGAAAAATGAAAAAGATTTTAAAGACCCTCCTAAGAAAGATGGTGATAGATGTTATGAGTGTGTCGGTAAGGGTCATAGAGCTTTTTAGTGTGCTACTAGGCTGAACAGACTTGCCAAAGGAAAAAGGCAAAGCTGTCCTTAACGCTACCATTAGTGACGACAGTAAGGTCAAGTTGGTGGACTCTGGAGACGAGTCATCGCATGAGTGTAACTTCACCGAATTCATGGATAGTCATGTGAGTACCTCTAGTTCTCCTCATGATGATGAGGATGCTACTTCATAGGGACACCTCGACAGTGAGAATGAAGTGAGTGAAGGGGAGGATGCTGCAAGTGAAAGAGTAATCTTTAACGCGCCTACGTTGAGTTATATACTTAGTCATTTAAAATCGAAAAGCGTAACAAAGCGTTATTTCTTAGGATCATCGCTTTAGAGGAAGATTTAGAGGAAGAGAGAGAGAGAGAGAGAGAGAGAGAGAGAGTTTGCCTGTGTTGAGAGAGAAAGTTAGTTTAGAGAAATAGAGAGACTGTTTGGAGAGAGAGAGAAAGTTGTTTTAAGAAAGAGAAAGGGGACTTGACTAATCAAGTGGATAGTCTTACGAGTGAGCTCCATTCCTCCCTAGACACTCAGAAGAAACTTGAAGCCCTTTTAAGCTAGCTTACTCATGATCTTGAGAGAGCACGGGAAGTCAAGGTTCAATTCGAAGACAGATCTGGAAAGATGCTCCTCGGTCCCGCTTTAGGTTTTGGTGATAGGTAGGGAATTGGTTTTGATGGTGCCTCCACATCCCAAATAACACTTGGACCAGTTCCTGAGTTTACTACAACTCCATATGGCCATCGTAAAAAACCACGAAGGAGAGTTCGACCAAGAAAATCAAACTAAGGTCAGCCTAAGACTGTGTTCTTTTGTACGTACTGCAAAAGAAAAGTCCACCTGAGAGAGTATTGCTATAGTTTGGGTTGGACTTCATGTACATATGTTCCAACACATCGTACTGATGATTTTACCAGTTTGAGAGAGCGTGTTGAGTTTTTAGCCGCCACATCATATAGCTTGATGGAGGAATTTCGACGGATGTCTTTGGCGTTAGTGAATGCTTCCCGCTTCACGGCTAAAACCAACAACAACAAGGGTAAACAAAAGGTTAACTCTTCTTGGGTACCAAAAAAAGACGAAAAGGCCCTTATTATTCATGTCGCTCTCAAAGCACATAATAACTCACAGTGGTATTTCGATAGTGGGTGCTCCAAACATATGACCGGTGATGTCTCATTTTTTACCTACCTAGAGGATTATAAGGAAGGTAGAGTCACCTTTGGAGATGGGAGAAATTCTAGCATCGTAGGACGAGGTACATTAGAGTTACCATATTTTCCTAAGCTAGAGAATGTTTTGTACGTTAAAGGTTTGAAAGAAAACCTTCTCAGCATTAGCCAGCTGTGCGACGCTGACTTTATCGTAAAGTTTGATTGGGACGCGTGTAATATCTATAATCAAGCCAGTAAACTTTTAGTGCAAGTGGTGAGGACAGAGAACATTGCTATGGGATTGTGCCCAAATCCTTACTTATCTACAACAGTACCACGAACACTCCTATGGATCTGTGGCACCGACGTCTAGGTCATGTGAATTTTAGAGATTTGACACGATTAGCTAAAAAGGACCTAGTACGTGGATTACCAACACTTGGAAAGCCAACTTTCACTTTTTGTGGAGCCTATCAGTTGGGAAAATAGATCCGTAGTCCCCATAGGAAGTTGCATTCCATTACCACCTCTCTTGTGCTTGAGTTGATTCACATGGATCTTATGGGTCCTACTCATACTGAAAGTCTGGGTGGTAAGAGGTATATCCTCGTGACGTTGGATGATTTCTCCGGATATTCGATTGTAGGTTTCCTGAGAGAGAAATTCGATGCTGTAGAGTTTTTAATGACCAAGTGTCGTGTCCTGCAAAACCAACACAGGGTCACTATTAATAGGATACGAAGTGACAACGGCACTGAATTTACGAGGAAAAAAGTAGATATTTACTGTGATAGCCTAGGAATCAAACATGAGTTTCCTTCTGTGAAAACTCCTTAAAAAATGGGATTATTGAGAGAAAGAACAGGACGATTCAAGAAATGGCTAGATTTATGCTTCTAGGTCGTTAAGTTGCTAGGAGATTTTGGGCAGAGGCAGTGTCTACTGCATGCCATACGGTGAATAGGGTTTACCTTCGTCCACACACACTTAAAATGCCCTATGAATTGTGGACTGGAAAAAAGCCCATCCTTGCATATTTCAGTGTCTTTGGGAGTAAATGCTACATCCTATGGGATAGAGAGAAATTAGGAAAGTTCGACTCCCAAAGCGATGAGGGAATATTGATAGGATATTCATTAAATAGTAGAGCGTGCCGGGTTTTTAACCTGAAGAGGTCTAAAGTGATGGATTCGATAAACATTACTATGCAAGATGACGAACCATCGACGTCTGTTGACTCCCCCTTTTTAAGTGAGGATGGCACACTCCTTTTTGATGATCCCACTGTGTCTCCCATATCCTGGGTGGACCCTAGTCCTATTCTAGGGGACACACCTGCTTGGGTTGGCAATAGTCATGATCCGTCCGCCATTGTTGGCGATCCCACTTTAGGGGTTAAGAATCGTGCTCATCTAGATAATGTTATTAGCCATGTCTACTACACATCTAAAGTCTATCCCAAGAATCATAAAGAAGCACTCAAGGATGAAAACTGGATATCTGCTATGCAGGATGAGTTGCTTCAGTTTAAAAAGAACAATGTCCAGGAACTTGTCCCCCGACCTAGTGAGACGAATGTGATAGGTACCAGGTGGATTTTCAAGAATAAAATGGATGAAAATGGTACCATAATCAGAAAAAAGGCTAGGTTGGTTGCTCAAGGCTACAAAAAATAGAGGGTGTAGACTTTGGGGATACATTTTCTCCTGTTGCGAGGCTTGAGTCCGTCTTCTTACTACTCGCCATCGCATGTCATCTGCGGTTCAAGATATATCACATGGATATCAAGAGTGCATTTTTAAATGGAATTCTATAGGAGGAGGTTTACGTGGAACAACCAAAAGGGTTTGAATACCCTAAGCACCCAGAGCATGTCTACTATCTGAGAAAAGCCTTGTATAGTTTGAACCAATCACCTCATGCTTGGTACGAGAGGCTTACTTTCTATCTCTTAGCCCGTGGCTTTAAGAGAGGGGGAGTTGATATGACGTTGTTCGTCAGGAGAGATGACGGTGCTATTTTGGTTGCCCATATCTCTGTGGATGACATAGTCTTTGGATCGACGTGCTCCCAGCATGCTCACCACTCTGAGGAGGAGATGAAAAGTGAGTTTGAGATAAGCATGGTAGGTGATATTACTTTCTTCCTTGGTCTCCAGGTTTGTTATCTAGAGGATGGGATGTTCATCTCCCAATCCAGGTATGCTAGACCTAGTGAAGAAATTTGGTTTAGACTCCGCTAAACATGCACGCACACCTATGAGTACTTCTATCAACCTTAGTAAGGACACTTCAGGTAAGGACGTAGAGCAAACCTTGTATCGGAGTATGATAGGTAGTCTTCTCTACTTAACTGCCAGTCACCCCGACATAGCCTTTAGTTTTGGAGTCTGAGCGTGATATCAGGCATCCCCGAAAGAGTCACACTTACTCTCTCTAAAATGTATTATCAAATATGTGAGTGGGACTCTCTCCTACGGTATTTGGTATTCCTTTGATACTAATGACCGTATGTTCGCCTATTCGGATACCGATTGGTCCGGGGATGTAAATGGTTTTACGATCACTTCTGGTGGATGTTTCTACTTTGGTTCTGCTCTTGTCTCCTGGATGAGCAAGAAGAAAAACTCCATCTGTTTGTCCACTACGGTGGCTGAGTATATCGCCACCGGGAGTTATTGCACGCAACTCTTGAAGATGAAGCAAATGTTGGAGGATTATGGGATTTCACAGGACACCATGACCATCTCCTGTGATAACATGAGCGTGATACACATGTCTCTTAATCCGGTCTAACATTCGCACAAAAAGCACATCAGGATACACGAGCACTTTATACCTCAGTTAGTTGAGGAGAAAGTCGTATTCCTGAATTTCATACCCACCGACCTTCAGTTAGACGATATTTTCATGAAACCTTTAGATTCCCTTAGATTTGAGAGTCTTAGGAAGTCTTTAGGTATTTTCACAATTGACTAAGGGGATGGTCCTTGTCTAGGATAGTATGCATTATCATGTTCATATCATATGATTCCTATTTCTAGTTTGTATCATTTGTATTATTTTTTTCTTCGAAAAAAAAAATCCAAAAAGATTTTCTTTTTATAATTTTTTTTGGAAAAGCACAAAAATATTTTTGTATTTTGTTTACACCTATTACGGGTGAGCATTTAAGATAGTCGAGTCGCAACTTCCATTTCCATTTTTCACGTGACTGTTTGATAGTGATTTGAGACGCTACATCATTTCAACCATGTGCTTTACATTGTTTGGAGTCTTTGATACGTGATTAGTGATATCTTTGTACATGCTTGGATCCTTATCTCCTTTATGGCACACATGCACGACTTTATTTGATTATTTTACTTGTCTATCATATATTGGCTTGAGTGTTTCCATATCAATTATGTCTATACAACTAACCATATGCGATAAAATTGACAAGATTGGAATGCATGTAAAAACCGTTTGGTGAGATTGTGTGGTATTTTTAAAAGGGGGAAGGGTTGTGAAAGGTTCTCATTTGACCTTTGCGAATATTAAGCCACCGTTATATCGGACCTAAAAAATTAAGGAATTTTAATTATCCGGGATTCAAAGAGGTTTAAAAGAGCCCAAAAAAATTGAAAGGCAATAAAAAGAAATTCATGCCAAAAATGGGCCATTAGGTTTCACCATAAATTCTCCAATGTTTGAGAATTTATATCACCTCTAATCAAAAAATAAATTAGAGAGAGCTTGGTTGGAGAATTTAAACGGGTTTTCATGTCCTTGACAGTCCTGAAAAAGCGATAAAGTGTTTTGGACGTTATTGGTGTGGAAATCACTTTGAGCTTTGATTTGCTAATTTGATTGAGTCAATTTCTTATAATTCCATCTTTTTACACCTAAGGAAGATGTTGAGTTCATTCGTTAGAAATATCCAATTTTCATCGTGCACATATATTATGTTTGTATGCATTGATTTTCCTATCGAATTTGCCCACACCCATACATTTTCGCTATCATCGACTTAGTTGTTTTTTTGTTCTTTCATGGTGTGATTCTTTATTGTATATCTTGTGTGAAAAATTTTGAAAATTTTAAAAAATAGAAAGTATATTACCTTGTGGCATTCTCCATTTGTATTTATTTGTGCTTCTCATATCTGTCTATTTAGGGACATCATAAAAAGGGGGAGAATTAATTATGGGGGAGAATAGTTTGGTTGATTTATCATTGATTTTCTTAAACTTAATTGATTCGATTTTTTCATATCATTATATTTCATTTTGTTGCGTGTCACGAGTATCCGCTTTATCTCATGTGTGTAGGTACAAAATTGATGATTATTGGATTACACACCCTGATGAGAAAAGCTTCGAGTGTTTCTGAAGATTTGAAGATGTTGAAGTTTGATTTACGACACATTAGTTAGTATTCTCAGTTTGAGGGTTTAATGGGGATATTATCTTATATGTCATTTGCTTTATGGAGATCGCATAATTTGAATTTTTTATGTATGTATCGGCATAGACATAGGGGGAGATTTGTATGGGCATAATTTTATAAATGTTTGGGGTAGAATCTAGGTATTTTTCATTTGTCCTAGATCACAATATGTATGTCTGAACCGCTACATTCGGCATGTCAACACGATCATCCTCTACGGCCTTGATCCGAATCCATGCATCCACCATTTTCACACGTGAATCATGCTACATGCGACATTCTGTTCAACCATTACCACTACTCCACTTCGCGTTATTGGTAAAATGGTTTATTGGAGTTTTTAATATTTTCATAAATATTTGGGAATGTTTTAAAAAATATTTTTTGAAAGTTTGATTTTTTTGCAGAAATTTTTGTAAGTGTAGAAGCGGACTTTTCTTGGTCGTCGAGCTCGTTCAAACGACATCGCTCTATTGTTCAAGAGGCATGAGGATGTCGCGCGATCTCATTCGAGTGACATGTGGACTCGTTCGATCTACATGCCTATGTCGTTCGAGCGACGGCGCCGCCTCGATTTTCATATATATATTTGTACCCATTCTACACATATTTCAAGTCTTTTTCATACACGTTTCTGCGATTTACAGTCCACAAAATAGACTTCAAGTTTTTAAGGTTTCATGCATTTTGATTCACAAAACCATTCCTAAATATATGTGTGAATCTTTAAACCTTCAAAGGGTCGTTTTTACTCATCTGGAGTAACTTGTGGAGAAATTGACTCTTTTTCATTGCTGCCCATCTGGAGTTCTTGCGGGAGATTCCATCCGACGACATCGGAACCGACACCTAAGGGTATATCGTATGTCACTCATGTTTTCAGTATAATCTGTGTAAACCATTCTTTACAAATTATAGTGAAAATAAAAAAGGTTTTTCCCCTTTGGGGGATTTTTCCTCATTTGTGTGTTTGTTTGTGATTGAATGTTCTTGCATGATCATATTGTCTTCAATCACACCTAGATGCATGTTTTAGGATTTAATTGAAAAACTGAGTTTATTTGAATAATTTCTTTGTTTGAACAAAAGCGCACTCTCAACCTTAATAAGTGGAATTTGAGGAATAAGGTCTACAAGATGAAATTTCATACCGAAGGAGCAAGTCTGGGTAATTTAGTTGGGCGACACAACTTGAGTGAACAAAATAAATAAATGTTGGATTTATTTAAATTAGAAGTCGGTACATAGACATGGAAATATTTGGATAGTATTACGGTAATTGTGCACGGAGTAGCCTAGATCAATTAAATATATTTATGCGGTGATTGTGTAGTATATATATGTTTGTGTAATTTATAAATATTTGTGTGAATAATATTTATAGGAATACATACCCCTCTAGTGCTTTCATGGGAGGTTACACGATGTGGGTGAATCCCCTAGCTCGAGGAGCAGGGTGAGTATAGTCCCCAGGTCATAGTGTCTATAGTTAGGGATGGGATGTCTTGGGTATGATTCAGTCTCATTTTCGGGTGGAACTATGATCGCCTCCGCTGCGTTTATTTAATTTTACTCATTCAGGGAGCAAACCGTGGTAGGGGTCCGGGTGGAGGAGTAAACCTGGAAATGATAGCATTTTAGAGAACATCCGATGAGTGCCTACTCAGGAGGATGGTTATATATATTTACTGCATATGCGTAAATGTTGTAAATCGTTGACACGTATATATAGTGCGAATAAATGTATACATGTAAAATACATGCTGTGAATTGTATTCATATTATATAACGTGATCGAATGTTATATGATTTCAAATGAGAAAGCTTAATTAAGTTAATGTGATAAATAACTTATAAATCATATATTAACCGTACTCGGGCTAGAGTAGTGTGACATGAAGGATATTATCGAGAACTAGTTACGGGGTAGGTGACTAAGTGGGTTATATAGAAAAACATTAGGTGTGCACAATAGTTGAGGGGTGAGCCGGTTCTCAAGGGATGGGACACTAGCTTAAATATGAAGACCATTCATGAATTTTGATTTATTGCTATCTAATTCACTTTCTAAATATTTTCAAAATGTTTTGGAGTCTGACCATTGCTATAAAATATTTTCAAAACCGTTTAGACGTCTAGCCACAGGGACACCAGATTTATTCTATTATAGGGTTTCGCAGCTGCGATATATGTGGATGTTGGAGGATTTTGACTTAGCCGTTTAAATTATTTCATTCCTAGAGTAGGATGAAGTCAGTTTTTCATTTGGGATGTCCCCCAAGTTCTTTCATTTGCTTCAATCAGATGATGTACTCAGTTATTATTTCTGGTGGTTTATGTTTTCTAATTTGGATTTTGTAGCCGATGGTTTATTCGATGAAGATTGTATTTATTCATCTTTATGGTGGACTCAGTGATTGTACAAATGGTTTAAATTTTATTCATCCCCGTGTTGTTATTGTTGTTAATTGATAAAAAAATAAAATTTGGCACCATTTCTTTTTTAATACTAGGTGGTTAGTAAGTTTTAAAAATTTGTGACACTGATGCTAAGAATGAACCAAATGATATTCCTATTTAATTTGATATAGGACTGATCACCGATATTTTATTAGGCTGGGTGTCACAGATGGTATCAAAGCATCAGGTTCTAGGGCCCTTAGGATCTGTGTGACTTTTCACGTTTCAGCTTAGCGTTATTTGATATAGAGCCTTATTACAGGATTATTGTATTCCTTTATGTATGTGAATTATGATATCTTGATATAAGGTATAGTTGATGTGATTCATATACGATTTTGATTAAGCGTGGAAGATCGAACATTATAGAACGACAAGCGCGAGACGTTAGAAGGCTTGCAGGGGGGAGGAATCAGTAGAAGCCATGGAGTATTTTGGGAACAGTGACCAGATAGGATTCACCACGATTATTGTTTGAACAATTGAAGTTGGAGTAACCATTGGGGATAAGTAGTTTCCACAATAGCCGTTTTAAAGGATGATGGTGCAAATCTAAAACCCCAAGTGTAGATGATTAGGGGAGAGGGTTGAAGAAGATTTTTTCTAGAAGAACAACCCGCTAGAATTCGAGTAAGGTGAAGAAGGGTGATTTAACAATGGATGGAGAACATTAAACTAGAATCACATGTGAGGTAGTGTAGTGACACAAGTCAAATATTAGGTAAAGATGTTTGCTTATAGGAGCAGTGTAGGGTGATGGGAGTCAGTCACCATAGCCATGGGAAAATTACCTTAAATAATGAGGAATTTGGGGTGCAGATTATTACGGATACTCTCACCAGGGATTATATAGAGAGGCAAGGAAGATTTTAGTAATTTTCTAATAAGGCTCGAACAATGGACGGATGTGAAGGAAAGTTGATGGAATTAATAAACTTTGTATCCAAGGAGAGGGATATGAAGAATAAAAAAGGGTTTGTAAGTTGATAATAGACCCGTGGGTAGAAAATACATGCCTGGATAGGAAATTCAATTAAGATGACTGGTGTCATTTTTATGAAGGACGTACATTTATAAAATTATATTAATGATCTCGTGAGAAGGGAGCTAAGGGAGTTAGAGAATCTAATTGTAGGGCGATAATGTGTTTTTCGGGGCTAGTGAGGCACCAAGGGATGGGATACCCTGTAGAGGACCCAAATTAATGATCGAGATCAATAGAATTTCTACCAAGTGATGGTGGGTTTTGTCAGGGCCATCAAGGTCATCAATAAGTCCCATGGGACCAACAAACCAATAGGATAATAGGGATAGTAATCAAGGTCAAGACTATCAGGTCCGTGAGAAGGAAAGCCCCTATATGGTCAGTGCAGCCAGAGAAAGGGGAAGGGAATGACGAGGTGTCTTATCATTAAAGAGTATAAACACATGTGTGGATATTATCCAGTGTGAGTCAAAGGATAGGAGTGGGAATCCTCACAGGGGCAATAATTATAGAAGTTTTGATTCGGTTAGGACTAGAGTGTTATGTCCCAGAACCGCTTGAGCCATCAGTGTTATGGGAAACTGAAACTACTATTTTATTCCGAGATGATTGGGTTTTATATTTATGACGTTAGAGAGTCCCAATAATGAATTAGTACTAGATTCACATGAGAAACGGGTTTAGTAGAGGTATCGTTAATAGAACTAGTATAGTATATTTTCCATGGCGTGGCAGGGAACTCTTTAGTTCCACCTGTAAGAGAGAGGATGGGTACACTGAGATAATATATATTTTATGAGGCTAGCTTGTTTTCAGAGATGATATTCGAGGTATGATTTTATATTGGGTATGGACTGATAATTGATGGTGGGCGGTTATCGCAAGACTATCGTGTTCGTTGTTCCAGGGCAAGATGCATATTATTTTTGTGATGTCTCACCTGAAAGAGGGTTGAACTCACGACGATATTTTGTGAAGTATACTTCAGAGAGTACAATTTTCTAGTTTAATTGGATACCGATGCGTAGGGGCTCTTACTGATGAGATTCTGGGTATGTCGGGTTGCCGTGGAGTTGAGAGATTTAGCTCGTTATTAATATTTAGCGCTAACGGCGTAATGATGGTGTGAGCGCTGTAATATATGTGACTCCTTTAGAGACGTGAGAATCCTTGATTAGATATGTGAGTATAGGGACATTGGTTTAGTGTCCCGGGTGTATGCTTTGGGTTTTATGAAAATCGAGGACCGAAAATACTGAGAAATAGTGCAATAGGAAAAGTACTTTTGGGATTTTCTATGAAATGTTATACGCATAAGCCTTAATAAATGTCAGAAGACTGAATACATTATAGGATGCTAGGTCATCGGATTTAGTGATAAGTAGTGATCGTGTTGAGAAAGTACGTTGACCGAAGAGTCACTAAGAAATAAGGTCGGTGGAGCCGGGAAGTGTTGCAAAAGAAACACTGAGAAGATGTGCACCATAAGTGGACAGGTGGGGCAATATAAAAAATAATTGAATAGTAATTGGTAAGGTGATAGAAAATACCAGAAGATTTAGCCACACCAAGAATGCAGGGGCCGAACTTGATATTAGTATGTTACATTTGTGACGATCAGAGGTTTGTGCCAACACGCACGGGTTATAGGGTGTATGGGAGCCCCAGGTGGAGCAGAGTTTCACTTAGTCAGCCGTCGAGCAGCTTTAGGATAAAACACAAGAGCAATGATTTTAAGTAAATTATATTCTAGTAAAGGAGAGTAAGACGTCCCTCGTAATGTGAAATATTGAGCATGGGGATCGATGGTGAGAAATACATAGTGGAGTTGCCTCCAAGTTACATCATTTATGGATGGAAAAGGGTTGATTCGGGAATGTTTCAACAAGGATTTTTAATTTTGATATTCCCAAGTGACAGGATTGATGAGCATGAGTGGTGAAATTCATATTTGGAGACATCCAAAATTGAGTTATGCGTAATTTCATACTAGTGGGTGATTGGGAGTATTAATTACCACTAGTAGAGTTACGTGTGATACCTCATGGAAGTGTATTATCTACGTAACATGTTCTGAGACATTATCAGGGACATTTTTCCATCTAACCTTTGGTTGGGAAGGGTGGGGGAATAATAAGCTTCTAGGACCCAAAGTGATTTATGGCCCACTGTTAGGAATGGAACAAATTGCGTCTTTTTTCAGATACTCAGAAACGTAAGGAAAGTTACGTCACTGTGAGTTAAGGAGTTGAAGTCTGAAATGGGTAGTCAGGAATTGTTACGGATATTTACCCTGAGGGAGTCACGGGTTGGCAACAAAAAATTGCACCCATACAAGGTGGGGACTTTTTCGTAGAGCCGACGGAGCACAGGCTTATCTTTTGAGGCACTACATGTTCGGAGACCATAGAGTTGGATGTTGATGACCAAATGTTGTTTAGAGTGTCTCCCATGAAAGAGGTCGCAAGGTTTGACACGATAGGAAAGCTAGCATCGAGATTTTTGGGGGCCCATCCCAATCATTGAGAGAGTGGAACATGTAGCTTATAGACTAGGGGTACCATAGCATCTAGAATAGATACATGACATGTTTCATGTTGCTAAAGGATTATCGGAGGAGCGTGAGAGCTTGTGGCATGTTCCACTTGTGGAGTTTTATTTTTAGCCAGAGATCTCACATGAGGAGAGACTTGTAGCTATTCTGGATCGTAGTGAGCGCAAGTTGCGGTCTAAAGCGATACCACTTGTTAGAGTATGGTGGGGACACCACATCATTGACACGTCCATTTAGGAGAGGGAGGATGACATGCGAGAGAAACATCCTGAGGTATTCGTTGCAGGTAAAACCTGATTTCGGGGACGAAATTCCCTTGTAAGGGGGAAGTATGTAACACCTCGTATTTTTGGGCATTTATTATTTAATTAATTTGATTAATTTTAAATTACTTGTGTGTCATAATTTAATTTAATTGAATTAATTATTATTTATATTTATGGAATATTAATCAAGTGTGCAAATGATTAATATCTATGGGATGTAAATTTACTAAGTGAATAGTACTAATTTAATTACGTCATAACGAGCAATAGTGGCGTATCATTTATTTATCCCAACCTGGAGTCGGGCATAAACTAAGGGTTGAGATAAGAACTTTTAGTAAAATAATTCGGATGGCAATTATGAGTGTACGGTTGAGTCCAAATGGGTTGATATAGTCGGAAAAGAGTACCCAGGGGTAATAAATGGGTCTCGGGGCATTTTTATGCATAACCAACTCACATAAGAGTGTTTGGGCCCTTTTTATAAAGCCTGCAAGTCCAAAAATGGGATTGAGTTGTTAAATGCTAAAATTGAGAGGATGTGGCAGCTATAACACATGTTTGAAAACCCCAATTGAGAGACAGAGAAGTGGGTGCAATTGGAGACACCATGGGAGCCATTCTTCATCAAATAAGCATCATCTACACCAAAGGATTCAGACCCTACGAACCCTAAGGCAAGTGGTTAAACTTTCTTTTATATTAATTGCATATTTCTATACATATCATAGTTGGTGTCATAAGATGATATGGTTTTTGGGTTAGTTGATATCGAAATTGGGTTCTGATGGGTTGGATTGAATTGTAGAACAACTTCTTGAATTTAAAGAAGTCTATGAAATTGGGTAAATTAAAACGTCATTTTTGAAACTGTTTTTTGACGTTTTGATTTTTAAAATGGCTATTCGATCCGCTTACCTTGTAGAAAATCTTATTTTCTGCAGTTTGTTCTCTGATACGTTTTCTCCAAAAATGACTCCAAAATGCCTCAAAGCGGTTGTGTAGATTCGTGGGACAAATTTTAAGAAATATTGTTTTTAATTATTATTCCGTTGGAGGTTGCTTAGATTGATTGATTGTGAATGTTATTCTATAATAAGGACATTAGGCCTAAAGCGGAGGTTAGGTTTACATAAAGTGAGACAAGTATTGGGAAAATTGAGAAAATAATACACAAGGGAATTATGGTTGAAATTGAGTAAATTTAAAACCTTAGATTGATAAGTTTGCGAAATTTATTAAGGAGAATTTGAATAATAAATTCTAAATATTGTATTTTCGATCCAAGAGAGCGAGTCCGAATATATTCATTGAGCGACGCCAAGGTGATAAATTAATTAATGCGTAGTTAATTGAAGTTTAGAGTCACGGAAATTGATTCGAATATTTTGGGGCTAGTGTTGCAAGTGCTTAGCGATGAATTTTGCCGAATTAATTTATTATAGGGTTATATGATAAATTATGGAATATTCAAGATCAAAAGGGAGTTAACCTTAATAAGTGGAATTTAAGGAATAAATTCTACAAGATAAAATTTCAGACCGAATGAGCGAGTTTGGGTAATTTATTTGGGTGACACAACTTGAGTGAACAAAATAAATAAATGTGGGATTTATTTAAATTACAAGTTGGTACATAGACTTGGAAATATTAGGCTAGTGTTACAGTAATTGTGCACGGTGTAGCCTGGATTAATGATATATATATATATATATATATATATATATATATATATATATTTGTGTGAATAATATTTTGAGGAATACATACCCCTTTAGTGCTATCATGGGAGGTTGCACGATGTGGGTGAATACCCTGTCTTGAGGAGCAGGGTTGGTATAGTCCCAAGGTCATAGCATCGGTAGTTAGGGATGGGACGTCCTGGGTATGATTCTGTCTCATTTTCGGGGGGAACTATAACCGCCTCCGTTGTGTTTATTTTATTTTACTTATTCGGGGAGCTAACCGTATCGGGGTCTAGGTGGATGAGTATACCTGGATATGATAGCATTTAGAGAACATCCGGTGAGTGCCTACTTGGGAGGATGGTTATATATATTTACTGCATGCGCGTAAATGTTGTAAATCGTTGATACGTTTATATAGTGCGAATAAATATATACTAGTAAAATACATGTTAATTGTATTGATATTATATAACGTGTGGGAATGTTATATAGTTTCAAATGTTAAATGGTTAATTAAGTTAATCTGATAAATACCTTATAAGTCATATATTAAACATAGTCCGGTAGAGTAGTGTGAAAGAAATGATATTAGCGAGAAATAGTTGCAGGGTAGGTGACTAGGTGGCTTATATAGAAAAGAGTTAGGTGTGCACAATAATTGAGGGGTAAGCCGGTCCTCAAGGGAGTGAGACACTAACTTAAATATGAAGAGCATTCATGCATTTTAATTTACTGTAATTTAATTCACTTGCTAAATATTTTCAAAATACTTTGGGTTTTAACTCTTGCTATAAAATATTTTCAAAACCTTTTAGGTGTCCAGCCACAGGGACACCAGATTTATTCTTTTCCAGGGTTATGCAGTTGCAGAATATGTGGATGTTGTAGGATTTTGACTTAGCCGCTTCAGCCATTTCATTCCTTGAGTAGGATGCGGCCAGTATTTGATTTGGGCATGTATACCTAGTTCTTTCGTTTGTTTCAGTTAGATAATGTACTCAGTTTATTATTTCTATTGGTTTATGTTTTGTAATTTGAATTTTGTAGCCGATGATTTTTCTCGACAAAGATTGTATTTATTCATTTTTACGGTGGACTCGGTGATTGTGTGAATGGTTTAAATTATATTCATCCCCATGTTGTTGTTGTTTCTTTATAAAAAGATAAAATTTGGCACCGTTTCTTTTTGAATATTTGGTGGTTAATAAGTTTTAAAAATGTTTTCAACAGTAATGCTAAGAATGAACTAATTGAGATTCCTGTTTAATTTGATATAGGAATGATTACCAGGTTTTTTATTAGGAGGGATGTCACAGAGCATCAGGTTCGAGTGTACTTAGGATCTTTGCAGTTTTTCACGTTTATACTTAGCGTTCTTTGATATAGAGCCTTATTATAGGATTACTATTTTCCTTTACGTATGCGACTTACGATCTCTTGCTATAAAGTAAAGTTGATGTGATTGATATACATTTTTGGTTGAGCGTGGAAGATCGAACATTATAGAACAGCAAGCACGGAACGTTAAAAGGATTGCAGGAGGGAGGACTCAGCAGAAGACATGGGGCATTCTGGGAACAGTGACGTGATATGAGTCGTCACGATTATTATTCGAACAATTGAAGTTAGAGTAACCATTGGGGCATAGTAGTTGACCCAATAACCATCGTTATGGATGATGGTGCAATGCTAAAACTCTAAGTTTAGACGACAAGGGGTGAGGGTTGGAGAAGATTTTTGTTTCAGAGTAACAACCTGCTAGAATTCGAGGAAGGTGCAGAAGGGTGATTTACCAGTGTATGAAGAACATTCAACTAGAATCACATGTGAGGGAGTTTAGCGAAACTCAAGTCAAATTTTGGGCAACGATGTTTGCTCATAGGAGCAGCGTAGGGTGATGGGAGTCAGTCACCATAGCCATGGGAAAATTGCCATGTATAATGAGGAAATTGGGCAGATTATTACGAATCCTCTCACCAGGGATTATATAGAGAGGCAAGGGAGATTTTAGTAATTTTCTAATAAGGCTCGAACAATGGTCGGATGTGAAGGAAAGTTGATGGAATTCGTAAACTTTGTAGTCGAGGAGAGGGATATGAAGAATCAAAAAGGGTTTATAAGTTGATAATAGACCCGTCGGTAGAAAATACAAGCGCGGATAGGGAATCCGTCTAGGATGACAGGTGTCGTTGTCATCAAGGTTGTACATTTATAAAATTATATCAATGCTCTTGTGAGAAGGTATCTAAGGGAGTTAGAGAATCTAACCGAATGGGAAGAATGAGATTTTTGGGGCTAGTTAGGCACCAAGGGATGGAATACCCAGTAGAGGACCTAGATTAATGATCGAGATCAATTTAATTTCTACCAAGTGGCAGCGTGTTCTATCAGGGCCGTCAAGGCCATAAATAAGTCCCATAGGACCAGCAGAGCCAACGGGACAATAGGGATAGGAATCAGGGTCAAGACTACCAGGTCCGCGAGTAGGACAACTCCTACATGGTCGATGGATCCATAGAAAGGGGAAGGTCATAATGAGGTGTCTTATGGTTAGATATTAGAAACACATGAGTGGATCTTTTCCACATTAAGTCAAGGGATAGGAGCGGGATGCCTTGTAGGGGCAGCTGTTATAGAAGTTTTGGTTCGGTTAGGACTACAGTGTTGTGTCCCGAACTCATTTGAGCAGTAAGTGTTATGGGAAACTAAAACTACGATTTTTATTCTGAGATGATTGGGATCTATTTTGTGTGATGCAAGAGAGTCATAGTAATATAATAGTACTAGATTTGTGTGAGAAGTGAGTTTTGTAGAGGTATCATTTAATCACCAACATATGTATATTTACCATAGAGTAGTAGGGAGCTCTTCAGTTCCACCTGTAAGAGAGAGGGTGGGTACACTGAGATGATATATATTTTACGAGGTTAGCTCGTTTCGAGAGGTGATATTCGAGGTATTATTTTATCCAGGGTACGAACTGTTAATCGATGGTGGGCGGTTATCAGAAGATTATCGTGTTCGTTGTTCAAGGGAAGGATGTATATTCTTTTTATTCTGTCTCACCTGAAAGAGGTTGAACTCGCGGCGATATTTTGTGAAGTAGACTTCAGATAGTACGGTTGTCTAGTTATATTGGATCCCGGTGCGTAGGGGCTCTTACTGATGAGATTTAGGGTATGTCAGGTTGTCGTGGAGAGGAGAGATTTAGCTAGTTATTAATATTTAGCGTTAAGTGCGTAGTGCTGGTGCAAGTGCAGTATTATATATGACTCCTTTAGAGATGGGTGAGTCCATTATTAGATGTGCACGTACATCTAAAATGCACCAAACTAAACCATTTGTCCATATAAAAGAAATAATGGGACACATAGATTTACCCATTATCTACATTAATCACAAAAAAAAATGACCTGCTACATGTATCATAACTAGATATAGCCACTATGTACATTAAAAAAATGTCTCCAAAAAAGTTTACATCCAAAAATCACGCATAAATGCATTAGTCTTCTTTTGGCTTTCGAAATTGTGTCAACACCTCAAAAGCTCCGAATCATATAATATAACCCTCAATAAGCTCCCATCATGGACTTGCTTCTTCAAAGTGTCCTACAATAAAGAAAATTATCAAGAGTGTTGTCAAATCATATTCTTTTCAGTCCTCTTATAGAGAATATGTCCAAATTTATACAGATTATATAAAAAAAATTATGTTTTCTTAACTTTTGAAGGAAACTCACAATTTTTTCACCAACTTCCCTGGTCAGATCTTCTTGATATTCTCTGTCTCGATTATCAGGCGGTTATCCAGTATTTTCAAACTATTGCGTCGTGTATGATTAAGTCGAAAAGATTTTTTATATAACACAAATAATTCTAAACAATTTTAAAAAATTGGACAAAATTTCCTTTGTTTATAGAACTATCCGCCCTGTTTAAGAAATAAATAAAAAAACTTCAACAATATTCAAAGAGAACCAATTTATCAAACAAATTCAGGTATTATTTCACTCACTAATAGGGAAAATAAACCATTGGCGTATTGATATTTTCGATTTGTTTCATATTAAAAGGAGTCAAATAAAATTATCCTCACTTTCAGGTAATTGATGCTCAACCGTGAAAATAATTTCTTCCATCATTGCTTTTAGACAACCATAATAAGACTTTCCATTGTTTCTTCCATCCATCTGTTGTTAGATGGTGAGAGTCACTGGACCTGTTGATTTGTCTCATTAGCATTCAAAATTATGAGTTACGCGGAATATGCATTTCTTTGTACTTAGTAATTTAACAATATTTGGCTCTCGTGTGAAAAAATAAAGAAGCTAGTATTGCAAGAACCAACTTAACCTTACCGAGTAGTGAAAGCGTATATATAAAAGGTAAGGATGCACATGTACGACAATCCAACTTTTCAAAGTGGTCCATTTAAAGTTTCACATGCATTTTGTCAAACAGGAACTATGAATGGGTGAAAAAAAACGTGATGTTGTCAAATTTGTATGAAAACTAAACTTGCAAAGATAAGAATTTCGGAACAGGAAGGATGAGCCTTATGCATCTGACTTGAATCCTCAATTATTTCATATCAAGCTCGTTCCTACAATACGTGAAATAGAAACATGATTGTTTCGATATCAATTTGACTTTAATTCTTTCGATATAATTGTTTCTCAGACTTGAAAATCATTTTTAATATAAGATAGACATAATTGTGTCAAGTACATTAGCATAATTAAAATCAGATATTATAATGTCATTTGAAATGTAAGTTTTTATTAGTTTCTATTATTTCTGCAGCAACCAAATAGAGGGCTACTGATTCGCACCCACCCTACCTCTTAAACTATCGCAGGCCAATCATTAAATAGTTTTTTCCAAATTTGAATGATCATATTAACGAATCTTAATCAAAGTGATAAGACCATCTTTCCTTTGTCATTTTTCCAAATCCAATGTACCTTAAAACATCTATCTTTTTTTTTGGCATGGAATGTCCATGTAACCAAAGCCCAACAGAGTAATTTGGAAGGTGACATAACCTAGAGTCAGTTTTACAAAGTAGAGTTTGTAACTAAAAAAGTCATGCACCAAAAATAGTATTGTATTCTAATGGCGTTTTGGCCTTTATATTAAAAAGAATATTATATTCTGAAAACATTTGGCATAATAATGTGTCCTTCTTATGGTATGTTTCTTGAATTATCTTAAAGTTGTTAACACAATAAGCTTTTCTTAGTTTATAATATAAAATGAATATATATGAGACCTCTACTTTAGCAGGAGACTGTGTACCGCTAACTCACACAAGAACGAGTTATACATTAGAAAATATCATGAGACCTCTACTTATTATATACTATGATGCAAGTCTTTCCATCCTATTCAATGGCATGTTTCAATCTTCCTCTGTCTTTAAGCTCCAAATTGAGTTCATATATATATATATATATATATATATATATATATATATGTATATATATATGTATATATATATATATATATATATGTATATATATATATCTTCTTATATGTCTCTTCATAACCTTATATAATAATAATTTATGCTATATATTTCAAATTTTAGATCATAAATAATCTTGTTATTAAAGATATACAATTTTTGCATATTTTGTATAGTGTGCGCCTCACTTCAATCAGGCGCGTGCCTCGCCTTGCACGTAAGCTCCAGAGACATTAGCGCCAAGATACGCCTTAAATAACTATGATACTTAAGGAATGAGAAGGCCGATAATGTTACAACTGCAAAGTGCAGGAAATCGGACAACATATAGAGAGATTGTCCTTCAAGGATGGACATGACTCTGATAGTCAATTGTGATATATGTAGATGACTCATAATTTTGAACTCTAATGCACAAGGTTCCTTGTCTTTGTCTAACGTGAATAAATGTGTTGTTGAGAGTGTGGGAGCGGTGAAGTTCAAAACTTTGAGTGGTGTCCCAAAGTTGGGGAAGAATTTTATCTCCATTAGCCATTAGTTTAAGTTTTACAACATATGGTGTTTAGAGAAAAAGACTACTAGTGAAGAGGTCTCTTGGGGTTCCTCCAGAGCCAGCTAATGAGTTTGACCCTGGTTTGTTGCGGACACACATTGGACGTATAATGTATTGAATTAATTGGTGTGAAGATCATGCTTAATTTGAAGGGTGTTTAGATAGTACAAGGAAACCATGTGTGAGGATTTACGAGAGGGGGGGTTTCGGTATTGAAGTTATGGGATTTCTCCACAAGGTGAAGATTTATAAGTAATAATCAAATGGATTGAATTCAAGTTCAATCGAGTTGGTAGAACATTTTTTCCAACAATTAGCCATCCGAGATTATAATATTTTCCTTTTCTAAAGAATTATTATTTGTAACTTCTTTCAATTTTGGCATATTCTTGACATTATATAAGCTTTTACCCTTTTCGATAATTTTTAGATTTTTGGCAAGTTCGAAATTCTTGTAAGTTCTAAAAGATCTTTTAAACACAAATAATATGTGATTATTCGGTTCTTGTATCCACTAGTGAGTTAGAGTTTCAGGGATCTCTCTATATTCAGAGTGAGGGCTACGGAGAAGATCCAATTATATAAGTATTTTAACGTATTGAACTGACAGAAAATGTAAAAATACCATATGATGCACAACAATATTTGTCACATAAAATATAACAAGTAGAATAGTGTGATAGAATTGGAAAAAATAATCAAATTCTGCAATTTATTTTCAAGTTACATGTTTCCTTCTCAAGCAATCAGGAAAAACCTTCATCAATGTCCTCACAACAACTCTCAATTCTCTTCCCTGCATTCATTACCATCTCAAATTATTCACACGAAAAAATTCAAGAGTCCAAAAAAAGAAATAAAAATAAGGATAAATGATTTCAAGAGGCATATATTGTGATTTTAACTTTCACAAAATGTACATGTCATGATGTAGCTTGATTTTAAGACCCAAGATTGTACCAAATACAATATAATAAAGTAGCTACTACCAGTTCAGCAGGATAAATTGTTTTCAAGAAGAAGCATAAGCAATTATGGTTGAAGGCCATGACTCAAAGCAATAAAAAAAATTAAAAAGTAAGTCCCGTTCATAATTCAGTGGCGACAGTTTTTTCATGACTTTTTCTTCTTCTCTTCTCTATCATTCTTTAATTGCGAATGTCATTTTTAGCATGGTCGTAGAGTACACCCTGCCTTTTAAAGAAAAACTCAAGTACTCTTGGGCAATGCTAAATGTAGTTTGATGCAACTAAGTTGTTGAAATATGTCGAGAGCACACGTGTTAAGTATCACTGCAAAATAGACATACATATGCCAATCTCTGAAATTGGCACACCTCTTGAACCTCTAGGATTCCATTATTTGGATAATTGGGACATTATTGAAAACTACTCTATTCATTTGCCAACAACAACAAATGGTAAGTACTAGTGATAAATTAGAGGGTATATTTTACTTTTTTTTTCATGAAATTAAGATATCCAAACATAGCATAATAGTAAAATTATATAGTGACCATACATGGGTGTTGAAATTGTGTACTGTTTAAGAAACCAATATCAAGAGAGAATTCGTACAATGCTGAATTAGAAAGCATATTCAGTCTATCCACATAGTACTAATATGGTGCAAGTGCAAAAGAATTGCTTGTTACATCTCACTATAACAAAAAACCCATCATATGGCACTACCAAAAAAGAAATTGTACAATTTTTTTAGGGATACGTGAAAAAAAAAAATGTCCCTGAAATAAGTTATTTTTTGCAATAAATAAACTATATGATTTTCAATGCAAAAATTTCCCTAAAGTTCGACACAATATTTAGTTATGTTTATTTGGGGCACATAAGAGGGTCTTTGTGAGAAAAGGCATATTTCATGGATTTTGTGTGCACATAAAAAATTGTTCAAGGGCACAAAACAAATTAGTTTAGTAGTCAGTGGGTTTTTTTTTTCTTTTTTGTACTTCACATCAGCATCACCAAAAAAAATCCTGAAAGTCCACACAAGTTCGTTTCAAGATCAGCATACATTAAACTTCAATATTTTCATCATAAATAGATTGCAAGATTCTAAAGACGACAACTATCTCCCTAAAAAAACTTTAATAGATATTTCAAAGAGACGGAATATCATATTATAATTACAGTAACAACTTTAATATAAGGTTTTGGGCAAGAATTAGGCTATGCTTCCCATACAGAGTTGGGAGAAATGATAATATTACAGAAGAGTAAATTTATAGTATCTTAACTGGACGAAAGGTTTTCCAGTAATTCGAACCCCACAAATGCAATCCCGAAACTCAAATTTCTCGAGTCCTGCCAGTTGGCATACCTACAATAGCTATTATTGGAGACCCTCTGACCAGGGACGTTTAGAAGGTCCATGCCTCGTTTTCCCATCTATTGTACCTCGTAAAGCGACAATATCTTGATACAGAACACGTTGCTCACAAACTCCCTTGGATATAGAGAATGATAATATGCACACATCACTTTCAATAAATATATATACACACACATTCTCAACTCAACTCGACAAAATGACCCATGAGGCCATGACTATGGCTCGAGCTATAGCCATTTTGGGATCATTTTGAAATTTGTAAAAATTTCTGAAACCAAAATATAATTGTTCAAATGTTTGATACATGTTTAAATGAAGTGTCGTACATTTTGGTGGTTATTTTCAGGGGGTGAGAGAGAGAGAGAGAATCCTTATCATAGTTTTGTATAGATAATGGATATACTCAATCAATGGTCAATACCAACACTTGCTCTTCATCGTGAAATTTGGCTCGTGATTATGGCCAAAAAGGGTAAGTGGACTACTAATTTGGGACAATCCAAAAAAGAGAAGTGGACTCTTAATTAGGGATGGAGGGAGTATATACTTCGTCATTCAGGTGGGGACCTTAAAAACATGCCAACTTTTCAAAATAAAACAAAAAATTCAATCAAATTTAGTGGAAATGATGAGGCAATCATTTACAAATAATTTCATCAAAAAATTCATGCGTGAGAAAATAATCCAATCTTTTAACGGCCGAAAATGCACATTTGATAATTTTTACATCTCACTCACTTCCAAGTTGAATTTTTTTGTAGGTGATTTCCTCACTATGGTGATCATCTCCACCAGGGTTGATGGGATTATTTTACCAATTTAAAACATTTGGAAATTTTTTGGGTCCTTTATTTAAGGTTTGCACCTGAACAACTGTTTATATATACACATATATACTTAATAAAGAGAGTAAAATATAATGTGTAGCAATAAATAAAATGCCATAAATCATTCAATCATAATAACTATCAAAATATTGAATCTGAATAGTTCTCAAACTAGAAAAATATTTTTCCAAATTTCAACATATAAAATATAACGAATAGGGAATCTTACGCCCAGGGGTCATCATCGAGGAAAAGTACATCATTCTCCCGATCAACAAATACAAGCTGCCAGCCTGATCTCAGAAGGTCCTCCAATTCTCCCTCAAGCCCAAACATATAAGCAAGCTCACTCCACAGCTCATTGTAGCTGCTAAATTTGCCTACATCTAGTGATCTCCCAAAGGACCCCTCCTTTTAAACCTGGCAGAAATACCAACATCCACTTCAAGACTATGCATTTTTTTAATAAGAAGATAGCCTTCTGGTAATTTTAGCAACACAGAGGAGAGCTTTGTGACAAAATGGTTAGTAGGGTTTTTTTCCCTTTAAAAATACTTCAGGGATTTCTCCCTAAAAAATTGAACAGTTCAAAAGTTTTTTTTTGCACTCGAACCTATATAAGAAGGCAAATCACCTTATTTGTATATAAAAAGGAAAAAAAAGTAACTCGCCTTAAAAGACAACTCACCTTGAAAATTATTTGTATATAAAAATCCAAAAAAGGCAACTCGCCTTAACAAAGGTTCTGTTTGGTGGGTTCTCTTGCCCCACATCTTCAGGGTTCTACAAGAAACTCGAATCATTAATACAATTAGAAGGTGTCATTGTCGTTATAAGCTAAAAATCAGGGCCTGAGGTACTGAAATAATTGGAAGATGTGAAGGGTAGATTTATCGAATCACCATCACTATCGATTCCCCTAAGACTCGATATCCCGTTCTGCATAAGAAGAGACAATAAGTCTATGTTAAACCCAAACAAAAGATTGCTCTGGTGATCCTTTCTCCCTTCCTGGTCAATCGAACACTCCCTACCAGGAAATGGGGGTAATGAAACAACAACATTTTGCAAAATGGTGGGATGGATGGGTGGTCCCAATTATTCCACCTGGGGAAGAACCCATTGTGAAGCTCCAGAAGGAAGGAGGGTACTACTATTAGCAACCGCAACTCGCTTAGGTGGCCATCCACTAGAAGTCAACAAGGCATTGGATCTAGGCAAGTTAAGGAGGTGTAAGTGTGTTGTTTCGTCCTGAGGGACAAAATTCAAAAGACTATGTAGAGGATAAACATTGGGCTTTGTGTTCCCATTTGAGTCAAAAAATCTCTGATGTTGCCATATGACATTTCAATTTATTTATTTTCTTCTTCTTCTTCTTATATATATACTAGGGTGTATCCGTGCCGATGGCACGGCTGTAACATTTCGGATATTTCTCAATAGTAAATAGGTCGAAAAAATTAAGAGTAAGATTCTTAATTTGAGTTAATGACTATCGCACGGGTTATAAATATTTTAAAACTCAGTTCCAAAATATTACTATGGTACCCTAGATTAAAAACTTATATAACCTCAATAAGATTATTGCTAGTTGATTCTCCCAAGCATTGAGGTTTGGATATTCACCAAAAATAGGAACACGTTTCCAATCCCTGAAGTCCAAAAAATAATCAATAACACAAATTGAAAACATAAGCATAAATTTTTAACAATCCTTATTCTAACAATTTTAAAAAAAAATTATCTTGGTTACCATTTGTATTTGGAACTCTTTCTATTAATTCTTGTAGCTAACAAAATTTTAATCAATATGTTTCATAAAAATTGCACAATATGAAAAGTTATAAAAAAACAAAGGGTATAGAACAGTAGTTTGAAATGAAAATATACATTAAGTTATTATTATCGTGAACAATTTTATTTTTAATGAGACCATTCGCAGGGAGCACAACAAAGGACATAGAATGGAAGAGATAAAATTAAACAAAAATGGAAAATTCTACCAAACACTTTCTTGGAACTGTTTTCCACTTCTCAAAATCAAGATCTTTCTTGTGGTCGGGGTAACAGCTCCAGTATCTCTCGTCAACAGGGCTTTCTGCCTTGTCATAGCAGGGCTTCCTCTTGGCACAGTTCTGGACTTTGGGTCAAAATTAAGGGCAAAAAATATTTTTGAAAGTCTAGAAGTAGCTTAAGAAATGAGAATGACCTTAATTATGTCAGGCCTCCTAATGCCTCATTCTTGATTAGTCCACTCAATACGAAGTTGGCAACCCTTTCTACCAAACTCTGTCTAGTCAGATCTACCTCCTAATTTGAAGGCTTGAGCCTTCAAACTACAACCTCAAAATCTCACTCATCATCCATATAAACAAAAGCACCGACCTATACCTTCACTAGCATATATTAGAAAAAGCTCAACATCATTTGACATATCAAAAACCCCAATTTATAGTAATATAATAAAAAACACTCAATAATCCATAATAGATATAACAAAATTTATGAGAGGGATAGATACAGAGCATCAAAAAACAAATTATATCATAAATGCAAAATAGGGACAACCTTCACCATAAATGCAAAACTCGATAGAAAAGTAAACTTAAGGTGTGAACAGATGCTTGTAAATTTCCACGTCGTGCCAAACTTAATTATGTTGCAACATCGTGTCAAATATCACGTGATGAGCTATGCACATAAATAAAACAGTAAAAGCATAATACGTAAGCTAAACATTATAATAGTCTCAATAATATATTAAAACTGTTAGAGAGAATGGATACATATGTGGGGGATAAAATTTCCATGTAACTAAGGTGGTGAGGCATTTTTTTTAAGTAATAAGGGTCAGTAAAGCTCTGCCCATGTCCAGAGCATTTCCTTACCATGTCCCTTGTGTGTCCGTGCCTTGTCCCCACGTCCCCATCATGTCCTGGAGAATCCAACATTTTTACAAAGGCCTCTGAAAAAGTACTCATGTTTCAAAGTATGTATGCCTCGGGTCCAAACCTTTTAATCATAGCCTTGTGCTAATTTGTAAGTCCATAAAATGCCTACATCCACCAAAAAATATAGATAAAAATGAGTAAACCTCACGAAAACGTATGCACTGAAGACTATAGGTCATCAAAAATCCATAACACGTAGAATGGCAAAAAATCAAAGTCATTATATATTTCCTCCAAACCTAGATCTACCTTCTATGATTATTTTCATTCCAAAACATAGATGTAAAGATAAGGAAGCAATGAAAACTTATCACAAAACATTTAAAAGAAAAATATTAATTTAATAAATACTTCAAAATACAGAATAAATGTTTATAACTCTTTTCTACTCTTTGTCAAAGAAAGGATGGTCATTGACAAAAATATCAAGCCTGAAAAAATTGAATCCGGAAATCCAAGACAGATAATACTCATTCACACTCACCCATCACCATTGTTACAATTTAATCCAGAAAACCATGACTGATAATACTTGTCTAGGTGTGGAGTTCTTAACGCTCTTGAAAATATATTGGCATAAAGAGTCAATATAATAAATGACATAAAGAGTCGATATAACTACAATCCACAACCCTAAATTTGTGCATCCTCACTTGTGTAAAAATTAATTGTACTACCTCAACCATTGGTAAAGTGAAAATACAAAAAATCAAGTAATTCCATTAATGCTATTATTGATTACATCTCACGAAATACATCATACATTTTGATTAGATGAGAAAATAATGAATAACAAAATAAAATTAAATCAAATAACGTAAATGCAAATATGTTGAAGTTACCACACCCAATCCCAGAGTAGAGATAAAATAATAAAAGAACGTTTTCACGTTGAATGCGATATTGTGAACTCTTAGTAAGATCATAAGTCTCTTTCTCAAAAGACCATATGCCGAAACCCATCTCTCGGTCCATATTGTTTGTATTGCATAACTTGCCAAGAGCCTGTTATAGAGGTTCCATTTCTTTTCTCTTCTCATCCATGATCATCCTGAACTGCTTAGTCTAAACAATTAGAAACCGGCATGATCATCCCTTTTTGCCCTTAATTTTTTGGTGAGATGAAATCAAATGATTGATACTTTCTGATATAAAAATAATGGATCTGCTTAGGTGCATTCCATTCAAACTGAAATTTTAAAATACTTATTGAAAAGTTAAATTAATCATTACCCATCCTACATAATCAAAACAAACAAAAGTAACCTTTACCCTTAAAGTCTCTAACAATCCCAAACAAATTATCCAACTAAAAGCTATCATATACTAAACCTCAAAGCTCACAAATTTACTAAATAAATAAATCTCCAAAAACAATGTTAATTTACTCTATGGTTAAAACCAACTAAATACCATAACCCGTTTTACTTTACCGTTAAGTCTTCAAATCAATAGAAACTAAACAAAAAAAACAGAAGCTTTATGAAATAAAAGTGAGTGGGTGATCAGAGGTAGCTGGGAAAGTTCATAAAAATTTAAAAGAAGGCGCACCAATATAAAACCATAGGGCAATGTGGAATCAAATGTGGGAGAATCTCTACCCTTTCACGGGTTAGAGAAACATAAAATTAATTTTCAACAAATGATACGTAAATAAAAATATATCTCAAACTGCGACAAAGCACTGGTATAGGAAAAAAATTAAGAAGCATTAAAGCACTCAAAACTATCGAGACAAAGACAAAGTGAAACTCGATATCAGATTTCTATGTTGTAATTTTGCAATAATTATTATCTCATTTTGAAATGGCTCTAAGCCTTGTCTAGACCATTCTAAAATCTTTTTCACAGCTATTTCTTGTCCATTTTGTAGGATTCCCTGGAACATACAATATAAAGCTTAGTAAGTGATTCCAAATATTAACACATTTGCAATTATCTTCAATGTTCAACATATAAGATTCACCTTATACACGGAGCCAAATCCGCCTTGTCCAAGCTTGTTATTGCTTGCAAATTTCTCAGTGGAAACTACTACTAAGTTGAAACAAATGGGGGATGAAAGTTCATCGTGTTCGAAAAAATGTTTTGAAAATTCTTTACTTTTGCTCAAGTTTCCTATAGGTGGTTTATTGTTTTTCCTCCATTATTTTTGCTCAGTCTAGATAATGAGATAATGATGCATCAAACAAGTCCCTGAAGTGTCAACTATATGATGACACCCAAGGCCTGTCCAAAATTAATATCATCATGAGACCATAAAGTTGCATAAAAAACTAATCATTTGCAAAAACTAAGGAATAGGAGTAGCAGGTCTGCATCCTAAGTGAAATATGATTGGGCAGGGCGTAGGTAGGGGCATAAGCAAGAAAAATGCGGAATAAAGCTGGGACAAGAGCATCCAAAGCAGGTCCACCACATTACATCATGAATTTGGTGTGAGACCTCATGCTTGGTAAGGATTGAGCAGTCTGTTTTTTATGCAATCCATGTGAGACCTCGTGTTTGCTGGTACTATTGTTGACGGTGATCCATTGATGGTATTCAAACTATGAGAAACATATCTAAAACCCAAACACATGCACTCACATACACACATATGGATAAATGAATTAGAAGTTATGAAATAAAACAAATATAAAATTTAAGCACAATAAACCTAAAAGACTATTAATGAATAAGCTAAGGGAGAGTGGATCAAATTGACCTCGTCAAGGACCACTAGATTTGGATGGACGAATATTAAGGATTCAAATGTTGCTCACTGCCCTTAGACCATCGTCCAAACCCTTCTTGAAATATGACTTTTGATGGTGTTAAACTAGACAATAAAAAACCTAAATATTGGTAAAGAGTCTTACGAAGTAGACATAGAAGATTCGATGCGAGGGAATGTGTATCGGCATCTTCATACTCAAATGGTGATGGGATGACACTAGCGGTAACCAATCCACTAATACGAGCCATATCCACCAACATAATAGCTTTATTCTTGTCACAAACCTATCAACCACATGAAAACCTCTTACTAAATGTGCGTTTCAGTGTAGTGTATTAAGTAGCAACGACTATTTGACATATATATACACACACTAAAATTCATCTTGCGAAATCGTTGCATAATTCTCATATTCCCGAGTCATCATTGCATAATTCATATTGCCTAGGGAAATGTACTTATCAAGACGCTAACATTATTTACGAAAGTAGAAGTTTCCTTCATGGCATTGGCAGGCTTGAATGGATATTATACCTTCAAATTGAAATACATATAATGAGTATTTTCTAATTGTTACGAGAAGCTCAAAAGTATTACAATTCAAATGTTACTTCATATTTCTTATAATCCCAGACAATTTAGCAGTTCAAGAACACAAAATAAGATTACTCATTCTAAAAACAATACTAACTATGACATTGTTATAAAATCTTTTAAGAATAATTATTATATTATATAATTTTTTAATTTTGTCTTTGAAATTAAAAATTTTGAATGAAACAAAAGCTAAAAGTAGAACTCAATACCAACTTTATCTTAGTATTATTTAAAAAGTTCTATAGTATTGTTGAGCCCTAGGTTTAATGATATGCAATATTTGTATGAAAGTGAGAATGTGAGAATTCCCTAAGAACAAAAAATGCGAAATTTGTAGAAAACTGCTATGGATGCTTAAAATCCTTCACATATAACTTTTATCAACCAATGTTCAACATTACAATATCTACAATTTGTAATGTTTATTTAAGCAAAGAACAATTCATGCTAATTCAATCTCTCAAACGTTGTCACCACAACAATGTACCTCGGGTAAGGGGACAAATTTACAATCATTGAATCACACTATCCATAATAATTAGTGCTATAATATAAATTCAATGAATTTGATAGATGAAGGATGTTTTCAATCAGGATCATTAAAATTAACATTGAATACTCAATTGCATAGAATTCCCTATGGTGCAAGATGGCACAATTCATTTAACATATGAATGTTTAAAATTATTTAATTAAGCACTCTCGTTTTCAAGGATAGCATAGATTTATGTGAAGAATATAATAAAATACAATAAAATTAATAGACAAAACACGATAGTTCACTATAATATTCCAACACATTCACATGAAACTTCACTACAACGAGTTACGACATTCTTAAATTAACTCCAAATGTCTCAACAAAATTAATCCAACAAGCCACAAAAATTAAAGGCCACCCTTTTTTACATACTAATATTATCCTAAAAGCTATAATTTTGACATTATTCCCTAATTTTAACATTATTCTAGACAAAAATAACAATAAAGTTTAAGTTAAAAGTAAAGTAATCTCAAAAAGAAGAAGCGAAATTGGAAAAATAAAATGCTGGTGTGGACGAGCATGTGAGGTTTGATGCAAAATTGAAATCAAAATTTTTGTATTGTACGGAATATTGAGGGTTTCGTCTTTATGTGTGTGCATATGTGTGTCTGTATATGTGTGCATTCGTGTGAGTATATGTGTGTACATATGTGTGTAAGTGCGTGTGAGAGAGAGAGAGAGTGTACTTGAGGTTATGGGGGAGTGAATCGAAAGACTTCCTTTTCCGTTCTTGATTTGGGTTTTTTTTCATAGCTAAGAATGGGGTTATATATATTAACCTGTGAGTTAAAAATATACAGAGAGATGAGACATGTGAGTGAAATTGAGGAGGGACGATCGTGTGAGAGAGAGAAAGGGCGGCTGCGTGAGAAAGTGAGAGGATCGACGATGGCCAAAGAGATAGCGGGCCATTGGGAGTGAAAATGAGGAGGAGCGGGAGATATCGAAGTTCTCCTAAATGTTTAAGAGGGAAAAGTATTTTGTACGAAAAACAAAAAAATGTCATAACATGTACATTTGGTATATAAATTTTTAAAAAAGGGTCATTGTATCTATAACTAAATATGATTTTTATATTTAAAGTGTCATGAAAAATATTATTATTATATATAAAATGACATTTTATATCAAAGATGTCGTATTAATAACAGTATTAATCTTTAAATGACATTTTTGTAATAAATTTCTTTAAATTAATTTTTCAAGCGTCATTAAAAGGTATTTTTTATAGTGATTCTTCCCCTCCGCGTAATATCATGGTTGTAAATGCCAACCTGCAACCTCGACAAGGCAGGCCAAGCGTTAGACCTGATGGTCATCCACGACCTCAGCTTCGGGAAGAAAATCCCAATTCCTCTTAGGATACAACTGCGAGATTCGTCCGCAGAATGAGGAAGGTTCTAGAGGATGTGGACCTGAATCATCTGGTGGATGAGGACCATGAGGATTTAGAGGAGTATGCCCTTCATAGTTTACTGCGAATCATAACTTCTAACACTTGGTTCTTTTTTGTTGGTTATTAATTCTTTACCTATACTGATTCTTTAGAATTCTGACAGGTAGTAAACACTGTTGTGACCCAAAAAATGAAGTATGAAGGGCTCTTCAAACTTTATAGGGCTGCAAATGCTTCTCATAAGAAGGACTTGAATGCATCCAAGTCATCTTCTTTTGATGCAGGCGAAAGCTCACATGTCGCAGCCCTTACGGCAGTCAAGCAAGATTTGGAGGTTGCCATTAAGGTGAAGGATGAAGCTGAGAATTAATTCTCTCAGGCCACAGAGGCTTTGTTAGTTTCCAAGGCTCAAACTCTTGAGTCTCCAGAACAAGCTTCTACTGCTCGAAATAAGATAACTACGACTAAAAATCAACTCAAGAAGATGGCTACTGATCAAACCGTGGCCCTCAAAAGTCTTGAAAGGTAACATACTGAGGCGAATAGACTGAAAGACTAGAATCATGCCATGACCTTAAACCAAGTTGCAGACCTTTCTATGGCCAACTTCTAGAAGTCCCAAAACTTTTTTCTAATCAACAACAAATCCCACCTCCACAGCTTTCAAGAGCTGAGGCACAGAGTTATAAAAAATTTCTCGGAGTCCAAGGATCAAATTATGTCCTGGAAGTTGGGTGGTGCAGAACATGATTTGTGCGTGGCTAAACTAAGGGCTGCAGCTGAGGAGAGAGCGAGGAAGCAAGCTGAGGAGGCTGTGGCAGAAGATAACGAAACTGAGACAGTTGCGAAGGGTGACGAGGGAGATAAGAATGATGATGCAGCTTCATGAACTTGTAATCATCTTCTTATAATTTTTTGAACTGATTATCAATATAAGGTTGCATCCCTTTATATATTTGTACTCCCTAACTAAGGTTGTGGCCTCTTTATCTATATGCCTTTCCATATTTCTCTCCCTTGTCTATATGCTTTTATTCCTTTGCATTATTTTCTTCTAATACAACTTTGATTACTTGACCACAATTACTTAACAAAAGCTGCACTACAATAATTAGTATGGGTCTAAGGTTGAGGCCACATCTTTCAATGTAAGTATTGAATTGAGGCCACCTCTTTTTGCCTTGTGAATCTTCATTTTATACTTGAATATTTACAAGTCTTGATGCCAATATGACGTTTAAGGCTGTGGCAATACCTTATGATAAATTACATACTTCTTTAATATCTGTAATGTGTTCCCATGAATGGTCAAGGCTATGGACAACTAGCTTTATCCCAAAGAAAAATGGCCTTGGGGCTGCGGCTTGACTTATTTGGCATCTGAGTTAACTTTTCCATTTTTACAAGTCTTAGTACCATTGACCTTCATCTGCCGCAGCACCCAAGTCAAATGATAGTCTGTCGCGCCTTCTGAATGAATTAACTTATGGAACTTACCATATTGATAAGGCTGCGGCATCTTTCTAGCCATTTGTAGCTTTTGCATGATTCTGGATGACAGCATCACAACATCCTTTAGTCGCTTCAATTGCCTTTTATGGATTTCCTTTAGTCGCTTCGATTACCTTTCATGGTTTTCCTTTAGTCGCTTTGATTGCCTTTTATGGTTTTCTTTTATTCGCTTCGATTGGGTTATTATCAGCCTCCGGGGCTAGGTATTATAAAGTTCCTCAAGGTTATGTGGATATATATAAAGCCTTCCCATGCTATAATAAGATTATTCGCAGACAATAAAGTCTTTGGCCCTTTCAAATATATGATTATCCATAGACAATTAAGTCTCCAGCCCCTGTGGGTTATTATTAGGCCTTCCCGACTAGGTATTATGAAGCTTACCTAAGCTAATATGATATCACCAAGTTAATGATGTTCTATCTCTATTCACCAAGTTAATGATGTTTGTCGGGGGAGTAACCTCCCCGGGGTAATGACACATCCTAAAAGCTAAGAACTGGCATTATAAGCCTTTGCAGCTAATGACGCAATCTGAAAGCTAAGAATGGGCATTGTAAGCTCTTATGAGTGATGTTGCAGACCAATTTAGATAGATGCTCTCAACAATTTCTTTTGCCATTTTTAATTATTATTTGCTTTCTCACAGTGAGGCATCTTGACGGGTGTTATGGGCCCTTTTAAATATTATCATTCTCGGTATAACATATTGTCTTGATCCGAGATCTGTTTACGACAAAATGGTCTTTTATAAGATAACATTTCATAGAAATGAGAATCAAAATATGGCACTATAAAGTGAACTCGATTTGATATTTCTATTCATATATATATATTCATATATATATATATATATATTACTTTGTAACGATAATACAAAGTTTAATTTAAAACAGCGTAAGAAGATTTTCACTGCAAAATAGAAACAGATGAAGTATAAAACATAAGCATGAAAAATGGGCATGCGGTCTGTTAGACTAGGCTGCATCCCCTAAACATCCCTGAGGAACCTCTGTAGCATCCGTTGCCCAATCAGCCTTTCAATTTCATCTTAGTGTCATGGCCGTGGTCCAGATGGAATTTTCACCACTTGGCTTTGTTCCCATTGTGGGGTGGAACTTTAATCTTCTCTGGACACTTCAGAAGCTTGTCCTCTTTAATGGACTCAAGATGTCTTCAATTGGGAAGGCTAATGAGGTGTAAGCCCTAGAGCTCTTTCTCTCTTCTTCCTTCTCTACTTTCCTTTTCTGGATCTTACTGACTGCTTCCGTTGCTGGAACTACTAGGGCTGTGATAGCAATGATCCTGGGTGTTGTACCCTCATTGGATGAGGCTGCGGCCTCAAGCATGAGTACCTTTTGAGACAAATAGTTGACTTGGGTTTGGAGTGAAGCGTGACTGTCATAGAGATGGTTGAGGTCATTGTACAGCTGCACAATCTCATCTTTGACTTCTGTGCTCTGGATGGATTCTCCTTCCATTTTCTACTTTGTTAGTCTTTATAAAATATATAATCTGAGACAAAAATAGTAGAAGTGCGTAATCATATAAATATTGGATTAACTAAGTATGAAGTTGGGATGCAGCATTTGCACTGCTGCATGACATTATTACTGAGGTCGCGGCCACTGAAGCACATAGGTGTAGTATCGTGGCATTTGTATGACATTCACTAAGGTTGAGCTGGAGACTACCTAAGTCTGTTCCTTTATCTTTTGAAGCTTCTGTAATGCAGCCGCACTAGTAGAGGTTGCAGCTACAAAGGCATTTGAACTACTAGGTTGCATCCACTTCTAAGCAGCGAAGGGAACAATCCTAGTATTAAAACCCAGGAACTGAGTTTTTCTCCCAACACACGTGGAGAACAATTCTACTAGGGTTTATTACTGAGAGAATACCCTTATCGTGCACATAACGACATTGTTCCAATGATAAACCCTAGATCATATGTCAATAATAACAAAAAGGGAGTAAATATAATCCTTCCCTTAATCATTCATCTTTAAGGTGCCCAAACCCATCATGATTTTCAACATTATCTAGATGAAATGATATCACAGGGGTGTGAAAAATAGATCTGGGGTCATAAAATGAAGACCCAAGAGAAGATCTGAATATATAAAATGCCCATTTAATGGTGTAAATATAAAATAGAGCTTAGTAACCAAAATTTACTCATGGGATGATGATCCAAATGATCCCCATGAATAGAATAAGGTGTTTAAGGACTCGAAATATAGAGAAACAAGATCAAACTATCTCGATTTCCCACAAATGGCGCCATATTGATGATACGAGAAATCGCCCATAAGTCATTCTCATATCAACAAGTCAAGTGAAGAATATAAGTAAAACAAGTAAAGAGACATGAACACAAAATATAGAGTGGTTCGGCTATAAAAGAGCGTACGTCCACTTTGGTGCCTCCCTCTCATTATATTCACATCGTTGCTGTACAAGTTTACAATTTTACAATGGGAGTACAAGATAGATGAGAGAGAAGAATGCATGACTCTAGCGGTTCCGGGAGTGCTGAGATATGACTACGATGTAGGTGAGTAGCCCCAAAGCTATATGTTGAGGTTGTGTATTAGCAAGGCTTCGCCAAGTATTGTATAATATCCCCTTATATTGAGGTGTGGACCTTTATTTATAAGAGGTATGTGAGCCGTGTCACGTGCCCTGAGCACGTGACATATAAGTCTAGAGCAGCTGTGAATGGGGGGGATGCGTCCTTTAAGGTAGGGATATTGAGTGCCACATCGTGCATAGTATAAGGCTACATCCATCGTAGCATAAGGCTGCATCTTGCATGAGGCGCTAAAGCTGTGGGTGCCACACCTTGTTAGTGGGTGCCGCACCCTGTATAATATAAGGCAGCGGCATGTATGAATGACCAAAACTGTGGGTGTCGCACCGTGCTGAGTAGGGCCTCACCCTGCGCAAGCCTGAGTAACGTCCGCGGTAGGGTGCTATATTTTCCATATCATCAATTATAGTTCCAACACGACTCACACGCGCGTCCCGACTTAATTACCGTAATTATCGTATTTATAAATCCCAATAATTTTTATAAAGTCATAATCATATATTACTTTTAATCACTATGTAATATTTAATATCAATAATTATTTTCACATAAATAATTCCAATTAATTCCCATTGATTTAACCCATTTACTTTTTATTTATCTCATTTTAAAAGTCATTAAAAGATGGGGTCTTACACATTGCTTGTTCTGGTTTCTATGTAGCTTCTTGCTAATTTTGATAATCCTAAAGTACTTTAACTGAGGAGATTTTCTTATTTTTTAGATACTTCACTTGGCGATCAAGAATTTGAATAGGCTGTACTTCAAATTCGTGGTTGGGTTCAACTGAAACATCTTGCCATGTAATCTCTGGGATGGATATGATATATACTAGCATAACTATGATACATGAAACATGTTATGAATATTGAATAATTCCACAGGTAATTCTAATCGATATGCTATGGAGCCAATTATTTTAGAAACTATGAAAGGTCCAACATATCTGGTAGCTAATTTTTCTTTCTTCCCGAAACGTAAAGTTCCTTTTCTATTGGACACTTTTAGAAATACTTGTTCGTTTTCTTGAAATTCTAACGATTTTTGACAATTGTCTGCATAACTCTTCTTTCAATCTTGGGTTGTCTTCAACTTCTCTCGAATTTGTTGTATTACCTCAGTGGTTTCTTGAATTGTTTTTTAGCGAAAGTGTTTACTATATCCCGACTCTATCCAATATACAGGGGATCTACAAGGTCATCCATATAAAGTTTCAAGTGGGGCAACTTTAATACTGGCTTGATAGATATTGTTATATGAAAATTCGACATGGTGTAAATATACATTCCAGTGGTCAGACATATCCAATGTACAAGCACACAACATATCTTCAAGAGTTTGAGTCGTATGTTCAGATTGTCCATCCGTTTGGGGGTGGAATGTAAAACTTAAGTAAAGTTTAGTACCCATTGCAGTTTGAAATTCTTGCTAAAATCTTCCTATGAAATAAGAATCTCTATTTGATACAATGGATAAAGTGATTCTACGTAATCAAATAATTTCTCAAATGTATAACCTATTAATATTTTGGGAAGATTTAGTAATTCGATCTACTATTACCCAAATTGAATTATGTCATTGGGACGTACGGGGTAGTCTACTGACGAAATCCATGATAATATGATCCCATTTCCATTCGGAAATAGTTTAGAGTTGAAGAAGTCCACCAGGGTGTTGGTGTTTTATCATTACTTGTTTACAAGTAAGACATCTCCTTATAAAATTCTCGATATCATTTCTCATGTTTAGTGACCAATATTGCTTCTTCAAATCATGGTACATTTTCGAGCTTCCAGGATGTATCATAAATTTCAAACAATGAGCTTTTTGCAACAATTCTTCTCATAAAATTGCATCGTCAGGTACATATTATCTATTTCTAAATCGTAATCTTGTTTCTTTATCGTAGGAAAATCGGGATTTTTGGTTGAAATTTTTTGTACAAAATAATTTAGGTCTGTACATTTTCGTTCTTAATTCGGGCTAAACGATAATGCTAAAAATTTTGTACAAGGGGTAAGTAATCGTAGATGATATTGCTCTATTGTTGTCGCAATATTATGGGAATTCAAAGTATGAAGTCTTCCTACGGGATTTTGACTCAAAGCACCAACTACTATATTTCCTTTACTTGGATGATAATTAAGTTTAAGTCGGTAATCTTTCAAAAATTATATCCACCGTCATTATCTTAAGTTCAAGTCCTTCTGGGTAAAGATATACTTCAAAGTTTTGTGGACTAAAAATTCTTGAAAACTTACACTATAAGGGTAACAATGCCAAATCTTTAATGCAAAAACAACGGCTGGTAGTTCTAGATAATGGACTGAATAATTTTTCTCATGCGTTTTGAGTTGTCGTGACCCATATTTTACCACCTTTTCATTTTGCATTAACATACATCCTAATTCTTGCAATGAAACAACGATATACACTTCGTAACTTACATCACTGGAAGGAATAATGAGGATAGGAGAAGCAGTCAACTTGTCTTAAACACTTAGAATGATTGGTTACACTCCACAGTCCATACAAATATAACTTCCTTCTTAGTTAGTTTTGAAAGGGGAAAAGAAATGCGTGAAAATCCTTCGATAAAACGGTGATAGTATCCAGCTAATCCAAGAAAACTCTTTATTTCAGGAATATTGGTAGGATTTTTCCATTCCAAATGGCTGAAATTTTGGTTGGTTCGACTTGGATTCCAATCTCACATATGACATGTCCTGAAAATTTGATTTCCTTCATTGAGAACTTACATTTGCTCTTTTTTTCATATAACCGATGGTTTCTAAGAGTACTTAAGACTACCTTCAAATGTTGGGTATGTTCTATTAGGTTTTGAGAATATCATCAATGAAAATGATAATGAACTGATTAAGAAAAGGTCTAAAAATTCTATGCATTAGATTAATAAAAGTGGTGGGGGCATTGGTTAAACCAAATGACATTACAATAAATTCAAAATGTCCATAACGATTTTGAAAATCAGTTTTCTAAACATCTTCCTCTCTAACGCGTAACTGATGGTAACCAAACTGTAAGTCTATTTTAGAAAAGACCCTTGCTCCTATAAGTTGATCAAATAGATCTCCTATTTGGGGTAAATTATACCTATTCTTAATAGTTATGGAATTCAGTTTATGATAGTCTATGCACAATATAAAGCTTACATTATATTTTTTAACAAATAACAGTGGAGCTCCCCAAGGTGATGAACTTTGTCGAATGGAACCTTTTTCTAGAAGATCATCAAATTGGATACAACATTCTCTAAGTTCTAACGGAGCCATTGGATATGGAGCTATCGAAATAGGAAGTGTATTAGGATAAAGATTGATACTAAACTCAATTTCCCTATGAAGGAGTAATCTTGATAAATCTTGGAGAAAAAACATCTTTCAATTATTCCAACAGATTTTGAATTAAAGAAGAAATTTCAATTTGGAAATTTGAAGGTTCTGATGGACCCGATCCTTGAAACATTAAAGAACAAATATTTTCATTTCGAAATTGAATTTTCTTAGCTTAACAATTGATATAAGCGTGATGTTTGGATAATACATCCATTCTTATAATAATATCGAAATCACGAATTATCTAAAATTATCAAGTTAACAAAGAGAGTTCCTAGACCATGCCGAATTTTATAATATCTATAACCTTGCATTGATGTATTGGTTTCGCCTGTTGGTAATTCAATATCCAATGGACTAGTTAAAGAGATTGGAGATAATTTCATTAGTTTAACTAGTTTAAGACTAATAAAGGAATACGTAGATCCTGTATCAAATAAAATATGTGTAGGAACATGCTAAAACATAATCATACCTTTTATCACATCATGTATATTTCACATAGGCCGTGTACCATAATTCCTCCCACGGTTCAGAATTTAACATTCTGGATGGTTTGGAGTGATTTGGAATATAATGGAATTTTGGATTTTGTGAGGGTTTGTTTGGTTGGCGACGGATTAGAGCTCACTTTATCTTAGGACATCGAGGTAGAATATGTCCTTCCTCATGACATTCATGACAACGAATTTCGAAATGGGTTGTGTTATGACAGATCTAGTAATAAACTTGTCCACTTGAGTTCGCATATGGATGGGGTCTAAAATGAGATAGAGTTCTGATGACATGGTTATTTTAATAGTTAGGGGTGAAGGTCAGATCATGGTAAAAGAATTGCATTCCATAATGGTCACAACATCAATTAACTTAGAGTACTCACTAATTTGTAACAGAACGATTGAATTCTTAATTCTTGGATCTAATCCTCTTTTAAACTGCTTACATCTCTTCATCTCAATATCCACATACTCCATCGCATAGAGAGATAGTTCGGTAAATTTGGCCTCGTATTGGGCTGTTGTAAGGTTAGCTTGTTGCAATTTTAGGAAATCAACGAATTCAATCATTTCTGCATGAATTAGGGTGATTTCTAACGTTCTAAACATATCAAATCTTCACGAAATTTAATCATAAAGGAATTAAAACCCAAAACTCTTCTAAAAACCTAGTTTTGTGTTCTTTCCAATTATTCATCCAAAAACTCATATTTAATTCATGATTATGGGTCTTTATCATATGATTTCTACTTCTCTACATATAGTAAATCATTCTACATGCAAACCTATCCAATCATGCATAAAAATCCATTATTTTTCATCCAAGAATCATTATTAAATCAGGTTTATTATGAAACCCTACTCATGGGTATCATAACTTCATATTAAGTTGCAATAAGCAACTTGCCTTAACAGAAGAGGTCTGATTTCATAGTGTTGATGATGGATTGATGGTTCTCTCTTCAAATCCTCACTTCTTAGATGCATAGGATGCAACATTAAGGTATAATTTCTTCAAGAACACCTCATAAGCCTTGAGAATGGTTTCTCCCTTCTCTCTGATGGTATCTCTATGTTGTGTAGGTTCTTAACCCTAACTTAGGCCCCTTAACATCTCATATTAACTTGCAAATTTCGTAAGTCCCTTAACCTCTTAAACGACCAAAATTCCCTCAATAGGTGCCGGTTCGGTCTAAAACTGGCCCGGGATCCATATAATACTCCCAAGTAAACTATTTTGATATTTCGACCCATTCAGAGTCATTCATGACCTCTAAATTATCATCCAAGTGACTGAAAATATATTCACTATCTCGACCTCAAATTAGTCTACACAAGACTCTCGGTTGAGATCAAATAAAATACGCACATATTACTCGCTACGTCGTATAACACTAATTGTCAATTATTTATTATTCACACTTAGTAAATATTATATCATAATATTATTCAGTTTCTATCTCTCGACTAATAATTAGTAATCATATTTATCATTTAATCACATTAAATTACTTCACGCGCGTAATTTAAATAAAGCGTATTTACTCAATAAATTCTCGAATTAATTAAGTTATAAACACGTAGAAATACGGGGTGTTACATACTTCCCCCCTTACCAAGGAATTTCTTCCCCGAAATTAGGGCTTACCTATGGTGAATAACATTGGATACCAATCTTGTATGTCATCCTCCCGCCCCCATGTCGACTCATCGGTATTGTGGTGTCCCCACTAAACTCACACTAGTGGAACCACTTTGGATCACAGTTTATGCTCACTACGATCTAGAATAACAAAGGCCTCTTCTTATATGAGATGTCTGGCTATAAATCAATCTCTTCAAGTGGAACGTGCTAACTAGCTCTCTTGCTCCTCCGGTACTTCTTCAGTGATGACACATGAAATACGTCGTGTATCTGTTGAAGATTATCTGGAAGTCCCAATCTGTATGATATCGGACCCATCCTCTCTATAATAGGAAACAGTCCCACATATCTCGGTGTTAGCTTCCCTCTCTTGAAAAATCTCATAATCCCCAGTCGCCAACCTCTTCTACCTATCCTGAGCTATCCGAATACGCCCTCGAATCAACTCAATCTTGGCAGTAGTCTCCGGAATCATCTCGGGTCCCAACAACTTATTGTCCCCCACCTCTAACCAACAAGCGGGTGAATGACAAGTCCTCCTACATAATGCCTCGAACGTTGCCATAAAATAGTAAATTGGTAAGAGTTATTATACGTAAACTCTACTAATGGTAGGCATCTCTCCCACCCTCCCCCAAAATCTAGGATGCACATCCTCAGCATATACTCAAGCATCTAATTCATCCTGTCAGGCCGTCTGTCTGCGAGTGGTACGCTATACTCAATAATAAATTTGTGCCCATTGCCTCCTGAAAGCTCTTCCAGAAGTGTGACACAAAAATCCCGTGCAGCTTAATAATCTCTAAAATGAATAGCTACGCGTATTGCATAATCTTGTAGTCAATGCGAACTGAAATGAAATGAGCCACCTTGGTCAGTCGATCCACTATCACCCATATGGAATCATGACCCCGCTGTGACGTAGGTATACCAGTAATAAAGTCCATCGAAATTCTCTCCCACTTCCACATGGGAATCTCAAATGGTTGTAACACCCCCGAAGGTCTCTGATGGTCAACTTTCATAAGATGACAAGTAACATACTTTGAGACACACTCTTCTATATCTCTCTTAATATCGACCCACCAATACGGTCTCCTCATATCCTAGTACCTCTTATCCCCATTGAGATGTACCGTAAACCTGGAATCGTAAGACTCAATCATAATTACATGTCTTAAATCCTCATCCTCGGGCACTACCAATCTCACTTTAAAGTGCAGGCCTCCCTCTGAGCTAACTGAGTAAGACTCTGCACCCTCAGTTAACAACTGTCGTACTCTGTCTTGACATAACTGATCCTTTTCTTGTGCCTTCACTACCCGCATCACGATCTCAAAAGTGATAGTCATAACTTCCATGCATGCTCTGGAAACCTTATCTTCCTGTCGAAGCTCACTCCACTTCGCTTTCCAAACCTCTGCTAATTCTCTAGTAGGTCATCGGCTCAACGCATCTGCATCCACGTTAGCCTTACCAGGATGATACTGTATATCAAACTGGTGGTCTTTCATAAATTTTAGCCACTGCCTCTGCCTCATGGTCATATCCTTCTGTGTGAAGAGATACTGAAGTGACTTATGATCCGTGAACAATGTAAACCTCTCCGCCAACAGATAATGTCTTTGTATCCTCAATGCAAAAAAGATCGCAGCCAACTCAAGGTCGTGAGTGGGGTAATTCTTCTCGTGTGGATTTAGCTTCCAAGATATATAAGCTATCGCCCTCTCCTCCTGCTATAACACACTCCTAAGTCCCTGCAAGGATGCATCAGTATAGACCCGATATTCCAATCCTTCCCTAGGCAAAGCAAGTACTGATGTTGATGTCAATCGGTCCTTTAGCTTGTCGAAAGCCAACTGACAATGGTCGCTCCACACAAATGGTACTCCCTTACGAGTCAAGTTCGTCAAAGGCCCAGCAATCTTTAAGAACGCCTTAATGAAGCGACGATAATTTTCGACTAACCCTAAGAAGCTGCAAATCTCGGTCGATGTCGTGGGCTACCCCCACTGCCTCACTGCCAATACCTTACTTAGATCAATAGCTATTCCCCTGTCGGACATAATGTGGCCAAGAAATTGTACCTCCCGAAGCCAAAATCCACACTTACCAAATTTGGTGTTCAACTGATGGTCCCATAATGTCTTCAGAACCATACGTAAATGCGCAGCATGCTTCTCCTCCGTCAGTGAGTAAACTAGGATGTCATATATGAACACGATCACAAACTGGTCTAAAAACTCTTAAAACACCCTGTTTATGAGATTCATGAATACTGCAGGTGTATTGGTGATCCTAAATGACATCACCCTAAACTCGTACGACCCGTACCACGATAATAAAGCGGTATTAGGTATGTCCTCCTTTAGAATGCATAATTGGTGATATCTTGTTTCGTATCGTCACCTTGTTCATCTCCCTGTAATCCACGCACAAGCAAAGAGAATCATCTCTCATCTTCACAAATAATATTGAAGCACCCTAAGGAGATTTACTCCGCTTAATGAAACCCTAACCCAAGGGATGTTGAATCTTCTCTCTCAGCTCCCGCATATCTAAAGAAGCCATGTGATACGATTCTCAGGCAATTGGTCTCGTCCCTGATGGTAAGTCAATGACAAACTCTATTTCCTGGCTCGATGGCATCCCGGGTATGTCCTAAAATATGTCCTTAAACTCTGTCACTATAGAAATTGAGTCAAAAGGTACCACTATCTCGTGCGAGGTCTCCTCCTCAATATATTATAGTTGAGTGCGCGATACTCCCTCCGGCAGCAGCATCGCCACTAGAAATATCTCCTTCCCTAAGATGGAGAACACAATAGTCCTCTCATAGTAATCTACCATCGCTTGGTAACTCTCTAACCAATCCATGCTTAGAATCACATCGTATCCCTCCATGTCTAACACTAGGAGGCCTACCATTAGACTCACTCTCCGAATCAAAATATCAACTCCTTTACAAATAAAATGTCTCAACGAACCACTACTCATCGGTGACTCGACACACATAAGAAGACTGTCGTATGTCTGTAATAAATAAGCGACTCGTGCAAATCTAGTCTTAAAAAAAGAATGTGATGCCCCAGTATCAACATAATCCTTCCCTCAAGCTTATGAATAGGAAATATACCCTCTACTGCAGGCGATGCTGGTGGTGATAGAGGCATCGATATATCTCGAATGTTATATACACGCCCGTAGTGCATCTAACCCTACTGCTGTTGCGGGGCCGGTGCTGGTGCTGGAGCTAAGGGAGCCTATTGTCCCTATTGGGAACGCTGTTGTTATGCCCTATCTTGCTATGGACAAGCTCTACTCTTGTGACACTACTAGCTATATGTGAAACACTGACCCTGGAACTGTCTCTGTCTATAGCCCTGACGTTGTCCCAAATGGCCTTTGCCTACTAGCCTCCCCCTGCTTACCTTGGCCCTGACGGCCCTGGGGAGTCTGCTGCTGCTGGGGACCCTACTGGCCCTGCCTAAATCCCCCTTCGGGTCGATAACCTCCAGATCTTAACCTCTTTGCAGAGTTACCCTATTGAGAATCCAGCCCCTACCGACTCACTATCTACTGCTACTGGGGTGGTGCCCCACTACCACTGCTCCCCCCAGCCTTGCCCTGATGGCTAGGCTCACCCCTTTTGCTCCTCTTCGCATAGATACGATGATACTCACAATGCACTCATATGGCATTGACTACATTGGTGTAAGTCATCAACGTAGGGTTACCAATCAAATGTTGCTTGATCCTCCAGGCAAACCCATCCATAAACTTAGCTATCTTCCTTTTTTTGTTGCTCACCTTATCTGGTATAAAGTTTTCCGAACGATTAAACTCTTGCTCTTATTCCGTTATTGAATGGTCATCTTAAACTACTTCCCCAAACTTCTTCCTCATTTATAACTCGAATGCAGGCGGGAATTACTTGTAGTCAAAATGCACCCAAAACTAAAAAATTGTCATCGAGTCCCTCTCCTGGACGGTGATCACTAACATCTATTTCTGGACTTTCCTACAATCAATCATGCGCAGATGGCGCTGAATGGTCTTATTCCATTGGCATGCCTCCACTACATCAGTACTTCCCTGGAACTCGGGCGGGTGGCCCTTCTAGAAAGTCTCCATGACTCGCTGCCAAGAAGATGGTATTGTCTCGGCATGGATCGCTGGTGCCACTGGCTGCTGAGGGAAGTGAGATTCCATGGACCTCATAGTTGTCTCTACTACATAAGCCACTATCACTACCATCTGAGTAGAAAAAATCTTTTCTGGTAGTGGTGGTGGTGGTACCTGTTGCTCCTGAGGGTCCTCCCTAACCTCGTCTTTAGTTGCTACCTTTTAGGCTCATTGTCTGCTCGATGGCATACTGAAATAGAATTAAATTGTATAAGTTCACAGTTTTATAAAAAAATCTAATAGTAAAAGCATGATATCTTAATCATGCAAAGATAAAATAATAGTCCTAACAATAGGGCTCTTTATCAAAATAACGATACACAGAAACCATAGTAAGCCGTACAGATCCTATGGACACTAGAACTTGATGCTCTAATACTATCAGTGACACCCCGCCTAATTAAACACCGGGGGGTCAAGACTTTATTAAATTAAAACAAGTTTCTCATATGGTTCATTCTTAGCATCACAGTCAAAAACTTTTTAATTACTACCCACCTATGTAAAATTAGACCGGTGCCAAATTTTATCTTTCCTTAAAATAGATAAATTAACAATGTGGAAAAACTAAATTAAACATTTACAATATGCTAGAGTTCAACCATCACAATATATAAATGAATAAAGTTTTTTCGACTAAAACATCGGATAAAAATACAAAACCAAATACTCCATAATAACAAAAGAACTGAATGACTGAAAACTGTCACGGACAACATGTCAATACATGGAATATAAACTGAGATCTTACACTAGATCTGAAAGGAAGAATCGTCTACTCAAATCTTGTCAGAATCCAAAGTGCTACAGCTCCGAGTCCCTGGAATGGAGTCTTCAAACCTGGCGTCCCTGTAGCTAGACACCTAAAAGGTTGTGAAAATATTTTTATAGCAAGAGCTAGTGCTCAAAACGTTTTGAAAGTATTTAGCAAGCATTTATCACAATAAAATTCGGTTATTGATTACACATGCTAGGTTTACATATACTCTTTTGAGTTTCCTAACCTCTCGTCGATAGTGCATGCCTAACGTTCTATACTTAGCCCACCAAGTTATACTACCCAAGCTAACTAGACTAAAGTATTCAACTGAACTTATCTACACGTCTAAGTTCCCGTACCTCCCATATAGTATATAATTTATTAACATCACTCGTGTGCTAATTATTTTTCATGTAACATTTCACATATTTTATATTTCAATCTTTATAATAAAGTCTCGGATTTTCTTGATCTCTCTTTAATCCGTTAATTAAGTCTCTCTACTTAATTTGACTTTCAGATATTTATCTATATCTAATATTTATCATTCTACTATCACTCACAAGTAGAATAATCATAAAGTATATATTTCATCCACAATATATACTATGATTTCATACTTTATAATCACATCCTCGTATCACACGTAAGGGATTATTGGTTCAGAATCCTACCTCAATGACCAATAGTGATTTATATATCCTAGCTCGGAATTACGTCTCGATCACCAGTAGTTATTGATTATATTGGCTCACAAAGACACCTCGATCACCAATATTAATCATATCTAGATTGGCTCGGAATCATACCTCGATCGCTAATGCTAGTCATATATATTGGCTCGGAATCCTACCTCGATCACCATTATGTATTTATTATACCTTAGGTATTCACTCAACCTATGTATGACTATCCGTTTATAGGTATTCATACAGCCCGGTCATATATGTTAGTACGTAGTATATTTCTCTCGAATACTTACGGTACCTATGCCATTACGATTTATCTCGCTATCGTATTTATTTGAGTATCCACACCACTCTAAGGGCCCTAATTACCCCATTTATTTATTTCAATTTTCAAATAAATATTCACCCTACTCGTCTACTTATTAATTCATGTGAAGTTTGTGTAATTCGTTATTTTCTCTCCGATAAATTACGACATAATTCATCCCAATTTATTCTAGTCTTAAGCCTCTCAATAAGACTAAATCAATAACCCAATATAGGCCTAAGATAATGTAATAAATATCTTATTATATCCTAACAAAGTATAAAAAGTTCCCACAATAACCGTTTAGAAGAACTAGGCCCAAATAGGAAATTTTTAAATTTCTCCGAGGACCGAACCGGTTCGCTCTCTCAACCGAACCGGTTCGCCGATCTGTACTTCATCTTCTCCATCCAGTTCATGCGCTTTTCCTCCATTATTAATTTCTGACTTCACACAAATCACAACCAATAGTCCTAAATCATTTCTAGATGTATTAGGGTGATTTATAACATTCTACAAATATCAAATCTTCACAGAATTCAATTAAGAACGAATTAAAACCCAAAACTTTTCCAAAAACCTAGTTTTGTGATATTTCCAAGCATTCATAAAAAAAACTCAGATTTAATTCGTGATGATGGATATTTATCATATGATTTCTACTTCTCTACATATAGTAAATCATTCTACATGCAAACCTACCCAGTCATGCATAAAAATCCATTCTTTTTCATCCAAGAATCACAATTAAATCAAGTTTATTATGAAACCCTACTCATGGGTATTATAACTTCATATTAATTTGCAATAAACAAATTTCCTTAACAGAAGAGGTCTGATTTTGTGGTTTTGATGATGGATTGATGGTTCTCTCTTCAAATCCTCATTCCTTAGATACTTAGGATGCAAGATTAAGGTCCAGTTTCTTCAAAAACACCTCCTAAGCCTTGAGAATGGTTTATCCCTTCTCTAATGGTCTCTCTGTGTTGTGTAGGTTATTAACCCTAACTAAAACCCTTAACATCTGATATTAACTTTCAAATTTCGTAGGTCCCTTAACCTTTATTTTTCAAATGACCAAAATTCCCTCAACAGGTGCCGGTTCGGTCTAAAAATGACCCGAGACCCAAATAATGCCCTTGTGTACACTTTTTCGACTCTTTTGACCCATTCGGAGTCATCAGTGACCTCTAAATTATCATCCAAGTCACTCAAAATATATTCCCTATCTTGACCTCAAATTTGTCTACACAAAACTCTGGATTGAGATAAAATAAAATACGTAGATATCACTCGAATGCCATATAACACTAATTATCAATTATTTACTATTCACACTTAGTAAATGTTATATCATAACATTAATCAGTATCTATCTCTCGAATAATAATTAATAATCACATGTATCATTTAATCACATTAAATTACTTCACTCGTGTAATTTAAATAAAACGTATTTACTCAATAAATCCCTGAATTAATTAAATTATAAATACGCAGAAATACGGGGTATTATAGTTCAAGTACTAACCATCCTAAAATAGGATAGTTTAAATAAAAGTTGTAAACAACAATGAAGTAACAAGCTTAATATATTTCATATAAAGTTATATGGTACAATACTATTAAACACCATAACCCGTATCAGTGCAGCTAAAGTTATATTTTAAGACGTTTAAAACTACTATTAACGTTAGATTCTTTTTAAGTAGGAATGATTGCTTCACCACTAGATATAAATTCTGGGCTAACTAGATAATCTCCTTAGTATGCATCATCATTCGAGTCACTTGTTGTCCTGGAAGAATACCTTCCGTGTATTTCACTATTAGATGTCGCTTTTGGGTACATTGGTGGAGCTAGAAGTTCGTCTGCAAGTGCAAAATTTATAGGTTCTTGAAGTATGATCGGATCACTGGAAAAATCATCTGCTTTTCGCATTACCTGCATCTATACCAATACTCTATTGGTCAACACTAGCCTGCTAATGTTGTTACTTCACCATACCCAGTCTTCTTTAACTCCCCGAATCATATATCTTAACCTGGACAAAGCCTCTTCTCTTGCACACGTTTCCCACCTATTGTCTGGCTTGAGATCTATGTTAAAAAAAATTGTATCCCATGCGTCCATACTACAAAATGGATTTACTATATAACAATTGCAGGTACCCAGAATTGAGAACCATGGGCCTGGACGAGTAGCCCAGTTCTGGCGGCCCAAAATCTAGGCCCTCTATCTTTCATATTGACTCGGTCTCTCCCCATGATCCCATGAAGAGAAGTTATAGGGAAGATGGATAATATGAAGGAACCCATCATCTCCACTAACTAGCATACACATGTATAAATTAAACCCTAGGTCCGGGGCAAAGGACAAGTTGTATTCTCTGTACCTATTCTTCAGAATATAGAGAAATAATACTAACTGCACCACCGTGGACGTAGGCACATCTTTGCTGAACCACGTACACCTGTTGTTATGTGATTGGCATTTTATTTGTTCTTTCTTGGTCATTACTTCTCTCATATTTATTTGTGTTGCACAATAATTTTCACCAACAGTAATTGTCACTACAATTGGCGCCGTCTGTGGGAAGCGTTCATCTTTCCCTGAGAAGAGCCCACGCCAAGAAAAAATCTAAGATGTCTGGTCACAGCAGCAACGCTCCTCAAGAAGGAGACATTCAAGAGCCACCTGCTCCTCGCAGGATTAGGTCTGAAGTCCGACGTTCAGATCGAGGGGCTCGCTTAGAAAGGCCAGCCTCAGAAGAAAGTCAAGGACCAGCAAGGTCCACGCAGATATCTAGATTGATCGATGCATACGAGGCAAGTCTCCACGAGCAGAGGGAGTCTTCTCGCAGATATGATCCTGAGAATGCTCGCTTGAAAAGAAAACTGGAAAGACTGGAGAAGGAACTACGTCCTGATACCAGGAGACACCCCCATCGCACTCCTAGCCCTCAGGCGAGCAAGTCTCGCAGCCGAGGATGGAGCCCTAGGATGCAATATCCAGGGGACGAAGGTGGCGACTCAGACGACAACCTCCGCGAACAACTAAGAAAAGCTCGCTGCTACCAGAGCCCTGCTCGCAGCGACGACGACATACGGAACCTGGTCCGCAGAGAAATGGACCAACATCCAGCTCACCATGGCACCAGGTCGACCAGAGAACTCGCCAGGAGAGCCCTCAAGACCCAGATGAAGTCACCCTTCACGAGGGAAATTGAAGAGGAAGAGGCTCCCAAGAAGTTTTCCATTCCAAGGTTCAAGATTTACGACGGGAAGACTGATCCCATTGATCATGTCAGGCAGTACTGGCAGGCCATGACCCTCTGGAATCACCGGGATGCACTGATGTGCCGTATTTTCCCCTCGAGCCTCCATAACGTGGCCCAGAAATGGTTCGAGAAACTCCCTCACCGATCCATCAAAAATTTCAAATCCCTGGCCGAGCTCTTTACGGCCAGGTTCATCACCAGCAGCACCCATCCCAAAAGGATGGATGCTCTATTAACAATGAAGAAAATGCCTCAGGAGACACTCAGAGACTATGCGAAGAGATAATGGGAGTTATTCAACGAGGTCGAGGACTGTGCGGAAGAGGTGGCAGTGGCTTCATTCAAAATTGGGCTACCTAGCTCTTCCCTCCTTTACCAGTCCTTGACAAAGAAGGAAGCTACGACCATTGACGACCTGATGGCCCGGATTGAGAAATACGCAAAGGTGGAAGATGTCACCCGCCTTAATGTAGGAGAAAACGGTCGATCCAAGCTCACTACCAAGTGAAGTGAGAAAGTTGAGAACCAGAAAAAAGGAGGAAAAAGTGGGGCCAAAAATGGCTCCAAAAACGGAGGGAGCCCTGACGTTACAAAATCATTCCAGGCGGTCAACACCGTCTTCAAAGTGCCAATTTACAAAATTCTCGCGAAGATCAAGGATGAGCCGTTCATCAAATGGCCCCGGAAAATGGGAGGAGACCCCTCGAAAAGAAACAATGCATTAAGATGCACTTTCCACAAAGAGGGAGGGCATAAGACCGAGCACTGCAAGGCTCTTAAGTCCCACCTCGAGGAGTTGGCCCAGTCCGGACATTTGAATGACTTTGTGGAAAAGAAGGTAGAGAAAGTGGCTTCCCACAAAGAGACGAAACCCGACAACGTATTGGAAGATGACGCCGGACACGAATTCGCAGTAATCCACGGAGTATCTGACGTCAAGCAAATCCAAGGTAACTCAGCTCGAATGGAGGTAAAGAAACTGATAGCGATAATGCAAGCTTTTCAGATTGGCCCAGCAAAATCACAGTCAGGAAAATGTCGGCGAGCAGAGCATATCAACTACAACAAGCATATTGTTTTCATGGATGAAGATCTTATGGAAGTAAGGACCCCACATCATGATGCCTTAGTCATTACACTCAGGATAGCCAACTTTGACATCAACAGGCTGCTCGTCGATCAAGGAAGCTCATCCGAAGTAATGTACATCAACCTGTTCCGAAAATTGAAGTTGAACATCGCCGACTTAAAGGGAACCACTGTCCCTCTGGTTGGCTTCGCTGGGAAGATGACCATGCCTTTGGGAAAAATAGTACTGCCAGTACGCGCTGGAAATGTTTCCAAGATGATCGAATTCTTGGTGGTCGACATTGATTCACCATATCAAGCCATCCTCGGCAGGGGATGGCTTCATGAAATGAAGGCAGTCTCCTCGACCTACCACCAGAAACTAAAATATGTCACCGAGTGGGGAGTAATGGAGATACATGGCGACCAGGAGATGGCAAGGAAATGCTTTATAGCGGCCATCCGACCAAAGCCAGAGAAAAAAGCCGTTCAAACCAGCGAGAAAGTGGAGGAAGGTGTAATTCCTTCCAAATAGCAATTAAAATATGGAAGGCCTGGAGTGGAAGAGACCAGGCTCCTCCCCTCCGAGCGTGTCGTCGAGGACCTGGTAGAAGTGACGGCTAAAGAAAGCGATAGCAGCAGAGTCTTCCTGATCGGAGCGTCACTCACTGACCAAGAGCAAAAGGATTTGTCAACCTTACTCAGAAGCAACATAGATGTTTTCGCTTGGGAACCCTATGGGCTGCCAGGAATCGATCCCAATATGGTCTGCCATCAGTTGCACGTCGATCCCACATTCAAGCCAATAGCGCAGAAGGCACGACGAACTGCTCCCGAGAAGGCCAGAGCAATAGAAAAAGAAGTCGAAAAACTGCTGGATGCAGGGTCCATACGGGAAGTGCAATTCCCCAAATGGTTATCCAACCCAGTGGTAGTTCCGAAAAGCAATGGGAAGTGGAGAGTTTGCATAGACTTCACTGACCTCAACAAAGCCTTCCCCAAGGATAGCTTCCCTCTTCCGAAAATATACCAACTAGTGGACGCCACCGCAGCTCACGAACGAATGAGTTTCCTAGACGTGTACCCAGGATATCACCAGATTCCCCTGTATGCCCCAGATCAGGACAAAACGGCGTTTATCACGATGGTTGGTTTATACTATTACAAGGTCATGCCTTTTGGGCTCAAAAATGCAGGGGCAACCTATCAGCGGCTAGTTACTAAAATGTTCAGGAATCAAATGGGTGACACAATGGAGGTCTACATCGACGACATGCTCGTCAAGAGCAAGGAGAAGGAAAATCACCTCTCGGACCTGTCAAGTACCTTCGAAATCCTCAGGAAGTACCGAATGAAACTCAACACGAGCAAGTGTTCCTTCGGTGTCCAGTCAGGAATGTTTCTTGGGTATTTGGTCAGCAAGCGAGTCATAGAGGCTAATCCGAACCAGATTGATACAATCAACAGAGTGCAACCTCCTCGCACAGTCCGAGATGTACAAAAGCTCACTCGAATGCTCGCTGCTCTAAATCGTTTCATTTCTAAATCCTCCGAGAGATGCAAGCCTTTCTTCCAACTCTTAAAAGGCAGTAAAACAGTAGAATGTACCCCAGACTGCTCGCGAGCATTAGATGAGCTCAAGTCCTACCTAAGCTCTCCACCATTTCTTGTCATACCACAGCAAATGGACTCTTTGTACCTCTACCTCTCTGTATCCAGTTATACTGTCAGCTCAGCGCTAATGTGTGAAGTTACAGGAATTCAACATCCAGTCTATTACGCGAGAAAAACCTTATTAGATGCAGAGCATCGCTACCTACCATTGGAAAAGCTCGCATTCGCCCTAGTAATGGCCTCGAGGAAACTGAAGCATTACTTCGAAGCTCATACGATCATCGTCCTTACATCACACCCCCTCAAGGCTGTCCTAAGGAAGGAGGATTTGTCGGGCAGACTGTCTAAATGGTTAGTCGAGCTCGGCTGATTTGACATCCAATTTCAACCAAGGACAGCTATCAAGGGTCAAATCCTTGCTGATTTCATAGCTGAATTCACTGGCGAAGAACCCTTCGACCAGCCTAAACCAACAGAACAAAATAACCAAGCTACAGTGGAAAGCTGGAAACTATTCGTTGATGGAGCCTCCAACTCAAAGGGGGCAGGTGTAGGAATTGTTCTCATCATTTCGGAAAATACAGTCCTTGAGCAAGGAATCAGACTGGTATTTGCAGCCTCCAACAACGAAGCAGAATACGAAGCCCTAATAGCAGGTCTCCAAAAAGCGCAAACTTTGGGAGCAAAGCGTTTACAGGTATTCAGGGATTCACAACTAGTTTCCAACCAGATAAGTGGAGACTATAACGCAAAGGATGAAAGAATGGCAGCCTACCTCTCCCTGGTGAAAAACTTAATGGCGAGCTTTGAAGAGATCAACATCCAACAGTTTCCCAGGGGGCAAAACATCCACGCTGATCCGCTAGCAGCCCTAAGTTTGGCAGTTGATTCTAGCCTTAAAAGGGTTATCCCTATCGATTTCCTCAATGGCCCAAGCATTCACAGCAACTGCGAGCTTCCAAACGCGAAACCAATACTCCAATTGGAATCAGCCCCCAGCTGGATAGATCCCTTGAAGGACTATTTAAAGGACGAAACGCTTCCAGAGGAAAAGAGAACTGCCCACCAGATAAGAGTCAAAGTTGCTCGCTTTCACTTATCCACAGGAGGTGACTTGTATAAAAGATCTTTCTCCGGTCCCTACCTTAGATGCGTCCACCCAGGCGATGTCAAGGTAGTGCTTCACGAGCTTCATGAAGGAATCTGTAGAAGTCATGTTGGAGGAAGGTCTCTAGCCTTCCGAGCAATTAAGGAAGGCTATTGGTGGCCATACATGCAAAAGGACTCCGCAATATATGTCTATAAATGCCTGAAATGCCAACTTCACGCTCATATGGTCCACCAGCCCGCCAGCGAATTAAAATCCCTGACCAGCCCCTGGCCTTTCGCCCAATGGGGGATGGACATCGTGGGACCACTGCTCACCGCTGCCGACAACCGCAAATACCTGTTGGTTGTAACTGACTACTTTACCAAGTGGATCGAGGCAGAACCACTGGCGAACATCCGAGATGCTGACATGATGAGGTTCGTATGGAGGAATATAATCACTCGATTCGGAATCCCCAGGACCATCATCACTGACAATGGAACACAGTTCGAGAGTGGCCCTTTTCAAGACTTCTGCAATGAACACGGGATCAGGCACCATTTCAGCTCGGTATCTTACCCTAAAAGCAACGGACAAGCAGAAGCTTCCAACAAAATAGTGATCACTGGATTGAAGAAACGGTTAGAGGGAGACAAAGGCGCATGGGCAACCGAGCTACCGCATATCCTATGGTCATACAGAACGACTCCTAGGCGAGCAACAGGAGAAACGCCATTCTCACTAACATATGGTATGGAGGCAATCATCCCACTAGAGGCGGGATTGCCAACAATGAGATCCGACCTTGTCGAACAAGGCCAGAACGATGAAGCTTTGCTCGCTGAACTCGACCTAGCCGACGAGCACAGGGAACTTGCCCTAGTGAAACTTGCGAGCTATCAGCAATAGCTCGCGAAGCACTACAGCAAGAGGGTCAACCCGAGGAGATTCAGAGTTGGGGACTATGTCCTAAGAAAGGTCCTAGGCAACACAGTGAAGCCATCAAACAATAAACTGGGCCCAAACTGGGAAGGCCCTTATAAGATAATTAGAGACGACCTGCAGGGTGCCTGTCATTTGGAAACAATGGAGGACAGGGATATACCACGAGCATGGAACGTAGATAATCTCAAGAAGTTCTATTTTTAGGAATTCTGTTGTTAAATCTTTTATTGTATTCGTTATGAGAAAGGACAGTTCATTTCTCATTTCACTAATGAAAATCTCTCAGTTAATCACTCTCTGATTAGTAACGGTCATATTTTATTGCGCATCCTTTCCAAATCACAGGCACAATGGTCGACATAGCAGGGGAACACCCCTCCTCAGGTGATCATCATAAAGGACGACAGACCTATTAGCATTGCCCCTGGCAATATATGAAGCCCTATAGAGTATTCTTAGGCATCAAACCTACTTTGGTTGAACAAAATCCTGATCGGATGATGACATCCAATACCAGGTGTGTCCTCGCCAATTGCCCTACTTAGGCCTAAGGGAGTGTGACGACACAACCTAAAAGGTAAAGTGAGGGAACAATGGTATTCTTGTACTGGACTGGGCGGACACTGAAATGACAAAATAAAAAGAATTGTGAAGCAGCAAAATATAAAAGGATTGGATGAACACGTTTAGTCGGCAAAATTGCCCAAAACTCGAACTTTTCATTAATCTTTTATATTTACAAACAATGATAATACATGTTTAGTCGGCGAAGCTCGCCCAAAGCATTTACAATTATCAAAAAGAAAAGAGTAACAAAATCTCAAGGAGGTGGAAGCCTCTGAGCAAGATAATCAGCAACTTTAGCTCTCCTTCCATCATCAGGAGCAGGGGCGAGCTCCTCCACGACCTCATTTGCGTCTAATTCCAATAGTTGCCGGGGAATGGCATCAATGGGGATCCATCGATCATCCCGCCTGAATGGATTGGGCATTAAAGTGGAGGAGGACATCTTGTGTCAATACCACAACGTCGAGTTCCTCGGGACCTGCAGCTCTTTAAGGGCACTCAACCACCCTCTGATGAAGGAGAGCTCCTCGAACTCTGATAGTCTCGTCGGAGCATCCATCCAACCTTGATCGTAGCCATCGGACCACACTTGTCGAGGACCGTTCTTAAACAAATGTCGTAGTCGGGTGACATACCTCTGGAGCCCAGTAGCAGTTACATAAGCTCGTCGAACGTCACCGCGTAACTCCTCCATCTCCCTCTCACGCTGTTCCTCAACTTACCTATTCCTACCCCTGGCACTCCTACCAGCACGCGGGAAGGAAGGTCGAGCAGCTCGCGATGAAGAAGAGCCTTATAGGACTGCCGAAGCGATGCTCGGCGACCGCTCCTTAAGGCTTAGGACTTCCCTCCTCAAGTCTTCATTCTCCTGCTGTAGGAACTCCCCGACCTGGTTAATCTTGGTGGCCTCCAGCAACCTTGCTCTCAATGCACTGACTTCTTCTTGCACTGAAGCACCGATCTCTCCCATCACCTGGAGCCTATCCTTCAACTTGGCCACTAGCTCGGACTGATCCTTATATTTTTGGTTCCTTGATTTAGCAAACCTGCAAAGCCTAGCAAAGGCCTGGCGAACTGCAGGGCTTGCATTAGGACCAAGAGTCCTACCCAGTTGGGAAGTAACAGGAATATAGTCATCCACATCAACCAACTACAGATAAAAGAAAGATAGAAGACAAAAAGGGATCAGTATAAACAAAATGGAGAATCTTATCATTCATTAATAAAGGCCAAGTACATCGAGCAGAAAAAACTTGGAGATTACAAGCAAAAAGTACAAAAGAAAATCCTAAAAACATATTAAATGACAACCTCAGACTGCCAAGCGGTGTCTGGCTGCTTCCCCTTATCAGCTGCAGCAGAAGTATCCCCCTCAGCAGGAACTGTATCCGAGGGAAGATCAGTACCCTCGATAATTGGAGCAGGAGCTTCTTTGTCCACAGTTGGCTTGGGACCCGGGTTGTGCTCGTCAAATAAGGTAGACTCAGCATCCACACCAGCAGCTAGAAGAGCTTTATTCCAGCCCTTCTTGAAATTCAGACGGCTGATGTAGCCAATCTGAGCCTCAGCATCATCATAAGAAGTAGCCCACCCAGAGTTGTATGAGTCCTCCTTCATGGTGGCTGCATGGGCTTTCTCTGCCTCCAGTTGTTCGCACAGAACTCTACTCTTCTCTGCAAGGTCCAACTTGCTCGTACATACCAGATCATAAGCCTTCCTTAGCTCGCCCAGCTCTCTGACCGCGTCATCTCTCTCACGAGTAGAAGTGGCAAGGGCTAAATCAGACGAGATCCTAGCAGCATTAACAGCCTTGAAACTCACCTCGAGCTCCTTACCCTTCAGCTTCAAGGCAGAGTTTTCTTGCTCTAGTTCACTATTCTTCTTCACCAGCTCGTCGCGTGAGCGATACAGCACAGCAAAGTCAGTAAAGAACTACGAAAAAGAAAGAGATGTAAGAAAGAAACAGAATTCAGCCAAACACGAGAGGCAAAGAAACCTTACCAGAGCAAGCCTCTGACTAGCCTGAAGGGCCAGATTCTCCGAACCTATTGCCCTTTGGCGATCAGACGGGAGGACAGCTCTCTCAAGCAGGGCCAGAGCTAGCTGAGGGGAGGTCTCCACGGAAGCTCCCTCAGGCAGAGCAGACACTGGAACTAAGGCCTGGACGGCCTTCATCCTTGCCTCAGCTCTCCTCTTCTCCTTCTCCTTCTCGCTCTCTCTTCCTCCTCTCCTCGACCCTTTTCCTTTCTTCCACCTTCTTCTGCTCCTCCTTCTTTCTCTCCCTCTCCTTCACCTGCTCTTCTTCTCTCTTCTTCCTCTCTTGCTCCTAAGAGGAAGGCCGTGAAGATGTAACCACAACCCCAGATGCAGTCTTCTGTTTCTTCGACCTTTGTGCAAGGAGCACATGGTCGTCATCGTCATCATCTCTGATCAGGTTCTTCCTTGGAGGCATCTTTCCGCGTGAACTGCTGGTAGTGCTCGACGAGTCTTGAGCTTCGAAATCCTCTTCTGAAGAACTGCTACTGTCAGCACTCCCTGCACCCAAATTACTCACAGCGCCTACAGGCTCACTCTCCGAGCTGCTCTCCTCTTCGTCCAACTGGATGGGCTCATCCGTAATCTCTCCGAAAGAGTCAAACCCTGGAACACTATCCACAGGTCGTGCTATGAAGCTGGAGCCCGTGTTCTTGTACTCGAGCAAAAAAGTAGCAGACCTAGGATGCTCGCCGTCACCCAGAGGCTCCCTAATATTCTAAGCTTTCACCAGTTCCGAGATACGAACCTCGCTGAGAGCAGGCTCCAAATTCTTTGTCCTCGCTGTGAAAGAAAAAGCAAAGAGAGGTTAGAAAAATCACAAGTCAACAAAGGTTGAAACAATAATATAACATCTACCTATATATTCTTCCCCATAAAAGGGAACAGTGAGCCTCTCAGACCTCGACCCTTCAGATTGGGGGGAGAACTGCCAATTCCTAACAAGAAAACCTTCTTGCCAGTAGTTCTTATGGGAATCAGGTAAATTTACTACCAATACCCTATCAGGGCTCCTAGACTTAAGGTACAGGACACCTGAACTCGTTTGAGAAAAGGAGTAACAAAAGCAGACCTCGACAAGCCCTAACCTTCTGCCGTACAATTGGTTTATCCTATGCACGTCGTTCACTATTTTCCATACGTTGGGCAAACATTGTGCAGGTACAGTACTAAAATAGCCAAAGAAATGCAGAAACAGATCACTAGGGGGAAAGGTAAGTCCCCCCTGGGAGAGAAACAAAACATGAATCCAATGTGAATCCTCTATATCCCTAACGTTCCTAGGAGGCGAGGCACAACACTCAATCTCTACCCACTCAGGATGTTGTAGAATTTCCTAAACTCCGCGACCGACCTATTTCCAATCTTCGCCATTGGAAAATACAAGAAAAACTACAAACCAAAGAGAAAATGCAAAGAGCACGAGAGACTTACAAGACAGAAGATCAGGTCAAATGGCGAAGAAGCAACGAGAGTAGAGATCAAAAGCAGAAGGTACGAAGCGTAAGAGTTCTCAGAAGATAGAAGATTGCTGGAAAAGTTGAAGCGACGAAAAGAAGTGTGCCTTATTCCAACAAGCCTTTAATTCTAATCATAGCGCACGGATAGCGAAGCGGGTGCCGCCAAAGCAACTTCACAATTTTTAAAGAATCACAAATCAGCCGTAATGGCTGATCATTTAAATTCATTGGACCCATAAACATGGCCCAACGAATTTAGGGGCAATTGTAGGTACCCAGAATTGAGAACCATGGGCCTGGACGAGTAGCCCAGTTCTGGTGGCCCAAAATCCAGGCCCTCTATCTTTCATATTGACCCGGTATCTCCCCACGATCCCATGAAGATAAGTTATAGGGAAGATGGCTAATATGAAGGAACCCATCATCTCCACTAACTAGCATACACATGTATAAATTAAACCCTAGGTCCGGGGCAAAGGACAAGTTGTATTCTCTGTACCTATTCTTCAGAATATAGAGAAATAATACTGACTGCACCACCGTGGACGTAGGCACATCTTTGCTGAACCACGTATACCTGTTGTTATGTGATTGGCGTTTTATTTGTTCTTTCTTGGTCATTACTTCTCTCATATTTATTTGTGTTGCACAATAATTGTCACCAACAGTAATTGTCACTAGAACAATAGTAAAAAAAAGTTACAAAAAGATCAAATAACTAATATCTTATCTATTTCCCCCATTGAATGCTAACCCGGCAATATGTTTTTAGATTTAAAGCATGCTCTAATACCAACTTGTCATATCATGCCTTTTGATTTAATGAACAAGAAGTACACATAAAGAATTGAATTAAAGCTAAGGAGGAATAACATAAATTTTATTCATTATTAATATGTTACATAACGTTGAACCTCCATAGGGGTGAGTTACACGTTTCCATTACTCATGATAATATAAAAAAAATTAAAAAGCGCCACTCCTTGCTCCCATTTGGTTTGATCTCTGCCCACACGGTCACATACTCACACAGGTGACCGATTTCTATCTCAAGTGGGGAAGATTTATTATCTTCTTTCTCTTGGCGCATCTGGAGAAGGAATGAATTAGCACAAATAAGCTAAGAAATTTCTACTAGTTCTATAACAATGATATAGATATAAATCAGAGTTAGAGTGTGTATAGAATCAGTGTTTAAAGCATTGACAATAATAGGCTGATAATTTCATATTTATCATATTATAAAACATCAAAATGTTGGAATTCATAATTCCGTAATGGTTAGTTTATTGAACAAATATGGTTCATTACCAGTTTAGTTAGGATCATGTAAAGAAAGTTAAAGTTTTTTGAACTAATAATCCCATTCTTACTAGTTCACTAAAGGGTATAGAAGTAATTAATCCATCAGTTAACTTATAATAATCAGTCAACCTAAAACTTTTGGAAAAAATAATCTGCAATGCACACAATTAAATTGACACTCATATGTATGTAGCAATAGTCACGACTCTCAATCATCTGAGACCAGTAGGTCAAGTAGAAAGTTTCTTAGGATAACACGTCAGATTACTTCCTAGTTAATACTGATGCTTATAGTAAAAATGGCACAAAGTGCAAGGGTGAACTGAATTAATAAGGAATATGATATCACTTATTATATGAAAAGGGTTAAAATTGATCCTTAAATTTAAATACTGATGATAAATTCAAATACCGATGATGGATATCAAAATATGTAGTATGGTAGTATAATAACATGCACACACTAAGAGTGAATGGGGCTATCACATAGTGATATCAATATCAGTATATCATATACGCTAAGTATAATACTGAAAAGGTAAGAAAAACCTACTTGCTTGGTATTCGGTTGACTTGTTGTCACATGGGGATATTCAGAAGAATTGTGGCTTGATCTTCTGTTATACAATGTATAGTATATAAGTATTAGGGGTTAATCAGTGAGTTTTTTATTTAAAATTGTCTTCATTAAAGTTTCGAGGGCTTGGTTATAATTATCTTGGGACTTTAAAATATTGACCTTAAGCTCATTATTGAACTTTGGTGCAAGAGGGTTTTTAGCTTAAAATAGTTCTACGTATGATGGGCAAAGTTTGGGGATCGAACTCATAAGTTGGAAAAGTTGATACGGTTGATTTGTAATTTTAAAGGAATTTCTTTAAGCAAAAACCTTATTTTTACATAACTTGAGATAGGAGTATCGAAACATGGTCTCATCTTATACCAATTTGATTAGAAAATTTTAATAAAAAATTTGAGGAAAAAATCAGAATTTCCTGATTGGCCACGTGCCCTCATGTACATGGTAAAGGTTTCTGAATAAAGTCTTCATCTTCAACCTCTCGATTTTGACTTTTTAGGGTTTTAAATTTTAACATAGGTTTTGTCCAACGTTGTTATACCATTTGAGATGATTCCTTAACCTAATTTTTCAGGAGTAAACAAAATATATGAGTTTTATGAATTGAAATTCAGTATAACTCGTGTTCTAAAATTGTGTTTTTTTCTGAAAATTTGACCCGACTTTCATGGATTTCTTGAGTATGGCAAGGTCTTTTATGAATTTGGTTTGGTTTCCACTATATATGAGAGTAGTTTGGTTTTGGTTTTAAAGATTATGGTGGATTGTACATCGACAATTTTGAATTTGTAGGTTTTGAGTTCAAAAAACACTTTTTATTGATTTGAGCTCTGTATGAACATTCATCATTATTAACAATTACACTCGAGATCCCTAGGTTATAATGAAGTTATACATGGCTTCAAATCAATGTTTAAGCCAATATATCGAGTTTCACCATTAAAGCTCAAGCTTTAATGGCGTTCCTACTAATTTTTACTATCCTACGCCATTCTACACATAAAAGCTTGCATATAATGAGTGTTCTAACTATATTAACTATACAGAAAACTACTAGAATTTAAAGAATTGAAAATGAAGCATAAAATGATGAGTTACCTGAATTGAGAAAAAAAATTTGAGATTTGAAACTGAACTGTGGGTTGAGTTTTTACTACTTGGGTCGAGGGGTATTTATACTATTTCATGTGAGGATCTTAAAGGAGGTGGGTTTGAACTAGTTTACGTGAGGTTTTAGTTATGGGTAAATGGGGTGCACATGGGTTCATAGGGGTTTCCATGTGGTTTTAACCTCTTATGCTGATGTGGGGTAGCATGTGTACATGGTTTATAATAAAATTTAAGAAGGTTTTGATTTTAGTCCTTCATTGCATATATAATTATTTTTATAGCCCTAAAAGTACACTTTTTGTAAAGTTTACGAGTATTTTGGTAATTTCATAGAATTGCTTTTATAAAGGCTAGGTGAGGTGTATAAATGAAGTAAATTTGGAATTTAAAGAATTTGGAGATAAAACTTGAGGCAATGATAAAGTTTGGAATAAAATAAAGTTCGAACATAAGTTCCTCTATTCAAGCTTAAAAAATGATCAATCAAAATGAGCATGAGTTTTTATTTCTTCCAATAACAACGGGATTCTAACTTTTCAAGAATACTTTTTTTTCCTTTTTATTTTTATTTTTCTTTTCTTTTCTCAACAACACACACAAACAACAAGCCAACTCACGCGCTCAAATTCTACCACACAATAAACCATCAATATTTCCCAAGTACGTTTCCAAAAAAGCAAGAAAGGTGTATATAGGGTTTAAACATCAATGTGGAGTTGTTTACGGGATTGGATTATAAAAAAAGTTCTATATTTTAGCCTCAAAATGGTTAACCATAGAAAGTATTTATTGGGTGAGGTCAAGGTTAATACGAGTTAAGTAACAAAGATGGTCATGATTATGTCTAAGGGTTCACATAATTCTTCCGTCGCCACAATATCAGCAGACATCCTAAAGTTTGAATATCATAATGATATCGTATAATGAATGATGAAAACAAGAGTAATGAAATCACAAATGACATGAATATTATTTCCAAAATAGAAAAGAGTTGGTGTTTACACACTCAAAAGGAACAATAGTCTTAAAATATCACAAGGTAAATAGTTTTTACTATGCTTGTATGCTTAGATAATTATAATTGATTTACACAAATATACATAAGTAATTATAGAATATGTTTGAATATTCAAGATTTAATTAAACATGAAGTTTTTATAATAAAGATATTTGGACAACTCAAGGATAATAATAAAGAAAAATCTCAAAACATGCATCACAGTTCGCACAACGGAGCGGGGAAACTACACAAAATCATCAAAAATAAATGGGTAAATGACCCAATAAAGGGAAATAAATATATTTTTAATTTTTAATTTATTTTATAGCAAAATAATGTTTAGGAATAACATGAATCGAATCAATCAAACTCAAAAAATGGAAAACATAAGACACGTCCCTAAATTAAATGATGCAATTTCCTCATTGTGAATTAAGAACACACTTTGATAAAAGGGAAAGAGATATGTTACCCTGTATTGAGAGATCCTCGAATAAAACAAGTCTATTGATTATATAAAACATGTTAAAATAAATCATAACAAAAATATTTTTTTAACTAATTACACTGGATAACAACTAAAAAGAAAAAAACACTAACTATACATAATTGACCATTTAACTATTAATTTATTATATAGTAAAAGTCAGAAAATTTTGGGGTCCACCCACACAACTTGTTGAGGTTCTAGAGTTAATAGGGGACTCCCATTTAATTTCACGCCTTTTGAAAACATAGAGTCCCATTTATGCAACGGGGGGAATATGTGAGGAGGAAAAGAGTAACCATCATCAATATTTGGTAAAACATTTTGGCGAGTGATGGGTGGTTTGGATACAATGGGGTTTAAGTACAAATGGGTCACAAGAAAGTTCAATTTTTTCCCAATTTATTTTCAAATGGAATGGAAGGAGGGGCACATGTATGGTAAAAATACATCATGGAAAGCATTTCGAAAAAGTTATCCCTGAATAAAAAATGGGTCAAAGTTTTCAAGACGTCCATCCGATTCTTGTGGTGGATCGATAACAGTAAAACAAAATTGTGAGGAAAGAAATTAAACCTCAATAGATTTACCATCACCAAGAATGGGTTGAGTTTCAAAGGATAAATATTCACTTTCAATGAATTGATCTTCAAAAGCTATTTGCGATGAAACACAAGTTTTCACCTCATCTTTATTTTTCAAAGGGGAAACCATTTCATTGCAAAGTGATTGAATTTTCGTTTCCTCTCCATTTTTGGCCTCTTTAATGTCTTGCGACAAAATGAAACACCCAGCCTAATTAAATACCGGGTGGCCAGTCCCATACCAAATTAAAATAGAATATACAGTTGGCTCATTCTTAGCATCACTGTCGAAAACATTTACAACCCACCCAATACCCAATTAAGCTGGTGTTAAAAACTTTCCAAATTTTAATTCAACAAAATCCATTTTTAGTTTACGAATAACACTACACATATTATTCTACAACACTAATGACCGAACAGCTAATACCAAAGAATTTAAATGAAATTGGGATAAACATTCCCACATAATAATCCAATACAGTAATTCCAACAACAGTAAATATATTAACATGGCACGAATACAAGAGTATCTGATGAATACTGTGAATCAACTGAAGATAGGCATCTAAGAAATACTCCATAGCTCCATAGCTCCATAGCTCGTCATAATCCACTAAGGTTGGAGTCCCTATTATTGGACACCTGATATAGAAGGTACAATAGAAATGAAAATATGCAAGGAAACGGGTCAGAGCCCGATGTGAAAATGATTTTTAAAATAGCAAGTATTTAACAAGTGCAATAAAGCATTTATTATGAACATGTTAGTATCCAACTCTCACTTTCTATTCTCACCTATCATCTAGAGTGCACACTTAACATTTCCTATTAACCTCCTAGTCAATGGTTCCTCTTCACTAGTTCCCATAATATGATTCCATCTCGTATCGTTACCCTGTATGTCCCATACCATACATCATATAATTATTCATATACGTTTGTCATCAACATGAATCATTTCTCATTTATAGGAATTAAGCTTTTCAATTCTATAAGAATAAACATTCATTAACTTAACTCCATTCTCTTTCTCTATTCACCGTTATCTACAATAATCACACAGTAGATGAATTAACCACTATATACATTCATTCATTTAATTCATCATGTATATATACATATATAATATGGAACCCCGAGTCACAGATGCGGTGCAATGCATTACTCTGCTATCGTGTCCCATCATCACTGGTCACCGAATAGGAGACAAAAGGTTTGGTAAGGATTTCTCGAACCCTAAACATCAACATACGAATTAGAGGCGAACATAGTTACGCACATACCTACGTTCCCATAGTCAGCGAACTTATCAACTCCCCGATAAGTCTTTCATAGACCTACGTTCTCGAGCGACAAATCAAAGATCCCATGGATTCATCAGGATATGAATTTCCTCACGCGTAAACCTCCCGTCGATAGCAAGTAAGCTAGGTATGTCATACACATAATCGTCAATCAATAAAATAGGCACTATCATACCTATAATATACTATCAACAAGGTACTCACATTACCCTTAGATAATTCCCACACATAGCATTATATCTCTTTAAATCCCACGTATTAAAATATCATAACTTTACTTCTTAATTTAATTATCCCCGAGCCTAACTCAATACTCAAGGTTCAAATAGGTCTTTCCTCAACATATATTCAGTAAGAAGTCACTAATACCCTATTGGTCCATAACATCATATCTCCCAAATTACTACCAATTAAACTCTCCCTTTAATTTAAGGTTAAAACCGATAGTTTCAAATCTTTTATAAACACATCTTCTTTCACTTAGGATTAAACCTCTTGTAAACTTAAGGATACCTAGGTGTTATATTCAATCACCCCTACAGGTCATATCTTTAATCCTCACGAATACCAATTATAATCCAACAAATGAATCTAGCAATCGAAATACCTTTTACTTTGATTATCATTATTCTAATCATTTAAATCCCAATCAAATTAATTCAAATCTTAACTAGGGCTTACTGATCTTCTCTAAGTCCCATAATATCCAATTGATAATTACCAAAGATCTACAAAAGGTTTGGGATAAGAACCAACATTAAAAAGAAACATCTTTAACAATTCTGGGGAGGTTGATTGATCGAAGGCAGGGGGTTGATCGAACGACGCCCAGGTAACAACCCAGTTTTTCTGCATTTCTTCTACTACAGTTTTAACCGTTTTTTATCAATCAAACCTTCATATTAACAGTCCAAATGACATATAAGCCTTACTACATGATATATCAACATATATAAATGGTTTTTACTGCTCTAAACATCCTAGAATCATCAAGAGATTGAATTAAAAGCATGTTTATATCCTCTTTTTCTAGAAAATTATCAACATAATATCTTCAAGAACACATCAATGGTTTTCAGAGTTTTTTCAACAAATTTATTATTATTTCGTGGATTATCAACTACCTAAAACATGAGTTTGATTCATATATATGATCATATTTCCAGAAATCCATTACAACTCCATCTTTATCTTCCAAACATGAAAAATCTTCTCTTTTTATAACTATTCTAACATGGACAATATACAAACTTAAATTGAAAATATCAAATACTTGCCTCTAATGAAGGTCTGAACCTTTGGGGTAGTATATCACAGGTGGTTCTCCCTTCTCCGACCAATTTTCGGTGGTGGTTGGTGGTGGTGACCTTTGGTCTTTGTTCTTCTCCTTTCCAAGTGAACTTTTCTCTTCCCAAGAAACCTTTCACTCTCTCTAGGAAGATGACTTCTCAATGTTATGTAGAAGAGATGAATGAACCCACGTTCAACTAATCACCAAATACTTGTATTAAGCCAAAATCCGAAATCACAATTCATCCCCCTTATAAAAATGACTTAAATGCCCCTCTGGGTTGTCTTTTCATTTCCAAATGACCCGAAACCCAAATCCAACATCCAAATAGACTTTTCTGACTATTTCAACCCTTTCGGATGCAACTACGCAGTCAAAATGACTATAAGGTCGGTAGAAAATAAACTTCCTTTTTAATTTAAAAAATTAGTCCCGACACGTCCCATACCGCGTCCGACTAAAAATTCAAATTACTGAATTAACAACTCACAGCAATATCAATAGCATCACATTCATATATTACCTAAATATCTTTAAGTAATATTCAGAATCATCCATTTTAATATCCACAATTCGGATAAAACCCAAATGAATTAATTTATAATAAAATCCAAGTAATCTATTAATTTAAAATATAACCCATTTTAAAAGTCATTAAAATTACGGGGTATTACATACTTCCCCCTTATAACAGAATTTCGTCTCGAAATTCAGAAAAATAAATCATACTGGTTAGGTCAACTCTGAGTATACATCTCACATCGCAAGTAATCTGTGTCGTACCGCCCATATAGTACGTTAACGAAAATCCCTGTCGATGTTACACTAAGTCTCACCATATAGTTACAACATAATCGAATTTAAATTTTGTCCAATCTACCCTATATCATCCTCGCGACAAACTTTGGGAAAAAAATCCTCACTTATTAAACAAATAAATCCTGAAGTCACAACTACTTATTGTTTCATAATTTATGAAAAATACCACAATCCAACCATCCAGGGCGCCCATACACCCTATCGTACAACTTTCATTATAATATTTATCGCAAAGGTTATAAACTCATATCCTAAAGACCTAACATATTTCTAATCCCAACAGTTATTAGTTTCATGCGTGGGGTGTCTCGCAAGCGAAATCCAAACAAGGAACCCCCCCCCCCCCCCCCGATACACTACTACCTAAAGTAGTCGGACATCGAAACTCCTTAGGTCCTTAGTCAATAGTTTATAACCTCTATACAAGTTTTATCGATTTCAAATCAAAGTCTACTCATCTAGTCTCTTATTAAAGACAAGATGCAGGCTATACGCTCTCATATACCACAAATCAATCAACGCCGATAGTCACATCATGTTCGGAATGCCTAAAGCAAGTAATTCCATGATAAAAATCAGACGCACGTGATGACATGAAAAAATATAGGTGTCCCACAACCCCTCAGCGAGTCTACGTAAATAAAGTGACATAGGCTAAGTTTAGTAACCCTTTATCCCATATAATATTAATCGCTACAAAAAAAAAAATCAATATACGCCTAATAATTCCTTAGATAGAAAACATACCCTCATTCGCGAGTGGTGGTTGTTAACTCCCACTATTATAACTTTGCTCCGATGAGTCAAGAAAAATTTTACCCAAAATTTTCAGTTCTAGTTCACCACACTCCACTATATGCCCAAGCCTTAGAATATATTGCCTTCGTTAGGTAACCCACACAATTACTGCATTTCAAGAACTTCTACTGATGACACTCCTCAATTTTCCATAATAGGGGTGACCTCGACTACGGTCATCATACTCAAGCATACTTCATAACCTCCTAAATACGATATCCGCTATCCATCCAATGGCCCTCATCTGCCATACTTCTTATACGAACCCGTCCGAATGCAAATAAGATTCACTAATATATACGGAATCTTACCAAAGAAATCAACAATCCTAAACATAGGGCTCTACATCAAAGAACGCTAAGCTGGAAACACAGTCAGCCGTACAGACCCTAAAGGACACTAGAACTTGATGCTCTGATACCACCAGTAACACCCAACCTAATTATATACTGGGTGGCTAGTCCCATACCAAATTAAAATAGAATATATAGTTGGTTCATTCTTATCATCACTGTCGAAAACATTTACAACTCACCCAATACCCAATTAAGCTGGTGTTAAAAACTTTCCAAATTTTAATTCAACAAAATAAATTTTTAGTTTACGAATAACACTACACATATTATTCTACAACACTAATGACCGAATAGATAATACCAAAGAATTTAAATGCAATTGGGATAAACATTCCCACACAATAATCCAATACTGTAATCCCAACAATAGTAAATATATTAACATGGCACGAATACAAGAGTATCTGACTCCGATAGAAAGAGATAACTGAATTCCTCAGGGCGACATGCCCTAACTAAAGAATACTGTGAATCAACTGAAGATAGGCATCTAAGCAATAATCCATAGCTCCATAGATCATCATAATCCACTAAGGTTCGCGTTCCTGTTGCTGGACACCTGGTATAGAAGGTACAATAGAAAAGAAAATATGCAAGGAAACGGGTCAGAGCCCGATGTGAAAATGATTTTTAAAACATCAAGTATTTAACAAGTGCAATAAAGAATTTATTATGTACATGTTATTATCCAACTCTCACTTTCTATTCTCACCTCTCCTCTAGAGTGCACACTTAACGTTTCCTATTAACCTCCTAGTCAATGGTTCCTCTTCACTAGTTCCCATAATATGATTCCATCTCGTATCGTAACCCCGTATGTCACATACCATACATTATATAATTATTCATATACGTTTCTCATTAACATGAATCGTTTCTCATTTATATGAATTAATCTTTTCAATTCTATAAGAATAAACATTCATTAACTTAATTCGATTCTCTTTCTCTATTCACCGTTATCTATAATAATCACACAGTAGATGAATTAACCACTATATACATTCATTCATTTAATTCATCATATATATATACATATATAATACGGCATCCCGAGTCACAGCTGCGATGCAATGCATTACTCTACTATCATCTCCCATCATCGCTGGTTGCCGAATAGGAGACAAAAGGTTCAGTAAGGATTTCTCGAACCCCAAACATCAACATATAAATTGGAGGCAAACATAGTTATTGTATCCATAGGTCACGCACATACCTACGTTCCCATAGTCAACGGACTTATCACCTCCCCGATAAGTCTTTCATAGACCTATGTTCTCAAGCGACAAATCAATGATCCCATGGATTCATCAGGATATGACTGTCCTCACGCGAAACCTCCCGTCGATAGTAAGTAAGCTAGGTATATCATACACATAATCGTCAATCAATCAAATAGGAATTATCATACCTATAATATACTATCAACAACGTACTCACATTACCCTTAGATAATTCCCACACGTAGCATTATATCTCTTTAAATCCCATGTATTAAAATATCATAACTTTACTTCTTAATTTAATTATCCCCGAGCCTCACTCAATACTCAAGGTTCAAATAGGCTTTTCCTCAACATATATTTAGTAAGAAGTCACTAATACCCTACTGGTCCATATCGTCATATCTCCCGAATTACTACGAATTAAACTCTCACTTTAATTTAAGGTTAAAACCGATAGTTTCAAATCTCTTATAAACGCATCTTCTTTCACTTAGGATTAAACACTTTTGTAAACTTAAGGATACCCAGGTGCTATATTCAATCACCCCTACTGGTCATATCTTTAATCCTCATGCATACCAATTATAATCCAACAAATGAATCTAGCAACTGAAATATCTTTCAATTTGATTATCATTATTCTAATCATTTAAATCCCAATCAAATTAATTCAAATCTTAACTAGGGCTTACTGATCTTCTCTAAGTCCCATGATATCCAATTAATAATTACCAAAGATCTACAAAAGGTTTGGGATAATAACCAACATTAAAAAGAAACATCTTTAACAATTCTGGGGAGGTCGATCGATCGAAGACAGGGGGTCGATCGATCGATCGCCCAGGTAACAACCCAATTTTTCTGCATTTCTTCTACTATGGGTTTAACCATTTTTTATCAATCAAACCTTCATATTAACAACCCAAATTACTTATAAGCCTTACTACATGATATATCAATATATATAAATGATTTCTACTGCTCTAAACGTCCTAGAATCATTAAGAGATTTAATTAAAAGCATGTTTATATCCTTTTTTTCTCGAAAATTATCAACATAATATCTTCAAGAATACATCAATGGTTTTCAGAGTTTCTTCAATAGATTTATGATTATTTTGTGGATTACCAACTACCTAAAACATGAGTTGATTCCTATATATGTTCATATTTCCAGAAATCCATTACAACTCCATCTTTATCTTCCAAACATGAAAAATCTTCTCTTTTTATAACTATTCTAACATGGACAATATACAAACTTAAATTGCAAATATCAAACACATGCCTCTAATGAAGGTCTGATCCTTTGGGGTAGTGTATCATAGGTGGTTCCCCCTTCTCCGGCCAACTTCCGGTGGTGGTTGGTAGTGGTGACCTTTGGTCTTTGTTCTTCTCCTTTCCAAGTGAGCTTTTCTCTTCCCAAGAAACCTTTCACTCTCTCTAGGAAGATGACTTTTGAATGTTATGTAGAAGAGATGAATGAACCCACGTTCAACTAATCTCCAAATACTTATAATAAGCCAAAATCGAAATCACTATTCATCCCCCTTATAAAAATGACTTAAATGCCCTTTTGGGTTGTCTTTTTATTTCCAAATGACCCGAGACCCAAATCCAACATCCAAATAGACTTTTCTGACTATTTCAACCCTTCCCGACGCAACGACGCATTCGAAATGACTATAAGGTCGATAGAAAATAAACTCCCTTTTTAATTTAACAAATTAGTCCCGACACGTCTCATACTGCGTCCGACTAAAAATTTAAATTACTGAATTAACAACTCACAGCAATATCAATAGCATCACATTCATATATTAACTAAATATCTTTAAGTAATATTCAGAATCATCCATTTTAATATCCACAATTCGGATAAAACTCAAATGAATTAATTTATAATAAAATCCAATTAATCCATCAATTTAAAATATAACCCATTTTAAAAGTCATTAAAATTATGGGGTATTACACAAAATAAGAATGGGTTATTTCAAAGTTATTATCTTTATCAAAATCATCATTGGATTCAAATAATGCAGTTGATTCTTTTTCCCAACAATGATCTTCTTCTCAATAATAGTTGTTAAAATTTAATTTTTTTTGAATTTGCATTTACGCACTTAAATGATTTCGATAGTAAAGATTCACCAAAACCAAAAAATTGAAAACTAATATTTTAACTCTTTTCATTATAAGAATTTTGAATGTTATTGTTATAGTAGTTAGGAGAACTATTACCATAATAATTCTAAACACCCTTATCGTAAAAATTATGCGACCCTTTATCAAAAGAATCACTTTCCTTAGTTCGCCAATAATCTACGTCTGCTTTTGTATATACTTACCTAAAGTCATTTAAGAATTTTCATTTTTTCCGTTTTGCAAGTATTCACCAAAAGACATCGATTTCGGGGGAATTTGAAAATTATCCTTTGATAAAGTTGAGACCATTACCATTACCATTACTACCAATAATCAAAAGTAAGATATGTTTACCCAAAGTGTCTCTTTGATGGAATTTCTAGAAAGTGGTGTACATACAGAAATTCAAGATTATTAGTAATCAAACGTTCAAATATACAAAACAAAATAAGGAAAAAAAGAACAATACACAATACTAAATCAGTGAAATTATAAGAAACACTCTTCCCCGACAACGACGCCATTTTGATCAAGTGAAAACCGAGTGATCGTGTAAGGACACTATCGTGGTTTCATTTACCGTCTTAATACAAAACCCTAAACTTTAACTACACTTTATGAGAGTATAATGGCTAGTTCGGTTATTGAATTTGAATCGAACGTTTTTAGAATTCCATCGATTTATTTCTTTTCAAATAAATTCGTAAAATACTATTTTTGCTTTGATTTTTTTTACTACAATTAACAATAGACAAATATTTCAACTAAATTAATTAACAATAAGGAAACTGTGTATTGTGGATTATTTGCCCCACCATGGAATTACTTAGAATGAATATTTACATAAAAAGAACAGTATTTTCAGACGTTGAAACACATTTAGGCAATTAATCAAACATGTAGAGTATCACTCCCTAGATCTTCATAAAGCTCAAATTTGAGTTTATTATTAACGATATAGCTGAAATTACACACAAAGGAGCCAAATGATATATGATATCATCTATTAAGCTTCCATGGTGCAATTTCAACACATATTAAACCCATAAAAACCTTCCAAACATTATACCATAGCAAAGGAACCAAATAATCCATGGTGGGTTCAACAATAACAACCCAACTTAAATTTGCTACAAAGCATATCATAGTTAACTATAATAAGTATATGACAGAGAGCAAGAGATAAATCACACAAACTGATTGCTTTGAATTTTAATGGAAACTAAGTTACAAGGCTTTAACAATTAACTACAAAGTACAAAATGGAGGAAATCTATAAAACAACAATGGAGGAAGATAGAGAAAGTGAAAATAACTTACAAATCATAGGAGAGAGATATGATCTCAAACAAGCATAGAAACCAAAACTAGTTCCAACTAATCTAAAATGCATTCCCCGCTACAAAAAGGACTACCCCCCCACAAATATCCCTCCAAAAATTTCTTTTAAAACTCAAAACAAATCATTCTAAAGGCACCAAGCGATCGACGAATTAGGCCAATCGATCGACTAACCAAGACTAATTTCGTGCGTTGGTATAAGAATCACCATAATTTCCTCATACAGACGTGGAATAACGCGCGATTTGAATAAACTTGAAGATAATTCAATTATCTACATTTTGGTCTTTTGAAGACATCTAAATTCTGTAGTATGAAATTATCAAATTACCCTTAGATTTGAAGTATATGTTAAAACCTTGCTAAAATGACCATAAGCTTTTCATATGGGATCAAAATGATGCAAGGTCAGTGGTCACACGAAGATAATTTGATGATCTACATGTTTATTTTACACCATCTAAATATAAAGTTGGACTAACCAAATTGCCCTTGAATTTTCATAGTGCGATGACACTTTCTCAAAATGCTTCCAACTTTACACTTTTCATCCCAATACCTATAAAAGTTCAAATAAACCTTGCAAAATAAATAAACATCGATAACATAGGTTATTGATATAAGATCTTAAAAACAAGAATTAACGAACATGAGAATGATAGAACGTGAAAGAATAAAGGGTTGTAAATGCAATATTCATGACTAATAAGAAGCCTAAAGTGTGTCAAAGTAATTATACCATATCTGAAAAGGTCTAAAAATCCACCAGTCTCTGAGTCGATGAAGCGATACATTGCAATTGGATCAAACATGAATAAAGGAATGTATGGTACTCAGACATCTAGACACAAAGCGAATGCCAAGGATATGTTACCGTACGAAAATAAAAACTCATATATGTATGACAAATAAAATATTTTGACCCAAAAAATCTGAGAACCAGTTTTATATATTTTTATTCTCTCCATTTGGATGGTCCATGGAAAAATCCCAAAATCTCAAAATAGATGAAAATCCCACCATATAAAATAAAGTCTCGATCATCAATCTACATCACCTATAACTCTAGAAAAGACAACAAAGACTAATACTGGCTAAAAAATACAAACTCGATATATGACATCTATTAAAATGCTCAAGGTTATGAATATTTATGAGATAATTGCAAGACTCAAACAACACAAAACTATAAAGCAAGTAACATCAATGTGAAGGCAAAGCTCCACCTGAATATATGCACTATTGTAGATAATATTTTCTCCCCCTTGCTGCCATAATAGACAAAGGCAGGAAAGATAATACTAAGATAAGTGAGTCAATAAAGGTCAAAATATGTAGAAGATAAAACAAATTTAGTATACATAAGAATGATAATCAATCGCATGCACGATATGCACAAAAAAATTCTCCCCCTAAATTACATGCAGGATAACCACAAAATAAATCACAAGATATCAATGGCAAAAAGATATAGTCAAGGATAAAGCAAAAATGACAATATGATATCAAGAGCTAAAACACACAAGAAACACATACTACCATTAATGAATACGTATAATGAAGTCTAAAAGTTTAGAATGGAAAACCATACACAAATATCCCTCCCCCTAAAGCAAGTATAACACCCCCTAAAGTTGTGCATGTAAAGAGAAAATCATAAAAATCACGACAAAGCAAAACATATAAAGCATGTTAAACACGATGGGAGTAGGAGTATCATGAATAGATATGTCCAAGCCATGTGAGCATGAACATAAAACATATGAACAAACATGTGATTCCATTACAAGAACCACATATGTCCAAAAGTATCACGAAGAGAATAATGTGAAATACATGAAGAACAAATATCCTAAGAAAAATGAGACCTGATACCTAAGAAATATAAATAAGAAAGTATATACATCATCAAGATTAACATCTCTACCAAAAATAACATAAGGTATCACAAGACATGTCTCAAAACATATAACCTCACAAAATATTGTTAGCAAAATAATACACTAATTTCTAGACAAAATAAGCACAACTATATCATAAAACATAAAAGCTACATGGAGCTAAAAATGTGTTTAAGGCTAAACTAGAAAGATACTATCATGATAAGTGCAAACATCGCTGACTAATCCAAAAGGATCAGATAAAGATCCAAAGAATAAGTAAAAGATAGTAAAAAGTTACAACTCACAATCCAAGTACACCAAGAGATGATAAAGTAACATCACAAAATCTAACTTCCAAGCACATATACATTAGAAAAAACTAAATGGTAAAAATCCTTGAGATCGGACATAAGCATCTAGCAATCATCCACATAATGACATACGGTCACTAGATTACAAATAAAAGGATGATATAGATATATAAAATACAAAGTAATAGGTACAAACACAAGATGAGATATAAGCAAAAACTCATGTACAAAAAATAAGCTGTTATGCGAGAACACGAGGATTACACAAACAACTTGAAAAAACTATCGTGTGAATAGGAACAAAAAGGATCCATTTAAAAGGATCGAGGCAGAAACAAGGATTAAGAAAACACAAGCCATCATGCGAATGGGGAAAAAAGCTAATTGCTCAAACAATATATGGAAGAAACAAAACTGTTAAAATACCATCTTCAACAAAGCAAAATCCAGCCTTATCACTCCATTGAAAAATTTACCCCCTTTAATATCAACTTATTATATACTCATCCTTGCACATCTAAACCTCCATACAACCATAAATAACTCAGACAAGATCAAATTGGGTAAGGTTAATTCAACACATAAAAATAACTCAATATCCCAAATAACTAAAACACTCAAATGCACGATACACAAGATGTAATCAAAATCAAATAGAGAAATGAAATCAGGCGATCCAACCAAAACATGAATAAACACTAGAGAAGATTAAAGAGATGTCATTTTAGCCAAAGGTAAAATAAATATGGTATATTTACACAAATATAAGATTTGTTCTCACTACAAAACAAGTATCAACTTTTAACTTTCATTAAGCATTAAGAACAATCAAGTTGATTACACGTGAAAAATTTATACAAGGACATACGACAATTATTTATTTCACATAACACTCAACTTAACATGTTATGTTAGACGTATTAACATGTATTTGAAAGAGAAAAAACTGAATCACAAGTGTTTTAAATAACATCAATTCAAATCATGAGAGTACTAGTCATCAAAAGTAAAAAAATCATATTATGGACTAGGGAAAAAGTTTCCACCCACTTCATTTACACCCTCAAGCACATATTGTATGAATATTTTAATGCCAAACTAAGATAACCATTTTATTTGAATTTGAAGATGTAGACCTACCTTCTTTTTATTGCCGGTTAAGTATATGGCTTGACATATTGACTTTTATCATTGATTGGATTTTCACACATACTTTAGATGACACCTACACAACGATACTCAAATTCAATTTGAGTGTTATCACCCAAAATGTAGCTCTTATCAACAAATAAAAAGGGTCATTTTTCAACTCCAACAAATTTGATTACACATAACACTAAAACTCATAAACGTAGACCATGGAGACTTAACAAGCAAGCCATATGGTGAAAATAGTGAATAATTTACGCTCAATCATCATAATAAGTCTCGATAAACTACCAAACATGTATGATAATGCGCTGTAGGTGATATACAAGCTACGAATCCACAATACACTTGCAAAAATTAATTTTGATGGTATTTTTAAAAAATTGGTCATAAGAAGCACATAAATACATGGAAACCAAACTATACAATTCACATTGCTTACCAAGATTTCTCCATTGGCGTGTATATATATATATATATATATATATATATATATATATATATATATACAGTCAGGCTCTAATGCAGACTGATTTTTGTGTATTTTTAAAAATAGAAAAAAAATCAAATTTCGACTTGAATTTTTGTTGCTGTGCCATTTAAACATTTCAGGGACCCCTACAAAAGAATCATATCAAAATGAAATGTTTTACTATTTTTAAAAAATCAGTAAAACATATATCAGTTTTTAAGAGCTTTAAAAATTGACATATGTTTAATTGATTTTTTAAAATAGCAAAAAAATTCATTTTGAGTTAATTTTTTTTACAGGTGTCCCCTGAAATGATACCACAAAAAAATCATGTTGAAATATTTTTTTTGCTATTTTTAAAAAATACAAAAAAAATCGTCTGCAAGTTAAATCTGCAAGTTAAATTCGCATTAGAGTTGACCTTCATATATATATATATATATATATATATATATATATATATAATAAGTTAAAGTATGTACAAAAGCACATAAATATAAAAATATGAGAGAAGTAAATCACGCAACGGTAACAACACATTCTCATACAAAAAAAATAATTCAAAAATCATTTTGGATTTTCCTCCAAATAAAGAAAGAAGAACAAAGAAAGAGATGCAAAATGCATGCATATATAAAATGAATTCAACCTCTCAAATAAAAATCTCGAAAAGACAAATAAAACACTCACATAAACTAGGAGCAAGGACACTCCTAAGTGAGTACAAACATAAGTCACACAAACTCACAGTGCAATAACGCCCCAAAACAAGGCCTAAGATAAGATATGGCACATGAGAAAATAAACTCCTAGCTATGACAAACACTTAGAAACTCAAGGGGTGGGGGCCTCTTCGGTATCAATGGGAGGTGGAGGAACTCTATATCAACCCACCCTTAAAGGTGGAAACAAACATATCATCAACCAAATCACTTGTATTTTTCCAAACATTTCTTGAAATGGTATTCTTAGGTTTAGTTAGAACCATTGAAACAACACGAGACACAAATTTTACATTTTCTCCTTTCTAAAAATTTTATTTTTCACAAAATTTTGTTTTACCCAGAAACACATATTTTCACACAAATGAGGAGGAATATTGGGCAGGTTTATCCGAAGACCATGTCCACGTGGTCTAAGAACCATATTTCTCTAAAAAATATTCACCTTAGCAAAATACCTATAACAATTCATAGAAAAATATTTGACTTTGCAAATAAGCACACTCAAATCATATTTAAAAAATAAGGGAATCATGGTCATGTGAAAGTGAAGAAACATGAGAGTTGTTAAGAATGAAACAAAAATATCTAAGGTTTTCGATTTTATGACAATGAGTACTCACATAAAGTTCATAGTGAACCACCTCCAGAATGAGATTTATGAACAATTCTCGCCTTTTGTTGAGTATTAAATAAGTTATAACAAAATTTCATAAAATGACCCTTTTGTGATAAAATGTGCAAATGTAGGGTTAGGAAGGAATTTTCAAAATTTCTTTACCTTTTTTAAAATAATAACCCTTAAAAACATTTTGGTGATTTCCCTTTGATTGAAAACACTTGGGGAAATAAACAAATTTTTCCTCAAATTTTAATTGTTCTCGTTCACAGTCAAAGAGGATTGAACCATTCTTATTGTTTCATATCTTAAAACATTTTTCATAAAGTTGTGTTATATTGACAAGAAGAAGGCAAAAAAAATTCAAATCTAAAACCACACTTGTCATTTTTAACTTGAGTGGTTTTCAAAATCATTTTGTTAAGTTTCTTTGAACGATCTTCAATATCAAATTTATCATACTTTAACAATGCCAAATCATTTTCAAATAAAGAAATTTTATTCTTAAAATTACTTTTGGACACTTTAGACATTTTAAGTTCCTTCTTCACACTTTTAAGTGTAAAAAACAAGTCATTCTTCTCTTCTTCAATAAACTCAAACCTTTCAAAAATATTTTTACTTCAAATTTTAATATTTTTCAAAGATTTATTTTCCTCTTTCAAATTGTTTATCTCTTTCTTCAAAATACAAGTCACGTCCAATAGCTCAAAATGTTATTTTTCTACATGTTTAACCATTTCTATTAAGGCATCTTTTTGAATGGAAACTTGGCCAGAATCATCAAGTGTCTCAATCATGGAAGATTTTTCTATTTTAAATTGATTGAGTTTAGTAACCAATTATTATTATTATTTGCAATTTGAAACAATTTTTCACGAGCTTATGATATTTTGGATATAAAATTTGACCATGTTCATCACCACACGAATCCAGAACTCTTATGAGAATAATAACTATGATTCTCATCAATTTCAAAAGTCAGATATTTTGATCAGTCTATCCTTACATAAGGCCTATCATCACATGGAATAGTATAATTAGGAAAATTAAAGTTTAGCATCCCAGAACCAATAGTCAGTTCAGATGAATAATTACATTATCACACGCGTAAAGCTAACATAAATAAAATGCAAGGCACAAATCCGCAAACAAATCTAACTCGTGATGTTAATCACTAAAAGTGCAAATGTTCTCTAATACCAATATAAAAAATAGAAATTTGATGTGATAATGTCCTAGAGGGTGTGAATAGGACAAACTTGAAATTAATTAACAATTTAAAATTTATTTGTTTAAACACTTTGTAATTCAAACTCACACTCACATAGGAAATTTTTTAAACACTTACCGTAAAATGATTAAATTCAATTTAGTTCAAGGAAAGTGTAGATACATCAATTCAAACTGAATTAAAAAAAATCTTTGAGTTCAATTGCAACTAAACAAGATAAGAGATCTACACCTAGATCCAAGTAGATCCAAATTTAAGTTACTATGTGATTAGGTGAGATCTAGCCAAATAAGTTTAATTCAATTGCAATTATATGAGATGTGAAAAACTAGCAACCTTAATCAATCATATATTTGAGATTATGTGAAGTTGAGCTATGAGTAATAGAAAATACAAGAATAAGCACATCACCAAAATATAAGAGGAAAAACCCCACATGGGGAAAAAATCTCGGGATGCTATAACTAATACACTAGAAATATGAATACATTTACAAGAAATAAGACTTTTACCTAGCTTGAGTTTCCATTTACAATCTCTTGTGATCCATCAATCCTCTAAACTCCACTCGATCTAGTGACTCTCAACCAAATATCCTCCAAAGATCGTAGAGATAGAATAATTCACTTCTATTAGTTTCCACACATCCATTCCGAATAATCCCACTCCAATTCTTTATGTATTCCTCTTCTTAACCTCTAAAATGAATATCTTCAATGGAAAATGATGAAGGACAGATTTTCTACGGTTGTTTCAAAGAATCAATCAACAAAAAATCTCACAAAACGTTTCAATCAAAGTAAGGTAAAATCAAATCTCATCTAGGATTTCTAGAGAGAAAAAGATAAGCTCTTAGATCTTAAAATTTCATAAAGGGAAATAAGATTTCTAATTTAAAATGGAGCTAAAAGTCTTTTTATAGTGAAAAAAGCATACCTTCCACTTCAACGAATTTCGTGCGCATAGAGGCTCTATTTGCCTTGTGCATGACCATAAATATGAACACGATTGAACCTATTGGTCAGATTCATGTGCACGGTGCCAAATTCCCTCCATGCACATGGATCGTTCGCATGGGGCTAATTTACCACCACGTGCATGCCTGGCATCGCAATATTATCCGATTTTTCAAAGTAAATGGTTCCAAATGGCTCTTTTTTACATGTTTGAAACATGTGACATTTTAATAAAATCGCAGATGCACAAAATTCAAAAAATATAAAGGAAAGGTTTTGGAAACCTAAAGTGTGTTAAGGTCATTTCACCATACCTAAAAAGGTGTGAGAATCCACCTAAGTCATTGAGTCGATAAAACGGTGCAATGTAAGTTAGTTCAGACACGAGTAGAGACATGTATGGGACTCAAACATCTAGACACACAACGAATGCAAATGATATTTTCCCAAATAAATAAAACTCCTATAAATCGAAAAAATAAAATATTTTGACACAAAATAAGCCAAGAAACACTTCTATACAAATTTAGGATCCAAGTCAGTTTAATTAATTTCTTGATTAATTACATGTCATCTAACACCCGGCTTACTAAAATAATGGTAGCCAAACCTCTACTAAAAGAAAGGAGGAATATCATTTTGCTCATTCTTAGCATCACTGTCGAAAATCTAATTAATTATTGACCACCTATCATTTAATTAATCTCGTGTCAATTTTAATACTTCTTAAAATGCCATAAATAGAAAACATATACCATCCAGATAAATAATTAATCATTAATCACATAATCAAATCTGAATAGTGAAAGCAACATAATCCAACTAATTGAATAAACCATCGATTTACAATACAATACAATAATAATAAAAAAAAACTGCATCAAATAAAACTAGCATTGGTCGCCATGTGTAACAACCCAGACTTTTGAGCGGCTATTTTATATTATTTTGCATGATGGGCTAATTTCATAAAATAAGGGAAGTTGGAGTAAATATTATTTCCCGTGATATTAAGGGATAATGTTTACTATGTTTTGTCTATTTACCGTTATGAGAAGGTAAATAACATTATATTGTGATTTATTGTGTCGTTATATGTAAAACGACGGTTATGACCCATATATAAATTGGAGTATAATTAATGAAATAATATGAAGTTGGAACACAAAAATAGTTCACGTTATTCCAAGTGCCAAAATAGGGGGTGCAGTTGTTTTTGGAATAGTCGAGATAGTCAAAATATATGCCAAGTTGTTTTTTTGAGTTTCGAGCACTTTTGACGGGTTATGACTCAATTATGTGTTTACGAGTCATTTTAATGGTGTGTTAACATTCAAAAGAGGGGAAATTAATGTTTAGACCCGTTTAAGTTCTCTTAACCCTTTTATTCCCTTATCTTATGTTAGAAGCCAAGAGAGAGAGAGAGAGAGAGAGAAGAGAGAGCTTGGGAGAAAAGGGAGAAAAGAGAGAAAAATGGAAGATTGGAGCCGGAATCCGTTGCTACCGGAAGAGAATCCGAGACTACAAACTCGAGGAAAGTTTCTTACTTTCTAGATATTGATTTAATGTGATAATTTGCATGTATAGTTAATTTTTTGGAAATTTAAACCATTTATGGGTTTTGGGAATTTTTGATGTTTAATCCTTTAATCTTGTTTCAAATTTGATTTGAGGAATATATATTAGTTATTAGTGGTGTAGAAGTGATTTAAGAGAATTAATTGTTGTTGATGTTGGAATAAATCAAGGATTTGGGGTTTTGGGGATTTTAGGGTTCTTAAACCCATAACCCAAATTGGGCAAAATTCATAGGGCCGAATCGATTCGGCTCCTAGGCGAATCGATTCGGTTAGGTGGCAGGATACAGGTCTTGGAGATCGAATCGATTAGGGTTAAGGACGAATCAATTCGGACAAATGCAGAAAGTTGATTTTACTCACCGAATTGATTCGCTTTTGGGCCAATCGATTCGGCTGCCTTGTTTTTGTGAGATCTTCCTAGTTTTGTTTTAGACCTTTTCTTTTAGGTTCGAGGTTTAGGAACATTCCTTTGGGAAGTAATGGGGAGTCCTAGGGGGTTGTTTTGGGTATACTAATGTCCTAGGATAATAAGAGGATAATTGGGCTTACCCCGAGGGCTAGTTTATGTAGGTTAATGTCCAAATGATATAGGAAGTTAACCTAAAATTTATGAAAGGTAAAAATGTAAATGTTGACACTTTTGGGAGTCTATTATTGAGGGAGACTCATTTTGATGATTTATGGTTTTGTATTGGGCTCTTGGAGACTAGTGTGAGTCTATTGGCACTTCGGGTCTTAGGTCATTAAAATAATATGACTCTAAGAATAAGAAATGTACATTCTAAAATTTGGCACAAATGGCTAACTATATATGGTTTTCTATAATGTAAAAGTGGATGATTTCAAAATAGAAAAATGATTTTCATAAATGTTAATTTATGATTACACACCTCTCTAAATCACTATCATAAGGGAAGTTGTGCGCGTTAAAGTGAAGTCCCCTGACTAATGAATGCAGGGTGAATATAGTCCTTTGGCCATATGACCGGTTATTATATATTTGTTTTGCGCTAATGAGGTAATTCTGGGTGTGGTTACGACTCACTCATAGGGGTATGGCCGCTTCCCGACATTTCGGTATGATCCCAGGTTCTCTTGTATGATAGGCCTTGGAAGATAATAGCCATTTAGGGGCGCGTCCAGTGGGGAAACCCGGAGGGACGGTCTTAGAATCGTTATATGTATGTGAATATAACTATTCTTAATAATGTGGGACATTATTGATGTTAAAGCCTTTTATGATAATAAAATGGATTTACTTACATTTCTCGGATGGGAGAAGGAAATGGGGAAGTTGAATTCATTTTTCGGATGGAAGAAGGAAAATGAAAGATACAAAACGAAATGGAAAAGCATTTTTCTGTTAATAAAACTTGCTTTTAAAATATGTATTTTTTTTCCTGGATGGAAGAAAGGAAATAAAATTGGTAAAAAAAGGTTTTGAAATGAGATTTTTTTGGTAAACATTTGATAAAATCAATTTACTATATATGTATTTCCTAAAGAATATAGGAACTGTTCCTCTAGTTTGTGAATGATATGGTTATGGTGTCTCCTTGAGTATTGTAGATGAATTCTCCCAATGTATTTATATATGATCATTGAGCATCATTGATATTGCGCTAGGTTGTATTTTTAGAAGTGAGGAGTGAGAAATATTATGTTAATTGCGAGAGAACTACACACTTAACTGTAATAACCCATAATTCTGCTTAATTAGGAAAATACGTTTTATTTAAATTCCGTGAGTAGAGTAATTTAATGCGATAAAATACATTTTATTTAAATTACGTGAGTGGAGTAATTTAATGTGACACGTTTTTTAAATTAGGTGAGTAGAGTAATTTAATGTGATACGTTTTATTTAAATTGCATGGGTAGAGTAATTTAATGTGATAAAATACGTTTTACTTAAATTACGTGAGTAGAGTAATTTAATGTGATATAATGTTAATAAAGATTAATATGACGATTAAAAATTTACTAAATGTGAGTAGTAAATTTTGAATGTTGATATGCACGGTCTAGTGATTATATGGACGTACCTGAGTTATCTCAACCGAGTGTCACGCATAGACAAAAATTGAAGATGAGATTAGAAAAATATTTTAAGAGACTGAAAAGATAATTTAGATTCCACAGATGATTCCGAAAGGGTCGAATTAGTCAAAATAGTGTACCCGAGGGTACTAGTTGAGTGCCAGGTCATTTTCGGGCTAAACTGGGACCATTCGAGGGCGTTATGGTCTCTTTACATTAATGGGTAAGTAGACCTACGAATTTTGAAACCCTAAATCAGATTATAAGAGTTGAGGCTAGGGTTAAAAAGAAAGAAAATACACCGTAGCCATTAGAGAAGAGAGAGAAAGGCAAGTTCCTAAGGAAAAAGAAGGAAGGAGGGGGAATTCTAAGGAGATTTCACCACAAATTGTTGGGAAGGAGGATTGAAGGATCAAAATCATCAACCATCAACAACAACCATGAAATCAGTCCCTACAAATCATAAGGCAAGTGGTTATTTGCAAAATAAATTGAGTTATAATACTCATATTTAAGTTTTATGAAGAACATAGTTTTTATGATATTTTTGGGAGTAAAACAATTGATTATGATCCATGATTGGTAGGGATTGCATGTAGGACTTTTTTGGATCTCCAAATATTCTGATATCATAGAAAACTAGATGATTAAATCGAACTAAATATCTATAATTATGATGACAGATGTAAAGAATGTATTTTTAGGGTTCTTGAATAATAGTAAGATTTTTAGTTAATTTGGCCAAGATTTATAATGATTTTGTTGTTTTAAATCGTTAGTAATCATCCCAGAACATGTAGGAATGATTAGAAATTGTTGGTTGAAAATATGGTGGATTATCATGAAAGATAAATAGATAAAAATGGTGAAACCCGTATGAAGAAGACGAATTGGGTCTGTCACTGCTTGATCGATCGATCGACCCTTGAGTGTCGATCGATCGAGTATTCGATCGATCGACCCTGGCTGGACTTTAGAAAATCTTGTGAATAAATTTCCTTTTCATTACCGTCGCTTAATGGGAACCTTGGTGATGATATTTTACCTATGAGGAGACTTCATAAATACCAGTAGGTGTACCGTTAGATTTCTTCATAAATGGTTGAGTGGGAATTTTGGAGAAATGGACCGACAGGAGAACGATCGATAGCCGTATGTTGGGATTGTGAGAATTTAGCTACGGAAAGAGTGAGAGTAAATTCCGGAATAATACCAGTAGGTTAAGGTTAACTTAATTATTGAATTAAGTGAGGGGTAACTAGGACCCTTAGAGTTGCGTGAATACTCGAATAAATGCAATAGTAAAATAAATTATAAATTAATGAGTACGGTGAATATAAGTAAAATATATTACGTACGGGCATGATTTGATAGGTCGGGTGTGTACCTACTAAATTATATAAAAGTTTGGGTTAAGAGAATTTTACCTAAATTAATTATGTTAGGGTCGATGAGACATTTCGAACTAACATAAAGTGATTATATGTTTGGGGTCGATGAAACAAATGCCGAACCAAACCTTAAACTGGTGTCGCGATGAAAGAGTCTCGAACCAGAATATGTGTATATATTTATATTTTTAAATAGTTGGGGTTGATGGATCATTCCGAACCAACTCTCACTTGGGGTCGATGAATCATTCCGAACCAAGAGTCCTTTATGTGTGGTAAAAGGATATGTTAGTGATAACTGATATTAAATACATGATTGTGTGATAAAATGTATTCTATTTGCGTAATCTATAGATTAAGAATAGTAGATAATGAGATGAATTGGAAATATCTTAGTAATAATTTTTAGAGTGATGTAATTATTACAAGAATAAGGATAACGAGCAGTAAATAAGTTACCTACACTTATGGGTAGTATAACTAGGTAAACTAAGTATCCTCGTTGAACATGCACCATAGAAGAGAGGTGAGGAAGTTCAAGGGAGTGTGCGAAACCTTAATGTGTGTAATCAATAACTCAATTGTGATAACTGCTTGCAAAATATTTTCAAATGTTTTGAGTACTAACTCTTGCTATGTAAAAATTTTTAAAAAACTTTTAGGTGCCCAGCCACAGGGACACCCAACATGATTTCATTCCAGGGATTTGGGAGCTACATCACGTGTGGATGTTGAAGGGATTGTTTAGACGCTTCCTCTTTTTCAGTTCTAGAACAGGATCTCAGATTTAGTATTCTTAGTTGGGACATGTTGTCCTATATTTGCTTTTATAGTTATTCTGATTCTGGATTTTGGGTTGTCTTTTATTGGCCATGGTTTTCGGCAAGATTTTATCTGCATTCAGTTATTTATGCAACTTTTTTAAATATTACTAGAATTATGTTGTTTTTGTTTGGATTATTTGTTCTACTTAAAGAAGACAAAATTTTGCACTCGCTTATTTTCACTTAGGTGGTTAGTAAATTAAAAAGCTTTCGGCAGTGATGCTAAGAATGAACCATTTAAGAAACCTATTTAAATTAAAATAAGGCTTGATCACCCAAGGTTTAATTAGGCCGGGTGTCACAGATGGTATTAGAGCATCAGGTTCATATAGGATCTGTACGACTTACTGCGTTTCAGCATAACGTTTGGTTGTATTAGAGCCCTACTATTAGGACTGTTGATTCAATATCCGCTTTTGCGTTATCGTACATCTGCTCTTAATTTTTTTATAAACTGTGTACTTATACAACTTGAATCTTATTTCAGATGCCACCAAGGAGACAGCGAGCGGAGAGGGCTGAAGCCAGAGATGAGGTGAGGGAGGCTCATCAGGAGCCATAGGTGCCGATACCACCACCCCCACCCGAGTTAATTTCCACTACTCAGGTTGCAGTGATAGTGGCTCTGGAAGTCGAGACAGCTATGAGGGCCATGACAGCCCATTTTCCTCAGCCCCAAGTACCTCCTCCCGTGGAACCGGTAGTTTAGGCCCCAGCAGGACCATTTACTTGGCAGCGAGTCAGAGAGACATTTCAAAAAGGACACCCACCTGAGTTTCAGGGTAGTACCGATGTAGTGGAGGCGTGTAACTGGAAGAAAAATATCCAGTGCCACTTACGCATGCTAGAGTGCACCCAAGTACAGAAACAAATGCTAGACACTTTCCGTCTATTGGGAGCAGCCTTACCGTGGTGGGAGTCAGTTACCACCACCGAGGAAAGGGTCACTTTGTCAATTTCTGAGTTTTGGGTGCGGTTTGACCGCAAGTACTTACCTCCAGCGGTAGAGTCTGAGATGAGGAAGAAATTCAGTGAAGTGGTTCAGGGTGATCGCTTAGTTACTGATTATGAGGAGGAGTTTACCCGCTTGGCTAACTTTGTGCCAAATGAGGCGAGCGATGAGGAGAGGAAGAAGTCAAAATTTATGGATGGCCTAACCTAGAGAATCAGACAGCATTTGATAGAAAATCCGATGTTGGTAACCTACACAGATGTCATCAATGCCACCCTACTACACTGTCAGGATCACCTCTTCCATGCGAAGGGAAACAAGAGAGGTGAGCCTAGCCAACCGGGCAAAGTAGGCAGAAGTAGTGGCAGTAGCACACTACAACAGCAGACAGTGGGCCAGTTAGGGCAGGATTCTCGACAAGGGAACTCTACCAAGAAGTTTAAGCACGGGAGGCATCGCTTTGATAGACAGGGCCAGCAGGGTCCCCAACAACCAGTTCCTCAGGGCCGACAGGGCCAAGGGAATCAAAATGGAGGACAACAATGTCAAGGTCGACAGGGCCAACGTCAGGGCCAAGGGCAGAGACAGTTTCCGGGTCAGTGTTTCACTTGTGGCCAGTAGGGTCACAAGAGTAGGAATTGTCCACAGCCAGATAGGGCACAATAACAGGGTGCCCAATAGGGGCAGCAGGCTTCTTAGCCCCAGCAGTAGCATAGGTCCCACAGCTAGGACAGATGCAGTACGAATGTGAGTTCAACATCCTTGACATTCCTTTTCAGCCAGCACCTCCTGCACCGCCGGTAGTCGCGGGTATGTTTCCTATTCATGGACTTGAGGGTAATATTTCGTTTGGCACGGGGGCGACACATTTTTTTATTGCTACTAGATTTTCACGGGCAGTCGGCCTATTAGCGACAGCTGACACTCATCTTATGTGTGTGGAGTCACCGATGGGTAGTGGGTCCCTTATACACTCGATTTGTAAGGGTGTGGACATTATGGTCGGGAGATTGAGTCTAGCGGCGGACCTCCTAGTGCTGGATATGGAGGGATATGACGTCATCCTAGGCATGGATTGGTTGGCGCATTATAGGGAAATGGTAGATTGTTATGAGAGGACTATCGTGTTCTCCATCCAGGGACAAGAGATGTTCCTTGTGGCAATGCCACTCCCCGAGGGAGGATCGCGAACTCATTTATATTATATTGAGGAGGAGACCTCACATGGGGTTGTCGTTTCTCAGGACTCAATCCCAGTTGTGAGGGATTTTGAGGATGTTTTTCAGGAGATACTAGGGTTACCACCCAGTAGGGAAATAGAATTCGTTATTGACCTAGCACCGGGGACGAGACCGATTGACAGAGCACCATATCGCATGGCTCCTTCGAAGATGCGAGAGCTGAGAGAACAGATTTAGCAGCTATTAGGACAGGGTTTTATTCGACGGAGTACATCACCATAGGGTGCGCCGGTGTTATTTGTAAAGAAAAGGGATGGTTCACTTCGTCTGTGTGTAGATTACAGAGAGATGAACAAAGTGATGATACGTAATAAGTATCCGTTGCCAAGGATTGACAACTTGTTTGATCAGTTGAGAGGGGTTGTATACTTCGCAAAGGTCAATTTGAGGTCGGGTTACCACCAATTGCGCATTCGTGAATAAGATGTACCCAAGACCGCTTTCCTATCGCGGTACGGGTCATACGAGTTCAGAGTGATGTCGTTTGGGCTAACTAATGCGCCTGTAGTATTCATGGATCTCATGAATAGGGTATTCAGTGAGTTTTTGGATCAGTTTGTGATTGTATTCATAGACGACATTCTGATTTACTCTCGCACGGAGGAGGAACACGCTGAACATTTACGAATGGTTCTACAGACATTGCGGGACCATCAGTTGTACGCCAAATTTAATAAATGTAGATTTTAGCTTCGGAAGGTTCAGTTCCTAGGCCACGTTATATCTAACAGAGGCATTGATGTTGACCCGAGTAAGGTATCGGTGGTGAGGGAGTGGGGACAGCCCACGACACCAACCAAAATTCGCAGTTTCTTGGGGTTGGCCGGTTATTATCGTCGCTTCATCAAGGGATTATCAAAAATTGTCGGACCTTTGACGAACTTGACTCAGAAGGGAGTGCCCTTCGTATGGAGTGACAGTTTTCAGTTAGCATTTGATGAATTAAAGGACAAGTTGACATCAACACCCGTTATTGCCTTGCGTTGGAGTGGAGTGGAGTACCGAGTCTATACTAATGCGTCCTTACAAGGGCTTGGGGTGTGTTACAGCATGAAGAGAAGGCTATAGCTTATGTGTCCCTAAAGCTTAATCCACAAAGAAGAATTACCCCACCCATGACCTCGAGTTGGCAGCGGTCATTTTTGCATTGAGTATATGGAGGCACTATCTTCTGGGTGAGCAGTTCACTCTATTCACATATCATAAGTCACTGTAGTATCTGTTCACTCAAAAGGATTTGAATATGAGGCAAAGGAGTTGGCTTGAATTCGTGAAGGACTACCAATTTGATATACAACATCATCCTGGTAAGACTAGCGTGGTGGCAGATGCGTTAAGCAGAAGACCTACTGGGGAGTTAGCAGAAATTTAGAAGGGGAAGGGGAGTGAACTTCGACACAAGGATGAGATAGCTAGAGTATGCATGGAAGTTTTAGCTATCACTCCAGAAAGTGTTATGAGGATAGTGAGGGCACAGACTGAGGACCCGTTTTGTCAGGACAAAGTACGACAGTTACTGGCCGAGGGGGCAGAGTTCTACTCCATCAGTTCAGAGGGCGGACTATGGTTTAATGGTAGGCTGATAGTACCCGAAGATGATGATTTGAGGCATGCCATTATGACATAGTCGCACGGGTCAAAAAATTTGGTACATCCAGGTGGGGACAAAATGTACCAGGATATGCGACGATTGTATTGGTGGTCAGGTATGAAACGAGATATTGCGGAGTTTGTCTCAAGGTGTGTTACATGTCAGCTTGTAAAAGTGGACCATCAGAGTCCTTCAGGGATGCTACAACCACTAGAGATTCCCGTGTGGAAGTGGGAGAGTATCTCGATGTATTTTATTACTGGGTTACCAACATCACAGAAGGGTCACGATTCCATATGGATGATAGTGGATCGGCTGACTAAGGTAGCTCATTTCTTACCGGTTCGTACGGATTATGATACGATGCGGTACACGCAGCTATTCATTTTAGAGATCGTTAAGCTGCATGAAGTTCCTATTAATATTATGTCTGACCGAGACAATATATTTGTGTCACACTTCTGGCGGAGCTTTCAGGAGGCCATGGGCACCGACTTACGATTGAGTACGACGTATCACCCACAGACGGACGGTCAGACCGAAAGGGTAAACCAGATGTTGGAGGATATGCTGAGGATGTGTGTCCTAGATTTTGGGGGAGGTTGGGAGCCATACCTTCCTTTGGTGGAGTTTGCATATAATAACTCTTACCAATTATCTATCAGCATGGCTCCATTCGAGGCACTTTATGAAAGGCCTTGTCATTCGCCCGCTTGTTGGTGAGAGGTGGGGGATAACAAGCTATTGGAGTCAGAGATGATACAGGAGACTTCCTCCAAAATAGAGCTGATTCGGGGACGTATTCGAATAGCTCTGGATAGGCAGAAGAGTTATGCTAATGCCGGTAGGAGACACGTGGAACTAGATGTGGACGACCAGGTGTTAATTCGGGTATCTCTTATGAAAGGGATTATGAGGTTAGGCAAGAAGGGGAAATTAGCACCGAGATATGTGGGGCCGTTTCCTATCATTGAGAGGGTGGCACCGGTAGCTTACAGATTGGGACTCCCTGAGCATCTTCAGCGAATGCACGATATATTCCATGTGGCATTGCTGAACAAATACAAGAGGAGCGAGAGAGCCTTCTGGCACATTCCACTGGAGGAGATCGATTTGCAGCCAGATGTCTCGCATGAAGAAAGACCCATGGCTATTCTGGATTATAGTGAGCGCAAACTACGATCCAAGGTGGTACCCTTAGTGCGAGTACAGTGGGGACATCACAATATGGATGAGTCTACTTGGGAACGGGAGGAGGATATACGAGAACAATATCCAGAATTATTCACAGCAGGTATTTTCTAATTTCAAGGATGAAATTCCTTTTGCAAGAGGAGAAGTATGTAATACCCCGTAATTCTGCTTAATTAGGAAAATACCTTTTATTTAAATTACGTGAGTAGAGTAATTTAATGAGATAAAATACATTTTATATAAATTACGTGAGTAGAGTAATTTAATGTGATACGTTTTATATAAATTACATGAGTAGAGTAATTTAATGTGATAAAATATGTTTTACTTAAATTATGTGAGTAGAGTAATTTAATGTGATATAATGTTAATAAAGATTAATATGACGATTAAAAATTTACTAAATGTGAGTAGTAAATTTTGAATGTTGATATGTACGGTCTAGTGATTATATGGACGTACATGAGTTATCTCAACCGAGTGTCACGCGTAGAAAAAAATTAAAGATGAGATTAGAAAAATATTTTAAGAGACTCAAAAGATAGTTTAGAGTCCACAAATGATTCCGAAAGGGTCGAATTAGTCAAAATAGTGTACCCGGGGGTACTAGTTGGTTGCCGGGTCATTTTCGGGCTAAGCCGGGACCATTCGAGGGAGTTTTGATCTCTTTACATTTATGGGTAAGTAGACCTACGAATTTTGAAACCCTAAATCAGATTATAAGAGTTAAGGCTAGGGTTATAAAGAAAGAAAATACACCATAGCCATTAGAGAAGAGAGAGAGAGAGAGAGAGAAAGAGAGAGAGAGAGAGAGAGGCAAGTTCCTAAGGAAAAAGAAGGAAGGAGGGGGAATTCTAAGGAGATTTCACCACAAATTTGTTGGGAAGGAGGATTGAAGGATCAAAATCATCAGCCATCAACAACAACCATGAAGTTAGACCCTACAAATCATAAGGCAAATGGTTATTTGCAAAATAAATTGAGTTATAATACTCATATTTAAGTTTTATGAAGAACATAGTTTTTATGATATTTTTGGGAGTAAAACAATTGATTATGATCCATGATTGGTAGGGATTGCATGTAGGACATTTTTGGATCTCCAAATATTCTGATATCATAGAAAACTAGATGATTAAATCGAACTAAAAATCTATAATTATGATGACATATGTAAAGAATGTATTTTTAGGGTTCTTGAATAATAGTAAGAATTTTAGTTAATTTGGCCAAGATTTATAATGATTTTATTGTTTTAAATCGTTAGTAATCATCCCAGAACATGTAGGAATGATTAGAAATTGTTGGTTGAAAATATGGTGGATTATCATGAAAGATAAATAGATAAAAATGGTGAAACCCGTATGAAGAAGACGAATTGGATCTGTCACTGCTTGATCGATCGATCGACCCTGGCTGGACTTTAGAAAATCTTGTGAATAAATTTCCTTTTCATTACCGTCGCTTAATGGGAACCTTGGTGATGATATTTTACCTATGAGGAGACTTCATAAATACCAGTAGGTGTACCGTTAGATTTCTTCATAAATGGTTGAGTGGGAATTTTGGAGAAATGGACTGACAGGAGAACGATCGATAGCCGTATATTGGGATTGTGAGAATTTAGCTACGGAAAGAGTGAGAGTAAATTCTAGAATAATACCAGTAGGTCAAGGTTAACTTAACTACTGAATTAAGGGAGGGGTAACTACGACCCTTGGAGTTGCGTGAATACTCGAATAAATGTAATAGTGAAATAAATTATAAATTAATGAGTACGGTGAATATAAGTAAAATATATTATGTACGGGCATGATTTGATAGGTCGGGTGTGTACCTACTAAATTATATAAAAGTTTGGGTTAAGAGAACTTTACCTAAATTAATTATGTTAGGGTTGATGATACATTCCGAACTAACATAAAGTGATTATATGTTTGGGGTCGATGAAACAAATGCCGAACCAAACCTTAAACTGGTGTCGCGATGAAAGAGTCCCGAACCAGAATATGGGTATATATTTATATTTTTAAATAGTTAGGGTCGATGGATCATTCCGAACCAACTCTCACTTGGGGTCGATGAATCATTCCGAACCAAGAGTCCTTTATGTGTGGTAAAAGGATATGTTAGTGATAACTGATATTAAATACATGATTGTGTGATAAAATGTATTCTATTTACATAATCTACAGATTGAGAATAGTTGATAATGAGATGAATTGGAAATACCTTAGTAATAATTTTTAGAGTGATGTAATTATTACAAGAATAAGGATAACGAACAGTAAATAAGTTACCTATGCTTATGGGTAGTATAACTAGGTGAACTAAGTATCCTCGTTGAACATGCACTATAGAAGAGAGGTGAGGAAGTTCAAGGGAGTGTGCGAAACCTTAATGTGTGTAATCAATAACTCAATTGTGATAACTGCTTGCAAAATATTTTCAAATGTTTTGAGTACTAAATCTTGCTATGTAAAATTTTTTAAAAACCTTTTAGGTGCCCAGCCACAGGGACACCCAGCATGATTTCATTCCAGGGATTTGGGAGCTGCAGCACGTGTGGATGTTGCAGGGATTGTTTAGACGCTTCCTCTTTTTTAGTTCTAGTACAGGATATTAGATTTTGTATTCTTAGTTGGGACATGTTGTCCTATATTTACTTTTACAGTTATTCTGATTCTGGATTTTTGGTTGTCTTTTATTGGCCGTGGTTTTCGGAAAGACTTTATCTTCATTCAGTTATTTATGCAACTGTTTTAAATATTACTAGAATTATGTTGTGTTTGTTTGGATTATTTTTTCTACTTAAAGAAGATAAAATTTTGCACTCGCTTATTTTCACTTAGGTGGTTAGTAAATTAAAAAGCTTTCGGCAGTGATGCTAAGAATGAACCATTTAAGAAACCTGTTTAAATTAAAATAAGGCTTGATCACCCAAGGTTTAACTAGGCGGGGTGTCACATTAACTGTCATGCATTTTAGTCACTTGGTAATCATATCAAACTGGGCCCTGACCCGTCTATATCTCTTTGTTTTGCATGCAACTCGTTGTCCGTTCTGGTGCTCTACCGCAAGGACACCCGTATTGACTCTCCATTCCAGTTGTCATGGAGCTATAGAATATTGCGAATGTTATAGGATATTTGTTAGAGACGCTTCTTTCCATTGTACTCTAGTTATGTTCAATTTATTTATTTGGGCGTGTTGCCCAAGCTTTATATTAATTTATTATACTGTGATATTTAAATTATAATACTCGGTGTAACATATTTGTATTGGTCTGTTAATCGACAGCTTATTCGATTATTATTTATTATATTGTCTTTTCATTACCCATTGATTTTAGGTATCCACCGTTTTGAAAATTGGATTGTCTAAGTGTTTTTCTTTCATTTAGACAGTCCATTTTCTAAATGATTGGTGGTTATCTCGTACTATTATTTTAATCGACGGTGATGCTGATAATGGACCATCTATGATTCCTGTGATTACTAGAGTATTGGGCTGGCCACCTATGATTTTAGTAGTCTGGTTGTCACATATGGTATCAGAGCATTAGGTTCTAGAGTCTTTGAATATGTGCGAACGTATTACGCTTTCAGCGTTACTTTTGAATTGATATAGAGACTTAAGATTTAGATCATTGATCTCTCTTGTGAGATTTCGTTCTCCTTCTATGATATGAGAAACGTGAAAATATTTTGCAAGCTCATTTGAGATCCGTAGGTCGACTGATGAAGGGCGTCAGGGAAGGCCATTATGAAGGCGTCATGAGACGGGATTACTAAGAACTGTAAGTTGTAGCCGGGGATGAGGGCCGCTTTGGAGGTCGCTCCCTTTATAGCATTATTTCATATTGCTACCGCGACTGCTAAGTATAGTAGACATAATTCTTCGAGTACCTCTCCAAGTAGAGAGTGGTACTAAGATTGATATTCCAAGCGACGTCATAATTGAAGTTGAAAAGTCCTTGACGAGAACCACATGTTGAAGTTAAGCCAGATGGAGGAAGTGTGCCCTTATTCGGTAGAAGTATGAGGCCCAGAAGTTTTGGCCTAGAGTGGGGTGTAGAAGTGCCCAGGTGCGGAGATTGGAGGAAAATCTTTCACCCATAGGAATAAGTTTGAAATGGCGGATATGGTAGTCACCATATTTTGGTGGAGCCGAAAGTTATTCACATAGAGAAACCCGTTAGATATTTTCAACCGTAAGTTTCTCTAGGATGCTAGGAATGATGAGAAAGTAGATTCTCAAATATTCACTCGAGGTTCGGTCAGAGGCCGACCGTGAATAAAGAGTTACAGGGTTAAGGAAACCTTGAATCGAAGTGGGTTGATACAAGGGAGAGAGAGCCCTTCAGTGGAAATGATAGGCTCACAAGTAAGTGCTGCTAACATTTCTAGAGAAGTAGTGTTCATAGGACCCCATTGGCGGACATCCAATCGGGGAAGACTCATTGAACTAAGGCCGAGGAGGCTAGTAGAATGTTCTCTTTGCTGAAGAAGTTAAGGGAACTACGCATTTTGATCTTGTCATTTGGAGAACAATGGCAAGAATAGAGTGCCTAGTTAGGGCATAGATGGGAGTAGTTTGGTTCGGTTAATACTAGAATAATGTGTCTGAGAACTATTGGTGGTGGCCAAGGAAATTGGCAAGAATGTTGGCGGGAGTCCCACCTTAATTGAGGGTGGAGTATTTCTTATGATAAGATGGAGTAGTATTGTATTTACTCTAGATTCGTGTGTGTATATTGAGCTTGTGGCACTATCGATATTATTATAGTGAATGTATCTATATGACTTCCATGGTAGGCAAGTTCTATATTTTTCTTCACTCGTTATGAAGCGAATGATGATACTTTAAAAGTATATGTGTGGTATGTGCTACTCGTATTACATGTAATATACGAGTGGAAATGTTCTTGGATTGGTTGGAGTGATAGCAAGCGAATAAATCACGAGGCTATCCTATGTCTAGTTTCAAAATGGAACTAGTGGTTCTATAATATCTCTCCTGGATACATGTTGGGACTTTATAGAGGTGGTTTATGGTATGTAGGCAGTTTTCATTATTTGTTTTGTTTCGTTTATTTTGTTTGATTTTTTGTTTGCTTTGTTTGTGTATGATATTGCCTTATCTCCACGACCAACAAAGTTAAGTAGTAATGCATAGGAGGGGTTCCTTGCTTGGATTTCTCTTTTGCGAGATGCTCCACGCGTGAACGTTGACGACGTTGGAAGTGGAGAGATGCTGTAATTCTTTTCTTTTTCTTTCTTTTCTTTCCTTTTGTTGGTCGAGTGCTAGGTTGGAAATTTTAGCCGAGAATCACGTAATTGAGTGATTAAGGGGATAATATAAAGTTAATGTGCGATATAGGAGCACTGTAGTAGTCCTTCCCTCTGATCGATGTGGGGGAGACTAAGATATGAAAGTCGGATTGAGACTTATGGTTATGCCTTAATGAGAAGGCCATATAAAAAAAAAGAAGTATGTATGTGTATATTGGGATAAAGCATTTATGGCATCTTATAGAAAGTAAATGCAGAATAGTTCGATTTTTAGTTAATTGAGATGGTAAAACTTAGCAGTAGAAGTGCATTATTAGGGTTACGAGTTAGAATTTTATCGGTCCCGATCATGTGTCTTTGACCGTTATATCTTGACGACCGTCGATGCGAGGTAGTAGTGTAACAGGAGGGTTCCTTGTTTGGATTTCGCCTTGGCGAGACGTCCCACGTATAAAACCAAACAAATTTCGAAAGTTAGGAAAGGTCTTAGACACTAGGGATATAATTAGAATTATACTTATACGACTTGATTAGGGTATACGTCGACTTTATGATTATTAGGACGTAAGGCCTTTAGGGCACGTGACATTGTTTCAGGAATGCGGTAGGGAGTTGACCACAATAGGTTTGTGGGTTAACTCTAAGTAGAATCAGGTCCTTAGAACGAAGAAGTATGGGATCCCGAGTGATTTGAAATGTTAGACCAAGGTGAGGCCTTTCTTAGAGAGAGTGTTACGTCGGTAACCTAGCTCTCGGTGAGTTAAAAGGATGAGTTGAACTTTTACTCCTGCACTTGTGTTGTTAAGATCAAGAGCGAATTTAATGAACGAGTCTCTATCAGGAACGAGAAGTATTAATACTGGAGCATAAACTCGTTGTTCATGTGTCTCACAAACTTGAATTTCGTGATAAGTGTTATCCCACGCTTGATGTAGAGTTCATAGAGGTAGTACTTTCCTTAAAGGAATAGAGGCACTACTTCCTGGGCACGAAATTGGTCTTTTAATGAGCAACAAGTTGGAGTTCGTAAAGGACTATCAATTGGATATTGCCTTTCGCTAAAGAGGTGTGAATGGGGTGGCGGTGGCACCCAGTAGAGAACCATGGGAGTGATTAGCAGACGTATGGAAATCCAAGTGGAACGAGCTTAACCGAGAGGACGCTATATCAAGAGCATTCATGTCCATGATTTATCATTTCACCTAATCGTGTGAAAAGAGTAGTGTGGAGTGAGGAAGGGTATGTCCGTGGACATTCTTATTGAATTACAGTAATTGCAACGGTTATGATCCTAGTTGAGAAAACTATTGATCATTGGATAAATCGCAGCTTATCCAGCTGATATGGGTGGACTAATTGAGGAGGAGTATGCCCAACTCTTTATGAGGTAATTATGAGATGGTATAAGGTGCCTATCAAAATAGTAATGGACCAAGACTAGATTTCTGTGTCGAAATTTTGGTAAAGTTTCCCGAAAGAGATGGGAACCGTATGGAAATGGAGTATATCCTACCACCCAAAAGTGGACAAGTGAATGGGGAAGGTTAACCAAATGTCGAAAGGCATCCCTTGAATTGGTATGCTCGACTTAAACGAAGTGATTGGGTTCATTGAGCCGCATACTTTTAAGGGCTATGCCAATGCGAATAGAAGTAAGTAGTTTTGGGGTTGAGCGATTATATGTTAGAGTAGTTATTCCCTGGTAAGGGTATAACGTGTTTCGAGAAGTAAGGTAATTTGTTTCGAGATGTGTAGGTATCTCCTTCTGTGATAGAAAAGTAGGATCGATAGTTCATGAAGAACGATTTGGTGCTATGTTAGAGCACGAAGAATGTAGACTAAGATCGAATAGTGATGACCTTAGTCCGAGTCCAATGGGGACGCCGCACTGCTGAGGGGTTTGTTAAGAATGATAGAACGGTAGTTTAGTATGGTATACCTTTATATGGTGATATGATACGCCTGAATTTTGAGGGAAAAATTCCCTTCTAAGGGGGGGGGGGGGAATTTAACAACCCAGGCTTTTGAGCGGCTATTTTATATTATTTTTCCTGATGGGCTAATTTTATAAAATAAGGGAAGTTGGAGTAAATATTATTTCCCGTGATATTAAGGGATAATGTTTACTATGTTTTGTCTATTTACCGTTATGAGAAGGTAAATAGCATTATATTGTGATTTATTTCGTCGTTATATGTAAAATGACGGTTATGACCCATATATAAATTAGAGTATAATTAATGAAATAAAATGAAGTTGGAACACAAAAATAGTTCACGTTATTCCGAATGCCAAAATAGGGGGTGCAGTTATTTTTGGAATAGTCGAGATAGTCAAAATATGTGCCAAGTTATAAATTTGAGTTTCAAGCACTTTTGACGGGTTATGACTCAATTATGTGGTTACGAATCATTTTAATGGTGTATTAACATTCAAAAGAGGGGAAATTAATGTTTATACCCGTTTAAGTTCTCCCAACCCTTTTATTTCCCTTATCTTATGTTAGAAGCCAAGAGAGAGAGAGAGAGAGAGAGAGAGAGAGAGAGAGAGAGAGAGAGCTTGGGAGAAATGGGAGAAAATATAGAAAAATGGAAGATTGGAGCCGGAATCTGTTTCTACCGGAAGAGAATTCGAGACTACAAACTCGAGGCAAGTTTGTTACTTGCTAGATATTGATTTACTGTGATAATTTGCATATATAGTTAGTTTTTGGGAAATTTAAACCATTTATGAATTTTGGGAATTTTTGGTGTTTAATCCTTAAATCTTGTTTCAAATTTGATTTGAGGAATATTTATTAGTTATTAGTGGTGTAGAAGTGATTTAACAGAATTAAGTGTTGTTGATGTTGGAAGAAATCAAGGATTTGGTGTTTTTGGGATTTTAGGCTTCTTAAACCCGTAGCCCAAATTAGGCAAATTCGTAGGGTCGAATCGATTCGGCTCCCAGGAGAATCGATTCGGTTAAGGGGTAGGATACAGGTTTGAGAGATCGAATCTATTCGGGTTAAGGCCGAATCGATTTGGACAAATGCAGAAAGTTGATTTTACACACCAAATCGATTCTCTTTTGGGCGAATCGATTCGCAACCAGGGGCGAATCAATTCGGCCCTAGGGCAAATCGATTCGGCTGCCCTATTTTAGTGAGATCTTCCTAGTTTTGTTTTAGCCCTTTTCTTTTAGGTTCGAGGTTCAGGAACCTTCCGTTGGTAAGTAATGGGGAGTCTTAGGGGGTTGTTTTGGGTAGACTAATTTCCTAGGATAATAAAATGATAATTGGGCTTACCCCGAGGGCTAGTTTATGTAGGTTAATGTCCGAATGATATAGGAAGTTAACCAAAAATTTATGGAAGGTAAAAGTGTTAATGTTGAGACTTTGGGGAGTATATTATGGAGGGAGACTCATTTTGATGATTTATGGTATTGTGTTGGGCTCTTGGATACTAGTGTGAGTCTATTGGCACTTCGGGTCTTAGGTCATTAAAATAATATGACTCTAAGAATAATAAATGTATATTCTAAAATTTGGCACAAATGGCTAAGTATATATGTTTTTCGAGAATGTAAAAGTGGATGATTTCAAAATAGAAAAATGATTTTCATAAATGTTAATTTATGATTACACACCTCTCCAAATCTCTATCATAAGGGAAGTTGCGCGCGTTAAGGTGAAGTCCCCTGACTAATGAATGCAGGGTGAATATAGTCATTTGTCCATATGACCGATTATTGTATACTTGTTCTACGCTAGTGAGGTAATTATGGGTGTGGTTATGACTCACTCGCAGGGATGTGGCCGCTTCCCGACGTTTCGGTATGATCCCAGGTTTTCTTGTTTGATAAACCCTGGAAGATGATAGCCATTTAGGGGCGCGTCCAGTGGGGAAACCTAGAGGGACGATCTTAGAATTGTTATATGTATGTGAATATAACTACTCTTAATAATGTGGGACATTATTGATGTTAAAGTATTTTATGATAATAAAATGGCTTTACTTACATTTCCCGGATGGGAGAAGGGAAATGGGGAAGTTGAATACATTTTCGGATGGAAGAAGGAAAATGAAAGATATGAAACGAAATGGAAAAGCATTTTTATGTTAATAAAACTTGCTTTTAAAATATTTATTTTTTTTCCTGGATGGAAGAAAGGAAATAAAATTGGTAAAGAAAGTTTTGAAATGAGATTGTTTTGCTAAACATTTGATAAAATGAATTTACCATATATGTATTTCCTAAAGAATACCGAAACTGTGCCTCTAGTTTGTGAATGATATGGTTATGGTGTCTCCTTGAGTATTGTCGATGGGTTCTCCTAATGTCTTTATATATGATCATTGAGCATCATTGATATTGCGCTAGGTTGTATTTTCACAAGTGAGAGGTGAGAAATATTATGTTAATTGCGAGAGAACTACGCACTTAACTGTCATGCATTTTAGTCACATGGTAATCATATCAAATTGGGCCCTGACACCTCTATATCTCTTTGTTTTGCATGAAACTCGTTTTCCGTTCAGGTGCTCTACCGCAAGGACACCCGTATTGACTCTCCATTCCAGTTGTCATGGAGCTATAGAATATTGCGAATGTTATAGGATATTTGTTAGAGACGCTTCTTTCCATTGTACTCTAGTTATGTTCAATTTATTTATTTGGGCGTGTTGCCCAAGCTTTATATTCATTTATTATACTGTGATATTTAAATTATAATACTCGGTGTAACATATTTGTATTGGTCTGTTAATCGACAGCTTATTCGATTATTATTTATTATATTGTCTTTTCATTACCCATTGATTTTAGGTATCCACCGTTTTGCAAATTGGATTGTCTAAGTGTTTTTCTTTCATTTAGACAGTCCGTTTTCTAAATGATTGGTGGTTATCTCGTACTATTATTTTAATCGACGGTGATGCTGATAATGGACCATCTATGATTCCTGTGATTATTAGAGTATTGGGCTGGCCACCTATGATTTTAGTAGTCGGGTTGTCACATATGGTATCAGAGCATTAGGTTCTAGAGTCTTTGAATATGTGCGAACGTATTACGCTTTCAGCGTTACTTTTGAATTGATATAGAGCCTTAAGATTTAGATCATTGATCTCTCTTGTGAGATTTCGTTCTCCTTCTATGATATGAGAAACGTGAAAATCTTTTGCAAGCTCATTTGAGATCCGTAGGTCGACTGATGAAGGGCGTCAGGGAAGGCTATTATGAAGGCGTCATGAGACGGGATTACTAAGAACTGTAAGTTGTAGCCGGGGATGATGGCCGCTTTGGAGGTCGCTCCCTTTACAGCATTATTTCATATTGCTACCGCGACTGCTAAATATAGTAGACATAATTCTTCGAGTACCTCTCCAAGTAGAGAGTGGTACTAAGATTGATATTCCAAGCGACGTCATAATTGAAGTTGAAAAGTCCTTGACGAGGACCACATATTGAAGTTAAGCCAGATGGAGGAAGTGTGCCCTTATTCGGTAGAAGTATGAGGCCCAGAAGTTTTGGCCTAGAGTGGGGTGTAGAAGTGCCTAGGTGCGGAGATTGGAGGAAAATCTTTCACCCATAGGAATAAGTTTGAAATGGCGGATATGGTAGTCACCATATTTTGGTGGAGCCGAAAGTTATTCACATAGAGAAACCCGTTAGATATTTTCAACCGTAAGTTTCTCTAGGATGCTAGGAATGATGAGAAAGTAGATTCTCAAATATTCACTCGAGGTTCCATCAGAGGCCGACCATGAATAAAGAGTTACAGGGTTAAGGAAACCTTCAATCGAAGTGGGTTGATACAAGGGAGAGAGAGCCCTTCAGTGGAAATGATAGGCTCACAAGTAAGTGTTGCTAACACTTCTAGAGAAGTAGTGTTCATAGGACCCCATTAGCAGACATCCAATCGGGGAAGACTCATTGAACTAAGGCCGAGGAGGCTAGTAGAATGTTCTCTTTGCTGAAGAAGTTAAGGGAACTACGCATTTTGATCTTGTCATTTGGAGAACAATGGCAAGAATAGAGTGCCTAGTTAGGGAATATTTGTATTGGTTTGTATTCATTTATTATACTGTGATATTTAAATTGTAATACTCGGTGTAACATATTTGTATTGGTCTGTTAATCAACAGCTTATTCGGTTATTATTTATTATATTGTCTTTTCATTACCCATTGATTTTAGGTATCCACCGTTTTGCAAATTGGATTGTCTAAGTGTTTTTCTTTCATTTACAAAATTTTAAATTGACAGTCCGTTTTCTAAAATGATTGGTGTTTATCTCGTACTATTATTTTAATCGACAGTGATGCTGAGAATGGACCATCTATGATTCCTGTGATTATTAGAGTATTGGGATGGCCACCTATTATTTTAGTAGGCGGGTTGTCACACCATGCTCAGATAATAACTGACTGATTCCTATCTAGGATCTCAAAGGTAGAAAACGACTAACAATTCCTACAACAATCCATAGCGGTTGCAGCTCTGATGACCTGGAAATGATACTCATGATTAATGTCCCTTTGACTGGATACCTAAAAGTTTTTGAAAATATTTTGATATGGGTCAGAGCATAAAATCCTTTTGAAAATATTCTGCAAGTAATTAAAATGGATTAATAAATATGTGTGCATTATTCCATATTTAAACTGGTATTGCACTCTCATGAAATATACCCCTGATCTATAGTGTGCACCTAACGTATGGATTTGAACCCCTAGTTATGTTACCTAATGTAACTAGTCTTAATATACCCTTAAGTTCATACGTAACCCGAAGTCACGTGTATATTATATAATAATCTTTCACATCCATTTAACGATTATAATTCTCAATTATAATTAATCAGTTCATTTCAAATAACTTTCACTAGTTATTAATTCAATATTCACACCTTAGTGTCTTATGCCCGTATATAATTTTCTTCACTTTTATATATGTATTTTCATATCATAACAAGTACACATATATACTACTCTCTATATATAGATAACTATCATCCCTCAGAGTAATAACTCACTGGATGAGAATCTCTAGTATGATATCATGATCCAGTATATACACACATCATCTTGGCCTACCGGGTTGAAATATCACCACTGAACCTGAAAATCATAAACGAAACTGGTGGCGTTCATAGTCTAGAGTCAGTGAGTCATAACCATACCATAAATAACCCCATTTAGACTCTAACCTCATGTAGGGTGGTCATACATGCCCCTAGGGCCAATACGCCAGGAGATATCACCCATGGCACCAAATCTTCACTGATAGCACTAGAGTGGCATGTTCACATAATTATATCAAATATGCTGATAAAATAATACATATTTTCTGTCTCTATACCCGTCTATATATATCTGAAATAAATGCAGCTAACCGTGCCTATTCCTAGTAGCAGTAGCCTAAAATTCTCGAGTCAAAACCTCGATTCTCAGTTATTTAATTATTCACTTAATTAATTTATAATTAAAATATCAATTCTGGACACATACTATTCTCAATCATCCCGCATCCCCATTTTCTTGAATTTTCATCACAAATTCATTAATAAATTCCCGAGTATAGTTCTTCCCAAATACTCTAATTCTCACACTGGATAAAATTCCAATTAACCTAAGGGCATACTAATAATTCATTAAATTTCTAGAAGTCTAAAAATATAACAATATGGATTTTCTAATATCAGCAAAAATCCAAACCATATCTCGAAATAATAATAAAAAAAACAACCCAAATAGTTTCTCACAGTAGGTCCAAATGAATTCGGCTTCCAAGTCCAAATCAGTTCGTTGTCGATTGGATTCACCTATGAGGGACGAATCGATTCGATAATGGGTAGTAGCCTAGTTCTTGATACCAAAATGAGATTTCATATCTTTTTATCCTTCCACTTAACATGTAAATCCAATATAACTCAATTGTATCATTCCCCATCAATCTTAATCATGAATTTAATCACTTTTGTATTTAAAATAATCTATTCATCAACAATTTCATGGGATTCATAACCTATATCAAGAATTTCACTATTTTTTACTTAAATAATAGAATTATATTAATATCTAATCTTTCTCATTCAATTATTTTTGTTTAAACTCAAAATTTATTTGGAATAATTTGAAGCCCTTATACTTTTGACTCATTTGAGTCTAGACTGTATAAGAGCTCATCTAGTTTGGAAATTGTGACAAAATTGTGTCCATCCTAGAAACCAAAGAGCCTCAGAGATTGGTTTGCTTCTTCTCCTATTCATCTTGTAATGATCCTGAGACTATAGCCAACACTCACACACTTAGAATTTAATTCTTGCATTTCATATTGCACCTTTATGTGTATTAATGTGGTGAGTGTGTTTAAATCCCTTAATTTGATTTTTATTAATTTTTTGGGAATTTTAAACATATTTTAATTAAGGTTTTATTAAATTAAAACTTGATTTAAAAAGTCTTGGGGTTAATATCTAAATATGTCATGTTGTGTTTTTTGGCCTAAAGTTACTCTGGGTAGAAACCGAAAGCGCTAGAGACTCCAGGGTTGGCTTTGTAATTAGTTTGGGACGCGCGTTTGCATTCATCCTATGGCCAACACTTGCTGCTCTCTGATTGGCCAGAGTTGTGTTTCTTTACAGAGACAAAGCCTCGCATGTTTACAGCCCTTGGATCAACCCTTATCAATGGCCTGCATGTCGCCTGAGTGAATCCCCGTGTAAACCTTTAAGCCAATCACAGCCTAGTTAATCCACCGCCTGTTGTGAGCCCTTAGATTGAAGTCAAAGGAGCTTGACTCAATCTCAGACGTTGTTTTTGAACGATGGTCTGGAATCTTCTTCTCTTCCTATTTAAAGGACCCTCATCTCAGCCTTCGAAAGCTTTTGCCATTTTGAAAAGTCTCAGAGAATAGAGAGATAGAGAGAAGAGAGAGAAGAGAGAGAGAGAGAGAAACCAGAGAGCCAAGTTAGAAAAACCCTAACTTCGTCTAAATCTTTTCAACCTAAACCACTTACCTCTCCAAAACACCATAACCAAATAAACACCATCCTTAGTGTTTCTTGAGTTTATGAGAGTTCGAGTTGAGTGATTTCTGGGTTGCTGTAACCTTGTGTTCATAAAATCTTATTTCCAACTTAGACACTTACTCAGATCTTGTTTCTGATTCAATAGAAATCATATATTTGAAGTTTTTCATGTCACAACACACGTAGTTGCATTTTATTTCTCATCTTGAGAAGTTCGTTGTTGATAGTTTTCTGTTAAAACATTTTCTTACTTCAAAATCAACAATAGATGTTTTTCTGTTTCTGTTTTTACAAAACTTAACCTGACCTAGTTGGATTCGCACTTGGAGGGTTTTCAATCTCCTAAATATTTTCAAAATAGATTGAAAAAGGTCTTGTCCGATTTCTTAAGCAAGATCTCCGTGGAATCTGGGTTATTTTGAAAGGTCAAAAGGTTCTTGGTTTTGTAAGAAAGAAAAATAACAAACTCACTGCATATAGACTTTATATGTAATTTGTTAGGATTGTTTGTAACTAATAAGAGTGCGTGTGTGCATGCATGTGTTATAGAACACTTTTCACAAACATCTTCACACTACAAACACTGAAAGTGTTGGCTATAAGATTTGGTGAACATAAGTCGACGTAGTGCTGAAACAAAGGAAGAGTTGACAAACTGAGAAGACTACATCAACAATCAAGATCTGCAGAAAAGTTTAAGGACGCCAGAGGGTATAATCCTGAACTTGTATAGACTTGTTATTGTGTGCATGTTAGTTAAATAGATTTTAACTCACATATTTGTTTTAGTGATATTTTCTTGTTTTACTCCGTAGAGGGAGTCGTGGATGTTTCCTCAAGGTTGAGGTTTTACCACTTTAAAAATCCTGAGTATTAATATTTCTACATTTTCTCATCCCATTCTGATGTGTGCTGAGTTTAAAATTTTTTTTAAACTGTTTACTAAAACTTGTTATCAAATCTTGTCCATATCTCGTACATAATTTTTGTTAACACATCTTGTGTTCAAAATCATTTTGATTTAAGTAAAGAGTTTCTTCAATAAACTTTCGGAGTTGCTTAAATAGTTTATTTTTAATAAACGGCTTTGGTAACGCTATTTCATAATTACATTTTTCACTTATATGAATCATTCCCCAAAATTGCTAAATTTTCTCGTATGAATCCCACCCCAAAATAGTTTGTCACGAATTCTAATATTATATGAATTGTACTCATAAAATTCAAGCAAAATAATCACTTGGCTTAATCAAGATGTAGAGTCTGAGTTTGTGCATGGAATATTCTTTTGTATTATCTTAAGCCCAAAAACTTTTAGGCTCTTCATAATTTCTATCCTTTCTTGATCACCTCCTTGAGTTTCCATCAAGAACTCTTGGATTTTATCTCTTTTCTCTATCAAAATTCTCTCTTATGCTTGGTATAACAATTTTAGACTATTGATATGATGTTAAAGCTATTCTCTCACCCCCAAACCCTTAATCATGTAAGCCTAATCTCGAATTTATGTTAACATGCATATTCAAAATGACCCGAATATCGCTATGCGGGTCCCGTTTAGTTTGAAAAGCCTCCAAAGCCCAATCACAATACCCGAATACTTAATTTTTACTATTTAAACCTATTCCGAATCAACCGTGCACTCAAAATCATCATCCGAGTCACCCATCATAAATATACCATCTCATTCATGACACCACCTCACATGCATATACCGAATAAGATACTGTCAACTCGTCGCTTTTACCCTCTTACGACGTAATACCATTTGACATTATTTTATTTACTTTATCACACTAGTAAATATGAAATCAAATAAAGATTAATCCATTTCTCGCTAATTAATATTTATTTAAATTCACATTATTTCTCAATTTATTTTAATTATGTGCATATGTGTAATTGAAATGTCAAATTATGTATACCCAAAATTATGGGGTGTTACATACTTTCCCCCCTACAAAGGAATTTTGTCCACGAATTTTGGATATGCCAGGTACCAAAAACTTTGAATATTTACCTGCACGATATTCGGACGTAACCAAAATCTAATCATGATAACTTTATGGTGCCTCCACTATACACTTGCTAGTAGTACTACCCTGACTGTAGGCCTACTTGCTACGGCCCAAGATTAACAACATGTTGGTTCAAATCATTTCATATCGATATATTCCATCATTCCTAACGTTTCATCATGATGGTGATAAGCAAACCATCATGAACCTGCTAAGTATGCTCGAATAAGATGAGCCTATACACCACTGGCTCTATCGTATCAATGTTAAGGAAAGGCCCCACTTCCCTAGGTGCCAACTTTCCTTTTTGTCAAATAAAATAATTCCCTTAATAGGGAATACCCACGATAATTTTTTGACCACTCATGGAAGTTTTTAACTCTTTGATTCATGACGAAGTAACTCTTAGGATCTTCCTGAACTATGCGAAAATGAATTCGATTAACTCCATTCCTGCCGAGCGACTCTAAATCACGCTCAGCCCATGAAACTTGTTATCTCCCCACCCCTAGATAACCACAGGGCGAATGACAAGGTCTCCTATACATATCCTCAAAGGTACCTTGCCAATGATAAACATGTATGAGTTATTACATGTAACTTTACCAACAGTTATTACTCCTCCCAATTACTTTAATATCTAGAATACACATCTCTCTTATTTACCCACATCTTAGTCATCTCTCTCATCTATTCCTCGTTCTATAGTTAATGTGTCTTATTCAAATCAAACTTCTTCCCCAGCACCTCTTGATAATCACAAACAGTGGTGGGATCTAAGGATCTTATTCTTATCATAACAATGTTAGGTGATACTTCATGTTGACTCATTCCATTTCCTTTAATGAAATGTTTGGCACACTACCCGATAGTGTAACTTCTCCCAAAAATAGAAGTATATATTCCATCTCGATTAACTAATTCTATAAACTCAAAGGGTCGTTTCACAATATTGGTAGCCCAACAATGAACTTCCTCAGTCTGTCATCCATTCCATCTCTAGAATCACCAATTATTTAAACATTTTGGTGGATCATCCCAGATCAATATTTTCCCATTGATGAGTGGTGCACTTTAAAACAAATTCATCATGTCTCACTCCACACTGATCCAAATGCTCAATATCCAACGTCACATGGTCATTCTTACTCTTCTTCCTAGGTATGCTAAGACCTGTGATCCACGTGTCTGCTCCAAAATTGTTCACTTCCTGGGTTCTTTTCATCTGATAAAAATTAGCATCCTAATTATTCACAAGCCATACTCAAAATTGACTGAGTATGACACTTCTCCACTTCTTAGAACTATTGAATCCTCCATTGGCTAAAGAGATCCCCCGCCTATGTCTCCCCAGTCTTTTAATCCATATCGAGTGTAATAACTTTCCTTACAGCATATATATTTGGACTATCCTTTCCTCCAACAAAGTTTAGCGCATCTTACTTTTCCAATTATGCTCCTACTACCCTTCCTACATATTGTTCAATGTATTTATGATCATGTCCCCTTATCCCAATTTTTTTTTAAAATTTATCTAACAAGGGAACCCATACACACTACATCACAAACATCACATACGTAATATATTTATCTGAATCTCTGTCTTGCATGCTTAGCGTAACTATATCGTAAGGGTATTCTCAATCACCCCACTAATTGAAATTTAATTCTTCTCGGGATTGCCCCACCCATCAAATAGTGGTGCAAAAGTTTTGTCAGTGCTTCTTACACAGCACTACCCGGCTCCACTAAACTTATATTATATAATAGCTCTTAGTTCAAAGTGTTATCCATATATACATGTATGAACTAAAGTAATAACCACTGTCCTAGTGACTAATACATCCCTCAACTCTCGACACTCACTAGGGTTCATGCATGGGACGTCTCATAAGAGAAACCCAACCAAGGAACCCCCCAATACACTACTACCTATCATTATCGATCATCGAGTTTCGTAGGTTCAAAGCATACAACTAGGACAATCAAAATTCTATCCCAAGACATATAATTCTAATCCTCAACTCCCACATCTATAAAGGAGTCCCACAATACGGTGCTCGCACTATCACTAAGTCCCCTGCACTAAATCAATAACGAGTTAAATCTCTCCGCTCGACAATAAACCCGCTATCCCCTAAATCATATTAGTAAAATCCTAATGCACCAGGATCGAATATGATGAGACAACTATACTCTCCAAAGTCTCCACTACAATATAGTATATACGTGGGCTCGACCCTCTTTCAAGTGAGGCCTCGCAAAAATAACGCATCCTTCCTTAGAACAACGAACATGATAACCTTATTGTAACAGTCCACCATCGCTCAAATCATTATTAACAAGTCCATATCCAGTATACCATCATACTTTCTTAACATATCTCTCGAATATGAGCAAATCCACTAAACATATTCTTTCAGTGACCACACCCGATCCCTTACAGGTGGGATAAAAGATAACCCCACTACTCAATGGTAAATATATACACACAGTAGTGATACTAATGATACATCCACTAAACCCATCTCATGCACGAATCTAGTGCTAACAAAATACCGTGATGCACTCGTGTCATGCAAAACTTACCCCATTTGCCCAAGGATAAAAGTCGTACCTTCCATTGCCAATGACACAAGATTTTCAGATGGTTCCTTGACGTAGTACTCACATCTTAACTAAACCAAAAGCAATTGTAACTATTGTCCCTACTGGTCACCCTACTGTTATCCCCTATCTCTCTACAAACAAGATCGACGCATGTGTTCCTATTAGCCATATATAAAACACTTCCTTGTGTAATTCCCCGTCTCTTGCCTTGTGGGACATATTGGGGATGCCTTACTCTCTAGCCTGGGTAGCCTCGGCCCTGATGGATACTCTCGTTATTCCCTTAGCCTTACTGTCCTTGTGGAATATGTTGCAAGATCTGATTTCCCTTTTTGAATCAACTTTCACTCGGTCAGAATTCTCATGATCTGAATCTTTTAAACGGGTCCCCCTAGTGGGTATCCCCTATGTGGTGCCTCACTAACACAAATTATATCATGTCATGACCTGCTGACTAGGCTCTCCAATCTTTTACCTCCCTTCACATGGAAGCATTGATATTAACATGGAAATTGTACGACATTGACGACATCGTCATAAGTCATCCAAGCCAGATTTCTCAATAAGTGCTAGAGAATTCAACTTGTGAGTCCATCATCAAACTTAAGGACCCTATTCTCATCCGCATCCACCTCATCGAGTATGAATTTTACTAAACAAGCAAATTCTTCTTCATACTCGGCTACTGTCCGTCCCTCCTTTGATGAGCCTAGAATTTCCTTTGCATATTTGTTTGAATAGAACATGATAGGACTTGTGGTGAAATAGCACCCAAAATTGCTCAATATTTATAGTATATATTTCCTCAGAAGTGGTGAATCACTCCCACCACTATAACATTGCCCTACGAGATTGGAAGTTGCCAAAATATATTTCTGAGTGTCGCAACACTCAACCATACTCTATAGGTTAGTTAGTACAATTTTCTCATTTATTAGAAACTCTTATGGATGGCCCTTCTGAAAGTCCCCTCTCATTGTCTCTTATATTGACTCCACTGGGTGAGTCTGAATTAGAGCCATCGTCTACTGTAGCAGCACATGGGGAAACTACTACGCCCTAGAGTCCATCACAATATTAACCACCTGAGTAACAATAATGGTGAATTCTACTGCAACCACCATTTTCCAGCTGAGCCTCTCCTCCTCTTACCCTCCTTGCGGCGTAAGCTGGTCGTTATCTCCTGTTTAGCATCTAATACCAAGACGAATTCTTAATGGATTCACTTCAATTTTACACCATAGCAGAAGGATGTAAAAGCACAATATGTGTTAACAGTCCTAAGCATAGGGCTTTACATTGAAGAAAAAATAATGCTGAAAATGTAGTAAGTCCGCAGAGATCCTAAGGACACTAGAAACTAATGCTCTGATACCATCTGTGACACTCCTCTTATTAAAATAACGGGTGGTCATCCCTCTACTAAAATAAAATGGGGATCTCATTTGGCTCATTCTTAGCCTCGTTGTCAAAAATTCAATTAATTCTTAACCACCTATTATTTCATCAAGCCTGTGAAAATATTCTTTCTTTTTTAAATTGTCGAAAATAAAAAACATTCATCATAAACAATTCAGACAAGTAATTAATACTCAATCACATAATCAAATCTGAATATGTAAATCAACATAATACAACTAACCGAATCAACCATTGGTTTACAATACAATGCAATAATAATCAAATAAAACTGAATTAAATAAAACTAAAATAAAAACTGACATTGGACGACATGCCCGAATAATAACTGACTAAATCCTATCTAGGATATCAATGTAAGAAAATGGCTAACAATCCATGCAACACTCCATAGTGGATTCAACTCCGATTACCTAAAAATGATACTCATGCTTGGTTTTCGTGTGGCCGAAAAACTAAAAGTTTTTAAAAATATTTTGATATGAGTCAGAGCCCAAATTCTTTTGAAAATAATTTTCAAGTAATTAAAATGTATTAATAAATATGTGTGCAATTTTTCATATTTAAACTCATGTCGTACTCACATAGGATAATACTCACCCCTCATCTATAGTGCGCACCTAACGTATACATTTTGACCCCGAGTTATACTACCTAGCGTAACTTGTCTCAACACACCCTTAAGTCCATACGCTACACGATGTCAGGCGTATTTTATATAATTAGCCTTCTCATCCGTTTACCAATTATAATTCTCAATTATAATTAAATAATTTATTTCAAATAACTTTCACTAGTTATTAATTTAATATTCACACCTTAGTGTCTTATGTTCTTATATAATTTTCTTCACTTTTATAAATGTAATTTCATACCACAACAAGTACACACACACACACACACACACACACACACACATATATATACTTATAACCGTCATTCCTCAGAGTTATAACTCACTAGATACGAATCACTAGTATGCTATCATTCTCTAGGGAATACACACATCATCCCGGACTACCAAGGCGAAATTTCATCACCGAACCCGAAAATCGTAAACGAAACTGGAAGTGGTTATAGTCCTGAGTCAGTAAGTCATAACCATACCATAAATTGCTCCACTTCGACTCCAACCTCACTTAGGGTGGCCATACATGGCCCAATGAACCTAGGGATTATACTACACCTATTGGGATTCGCCAGGAGAGATCACCCAAGGTGTACAATCTCCATTAATAGCACTAGATTGGTATGTTCATATAATTATATCATACACACAAATATAATGATACATACATACTATCTCTATACCCGTATATGTATCTCCAAGAAATTCGACTAACCATGCCTATTCCTCGTATCACTAGCCTAAATTTTCGAGTCAAAACCTAGATTCTCAATTATTTAATTATTCACTTATTTAATATATCATTTTTGGATACGTACTATTCTCAACCATCCCGCATCTCCATTTTCCCAAATTTTCATCATGAATTCATTAATAAATTCTCGATTATAGTTGATCCCAAATACTCGAATTCTCACCCCCGATAAAATTCCAATTAACCTAAGGGCATAATAATTCATCAAATTTGTAGAAGTCTCAATATAACATTACGTATTTTCTAATATCGGCCAATATCCAAGAAATATCTCGAAATAATAATAAAAAAAAATAACCCAAATAGTTTCTCATAGCAGGCCCGAGTTGATTCGATTTCCAGGTTTGAATCAGTTCGTTGCCGAATTGATTCACTTATGCGGGCCAAATCGACTCAATTCTGGGCAGTAACCCAGTTCTTGCTACCAAAATAAGATTTCATATCTTTTTATCATTCCACTTAATATGTAAATCTAATATAACTCAATTATATCATTTTCCATCAATCGTAAACATGAATCTAGTCACTTCCATATTTAAAATCATCTATTCGTCAACAATTTCATGGGATTCATAACCTCTATAAAGAATTTCACTATTCTTTACTTAAATCACAGAATTATACTAATATCCAATCTTCCTCACTCAATTATTTATCTTTAAACTCAAAATTTATATGTAATAATTACAATTTTCACATATATGAATCATTTTTCGAAATTCCATAATTTTCTCATATGAACCCCACCCCAAAATAATTTGTCATGAATTTTACAATGACATGAATTGTACACATAAAATTCAAGAAAAATAATCGCTTGCTTTAATCAAGATGTAGAGTTTGAATTTGTGAGTGAAATTTTCTTTGTGATTATCCTAAGCCCCAAAACTTTCATGTTCTTCATAATTCCTAGCCTTTCTTGATCACCTCCTTGAGTTTCCTTCAAGAACTCTTGGATTTTCTCTCTCTTTTCTCTCCAAATTCTCTCTAACTCTTGGTATAACAACTTTAGACTATTGATATGATGTTATGGATGTTCTCTCACCCCAAACCCTTCAATATATAAGCCTAATTCGGAAATTAGATTAATATGCAAATTTAAAATGACCCAAATACCCATACGCGGGTCTTGTTTAGTTTAAAAATCCTCCGGAACCCAATCACTACACCCAGGTACTTAATCTTGACTATTTCAACCTATTTTGGATCAACTGTGCACTCAAAATCATCACTCGAGTCAGCTATCATAAATATACCATCTCATTCCTGACATGACCTCACAAGCGTGTCTCGAATAAGAAATTGACAACCCGTACCCACTTTATGATATAATACCATCTGATATTATTTTATTTACTTTATCACACTAATAAATATGAAATCACATAAATATTAATACATTTTCTCACTAATTAATATTTATTTAAATTCACATTATTTCTTAATTTATTAAAATGACATGCACATGTGTAATTTAAATGCCAAATTATAAATACTTAAAATTATGGGGTGTTACACGTCAATAAACAAACTCGTGCTTTTAATTGAAACAAATTTATTTTTTACTGAATAAAATTAATTAAGTCCAATAAGTAGGTGGATGATGCAATAAACAATGCAAAAAATAGAAAGCAATGACGCATAAAAAGACATGATTTAAAGTGGAAACCCTGGAGGTTAAAAAAAACCACCATCGCACCCAAGCAACAGCTCCACTAGTATTGAATAATATTTTACACAAATTATAGTGAAACATACCTGAATTACTTACAAGACAATGATTTCCTGCCATAAAGTCTCAGCCCACACGTTCTGCTACAATGAATTTACCCGTACTAGCAATCAACTGTCCATGCCAAACCCAACTTGCACACCCCTTAGGTTTTGGTTTCCATCGATCTCTAACTAATTCGATTCTCCCACACTTAGAATATGTGTTATTTAACCCACATGATGTCTTGTGTCATTATTTGTAGGCTATTTTAATAACTTCCTCATTCAGTTTCCCCTAAGATTAGGTTGAGTCAACCTTGGGTGTGGTCGGCCTAATATTATAAGTGATTTAAATAATGTTCGTCATAGTGGAACCTTATGAGGATGATGCATGCCCCACTTCAAAGTGGTATGAATGCAATGATGTGATATCTTCACTCATAATCCCTAGGAACTAGGGTTTTGTTCACTATTTGATGCGTCCATATGACATCATGCATCATCGGGAAAGTGTTTTGGGAAACGTAGGAGCGTAGCTCCAGAATCACATCATGTCATCATTTTAACGCTACAACGTTTTAAGGGGTTACATCCCTATTTTCTTTCTTCTCTTTTTCTACATCGACACGCCATTTATCTCCATCCACCATTCTTACTTTATTTGGGAGAATTTATGAGATTTTGTTCAACCTTTCATATTTTTTCAAATGCTTCACTCATTCACAATAGTAAAGGTTATGGAGAAACATAAGGTTTCTTCAGGGAATTAATTCAAAGATTTTCATACTAAGTACAATATCCCCAAAAACATGAAAATTAAGAATCATCCTTGATAGAGTGTCGCTCAATGATCTCTATTAAAAGAAAAATTAATTCACCTAATTAAAGAAAAAGGTTTACTAATGTGATATTATTAAAATGGTTTAACAATCCAAAAGTCTATGTGACAAAATATTTTACTAGATTTTATAAACTCAAATTTTATGTTCTTAGTTAAGACAATGATTCTAAAAAAATGCAAAAAAAAAAGTAAAAGAAGCACAAGACCATATATACAAGGGAAGAACCCACCAAGGGAAAAAACCTCGGGATGATAAGAATGGAAAATGGACTATGGTAGAGATATTACATCTAGAAGACAAAGACTTACAACCACACGATGCTATGGCCGACTAGAAACTCTTTCACACCATATTCTTCTAGGTAAACGATCACCTCTAAAGTATGCTACAAAACACCGATTTTGGCCAGTAACTAATGTTGTCAAATCTCTTACCAATTTTTTCTATTTAAAGTTGAAGCAAGTTGTTCTAGGAATGGAACCTTCAAGTAACAAAAAATTCTATACCAAAAATTTTGAGGGAATCCTAAAAGGTTGTGTTAGTTTATTACTATATTATGATGTATTACATTTTGTTACAAGTAACTAATAACTACAAGAGACTCAACCATCTTTATAGATTAAAAGAAGCTTTTGCACAAATAATTTCAGGTTACGCACTAGAAAACTCATCAAGGAACCAATGTGAAAGAATAAAACAAGAAAATATAATAAATATGAACATGTAGATATATTAATAAGAATATGTGAGAATTATACCTTTCTAAAATAACTCCCCTCAAATATAAAATTCCTCTCAATAAACAGGATATAACAACAAATAACACTAAGAAACCTAAATTGCTTTGATAACTATACCCCCCCCCCCCCATCTACAAATTTCTCCTCCTTTTATCTCGACAAGTAACAAAGGAAAGAACTAAGAACATAATGGTATCAAGTACACAAGGAATTTTGAGAGAGAAAACTAATCTAATCAAACTAGCAAATAGAGAGTGAATAACATAACAAGTGAACAATTAAAATGAAGTATAGGAAAGATATAGTCATGACATGATAGGTTCTAAGATCAAGAAGTTTAACTACAGATGAAGAGAAAATATATCATTCTAAGATATATAAATAATGATAAGCATTCAAAAAAAATTAAGAGTTACAAAGTTTACAATGAATATGATCAAACCGAATCAAAATCCAATGACTTAAAACAAGCAAAAGTAATAGACATCTCTGAAGAGACATCATAAAAGACTACTAGTGTGTGTGTAACCAAACAAGATATGGTTTCATAGAATATGTTATGGAATAGGAAGGTGTTAGGCACCCTTAATGTGACAACCCGTATATAATTATGATAAATTGTATTTAAATTATACTTATCTTATGTGATATTAATAATGTGTTATTAGTATATCTAATGTTAAGTGATTATGGTTAGTATAATTCTACTTCCATAAATCAGGAAATGTCGAATTATTTACGAACACAAGATTTGGTTATTTTCGATAGAAATGTTCATGTTTAAGACTAGTTTTGACCCTTGTAACATCACAATTGACTTGATGTTAAAACTACATAGTCGTAGATATGTGAGTTATGGTTGTAACACAACAAACGGTGTATCAAACGGATGTTCGAGTAAGAAGTTAGGTCGAAATTACGAGAAGGGGCGAATCTGTCAATTCCCTTAAGTGGTAAATTGTCTTTTATTAAACCAAATGTTTTAATTTGATTGGATGGATTGGGAGGCAGCCTTGGCCGACTTAAAACTCTCCCTTAACCTTATTTATTCAGCAAATAAGTCTCTAGGTTCAGTTTGAGGTGTTATTAGCTTGAGGAAAGAGACGTAGAAGTTAAGGAAGAAAGGGTTACAAAGAAAATCAAGGAAAACAATTCCAAGAAAATCCTTAAGGTGTTTCCAAGGTAATATTATGTATTAATATTGTTTTAATCTTATATTATACTTATTTCAAAGTATATAAATCGTGAAGTATTGATCCAAATTCCATCCTCCTTTGTGATAATATGTATTGGTTCATATGTGAGATAAGTGGTGTTATAGGTCATATTGCTTTGTATTGAAACCCTTTGTATTCAAACTTGCATATCTCTTTGTGTGCTTACTGGAATTCAGAAATTCCAATTGGATATGAAAATAGACTTATATATTCATATCATATCCGAAAATAAGAATTGAACTCCTTATGGTTAGGTCTTAGTGATGGTTTCAAATTGGTATATAGTTGTTGTTTGAATATTTCATTTCGGTATGTCCTGAGTTTGGTCAAGCTTTTGAGATAGCAAATGAAGTTCAAATATTATGAAACTTTAATTTTGTACTATTAAGTATGTCTAATGAAAGTTTATTGAAAATCATGGAAAATTATTCTGTATAAAAATTATGAAAATTCTTGGAAGTCGAAGGAACAATAGAGGAGTTTGTAGGGAAGATTTCTTGTGTTGTAAAGAAATGGCCATAACTTGTCCCAGGAAGCTTGAAAAATTACACCGTCACTTGTAACGGAAATTATATTCAGATGTGTTTTCATATTGATAAGCTTGAACACCTTTATGTGTACTATTTATGAATATGGGATGGTTAAGTATGGAGGACAATAATTTGACTTCATATTGGATACCCCATGAAAGAATGTTTGTATCTACTCCTTCCCAACGGTATTTTGAGTACATGTTTCATGTGTATATATATTCAGAATTATACTTTTATTTTTACTTGAGTTTAGTTATAAATTCCTTACGAGGTAGTTTCTAGGGTTGAATGTTCACGACCTTACAAACATATATACCATCGTTTTGTCTTTACATATGTTTCATGGAATATGACTTGAGTAGAATCATATTGTGGTTGTGTACTTATTTAAAGTTAAAAAATTATATTGAGATAATAATTATGATTGAGTTTCAATACTGATTCAGTTGGATTAACAGGTGTAAGGTCAAATCAACCAAGTTCAGCTCCACCCGAGGGAAACGTGAATACATAGTTGACAACACAAGGTGAGTGTACTTACTGAGTTGATTTTGGATATGACATATATGTATCATATGTTGATATGTTATGGCTTATTTAAAAGCCAAGAGATTTTGAGATGTTATGGCTTATTTAAAAGCCAAGAGATGTTGAGATTTTATGGCTTTATAAAAGTCAGGATATGTTGAGTTGCTATGCAATTCAGGAGATGTTAGGTTTTTTAAAACCTATGGATATGATTATTGCCTACGGGCAGGAGATGTGGGGTTTATTAACTCCGGATATGTATATGGCCTAATTTGTAACAGAGATGTATATATTGTTATATTGAGATGTTAAAATAGTGCTTTTACTATAGATAGCTGTAGTACATTCACTGAGTTTTTTTAAACTCATGGTTTTATATGTTTACATATTCAGGTTTTCCAGCTGCCACTGCCAGGTCTAGGAGGTTGAGTAAATAGAAGTAAAGTCTTGTTAGGTTGTTTTATACAATGTACTAGTTGTAATTAAGTTGAATGATATGTGAGTTCTATTGAAATTATGTCTCCTTAAAACGATTGGATTTTTTTAATATTCCGCATTTTAACCTTGAAGTTGTTTCAATATGTATTACCTAAATAATAAATAAATTACAATTGTGATTTGTAAACTATTTAGTTAATTATATCCTAATGGGGTTAGAGGGTGATAACTTGGTATAAGAGCTTTAGGTTTTTATATTCTGGGGTTAGAGAGTCTAGATATGGCAGTGGCAGAAATAGCGTTGTGTGGGTTATTTATATTAATTTATGAGAAATACTAACCATTATGATAGAAATACATGTTGTATTCTTATTTCTATAATTGTGGTTTATGACAGATAGTAAGCTTTGGAAGGAGCAAATGTTATGAGAGGGTGGATGAGGAGTCTTCAAATACAGTAAACTAGCAAAATCCAAAAAATGTAGAGGGGGATCCTGAACAACTTACAGATATGCAAAAGATGCCTCATGCCATGACTTTAATGGCAGAACAACAAAACATGTTTATGATGCAAATAACAGAACAACAAGCCAAGTACTTGGAGGAGCAGACTTTGGCAAGAAGGGAAAGGGAAATACAACGAGAGGAGAAGAATACTTTGTACGAGAAGTTTATCAAATTGAACCCTCCAGCATTCTCAGGTTCTGTAGATCCTTTAGAAGTTGAGGCTTGGGTTAGAGACACATAAACTATCTTCGGGGTGATGAATGTACCTGGCGCGCAGAAGGTGATTTTGGCTACTTTCATGTTAAAGGGAGAAGCTAAATATTGGTGGGAGTCTTCCAAACATTTATTGCTTACACCGGAGGGAGGTGAGGTAATTACTTGGGATTTCTTTATTAAAGTCTTATATGAAAAGTATTTTCCTCGCATGTACCGAAAGCAAAAGGAGAGAGAATTTTTATCATTGACTCAGGGGAATATGTCGGTCAGGGAGTATGAAACTAAATTCAGATCTTTGTCTCTATTTTCATTACATTTCTTACGTGATGAGGAGGATAAATGCACCAGATTTCAGGATGGGTTGAATTTGGTTATCAAGTCTAGACTCACTGCACTTGAGATGGTAGATTATTCTTCCTTAGTTAACAAAGCTATGATGGTTGAAGGAGATGTTAATAATGCAATAAAGAATAGGGAACAAAGGGGAAAGAGGAGTAGATTTGATTCATCTCAGCAAAAGGAAGGCAATGTAGAATGCTCAAAATAAGGGAGTCAAAGATTTCAGCACGGTAGAGTGACTGGAAATTATGTTCAGAATAGGACACCAAGTAGTTTTAGGGGTGCAGGATCGATGGTCCAACATAATAGGCAGCAGGAGAATGACAATAGGCAGTCCAAGCATGTTACATGCAATTTTTTCAAAGCTGAGGGCCATATTAGTCCAGATTGTCCCAAGTTAAAGGGGGTAGAGTGTTATCACTGCCATAAAATTGGTCATACCAAAAAGAACTGTCCTATTCTAGTGGGAGGGATTCAATCAGCTACTACTAGTCGAGGCTCATCACCTGGAGGCACAGGGAGAGGAGGAGGTAGAGGATGGGCTAGTGGATCCAGGGCTCCGGGAAGGATATTTTCTATGACTTTACAGGCTGCTCAGGCTACTCCATAGGTGGTGACAGGTACATTTTCTGTCATGAACAAACATGCTTACGTGCTTATTGATCCAGGTTCTACTCATTCATTTGTAGCACTGTCATTTACCATGCATTTGGGTAGACCATGTTCTTATCTAGATTATGGTTTATATATTTCTACACCTATGGGGGATGTGATTCTAGTGGATCTTGTGTATAAAAATTGTGTATTGTATATGGGGGAGAGGGAGTGGACCATTGATTTAATTCCCCTAGATATTCGAGATTTTGATATTATCTTGGGTATGGAGTGGCTATCTTCCTATCATGCATCAATTGACTGTTTTCGTAAGGAGGTTACATTTAATGTGCCGGGGGAGGAAGAATTCAAATTTACTGGGGAAAGAAATGTGGTTCCGAACTGTCTTATTTCAGCTCTTCGGGCGAGGAAATTGTTAAATAAGGGTTGTTAAGGCTTTTTAGCATATATGGTTGATACAAACAGGGAATTGAAAAAATTAGAAGATATCCCAGTCGTTAAGGATTTTTCAGATATGTTCCCATATGAATTACCAGGATTGCCACCTAGCAGAGAGGTAGAGTTTACTATCGATTTAGTGCCTGGTACAGCTCCAGTTTCTATTTCTCCATATAGAATGGCACCTGTGGAACTAAAGGAGTTAAAGGTTCAACTGCAAGATTTGATAGATAGAGGTTTTATTCGACCCAGTGTATCACCATGGGGCACTCCAGTATTATTTGTGAAGAAGAAAGATGGCACCATGCGACTCTGCATTGATTATCGACAGTTGAACAAGGTGACTATTCGAAATAAATATCCATTGCCTCGTATTGATGATTTGTTTGATCAATTACAGGGTGCTAAAGTGTTTTCAAAAATTTATTTGAGATCGGGTTATCATCAATTAAGGTTGAGAGATTGTGACATTTCTAAGACTTCTTTTCGTTCTCGCTATGGTCATTATGAATTTTTGGTAATGCCATTTGGGTTAACGAATGCTCCTGCGGTGTTTATGGATTTAAAGAATCGAGTATTTCATCCTTTCATAGATTCATTTGTGATTGTCTTTATCGATGATGTTTTGATATACTCACCTATCCAAGAGGAACATGAGAAGCATCTAAGAGTTGTATTGCAAGTTTTGCGAGATAGTCAATTATTTGCTAAGTTTAGCAAATGTGAGTTTTGGTTAAATCATGTAGTATTTCTGGGGCATGTTGTTTCGGGAGATGGAATTTATGTTGACCCTAAGAAGGTGGAGGCAATTGTGCAATGGGAGAGACCGAGGAATGTAACGGAGATAAGGAGTTTTCTAGGATTGGCAGGATATTATAGAAGATTTATAAAGGGGTTTTCATCTATAGCCTTACCGTTGACTAAATTGACCCGAAAGGATGTGAAATTTGTGTGGAGTGATGAATGTCAGCACAGCTTTGAAATGTTGAAAAATAGGCTAGTATCAGCTCCTATTCTCACTGTTCCATCTAGTGGAGAAGGTTTTGTGATTTATACTGACGCTTCACATCAGGGCCTGGGTTGTGTTTTCATGCAACATGGAAAGGTAATTTCTTATGCATCTAGACAGTTGAAGACGCATGAACGTAATTATCCTACACATGATTTAGAACTTGCGGCTATTATTTTTGCCTTGAAATTATGGAGACATCATTTGTATGGAGATACGTGTGAAATTTTCACTGACCATCAAAGTTTGAAGTATTTATTTACACAGAGAGACTTGAATTTGAGACAAAGACGTTGGATGGAGTTAATTAAAGACTATGACTGTACCATTCATCATCATCCAGGAAAGGCCAATGTAGTAGCAGATGCTTTGAGTCGAAAATCATCGGGGATTCTAGGTTGCATACAGTGTGCACGTGTGGGAAATATCCTTAACTTGGCATCGATGGGCATTGAATTAAGTTTTTCAAAAAGGGGAGGCTTATTAGCACATGTTATAGTGAGACCTTTATTGGCAGAACGCATAAGAAATTTGCAGGTCAGTGATCCATTCCTTGAGAAGAAGAAACAAGATGTCTTAGAGGGTAAAGAGAGTAACTTCAAAATTAAGAATGATGAATCGTTGTGTTATAAAAACAGGATTTGTGTACCGAATGATCCACCCTTAAAGAAGGATATATTGGAGGAGGCACATAGTTCTATTTATTCTATGCATCCGGGAGGTACCAAAATGTACAGAGATTTGAAGGAGTATTACGGGTGGAACAATATGAAACGTGAGATTGAAGAATTTGTAGCTAAATGTTTAGTATGTCAGCAAGTAAAAGCGGAGCATCAGAAGCCGACAGGATTATTGTAGTCATTTCTTATTCCAGAATGGAAGTGGGAGCATATAACGATGGATTTTGTTACAGGATTACCACGGTCACCAAAGGGGAATGATTCTATTTGGGTGATTGTAGATCGTTTGACAAAGTCGGCCCATTTTCTTCCAGTTAAGACCACCTACACAGTTGACAAGTATGCACGAATGTACGTTGATGAGATTATCCGTTTACATGGGGCACTAGTGTCAATTGTATCAGATAGAGATCCAGCGTTCACTTCTAAGTTTTGGCCTCGTTTACAGAATGCCATGGGAACAAGTTTGAAGTTCAGCACTGCATTTCATCCACAAACCGATGGGCAATCTGAAAGGACGATTCAAATATTAGAAGACATGTTACGAGCTTGTGTATTTGATTTCAAAGGTAGTTGGGATGATCATTTGCCATTGATGGAATTTGCGTATAATAATAGTTATCAGTCCACCATTGGTATGGCTCCATATGAATCTTTATATGGGAGGATATGTAGAACGCCTTTGTGTTGGGATGAAGTAGGTGAAAGGAAACTTTTGGGTCCCGAATTGATAGATATGACAGCTGAAAAGATCAAAATGATTTGGGAACGGATAAAGATAGCGCAAAGTAGGTAGAAATTTTATTCAGATAAGAGGAAGTATCCATTAGAATTTCAGAAGGGGGATTTTGTATTCCTACGTATTTCACCGTGGAAAGGCGTTATGAGATTTGGAAAGAAGGGGAAACTAAGTCCAAGATACATTGGACCATAAGAAGTGTTAGAAAGAATTGGAACCCTGACATATAGATTAGCATTACCTACAGATTTATCTCATTTGCATGATGTCTTCCATGTATCGATGCTTTGTAAGTATTTGGCAGATCCATCTCATCAACTGAAAACCCAACCTATTGAACTGAAAGAAGACTTGTCGTACATCGAGGAGCCGATGGAAATTCTTGATCGTAAGGAGCAAGTATTGAGGAATAAAGTTATTCCCTTAGTTAAAGTTATTTGTATGAGCCATGGAATTAAATAAGAAACTTAGTAAACGGAGGATAGCATGAAGAAATAGTATCCCCATTTGTTTGGTAAGTGACATTCATATTAAATTTCGGGGACAAAATTTTCTAAGAGGGGGAGGTTGTGACAACCCGTATGTAATTATGATAAATTGTATTTAAATTATACTTATCTTATGTGATATTAATAATGTGCTATTAGTATATCTAATGTTAAGTGATTATGGTTAGTATAATTCTACTTCCATAAATCATGAAATGTCGAATTATTTACGAACACAAGATTTGGTTATTTTCGATAGAAATGTTCCTGTTTAAGACTAGTTTTGACCCTTGTAACATTACAATTGACTTGATGTTAAAACTACATAGTTGTAGATATGTGAGTTAGGGTTGTAACACAACAAACGGTGCATCAAACGGATGTTCGAGTAAGAAGTTAGATCGAAATTACGAGAAGGGGCGAATCTGTCAATTCCCTTAAGTGGTAAATTGTCTTTTATTAAACCAAATGTTTTAATTTGATTGGATGGATTGGGAGGCAGCCTTGGCTGATGTAAAAATCTCCCTTAACCTTATTTTTTCAGCAAATAAGTCTCTAGGTTCAGTTTGAGGTGTTATTGGCTTGAGGAAAGAGAGGTAGAAGTTAAGGAAGAAAGGGTTACAAGGAAAATCTAGGAAAACAATTCCAAGAAAATCCTTAAGGTGTTTCCAAGGTAATATTATGTATTAATATTGTTTTAATCTTCTATTATACTTATTTCAAAGTATATAAATCGTGAAGTATTGATCCAAATTCCATCCTCCTTTGTGATAATATGTATTGGTTCATATGTGAGATAAGTGGTGTTATAGGTCATATTGCTTTGTATTGAAACCCTTTGTATTCAAACTTGTATATCTCATTGTGTACTTACTGGAATTCAGAAATTCTAATTGGATATGAAAATAGACTTATATATTCATATCATATCCGAAAATCAGAATTTAACTCCGTATGGTTAGGTCTTGGTGATGGTTGCAAGTTGGTATATAGTTGCTGTTTGAATATTTCATTTTGGTATGTCCTGAGTTTGGTCATGCTTTTGAGATAGCAAATGAAGTCCAAATATTATGAAATTTTAATTATGTACTATTAAGTATGTGTAATGAAAGTTTGTTGAAAATCATGGAAAATTATTCTGTATAAAAATTATGAAAATTCTTGGAAGTCGAAGGAACAATAGAGGAGTTTGTAGGGCAGATTTCTTGTGTTGTAAAGAAATGGCCATAACTTGCCCTGGGAAGCTTGAAAAATTACACCGTCACTTGTAACGGAAAGTATATTCAGATGTATTTTCAGATTGATAAGCTTGAACACCTGTATTTGTACTATTTATGAATATGGGATGGTTAAGTATGGAGGACAATGATTTGACGCCATATTGGATACCCCATGAAAGAATGTTTGTATCTACTCCTTCCCAAGGGTATTTTGAGTACATGTTTCATGTGTATATATATTCAGAAGTATAATTTTATTTTTACTTGAGTTTAGTTATAAATTCCTTACGAGGTAGTTTCTAGGGTTGAATGTTCATGACCTTATCAACATATATACCATCGTTTTGTCTTTACATATGTTTCATGGAATATGACTTGAGTAGAATCATATTGTGGTTGTGTACTTATTTAAAGTTACAAAATTATATTGAGATAATAATTATGATTGAGTTTCAATACTGATTCAGGTGGATTAACAGGTGTAAGGTCAAATCAACCAAGTTCAGCTCCACCCGAGGGAAACGTGAATACATAGTTGACAACACAAGGTGAGTGTACTTACTGAGTTGATTTTGGATATGACATATATGTATCATATGTTGATATGTTATGGCTTATTTAAAAGACAAGAGATGTTGAGATGTTATGGCTTATTTAAAAGCCAAGAGATGTTGAGATGTTATGGCTTTATAAAAGTCAGGATATGTTGAGTTGCTATGCAATTCAGGAGATGTTAGGTTTTTTAAAACCTATGGATATGATTATTGCCTATGGGCAGGAGATGTGAGGTTTATTAACTCCGAATATGTATATAGCCTAATTTGGCACAGAGATGTATATATTGTTATGTTGATATGTTAATATAGTGCTTTTACTATAGATAGCTGTAGTACATTCACTGAGTTTTTTTAAACTCATGGTTTTATATGTTTACATTTTCAGGTTTTCCAGCTGCCAGTGCCAGGTCTAGGAGGTTGAGTAAATAGAAGGAGAGTCTTGTTAGGTTGTTTTATACAATGTACTAGTTGTAATTAAGTTGAATGATATGTGAGTTCTGTTGAAATTATGTCTCCTTAAAACGATTGGATTTTTTTAATATTCCGCATTTTAACCTTGAAGTTGTTTCAATATGTATTACCTAAATAATAAATAAATTACAATTGTGGTTTATAAACTATTTAGTTAATTATATCCTAATGGGTTTAGGGGGTTACACTTAATATGCCCTTTCGAAATCTCATGGGAAACAATAAATGTTCTCCTTATCCTAAAGTGTAAGAACATGTATATAATATGTTAAATATGTCATGTGTGACTAGTGTGAAAAGTGAAAGTGTGGGTATGTGAGAAGTGAGAAGTGAAATCATAGTATTGGAATTATGAGAAAAATTAAAATGATTCACTCTAAGGAAATAATCTAACTATAAGTGTATGAAGATCACAAAAGTGTGAACGGTATGCCAAGACCGTAGCATCACTATATAAAAGTGAGTACGTATGATGTGGGATCGCTTAAATGCAACAAATGTAAGGAATCCAAGTATATATATAAGACATACTAAGTATATGGATGAAATACTAACATATAATCATGAATAAAAATGGGATGAATAAAGGAGGACTCGAATCCCAAAATGACTGCTGGAAGCTTACATAGCCAAAAATGTCATGAAAGTCCACCTAGTTCGTAAGGAAAATAAAATGGGATCTAAACCATGGTCTGAGTATAGAGTATAACTATTATTTATGAAAAAGTGTGCAACATGTGATAAAAAATGAGATAACTCGAAAGTGGGAACTAAGGTGTAAACCCTTCTTTTGGTTTTTAAATTTATAAAAATAAGTTTGAGACTATATGTAAAAAAAAGAGTGAGATTAATGATATAATTAAGAAAAACCAACTAAGAATATGCTAAAAACACAAAACTATATGAAATTAGAATTATTAAGCAAAGTCGAATGGAAAGAGGTTTAGACCTTCAATCTCTTTGAATTCTATTTTTGGGACTTTTGTAGGCTAATTTTTTAGTGTGGTTGGTGGTGATGAAGCGATGGCTAATGGTGAGGCAAGGATGATGTAAGTGAATGTGAAAGGAATATGGTAAAAGTTATATCCTCTAATTTGAGTAAAGTTATTGCACTGATTTCGAGGATGAGGTCCCTCTTAAATGAATTCAGGGTTTCCTTAAATAGGAGAACCCTTATAGAATAAAATGACCAAGCTATCCTACGAACATGTCGGTCGGAATGCGACCTACCCTATCTGCCGAAAGGGTGGTCAGACTTACTGGAAAAGGAAAGCTCCACCTTCCTATATAAAGGTGAGGTGTTCTACCAATAGGGATGCATAAATGTTTTTTTATCTATAAAATGCAAACTGTAACTCCGATTTGTGAACGGTAGAAATCATTGGAAAGAGAATTATTAGTTGTATGAAAGCTTATGAAGAGACTCGAAGGATCAAGAGTTGACCAAGATCAAATGGGGTTTAAAGAACGTGTGGTTGTTCTCCACTTAGGGATTGAAAGAGGAACGAGGGTTTTGCAGGGACTTTATTTAGACCATATGCAAAGTATAAGGTGATAAAATGGAGATTATACACAACCCTTCGATGGGGGAGCTTAGGATAAATGAAGTTAATCGAAAGGTAGACACCTTGATGGAAGTTATGAGTGTTGAGTTCTTATGGGTCAAATATCTAATGGAGATTGGTATTTAGAGGCCTGATTCTAAGGACCTAGGTGTTTTATTAAAGGGTAATAACCTAATTTTGAGGTCTTAGGTATGATTTTGAACACCTAAAGAGTGTATGCGACCAATTCAGGGATCACGACATAATTCTAAGGGCCAAGGTCAATTATGAGAATCTAAGGGGTGCATGCGACCAATACGGGGATTGTGGCTTAATTTTTAGGGCCTATGTATAATTATGAGGATCTAAAGAGTGTGTGCAACTAATACGAGAATTGTGACCTAATTCTGAGGGCCTAGGTCTGATTCTGAGTATCTTAAGAGTGTGTGAAACTAAAACAGGGATCACAACCAAATTTCGAGGGTCTGGGTATGATTTTGAAGACCTAAAGAGTGTATGCAACTAATTCAAGGATTACAGCATAATTTTGAGGGCTTAGGTCTAATTTTGAGGACCTGGAGAGTGTATGTAACAATAAGGGGGATGTGGCCTAATTATGAGGGCACAAGTCTGATTCTGAGGACCTAAAGAGTGAACGTGACCAATACTGGTGTATGTGACCAATATGGGGATCCTGACCTAATTTTAATCGCCTTAGTAAGTTTATGAGGACCTAAAGAGTGTATGCGATCGTGACCTAATTTCGAAGGCCTAGTTCTAGTTTTGAGGACCTAAAGAGTGTATGATGACTTTGAATATATTGTGTGATGATGTCAGTAATTTCTGAAAAGTTTTGGATTTTCTGAGAGATTTTATTATTTTTAATGACTTTGAATGTTTGTGTGATTTTGAAATTTGACGCTTCTCATGAAAAATGTGCATTTCTTGCATATTTTTTAATTTTATGATTTTAGGAAATTTTTTAGAAATTTTCAAAGCATTTTAAAAAATGTTATAATGATAATTGGGGGGTGCCCACCGGCATAGGGCATCGTGTTCCTACTGATGGGAGGAACGCATTATAAGGGTTTCGTGGGTTATCAAGTGGTGCCTGTTGGCAGGCTCCTTGCCCCTGTGTAAAGAGGGGTAAGGTAGCCTCATTACTCACTTAAAACTTCAATTATCTCTTTATCACTTTAGAAAAAGGCCCTTGTGAGTATATTTTTGCAATTTTTTTCCTAAAGAAATGGAGAATGTTGTGCATATCGATGACTAGGACAACATTGAATGGTCGCATCATGAGGGGAAGCATGTGGTGTGGAGAATGTATATCATGATGCTAAGTCAATGACTGACGAGGGGGTTCTTATGAGGGAGCGTCGGGTGCATCGTTCATCTCCTAGCGGCTATGTGAGTGTTGTTATTTTCTTATTTTATTTTTTCTTATTATTTTGTTTCGTATTGGAATTTATTTATTATTTTCTTTTTTTGGTTTTAGATCTATATGGTATGCACACTTTGCAGGCGGTGGTGTCTTCGGCATCTATCCGTGCTCCATGATCGACTGGGGTGAAGGCGATCGGGGACCGCCTTCTAGTGATGTGAAGATCCTGATACAGTGTGCAGGCTTTGTTGATTTGGAGGGGGTATTAAATGACACATCGCAATCTTCAAAGGTGTTGGGTGCCCTCGGGAAGAGATGGTGGGACACCACCCATGCCTTCCACTTTTGTTGGGGGAGATGATGGTGATGTCGAAGGATATCAAACAGATTCATGGGTTGCCTTGTGAGGAGATGCAGATAGTGGTGGATCGTTCCCTTCGCTTGACAAATGCGTTGATTTAGGCGACTCTGGGGGCATGTGCCTTATAAATCTCCAATCCTTATTTTTTGTTCTTTTGTATCAAGATTTGATTCATCTTGGACCAAGTGTTAACTTATTTCTATATTTACTCTATGAACAACTTGGCCTTGGCGATCTTAAAACCAAAAATATAACTCTACGATTCTTAGAACGATCTGTGAAAGTCCCGAGAGGGTTGGTAGAATATTTCTTCATCGTATTTTAAAAATTATTTGTGGTGTTGGACACTCAACATGTTTCTCTTTGTATTATCCACACTACCATCGTCATTGGTTGCCCATTTCTTAATAATTCAAATGGCTAAGTTTATATAGACAAATGAATCTAACTTTTGTTAATATGACCTTGGAGATTAATAAATTCAACATAGACAAATAAATGGGAAATGATGAAGATATTCATGAGGTGGACCTCATTAAGGAGATTTTCTAAGAAATTTTTTATTCGACTTATTGTGTGGACCCCCTTGAGGCATGTTATTTAACTCATTTTATTCTAAAAATGGTTATTCCCCTTATGATCACGAAGTTAACCACACATTCTTTTTATTGGATGAGATAACGAGTGCAGAGGAAGTGAACTGGGATCGAATTTTCAGGATAATTATATGTCATGAGGCGTATTTTCAATTTGATACCAAGGCCGAGCGAATGGCATCACTGTCAAGAGAAGGGATTGGCATTCAGTATATGACTAGTAGGACATTTGAACTAATAACGGGACGTATAACCAAATGAATAGCACCAGCATGGGAGATATGATAGCATTACAAATATTATTAACATGTCTCAATCATCAAAGCTCTGTTTCATCAAATGAATTCCCCACCTCGAACAACAAAAGCCAACTTTTTTAGATGAACAACAACCGAACCATTTGAACTCCAAGTCTTTGTCAGCTTGTCATTACTTCAAATGTCTAACACGTTCCGTATTAACGTGGTTGAAAATTTTGGCGAATAGTCAACTTGGGAATATATGGAAGAACTAAGGACGAAAATGTGTATTCTTTGAATTTAAAATCTTACAACATGTATGTTATGAATTGGGAGAGACGTTGTAAAGGTTGAGCCTATAAAGTATGTAGTAGGAAATGATGTTAAGTTGATGAGCTTGGTAACCTTCTGTAATTATCTTTCCCCAAAGGTAATCAAAGAACTCCCCTACCCCTTCACTCCGTGTACGTAGGTTAAGCTCGACTAAACCACATATATCTGGTGTTTTTCTTTTCTTTTATCTTATTCACTTGATTGGTATTGCAATTGTAAATTTATTATGTCTGGTGTGAAAACTCAGATTCTAATATTAATATAATTATCGTCGTCTCCGTGAACCATAATTTCTAAAGCTATGAATAAGAATAAAATAACATAAGCCATAATTGGACTTGGAGAGTTGAATCAAGCTCTTTAATATCAACTTGCAAAAATCCCAGGCCATTTATCGCCTCATCCACCACCAGTACAAGAGAAACAAGTGGACCAGGATCCTCCTATGGAGCAAAACATGGATAAAGAATTATCTCGTCCACCTCCTTCACACTCATCACTCTCCTCTGCCATTCATTAAGCATTGCCGGTCAGGAAGGTCAATCTCTAACCAATCATCGAGAACGTAAGTTTTGAATTGTCCAATTCTGTCTCACTTTAAAATATCGATAATGGACTCATTCGATGGGACCACCGATCCTAGGGACCACGTAGATCGTTTTAGGATCCACATGGACTTTCTGTCTAGCTCAGACATGAATAGATCCCGAGTGTTCTCTGTAATGCCAAAGGGTTCGGTGAGAATACGGATCAGCTGTCTCCCACCCAATTAGATCGTATACTTAAAGGAGACCTCCAAGTGCCTCATCAAAAATTTCATCTGATGCTAGATTCACACAAAGATCACCGACCATTCATTCAATGTCCTTCAGACAAAGGATGAGAATTATGGGAAGTATATGAAGAGATTCAATGACAAATTTTTCCACATTGATCACCCACACGGGAAGGTGGTTGTGTCATCTTTGTCATGAGGACTAGACATCTGTAGTATAATTTAATCCTTATCAAATAATCCACCCACTAATATGACAGAGCTTATGAAGAAAGTGGAGAAGCATATCAACAACGAGGATACGATTAGCAGTTGGTAATCAAGACATAAACTAAGAGATTTCAGAGAGAGAAATATCAAAGACAGAAGGTTCGAGGATGAGCAGAGAGGGAAGAAGTTCACTCCAAGGGGAGCTCATCGGATGAACTAGACTTATACAGAACAATTCACTCCACTCAATATAACTATGGGGTGAGTGTTAATTATTATGTAAGAACCTCTATCTAGGATCATTGGTCAAAAAGTGCACTTGTTAATCTGGAAATTCATCATTAGTAGGTTAGGCATTCCACACACTATCATTTAAGACATTGTGAAATAGTTTGATAGTGTCAAGATTGATAAGTTGTGCAAACCAGTTTGGAATCAAGCACTACTATTCATCCCTAAGGAACCCCAGGTGTAATAGTCAGTTAGAGGAAATGAACCGAACAATCCTCCAAGGAATTAAAGTAGAGCTCTCTAAATCCAAAGAACTCTAGGTTGAGAAGTTAATATCCGCCTTATTGGCCTAGTGAAGGACAATCAGGAGGTCGATGGGGTGCACACCTTTCCTTTTAACTTATGGAATCGAAGCCGTGTTACTAGTAGGATTAAAAATACTAATTTAAGGGTTAATTGTTTCAAAGAAGAGAAGAATGGTAAAAAACTTCAGACCAACTTAGACATCCTGGACGAGCCTAGGGAAGAAGCAGCATTGAGGGTGACTGTAACACAATAGAAGTTCGGTACTACAATCAAAGGGTGAAGAATCGATCCTTCCAGGCTGACGACCTTGTCCTCAGAAAGATGATGCAGTCGACCACGAATCCTAGCTATGGAAAGATAAACAAAAACAAAAACTAGGAGGGCTCTTATGTGGTGGCACACATCATACGACCAATGACGTACACCCTCCGAGACCATGAGGTCCTTCATCCTTGGAATGCTGAAAATATGAAGCTCTACTATGAGTGAAAACAATCACTGATCAAATGACATGAAGAACCCCTTAATTTTTATTAGTTCCTTTTTTTATCATTTTAGTTGTTTAGTTCACGTATTTCCTTTTTGTCTTTTGCAAGATGTAACTTCCGAAAACATAGCAAATTAATAGAAGGACGTTATTCTCCAAATGATATATTTCTCTCCAATGACTAGTTTATCTCTATTAACACATCTTCTAGAATACCCACCCCACTTGGAGTATACCAATCATGCACCAGTACAACGGTCAGATGCCCACCTATGCGTTCGAGTCATACAATATTATGAACCAACCACTAGGTTAGAAGAATGCTCACACCAAGCCATATTTTGATATGTCGTTTCGAGACCCAAGGTCTTCATAAGAACAACTTGGTTTATCCCTAAGTAAATTCCAAGCCCCCTCAAATTTGATTCGGTCTCCATTGCGTGGTCGGGCGAGTATAAATTGGGTTAACTCTGAGTCAAGAAAGGTTTTCTTCGATCACTCAGTTATTTTCAAATAAAAAAGGGGGTGTAATGGGGTAATAAGGAAGGAGTGCTAAAATTCAAAGAGAAAAATTTATTTAAGAAAAATATTAATCCACAAATAAATGGTCATTCACACCACCTTTTCCAGTTAAACTTTGGAGCATAAAAAACTCGATTAGTCAGTTGAGTATAAAAAATCTCATTCGTTTCATCAATCGAGTATAAATAACATGTTCAGCCACATTCGTCATCACATCAGATAAAGAAAATGTAATAGTTCGATTTTCACCGATCAAGCCATCAAAATACATTCAAAGATTAATAAATCAAACCACACAATAACCAGGTATAGGTAAATGAACTTAACATGATTTTCACCTACAAGGAAGTAGTCTTCTCACAAAATTCTAGGCACTTAATCTGTGTGAACAACTCAGTTCATCAACTGACTATAAACAATCCAACTCAATTTGTTAACTGAGTATAAATAACTTTTACAGCCAAATTTATTTTTAAAATTTTCCCAATAGTTATTGACCACATCACAAGCATCAAGAGTAATCGGAGAGAAGCATACAAAATTAACACAGTTTTAACAAATGTCGGAGAAGATAATCTACAAGTATTATAAAAGAAGGAGTAGATGGAATATGCATTTAGGAATAAAGAAAGATTATGGAAACATCAAACAAATAGGCTTAATACGACCATACAATTCGTACTACATCAAAATCCAGGCCAAAGCTGATAAAACGAATCCTTAAAGGTCGAATCGATATTACAGACCCATAAGAAGTTAAAAAAGTTGAAGTGTTTCAGAAAGCTACGGAGTAAGGGTGGAGAAAAAGGAGAGACATAAGTTAGGATCTAACCCATCTCCTCACGCATGGAGATTACTAGATCTTCACCTTTAGAGTCCTCGAGGGGACAAGGAGCCATCATAAGCCCCCGATACTATGTATACATTCAGCAACAAAGAAAGATCATGGAAACATCAAACAAAAAGGCTTAATATGACCAGATAATTCATACTACATCAGAATCCAAGCCAAAGATGATAAAAGAAATCCTTAAAGGTCGAGTCCATATTACAGGCCCAAAAAAATTTCAAACAATTGAAGTGTTTCACAAAGATATGGAGTAGGGGAGGAGAAAAAGGAGAGACATAAGTTAGGATCTAACCCATCTCCTCATGCATGGAGATTACTAGCTTTTCTCCTTTAGAGTCCTCCAAGGGACAAGGAGCCATCATAAGCCCCCGATACTAGGTATACCCCGATTCGTACAAGCACAAGGGGAAAGGCATCGACTCCTTCTTAATCTTATAATGATCAGGATTGAAGGAATAGAGATCCCAGTTTGGATGGGCCTCCTTGACCCGATTGACTTGTTTAGTGTAGCTATTAATAAATGATTGGTACTCCATCATGCACAATACTCTGAAGTTAAGAAAGACTTAAAGTAACTAAACCTTATTAAAGGGACCGAAGCCCGCTCGAGCTTCACCACATTGATTTTCTCCTTCTCTTTCTCTATCAATTGTCACTTCATCTCAGAGACCTCATTCAACAATTGATCTCTCTTGCCAGCAGGAGTTTTCTTCTCTAACAAGACATGGTTCTTAGTCATATTATCATTGTCCCTCTCCCCTTGGGAAATCACAAGGTTTGTATCAGGATCAGCCTTTTCCTTCTTTAGGGTCTTCAACTCCATTTCCATCCCTCAAATTTTTTGCACTTCTCCTTCCTCTATCTCCATTTCTTGGCCATATACTTTTCCATAAAGCTCACCTAGGGAAATTCAAATGCTCAAAACCTAGGAATGAAAGCATTAAATGTAGCAGATTAAGGAAAAGGAACGATGATTACCCTTGACCCTAATTGGATTATTTACTTAACACTATCGATTGAACCTCGACTTAATCAATCGATGTAATATAGAAGATAGGCATTTTAAAATGCCAGGTAATTATTATATGAATCATCGTAGAAAATATGGGGGATCCTAATCCTAGGGAACTCTCTCACCCTCAGCGTCTCCGTCCTCCTCGTCCACAATCAACCTGTGATGAATGGTGGTATAAGTGGTCTCATTACCAACTTCAGCCTCTAGGGGGCTCTTTTCCCTTATCCTCCTCTTAAGGGCATCATTATACACTAGCTAGACGGAAGACATCTCCTAAAAAATATGAAGGGGATGAACTATTTTAACAACCCTAGACTATTGGACTGAGTGGTCACATCAGTCATATGGGGTTCGACTAGACAGTAGCATATTAGGGTACTATTGACATCTGAGCTAGTCTTTATAGAGCCGCTCAGTACCCTCGATGGTCCATTTCTTCAAAAACTACAAAAATAGAGGTAACAAAATGATCAATACAATAGAACAAGTTAAAGGGACTATTTAGAATGGAAAAAAGTATACCTGGAGAATGAGGAAACAATGCATGTTGGAAATAAAAAAGTAAATAATGAACCTCTTTGGTGTCAGTATAAAGACGAATGGCATCGCGGTATCACACCTTCTCTCCTCTCGCGATGAAGCCAAGTTCCTTAAACCTTTTTAGATCACAAAGCTCCTTGAACGCCCGAGATTTGCTAATAGCTTCCTTAACCTTATCCTTTTGGTCCATTAGAACGCTAGGAAGCTCGTTGAAGATCCTATAAAATGCCAAAAAGAACAACTATTAGTAAAGATGAAGAACAGTTAAGTCTCAGAGAAGTTAGTAAAGCCAAACACAAAAGTAAAAATTTTAAAATCATAAAGATCACGTTTGTTCCAAACAAGATGGATGGTGAAAAAATGACCATTAAGGGTCATTATGGTCATTGCACTCCCATTCCTTCCCCTTGATGAAGAGAAAATAATGCTTCTAGTCATGATTGGAGGAAGAACATATAGTGACGAAGCATTCAGCCTTATGTCTACACGATAAGGTATACTAACCTCCCTGAGAATTCATGGGATTATAAATAGTCAACAGTTCCATCATAATGAGAGGATGATCAGCGACAAGTGAGTTATGAAAATGCACCATGGAGCCTATCAAAATTCTCCAGGTGTTCGATATGAAGTGGGGGGAAAGATGTAGGAAAGCTAACACATCATAAATGAGTTTCGGGAGAGGACTTCCAAGTCGTACCTGGAAACAATGTTCATAAAAGCAGACCTCTCGTTCATGAGTGTGAGAGGCACGATCAGTCTCATCTACAAGACAAATGGATAAATCTCTAAGAAGGGCGAGATGATCATACCACTAGTTGGCATTCTCTTTGTTCATATAGCTGATGGGATGATAGGGGCCTAGGGGATGTACTCGAGTATAACTAACTCGAGGATGGTCAAATGGGACCACCTATTGAACATTTTGTTGGGTCTTATTTTGGGCTCTAAGAGGATGACTTGGTCTATTTTTATTCAAAAAAGAGGCCCCTTGGGTGGAGGCCTCCTTTTATTGAGTTCAGGCCCAAAGGCCTCAACTATCTCAACTATGTTTTCTAAAGCCTGTCAGTGTTGAAGTCTTTCATACTGGGCTAGGCTGAGAGATAGACTGAATAGATGAACCCACTCAAGGTATATAACAGAGGAGAATTGGGGGCAATAAAGTCTTAAATATGAGGGTTTCCCTTAGAAAGCTGAGACACAAGCTTACTAATTCTAGTAAAGGTAAAGTAAAGCCTAAACTATGATAATCCAGATTTTCTAATGATAGGAGCTGAAGAAAAAAAGTAAAGAAAAAAGGCATACTAGTAACGAGAGGAAGATGATTATGGAAATACAGTTGATCCTAAGAAAAAGCGAATTTCTAAGCCTCTAAATGAGAGATTGTGATAGAGGAATGAGTTTACAGTTAGAATATAGCAAAAGGTTACAGGATTGGAAAATATTTAATATGAGAATTTTGAAGAAGAAGGTAAAAGTAAGAGCTCTGGTTTGGTGATAATGAAAAGAAAAAGTTCGAGAAATGGGTTTGGGTATCCCTTTATACCAAGTAATCAAATCTATTCAAATCAATGGTTCGACCTAAATGAATCATACGGTTCATGGTAGTTAGTAGAAGTCAGCATGATCGGGGTACGTGGGGTGGGTTCATATGCCCACGCACACCTCAAGAAGTTATGTGTCGTCAGGCGTGCAATGATTATGGAACTTCACCCGACTGGCGTCTTGTATTGGGAATGGTTCACGTCAAATATAATTGTTCTCACAGATATTAACGTCATCACAAGATCCTAAGAAAATCGTGATGAATTAAAAGTAAGTCAGCTATAACACTTATCATTAAACACTATAGAAAAGTTACAAAGCGAAATAAATTTTGGTCGGCTACAAGAATCTTGGGCTCATCTCCGAGAACACAAAGAGTCTGTGGCTAACTGATGAGGGGTATTTTAGGTCAGATCGAGACTGAACAAATGGCATCATAGTTAAGAGAATGGAGTAACAATTAATATATAACTAGTGGGACATCCAAACTAATAACTGGACGGATGGCCAAATGCATAGCATCAATATGCGAAATTTGAAAACCTTACAAAGATGAACAACATGTGACAATCGACTGAGAGCTCTGCTTCATCAGATAAATGTCGCTCCTCAGTTAGTAAAAATCTATCTTCATCAGATGAAAGACAACCTAACCATTTAAACCTCCAAGACTTTATCAGTATGTCACTGCATTAAATGACTAACACGTTCCTTATTAATGCGGTTGAAACTTTTGGTGAACAAGGAATATGGGAATATGTGGAAGAACTAGGCACAAACATGTGTCTTCTTTGATTCAAACTCTTCCAAAGTGCATGCAATGAATTGGTAGAGACATTGTGAAAGTTGAGCATATAAGTCCTCCACTATTATGTTAAGATGATGAGCTTTGAAACCTCTTATAATTCTCTATCCCCAAAAGTAATCAAAGAACTCCCCTATCCCTTCACCCTGTGGATGTAAGTCAATCCCGACCGAACCAAGTATATCTGTTGTTTCTCTCTTCTCTCATCTCCTTAACTTGATTGGCATTGCAATTATAAATTGATTGTGTCGAGTGTGCAAACTCGAATTTTCACCTTAACAGTATGAATTCTCATTGGATGTGAAACTTCTTAAGCCTAACCTCAAATCATATCCATCCAACTTCAAGTAGGTATACTTAGGTGAGGAATATCCATATCATGTTGTTATCTCATCCCACCTTAACGAGGGTCGAGATATGAAGTTTATGACCTTGTTAAAAGGCACAAAAGTGAAGTTGGTTAGACTAATGAGGATTTATAAGGGATAAGACCATTGATTTTCACTCATGAGATTCATCTTATTGAGTATGCTAAACACACACAAAAAATGTAAAAAATGCAATGTCTGTTAAATCCCATAATTATAGAGGTAGTTAAGGCCTAAGTGATAGAGCTATTACATGTGGCGCGACTGAAAATGTGTCTCTAGTGCGCTCTTATATCAGTTCAAATGAAAATCGGTTTCGTAAGTAATAACCAGTTAAGACGGGGTCGAATCCTCAAGGAAATATGACTATCTCTCGTGACGACGTTGGAAAGATGACTAACCCTAAACTGACTCTAGAAAAGAAACGAAAAGATGATTAATTTTGAGGTTGATTTCTACTAACTAAATGCAAACTAAATTATTTTTACTAACTAAATTACATGAGCAAAATTAAAACTACTAGAATCTATTAAATATGAATAATGTAGATAGGATGAAATACACTCCCCGGAACCCTTGTATGTTTACCGGATATAAAACTAGCTTCTGAATTAGATAATTGATTAAACCCAGTCCTTATTAATCTCATGCATTACATATACGAGGTTACTAGCCCGCATCATACGTAATCTAGAGTACGAACAAAGCATTGTCAAAATAGCTAACACGCGCATCGCACTCTTAAACACCCCAGTTACCTATGACAAACGAGGTTAAAAGTCCTACGATAGTTGCGATCACTAAACAACACGATTCAATCATTATTTAATTCAAAGAACTAATTTTGTATTCATGCAAACCACATCGGGTTGGGTTCATGCATCCCAACCCTTAGAAATCTAGCCTAGTATGGTGCAATTAACTACAATTATGTTTTGTATTGTGCAATAAATCAAAACCATGATGAAATTAAGATTAGAAGAAATATAGTATGTATGAACTATTGGAGATAGATAAACCATGCAATAAATAATAAATTTTAACAATAACGAAGAAAAAATAAACTTTATTGAAGAAATCTGAATTGAGAATCACAAATTTATAACATGATCTCCTAGGGTTCTTGACTACTTTCTCTCTCTAAAACTATGCTAAATAAACTCTCCAAGAAGTCCCTTAAGTCTGGAAATATGTTGGAATAAAAAGACTACATTTTTACAAGAGTTTCAACCATGTACAACTCTAATTTTTGAAAGAAAATAATTCTGAATTTCGACAGTCGATCTGATCCGTATCAGATACATCGGTTCGGTTTGCCTATTACACAAAGCTTCTTCACTACCAAATCGGTTCATTTTTATCTCTATCGGTTTGGTTCCATCTTCACAGAAACTTTAGCCAGCATCCGGATTAGTTCTTTTTATCCTCCATGGGTTTGGTTTGTCTTAATCAGAACTTTCTCCTTCCTTGTGATTTTTCTCTCAACTTTAAAGATTCATAACTTGTGCTTCGGGACTCGAATTTGGATGTCATTTCTTCCTATGCTCTCATAGACTTGAGGTCTGCAACTCTTCTTTAGGCTTCTCGTCTGAATTCCTGAGGCAAATTACTACTTTTCCCTTTTCACTTTTCTTCCTTATCGTTCTTTCTTTCTTCTCATGCACTAAATACCTGCAAAATCGATGAGAAATACATAAAATTCGGCATACTCGTTAGAAAATTTTAGTAGCAATAATATGACATAAATCAACTCGAATTATATTCCACCGAATGTCAAAAGACTCTAAATTACGGTGATAAATGCGAAGAATTTGTGTCGAATCAAATCCTTCCTCACTTCGAACTTTACGCGTCCTGAGCAATGTAAAAGAATCAAAACAAGGTCAAACTCTTATCAAATGTATAATTGGGATAGAATACCTCTTTCGCGGGCAAGAGATTGCATTTAAAGTATGCAACAAGCCTTTAAACCCCTAGGTTACCCTAATAGGACGAGTTGTGTCTCGTGAGGGTTTGCAGTGAATATACCCACAAAATTCGATTTCGACTCAAAGAAAAATTCAAAATACTTAAAAATTATACAATTTAAACTCCCCAAAAATGGTCACCATAAATTCATATTCGCAAGTCTCAAATCATAGTGTGTGTGCACGAAGCCGAAAATTAAATCGCAAATTTCCACCGATTGATCATTACGTTACTTTTCAAAAATTCATTTTGATTCAATTTCTCACGGATACACTCACAAACTAATCACTCAAAATTTGGCTTTTTTCTCTCGTGTGAGTTATTTATAAGAGTAAATGCAATGGACAGAAGGTCATGTACACAAATTTAAAAGATGAAAATTATTTAGGTGAATGGATCTCTTCATCAGAATACGGTCATTGGGAAACGGGAAGCATCACCTCTTATTCACACCAATTAATTTCTCTTATTATCTTTTTGTATCTTAGCTATCCACGCGGTAATTAATTTCACAATTCGAACTCGATTAGGAGTTTTCTTGGGTTATAAGGTGGATTGGGTAAAATAAAAAATGGTTGGGAAATTCGAAATCGGAAAATCTTCTTATGATGTCCGTTAGTGCTTTTTCGGGAGTTTGCTCATTTTTCTCTTCTTTTTCCATTTTTTTCACATTTTTTTCTTGCTATTTTTGTTGAGCATTTTGCTTATTATTTTTTTCTTGGCCCTTTTTGTACTTAATTGATGAATGTTCAATTTTCACAATTCTGGGCGATTTGGGTTTTTTCGATTATCAAACGAAAAGGAAAAATTTTATTTGGCTCAAATTGGGTAGCAAGAGGATAATTTTTTCGCAAATTTTTATGGCTAATATTTTTGGGTAAACAAACGATGGCCTACTTTATTGTCTGAATTACTAATTATTTTACCATATGTGTCTCAAGAATTATTTAATTTAGAGATTTCGAGGCAACATCACACACGTTTTTCGTAATCAATCAAAACAAAGGAATTGAGATCTTCAACGACTTATTTTATAGAAAAATTGAACTTTGAGTTAACCATGTACTCAGATTGTTTTAAAAACTTAAAAAAAGTGAAAAGTTCAAAATCTCACCAGTTAGATTAATCTCCACACTTATTTGTAGAGCCGTCAAGTTTCGCCCAATTTCCATCTTTGGTAAATTTTGGCTTAGTGCATTTGAAAATTTTCAATTCGAGACTTAAAAAATTGTGACATTTTTGAAAATTTTAAATTCCAATTTTGTTTTATTTTAAAGAAAATATTTTTGGCTTTTTCATTTTTTTTGGAAATTTTTGAAATTTTCTAATTTCTTTTTGTCTTTGGGCATTTTGAACTTTGTGAAATTTTGAAGCTCATGCGTACCCCCCCCCCCCCCCCCCCCCCCCAACTTAGACTTTTGCAAAGTCCCTATGCAAAAGGAATAAAATTTAAAATAAAGAGAGAATGCATATAAAAATGAACAAAGGAAAAAAGATAACAATAATCACAAGCAAGTATATGAAATGAAAAGATAGGAAGTTCATAGTCCTCCATTATAACCATAAGTACGAGAATTTAAGGACAGAAAGTTGGAAGAACTACAAACTACAAATAAACAAACAATCAACAAGCTACTGGGGAGTGGGACGTAGCGGGAGCATTTGGGTCATATAGGTCATAAAAATAGGGCGATGGTGGAACACCCATATGCATTCTATAAAGCTCAGCTTGAAGGCAATGCATCATACTCGTATCGCGCTGGTATGCTCGACGGTCTGCTTGGCTGTCGGTACGGTATTCATTAACGAAACCGTCAAAGCGTGTTCTCATCACAGAAATTCGTCGATCAAGGTTCGCTCCCTCCGACTTATAGTCAGATTTAGTCGCTTCATCATACTCTTTCTCCGCACCCTCGGTCATCTCTATGTCCTAGGCTTCTTCCTGCTCCTCGTCATCGGAATCCTCCTCCTCCACATCAGAATTATCAACCTCTACCCTTGATGATCTTATAGCCTCCCATTATTTTTCACTTCGATTGCGTGATTCTTTCCCAATGGGCTTTAGGAGGCGGGAAAATGCCCGGGGTGGTGCTATGCTGGCATCAACGAGTATGGAGGTGATGAGGGGATTTGGGAGAAGGGTCGTCCCCTTTTGATCCAAGACCGCATAGAGGATGTCGGCATAGAATTTGCGGCCAAGGTGAATGGTAGCATTGGGATCAAAAAGGTGGTAGACGAGTGTAGCTTGGCAAGGGCGCATCGCTGAATCATTTGAAGCTTGGAGGAGGTTAGCGCAAACAATGTGGAAGGTGATACGAGCCTTATCATATAGGCACTCCAATGAAAAATTTACCCGTACCCAACTTTCATCGGGTGCAAGTCGGGCTATGCAGGTACTTTTGGGCATGGGTGCGACGGTAGTGAGGTAGTCAAATATGTCCGGGATCAGGAACCCCTTGGAGGTAAGCTTTCGAGACAAAATGTCAAAGGAGAAGGGGATGGGACGTCCGTCAACAAAAGCTTGGGCCTCGAACTCGCCCATGCGGACGAGGGAGCCATAGAAATACCGAACCTCCTCCTCCCATAGCCCCTCGTGGGGCTCGTTGAGAAATTAACACCACCCCCTAAGGCAAAAATGGTTGATGATTGTGGGGGGTAGTTCAGTCCATTTAATAAGTCGCTCAATATGGAGTTTATGGAAGGATCTGAAAAACCGTTCGGACCATATTCGTTCACTACACCAAAACAGGCAATTTGTAAGTGTTTAAAACACTAACAAATCGGCGCGTTGCAAAAAATTATAAGTGTTCAAAACCGTTGCAAATGTCATTTGTAAGTGTTCATTGGGAATACATATCCGTTTCGGACAACCATTACAAAAAAAAATTTGTAAGTGTTTTGAACACTTGCATATTTAACTTTCGCAAGTGTTTTAAACACTTGCAAAATTTTCGTTTGCAAGTGTTTAGAACACTTACAAAACTCAGCAACCTTTTTTTAATTTACAACAGTTATAAACACTTGCGAAAGAAAAAAATATTTTTTTCTTTTATAACGGTTCAAAACACTTACACATATTAATATGTCAGAAAAACAATGTTCATTTTGTAAGTGTTATGAACACTTACATATATTAAAATATTAAAAAAATTAAAAATTATCCACCTGATACCGCCGACCTCACATATAACAAACAATAAAAATGGCTAAAAATATAACAATTATATCCAAACACTTTCATACAATACTTCATGATATGTTCTGACATAAACAAACACTCTCATCAACAAAGGAAGCAAGAACCAAATGTATATATTGAGTATTCTCCTTAACAAACTTAATACATCTAGTTATTGTATCCAAATACACATGTGCCACAACCCTATTAGTATGACAAGGAAATCGTGTCGATAAGAGCATTGTCACTAGTTCCCTCAAGAAAACCGGGCAGACTGAAAAATACAAACCACAGGTAGCTTTGTAAGTTTCTTTGTACATTTACAAAACTGGGAAGATGTCATTCAACACCGCAACTGTAAAAAGGAAAAAAATGAGTGAAAATTGAAAAAAATAATATTAGATATGAACATATTCTGCAAGAATTTGAACATATTTCAGACTCGGCATAGAGAAAGGAAGTGAGATTTATTTTTATTTTCATCCTTTTGCGACTTCTACGGTGTACATTAGATTGAACTACAGTGTTTACACGTGCAAACAAATTCCACCACTGATCAAACTCAAAAAGAAACACTTTTACATATAATACCAGTTAATCACCAAAATCGCCACTTAAATTACTCTTTCTTAAATAATCAAGGGAGTAGCTATTGGCACTCCAAAGAATTCTTCTAACACTCCATTTTCTAACCAAATGTCAATTAAACCCTTAAATTTACAAAATTTAAATTTCTACTTTTTTGTCCCCAATTAAAACAAATGTATTTGAAAAACAACTAAAAATTTGTATTTTTAATAAAAAAAAATATTTTTTTTATAAAAAATTGTTTTAAATAAAAATCTATATTAATTTTTTTTTACTTTTCATAACTGTTTAAAAAAGACATTTCAAAACTGTTTTGTTCAATGTAGTCCCTCAAATCTATATTTTTAATAATTACAAAACAATTTTAATAAAATACAGTTTTAATAAATAAAAAAAGTCTTTTATTAAAAAAAACGATTCTAATAAAATTCAATTTTAATAAAAAGCAGTTTTAATTTTTAAAAAAAATAGCCTTTTTACTAAGAAAAATGTTTTATTAAAAATGTAAAAAAGTCTTAAAACTCTATTTTATTAAACACTTTTAAAACTGTTTTTATTGAAAATGTAAAAAAAAATTAAAATTGTATTTTTTTTTTAAACAGTTTTAAATTGTATTTTTTTAAAACTGTTTACAGTTTTAAATTATTTTTATTAAAAATGTAAATTAGTTTTAAAATTGAATTTTTTTAAAACAATTTTAAATTGTATTTTTTTAAACTGTTTAAAGTTTTAAGTTGTTTTTATTAAAAATGTAAACAATTTTAAAACTGTATTTTTTTAAGTAGTTTAAACCCTTTAAAACTGTTTTGCATTTTTAATAAAAAATAGTTTTAATAAAATACAATTTTATTTAAAAAACTTTTTTTTTATAAAAAATTGTTTGATAAACAAAAATTAGATCATGTTCATGTTAGATTAAAAAATAAGATTTAATATATTGTCACATTTATTTGGGTCGTGTTAGATAAACAAATGAGAATCCATGTCTTATTGTGTTGTATTTTAATTAGACTATGTTCGTGTTAGATAAAATAAAATTTTGACGTTTTTTTTTTGTTTAAAATTCAAGAACTACTTATTCCATTTTTCTATTTATCGTACCTTTTTAACATAATCTAATTATTAAAGTTTTTTTAGTTTATTTTATATTTTTAATTTGAGTCATGTTCGTGTTAGGTGAAAAAATAATATTTTATGGCATGTCGCGTTTTAACTAGGCCATGTTCGTGTCTTGTTTTTTTTTTAAGTTTGTGTCATGTCGTATTGTTTCGTGTCAATAGTATTTGTGTTGCATTTGTGTTAGCCAAATAAAAATTAGATTTCATGTCGGACATCACTTTTAGTTGATCGTTTTTGTGTTCGGTAAAAAAAAAGATTTTGCGTCGTATTATTTTTATTTGGGTGGTGCTCGTTTTAGGTGGAGAATTTTTTTTGTCACGTGTCGTGTCTCTTTTTAATTGAGTCGTATTCTTGTTTGTTTAAAAAAAATAATTTCGGGGTAAAAAAGAGGTTTTTGCTTTTTTTTAATAGTTCATTTTTTAAAATTATATAATATTTTTTACACTCCTTGTTTTTTTTTATAGTTCATTTTTTAAAATTATGTATATAATTTTGGGGGTAAAAAAGTGATTTATATGTTTTTGTGAGTGAGAAAAAGGGAAAGAATTAGTCATAAGGGTATAAAAGTCTTTAACTTTTATTTGAAAACAAAATGGAGTGTTAGAAGATTTTTTATAGTGTGAACAGCTATAACCATAATCAAATCTACACTAAATCTTCTCCCTTAAAAGTGCCCATAAATTAAGAGATGGAAAAGAAGAAACTCTTACCAGGAAATGAGAAATGGCTCATCTAAGTAATTAAATACATTGATGATGAGATTGTCATTTGTGACCGAGTAAATATCAGGATCAGGGAATTGTCCATTGATCAAAATTCCCTACAAAACAATTAGCAAACGCACCAAAAATCAGAACAAATACCAATCACTTCCACTAAAAACAACTAATAATTCTGATGTTGATACAATAACATGATTGTTGACGCTAACGAAATGTTGTTTCGAATCCCATGTCGAAAAATGAAAAATATTTAAGATGAAGAAATGAATGTTAAAAATAAAAGTGAAGCAGTGGTTAAAAAATGACCTGAAATGGTCAGGGCGAATCCTGAACCGCCGATGAAAACATTCGTATAACCAACTAACTGGAAATGAGCGGTGTCCGGTGTGACTGCGCCTCTATGTGAGAAAGATTAAATAGTTTTTCTAAACATATTAGTGGATATGTTTTCTATATAACCATTGTATTCATTATGCTAAAATACTAAATACGAAACTGTGTCAAATTTTATCGACTCCTATATTTTTTGTTGAATTAATATTAATGTTATCCACCAACACCACGATAGTGTCTTTGCCAAATGAATGGGGTGAGTCCTAAATGAAATCCAGTAAAAATATGATTTGATCCTATGATATGTTCCTTGTATCCCCAAGTGCCCCCTATACCCTAGGTATATAATGTTGCCATAATATTTTGTCTTAAACTCCCACTGTTCCCAACATAGATTCTACCCTTACATCTGAGTAACCTTATGAGGAGCTGGTAATTAGGGAGACTAGAGGCGTTTATCGTGAGTTTGAGAATGATTTCATAGTAGTAGGGTCATCCTTGTAACTGACAACCATCTTTTCAATCCAAGCAGATGTTATCACTATTTTGGGCCAATGACCACCTGAGAAAGGGGACAGTTACTCTGTTTTCACTGCCCCTTTTGTATTGTATTTCATAGTAAAACACCTAATTTAATTCAATAAAATCCTCTTATATGGCGTATCAAATCAGGACATATCCCCCATCACATTTTTAAACCCTAATCATTCATCTTAACTCTATTTGTGTGCACTCTGGGTTCCATATTCAAACACTCGAAGGTATCTAATGAAGACGATGAACGAGAGAACCCTAATTGCACAACTTCAGGTTAATTATGAGATTGATTGTTAAAATTTCAACATACAAGTTCTGTATCAAGCTCAAGCAAAATTATTGGAAGCCATGAAAATTGAAGAAGAATACTGGAGGTAGAAGTCTTCCCTCAAATGGATTTAATTGGGATATGCCAACTCAAAATTTATTGATGCATGTGTTAAGGATAATAACCTGAGGATGAATATTCATTCTTTAAAAACATAAGATGGATCTATTTTGGAGGATCCCCAAGCTTTATAGAACCACATGGTAGATTTCTACATGGATTTCAAGTTTCCTGGTTCTCCAATGCTTTTAGAGGATCTCTCTAATTGTATCCCATCTATTATATTTACTAAAATGAATGTTTTTCTTAAGAATTTTCCTTATGAAATGGAGATATTCACAGTTATTAGTGACCTTAACGAGGATGCAACCCCAGGACCAGATGGTTTTGGAGTAATCTTCTACAAAAAATGCTTGTATATTATATCTGTTATTTCATCTTTCTTTGTAGGCATCTCTATTCCTCAAAGTTGGACTAGCACTTATGTAGTGCTTGTTCCCAACACTGAATACCCCAAGACCTGTGATGTGCTTAAACCAATTAGTTTATGTAACTTCTATATGAAAATCATTTTAAAGTTGTTTTCTAACAGACCGGCTAAACTTCTTCCATTGATCATCTATTCAAATTAAAGTGGATTCATTCAAGGTAGAGATATTCAAGACAACATCATGTTGGCTAAATAAATGGTTGAAAATCTAGACAAGAAGACTCATGGAGGAAATGTTCTAATTAAGTTAGATATGGAAAAAGCCTACGATAGGGTCAATTGGGAATTTCTTATATTAGTGCTCGGGAGCTTTGGTTTTTATGAAAATTAATTGACTTAATATGGAGAATTATACCTTCTAATTTGTTTTCTATTCTCTTAAATGGTCAAAATTGAGGGTTCTTTAAATCTACTAGAGTTTTGAGACAAGGAAATCCCATTTCCCCGTGTCTTTTCATTCCAACTGCAGACTTCTTGAGTAGATTTCTTAACCAGCTCATAGAGAAGGGAAAAATAAAACCTTTCTACTTACTTAGTGGCCCTATCAATTAGCTTTTGGTGATGACCTTATTATCATCTTTAGAGGGTATAAAAGACTCTTAAGACATCTTATGGGCTTTCATGATTCTTATGCTTCCAAGTTTGTCCAAAAATTCAATATCTCCAAGAGTAGTAGAAAACAAATGTTGTAAACCAACACATCAAGTAGTAGGGTTATGAGTTTTCACCATTTATCATAACAGAGTTGAATTATGAAAATACTCAATGGCACATGGAATTAACAAATTAAAGAAAGAGAAGGTGAGAGATACATACCACTATTAGAATCAAAGGGCTGAGATGTGGAGATATCACCTTCAATGTCCCTATTTAGGGGAGATGTGAAGGCCTTAACATCTGCCCTAGAATGCATAGTTTCATCCCGCAACATAACACACATAAAGTTGTCATAAAGATTACATATATACGTAGCGTAAGAGATATAAAAAAAGATCAAACCTCTTCCCTTCTCCTTTATCAGGTCTTGGGACTGACAATGCAAAGGAATTATTTACATTGGCGGAGTTAAAAAAGGTTATACCATATAGCAAAAAGCAACTTAAGTAATCCAAAAATGCAAAACATAACGAAAATCATAAAGTCCATAGCAAATACTAGCATAATAAAAATCCATATCATAACAAAGTCTAGCATAATAAAGTCCATAGCATAATAAAGTCCACGACATAATCAAGTTCATAGCAAATATTAGCATAATAAAGTTCATAGCATACTCAACACAAGCATGACTTTAATAAGTCGCTAACAAAAATTAAAAGCAAGAAGTCATTGGGATCCAACAATACGCGTGAATAGACTCTTCGACCTCACCACCTAACTTCCACTACAAACATCTCTGAGAACCTCAACACCACCTTGTGTTCCCAAGTAAAGAGAAGAATTTTCCTCAAGCACTTTATCCACTAATATTACCACCTATTTCTCGATATTCACTATGTGATTGTGCACTATGTCTCGAGGGGTAGAGTTTATCCTTCCCTTGCCAATAACTTTACCACTAAACCCGAGCACATCAGATGAGGCACCATCTTCTAGTGAGCAGGATTCTACATTAAATGATGCAACTGTCCCATTACTTGTAGTTGCTCCAATAGCTGGGGAGGAATGGGGCTTCCCCAACACCATACCTATCATTGTCTTTATATTGCTGTTACACCCCGCCTAATTAAATACCGGGTGGCCAGTCCCATACCAAATTAAAACAGAATATACAGTTGGCTCATTCTTAGCATCACTGTCGAAAACATTTACAACTCACCCAATACTCAATTAAGCTGGTGTTAAAAACTTTTCAAATTTTAATTTAACAAAATCCATTTCCAGTTTAAGAATAACACAACACATTTTATTCTACAACACTGATAACCAATTAGATAACACAAAAGAATTTAAATGCAATTGGAATAAACATTCCCAAATAGTATTAATCCATTACAATAATCCCAACAATATCAACTGTATGAAAAGACACGAATACAATAGTATTTGACTCCGATAGGACATGATGACTGAAATCCTTTGGGAGACATGCCCTACTAAGAGAATACTGTGAATCAAATGATGATAGGCGTCTAAGCAAAACTCCATAAATCCATAGCCTATCATAATCCGCTAAGGTTGGCGTCCCTGTTGCTGGACACCTGATATAGAAGATACAATAGAAAAGAAAATATGCAAGGAAAAGGGTCAGAGCCCGATTGTGAAAATGATTTTTAAAACAGCAAGTATTTAATAAGTGCAATAAATCTTTTATTATGTATATGTTAGACCCAACTCTCACTTGCCATTCTCACCTCTCAACTAGAGTGCACACTTAACGTTTCCTATTAACCTCCTAGTTAATGGTTCCTCTTTTCTAGTCTCCATATTATAATTCCATTACCATATCATAATCCCCGTATGTCCCATACCATACGTCACATTATTATTCATTTACATTTCTCATCATTTCTCATTAACATGAATCATTTCTCATTAATATGAATTAAGTTTTTCAATTCTTTAAGAATAAACATTCATTAACTTAATTCCATTTTCTTTCTCTATTCACCGTTATCTACAATTATCACCGTAGATAGGTTTAACTACAATATAAATCCATTCATTCAATTAATCCATTATATATATATTCATATATAATACGACACCCCGAGTCACAGCTGCGGTGCAATGCATTACTTTGCTATCATGTCCTAATATCGTTGGTCGCCGAATAGGAGACAAAAGGTTCGGTAAGGATACCTCGAACCACAAACAACAACACAATCATTGGAGGCGAACATAGTTCTCATACCCATGGGTCACGCACATACCTACGTACCCATAGTCAGAGGACTTATCAATTCCCCGATAAGTCTTTCATAGACCTATGTTCTCAAGCGACAAATCAAAGATCCCATGGATTCATCAGGATATGACTGCCCTCACGCGCAAACCTCCCACCGATAGCAAGTAAGCTAGGTATGTCATACACATAATCAATAATCAATCAAATAGGTATTATCATACCTATAGTATACTAACAACAAGGTACTCACATTAACCTTAGATTATTCCCTTACGTAGCATTATATCTCTTTAAATCCCACATATTAAAATGTCATATCTTTACTTCATAATTTAATTATCCTCGCATCCTATAACATCTCTCCACTCCCGACGTCGTTAAGGTTCATGCGCGGAGAGTCTCGCAAATCGAAATCCAAATAAGGAACCCCTCCAATACACTACTACTTAACTTTGTCGATCGAGGAGGTTCCACAACTTCAAATATGCGATCGGAATAACCTCATCCCCTCTTTCAACCAAATGTGTTCTAAACTCCCATCTCTATCCAGGAGCCATACCACTATGCTCTTGTACTACACTCAGCCCTTGCGAAATCAATAATGAGCTTAAACTCAGTCCTTGATGTTTAAATTATAACCCTAAGGCTACCCAGGTGTTATATTAAATCTCCCCTACTTGAACTATCCTTAATACTCATACAAACATATTAGAATCCAACACATGAATCTAGCAACCGAAATCTCTTTAACTTTAATTATCATAATTCTAATCAATTAAATCCCAATCAAATTAACTCAAATCTTAACTAGGGCTTACTGATCTTCTCTAAGTCCCATAATATCAAATTAATAATCACCGAAGATCTACAAAAGTTTTGGGACAAGAACCAACATTAAAAAGAAACAACATCATGAATTCTCATATTTTAAATACTCAGAAAAATCAGATCCAAAAATTATTCAAATCATCAATCCGGCTTCAGATTTGGATTCTACACGAAAAATTGAGTCAGGTATGTGTTTTGAGTTTTTCTTAAATCTCATCCAAATGCACTCAAAAAAGAAGATCTAAACCTTCCAAATTGGCTCTTGAGTTTTTGCGTCTTTTTCCAGAAAATTATCAACATATTATCTTCAAGAACACTAAATTATTTTCAGAATTTCTTCCACAGATTGATGAATATTTATTGGATTACTAACTACCTACAACATGAGTTTAATTCCTATATATTTTTATATTCCAAAAATCCATTAACAACTATATCCTTTCATCTTCCAAGCATGAAAATCATCTCTTTTTATAACTATCCAAACATGGAAAATATACGAACTTAAATTGCAAATATCAAACACTTGCCTCTAATGAAGATCTGATCCTTTGGAGTTGAATAACACAGGTGGTGATGGTGGTGGTGACCTTTGACCTTTGGTTCTCCTCCTTCCCAAGTAGGCTTTTCCCTTCCCAAGCAACCTTCCACTCTCTCTAAGAAGATGACTTTTCAATTTTGTGTAGAAGAGATGAAATAAACCTACATACACTAATCTCCAAATACTTATAATAAGACAAAACCCGAAATCACTATTCATCTCCCTTGTAAAAATAACAAAAATGCCCTTTGGGGTTGTCTTTTCATTTCCAAATGACCCGAGACTCAAAATTAACATCCAAATAGACTTTTCTGACTATTTCGAACCTTCCGGACGCAACGACGCAGTCAAAATGACTATAAGGTCGATAGAAAATAAATTTCCTTTTTAATTTAATAAATTAGTCCCGACATGTCCCATACCGCGTCTGACTAAAAATTCAAATTACCGAATTTATATCATACCATCATATCAATGACATCACATTCATATATTACCTAAATATCTTTAAGTAATATTCAGAATCATCCATTTTAATATCCACAATTCGGATAAAACCCAAATGAATTAATTTATAATAAGATCCAATTAATCCATTAATTTAAAATATAACCCATTTTAAAAGTCATTAAAATTATGGGGTATTACAATTGCTTAGTTTATTATTCATGCCTTTGATCTAAGATTCCAATGTATCGAGACGACCTTTCATTTGGTTCCCATTGACCTTTTCAGCTACAAGTAAAGATAAAGATGGAGCAGAAGACTCGATGGATGATAGCGAAACTATAGAGCCCATACCACGAGTGCTCCCTCGCTTATCAATCCCAAATACTTCAGATAAGGCATCATTTCTCAATGATTGTGGTTGGTTGGTGTTATCACTACAACTTTCTTCTAGTTCTTTTTTCTTCGCGAGCACCTTGTCCTGTGAAATGCCAAATATGTAGAAGTGTCAAGACTAATCATTTGAATGTATAATGTTTCCATGTAACAATCATCATTCACTATTTATAGAAAATCAGCATGATTGAAATAATGTTCTCTTTGACTGACCCATCTTTACATTTGTTGCTAGCTATCCATACATCAACACGCAATGGGTTTTTATGAAATTTCTTTGTCTACAAATAAAAAACATTATATATATTATCTTCAAGGTAATAGTAATCAAACAAAGCAATAAAACATAGTTGTAAGTACCATATTGTGCTCGACTTGGGCATGCCCATCACACCCACTTGTGTGAGTGGCCCCAATCTTTGCCCTATTATCTTTCCCTGCTTTCCTCATTTTTAGCCTCTTCTGTATTCTCATGCTCCAGGAACTCTTTCCACTATCCTAGCTTAACACCTGGAGGTATGTTGGCCAATCTTTTAGCATCCATTGAATACTTATCATAATAGCTCTTCCGTAATGTGGATTTATCTATTTTAAGTAGGTTGCACATACTTTTGTTGCAACTAATCTTGTAACTATCCGGGAGTCCATATGTTCTCTAACAAGACAATTGATATTTTTAAATTATAAGAAATGTATAAAGTTATACAAAGAAAATATAATAAACAAACTAAGTATACATAGGCAGTCTCACTTTCATGTCTTTCCAAACATCTGCCTTTTATGTTTCTGGAATCTTACGCCAATCAGTATACGATATTGAGATCTGAGCCTGGACCACTTTACCAAGTTGAGACATTAATCGGCCTTTCTCGCTACCTATTACCTGACTATGTTGATTGATCTCAACTGCAATTATGGTGTTTATAGATGATCCATCTGGATCATCGTGTGGGTTGGAGACATTAGCTTCATTTGACATTATTGAAATTCAACTAGTGTTAAATATACAATGCATAAATATTCTGCATTAATAATATGTCTAAATGAATTATTCACATATTATGTCCAAAATTACTAAAAATTTACAATCTATCCAAATTTACTAAGAATTGGTCTATTCGGCACATGTTACAATATAAGTGAAGAATTAAAGTAGTAAATAAACATAATAGATAAAAAGAAACAAAATCTTGAAGCGATATCTAAAATTCTTTTACATAGTAAGTGAAGCATTAAAGTAAAAAAAATTAAGCAAAAGTTATAAAAATCAGCTTTAGCTTTAAATAGAAGTCCTGAACAAATTCTTCAAATTGGGATTATCCTCAAGAATAAACTGATACATTATAAGAACCTCATGTTTATCAACACTTGTTGTTAATCTCTAGGTGCATGAAAAATTATAGACCAACCATTTTCTTAAAAATCCTCTGATTAAAACACTTGAGATACTTCAGATGCAAGAATGAATGGCCCGTCGTCGATTTTATCCTTGCTCTTCAACTTACTTAAGTTTACCATCATTAAGTTCGATTCAGAATTAACTTTGAAACCATTTACTTTGTCCTCAACTCTCACCCAGTCACAATAAAACACAACTGTTTTGAAAGATGTATAATCTAACTCAAATATTCCAAGAACAATGCCAAAGTATGTTGTCTCCGCTTCCTTATAATTTATATATTTTCCGCTTGACCCGATCTTCGTGATGGACCTCATTTACATGCCACTATTTTGGGTTACCCGTGACTCATCATACTCACATGTGCAAAATTTAAACCCATTCACCTGATACCTCTTATATGATTGTACATGATATAATGGCCCATTTTCTAGCCGCCAAAGTGCGATATCAGTCAATCCCGCTTTTAATAACTACAAAAAAGATTTCATAAGATGCTTATATATACACACACACACACACACACACGAATAAATGTAAAATTTTATTATGTAGTCAAATTAAAAGTGAACCTCCTTAATCAACCATGAGATGAAACCCTCGGTCTTTTCCTTAATGTAGTCACTCTTCGGTTATGCCCAAATGTGGATTCCCAATAAAGATCATATTTCCTACACTAATTCAATACCCACACTTTGGCATCCTACTTCCTGCACCAATCTACATAAGCGGTATTTTTTAATTCAAAAATCTTAAACCATATTGATACACTTACTTCTGCCATTCCTCCACTTCATCTGATTGGTGTAACACCCACTTTGTACTTGTGCAAATTATAATGGAGTTAACTTCACACTCTTCCCTTTATACTAAAGGACCTTCGCCTGCGCATTCATCATCTTCATCTTCATCAAAAAAATCTTCACGCGTATATTTATGATTTCCTTCACTAGGGTTTGTCATGTACTCCATGCAATATAGAGTCGATTCTTCTACGATATATTTCTCTGCAATGCTCCCTTCAACATACCTCTTATTATTAGCATACCTCTTGTAATCTTTCATTAACCTACGCATAAAAAAAATATCAATTACAAAAAAAATGTTTGTGCAAATAAAAAGGTTAAGGAAATCATTTACTATAAAGTTACCTCTCATAACGATACATCCATTTATATCTTACCGGCCCACAAATCAACACTTCCTCTGCTAAGTGTATAACGAGGTGGACAGTAATAACAAAAAATCCAGGAGAAAAATATTTCTCTAAAACACACATAGCCTCAAACAATGCGTTCCTTGCCGACTCCAAAGCATCCCTCTTGATCACTTTGGAACATAACCCATTGAAAAATAAGCTTAACCATTGAATTTATATTCGCAAATACTTGTGTTTTGGATAAGCGTTTTTAAGCAGAAACGACAAAAAATATTGCATAATTACATGATAGTCATGTGACTTGAGCCCCTTCAATTCAAGTGGTTGTAAACTCACACAATTACTGAAGTTAGAAGAAAAACCTCTTGGAACTTTTAGCTCCTTTAAAGTACGAAAAAACCATTCTTTTTCTTTTTTGTTTAAAGTGAATGCAGTCTTTGGTTTTACAGTTTTTCCTGAACTTTCATATATTTCCATCCACATATTTTTCTTGATCCACATGGTCTTTATATCTTTACGGACATTTTCGTTATCTTTGGTTTTGTCTTTAACGTCTAGAATGGTTGACAAAAGATGATCGATGACGTTCTTCTCAATGTGCATAACATCTAGATTATGACGAACGCTATGCTCTTTCCAATAGGGAAAATCAAATAAAATAAACCTTCGATACCATAGAGTGGTAACGTCACTAACCACATTTTTATCCTCTTTACGTTTTCTTTTTATTCTGAAAATCTATTTACCAATTCTCATCTTGATGCAATTCACCTTATTCTCAACCTCCGAACCAGATAACCTACGTGGGGCTTTACGATGTTCAACCTTGTTTTTGAAATTGCATTTTTCCTCCCTGAACTTATGATCACGAGGAAGGAATCTTCTATGACCACGATAATAAATTTTCCTACTACTCGTAAGGCGTTCAGAGTCAACTTCTTCTGCACAAACTGGGCACCCCTTATAACCATGAACCGTGTAACCGGATAAAGTTCCATATGCAGGAAAATCATGGATGGCCCACAACAACATCGCTCTTAAAGAAAAATTTGTTTTTATATATGAGTCGTATGCCATTACACCTTGAAACCATAATTCCTTTAACTCATCTATCAAAGGGGCCAGGTAAATGTCAATGTCTTTACTCATAGAATTCAGCCCAGATATTAAAATCAACATCATTGAAAAATCCCTTTTAATGCATAAAGACGGTCCCATATTATGAGGAGAAACAATGATAGGCCAACAACTATAACTAGAGCTGAGATTACTGTATGGATTAAAACCATCAGTGGCTATACTAAGACAGACATTACGTTTTTCAGTCGTAAAGTCTAGCCACATCACATTAATAGATTTCCAAATAGACGAATCAATAGGATGACGCATGATATTTGTGCTACATTGCGCCCTAACGTGCCAAGTCATCTCATTTGCAATCCATGGTATGTTGAATAATCTCTTCAACCTTGGAATTAAGGGGAAATGTTTAACTGTCTTCAGAGGTATTTTAACCTCCCCATTTATTCCTAACCTATACCCGGATAGGCTGCATACTGAACAATTTACCTTCATTGAATGTTCTTTTCTATATAAAATACAATCATTTTTTCATGCATGAATTATATTATAATCCAGACAACCTTCTTTGATTATCTTCTTCATGGTTGGATACTTAGATGGTACTGTATTTCCTTTCGGCAAAAACTCTTTAAACACCCCTAAAATTTTCATAACACTATTATCTGACAAACCTTATCTTGTATTAACATTATTCAATTTGACAAGAAAATATAGCGTCGTATGTTTCTCAGGACTTGACGCGTACAACGGTTCACTCGCCTTGCCACGTAACTTTTCATATTTTAACTCCTCATTAGTCTCGTCACGATTGTCACCTACCCCATTCTAACATGCTCACTTGATAAATGATCTACTTCATGATTAAACATTTGGAATGCGCCGTAAATAAGCTCTTCCATTCTTAGATTGTAGAGGATAGGGTCATTGAATTCAACACTTTAAGTGGGTTATTTTATTTTCTTTTAACGACTTCCTTTTCACCATGAAAACGCCAAAATGTGTAAGACTTGGATATACCATGATGAAGCAAATGAAAATGGATGTCTTCGAGTTCCAACAACTTTCCTTTTAAACATTTTATGCATGGACATGAAAATAAGGTTTCACCACCATGGTTACTCTTCACAAAATCAATGAACGTAGCAACCCCATTAATGTATTTTTCACTTCCTCTTTTACGTTCCTTCATCCACTCTTTACTAACTTACGATGGCATTCTTTATGTTGAGATATGTTAGTAAAAAATTAATATATACTATTTAATATCTAAGGGTCCGGCAATAGGAAACGTAATATTCTATTGTTCACAATCTTTGATTAATATTTAATGAAGTAAAGAGGTGATTAGAAGTGAATTTTTCAAACAATCATGAACTAGTTTAAAACTTGATAGTCACTCAAAATAACAAACCCTATTTTGGTACAAATTTTTTTATCAACATATATAACATGATCTTCAAATCTCATATAATAGAATTTATACCCAAATGAAGTATAAATTAAATATTTTTGTGGTTGAAACCAGAAATAATCTTCTTTATATTTGAAAGATAACATAAACACGCCCGACCTTAAACCCAAACATGTCAAACCCCAACTCAGCATTACTTTTTGTTTCTTTAACTTTCAACACCTGTAAATACACACACATGTATCCATAACTACTGTTAAAAGACCAAAATTATGGAAGATACCCCCATAAAGATCATAAATTAACTACCCTCAAAGATCATAAATTGACAATCCTAGCAAACTAAAATGTAATCTATATGCAAATAGACTAAATAAATAAATCTTCACAACAAAGACCAATCATCCTATACTTTGTTCATAATCTATAATTAAAAGTTCTGCCACATAGAACACCCCATTTTAATTTGCATAATCAAAAAGAAGCCAAATTAGAGTTAAAGTGAGTGTCAACACAGCTTACTGCACATTCATTTGTTTTTAAAAAAATTGAAAGTGAATACCAACGTTTTATGAATTAGAATATACCCCAAACATTTAGATGAAAAATTGGAAAAAACATGTCGCACATTAGAAAAAAGAGGCACGTGATCCTTAAATAACAAAGATTCATACTTGGAAATATCAGAGAATTTATATTATACCTAAGGCCCTCTTTCAACGCAACATTTGAAGATAAGGGACTAATAATACAAAATTTTAAAATATTATTGAATACCTGGAACAAATTTCTACACATCCACCTTCAATAATTCATAATACTCTATAATTAGAAGCTTTCGATAACATAAACAACAATTAAACTATTTTGTAATCAAAAGGGTATGTATGATATGTAAAGTGGCACTAGAACAATTATTGAATATCAAAAGGGTTATTGTGGATATCAAAACTACACGCTCATACATACCCTAATTAAACTATATTTGTAAGAAACTTCCGCGAGAAAAAATACTTAAAAAATGCGTCATACCCTAATTAAACTATTTCCGCAAGAAACTTCTCAAACTTTAATGAAAAGATCAAATCGAACACAAACTTTAATGAAAACCTTATGATTTCAAAAATCAAATCGAAAAGATAGAATGTGAAAATGTTTACCTGATAGGAACAAATTGCAATGAAGAGCTATCTAATAGGAACGCTTGCAATGAAAAAATGTTGAATGCCTTCTGAAGACAGGATTTCTCTTGAAACGATGGGAAGGTTTGGAGGCATGAATTTCTGATAGGAACGCTTGTTGGGAAGGTTTTGGAGGAGAAATTTAGTGTGAAAATTTTGGAACAATTTTTTTACTGTGTAACCCTTTTAGTTCATCCCACTTACAAATTAAGTAACTATCACAAAATTTACAATGGTTTTGGACACGTACAAATTTTGTAAGTGTTTAAAATCGTTGTAAACTTTGTAAGTGTTATAAGCACTCAAAAATTAAATAGTCTATTAGTTGAAAAATATCCATTATGGTGTAGTGAATTTTATACGATAACGAAAGTCCCTATTACCATCGAGGGGACTTCGATGGAAGTGTATTTGACGGGTGGACCTTGATTGGCCCTGGGAAAATTTTGTGTTGTTGGGTAGAGGGAGAGAGATAGAGAGAGTATGTATGGGAGGGAATTGGCTAGAGTGTGGAGAAAAGGGTGGGAATTTATAGGTGGAGTGGGTGGGGGGAGAGGTATTTGGAGGGAAAAGGGGAAAGAATGTAGGGAAAAATCGGAATATGAGGGAAATGAAGAGATTGGGGAAAGGGGGAAGCACTTCGGGAAGGGAAAAATTCTACAGAGGCAAACCGGTCTGGGTTCCAAGGGAGAACTGGTCTGGTTCCCCTCTTTTTTATTTTGAATTTTCCCAAACCGAACCGATCCGGTCCAGTGGTATCGGTTCGGTTCACTAGGTACAGAAACTCTCCTCTCCTCTTTTAAGCATGAATTCTTTCACTCTCGATTTTTCAAACACTACCGTAATTTCTCAAACAAATGAACTCCCTCAAAACTTTCCATGACCTCTTAAAATGCATGTTTGAACTCCTATCCTCTCATAATCTACACTTACGAACTCCTAATACCCTAATCCTAACTCTAACTAATGTACATTAGAGTCACCCCATACACATCGGGGGTTAAACGACCTCTCCATTATATCTCACTCAACCCCCTAAACGAGGTCGACGACCTGATCATGTCGGCTTCTTCCACATGCGCCTCTAGATATGGATTTAATCGTTGTCCACTAACTTTGAATGTACCTCCCCCCATTGGATCTTCCAATTCAACCGCTCCATGAGGGAATACATTTCTCACAACGAATGGTCCATTCCATCTAGACCACAATTTTCCTAGAAAAAAATATAGCCTAGAGTTGTAGAGAATCAACTTTTTCTCCCGAATGAAACTCCTTGCATCAGATCATCTTACCATGTGCAAGTTTCATCCATTATTTGGAAATCTTAGCATTTTCATACGCATCATTGCGCATCTCTTGCAACACATTTAATTGAAGCTTGCAAGCTTCACCGGCTTTATCCAAATAGTAGTTCAACCTCTTAATCACCCAATAAGCTTTGTGCTCTAGCTCTGCGGGGCTATGGCATGGATTTCCATAGACAAAGAGAAATGGGGACATCCCGAGGGGATTGTTGTATGCGAACCTATAAGCCCATAGCGTATCATTCAATCTAAGGGACCAATCTTTCTGATTAGGATTGACATTTTTTTCAAGAATGTGTTTGATTTCACGATTTGCTAGCCTGGGTGATAAGTTGTTCGAACCTTGTGAACAACTCCATACTTTCTCATAAGCTTTTGAAACGTCCTATTTCAAAAATGCTTACCGTTATCACTAATTATTGCCTTCAGAGCATCAAAGCGAGAGAGTATGTGTTCTTGCAAGAACTTAATCGCCATTTTATTGTTATTCATTTTGGTAGTTATGGCCTCTACCCATTTAGACACATAATCTACCACAACGAGGATGTATAGGAAGCCAAAGGACAGAGGGAGAGGGCTCAGAAGTCAATAACCCAACAATCAAATATCTCGATGATGAGTATAGGAGTTAATGGCATCATATCACGTCGGGTGATAGCTCCCATCCTTTGACACCTATCACAAGATTTACAGTAAGTGTTCACATCCCTAAAGATTATGGGCCAATAGAGTCCGCTTTGAAGAATCTTAGAGGTTTTCTTATTCGTGGAAAAGTGGCCACTACAGGCTTTTGTATGAACGAAAATGGATGACGCTATGAGTCTCGTCATCTGGTACACAACATCGGATGATTTGGTCCGCACAATATTTAAATAGAAATGGATCGTCATAGAAAAACATGCGCAACCAAGTAATGGACCTACTAATACTCTCCTACCACTATATCCTTCAACCTTAGCTAAATATAAAGTCTAACAAATCGAGGCGCCTACTATTTTCGAATACTTTCCGAACATCATACCCAAAACACAATACCTCTAAATTTTCCTTTTCGTCGAAGGCCTGGTTATAAGCCCCAACTCGATTTCTCTTACTCCTGTCTCACCCAGATACTTGCGGTGAGAGAACCATTTCAGTGCTTCTTTCCATAACACTTCTATCTACTTAAGTATGTAATCATTACACGGCTCTCAGGCTACAGTGTTCTCTCCACACCAGGTGAATTATCGACCAAACCAAAATCCTTTCATCGCATAACATCTCTCCACTTTCGATGTTGTTAAGCTTCATACGCGGAGCGTCTCGCAAGTGAAATCTAAACAAGGAACCCCTCCAATACACTACTACTTAACTTTGTCGGTCGTGGAGGTCCGTTAGTTCCAAATATGCTACTGGGATAATCCCATCCCACCTATTTTATAAAAGTGTGGTCAGAACTCCTATTTCTTTCTAGGAGTAACATCCCACCTAACACTAAGTCCTTCGCACCACTATCAATGAGCTTAAACTCACAGCTTATCAATAGGTTCTGCATACGTTAAATCACATTTATAAGGTCGCCACGCACTCAAAGAATAAAAAAATGAAACATCTACTCATCGAGGTTCCATCTAAACATAATATAAGGGCGAGCTCAATCTGTATCCAGATGAGATATCGCAATAACCTGTTCCACCCTAGAACTGCGAAAACGATAGTCTTGCACTTAATAGCCTGCTATCGCTCCAATAACCTACAAATATATTCCCCTTATGATAGTGCCATACTCGTATAACACACGCAAAATGAGTAGTACCAGCCAGATACAAATTTAAAATAGAACCCCGCTACCGTGAAAATACACACACACACACACACACACACACACATATATATATATATATATATATATATATATAACATTATTAACACCGCCAATAAACTTGAATCACACACGAATCTAGGGTTAGCAAAATACCATGACCCAAATCTTGTCACACAACGTATACCTCCTTTTTTCGAGGTGAAACTGATAATGACATTCTTGCCAATCTCCCTCGCTACTCCAAATGGTTCTTGGACATGGTACACTTGCCCTAACTGAACCAAAATTTATTAACTCAATGCCTCATCCAGGCACCCCACTCTTATCCTTTTTCTCCTATCGGGAAAGGGCAAATCGTGTGGCTCAACACTCCACATCACCCTATCTTCATCTCAGGCCTTCCTGACCATTAAAGTTATCAGTATTATCGGACTCTCAAGCCTCGATCCTGACAATTACCTTCATAGTCCCCTTAACCTCTTCGTTAGAAGGAGACTCCACTACATGCTTCAACAGCCCTATTTCAATGAATTCCTCTGGTGAGTGCCCACCAAAGGGGTTTCCTGAACATACTTTCTCCATAAGTGTTAGCAAGACTTACTAGTGAGCCCATCATTCTTCTAAAGGGCCCTCTCTTCATTGTACCTACCTTAATTTTGTACCAATTTCACTTATTCCTATAATCCTTTATTCACTATCGGCCTCTGACCGATCCTATGTGAATAATCCAAAAACTGCATTCCCTCCATATATGGTGACCATCATTTTCACCATTTCAACATTGCTCCTACGAGTGAAAAAACATTTCTTTAATTTTTCACATCCGGGTATTTTCCATAACCTGCTCTAAGCCAAAGCTCTTGAGCCCTCTACTTCCACGACGTAAAGCTATACTTACTTTGTATAACTTATCTTCGGGGTATGGCCCTTATCCAAGACCTTTCGAACCTTTTTCCACCTCAACTTCATCGGGTAGTTCGTCTTTAGCACCACTCTCTACTACAGTGGTACTTAGATACTCACAACTACTATACTTTAGTAGTCATTGTAACAATCCTTGAAAATGACCCAAAGGGAGTTACCTCTACTGCGGTCCTCATTCCCAACTTTAACTCATAGCTAACAGCTAAGCCCCGCCTCCTGCTGCCCTCATCACGACCTTCCTTGGTCCCCCTTCCTCGATCAACACACGAACCACAAACGGGCTCCCAAAAAGGATTTACTATTATTGGTCGTGTTGAAAACCGAGCGTTCGTGTAAATACGCTAGTCCTTGTTATCGGATGCCAACCACAATATAAAAAAAAACTAAACTTTAACTACACTCTTGCGGAGTATAGTGGCGAGTCTGGGTATCGAATCCACAGGGAATGTTTGATAGATTTTAATTGATTTATTACAATAAAAAAAATAAAGTGTAAAAGATTATGATTGAGTGAGAAAGGAAAAAGGGAAAAATAAAGAAGTTAACTAAAACTAATTGTAAAATTAAGGTGGAGACACAATCCCCCAACCCTAGTGTATTGCAGTTATAATATTAATCGTAAATTTAACTGATTAATTAGACCCAGAATTTAGTACTCCCAAGCATTACATATACGAGGTTCAAGCCCGCGTCATACTTAATCTGAGGACGAGTAAATCGGTATCGCGATAGTTACACTCAAATTTCATTCTAAATCATCCCGGTTACCCAGAGGCAAACGAGATATACAGATCTACAATTGTTGTGTTCCTACGCAATATTCAGAGGATTAATGTTATACACATGCAACTAACACATCAGGTTGGGTTCATGCATCCCAACCTTTAAAAACCTAGCCTAACATGGTGAATAATAATAAAAGTGCTAGAAATAAAAGTTACCACGATTGAAGAACAAGAACATGCAAGAAGAAATCAAAGATTGAAGAAAAAATGGAAAAGCTCTTGAATTAAAGGTGCAAAATATGTGAATCCTTCTCCTATATGTTCCTACTTGTTATGGAGCTTTTACATAAATGAAATCTGAATAAAAAGATTCCTAATAACTAAATATAGGTTAGAGGTCGTTTAGAAGAGTCCCCAAAACATAAAACTCTTTTGGCTAAAAGATAAGCACAAAATAAAAATCCCGTATCAGCCAATTTGTCACACTTAGAAAGCGTGACTAATTTTGTAACGGATCTGGAGCGTGACTAATTTTATAGCGGATCTGGTTCGTGACAAATGGGCGAACCGATTCTTTTTTTCTCAGCTTCGGTTCGGTTCGGGTCTGACAACTTTTTTCTTGGATTTCTTCTCAACTTCAAATGGGCATAACTTCTTCACCGTAACTCGGATTGAGGTGCCGTTTTTTCTAGTGTTCTTATAATTGAAAGCTCTTCAACTTTCCAATTGTCCCCACCTCCGGACTAAGACTGAAAAATTACAAAAATGCCCTTCAACTCCCCGATTCTTGGTTTCTTTCACTATTTTGAGTTCTCTTTTCCATCTTTCTTGCATGAAATATCTGTAAAACACATAAGAGATGCACAAAATACGAAAAACTTGCCAAAAAGGGTTAGTATCATAGATATTAGATAAATCCAAGCTATTTACACCGCACGGGATCATAAAAATACCGAAATTAAGGGGATAAATGTGAAGAATTTATGCCTAATAAATTATCTTACATAATAGCGAAAGAACGAAATCTCACAAGAGGAATCAATAATCCTAATCCTAAGGCTCTATATCAAATCGAGAGCAATGCTGAAAGTGTAGTACGTCCGCACAGATTCCTAAGGACACTAGAACCTGATGCTCTAATACCATCTGTAACACCCCGCCTAATAGGATACCGGGCGATCACTCCTGTATCAAATTAAAACATGAGTCGCATATGGTTCATTCTTAGCATCACTATGGAAAAACAAATTAATTACTAATAACCGATTAGGCTGGCGTTAAAATTTTATTTAACTAATCTTTTTAAACAAACCGTTCAAATTTAAGACATCCACAACTATTTATATAAATGAAACAGAAAAGATATAAAATAACCGAACACTCGGTTTAAAATAATACAATCAAATCAAAGGCCGCACAAAAAGGCGATAAAAGAATAAATAAATACAATTGGGCTATTAGCCCGAATCTTTCTACAGTACCTCCTATCTAGATCTCAAGGATGGAAGATTCTACAAGAAACCTGCATGCATCCATAGCTGCTGCAGCCAGCGCTTAACTCGAAGGAATCATCATCCAGGCGTCCCTGTGTCTGGACACCTATATATATAGCAAGAAATGGGGAAAATAGATAAACAGGTCAGAGCCCGATTTGTGAAAATATTTTTGCAAGTGCATAAATGCTATATAAAAAAATATATAGTTTATCTCATATTTAAATTGGTATCGCACTCCCATGAGATACCCTTTACCCCTCTTCTAAAAGTGCACACCTAACGCATTCGTTTAAGACTTCATAGTTAAGCTACCCCACCTAACTAATCTAATTCACAAGTCTGCTAGAAATCTCAAAAACCCGAGTGCTAAGGGATAAACTTCTCTCCATTCCCAACACTGCACTGCGTTCGTGCGTGGGGTGTCTCACGAAGTGAAATCCAAACAAGGAACCCCCCCCCCCATACACTACTAGTCGGCAATGTCGATTGTCGAGATCCATTATGCTCTCAGTACCCAAAGTATATATATATATATACATATCGTAATTGGAAGTCCGGATAATGTCTCCCGGAATGAGATTTCATCCTTGTTCATTTATATATAAATTCGGATCTAAAATTTACCAGAAGGAGGAAAATACACCTTATTAGTCTTTTCACTTCATATACAAAAGTATATTATATGATGTCTCATTTGCGTATTCAAACAATATACTATACACATCTAGTATATAATTATACCTATCACAAACAGAAGTATAATAACCATCCTACCACCACGGTACCAAGTCAGACTTACTCAATGGTCATGGTAAAATATAGACAGCGGTGGAGGCGGTCATGTTCCCTCTGTAAGTGGAGTACACACATCGCACTCAAACGCGGGATGAGATGACCTGAGGATATACTCTCCCTGCTCCTCAAGCCAGGGGATTCACCAACATCGCGCAAACTCCCTGGATCGCACTAGAGAAAAAATATATAATCTGGTTGTTCCAACCCTACGCCAAAGGAAAGCCCGTGGAAATCAGCCTCTAAGGTACACATATACCAATCACGCATATATATATATATATATATATATATATATATATATATATATATATATATATATATATATATATATATATATATATATATATATATATATATATTCTCATTCTTAGAATGTATATTTGGCTATAATTTCCAATCTCGTAATAATATTTACGTATTCTCCTACTTAAATACTAATCCCAAAAGTATTCTCTTACACAAATAGACCTTGCACCTTGATCACTTTTCGGGATTTATACACTCTCCGAATATCCCAAATTCCATCCTAGTCGCCTTATGTGATTCACTCAATCATAATCGACATATAACTACATTTTCTATACGCAAAATTATCTACATATAATGGCCCGCTGAAATATTCCCTCGATTGTTACTCGTCGTGACCCCCTGAATAATAAGTCCAGGATTTTACTTAATTAACCCAAAGCACACATCTCACTTCGATAATAATTTAGAATTTCTCACTATATTTTTTTGGGAACCCCAATTGTCTAATTCCCCACTTTATTTATTTCCCTAGAAATAAAATTTTAGTGCCACACGATTTTAGTATCCTCCTAGACCCATAGAAATAAACGTTTAGTGCCACACGATTTTAGTATCCTCCTAGACCCCATAAGTTCCTAAAATGGCTAGATATTAATATCCTAAGTAAACCCTTATTTCCCCAATTAAATAAGCTAGAGATAATTAAATCTGTAATTTATCCCACTTAACTAAAACAAGTCGTAATTATCAAATTTTCTGGGCCATCGATCGACCCGGACAGCTTCTTCTCTGAGAAACTGTTTCGGCTATTAAAGCTTCTCCAAGCTTTTATCTCCTCTTCTAACGTACTCCAACCTAAATCTATTATATAAACACACATGAAAAGGGTTCTAAACATCCTATAACCCATAAGCAACAACAAATTTTGATTAAATCCTATGTTTTCTAATTGGGATATTTTTTGGGGTTAATCCGTTAAACTTTATTGAAAACCGATTTTGGTTCAAAAAAACCCATCCCGAAATTTTTTCTGGTTTAATTTCTACCAACTAAAATATTAGATTTATGCTTTAAAAGAAAGAAAGCAAGTAAACACTTGCCTCATGGATAAAATCCGACGACCTCGAGTCGAATCCCGCGGAGTTTGGCCGGAAATATCCTTTTCTATCTTCTTTTCTCTCCTCTATTCTCTTCTCTCTCTTTCTTTCTTTTCTCCTAATCTCCCTTTCCTTATATAGGGGAGAGTAAAGGTTTATCTCCTTAAAACCCAAAAATGACTCGTTTACTCAATTACGAGTCCCTATTTGTCTAAAAGTTCCCGAAGCCTAAACACTACCCCCCCCCCCCCCCCGATACTTTATTCTGACTATCTCAGCCATTCTAAAAATGATCGCGCACTCGGAATCTCCATCTGAGTCACTTAACTATGATTTACTAATTAAACCCAACGCCTCTCAAATCGGGTTTTCCAATTAAAATATTAACCGTTGTCGTTTTCTCCAACTGCAAATTGTAATTAAAATACTCCAACTCATTTACTTAGCCTCAAAAGTAAATGAAACACACACCAGAAAAAATCAAATGTTCATAAATCCACATATTACTATTCACAGAATTTCCCTTAATCTCCACATTACGCCTACTCACGAAATTTAATTTTTCCCAAAATTACGGGGTGTTACATATAATCTAGGATTGCATTGCATTCTGGAAGTTGAGCCGGAGAGTAAATTATTCAAAATAATTTTTATAATGTTTGCTAGATCCATTGGTGGATTTCCGTACTACAGTCCTATTTTGTTTCTTGATGGTGCCTTTTTGAAGAGCGGGTACCGTGGAACAATTTTGTCGGCAATAGCAAGGAATGGGAACAATGGTAAATGTGAAGCATTTAAGTTTACTTTACAATATTATGCCTTTATTTTGAAATCCTTTGTATGTTCTTTCAATAGAATATAAAGTACACGTATGACATTTATAAAGTACACATGAAATTATGCGTGTACTTTATGTATTACGCATGTACTTTGAGGTATGTTTTTGTTATTTGCATAGAATACCAAAGTACACGCATTAGATAAAACAGTTAACATGAATTTCTATTCTATGTCATGTGTACTTTGTAATTTAATGCGTGTACTTTAGGATTCCTTGTTTGTTTGGCGTCAACAGTGAAAAGTACACGCATATCATCGCAAAGTATACGTAAAATCCTGTTTACACTTTGTGTGCTTTGTAATGTTTTGCATGATTTTTAATCTAGTATAGTCAAATGAAATAATAATAATTTACACCTCATCAACCGCAACGAATTATTTCTCAAAATCTTCAAGACTCGTATCTAAAGACAAGTCAGGTGCCCAAGCACGTAGATTGGTTATGTCACTATCCCGTGGGGTAGTGAGATCATTCACTTATTTAATGTACTTGACTTCATTCTCTCCCTCATCAGATGATGTATTCTCTAAATTAAACACATTCAAACCCATTGTCATCTTCCCAAATGACAGATTCAGTTGCCCACTACGACATCGAATGACAGCATCAGAAATGGCCAAAAAGGGTCGACCGAAGATGATTTGGATTTGTGCAGATGAGTTTAGTACATGTTGCGTGTCTAAGACCACAAAACCTACAGAACAGATAAACTCACCTAATTTAATCAGTACATCCTCTACAACACCTCTAGCACCTTAATGGATCGGTCGGCTAAGGACAAGGTCATCTTAATGGGCTTTAACTCACCCAAACCTAGTTTCTTGTACACGGTGAAAGGTTCATGCTTGATCCTAAGTCTATAAGGGATTTTTCGAAGTGATGCTCCCCTATCTTGATAGAGATCATCGGCGTCCCGGGATCCTTGTACTTGACAGGAGTTCTATAGGAAATGATTGAGCTAGCTTGCTCGAAGAGAAAATCTCCCTTGGGCACATTGGTGCTTCTCTTGAAGGTACAAATGTCCTTCATAAATTTGGCGTAGGATGGAACTTGTTGAATAGCATCTGTAAATTCTCGCGCGCCCGGAAAGAGCGGAGGGGAGCACTACTACGATAAAACTAACTGAATTAACAAACAACAAGGTATAGAGCATCTAAAAATCCCACAATATAAAATAAATGAATCCACTAATCTCAATTTCTTCAATTTAAATACAACCAATTGTCTCTCGAAATAATATAACTATTTATCTCGAAATAAAATGCTCTATACAACAAAAATAAATACAATTCTCCTCATTTAGTACCCTCGAATATTCTTCCCAAAATACCAAGATAAAAATCCATCTCCAAATTAGTCCATAGTGCTCAAATACATGCTAACCTACCAACTAAAAGAAAATATGAGGAAGTACACAATACGACAGGAAAGATCCTCAACAAATATTAGCGGTGAATAAAACGTAACAATACGAGTACGAATATTCAAATCAAATGCGAACATCATTAGCATTTTTATCAATATAATTTCTCAACAACACATTAACCGGGTCACCAGGCCTCACCACCATACTGCGCCTATGCATTCTTAAGCATATCCGAAAAAAGAAATATTGGAGGGTACCCAACCTCCGTGCCATATTAAAATCTCATGTCAACATGCCCAACACAATAATAATACCACATGAATCAAAATTAGATTGCAATAATAATTTTACAGATTCCAATGAATTTAACCATTCAAATATGAGTCAATAATCACATGAAAACAACGGGAATAACACTCGCGAGATTAAGGAGCATATTGTGTAAAACCCCATACCACAAACCACCAAAAGAATCCAAAAAAAATCTACCCAGAAATCATAGAATAATCCATCAAAATCAGTCCACAAAGATCCACAAAACTCCTCCAAGATCAACCATAAAACAACCCCAAGAATACTTCCAAAAACCTGAGATTGAATGCATAAATCAAAGGGATATGTGTATATAAAAAGAGGAATTAAAAATATGTTTGCTATCAAAAAGTTGTACCAAAAAGGGTCAACCACAACCTTATTTTATAAGGCAAATAATAAGAGTTGAAAACCAAAACAAACTCCTTAAGAAAACTTGCTGCGCACGAAACCTGAGGGGACCGCTCGATCGATCCCTGGCGTCGATCGATCGATCGCCCAGTTCTGCTGACAGTTCGGCTTACAAATATAAGGGACAAAATATTTAAAAATCAATTAAAAATACGTTTTAACTCCGATTTCAAAACGGTTTGAAATTCTCGCCTTTAAAAATAATTCTAAACATAATTGAGCAATAAAAATAATTTTATCAAAACCTTTATTTTTTCCTCTATTTTTGAAAATACCCCAAAAATTACGCGGGTTGTTACATTTCCCCACTAACAATGAAATTTTTCACTCGAAATTTTTCGAATGCCTAACTCTAAAAATCAGGCCAACAATCTCAAAAAATAATCTCATCACCAAAACTAAATTCCTCACATCTAATCTAGATGCCTAACATGAAACGATCATTTAAAACGACTATCTACAAATCACGGGTCGTAAAAATGAAACATACCCAAAACCCAAGACCCGAGGGTGGTCGTATACCTAAGCTTTGATACCATCTATCACACCGCGCAAAATTCGACACACGGGGTGGCCGACCACCGCTGCCGAATTATGACGGGCGTGAACTAAATAAATACGTTTCTTAGCATGAGATAGATGTGAGACATAAATAAATTAGTCCATAAGATAAATAATTGAATCAATCTCAAATGATAACAACCAACTGTGCGATAAAAGATCCATCACATGCTAGAACTCTAAATAAATTCAATTTCCAATAATTATAAAACTGAATAAAGATTTTACTCTGAATAACTAAAATAAAACCCATAAACAACTTTGAAATCGAATGGCCCAATAACTTTCTTAACTGAGTCTCATAATGAAATAGGACTGAAAGGAAAGTATAAACTAAAACAAAGCAATAAAGTAATTCTGCTCCTGCTGCACCTCCAAACGACAACTCCGATAAACTTATGCAACTTTTCCAATTTTAATCCTGAAAAAGATTAGTCAACACATGGGTCAGAGCCAAAGCCTTGAGTAAGAATACACACTACTCCCCTCAAATAGGATCCTTGAATCCAGACAGTAGCATTAGACAAAATAAATATCACACTAGAATATTTTAAATTAAATGGGATAATTAGACACGATAAATATAAATCAATAACTACCAGCAGAAATCCCCATTTATAAAGGGACACCAATATGGTTTTAAATTCCCAAGTTCCACGATGTTAATTTAATTAAATTAACCAACTTTTATTATAGTTCTCACTTTTTATTAAAGTGTCACACTTCCCCTTGTCAATCGCCCTCTGACCCGTTTTAACTGTCGGTCCCGGCACATGACAAGGTTCCACAGACGACACGACATAAATTGCCCTCTAACCCATTTAAACTGTCGTCCCCGACACATTATGTCGCCATAAATTTTAATACCCATTTTTATCTTAGGCATTAATTCTCAATTTCTTAATTTGATAATTTATAAATTACCCCACCCTTTTATCGATGTGAGATCCTCAAAATACCTCTTAGTACCATTCCTAAGGGTCCCCAAGTTATCAATACATCCTACCCTATGTATAGGAGGATTTTCTAACATAAATCTCTACCTAGTCTCATACCTAGACTAACGTAACGATGATAAAGCGACAAAAAATCAGCCCACCCCGACATAATACAGTCGTAATAATCTTCCTCATTAGTCCCATACCTAGGGGAAAAAAGGCGTAAATCATAAAAAGGCCTACCTACTAGTCTCATACCTAGAATGAATTCTAAAATATAAGGGGGGGAAAATTACCAAACAACTCATCGTCACAAAGGCAATATAATAATACCAACAAGTCACACAAACAAGCATAAATAATTAACGTGTAAAACTACACATGATAGTCCAATTCAATTAAATCTTAATTTAAATTATCACCCCGTCATGAACATCCAAATAATCTCATTTAATTATTTAAATTAAATATACCTCTATTTCATCATTTAAAACATGAAAATTCAAATTCCATTGTTTCAATACAAATTACATGAGTTATACGTCCCCAAATCCAATAATTTTAAAACTAGGGTTTTTCTACATGCAACCTACACAATTAAAACTCAAAATCACTCCTGAATCCTACGTACCCAAAGGGCTATGAATATTATTCAGATTAAAAGATTTTATAAAAACAGCCCTATAGTTAGTGTCCACTTTCTCTAATTAATTTATTAATTGTTTTTAAGAAAATATATAATTAAGTGTTTATGCGATACTTAAAATGCATAATACTAAAGGAAAAGAATAGAGTATTCATGCTTGTGAAGATCGTGTTGAAAATATGATTAGAAATCTGGATTCCTCTCAAAAAAATAGCAAAGAAGTGTTCTTGAATCAACTTGATTAAACCCCAAATCTGTCACACCCTACAAAATTCGACAGACGGGGTGGCTAGCCACCGCCATCGAACTATGACGGGCATGAACTATATAAATAAAATTCTTAGCAAGATACAGATATGAGACATAAGTAAATCAGTCCATAAGATAAATAATTGAATCAATCTCAAATGATAACAACCAACTGCGTGATAAAAGATCCATCACATGCTAGAACTCCAAATAAATTCAAATTCCAATAATTATAAAACTGAATAAAGATCCAACTCTGAATAACTGAAATAAAACCCATAAATAACTTTGGAATCGAATGGACCAATAACTCTCTTAACTGAGTCTCAAAATGAAATACGACTGAAAGGAAAGTCTAAACTAAAATAAAGCAATAAAGTAATTTAGCTCTTGCTGCACCTCCATACGATAACTCCGATAAACTTATGCAGTTTTTCTAATTCTAATACTGAAAAATATTAGTCAACACATGGGTCAGAGCCAAAGCCCCGAGAAAGAATACACACTACTCCCCTCAAATAGGATCCTTGAATCCAGACAGTAGCATTAGACAAAATAAATATCACACTAGAATATTTTAAATTAAACGGAATAATTAGACACGATAAATATAAATCACTAACTACCCGCAAAAATTCCTATTTATAAAGTCACGCTAATATGATTTTAAATTCCCAAGTCTCGCAATGTTAATTTAATTAAATTAACCAACTTTTATTATAGTTATCACTTTTTATTAAAGTGTCATACTTCCCCTTGTCAATCGCCCTTTGACCCGTTTAAACTGTCGGCCCCGACACATGACAAGGTTCCACACACAATACGACATAAATCACCATCTGACCCATTTAAACTGTCGATCCCGACACATTATGTCGCCACAAATTTTAATACCCATTTTTATCTTAGGCATTAATTCTCAATTTCATAATTTGACAATTTATAAATTACCGCACCCTTTTAATCGATGTGAGATGCTCAAAATACCCCTTAGTCCCATACCTAAGGGTCCCCAAGTTATAAATACGTCCTACCCTATGTATAGGAGGATTTTCTAACATAAATCTCTACTTAGTCTCAGACCTAGACTAGCGTAACGACGATAAAACGACAAAAAATCAGCCCACCCGCGACATAATAAAGTCATAATAATCTGCCCTCACTAGTCTCATACCTAAAAGACGTAGATCATAAAAAGGCCTACCTACTAGTCCCATATCTAGAAGGAATTCTAAAATATAGGGAGAGAAAAATTACCCAACAACCCGTCTTCACAAATTCAATATAATATTACCAACAAGTCACACAAACAAGCATAAATAATTAACGTGTAAAACTACACATGGTAGTCCAATTCAATTAAATCTTAATTTAAATTATCACCCCGTCATGAACATCCAAATAATCTCATTTAATTATTTAAATTAAATATATTTCTATTTCATCATTTAAAACATCAAAATTCTAATTCCATTGTTTCAATACAAATTACATATGTTATACGCCCCCAAATCCATTTATTTTAAAACTAGGATTTTTCTACATGCAACCTACACAATTAAAACCCAAAATCACTCCTGAATCCTACGTACCCAAAGGGCTATGAATATTATTCAGATTAAAATATTTTATAAAAACAGCCCTATAGCTAGTGTCCACTTTCTCTAATTAATTTATTCTTTATTTTTAAAAAAATATATAATGAGGTGTTTAGGCGACACTTAAAACGCATAATTCTAAAGGAAAAGAATAGAGTATTCATTCTTGTGAAGATCGTATTGAAAATCGGATTAGAAATCTGAATTCCTCTCGAAAAATTAGCAAAGACGTGTTCTTGAATCAACTTGATTAAACCTTAAATCTGTCACACCCCGCAAAATCCGACTGACAGGGTGACCAGCCACTGCCGTTGAACTATGGCGGGTGTGAACTAAATAAATACCATTCTTAGCATGCGACATATATGAGACATAAATAAATAAGTCCATAAGATTGTAATACTCCGTAATTCTGCTTAATTAGAAAAATACGTTTTATTTAAATTACGTGAGTAGAGTAATTTAATGTGATAAAATAGATTTTATTTAAATTACGTGAGTAGAGTAATTTAATGTGATAAAATACGTTTTATTTAAATTACGTGAGTAGAGTAATTTAATGTGATACGTTTTATTTAAATTACGTGAGAAGAGTAATTTAATGTGATATAATGTTAATAAATATTAATATGACGATTAAAAATTTACTAAATGTGAGTAGTAAATTTTGAATGTTGATAGGTACGGTCTAGGGATTAAATGGACGTACCTGAGTTATCTCAACCAAGTGTCACGTGTAGACAAAAATTGAAGATGAGATTAGAAAAATATTTTAAGAAACTCAAACGATAATTTAGAGTCCACAGATGATTCCGAAAGGGTCGAATTAGTCAAAATAGTGTACCCGGGGGTACTAGTTGAGTGTCGGGTCATTTTCGGACTAAACCGGGACCATTCGAGGGCATTTTGGTCTCTTTACATTTATGGGTAAGTAGACCTACGAATTTTGAAATCCCAAATCAAATTATAAGAGTTGAGGCTAGGGTTAGAAAGAAAGAAAATACACCATAGCCATTAGAGAAGATACAATTCATAGTGGGAATTTTGGAGAAATGGACCGACGGGAGAACGATCGATTGAGCCGTATGTTGGGATTGTGAGAATTTAGCTACGGAAAGAGTGAGACTAAATTTCAAAAAAAAATACCAGTAGGTTAAAGTTAACTTAACTACTGAATTAAGGGAGGGGTAACTAGGGCCCTTACAGTTGCGTGAATACTCGAATAAATACAATAGTGAAATAAATTGTAAATTAATGAGTACGGTGAATATAGGTCAAATATATTATGTACGGGCATGATTTGATAGGTCGGGTGTGTACCTACTAAATTATATAAAAGTTTGGGTTAAGAGAATTTTACCTAAATTAATTATGTTTGGGTCGATGAGACATTCCGAACTAACATAAAGTTATTATATGTTTGGGGTCGATGAAAAAAATGCCGAACCAAACTTTAAACTGGTGTCGCGATGAAAGAGTCCCGAACCAGAATATGTGTATATATTTATATTTTTAAATAGTTGGGGTCGATGGATCATTCCGAAGCAACTCTTACTTGAGGTCGATGAATCATTCCGAACCAAGAGTCCTTTATGTGTGGTAAAAGGATATGTTAGTGATAACTGATATTAAATACATGATTGTGTGATAAATGTATTCTATGTGCATAATCTACAGATTGAAAATAGTAGATAATGAAATGAATTGTAAATATCTTAGTAATAATTTATAGCGTGATGTAATTATTACAAGAATAAGGATAACGAGCAGTAAATAAGTTACCTACGCTAATGGGTAGTATAACTAGTTGAACTAAGTGTCCTCATTAGACATGCACTATAGAAGAGAGGTAAGGAATTTCGAGGGAGTTGTGCGAAACTTTAATATGCGTAATCAATAACTCAATTGTGATAACTTCTTGCAAAATATTTTCAAATGTTTTGAGTACTAACTCCTGCTATGTAAAATTTTTAAAAACCTTTTAGGTGCCCAGCCACAGGGACACCCAGCATGATTTGATTCCACGGAATTGGGAGCTGCATCACGTGTGGATGTTGCAGGTATTGTTTAGACGCTACCTCTTTTTTAGTTTTAGTACAGGATCTCAGTTATAGTATTCGTAGTTGGGACATGTTGTCCTATATTTACTTTTACAGTTATTCTGATTCTGGATTTTGAGTTGTCTTTTATTGGCCGTGGTTTTTGGCAAGACTTTACCTGCATTCAGTTATTTATGCAACTGTTTTATTATTACTAGAATTGTAATGTGTTTGTATGGATTATTTGTTCTTCTTAAAGAAGATAAAATTTGGCACTCGCTTAATTTCACTTAGGTGGTTAGTAAATTAAAAAGCTTTCGGCAGTGATGCTAAGAATGAACCATTTAAGAAACCTGTTTTAATTAAATTAAGGCTTGATCACCCAAGGTTTAATTAGGCGGGGTGTCACAGATGGTATCAGAGCATCAGGTTCTAGTGTCCATAGGATTTTTACGGCTTACTGCGTTTCAGCGTAATGTTTAGTTGTATTAGAGCCCTACTATTAGGACTGTTGATTTAATAACTGTTTTTGCGTTATCATACATCTGCTCTTAAATCTTGTATAAAATTTGTACTTATACAATTTGAATCTTATTTTAGATGCCACCAAGGGGACAGCGAGCGGAGAGGGATGAAGCCAGAGATGAGGTGAGGGAGGCTCATTAGGAGCCACAGGTGCCTATACCACCACCCCCACCCGAGTTAATTTCCACTACTCAGGTGGCAGTGATAGTGGCTCAGGCAGTCGAGACAGCTATGAGGGCCATGGCAGCCCATTTTCCTCAGCTCCAAGTACCTCCTCCCGTGGCACCGGTAGTTCAGGATCCAGCAGGACCATCCACTTGGCAGCATGTCAGAGAGACATTTCAGAAAGGAAACCCACCCGAGTTTCAGGGTAGTACCGGTGTAGTGGAGGGGTGCAACTGGAAGAAAAATACCCAGCGCCACTTGCGCATGCTAGAGTGCACCGAGGTACAGAAACAAATACTAGCCACTTTCCATCTGTCAGGAGCGGCCTTACAGTGGTGGGAGTCAGTACATCGAGAATGTTTGTTGTTCGAAATGTCTGAAGCCACAATAAAATTCTGGAGACATTCTCATTCGATAGGAATGGGGGCAACCCCTGAAGTACTCCTCCAAATGAAAAGTAGAGGAAGCAAAGATATCCCTCAAAACTACATACAGATGATATATGCATATGCGTGCATGATAAGCAGACTAAACATGGCTATGTGATGATTTCCTAGACGAACGGGCTAAATGATTTATTTCGTACACATAGTTGATATGTCTCAGCCGAGGCCTCAACACACCAACTATCTCTACGAGGGGGTAAATGTAAAGTGGGGTTAAATGGATTACCCACCAACATTCTGATAAATTAACCCACGGATTTGATTAAATATTGATTTATGATTTATCGAGTTTTTACTACAATCCAGGTCCTATACGGTTTGAGATATTATTATGCGCAATTTAATATATTGCGTGTACTCCGCATTTGATGAAATACACTAAAGAATACTCTAGTAATGATTTAATTAATTATTTGATATGCCACCACATATATTGTGATAAGTGGCACCATAAATATTGGACACTTAGTTCCTTAGAGAAAATGACACGTGTCAAGCCCACTTGAGTCACTTTTTGTTATAAAAGGAGGGTTCCCCCCTCATTTGATGGAGGATGGTCTTAGGGGAAAAGTAAGGAGAGAAAATATAGCTTTCCTACCCCATGAACCTTTAGAGCTCCATCACGGGTTTGATAGTGACGAGAGGATTTTTACAATTTCATTATACGGTATATAGGCATTTGAGAAGAATATAGCCGAATTTGGCACCCCCCACGCACCAAAACTACCAAGACTGGGTGTTTGAGAGGCGGCTCGCCAGATTAAGAACCCTCCACACACCAAAAAAACCAAAGCCGAGCTCTCTTCCGCGTATCGTACGGACCCATGAACTATGCATACCTTGATTCCGCAAAGACAGATACATAGGCGCAACCACGTTGCTCAAATCTAAAACATGCTCGACGCGGTGCCTCCTCAAATCTGCATTCACGTCTTACACTATTAATCTAAAAAAAATTAACATACTAACTTATAATGATAAATTACATGTACAAAAAATAAAATGCACACGAATTAAAATAAAATACAAACTCAAACAATAAAATGCATGCGTATTTAACAAAAGTACATGCAATATTCTCATAAACACTTCATAAAATTTTCAACAAAATACATGCTAAAGGCGGTTATATATATCGTCCATTATATGGTAATACCTAATACATGTTTGACAAGTAAAAAACCAAGATTCTATGTTCCTAACATATTCAGAAAAGAAATGATACAATAGCTCCATGCTAAAAGCGCCAATGTTTTTAAAACCTCTTAAGCAATACTGCTCAATTCGTTTTGCTAAATCCTTTGCTTTCGATTAAGTTAGTTGAATCTTTTGCACATCAAAAGTGCGCGTAATGTCTTCATAGTAGTAGAAAAATTAAGTAACCTTTTCGATCTATCATTGATGCGAAGGAGAAAACGAATTTCATCATCATTAGTAGTATTGACTGTCAATATGAAAGGTTTTGTATTGTTAAGATCTTCAAAGGGGAAAGAAACAATTTTCTAGTTGCACATGCTTGATGGTATGATTCTTACACAATAACACAACAATAATACTTCTTACAAACTTATATATTTTAAGAAGTTGAACATGATTGAATATCATTCAAATGCCACTGACGTGAACCAAAATAACATAAGATTGATTAAATATTAATATGACATATGTATTATATAGAGTACACGCATAGTTCATTAATGTACATGCATATTGGATTGAACAAATTCAATTTCAATTTGCGTGTGCTTTGTGAATTTCGCCCGTACTTTCAAAAACTACATGAAAAAATCACAAAGTACACGCAATAATACAGGGCTTGTACAAATACAACACCTGAATTCATAAACTACATGTAGTCCTAAATAAATGCTATTGGCGCGGACCATAATTAATATAGGAGTTATAGAAAATACAAAGATTATGTAAGAGTGATTAAATATGGAGATGGCATATATATTTTATACAGTACACACATAGTATATGTTGATGTAAAAAATTAGATCACTCTAATAATTCAATCACAGATAAATAAATGAGACAAAAGATTTTAAAGTGGTTCAGCCTTATAAGAATGCCTACGTCCACTGTTATTTTATTGCTGAGTGTTTGGGAATTCTCGATTACAAGAAATTCCGTTCTGGATCCCAAAGTTTGGATTCAGGATCAGATTCCCCACAATGAGGATTGTACAACGTATTTATAGCCTTGAGGCTGTCATATGAAAGGGTGATACATTAAATGATATACATATGAAAGGGTAATACATTTAATGACCTTTAAGCGTGTGCGTCTAAATGATAAGCATTTAATGAACCAGTTGAACTGTTGGTTATTCATCAATTAATACTTTGTTCGAGATGCAGCTCAGACCGCCTGAGTAGCTCGGACGGCCTAAGCTTTCTGATATTCAAGAGTTCCTCGGAGAGGTCTGTTCCTCGGAGCGTATGAGTTCCTCGGAGAGGTCTGTTCCTCGGAGGGTATAAGTTCCTCGGAGTAATATGGTTCCTCGGAGCGTGTGATTATCTCGGAAGTGCATGTTGTTGCCATGTAGATAGCCACGTGTCTTCATATGATTGATCCGAGTCAGCAGATTAAATTTGGTATCAACAGAAGCCCCCAATGTTTCATAGTTCGAAATTTGAGGAATACGGAACATTCTTTCTCGGAATACGGTAGCTTTAAATAGTTCTTCCTGATTTTTAGGATCATCTCCCTTGTATTTATTTCTCCATCTCAATTCGTAGAATCATGCTTTTTTGGACTTTTCTGCTCGCTTCGGTTCCCGGGTCACTTTTCGCCTTTTTAGCCGTTGTTGTTCGCTTTGATTCCCGCATCAATATTTAATGCTTTTTAGCCGCCGGTAACGTAATCATCCTTTTTCTAATCATCATTTCGCTAGTTCCCAAGGCAAAGTATTTAAACTTCACAGAGACTCCCATCGTCTTCTATCTTTTCAAATTTTCATCTTCGAGTTTTTCATTGTCTTCTACTCTCTTGTGCATTCATCTCTTCCGTCGTTCATTGTCAACAGCTTCAGTCTTTTTTCTATAAGATCCTCTTTTTTCCTCTTCATTTCTTTTAATTCATCATCATGGTTTACCCAGTTGAGTCTCTTGACAAATTTCGATCTGATTTTTCCATTCCCTCTTGGGTTGTCTTGGAAGAGCTTTCTGAGCCTTCTAATTATTTTAATTTGGCTGAGGGACATTGGTTCCCCAGTCTCTTTTTTGCTGAGTGTGGATTTTCTTTTCCACCAAATCCTTTGTGTTTGGAATTCTGTCAGTTCTTTGATGTTGTTCCTGCACGAATAGCCCCCAACGCCTGGAGAATAGTTAATGGGGTGCATAAATTAAATCAAGTGCATGGAACTCGTATAGGGATTCCATAAATCATGTACTGCTATAGATGGGCAGTTAATGATAATATTTATTATTTAAAAACTAGGTTTATAAATAGAGCCTTAGTAGTCAATCTCCCTGATGCCAATAGGGATTATTTTGAACATGGGGTTGTTGTAAAAAATTGGCAACACCCTCCTTTAATAGGAGATGAGGTTTACCAGGGTTCCAGATGCCCTCCTTACGGCAATGGGATAGGTTATTTTTATTTTATTTTATTTTATTTATCTTGAAATCATGTTTGTTTTATGTTTGATAAAATGTGTTACTGATAACAATGTTTGTTTATTTGCAGTTGATAGCAAGAGAAAGTGCCCAAAAGAAACAGATGTCAATCTAAGGCATTTGGGACTTATCTGGGGTCTACATCAAAGGGTTGCTAATGAGCACATTCGATCAGCCTCCTATCTGCTCCAATACAAGAGCTATACAACTTCTTTCACTACTCTTCCAGTGATCAGTGAAGCAGAGCCAGTACCACCCTCTGCAAGTTCTTCGCCAGAATATCACGTTCCGTTGAGCGAAAGGATGAAGAAAAGAAGGACTCCTGCTCTGTTTGAGAAAACTGCCTCCGACTCTGGGGAGGTAAAAAGGATTAGGATTGATGTCCCGAGGGAGGGGACAAAGAAAACTGCTGCAGCTCCTCCAGCTGCTCCTAAGAAGATTGCCGAGAAGCCCGCAGTGGCTCCGAGCAGCTCTGCTGCTCCTGGAGAGGTGATTGTGATATCACCGACCAAGGATTCTTCCTTGGCTGTACCTGTTCCCCCGAGGAGGCTGAAGAAGAGCTCCTCGGTCAATTTGGATGATACCATCATTCAGCCCCCAGTTGTTGGGACTGAAATTCCCCCTATTGTTCCCCCGAGCTCTGACATGAGCTCGGTAAAGTCCTTAACCATTCTCGAGGTGCAAGGTAATGAAGATAACCTTACTCGGGATATGGTTACTTCTTTGGATGCTCGTCATCTTGCTTCAGTAAGTACCTTTACTTTGAACTTTTCGTATTTTCCTTTGTTATTTCTCATATTTGTTTCTGACTTTGCTTTCTTTTTCGGTTTACAGTTGATGAGTTGCTTCAACATAATCCTTAAGAAGGATGAAGCAATCAAAGATTCTTGGTCCTCGTCCAGTGTGGAGGGAGCTCTGAAAGAAGCTACCAAGTCCTTGGAGGAATCTCTCCAGAGGCACGATATTGATAAGGCAGTCTGGGAGAAGAAACTTGCTTCCTCCGAGAAGGAGAAAACTCGGGTTGCTGAGGCCTCCAGGGTTTTGGAGAGGAAAGTGAATGCCTTGGAGAAGGCTAATAAAGAGCTCGATGTGAAGCTCAAGACTGCTGGGGAATTTGAAAATAAACTCAAGGCTGCTGAGGAGAGGTTGGTCCAACTCCAGGAAATAACTTGGCAGAAGGAGGAAGCTGAACAAAAACTGAAAGCTGCTGATGTTTTGCTGTCCGAGAAGCTTGCCTTGGAGAAGGCCAAAAGGAAAGATGTCGTGAAGAAGTCCTTCAGCTCTGGCTGGGACAAAGGTTGGGATAAGGGATGTGCTTCCATGGTCTCTCAAGTGGATTATGGCAGTGTAAAGTATTTCAGGGACTGATGGGTTGCTGCCCTTCAGGAATTGAAGGTCGATAAGTCATCCGAGATCTTCCAGAGACACATCCCTGGTCCCCCTCCTACTCCAGAAGAATTAGAAGAGGACGAAGCTACCTCTGAGGAGTCTTCAATGGTAGTGGGAGAACATGACCTAACCATCCAGCTTGCTGCCGAGCAAGTAGTTTCTTCTTTCGAGCAACAGCTGGTGCTCTCCGAACAAGTCACAGTTCCCTCCGAGCAACCTGCCTCCTCTTCCCAACCTCCCGAGAAGGTTTTGGGAGATAAGTAAAAGGTATAGTGTTGTTCGGTTTTCTCTTTCTATTTTTCTTTTTTTTTCAAATGTAACCAAGATATTTGTAACTCTGCACTATGATCTAATAAAATTTGAGTTTTCTTCCATACGGTTGTCTCTTTTCTATTTGTATTCTGTCTTGATCTTCTTTTTTATGATTATTTTTTCTTTCTCTGCTAGTTTCTGGCCAGGATGGATCTGCTATCTGCCAATGATACGAAGCTGATGCCGCAATATAATGAATATTATAAGGCTGGTCACACAGACCTGAGTGCATCAGAAGTTGCCGACATCCTTGGTCATGATGCTTCAGAACAGGCAATCGAAGCTTATCAGTACCTGAAGTGTCTACTTGACCGAGCTGTAGCCAATAATGTGGCTTACTACGACATGATCGAGGATCTCCAAGTCACCCTTGAAGACCTTCAGCTTCAGTACAAGGAATTAACTGCCTTACTGCATGAGGGGTACGAGAAAAAGTATAAGCTAATCGTCGCTGACAAGGGCTACGAGAAGCTTTTTGCTGGGTATGATCTGAAGGAGAGAACTTTGAAGGGTGAGGTTGAACAGTGCAGACAGATTGCCGAGCTGCTGGAGCAAGAGAATAACAATTTGCAGAAGGAGCTAGCACAGTTGAAGTCTGCAGTTTCTTCTTCAACAGCCCTAATCCCAGTGACTGACGAGGGATTTTCATTTTTAGAGGTTGAGAATGCCAAATTAAGGGAAGAGTTGGACACCTTGAGGAGGTCGGTCACTTCCACATCTCCTCAGGTACGAGCAAGAGCTCCTCGGGGACGAGGAAGAGCAGCTCGGGTTCTAGTCAAGGAACAGAGGACAGCATCTGCCTTAGAGAACCAAGCATTCCAAGTAATGGATAAGAACCAGGCTTTGTCTGACATGTCAAAGAAGATAAGGGACTTGGAGAAATAGCTCTCTGCGCAGAAATCAGTCTTGGAGAATAAAAAGCTTTTCGTCAAGAATCTCCACGAGCAGCTAGAAAGGCTAACATATCAGTTCCACAAACAGCCCAGGGAATTTTGGATGGCTGGATACAACGAAGCACTATTCCATTTGGATGATCGTATCCAGAATGCCAACAATGAGGGCTACAAGCAAGGCTGGCTGAATGCCTTAGGTGTGTTGAAGCTCGAATAAGGACACTATCTATGGGACTACCATGATCCCAGGTTGCTTGACCTGCATGTGCCACCGTACAACTTGGAGATGGAGTGGATCCCTGCTCGGGCCATTCCTCGAAGTTAATTTCAAAATACCTCAGTGACTATAATCTTCACTCTCAGATCGAGGTATCTCATCCCGAGCATCTATTAGATCGACCTTCTGTTATGAACGTCAAGATGCTAAAGGATTTGAACTTCATCAATTCTCCTCAGTCTTTCAATGATCCGCCTGCTGGCGAGGAACCTGTATCTAAAGCTGATGGGAAAAGACCAATAGAATAGGAATTTTTAATGTAACAGTTAGTATACATATCAATGTAACTTTCATTTTATCATCAATGTAATTTAATGAAAAAGTTTCATTTCTGTTTGCAAATCTTAATTGCTATTGTCTTGTAAATATCGAACACTTTACATTTATGCGTATCTGTTAAAAAGATAATAATAATAGTGTGTTGTTAATCTACCAACTTAGTAATAAAAAAGTTATAAGCATCAGTAATGTTGCTCGATCACTTAATAATAAAGTAATGAGTATAAAAATGTTTAAAAAAATTTCAACCAACCAAGGTTGTTAAATTGTGTTCGTCGACCAACTACAGTTAGTGGATTTTTATCCCCGACCAGCCATACTTGGTAGATTTTTGTCTTTTTTGTTAAATGTGTCTGACCAATCAAGGTCAATAAATTCTCCTCATCGACCAACTGTAGTTAGTGGGTTTTTATCCCCGACCAACCATACTTGGTACAGTTTGGAATATTATTTCCTCGTCGACCAACTATGTTGGTACAGCTTGGAATATTTTCTCCTCGTCGACCAACTATGTTGGTACAGTTTGGAATATTTTCTCCTCGTCGACCAACTATGTTGGTACAGTTTGGAATATTTTCTTGAGTATTCTGCCGAGCTGTGCCCAGTAGTGCGTAGCACTATTATTTTCCAAAAAAAATTTCAATAAACAGAGAAACTTGCAGAATATTTTTATTGTATTCATACTGATGGAACTGCGTTACATATACATCACTGATAATACTTGCGCAGATGCTCTGCGTTCCATGCATTCTTAAACTCCTCGCCTTCTAAAGTGTCTATTCGATAAGTTCCTGGTCTAACAACTTCTGTAACTCGGTATGGTCCATGCCAGTTTGCCTCCAGTTTGTTATGCTTTTGAATTACTTTCTTCAGCACATAATCTCCTTCTTTCAGGTCGCACTTCCTTACCCTCTTATTGTAGAACAAAGTTGTTCGCTGCTGGTAAGCAGCATTTCTAATGGCTGCTTCTTCTCTAACTTCTTCGAGCATGTCTAAATCCAGTCTTCTCATTAAGTCGCTGACAGGGGAATTGAAATTTATTACCCTGTGTGTTGGGAGGCCCAACTCGGCAGGTATGACAGCTTCACTTCCAAATGCCAGCATGTATGGTGATTCTCCAGTTGCTACTCGGGGCGTAGTTCGGTAAGCCCAAAGTACTGATTGTAGCTCATTAATCCAGTTTTCTTTTGCATCATCCAATCGTTTCTTCAAACCGTTCAGCAGCGTTCTGTTTTTCACTTCAGTTTGTCCATTGCTTTAAGGATGGCCTGGTGCTGAATGAACCTTAAAAATGTTTGACTGATGACAATAGGAGGCAAACTCCTCGTTATCAAATTGTTTTCCATGGTCTGTGATGAAGGCATGAGGGAGACCATATCGACAAATGATGTTCTTCCAAACAAATTGGTACACCTTCTCGTACGTTATATCAATGAGTGTCTCAGCTTTTACCCACTTAGTAAAATAATCCACTGCGACGACGAGGTACTTGAACCTTCCTCGGGTCGTTGGCAGTGGTCCAACCAAATCAATTCCCCACATGGCAAATGGCCAAGGGGAAGTTATGGGTGTCAACAATGCTTGTGGAGTTCTTCGTATGGAGGAGAAACGCTGGCAATTGTCACATTTCTTGGCATAAGTTATACAATCAACCCTCATCGTCGGCCAGTAGTATCCTTGTGTCATCACCCTTTGCAAAAGCGTTCGACTTGCTACATGTGCTCCACAAGAGCCTTCGTGGATCTCTTCAATTAATTCTTTCACCTCGGAGGGATGTACACATATCTGCAAACCTTCCATTATTCCTCGTCTATATAAAACACCATTAGTTAGTACATACCGAGCAGCTTTAAACTTCAATTTCTTGGCTGCGAGCTTGTCAATTGGCAATTCTCCCTCCTCGATATACGCCCTGATGGGATCCATCCAAGATGGACCTAAATTAAGGGTGATAAAGTTCATCGTCAGATCTTCATCTATACTCCGACCAGCCAACACTTCAATTGGGATTGTTCGTCGTAACTCGGTGCGAGTAGCGGACGCTAGTCGAGCTAGGGCGTCTGATCTCGCATTCTCCATTCTTGGTATTCTGAGTAGCTGAATAGCGGCAAATTATGACACCAACTCCTTTGCCTTTGCATGATACTTAATCATTAATTATCCTCTAACTGCATATACTCCCAACATTTGATTTACGATCAATTGAGAATCACTGAAAATCATAACTTGCTGCGCCTCCATAACTTTTGCCAAATTAAGCCCTGCAATCATGGCCTCATATTCATCCTCATTGTTGGAAGCTTTGAATTGGAAACGCAAAGCGTATTCCATGTCGACCTCGTCCGAAGTTCTCAAAACTATCCCCGTGCCACATCCTGCATTGCAAGATGAGCCATCTACATATAACCTCCATATAGGTAACTCGTCTTCAAATTTCGAATCAGTCGGAGTTCCTCGGTGAAATATTTGTTGCTTCTTTTCATCCTCCCCAAAATTTTCTCGCTCCTCGTCGATCATTTCCTCTTGCCCTTTTACCAACCGGAGTTGGTCTGGGCTCGAATTTAATGATTTTGTAACATCCACTTGCCCTTTTACCAACCGGAGTTGGTCTAAGCCAGTGTTTGTTGATCCTGTAACATCCACAGGTTGATTAGCGAGCAACTCCTGATCCTCGTCCGGAGTCCTCCCACCTATCTCTGCATCACATCCTGTAACATCCACACGCCCTTTTACCAATCTGAATTAGCCTGGGCTTGTGTTTGTTAATCCTATAACATCCATAGATTGATCAGCGAGCAACTTTTGCTCCTCGGGGGTATCCGGATAGGTGAACTCTGCTATGAAATCTGCTATAGCCTGCCCTTTTAGTGATGATCAGGGTTCATATATTATATCATATTCGCCAAGCTCTATTGCCCATTACATCAATCTCCCTGATTTTTCTGGCTTGTTAAGGTCTTGTCTCAATGGCATATCGGTATATACTACTATCGTATGAGCTTGGAAGTATGGCCTCATTCTCCTACTCGCCTCAATCAGCGCCAGTACCAATTTCTCCAGCCTTGGATATCTGATCTCTGCTCCTTGGAAGGCCTTACTTGTGTAGTAAATTGGCTTTTGTACTCCATTCTCCACTCTGATCAACGCCGAGCTAACTGCATTCTCGGATACTGCAAGGTATAAATACAATTTTTCTCCCATCACCGGCTTGGACAACAGTGGAGGTGCTCCCAAGTATTTCTTCAAATCTTGAAAAGCCTTCTCGCATTCATCATTCCACTCAAAAGTCTTTCTAAGTGTCTTGAAGAATGGGAGACATCTATCAGTTTCTCATGACGCAAATATGTTGAGTGCCGCTACTCGTCTTGTGAGACTTTGTACTTCTTTCTTCGTTGTTAGAGATCGCAGCCCTAATAGAGCTTTGATCTTTTCAGGATTTGCTTCAATGCCTCGTTGATTGACAATGTACCCGAGAAACATGCCTTCTCGTACTCCAAATACGCACTTCGTCAGGTTCAGCTTCATTTGATATTTATCTAGTTGATCAAAAGTCTATCTTAAGTTAACTAAATGATCGGCAGCTTTCTTACTTTTTGTCAGCATATCATCAACATAGACCTCCATGTTGTCACTGATTTATTCATCAAAGACCCTGTTCATCAGCCTCTGATATGTCGCACCTGCATTTTTCAAACCAAAAGGCATAACATTATAACAATAGTTCCCCTAGGGGTAATAAAAGAAGTACTTTCCCTGTCTTCAGGTTTCATTTTAATTTGATTGTAGCCAGAATAAGCATCCATGAAGCTCAGCAACTCGTGTCCCGAGGTAGCATCCACCAATTGATCAATTTAGGGCTATGGAAAGTGATCCTTTGGGCATGCTTTGTTGAGGTTGGTGAAGTCTACACACATCCTCCACTTGTTGTTTTTCTTCTTTACCATCACCACATTGGCTAACCAATCTGGATATTTAACATCTTCAATAAAGCAAGCTTTATGGAGCTTCTTGACTTCCTCCTGTATAGCTTGATTCTTCTCAGGACTGAATACTCTTCTTCTCTGCTTCACAGGCTTGATTTCCTTATTCACATTGAGCTCGTGACATAAGAAGTTTGGGTCTATCCCAGGCATATCTTCATGACTCCACGCAAAAGTTTGTCTTCTGCTTCTAAGGAAAGTTATAAATTCTTGTTTTAATGAGGCTTCCAATGATGAACCTATTTGAGTAGTTCGCTCAGGGTGCTCGTCGTCCAGAATGATGTTTTCAGTAGCTTCCACCACTTGACCCTTCACAAGTTGCGACTCATCTCGAGGATCCAATGTTTCAATTTTTGCACCTTCCTCCACTTGATAGGTCGTAGTCTTTTTCTTTGATTCTTCCAGTTCTTCTCGTTCGGCGGATGAATAATAGCATTCCCAAGCTACTTTCTGATCACCTTTCATAACTCCTACTCCAAAGTTTGTTGGAAATTTTAGGCACTGATGCACTGTAGATGGTATAGCCTCGAAATTCTTCAATCCTACTCTTCCCATGATGATATTGTACGATGATTGGACATTCTTATCCATCACGAAGAAACGTATTCTTTCTGTTCGACAAGCAGGCCACGTACCAATGAATATATCCAACTAGATCGTCCCAAGTGGAAATACTTTCTCGCCAGCAAAACCAATGAGGGGTCTGTGGTAAGGCTCCAGTTGAGATAGCTTTAGGTTTAAACTAACGAAACACGAGTAGAACATGATGTCTACCGAGCTACCATTGTCGACTAGTACTCTTGAAATCATAACCTCCTTCATCCTTATTTTGATCACCAACGGATCATCATGAGGATATAAAACACCTGCAAGGTCATTCTTTGAGAACCCAATGACCAACTTCTCCTTGTTCACCTTTCTCGGGCGATCTTCCTCAGCTAAATTTATTCACTGAATGTACGAGCAAGCTTGAGCCTCACCGAGGTAAGCTTTTCTTTCCGCAGTAAGGTCTCCTCCTCCTGCATCTCCCCCTGTAATAACATTACAATCAAATGACCCAAAGCTTATTGAAAATACCTCTCGTTCTGGCTGCCTTGGTTTCTTGGGAAGATCGGGGTCATCCTCTGGATCAACTTCATGGTTTCTCTTCTTGTTCTCCTCTGCTCGACGAGGAGATCTAGACCTCTCTCTAGTTCGGTCGTTTTTTCTTCTTTCGCCTCCCCGATCAACATACTTTGTTAGCTTTCCTCGTCGAATGAGTGTTTCAATCTCATTCTGAAGAGCTATGCAATTTTTAGTCATATGGCCATGATCCTTGTGGAACTCGCAATATTTCTCCTTATTCCTCGTGTCAGGTTTTGATTTCATTTTCTTTGGCCAGTTTAACTCCTCGTTGTTCTTAATTTCTTCCAGGACGTGGTTGATATTTTCCTTCAAAGGCGTGTAATTATCAAATTTCTTCAAGACCTCCCATGACGACCTACTTTTGGAATGTTTGTCACCACTATTGTTCTTATGCTCTTTCTTCTTAGCTTTATCTCCTTCCATCTTGGTTTCTTTGGCATACATATTCTTCTTCGCAGACATAGCCTCCTCGGCATTCATAATCTTGGATGCTTTTCCCATCAGGTCCGACATGGTTCGAGGTGGATCTTTGGCCAAAGTGTAGTACAACTTGTTCGACAGTAGTCCACTCATCAAAGCAGTAATAGCTGTCTTCTCCTCGTAATCAATGACTTCGAGTTTCTCATTATTAAAACGAGCTATATAATCTCTAATACTCTCCCCAGCTTTTTGTCTAACACTTAACAAATATTCTACTCGTTTAACTGGCTTTGCTCCAAAGCAGAAATTCCCAATGAATAACTCGACCAATTGAAGGAAAGTTAAAATCTTACCCCGAGGAAGATTATTATACCATATCTGAGCAGATCCGGTAAGGGTTCCCGAGAATGCCCTGCATCTCATCTCGTCTGGGACAACATAGATGTCGGCAGCAACTTGATATTGTTCTATGTGAAGGACGGAGTCAGTCTTTCCATCATACTTGGGAGTCACAATAGGTGCTTTGAACTTTGATGGTGTTGGAAAATCAACAATGTCCTGGACAAAAGGTGTTCCTCGAACAAAGGTTCGTTGTAGAGGGTTCTTAGCCTTAGCCATTTCCCCTAATCTATCCTCCAGCCTTTGAATAGATCCTTTCCATGCATCATTCCCTTCCTCGGGCCTATTGGTTCGAGCAACTGATCGCGTTGAAGTGGCTTCCTGGGATTTATCCTGACGAGCAGCTGGTCGGTCATTGGATCCATCTTGACGAGCAACTGGTCGCGACTGGGCAGATCCTTCACTTAAATCTGATGGTCGTCGAAAGCTCCTCGACGCTGTATTAAGAGGACTTTTGTTCCTCCTAGGGCCTAATCGATCGAAAGGAGAGGCCCTACTTAATCTTTCCAAAGCGCTAGCCCTTTCTGGGGAGAGGGTGACATGTTGTTCAGTATCTGTGGCTCGCACAGACGAAGTTCGTCCAGGTTGATAAGAAAAATCTTCAGATTCCTTATTGCGGTACGAATTAGTACGCCTAGTACGCATAGAAGGCGCACGGATATTTCTCTGAATTCTTCATGATCCAGAATGGGATGGCGCACCGCCATGGAGGGTTTGGATGAGTTATCCCATCGTTTCTTGTATGACGGTCTGGCCCTGAGCCAGATTTGCCATCATTCCAGTCAGATCTGGAATAATTGGTGGAGCAGATGGATTTGGAGGGGTTCCAGCATTTCGATTGCTGGATTCAGGAATATCAGCCATTGGTAATGGATTGTTATTGATGAGAAAACGATTTTACCAGTCGTTCCCACAGACGGCGCCAATCTGTTGATGTAAAAAATTAGATCACTCTAATAATTCAATCACAGATAAATAAATGAGACAAAAGATTTTAAAGTGGTTCAGCCTTATAAGAATGGCCTACGTCCACTATTATTTTATTGCTGAGTGTTTGGGAATTCTCGATTACAAGAAATTTCGTTCTGGATCCCAAAGTTTGGATTCAGGATCAGATTCCCCACAATGAGTATTGTACAACGTATTTATAGCCTTGAGGCTGTCATATGAAAGGGTGATACATTAAATTATATACATATGAAAGGGTAATACATTTAATGCCCTTTAAGCGTGTGCGTCTAAATGATAAGAATTTAATGAACCAGTTGAACTGTTGGTTATTCATCAATTAATGCTTTGTTCGAGATTGAACTGTTGGTTATTCATCAATTAATGCTTTGTTCGAGATGCAGCTCGGACCGCCTGAGTAGCTCGGACGGCCTAAGCTTTCTGATATTCAAGAGTTCCTCGGAGAGGTCTGTTCCTCGGAGCGTATGAGTTCCTCGGAGAGGTCTGTTCCTCGGAGGGTATAAGTTCCTCGGAGTAACATGGTTCCTCGGAGCGTGTGATTATCTCGGAAGTGCATTTTGTTGCCATGTAGATAGCCACGTGTCTTCATATGATTGATCCGAGTCAGCAGATTAAATTTGGTATCAACAGTATATAAAAGTACACACATAATGGATTGAACCAATTCAATTTCAATATACGTGTACTTTATGAATTTAGCGTGTACTTTTTGAAAGTACACACAAAATTCACAAAGTACACACAATAGTAAAGGGCTTGTACAAATACAGAACCTAAATTCATAAATTAAATGCAGTCCTAAATAAATGCCTCTGGCGTGGACCACAATTAATATAGGAGTTATACAAATACAAAGAGTATGTACATGTTTTAATCATGTATATATTTTCGATCCTCAATAAATGATGTATACAGGAGGAAATGTACAATGATGAAATACATAAATGTAACATGCAAAAAGTGTGTTTTGCATTTAAAATAAGGGCAACAAATGTATTTTTTCATATCATGAAGAAGAAGAATGTGATTTCATGAGTCCATGTGTAATATATACAAATTTATATATATGAGAACACAAAATACATAAGGACAAACAGGTGATATCATAAATAAAATGCTAAGAACACAACATATACATAGTGTATGGTATAATATTAAGTACAAAGCTTAAGAACATATGTAGGAGCATGTATCCATACTTGTTAGTGTTGTTTGGAAAAATATGATTGAGAATGTGAAAATGCTTAGTATAACTTCCACAATTAGGGGTTTGATCGCTTTAATTTCTGTGAAGTGTGTTTGTTTTGAAATTCAGGGGTATTTATATGTTGTTGTTGGATAAAAATTTGATTGAGAAGGAGAATAATTTTGGGGTTTTGATCGAAGAGATAGCACGGTTAGGGTTTTGATCGAAGAGAGAATACGGTATTTTTGGCGCTTGAATTTATGTGAAGTGCGTATTTATTTTAAGTTCGGGGGTATTTATATGTTGGACCTAATCGTTTAAAATTTGTTGGGCCTGGGTTTAGAGTCCAAAATTTTTATTCCAGGGAATCGGCAGTAAAAGCCCCAAAAGTAAATTTTGCATATATTATAATTTGAGCAGTGAATAAGATCTCTTAAAAGATAAGCAATAACACATTCTTCACTTGAGCAAATGATAACAAATCTTGATTAAAAAACTCTGCACATATTCACGAGCAAAGAAAGTCTCTTTGCCAAAACAAAATAGTAGGGAATAAGTCATGAATAAAGTCTTGGAGTTATTTCAAACTTGAAATTAAATATTGGACCTAAACCAAGATTCAATTGATACAGAGTTATGCATTTTCTCAAAATAAGTTTGTATAAGATAGGTATATGCTTATTTATAATACCCACCCATAAAGTCATTTTTCACATAATTTTTAGCATATTTCAATTTTAAGAAAATTCAATTCAAATAATGACGAAATTATGTGAACTATGTTCGTCTACGTACTTCACGTTCAACTAAATATGGCATTCTCAACATGTGAATGTGAATGATGTCGAGATGAAGTTGATGACATTCGACGTATAACTCTTGATCATGTGGCTTGGGAAACGACTTATTGTACAAAGCCTCAAAGAATATTTTTGTCAAAACTGAATAAGATAATCCAACGAAGCGAGGACACATTACTATAATATACTCTTATATAGATGATCTTTTTGACATCAAGATCACTTTCACACACATAAAAAAATATCAACCATCTAGTGTGTGAGATGATGATCAAAGGTTTCAACGACTGAAATGCACACGCACACATACATATCCAATTAACATTTCTCTTACTAAATTATTGTATCCAATCAGTAAAAGATATAAAATTAAAAATAGAATAATTATGGACGTATTCAAGTAAAAAATATATATTACTACCACTGGTTATTAGAATCTTCTAAAATTACACGAGCTTTAATCTTCGATGCTAAATAAATGGAAGGGTATGAGGGAAGGTTAGGTTGTAACTTTTAATAAGAGTAAATAAGTAAATTTGTAGATTTACATAAGGGATGATTGAATTTTTATATTTTATTCTATTAAAAAACTTTATAGGACCAATAGATAATTTTTTCATACAATATATAAAAACAAAGTTTTTTTTGTCCCCTCCTATTTGGGTATCAAACCAACATTATGATTTCGATATTAAATGATAGGCATATGCGGGTTTAAATAACTTTAGTGAGTTGGCTAAAGGTCCAGCAAACTAATACCTCGTGGGCATGAGGCTATAATGAAGGCTTCAATTCAGATCACTTTCTAAACCAAATGAGAACCACAATTGGTAGGTGGCATGAAACTAAGTTTGCATTTTTCCCCTTCTTATACTGAATCTGAAGTCTGTAATCCGAGTCTGAGTCTGAAAAATGTGTTCATTTTCATGTCCCAATGAACCTCTAAATGAATGTATATAGACTTATTCAGATTTCAGATTCATATTACAAAGGTAATTCTATTTTTTAATCATTCAGTGGAAAATATAGTCGTTAGTCTCTTAATCATTTAAAAAAACACTATATACTGTGACACCTCGCCTAATTAAATACCGGATGATCAGTCCTTTCTTAAATTAAAATCAAGGTGAACGGTTGGTTCATTCTTAGCATCACTGTCGTAAAATATATATTTAAAATTTAAACCCTAATTAATTAAGCTAAGTGTCAAAACAATTTAAAGTCTTATTCCCATTTTAAATTTCCAACATGAAAACCTTTTTAAATAATCATCAGTTTTAAGAATCACATAAATGCTAAGGATGGCAATCAACACAAGATAATTAAGCCGTCTATATTAACCAAACTAAATAAAGAACCATAAATGAAATCATCCTGATAAGAGTTAACTCCCAATGAGTACTGAATACTAGAAATATAAATAAATACAAATATCTGGCAAAATCCGAACGGGATAGGAAATCAGGTGACACATGCACTAACTATGCAGAAATAAAACAAGAACTGAATCGATGAAGAGTTCATCTAAAGTAAGGTCCTGCAACTCCCACATAAGCTGCAGCACGTCCAATCCAAAGAACCTATGCATGACGCTCCTGTGGCTGGGCACTTGTAATATAAGAGAGAGAGAAATGAAAGAAGACAAGTCAGAGCCCGAGTGTAAAATAGTTTTAAAAATAGTTTAGCAAGTATTTAAAATGCTTACCGGCTAATGTAACAACCATGTTAGTATGCGACACTCTCTTGAGAATTCTCACCTCTCCTCTAGTGTGCACGCCTACCGTACTACTAAACTCATAAGTCTACCTAACTTATTCTCCATAAAGTTTTATCTCATGAAGTAATAAGTCTATGCTATTTAGTTTAGAAAATCAATCTTTTCATGATTACTTACGTTACTTAGAATATCTCAGTACCATTACAAACTTTTCGAACACTTATTATAAAGTTTGGAGCAATTATTCAATACTTAACAACTTATACGCACAGTAGAAAGTTTCCATATATAAGTATATATATTAGTCACTCATATAATATATATATTGTTGGCACCCACATCAAATCAATGGTTCTAGCATACTTTGCTATCAAGTCCCCGTATCTCTCGTACTAAGGGAAATACTAGTTCGGAATCACTCTCGAACTGAATTTAGACAATACACATAAATGGAGGCTAAGCATAGTTCTAAGTCACTAAGAGGTCAGCACATACCCCTCACGTCTCTTAGGACCATCTGACTATCATTCTCAGAAAGCCTGTACCAAGTAATCCTATGTTCTAGGGTACAAGAAAATATCCCCCATAAAGGTTCCATCAAGATAAGATTGTCCCGACGCGACACCCTCTGTGATAGCAAGTAGCGCGGGTATGATTATAAACAAGCATAATATAAATATATACACATTGTGATAACCCGCTCACCAAAATAAGGGGTGGCCAGCCCGATACTCCAATATAATAGGAATCATGGATGGAATCATTCTCAGCATCACAAAACTGTAAAAAGTATACGGGATAACTACCCAATATTTCAAAAAAATGGGTTGTCAAAATTTTTGTTTTATAATTTAAAGAAAGCATTTTAAACATCCCAATACTGATAAGAAAGTGGGAACCCCAAGAATATATATACAATAACGACAAGTAAACAATAAATGGACTGAATATGCTATCGGTCAATAGGTACATACCACGTGATACAACATTTTAATGTAAATTACAAAATACATTACAATAAGGAATTACAACAGTTGGGGCCATACGCCCGAGTAAAAGACCCGATCTTAACTAGAGTATAAGAATGCGTCTATTTCAATATGTCCCGTAATACCCACAAAGCATCAAGGCTCGCCAAAATTCACCGGGTTTGGAAAGTCAGAACTGGCGTCCTTGCGGCGGAGCACCTGAGCGGACACAAGATGCATGCACAACAAAAAATATGAACGGGTCGGGGGCCGATTTTATATGATCACCAGGTAAATAAAAAGTATGACAGTTATGAACAGATAATCATGCTAGATAAAGATAAAAATCTACCTACACAGTTTTAAAGCATGAACTAAAGAAATCAGATGATCATAAAATTTAAATTTAATTATATATAAAGATACGATTAACATTAATTATAAACCTCCATCATTTTATACCGTTCCATTTCATTGTTATGTTCCTTATCAGGAACTCATAATTACAAATTTTTATGCTCTTTCTAGCATTCCATTCCTTATCATGAAATAATCATCATCAAATGCTCTTTGTGGCATTTCATTGTGCTCTTTATGGCACTTCATCATGCTCTTTATGGCATATCTCATACATAAAGTCCCACTTGATTATGAATTGTTATATTTATATACATATAATGATTCTAAGACCGCCCCTCCAAGTTTCTCCACCGGGCGTGCCCCTAAATGACCATCATCTTCTAGGGCCAATCTATTACGACACCTGGGCACCTACAATGCAAGACATCAGGAAGCAGCCATATGCATGCGGGAGAGTCAAAACAACCCCCGGAATCTCCTCACCAGCGCAGAAAACATAACATATCGCTCATATGGCCTAGGACTATATCCATCCTGCATTCCCTAGCTAGGGGGCTTCACCTCGCGCGCGAACTTACCTTATGATGTCATTTAGAGAGGTGTGTAACCGTAAATTATTTACCATATCATGATTAAGTGAATTATCATTTACCATCATCATTACCATTTCCATTTCATTTTATTTTCATTTGTATGTTTCATTTTATCCAAAACCCTAATCATTTACATTTTGTAAATAATTCACATTTTATCCGGAGCCATAAGTAATTCATATCGTCACTTCAACCTCAAAGGATAAGTGAACTCCCAATTCAATTCTCCCAACACCCTTTTTGCGGTGTTACACTATTAACCTTCAAGACTAACCTAGCTCAATTGAGCTTCTAAAGTCTCCCAAACATCACACTACAACTCCGAGTCTCATAATAATCAACTAAAAGAAAAGAATGCCCTAACATCAATTGGCATATCCCTGGAAAAACCCCATATACGTCATTTCTATTCTATGGTAGTTACCCAGCTCATATAGGACTCTAGAACTCTAAGTTTACTTCATACAACAAGGTTCCTAACTCCTATGCCTCAAGAAAATGGATTGGAATTGAGTTATAAAACTAACTCAAAAACAGCAGGAAAACGAATCGATTCGCCCAAAAAGCGAATCGGTTTGGATAAGGGAACCTGGGATACTGTGAACTTCCAAATCGATTCGGCTTGGCCGAATCGATTCGATCCAAACAGACCTGGAAACTAACCCTTTAGCGAATCAATTCGCCCTAGGGTCGAATCGATTCGCCCCTACAAATTGGCTAAGAAAGGGTTACGGGTTATGAACCCTAAATTTTCCCCAACACTCAAATCTCTTCCACTTTAACACACAACCAACAACATTAATCTACCCCAAATCATCCTACATTATTATCAACTACTATAACCCAAAATTTCATCATCATAAACTAAGATTAGGTTTAAAACCCCATAAAATCCATAAAACCCATATTTGTTCATTTGATTCCATTACACAACTATCAATACAATTTATGCATCTTAAATCATATATTAGCAAGTAGAAAACTTGCCTTAGAGTTGAAATCTCAGATTTCTTTATGGTAGAAGCAATCCTATTCTTCAATCTCCCAATCTCTCTTTTTTCTCCTCTTTTCTCTTCCTCTCTCTTTCTCTCTTTTTCTCTCTATGTTTAAGACATATAATAGGGAAATTAGGGAATTTAGAAGACTAAAATCGGGGCTTAACACAAGTCTCCAACTTAAAAATGCTAATGCTCCATAAAAATGACTCATAACTACACATTTAAGTTAAAACCACTCAAAAGTGCCCGGAACCTAAAAATACAATATGGCACTTATTTCGACTATCTCTCACATTTCGAGACTAACTACGCCCTCTAAACTGGCATCCAGAAATTTTATAATCCATTTCAAGTTCCGGTTTTATTTAAACCATAATGTCATTTAAATCACATGACACTGTAACACCTGCTACATAATGATATTTACTTACACATATAGTAAATACGCAACAATCCAGTAAATATTAACTTTCAACTCATTAAATTAATATTTACTCTAGTTCCAACATTTTATATAATTACCTTATGCGGTAAATTTAATATAAAATGAGTCTCTTAAAAGCAAGGGTTGTTACATACTCCCCCCCTTATGAGGGAATTTCTTCCTCAAAATTTAGGCATACCCTAATCATATAAAGGGTATAATTTTCTAAACTATTGTTCTATCGCCCTTAATAAACCCCTCATTATTGTGGCATCCCAATGGGCTCGGACTAAGATCGTCACTATCGATCTCAGTCTACATTCTTTGTGCTCTGGCATAGCACCAAATATCTCATCACGAACTATCGATCCTAACTTCCTACGGTGAAAGAAGATACCTACATAACTCGACATAAATTGCCTTACCTCCTGAATCACGTTACATCTCTCCTCAAGGATACACACACCAACGCTGAATGGCTTAACCCCAACTATACTCAACTTCTTTTCGCATAGGCGTATCCCTTCAAAGTATATGGCTCAAAAGCCAAATCCTTAAAAAAATGTTCCGAGACCACTCCAAGTCCAAGGAACATATTATCCGTTGGTTCCATCCAACGAGTATGCGAATTACTCAACCGGTTACACTAGGCCACTCATGGTGCCATAGCATAGGAAAGATCCGAATTATTGTACGGGAATTTCCCTCCATACAAACTACTACTCCCATCATCCATTTATCCTAAGGCGCACATTCAAGATATGCCTTTCGGCATTAGGTCAACTTCCTCCATTCATCCATCCACTTGAGGGTGGTAAGATATACTCCATTTTCATACGGTTCCCATTTCTTCATGAAAACTTTATCAAACCTTCGACATGAATATTTGTCTCAGTCCACCACTAGTGATAGGCACTTTATACGGTTCTACCATTTCTCCATAAAGAGCGGGGCGTACTCCTCTACATATAGTCTGCTCATAATGGCCGAAAAATCAACGATTTGGTCGAACGATCAATAATTTTCTCAAATAGGATCATGACCAGTTCGGTGCTGGCAATTCAAAGAAGACGTCTATGAATATACCCTTCTTCGTTCCACTACTACTCTTCTTCACACGAGTAGGTGAAATGGTCAGTCATAGACATGAATGCTCTTGCTACAAAGTCCTCCGAGTTATGCTCGTTCTACTTGGCTTTCCATGCCTTCATAAATCTTTTGACGGGTTTTCTACTTGACGCATCGACTGCCCCAATCGCATTCCTTTAACGAAAGGAAATGTCCAATCGATAGTCCTTTATGAACTTCATGCACCAGCTCGATTCCTCCTATAACATATTGCAATAATTTGTTGCTCACGAGAAAGACCAAATTTCCTGCCCAGGAAGCAGCACCCCATTTCTTTAAGGCGATCACTACCGCAATGAATTTTTAAATCAAGCGTGGAATAGTACTTCCCACAAATTTAAGCTTGTGAGACGCATAAACAATGGGTCCATGCTCCAGTATTATTAATCCCCATTCCTGGCAGAGATTTATTCATTAAATCCACCCTCGAGCTTAACAACATGGGCTCAGGAGTAAAAGTCAACTCATCCTTTTAACTCCCCGTAAATTAAGTTACCAACGTAACACTCTATCTAAGAGAGGTCTCATCTCCAACGGCCTAACCTTCCAAACCTCTCGAGATTCCATACTTCTCATTCCTAGGGACCCAATCCCTCTTAGAGTTAACCCACAACCTATATGTGGTCAACTCCCTACAGCCTTCCTAAATCAACGTCACATGCCTTAAAGGCCTTACGTCCTAATAATCCTAAGGTCGATCTATATATATCCTATCTAAGTCGTATGCATATGATACTAAATATATCCCTAGTGCCCAAGGCCTTTCTCAACTTCCGACATTCGCTCGGTTTCATGTGTGGGACGTCTCGCCGAAGCGAAATCCAAACAAGCAACCCTCCCGTTACACTACTACCTCGCATCGTCAGTCATCAAGATATGACGGTCTAAGACACATGATCGGGATCGGTAAAATTCTAATTCATAACCCTACCAATAAGATTCTACTTTTACGTCTTACCATTTTAAATAATTAAAGGATTTCAACTAATCGGACATTTACTTCTGTAAAGTCTCACAAGTATTTCTCCCATTATATACATATCTTACTAAATGACCTTCTCATCAAGGCATAACCTGAAGTCTCAATTCGACTTCATATTGCAGTCTCCCTCACATCGATCAGAGGAGAGAACTATATATAGTGCTTCTATCTCGCACTTTAGTATCCCTTAATCACTCAACTACGTGACTCTAGGCTAACCCTTTCAACCCAACTCTCAATAAACAAAATAAAATAAAATAAAATAAAAGAAGAAAAAGAACAGCATCTCTCCACTCCCAACGTCATTGAGGTTCACGCGTGGAGCGTCCCGAAAAAGCGGAATCCAAACAAGGAACCCCTCATATGCATTACTACTTAACCTTGTTGGTCGTGGAGATAAGGCATAATAACCACATACAATGCAACAAACAACCAAACACTCAAACAAGGTAACACATACTACACATACATTTAAAATATTATCACTCGCCTCATAAGGAGTGAAGAAAACATAAAACTTCCCTACCACGGAAGTCATATAATTACCCTTTCTATAATAGCATCGATATACACACCTGAATCTAGAGTAAGCACAATACTACTCTATCTTATCATGGGGGATGCACCACCCACTACTAAGGTGGAATTCCCACCAACATTCTTGCTAATCACCCCGGGTTAATACTAATGGTTCTCAGACACCATACTCGAGTCTTACCCTAACCAATATTACTTCTATCAACTCCCCAAGTAGCCACTTTATCTTTGCCCTAGTCCTTCAATCAACAGAATCAAAATGAGTGGTTCTACACTCCACGTCATAGCCAATGTTTCGACCCTAACTGTCAAACAATTGGCCAGTATCCTCAACAAAAGAGAATACGTTACCGACCTCCCCATCCTTAGTTCAATGAATCCTCCCCGGACAGATATCCACCAATGGGGTTTCATGAACACAGTTCGTTCAGGAGTGTTAACAACACTAATTCGGGAGCCTATCATTCCACTGAAGGGCTCTTTGTTCCTTATACCTACCTTACTTTGGTGTATGGCCTCCCTAACAGTATAACTCTTGATTCACTGTCGGCCTCGGACCGAACCTCGTGGGAATATTTGAGAATCCACCTTCTCATCAATACAGTTATCCCAGAGAAAGTCGTTGTTGCAAGAGTCCACTGGGTTTCTCCATGGGCAGAACTTCCTTCACCCATAATTATTGTGATTACGTTCCCACCATTTCCACACTACTCCTACAGGTGAAGGATTTTCCTCCATCCTTTTCATCTGGGCACTTCTATACCCCTACTTTAGGCCAAAGCTCTTGGACCTCATGCATCCACCAAATGAGGACGCATCTCTTCCATCTTACTTCAATATGTGACCCTTATCATGGGCTCTTCTCCACTTCAGTCTAGTGTCGCTTGGAATCCCAAGCTTAGTACCACTCTCTGCTTCTAGCGGTACTTGGAAAACTATGTCTACTGTATTTAGTAGTCGCAGTAGCAAGATAAGGAAATTCTACAAAAGGGAGTGACGACCAAAGTAGTCCTCATCCCCGACCACAATTTACAGTTCTTAGTAATTCCATATCATAATGCCTTCGCGATGACCTTCTCTGGCGTCCTTCTTCAATCGACCTAAGAATCTCATATGAATGCGCAAAAGATTCTATGGTTTCTACCTCATGGCAGAAGAACAAAATCTCACAGGAGAAAACAACGATCTTAATCCTAAGGCTCTATGTCAAATCAAAAGCAACGCTGAAGACGTAACGCGTCCACAGAGATTCCTAAGGACTTAAGAACCTGATGCTCTGATACCATCTGTGATAACCCGCTCACTAAAATAAGGGGTGGCCAGCCCGATACTCCAATATAACAGGAATCATGGATGGAATCATTCTCAGCATCACAACACTGTAAAAAGTATACGGGATAACCACCCAATATTTTAGAAAAATGGGTTGTCAAAATTTTTGTTTTATAATTTAAAGAATGCATTTAAAACAACCCGATACTGAAAAGAAAGTGGAAACCACAAGAATATATATACAATAATGACAAGTAAATAATAAAAGGACCGAATATGCTTTTGGTCAATAGGTATATACCACGTGATACAACATTTTAATGTAAATTACATAATACATTACAATAAGCGATTACAACAGTTTGGGCCATACGCCTGAGTAAAAGACCCGATCTTAACTAGAGTACAAGAATGACGGTGTCTATTTCAATATGTCCCATAATACCCACAAAGCATCACGGCTCGCCAAAATTTATCGGGTTTGGAAAGTTAGAACAGGCATCATTGCGGCGGAGCACCTGAGCGGACACAAGATGCATGCACAATAAAAAATATGAACGGGTCAGGGCCCGATTTTATATGATCACCATATGAATAAAAAGTATGACAGTTATGAATAGATAATCATGCTAGAAAAAGATAAAAATCTACCTACACAGTTTTAAAGCATGAACTAAAGAAATCAGATGATCATAAAATTTAAATTTAATTATACATAAAGATATGATTAACGTTAATTAAAAACCTCCATCATTTTATACCGTTCCATTTCATTGTTATGTTCCTTATCAGGAACTAATAATTACAAATTTTTATGCTCTTTCTAGCATTCCATTCCTTATCAGGAATATAATCATCATCAAATGCTCTTTGTGGCATTTCATTGAGCTCTTTATGGAACTTCATCATGCTCTTTATGGCATATCCAATACATCAAGTCCCACTTGATTATGAATTGTTATATTTATATACATATAATGATTCTAAGACCGCCCCTCCAAGTTTCTCCACTGGGCGCGCCCCTAAATGACCATCATCTTTCAGAGCCTATCAATTAGGACACCTGGGCACCTACAACGCAAGACGTCGGGAAGCGGACATATGGCTGTGGGAGAGTCAAGACCACACCCAGAATATCCTCACCAGTTCAGAAAACATAACATATCGCTCATATGGCCTAGGACTATATCCACCCTGCATTCACTAGCCAGGGGGGCTTCACTTTGCGCGCAAACTTCCCTTATGATGTCATTTAGAGAGGTGTGTACCATAAATTATTTACCATATCATGATTAAGTGAATTATCATTTACCATCATCATTACCATTTCCATTTCATTTTCTTTTCATACGTATGTTTCATTTTATTCGAAACCATAATCATTTACATTTTGTAAATAATTCACATTTTATCCGGAGCCATAAGTAATTCATATCGTCACTTCAACCTCAAAGGATAAGTGAACTCCCAATTCAATTCTCTCAACACCCTTTTTGCAGTATTATACTATTAACCATCAAGACTAACCTAGCTCAATTGAGCTTCTAAAGTCTCCCAAACATCACACTACAACGCCTAGTCTCATAATGATCAACTAAAAGAAAAGAATGCCCTAACATCAATTGGCATATCCCCAGAAAAACCCCATATACTTCATTTCTATTCTAGGGTAGTTTCCCAACTCATCTAGGACTCTAGAACTCTAAGTTTACTTCATACAAGAAGGTTCCTAAGTCCTATGCCTCAAGAAAATAGATTGGAATTGAGTTATAAAACTAACTCAAAAACAGCAGGAAAACGAATCGATTCACCCAAAAAGCGAATCGGTTCGGATAACGAAACTTTGGATTTTTTAAACTTCCGAATCCATTCGGCTTGGACGAATCGATTCGGTCCAAATAGACCAGGAAACTGACCCTTTAGCGAGTCAATTCGTCCTAGGGCCGAATCGATTCGCCCCTACGAATTGGCCAAGAAAGGGTTACGGGTTATGGACCCTAAATTTTCCCCAAAACTAAAATCTCTTCCATTTTAACACACAACCAACAACATTAATCTACCCCAAATCATCCTACATGATTATCAACTACTATGACCCAAAATTTCATCATCATAAACTAAGATTAGGGTTAAAACCCCATAAAATCCATAAAACCCATATTTGTTCATTTGATTCCATTACACAACTATCAATACAATTTATGCATCTTAAATCATATATTAGCAAGTAGAAAATTTGCCTTAGAGTTGAAATCTCATATTTCTTTATGGTAGAAGAAATCACAATCTTCAATCTCCCAATCTCTCTTCTTTCTCCTCTTTTCTCTTCATCTCTCTTTCTCTCTTTCTCTCTCTATGTTTAAGACATATAATAGGGAAATTAGGCAATTTAAAAGACTAAAATCGGGGCTTAAAAAAAGTCTCCAACTTAAAAATGCTAATGCTCCATAAAAATGACTCATAACTACACATTTAAGTTAAAACCACTCAAAAGTGCCCGAAACCTAAATATACAATATGACACTTATTTCGACTATCTCGCACATTCCGAGACTGACTACGCCCTCTAAACTGGCATCCGACAATTTTATAATCCATTTCAAGTTTCAATTTCATTTAAACCATAATGTCATTTAAATCACATGACATTGTAACACCTGCTACATAATGATATTTACTTACACATACAGTAAATACGCGACAATCCACTACATATTAACTTTCAACTCATTAAATTAATATTTACTCTAGTTCCAACATTTTATACAATTACCTTATGCGGTAAATTTAATATAAAATGAGTCTCTTAAAAGCGAGGGTTATTACAACATGCACTCGGTCATATATATAAATATTCTCATTTTTCAATTAGTTTCGCCCACTACCCATATTAATTATTATTAACCGTACTTTGTACAATTTTACCCGATTATCTCGCATAAAGGATTCATCTCATTTTATTCCTAATTATAATTATTTCATACTTACTTATCATCTCTCGAAGTATTCTCTCTCACTAAATCTAATTTCAGTATGTTCATCCTCTCTAACCTACTAGTCTAAGTCATTTATAAGCATCTCAATTCCGTAGCTAACGTGCGAATGATTTTCAATATGTAGAAACCTCCCGTTAACACTCGATTTCATCCCATATAAAATTTCATTCAACAATAATCTACTTAGACCCTGCTGGTCTTCTTAATGACCTATTATGCTCTATAAATAATATTCAACGGTTCCCATGCCTTTTATTCGGATTAAACAAAAAGGGGGGGAAAGACATGTTGTTTTCTAGGAGGGATCGATTGATCGAGGAAAGGGGTCGATCGATCGATCAGTGGATCGATCGACACTCTTGGGTCGATCAATCGATCAAGCAGGTATTCCGAATTCTGCCATTGTTAACTAGGGGTTTTCTTCTCCAACCTCAACCAAAACTCCATTAATGATCCCCAAAATCCCAAACAAATTTACCACTGGTTACATATATCTATATACATTATTTCCTACGTGAAGCATGTACGAATTCATCAAAAGTATTGAATTAAAAGGGTAATTCATCATAATTATCAAGAACCCTAATTTTACATTAAACTTCCATTCTTCTAATTCTTTTTCCAAATTTCTCACTTCTAATCCAATACAATTTCATGGGTAATCCTCTACATATGTTGAGATTTCCAGAATATATCTATTTCCTCTAAAACATGTGATTTCAATTCCCTAAATCATCAAATTCTTCCATAAAACATATGTGTAACAATCCTATTCTAACATGGGTGAAACATTAACTAAAAAGAATAGAAAGATAGATACTTGCCTGGAATTCGAATGTCTGATTTGTTGATGATAAGGACAAGGATGCGTTCCTCGCCTTACGATCTATGTTTTGGTGGTGGTGGTGGTGCAATCGAATTTGTTCTTGGCCTTGAATTTCTTGGAAAGATTTTCCTTACTCTCACTGTCGCTCTCTCCTTTTGAGAGTATTAACCCTAGAAAACTCTTTTAATATATTATAATAATGTCCCAATTTTCTTCACTTAATTAAGGCCAAATTTGGAAATGAGTAAATTGCCCCTCCGGGGTGCCGGTTAGGCCTAAAAACTCCCCGAGACCCAAACTAAACCCCCGGGAACACTTTTCTGACTATCTCGACCCTTCCGAATACGTTAGCACACTCGAAATGATCATAAGGGCGACTTATAATTTATTCACTTTTATAATACTAATATAATCTCGACACGACACAAGTGTGTCTCGACTTAATTTCCATAATTGTCATATTATTCACTCATGACAATATTAATAAAATCAATCTCATATAATAATTTACTCATCTAGTAATATTCAACAAATTCTCAATAATTACTAACTCTCGTCATGCTAGTAAATATTTAAAATAAAAGTTCAAATTAATATTAAACTAATAACTCAATTAAATTTAATAAATCCCCATTTTTAAAAGCCATAAAAATACAGGGTATTACATACTTTCCCCTAATAATGAAATTTCATCCCGAAATTCAAAAAATAAGGTAAACCTGATAAAAATAGATCTAGATACTTTATCAATACTTAAAACTGACTTTAGGATAAGGCGAATTACTATAGCCCCCCGCCTCACAGTAAGCTTATTTAACACTCTTAATACTATCTGTTATAGAGTCTCACCTTAATAACGGCACTTCACATTGTGCTCCAATTTTTTGCTGTTCAAATAAGATGAGCCTACACATCATTGGCCCCATTGTCTCAATATTATTGGGAGGTCGCACATCACTACGTATCAATTACTCGTATTTGTCTAAACATAAAACTCCCATTCTCAGAGAACCATGCGAACATTTTGACCACTCTTGTCAGTTCTTTGAATCTCAATTTTCGACGATGTAACTCTTACGACAGTAAAAAGTTACCTAAAATAGTCGTGGTAATTCCACCATAGTTATCATATTCTAACTCGGCCGATAAAAAATTCTGATTATCCACTCATCTCTAAACAACTAGAGGGAGAATAGTTAAGGTTTTTCCACACAAAATTTCAATAAGCAGTTTGTTCACAATAAACAGGTACGAGTGTTTACACACTACGTTACCATTAGGTAATATCTCCTCCCAATTATCGTTATAAGCTTCACTTACTAACTATAATTGTTACGGATATGAAATGACCACAATGAGTCTAAAATTACACTCATACCGCTCCACCAGTCGTTTATCACCTTTCGCCTACTCCTCGGGCTATAGGTGATGCAACCTTCTCAAAATGAAACACCATCCCCACTGCTTCCTAAAATCCTGTTTTGAAGGTGGGGTTCATTGATACCATTCTATTTCAAAATAATACCGGGAAGAACCCCTTACCGGCGCGATTCTTATTTTCAAAGAAAGATTACGGCATACTGTTTAAGAGTGTATACCACCTAAAAGAATAATAATTACTTTCTTTTAGGTCAACTTGTTCCATACATTCTAAGGAACTCGTGACCTTATCTTGAGGTTGGCACCCCATCCAAGAAATTCACCAAATTGTTCTCTTCATTTTAGGAATCATAGGCTTGTTACAAAATTCTCTGGTTGATCCTCTTATTCCAGCCGGTTTCTATCAATGAGTGGTGACCATGGAGACTACTCGCTATGTCCCATTTAATATCGACTTCTACTTGTAATGTCTCACATTAAGTGACACTTAATACTCCCCTTCTTTCCTCAGCGTATACCGAAAGTTCCAACCCGTGTACCTTTCTCCACGATGTGCACTGTTGGGCTTTTTATACCTTACTAACATCATCATTCATTTTTTTTTAAGTCTCTTTCAACATTTGACTATTTACAACTCTTGTCTGAGTGTTCTCCATAATAGTTAAATTTTACCCTTCTCAAAGAATACCCCTAAATGTCTTCCCATAGCCTTCTAACTAAATTCGTGTGTACTACTCTCATCGCGCATGTATATATGGATTATTGTCCTTCACATCACGCTAAATCCACTCTACCAATTCCACTACGTTATGTTACTCTCATGAACATATGTTCCACGCGTCTATTCTCACGTCCCTTAAACTCGAACGATTCAAGCAACAGCTAACCAGGATGCCCACACACCCTATAAACTGTGCATATTAGTGTAAGCATCACATACGCTTCACACATACTCCAAGTATTTATTTTACCTGTTCTCACAATGTGGTTACAACACTTGGGTACTCTCAATCACCCTAGAAATCGAAATTTTTAAGTCCTCCTTATAATCGTATCACTCTTCAACTCGTGCTGATAAAACAAACCTTTCAATGTTTCCTTACCACATAACCGGCTACACTGGCCTTAAATCATCACTTAACTCTAACTTACAGTCATAATTACCGGCTCCTATGATGATCGAGGTACTAGACTCATGGACTAATGACCAAACACCTCTCTACTTCCAACCTTATGCTAAGTTTCATGCGTGGGATGTCTCGCAAAGAGAAATCCAAACAAGGAATCCCCCAATACACTACTACCTAGCATTGTCGATTATCTAAATTCGTTGGGTCCTCCGTCCATAACATGTGCCCCTCTATTCCGTCTCTTGGCAGAAAAACTACATCTCCTCCCGCAATTGTACTAAAATAAAGAAATTTTCACTAATTTCACTATTGCTCAATATTGGTGGTAATCACATTCCATTAACCTCGTACGTATACAATCAGGAATCTCAAAATCCAATTCCCAAACATATGAATATAATTCTTAACTTCCACATTTCTAAAGGATAAATATAATAATGCACTCCTCCTATCACTAAGTCCTGAGCGCTACACAAAATAATGAGTGAAATATTTTCGCTCAGCGGTAAACCCAATACACATTGAATCAAAACAACAAAGTCCCTACACACGCCGGGATTAAATATCTCGATACCATTATACCCTCTGAAGCCTTTATAATATATAATATGAGTGCGAGCCCGACCCTTTAGCTGGTGAGGTCTTGCCAGAACAAAACATGTTGCGGGCAGCAACCCCGATAGTCTTGCAATCATCGCACATTATCGTTTTAACCATTATTTATAAAACCATAATACGGATAATATCATAGCCGTATAACGTATCACTAAAACGAGTAATCTCAATAAAGTATATAACACTATTAATACACGCATTCATCCCCCGCGGATAATTGTAAAGATAATCCCGCAACACTAGGGAAATATTCACATAATACTAACGTTTATAAATATACGCACTAAACTCGTATCACATGCGAATCTAAAAATAAAAAAAATATAGTGACTCGCTCGAGTCACATAAAACATGCCTCATCCTCTGAGGGTAAAATTCATACTTCTACCTTGCCAATCGCCTTGTCTGCTCAGATGGTTTTCGGATGTAACACTCATGTCCGAACCAAAACAAAAACTACTTTAATCGTTGCCCTTTACTAGGCACCATGATCTTGTCTCCTTCACTCGCTTCGAGAAAATTAATGCATGTGGTTTCGCTCTCCACAAAATACTTCTATGCATAATCCACTTACCACTGGTCATACTGACCATTTTAGGGTTGTTCTTCTCTCAAACTTTGGTAGGCCCGATTCCTGATGGCTACCCCTGTTGCTCCCTTAGCTTTGTTGACCTAAAGGAACGTGCTACTAGCTTCAATAGCCCTTACTAAATTCACCATCTCTTGGTAAGAATTCAATTATCTGAATCATTTAAATGAGTCCCGTGGTGGGTCTCCCCCTTATTGTGTTTTACTAACACCGCTTCACCCAGTCTTATTCTCTGACTAAATTATTTTATTCTTTTAACCTCCCACACAAAGGCATTAACATCTCTTATGAACAATGCGTGACCTTGTCACCATATGGATCAACTGTCTAGTAGAATTCTCTTTAAGTATTGTCGGCTTTTCTTACGAGTCAATTTTCCTCTTGAGATCCTCTTCTTCATTTGTATCTACTTTTTTCTGCAGGAGACTCGCTAAATAATCAAATTCATTTTCACACATGGACTTTTGTTCGGACCTCCGGTGATAAGTTCAAAACAACGTTCCCATATTATCCTGAACATCTGATGAAGGAACCTGCGATCAAACTGTACCTAAGATCCTTCTATAGACATGGCATTCCATTTCTAAAAGTGGTGGCTGACTCCTACCATTACAACTTCGTTCCGACGAGTCAAGAAAAATTTTACCCCAAATTTTCACTTTCTGTTAGCCACACTCTGTCATCTACCCGAGCTTTTGGATATATTTTATTCGTTGGTTAGCACACATAATTTTGTGTTTCTAGAATTTCCACTAAAGGTACTTCTAAATGCTTGTTCGACTCTTTCCCAGTCCTACCATGTTGGGTGAGTCTAATTCGGCCTCACCTCCGACTATAACAGCACTTGGAAATCGTAAGTTGCGTCCTAGCCGTCTTTACAGTCCTGGCCTTTCGTGTCATAATAGGGGTGACCTAGACTACGGTCATCATCCTTAAATATAATTCACAATCTCACTAAGCTATGCCTCCCGTTACCCCCTCCCAACGATCCTCATCTGCCATACTTCATTGTTCGAACACATCCGAACGCAAATAAGATCCACTAATATATACGTGATAACGGGAGAACGAAATCTCACCAAAGAAATCAATGATCCTAAACATATGTTCCTATATAAAAGAAAGCTACGCTAGAAGCATAATAAGTCGCACAAATCCTAAAGGACTCTAGAACCTGATGCTCTGATACCACCTATGAAACCCCGCCTAATTAAATATCGGGTGATCAGTCCTTTATTATATTAAAATCAAGGTGAACGGTTGGTTCATTCTTAGCATAACTGTCGCAAAATAAATATTTCCAATTTAAACCCTAAATAATTAAGCTAAGTGTTAAAATAATTTAAAGTCTTATTCCCATTTTAAATTTACAACATGAAAACCTTTTTAAATAATCATCAGTTTTAAAAATCGCATAAATGCTAAGTATAGCAATCAACACAAGATAATTAAGCCGTCTATACTAACCAAACCAAGTAAAGAACCATAAATGAAATCATCCTGAAAAGAGTTAACTCCCAACGAGTACTGAATACTAGAAATATAAATAAATACAAATCTCTGACAAATCCGAACGGGATAGGAAATCGGGCGACACATGCCCTAACTATGCAGAACTAAAACAAGAACTGAATCAATGAAGAGGTCGTCTAAAGCAAGGGCCTGCAACTCCCACATAAGTTGTAGCACGTCCAATCCAAAGAACCTATGCCTGGCGCCCCTGTGGCTGGGTACCTGTAATACATACATATATATATATATATATATATATATATATATATATACAGAAGACGGGTCAGAGCTCGAGCGTAAAATAGTTTAGCAAGTATTTAAAATGCTTACCGGCTAATGTAACAACCATGTTAGTATGCGACACTCTCTTGAAAATTCGCACCTCTCCTCTAGTGTGCACGCCTACTGTACTACTAAACTCATAAGTCTATCTAACTTATTCTCCATAAAGTTTTATCTCGAGAAGTAATAAGGCTATGCTATTTAGTTTAGAAAATCAATCTCTTCCTGATTACTTACGTTACTTAGAATATCTCAATACTATTACAAAGTTTTCGAACACTTATTATAAAGTTTGGAGAATTTATTCAATAATTAACTACTTATACGCACAATAGAAAGTTTCCATATATAAGTATATATATTAGTCATTCATATAATATATATACTATCGACACCCCACATAAAATCTATGGCATTGCCATACTCTGCTATCAAGTTCCCGCATCTCTCGTACTAAGGGAAATACTAGTTCGGAATCACTCTCGAACTGTATTAACACAATACACATAAAATGGAGGCGAAGCATAGTTCCAAGTCACTAAGAGGTCAGCACATACCCCTCACGTCTCTTAGGACCGTCCGACTATCATTCTCAGATAGCCTGTACCAAGGAATCCTATGTTCTAGGGTACAAGTCAATATCCCCCATAAAGGTCCCATCGAGATAAGACTGTCCCTAACCTTCGCGATAGCAAGTAGCGCGGGTATGATTATAAACAAGCATAATATAAATATATACACATGCACTCGGTCATATATATAAATATTCTCATTTTCCAATTAGTTTCGCCCACTACCCATATTAACTATTATTAACCGTACTTAGTACAATTTTACCCGATTATCTCACATAAAGGATTCGTCTCGTTTTATTCCCAATTATATACTTACTTTTCATCTCTCGAAGTATTCTCTCTAACTAAATCTAATTTCAGTAGGTTCACCCTCTCTAACCTACTGGTCTAAGTCATTTATAAGCATCTCAATTTCGTAGCTAACGTGCGAACAATTTTCAATATGTAGAAACCCCCCGTTAACCCTCGGCTTCATCCCATATAAAATTTCATTCAACGGTAATCTACTTAGACCCTATTGGTCTTCTTCATGACCCATTATGCTCTATAAATAATATTCAACGGTTCGTACGCCTTTTATCCCGATTAAACAAAAAGTGGGGAAAGACATGCTGCTTTCTAGGAGGGATCGATCGATCGAGGAAAGGGGTCTATCGATCGACACTCTTAGGTCGATCGATCGATCAAGCGGGTATTTCGAATTCTGCCATTGTTAATTACAGGTTTTCTTCTCCAACCTCAACCAAAACTCCATTAACGATCTCCAAACTCCCAAACAAATATACCACAGGTTACATATATCTATATACATGATTTCCTACGTGAAGCATGTTCAAATTCATCAAAAGTATTGAATTAAAAGGGTAATTCATCATAATTATCAAGAACCCTAATTTTACATTAAACTTCCATTCTTCTAATTCTTTTTCCAGATTTGTCACTTCTAATCCAATACAATTTCGTGGTTAATCCTCTACATATGTTGAGATTTCCAGAATATATCTATTTCCTCTAAAACATGTGACTTCAATTCCCTAAATCATCAAATTCTTCCATGAAACATATGTGTAACAATCCTATTTTAACATAGGTGAAACATTAACTAAAAAGAATAGCAAGATAGATACCTCCTTGGGATTCGAATGTCTAATTTGTTGATGATAAGGATATAGTTGCGTTCCTCGCCTTACGATCTATGTTTTGGTAGTGGTGGTGGTGCAATCGAATTTGTTCTTGGCCTTGGATTAAGTGGAAAGCTTTTCTTCCTTCCTCTCACTGTCGTTCTATCCCTTCCTCTCACTGCCGTTGTATCTTTTTGAGAGTATTAACCCTAGAAGATTCTTTTAATATCTGATAATAATGTCCCAATTTTCGTCACTTAATTAAGGCCAAATTTGAAAATGACTAAATTTCCCCTCCGGGGTGCCGGTTAGGCCTAAAAACTCCTTGAGACCCAAACTAAATCCCCGGGTACACTTTTCTCACTATCTCGACCCTTTCGGACACGTTGGCGTACTCGAAATGATCATAGGGGTGACTTATAATTTATTCACTTTTATAATACTAATATAGTCTTGACACGACACAAGCGCGTCCCGACTTAATTTTCATAATTGTCATATTAATCACTCGTGACAATATTAATAAAATCAATCTCATATATTACTTTACTCATCTTGTAATATTCAACAAATTTTCAATAATTACTAACTCTCGTCACGCTAGTAAATATTTAAAATAAAATTTCGAATTAATATTAAATTAATAACTCAATTAAATTTAATAAATCCCCAATTTTAAAAGCCATAAAAATACAGGGTATTACATATACTACATCTTAAGTTTGAATGGTTCAGATTCAGACTTAATATGTAACAACAAACAACCGTTAAGTGACCCATTTTACAAATCTCCTCATTTTGTGAAAAAAGTGTCATACACTTTGTTGCCACATATCAGTGCTTTCACTATGTTGTACCGTAAGAAGTGTTTATGCTAGTTTAGGCAAAATAATTGAAGACCAAAGCCAAAATAACTATTTTTTTCCTCCATGCAGACAAATTTTTTTAAATTATCAAAATAAAATTATTTTTTGTTAATTTTTTTTCTGTGGGGTGTTTAATTTCAGGGTGCCCTTAAAAACAAAATCAGTTAAAAATAATTTTTTTTACTATTTAGGAAAAAATTGGTCAAAATATGCTAATTTTTAAGTAGTTTAAAACTAACATATTTTGACAGATTTTCTTAAAATTGGTAAAATATATTCATTTTTAGCTGATTTTGTTTATAAGGGCATCCTGAAATGTTTAAACACCCCACACAAAAATCAACTCAATTTTTTTTATTATTCTCAACTCAACAAAGTCTTTTCCCAATTATTTATTTTTCTATTTTTTTTTAAATTGGTCCGCACCTGATCCTACTATTTCCTTCATTTTCCTCCTCTATTTCTTGCTTATTCCTTTAGGCCTTGTTTGCGAGTTCTATTTTGGAAAGAAAGGTAAATTATGTTTTCTTTCCTTCATTTGGAAGTTTAAGGAGAAAAAAAGTGTCTTTCTCTCGTTTGAGAGTTTAAGGGGAGAGAAAGGAAAGGAAATTTTAAAAAAAATCCTTTCTTTCGTTGCAAGACTTTATTTTCAAATCGAAAAGAAATGGAAAGAAAGGAATTTTTTTTTAATGAATTGTACCTTCTTCCCCTTTAAAAAATTACTTTCCTCCCAAACTCCCAAACAACAAGAAAGAAAGTTATTTTCTTTTTTCTTCTAAACTCCTTTATCTTCTTTTATTTTCTTTTTTATCTTATTAATTTTTCCTTCTTTTCTTTTCTTTCTTAAAAGAATTTTTGTTTCCCTTCTTTTTCTCTCAAAAAATCCAAAACGAGGCCTTAGTCCATCTCCAATCGTTCTTTCTAACAATCCAAATTTCCATCTTAAAACAGGGATACCGAAAAAACGTCTCCAACCCAGTGTTTCTTAGACCGGTGAATCTCACATGACTGTTGAGTCAGATGGAGGTTTTCCATCTACATTTTTACATGTAAAAATGTAGTGGCAGTTATTCAAAGTGACACAACAACGCACATTTTTCTTGGCGGCAAAAAGATGGCCTACCATTTCCCTCCAAATTATACCCTTTAACAGAATCTCTTCTCTGCCACTTTTTCTATATTTTGCAAGGAGATGAAAACTTTATCTAACCAAGGCATGTTCACTTGGTCTCTCTATTTTACCTACTCATTTTTTGTTTAACTAGCAAATTTGAAATATATACATTAATATTATGAAGAAAATTGTGTATGAAAGTTGTTTGATGAAATGCTTGTAAAGTGATGGATTTTCAAGGTACAATTATATGTTGTTTGATGAAGTATTTGAAAAAAAAATAATCTGTTATGGTAAATTTTATTTCCTTTTAAAAGTAGTAAATCCCAGTAGATGACAGTTGCCCTTAAGGCTGTATCATATTTTTATATCAGCTGAAAATCTGATTAGATTATGGACACTACATAATAAATTGAAACCATTATCAATGCCTCTAATTACTTTATGTGTTAATGTTATATTTTCTCATATCAATTACCTAGTAAAAATGAAATTTTATTAATTCTAAGACCTATTATTTTATTCTTTTTCCACTAACTAAACATTGAAAATGAATTCAGACAACAATTGTGAATTTTCAATGTTTAATTCCAATGCTAATGATAATTATTAATGGATCCAAAATAATTCCTTCATTTCTCAATCCACATATAATTCTAGTGATTTTCGATTAAAATTACAAAATTCCATCCCCTCCAACTCACTACCCCAACAATGTAAACCAATTTCAAACAAATTATGGTCGACTAATTTCGCTCCTCATTTACAATAACAATATTCATTTCAAGGTCTAATGAATTCCCTACTATTTCCTTCTGAAACTCAAATGTCAACACCCTCTGAAAAGAACAGAAGAGAGGGAAAAGTAAATTCGAATTCTCAAAGCAAAAATTCTAAGATACCTCAGCCTATTCAACGAAATTGGACTAAGGAGAAAAATGTTGCTTTAACTAAAGTTTGGCTTTAAACTAAGGCCTGACTACATAACCTGATTGATCCGTTAGTTGGAACAGAACAACTAACGATTGCATTATGGGTACGCATTAAGCAATCTTGGAAGGAGTTTTTAGCAGTTGATTTTGTAAAAGACAAACAATTAAGTGGTTTGTCCAAACGTTGGTGCACAATCCAAACCGTCGTCAACAAATTTCATAGGATATATGAGCAATGGGCTATAGGACTCCAAGGAGAATAAATATAGATAATTTGGTGAGGATTATTTGGTCCATTAGTTGTAATTTATGTTAATTAATGTTGACTTCTTATTTCATTGATATTATAGTTATATTATTCTTATTGTCATTTATAGAGGACAAATGCGCATAAAGTGTACAAGGAAACAAATGCCAATAATAAAGCATTTTTGTTTGAACATTGTGGGGTTAAATGCAAAAAAAATACAAAATGGTGCACCGAACAATTAACCTCGAGTTCATCAAAGCGACAAAGACAAAATGGTGATGATCCTATAGAGGGAGATGACATTAATGTCGTTGGGGTTATTAGGTCTCCTGGAAGAACAACAACAAAAGTTAAAAAGAATATGCAATTACAGGATAAGGGTACTGCTGAGATCCTGAGCAATTGCAAATATCGCTACAAGAACAAATTAATCATGATAAAGAGGAGTCGGAGTTGAAGAGGGAGAACGCCATAATTATAATAGTTCTTGAGAATCTGAGAAAATTGTTGAGATTCTCGATGCTATTAATAGTTGTTGTTGAATTTTTATGCTACCTATTTGTTAATAATTTGTTGGTAATTACTAGAATTTGTGTTTATTATGGGGCTACAATTTTGATTCGACTGAACAGCAGTAGCATTCTTTTTAGCCAGTTTTCCAATCAATATTGAATACATTTTTTTGGGTCACTGTTTAAGGTGAAGGAATAATGAGTACATATCATGAGTATTTAAGGTGAAGGAATAACGAATACTTTTCATGACTTATCACTTATTTAATTGTTCAACTAACATATGTCACTGTTTGCCTATAAAATGACTATAGATTAGTTCTCTTGCATATTAATCATAGTTTCTACTAAACAAAAAAACACATCTCAATACATATTACACGGGTCCTTGATCAATTAACTATATATTAGCCCTCTTTCATTCCTTGCAACTGACCATTTGTAGATGACAATCAGTTCCATATTAGACAGGTCCTTGATCAGTGCAAGCTATTGGTATGTTGTCTAAATACTGATTGTATGCAGCTGATTGTTGTGAACAAACAAAAATGGGAGATTGTTCGCAGCTGATTGTGTTAATTGTTAACATCTCAATCTGATTTAGATGTTAACAATCAACACAATCAGTTGTAGCTGATTGTTGATTGGAAAATAGTGCCCCCTTTCATGACATTAATAACCCTAGTAACTGATTAGTTGTAGGTAACAAGCAGTGGCATATTACAAAGGTCCTTGATCAATGCAAGCTATAGTTATGTTGTCTAAATACTGATAGTTAGCAGTTGATTGTTAAGGACAAACAAAAATAAGTTATTGTGAAGTTACTAGTTGTTCAACCTTTGCTCCCTTTTTTTACTATTTTATAATCTAATAGTTCCTGATTATAGCAATTGGCTACAATGTCCTCATTCAAAGTGCAATTATACAATCATATATACAACTATGGGGGATAAATTGAGAAAGTCTTGGTTATCTTAAGAAACTATTGAAAATGAGAACCAATGCGAAGGTTTTAAATTAACTGTTAGGTTGCTTATTGTGTTTAGGTTTTAAATTAACTGGGATGACATTCCTATGACTTGGTTATCTTAAGAAACTGTTAAAAATGAGAACCAATGCTAAGGTTTTAAATTAACGGTTAGGTTGGTTATTGTGTTCAGGTTTTAAATTAACTGGGATGCTATTCCTACGACTTGGTGGGAAAGCCAGCAGATGTGTATGAAGCTGTCAGACATTACACAGTCAATGCCATATTACACCATCAGTGCCATATTGATCACTGAGGGATAGAAATTTGATATCTTTGAGACATCAAACTATTTGATGTCTTGAATTCTGATTGGTCAATGCCGCTGGCGCGGACCCATTTCCATAAATGATGTGAGTTCCCATCAACACTATTGACCAATCATAATCCAAGACTTCAAATAGTTTGATGTCTCAAAGACATCAAACTTTTTTCCATCACTGAGTTTAAAATTAGTGAAGTTATATGAAGCTGTGCCATATTACACGATCAGTGAAGTTGTGTGAAGCTGTGCCATATTACACAATCAGTGCTATTATAGAAGCTGTCATATGACTTTGCTTTTACCTAATAAAAACAGATTAACTGAAAAGATTTAGACCTCATTGTCATTCAAGTTCCCAGAAAATGATGGGGCACCCATCAAGATAATTTGATCATCAACTTTTATGACTGGAACATGGTAATGATATTGACTGATTACAACATGTGCTGATTTTATACGACACCACACACTTCTTCACTTATGGAAGGTATTGTGATACAATTATCTTTTGAAAGGCCTTAACAATCCATCAGTTTAGTTAGGTGTTGTTGCTAACAGTTTAGGTTCTTCCTTATTCAACTAATCACCTGTTTAATATGTAAAAAGAAATTCTTATACAAATCAGTAGTATACACTATTTCAACCACTTTCTAGGCTAGCCTTTAAACACAATTAGAAGCATGTATTATAAATTATAAGGTTATATCTTCACAGGATTAAAATGGGTACTAAACAAAACATAAATCAAAGTAACAATACCTAGAACTAAACAAGATCACTATCTCCATACAGTTCCCACAAATTATCAATTAAGTGTTTCTTCAAATCTTTGTGCACCTCTTTATCTCGAACTTGTTTCAATCGCTTAATCATTACGTCTAAGATGAATTGATGATCACGTTGTATCTCAACATTTTTAAGATTTTCATTTATAGGGTGCTCCTAATTTTCGAGGTTCAATCCTTAATGACGTTCATTTTCAATTATCATATTATGTAAAATGATACAAGTTTTCATAATGTTTCCTAAATCTCTTATTCTCCACATACGTGCAGGCCCTATAATAATACTCCGCCATTTTTATTTTATTTTTGCAAAACTCCAAATGTTTGATCCACATCTTTTCCTATACTTTCTTGTTATTTTTACAAATAGTCTCTCCTTTGAATTGGAAGGCCCATATATTGTTTGCATAAGAGTTGCATACATGAGATATATCCCATCGAAAAGGTAATACCCCATGCTATAATGATGACTGCGTACTTCAAAATTACCCGGGGAAGCAACACTATTTACAATGTGATCGAACAATGGAGATCGATCTAAAATGGTGATGTCATTGTTTGTCCCGGCCATTTCGAAGAATGCATGTCAAATCCACAAATCATATGATGCAACGACCTCCAAGATGAGAGTGAGAACTTTTTTTTATAGCCATTTCTATACATGTCATTCCATGCCTTGGGACAGTTATTCCAATGCCAATGCATACAATCAAGGCTATCGAGCATGCCGGGAAAGCCTCGTGCTTCATTTTGTTTGAGTAACCTTCTACATATCATCGCTATGGCTTCCTCAAATATCATTGTTCAAATATCCCAATAATATCATCACAAAAATGGATTAAGTTTTCAATCGCAGTGTTTTAACCAATTTGAACATGCTCATCAATGTAATCAGCTGGAACACCATATGCGAGCATCCTTAGCGGCACTATCATCTTTCGCAAAGGACTTAATCCTGCCCTTCCCATTGCATCAGATTATTGCGTGAAGTAGTTGTCATAATTTTTAACTTCCTAAAAAATGCGATTGAAAAGATTCACATCCATACGAAAGTGACGAGAAAATTTATCTCGTGAATACTTACTCATCGCCCATAAAGTAGTTTTTTACAATTTGTTCATGTCTCTTCTCCCTATTACGATAAACGTAGCGCCGACTAAGAGTAGAGCCACCATGTGATCGTTTCTTTGACAACACATTCGAAGCTATAAGAGGAACATAAGTTGCGGCCATTTCAATTAGTTTACATGCTACATTAGTGAAAGATTCAAATGAGGCTTCTATGTTGATGGGCTCGCCTAATAGGCATTTGGTGATCGAGAATGAATCATCATTAAGAGTTGAGATTTTGGAGTCCGTATCGGAATCAATTCGAATATGACATTTGCTTGCAGTAAACCTGTGAATGAATGGAAAATAACTTTGTTAACATCAAATAACAATGAGAAATAACATGGTGTTTTTTTTAAGATAAAAGAGACAGTGATGTAAGTGTAATAGATGTAAAAATAAAATTAATAGAGTATGACTTGAGTGCGATAAACTAACCAAGAAATTTTTTAAATGTAATCAACCTTATAATAAATATAATTGTTAAATTCTAATTTATTGTGGGGTATAAAATTGAATAAACTTATTTTTTTTTATTAAGTTAACACAAAATGTTGTCGAGTCCGAAATCGATGTGTAGATTAGAGAGGAAATAAAAAATTAAATGGGAGAGAATCCTTTTTTCAAGATAATGTGTGTATTATTTCAATGAAAGATTACACCTTTCTAAATTATATATCCGTTGTGTTAACAGCTACCTTTTAAAAATATATGCGACATCACATGGTAGAAAGTGATGGCTGGAGAAGTGGAATAGAAACTTTCTTCCATATATTTCCGTAGACTGTCAACTGGATGGAAACCTTTGTTAACTGTTATCAAGAATTTGGTTTGGAAACTGAACCATTGGAGTAGGCCTTAGTTCTTTTTACTTCTTTCTTTCTTATTCTCAAACCCACCTAATCGTTGCATATTATATTATATTTATTAACATTTCCCTGTTGGATGCAGTGTTTCTTTGCAATAAAAGAGAATTTGCAATGACAAATCATTTTCTGTGTACATGCATGCTATAGGAAAAAATAAAACTTGCAATAAAAAAAAAATAAACGTGCATTTCTAATGCACAGTTTCTTACTTTTGAAGCACCATTTCTTTCTTTTTATTGCAACGTTTCATTTTGGTAGTGCTGCAATGCAATTGTAAATTCTCTTTTTTGGTGATGAGAAGTGATGCAACACTGGATTGGGTAAAAGGTTCTGGATTTTGTGCGGAGGTGTATTGGATGGGGTGGTCTAATTAAGGCGCAAAACGGTCTTTTAATATTTAAATTATGGGCACTGGAATGGGGCGTGAACCTTTAAAAATAATATAACACTAGGTGTAAACCTGTGTGAATGCACGGGTTAGACATTTGACACGTAAAGTGACCAAAAAATATAAGAACAAATTTAAGAACGGGTTTGGCTCTTCTTGATAGAAAATACATCCATCCAACATTATTATTTCAATCATCAAAACTTGTACACCTTTTGTGGTTTGTCTGGTACAAATACTACATTTATATTCTGTAACAAAAATGAATACAACATTGTCAAAAAAAACTAAGAATATTATATAGTGTTAATAACACAAAATTTTCACATGAAAATGATATAACTTGAAATTTTTCTAAGTTTGACCTCAAATTAGGACATATCATTTTAAAAATGAAGGCCTAAAATTTTTTACTTGCAAACTACCAAATGAACAAAACTTTTCAAAATTAACCCATACACCTACGTTCTTAAAAATTAAGCATCGGGGCAAATATGGGACTCTTTTTTTACACACAGCGCAATGCTCTTCGCTGTCGATGTTTCTATTCACGATCTCCATTATTAGCATATATCCAACAGCAAATACAAATAAATGAAATGAAACCTAACAAAATCTATTATATGATTTTAGAACAAACATAGTCTGAATTGCACGTCTCAAATATACTTCAACTTTATTCACTTTACCGTCTTATAAGTTTTTATAAATACACATGATATTGCACACAAACACACAGTAAACGTGACACACTCGAACAACAAACCCAATCTCTGAACATGCAACCTAAACACCCCAGAAAACCCTCAACAAAAAGAATAAATTTATTTTTGTTGAACCAAGAAAAAAAATGATGCAAAACAGGTTTAATGAATGGGTTATGACTCATAACTTATGAGGAAATATAAAAACACCAAGCCAACACTGTTCAGCAAATGTATTCCGACCTACAGGATTCGATCCAGTGCCCTAAGGATAGCTATTGAGTAATACCCACTACAGTCCGGCTGCTATTTCAAAGTTCTATTAACTTGTTGACCCCTTAAAAGTGATTATGTTTGGTTAGAAACAAAGTCAAATTCTTCGAACCCCAACAATTTTCTGAGTGGCGTCAGATAGAAATAAACTGTTGGGAAAATATGAAAATGACAGTGCTAACCTAAGACTATGAACAAAAACTGTCTATTATGTGGTACTTTAAACTCAACTCAACAAAGCGTTTTCCCAATTATTTGGGATCGGCTACATGAATCCTATTTTTTCATTCCATTCTGTCCAGTGCAATATCTTCGATTAAACCACATGATATCATGTCCTTTTTTATAATATCCCACCAAGTTAATTTAGGGCTACCTCTACCCCTTGGGTTACTATCAATACTAACTAAATCACTCTTCCTTACGGGAGCATCCATTGGTCTACGCTTGACGTGTCCAAACCATCTAAGTCGATTTTCTCTCAATTTATCTTCTATAGGAGCTACTTTTACCGTTTCACGAATCTGTTCATTTTTAATTTTATCCTTTCAAGTTTTACCACAAATCCATCTTCGCATTCGCATCTCCGCCACACTCATTTTCTGCACATTTTGTTTCTTGGTTGCCCAACACTCTGTCCCATATAACATGGCGGGTCTAACGGCCGTCCTATAAAATTTTCTTTTTAACTTCAAAGGTATACGCCTATCACACAGAACGCCGGTCGCACTTCTCCACTTAACCCAGCCTGCTCTAATCCTATGCGTAACATCATCACTAATATCTCCATCTTTTTGTATAATCAATCCTAAATAACGAAAATGATCATTTCTAGGTATTTCTTGACCCTCCAATTTCACCACATCTTCATTTGTCCTCCTATTACTACTAAAATTACACTCCACATATTCTGTTTTAGTTCTGCTTATTTTAAATCCTCTTGTTTCTAAAGTTTCTCTCCACAATTCCAACCTAGCATTTATCCCCATCTTAGTCTCATCTAGGGGTGTTCAAAAAACCGACTGGACCGACGGACCGAACCGACCGGAGCCGAACCGACCCTTTTTTTTCGGTCTTTTTTCTTAATCGGTCCGGTCTCGGTTTATTTTTTTGGTGGACCGACCTAGTCGGTCCGGTCCACGGTTTACAGTTTCAAAAACTCTGTTAGGACCGACCCGGACCGACTGTATATAAAATAATATATTTTTACATATATATGTATATATATAAGATAAATAAATAGTAAAAATATATATTTCAATATTTTATTAGTTTAAATTATCGTTTAATCCAATAGTAGGTTTGTTTTAATCGCAAATTTTGATATTTTTTAGTTTTTAATGTTTGAAAAAAATAGACTCGGGTATATTTGTACTATTATAAATGATGTAATTCATTAATGTGAGGACCGACGGGTTAGATCGGACCGACCCTATAAAAAACCGAACCGACTAGGGTCGGTTAACCGACATTATCGGTCCGGTCTCGGTCCATTTTTTTAGAGGACCGACCAAGTCGGTCCGGCCCAAAAAAAACCTTAAAACGGAACCGGACCGGACCGCGAACACCCCTAGTCTCATCGACTAAAACAATATCATCTGCAAATAGCATACACCATGGCACCTTATCTTATATTTGTCCAGTCAACTCATCCATAACAAGAGCAAAGAGATAAGGACTTAATCCTGAACCTTGGTGTAGCCCTACCGTAATTGAAAATTCACTACTTTCTCCGGCTGATGTTCTTACTGTAGTCATCGCACCATCATACATATCCTTGATCACGTCAATATATCTGCGAGTCACTCTTCTTTTATGTAGAACCCACCATATTATATCTCTGGGTATCCTATCATACGCCTTCTCCAAATCTATAAAAATCATATGAAGATCCTTCTTTTTCTCTCTATACCTCTCCATTAATCTGCTCAATAAATAGATTGCTTCCATTGTTGACCTCCCAGGCATAAACCCAAATTGATTCTCAGATACTGTTGTCTTCAATCTCAATCTATATTCAATCACTCTCTCTCAAAGTTTCATTGTATGAGATACTGTTGTCTTCAATCTCAATCTATATTCAATCACTCTCTCCCAAAGTTTCATTGTATGACTCATTAACTTAATACCACGATAATTTGAACAACTTTGTATATCCCCTTTATTTTTATAAATAGGTACTAAAATACTTTTTCTCCATTCATCGGGCATCCTATTAGTCATTAAAATTCTATTAAATAATTTTGTAAGCCATGATACTCCATCCTCCCCTAAACACTTCCAAACCTCAATAGGGATACCATCTGGTTCTAAAGCCTTCCCTGTTTTCATCTTTTTTAGAGCAATCCTGACCTCTGTTGTCCTAATTCTACGAAAAAATATATCTTCTCGAGTCTCCCTAAGTTCCTATATATCTAATCTACTCCCATTATCTCCATTTAATAACCTCTCAAAGTAGTTTTCCATCTTTCCATAATTTCATCATCTTTGACTAGGACTCTCGAATCGTCACTTTTGATGCACTTAACGTTATTAAAATCTTTTGTTTTCCTATCCCTAAGTTTAGCAAGCTTATAAATACTTTTTTTCCCTTCTTGTGTTCCTAATTTTGTATAAAGATCATCATACGCTTTTAACTTAGCATCTCTTACCACTTTCTTAACTTCCTTTTTAGCCCATTTATATTTCTCAAAATTCTCTTCATTTCTATTTGTTTGTCATGTTTTAAAGCACTCCCTTTTAATTTTTACTATATTATGTACTTCTTCATTCCACCACCAAGTTTCTTTAGACTGTGGCCCTTTGCCTTTTGATTCTCCAAGAATTTCTTTTGATATTCTCCTAATGCATGTGGCCATCTTATTCCACATTATGTTAGTTTCTTCTTCACAATTCCATGTTGCTTCATTTAATACTTTATCTTTAAATAGTTCTAATTTCTCTCCTTTAAAATTCCACCACCTAGTTCGTGGGTTAATCTTCACTTTTCGCACTCGTGATTGATTTTTAATATTTATATCCAACACCATTATCCTATGTTGTGAGGTTAAGCTCTCTCCCGGGATAACCTTACAAGCTTTACACGTTAATCGGTCTCCTTTCCTAGTAATGAAAAAATCTATTTGGCTCTTATGTGTTCCACTTTTATAAGTTATTAAGTGTTCAAGCTTCTTTTTAAAACATGTATTTACTAGTACAAAATCATAAGCCATCGCAAAATCTAAGATAGACTCTCCCCCGTCGTTCCTATCTCCAAAACCATGTCCTCCATGCACTATCTCATATCCTACACGATCTTCTCCTACATGGCCATTAAAATCTCCAACTATATAGATTTTCTCACCTAGGGGTATTTCTTGAATTAGTTCATCCATTTGTTCCCAAAATTGTACTTTAGTGTGCTCATCTAATCCTACTTGAGGTGCATAAGCACTAACAATATTAATTATGTTTTCACCTAATACCAATTTTACAAGTATAAGTCTATCACCTTTCCTAATAACGGTTACGATATCGTCCTTAAAGTTTTTATCTACTATTATTCCAACTCCGTTCTTATTTCTATGTTTTCCTGTATAATATAATTTAAATCCTGTATTTTCTATTTCTCTAGCTTTCTCACCGACTCATTTAGTTTCTTGTAAACAAGTTATGTTAACTTTTCTTCTTATCATGGTATCTACTAACTCCATCCCTTTTCCTGTCATAGTCCCTATGTTCCAAGTCGCTAACCTAAGTCTAGTATCCTGAACTAGCTTCTTTACCCGCACACATCCAGCTTGTTGCAGGAACCCTTGCGTATTTATCGTCCCATCCGGGCGCCGATGCGACCCCCCTTGCCTATTTTTCAAGACACCCGGTGGCAGGCGCAACGCCCCTTGCCTATTTTTCGAGACACCCGGTGGTAGGCGCAACGCATCGCTTAAGGGGAAATGCCCTAGCATTAGCACGTATATTCATAGGATTTATGTTCATAAGGATCTGACAAAGTTTTACGCTGGCTGTCAGCTACCTAACGCAACCCTCCTCCTTTTTCCGGGCTTGGGAACCAGCTGGCGATAGTAAAGAAAACAGAGAATATAATCTTACATAGACTAAAAAATGAGATGACAGAACAATAGGTAATGAAGACAGAGGAATAGAAAGAAGGGAGGGCAACCTGCGCTTTCGTTTCATATGAAGACAACCCAACTTTCTTATGAGATGATAGAATGTTGTGTCTTTGAGTTTTCTGCCTGTGTCTCTTAGTTTCCCGTTAAAATAATACAGCTGACGTGGAGGGTGGACGCTTAAAAGACGTGGCTATTTCTGCTGTTATAAGAATTCAATGCTTGTAAAGCATTTTATATTAGTATAAAGATAGAGATTGGATAAATAGGTATTCGAGAAACCTATGTGTTTTAAAAAAAATTATCCTCATTTTAGAGTTCAAAAATGGCTTGTCAATCTATAGTTAAGAGCTATATTCAATTGGGGTGGTCAAAAGAAAATCTTGGGCGGAAATAAAAACACCTGTGGAAATTAAGTGTAAATCCATCCTACGCACATGAAGTCCACACAGTCTTCCTCCATTAGCTTATACAACAATCCCAATGTAGTATACACCTCTAGAGCTTGCGGCTGCGATTTATCACCTGAAACAACCATATGAACCTTGCCACCAATCTCTATCCAGCTACAACCTGGAACTTTATGAGTACAACATCTATCCCTCATCATTTTACGAAGCCTGGCCACGTCAAACCATCGTCCAATAGAGGCGTACATGTTTGACATGAGAGTGTAGTTCACAGGATTGTTTGGCTCTAATAGCAAAAGCTTCCCTGTTGCCCATGTTGCTACTTCTACATTTCCATGAACCTTGCAAGCCCCAATAAATGCACCAAGGGTATCCGCTCTAGGTTCAATTGGCATTGAGATCAAAACGTTGAAAGCCTCTTTTAGAAGACCCCGTCGTCCTAGAAGGTCAACAAGACAAGTATAATGCTCCCAATCTGGTACAAGTTGATAGACATTAGCCATCAAATTAAAGTAATGAAGTCCTTCACTTATTAAGCCCCCGTGGCAACAAGCAGAAAGAACCCCAAGAAAGGAAATTCGATCAGGCCTCACACCATTTAACAACATTATCTCGAAAAGCTCAATGCTTTCTTTCGAAAGACCATGGAACGCACATGCTCCAATCATACAAGTCCATGAAACAAGATCAGGCTCCGCAATGGACCTAAAAGATTGCAAAGCGCAATCAATACTACCGCACTTGGAATACGAGTTTATCAGAGCATTTGCATTCGATGAGAAGGCTGAAAACCCATTTTTTATCGAATAAGCATGAACTTGTATAGTTTCACCAAAGAAGGATAAATTACCACATGAGCTAATCACACTGGCTAAAGTTAGCTCATCGGGATAAAAATCTTCTCGTAACATTTTCACAAGAAGAATAGTAGCCTCCTTTGCATAATCATATTCCCCATAACCCACAATCATAATGTTCCAAGAAATCACATTTCTAAACACCATTCCATTAAAAACTTTCCGAGCATCAACTACATTTTCATTCTTTGCATACATATCAATAAGTGAACTAGCCACCACGATATCAAAATCACAGCACATTCTAATAACAATGCTATGAATTTGTTTGCCCAATCCACAAAATCTCAAAACAGCACAAGAATTGAGCAGACTCGTAAACGTATAATCATCACCTTTTATCCCCTCCAATCGCATGAAATTGAATATCCCAAAAGCCTCTTCTCCCAAACCATTCAACACATAACAAGATACCATCACATTCCACAAAACCATATCTCTCTCTAATAGACAATTAAAAACCCTTCTTGCATCCTCCACATATCCAAATTTAGCATATAAATCAACAAGTGCACTATTTACAAAACAATCTATACACAATCCCAATTTCACTATAAAACAATGCAACTGCCTACCAATCTCAACATCAACCACTTCAACCCAAGTACGAAGTAAACCCATAATCGTAATGTGATCAGGCCTCACCATTTCTACAATCATCCTCCTAAAATAGTGAAACCCCAAATCCTTTACACCACATATCAGTATATTCCAAGTCACAGCATTTTTAACAAGCATTTCATCAAACAACTTGCAGGCATCATAATCTCTTCGCATTTTATGTAAACATTTAAGAGGTGGTTTTGCAAAGATAATAGATTGTAATATCCAAACTTTATTAAATGAGTGTGTAGTTGTTTTCCTTCAGGGAGAAAACCCTTTTTTGCGGAGATTTTCAACGCAAGAGAACAGAAATAATGGGTTATGTAAGAACCTTGAAAATGGTTTGGCTCAAAACTTAACATTAAAGCTCTGAGTCTACCCAGAAAGATATATTTGTCGATGTGAGATGGGTCTTTTTTTTGGCTATTCTGGATTGAGACTGATAAACGACGTTTGAAATAAACGGTAGGGATTGAATGAAAGAGCCGTTTGAAGACCATAGATTGGAATAGTTTATAATACTGTTGTAGGATACGCTTATGTTCATTACAAAGCTAACACTTTTTTTCCGGGAGTTTATATGTGAAAAGAATGAGGACTTTTAATAATACATTATCTAAATTTAGAACTTAAAATAATATTAATTATGGATATAGGACAATAAACATTTCGTTTTCATTTTTAGTCCATATTTTAAAATTAAAGGGACACGTGGCATGTTGTGATTGGTTGACGTTTTATGAATATGGGTCTGCGCCAACGGCTTTATTCAAAAATAGGGACTAAAACCATAAATAAAATGTTTGTAGTCTTATTTACAAACCCTCTTTTAATAAATAGATAATTAAGGTAAATGTCATGTTCCTTCTTATATTTGGATTTTTAGGACAATGTTTTTCAAGTTTATAAATCTAGTCCATGTGGTAAAATAGCATTTATAAATCTACTCCCTATAGTACAATAACATTTTTTTTTGTCCGCGCCAGCGCCACTATTTTTCACCATTTTTCATGGAATTTTTAGTACAGGGACTAAATTTATAAAATTATATGGAGTGTCCTATTTTTATACACTTTTGACATTATAAGAACCTTTTCCCAAACCCCTTTAATAAAAGAGGAGAAATGATAATAATTTTGTTTATAAAGAATTTAGGGTGAGTTTGATTTGCAACTATAATTTTATTTTTTTATTTAAATATAATTTTAATAAAAATTTATATTTGACACACCTTTTTTTAAACACTAAATTATGTATTATAATCACTGTTGTAAAAAACCCGCCTATGGTTGAGGGTTGGGAGAAACATCTGCTTAAGTTTTTTACGCCTTATTCTTGGTAAAACCTTTAAGGCGCACTTTTTTTTTTCTAAAAACAACAATACTTTAGTGAAATGATATCGCCTTTTAAAGAATTTTTTTTACAAACCGAACCATTATCTCATCCAAAATAATCAAATAGTATTTGAATTTGCATATATTCAAACATATTTTTATTATATATACAATTTTAGTATTTAATAGCCTTGTTATGGTTAAAAAATATTGAAATATATTAAGAAAGCCTAAACGCCTTTTACGCATTTTTACGCCTAACGGTCGCCTAGGTTTCTAAGGCCTAAGGCTTGTCCTCCACGCCTCGATCACGCCCCAAGTTTTTTAGAACCTTGATTATAATCAAGTTTTTCAGAAAACAACAAAACTATATTTTCTAATTTCCGTTTTTCATTTTTCAACTCATAATTATTCATTCTTAATGTTTTAATCATGTATACCTTAATATATAATATACATATATTATATATTAATATATGTGTAATTCTTATAATATATATATATATATATATATATATATATATATATATATATATATATATATATATATATATATATATATATAGTACTGCTCTTGTGCGGACCAATCCGCATTTTAATAGTGCGGACCGGACATGTGTCACCTAACGGTGAGCGTAGAAATTATCAGCTAAATTTTAGGGACACTCTCTCTCTTTTTCAGGCTCACCGTTAGGTGACACATGTCCAGTCCGCACTCTTAAAATTCGGAATGGTTCGTACAAGAGCAGTAATATATATATATATATATATATAGGGAGAGGTTCACAAGTGGACCAAAAGAATGGACTTTTTAATGGACCTTAACAAAAAAACACATAATAACACATTAATTTTAATTCCTATAGTGTAATTGGTCCGCGCCAGCGGCACCAAATACGCGTGTCGATCGATCTCCTACCCCCCCACACGCCCCCACCCACCCCACGGCGGTGGGGGTGGGGGGTGGGGTGGAGAGGTAGTGGGGTGAAGGCGTGGTCTCGGGTGGTGCTGACGCGGACCAATTACACTATAAAAATTAAAATTAATGTGTTAATATGTGTTTTTTTATTAAAGTCCATTAAAAAGTCTATTTTTTTGACTACTTGTGAACCTCTCCTTATATATATATACTAGCGAATACCCGTGCCTGAAGGCACGGTTAAAATTTCGAAAGTACGTAATTGCGAAGCAGCGAAAATTTCGAAAGTACATTAATTGTGAAGCGGCGAAAATTTCGAAAGTACGTAATCATAAAACAACAAAACATCGTTCCCCAACAAAACATGTATATATTTTGTACAATTTGTTAAACTTAAACTATTATTAGAACAACTCCATACATGTATAACGATTTCATAAGCGTTTTACATACAATTCTACGCATATTTTGTGTAGTTGAAGTTCAGCAATTCAAATAGGTAAAATTAGTTTTAAAGTAAAATAAAAAAAATTATTTTTTTATCTAAAATAATAATAAATTAATATTAACTAAAAACATGTCTTAAATCTTAAATCCAATTCAAAGGTAGAAATCTAAATCCGAAAAGGACTAATCAAAATGAGAAGATTAACACAGCCATTTCTCATCCCAAACTCAATTGTTATTAAAAAAAACTGTAAAATTTCAACTAAAACCATATAGTGATGATAATAAGTAGAAATATATGACAGACCCATAACATTATCTTGATTGGTTATAAATGAAAATAGATAGTCTTAAGCTTCCTAAGGATGAAGAAATAAATCTACTAATGATTAATTTAAAATTAAAATTTACACGCTTGAGTTATTGTTATCACACCTATAAATCGCTAAGAACGGCTAACTGGAAAAATATAAAAATAAATGTAATATAAGTCGATGTAGGGATTTACAAAAGGAAATGGTCGGTCCATTAACAAAAGTGATGTCAAATGAAATTTCAAATAAAAAAACTGTTGCTCGTAAACATTGTACGGGACATGAAATCTCAATATCGGTAAGCCTTTAGCCGCAGAGATGAAAAATTCATCAAGTCTGAATGGGTATGTCGTAGCAGGTCTGCTGCCTCCAGTTAATTCAGATAGTGGAATTCAGGTGTCCCCAAAGATGGAAAAATACCTATAAAATTCTCATCCAAATAGATGAAACAAAAGCTGCAAAAAAAATTCAGCAACCTTAAAATCAGTACCAAAAAACTGTGCGAATATAGTCCCCTGTTCAGAAGGAAAAGTGTATGATTCTGACTTGGATATATGCTAGACTCTTTGTATTTGGGAATGGAGTATACAAAAAAAACTTGGTACTTCTATAGGAACTTAATTGAACTACAAATGAAAATGGATATACAACAGTTCTAAGCAACTTGAATTCATAACGGAAAATAAACATCACTCCACTATTACATTCAAATAGAATTATATGATACACTCAATTCATGTAGAAATTGATATTGATATTATTTTAAGAAAGTCATGAATTAGGCATTACCTTATTGTAGAGTTCGTTGTCAAATATTTGAACGTCAATGAAGATTCAGCAACTATGTTGATGGAGAACTGAACTATGTTGCCAAAAATGAATTATAATCCAGTAATTAAAATAGTTTACACGACACAAAGCAGGGGAATGTTAAACAAATTGTCAAAGAAAAACCAAATGAATGACATCCAAATATGATGCAAACTTTAAATTGAAAACAAAAACTTTAAGGATTAATATATCATCAAGAAAATCATTTAAATTGAATGTCTTTCGCCTTTCAAACCACAAAACTAACTGTTACCTCTTCAATCCATTTACAACTTCAATCCTTAAGAGTTTCAGATCAAATGCTATATTAAACCTCTGGCCTCTCGAACAGCAGTAGGTATCCTAGCGACCCAATCAAGAAACTGATAACTGAAGGGAAATCGTTACAAATATATGGGGAAAAAACTCCCAAATATCTACTTATCAACAAAAAGAAAATATGTTTTTCATGGTTATTGAAAGATACTGCTAACAGAGTAAGAAGAATGGCCATTATATAGATATTTAGTCAATTTAAAATATGGTAATTCTTCTTTCGGCGCCTTATCTTCACCATGAACTCGCGAGCCAGGTGCTGAATTGGGGCAGGCTCCAGTGGTCGTAGGACTATGCTCTTGTCAAGGGGATCCCAGGAAAAAATGCCTTAACAATATAGGCTCAAGTCCCAGGTTGAGGAACATCTGCAGCAACATGGGGTCGCGTTCGAGACAACACTGTGTAGATAGCAGAAACACGGTCAATAGGGGGTGTATCTCCACATAATAAACTGCGTCCATGAGCCATGGGGTCGCCATAAGGAATAAAGAATAGGCCACACATCGAGCTATAGGAATAATCTGAGCAGTTCCACAATTCAACGGCTCAGGTGCAATATTTGCATCAACTATTTTGAACTTGACATTTTTGATGGGTTCGCCACCCAGGGGTCCCTCTCGAGCAGCCCACTGAAATCCTTGAACAAAGGAATCTGTAACAACATTCAATAAGCTTTTGTCAACTTCACTTGAGAGTGTGTCGTCTAATAGAATGTTAGGTCCCTGCTTATCAGGCCCAAATGCCCAAATAGACCGAGCAGCAAGTAGATCCTAGCCATATTTTGTTTGGAAAAGTTCTCTAGTTTCTTTCGAGGCCAATCAATGCTTACTTTGCCATTCTCAATGTCATCAGCAAGTCCTCTCCAATGACTCAACAATCATTCAAAACCAATACTTGTTAATGTAATACTTACAATTCGATAAATGAAACCCCAGAGAGAACCAAAGTGAAACCACGTGGAAGTGACTCGTCGCTAGGCAGAGTGCACTTTGCAACATAGGATGACTAACACAAAAACAAAACAAATAACATAAATAAAGAAAATCAGTAAAAACAAATACGAAGAGTCCTAAATCATAAACCTGAAAATATCTTTGACGACATGCCCAAGTACCTCTAGATGACATACCCAGATCTGCAAAAAAAGAACCTCAATTTAAAGAAATAGTACTGTGTTAAAAATTCTTCACATGTTCTCCATCAAATTTGCGTACCATGGGAAATAAACACCACCAGACACAGTGGCTGCCAGAACCAACACTGATGCATCTTCCACCACCCCATCGACCAGAGCAACCACCCCCATGTGTCGGAGGCCCATTTTGTCATTTCGCTTCCATGAGTCCTGCTACCTCCGAGCACAACTCCTCTTAGCCAAATATACAGCACACGATACACGATACACGAAGAAACACTGCACCACCAATTGAGGAGAGCATGAGGTTCCCTTTCAAATGAATGCCCACAGTAAACCAAATAAAAATGATCTAAAAAATGTACACTAACCAACCAAATTAAAGGTAACATTTGAATAAAAACATTGAATGTTACTTATTGTAGAGGGGGCCTGAAGGTAATCCTGGGATTAGGGATAATCCACTAATTAGCAACAGTGTTCTGAGGATAAGCTCAAGCGTGGCAAACTCAAGCGTGGCATCTTGGTGAGGCAGCTCAGCGTGGCAACTCATATATTAGCTTATTGTTTTAATCACATCGTACTTTCATTATTGATTTCTGTAAGCTCTAACGATTGTAATGACGTAACGATAATAACTAAAGGGTTTTGTATGAGGTCAAACGGTACTTGCGAGAGACCAGGCTTGGCAGGGCCTGGGAGAGCTTTCATGCTCTATCGAATGACCTCACTGTGGGAACTTTAGAGGGACCTGGTTTGGAGGATTGAGAAGTAAGGCACCGTTGGGGCTTGTCCTGACCACCTTAGATACACCTGGTAAAGCACCGAAGGACCCTGACCGTGGAACCTCAAGCGGAGCAGCTTGGAGTTCTATCGGGCATTAAGTTATGGACCAAACAACCCTATACTTAATGTCACATCTACTATGGGTGATGTCACTAGCCATCTAAACGTTTGTCAGACATACACTTGAGTAAACCGCTGTGGTATTTGGGGCTGTCAGGTAGTTGGTGAACCACCTCTGCGACAACAAACCCCTGACACACAGTGGATAGGCAAAAGGCATGTCTTGGCATTTAATGTTTATGACATGGAGACAACTAGTGCATCAGGCATTTAATGTTGTGACATAAAGTATGAGGGATGTCTTTCATACTCTTTAATGACTGAGTTGCCTCGGGGGTGGTGTGGGGGGCTATTTAAGGACCCCAACCACCTTTGAGGAGAGGATGATCTTTTTGGAGAATTAAGAAAAAGAATCATTGCAAACTAGAGAGTTCACTAACTCACCATTGTCATTTATTGCGAAGCTTTTAATATTTGACAGAGATTCTTGAGGGAGTTTGGTGTGTTGCTACCTGCCTATCAGGATGTATCTAGGGTGCTTATTTTCCCTCTCCCTCTAGCTAAGTCACTTCTAAAGTTCATTATTATTCCCTGAGTCATACACGAGAGGCTTTGTGAGTTTAAATTGAGTCCATCTTCATTGAGTTTTGTGTGTGTGTTTCCTATAATTAGTCTAGGGTGTTGGCTAATTTAACTCGTGGTTACCATACTCAATAGGGGTTACGCCTCCACATATATAATCTAAAGTACCCTCTTACATTTGGCGACTCTGCTGGGGAGGCATCCTTCTAGAGAAGGAGTATGGCGCAGGATAACGCTACTAGAAGACTCAATTTTGATGACATACAGCATAATGAAGAACAAGCTGCAAGGGAACAGGAGGCCTTAAGAGACGGGGCTCCTCGGGGAGAGATACCGCTGGCTCCAATAACGATAGGCGTCCCAGGGGCTGCACAACCCTCCACGAGCGTAGGGCTGGGACCTACCCAGATGGCGCTCCTCATGAGCAAATTTTACGAGTTTTTGCAAACCCCAGTAGCTTCCACTATGCTGGGAGGATTGGAGACTAGTGCCTTCGTGACACCAGGAGTGGCCCCAGGGGCCCCACCAGGGGCAGGCGTTACGGGAGCGGTACCAGCAAGTGTACCCTCTGTTGTGAATCCCACTGTGGGCGGCTCAGGCGTTTCAATGGCGCAACCGATAACGTTCGCTCCAGTTGCAACGAGCGCTCAACCATCTGCTCCGTTGCAGGTGGCCCCAGTGGCCTCGCCCTTGGAAGAGATGAGAAAAGAGATGCAGAAGGAGATGCTGAAGTTCATGCAGTCTTCCTCGCAGGCTGTGGGCGAGGTGGCAGCAGTCTACGACGACTTCCGGACACCTTACCCCCAGGAGTACAATGACGAACCCTACCCGAAGGACTATATTCCCCCTACCTTTGAAAAATATTCAGGGAAGGGGGGGAACCCGAAGGAGCACATCAAGCGTTTCGTTGAGCACCTGGGGGCGCATTGCAATGACAAAAAGCTTAGGCTGAGGGAGTTTTCCAAATCCTTGACTGATAAGGCCTACACTTGGTACTCTCACCTGCCTCCCAATAGTGTCTCCACGTGGGAGGAGATGCACGTATTGTTTGTCCGAAAGTTCTTCTTGGCAGAAGATGAGTTCACCCTAACCCAACTTGGCAGGGAGAGGCAAAGGCCAGGAGAGGAGGTAGTGGCCTATATCCGAAGGTTTAGGGAAAAGTCCCTTGACGTGAGGGAAGAAGCTAAGGAGGCCAGGTTACTACAAATTTGTGCTGAGGGATTACTTCCTGAGTATATCTGTCACTTGATCAATGAGACACGCGAGGGAACTTTTTCAGCTTTCTTAAAATCTGCAAGAAATATATCGTTGGTGGTGCGACCTAGCCCGGTAGTAGCCCCCATGATGTTCAGACAGACGATACAACCCATCGGGGGAAGGACACAGGCCCCACGGGTAGGATATGTCGAGAGAGAAGATGGGGGCAAGGCTCAGAGGAAGGACAACAAAAGAAAGTTCGGAAGGGATAGGGAAGACCCGCCACCGTTGCCTTGTACGGTGGAGGAGGCTATGAGTTGCTATAACGCAATGGTCCAAGGCGGAACGGTTTACGAGCCAAAAGGTGTCCCGATAGAGGAGCCCGACGTGGCAACTAGGGCCAATCCCAAATATTGTCAGGTGCATCGAAAGGTCCAGCATCCAACAGAAAGCTGCTTCACGCTGCGAAGAATCATAGACAAGTACGTGAAGGCGGGAACGCTGCAAATTCCCCCACAAAACGTTAACAATAACCCGCTCCCGGCGCATGGGGCCAATGTTGTGACGGCCTATGATGAAGAGGTAGAGCGAGAGGGGAGAGGGGCAACGAGGGAGTTCGATAAAGCACTTGAGTATTGCACTAGAGGAATGGCCAACGTAGTTCTGGCGTATAATGAAGCAAGTGCTAGGGACGCAGAAGACGCCTATAGCGTTGAGGGAGAGGAAACAGGCCCAGTCATAGAATACAGCGCAGTTTCAAAATCCCCAAAGTTCGCTTGGTTCTTCGATCAAGTGGGAATACCAAAGGAGAGCAGACTGGAGATAACTCGGGCGATCCTTGACATCGCGAAGAAGGACGCGGTTCCCTCGCTGAAATGGAGAGGACCCATGGCGAGGCTGGTAAAAAAGTTCCTATCAGAGGTGACCTTCAGCGATGCAGATAGAGCTGTAAGGTTCCCTCATAACAGGCCCTTGTATGTGACGGCCAGTATCAACGGGGTTAGTTTTGCAAGAACGCTTATGGATGGGGGTGCTTCCATCAACATTATGCCGATCAACTCCTTCCACGCAGCTGATATCCCAGAAGAAAGGTTGGTTCCCATGCCTCTGGTAATCTCAGGGTATGACAACCAATCTTCCAAATCCATTGGGTATGTGAATGTGGGAATTGTAATGGGAAATCTGAGTTCCCACATCAAGTTCCATGTAATAGAAAGTGCAACTTCCTATCATTTACTAATAGGAAGAGTATGGATGCACAATCAAGGTTTAGTTCCTTCAACATATCATCAATGCGCCAAGGCGAATGTTAAAGGAACAGAAGTGACCATTAGGGCTACAAAAAGGCCCTTCGCCATCGAGGAAGCTCACTTTGTGGATGCGGCCTTTTATACGGAGTTGGAGGAAGATGCTCAAGTCCTAACAAGAAGAATGGAGGGGGCATGGGTTCCCTCGATCAGAGATAGAATGGGGCCTCTGAACGAGCAAGGCAAAGAAGCCGCGAATAATGAAGGGGTGAGGGCCGAAGAAACCCATCAGGTGATCCCTCGACCCCAAGGTACTACGAAGCAGCTCAAAAACAAAGTAAAGCTTAGAATGGATCCTGTGGAGCATGAGGTCCAACGGCAAAGCGTGCTGAGTCGCTTTTCAGGAGGAAGAATCGCTGAGGCTTCGAGAGAAAGGAAGAGGAAGGCCTTGGCAACAGCTACCAACAGGCAATGCAAGAAGGTGATCACTGAGGAGGGGAAGGTGGTATACCGTTTATAACGATGTGAGCGGGCGGCCGAAGAGACCGAGGATGGGGCTGACCCGTTATATGAGTGTTTCTTGATAGATCAACAGGGACAGTGTATGGTGATAGACAACTCCAACATACAGGAGTTCGTGGAGGAGGTCGCCGAAGAACCAGACTACATGGCAAATCAACCGAAGCCCCAGGCACAAGAGTTGGAGCGGTTGAACCTGGCAGGAGAAGGGGAAGACCCAAGGCCCATCTTCATCGCGAAGGATCTCGGTAAGGCGAAGCGAGAAGCCCTGGTTGGGCTAATCCGGGAGTTCATAGATGTCTTTGCGTGGAAGTATACCGAAATGGAAGGGCTAGATGAGGAAGTGAGCTGCCACAAGCTAAACGTGACACCTTCAGCCATCCCGGTAAAACAGGCAACAAGAACTTATAAACCTGAGTTGGACTTGAAGATCAAGGAAGAGGTTCAGCGTTTATTGGCAGCAGGATTCATCAAACCAATACAACATCCCCTGTGGCTATCTAGCATTGTGCCAGTAGGGAAGAAGGACAAGAATCAAATAAGGATCTGTGTGGATTTTAGAGATTTGAACAGGGCTTGCCCCAAAGATGAGTTCCCTCTACCTTCCATCGATAGCTTGATAGATGCCACGGCTGGACATGAGATGTATAGCTTCATGGATGGGTACGTTGGGTACAATCAGATCAAGATGGACCCCGTGGACGCAGAGAAAACGGCATTCAGAACCCCGTTGGGCAATTTCATGTACAAAGTAATGCCGTTTGGACTTAAGAACGCGAGAGCCACTTATCAAAGAACAATGATGGCCATTTTTCACGATTTCCTCCACAAATTTGTAGAATTCTATGTGGATGATTTGGTCATCAAATCGAAGAAGGAGGAGTCCCACCTAAATGACTTAAAGAAGGTGTTTACTCGATGTAGGAAGTATAAACTAAGGATGAACCCATTGAAGTGCGTCTTCGGAGTAACATGTGGGAAGTTTCTGGGCTTCGTGGTTGATCGACAAGGGGTGCAGATGGACCAGGATAAACAACGCGCGATCTTAGAAATGCCGTACCCAAGAACGGCGAAGGAGCTAAAAAGCTTCCTCGGAAAGGTCTCCTACCTCAGAAGATTTGTACCAGGATTGGCCGAGGTAACACACCCGTTGATGCAACTGCTGCGAAAGAACACAAAGTTCAGGTGGGAAAAGGATCACCAGGAGTCCCTCGATGAGTTGAAGAAACTGCTCGTTTCACCGCAAATCATGGTTCCTCCACAGGCAGGAGCACCGTTGCAGCTATACCTCACCTCCACTACAAGGTCCGTTGGAGCTTTGCTGGCACAGGAGATCGACGGGCAAGAACGGCCAGTGTATTACCTCAGTAGGATCATACATGGGCCGGAGATTAGATATAGCAGCCTAGAAAGGCATTGTTTGGCCTTAGTCTTTGTAGCACAAAAACTTAGACATTATATGCTGTCTTTTACAATTCATATTGTAACTAGATGTGATCCTATTAAGTACTTGTTGGCTAGAACTATCTTGATTGGCAGGGCAGCTAGGTGGTTCCTTATTCTCTCCGAATATGATTTAAAGTGTGTGGTTCCTCGTGCTATCAAGAGCCAGGCGTATGCTGATCTGTTGGCAATCTTTCCATCAGGAACGTTTGAACCACCTAAAGAAGACATTCCGGGAGACGACTTACAAGCCAACTATCTGGACACAACCGATGAGGAATGGACGATGCAGTTCGATGGGTCTTCGGCTGAAAAAAAAGGAGGGGCAGGGGTCATCCTTTCAAAAGGAACGGAGGAAATTTGCCTTTCCTACAAACTAGATTTCCCTTGCTCCAATAACGAAGCAGAATACGAAGCGTTGGTACTAGGGTTGCTGGAGGCTCTTCGAAGGGGAATTCGTTCACTCTGCATCAAGGGTGATTCGAACTTAGTAATTCAGCAAGTTAATGGAGAATATGCGTTGAAACACATGAATTTGGCACCGTACAGAACGATCATTCAAAGGCTCCTCAGCCAGTTCCATCGGGCCAAAATCAGAAGACATCCCAGAACAATGAACCGACATCCAGACGCTTATGCCACTATTGCTCAAAAGATGGTCATGAGGAGCGATACGACTATTGTTACGATCCAACGAAGAACAGCTCCTTCGGTGATACAGTCAATACTACCGACGGAGGGAGACGCGGGTTGGAGAGGAGAGGTCAGGAAGCAACTGGAGTCTGGCGAAGGAGCTATGGGACTCAGAGAGTTGGCCCAATACTTTACAAACCAGGGAAATCTTTACTTCAGAAATGCAGGGGGATGGTTATCGAGATGCATTGGGCCAGAGGAGGCAGAGCGGAGGTTGAAGAAAACACATGAGGAGCACTGCGAAACAACTGAGATACCTCTTTATAGGAGAATTCAAAGAGGGGGATATTTTTGGCCTAAAATGAAACAGGATGCGGCAGAACTACAACGGAATTGTGATAAGTGTCAGCTATTTTTCGAAGCAGCTGAGTGCCATTTCATTGAAGCCCAAACAGACTGGAGGCAGCCCTATATCGACTTTATTCAGGGTGGAATTGTCCCAACGGAGAAATTGGATGCGATGGGACTAAGGCGAAGGGCCCCGAGGTTCTATATCCAAGAGGGGCAGCTTTATCGAAGGGGGTACTTCAACAGGCCGTTGCGTTGCATTACAAAAGAAAAGCAACTGAGGTCCTCAAACAAGCCCATGACCCAGCTCACATGGGAGGGGCCAAGTTATATGATCAGCTGATGACGTTGGGGTATTATTGGCCAACGATGGAGAAAGACTCCGCCGAATTTGTCCGAAAATGCAAGGCTTGCCAGCTTCATGGAAATATGATCCATGCCCCATCGGTGGACTTACACTCTCTAGCAACGCCTTATCCTTTCCACACTTGGGCGTTCGACCTCGTGGGGGCGATACATCCTTCGTCGAGGGGTAAGATATGGATACTGGTAGCAACGGAGTGCTTTACAAAATGGGCTGAAGCAATACCACTTAGAAGGGCCACGGCTGGAGTAGTGAGTAGCTTCATCAGAGAGTATATTATTTGCCATTTTGGGATCCCAAAGGTCATTCTCTCAGATAATGGGACTCCCTTCGTCAACTCAGAAGTAACGATGCTCACAGACAAGTACTCCATTGTTCATCACACTTCAACGGTAGCATACCCGAAGGGGAATGGTCAGGCTGAAGCAACTAATAAAACTCTGGTTAATATCTTGGCTAAAACGATGGAGGACTTTCCAGGATCGTGGGATGACAAGATACCAACAGTGTTGTGGGCCTACCGAACGAAGAAGAGGAAGCCCACAGGGTACACTCCGTTCTCCCTTGTCTATGGGGCTGAGGCAATTCTTCCAGTAGAGTTGGAAGTTCCCTCGGCTCGATACGCCTTGCGAAGCAGCATGCTCCCTCAGAACAGGCATGTGCAGTTGGAGGCATTGGATGAACACAGAGACAACGCGATGCAACATTTTCAAATGTATACAAAGCAGCTCTCTAGGGCATATGACAACATGGTAAGACCAAGGAGGTTCGTGGAGGGAGATCTCGTTTTGAAGGCAGCAGTGAAACACATTAGGGGACTTCCTCTGCCAAAGTTCGCAGCCAATTGGGAGGGACCTTTCATCGTGAACGAAGCTCATGATTCAGGTTATTGCCTAATTTCTAAGTTGGAGGAAGATAGGCCATTCAAAATTAACAATAAATGGCTGAAAGTATATCATGTGTAGACAGTTTGTTTGTACCATCGATGTATTGGGCCTTCTTATTATGAATATACAAGTTTTACTGATGATATGAAATATAGACATTGATATGAAAGCAAGCATAACTCAGAGATAAACTAAACAACGTACATTCTTCCATTCATTAAAGAAGAGAGCATTACAAGCAAAATAGGGAACTACTGCCCAGGAATTACATGAATGAAAGAAAGAAAATATGTACAGGAGTTTTACTACGCTAGGAGAAACCACAGATCCGGGGAAGAGAAAAAATCCCCGGGGAGGCCCGAAGAAGCTGATGCAAACGAATTTTGAGCGTTGACAGCAACCTCTAGCCTGGTTTGCACCTGGGCGCGTTCAATAAGGAGCTTTTCCCGTTTTAGCTTAGCCAAACGCAGAGCTTCTTCGGCTTTCGTTACTTCTTCATCGGCCGATTCCAAAAGAGGTGCCAGCTCGGCTAACTTAACCTCCTCAGCCCGTTGGTCCTCCTGGCACCTTATCAACACTTCCCTCTGGCCGATCAGTTGCTGGTTCTTCAAAGTCTTCAGATGCGTTATAAGCCAGTCAAAACGGAAACCATCACGCCCCAACTCCTTCAGAAAACCTAGAAATTGGTTGAGAAGGGATCTGGTAACACTGGCAGTGGGGGTACTAGCAATTTCAGCAACAACGATCGCCATGCCTTGCAGCCTGTGACTCATCACATGAATATTTGAGCGCAGGCAATCTGGTGTGAAGGTCTCAGGATGGTGATCCACCAATTGTTCAATCACCAGCCGATGGTTGACGGGCATTTGAGGAGATTGCCGAAGCACCATGAGACAGAACGAGTGAGGAGCTAGGTCGGGAAGAGGGACCTCACACCCAGATTCGCTCTCAACTGCAGCACCGGTCGTAGAACCTTGATCATCATGAATAGAATTTTCCGAAGCATCAGGTTCTCGGAAGGGCGAGCCTACAGGTGAGAGGACTGGGGGCGAATCTTCCCGAGCAACCTGAAAAGAAAAGCCCAAATAAGGATATGAAAAATCTTAACAAACGTTTTCGTTGTTAAGTCACCGTTATAAGGTGGAGTTTACGAAAAATCTTAACAAGTGTTTTCGTTGTTAATCACCGTTATAAGGTGGAGTTTGCGAAAAAATCTTAACAAGTGTTTTCGTTGTTAAGTCACCGTTATAAGGTGGAGTTTATGAAAAAAAACTTAACAAGCGTTTTCGTTGTTAAGTCACCGTTATAAGGTGGAGTTTATGAAAAAAACTTAACAAGTGTTTTCGTTGTTAAGTCACCGTTATAAGGTGGAGTTTATGAAAAATCTTAACAAGTGTTTTCGTTGTTAAGTCACCGTTATAAGGTGGAGTTTGCGAAAAAATCTTAACAAGTGTTTTCGTTGTTAAGTCACCGTTATAAGGTGGAGATTTATGAAAAAATCTTAACAAGTGTTTTCGTTGTTAAGTCACCGTTATAAGGTGGAGTTTTGTGAAAAATCTTAACAAGCGCTTTCGTTGTTAAGTCAACGTTATAGGATGGAGATTATGAAAATCTTAACAAAAGATAGGAGGAAAGATATACCTCAGTCACAATGGGAGCATTTGAGGCAGCCACAGGGACAGGAACCGTTGGGGGAGCAATTATTACCCCAGATGCCATAACGGGATCCCTGGACGCAGAAGCCTCCACGCTTGTCCAAACTTGATCACCCGTGTAGGGCACAAGGGCAAGCATATGGGGTTCATCACGAGAGGACACGGAGCCCTCAAACAAAGCCACATCAGGAGGGGGTGTAAACACACCAACCTGGGCCCTCACTACAGGAGTTGATGCAAGATCGGGAGAAAACTGTGCACAAAGCCAAGTGTTAGAAAAGAAGAATGGGCACAGAAAATATGAAGAAATAGCTCGACGTGTTGCTTACCTCAGTTATGGTGCTAAACAAAGGAATAACAGTCGGGGGTCTCATCAGCATCGTTCGAAGAAGAATACTTTCCAACAACGAAGACACTTCAACCTGGGGTACCCAAAACATATCACAATTCAGTAAGCCAAATAAGGAAAGAATATGACTGAAAGAACTACAACAAACAAATTACAGATCACATCATACCTCGGGTTCACTCTCCTCAGCAAGTACAAGGGGCAGAGGAACCTCGGATGAGGCCTGTAAATCTGAGGGGACCAAAGGTGTTATCTCGGGAGGTGCCACTTCGGGCAGGGTCATCGCTTCAGGCGAGGAAGCACTCCCAGGGTCAACGGCATCACCTCCCGCAATGACATCCCTCGCACGTTGGCTGACTAAACGACGAGAATACGTAAGCCCTGTCATGGGGGAACGGGGAGGAGTCACACCGGTATGAGATACACCGAAGCGTCCCCCCACAAAAGGGCTCACGGGAGGACTGGACGAGTCTGGTTTTTCTATTTCAACCCCCTGCAAAACAGTTGTCAAAGAAAGGGGGGGAGGGATAAGTATACACACAAGCAAAGACAGTCACCCTCAAGCAAAAAGGAGATAATAATTAAGTCAGCAATGCATACCTCAGATTGGGAAGAAGAAGGAGAAGCTTGCACCGAGGAAACTTGCTTCCGCTGGGACTTGGTGCCTAAAGTCTTCCTCCTCAGCCTTGTCATGGCACTACTAGTGGCTTGAGGAACCTTCGAACCTTTTCTCCTCTTTGCAGCTGGCTCAGTGGGATCGACGACGATCGTGGGGAAGACAACCGAGGGAGGAACGACGACAGCGCGCCGTTGAAATTCTGCATTCACCCGATCTACCTCAGCCTGCGCCTCCCTCCTTAACCTCTCGGCCCTTTCAGGAGATATGGGAGGAGGAACGGAGGCTATGGGTAGGGCTGCCACAGGAATCTGGGATTTGGACTTTGCCTTTTTCGTGGAGGCTACCCCACTCTTGGCCTTCTTGGTCGACGGCCGCGAAGACCCTTCATCACCAGTAGCTCCAGTCGAAGGAGCAGTCTTCCTGGATACCCCAGCACCTTTCCCTTTGGATATGGCAGTGGGAGTCATGGGGCATAACGGAGGTAGCTCTTTGGAAGGCCCCTTAGGGGTTTTGCTTAGAGGGAACTCAATCCCCAGAATGGAGTTGCCTTTGAGTCCCAGCTCCATCGCAGCAAATGAAAGAACTGGAGGGTACACCGGCTCGCCATCTATGAATTCAGCAATGTTAGCCAGTTGTCTCGGCCAGAACTTCGTGGCAAATAGACTAGTCACATTCCCTTGCCTCTTGTTGGAGGGAAGGGTGACTCTCCCAGCCATTGATTCACTTATCCCCCACGCAGCAGTGGAGGAAAATAAGGAACATGCCTCACTAAAGCTAACCTTCGGGTTTGAGGATTGGAAAACTGAGCGAGGAGCCCCCTGATCAAACCCAAATTGACGACTACACCGATTGGGGTTGTAATGTTCGCTGGAATATCCCCACTCGGTGTAGGAAGGCAGATACCCCGGAGAAAGGAGAAGCACCACGGCTAACTGAGGATCTTCAATGTCTACCCCCACCTGTACCACCCTGGATTCGTCCTGAAAGAAATCACAAGTGTGAACAAAGGCGTCCTCTCCGTAAGGCCTCATAACAAAGTCCTCAAAACGATCAATTGAGGCGATCAGCTCTTTTCGGCTCTGCCTCTTGTGATAAATATAAGAGCGGGGGGGCAAAATGGTTTCCCCAGAAGGAGGACGGTTGGCCTTGGCCGCCACAACAGGAAAGCGCACGTAAAGAAAGCTGGTTAGAAGGATGCTGTTAGCAAAATTGGCCAGGTTATAACGGCCAAGGGATCGTTCCATATCGAACAACGTTCTGTCAAGCCAGGTGTAGAGGGACCCTAGGGCAATTGCAGCCAAAGGAAGTTTGATGCCCCGGGCCAAACGAAGGGATATGTTGATAAGGTCCCTTCGGGGCTGATCGTTTGGTTTTCCCGGCAAAAGAAAGCGGGACAGAATCACAAGGATGTAAGCAGGGAGCTCTAACGAAGTACCTTGGCCAGGGGCATCCGTTGAAATTGAAGAACTACCTTCACTAGAACCCTTGAAGAAATAATTAATCAGCGGAGTGAAGGTAGCTTTGTTTGAAGAACCGATGCAACTTCGGCATATTCGGTCCAACGCCAAACGGTCAGCAGTCTCTTCGGCGTCAAGAGGCTCATCGGTATAAGGCTCATGACCTGTTGCTTCGAGCCCCAGAAGCTCGCAGACATCTTCTAGGGTTATCGTGAACTCGCCCCACGCAGCAATAAATGTGTGAGTCGTCACGTTCCAACGAGAAACAAGAATGGGGAGAGCAGCATTATTTTTGGAGAGAGTAAACTCACCAAACCATTTGGCCCGTTGAAGGCCAATCTTACTCAAAATATCACCATAGGAACTCACCATGTGAGAGTTCCAAGCAGCAAAATGGGCAGGAGAACCACCTGGTGCTTCGAAGTCAATTTGGGACCATTGGAAGTCCCCTCGCTCCAGACGAAACCGGAGAGTCCCCTCTGGAGGAAGAAAAGCCCCACTTCGAGGGTTCTTCGTCCTCGTCACCCAGCACTAAGGACTCAAACTTGCATTCAAAGTTGACAGTCTTGCAAGCAGCAGCAAAGCAATCATCTTCGCCAAAAATGGGAGAGCGACGATAAAACCTTAACTGATCACGACGGACAGCATCCAGGGCAGAGGCACCAGTAGTGGTGGCGACAGCAGTAGCAAGCGGCGCACTGGTTGAAGAGATGGTGGGATAACTTTGAGAAGCCATGACAGAGTGTTGGTGCAAACAAAAAACAACCTTGAGTCAGAGGAGCCTGAGCACGACAATGGCGGAAGAACAAACACAGGAGGTGGCGAAGAAGATGAGAGCAAGAAAAGGAAGGCACAAGCTTGAACAGCAATGGAGGTTTCAGATGCTCAACAATGGAAGCTCTCTCTCTCTAAAAGCGAAGGAAATTTGAAGAAGGTAGTGACAAAGTAAGAGAAAGAAAGGTTTTAAGTGTTTGGGAGATTTGGCCGTTTGGTTTTTTAAGTTCGTCGTTTAAGTTTCCCACCATTGCACGTGTGTAGCCGCCTGCAATCATTTCAAATGAACACGTGGCACTTCGGGAAGTGTTTTGACATGGAAAAGACAACGCTACGTCATTTAATGAAGTAACACCTGGGGAACTGCCATCAATTAATGAAGTGACACCTAGGGAACAGCCACCGTTACCTTCCTAAGCAAGATTGAGTTTTGGGCGCCAAGATTTTCTCTGACATATCCAATAAACCCCCCAACAAAGAAGGTGTCCCAACGGTTCAAAAAAGCCACGATGTCCCATCGACAGAAGCTCAAACGTTGTTTAAGTTATGACTCAGTTACATCGGGGAGAATTTTTTCGCTTTTTCGAACATTACTGGGAGAATATTAGCAGGTCCTTCGGGAGAATTTCAGATATTCAAGCTGGAACGATTGCGGCTCAGCATTAGAAAAAAGCAGCAGGCCAGACAGAGAAGGTTCATCGGATTAAAAAAGTTTTCGTGGAGGCACTTCTTGTTCCCACAACAAATCCCTCCACGAAGGGGCAAATGTAGAGGGGGCCTGAAGGTAATCCTGGGATTAGGGATAATCCACTAATTAGCAACAGTGTTCTGAGGATAAGCTCAAGCGTGGCAAACTCAAGCGTGGCATCTTGGTGAGGCAGCTCAGCGTGGCAACTCATATATTAGCTTATTGTTTTAATCACATCGTACTTTCATTATTGATTTCTGTAAGCTCTAACGATTGTAATGACGTAACGATAATAACTAAAGGGTTTTGTATGAGGTCAAACGGTACTTGCGAGAGACCAGGCTTGGCAGGGCCTGGGAGAGCTTTCATGCTCTATCGAATGACCTCACTGTGGGAACTTTAGAGGGACCTGGTTTGGAGGATTGAGAAGTAAGGCACCGTTGGGGCTTGTCCTGACCACCTTAGATACACCTGGTAAAGCACCGAAGGACCCTGACCGTGGAACCTCAAGCGGAGCAGCTTGGAGTTCTATCGGGCATTAAGTTATGGACCAAACAACCCTATACTTAATGTCACATCTACTATGGGTGATGTCACTAGCCATCTAAACGTTTGTCAGACATACACTTGAGTAAACCGCTGTGGTATTTGGGGCTGTCAGGTAGTTGGTGAACCACCTCTGCGACAACAAACCCCTGACACACAGTGGATAGGCAAAAGGCATGTCTTGGCATTTAATGTTTATGACATGGAGACAACTAGTGCATCAGGCATTTAATGTTGTGACATAAAGTATGAGGGATGTCTTTCATACTCTTTAATGACTGAGTTGCCTCGGGGGTGGTGTGGGGGGCTATTTAAGGACCCCAACCACCTTTGAGGAGAGGATGATCTTTTTGGAGAATTAAGAAAAAGAATCATTGCAAACTAGAGAGTTCACTAACTCACCATTGTCATTTATTGCGAAGCTTTTAATATTTGACAGAGATTCTTGAGGGAGTTTGGTGTGTTGCTACCTGCCTATCAGGATGTATCTAGGGTGCTTATTTTCCCTCTCCCTCTAGCTAAGTCACTTCTAAAGTTCATTATTATTCCCTGAGTCATACACGAGAGGCTTTGTGAGTTTAAACTGAGTCCATCTTCATTGAGTTTTGTGTGTGTGTTTCCTATAATTAGTCTAGGGTGTTGGCTAATTTAACTCGTGGTTACCATACTCAATAGGGGTTACGCCTCCACATATATAATCTAAAGTACCCTCTTACACTTATAAAAAGGGCGTATTTGCATTCTACTTGTAAATGCAAAAAATAAAGATAGAGATTAAAAGATAAAGTATTTGCATTCTACTTCGTCATCGAATGCCCTATATTTCTTTCCTTGCAAATTGGGGGTGGGTGGTTCATGAAAAACACATTATAGTGAGAGTTTAACATGACCTAAGGGAAAACTCATTAAGGAAAAATCATTAAGCAAATCTCATTAATGAAAAAATCATTAAGGAAAAACTTTATTTCTCATTAATGGAACTCTTGGCGAAGAACAGTTCGTAAGAATTGGATGATTCGTGTCAATTCGTGTTGAAACATAAAGTTGAACCTCGGTTGTTTCCGCGTCCAAATGCACCTATAAATTCCATATTTTTAAAGGAAAAAAGCACCAAATTGCATAAAGTTGTGACCTTGCAGTCTAGATCTTCACCTAACAAATATAAAGAGAAATTGTTAGAAATAGGCATGCAGTTTCATAAACCCTTCATTATGTGCATTTTATACAAATAGTAAGCGGAAGGAAGCCTTTGTTGATGATTTTGAAAAACGACTAAAAGAAGAAAGAACTGAAAATATTCATATTATGTTGTACAACTGATTAGAAGTAACTGAACACCTGATTCTGCACATTACATGTTAGAAAAAAGATCTGTAAATTCATTCTATCATATATGTTTAGAATCATATATGTTTAGAATCAATTGTACAACTAATTAAAAGTAACCGACATTTTTCATTCCGAGTTCACTCTCAATAAACAGTTCATCAGCATTAAGTTCCTCGAGTTCACTCTCAATTGACATTTTTGTTAATAATATGCCTCTGAGAGAAATGTTGAAACTCACAGGTGTAATCGTTCAGTGTAAACACTGAGTCCTCCTGCGCTAGGCAAGCTTTCTCCGCTAGAAGTGTCTTGAGTTGAAGCCTAAAATCACCACTCCTTTGTCATGACTCTCTCTTGCCGTGTTAGGCGTTCGCACTCCCGTTCTACGGGGTGATTCACACATCATTGCCTGGAATACATCAGTTACTCATGAGTAAAATACATATTGAACACACAAATTCAATTCACAGAATAGAAATCACATAATAGAAATCCAAATGTCAAACAATACGATACCGCTTTCAATATATTTTGTACTATATATTCAGAAAAAAGATATTAATAAAATATAACAAAGGAAAACTGTGAGCACTTTTTATGTCCCAAAACTGTGAGCACCAAAATCTATTTTGCATAAACAAAATATATTTTGACTCCACGTATGAGGACTTAAACTGGTGTCCCAAAATTCACAAAACACAACTTTCCAAGCCCTATACCTGCTGCCCCAAACCCATTACCCTGTACCTGCTAACACAACGAAAACCCACGAACCAACCCTCGTACCTGCTACACACCCCTTACCCCATATCTTTTCCCCAAATCGCACCATCCCCTGCTGCTGTTCGACCTCACAGCACCATCTTTCACTCACCACAGCTTCTCTCATTTACCATATAAGCCATTTTGCTCCCTTTCTTGACATTTTCTTTCATGCCCCAAAATACAAACATGTGTAACATAGTGCATAATATTATCTAAAACATATTCAATCTTCAAATGATACTTGAGCACTCCAAGAATCTTGCTCAGAAAAAGTTTGTGTGATTAAATATAATTAGTAACAATAACTATCAAATACTCCAATTTTCATTCAATTATTTTACAAACAAAAAAAATCTTTGTTACCTCAAAGTAACCATCAATAGGCACTTCAAAGCAAGAGTGAATTAACCACCCCGTATCCTATTTTGATGGGTGTTTTAATGAGATTGTAGCTTCTGTCCCTGTGAAGAATTTGACATAATGTATAGTTATGTATAGTTTACACGTGGGATGACTAAAGTATGGGATTCAAAAGAAGCATTGAAAATGTAAGAATAAATATTGACTATGAATGCGATAAGTCTCTTCAACTCCTACCAATCGCATTGATGGATTGTTGGGTACATCCGTTGCTCCATTGAAAGATTACCTCTGCAAAACTTGAAAAAATTTAAAAAATTAAAGACCAAGAGGTGCAAGGAGCTAATCGACATTTAAGGCCTCAATAGATTGAAATATTTAGATGTTTTAAATGTGAGTTTTTGTGAATCCCTAGACAGATTACTGTTAAACATGAAAAATTGAAAAAAAATTAAATATTTTTGCATCAACTGAGATACTTGAGATTCAAGACCTAGGCAAATTAGAATCCTTAGAACTTTTATGCATGAGTTCTTTCCTATCCATAGAGAGATTACCCGACTTATTGAACTTGATAATGCTAAAAGAACTTCACCAACGTGATTGTTTGAAGTTAACTAAGGTTGAGGGCTATTAAAGAGAAACAACTCACATATTAAAAAACTTATAGAGATTGGTTATACACTTTGGAGCTACAAAAATTAAACTAAAAAAAGTTAAACAAATACAATGCTTTAGAGTTTATACCTACCAAATGTCAAAAGATGTGTACATAAGAATGAAAATCTTGAAAAAATGACTACTAAGCATAAGACCATAATCAACAACTCCATCTGTGATGAATACCAAGATTCAAAAGATAAATACCAAGCTCTAATTACCAACAAATATAAAAAATGAGCAGTCTTGACTCAACGAATCTAATAGAGAAAGAAAAGTGTAAACTATTGATCACCGAACCAAGTGATCCTCATTCCTCCTGTTATATTTTCTTTCTCCGTTACATGCCTTCAAACTCAAAACTATCCTAGAAAATATGTATGATCAAGTATGAAATTAAAAAAATATCATGTTGCTTGATAAAACCATTAATAATTTGTTATCAAATAGAAAAGAAAAGGAAAAAACTGAACATGCTTATAAAAGGACACAATTCAAAACAAATATACGGTTATAAAATAATCTCTTCTAGGAATTTTATCAAACACCAATCCTTATTCAAACACCAATCCTGGTTATATAATTTTATCAAATAGAAACCACTCTTACAACTTATTCATTCATTACGATGTTATAGAAATTGCAATCAAATCAACCAAGAAACATCAAAATAAAGTGAAGGGGAAAATGAGAGGAACATATAAGCATAAACTACCAATAATAATATTAAACATCCAATAAAAACAGTTTTAGATTTGGATTTTACTCCAATAAAAAAGAAAAATATAAATTTGGGGCAAATCAAGTATTGTACAGACTTTTAGTAACTAAAAACAATTAAATTGAAATTATTTGGTTGGATTACTCTCATGACTATATATGTGCAGCAAGTGAGGTGTTTATCTCATTCAAAAAAGAATAATGAAAGACATCTTACTTTTTGTTGAAACCTTACCTTTTTTTATCCATGCCGATTAGCGGGTTCAATAGTGGAAACACTATAAAACATGTGAATTAATGATGAACAATCAAATATATTTTCTTCGAAACAACAACATAAAGATAAAAACTCATGAATTAATCCTAAATCTTTCACCAATAACTAAAAATGTACTTTATATCTTTCTTTCTTTTGGTGTAAAACAAACACTAATTTCTTGCTGAGCCACTGGTAGAAGCACTGAATAATCAAACTTTTGATCACCCTCATTAATAAAACACCATGAATCACTGAGTAATAAATAAAAATAGAATTATTCATTAAAAACAAAAGTAGGAAGCACCGAAAAAGCTAATTCAAACCCCACCCACCATAATTTCAAGTCAAAACCATATACTCAAATTCATATTTCAAAAATTGTAAGAGTTACAAAAAATTACAACATGGTTATCAAAATCCCTAAAATCAATACATACAAAAAAAACCTAAGGTTATATATAATAATACCCAAAACCCTAGAATTAAATCCATGTTCCAAAAACTATAAAAGTTACCAAAATTTACGAAATGATTATCAAAACCCTAAAATCAAAATTAAAGAAGAGAAATAAAATGTGTGTGCGTGTGCATGTGTATGAGAGTGTGGGTAAAGAAATGAATCCGAGAGAGAGAGAGAGTACCTCTTCATGACAGAAGTGGAGAGAAACGGTGAGAGGGAGTGAGGTGAGAGAACAGAGAAGAGAGATGTTTTTGTCTCAGGAATTAAAAGGGGGAAAATGAAATGTGGGGGGAAATTAGAATTTTTAAATTTTGAATGAAAGTTGAAGATTTAATCTTAGCCCTTCATTTTTAGTGGGAGATGTGGCAAGATCTAGACCGTTATTGTGCTTAGACAATTCAAAATCCATGCCATCTTATTATATGGATATATATATATATAGGGGCCGGCTATTCTCACTCCCCCACATTCTTTCCACAGTCAATTTTAAGATTCAATGACTATAATGCCCCTAAACCCATTAACTCCTTTTCATTTCATTTCATTCCAAATTCACATTTATACCCAAAATTTATATTTACTTTTTTATCCCAACAAAATAAATATTTTATTTATTTAATAAAAAAGTTTTATATATATTAAAAACTGTTTTGAATGTAAAAAAATGTTTATTTAAAAAACACATTTTAAAAAATTAAAAAATATTTTTTGTACAAAAAATTGTTTCAACTTTATATAAATAAAAAAATTATTTCCACTGTTAAAAAAATTAACTGTTGTTTTAAAAAAAAATTTGTATAAATTGTTTAAACAATTTAAAATATACGCAAATAAAAATTGTTTTGATTATGAAAAAATATTTTTTTAAATAAAAAATATTTTTTGTATAAAAACTGTCTTAACTTTTTATATAATATAAAAACTGTTTTTTACAAAAGTAAATTGTTTTAGCTTTTAAAAATACGAATTATAAATAAAAAATTGATAACTAATATGTAATCAAGAATGATAATTAATATTTAGTTAAGAATAATAATGGAAAAAAATAATATTAATATTAATATTTTTTTTGTTACAGTGAGCCCGTAAAATGTAAAGTTGCAAGTTAAATGTTCAATACACATTGAGTGTTGCTATCACGAAATTTTATTTTTTAACGTGACATGTAAACAACCCAACGAAAAGTAACACAACATAACACGATACAAGGATACGACACGACACGAAATCTTTTTTTTAACCAAACACGAACACGATAATAATAAAAGTGGTACAACACGTAAGATTATTTTTTTACCTAACACGAACACGACCCAAGTAAAAACGACACGTCAAAAAACATGTTATTTTTTTAAACCAAACACGAACGCGAACAAAATAAAATTAACACGACATGGCACGACACATCACGATACGAGATCTTATTTTTTTTTATTTAAGAAGACACGGCCAATTAAAAGCGACATAATACCCCCTGACACAAAATTTTATTTTTTTAACAAACACATTCCAAAAGTGACACGACATGGCGTGATATAAAATATATTTTTTTAACCAAAAACGAAAAAAAAACGTGACAGGACGATACGACATGATTTGATATATTTTTTTCAACCTGTCGCGAATACGAACCAATTAAAAGTGACACAACAAAAAATGTTATTTTGTAAACCAAAAATGACCCGACCAAAATAAAATGACATGATGTGACACGACACGACCAAACATAAAATATTTTTTTTACCTATCACGAACACGACTAAAGTAAAAACAACACAACATAAAATGTTATTTTTTAAATAAAAAACGAATCCAACCAAAATAAAAATGACACGACACGAAATATTTTTTTTAAATATTTACTTGAAAAATCAAGTGGGACAAAACTTAGTCAGAGGAAAAAGAGTATAACATAACATGACATTTTTTGTAGTGTTTTATTTATATTAATAGAAAAGAGTGTTAATTTTTTTTAAATAAGATGTACAATTTTTTATTTATAATTCGTATCTTTAAAAGCTAAAACAATATACTTTTGTAAAAAAAACTTTTTATATTATATAAAAAGTTAAGACAGTTTTTATACAAAAAATAGTTTTTATTTTGTAAAAATAGTTTTTCATAATCAAAACAATTAATATTTGCTTATATTTTAAATTGTTTAAACAATTTAAACAACAATTTTTTTCAAACTTCAGTTAATTTAATAGTGGAAATAATTTTTTACTTTATATAACGTTGAAACAATTTTTTTATACAAAATTTATTTTTTTATTTTTTAAAAAGTGTTTTTTAAATAAACATTTTTTTACATTCAAAGCAGTTTTTAATATAAATAAAACTTTTTTATTAAATAAATAAAATATTTATTTAATTGGGATAAAAAAGTAAATATAAATTTTGAGTATAAATGTGAATTTGAAATGAAATGAAATGAAAAGGAGTACTTAATGGGTTTAAGGGAGTTAATGGGTTTAGGGGATTATAGTCCTTGAATTTTAAAATGGAGTGTAGGAAGAATGTGGGGGAGTGGGAATAGCCGGCCCATATATATATATATATATATATATATATATATATATATATATATATATATATATATATATATATATATATATATATATATATATATATATATATATTTGTTAAGTTATATAATATTTTAAGATCCAATGTTAAATAATATTATCAATAGATACATAATACTTATATATAGTTTTATGCATGTATTATTAATGCATGGAACAATATAAAATATACATATTGTACATATGTATTAAAAAATAGAGTAAATTACGCTTTTAGTAGTTCTATTGTGACCGAATTTTTGACAATTTTTTTATGGACAAACTGACATGGTAGGCTTTTATTAGTTAGTTTCTAGGTCCCACTAGCGTGGACCCTAAAAACTAACCAATAAAATCCCTCCTCGTAAGTTTGTTCATTAAAATTTAGTAAAAAATTCGGGCACAATAATATTTTTGTTACGCTTTTAATCCATAAACTATTACAAAAGTTTTCAAATGGTCCCTAATCTTTTATCTGTCCAGTATTAATCTCCAAACTATTTAACTTGTTTCAAATCGGGGACTCCGTCCAAACGGCTGTTAAACTTAGACAAAAAAGTATCATATACCTATTTTACCCTCACTTTTTCTTATTCAAACCAACTAATTTTCACTTCCCTCCTCCTCCTCCTCCTCCTCCTCTCTCTCTCTCTCTCTCTCTCTCTCTCTCTCTCTCTCACACACACACACACACACACACACACACACACACACATACATACACATACTTAATAGGATATATATATATATGTGACACCCTGCCTAATTAACCCCGGGTGATCAGTCCTAAATTAAGTTAGAACAGGTTTCTCAGTTGGTTCATTCTTAGAATCATTGTCACCTTTTTAATTACTAACCACCTAAGTGAGAAAATTAGACTGGTGCCAAGTTTTATCTTTCATTAACATAAATGAAACTCATGCGGAAATAAAACAACTTAATAATCTCAACTAACTGAAACAACCATTCACAATTAAATGATTGACCGAATAAACCATTGGCCCCAAACTCCAACAAATATAAAGTAAAGACAAGTAATCAATCCCAACAAGTCTGATAAAAACTAAAAGGACTATGAGTGACAAGCTCAAAATAATTGATAGAAGTCTGTATACTAGAATGAGACATGCTCGAAATAATTGATAGAAGTCTCTATACTAGAATTAAAGAGTGAGGTGTCTATCAAACTCCCGCAACATCCACATATGCTGCAGTAACGGATCCCTGAAAATGAGTCAAGCCTGGCGTCCCTGTGGCTTGACACCTAAAAGGTTTTTAATTTTTTTATAACAAGGGTTAGTACCCAAAAATATTTGAAAAACATTTAGCTAATGATTAATTTGCAGTAATAAGTAAATATGCATGCTCTCCATATTTTAGTTAGTACCGCACTCCTTTGAGGACATCCTCACCCCTCCTCTAATGTGCACTACTAACTCCTTAAATAAATTCACCTAGTTTTTTCATCTTATGACTAGATAATTTATATAACCCCTTGCAATCACCCTACTCTAACCGAGTATGCCTTATTTATGATTTTTAAGTTATTATCAACATCAACTTAATTAAATCATTTCCATTTTTAATTTCATATAACTTCCACATCTGTTATACACATAATACAACTCATGCTTTGTATTAATTAGCCTATATATAATTATTTATCTAAACATATACTTAATCATATTACAATATTCACAAACATACTGAAATAACATTTAACAATAGTATTCCCCCGAGTAAAGTCTCACCGGGTATAAATCCTCTACAGTGCTATCCCACTAGGTATATTAACATAACCTAGTTACCCCAAGTCAAAATCGCTTACTAACTTGGTTAATACATACATGTTGGAGGAGGTCATATAATCCTTCCCTGAAAGTGAGATGCCCCTTACCCATATAACAGAAGCTATGAACTGGGATTATACTCGCCCTACTCCTCAAGCTAGGGGATTCATCCACTACGCGCAACCTCCCCCTATAGCACTAGAGTATATAATAATAATATCTATCCACTTATATTAATGCACACACCATATATATGCTATCACACACCGTATATATATAAATATAAAACATCCCGGCTACACCGTGTACTAAGTCCGTGACATAAGCCTATTCCATTTTATTATTAGTTTATGGCCCAACTCTAATGATTAATTAATTTTCACATTAATTTCTTTTGGTATCGCCCAACCAATATTCGGACTTACTCTCATGCCCGAAATAAAAACATCACCTGAGTCTAAATTCCCGACTCTAAATTATTTAGCCTTCACCTAAATAAAATTTACACCTCGGTATCTCTCAACCATTGTTCCCGGACTTGTTCACTAAATTCGTATTTAATCATTTTGAAACAAACTTTCCAAAATTTAACCTTAGTGTGTCACACCTAATTTCCTCCAAATCCCAATTAATTTTAATCATGATGTCACACCAAGTTGCCCTTAAATCTTAATTAATTTTTATTCACAATTAATTAGATTTAAACCCATGTATTAATTACTCAAAGATTAAGGCAAGGAAGAATTTTCATTTAATTTCCCTATGTATTAAAAACTGGGCGAATTGTCAAAGTTTCCGAACCATCGATCGATTGGTGGTCCACCTTCGATCGATTGATCGATTGGTGGTCCACCTTCGATCGATTGATCGATCTGGTCCCCGTCTTCCCCGAGTTGGCTATTTCATCCATGGACGCACACCTCCAAACCATAGCTTCTTCTACACTGAAAACTAAGCTTTTCCATCGACAAGAAACATCAAAGACCTTATATGGAACCTCTCTAAAGTCCAAAAACATCAATTAATTTACTTTCTTTCCCGTTTCCACGAGTTTGGGATAAAATCCAATTTAGTCTTTAACCCAATTAAACATCAATTTCGTCTCACCAATTCGTTTCTAATTCATCCGGGTTTACACATCTTACCAGATATAAATACAAAACTCAGTTTGTATATGAATTTCTACTCAATTTAGAAATCAGATTCATGGTTTACAAAACCCCATGTTTATCCCCTTTAAATCCCAAAACGAATTTCTTTGATTATCCACATCACATGAATATGAATTGAAATACACTTTAAATACTACAGCAAGTTAACCACTTGCCTTAGGGTTCGTAGAGTCTGATTTTGGAGTTGTGAATGCCCAAGATTGAAGATGACTATTTTGGCTCTCCCGTGATCCCCAACTTTGCCTTTAACTGCTATTAGGGTTTCCTAACCCACTAAGTATTTTCTAAACTCAATTCAGTCGTTCCCTTATTTCTTATAATTGTATAATTTGGCTTAATCCCGTTTTTTGCCTAATGGGCCAAGCCCAAGTGACCCAAATTCCCCCACGTGAGCCCGGCTATGCCTAAAAGCGTCCCGTGACCCGTTTACTAGCCCCGGGTACACTTTTTCGACTATCTCAGCCCATCCGGACTCAACCGTACACTCAGAATTGGCATTCAAATTAATTTATAAAAATACTTATTTCACACCCAAATTAGTCTATACCGACTCCCGGCTGAAATAAGTGCATATCCCGTCATTAATACACGAAATAACGTAAATACATTATTACTATTCACTTAGTAAATAAATTTCCCTAAATATTAACCATTCATCCCTCGATTAATATTTAAATATAAATTTCCATAATTAATTCAATTAAAATTACGACATACAAGTTTTTGAATTCCCGAATTAATTAAATATTAAATGCATGAAAGTACGGGGTGTTACATACTCTCCCCCTTACAAAGGAATTTTGTCCCCGAAATTAGGTCGTACCTGTGGTGAAAAGCTCTGGATATTGTTCCCGCATATCCTCCTCCCGCTCCCAGGTAGACTCGTCAATGTTGTGATGACCCCACTGTACTCTAACTAGTGGAATAACCTTGGATCGTATCTTCCTCTCACTATGGTACAGAATAGCCACCGGTCTCTCCTCATATGAGATGCCTGGCTGTAAATCAATTTTCTCGAGTGGAATGTGCCAGAAGGCCCTCTCGCTCCTGCGATATTTCTTCAACGATGCCACATGGAACACGTCGTGTATCCGTTGAAGGTGCTCTGGCAATCCCAGCCTGTAAGCTACTGGTCCTACCCTCTCGATAATAGGGAAAGGTCCCACGTACCTCGGTGCTAACTTACCCTCTTGCCGAACCTCATCACCCCTTTCATAGGGGACACCAGGACCAATACTTGGTCCCTAACCTCTAACTCCACATGTCTCTATGAAGCATCAGCGTAACTCTTCTACCTATCCTGAGCTATTCGAATCCTCCCTAAAATCATCTCTATCTTGGCAGACGTCTCCTGAATAATCTCCGGCCCTAATAGTTTGTTATCCCCCACCTCTAACCAACAGGAGGGTGAACGACAAGGTCTCCCATATAGTGCCTCGAACGATGCCATCCCGATCGTGAATTGGTAAGAGTTGTTATACACGAACTCTACTAAAGGAAGATATTTCTCCCAACCTCCCCCAAAGTCTAATGTGCACATTCTGATCATATTTTCCAGCATTTGATTGACTCTCTCAGTCTTCCCGTCAGTCTGTGGGTGATAGGTTGTACTCAAACGTAACTCCGTGCCCATGGCCTCCTAAAAGCTCTGCCAAAAGTGGGCCACAAAGATCTTGTCTCTATCAGACATAATATTAACCGGTATCCCATGCAGCTTAACAATCTCAGCTATGAATAGTTGCACATATCGCATCGTCTCAAAATCTGTGTGAACCGAAAGGAAGTGGGACACTTTGGTCAACCGATCCACAATGACCCATATGGAATCGTGACCCCTCTACGATGCAGGTAACCCTGTAATGAAGTCCATGGAGATGCTCTCCCACTTCCACACGGGAATCTCTAACGGCTGTAGCATCCCTGATGGTCTCTGATGGCCAACTTTCACAAGCTGACACGTGGCACATTTCGAAACAAACTCTTCTATGTCCCGTTTCATTCCTGCCCACCAATACTGCCTCCTCATATCCTAATACATCTTATCCCCATCGGGATGTACCGCGAATTTCTACTCATGGGACTCTGTCATAACAGTGTGCCTCAACTCCTCATCCTCTGTCATAATTAACCTCCCATTAAGGCGTAAGCCTCCTTCTGAACTGACCGAGTAACCCTCTGCTCCCTCAGCTAGCAACTGGCTCACCCAATCCCGACAGACCTGATCCTCTGTCTGAGCCCTCACAACTCGAATAATGATCTCAGGTGTAATGGATAATGCTGACATGCAATCCCTGGCTACATCATCCTCATATCGAAGCTCTCTCCACTTCGCTTTCCAGACTTATGATATTTCCCTAGTCGGTCTCCGGCTCAATGCGTCTGCCACCACATTAGCCTTACCAGGATGATACTGAATATCAAACTGGTAGTCCTTCACAAATTCTAGCCATCACATCTGCCTCATATTCAGATCCTTCTGTGTGAAGAGATACTGAAGTGATTTGTGATCCGTGAATAACGTGACCTGCTCTCCTAAAAGATAATGTCTCCATATCCTCAAAGCAAAAACAACTGCTGCTAGCTCCAGGTCGTGAGTGGGGTAATTCCTCTCGTGGGGCTTTAGCTTTCTGGATGCATAAGCTATAGCCCTTTCCTCCTGCTGAAGCACACCCCCAAGTCCCTATAAGGATGCATCAGTGTAAACCCGATACTCTAATCCTCCCTTCGACAAAGCAAGTACGGGTGCAGATGTCAACTTGTCCTTTTTCTCGTCGAAAGCTAATTGACAATGATCACTCCAAGTGAAAGGTACCCCTTTCCGAGTCGGATTCGTCAAAGGGCCCGCAATCTTTGAGAATCCTTTGATGAACCGCCTATAATAACCGGCCAATCCCAGAAAACTGTGCACCTCGATCAGTGTCGTTGGTTACCCCCACTCCTTCACCGCCGATAACTTACTCGGATCCACCGTAATACCCCGGCCTGACACCAAGTGGCCAAGAAATTGTACCTCCCGTATTCAAAATCCACACTTCCCAAATTTGGCATAGAGCTGGTGATCCCGCAGTGTCTGTAAAACTATACGAAGATGCTCTGCATGCTCCTCCTCGGTGCACGAGTAGATAAGGAAGTCATCAATGAACACGATGACAAACTGATCGAGAAACTCCCTAAAAACCCTGTTCATGAGGTCCATGAACACTGTTGGTGCATTGGTGAGCCCGAATGGCATCACCCTGAACTCATAAGATCCATACCGCAACAGGAAAGCGGTCTTAGGAACATCCTCCTCTCGGATACGCAGTTGATGATACCCTGGACTCAAGTCGACCTTAGAGAAGTAAGATTCCCCTCTTAACTGGTCAAATAGATCATCAATCCTAGGTAACGGATACCTATTCCGTATCGTCGCCTTGTTCAGCTCTCTACAGTTCACGCATAATCGTAGTGAACCGTCCCGCTTTTTCACAAACAACACTGATGCACCCCACGGTGATGTACTCCGCCGAATGAAGCCTTAACCCAGAAGCTGTTGAATCTGTTCTCTCAACTCACGCATCTCTAAAGGGGCCATACGATATGGGGCCCGAGCAATCAACCTCATCCCCGGTGCTAAATCGATTACAAATTCGATTTCCCTGCTAGGTGACAACCCTGGTATCTCCTGGAACATATCCTCAAAGTCCCTCACTACCGGGATTGAGTCCAACAAAATCTCCACCTCCTGTGAGGTTTCCTCCTCGATGTAATACAGGTGCGTGCATGACCCTCCCTCAGGTAACGACATTTCTATCAAGAACATCTCCTGTCCTAGAATGGAGAACACGATTGTACTCTCGTAACAATCCACAGTTGCCCGATAAACGGCCAACCAATCCATACACAGGATGACATCGTACCCCTCCATATCTAACACTAAGAGGTCTGCTACTAAACTAAGTCTCCCAATCAAAATGTCCACCCCCCGACAAATCGAGTGAATCGAAGCCCCACTACTTACTGGCAACTCTACACACATCCGAAGACTACCCGCGGTCTCTAGTAATCCGACCCGTTTAGCAAAATTATATTTAATGAATGAATGAGATGCTTCCATATAAAAAAGAATACTACCCTCATAACCATAAATGAGAAACATACCCTCAATTGCTGGCGGTGCTTGCTGCGCTGGAGGATTGGGAACATCCCGGACGTTATACACACGCATGTAGTGCATCTGCCCCTGCTGCGGTGGGGCGAGTGGAGCTGGTGCTGCTGGCGGCATCTGCCCCCGTTACCCCTATTGGGCCTCCTGCTGTTGACCTCTGCCTCTCTGTGGGCACTCCATCTTGAAGTGTCCTGGCTGCCCATAGACAAAACAACGTTTCTGACCATTCCCCTGTCGTTAGCCCTGTTGGCCATGACGTGGCTGGCCCTATTGGCCTCCCCCATTATTCCCTTGGCCCCGACGACCCTAAAGAATCTGCTGCTGCTGATTCGGGCCCGGCTGCCCCTGCCTGAACCCCTGTCCTCCCGGTCGGAACCCACCAGGCTTAAACTTCTTAGCCTGATTCCCCTGCTGACTGCCAGTCTGCTGTTGAGTACCACACGTGTAACCACTAGTAACTGCCTTGCCCTGTTCTCTCGGCTCCCCTGCTCTCTTGCTCCCCTTCGTATGAAAGCGATGATCCTAGCAATGTACAAGTGCGGCATTAACAACATCTATATAAGTCACTAATGCCAGATTCCCAATCAAATGTTGCCTGATCCTCCAGGCTAAGCCATCCATAAATCTCGATTTCTTTCGCTACTCATCATTCACCTCATTTGGCACAAAGTTGGTCAAATGGATGAACTCTTCCTCATAGTTTGCTACTGATCGGTTACCCTGTACTAAATCACTGAATTTCTTTCTCATCTCAGCCTCTACTGCTGGTGGAAAGTATTTGCGGTCGAACCGCACCCAGAAATCTGCTATCGACATCAAATCCCGCTCCTCGGCGGTGGTAACTGACTTCCACCACTGTAAGGCTGCCCCCAACAGACGAAAGGTAGCAAGGATTTATTTCTGAACCTCGGTACATTCTAGCATGCGCAGATGGCGCTGAATGTTCTTCTTCCAGTCACAAGCCTCTACTACATGTGTGATACCCCAAAACTCAGGTGGGTGACCCTTCTGAAAGGTCTCCCTAACTCGCTGCCAAGATGGTGGCCCCACTGAAGCCTGAACTGCTGGTGCCACTGGAGGCGGTGCCTGGGGCTGTGGAAAATGTGCTTCCATAGCTCACATCGCTGTCTCGATCGCCTGGGCCACTATCACTACCACCTGAGTAGTGGAAATCAACTCGGGTGGGGGTGGGGGTGGCGGTACCTGTGGCTCCTGATGACCCTCCCTCACCTCATCCCTAGCCTCAGCCCTCTCCGTACTCTGTCTCCTCGGTGGCATCTGAAATAGATTGAATCCTATAAGTACACAATATACACAAAAATATTCACAGCATAAATATGATATCTCACAAACGAAAAATGAATCAGCAGTCCTAATAATAGGGCTCTATATCAACCGAGTGTTACGCTAAAACGTAGTAAGCCACACAGATCCTAAGGACACTAGAACCTGATGCTCTAAAACCATCTGTGACACCCCGTCTAATTAACCCCGGGTGATCAGTCCTAAATTAAGTTGGAACATGTTTCTCAGTTGGTTCATTCTTAGCATCACTGTCGCCTTTTCAATTACTAACCACCTAAGTGAGAAAATTAGACTGGTGTCAAGTTTTATCTTTCATTAACATAAATGAAACTCATGCGAAAATAAAACAACTTAATAATCTCAACTAACTGAAACAACCATTCACAATTAAATGACTGACTGAATAAACCATCGGCCCCAAACTCTAACAAATATAAAGTAAAGACAAGTAATCAATCCCAACAAGTCTGATAAAAACTAAAAGGACTGTGAGCGACAAACTCGGAATAATTGATAGAAGTCTCTATACTAGAATGAAAGAGTGAGGTTTCTATCAAACTCCCGCAACATCCACATATGCTGCAACAACGGATCCCTGAAAATGAGTCAAGCCTGGCGTCCCTGTGGCTGGACACCTAAAAGGTTTTTAAATTTTTTATAGAAAGGGTTAGTACCCAAAAACATTTGAAAAACATTTAGCAAATGATTAACTTGCAGTAATAAGTAAATATGCATGCTCTCCATATTTTAGTTAGTGTCGCACTCCCTTGAGGATATCCTCACCCCTCCTCTAATGTGCACTACTAACGCCTTAAATAAATTCACCTAGTTTTTTCATCTAATGACTAGATAATTTATATAACCCCTTACAATCACCCTACTCTAACCGAGTATGCCTTATTTATGATTTTTAAGTTATTATCAACATCAACTTAATTAAATCATTTCCCTTTTTAATTTCATATAACTTCCACATCTGTTATACACATAATACAACTCATGCTTTGTATTAATTAGCCTGTATATAATTATTTATCTAAACATATACTTAATCATATTACAGTATTCACAAACATACTGAAATAACATTTAACAATAGTATTCCCCCGAGTAAAGTCTCACCTGGTATAAATCCTCTACAGTGCTATCCCACTAGGTATATTCACATAACCTAGTTACCCCAAGTCAAAATCGCTTACTAACTTGGTTAATACATACATATTGGAGGCGGTCATATTCCTTCCCTGAAAGTGAGATGCCCCTCACCCATATAACGGACGCTATGACCTGGGATTATACTCGCCCTACTCCTCAAGCTAGGGGATTCATCCACTACGCGCAACCTTCCCCTATAGCACTAGAGTATATAATAATAATATCTATCCACTGATATTAATGCACACACCATATATATACTATCACACACCGTATATATATAAATATAAAACATCCCGTCTATACTGTGTACTAAGTCCGTGACACAAGCCTATTCTATTTTATTATAAGTTTATGGCCCAACTCTAATGATTAATTAATTTTCACATTAATTTCTTTTGGTATTGCCCCAATCAATATATTCAGACTTACTCTCGTGCCCGAAATAAAAATATCACCCGAGTCTAAATCCCCGACTCTAAATTATTTAGCCTTCATCTAAATAAAATTTAAACCTCGATATCTCTCAACCATTATTCTCGGACTTGTCCATTAAATCCATATTTAATCATTTTGAAACAAACTTTCCGAAATTTAACCTTAGTGTGTCACACCTAATATCCTCCAAATCCCAATTAATTTTAATCACGATGTCACACCAAGTTGCCCTTAAATCGTAATTAATTTTATTCACAATTAATTAGATTTAAACCCATGTATTAATTACTCAAAGATTAAGGCTTAGAAGAATTTTCATTTAATTTCCCTATGTATTAAAAACTCGGCGAACTGTCAAAGTTTCCGGACCATCGATCGATCGATGGTCCACCTTCGATCGATCGATCAATCAGGTCCTCGTCGTCCCTGAATTGGTTGTTTCAGCCATGGACGCACACCTCCAAACCCTAGCTTCTTCTACACTGAAAACTAAGCTTTCCCATCGACAATAAACATCAAACACCTTATATGGAACCTCTCTAAAGTCCAAAAACATCAATTAATTTACTTTCTCTCCTGTTTCCACGAGTTTGGGATAAAATCCAATTTAGTCTTTAACCCAACTAAACATAAATTTTGTCTCACCAATTCTTTTCTAATTCATCCGGGTTTACACATCTTACCAGATATAAATACAAAACTGAGATTGTATATAAATTTCTACTCAATTTAGAAATCAGATTCATGGTTTACAAAACCCCATGTTTATCCCCTTTAAATCCCAAAATGAATTTCTTTGATTATCCACATCACATGAATATGAATTGAAATACACTTTAAATGCTACAGCAAGTTAACCACTTGCCTTCGGATTCGTAGAGTATGATTTTGGAGTTGTGAATGCCCAAGGTTGAAGATGATTATTTTGGCTCTCCTGTGATCCCCAACTTTGCCTTTGACTGCTATTAGGGTTTCCTAACCCACTAAGTCTTTTGTAAACTCAATTCAGCCGTTCCCTTATTTCTTATAATTGTATAATTTGGCTTAATCCCGTTTTTTGCCTAATGGGCCAAGCCCAAGTGACCCAAATGCCCCCGCGTGGGCCCGACTATGCCTAAAAACTTTTTGTGACCCGTATACTACCCCCGGGTACACTTTTTCGACTATCTTGGCCCATCCGAACTCAATCGTACACTCATAATTGGTATCCAAATTAATTTTAAAAAATACTTATTTCACACCCAAATTAGTCTATACCGACTTCCGGCTGAAATAAGTACATATCCCGTCATTAATATCTGAAATGACGTAAATACATTATTACTATTCACTTAGTAAATAAATTTTCCTAAATATTAACCATTCATTCCCCGATTAATATTTAAATATAAATTGCCATAATTAATTCAATTAAAATTACGACACACAAGTAATTTTGAATTCTCGAATTAATTAAATATTAAATGCATGTAAGTACGGGGTGTTACAATATATATATATATATATATATATATAAGGTATGGCTCTCCGATGGGCTAATTTAAGGGGCTAATGTCATCCACAGGATTTTGGGACCACTTTTGTCTTTTTAGTACCACCTTTTGGGGACCGCTTTGTCTTTTTATGACTTTGTCTCTTTCTAATGTTATAGGAATAGAAGTTTCTACCCCTATAATTTCTAGAGTCTTAAGCTTATTTTTAACGTCTAAATTAATCTGGGAGTGTAAGAGAAGTTTCAGAGCTGCTACTTCTCCGACTTCTTCCATCACTATTGTACTGAAAGTTGAAATAGTGAGGATTATCTATATAAATATTTTCCTGAGGAAGTCTGGAAATTGCAAGCGATTTTGATGGAAAATATTTTAGTCTTAAATACCTTATATGGTATTGCGGTTTTATCAGTCTAGTTTCTTTATATATCTGATTAACAATATCAATTATATCGTTATTTATAAATTCGTCTAGATTATTATCACCATAGGATGACAAAAATCTATGATATGTTCTAGGGGCAGCTGTTTCTACGTTTTTAAGGAGATGACGGATTTCTCCACCTCTAATTAAAATAGCTTTGGTTTCTGCTAGCCTTTTTCGTCTAATAAATTTTAATACGTCTATATTATCTTTAAGTACTCCAGTATATTCTTGATATTTTTCAGGTCTTAACTGTTCTTCTGCAAACTCTTCAGTTCTTAATTTTTGTCTAAAGTGATCATGGCTCCATATTCTAATTATTTCTATTCTAGTTACCTCACGTACTAACCACTCAATAATATGGTTTATATATTTAAAAGTACCACCTGCGTATGTTAAAGCAGATTCCATAAGTTCTTTATCTTTAGGGTCTGTAAGAGTCTACTCTTGGATTTCTCTTGTTAGGTCTGGATTTGTTTAGTTAACAAATGCTAAAAAGTCTGTAGTGATTTGTAGGCTCATGCAAGTTTCTTTTAAAACAACAATATGTAAAATAGTTAAGGGTTTGGTTCGAGTTATACCTTTCTTCTGGTCTGCAATATCTTTATCTTCTTTCTTTCATCTCTTCAGCCTTGTTACAATTATTCTCTGGTCTCGGCCTCCTGCAACTCTCTCTTTATGTGTCACACCTCAATCCACTATTTTGGCGTTGTACCCATTTCCTGCCTGTATGCCTCCACGCCTAAAGCCCACCTGGATAACGGCTCATGGCAAATCGGCACCTAACAACGGTTCAATAGTATAACACCTTGTGTGCTACACCAGAGGTTCCACACAATAGTTCTCTATGAACAGAAAGTTGGAGACAATTTGGAAAATAACAACAACTCAACATAAGATATTTCTGGAAAAGAACATACTTTTATTGCATTGCATAAGTAAATACAACTCTCCCCTCTCCCCTAACTACGAGAGGTTTACTCACTCATATACATATTACTCTCTCTAAGCTTACACACTCTCTCTCATTTCTAATCTACGATACCTTACACACAACCTGAACTGTCCCTTTTATAACACAAGGGAGCATAAAAGATGACTAGAAATCAGTTACCAAAAGTGACCCAGTTGAAAACATAGAATAATTAAAGCAAAATACAATAATTAAAGGTCTATAACTTTGGCATCTATTGAGTCTTCACGTTTTTACTTTTCCAAAACCAGTCTTGTGTAACACCCCGCCTAATTAAATACCGGGTGGCCAGTCCCATACCAAATTAAAACAGAATATACAGTTGTCTCATTCTTAGCATCACTGTCGAAAACATTTACAACTCACCCAATACCCAATTAAGCTGGTGTTAAAAACTTTCCAAATTTTAATTTAACAAAATCCATTTCCAGTTTAAGAATAACACAACACATTTTATTCTACAACACTGATAACCAAGTAGATAACACAAAAGAATTTAAATGCAATTGGACTAAACATTCCCAAATAATATTAATCCATTACAGTAATCCCAACAATATTAAATGTATTAAAAAGACCCGAATACAATAGTATTTGACCCCGATAGAAAAGAGATAACTGAATCCTTTGGGCGACATGCCCTAACTAAGAGAATACTGTGAATCAAATGATGATAGGCATCTAATCAAAACTCCATAAATCCATAGCCTGTCATAATCCGCTAAGGTTGGCGTCCCCGTTGCTGGACACCTGATATAGAAGATACAATAGAAAAGAAAATATGCAAGGAAACGGGTCAGAGCCCGATTGTGAAAATGATTTTTAAAACAGCAAGTATTTAACAAGTGCAATAAAGCATTTATTATGTACATGTTAGATCCAACTCTCACTTTCTATTCTCACCTCTCAACTAGAGTGCACACTTAACGTTTCCTATTAACTTCCTAGTTAATGGTTCCTCTTTTCCAGTTTCCATATTATAATTCCATTCCCATATCATAATCCCCGTATGTCCCATACCATACGTCACATTAATATTCATTTACATTTCTCATATATATTAATCGTTTCTCATTAACATGAATCATTTCTCATTAATATGAATTAAGCTTTTCAATTCTATAAGCATAAACATTCATTAACCGTTATCTACAATTATCACCGTAGATAGAGTTAACCACAATAAATATCCATTCATTCATTTAATCCATTATATATATATATATATATATATATATATATATATATTCATATATAATACGACACCCCGAGTCACAGCTGCGGTGCAATGCATTACTCTGCTATCATGTCCCAATATCGCTGGTCGCCGAAAAGGGGACAAAAGGTTCAGTGAGGATACCTCGAACCATTAACAACAACACAATCATTGTAGGCGAATATAGTTCTCATACCCATGGGTCACGCACATACCTACGTACCCATAGTCAGCGGACTTATCAACTCCCTGATAAGTCTTTCATAGACCTATGTTCTCGAGCGACAAATCAAAGATCCCATGGATTCATCAGGATATGACTGCCCTCACGTGCGAACCTCCCACCGATAGCAAGTAAGCTAGGTATGTCATACACATAAATCATCAATCAATCAAATAGGTATTATCATACCTATAATATAATATCAATAAGGTAATATCACTACCCTAAGATAATTCCCATACGTAGCATTATATCTCTTTTAAATTCCACGTATTAAAATATCATATCTTTACTTCATAATTTAATTATCCTCGCATCCTATAACATCTCTCCACTCCCGGCGTCGTTAAGGTTCATGCGCGGAGCGTCTCGCAAAGCGAAATCCAAACAAGGAACCCCTCCAATACACTACTACTTAACTTTGTCGATCGAGGAGGTCCGACAACTTCAACTATGCGATCGGGATAACCTCATACCTTCTTTCAACCAAATGTGTTCTAAACTCCCATCTCTATCCAGGAGACATACCACTACGCTCTTGTATTACATCCGTCCTTGCGAAATCAATAATGAGCTTAAACTCAGTCCTTGATGTTCAAATTGTAACCCTAAGGCTACCCTCACTCAATACACAAGATTCAAATAGATTTTTCCTCAACATATATTCAGTAAGAAGTCACTAATATCCTACTGGTCCATAACATCATTGCTCCCGAATTACTACGAGTTTAGTTCTCCTTTTAATTAAGGTTAAAACCGATAGTTTCAAATCTCTTATAAACACATCTTCTTTCACTTAGGATTAAACCCTCTTGTAAACTTAAGGATACCCAGGTGTTATATTAAATCACCCCTACTGGTCCTATCTTTAATCCTCATACATCCCCATTTGGAATTTAACAAATGAATCTAGCAACCGAAATTCCATTCAATATAAGTTTCATCATTTTAATCACTTGAATCCAAATCAAATTAATTCAAATTTTATCAAGGGTTTACTGATATTTTCTATGTTCCATAATATCCAAATAATAATCACCGAAGATCTATAAAAGTTTTAAGATAAGAACCAACATTAAAAAGAAACAACATCATGAATTCCCATATTTTAAATACTCAGAAAAATCAGATCCAAAAATTATTCAAATCATCAATCCGACTTCAGATTTGGATTCTACACGAAAAATTGAGTCAGGTATGTGTTTTGAGTTTTTCTTAAATCTCATCCAAATGCACTCAAAAAGAAGATCTAAACATTCCAAATTGGCTCTTCTCATTCCACTCGTTTTTGCCTCTTTTTCCAGAAAATTATCAACATATTATCTTCAAGAACACTAAATTATTTTCAGAATTTCTTCCACAGATTGATGAATATTTATTGGATTACTAACTACCTACAACATGAGTTTAATTCCTATATATTTTTAGATTCCAAAAATCCATTAACAACTATATCCTTTCATCTTCCAAGCATGAAAATCATCTCTTTTTATAACTATCCTAACATGGACAATATACGAATTTAAATTGCAAATATCAAACACTTGCCTCTAATGAAGATCTGACCCTTTGGAGTTGAATAACACAGGTGGTGATGGTGGTGGTGACCTTTGACCTTTGGTTCTCCTCCTTCCCAAGCAAACTTCTTTTTCTTTCCAAGCAACCTTCCACTCTCTCTAAGAAGATGACTTTTCAATTTTGTGTAGAAGAGATGAAATGAACCTACATACAATAATCTCCAAATACTTATAATAAGACAAAACCCGAAATCACTATTCATCCCCCTTGTAAAAATAACCAAAATGCCCTTTTGGGTTGTCTTTTCATTTCCAAATGACCCGAGACTCAAAATTAACATCCAAATAGACTTTTCTGACTATTTCGAACCTTCCGGACACAACGATGCAGTCAAAATGACTATAAGGTCGATAGAAAATAAATTTCCTTTTTAATTTAATAAATTAGTCCCGACACGTCCCATACCGCGTCTGACTAAAAATTCAAATTACCGAATTTATATCATACCGTCATATCAATGACATCACATTCATATATTACCTAAATATCTTTAAGTAATATTCAGAATCATCCATTTTAATATCCACAATTCGGATAAAACCCAAATGAATTAATTTATAATAAGATCCAATTAATCCATTAATTTAAAATATAACCCATTTTAAAAGTCATTAAAATTACGGGGTATTACATACTTCCCCCCTTATAACAGAATTTCATCCCGAAATTCAAAAAAATGAACCATACTGATAAGGTCAACTCCGAGTATAAATCTCACATCGCAAGAAATCTAAGTAGTACCGCCCATACAGTACATTAACGAAAATCCCCATCGATGTTACACTAAGTCTCACCATATAGTTCCAACTGAATCAAATTTAAATTATACCCAATCTTCCCTATACCGTCCTTGTGACAAAGTTTGGGAAAAATGATCCTCACTTATTAAACAAATAAATCCTGAAGTCACAACTACTTACTGTTTCACAATTTTGAAAACTACTACAATCCAATCATCCAGGGCGCCCATACACCCTATCGTACAACTTTCATTATAATAGCAAAGGTTATAAACTCATATCCTAAAGACCTATCTTATTTCGACTCCCAACGGTTATTAGTTTCATGCGTGGGGTGTCTCGCAAGCGAAATCCAAACAAGGACCCCCCCCGATACACTACTACCTAAAGTAGTCGGTCATCGAAACTCCTCAGGTCTTTAGTCAATAGTTTATAACCTCTCTACAGGTTTTATTAATTCGAATAAAGTCTACTCATCTACTCTCTTATAAAAGACAAGATGGTAGCTATAGTAGTAGTACGTACGCTCTCCTATACCACAAGTCAATGCATGCCGATAGTCATATCATGCTCGGACATGCCCAAAGTAATTAATTCCGCGATAAAAATCAAACCCACGTGATGACATGAAAATATAGGTATCCTACACCCGTCGGTGAGTCTACGTAAATAACAGTGCTATTGTCAAAGTTTAGCAACCCATTTTCCCATATAATATTAATCGTTACAAAAATCAATATACGCCTTATAATTCCTTTGATAGAGAACATACCCTCATTCGTGGGTGGTGGTTGTTGAATCCCACTATTATAACTTTGCTCCGATAAGTCAAGAAAAATTTTATCCCAAATTTTCAGTTCTAGTTAACAACACTCCACTATATGCCCAAGCCTTTGAATATATTGCCTTCGTTAGGTAACACACACAATTCCCGCATTTCAAGAACTTCTACTGATGTCTCTCCTCAATTTTCCATAATAGGGGTGACCTCGACTACGGTCATCATACTCGAACATACTTCATAACCTCCTAAGTACGATCTCCGCTATCCATTCAATGGCCCTCATCTGCCATACTTCTTGTATGAACTCGTCTGAACGCAAATAAGATTTACTAATATATATGGAATCTTACCAAAGAAATGAACAATCATAAACATAGGGCTCTACATCAAAGAACGCCAAGCTGAAAACACAGTAAGCCGTACAGACACTAAAGGACACTAGAACCTGATGCTTTGATACCACCTGTAACACCCCGCCTAATTAAATACCGGGTGGCCAGTCCCATACCAAATTAAAACATAATATACAGTTGGCTCATTCTTAGCATCACTGTCGAAAACATTTACAACTCACCCAATACCCAATTAAGCTGGTGTTAAAAACTTTCCAAATTTTAATTTAACAAAATCCATTTCCAGTTTTAGAATAACACAACACATTTTATTCTACAACACTGATAACCAAGTAGATAACACAAAAGAATTTAAATGCAATTGGACTAAACATTCCCAAATAATATTAATCCATTACAGTAATCCCAACAATATTAAATGTATTTAAAAGACCCGAATACAATAGTATTTGACCCCAATAGAAAAGAGATAACTGAATCCTTTGGGCGACATGCCCTAACTAAGAGAATACTGTGAATCAAATGATGATAGGCATCTAAGCAAAACTCCATAAATCCATAGCCTGTCATAATCCGCTAAGGTTGGCATCCCTGTTGCTGGACACCTGATATAGAAGATACAATAGAAAAGAAAATATGCAAGGAAACGGGTCAGAGCCCGATTGTGAATTTTTTTTTTAAAACAACAAGTATTTAACAAGTGCAATAAAGCATTTATTATGTACATGTTAGATCCAACTCTCACTTGCTATTCTCACCTCTCAACTAGAGTGCACACTTAACGTTTCCTATTAACTTCCTAGTTAATGGTTCCTCTTTTCCAGTTTCCATATTATAATTCCATTCCCATATCATAATCCCCGTATGGTATGTTTCTCATCTATATGAATCGTTTCTCATTAACATGAATCATTTCTCATTAATATGAATCAAGCTTTTCAATTCTATAAGCATAAACATTCATTAACCGTTATCTACAATTATCACCGTAGATAGAGTTAACCACAATAAATATCCATTCATTCATTTAATCTATTATATATATATATATATATATATATATATTCATATATAATACGGCACCCCGAGTCACAGCTGCGGTGCAATGCATTACTCTGCTATCATGTCCCAATATCGCTGGTCGCCGAAAAGGGGACAAAAGGTTCGCTGAGGATACCTCGAACCATTAACAACAACACAATCATTGGAGGCGAACATAGTTCTCATACCCATGGGTCACGCACATACCTACGTACCCATAGTCAGCGGACTTATCAACTCCCCGATAAGTCTTTCATAGACCTATGTTCTCGAGCGACAAATCAAAGATCCCATTGATTCATCAGGATATGATTGCCCTCACGCGCAAACCTCCCACCGATAGCAAGTAAGCTAGGTATGTCATACACATAAATCATCAATCAATCAAATAGGTATTATCATACCTATAATATAATATCAATAAGGTAATATCACTACCCTAAGATAACTCCCATACGAAGCATTATATCTCTTTTAAATTCCACGTATTAAAATATCATATCTTTACTTCATAATTTAATTATCCTCGCATCCTATAACATCTCTCCACTCCCGACGTCATTAAGGTTCATGCGCGGAGCGTCTCGCAAAGCGAAATCCAAACAAGGAACCCCTCCAATACACTACTACTTAACTTTATCGATCGAGGAGGTCCGACAACTTCAACTATGCGATCGGGATAACCTCATACCTTATTTCAACCAAATGTGTTCTAAACTCCCATCTCTATCCAGGAGACATACCACTACGCTCTTGTATTACATCCGTCCTTGCGAAATCAATAATGAGCTAAAATTCAGTCCTTGATGTTCAAATTGTAACCCTAAGGCTACCCTCACTCAATACACAAGATTCAAATAGATTTTTCCTCAACATATATTCAGTAAGAAGTCACTAATATCCTACTGGTCCATAACATCATTTCTCCCGAATTACTACGAGTTTAGTTCTCCTTTTAATTAAGGTTAAAACCGATAGTTTCAAATCTCTTATAAACACATCTTCTTTCACTTAGGATTAAACCCTCTTGTAAACTTAAGGATACCCAGGTGTTATATTAAATCACCCCTACTGGTCCTATCTTTAATCCTCATACATCCCCATTTTGAATTTAACAAATGAATCTAGCAACCGAAATTCCATTCAATATAAGTTTCATCATTTTAATCACTTGAATCCAAATCAAATTAATTCAAATTTTATCAAGGGTTTACTGATATTTTCTATGTTCCATAATATCCAAATAATAATCACCGAAGATCTACAAAAGTTTTAAGATAAGAACCAACATTAAAAAGAAACAACATCATGAATTCTCATATTTTAAATACTCAGAAAAATCAGATCCAAAAATTATTCAAATCATCAATCCGACTTCAGATTTGGATTCTACACGAAAAATTGAGTCAGGTATGTGTTTTGAGTTTTTCTTAAATCTCATCCAAATGCACTCAAAAAGAAGATCTAAACATTCCAAATTGGCTCTTCTCATTCCACTCGTTTTTGCCTCTTTTTCCAGAAAATTATCAACATATTATCTTCAAGAACACTAAATTATTTTCAGAATTTCTTCCACAGATTGATGAATATTTATTGGATTACTAACTACCTACAACATGAGTTTAATTCCTATATATTTTTAGATTCCAAAAATCCATTAACAACTATATCCTTTCATCTTCCAAGCATGAAAATCATCTCTTTTTATAACTATCCTAACATGGACAATATACGAACTTAAATTGCAAATATCAAACACTTGCCTCTAATAAAGATCTGACCCTTTGGAGTTGAATAACACAGGTGGTGATGGTGGTGGTGACCTTTGACCTTTGGTTCTCCTCCTTCCCAAGCAAACTTCTTTTTCTTTCCAAGCAACCTTCCACTCTCTCTAAGAAGATGACTTTTCAATTTTGTGTAGAAGAGATGAAATGAACCTACATACACTAATCTCCAAATACTTATAATAAGACAAAACCCGAAATCACTATTCACCCCCCTTGTAAAAATAACCAAAATGCCCTTTTGGGTTGTCTTTTCATTTCCAAATGACTCGAGACTCAAAATTAACATCCAAATAGACTTTTCTGACTATTTCGAACCTTCCGGACACAACGACGCAGTCGAAATGACTATAAGGTCGATAGAAAATAAATTTCCTTTTTAATTTAATAAATTAGTCCCGATACGTCCCATACCGCGTCTGATTAAAAATTCAAATTATCGAATTTATATCATACCGTCATATCAATGACATCACATTCATATATTACCTAAATATCTTTAATTAGTATTCAGAATCATTCATTTTAATATCCAAAATTCGGATAAAACCCAAATGAATTAATTTATAATAAGATCCAATTAATCCATTAATTTAAAATATAACCCATTTTAAAAGTCATTAAAATTACGGGGTATTACATCTTGGCGTCTTGTGATAATTGCGAACCTATCGTCTTTGTGGCTGTCTCTTTCTTCTTTATGAAAAGAAGTTGGATGGGGCCCATATGGGGTAGTTCTAAGCTTTCATCATTTTCATAATGCAAGGGAATCATCAGTCTAAATAATTGAATCTTCAGTCTTTAATAATTCGTTGAGTAGGATGGGGACCTTCTTTGTTCTATCTTCGGCTTTGTCTGGTAGACCATTATTGTTGAAGAATTCATCAATGAGGCCTACCACTTTAAGGCTGGCTGGCAAAGCAATCTCCACCATTTTCTTAGATTCTTTCTTGAGACTTTCATTAAATGGCTCATCAGCCTGGATAATGAGGTCTTCTCTATGGTATGTAGTGTACCATCTGTCTTCACCTGTTAACAGTTCCATAATTTATATCGTCTCCATAGCTTGGAATTATTAACAATTAAGTCTTTAGTCTCGTCTTCGGATAGAATCTCCGCGTCTTCAAATGAATAATTAGAAAATCTAACAAGTCTAAACCCCTCAACTCTCATTCCTCTGCAAGAACTTGGAGCAATCTAGTAGATCCTGACAAACATGGGAAGGAAGTCTTCTACCTTCTTAACGTACTCATGGATAATTTTTCCAAGAGCAATAGAGTCTTCCACAGTTTTATCTAGATAAGTCCAATGAACCCATAGTCTGCTAAGGTGATCTGGGATATGTCTGCCTTTCCAAAAAGATAAACTTTTGGAACATATTTAAAGAAACCTCTATACATTAAGGCATCTCCATTAATTTTGGATAATAACATATTAAAATATTCAATAATGTTATTAACGTCTTTCTGATAGTCTTCTGATATTGGAAGATTATTATGACCAAAAGGTATAACAATCTTAGTCTTAAAAGTCTTTTCCTGATAACAAAAATTATCAGCAGGTCTAGTTTTGGAGGACTCTCTAAGAGTTTGAGCATAAGTATGAGTCTGCGGTCTAGGAATAGCAGTACCACTAAGTTGGGTAACTATAAGTCTTTGAGTTCTCATAAATTAGGAAATAGCTACCAAAATCTGTTTGAATTCTATCCATAGTCTATTCTTTACGTTCCACCATATAGCGTCTACAAAAGTATTTTCATCATCTGAAAATTCTCGTCTAAATTTGGTCAAGTCTAGATATCTTTGATTAGGTCTATATTGAGGCAAATACATTTTTCCAATGAGTCTATTTTGAGAAACAATCTCATGTCTAAATTTTCCAGGAGGAAGTAAGATATCATCAAAGTTCTCTAGAATTGGTCTTTCTTGAGAGTCTTGAATATGATTCTGTCTTTTCGTTACACCAGCATTTGGTCTTACGCGTCTAAGATAGCCTGCAATGTCTTCTTTGTTCAGTCTATTAGTTCTAGAGGAACTCAGGCTGTCTAAGTCTTCTGTTTGCAACATAAAACATGAAATCATATTAGTGTTAGCAAACACTGGTTTTCTTGATATAATGTCTGAAATGGTATTTTTACTTCCCTTAATATGTATAACAAAGAAGTCATAACCATTGAGCAATTTCTGCCATCTAATAAGTCTATTACTACTTGATTTTGACAAGTCTAAATCTCTAAATTTCACTGCATAAGACGAGTCAGAATACATAGTAAAATGTTTAGGTCTAAGAAAAAACATATATTTTTCTATTGCCCTTACTATGGCTAAAACTTATTTTTCATGGGAGGTGCATCTTGTTTCTGGATCTGTAAAGGTTCCAGAACTATATCTATAAATATTCTTTTTCTTTGTCTGATGATCAATGGCAAAGTATACGGCTCCTCATTGTTTATCAGATGCGTCTGTTTCTACTATAAATTGGTCTTTAGCGTTGGATAGTTCAAGTAAAGGGATATTTTTTTACTGCTTCTTTAATTTGTCTTATAACTTCAAAATCATCTTTTGTCCAACAAAAATTATTAGTCTTGTTTGTTCCTTTTAATTTGACAGTTAGGCTTTGTCTTTTTGAAGCCAAGTCTTTAATAAAGTCTGCAGCACAATTAAGCAATCCTAAAAATGATTGTAATTATTTGAGTTGGTCTGAAAACTCAAGAATCTTTTTGGTTATGTGTTCTACTAAGGATATTTTTCCTTTATTTATATGCATTCCCACAAAATCTATTTCAGTCTGAAATAATTCATTTTCCTTTCAGAAATAACAATACCATGTTTGTCTAATTTTAAAATAATCTTTTTAAGATGGTTTACATGCTCTATCTCAGTCTTACTGGCTACAAGAATATCATCTATGTAAACAAGACAAAATTTTGAATAAGGTCTAAATATATTATCCATTCTTCTTTGGAATACTTGAGAAGCATTCAAGTATCCAAATGACATTACTAGCCATTCGTATTTTTCTTGGGGCACACTAAAGGTTGTCCAAGTAATACTGTCTGGATACATCTTAATTTTCCAGAAGCCTGATTTGCAATCAAACTTATTAAATATAATTCTATCTTCAATCAAATTGATTAAATTATTCTTGTCTGGTATCTTATAAGAATCAAATTCACAATTCTTATTTAGTTATCTATAATCTATAACCATGCGTCTTTTTCCTCTTTTTCTTTCAGATTCATTTTGAACATAGAAGGCAAGGCTATTATGTCTACTTTTACTTTCTCTAATAATGCCTAACTTAAGCATTTCATCTATGTCTTTTTTTAATTCTTCCATGTCTTCTTGTGAATATCTTTTCTTATAGGTTCCACCATTAATAGTGGCGTTTGGGTTAATAGGGATAATTTCACAATAACTTTGCTCTTTATCCCACTTAGCGATGAGATTTTCTCCTAAAGTAGGCTCTGCTACTTGCCTAATCTTTTATTTTTCTACTTGTATATCCATTTTCTTCTTTTTGGATATGGCTTGCACTTGTAATAAGGTTTGCTGGGCGTGTTCTAAAATGTCTTATTGTATAAGCGCTATTTTCTTATAACACTTTTGGTTTGGACACTTACATTCCCTTTGTAAGAGTTTGGTTATTTCTAGGGCTTCTTGTTGGTTTGTAGGTCTAGGTCCACCATGCTCAGTTGAAGAACTCTGATGTTTTATGGGTCTATAATTGGGTTTGACCTGCATAAGGTCAAAGGCAGTCTTCTGATCTATTATAGCGGCTTTAATATCAAATTCCTCTTTATTATTCATTAATATCTTATCATTATACTGAGTATAAGGATGATATTTACTAATAAAGTCTTTTCCTAAAATAATGTTTCCTGTGAAACTAGGATGAAGATCCATTATCCAAAACTAATGATTTATAGTTTTGTTAGTCTGATTTCCTAATTTAAAATAAATAGGAATAGTCTTAAAGTATAAGGTAAATGGTTCTCCATTAGCTAACTTACCATGGATCTCCTTCTTACTATCTAGAAAATATTCTTCAGGGAAGACATTAGCCTTACAAACTCTGAGAGCATCCTGTATCTATAAAAGCCGAAAGTCTTTTAGGATAGTCTTTATGTTGCACGAATAACTCTACAAAACAAGCATGTGGTTTAGTAGATATTCCTATATTATTCTTTTCTAGAATAGATATTCCTTTTTGAGGTTTATATATAAAATATAAGGATCTTAGGTCTTCTTTACTATTATCAGAGCAGTTGTCTTCTAAGTCATAGGAAATTCCCTTTCCTTTTAAGTCTTCATTTCTTGCAATATTTTAGCTATATTTCTATCAATATCTTGATAATATATTTTAATATCTAGGTCTATTTGAGCGTCATACTGGCTAGTATAGATTGCTCTAAATCTAATTCTTCAACAATTTTCATGGTAGTGTAATTGGCAAATGACATAAACCATAAATAATTCTGTTTGTATGGTCTCAAAGAATTCTACACATCTAAAGTCTTTATTGCTACATTTCATTTCAAATGTGCAATAATGTCTTTCATCAAAGTAACATCTAGGTATATATGTTAGTAACTCAGGATTACTAACTTCCATATTTTCTTTAAAAAGGGGGTTAATATACATTTATACCAAGCTTCTTCAAAGTCTATATATTCCTCATCTAAATCGTCTTGATTAATTTGCATCATATATAAATCTAAAGTATCTTAGGAGTCTTCATACTCATCAGTGTCACTATTATAATTTTCGAAATCACTATCTATGTATGCAATATAGATACTCGTATTATCATCACTTTCTATGTCTGATATTTCTATAGCATATAGCATATAGAATATCTAATTCTTCTTGATATGTATAGTCTAATATTGTATTAATAATCTTAATACCTTCTTTATCTTTCTTATTAGGGAAGTCTTTAGCAAAGTGTCCTTCTTTGCCGCAAGTCCAACATTCTTTGATGGCAGTCTTAGATTGAGCTACTTCTTTCTCTTTCCTATAATTAGGAACCTTCTTATACTTACTAGGGTTTTTCTTAAAATATCTTATTTGGTTAAATCTATTTTTTTAGTCTTAGAGTTCCTTTCTTTAAAGGTAGTAGATGGTCTAAATCTATATTTCTTTAGAAATCCTAAAGGTCTAGTCTTAAACTTCTTATGTTTCCATTCTAATTTCTTTTTGAATTTATTAGATTCATTTCCACATCCCCATTGGATTAGAGCGATGTTTCTTTCGTCTTTGATTGGAGGGATCAGCTTGAAAGTTTCTTCTATTAACTTTCCTTGAGTTATATCACGTCTCTTAAATATGATATAGTCTTTGGCAAAATTGATTCTTTCACTAAGGGAGTTATTCTTAAATCCAACTACTCCTGGCCAATTCCTATATTCATTAATTAGGATTTTTCCTATGGCTGGTGTCTTTCTAAAGTATTCATCTTTTAAAGTCTCTCCAAATTCTTTAATTTGGTAATATAGTTGTTCATAATTATTGCTATATTCATTGATCTTATCTAGTTTGCAAATGCTAAGGAGGGCTAACTTAGTTTTTGTTAAGTCTTGTTCATTAATTTGAGCTTAATGTCCAGCTCCAATGAATTCTGATGTAAATAATTGAATATATTCTTCAATTGATCTTTCTTCTAGGCTGTCTTTCATTTTCTCAATCTTAGTTAAGGAGTCTTCATTTGTAGCCTTTCTGAAACTATCTAAATAATCTTTTACAATACCTCTAATGGATTGATCAGCATACTGCTTACAAAAACATGCATCCCATTGTTCATTAGACGCAAAACACATGTTCATCTGATTACACCATTCGTCTAAGGACTTCTTCCTATCTTAGACATTGTCTAAGTTAAGGTATATCCCAACTGGATTAATGGCTTGACTTGCCATGGTCTTAACAGGAGTAAAACTCTTGTCACTAGTTGAAAAGTGTTTGATATAATCAGGTTTAGTCTTTACCAACGTATTTGAATAAATGGGAATATTTATTCCTATTGGTTTACTAAAAAGTCCAGGAGCATCTTCTAGCCTACTACTACTTCATATCTCTTATTTATTAGGTTCTACTTGTGTAGCTGGCATTAGTCTTTCTTCTCCTTCTTCTATTAGTCTAAGGTTTTTAAGAAGTTCTTTAGTATTCTTAGATTCTTTTAATTTTAATATACGGTCTTAAGCTATCATATTAAATCCATCTCTTTCTTGGATCCTAACAGAATGACTTCTATTAAGATGTTCTTTAAATGTCTTCATGTACAATACTGAGGGATTATGTCCAAAGTTTTGGATTCTAGATTTTTCTCTAACTAAGTCTTTTTGTTCAAATGATATTCTAGGTCTAATTACAGGGGCTTGTCTTAGCAAACTAGAACTAGTCTCACTACTACATTCTCCTTATTAAGGATCATTGATTATGGTTTCTCCCATATTCCTAAATCTAACTTCTTCAGTCTGGATATTCTTATTGATAGTCTTAGGAGGGACAAACTGGATAGTAACATTTCTAGTGACATCGTCTTGATTAATAAACAAAGGTTTATTTTGTATAGTCTTTGTTTCTTGAAATTATGGCAATTGCCAAAGGGTCTTATCTCTTTCGTTCATAGGTCCAGTATTCCTAATACTGTCTGAATTATTGGTTCTAACTAATATTTCTTCATTAAGACTACCGCTAAGAATTCCTAACTGCATTCCTTCATAAGGAAATTGGGAGAATTTCACATAGCTTTGGAATTCTATATTTATATTAGCGTCAGGGATAATATAGTCTTCATAGACACTAGCATATAAGATTAACTTAAAATTTTTGGCTGTGTCTACGATTACTGTAAATGCTAGAATGAGATTAAAGTATCCTATGTTGTCTGACATTTCTAATTGGGCTATCCCAATAAGGCTTTTCTCAAAGTCTTTCCATCTTTTATCTATTAACTGATATAAAATGTTAATATTATTTTGAGGTCTATGTAATCCTTGGATTCTTGCTTGAAAGAGTCCAAAGGTTAGGAATTGGAACTTCCTATCAGTTCCTCTAGATCTAAGTCATTCTGAGTCAAAAACTTGAAGCTCAGTGTAGGATTTTTCTAACACATGATTTCTACCATGATAAGTCATATTATAATTAGGATTCTTAGGAGTGGTACCTTTTTTAAACAAGTCTATGTATCTAACGGCTGAAAGTTGTCCATTATGGATGGAATCTTCAATAATCTTCCAGTCGACTTCATCCCATTATTTCCATTGGAGAGGATTGGTGAAATTTCTCTCCTTCCAACATGTTCTAACATTGTAGTATGAATCTTTAATTCTTTGGAGCATACAATTACTATGTCCAATATTAGGGATAGGGCTAACTATCTTACTAGTCTTATCTAATTCATCATTTATAATTCTTCTAGTTATAGTCTTTCCTTCCTTAGTTCCTATATAAGAGGATTCTCTAAATTTACAGGTGGTTACATGTTTTAGTTCAAGTCTTTTTTCAATCCTTTCTAAAGAGTTTGAATAATCTTTTTGTCTTTTTATCTGTCTAAGGATTTCTTCATTAAATGTCTTATTCTTTTTTTTTTGTATTAATATCTTCACTATGTTTAGGAAGGGTATTAATAAGAGAATTAGCAACCTTAGTAATATAGTCTTTTACCTCATCTTCTTTTTCTTGTTTTTCACAGATTCGTGTGCCATTCTAGCTTCTATGGTTTCTACGGTTTTTTCTATTTTATCTAAACGGGTTAAAATAAACGGAGAGTCTAGTTCTGCTTGGGAGGGTTTATTATATATAAACTTAATTCCCGTTATAATTTCTTCATATTTTTCTTCTACTTGGGCCATGTCTAGTATAAGTTCATTAATAATACTATCCATTTTGGATAGGTTATGGCTTTCCATATTATTAAGATAATTTGCTAAATTTTGTTGAAATTTAACAAAGTCTGTGTAGAAGGTGATTAATCCTTTTGTCTTAGCTTTTAAGTCTAAATGTAAGTCTTTAACAAAACTACTGTTATAGTCTTGGGTAGCTGCTATAGATGTAGAAATTAAATTTAATCTTTCTAATATGAGTCTAGTTGCCTTAGCAGCATTGGCAATCTCATTTTCATTTATCTTATAATAAAATCTATCATCAATTATCTTTTTTAAAATTTTTGGGAAAAAATCTGCTAAGGTCTGAATAGAGAGGTCTCTAGGTACCTCATTCCAGTCTGATCTAACTATCTCCATTATGTAGATAATTATCTAATCTAGGAATAAGCTTAGCTTGTTCTTTAGTGAGTTTACTTAGCTCACTATCTTGATTTTTTGTCAAAGTTTTAATTTCTAAAATGTCTTTGTTAAGGACTGCTATATGCTTAGTCTTAAGATTTATTTCTTGTAGTACTTGTACTAACTCTATTGGGATTTGGTTATCTATTTCTTGTATTCTCTTAGAGATATTTTTCACCTCAATTTCTAGGGTTTTAGTGTCTTTTATTAACAGTCTTAAAGTAAGGAGTATACACTTATTTTGATCTATTATGTTATTAATAGCGCTAGCAATAACTTGTCTACAATCTGCGTGTTTGGCTGGGATGTGTTCAGTGCGTGAACAACTGTCTATGTGTGAGGTTAAGCAACCTTTTGGGTCTAAATCAGTTATGGGTATAGGTTGATAATCTGGATTAGTTCCCAAAATATCTTTGTAAATGCGAGGGATAAATTCCAAGGGCATTAAAATCTTTTTACTATAAGTCTAAAAGGTGCCTCTTATGGCTCTGATACCAAATGTGGGATTGGGTCGAAATTCAGAGGGATTCTAATTTTTTTAGAAGTCTGATACCAATTTTGGGTCTTAAATATAATTCTAGTAATTATATAGTCTGAAAATAAGGTTTTTACTATAGGACAAGAGAGGACCATTGGGGGAAAAAATAAAAAAACATCTTTGGGACCATAGGGGGACCACAGCCGGATAGAGCTGACAATTTTTAACCCGATAATCCATTTACGATAATAATCCGAAATGAACCGAACATGACCCGATTAACTTGTATAGATTTAAGAGTATACAAAACATATACTAATATAAAAATCAATGCGACCCAAAAATGACACGATTAACCTGAATTGCCACTCCTACAGTCGGATAAGGACAAAAGTCTGTTAATCCGTTATTTAAGAAGTCCGTTTAAGAGAATGTCTATATATATATATATATATCATAATTATTACGCATACATGTTATATATTAATAACTATATATATCATTGTTGACACCAAAATTAGTATGCTGATGTGGACGAATAATAAGAAGACACGTGTCAATCTACGTGGCACAATAGCAACGAGGAAGATTGTTTCCCCGACCAACATACTCATTCTGAGGAACACCAATTCTTCGAGGAACTCTTATCTTACCGAGGAACTTCAATGCTCCGAGGAACTTTTGGACGATGAGCAACTAAGGCGGTTCGAGCTGCACCTCGACCACAGCATTAATTGCCAGATAATCAACAGTTCAACTATTCATTGAATGTTTATCATCTTGACGCGCACATTTGAAGAACATTAAATGAATTACCCTTTCATATGTGTATCATTTAATGTAACACCCTTTCATGTACAACCTAAGGGCTATAAATACCTTGTATCACCCTCATCCAAGGGGACCGGAATTTCTTGATAGCACTTGTAATCGAGAATTACCAAACACTCAGCAATAACATAACAGTGGATGTAGGCCATTCATATAAAGCTGAACCACTTTAAAATCTTTTGTCTTATTTATTTATCTGTGATTAAATAATTAGAGTAATCTAGTTTTTTACATCAACAGATTGGCGCCGTCTGTGGGAAACGATTGTTATTTTTGTTTTTCACCAAAAATCATTTATCATCAATGGCGGATAATCCAGAATCTAGCAATCGAAATGCTGGAAATGCTGGAAATCCTCCAAATCCCTCTACACCTCCAGATCTGGCCGGAATTATGACGAATCTGGCTCAAGGACAAACCGCCATGCAAGACATAATGAGGCAACTCATACAAACTCTTCATTGCGGCGTACCTGCACAGTCAGGGCATCGAAGTGGTCAGAGGGAAACCTATTTACTTTCTTCGCGATCCGAGCATACTGAATCATATCGTAATGAGGAATCTGATGATTTCTCTTATCAACCTGGGCAAACTTCGTCAATACGGGTTACAGATACTGAACAACGTGTCACCCTTTCCCCAGAAAGGGCTAGCGCATTGGAAAGGTTAAGTAGGGCCTCTCCTTTCAGTCGATTAGGCCCTAGGAGGAATAGGAGTCCACCTAAGACCATGTCGAGGAGTTTTCGACAACCATCAAATCTAAGAGAAGGATCAGCACAGTCACGACCAGCTGCTCGTCAAGATAGATCTCAAGAGGCTACTTCAGAACGATCAATTGCTCGAACCAATAGGCCCGAGGAAGGAAATGAAGCGTGGAAAGGATCTCTTCAGCGGTTGGAAGATAGATTGGGAGAAATGGCTAAGGCGAAGAATCCCCTACAACGAACTTTTGTTCAAGGGACACCTTTTGTCCAGGCCATTGTAAATTTTCCAACACCGTCAAAATTTAAAGCCCCTGTGGTGACCCCCAAATACGATGGAAAGACAGATCCTGTTCTTCACATAGAGCAATATGAAGCTGCTACCGACATCTATGCTGTCCCCGACGAGATGAGATGTAGGGCATTCTCAGGAACTCTTACTGGATCTGCCCAGATATGGTACAATAATCTTCCTCGGGGTAAGATTTCAACTTTCTTTCAATTGGCCGAGTTGTTCATCGACAATTTCTATTTTGGAGCAAAGCCAGTAAAAAGAGTAGCACATTTGTTAAGTGTTAGACAAAAATCTGGTGAGAGCACTAGAGATTACATAACTCGTTTCAATAACGAGAAGCTGGAAGTCATAGATTATGAGGAAAAGACAGCAATCACCGCCTTGATGAGTGGGTTGTTGCCTAATAAGTTGTATTACACTTTGGCGAAAGATCCACCTAAAACTATGTCAGAGTTGATGGCAAAAGCAGCCAAAATCATGAATGCCGAAGAAGCTACGGCTGCAAAGAAGAATATGGATAAAGATCCCAAGGTGGACGTCGACAAGTCTAAAAATAAAGAGCATAAGGGCAATGGCGGTGACAAGCGTTCCAGAAATAATAAGTCGTCATGGGAAGTCCTGAAGAAATTCGATAATTATACTCCCTTGAAAATGGGTATTAATCATGTCTTGGAAGAAATCAAGAATAGCGAGGAGGTAAAGTGGCAGAAGAAACTGAGGTCAGACCCTGATGCGAGGAATAGGGATAAATATTGCGAGTTCCACAAGGATCATGGCCATATGACTAAAAATTGCATAGCTCTTCAGAACGAGATTGAAACACTCATCCGAAGAGGAAAGCTAGCAAAGTATGTTGATCGGGGAGGTGAAAGAAGAAATAATGATCGAACTAGAGAGAGATCTAGATCTCCTCGTCGAGCAGAGGAGAAAAAGAAGAGAGAACATGAAGATGATGCCGAGGATGACCCCGATCTTCCCAAGAAACCAAGGCAACCAGAACGAGAGGTATTTTCCATACGTTTTGGGGCATTTGATTGTAATGTTATTACAGGAGGAGATGCAGGAGGAGGAGACCTTACTGCAGAAAGAAAAGCTTACCTCGGAGAGGCACAAGCTTGTTCGTACATTCAGCGAATAAATTTGGCCGAGGAGGATCGTCCGAGGAAGGTAAACAAAGAGAAGCTGGTCATTGGCTTTTCAAAAAATGACCTGGCAGGTGTTCTTTACCCTCACGACGACCCTTTGGTGATCAAAATGAGGATGAAAGAAGTAGTGATTTCAAGGGTGCTGGTAGACAATGGTAGTTCAGCAGACATCATGTACTATTCATGCTTTGACAGTTTGAATTTAAAATTATCTCAATTGGAACCTTATCACAGACCTCTTTTGGGTTTTGCTGGCGATAAAGTTTTTCCACTTGGGACGATCAAGTTGGACATATTCATTGGAACTTGGCCTGCTTGTCGAACAGAGAGAATACGCTTCTTTGTGATGGATAAGAATGTGCAGTCAGCCTACAACATCACCATGGGAAGAGTTGGTTTGAAGAAGTTCGAAGCAGTTCCATCTACAGTACATCAATGCTTAAAATTCCCAACAAATTTTGGAGTAGGAGTTGTGAAAGGTGATCAGAAAGTAGCTCGGGAATGCTATTATTCATCTACCGAGCAAGAGGAACTTGAAGATTCAAGAAAAAAGACTACTACCTACCAGGTGGATGAAGGTACAGAAATTGAAACACTGGATCCTCGAGATGAATCCCAACTTGTAAAAGGACAGGTGGTGGAATCTACGGAAAATATTATTCTGGACGACAAGCACCCTGAACGAGTAACCCAGATAGGTTCAACGTTGGATGCTTCAATAAAACAGGAGTTGATAACTTTCTTGAGAAACAGGAAAAAAACTTTTGCATGGAGTCATGAAGACATGCCAGGAATAGATCCAAACTTCTTATGTCATGAGCTCAATGTGAATAAGGAGATCAAGCCTGTAAAGCAGAGAAGAAGGGTATTTAGCCCCGAGAAGAATCAGGCTATACAAGAGGAGGTCGAGAAGCTCCAGAAAGCCCAATTCATTGAAGATGTGAAGTATCCAGAGTGGTTGGAAAATGTGGTGATGGTAAAAAAGAAAAACAATAAATGGAGAATGTGTGTTGATTTCACCGATCTTAACAAGGCATGCCCAAAGGATCATTTTCCATTGCCCAGAATTGATCAACTAGTGGATGCTACCTCGGGACACGAGCTGCTCAGCTTCATGGATGCTTACTTTGGCTACAACCAGATCAAAATGAAACCTGAAGACAGGGAAAGTACTTCTTTTATTACCCCTAGGGGAACTTATTGCTATAATGTTATGCCTTTTGGTTTGAAAAATGCAGGAGCAACATACCAGCGGCTGATGAACAAGGTTTTCACCGAACAAATCAGTTGCAACATGGAAGTCTATGTCGATGATATGCTGACAAAGAGCAAGAAAGCTGCTGATCATCTAGTTGACTTAGCTCAGACCTTTGATCAACTGGATAAATACCAAATGAAGCTCAACCCAATGAAGTGTACATTTGGAGTACGAGAAGGGATGTTCCTCGGATACATCGTCAACCAGCGAGGCATTGAGACGAATCCAGAAAAGATCAAAGCTCTTTTAGGGTTGCGATCTCCAACGACGAAGAAAGAGGTGCAGAGTCTTACAGGACGAGTTGCAGCGCTCAATAGATTTGTATCTCGAGCAACTGATAGGTGCCTTCCATTCTTCAAAACACTCTGAAAAACTTTCGAGTGGAATGATGAATGTGAAAAAGCCTTTCAAGACTTGAAGAAATATCTGGGAACACCTCCATTGCTGTCCAGACCAGTGATGGGCGAAAAGTTGTACTTATATCTGGCAGTATCAGAGAATGCAGTCAGCTCGGCACTGATCAAATTGGAGAATGGAGTCCAGAAGCCAATTTATTACACAAGTAAGGCTTTCCGAGGTACAGAGATCAGGTACCCGAAGTTGGAAAATTGGCATTGGCATTAATTGAAGCAAGTAGAAGAATGAGGCCATATTTCCAGGCCCATACCATCGTCGTGTATACCGACATGCCGTTACGACAAGCCCTTCATAAACCAGAAAAATCAGGGAGACTGATGTATTGGGCAATAGAGCTCGGTGAATATGATATTGTGTATGAACCTAGATCATCACTAAAAGGGCAGGCCGTAGCAGATTTTATAGCAAAATTTACTTATCTTGATACCCCCGAGAAGCAAAAGTTAGTCGCTGATCGACCTGTGGATGTTACAGGATCAACAAACATGAGCCCAGACCAACTCCGGTTGGTAAAAGGACGAATGGATGTTAAAAAATCTACAGACATAAGCTCAGACCAACCCTGGTTGGTAAAAGAACTTGTGGATGTAGAAGGATCATCAACTTCGAACTCAGACCAGCTCCGGTTGGTAAAAGAGCGAGAAGAGATGGTCGACGAGGAGCGAAAAGTACCAGAGGAGGATGAAAGGAAGCAGCAAATATTTCACCGAGGAACTCTATCAGATAAGGAATTTGAAGATGGGTTACCCATATGGAGATTATATGTAGATGGCTCATCTTGCACAGCAGGTTATGGGGCAGGAATTATTTTGAACACCCCAGACGAGATTGACATGGAATATGCCCTACGATTCCAATTCAAAGCCTCCAATAATGAGGCTGAGTATGAGGCCATGATAACAAGTCTTAATTTAGCAAAGATTATGGAAGCGCAACAAGTGATGGTATTCAGTGATTCTCAATTGATTGTGAATCAGATGATGGGAACATATGCAGTTAAAGGAGAATTAATGGTCAAGTATTATGCCAAGGTAATGGAGTTATTGACAGAATTTGATGCGATTCAGTTAATCAGAATACCAAGAATAGAGAATGCACGAGCAGACGCACTGGCCCGACTAGCATCAGCTACTCGTACCGAACTGCGAAGAACAATACCAATTGAAGTATTAGAAAGTCGGAGCATAGATGAAAACCTGATGATGAATATTATCACCCTTGATTTAGGACCATCTTGGATGGATCCCATCAGGGCATATGTTGAAGAAGGAAAATTACCGGAAGATAAGCTCGCTGCCAAGAAATTGAAGTATAAAGCTGCTCGGTATGTACTAACTAATGGTATTTTGTATAGACGAGGAATTATGGAAGGTTTGCAAAGATGTGTACATCCTTCCGAGGTGAAAGAATTAATTGAAGAAATCCATGAAGGGTCCTGTGGAGATCATGTAGCAGGTCGAACACTTTTGCAAAGGGTGATGACTCAAGGATACTACTGGCCGACGATGAGGGCTGATTGTATAGCCTATGCTAAGAAATGTGACAAGTGCCAACGTTTTTCCTCCATCCGACGAACTCCACAAGCATTGTTGACACCCATAACTTCCCCTTGGCCATTTTCCATGTGGGGAATTGATTTGGTTGGACCATTGCCGACCACCCGAGGAAGATTCAAGTATCTCATCATCGCAGTAGATTATTTTACTAAGTGGGTAGAAGTTGAACCCCTTATCGATATGACGTACGAGAAGGTATACCAGTTTGTTTGGAAGAATATCATCTGTCGATATGGTCTCCCTCATGCCTTCATCACAGACCATGGAACACAATTCGACAACGAGGAGTTTGCTGCCTATTGTCAACAATCAAACATCCTGAAGACCCATTCAGCACCAGGTCATCCTCAAAGCAATGGGCAGACAGAGGTAACGAACAGAACACTGCTAAATGGTTTGAAGAAGAGGCTAAGTGAAGCTAAAGCTAATTGGATTAACGAGCTACAGTTAGTCTTGTGGGTTTACCGAACAACTCCCCGAGCAGCAACGGGAGAATCCCCATATATGCTAGCGTTTGGAAGTGAGGCAGTAATACCTGCCGAGTTGGGTCTTCCGACACACAGAGTGCTGAATTTCAGTTCCCCAGTCAGCGACTTAATGAGAAGATTGGATTTGGAAATGCTCGAGGAGGTTAGAGAAGAGGCAGCCATTAGGAATGCTGCTTACCAACAACGCACAGCTCTGTTCTATAACAAGAGGGTGAAGAAATGCGACTTAAAAGAAGGGGATTATGTGCTAAAGAAGGTCATTCAGAAGCACAATAAGCTAGAAGCAAACTAGCATGGACCTTACCGAGTTACATAAGTTGTTCGACCAGGGACTTACAGAATAGCAACTCTAGAAAGAGAGGAATTTAAGAATGCATGGAATGCTGAACACCTACGCAAGTATTATCAGTAATGTAAAATGTAAAGCAGTTCCTTCATTATGAATAAAACGATAATGTTTCACCATCTTCTTCCTTTTATTACAAGTTTTTCGGGGAATACTAGTGTGATACACTACACTGATAGTTCGAGCGTGATCAACTTTGGTTGGTAAAATAGCGAGAACAAATTATACTCCTTTGGTTAGGAGGCGTACACTTGCGTGATCAACTTCGGTTGGTAAAAGAGCTTGTGGACAAGATAGTTCGAAAGAACCTGATAGTTCGAGCATGATCAACTTCGGTTGGTAAAATAGCGAGAACAAATTATACTCCTTTGGTTAGGAGGCGTACACTTGCGTGATCAACATCGGTTGGTAAAAGAGCTTGTGGACAAGATAGTTCGAAAGAACCTGATAGTTCGAGCGTGATCAACTTCAGTTGGTAAAATAGCGAGAATAAATTATACTCCTTTGGTTAGGAGGCGTACACTTGCGTGGTCAACTTCGGTTGGTAAAAGAGCTTGTGGACAAGATAGTTCGAAAGAACCTAACAGTTTGGACCCACGACCAACTTTGGTTGGTAGTAGGGCGAGAACAAAATATACTCCTTTGGTTAGGAGGCAATAGTTCAAACCCACGACCAACTTTGGTTGGTAAAAGGGCAAGAACAACATTCTTAAAAATGCCAATTTTGGTTGGTTAAGAAACAAAATATGCCAACTTATGTTGGTTAGAAGGTAAAACCATTCCAGAAAATACAAAAAATTCCAAACTGAACCAAGTATAGTTGGTCGGTGATCAAAACCCACTAACTGTAGTTGGTCGACGAGGATAAATTATCGACCTTGGTTGGTCGGACACATTTTATGAAAATATTCCAAATTGAACCAAGTATGGCTGGTCGGGGATAAAAACCCATCAACTGTAGTTGGTCGACAAACACAACTTAACAACCTTGGTTGGTTGGAAACATTTTAAACATTTTATACTCATTACTTTATTATTAAGTGATTGAGCAACAATGATACTTGTAAACTTTTTTGGATGATGAACAACACAATATTGTTATCTTTTTAACAGATACATATGCACAAATGTAAAAGTGTTAGACAAGTACAAAAGAATAGCAATACAGATTTGCAAACAGAAAATGAAAGTCTTTCATTACAATTCAAAATAAATTACAAGTTACATATGTGTGCTAACTATTACATTGAAAATCCTATTCTATTGGTTTTTTCCCTTCAGCCTTTGATACAGGTTCCTCGCCAGCAGGAGGATCATTTAATGTCTGAGGAGAATTGATAAAATTCAAGTCCTTCAACATTCTGACATTCATTACTGAAGGAGTATCCAAGAGATGCTCGGGACGAGATACGTCAATTTGAGAATGAAGGTTATAGTCACCAAGATAATTCGCAATCAAGCTCCGAGGAATGGCGCGAGCTGGTATCCATTCCATGTCCAATTTGAAAGGTGGCACATGCAAGTCAAGCACTCCAGGCTCGTAGTAGTACCAGAAAAAATGTCCTTGCTCGAGCTTTAATACACATAAGGCATTCAACCAGCCTTGTTTATAACCCTCATTATTAGCATTCTGGATACGAGCATCTAAATGAACTAGAGCTTCGTTGTATCCAGCCATCCAAAATTCCCTGGGCTGTTTATGGAATTGGAAGGTTAATCTATCCAATTGTTCATGAAGGTTTTTAGCAAAAAGATCCTTGGTATGTAAAGCAGACTTCGTCGCAGTAAGTTGATCTTCCAAAGTCAGGATTTTCTTGGACATTTCAGACAAAGCCCGATCTTTTGCGTTCAACTGGTACGCTTGAGTTTCCAATGTTGACAGAGTACGAGCTTCTTCAATACTACGAGGAGTTCTTGATCGACCCCGAGCAGCTGGAGTGCTTCGTTCCTCGTTAACATCCTGAGCAGCTCTTCCTCGCCCATGAGAACCTCTTCCTCGTCCCCGAGCAGTAGTAGAAATACCAGACCTTCTTAAAGTATCCAATTCTTGCCTTAATTTGGCATTCTCAACCTCTAAGAATGAGAACCCTTCGTCGGAGACTGGTACCAAGGCAGTGGAAGATGAAGCTGCAGACTTATACTGAGCTAACTCTTTCTGCAAATTGTTGTTCTCTTGTTCCAGCAGCTCGACGATCTGTCTGCAGGCCTCAACTTTACCTTTTAGGGTCCTCTCCCTGACATCGTATCCAACAATGATTTTTTTGTGGCCTGTCTCGGAAGAAAGCTGTTGATACCTATTCTCATACTCCTTGTGCAACAAGGCAGTTGATTCATTGTGCTGATTCTGAAGATCTTCTAGGGTACAATGAAGATCCTCGATCAATTCGTAGTATGCCACATTATGGGACACAACTCGATCAAGTAAATCTTTCAGGTACCGATAAGCCTCAACTGCTTGCTCTGAAGCATCATGGCCAAGAATGTCGGAAATTTATGATACACTCAGGTCTGTATGACCAGCCTTATAATATTCACGGCATTGCTGCATCAGCTTTGTATCATGGGCAGATATCAGTTCCATTCTAGCCATAAACTAATAAAGAGGAGAAGGCAAGAGTTAATAAATAAAAACAGACAGAGCATCAACAATGTAGAGGAACAAAAAGATGTGATTTTATTACATCATCAACAAGATTACATCATTTGGAATATAGAAGTATAAGTAAGAAGAAAAATAGAAAGATAGTACCAAACAACTTCACACCTTTTCCTTGTCTTCCAAGACTTTCTTGCGAGGCTGGGACGAGGAGCTTGGTTGCTCGGTGGGAACACTGATTTGATTAGTAGAAGCTGGGACTTGTTCTGGATGAGTAGGCAAGGAAGAAATCTCCTCGGTGGCTGTCTGGTTGGGTGGTGGAACAAGGACTTGATCACCCACTGTCATTGAAGATTCTTCAGATGAAGCTTCGTCCTCATCTTTGTCTTCAATAACTGGAGGAGGACCAGGGAGATGTTGTTGAAATAGCTCGGAATCCTCGCTCACCTTCAGTTCCTCTAAGGCAGCAACCCAACCATCATGGAAGTATTTCAAACTTCCATACTTCACCTGGGTCATCATCGCTGCTACCCCCCTATCCCATCCTTTGTCCCAACCAGTTCGGAAGGACTTCTTCACAGCTGTTTTTCTCTTCATTTTTTCCGAGGAGAGCTTCTCGGACATAAGATTCTCGGTGGCCTTCAATTTGGTCTCCACCTCCGCCTTCTGACGATTTACTTCTCGCAGGAGGGTCAGCTCTTCTTCAGCTGATTTCAATTTATTCTCAAGCTCCCCAAAGCCTGAAAGTTGCTCGGCATAGTCTTTATTCTCTCTCTCCAAATCCTTCACCTTATTACCCAGTTGTACTTTCTCTGCATCAGACGCAGCCAACTTCTTCTCCCATTCAATTTTATCCTCGTCATACTTCTGACGGGATTCACTCACAGATTTAATAGCTTTCTCCAGTGCTCCTTCCACAGTGGATGAGGAGCAAGAAGCTTTGATCGCTTCATCCTTTTTAAGGATTATATTGAAACAGCTCGTCAACTGTAATCAGAAAAGGGAAACGACATCAGAAATAAATACGGGAAATAACAAAGGAAAATATGAAAAACTCAAAGTATAGATACTTACTGAAGCAAGATGACGAGCAGCCAGAGAAGTAACCATATCCCGAGTAAGGTCTTCTTCAGTACCTTGCACCTCGGGAATGGGCGAAAACTTTGCCAAGCTCATCGTAGAGCTCGGAGGAACAGTGATTGGAACACCATCTCCACCAGCTGGGAGCTGGGGAATGGCTCCAGAAATACTGACCGAGGAGGATTTCCTCAATCTCCTCGGTGCCTTTTCAACAACCTCAACCAAAGAAGAACTTTTGGTTGGTGAGATAGTGATTACTTCAACAGGTGCATCCTTCTGCACAAGAGCCACTGGGGGCTTCTCGACAGCCTTTTGAGAAGCAACAGGAGGGGTGGCATCTTTATTCTTTGTCCCTTTTTGGACATCAACCTTATTTTTCTTCCCATCTCCAGCAGAGGAAGTCTCCTCGAAGAGAGCGGGAACTCTTCTTTTGCCCATTTTTTGGCTCAAAGGAATATGAGATTCTGGATCAGAGTCTTCAGGAATTTGCACTGGATCACTGATGCTGACCACAGGACGAGCAGTAAAGGACGACGTATAGCTCCTATACTGCAACAAGTATGAAGCAGACCTGATGTGCTCGTCTGCAACTTTCTGATGCAAACTCCAGATATGTTTCAATTGCCTTATATTAACTTCTGATTCTTTGGGAGTTTTTCTCTTGCTGTTAACTGCAAACAAAAATAAATTGAAATGTCAATCATGCATTTATTCAAACATGATGAAATCATAATTTCAAAAATAAAATAAAATGAAAATAACCTATCCCATTGCCATATGGGGGGCATTTGGGACCTTCATACACGTCGTCTCTGACTGAAGGAGCATGTTGCCAATTTTTGAAAACTAATCCATGTTCAAAATAATCCCTGTTAGCATCAGGGAGGTTGACTACTAAAGCCCTATTCAAAAATCTGGTTTTTAAATAATAAACATTATCTAAAACAGCCCATCTATAGCAATACATAATCTCAGGAATTCCTATACGAGTTCCATGAGTTTGATTTAACTTATGCACCCCATTAACTATTCTCCATGTATTGGGGGCTAATTTTGCAGGAACAACATCGAAATGTTGACAAAATTCTAAGCATAAAGGGTTAGGTGGAAAAGAAAATCCACACTCAGCGATAAAGAGGCTGGGGAACCAATGTCCCTCAGCCAAACGAAAATAGTCAAAGGGCTCAGGAAGATTCTCCAAAGTTACCCAAGACGGAATGGAATAATAAGAACGGAATTTTTCAATAGATTCAATAATATAAACCATGGTTAATAAAAGGAGAAAGAAGAGGATCTTACAGGAAGAATGGAGATCTGTTGACAACGAACGAAAAAAAGGATGAACGCACAAGAGAAAGAAAAGCTATGGAGAATTCGAAAGCAAGAAAATAGAAAAAGGTAGAGGACGGTATGATTGCTTGGGAAGTTTAAATACTGTGCCTGGGGAAATGGCGAAAGAAATGATTACAAAGAGAAACTATTGAGCTCCCGGCGGCTAAAAGGACAAAAAGAGCACGAAGATCAAAGCGCTCATAAAAATTCGAAAAAAGGCGGATTCTGTGAATTTGGAAGGAAATTTAAAATAAGGCTCCTAAAACCCAGGAAGGTCATTTAATATCGCCATATACCGAGAAAGAATGTTCCATACTCCTCAAAGTTCGAAATATGAAACACTGGGGGCTTCTGTTGACACCAAAATTAGTATGCTGATGTGGACGAATAATAAGAAGACACGTGTCAATCTACGTGGCACAATAGCAACGAGGAAGATTGTTTCCCCGACCAACATACTCATTTCGAGGAACACCAATTCTCCGAGGAACTCTTATCTTACCGAGGAACTTCAATGCTCCGAGGAACTTTTGGACGACGAGCAACTAAGGCGGTTCGAGCTGCACCTCGACCACAGCATTAATTGCCAGATAATCAACAGTTCAACTATTCATTGAACGTTTATCATCTTGACGCGCACGTTTGAAGAACATTAAATGAATTACCCTTTCATATGTGTATCATTTAATGTAACACCCTTTCATGTACAGCCTAAGGGCTATAAATACCTTGTATCACCCTCATCCAAGGGGACCGGAATTTCTTGATAGCACTTGTAATCGAGAATTCCCAAACACTCAGTAATAACATAACAGTGGATGTAGGCCATTCATATAAAGCTGAACCACTTTAAAATCTTTTGTCTTATTTATTTATCTGTGATTAAATAATTAGAGTAATCTAGTTTTTTACATCAACAATCATAATTGTTATTTAATAGTTGTGCATACCTGTTTAAAATTTATAGGTTATGAAAAAACTGTTTATAAAAAAGTTTCAAAAAATTTGTTCGATAAAAAAATTAGTTTTTTTATTCATATAAAATTTAAAGGTTATAAAAAATTTGAAATAAATTATGTTATAAAAAAATAATTTTTTTAGTTGTATAGAAAAGTTTGGAAAAATTTGTTAATAAGGAAAACTGCTTGCAAAAAAAAGTTTTTTATAAGGAAAAATGTTTATAAAAAAAAGTTAGAAAATATTTTTATAAAGGAATTTACAGGGTATAAAAAACTATTTATGGAAAAAGCTTGAAAAACTTTTAGCCATATAAAATTTAGAAGGTATAAAAAGATGTCCATAAACTGTTTTTAACTATTAAGAAACAATATTTTAAAATGTTTTAACAAAAAAAATGCTTTAAAAACAGTTTTTATAAAATAAAAAAATTAAAACCCCGTGTGTTTTGAGTTAAAAAATGTGACAGCCCGCCTAATTAAATACCGGGTGATAAGTCCTTTATTAAATTATAATCAAGGTGACGGTCGGTTCATTCTTAGCATCACTGGCGTAAAAATAACATTTCCAATTTAAACACCCTAAATAATTAAGCTAAGTGTCAAAACCATTTTTAGACATTACTTTCCAAATTCTATTTTATAAACTAACATTTAAAACCTTACATAATTCACAGTTAAATAATCACACAACAACTATCCTGTAACATATAATCCAAATGATCAAACATTCAACTAATTGAATCCAACATTAAAACTTAAAGGAAAACATCCTGACAATAATAAATCCCAAAGTACAAATACTGGAAATAAATGAATTACAATATCCAATAAAACAACTGAATAATGGAAAAGGGAAACACATGCCCAACTGGATAAAATAAATGCTAGAAGTGGAATCAAGAAATGAGGTCGTCTAAGCAAGAGGCCTGCAACTCCCACCTAAGCTGCAGCGCGTTCCTTCCAAAGGATCCTATGCAAGACGCCCCTGTGGCTGGGCACCTGTAATATATACATATATATACAAGAGAGAAAAGAAAATGGAAACGGGTCAGAGCCCGATTGTAAAAACGATTTAAAATTTGTTTAGCAAGTATTTAAAATGTTTACTGGCCAATGCAACAACATATTAGTGCGACACTCCCTTGAGAAATTCTCACATCTCTTCTAATGTGCACGCCTATCGCACTAACCTTCCCAACGGTTTAACTTATCTTATCTTAGGTCGCTCGTAAGATTTAAACAGACAAATTCAACTGTTTAAGAGGTTCATTTCATTTAACAACATAGTTCTCATTTAACCTTATTTACTAATAAAGTCTCTCAGCAATATATTATACTTTTCAAACACTTATTCCCAAATTGAAATAATTATTCATTCCTTACTTACCATAAACACAGTAGGTAGTTCCCAAATTCCAGAATTTAATATATATATTAAATACTCATATAATATATATATTCTAACGGCACCCCACATAATAATTATGGTGCGGGCATACTCTGCTATCCAGTCCCCGTATCACTCGTACTAAGGGAAATACAAGTTCGGAATCACTCTAAAACTGTATTAACACAAACACAAACAATATTGAGGCGAAGCATAGATTCCAGGTCTCTAAGAGGTCAGCACATGCCCTCACGCCTCTTAGGATCGTCTGAACTATCGATTCGATAGCCTGTACCGAAGGATTTCTATATTCTAGGGTAAGAGTCAATATCCCCTATAAAGGTCCCATCGAGATAAGACTGTCCCAGCGCGGTAACCTCAGGGATAGCAAGTAGCGCGGGCATTATTTTCACACGTATATAGTATATGCATAAACACAGCCATATAAATATACTACTATTACCATATCAAATTTAGGTACATCTCATAACCCATAATTATGACATTTATGCTTTTTCCTCGTTATTTAGTTATCACGTATAACGTTTGCCTCTTATCTTAATTTGTCGAATTATTCCAACTTATCAAGTGACACTCGTGAATTTCTATACTCCCAAGTGTAATTTCAGTAGGTACTCATTTATTTTTCAACGTCACTATCTTATGCATCTCTTTCTTTAATACATAGTTCCATCGTCCCTTAAATGTAAACATCCCCGAAAATGTGAATCTCGTGTTACATTGAAGGTTTCATATTTTTAATAAGTCCTACTGGTCTTCTTTACCTCCCAAAATATTTTAATAAGGATGACCAAAGATTATTACACATTTAAATTGAATTCAGCTATTTAGAAGGGAAAATATGAGTCTTCCAGGAGGGGTCGATCGATCGATGGCAGGAGCTCGATCGATCGATGCATCGATCGATACTCCTGGTTCGATCGATCGATCAAACATGTATGACGAATTCTATAGAAAACCAGTTACGGGTTATATCATCTAACATCATTAAAATCCAAAGTTTTGACTCCCAAACTCCCAGAAATTTATACCAAAAACGTCCTAAACCCAAATGGACAATATTTAACGTAAAGCATGCGAGTTTTCATCAAGATTCATGGATTAAAAGTACCCAAATTTATACAATACTCATGAACCCTAAAAACTTCTTTAACTTAATTCAAATCACTCTTTCTCCAGAAATTATACTTCTAATTCATCATAAATCCGTGGTTAAACCTCTACATATGAAGGGGATTTCCAGATTATCATTTATATCACTAAACATGCAATTTTCTAATCTCCAACATGGGTATTCTTTCATTGAACTCATCCTAATCAACCCTAAACTAACATGAATGAAGCATTAACAAAATTAAGCAAGATAAATACTTGCCTGGGGATTTTTGGTCTCTAATTTGTGCTTAAATCAGTGTGGTTATGATCCTTGCGACGTGATCTATCGTTTGGCGGCGACGGCGGCGCAAACGGAGGAGTTCTTGGCCTAGAACTCTTTGGCAAGCTCTCTCTTTCCCTCTCCTATGGCCGTCACTTGTCTTTAGTTGTGTTAACCCTAGAATAAAACCCTAGGCATCTGATAAAAACTTATAATTTCGTGGTTTTTCAGGCCTAAAATTGTAAAATGTCCAAAACGCCCTCCCGGGGTGTTAATTATGCCTAAAAACGCCCCGAGACCCGAACTAAACTCCGGGTACATTATTTTGACTATCTCGACCCTTCTGGACACTTTGGATTACTCGAAATGACCATACGGGTGACTTAGAAATTATTCACTTTTATTAAATAACATTTAGTCCCGACACGACACAGGCGCGTCCCGACTTAAATTTCCAAAATTGTCATTTTATTCACTCGTGACATTTAATAGAACCAATATCATATATTACTTTGCTCATTAGTAATATTCAACAAGTTTTCCATACTTACTAACTCACATCACGTTAGTAATTATAAAAATATAATTAATTTCTGAATTTATATTAAATTAATAACTCACATTAAATTTAATAAATTCCCAAATTTAGAAAGCATAAAAATATGGGGTATTACATACTTCCCCTTAATAACGTAATTTCATCCCGAAATTCGAAAAATAAGGCATACCTGGTAAGAATAAATATGGGTATCTCTCGCGCATATCTGCCTCGCGCTCCCAGGTTGATTCCTCCACATTATGATGCTCCCACTGGACCCGTACAAATGGAACTACCTTCGACCTCAATCTCCTCTCGCTATGGTCTAGGATAGCCACTGGTCTCTCCTCGTAAGAGATGTCAGGCTGTAAGTCTATCTCTTCTATCACGATGTGGGTGTGAGCCATGTCATCCCGAAGGTATCGTCTCAACGAAGAGATGTGGAATACATCATGGATGAGATGTAGATGCTCTGGCAGTCCCAATCTGTATGCTACCGACCCAACCCTCTCGATAATGGGAAATGGTCCCACGTATCTCGGGGCTAATTTCCCTTTCTTCCCTAACCTCATCACTCCTTTCATAGGAGATACACGTAGTAATACTTGGTCCCCCACATTAAACTCCTGGAAGAACCGTTTCGCATCGGCGTAGCTTTTCTGCCTATCCTGGGCTACCCGAATGCGATTCCTGATAATCTCAATCCTCGCGGAGGTTTACTGAATCACCTCTAGTCCAAGCAACTTGTTATCCCCCACCTCTAGCCAACACGTTGGGGAACGACAAGGCCTGCCATACAAAGCCTCGAATGGAGGCATGCCAATCGTGAACTGATAAGAGTTATTATAAGCGAACTCTACTAGTGGAAGATGTGGCTCCCAATCTCCTCCAAAATCAACGACACACATGCGTAGCATATCCTCCAACATTTGATTAGGACGCTCTGTTTGTCCATCTGTCTGTGGGTGATAAGCTAAACTCAACCTCAACTCTGTACCCATAGCCTCCTGAAAGCTCTCCTAGAAACGCGACACGAAAATCTTGTCTCTATCGGACACAATATTCAGGGGCACCCCATGTAATCTGATAATCTCAGCAATGAACAACTGAGCATACTGACCCGTGGTATAGTCTGTCCGCACTGGCAGAAAATGAGCCACCTTGGTCAAACGGTCCACAATCACCCAGATGGAGTCGTGGCCCCGTTGTGATGTAGGAAACCCAGTAATAAAATCCATAGAAATACTCTCCCACTTCCACGCCGATATTTCCAATGGCTGAAGCAACCCTGAAGGTTTTTGATGGTCCACATTTACCAGCTGGCAGGTAGAACACTTGGACACGAACTCAGCAATATCCTTTTTCATCCCACTCCACCAGTATTTCCGCCTCATATCCTGATACATCTCATCTCCTCCAGGATGTACCGCAAATCGGGACCCGAGAGACTGGGTCATCACTGCATGACGTAAGTCTGCCCCTTCTGGGACCACCAATCTCCCATTAAACCTCAAACCCCCATTAAAACTAACAGAATATGACTCAGCACCCTCGGCTAAAAGTCGTACAATCTGCTCCTGGCAAGATGGGTCTGCGGTCTGTGCCTGTATCACCCTCGTAACAATCTCGGGTGTCACTATCATGACAGATATAAAGGAACAGGCTACTGTGTCTTGGTGACCCAACTCTTTCCACTTTTCTTTCCAGATGTACGCTACATCGCCTATCGATCTACGGCTCAACGCATCGGCAACTACATTGGCCTTCCCCGGATGGTACTGTATGTCGAACTGATAGTCCTTCACAAACTCTAACCACCTGCGCTGATGCATATTCAGCTCTCGCTGAGTGAACAGGTACTGCAGTGACTTGTGGTCTGTGAACAAGCGAAATTTCTCCCCCAATAAATAGTGCCTCCATATCCTCAATGCAAAAATGACTGCTGCCAACTCTAGGTCGTGTGTGGGGTAATTCTTCTCGTGCATCTTAAGCTTGCGGGAGGCAAAAGCTATAGCCTTCTCCTCCTGCTGAAGTACTCCCCCAAGTACCCATAAAGAGGCATCGGTGTAAACCAGGTACTCCACGCTCGGCTTAGGTAAAGCAAGGACTGGTGCTGAAGTAAGCTTGTCTTTCAGCTCGTCGAAGGCCAATTGATAAGCACCTTCCCAAACATATGGTACCCCTTTGCGAGTCAGGTTTGTCAATGGACCCGTTGTTTTGGAGAACCCCCGAATGAATCTCCTATAGTATCCGGCTAATCCCAATAAACTACGCACTTCCATTGGTGTCGTGGGCTGTCCCCACTCCTTCGCCGCTGACACTTTACTCGGGTCAACTGCTATCCCTTGTTCAGAAACAACATGTCCCAAGAATTGCACTTCACGTAACCAAAACTCGCACTTCTCGTACTTAGCATACAGCTGATGCTCTCGTAGAGTCTGAAGAACCTGCCTCAAGTGCTCGACATGATCCTCCTCAGAGTGTGAATATATCATAATGTCATCTATGAAGACGATGACAAACTGATCCAAGAACTCCCTGAACACTCGGTTCATCAAGTCCATGAATACGGCTGGAGCACTTGTGACTCCAAATGGCATCACTTTGAACTCATAGGACCCATATCTCGTCAAGAAAGCAGTCTTTGAAACATCCTGCTCCCTAATACGTAGCTGATGGTACCCTGACCTCAGATCTATCTTCGAAAAAAAAGTTGCTCCCCTCAGCTGGTCAAACAGATCATCAATTCGAGGCAATGGATACTTGTTCCATATCATGACCTTGTTTAGCTCCCGGTAGTCCACACATAGCCTTATGAACCATCTCTCTTTTTCACAAATAAAACTAGAGCGCCCCAAGGTGAGGTACTCCTGCGAATGAAGCCCTGACCTAACAGCTACTCTATCTAATTTCGTAACTCTCACATCTCTGTCGGAGCCATACGGTATGGAGCGCGTGCTATAGGTCGAGTATCCGATAATAAATCTAAGGGAATCACAACCTCCTTAGAGGTATCCTCCTCTATGTAATACAAATGAGCGGTCGAGCCTCCCTCTAGGCGAGGCATCGCCACTACAAACATCTCTTGCCCCGAAATGGCAAAGACAATACTCCCACCAAAATAATCTATCATGGCTCTGTAAGCTGCGAGCCAATCCATACCGATAATAACATCGTGCTCATGCATATCTAAGACTAACATGTCTACTTGTAATACCAAGCTACCAATCTCTACCCCCACACCCCGACATATAAAGAAAATTAGCGATCCATTTCCCAGTGGTGAGTCTACACACGTCACAGTGCTCTCTGCTGTGGCTAATTACCCTAAGGCCTTCGCAAAATGGGTAGCTATAAAATAGTGTGTCTCCCCAGTATCAAATAAAACCCGACCCATAGTACCATGGATAGGAAACATACCCTCAATCGCGAGCGGTGCCTGTGGAGCTGCTGCCTAGTGGACGTTATATACACGTTCGTACTGTAACTGGCCCTGCTGCACTGGAGCAGATGGAATGGCTGGTAGGGCTGGTACCTGAGCTAGTGCTGGGAGGGCGGCTGGAAAAAAGTGGCCTCTGTGGCTCATTACGGGCACCCTACTGCTGTGGGCCCCTATCACCCTCTGGACAATCCTGGCGCTTATGGCTATACTTGCCGCACACAAAACATCGGCCTATGAAATTACCTCCCCTCTGACCCTGGTGACCACGACCCTGTTGGCCATTACCGCCCTGCCACTGGCCCTATTGGCCCTGATGAAAACGCTGTTGGCCCTACTTCTGACCCTGCTGCTGGAGGTGTTGGCCCTACTGATTAGGCTGGCCCTGCTGACCCTGCCTATATCCACCAAATCCCTGCCTGGAATCACCTGATCAGAACCGCTTGGCAGGGTCTACTCATGCTGACGAGCCTGTCCCTGAGATGTCGGTGCTCCACTAGCGCCACTACCCCCTGTCTTGCCCTGCTGGCCGGACTCTCCTACTCGCTTGCTTCCCTGCAGATGGAAGCGATGATCCTGACAGTGTAGTAAAGCAGCATTGAGTACATCTGTGAAGGTACTTAGAGACAGATTCCCTATAAGGTGCTGATGGATCCTCTAAGCTAACCCGTCCACAAACAATAGTATCTTCTTACCCTCAGTGGGTGCTTCATCTGGCATTATAGTGAGAAGTCTTGTGAACTCCTCTTCATACTCAGCAACAGTAGAATTCTCCTGCTTTAAGTTCAGTAACTTTCGCCTCATCTCAGTTTGCACGGCGGATGGAAATACTTGCGATCAAACTGCTCCCAGAATGACTGAATCGGGATAATATCCCTCTCCTCCAAGGTGGTGGTGGACTCCCACCACTGCAAAGAGGCCCCACTAGCTTAAAGGAAGCCAACAACTGTCTTTGCACGTCTGTGCACTCATACATACGAAGATGCCTCTGGATATCTTTCTTCCATTGGCGGACGATGATGATATCTGAACTACCCGAGAACTTAGAGGGATGCACCTTCTGAAAGGCATCCCTAACCCGCTCCCATGCTGATGGAAGCTCTGCAGGTACTGGCGCCACTTCCTGAATCTAGGGTGGAGCCTGCTGTACTACCGCTAATGCGACATTCACCACCTGAGCAATAATAGCGGCTACCTCATTAGCATTCATCATTTCCTGAGCAGGAGCTGCTGGCTGATCGGCTTGGGCACGCCTATCCTTTGGTTCACGTCTCGGAGGCATCTGAAACGTGAAGAAATTTATTAGTCTATAGTTATTATCAAATCTCAAATACCTGAAGATGTAATCCTAAAAGCAAGAATACAACAATCCTAAAATAGGGCTCTATAACAAAAATGCTATGCTGAAAGTGAAATAAGCCGTACAGATCCTAAGGACACTAGAACCTGATGCTCTGATACCACCTGTGACAGCCCGCCTAATTAAATAACGGGTGATCAGTCCTTTATTAAATTATAATCAAGGTGACGATCGGTTCATTCTTAGCATCACTGGCGTAAAAATACCATTTCCAATTTAAACACCCTAAATAATTAAGCTAAGTGTCAAAACCATTTTTAGACATTACTTTCCAAATTTTATTTTATAAACTAACATTTAAAACCTTACATAATTCATAGTTAAATAATCACACAACAACTATCCTGTAACATATAATCCAAATGATCAAACATTCAACTAATTGAATCCAACATTAAAACTTAAAGGAAAACATCCTGACAATAATAAATCCCAAAGTACAAATACTGGAAATAAATGAATTACAATATCCAATAAAACAACTGAATAATGGAAAAGGGCGACACATGCCCAACTGGATAAAATAAATGCTAGAAGTGGAATCAAGAAATGAGGTCGTCTAAGCAAGAGGCCTGCAACTCCCACCTAAGCTGCAGCGCGTTCCTTCCAAAGGATCCTATGCAAGACGACCCTGTGGCTGGGCACCTGTAATATATACATATATATACAAGAGAGAAAAGAAAATGGAAACGGGTCAGAGCCCGATTGTAAAAATGATTTAAAATTTTCTTAGCAAGTATTTAAAATGTTTACTGGACAATGCAACAACATATTAGTGCGAAACTCCCTTGAGAAATTCTCACCTCTCTTCTAATGTGCACGCCTATCGCACTAACCTTCCCAACGGTTTAACTTATCTTATCTTTGGTCGCTCGTAAGATTTAAACTGAAAAATTCAACTGTTTAAGAGGTTCATTTCATTTAACAACATAGTTCTCATTTAACCTTATTTACTAATAAAGTCTCTCAGCAATATATTGTACTTTTCAAACACTTATTCCCAAATTGAAATAATTATTCATTTCTTACTTACCATAAACACAGTAGGTAGTTCCCAAATTCCAGAATTTAATATATATATTAAATACTCATATAATATATATATTCTAACGGCACCCTACATAATAATTATGGTGCGGGCATACTCTGCTATCCAGTCCCCGTATCACTCGTACTAAGGGAAATACAAGTTCGGAATCACTCTCAAATTGTATTAACACAAACACAAACAATATTGAGGTGAAGCATAGATTTCAGGTCTCTAAGAGGTCAGCACATGCCCTTACGTCTCTTATGACCGTCTGAACTATCGATTCGCTAGCATGTACCGAAGGATTTCTATCTTCGAGGGTACGAGTCAATATCCCCTATAAAGGTCCCATCGAGATAAGACTGTCCCAGCGCGGTAACCTCAGGGATAGCAAGTAGTGCGGGCATGATTTTCACACGTATATAGTATATGCATAAACACAACCATATAAATATACTACTATTACCATATCAAATTTAGGTACATCTCATGACCCATAATTATGACATTTATCATTTTTCCTCGTTATTTAGTTATCACGTATAACGTTTGCCTCTTATCTTAATTTGTGGGATTATTCCAACTTATCAAGTGACACTCGTGAATTTCTATACTCCCAAGTGTAATTTCAGTAGGTACTCATTTATTTTCCAACGTAACTATCTTACGCGTCTCCTTCTTTAATACATAGTTCCATCGTCCCTCATATGTAAACATCCCCGAAAATGTGAATTTCGTCTTACATTGAAGGTTTCATATTTTTAATAAGTCCTACTGGTCTTCTTTACCTACCAAAATATTTTAATAAGGATGACCAAAGATTATTACACATTTAAATTGAATTCAACTATTTAGAAGGGAAAATATGAGTCTTCCAGGAGGGGTCGATCGATCGATGGCAGGAGCTCGATCGATACTCCTGGTTCGATCGATCGATCAAACAGGTATGACGAATTTTGCAGAAAACCGGTTACGGGTTCTATCATCCAACATCATTCAAATCCAAAGTTTTGACTCCCAAACTCCCAGAAATTTATACCACAAACGTCCTAAACCCAAATGGACAATATTTAACGTAAAGCATGTGAGTTTTCATCAAGATTCATGGATTAAAAGTGCCCAAATTTATACAATACTCATGAACCCTAAAAATTTCTTTAACTTAATTCAAATCATTCTTTCTCCAGAAATTCTACATCTAATTCATCATAAATCCGTGGTTGAACCTCTACATATGAAGGGGATTTCCAGATTATCATTTATATCACTAAACATGCAATTTTCTAATCTCCAACATGGGTATTCTTTCATAGAACTCATCCTAATCAACCCTAAACTAACATGAATGAAGCATTAACAAAATTAAGAAAGATAAATACTTGCTTGGGGATTTTTGGTCTCTGATTTGTGCTTAAATCAGTGTGGTTATGAGCCTTGCGACGTGATCTATCGTTTGGCGGCGGCGCAAACGGAGGAGTTCTTGGCCTAGAACTCTTTGGCAAGCTCTCTCTTTCCCTCTCCTATGGACGTCACTTGTCTTTGGTTGTGTTAACCCTAGAAGACAACCCTAGGCATCTGATATAAACTTTCAATTTTCGTGGGTTTTCAGGCCTAAAATTATAAAATGTCCAAAACGCCCTCCCGGGGTGTTAATTATGCCTAAAAACGCCCTGAGACCCGAACTAAACCCCCGGGTACATTATTTTGACTATCTCGACCCTTCCGGACACTTTAGCGCACTCGAAATGACCATACGGGTGACTTATAATTTATTCACTTTTATTAAACAACATTTAGTCCCGACACGACACATGCGGGTCCCGACTTAAATTTCCAAAATTGTCATTTTATTCACTCGTGACATTTAATAGAACCAATATCATATATTACTTTGCTCATTAGTAATATTCAACAAGTTTACCATACTTACTAACTCACATCACGTTAGTAATCATAAAAATATAATTAATTTTCGGATTTATATTAAATTAATAACTCACATTAAATTTAATAAATCCCCAAATTTAGAAAGCATAAAAATACGGGGTATTACAAAAAACTATTTTAAAAGAGGTCTTATGTAATTATTAAAATTAAGTTAAAGCTGTTTATTTTTGTAAAATAGGTTTTTTACAAAAAATATGTAAAACAGGTTTGTACATTTATTTTTCCAAACACAGTTTTTCTGTAAAATTTTTTTTTTATTAAAATGAAATAAAAAAATTTATTTTTGTAAAAGAGGTTTTTAAGTTTATTTTTCTATGACAGGCTTTCTGTAAAAATTAATTATTTAAAAGGTTTATTTTTTAAAAATAGGTCTTTACGTTTATTTTTATAGAACAAGTCTTTTGAAAAACAATTATGTAACTTTTTTATGTATAAAACACTTTTAAAAAATTATTCTTGTATTTGAAACAATTTTATAAAGATAAATTACAACATTTTTATAAAATTATTATTTTATAAAAAAAATTACTAATTTTTTAAACAGATTTATAAAAGGCATAAGAGTATAAACACTGTTTTGACTTCTCAAAACAGTTATTTTCATAAAATAAGGGGATAAAGGCAAAATAGGTATTTGACATAATTTTGTCAATATTTAATGGCCTAAATGGACAGAGTCTCCTTTTTCAAATAAATAATATACTTTAGGGACTAACTTGAGGCAAATAAAATATTAGGGACCATTTAAAAAAATTTGTGATAGTTTAGGAACTAAAAGCGTAATTTACTCTAAAAAATATTATCAATTCATGTATGTATATAATTTTGTTGTGAATTATACATCCAATATACATCCACTATATATATATATATATATATATATATATATATATATATATATATATATATATATATATACATATATATGTGTGTGTGTGTGTGTGTGTGTGTTAATACATTTATATATGTATATACGTGTACATTTGTATTATGTATGTATGTTTATATATATATAGTAAAACTCACCAATATACCTCATTAAATATACATAAAAACACATGATATATTGATCCATTTATGATGATATATATGTATGTATACATTTATGTATTATATATGTATGGAAGTTTTATGTATGTGTTTGTACACACACACACACACACACGTACAAACACATGTATAATATAAATTTACATGTTTGCCAATTTTATCAAATTTTTAAAAAACTGTATATAAAAACAAGTTATCAAGCGCGCATCAATATTCATAAATACAAAAAACTAAAATTTTAAATTGTATTTAAAAACAGTGCTTAAATTGAGTTTTCTAAGTACAGAACCAATCGGGCCTTGAGTTTCTCTTATCCTCGGTTCTTCCTATTTTGGGGGGGGGGGGGGGAATTAAGAGGTTTCATTAAATCTAAGGCCGACTCCAATGGTTGATTTCTAAAACACATCAAATCTTATGTGGCAATGTTCTCTGATTGGTGCTCTTTATCTAGTTGGAAGTTTTCTTTAAAGATGGAAACCTATTTGGAATTGAATCTCCAACGGCATGTATCTTCCTATATTTCCAAATAGTGGTTATGCAGTTAAAAGAGAAAACTGCCTTGGCTGTTAGAAACACACTTCCTAACACGTCAGATTCTCCAACTGAATCAGAATTTCTACATGTAGAAATTCTGATAGAAAATTTCTATGTGATTAGGCATCCATGTCACACCCACCTTCTCATAGAAAAGCCTGCTGGAGAAGTTTTTTTCTTTTTCCTTTTTCTACCGTAGAAATCTCATAGGATAGAATCAGCCATTGGAGTCGGTCTAACATTTCCCCCTCTCCTTTTCTTTCTCCTTTCTCTCCTCGTTAAACCCACTCCTCTTAAACCATTTTCTCATAAACATATTGTAACTGATTATAATTTATGTTTTTAAATTGAAAATTAACTTTTAAATTTAAGTATGTTAACCCTTAATGAGTCTATCCACAACGTATCACTAACTCGTTTGTTTGGATGCAATTGGAATCCAATCGACACGATAATTAATACTTTATAAGAATTTATACAATCTATATTATACCTTCAATATAATAGTATTAGGGGTTAATGAGGAGAATTTAATGTTAAATATTATCATCACTGACTCTACAATTTTCAAAAACTGTATCACTTCCTTTCTCTTTCTTTAATCGTCAGGCCTTTTCGGTTTCCCCACATTTCCCTTCTCTTTTTTAACTGCATCTGGCGTTCCTTTTTTTCTTCAGCAAACCATCCATTCTCTCTCTCTATCTCTCTCTAAACGTAAAAATATATTTCTCATATTAACCATTCCATTTTCAAGTCTTTCTTACTCCTATTCATTTCTTTCCCTCTGTCATATTGCAAATCTATGCCTAATTTTTCTATTCATATTCTGATTATTCTTCTCTAACACAACAATATCCTTTCTCTCAGTGTCCTCCAAGGCATTGTTTGGTTTAGTAGAAGGCTTGAGATCAAATTGCTTGCCCCGGTCCAAAGTAGACCATTCGATGAGATCATCTCTGGGTGTTGAAGAACGGGTGAAGCAATTTTGGCGGTGGAAAATGCTTTTTCTGGACTGATATCTGGTGTGTAGTTTGAGTTCAGATTGCATCTTTTTTTTAATAATGTTGCAACTTTCATTTGTTTGTAGTTTTTTTATATTGTTCTTTTACTTTGTTGTTCCCTTCTTTTTTTAATTACTGAATTGCTGGTCCACCACATTTGTATTTTTATTTTGTTTATTATTAATAAATCTTTCGCTGTTTAATGGTTTTTTATCCCAACAAAAATTATATTAATCCTCGCCCATGGGTGTGATCTCGATTAATATCTCACCTAATTATATGTAAAATATACCCACAACAAAAGAGTCATCTGCTATGCCTGTAACTTTTCCGTTCCATTTCAAATAAAACATGCGTGTTTCAATATAGTTTCAAATTATGGGTTTTAAAATGATTCATTTGCCTCACGGTTAGTTTCATTTTGTTTTTTATTTTGTATTTTTGCAGATTTTACTTCGAGTCTAATTATTGTAGGGATTATTTTTTATATGTAATATGATTTTTGGTGTTACACTGAATAAGTAAATAAACATTATGTTATGTTCATTTTCGAGTTTTTTGTTTGTCTTATTTTGTAGGTATATAAAGAAGAAAATAAATGAATATGTGTTTGTGCAACAACAACTTATATAATTTTATTTCCGGTGAAAATGAATCAGATTTATGTTATGTGCTCTACATCTTTGTTATGTGCTCAAAAGTTCATTTTTTTATTTATGCTATCAGTAAATCTCTATTTTGATTGCTACTTTTATTTTATTTTTTCTTATGTTACAAACGTGTGACTATAATATTTATTATTTACTTTTTATTTTATTTTCTGAAATATATCTCAACGATTCACATTTGGTGGTGGATTTCAATCATTTTACAAACTAGCATATTTTAAAACTAGCATCTTGTCATATTTAAAAAAATTAGATGGGCACGTAAATACGATAAATTTGGTACATTTGGTGCGACACCCTGACATGTCGCACCCGTATTGACACATGTTTTGAGTTCCATTGTTGTTCGATCGGGACACGATTGAAGTGCAAAAGTATTATTGCACATTTTTGAAATAATTTAAGAACAAAAGTATTTTTAATTTTTTTTAGAGCAATGTCTACATACGGTTATTGAAATCGTATTGAAGGGCAACATCTTTTTAAGTTATGACATCGACGCTGCTCTAAAAAAATTTATAGACGTATCACCACAAATGCATAACGACCAAGAATCAAGCTCTCAGACTGAGATAAATATGATTGTCGAGGATGGAAGAAACATAAGGACGTCAAAGCGACTCAAATCAACGAGGTAAGCTTAAAGAAATATTCTTAAATACATTTAAGGCCATGTGTGGGTGCTATTATATATATGTGTGTGTCTGTAGATGTTGATATATATATATATATATATATACACACACACACACACACACACACAGAGTAAGCATGTGTATACAACGTGTATATGTGTGGATATGTTTCGGGTGTATTGATCGAGGCTAAAATCGAGCGTCCATGTAAATATGTTGATCATTGTTATCGGCTTTCGACCGCAATACAAAAAAAAAATGAAACTTTAACTACACTTTTATGGAGTATAGCGGCTAGTCTGGGTATCGAATCCACATGGAATGTTTGATAGATTTTAATTGATTTATTAATTCTAAAATAAAAGTGTAAAAGATGATGATGGAGTGAGAAAGGAAAAAATAAAGAAAAATCTAATTAAAACTTAAGCAAAGAATAAGAAAATGGGGTTAGGATCACATCCCCCAAACCGTCGGTAAAGTTGTTGGACTATAAAAGGTTCAAAAATTATATTAATAATTCGAAGAAAACATTAAATTTTCAAAGTACTAAACATATGAGAATTTTACTCCGCACAATATCTAGTCAATAAATAATTTGACGTGAATAACAAGATTGCTGACATGCGTACTATACCCTCAAATACTCCGGTTACTGAGGACAAACGAAGTTAAGAGACCTATAATACTTTTCTCGACAAAATATTAAGCCTACGAATTATCTCTATAATTTCATCCAATTTTATATCCAACTCATTAACCTAGGTTGGATCATGTATCCCAACACTCTAACTATCTAGCCGGATATGATATTATAAGTCTCTATGTAAGAATCCCTTAATATGCATGAAAATATAATTAAATAATAATAAAAATATTGGAATTTAATGTTACCAATATAGAAGAACATAAGCATGTGAGAAAAAAAATCAAAGATTGAAGAAAAATCGGAAAAACTTTTGAATTGAAGGTGCAAAATATGTAAATTGTTCTCCTAGATGTTACTATTTGTTTTGGAGCTTTTACATTAATGAACTTTGAATTAAAATCACCCTAATGGATAAATATATAGGTTAGAAGTCATTTAGAAGAGTCCCCAAAACATAAAACTCTTTTGGTTAAAAGATAAGGACAAAATAAAAATCCCGCTTGTGAAAATTCGTAACGATTTTAGACTAATCTTTGTCACGGTTATTGAGTGTGACTAAAGGGGGAATCGGTTCTCCTTTCTGCCTTCCTTAGTTTTGCCTCATTGATTCTTCTCATCTTAGAATGTGCATAACTTCTTCACGTAACTCGGATTGAGGTCCCTTTTTTTCCTGTATTCTTGTGACTTTAAGCTCTTCAACTTTTCAGGTGGCCCCACCTCCGAAATAAGGTTATAAAATTATGAAAATTCCCTTCGACTCCCCATTTCTTAGTTTCTTTCACTGTTTCGAGTTCTCTTTCGCACTAACTTACATGAAATACCTATAAAACACATAAGAGATACACAAAATACGAAATACTTGCTAAAAAGGGTTAGTAGCAGAAATATAAGATAAATTCAATCTATTTACACCGTATGAGACCATAAAAATACCGAAATTAAGGGGATAAATATGAAATATTGATGCCTAATCAAATTCCCCTAACTTAGAACTTTATGCATCCCGAGCAATGTAAAAGAATAAGAGAATGATTTAATGACCCTTCAAAAACTTTATTGGTATATAATTCCTTTTTCTAGTTCAAGTGATTGCATTTAGCATATGAAACAAGTTGTTAAACTACTAGGTTATCCTAGTAGGACGAGTGGTGTATCTTGAGGGTTTGCAGTGAATATACCCACAAAATTCATTTTTTTTTACTCAAAAAAATTCAAAATAATTAAAAACTGTACAATTCAAACTCCCCAAAAATAATCACCGTAAATTTATATTCACGAGGCTCAATTCATAATGTGTGTATGCGAAGACAAAAATTAAACCGCTAACTTTCGCCGATTGATCATTACGTTACTTTTCAAAAATTCATTTTGAATCAAATGCTCATGAATGCTCTCACAAACGAATCACTCGGAATGTGGCTATTTTTTCTCTGTGTACGTGATCTATAAGAGTAAATGTAATTGACACAAGTTCACACACACAAATTGAAAGACAGATTTTTTATGGTGAAAAGATCTCATCATCGAAATACGGTAAAAGAAAAACGGAAAGCATCGCCTCTTATTCACACCAATTAATCTCTCATCTTATCTTTTCACGTCTTAGCTCTCCACGCGACAATAAATTTCGAAATTCGGACTCGGTTATGACCTTTTAAGGTTTAAGGTGTATTGGGTGAAATGGGGACGGTTGAAAATTTTGGAATTGGAAAATCTTCTTGTGATGTCCGTTAGTGCTTTTTGGGCTCTTGCTTATTTTCTTTTCTTTTTTCATTTTTTTTCAATTTTTCACAATTTTCTTTTCTTGCTATTTTTGTTGAGCATTTTCCAATTTTCATTTTTTGCCCCTTTTTATGCACTTTTCGGATGTATTTTCTAAAATTTTCAATTTTCATAATTCCGGGCCAATTGGTTTATTTGGGTTACAAACGAGAAGGAAATTTTTTTATTAGGCTCAAATTGGATTGCAAATGGATAATTTCTCACAACTTTTTATGGATAATATTTTTGGATAAACAAACGATGGCCTAACTTCATTATCCGAATTACTCATTATTTTACCATATGCGTCTCGAGAATTAATTTAATTTAGAGATATTTTTGCGCTTTTTTTAAGACAATATCTCGGTCGTTTCCCATAATTGATCAAAATAAAGAAATTGAGATCTTCAACGACTTATTTAAACACTGAAATGAACTTTGAGTTATCTATTAACTCGGACTGAGTTAAAAACTCGCAACGATTAATAGACTCAAAATCTCACCGGGTTGATTAATATCCACACTTCTTCGTAAAGCCGTCAATTTTCATTCAATTTCCATCTTTGGTCAATTTTGGCTTTGTGCATTTGGAACTTTTACAATTTGAGACTTTAAACAAAATTTTAGTGATATTTTTGAAAAATTTAAATTTATATATTTTTTGAATTTTCAAAAAATTTCAATTTTTTTGGAAATTTATGAAATTTTATATTTTTTTGGGCATTTAAAAATTTGTGAAGTTTTTAAACGATCCACTTGTCACGCCCCCAAACTTAGACTTTTGCATAGTCCTCAATCAAAAGGACTAAAATCTAAATAAGAAAAACAGAGTACGAAAATAAAACGAACAAATATTAAAATGCAATAATACACTGTATAACACCAACACATGATTCGGAAATATAATAAAAAAATCACCCCATACGCGTCGGGGGTGCGATGATCTCTCTCTTAAAACTTACTCAACCCCATGTACGGGGTCCTCCAAATCATAAATCAAAAATCTGAACATATGAAAGTCAACCCAATAGAACAAGTACACACATGGAGGCACAAAATGAACGCAATGAGTGAAATCGACATGCACCGCCATATCACAACATAAATGGACACACTTGAAGATTCTATCATGCTAAAATTTCGATTGACACATTAAGCCTAGATATTCCTTTAATTTGAGAACGGATAAATTGGGCTTCAAATATGATGATACTCTAGTTATGTCTTCGATCTCATTCAACTCCAATGGCGAGGGAGAACCTGGTGGAAAGTGACAATGTGGTATGACAACCCATTCGTCACCAAACGCTCGAATTATTTTCTCAATCTCGTCACTAATAGATAAAACCTCATATTTTAGCATACTTTTGAAAGGCTCAGGTTCACGTTCATAAAGAAGGAATTTATCTATCTTGTCACTCCAATTGCTCTCATCTAGGTGACCAAATGAGTCCAAAAACGATTGAAATTCAAGAGTGAGGTCCTCAACCATCGGGCTGAATTCTTTCTCAAAATTTTCAAGACTTATATCTAAAGTTAATTCGGTCGTTTCATTATCCGGTGGGGTGTTTTCAAGGATCATATTTTTATTTTTATTTTATTTTTTTATTTTATTTTTCTGATTTTTTTTGGTTTTCTGAGTTTTTTTGTCTGTTTAAGAATTTGAGTCAAATTTTGAATTAAATCGAACTAACCTAAAAGTCTACCTAGTCCCCGATAATGGCGCCTAAAACTTGACGCAACCTTAAAAGTGTTTGTAGTGCGTGCTTCTATCGACTCAAGTGTAAGCCATTTTCTCAAGTATAAATTCAGTAAACGGGTATCGAATACAAGGAATAGGACAAAGAATCGTGACGACTGATAGGAAAGATGCTTAACCCTAGAATGACTCAGAGAAAGAAAGGAAAAGGTGATGAGTTTGTGACTATACCTATCAACTAATGCAATTTGAATTAAATTAATAACTAACTAAGCATGCAAGAAGAACTAAATTAAACTTTAACTATAGGAGAGAAAAAGGAGTTAGGGTACACTCTCCTAAAATGTCGGTGTTTACATAGGACATGGCTTCAAAAAAATAATTCTTCATTCAAAGAGACATCAAATACTCTCTAAGCATTCGACATATGAGGACTAAATGCCGCACAATATCAAATCAAAAATTGTATTTGACGAGGATGAGAAGTTATCAAAACGCCAATTGCACCCTTAAACATTTCGGTTACCTAGGAAAAACGAAATTAAAAGACCTACAATCTTTATCTTGATAAAGTTAAAACCTTTGAATGAGGGATTCCTTTTTATTCACTTTTAAATCCATATGTGTTACGTAGGTTGAGTTCATGTACCCCAACCAGCTAAAAACTTAGTCGGATATGGTGTAAATACGATTAAACATGAAATATATGTTGTATGAAATCATTCCAACATTAAAAGTGTGATCAAACATGTAGTGGAGATTTCTAACTATGAATTAATCAATCACAAACCAAAAATGTAAGAGAAAGTGAAAGAAATTAAGGAACTATACTTGTATTGATGAAAAAAACCCTTAGATTGAATGTAAATGTTGAATAATTGACGAAGATAGTGAATCCTGGGGTTCTTGCCTTCAAGAATCTCTCAAAACCATCAAAAAACTACTCCTTCTTAATGTTTGGTAATACAATAATATGTAACCCTCACGTTTTATTAAGTGTTTGAACCATGCACAACTATAATTTTGAGAAATAAAAAATGCAGATTTCGTCACGCCGAATCGGTTCGATTTTTTTTTCTTTGTTGGGAGAACTGGTTCACTGATTCCAGTTAGGGAAACCGGTTATGGGGCTTTTCCATCTGTTCGATTTAGCTTTTCCAGTTTACCGGACCAGTTCCCTTGTTTCCTTATCAGTTTGGTTCTCCAGAATTTTTTTCTTCATTTCTCTTCTTTGATTTCTTCTCAACTTTGAAGCTTCATAACTTTGCAACCGGGACTCAGAATGGGTGCCATTTCTTTCTGCACGCTTTTGGAGTCAAGGTCTTAGACTTCTCTTTAAGGTTCGCGTATGAATTTCAGATGTAAAATTACTATTTTACTCTTGACTTTTATTCTTTTATTTCTTTCTTGATTTTGAGTTTTCCTTTTTCTTCACTTAAATAAAATACCTGCAAAATGTAAGAGAAATACCCGAAACTCGATGCATTAGAAAGAATATATCAGTAGCATGTATATGAGATAAATCAACTCAATTTACATCGCATAAAGTGTCAAAAGCCTTTAAATTACGGGGATAAATCTGAAGAATTTATGCCTAATCATGCATATATATATATATATATATATATATATATATATATATATATATATATATATATATATATATATATATATGTGTGTGTGTGTGTGTGTGTGTGTGTGGTAATCTATATTTATATTATACCTCTAATCGTGTATATAGTAATTTATGTGTGTGTGTTTTACCGATTGAAATTTTTAAATTCAAATAAAAATAAAATGCAAACCTCTATAAACATTATATCATATGAATTTTGGATCAAGTTTGATGTCTTTGTCAAAATTTTCACACTTTAATTTGTATACTAATCATTTACTATAAAATATTAAGAACAACATATTTATAAATACTATCAATTATTATCTATTTATACTATGAAAACTATTTTAAATTTTAAGTAATTTTTTTATTATAAGCCCGCGCATCGTGCGGGTTCCATTCTAGTTATAATACAATAACACCAATCCCTCATTAATGTACGATTAAGTGGAGCTTATATAAGTCATAACCACTCATCACATTATTAAAATATCAATAACATAATTTTCAAATTAGGCATCTCAAGGTTAAACAATTGAGAAAAAACAAAGTAGAATTGAACTCCTCACTTTAACATCCTCTTAGTTTCTTTATAAACCTAATGTACCTAAAGAAAAATAAAATGCAATGTTAAAATGAATCCTAAAGAACTAATTAAAATTTGTACTGTTTTTACATTAATGTGCGACCCGTCATCTATTTCACTCCTTCGATCGAGACATATCGTTGGTGGGGTAGTCACGAGGGCACATTTTCCATAAGGTTCACTTTTGAATACTAAAAAATCACATGATTTTAACTATGATTTTGATTACCTAGGGGAGGAAACAACTAGAATAACCAGTTATAAAGATTGAAAGGTGGAAAGAAGGTAAAATGAATGTTGATGACAAAAATTCATAATCAAAATATTGAAGGTATATCAATAGCTCATAATGTCTTTAACAACTCTAACATTGATATCTATGACATTTTAAGTAAATTATAACATTTGGGTCTACAGACTCTTCACATATTTGGGATTATTTTTTTAACTTTTTGCTTATGTAACTCTGTTTCCTTATTTGTTATAATCACACCTTTATAGCATCTTTGTTCTTTATTCAACTTTCTTATGTATTTTAGGTTTTTATCTTGAATAAACTTTTCACGTCCAATATAATCACTTGCATATGCAAATTTATTGTCACTATTTTCATATTTTTAAATTTTAGTTATATAGATGTACAGATCTTTGTATTGAAGAAAAGGTATCCCTTCAATTTATTTATTAACGCGGAGCTCTGCTGAAACGTCCAATATTGATGGCTGGTAGAAGATTCAAAGTCCTCATCGAAGAGTATTTAATGGTTGAATTTTACAGGAAGCAGCAGAAATGAAGCTCCGACCTCTGGATTACGCATAAAGTCATTTAGTACGAATAGAATTATTCAATTATTTGACTGTAAATATTAGTTTCTTTCCATAATTACAGATTCATATATCCTTTTCTTTTTGTAAAAAATGATTTTTAGTTTGCATATACAAATTGAATACTAACGAATAAGTGTTTAACCCAATTAGTCTCTTTTCTAGAATACTCCTATTATGCTTGGCCTTAACAATGGTGACTGTCATTTAATTTATGTTAAGATTTCATCATTATTAAATATTAGTTAATTTATAGGGTAATGGTTTATGTACCCGAGAAATAATGCAAATAAAATACGCCTTAACATCTTTGTTTTTTGATGTCCCCATTACCGTGGAAAAAATAATAAGAAAATAATTTTGTTTCACACTTAATTTTCTTTCTCACATAAAAGTAGTTAATTGAAGTCATCTTCATAATAGTTGATTTACAAATATAGTCTATAAGCGCTCGCACATCACGCGGGTTGCATACTAGTTATAATATAATAACACCTATCCCTCATTAATGTACGATTAAGTGGAACTTATATAAGTCATACCACTCACGACGTTATTAAAGTATCAATAATATAATTTTCAAACTAGGCATCTCGAGGCTGAACAATTGAGGGAAAAGAAGCAGAAATTAACACCTCACTTTAACATCCTTTTAATTTCTTTATAAACGTAATGTACGTAGAGAAAAATAAAATGCAATGTTAAAATGAAGCCTAAAGAACTAATTAAAATTTGAACTATTTTTATATTAACGTGCGACCCGTCATCCATTTTACTCCTTCGATTGAGACACATCGTTGGTGGGGTAGTTGTGAGGGCACATTTTCCATACGGGTCACCTTTTGAATACTAAAGAAATACATGATTTTAACTATAACTTTCCTTACTTGGGGAGGAAACAGCTACAATAACAACTTATAAAGATTGAAAGGTGGAAAGAAGGTAAAATGAATGTTGATAATAAAAATTCATAATCAGAATACTAAAGGTATATCAATAGCTCATAATGTCTACAACAACTCTAACATTGATATCTATGAGAAAATACTTTTTTCGAATAAGGGCCTTGATGTGGACTTCCGTATTCAGTGTGATGGTTATGGGAACAAATGTTTTCTGCATAAATGTTGCTTCATGCACTCTTAGTGTATTCAATTGTAGTCCTTAGAATATCCCTACCAACCTAATCAAAATAAGTATTGTAAAAAAAAATGAAACAATTATCTTAATAGAGTTATCAAGTTTAAAAATGTTTACATCTATAGTAGTTAACATCATGCATAACCAAAAACGAGAAGTAATTTTGTATTCCTCCAATTGCCACATAATCCTCAACTCACATACGTTTGACAACGCATCAAAACTTACAAGTCTGACACAAACATTACGAGCTTCTCCTTCACCTGTTCGTTCAACTGAATTCATCAATTCCACTTAAAAATATCTTTAGCTATGATGTTCAATGCATGGAAATCAATTTAATTTCTTTGATAGTATCAACCATGACAAATAATGGAATTATTGAGCCGAACTCAACGACGAATAAAGAACTGAAAGAAAACCAGGAAATGTAGTTACTTGATGGAAGGGAATATGCTAGCTGACTGAATATTTGTAAAGGCTGTCAAAGTTTCCTCGAGATCACAATAACGTTGGGCAATTGTTGTTAGATAAATTCCAATATTTATTGATATTTTATTTTTTAGTTGTTAATATTTTATTATATTATTGGTGTTTTATTTTAAACATAGTTTGGGTTTTATTTTAGAAGGTAGAAACATGAGCAAATGGGTGTGAAAGATATGAGAGTTCTCAAAATCCCATATTGTCCCACATTGGAAGAATACTACAAAAAGTAGTGGTATATCAACTAAAGGACAACTAAGATTCTTAGTTGACAAGTCAAATAAGAGACTATGATCCTACGCATCGCGGTGGTGCTTAAGCACCACCAATTGCGACACGCGTAAGCGCGACACGCGGTGTGTGAAAGGGCGATTGGACGCTTTGACGCGCAATTGGTACTTCACACGCGAGCGTGGGAGCCTAAAGTTTTGACGAGGTAAAACAGATCAACGGTTGTGATTAAGCGATCCGATCAAAGGGTTTAAAATCCTAAATGATTTGATCTAAACCGTTAGATGAACTCGTAGTGTTTCGTGTAGGGGATGTCCATTCACTTACGATGGGACGCCTAATCTGGACCGTTAGATCGCAGTTGTTCCAAACAGGCACGATCCAACGGTTGCTGAGTCACTCCATGAAGAGCTGTGACTGTTGAAGAACAGTCACAGAAATGGCTATAAAAAGAGTTCCAGGACTCTGTTTTGGACACCAAAAATTGCTAGTTTCTCCTCTCTCCGTCCTCTATATTTTGGCATTATCAAGTTACATATTCAGAGTGTTCTCGGTTTTTGAATCAAACAACTGTTCATACACTGCATCGTATCCTGAAGGCAGATTCTATAAAACCCATAGTGTACTCGCGGTTCTGTCTCAACCGGATTGGGAGAAATTTTGCCTAAAAGAAAGCGTTTCAAGAACGTGCCTTGCAGAAATTTATTAATATATTTCGTTCTTTCCATAAAAAAATTCCAATAATTTTAGGCAAAAATTTTATTCTTATTACTCCACTCAAATGGAAGGAACTGTGGCACAATCTATCCAAGTCATGACTCAAGACTTAATCCGACTCGGCCGTTTCGATGGAAGAAATTTCACCCGTTGGCAAGAGAAAGTTATGTTCTTCCTCACATCACTAAAACTTGCATACATTCTAAATGATAACCTTGAACAAATTCCCGAGCCCACACCCGAAGACACCGAAGAAGTAAAGCAAAAACGTGTGAAGAGGAAAGAAGATGAATTTATGTGTCGAGGACACATCCTCAATGCTTTGTCTCAAACTGTTTATAGCGCTCATCGAATGATTCCGAAGGAAAAGGAATTATGGAAGGCTTTGGAGATAAAGTATCAAAACGAGGAAGCGAGCAACCGTAAGTTTCTAATTTCAAACTATTGGAATTTTAGAATGAGTAATGATAAATCTGTCGTTGCACAAGCCCATGAACTCCAACAAATTGTTGGTGATCTTAAAGCCGCTGGTATTAATCTTCAAGATGAATTTCAAGTAGGGGTGATTGTTTCAAAACTTCCATCCTCTTGGAATGGCTTTAAGAAGAAAATTAATCATGATGAAAAGACTTATACTATGGAATCCCTTCTTCGTCACCTTCATATTGAAGATGATACTCGCATTCGAGAAAAGAAGGATGAACAAGGTGAGGGTCATTCAAAAGCTAATATGGTTGAGGATCAAAAATCCAAGATTACCAAAGACTCAAAATTTAAAGCAAAGAATGATTCAAAATTCAAGAACCAGGGTGAAAATAAGAAAAAGAAGGGAAAATATTTCTTCTGTGACAAACCGGGCCATTATTCTCGAGAATGTCATCTTAAAAAGAAGGCATTTAAGGAAAACCAAGGGTCGAAGGAAACCAACAATGTAGAAGATCTTATTGCTACTGTATGCGAAGAAAATTCAATTGATAATGAAAGTGGATGGTGGCTGGATACCGGCGCAACAGTCCACATATGCAAAGACCGCTCTTCATTCAAAACATATCAAGAAATTGATGGAAAAGAAGTGAAGATGGAAAATAATCTTCGCACCAATGTAGTTGGAAAAGGCACAGTGGAATTGAAGCTAACTTCTGGAAAGACACTTACTCTAATTGATGTACTTCATGTACCTGATATGTGTAAAAATCTTGTGTCTGGGGACCTTCTCAATAAGAGAGGTTTCAAACTAGTGTATGAGTCTGATAAGTTTATTTTGTCTAAGAATGGCCAATTTATTGGCAAAGGGTACTCTTATAACGGCATGATCAAAATTAATGTAATCAATGATATTAGTTCTGCTTATATCGTTGAGTCTATTTCTTTATGGCATAGTAGATTAGGTCATGTGAATTATAGAAGTATAAAAAAATATGACTAATCTCGGCTTAATCTCGGATTGTAAATTTGATAACCTTTCTAAATGTGAAATTTGTGCTCAATCGAAGATAACTAGAAAGTTGTTCAAATCTGTTGAGAGGAAATCCGAAATGCTTGATCTTATTCATAGTGATGTATGTGATATGAAGAATAATATGACTCGTGGTGAAAATAAATATTTCTTAACTTTCATTGATGATTACTCTAAGTATGCATATACATATTTACTTAAAAGTAAAGATGAAGTTTTTGAGAAATTCTTAATTTTTAAAGCAGAAGTTGAAACTCAACAAAATCGGAAAATTAAAGTCCTACGATCCGATAGGGGTGGTGAATATTACCCGAATGAGTTTATACAATTTTGTAATACTCATGGGATAATCCATCAAGTTACGGCGCTATATACGCCGCAACAAAATGGAACGGCGGAAAGGAAAAATAGGACTTTAGTTGAAATGATAAATTCAATGTTAATCAGTTCTGGTTTACCTTTGTCGATGTGGGGAGAAGCGGTTTTATCAGCATGTTATATTTTAAATAGAGTTCCATTGAAAAATGAGGATATTAAACCATATGAATTATGGTTTAATCGTAAGCGTAATCCTAAACGTCTTAAAGTTTGGGGATGTCTTGCTTATGTAAGAAAACCCGAACCTAAAAGACCTAAACTAGGAAATAGGACTTACAAATGTGTTTTTATTGGATACTCTAGTAATAGTACGACTTATATATTTTTAAACCTTGAAACTCAAGAAATCATTGAGTCGGTAGATGTGCAATTCTTTGAACATCTAACAAAGTTTAGTACTTTGAATCAAGGTTTAGAAAGTAATAACCCGACTGTTGATTCCTTAAATTTAGAAGAAAATTCACAACCTATATCTTCTTCGGAAACTACGAATGACGTTGAACCACGAAGGAGTAAAAGACAAAGAACTGAAAAAACATTTGGGCCTGACTTTGTTATTTATTTAGTTGAAGGGGATTTAAATGAGACTAAGAACAAAACTAAATTTGTTCTTAATGTAGAAGATGAACCGATCACATTTTATGAAGTAGTAACATCTAGGGATGCTGTCTTTTGGAAAGAAGCAATAAATGATGAAATGAACTCAATTTTGTCAAATCAAACTTGGGTTATTTTCGATCTTCCCCCCGGGGCTAAACCTATTGGGTGCAAATGGATATTTAAAAGAAAATTAAATCCGGATGGTTCTATAAATAAATTTAAGGCAAGACTAGTTGCTAAAGGCAATAAGCAAAAACATGGAATTGATTACTTTGATACATATGCTCCTGTTGCTCGAATCACTTCCATTAGGATATTGACATCTCTTGCTTCTATTCACAATTTAGTTATTCATCAAATGGATGTTAAACTGCATTTTTAAATGGTGATTTAGAAGAAGAGATTTACATGGAACAACTCGAAGGGTTTGTTTTGCCTAGCCAAGAAAAGAAAGTGTGTGAATTGGTTAAATCTCTTTATGGCCCTAAATAAGCTCTTATGCAATGGCATGAGAAGTTTAATAATATTGTTATATCCCATGGATATAAAGTTAATGGTGCCGACAAGTGTATATATAGTAAATTTGAAAATGGTGTTGGTGTTATTATTTGCTTATATGTGGATGACATGTTAATATTGGGGTCTAATCTCAAATATGTTGAAGAAACTAAAAGGTTTCTTTCATCAAAATTTGATATGAAAGATCTTGGAGAAGCTAATGTAATTTTAGGAATCAAAATTATGAGAAGGGATAATTCTTTAGCGTTATCTCAATCTCATTATATAGAAAAAGTTCTTAAAAGATATAATCATTTTGAACTTAAGCCAGCTGCTACACTAGTGGATCCTAGCATCAAATTAATGAAAAATACTGGGCGTGCTATGGACCAACTTAAATATGCTAGTATTATTGGGAGTCTAATGTATGCCATGCATTGCACTAGACCAGACATTGGTTATGCAGTGAGTGAATTGTGTAGATTTACAAGTAATCCAGGACAAGAGCACTGGAATGCAATTTCTAGGGTGCTTAGATACCTGAAGAGGACTTTGGATTATGACTTACATTATGTAGGATATCCATCTATTTTAGAAGGGTATATTGATTCAAGTTGGAATAATATTGAATCAAAATCCAAGTCAACTACTGGTTGGATTTTTATGCTAGGAGGAGCAGCTATCTCTTGGGGATCCAAGAAACAAACATGTGTATCAGGTTCAACAATGCAATCTGAATTTATAGCCCTAGAAGATGCATGTAAATAAGCAGAATGGCTTAGAAATGTGTTGTATGATATTCCTTTACGGAAAAAGCCATCACCTTCTATTATGATAAGCTGTGATAACCAAGCCACAATTTATAAAGTTTCGAACAAAACTTACAACGAAAAATCTAGACACATTAGTCTAAGGCATCAAATTATAAGAAAATTACTCAAGGAAGGAGTAATGACAGTCGACTATATTAAAACGAATAAGAATTTAGCAGATCCTCTGACTAAAGGTCTTGTTAGGGAGATGATATATATCACCTCAAAAGGAATGGGACTAAGGTCTATTAAATAACTCAACTACATTTAATGGGAACCCAACTCATATCTTGAAAATATAGATAGATTTCAATGCGGTACAAACAAGTTAAATTGTAGTTATGGAACACTAGGAATTTTATACAAAAAGTTACATTCCTATGTGCCTAGTGTTGGTTTTCTGCATGTTAGAGGATGAAGGTTACTTCTTAATAAATTATATAAGTGTGACTCGCAGAATCACTAAAGTTGATTTACCTATACGAGTATCGAAAGTGTGGTCGCTTTCTATGGAATCAAGACCGATCCTAAAGGGCTCGTGAAATCAGGATTAGCACAAGGCCATAAAAGTACATGCTAGAAGAACACTTATAAACTTAGAAATCGGTATGTGTGATAGTTCCGGCTAAGTCTCAAAAGGTCCTTGGTTCAAGATACGTTCACCACAGCACCTTGATGAATTTTTGAATTATTTTCACAATATGGAAGTTCAAGTCCGAAAGACACTTCTCATTTATGTACTAGATTTTAGCGATAATGCCAAAAGTTATTTATTGTCTTTTTGCTTTGCTCTCTTATGTATATTGAAATTGGCGGGGGAATGTTAGATAAATTCCAATATTAATTGATATTTTATTTTTTGGTTGTTAATATTTTATTATATTATTGGTGTTTTATTTTTAACATAGTTTGGGTTTTATTTTGGAAGGTAGAAACATGAGCAAATGGGTGTGAAAGATATGGGAGTGCTCAAAATCCCATATTGTCCCACATTGGAAGAATACTACAAAAAGTAGTGGTATATCAACTAAAGGACAACTAAGATTCTTAGTTGACAAGTCAAATAAGAGGCTATGATCCTACGCATCGCGGTGGTGCTTAAGTACCACCAATCGCGACACGCGTAAGCGCGACACGAGATTGGGCGACTTAGGACGCATTGCGCGCTTTGACGCACACTTGGCACTTTGCACGTGCGCATCGTCGCTTGGAGTGTGTGAGCCTAAAGGTTTGACGAGGTAAAATATATCAACGGTTGTGATTAAACGATCCGATCAAAGGGTTTAAAATCCGAAATGACTTGATCTAAACCGTTAGATGAACTCGTAGCGTTTCGTGTAGGGGATGCCCATTCGCTTACGATGGGACGCCTAATCTGGACTGTTAGATCGCATCTGTTCCAAACAAGCACGATCCAACGGTTGCTGAGTCACTCCATGAAGAGCTGTGACTGTTGAAGAACAGTCACAGAAATGGCTATAAAAAGAGTTCCAGGCCTCTGTTTTGGACACCGAAAATTGCTAGTTTCTCCTCTCTCCGTCCTCTATATTTTGGCATTATCAAGTTATATATTCAGAGTGTTCTCGGTTTGATCAAACAGTACATAGTTTGAATCAAACAACTATTCATACACTGCATTGTATCCTGAAGGCAGATTCTATAAAACCCATAGTGTTCTCGCGGTTCTGTCTCAACCGGATTGGGAGAAATTTTGCTTAAAAGAAAACGTTCCAAGAACGTGCCTTGTAGAAATTAATTAATATATTTCGTTCTTTCCATAACAAAATTCCAACAATTGCGTCCAAATGGCTGGAATAAACAAATGAAATTATGTAAAAATCTATTTTAGACATTCATAAAATTGGTTATACATGATCCTTACATATATTTATGTTAAAAAGTACATTTAAGACAATATATATTTAGTATATTGATATGTTGGCTACATTTTATCTCGATTGTTTCTATGATATATATATATATATATATATATATCACTGTAATGTACATCTAATTTTTAACGTTAAGCAATCAAGACAGAGGCTCAAGTTTAGAAATTCAAAATTTTAAGCTACCCCTCATCTTACATAAATGATTCAACATTCATGAAATGGCATCATAACATGTTTGTATTGACTGTAATTACTTAAACCATTAATTATAAGAACATACATCCGATTTATTTTGATTTGAACATTAAAGACCCCAACATAGCAGACCTCAATAACCAAATTACACGTAGAAATATTTCTACTTATGTAAACAAACATACACTTGTTTTTTGGTAGCATACCATGAGCTGTTCGCGCCAGCTTACGTGCACCTCGACTAATCCCCATTCTCGATTCATGGCTTCCATTGACCAAGCATTATTTTGACAGTGCCAGGGATCGAACTGGGGACCAAACCCAATCCACACACAAGACTATCCCAGTAACAACCTTATACCACTTGACCAAGAGGCTTGGTTATTTTTCAACGCTAATATTGTTTACCATTTATTTTTCTTACACCCATTTACAGTTTGAATCATCAGCCCTGGCTACAGGCCCCCGAATAATGACGGACCCAAGATTAAAAAATATAGGAATAAAAAAATTATAAGCAATTTTTTTTTTAGATTTTACCACTTAAAAAGGGTCCCAAAAAAAATAAAACTTAGTCCACTTATAACAAATTATAAAATAAAAGATCTCAAAATACATAAAATTAGATCCACTTACAATTATAATAGACCAAAAAAAAATCTAATTTAAAGGTTACTCAATGAATCAAAATAAATCCAAACATAAAAACTCCCACTCAACCCACTGAATATTAAAAACTCTACACCACACATCTCGCCTATTCTATCACATCTCTTTCCTTCCTCCCCTTCTCATTCTCATTCTCAACTTACAACTCTCTTTCATCATTTCTAATTTTCTCTCTCTATTCGCCCGTCTCTCTCTCTCTCTCTCTCTCTCTCCCCTTTTCTCTGATTTTCCCTTTCTCCTTCTACCTTGCTCTCTCTCTCTCTCTCTCTCTCTCTCTCTCTCTCCTCTCTATTTTCTTTACTTTTTTTTCATTTGAAATCTAAGCTCAAAAAATAGGAATCATTTATTCAATATCAAGCCAAAAAATTGGGTGTTTCAAATCTAGGGTGTCAATTTGAATAAGTCAGGGTTTTAATTTCAAGAAAACAAATTAGGGAATGACTCATACTCAATCATTTAGAACATTAGATCTTGCAAGTATATGTTCCTTATTTATTTCAATTTTACATGTTTATGAATTTTTGTAACACCTCGTATCTCTGAGTATTTAAAATTTAATTAATCTGGTTATTTTAAATTACACGTGTGACGTAATTTAATTGAATTAAATACTACGCGTTTGTTAAAATAATAATTGGGATAGTCAAAGATTAATATTTATCGAATAAAATTACTAAGTGAATAGTAAATGATTATTTTACGTTATAGCGAGTGATAATGACGTGCAATGTTATATCTCAACCGAGAGTCGAGCATAGACTATATGAGGTCGAGATAAGAAATTATTGTAGAGTGACTCAGATGACGATTTCGAGGTAGCGTCTAGTTCCAGATTGATCAAAATAGTCAGAATAGTGTACCCGAGTGTGCTGATTGGGTCCCGGGGTGATTTTAGACCCACCCGACACTAAATAAAGGCGTTTCGGTCATTCAGGAGTCTAGGGTAGAGGGAAATAAGAAAATTAGAGTGTTATATCAACCCATTTGAGTGTGAGTCTATGGTTACAATACTTTAGAGAGAGAGTAGGCCATAGGAGAGTAAGAGGATAAGAAACCTAGGGTGTCCCACACTGTTTCTCACCTCGAACGTCGACGAAATCGAGATCAAAATAAGCAAAGGACATCCTCACCATCTCAGAACGTAAATCAGACCTGCAAATATAAGACTAATGTTTATCTTACATTATTCTAAGCATGTTATAATACCATGTATTGTGTTTTCAATTCATGATTTAAATGATGATTCTTGGGATTTGGGCGGGTAAAAATCATTATTTGGAGTTAAAAATCATGGAGAACAATTCATTGTATGTAGATAACACCAAATCAGTGAGAATGAATGATTAACGTGAAAGAAGTTTTCTTTAAATGATCAGTATGCATGAAGAACACATAAACTAGGGTTTTGATGAAATAATGGGTTTTGATTCATTCTTGGGTAGGTTTCTTATCATCTTACTGTGTTAATTATGTTGATTATTGTCCCTACACGTATATGAAATGTTTGGGTATGTTGGATGGGAGATTAGGGAAGTGTTATGGAGTTTTGAATGAGGTATGATGGTGTAAACCCGTAACAGTAACGAAGGATAACTACCAGGGCTTTCAAACCGGTTCAAACCCTCTATTGAATCAATTCGACTTGAAAATCGGTTCGCCTGCTTTGCAGAACCGGTTCGGATTACCTATTTCTGTCAAATTTGATTCTTGTATATCTCCTTATGAAATTAATTGTGGGAAAACTTTGGGGATAGTTTAACAATTGTACAAAGACTTAGAGAAGGTCAGTAGGTATATGATTAAGGCCCGGTTAAATCTTAGTGAGGTTAAAATTGGGATTTGGACCAACGATGCTTAATCGATTGGGAGGCGTATCGAAAATTTATGATTTGGGTTGTGGTAAGAGTGAACGATAACCTAAGACTTATACTAGTAGGATAGAGATATTTAACTACTCAAATTTACCTAAGGGATAATTGGGACCCTCCGGGTAGTGAGTGGTACTCGAAAAACACAGATATAATAATATGTGTAAATAATTAGTACGTTGAGTATTCGAGAGATATAAATACCACGTACGGGATATACTATAGGTTGTGTGTATACCTATATATACCTATATATATATATATATATATATATATATATATATATAAATGTTGTGTGAATACCTATTATGTGAATTTGCTATGTGGGTGAACATACCTATGTTGCTTGCTATCATGGGAGGTTCCACGCAGAGGGCGATCCCACTTGGCGATTCCAACGAGGTCTGAATGTGTGACCCATAATATAGAAGTTAGGGCGGCTCACTATGTGAAGTGTATTAGTTGGACCAGCGTGTCATTTGGGTACGTTAAGTATGTGCTTAGTCTAAAGGCTTAGAACTATGTTCGCTTCCATTGTGTGTTGTTGATTCATAATTCGAGGAGACATTTCGAACCGATAGTCCTTGATTTGGTATGAGAGGTACATGGACTTAATAGCAGAGTATGCATGCATCACGGTAGCCATTACGAGGGATTCTGTATATATATATATATACCCCACACACATACACACATGTGTTATTATTCTACTTATGTGTGATAGTAGAAAAGATAGATATCGTATATCTAAAGCAACTTAAGTTTGAGAAACTTAATTTACGATGTGATTATAATATTTGGTTAATAAATCATTGGTGTTACGTTAGAGTATCGTATGGGCGGTACGGGGGAACTCAATCGAGTGTGGTTAGTTAGATACTTAGGCCTAGTTGAGCCAGGTAGCATGGCTAGGTGGGTAAACTAGGAGGCATTAAGTGTGAACTATAAATGAGAGGTGAGGAACTCAAGGGAGTGTATGCGGAACTAACGTGTATATCTAATAACTACTTTTATAACTACAATTTAAATACTTGCTAAATATTTTCAAATGGTTTTGGGCTCTGACCCGTGTCAAATATTTTACAAAACATTTTAGCTATACAGCCACAGGGACACCAAGCTTGATGACTTATTCCAGCGTTGCATATCTACAGCATTGTTGAGGCATGCCGGACTTTGAGTAGACGCTTCAGTTATTCATTCCTAGACTAGGTTTTTGATTCAGTAGTTCATTTAGGCACGTTTTCCATTCCAGTTGATACATTTATTCAGTTTTATTTATCAGACTATGTATTTGGATTTAGATTTATTTTCATAGACTTATGATTTGGATATTACTTTGGAACATATGGTTTATTCGGTACTTATTTCTATCTATCTATCATGTGATTATTTAGACTCTTATAATTATTGTGGATGAGTTATTATATTTCTACGGTTCCGCATGTTGTTACATTAATGAAATATAAAATTTGTCATAGGCTTAATTTAACATAGGTGGTTAGTAACTTAAAAAAGGTTTTCGTCAGTGATGCGAAGAATGAAGAAAATGAGATTCCTGTTTATTTTGATAAAGGACTGATCACCCGTGATTAAAATAGGTGAGGTGTCAAAGATGGTACCAAAGCATAAGGTTCTAGTGTCCATAGGATCTGTATGGAATACTATAATTTTATTGTAGCGTTCTTTAATATAGAGCCCTATTATTAGGACTGTTGCATTCATGATTAGGTGTTTGAGATTTTGTTCTTCTGCTATTATATTTGTATAGACTGTGAACTCATACAATTCGGTCTATTTTCAGAATCCACCCAGGAAAAGATGATCGGTGAGGTCAATGACGAGAGCCGATGAGAGAGAGGATCCGCAGGAGCCATAAATACCGTAACCACAGCCACCGCAGGGGACAATTACGATAGCAAAGATTGCCGCTATCATGGCGTAGTCCGTTAATAACGCTATGACGTCCATGGAACTCCACTTTCCTTAGGCCCATCCACCACAGCAGCCAGTGGCACCGGTTGTCCAGTCCCACCTGGGGCCCTCAGATTGGCAAAGATTAAGGGAGACATTTCGAGAGGGCCACCCACCTGAGTTTCAGGGTAGCTCTGATGTGATTTTGGCTTTCCAGTGGAAGAATGATAATCATCACCACCTATGCATGGTTGACTATAGCGATGTGAAGAAGCAGATGTTGGCCAATTTTAGGCTTGTCGGGGCAGCTTTACAGTGGTGGGAGTCTGTTACCACTGTCGAGGAGAATGACATTATGCCCATTACTGAGTTCTAGGTGCAGTTTGACCGCAAATAATTTTCAGTAACCATTAAGATAGAGATGCAAAAGATGTTTAATGAGGTGGTTCAAGGTGACCATTCCATAACTGAGTATGAGGAGGAGTTCAGATGTTTAGCTAATTTTATGCCCGACGAGGTGAACATTGAAGAGAAGAAGAAACTGAGAGTTATGGATGGGTTAGCTTGGAGGATCAAACAACACTTGCTAGGTAACCCTGCATTGAGGACTTATACGGATGTCATCAATGTCACACTTCTGTATTGCCAGGATCATCGCTTCCATCTGAAGGGGATCAAGGGAGGGAATGAGCCTAGCCAGCCGAGCATGGAAGGTGGGAATGATGCTAGAGGAGCACCACATCAACAGACAGGAAGATAACAGGGGTAGGATTCCTTACTTGGCGAATCAATCAAAAGATTTAGATCTAGGGGTTACCGATCCAAGGGAGGTTTCAGGCAGGGCCAGTAGGGCCCTCAACTGTAACATGTTCTTCAGGGCTATCAGGGCAAAGAGAACAATGTGGGAGGCCAACAGGGCTGAGGCTACCAGGGCCAGCATCAGGGGTAGCCTCGAAAAGGCCATCAGGGCCAAATGCACCTAAACTTCTTGGGACGTTGTTTTACTTGTGGACAGACGGGCCATAAGAAAAGAGACTGCCCACAACAGGACAAAGAGCCACAATAGTAGGATGCCCAACAGGGGAAACAAATGTAGTTACCCCCGACAGCACCAGCACTACCAATACCACCACAATAGGGGAGATTATAGTACATATGTGTATATAACATCCGAGATGCAGTCATACAACAGACTCCATATAGAGGGTACATTTCCTATTCACAGGCTTGAGGGAAGGATTTTATTTGATACGGGAGCATCACACTCCTTCAGAGCGACTAGATTTACATGAGTTATCGGTTTATTAGAGATAGAAAGTAGTCTCCTTATGTGTGTAGGGTCACCATTGGGTAGTGTATCGCTTATACACTCGATTTATAGGGGTGTGAAAGTCGATATGTGGAGATTATGTTTACCTTCTAACCTTTTAATGTTAGATATGGAGGGGTATGATGTCATCTTGGGTATGGTTTGGTTAGCTGAATACCGGGCGATGGTGGATTATTTTAGGAGGACTATTATGTTCTTTATTCCTGGGAAGGAGATGTTTCTAATAGCGATGCCTCTTACCAAGGGAGGGTCGAGCACAAATCTGTATTACGTTGAGGACGAGACTTTATAGGAGGTTGCTATCTTTTTAGACTCGATTCCAATAGTGAGGAAGTTTGAGGACATGTTCCAAAAGATACCCGAGCTACCACCTAGTCGGGAAATAGAGTTCATTATTGATCTAGCACCGGGTATGAGGCCAAGCGTCTTATCGCATGGCCCCATCAGAGATGTGGGAGTTGAGGGATCAAATTCAGTAGATTTTGGGATAGAGCTTCATTAGACATAGTACATCACCATGGGTTACGTTGGTGTTGTTCATCAAGAAGAGGTATGGATCACTTCGGTTATGTATTAATTATAGGGAGATAAACAGGGTTACGATCCAGAATAAGTACACGTTGCCTCGGATCAATAATCTATTTGACGAGCTGAGGGGCAACTTACTTATCCAAGATAGATTTAAGGTCGGGTTATCATCAGTTTTGCGTCAGTGAGGAGGACATTTCTAAGACTACTTTTCTGACATGATATGGGTCATATGAGTTTAGGGTGATGCCATTTGGGCTCACCAATGCACCAGAAGTGTTCATGAACCTGACGAACCGAGTTTTTAAAGAGTTTCTTGACCAGTTCGTGATTATGTTCATCGACGATATTCTAGTTTTCTCTCATTCTGAGGATGATCATGCCGAGCATCTGTGGATGGTTTTACAGACACTACGAGATCATTAGTTGTGCACCAAATTCAAGAAGTGTGGGTTTTGACTTCGAGAGGTGCAGTTTCTGTTTCACATTGTGTCTAATAAGGGTATTGCGGTCGATTCGAGTAAGGTATCAGTGGTGAGGGAGTGGGGATAACCCACAACACCAAGCAAGGTTCATAGTTTTTTGGGGTTGGCAGGATACTATCGGCGATTCATTAAGGGTTTCTCAATGATTATGGGTTCATTAATGGACCCTTGAGTCGCAAGGGGTGCCATTTATTAGGTACTAGCATTGTCAGTTAGCCTTGATGAGCTAAAAGATAAATTGACCTCAACACCTGTGCTTCCACTGCCTAGGGGAGGAGTGGAGTACCGTGTTTACACATATGCATCCTTTCACGGACTAGGGGTTGTACTACAACAGGATGAGAGGGATGTAGTTTATGCCTATCGTAACCTTAATCCCCATGAGATGAATTACCCCACGTATGACTTGGAGTTAGCAGTGGTGTTGTTTTCCTTGAGGATTTGTAAGCATTATTTTTTGGGGCATATACCAAATAGTCCTTCAAACTTTTTTTTAATACATGTATAGTCCAAGCCTTTTTATTTTGCACCAAAAAGTCCTTCACCATGTCAAAAAGACTTTACCATTTCGCTGGCGTGGACCTTTAAAGATAAGAGAATAAGGGACTTTTTGGTACAAAGTAAAAGGCTTGGACTAAATGTGTATTAAAAAATATTTGAGAGACTTTTTGGTATTTTATCCTTATTTTTTGGGGGGAGTAAGTTTACTTTATTCACGGACCATAAATCACTTCAGTATCTGTTCATGTAAAAGGATGTGAACATGACGTAGAGGAGATGGTTAGAGTTCATGAAGGATTACTAGTTTGATATTCAGTATCATACTGGGAAGGCTAACATGGTGGTGTGACACCCCGTTTAATTAAATACCGGGCGATCAAGCCTTTATTAAATTAAAAACAGAATATTCAGCTTGGTTCATTCTTAGCATCACTGTCAAACCACTTTTTAATATATATTAACCACATAGTATTTGAAAAGCTGATGTCAAGTTCTATCTTTTTATTGACGTGCAATGATTTAAACAATTAAGTGATTTAAATATCACATTCGCCATGCTAAATTAATCAACACAAAAAATAATGAAATACTGAATCAAATAAGATATGACATGAGTAAACACCCTAGTCTGAAACTATAATACAATAATCCATATAAAAACTCGTGGGTACCTCAATTTGTCACTTTGGCCCAGACGAGAAGCCCAATTAAACACGACCCAAAGTCTAGCGGCCCCGCGTATCAACTAATTCAGTTGTGACTTATTCAATTCCTAAAATATCTCAAGGAGATATTCTAGGGATTATAGGTTAACGTGGGGGAGTCCAATACCCCCACTCTGCTAAAAACAACATGTATATAATAAACCCTCAGCCCGGGGCAAATGGCAGGTATTCTTTTTTATAAACTATCCCCAGAGTAAAGAGAAATAAAATATTGAGAGCACCACCGTGGACGTAGGCTTTCTCGCCGAACCACGTATATCTTTGTGTTGTGTGTGATTGTGGTTCCTTTAAATTCTTTACTTATTCTGGTGATTTCCTTTTCTTGATAATTTGTGTTGAGTTTAATTGTCACCATAATTGGCGCCGTTTGTGGGAAACGTTTTCTTTCCTTTAAGAAAGCCTTCACCAAAAAGAATTTAGAATGTCTGATCACAGAAGAAGTGCCCCTCAAGCAGGAGATATTCAAGAGCAGCCTACCCCTTGCAGGATTAAATCTGAAGTTCGATGCTCAAATCCTAGGGCTCGCCCAGAATGACAAGCCTCGAAGGAAAGCCAAAGGCCATCCAGGTCCATATTGGTCTCCAAGCTAATCGACGCCTATGAGGCCAGGCTCCAAGAGCAAGAGGAGGCCACTTGCAAGCAAGAAGATGAGAATTCTCATCTCAAAAGAAGATTGGAGAGATAACTCCATCGTAGCACCAGGCAACTTCAATACCGCACTCCTAGCCCTCAAGCGAGAAAGTCCGTAGCCGAGGAAGGAGCCCTAGACGTGGATCTCAAAGACTTGAGGACCACAGATCAGATGATGACTTGCTCGAGCAACAGCAACCAGCTTGCCGTTATAGGAGCCCAACTCGAGGAAATGATAACATACGAAATTTGGTCCGAAGAGAAATGGACCAAAACCCAGCACATCGGGGTGCTAGATCGACCAGAGAGATAGTCAGGCAAGCTCTCAGGACCCAGATGAAGTCCCCTTTTTCAAGGGAAATAGAAGAATAAGCCTCCAAGAAGTTCGCAATTCCTAGGTTCAAGATCTACGTAGGAAATACTGACCCTATTGACCATATGAGGTAATATAGGCAGACCATGACCCTCTGGAACCATAAGAACGCATTAATGTGCCAGATCTTTCCCTCGAGCTTGCACGATGTGGCTTAGAAGCGGTTAGAAAGACTCCCTCACAGATCTATCAGGAGCTTTGAGTCCCTGGAAGAGCTCTTCACAGCTCACTTCATCACTAGTAGCTTCCATCCGAAGAGGATGGATGCCTTGTTAATAATAAAGAAGACGCCTCAGGAGAGCCTCAGAGATTACGCAAAAGATATTGGGAGTTGCTCAATGAGGTCGAGGACTGCTCAGAGCAGGTTGTTGTGGCATCCTTTAAAATTGGCCTACCTAAATCTTGCCTCTTGTACCAGTCCCTCACCAAGAAGGAGTCCACGACCATTAATGACCTAATGGCTCGCATTAAAAAATACGCCAAAGTTGAGGATGTGACTCGCCTCAGTACAGGGGAGAATGGTCGAGCTAAGTTTGCTGCCAAGGGTAACGACAAAGCTGAGAACCAGAAGAAAAGAAGCAAGAATGGGGGCAAGAGCGACTCCAAGAGCGGGAATAAACATGATGCTTCAAAAGCATTTCAGGCAGTGAGTACTATCTTTAAAGAACTAATCTACAAGATCCTAGCAAAGATCAAGGACGAGAAGTTTGTTAAGTGGGCCAGAAAGATAGGAAGATATCCCTCAAAGAGGAACAACGAGCTAAGATGCGCTTTTCACAAGGAAGGTGGGCACAAAATAGAGCACATCAAAGCTCTCAAGTCTCACCTTGAAGAATTAGCCCAGACTGGGAACCTGAACGAATTTATGGGGAAGAAGGCAGAGAAGGTCGTTGCCAATGGAGACACAAGGCCCGATAACGTGCTCGAGGAGGATGCTGGCCATAAGTTCGCAGTGATTCATGGGGAATCGGACCTAAAGAAGATTCAAGGAAACTCAGCTCAGATGGAGGTTAAAAAGCTTATGGCAGTAATGCAAGCTTTTCAAATCGATCCAGCTAAAACACAGGAAGGAAAGAGTCGGCGAGAAGATGATGTGGACTACAAAAAACACATTATGTTCATGGATGAAGACCTAGTGGGAGTAAGGACCCCACATCATGATGCCTTGATCATTACACTCAAGATAGCTAACTACGATATCGACAGGTTGCTCGTCGACTAGGGTAATTCATCCGAAGTCATCTATCTTGACCTATTCAGAAAGATAAAGTTAAGTGTCATCGATTTAAAGGAAACCACTGTCCCTCTAGTCAGCTTCCCTGGTAAAGTGACCATCCCTTTGGGAAAGATTGTACTGCCTATAAGGGCAGGAAGTGCCTCCAAGATGATCGAGTTTTTATTAGTCGACATTGACTCGCCCTATCAGGACATCCTTGGCAGAGGGTGGCTACATGCGATGAAGGTCATTCCCTCCACCTACCACCAGAAACTCAAGCATATGACTGAGCGAGAAGTGATGAAGATCCACGAAGATCAAGCGATGGAGAGAGTTCTTTATAGTAGCCATCCGCCTAAGACCGAAAAAGAAGTTCGAGAAGACCAAGGAGAAGGTTGAAGAACAAGAAGGTTTAATACCTTCCAAATAGTAGCTAAAATATGGAAGATCTGGGGTGTAGGAGACCAGGCTCCTCCTCTCTGAGTGGGTCGTTGAGAACGTAGTGGAGATCGCAGCCGAGGGTAGCAAGAAAGATAGGATATTCTTAATCGGAGCCTCCCTTACAGACTGATAGAAGAAAGAGCTGACAATACTTTTATGAAATAACTTGGACATTTTTGCGTGGGAACCCTACGAGCTGACCGAAATTGATCCCAATGTGTTTTTTCATCGGTTGCATATTGACCCAGCTTTCAATCCGATCGCATAAAAGGCACGATGAACTGCACCCGAAAAGGCCAAGACTGTAGAGAAGGAAGTGGAAAACCTCCTAGATGTCGAATCTATACGGGAAGTTAAATTCCCGAAGTGGTTGTCCAACCCAGTAGTGGTCCCAAAAAGTAATGGAAAATGGAGAGTCTGTATTGACTTCACCGACCTTAACAGAGCATGTCCTAAAGACAGTTTCCCTCTCCTGAAGATCGACCAGTTGGTGGATGCCGCAGCAGCTCATGAAAGAATGAGTTTTCTGGACGCATACTCCGAGTACCACTAGATCCCTCTGCACGAACCAGATCAAGACAAGAAAACGTTCATCCCCACCGTCAGATTGTACTGTTACAAAGATATGTCCTTTGGGCTAAAAAATACAAGAGCAACCTACCAGCGGTTGGTCACCAAAATGTTTATGGACCAAATGGGAGATACCATGGAGGTCTACATCGATGATATTCTCGTCAAAAGCAGTCATAAAGAAGACCACATCTCAGACCTATCAAGGACCTTCGAAATCCTCAAGAAATACCGAATGAAGCTCAACACAAGTAAGTGTTCCTTCGGTGTCCAGTCAAGAGAATTTCTCGAGTACTTGGTTAGCGAGAGAGGCATTGAAGCCAACCCAGACCAGATTGACGCGATTAATAGGGTGCAACCCCCCCCCCCCCCCGCACGATAAGAGACATACAGAAGCTCACGAGCATGCTCACTGCCTTAAATCAGTTCATCTCAAAGTCATCCGAAAGGTGCCAGCTGTTCTTCCAGTTATTGAAGAAAAGCAAAATTGTGGAGTGGAACCAGGATTGCTCGAAGGCATTAGAGGAGTTCAAAGCTTATCTCAGCACACCACTCTTGCTCGTAATACCTCAAGTGAACGATTCCCTGAACCTATACCTCGCAGTTTCCAACCACGCTGTCAATTCTGCACTAGTATGCAAAAGAATGGGAATCCAGCACCTGGTCTACTACGCGAGCAAGTCTCTCTCAGACGCCGAACAACAATACCTACCACTGGAAAAGATTGCCTTTGCACTAGTGGTAGCCTTGAGGAAATTGAAGCACTACTTCGAAGCTCACTCTATCATCGTCTTTACATCTCACCCCCTTAAAGCAGTCCTGTGAAAAGCATATCTGTCCGGCAGACTATCAAAGTGATCAGTCGAGCTCGGGTAATTTAACATCCAGTTTCAGCCAAGGAATGCAATCAAGGGACTGGTCCTCATCGAATTCATCACAGAATTTATAGGAGAACATCCTCATGACCAGCTTCAACCCGTTGGTCAAAGGGAAGATCACTCGGTGTAAAGTGTTTGGCGATTGTTCGTTGACGGAGCCTCCAACTCCAAAGGGGCAGGAGTTGGCATTATTCTGGTTACCCCAGAAGATACAATCCTCGAACAAGAAATAATGCTTGGATTTGAAGCCTCCAACAACGAAGTAGATATGAAGCATTAATAGCAGGCCTACATAAGGCATAGGTGTTAGGGGCAAAGCAACTCCAGGTGTTCGGTGACTCACACCTTGTCTCCAATCAGATAAGCGGAGACTTCAATGCTAGGCATGAGAGAATGGCGGCCTACCTTGCCACAATAAAGAAATTAATGTCTAACTTTGAAACAAGTTAGCGTCCAACAGTTTCCTAGAGGATAAAACAGTCACACTGACGCTCTAGTAACCTTAAGCTTAGCGATCAATTCTGACTTAAAGAGAATAATTCTAATGGACTTCCTCGCCCAGTCGAGCATTAACCAGAGCGATAAGCTGAGAGACACAGGTCACATTCTCCAGATTGAGTCAACCCCCAGTTGGATGGACCCCCTAAGGGATTATTTGAAAGATGGTTCCCTACCAGGAAATAAGAAGGCCACTCATCAGATAAGAGTCAAAGCTGCTCGCTTTCACTTATCTCCTGAAGACAAACTGTATAAGGGATCTTTCACCGATCCTTACCTCCAATGCGTTCACCCAAAGGACATTGAGCAAGTTCTGCATGAGCTCAATGAGGGAATCTGTGGGAGTCACATTGGGGGAAGGTCGCTATCTTTTCGAGCAATGAAGGAAGGCTACTAATGGACGTACATATAGAAGGATTCTGGGATATATGCTCGCAAGTGAAAAAAATGTCAACTACATGCTCTTATGGTTCACCAACCCGCCAACAACCTAAAATCACTTACTATCCCCTAGACTTTCACTTAGTGGGGAATGGACATCGTGGGCCCTCTTCCTACCGCTGCCGGTAATCGCAAATATTTATTGGTTGTGACAGACTACTTCACCAAATGGATAGAGGCAGAGCTACTGGTGAACATTCGAGACGCATATATGATGAGGTTCATATGGAAGAACATTATCACCCGCTTTGGGATCCCTAGGACCATCGTCACTAACAACCGAACCCAATTTGAAAGTGGCCTCTTCCAGGGTTTCTGTAATGACCATAGGACCAGGCACCATTTCAGTTTGGTGGCATACCCCTAGAGCAATAGAAAAGCTGAAGCTTTTAACAAAACTTTGATTGATGGATTGAAGAAGCATTTGGAGCGAGCCAAATGGGCATGGGTGAGTGAGCTTCCGCACATCCCGTGGGCTTATCGCACTACCCCACGACGAGCAACTAAGGAAACCCCATTCGCATTGACATATGGTATGGAGGCAATCATTCCCTTGGAAGCTGGCCTCCCCACCTTGAGGTCCACCCTGGTCGACCAAGGACAGAACGATGCAACATTACTCGCTGAACTTGACCTAGCTGAGGAACGCAGAGAGATGGCTCTAGTGAAACTAGCAGGCTATCAACAACAGCAAGTAAAGAACTACAATAAGAAGGTCAATCCAAGAGCATTCCAAGTTGGGGACTACGTCCTAAGGAAAGTTCTTGGCAAGTAAAACCATTAAATGGAAAGCTAGGACTAAACTGGGAGGGACCATTCAAGGTGATAAGGGAAAACTTGCAAGGAGCCTATCACTTAGAAACTCTAGAGGGCAGGGAGGTACCTCGAGCTTAGAACGCAACCAATTTAAAGAAATTATACTTCTAGTTTTCTGTTTTAATCTTTTATTACAATGCCGAAATTTTCAATTCTTTTCTGATTAATAAAAGATTATTTGACAGTGGCATTCTATGAAGTGTTGATTTTTTCAGAAACTTTATAACTTGTGCACCTTTTCCAAGTGACAGTCTCTCCTCTTAACACATATAAGCAGGGTAATACCCTCATCAAGTTCTCATCAATTAACATGAAAAACCTCTTAGCATTGCCCCTGGAAATATATGAAGCTCTACAGGGGACCCTTAGGCAGCTCGGCCAACTCGAAATTGGTCGCCAAATGATGTTTGGCTAGATAAAACCCTGCTCGGATAGAACATCCAACACCAGGTGTGTCCTCACTATTGCCACACTTAGGCCTAAGGGAGTGTGATGACATGACCTAAAAGGTAAAGTAGGGCATAATGGTATCTTATAAGCATACTGGACTGGGAGGATACTCATGTAATAAAATAACCCTAGTCGGTTAAGAAAAAGACCAAGATAATCAAATAAGAAATCAATGAAGTGGACAATACACAACATATGTTTAGTTAGAAAATTGCCCAAAACATAATTATTTTATTACTTCACTGCATTTACAAAGAGTTACATTGGTTGAATTAAATAGATCTTAATAAGGATTATGCCTCCGAGGAAGGTAGTCAGCTACTTGTGCTCTTCGGTCATCATCTGGGTGAGGAGATTACTCCTCCTCAACTTCATTTGCATCTGGCTCCAGTAGCTTCCTGGGGATAGCATCTATGGGGACCCACTAATCATCCCTCCTGAAGGGGTTAGGCATCAAAGTTGAAGGGGAGATTTCATGATGATACCAGAGTACTGAGTTCCTGGGGACCTTCAGCTCCTTGAGAGCATTCAACCATCCCCTAATAAAGGAAAACACTTCAACCTCGTCGGAGCATCGATCCAACCCTGATCATATCCATCAACCCACACTCGTCGAGGACCTTTCTTGAATAGATGCCTCAACAGGATAACATCTCTTTAGATCCCAACGACTATCACGTATGCTCGGTGAATATCTCCTTGAAGCTTGTCAATCTCCCTAGTCGAACCCCTATCATCTGTACTAGCTCGCGGACCAGCTGATGAAGAGGAACCCCATAAAACTTGAGGGGTAATGCTCGGCACATGCTCTCTAGGTAGCGAAACCTCTCTCCTCAGATCATTATTCAATTATTGAAGAAATTTTCTAACTTGATTTATCTCGGAGGCATACAGAAGTTTAGCCCTCAGAGCATTCACTTTCTCTTGAATGGAAGCGCCAACCTCTTCCATCTCCTGAAGCCTTTCTTTCAGTTTAGCAACAAGCTCTGACTGGTCTTTAAAGCTCTAGTTCCTCGACCTAAGGGACTTGAAAATCCTTACAAAGGCTTGGCAAACTTGATTACTAGCATTTGGACTAAGAATCCTTCCTAGTTAAGAAGTAGCAGGTATATACTCATCAACATCAATCAGCTATAGACCATATAAGCATTAAAGAATAAATAAATCAGTACGCAAAACGGAATTTTTTTTATTTCATTAAGAAAGGGTTCATGGTACATCATAAAAAGGAAAGAACAATAAAAGTGAAAAATACAAAGAGTTCCCTAGAGGGGGCTAGCTGACAACCTCAGTTTGCTTTGAGATCGCTGGTTGCTTTCCCTTGTCCGCGGCAGCAGGAACGCCTCCCTCAAGACGGAGTGGTCACTGTCCCCTGGTTAGTAGGATTACCATCAGGAGTGGTTTGGGCAGTAGGAACATCTTCATAGATAGAGGGAGCAGGTGCCTCATCCACAACAGGATTAGGGTCAGGATCGTGCTCATCAAAGAGTGGGGAGTCGATATCCACCTCGGTCGCCAGAAGAGCCTTATTCCAACCCTTCTTGAAATTGAGACGGCTAATGTAGACAATCTGAACATCAGCATCCTCGTACGCAGTGACCCATTCAACATTGTACGAGCTCTCTTTAAGGGTGGTGACCTCCAATTCCACCTTTTTCACCTTTCTCACGAGCACCTTGTTCTCCACCACCACAACCAGCTTGCCCGTGCAGACCAAGTCGTAGGACTGCCTTAACTCCTCGAGCTCTTTTCTCGTCGTCTCCTTTTCTCGACTGGATTCAGTCAATGTAAGATCAGAAGACTTCTTGGCAGCATTGAGCTAGCCTACAACTCGACATTTTTGCTTTCCAGCTCAGTATTCCTCCTCACCAGCTCGTCACGGCTGTGGTAGAGGACAGCAAAATCGGTCACAAACTGGAAAAAAGAGAAATGTTAGCAAGAGAAGTATTGAACATAATTTTGCAAGAATAGAAAAGTAAAGTCAGACTTACCAATGCTATCCTCTGACTCACCTTCAGGGCTAACTGGTTAGTCCCCATCGCCTTCTGACGATCATCCGAAAAAACTGCTCTTTCGAGCACCGCAGGAGCCAACTGAGGGGAGAGGGCAACAAAAGCCCCCTTGGGCAAAGCAGACACGGGCACCAGAGAGTGCCCCTCCTTTATCCTCACATCCTCTCTCCTCTTTTCTTCTTCTCTCTCTTTCCTCTCCCTCTCAACTCTCTTCCTCTCCTCCACCTTCTTGTTCTCCTCTTCCTTCTTATTCTCCCTGTATCTCACCATTTCCTCCTCCTTCTTCTTCTTTTCCTACTCATGTGAAGCAGAATGAGAACCAGTGGAAACATCCCCATTGCCAAATTTTTGCTTCTTCAACAGGCGAGAGCGAAACATATCGTCTTTATTATTATCTCGAATCAAATTCTTCCTAGGAGGAGCCATGTCTTCCTCGCTGGAGCTACTTGATTCACCCGAAGACTCCTGAACCTATGAACCCTCTTCCGAGCTGGAAGATTCTTCACTACCATAGCTCTCCTCACTGGAATTATCGTCAGCACCGCTCCTGTTAGTACCCTCACTCTCCTCACCAGAGCTTCTCTCCTCCTCGTCCAATTAGATTGGGTTGGCAACAACCTCTTCTGAGATGTCTAGCTCAGGAGTGCTATCCACAAGTCGCGTAATAAAATTGGAACCAACATTCTTATATTCCAGAAGGAACGCCGCTAATCGAGGATGCTCACCGTCAGCTAAAAGGTCCCTGATTTTCCAGGCTTTAATCAGTTCGGCAGCCCGAATCTCGTGAAGATCTGGTTCTAAGTTCTTCGTCTTCGCTGGAAAAAGAAAGAGAAACAGATATGAGAAAAACCATACATAAACAGAGGATCAACGAGCAGACAAGAACTATGCCTACCTATGTACTCCTCCCCATAAAAGGGAATCACAAATCTCCCAGACCTCGACCCTTCAGTATGGGGAGGGAATTGCCAATTTCTGGCAATAAACCCCTCATGCCAGTAGTCCTTGTGAGAATCAGGTAGATTTACTACCAATACCCTACCAGGACTCCTAGCCTTGAGGTAAAAAAGACCAGAGCTTATTCGAGAAAAGGAGTAACAGAATCAGATTTCAGCAAGCCCTAGATTGGTGCGTACAGCTGATTAATTCTATGCACACCATTGACAATTTTCCAAGCATTAGACGAGCATTGTGAAAGAACTATATTAAAGTAACCAAAAAGTGCAAAAATAAGTTAATTGGGGGAAAAGTAAGACCCCCTGGGATAATAAGAGAACATGAATCCAGTGACTGTCCTCAACGTCTCTGACATTACGAGGAGTAGGGGCACATTCAATTCCCACCCAGTTTGGAATGTTGTAGTATTTCTTAAATTCAGTTATCGACCTATTTCCTATTTTCGTCATCAGAAAAGAAAAACCCTAGTAGAGGATATGAAGAAATTCCAACAGAAAAAGGAAAAAGAAGAAGTGAGAAGAACTTACGAAGTAAGAGTCAGCTTGGGACGAGGCAAGTCATTAACAGGGACGATAAGAAGATGAGAAAGAATCTTGATGATGGAAGATGAGACCTGAGAATAAGAGAGCTACAGTGAAAGCTTAGAGAAATTTAGAGAATGTGAAGAAGCTTGAAGCAACGTTCATGGAATGTCCACTCCAAGATGATTTAAACCTTTCTAATCATAACACACTGGTAATGAGGCGATCTGCCACCTAAATCAATTCGGGAAGGGCGCTTCAATCCCAAGAGTGTTGCACAATTCACAAAAGTGCCATTACGGTAAATCTTTTAAAATTATTGAGCCCAAATTATGACCCAAAAATTTTAGGGGCAATTGTGGGTACCTCGATTTGTCACTTTGGCCCAGACGAGTAGCCCAATTAAACACGACCCAAAGTCTAGAGGCCCCACGCATCAACTAATTCAATTGTGACTTATTCAATTCCTAAAATCTCTCAAGGAGATATGCTAGGGATTATAGGTTAACATCATGGAGTCCAACACCCCCACTCTCCAAAAAATAACATGTATATAATAAACCCTCAGCCCGGGGCAAATGGAAGGTATTCTTTTCTGTAAACACTCCCCGGAGTAAAGAGAAATAAAATATTGAGAGCACCACCGTGGACGTAGGATTTCTTGCCGAACCACGTATATCTTTATGTTGTGTGTGATTGTGGTTCCTTTAAATTCTTTACTTATTTTGGTGATTGCCTTTACTTGATAATTTGTGTTGAGTTTAATTGTCACCACAAAACTAAATCCACAACTGAATAATAAAAAAAATACAATGTATCTGGAAACCACTTCTAATAGAAGATGGGCGACATGTCCGACTGAGATAAAATAAAGGATGCATCAGATCTGAAAGGAATTGAGGCTTTTACCAAGAAAATTCTATAATCGACCATATCAACTGCAATAATGACAAATGGAAATATACTCCTAAACTGGGCCTCCCTGTGGCTGGGCACCTAAAAATGGTTTTTACAAAAAGTAATAGATTTGAAAAATGGGTTAGAGCCCAAGATAAACATTTAAAAATTTAGCAAGTATTTAAAATTCATAATTAGCAGATATTATATGCATATTAGGTTTACGACTTTCACTTGAGGTCCTCACCCCTCATCTAGTGTGCACGCCTAACGTATACTCCTAACACGTCCTAGCTATGCTACCCCTCCCCTAGTTCGAATTAAATCTATCACCACACCAACTAACCCTTGTGGCTGTTCTGTATTACCCATACAATAGCTATTGATGTTCCATACCGATTTAACATTAATAAATTTCTCAATTTAGATTTAGATCTCTCATATTTAACTTAATTTAGATATTACAATATTTCTCATATACTAAGAACATATAGTAGATTCAAATCACAAGTATGTATATACATGTCACTCTAATTGCATATATACTAATATACCACCCCTAGGCTGAGACCTGCGGTGCATGCATACGCTGCTATCATGTCCTGGTACATCACACACTATATAAAGGACTGTTGATTATGTATTCCTCTCAAACCATAAATACAAATCACATATATTGGAGGCAAACATAATTCCCAACCAAATGCTCCCATTCAACCGTCGAAACTATCATACTCTCAGATAACACGTATCCAATGTCCCATGTTCTGGGTACAAGTCTAAAATCCCCCTTTATGGGCTCATCAGGATAAGACTGTCCATGACGTGAAACCTCCCCTTGGTAGCAAGCAACATAGTTATGTCATACACATAATAATCATACAATAGGTATACACACAACTTATGTATTTATATCCCCAGTATAGGTATACTCCCGACCTATATTATATATCCTATACGTAGTACATGTATATCTCCCGAATATCCTACGTATGACTAATCATTAATTATACTCATCATTGCATATTTCCGAGTATTCCTCACCACTCAAAGTGTGCCAATTATTCTTTAACATTTTTTAGTAGGTAACTCACTCAAATCCTGCTGGTCTAAGTCATTATTCTCCCTGGCCCTCGAGGTACTACAGAATTCTCCAAACTAGGTTTTGTCCCACAATTATACTGAATTAGTCTTTATGCTTAAATCCTTCTCACATGATTATACCTTAAGGTCACTCTTGGCCTACTGATATTTAATTTAATCCTCTTTATTATTAAAATTCATCCCTAAATTTAATTCGGTCATTTTCCACGAGTTCTAATTAAAAGGGGAAAAAGCTGTCAAAAATCTAGGCAGCTGAATCGATTCGCCCCTGGACCGAATCGATTCACCTGCTAAATCGATTTGGCCAGGGAGACAAATTAATTCGCTTGCTACATGTCTGTTTTCTTCCTCCTCAAACTGTTATGGGTGTTGATGTAAAAAACTAGATTACTCTAATTATTTAATCACAGATAAATAAATAAGACAAAAGATTTTAAAGTGGTTCAGCCTTATATGAATGGCCTACATCCACTGTTATGTTATTGCTGAGTGTTTGGGAATTCTTGATTACAAGTGCTATCAAGAAATTTCGGTCCCCCATGAATGAGGGTGATACAAGGTATTTATAGCCCTTAGGCTGTACATGAAAGGGTGTTACATTAAATGATATACATATGAAAGGGTAATTCATTTAATGTTCTTCAAAGGTGCGCGTTAAGATGATAAGCATTCAATGAATAGTTGAACTGTTGATTATCTGGCAATTAATGTTGTGGTCGAGGTGCAGCTCGAACTGCCTTAGTTGCTCGTCGTCCAAGAGTTCCTCGGAGCACTGGAGTTCCTCGGAAGGTAAGAGTACCTCGGAGGGTTGTTCCTCGGAGTATACTTGTTGCTCGGAGTGAGTATGTTGGTCGGGGAAACAATCTTCCTCGTTGCTATTGTGCCACGTAGATTGACACGTGTCTTCTTATTATTCGTCCACATCAGCATACTAATTTTGGTATCAACAGAAGCCCCCAATGTTTCATATTTTGAACTTTGAGGGGTATGGAACATTATTTCTCGGTATATGGCAATATTAAATGGCCTTCCTGGGTTTTAGGAGTCTTTTCTTCATATTTGAATTTCCTTCCAAATTCGCAGAATCCGCCTTTTTGCCTTTTCATAAGCGCTTCGATCTTCGTGCATTTTTTGTCCTTTTAACCGCCGGTAGCGCAATAGTTTCTTTTATGTAATCATTTCTTTCGCTGGTTCCCAAGGCAAAGTATTTAAACTTCAGAGGCAATCCCATTGTCTTCTACCTTTTCAATTTCTGCTTTCGAGTTTTCTAAATCTTTTCTCTCTCTTGTGCGTTTATTTCCTCCTTCGTTTGTCAACAGATCTCCTTTTTCCCTGTAAGCTCTTCTTCCTTCTTCTTTTATTCATCATGGTTTACATTATCGAATCTCTTGAAAAGTTCCGCTCTGACTTCTCTATTCCTTCTTGGGTAACTTTGGAGGTTCTTTCTGAGCCTTCAAGTTATTTTGATTTGGCTGAGGGACACTGGTTCCCTAGCCTATTTATTGCTGAATGTGGATTTTCTTTTCCACCAAATCCGTTATGTTTAGAGTTCTGTCAGTACTTCGACGTTGTCCCTCTCGTTCTGGTTGCCTTGGTTTCTTGGGAAGATCGGGGTCATCCTCGGCATCATCTTCATGTTCTCTCTTCTTTTTTTCCTCTGCTCGACGAGGAGATCTAGATCTCTCTCTAGTTCGATCATTATTTCTTCTTTCAGCTCGCCGATCAACATACTTTGCTAGCTTTCCTCTTCGGATGAGTGCTTCAATCTCGTTCTGAAGAGCTATGCAATTCTTAGTCATATGGCCATGATCCTTGTGGAACTCGCAATATTTATCCCTGTTCCTCGCATCGGGGTCTGACCTCAGTTTCTTCGGCCACTTTACTTCCTCGCTATTCTTGATTTCTTCCAAGACATGATTAATACCCATTTTTAAGGGAGTATAATTATCGTATTTCTTCAAGACTTCCCATGACGACTTATTATTTCTGGAACGCTTGTCACCGCCATTGCCCTTATGCTCTTTATTCTTAGACTTGTCGACTTCCACCTTAGTGTCTTTATCCATATTCTTTTTTGCAGCCATAGCCTCCTCGGCATTCATGATTTTGGCCGCTTTTGCCATCAACTCTGACATAGTTTTAGGTGGATCTTTCGCCAAAGTGTAATACAACTTATTAGGCAACAAACCACTCATCAAGGCGGTGATTGCTGTCTTTTCCTCATAATCTATGACTTCCAGTTTCTCGTTATTGAAACGAGTTATGTAATCTCTAGTGCTTTCACCAAATTTTTGTCTAACACTTAAGAAGTGTGCTACTCTTTTTACTGGCTTTGCTCCAAAACAGAAATTGCCGATGAACAACTCGGCCAATTGAAAGAAAGTTGAGATCTTACCCCGAGGAAGATTGTTGTACCATATCTGGGCAGATCCGGTAAGAGTTCCCGAGAATGCCCTACATCTCATCTCGTCGGGGACAACATAGATGTCGGCAGCAGCTTGATATTTCTCTATGTGAAGAACAGGATCTGTCTTTCCATCGTATTTGAGGGTCACCAGCTTCTACCAATCAGATCAATGTTCCCACCGAGCAACCAAGCTCCTCGTCCCAGCCTCCCGAGAAAGTCTTGGGAGACAAGGAAAAGGTGTGAAGTTGTTCGGTACTATCTTTCTGTTTTTCTTCTTACTTGTACTCCAAATGTACACTTCGTCGGGTTGAGCTTCATTTGGTATTTATCCAGTTGATCAAAGGTCTGAGCTAAGTCAACTAGATGATCAGCAGCTTTCTTGCTCTTTGTCAGCATATCATCGACATAGACTTCCATGTTGCAACTGATTTGTTCGGTGAAAACCTTGTTCATCAGCCGCTGGTATGTCGCTCCTGTATTTTTCAAACCAAAAGGCATAATATTATAGCAATAAGTTCCCCTAGGGGTAATAAAAGAAGTACTTTCCCTGTCTTCAGGTTTCATTTTGATCTGGTTGTAGCCGGAGTAAGCATCCATGAAGCTGAGCAGCTCGTGTCCCGAGGTAGCATCCACTAATTGATCAATTCTGGGCAATGGAAAATGATCCTTTGGGCATGCCTTGTTAAGATCGGTGAAATCAACACACATTCTCCATTTATTATTTTTCTTTTTTACCATCACCACGTTTGCCAACCAGTCTGGATACTTCACGTCTTCAATGAATTGGGCTTTCTGGAGCTTCTCGACCTCCTCTTGTATAGCCTGATTCTTCTCGGGGCTAAATACCCTTCTTCTCTGCTTTACAGGCTTGATCTCCTTATTCACATTGAGCTCATGACATAAGAAGTTCGGATCTATTCCTGGCATGTCTTCATGACTCCACGCAAAAGTTTTCTTCCTGTTTCTCAAGAAAGTTATCAACTCCTGTTTTATTGAAGCATCCAACGTTGAACCTATCTGGGTTACTCGTTCAGGGTGCTCATCGTCCAGAATAACATTCTCTGTAGATTCCACCACCTGTCCTTTTACAAGTTGGGATTCATCTCGTGGATCCAGTGTTTCAATTTCTGTACCTTCATCCACCTGGTAGGTAGTAGTCTTTTTTCTTGAATCTTCAAGCTCCTCTTGCTCGGCAGATGAATAATAGCATTCTCGAGCTACTTTCTGATCACCTTTCACAACTCCTACTCCAAAATTTATTGGGAATTTTAAGCATTGATGTACTGTAGATGGAACTGCTTCGAACTTCTTCAAACCAACTCTTCCCATGATGATGTTGTAGGCTGACTGCACATTCTTATCCATCACAAAGAAGCGTATTCTCTCTGTTCGACAAGCAGGCCAAGTTCCAATGAATATGTCCAACTTGATCGTCCCAAGTGGAAAAACTTTCTCGCCAGCAAAACCCAAAAGAGGTCTGTGATAAGGTTCCAATTGAGATAATTTTAAATTCAAACTGTCAAAGCATGAATAGTACATGATGTCTGCTGAACTACCATTGTCTACCAGCACCCTTGAAATCACTACTTCTTTCATCCTCATTTTGATCACCAAAGGGTCGTCGTGAGGGTAAAGAACACCTGCCAGGTCATTTTTTGAAAAGCCAATGACTAGCTTCTCTTTGTTTACCTTCCTCGGACGATCCTCCTCGGCCAAATTTATTCGCTGAATGTATGAGCAAGCTTGTTCCTCTCCGAGGTAAGCTTTTCTTTCTGCAGTAAGGTCTCCTCCTCCTGCATCTCCTCCTGTAATAACATTACAATTAAATGCCCCAAAACGTATGGAAAATACCTCTCGTTCTGGTTGCCTTGGTTTCTTGGGAAGATCGGGGTCATCCTCGGCATCATCTTCATGTTCTCTCTTCTTTTTCTCCTCTGCTCGACGAGGAGATCTAGATCTCTCTCTAGTTCGATCATTATTTCTTCTTTCACCTCCCCGATCAACATACTTTGCTTGCTTTCCTCTTGGGATGAGTGTTTCAATCTCGTTCTGAAGAGCTATGCAATTCTTAGTCATATGGCCATGATCCTTGTGGAACTCGCAATATTTATCCCTGTTCCTCGCATCGGGGTCTGACCTCAGTTTCTTCGGCCACTTTACCTCCTCGCTATTCTTGATTTCTTCCAAGACATGATTAATACCCATTTTCAAGGGAGTATAATTATCATATTTCTTCAAGACTTCCCATGACGACTTATTATTTCTGGAACGCTTGTCACCGCCATTGCCCTTATGCTCTTTATTCTTAGACTTGTCGACTTCCACCTTGGTGTCTTTATCCATATTCTTTTTTGCAGCCATAGCCTCCTCGGCATTCATGATTTTGGCCGCTTTTGCCATCAACTCTGACATAGTTTTAGGTGGATCTTTCGCCAAAGTGTAATACAACTTATTAGGCAACAAACCACTCATCAAGGCGGTGATTGCTGTCTTTTCCTCATAATCTATGACTTCCAGTTTCTCGTTATTGAAACGAGTTATGTAATCTCTAGTGCTTTCACCAGATTTTTGTCTAACACTTAACAAGTGTGCTACTCTTTTTACTGGCTTTGCTCCAAAACAGAAATTGCCGATGAACAACTCGACCAATTGAAAGAAAGTTGAGATCTTACCCCGAGGAAGATTATTGTACCATATCTGGGCAGATTCGGTAAGAGTTCCCGAGAATGCCCTACATCTCATCTCTTCGGGGACAGCATAGATGTCGGCAGCAGATTGATATTGCTCTATGTGAAGAACAGGATCTGTCTTTCCATCGTATTTGGGGGTCACCACAGGGGCTTTAAATTTTGACGGTGTTGGAAAATTTACAATGGCTTGGACAAAAGGTGTCCCTTGAACAAAAGTTCGTTGTAGGGGATTCTTCGCCTTAGCCATTTCTCCCAATCTATCTTCCAACCGCTAAAGAGATCCTTTCCACGCTTCATTTCCTTCCTCGGGCCTATTGGTTTGAGCAATTGATCGTTCTGAAGTAGCTTCTTGAGATCTATCTTGACGAGCAGCTGCTCGTGCTGATCCTTCTCTTAGATCTGATGGTTGTCGAAAACTCCTCGACATGGTCTTAGGTGGACTCCTATTCCTCCTAGGGCCTAATCGGTTGAAAGGAGAGGCCCTACTTAACCTTTCCAATGCGCTGGCCCTTTCTGGGGAAAGGGTGACACGTTGTTAAGTATCTGTAACCCGTATTGACGAAGTTTGCCCAGGTTGATAAGAGAAATCATCAGATTCCTCATTACGATATGATCCAGTACGTCTAGATCGTGAAGAAAGTAAATAGGTTTGCCTCTGACCACTTCGATGCCCTGACTGTGCAGGTACGCCGCCATGCAGAGTTTGTATGAGTTGCCACATCGTATCTTGCATGGCGGTTTGTCCTTGAGCCAGATTTGTCATAATTCCGGCCAGATCTGGAGGTGGAGAGGAATTTGGAGGATTTCCAACATTTCCAGCATTTTGATTGCTAGATTCTGGGTTATCCGCCATTGATGATGAATGATTTTTGGTGAAAAACGATAATAACAAATCGTTCCCACAGACGGCGCCAATCTGTTGATGTAAAAAACTAGATTACTCTAATTATTTAATCACAGATAAATAAATAAGACAAAAGATTTTAAAGTGGTTCAGCCTTATATGAATGGCCTACATCCACTCTTATGTTATTGCTGAGTGTTTGGGAATTCTCGATTACAAGTGCTATCAAGAAATTCCGGTCCCCCATGAATGAGGGTGATACAAGGTATTTATAGCCCTTAGGCTGTACATGAAAGGGTGTTACATTAAATGATATACATATGAAAGGGTAATTCATTTAATGTTCTTCAAACATGCGCGTCAAGATGATAAGCATTCAATGAATAGTTGAACTGTTGATTATCTGGCAATTAATGCTGTGGTCGAGGTGCAGCTCGAACCGCCTTAGTTGCTCGTCGTCCAAGAGTTCCTCGGAGCACTGGAGTTCCTCGGAAGGTAAGAGTACCTCGGAGGGTTGTTCCTCGGAGTATATTTGTTGCTCGGAGTGAGTATGTTGGTCGGGGAAACAATCTTCCTCGTTGCTATTGTGCCACGTAGATTGACACGTGTCTTATTATTATTCGTCCACATCAGCATACTAATTTTGGTATCAACAATGGGTTTCCACCATTTTTACACTACCAACTCCATTAATCAGTACCAAACTACCAACCATTCACACTGAACGTTGTACCTAAATATATAAACAATTTCCGGCGTGATAAAAACATAAAATCAACAAAGATTACTCATAAAATTGAATTAATTCAAGATTAACCCATTGAAAACCCTAATTCATCTTTTTGGTTCAAGAACTCCATTTAAATCTCGATTTCTTCACATTATGCCTTCATAATTTCGTGAATTTCATTCTACATGCATCAAGGGAGTTAACCTATCATGAATCCTACCCCAAACATGGTTTAAACTCTTCCAATTTACATTAATTCTTCACATAATCATGAATTAATTCATCTAACTCTAACATGGATTAAACACATGCACAAGATTATCAAGAAGAAATATTTACCTCAAAGTACAGGTCTGAATCTCTATGAATTGATAGTGTGGTGGTGTTCCTCTTCCCCCGATCTACGCTCCGATGGTATTTGTGGTGCAAAAGGTGGAACAATGTTGGTTATAGCCTTTGGGAGCTCCTCTCTTCTTCTCCTATGGCCTCTCTATGACTCTATAACCTATAACCCTCGAAGAATCCTTTTCTCAGATTATGTAAACCCATTAGTTTTGTAGGTACCTTTTCTCCAAAAATTCAAATGACCGAAATACCCTCCGAGATGCCAGTTTCGCCTAAAATTGCCCCGGGAACCAAACTAACCCCCAGGTACACTTTTATGACTATTTCGACCCTTACGGACACTTTGATGCACTCGAAATGACCATATGGATGACTTAAAAATAAATTACTTTTTATTTTCTTAAATTGAGTTCCGACACGACTGACACGCGCATCCCGACTAAATTATTATAACTTTTGTATTTTTCACTCACGATAATTATAATCTTTTCATATCATTATTATTAATCGTTCACTACGTAATATTCAATATAAATAAATATTAATCCTTATCTCGCTAATTAATATTCATTATCCTGGATTAATTATTCCAATATAATTGAATTAATCCCAATTTAATTTGCAATTAACTCAATTATAAAAATCATTAAAAATACGGGGTGTTACAGGTGGCAGATGCATTGAGCCAACGACCTGCTGGGAAGATATTGGAGATTTAGAAGGCAAAGTGGAGAGAAATTTGACAAGACGACGATGTTACCAAAGCGTGTATGCCAGTGTTGGCTATCACGCTTGAGATTGTTATGAGGGTGGTGAAAGCACCTGCAGGGGATCAGTATTGCTAGGACAAAGTTCGCCAGTTATTAGTTGATGGGGCGGATCCTTATTCGATTAGTTCTGAGGGAGGTTTGCACTTTAATTTGAGACTCGCGGTTCTACATGAAGAGTATTTGAGACATGCAGTGATGTTAGAGTCTCATGGGTCGAGGTTTTCGGTACTTCCAAGTGGGGATAAGATGTACTAGGATATGCGTAGGTAGTATTGGTGGTCGGGGATGAAATGGGACATTCCAGAGTTTGTCTCGAAGTGTGTTACCTACCAGCTAGTGAATGTAGACCACCAGAGACCGACGAGGATGTTGCAGCCACTCGAGATTCCAGTGTGGAACTGGGAGAGTATCTACATGGATTTCATTACCGGGTTACGAATATTGTAGTGAGGTTATGACTCCATCTGGGTGATAGTGGATCTGTTGACTAAGGTGGCCCATTTTTTACCTGTTCGTACGGATTTTGAGACAAGATAGTATGGACAATTGTTTATTACTAAGATAGTGAGGCTGCATGGGGTTCCGATTAATATTGTGTCAAATCGGGATAAGATTTTTGTGTCCCATTTATGGCAGAGTTTTCAAAAGGCTATGGGAATGGATTTACAGTTGAGTACACGTATCACCCATAGACAGATAGGTAGATAAAGAGAGTTAATTATATGCTTGAGGATATGCTGAGGATGTGCATATTTGACTTCAGGGGAGGATGGGAGCAGTATCTTCCATTAGTGGAGTTTGTGTATAACAACTTCTACCAGTTCACCATCGGCATGGTACCTTTTGAGGAAATGTATAGAAGACCTTGTCGTTCGCCCTCTTACTATTTAGAAGTGGGGGACAACAAACTATTGGGGATAGAAATGATTCAGGACACCACTGCCAAGATTGAGTTGATTCGAGGGCGCATACGTGTAGCTCCGAATAGGTAGAAGAGTTACACCAATGCAGTCAGGAGGCACGTAGAGCTAGAGTTTGGTGACCAGGTTTTGGTGCGGGTGTCTCCTATGAAGGGAGTTATGAGGTTTGGCAAGAAGGGTAAGCTAGCGTCGATATATGTGGGATCGTTTTCGATTATCCACAGGGTGGAACCAGTGGCATATAGGCTGGGACTACCAGAGTACTTACAGAGGATTCACGAAGTGTTCCACTTGTCATCGCTGAAGAGGTACCAGGGAAGCGGGAGGGATTTTCGGCACGTTCCATTAGTGGAGATAAACTTGTAGCCAGATATCTCTAACGAGGAGACACCGGTAGTGATACTTGATCGTAGTGAGCATAAGCTGCAGTCTAAGGTGGTACCCTTAGTTCGAGTTCAGTGGGGCAACACAATTTTATTCATCATAGGTGTGTCCTAATTTCAAGAGTGAAATTCCTTTGTAATGGGGCAAGTATGTAACACACCGTATTTCTGAGTATTTAAAATTTAAATAATTCGGTTATTTTAAATTACACGCATGACGTAATTTCATTGAATTAAATATTATGTGTTTGTTAAAATATTAATCGGGAGAGTCAAGGATTAATAGTTATGGAATAAAATTACTAATTTAATAGTAAATGATTATTTTATGTCATAGCGAGTGATAGTGACGTAAATAATGTTATATCTCAACCAGGAGTCGAGCGTAGATTATATGAGGTCGAGATAGGAAATTATTGTAGAGTGACTTGTATGGTAATTTTGAGATCATGGTAGGTTCCAAATGGGTAGAAATAGTCAGAATAGTGTACTCGGGTGTGCTGATTAGGTGCCGGGACAATTTTAGACCAACCCGACACCAAATAAGGGCATTTCAGTCCTTTAGGAGTCTAGGGTAGAGGGAACTCCAAAAATTAGAGCTTTATATCAACCCATTTGAGTGTGAGGCCAGCGTTGCATCACTTTGAAGAGATGAGGACATATGAGAGGAATAGGAGAAGAAACCTATGCTGTTCCACATCGTTTCTCACCTCGAACATCATCGGAATCGAGATCAGATCAAGGAAATGACATCCTCACCATCTCAGAACGTGAATCAGACTTGCAAATATAAGAAAAATGTTTATCTTGTATTATTTTAAGCATGTCATAATCCCCATGTAGTGTAGGGTTTTCAATTCATGATTTAAATGATGATTCTTGGGATTTGGTCTGATAGAACTCATGATTTGGAGTTAAATTGATGTAGTACAATTCCTTGTATGTATATAACATGAAATCAGTGAGAATGAATGATTAATATGAAAGAAATCTGGGTTAAATGATGAATATGCATGAAGAACACATAAATTAGGGTTTTGATGAAGTAATAAGTTTTGATCCGTTGTTTGGTAGATTTCGTCATCTTGATGTGTTATTAAAAGAACCGGGAATTTCTATAAACCCTAATTTACCAAGGACCTCGATTTAAACCCGCATAAGGCGTGTAAAAGAAAAAGTCTTCTAAAGAGTAAAGAAACTATGTTTAAAAATCTACAACTTTACTATGTTAATTCAGACCCCTTGAAGTTTTAGTAAATTATAAAAGAGCCCCTGAAATTTTCAAAGTAAGATAACTTGAGAAATATTCAACCCCTAAACCCCAACCTTACATAAAAATAAACCTTTAGACCTTAACTAACCTAATATTATAGTTTCAACCCTGAAAACTTTTACAAATTACCAAAATACCCCTAGACTTTACAAAAAGTGTACTTTTGGGGCTATAAATGCAATTATATAATCAATGAAGGACTAAACCCATAACCTTCTTAAATTTTGTTTCAAACCTTGTCTACATGCTACCCCACATCAGCATAAGAGGTTAAAAACACATGAAAAACCTTATAAACCCATGTGCCACCAACATAACCACAACTAAACCCCCCTAAACTAGTTCAAATTCACCTCCTTTTAGCTCCAATCAAATCCTCACCTAAAATAGTATAAATATCGCTCGACCCAAGTAGTAAAAACTCATCCACAGTTCACCTTCAAATCTCAAAATTCCCCTCAATTCAGGTAACTCATCATTTCATGCTCCAATTCCAATTCTTTTAATTCTAGTAGTTTTCTGCATAGTTAATATAGTTAAAACACTCATAATATGCAAGCTTTTATGCGCAGAATGGCCTAGGATAGTAAAAATCAGTAGGAACACCATTAAAGATCGAGCTTTAATGGTGAAACTCGATATAGTGCCTTAAACTTTGATTTGAAGCCATGTATAACTTCATTATAACGTAAGGATCTCGAGTGTAATGGTTAAAAGCCATGAATGTTCATGTAGAGCTCAAATCGACCAAAAGTGTTTTTAAACTCAAAACCTGCAAATTCAAAATTCTCAATGTACAATCCATCATAATCTTTGAAACCAAAACCAAAATACTCTCACATATAGGAGAAACCAAACCCAATTCATAAGAAACCTTGCCATACTCTAAAATCCACGAAAGTCAGGTCAAATTTTCCTTAAAAAACACAGTTTTAGAACTTCAATTATACTGAATGTCAATCCATGAAACTTATATATTTGGATTCCTCATGAAAAATTAGGTTAAGTTTGTTAAGGAATCATCTCAAATGGTATAGCAAAGAAGGAGAAACATCGATAAAAAATGAAACCCTAAAAAGTCAAAATCGAGAGGTTGAAGATAAAGACTTTATTCAAAAACGTTGACCACACGCGTGAGGGCGCGTGGCCAATCACGAAATTCTAATTTTTTTCCAAAAAAATTTATTATTTTTTTTATCAAAATGGTATAAGATAAGACCATATTTTGATATTACTATCCCAAGTCATGTAAAAAAAGGTTTTTACTTAAAGAAATTTCTTTAAAATTACAAATCAACCCCTATCAACTTTTCCAACTTATGAGTTTGATCCCTAAACTTTGCCCATACATACATCGAACTATTTTAAGATAAAAACTCTCTTGCACTAAAGTTCAAATATGAGCTTAAGGCCATTATTTTAAAGTCCTAAGATAATTATAAATAAACTCCCAGAACATTAACAAAGATAATTTTAACAATGAAACTGACTGATTAACCCCTAATACTCATATACCCCACATTGTATAATAGAAAATCAAGCCAAAACTCTTTCAAACATCCCAGTATGACAGTAAGTCAACCAAATAGTAAGCAGGTAGGTTTTTCCTACATTTTCAGTATTATACTTTGCCTATTTGAAATACTGGTATTGATATCACTATGTGATAGTCCCATTTACTCTAAGTGTGTGCATGCTATTATACTTCCATACTACATACTTTGTTAACCATCATCAGTATTTGAATTTATCACCAGTATTTAAACTTAATGAAAGGATCAATTTTAACCCTTCTCATCTAGTAGCTGATATCATGTACCTTACTGATTCAGTTTGCCCTAGCACTTTGTGCCATTTTTACTATAAGCATCAGTATTAACTAGAAAGTAAACTGACGTGTTATCCCATAAAACTTTCTACTTGGCCTACTGGTCTCAGATGATTGAGAGGTATGACTATTGCTACATACGTATGATGCCACTTTAAATTGTGTGCATAGCTAATTACTTTTCCCCAATAGTTTTAGGTTGATCGATTGATTATTATAAGTTAATTGATGGCTTAATTACCTCTATACCCTTTAGTGAACTAATAGGAATGGGATTATTAGTTCAACACTCTTTGACTTTCTTTTCATGATCCTAACTAAACTGGTAATGAACGACATTTCTTAAACGGACTAATCACAATGGACATTCGAACATTTGATGTTTATAATCTAATAAATATTGAATTACCATCTTATTATTATCAACGTTTTAACCACTAATTCTATACACACTCCAACTTTCATTTACATCTATATCATTGTTATAGAACTGGTAGAACCTACTTAGCATATTTGTGCTAATTCCTTCATTCTCCAGATGTGCCAGGATAAAGAAGACAATATCTCTTCTCTACTAGAGATAGAAACTGGTCACCTGTTTGCGTATGTGACCGTATGGGCAGAGATTAAACCAGATGGGAGCAAGGAGTGGCACTTTTCAATTATCCATATTGTCGTATGTACTAGAAACGTGTAACTCACCCATGTGGTGGTTCAACCCTATGTATCATATTAATAATGAATACAAAGTTATGTTATTATGCCTTATCTTTAATTCATTGCTTATGTGTAATTATTGTTCATTCATACCAAAAATTAGGGTGTGATAAGTTGGTATCAAATCATGTTTTAAATCTAAAACATTGTCGGGTTAGCATTTTATGCGGGAAATAGATAAGATATTAGTTATTTAATATTTTCGTAACTTCTTTTATTACTATTATTATATGGTAAATTCATTTTGCAGTATGGACGCATGGGTTACCTTTCTGTTTAACATATATCTCAAGCTAGATACCAGATGGGAAACGCGTGTAAGATAAGAGGCTTTGGCTAGGTTAAGAAAGATGATTCGTGGAGTTTAAGAAGACTGGGTAGGGTCAAGTAACGACATTAAAAATTGGGTGTTTACCAGTAGAGTATTGGGTGAGATGCAGGTGATGAGGAAAGTGGGTGACTTTTTCAATGATCCAGTCATACTTCAAGAAGCTATAAATTTGGCACTTGCAGATGAACTTCCGGCTCTACCAATGTATCCGGAAGAAATATATAATAGTAAAATACATAGAGGATGCTCTTCCAACACCACGGGTGACTCGACTAACGATGCAGACTAAGAAGATTATCTAGTCAACCTAGATTCAACATCTAGTGATGACATAGTAGTTCCGACTTAAAGAGAATCTAAAGTTAAAAGTTGTTAAAATGTTGCAGAATATAATCTTAGCCGCACTGATATGAGTGATACTGTATAATAGTATAATACTAATAACTTTGTGTAAAATATAGTAGGTTTGTTTTTTCATTGTTGTTTATAACTTTTGTTATTTAAACTGTTCTATTTTAGGATGGTTACTACTCGAAACCCCTCTGCTAGAACTCAACCTGAACAGACTTAGACTGAAGTAATCATACATTGTCTCCAGAAACTTATTATGTTAGCACAACAGAAATAGACTACTAGTTCTACTCTTGAGGATGTTTCCAAAGAAATTCATCGAATGAATGCTCTTAAGAAGTTTCTACAACAAAGACCCCCGTCCTTTTTTGGGAAGCCAGGTGTTAGTAAAGCTGAGAAACGGATGTGCCAGATTGTGAAAATTCTGAACAGAGTAGGTATAGCTACTAATCTTCGAATAACTTTAGTCGTGTATATATTTGAAGGTGAAGCATATTTCTGGTGGCAAGCAATGTCACGCAATCAGAATGTTGCTAATTTTAATTAGGAACAATTTGAAGAGACTTTTTTAAATAAGTATTTTCTCGAGACTAAGCGAGACCAATAAACTATTAATTTCCTAAAATTGTAATAAGCTAACCTATTAGTAGTTCAATACGAGGCTAAGTTTATCAAACTATCTCGTTATGCCCTGGAGTATGTGGATACTGAAAAGAAGAGATGTAAGCAGTTTGAAAGAAGATTACATTCAAGAATTAATAATTTAATCGCTCTGTTACAAATTCGAGAGTACTCTCAGTTGATTGATGTTGTGGTCATTGTGGAACACAAGTCTTCAACCCTGATCCGATCTTCACCCCCAACTATCAGAAATAACCATATCATCAGAACTCCATCTCATTCTAGACCCCATCCACATGAAAACTCAAGTGGAAAAGCTTATTCCCAAATCCGTCATAACATAACCCCTTCGGAGATCCGTTATCATGAATGCCATGAGGTAGGACATATTCAACCCTGATGTCCTAAAATAAAGTTAGCTTCAATTCGTCTCTAACTAAAAAAACCTCACAAAATCCAATATTCCGTTATATTCCAAATCACTCCAAGCCAACCCAGAAAGTTAAGCCAATTCCGAATGTGGGAGAAATTATACTACACGGCCTATTCGAAATGCATATGACATGATAAGAGGTATGATTATCTTTCAGCATGTTCCTACAAAAATTTTGTTTGATACAAGATCTACGCATTCCTTTATTAGTGTTAAACTAGCTAAATTAATATAATTATCTCCAACCTCTTTAACTAGTCCATTGGATACTGAATTACCAATAGGTGAAACTAATACACCAACGCAAGGTTATAAAAATTGTAAAATTCAGCTTGGTCTAGGAACTCTCTTTATTAACTTCATAATTTTAGATATTCCTAGTTTCAATATTATTATCAGAATGGATGTATTATCCAAACATCACACTTATATAAATTGTTAAGCTAAGAAAATTAATTTTCGAAACATAATTAATTATACTTTTATGTTTTAAGGAACAGGTTCATTAACTTCTTCAAATTTCCAAATTCAGACTTCTTCTTTGATTCCAAATCTGTTGGAACAATTTGAATACGTGATAACAAGGGGAAAATCGTGGCGCAAGTGTGTAAAGATATACGCCCGTCATTTTGCTCGGCTCCCACCGCTACGCAAAAACCTAAACTATGACTACACTTTTTTAAGGGAGTACATCGCCAGTCCGGGTATCGAAAATCCACATAGACAAGTTTATAGAATTTAATCGGTTTAATACTTCTAAAATAGAAGTGTAAAAGGTATTGTTAACAAAAAGGAAAAGATAACAAGGCGTGGGTATTTAACTAAGATTAACAAAAGGAATAAAAACTATAGGTTGCGATAGATATCCCTCACCCCGAGTTAATTGGTATAAATGGTTACATGGGTTCACAAGTTATTAAGATTGAATATCAATTCACCAATTAATTAAATAAAGAGTTGTCACACCCCAAAATTCGCATCAAAGCCTACTATAATTTTGGCGTTAATAAATACCCAAAAAATTACACACGCAAGGTCGTAAATATGGAGCATACGTTATATATCACCATAGCAAAGAAACCAATCAACCCTAGGTGAGTTCAATCCAATACAACCTAATTTAAATTAGCCAGTATGCATGATGAAGAACATAAATTAAAGCAACTAATTAATTAAGGCAACAAGAATAAATTAACTACAATAATTTATCTAGCCATGGAACTATTTAATAAAGTAAGAAATAAAAGGAATAAATCTAGGTTACAAAGCTTAAGAACAAAAATGAAACTTACATTAATGGAAAAGAATGGGGAATAGTACCCATTTACATTAATGGGTGAAAACCCACAAAGAAAATGGAGGAGAGGGGTATCTCCACAAAATCCTCAAAATGTTTCTTAACCTAAGTTCTAAACTAAGAGAAAGGAAATAAAACTAGATATCTACAAAAATAAACAAAGTCTCCTATTTATATTAAGTAGGAATAAAAATAAATCAAAAATAAAAAGGAAAAGAATGTAACAACAAAGCACCAAAAAGAGCAGGATCGATCGACCGGGGGTGGTGGCCAGTTGACCGGCGAGAGGGGAAAGAGACACTGTAAAACGTGCACGGTAAAAATGGAAAACCCGGTCGATCGGTGGGGTAGGGCTGGTCGATCGCGGGTAGCAAACCTGCTCTCCTTCCTTAAAGCCGAGACCTGCTGCTATAAAGGATCGGACCTGTTGCTCTAAAGTATCGGACCTGCTGCTTCTTGACATGGATGTAATGGACCAACGATGGAGACGAGCTATTACAATATCTCAACAAACCCAATACCTCCATTTCTTTATTCAAACACCAACTATATGTGTGTGGCTTGCTTGCAATTCTGTCAACAAAAATCAAAGTCGAGCTAATAAGTGCGAAGCCAAAGACCCGCACAAATAGCCATTATCGATTTAGACCTGTAGCTACAAATCAATTTGGGGACATGACATAAGCGTCATTTATTTATTTGTTTGTTTTTAAGGATTTCCTTGTATTTTTTCCCTGATTAAAAATCCTTAACTTCTTCATTTTGATTCTGATTCGTGCACCGTTTGTGGCCACACGAATCTTGGACTTCCGTGAAGACTTTGGAAAAAAAATCATAAAATGTGAATTAACTAAATTGCCCCTGAGCATGCGAGCTTCGACGGAACTTAACCAAAATGCACCCAAACTTCACACTAAGCACCATAACACCTACAAAGTCTCAATAATACCTTAAATAGCATGTTAACAAATAAAATGGAGGTTTTCTGGTTAATGAGTATAATTATAGGCATTAAAGTACCCAAGGGGGCTAAAATGCATATGTATCGAGGGTATAAAGTGAAATGATTCGAGACGAATCACCCCCCTTAACTTACACATTACTAGTCCATAGAAATGAAATTCAATGAAAGAAGAACTTTAAGAAAATCACAAAATAGGAGAAATATACAAAAGAGATAAACGCCACTTTCACGGGCGAACGATTGCATTTAGCGTATGCAATAAGCCGTTAAACCCCCAGGTTACTCAGTGGACGAGTGTCGTCTCGTGAGGGTTTTCAGAGGTAAAACCCACAAACATCCTAAGGTTTCCTCAAAATGTATTCCCAGTCACCCGCGACAAGCCCAACAATACCGAAAAATATTTCAAACACATTATTAGCATAGTGAATGAATTCACGCAAAAGTTCGTATTATTAACATTATAGAATGAACTTCGTAGAATTGAAACCTTAAAATGTGAAGGGGAGCGAGCACATGCAAAGTATGATTTAGCAAAAACTTAAATAAATCGGATAATAAATCGTAAAGCGTGCATATAAGTCAATCCTCACCGAACATTGCGCTCAACAAATGAAATCACTATGAAAGGGAGGTAATACACGGGACATGCGGGCATAAAGAGTATATGTAAATGAAAACTAGGCCACGCACATGTCACAAATGAAGAACTCTATATATAAAATGAAAAACATGTAATCTCAATGAAATATACCGCTTATTAAAGGAGGCAAAATGTATTTTCATAGATTATCAAAACTATTTAAACTTTTGAATTGAATCACCCTAGGATCACATAGGACTTAATAGGGTTGTAATGTAGGTTAGGCTCGGGATATGAAACGAAAGAAATATGTATGGATTCAAAGTGTTTGGAGATGAAAACTGGGGATAATGGAAAATGCGGGCAATTTCAAAATTGGAAAATAAATTCCATCACAAGCATATAACATAACAATGCGGAGAGTAAATAAAGCTTATTGAACACTATACACAACATATACAAATTTCTCTTTCTTTTTTTTTCTTCTTTTTCTCACTTTTTCTTTTCTTTTCTTTTCTACTTTTTCTTTTTCTTCTCTTTTTCACTTCTTTCTTTTCTTTACTTTTCTCACTCTCACATGCTTAATTGCAACAAAAAAATGCGAACATCATTGAATCCCAAGTAACATTCCAAACAAAGGTATGGAAGGTGATATTTATGGCTTATAACACCAATTTGGAGTTGGTTATGGGATTTGGGGTTATGAAACGAAAGGCTATATTAAGGCTCAAATGGGTTGACGAGAAAAAACATATAAGGCGAGGTCAAGGTCATTATGGGTGATATAACAAAGATGGCCTACGATAATTTCCTAAAGTTTATGAAATTCTCAAGTCAAAACAAACTTTGAAAACCATGCTCAAGTAATACATTTCAAGATATAAACTCAATTAATGAACGATCAATGAAAGAATAATGAGATTACCAATGACTGTAAGGTTTTCAAAGAGGAAAAAGAAGTGTATAATACTCACAAATGAAGAAAATCCCAAAGCTCACTAGGTGTAAGTATATACAATGCAACCAAAGATTACCGGGTTATAAAAATCTTAAACCAAAATAATTAAACAAGAAAAGCGCATTTGCTCATGGGATTAAAGTTTAATTCATGAAGCTATTAATAATATCAATAATAGAGAACTAAAGTCTAATAACTTCTAAAATTGAGAACATGCGTCATTGAGTTATCTATTGGATCGGACAATTATTAAAATTTATCATCGGAAATTGGGGCAAAAGGCCCAAGAAAGGAGAAAAAAGAAAGAAAATATTTTTGAAAATTTTAATTTTTTACAAGAAAAGTATGCTTGGGAAGAACATATAATCAAATCAAAGAAACTACCAATTAATGGATAGAATATCCCACACCCCCTATTTTTAAACCTGACATTGTCCTCAATGTGCATTTAGAACCAAGTTAAAGAGAGGAGAAGAGCGATATTACCTAAAATGGAATGATCTCGTGAAAGTACAAGTCTAATGATTCTACAAAGCATGTTAGTACCAAGCATAACAACAATAAATAACAAAAACTTAACTAATTACACTAGATAATAAGTAAGAATAAAGAAAAATAAGGAAAATAAAAACTAACTATTTACAACCTACTATTTTATCTTCTAACTAACTATACACTAGAAGTTGAAATTTTTGAGGGTTCACCCAAAATACGATTTGACTTTGGAGGATCAATGGGGGACCCTCCATTTCATGCATACCTTTCGAAAAATAGGAATTTTGTTCGAACAACGGAAGACATGTGTAAGGCGGAAGAAATGAACCATCCCCAATTAAAATTTTTGGAGAGAGGATGGGGGATTTGGATAAAACGGGTAACAGATACACAAGGTGAAAAACATAATTTTCTCCCAAATATTTTGAAATTGGAATAAGAGGTGGAGCACATGGAGGCAAAGATGCCTTCTTGGAGGGTGACTCGAGCGAGTACTCCTAATCGGTCAAAAGGTTTAACACTTTAAAGTTTGGAACCAATTCATCGATTACTAGTGCCGGTTCGACAATATAGTATAAAGATGGGGAGGAAATAAATTTAAACTCAAGAGATGAGTTATCATCGCTTGAAGATTGAATTTTGAAGGAAATAGGATCATTTTCATTGAAACTTTCTTTTTTGAGAATCAAGGAAGAAATCATTTCATTGCAAATGGATAATACGTCCATTTCTTCCTCATTTTCATTCTCTACTATACCATGGGCCAAGTCAAGAATGGTTTGTTCCAAAGTAGGCATAAAATCCTCATTTGGTTCAAAACATTCCTCGACTTCGAAAGTCTCAAAAGAAAAATCCTCATTGATTCAAATAATAAATCCAACTCATGCTCCTAACAACGATTTTCTTCCCGATAATGATTTTCAAATTTCTCATTTTCAAGAATGCGCAAACCCTCACCGAAAGTCGTAGGTCGAGGCGATGATTCTTGCAAATGAGAACTTTGAAAACTATCCTCGAAACTACAATAAAAATCATTAACATAAGAATGTTGAAAGCTAATGCATTTAGTTTCAACATTCTTATTATAAGTATTTTGTGGCCCAACATCGGAATGATCATTCCAAAAATTTCCATAACCTATAGTTTGACTTTCGTAATACTCACCCAAAGACATTTTAAAATTTGAAATTATTGGGTTTGTAAGTATTGACCAAAAGTCATAGGCATAGGGGGATTTGGAGAATTATCATTACGATTACCGAAAAAAGTGGAATAAAACATTCTTACCCCAAATAAGGCTTGAGATGGAAAATTCCAAAAAGTGACGTGCGGCCGAAAAATTCAAGTGTTTCTTGGCACTCAAATGTAGAAGTCCTACAAAAATTGTTAACAAAAAAATACAAATAGAAAGAAAATACTACGAAATACTAAATAAATTCAATTCTAAAACAAATGAGTCCCCGACAATGGCGCCATTTTGATAACAAGGGGAAAATCTCGGTGCAAGTGTGTAAAGATATATAAAGGTCATTTTGCTCGGCTCCCACCACTATGCAAAAACCTAAACTATGACTATACTATTTTAAGGGAGTACAGTGGCCAGTCCGGGTATCGAAAATCCACAGAGACAAGTTACTAGAATTTAATCGGTTTAATACTTCTAAAATAAAAGTGTAAAAGGTACTGTTAACAAAAAGAAAAATATAACTAGGCATGGGTATTTAACTAAGATTAGCAAAAGCAATAAGAACTATAGGTTACGATAGATATCCCTCACCACGAGTTAATTGGTATAAATGGTTACATGGGTTCACAACTTATTAAGATTAAATCTCGTTACGTCAATCACTTAAATCAAGAGTTGACACACACCAAAATTCGGATCAAAGCCTATTATGATTTTGGCATAAAAAAATACCCCAAAAATTACACATGCAAGTTCATAAGTATGGAGCATACGTGATATACCCCGTTAAATCTCCTAGGCGTATAACAAGAATAACCCAATCAAAATAAACTCATGAAAGCCCATCACCATAGCAAAGCAACCAATCAACCCTAGGTGAGTTCAATCCAACATAACCTAATTTAAATTAGCCAGTAAGCATAATGAAAAACATAAATTAAAGAAACTAATTAATTAAGGAAACAAGAATAAATTAACTACAAGAATTTATCTAGGCATGTAACTAATTAATAAAGCAAGAAATAAAAGGAATAAATCTAGTTTACAAAGCTTAAGAATAAAAATGAAACTTACATTACTTGGAGAAGAAGGAGGAATAGTACCCACTTACATCAATGGGTGAAAACCCATAAAGAAAATGGAGGAGAGGGGTATCTCCACAAAATCCCCATAATGTTTCTTAACCTAAGTTCTAAACTATGAGAAAAGAAATAAAACTAGATATCTACAAAAAATAAACAAAGTCTCCTATTTATATTAAGTGGAATTAAAAATAAATCAGAAAGAAAAAGGGAAAATAAAGTAACAAAAAAGCGCCGAAAATAGCAGGACTGGTCAACCGGGGGTGGTAGCCGACCGACCTACAAGAGGGAAAGACCCACTGTAAAATGCGCACGACAAAAATGAAAAACTTGGTCGATTGGTGTGGTAGGGCTGGTCGACCACGGGTAGCAAACTTGCACTCATTCCTAAAGTCGAGACCTGCTGCCATAAAGGATTGGACCTATTACTCTAAAGGATCGATCCTGCTACTTCTTAACATGTATGTAATGGACCAAAGATGGAGACCAGTTATTTCAATATGTCAACAAACCTAAGACCTCCATTTCTTTATTCAAACACCAACTATATGTGTGTGGCCTACTTGTAATTCTGTATAACAAAACTAAAGTCCGAGCTAATACGTACGAAGCCAAATACCCGCAAAAATCGCCATTATCGATTTAGACCTGTAGCTGCAAATCAATTTGGTGCCAGGACATAAGTGTTATTTATTTATTTGTTTGTTTTTTGTGGTTTCCTTGTATTTCTTCCCCAATTAAAAATGTGTAACTTCATTGTTTGGATTTTGATTCATGAACCATTCTAGGCTACGCGAAGCTTGGCCTGAGAGCTTCAACTTTCGTGAAGACTTTGGGCAAAAATCCTAAAGTGTGAATTTACTAAATTGCCCCTCAACGTACGAGCTTCGACAGAACCTAACCACAATGCACCCAAACTTCACACTAAGGACCATAACACCTACAAAAGCTCAATAATACCTCAAATAGCATGTTAATATATAAAAAGAAGGTTGTCTGGTTAATGAGCATAATTATAGGCATTAAAGTACCCAAGGGGGCTAAAATGCATAAGTATCGAGGGTATAAAGTGCAATTATTCAGGATGAATCAAGACGTTTTTCCCGAAGATTTACCAGGATTACCCCCTCCTAGATAAATTGAGTTTAGTATCAATCTTTATCCTAATACACTTCCTATTTCGATAACTCCATATCGAATGGCTCCATTAGAATTTCGAGAACTTTGTACCCAATTAGATGATCTTTTAGCAAAAGGTTTCATTCAATTAAGTTCATCAACTTTGGGAGCTCCAGTGTTGTTTGTTAAGAAAAATGATGGAAGCTTTAGACTGTGCATAGATTATCATAAACTAAATTTCGTAACTATTAAGAATAAGTATCCTTTACCCCGAATAGGAGATCTTGTTGATCAGCTTAGAGGATCAAGGGTATGTTCTAAAAAAGACTTACGATCTGGTTACCATTAGTTACGCATTAGAGAGGAAGACATTTTGAAAACTTCTTTTTGAACTCGTTATGGAAATTTCAAATTTTCGGTAATGTCATTTGGCTTAACCAATGCACTAGCAGCTTCTATGGATCTAATGCGCAGAATTTTTAGACCTTTTCTTGACCAATTCGTTCTCGTTTTCATTGATAATATTCTTGTATATTCTCAAAACCTGTTAGAACATATCCAACATTTGAAGGTAGTCTTAAGTACACTTATAAACCATCAGTTATATGAAAAAAGAGAAAATGTGACTTCTCAATGAAGGAAATTAAGTTTTTAGGACATGTGATTTCTGATAATGGAATCCAAGTCGACCCATCCAAAATTTCAGCCATTTTGGAATGGAAAAATTCTACCAATATTACAGAAATAAAGAATTTTCTAGGATTAGCTGGATACTATCATCGTTTTATCGAAGGATTTTCATGCATTGCTCTTTCCCTTCCAGAACTAACTAGGAAGGAAGTTACATTTTTGTGGACTGAAGAATGTAACCAATCATTCCAAGTGTTGAAGGTAGGGCTGTGTTTCGATCGGATTAAATTGGAAAATCCCTCTTTGAAAAAAGTTCCAATTTTTTCGGAAATAAAATAACTATTCCGATTTCCGATCCGATTTTTTAGGAAAATTAAAAAAAAATCCAAATTAAAAAAAAACGGAAAATCGGCAAAAATCGGAAAAAAATCAGAAATTCACAAAATATATGAAAATTCCAGAAATTTCAAAAATTCCAAAATTTCAAAAAAATAAATTATGGATTTTCAATTACTCGAAACTCTCATTTTAAAGAAATAAAGAAAATGGCTTAACCCAACATGTAAATACATGAGGATTTGGCCCATTTTTTCATTTGTGTAAAAGTTAGGAGGATACTCTCCTTTTATAGAGCATATTTTGGAGCCCTATCCCTCTCCCAACCGATGTGTGATATGGGAAACTTTCAAAAAATCGGCAAAGAAATCTAAAAAATCAAAAATCGGAAAATAATTCGAAAAAAATCAGAAATAATTCAGAAAAAATTTGGAAAATTCGGATCGGCATAGTTTCGAAAAAATCGGATCAGAAAAATTGAAAAATCAGAAATTCAAAATTATTTTCGATCTGATTTTTTTTGAAAAAGTCAAAAATCGGAACATTGGAAATCGGCAAACTAAAAATTTGATTCCAAATTCGGAAAAAATCGAATCGAAAATCGAAAAAATCAAAAAGTTCCAAAAAAAAACACAGCCCTAGTTGAAGGTCAATTTGACTACTACTCATATCCTCACTATTCCTTCTAGTGATGTAAGTTGTGAGGTGTATACCGATGCTTCATTACAAGGATTAGGATGTGTGTTAATACAAAATGAAAAAGTGGTAGAATACGGGTCACAACAACTCAAGACGCATGAGCGTAATTATTCGGTCCATGATTTAGAACTAGCAGCCGTAGTTTTTGCATTAAAGATTTGGAATTGTTACCTTTAGGGTGCAAGTTTTCAAGTCTTTTCAGATCGCAAAAGTTTAAAGTATATCTTTACCCAAAGGACTTAAACTTAAGACAACGATGGTGGATAAATTTTTTGGAAGATTACCAATTTAAACTTAATTATCATCCACGCAAAGGAAATGTAGTAGCCGACGCTTTGAGTCGAAATCCCATAGGAAGACTTCATACTTTAAATTCCAACGATATTGCCGCTACCATAGAGTAATATGATCTACGATTACTTACCCCTTGTACAAATTTTTTTAACATTACTATTTATCCCGAATTAAGAAAGAAAATCTTAATTCAACAGAATCAAGATTCTTTTGTACAAAAATTTTCACACAAAAATCTAGATTTTTCCTATGATACAGGACTACGATTTAGATATAGATTATATGTACCTAATGATGCATCTTCCTTCGAAATTTGTGATACACGCCGAAAGCTCAAAAATGTACCATGCTTTGAAAAAGCAATATTGGTGGCCAAACATGAGAATTGATATTAAGAATTTTGTAAGGACATGCTTTACTTGTCAACAAGTAAAGATAGAACACCAACACCCCGGTGGACTTATTCAAACGTTACCTGTTCCCAAATGGAAATGGTATTATATTACCATGGATTTTGTAAGTGGACTACCCCGTACATCCCAAGGACATAATTTAATTTGGGTAATAGTAGATCGACTTACTAAATCTGCCAATTTTCTATCGTTAACGACCATCGATTCATTTCAAAAGCTTAGCAAGTTATAAATTCAAGAAATTATTCGATTACTTAAAATCCCTTTATCCATTGTATCAGATAGATATTTTCATTTCACAGGAAAATTTTGTCAAGCATTGCAAGCTGCAATGGGTATTTAGCTTCACTTAAGTACTGTATTTTACTCCCAAATGGATGGACAATCAAAATGTACAATTCAAACACTAGAAGATATGTTACGTTCTTGTACGTTAGATATGTCTGACCATTGTAATGTATATTTACCACTTATCTATTTTTAATAAAACAATAGATATCAATCCAGTATTAAAGCTTCCCCCTTTAAAGCTTTATACGGACGAACTTGTAGATCCCCTGTATGTTGGATAAAGTTAGGAGATAGTAAAAATTTTGGCCCGGAAATAATTCAAAAAACCACTAAAGTAATATAATAAATTCGAGAGAAATTGAAGACAACCCAAGATCAATAGAAAAATTACGCAGATCATCGCCGTAACCTATTAGAATTTCAAGAAAACGAGCGAGTATTTTTGAAAGTGTTCCCCCCAAAAGGAATTTTATGTTTCGAGAAGAAAGGAAAACTAGCCACCAGATATATTAGACCTTTCATAGTTTTTAAAAGAATTGGCTCCGTAACTTATCAATTAGAATTGCCTGTGGAACTATCCAATATCTATAACGTGTTTCATATATAACAATTACACCAGTATATATCAGATCCATCCCATACCATCTCAAGGCAAGAGGTTCTAGTTAAACCCAACCATGAATTTAAAGTACGTCCTATTCAAATTCTTGATCGGCAAGTGAAGTATCTCAGAAATAAGGAAATCCCCTCAGTTAAAGTACTTTGGGAGCATCAGAATCAGAAAGAAGCTACATAGGAACCAGAACAAGCGATGAAGAATCAACACCTCGACTTAATTCATGGTAAAATTCAAGTACGATTTTTTTTTAGGTAGGTAGATAATAAGAACCAGGAATTTCTTTAAATCCTAATTTACCTACGACCTCAATTTAAACCCTCATAAGTTGTGTTAAAGAAAAAGTCTTCTGAAGAGCAAAGAAACTATGTTTAAAAACCTATAAGTTTGCTATTAATACATACTCCTTAAAGTTTTAGTAAATTACAAAAGAACCTTTTTTTGAAAGTAAGATAGCTTGAGAAATATTCAACCCCTAAACCCCAACCTTACACCAAAATAAACCTTTAATCCTCAACTAACCGAAAATTATATTTTTAACACTGAAAACTTTCTAAAATTACCAAATACCCTAAACTTGACAAAAAGTGTACTTTTAGGGCTATAAATGTAATTATATAATCAGTAAAGAACTAAAACCAAAACCTTCTTAAATTTTGTTTCAAACCTTGTCTACATGCTACCCCACATCAGCATAAGAGGTTAAAAACACATGGAAAGCCCTATGAATCCATGTGCACCGATTTACCCACAACTAAACCCCCCTAAACTAGTTCAAATCCACCTCCTTTTAGCTCCAATCAAATCCTCACCCGGAATAGTATAAAACCCCCTCAAACAAAGCAGTAAAAACTCACCCCACACTTCAATTTTAAATATCAAAATTTCCCTCAATTCAGGTAATTCATCATTTTAAGCCCCATTTCCAATTCTTTCAATTCTAGTAGTTTTCTGCATACTTAATATAGTTAGAACACTCATAATATGCCAGCTTTTACGTGTAAAATGGCCTACAATAGTAAAAATTAGCAGGAACACCATTAAAGCTTGAGCTTTAATGGTGAAACTCGATATACTACCTTAAAATTTGACTTGAAGCCATGTATAACTTCATTATAACCTAAGAGTCTTGAGTGTAATGGTTAAAATCCATAAATGTTCATGTAAAGCTCAAATCGATCAAAAGTGATTTTTAAACTCAAAACTTGCAAATTCAAAATTCTTAATGTACAATCCATCATAATCTTTGAAACCAAAACCAAACTACTCTCACATATAGCAGAAACCATAACCCATTCATAAGAAACTTTGCCATACTATAAAAATCCATGAAAGTTAGGTCAAATTTACATGAAAAAATACAGTTTTAGAAATTGAGTTATACTGAATGTCAATCCATGAAACTTATATATTTGGATTCCTCATGAAAAATTAGGTTAAGTTTGTTAAGGAATCATCTCAAATGGTATAGGAACGAAGGAGAAAACCTCGATAAAAAAATGAAACCCTAAAAAGTCAAAATCGAGAGGTTGAAGATAAAGACTTTATTTAGAAACCTTGACCACATGCATGAGGGCGCGTGGCCAAACACGAAATTCTAATTTTTTTCCAAAAAATTTATTATTTTTTTTTATCAAAATGGCATAAGATAAGACCATATTTGGATATTCCTAGCCCAAGTCATGTAAAAAAAGGTTTGTACTTAAAGAAATTTCTTTAAAATTACGAATCATATCCTGTCAACTTTTTCCAACTTATGAGTTTGATTACCAAATTCCCAAACTTTTCCCATACATACATCAAACTATTTTAAGATAAAAACTCTCTTGCAAAATATGAGCCTAAGGTCATTATTTTAACATCCGAAGATAATTATAAATAAACCCCCAGAACTTTAACAAAGACAATTTTAACTATAAAACTAACTGATTAACCACTAATACTCATATGAACCACATTGTATAACAGAAAATCAGTCAACAATTCTTCCGAATATCCCAGTGTGACAGAAAGTCAACCGAATATCAAGCAAGTAGGGTTTTCCTACCTTTTCAGTATTATACTTTGCGTATTTGAAATACTGGTATTAATATCACTATGTGATATCCCCATTTACTCTAAGTGTGTGCATGTTATTATACTTCCATACTACATACTTTGTTAACCATCATCAGTATTTGAATTTATCACCAGTATTTAAACTTAATGAAATGATCAATTTTAACCCTTCTCATCTAATAGTTGATATTATATACATTATTGATTCAGTTTGCCCTAGAACATTTCCCATTTTTACTATAAGCATCATTATTAACTAGGAAGTAGACTGATGTGTTATCCCACAAAACTTTATAATTAGCCTACTGGTCTCAGATGATTGAGAGGCTTAACTATTTCTACATACGTATGAGTGCCATTTTAAATTGTGTGCATAGTAGATTACTTTTTGCCAAAAGTTTTGGGTTAATTGATTGATTATTATAAATTAACTAATGGCTTAATTACCTCTATACGCTTTGGTGAACTAGTAAGAATGGGATTATTAGTTCAACACTCTTTTATTTTCTTTACATGATCCTAACTAAACTGGTAATGAACCATATTTCTTAAATGGACTAATCACTATGGAATTATGAGTTCCAACATTTGATGTTTATAATCTGATAAATATGGAATTATCAGCTTATTATTGTGAATGCTTTAAACAATGATTCTATACACACTCCAACTCTCATTTACATCTATAGTTCTTTTACTAAACAAAAAGAAGTAATCAGTGGGCATAACAGAATCAAAATAGAGAAATAAGTTCACCAAAATCTATGAGATCCTTCATTTGGAAATAAAAATAGCTAGTAATTAAATTTTCACACATCTTGAAAGTTAATATATTCCCACTTCAATTTCTGCCCGGACAGCACCTATCCATGGCTTGATCGACCCTGCAATCCAATGATACCACAAGTAACCCTTCCACCAACAATTCTAGTGCTTTTGCTAAGTTTGTGGCCTCCCTTTCATAGGCCATTGGGGTTATCATGGACAACTAAGGCCCTTCCGATGATGGAAGATGGTTTAGAGAGCGAAATCTTCTTATCAAATAATAGTGAAAGTGGCAGTGCCATCATCCGCTACTAGGACATTTCCAAGATCACCATCATGGCGATTCTCATCCTCGGGAGCACCATGTTCCTTAACAATATGATTATAATGTGGTCTAGTTGACATGTAACCATTTGTTGTATCTCCGAGGGTGTGGACATATAAACCATGGAGTCCAGCCTTAAGGCCATAAAGGTTGCTAGTAACTGTAGTCGGACCATCTCCTTCTTTGGTAAAGAAGATGGTGCCACTGACACCTCCGCTACTACTCAAAACCGCTAAAACCTTCACCATTGTTATATGTGATCTCAGAACACCCCTAGATGCGAATTAAAAAATAAGAGAGAGAGAGAGATAGATCAGTCAAAGAGGATTTATATCTATATATTTGTTATAGAATTGGTAGAACCTTCTTAGCATATTTGTGTTAATTCCTTACTTCTTCATATGCACCAGGAGAAATAAGGTAATATATTTTCCATACTAAAGACAAAAATCGATCACCTATTTGCGTATATGACCATATGGGAAAAGATTAGACCAGATGGGAATAATGAGTGACACTTTTTAATTTTTTATATTGTCGTGTGTACTAGAATTGTGTAACTCAACCCTGCGGTGGTTAACCCTGTGTAACATATTAATAATGAATAAAAAGTTATGTTATTCTGCCTTAACTTTAATTCATTGATTTATGTATACTTATTGTTCATTCATACCAAAAAGCAAGGTGTGATAGTTATTTATGTTGATTATTGTCCCCACACATATATTAAATGTTTGGGTATGTTGGATGGGAGATTATGGAAGTGTTATGGAGTTTTGAATGATTTTTGATGGTGTAAACCCATAATAGTAACGAAGGATAGCTTCCAGGGCTTTTGAACCGGTTTGGACCCTCTATCGAATTGGTTCGACTAGAAAATCAATCCGCCTGCTATGCAGTACCGGTTCGGATTACCTATTTCTGTCAGATTGGATTCTTGTATATCTCCTCATGAAGTTAATAATGGGAATACTTCGGGGATAGTTTAAAAATTGTACAAATACATAGATAAGGTCAATAGGTATATGATTAAGGCTCGGTTAAATCTTAATGATGGTAAAATTGGTATTTGGGCCAACTATGCTTAATCGATTGGGAGGCGTATTAAGAATTTACAATTTGGTTTGTGGTAAGAGTGAATGATAACCTAAGACTTATACTAGTATGATAGAGATGTTTAACTATAGAAATTTACTTTAGGGATAATTGGGACCCTCCAAGTAGTGAGTGATACTCGAAAAACACGGATATAATAAGATTTATAAATTATTAGTACGTCGAGTATTTGAGAGATATAAATATCACGTACGAGATATACTATAGGTTATGTGTATACCTATACTATATATATATATATATATATATATATATATATATATATATATACGTGTGTGTGTGTATATGTATGTGTGTGTGTGTGTATGTATATAGGTTGTGTGAATACATATTATGTGAATTTTTTATGTGTGTGAACATACTTACGCTGCCTGCTATAACGGAAGGTTTCACATAGAGGGTGATCCCACCTTGGCAATTCTAGCGAGGTCTAGATGGGTGACCCAAAACATATAAATTAGGGCGGCTCAATACGTGCAGTGTATTAGTGGGACCAACATATTATTTGCGAATGTTAGGTATATGTGTAGACCAAAGGCTTAGAGCTATGTTCGCCTCCATTGTGTATTGTTGAATTATGGTTCGAGGAGACATTCTGAACCGATAGTCCTTGATTTGGTTTAAGTGGTACATTGACTTGATAGCGGAGTATGCATGCATTGCGGTAGCCATTCCGGGAGATGTTATATTTGTATATATAATAATTTGATATATATATATATAAAGCAACTTATGTTTGAGAAACTTAATTTAGGGGGAAATAATAATATTTGGTTAATAAATCATTAATGTTACGTTAGCCCATCGTATGTGCGGTATGGGAGAGATCAATTGAGTGTGGCTAGTTAGATACTTAGGACTAGCTGAGAGGGGTAACATGGCTAGGTGGGTAAAATATGATGCATTAGGTGTGAACTATAGATGAGAGGTGAGGAAGTCAAGGGAGTGTACGCGGGACTAACGTGCGTATCTAATAAATGCAATTTAAATAGTTGCTAAATATTTTCAAATGGTTTTGGGCTCTGACCCTGTCAAATATTTTTCGAAACATTTTAGGTGTCCATTCACAAGGACGCCAAGCTTGATGACTCATTCTAGGGATGCGTAGTTGCAACATTGTGGAGGCTTGTAGAACTTTGAGTAGACGCTTCATTTACTCATTCCTAGACTAAGTTTATTATTTAGTAGTTCATTTGGGCATGTTGCGCCTTCCAGTTAATACATTTATTCAGTTTTATTTATCAGACTATGTATTTGGATTTAGATGTATTTTCGTAGACTTATGGTTTAGATATTACTTTGGAACATATGGTTTATTCAGTAATTATTTTTATCTATCTATCATGTGATGATTTAGACTCTTATAATTGTTGTGGATGAGTTATTATATTTCTATATTTTTTGCATGTTATTACCTTAATGAAAGATAAAATTTGGCACTATTTTAATTTAACATAGGTGGTTAGTAAATTAAAAAAGGTTGTTGATAGTGATGCTAAAAATGAACCAAATGAGATCTTGTTTATTTTGATAAAGGATTGATCACCCGTGATTAAAATAGACGGGGTGTCACAATTTTTTTTTACTAAAATCAATTATATCGATTTTTTTTTACTAATAATTTTTTTTGTTTCCCTGAGAATGCAAGGTCATATGGATAATTCATATATTAGGTTATGCACACAAAGATTCAATTTTCAATGAAATTTTATCTTAATTATATTTAGGTGTTCATGCGAGATAAAGTCCAAATTAAATGATCCAATCCACACAATCAAACCAAACAAATAGAAGATGAATATGATGAAAAATCCCTTTTGGACAAAACCTAGATTTCAGTACTGTTAAAGAGTTTGACAGAGTCGATGACTTACAAAATCTTAGAGCTCCACTATGTATAATGCACAAGTCTTAAAATCTTCAACGTGCGTCACAATCTAACACCATCCATAAGAAGCATCTCTTCCCTTGATATCTACCAATTTTCCTTAATATTAGATATGCTTTCTTCTTCAGCAGTAGAGCCTGAGCTCCACAATTCTGCAATTGTATTTGTGAACTAAGGTTTATAACTAAACAAATCTTCTAGGTGATGAGTGATTTTGAAAGACAAATATTATTTTAAAGAAACAAAAAGATGAACACTTTTGGAACAGGCATGGGAATTTTATTTTTGCCAAAAGTCTTAAGAAAAAATTTCAAAACTATTTTTTTATAAAAAATAACACGAATTTCAAGGCAACGCTCTCGTTCAAACGAAAATGGAATCTTGTTCGAATGAAAACTGTAGGTTCGTTCTCACGAGGTCCAATATCATTCGATGATAATCTTATCTTATTGGATCGACCTTCCAAGGACCTTCTAAAGAGAGTGGTTCTATTAAACATAGTTCATCTCATTAGATGCTCGCTAGAAGTCCGTTCTTATGTAATTGGCATATTGTTCTAACGACTTCAGACTTTGTTCGAATGAAATATGGTGTTAATTCTAACGCGATCTACATCTCGTTCTAACGAGATTAAATACAAAAAAATATTTTCAAAAATCTTTTTATAAAAAATTTCCTCGAATAAGAAACAAACATCCCAAAATATATTTGACTGAGAAATCAAAACCACAAGTTTTCATACCTCCATAAAATGTTCTTGACGATTCTAACTGCTTGATTCTTGAACATAAAGCTTGATCAGTAATTCATCTTTCAATGATCATGTAGGATGTAGAGCTTGGTTTGCAAGAATGGTTTGTAACAGGATACACCAAAATAACTAAGAAACGAGAAATTCTCTTAAAAATCTTTCTTTTACAAATCTCCCTCTTTGGCTATTCAAGTACAAAACAAAAATTAAAAACCAAATTATAATAAAATCCCTAAGGCAATTCATCCTACTGTCCTCTTAAATCCAAAAATGGAATTACATTCGATGAAATTCTTCATCTTTTATAGTCCATGAGATCATCATCAAAGTGAAAGAATTCTACACATATGAAACAAAAGAATAAAGTGACGCCTACAAGATTTCCTGAAAATTAAACTCCCCCTCACTTTTTCTCCACCTTTTTGTCTGTAATAGGCAAAGGGTTATAAAATAATCCTAAAATGTTAGCATCACATGAAATTAAATCATAAAGATAATCAATTAATCACGTGTAATGATATTTCAAAGAAGCATCAAAGGTAAGAAACCCAAAGTTGGTATACATCTTTTTGAGAATTTGTTAATTTTTTCTAGTATAAAAAGTACATATAGGTTCAATTAATCACGTCATGATGTGGCGAAACTCGTCAGGGGTGATGACTCTAGAAATAACACTTAAATGACGAGAGTTGTAAATGCTCCATTAAAATTCATCCTCTGTCCAAGCAGTGAACGGTTTAAGACTTTCGACATTATCGTTGGTGACAGTGGGTGGAGTCCACCGTCTTTCACATACAAGCCAAACCCGTTCATCAATTTCTTTTAAAGCAGACCTTATCCTAGATTTCTAATACACATAATTTGACCCGTCAAAAATAGAAGCCTGTTATACAAATTATCCATAAAATCCAAATATTTTAAAGATCACCATTTTAAAAAAAAAATGATATTAATTTTTTTTTGTAAAAAGGATTACACAATATTTTAGTGCAACCTGTTCTGATACCAATTTCAGAATGCAGGATTCTATGGATTGATTTGTATATTAGGAAAACCATATACAAATTCAAATTTTAATTAATTTTATCTTTTAACTAATTTAGTGTGCATGCAAATATGTGGTCCAAATTAAATAAAGCAAACCAAGCAGGCAAATACACGAAGAAGTAGAAAAAGATCCCTTTTAGCCCAAACCTTTTATTCAACACTGTAGAGAATTTCACAGACATAGTCGACTTATTGACTACTTAGCACGACTAAGTATAATGTGTAGAGTCTTAAATTCTACTACAGAATATGGCCAATCCAATGCCGTCAACAGTAGAGATAGACTCTACAAGGGTTTAAGAAAGGTGTATGGAAACTAGTGTTTCATAAAGTCACAAATCATATAGAGGGATGTATAATTTGGAAAAACAAAGTGGTTTTGAAAAACCAAATATCAGAACTTTTGGAACGGGAATCGTTTTTGCCATAGTTCTATGAGAAAATCTAAAAAAATAGTTTTTTTATAGCAAAAACACAAATTTTGAGGCAACATGGTTGTTTGAACGAAATTATACCTCGTTCAAATGAAAATAATAGTTTTGTTCGAATGACAACCAGTTTCGTTATAATGAAACCCTCTTTTCATTCGACTGGCCTTCTCACGAGCTTCAAACAAAAAATCTCTGTCAAGATAGGGATATCTGGTTTAAATATCATTTGAAGATGGTTCAAACGAAACCACATATCTTGCTCGAACGAGATCTTATATCGTTTGAATGAGACTTAAAAAAATTTCTTTTTAAATTCCTTTTTTTATAAAAAGCCTCAATTTTAAAATCAAACATCCCAGAATATAATCTATATAATACATGAAAACCAGAATTTTTATATCTCCATAATGTGTTAGTGAAGAATCCCGAAATGGTGTTCGGTTTGAGATGTCAGTTTGTAATGGGATACGCCAAAACTATTAAAAAGCCTAATCTATGAGCAATTATAAAATCTTGCTCCTACAGTGACCCATTTATGCTGGGGTTTGATTTGAGGAGCATAAGATAAATATAATTTAAGATTTGTAAAATGATGAAAATAACATTATTTAAAAAAAAAGACTAAATGTTATGTTATCTTCTCATAATCCACAAAATAAAAACCTAAAGTTAATTGAGAGAGAGAAAGAGGCAACTTCGAAGGTAAATCTTCAGAAAGAAATTTGAAGAAGATATTGGCAGATTAATGAAGAAATATTGCACCCAAAATCAATTAATCACCATCTTCATAAAATTGAGTATACTATATCTAAACCCAATTAAGGTAAGATTTCTTTCTAGTTCCCCCTTGTTATGAATAATTTATATTAAAATTCATGTAAACTGACTTAATATTTGGATATATAATCTTAGTTTAATAAATCATAAAGTTGATGTTAAAATTATATATTTGAATCATTGGAAAATGACAATGGAAGTTTAAATATTATAAATAGGTTAATTTTTAATTTAAGCAATTTTATTAAAATGGTTTGGAATTATTGGGTTAAATAATGGATTGATATGATAACTTTATTAAAATCATTATTTATATTTTTAGTGCAAGAATTATTAGAGGAATTCATTTGGAATTTGAGAATAAACCATTTGTTGTATAAAATTAGGGTTCTTATGACTATTAAGAATGTGTGGTTTGAAAGGATAATTTCACGTAGTATCAAAATCTATCACAATAATGAATTTATGAAGAACAATCACAATCAAGAAAGCATATAATTGCACACACAACACCACTATGCACGTGGTTCGGTAACTTACTTACGTCCATGGAGAGGTCTACTATTTTATTAAGTATTTCTCAATATACTTGGTTACATGCCCCTATGCCCCGGGCCAGGGGTTACAATTTATAGATGTAGAATTTCAGTTGTGAAAGTAACTCCACGATGGCCATGATGGGATGAACCATGAATCCCTTGAATATCTCTGCGAGATCACTGGGGATTGACTTGGTCCCATCCTAGTGTGGTTTATATAATACACGTGGGGTATCTTGATCTCATGATTTGGGATGGTCAGCCTCTTCAGTATGTTGGGCTTGATCGGCTACTCTCGTGGGTTGAGAATAAACGATTTCCCACAATTTCCCCTAAAATCTTTGGGGAATTACTTGGGCCAATGGATTTTAAATGAGTCTGAGAACGCAGCACCGTTTGTAATGGTGTGTTTGTAATTCATTGAAACAGGAGGGACGCGCTTGTCTTTTTATGAGAAATTAAAAGTATAAATCTTTCTCGAGAAGCGTGGATTATCATTTGAGTATTTAAGAACAACTGTTGGTACAAGACCAACCGTCAGTTCATGGTCCTTAGTCATTTTTGCTCATATTGTGTCTTCAAGCGTCACCTCTTGCTTTCATTTTTCAAAATCAAGGATTTCCTTATTTTCCAAGCTTTGTTTCTATCCTGTTAGTTTCAGTTCTTTTCTTCCTTCTAGTTATCATCTTCTGTGAATCCCATGTTATTATAGTTAGGGTTTTTGTGTTTCTCTTATGGAGATAATTGATAACAAAAATCTACCTGAATTTAGAAAGTGTTATAATATTCCTGATTTAGCAGATATAGAGTGTACATCAGTACCCAAGAATGTCCGTAACCTAGAGGATGGTCACTGGATGCATGTGTTGTTGGTTTCCCAAGGGGGTTTAACATTTCCCCTAATCCTCTGTTCTTAATTTTTTTTTTGATATTTCAACATTGTTCCCGTCCAATGTTCTCCAAATCTGTGGAATATTGTCAATAGGGTTCATAGGATAAACCATATTTATGGTACCAATCTAGGATTAGCCGAGATTTGCTATTGTTACTCCTCTCGCACAAGTAGATGCCTTTTATACTTGAAAGAGATGAGGGTTGATAGGGTATTGGTAGTAAATCTACCTGATTCCCACAAAGATGATTGGTCCAAAGGCTTCATTGCCAGAAATTAGGAGTATCTTCTCCAATCCGAGGGCGTAAGGTACATGGGACCTCGAATCCCTACTTTTGGGGAGGAGTACATAGGTTATTACCATCATCTCTGTTTTTGTTATTTGTTTGACTATCCATGTATATTCTTCCTCTGATATTTCTCCCTTTCTCTTTTTTATAGAAAAGGATAAAAACCAGGAACCTTCTGTTCGTGAAATCTGAGCTGCTGAACTCTTGAAATCTTAGAGAATAAGGTATGTTGTTGCTGAGGGTGATCATCCTTAATCGGTTGCATTTTTACTGGAGTATAAGAACACTACTTCCAGCTCCATTGCTCGCCCAGTAGATACAATTCCTCATTTGGATATTCTAGAAGAAGAGGTTGGTGGTGATTTTGAGCCTATTAATTTAGAGGATGAAGAGGAGAGAAGATCAAGAGAAAGCATCGAGGAGGGTAGTGAAGAAGGTAGTGAAGGAAAGAGTAGTGAGGAAGAATCCAATGAGGGAGAAAGTGCCCCTCGACGAAGAAGGAATTGATTCGGGATGATGATGATGATGATAATGACCTATTGTCTAACAGGGTGAAGTTTCTTAAGAAGAAAGATGGAGACTCCATTGGTGGTTCCAAGGCAAGAACTCAGGAAAATTAAGTGGAGAAATAAAAGAAAGAAAAGGATGAGAAGCGGGATAAATAAAGAAAAAGAGAAGAAAAGAGAGAGAGAGAGGAAGAAAAAAGAAGGGCACAGGCCTCAAAGGCCTATATAGTGCCATTTGTTATTTCCATTGAGGGGGCTTCAGTGGATGCTGCCCCCATCCTATCCCTTCACTGATGGAGAAGGCAGTGCTCATGGATGATCGTGAGCGATTAATTAACAAGGGGTCAGATCAGTTGGCCCTTAAATCTACTCATGGGCTTACTTTGGTGAGTCTTTTCCTCTCTATATTCTTTATTCCTTGTTCTCTTGAATTATCTCATGCTAACCTGTGTTTCTTCTGATTTGCAATTTATTTCTGACTACACTTTACTTCTTCATGATCGGGCCGACCTATCGAGAAGAACTGTAGAACTAGGTGATGCTCTAAAATATTTTGAAAAGGCTTTGGTAGATGCAAAGGCAGCCTTTGAACGGGACAAATAGCAGTCGATGAAGAAGATGGCTGACCTTCGAACTACCTATAGCGTCGTGATTACTAATAAATTAGCAGTAGCTGAGGCGAACAAGGAGTTGGTCGCTAAGTTGGACAAGCTGGAGGGGGAATCAGCGACCGTCTAGGATAGTCGGTACAATAAAGGCTGGGAGGCGACATATGATGATGTCGAGGGCCAAATTGCCTATGTCCGATGAGAATGATTTTAAAAGAGGATGGGATCAAGCCTTGATTGCTGCTAGGGTTACTGCTGACCCCCACCTATTCTCTCAACATCATCCAAGCCTTAATCCTGTCGAGGTATCCCCTGATGCTCAGAATATTGTGGACCCCATTGTCCCTCCTACAGAACTTGCTTTCGATAATCCAATGGGGATTATTGCTTCAGTTAGAGGAGTTTTCCTTGTAAACCCAGGTACTGGTGAAGTTACTATCGACCAAGCTGCTAATAAAGGGATGTGGCCCTCAATTTCTGAACATGTTAAGGCCTCGTAAAGTTCTGCTAGGAATTTTAGCTTTTTTATTTTGTCTTATTATTGTATCTTCAGTTTTTACCTTTCTTTGTACTTACTTGCACCTCTCTTTTGATTTAAATGGAAAGAAAAATTTATTTCATTACTAATGTTTTTTGCTTTTGCTTCTTGCTCTCTTGATTGTAGCCCATTGATTTAGATGAATACATTCCCGCTAACTCTTGCCTAGGCCAGGTTCTTAGCCGGAACATAAGCGTTTAAGAAGGTAGAACCTTTATAAGGATTCATAAATCCATTAGGGTAAGAAACCAGAACTATAAAGATCAGTCTTAGGTGGTCGCTAGGCTTCAAGATAGGCTCGAGGATATGGAGGAAATTGGTGTCTCTATGCAGGAGGATATGGATGCCTTGAAGGCAAAGCTTCTGGATGCGTCCGAAGTTAACAAGTTGGGGAAGTTATTAAAGAGAGAGAATGATGCTCTAAGAAGAGCATTTGATCATCTTAAGGAAAACACTCCATCAGGTCCCCCTCTTATGTTGCGAGGATCTTCTTCATCATCAGCTATAATCGCTCCAAATGATAATCAAGCTTCCAAAAGGGAGATTATCGAGATAAAAGAAGACATTGTGACACCCCGACTAATTAAATACCGGGTAGCTACTCCTTTATTAAATTAATTCAAAATGCCAAGTTGGTCCAGTTAATAGCATCACTGTCGAAAACATTTTAATGATTACTAACCACCTAGTATTTAAAAGGGAAGTGCCAAATTTTAATTTAAGTCTGATTAACATGCAACAAGTGTAATAAAGAATAATAACACCATTCACCATAATGAAGTAAATAGAATAACCATCACGCAATGTAAACAAAGTCTGGAGGAAAAACTCCTCACTACAATCCCACAACTGAAATAAGTAAACCGAATACTAAAACAATACATGCCAAAGTCTGAAAACTGTAATGGAAATGTAACTCTAATAGAAATGGGCAACATGCCCTACAACAGATAGATAATGAATCTGGAATCCAAGTGATAGAGGCGTCTACAAGCAAATCCCTGTAGCTTCCACAAACAGCTACAGCTCGTCACCAGAATGAGTATCCTATGCATGGTGTCCTTGTGGCTGGGCACCTAAAATGGTTTTACAAGAAAAGTAGATTTGAAAGCAAACGGGTCAGAGCCCGAATGTGGAGTTATATTTTAAAAACCTCCAAGTGCTTTAAAAACATTTAAAACATTAAATGCAAAGTACATGTTAGGACGTGCACTCACATGATATTCTCACCTCTCATCTAACTGTGCACTCCTAACGTAAGTACCCATCTACAACGACACAAACCACTAGCTAAGTGACATTATCTCTAGCTAGTCTGCCATAGGTCCTATCCTTATTACTCGGTTCTATTAACATTATAACGCTCGTAATTAAATAGGGGTTTAACGTAACTCAAATGTTCAATATGCAATATTTTTCACTATCAGCTAACCCGTTATGTTTCTCGAAACAATACCATAATTATATTCATAACATTAACATGAAAGTTCCCATTAATTAAGTGTATATTATTCACATCATAAATATACAAAACAAGCACCCCGAGAACTAAGCTGTGGTGCACACATACTCTGCTATCCATCCCGGTACATCACGTACATAAGGATTACATATTCCGAATCTCTCGGGAATAGTTCACAGATAACAACATCACAAATAATGGAGGCGAACACAGTCACATCACATGGGTCACGCACATACCTACGCTCCCACGATCAGCGGACTTATTAATATCCCAATAAGTCTTTCTATGACCTATGTTCATCAAGGTAACCAGTCTAAATCCGGGCAACACAAGGATTAGAGGGCCCTAAGCGAACGTAAACCTCCCGTGATAGCAAGTATGGTAGGTATGTCATACACACAATTCATATACCAATACTAAGTAAACACACGTCTTAGTAATCCCGTAGTTTAATTATAGTACTATTCTCATTCTAGTACCAATATATAATTTATACACTTTATACGATTCCGGTTTATAATCATACGCGCCCTAAATTTATTCTCACGTCGTAGTAGACACTCACGTCTCAACCCAAACGGTTCATTGATTTAAATCACTCGTATATAATTTACTCCTCATAATAACCCAAAAGTCCCAAATCTATCCATATATTATCGAAGGAATGCTATCTCTATCCTCGAACAAGTTTACGGGACTCCCAAAATCAAAAAAGGCCTAAACTGCCAGCTCGTTAGAAGTCTCGTTCGAACGAGGCTGTTCGAACGAGATTCCAGTTCGTTCGAACGAACTGCACCTTCTAACGACATCTCGTTCGAACGAATGTATCGAATGAAATACAGTTCGTTTGAACGAAGGTATCGAACGAAGTCTCCCCTCGTTAGAAGCGACTGGTCAACTCGTTAGAAGCTCGTTCATACGAGCTCGTTCGAACTACCTGGGAAGGTCTTCTAACGAGAGACCAGTTTCGGCCCAGAATTTCTTGGTTACGATTTTCATCAATTCTTACTCCTCAAATCTCCTCTAAAATTCGTTCCAACAATGTTTTAAGTTCTCTAATCATCCTAAAACATGCTAAGGTCATACACTAACATATTTTAAGGGATTTATACATCCTAAACATCATTAAATCACAAGTTTCTACATGTTTCCCCAATTTTCTTCAAGAACATAAACCCTAGATTATTATCATCATAAATTCCCAGAATTTAATCCGTTGTTACATCACATATATATGAAATCTCTGAATTCAATCTTCAAACAACGTTTCTACATGCAAACCTATACCCAAAATTAAACTAATAACTTCCAATTTCATGGGTTTTCCTTTAAGATTGATTATCAAGATTTCTAACATGGAAGAAGCGTTCACTGCATAAAGAATGTAATTTAAATCACTTGCCTTTATTGTCTCTGAATTTGGTGTTGGTTTGGTGAAGATTTCTGCAGAATTCCTTCTCTTTCTCTCCCTCTCCAAGCTATCTTCTCCAAAGGTGGCTATGGTGGCTAGGGTTTTCTTTGGGAAAGTTGGAAACCTAAATGATAACCTCCGTAGCTTATTGGGTCAATAAGGGTTGGTTAGTGGGTTTAGTGGGTCTATTCCCAATCAGATAAAGACTCCTAATTTTCGTCATTTTTAATTCCTAAAAATACGAAATTACCAAAATACCCTTTATATTGCCGGTATGGCCTAAAAATACCCCGGAACCCAAACTACACCCCCGACTAGTGTTTTCTGACTATCTCGACCCTTCTGGACGCGTTGGCGCACTCAAAATGACCATACGGTTTAAAGAATTTAAATTCACTTTTATAATCAAAATATTATACCGTGACGCGGCGGTCACACGCGTCTCAATAAAATTTCCAAAATGCCGTATATCAATCTCACGACAAGTTTTTCATAATCCAATATTCATATAAAAACATGTATGCACATAATCAAATACCAACTCGCATCTCGTTAGTATTATATCCGGATTAATTTCCAATTAATACGCATTTAATTAATTAATCCCAAAATAAATATAGCCAAAAATACGGGGTATTACATACTTCCCCCCTAATAACTGAATTTCGTCCCGAAATTCGAAACTAGAAAGTACCTGCTAAAAATAACTCTGGATAACGTTCGCGCATCTCATCCTCGCGCTCCCATGTGGACTCCTCGACATTGTGATGTCTCCACTGAACACGCACTAACGGGACTATCTTTGACCGCAGTTTCCTCTCGCTTCGGTCCAAAATAGCAATTGGCCCCTCCTCGTAGGAGCTATCCGGCTGGAGATCGATGTCCTCTACAGTAATGTGAGAATGAGCCAAATTATCTCTAAGGTATTTCCTCAACGAGGAAATATGGAACACATCGTGAATCCGATGCAAATGCTCCGGTAACCCAAGTCTATACGCAACCGGTCCGATCCGCTCAATAATAGGAAACGACCCCACATACCTTGGTGCCAACTTCCCTTTCTTCCCGAAATGCATAATCCCCTTCATAGGAGACACTCTGAGCAAAACCTGGTCCCCCACTTGGAACTCTCTGAAAAACCTCTTCGCATTAGCGTAACTCTTCTGCCTGTCTTGAGCTACCCGAATGCGACTCCGAATCAACTCAATCCTTGCCGAAGTATCCTGAATCACTTCCGGCCCAAGCAATTTGTTGTCCCCCACCTCTAACCAACATGCTGGGGAACGACAAGGCCTACCGTACAATGCCTCGAACGGAGCCATGCCAATAGTGAACTGATAGGAGTTGTTGTAAGCAAACTCTACCAGAGGAAGATACTGCTCCCATCCACCCCCGAAGTCAATAATGCACATGCGTAGCATGTCCTCCAACATCTGATTTGTGCGCTCGGTCTGCCCATCAGTCTGCGGATGATAAGCCGTACTCAACCGCAATTCCGTGCCCATGGCCTCCTGGAAACTCTCCCAAAACATCGAAACAAATATCTTGTCTCTGTCAGACACGATATTTAGGGGCACACCGTGAAGTCTCACAATCTCTGAAATGAAGAGCTGGGCATACTGTCCCGTAGTGTAGTCAGTCCTTACGGGTAAAAAGTGAGCGACCTTAGACAACCTGTCCACAATTACCCAAACGGAGTCGTGACCCCTCTGCGACGTAGGCAACCCCGTGATAAAGTCCATGGATATGCTCTCCCACATCCACACTGGGACCTCCAATGGCTGTAGCAATCCTGCCGGTCTCTGATGATCCACTTTTACAAGCTGACAAGTGGTGCATTTCGAAACAAACTCAGCGATATCTCTCTTCATACCGCTCCACCAATACTGGCGTCTCATGTCTTGGTACATTTTGTCCCCTCCGGGATGCATCGTGAACCGTGAGCCGTGCGACTCTGCCATCACCTCGTGTCACAACATCTCCCCTTCCGGAACTACCAATCTCCCATTGAAGCGTAATCCCCCGTCTGAGCTAACGGTATAGGACTCGGCTCCCTCTGCTAGTAATCGAACTATCTGCTCCTGACAGAACGAGTCATTAGCCTGTGCCCGTACTACCTTCGTGACAATCTGCGGTGTAACGGTCATCACAGACATGAAAGATCGGGCCACTGCATCCTGGTGTCCCAACTCCTTCCACTTTGCCTTCCACACCTCTGCCACCTCATCTACTGGCCTACGGCTCAACGCGTCTACTACCACGTTAGCCTTACCCGGGTGATACTGGATATCGAACTGGTAGTCCTACACAAACTCAAGCCACCTACGCTGCCGCATATTCAACTCCTTCTGCGTGAACAGGTACTGTAGGGACTTGTGGTCCGTGAACAATTGGAACTTTTCCCCCAAAAGATAGTGCCTCCAAATCCGTAGGGCAAATACCACTGCCGCCAACTCCAAATCATGCGTGGGGTAATTCTTCTCATGAGGCTGAAGCTTACGGGAAGCATAAGCTATGGCCTGTCTCTCCTGCTGCAATACACCTCCAAGCCCTTGAAAAGACGCATCGGTGTAAACCAAATACTCAACTCCCGGTCTCGGCAATGCTAACACAGGTGCTGAGGTCAATTTGTCCTTCAATTCATCGAATGCCAACTGACAGGCATCACTCCAGATGTATGGCACACCCTTACGAGTCAGATGTGTCAAAGGACCTGCTATCTTCGAGAAACCCCGAATAAACCTCCTGTAGTATCCTGCTAGACCCAAGAAACTACGAATTTCAGTCGGTGTCATGGGATGTCCCCACTCCCTCACCGCGGATACCTTCCCCGGATCAACAGATATTCCCTGGTCGGAAATAATGTGTCCCAAAAACTGGACCTCCTTCAGCCAAAACCCGCATTTCTCATATTTTGCATACAATTCGTTCTGACGAAGTGTCTGCAAAACCTGCCTCAAATGCTCGGCGTGCTCCTCCTCTGTCTGGGAGTAAACCAGAATATCATCAATGAAGACAATGACAAACTGGTCTAGGAAATCCCTGAACACTCTGTTCATCAAGTCCATAAACACTGCTGGAGCGTTGGTCAAACCGAAAGGCATAACCCGAAACTCGTAAGAACCATATCTCGATAAGAACGCAGTCTTCGAGACATCCTCCTCCCTGATACGCAACTGATGGTATCCCGATCTCAAATCAATCTTCAAGAAGAAAGAAGCTCCTCTCAACTGGTCGAATAAGTCATCGATTCGAGGCAACGGATACTTATTCCGTATCGTGACTTTATTCAACTCTCGGTAGTCCACACACAATCTCAGTGAACCGTCCCTCTTCTTCACAAATAAAACTGGAGCGCCCCAAGGTGAGGTAATCCTGCGAATAAAGCCCTGACCTAACAGCTGCTCTATCTGATCCCGTAACTCCCTCATCTCAGCTGGAGCCATACGGTACGGTGTGCGTGCTATAGGTCTCGTACTCGGTAGCAAATCTATAACAAAGTCTATCTCTCGACTGGGGGATAAGCCTGGTATCTCCTGAAACACATCCGAATACTCCCTGACTACTGGGATAGAATCTAAAGGAATCACTACCTCCTTAGAGGTATCCTGCTCAATGTAATACAGATGAGCGGTCGATCCTCCCTCTGGGCGAGGCATCGCCACTACAAACATCTCTTGCCCCGGAATGGCAAAAATAATGCTCCCGCTGAAGCAATCAATCATGGCCCTATAAGCTACGATCCAATCCATACCGATAATCACATCGTGAACATGCATATCTAATACCAACATGTCTGCAGGTAATACCAAACCACCAATCTCTACCCCCACTCCCCGGCATATGAAGAAAATAAGTGACCCACTCCCCAATGGTGAGTCGACACACGTCACTGTGCTCTCTGCCGTAGCTAACAATCCTAAAGCTTTCGCGAAGTGTGTAGCTATAAAACAATGTGTAGCCCCCGTATCAAACAATACCCGACCCATAGTGCCATGGATAGGAAACGTATCCTCAATCGCGGGCGGTGCCTGTGGAACTGCAGCCTGGTGGACGTTGTAGACACGTCCATACTGTAGCTGCCCCTGCTGAATTGGGACTGCTGGAATGGGTGGCAATGCTGCCATCTGTGGCGGTGCGGGAAGAGAGGCGGGAAACATAGGCCTCTGTGGCTCCTGGCGAGCTCCCTGCTGCTGCTGCTGTGCCCTGCCCTTATCAGGACAGTCCTGGCGTTTATGGCCAGTCTTGCCACAAACAAAACACTTCCCTGGGAAGTTCCCTCCTCTCTGCCCCTGCTGTCCCCGACCCTGGTGGCCGTTACCGTTCCTCCCTTGGCCCTGCTGGCCCTGGTGAAACTGCTGCCCATTCTGCCCCTGTTGGCCCTGATGGCCGTTTGGACCCTGATGGCCCTGACGGAAACCTCCCTGTCCCTGCCTGTAGTTCCCTGATCGGAACCTCTTCTGATCCCCCTCCTGCGAACCCTGCTCACCCTGTCTCTGCCCCTGGACAGATTGTGCCCCACCGGCACCATGTCCTCCAGTCCTGCCCTGATGGCTAGACTCTCCCGACCTCTTGCCCTCAGCCATATGAAAGCGGTGGTCCTGGCAGTGTAACAAAGCAGCGTTAACCACATCAGAATACGTGGCCAACGAAAGGTTCCCCAACAGATGCTGACGGATCCTCCATGTCAACCCGTCCGTGAACTTCTCAATCTCCTTCTTCTCTGTTGGTATCTCATCTGGAACGATATTCTACAGATTTGTGAACTCGGCCTCATACTCGGCCACGGTCTTACCCTCTTGCCTCAGATTCATCAGTTTCCTCCTCATTTCCGTGTGAACAGCCGACGGAAAGTACTTGCGGTCAAACCGCACCTAGAAGTCCTGAATAGTGAGAGTATCCCTCTCCTACACGGTGGTAATAGACTCCCACCACTGCAGTGCAGATCCAACTAGCTTGAAAGTAGCTATCACCTGCTTCTGGACGTCCGTGCACTCATACATCCTTAAGTGCCTCTGCATATCCTTCCTCCACTGGCTCGAGACTACCACATCTGAGCTACCTGCAAACTCTGGCGGATGCGCTTTCTGAAAAGTGTCACGTACATGCTCCCAAGCAGACGGGAATGCATTTGCCTGTGCTGGCGCGGCAACCGGCGCCTGAGGTGGTGCCTGCTGAACAATGGCAATTGCGGCATTTACCGCTTGGGCTACTATAGCTGCAACCTCAGCGGCGTTCATCATGCCCTGAACTAGAGCGGGCTGGGGTTCGGGCGTTGCATCCCTGGGAACTCGTAGTGCACGTCGTGGAGGCATCTGAAATAAGAATGAAGTTTATAAGTTCGCAGTTATAAACTTAATATAGCTGAAGAACGAAGCATACACAAAAAGAGTACAACAGTCCTAAAATATAGGGCTCTATATCAAAGAAACTTAGCGAAAACATAATAAGCCGTCAGATCCTAAAGGACACTAGAACCTGATTCTCTGATACCACCTGTGACACCCTGACTAATTAAATACCGGGTAGCTACTCCTTTATTAAATTAATTCAAAATGCCAAGTTGGTCCAGTTAATAGCATCACTGTCGAAAACATTTTAATGATTACTAACCACCTAGTATTTAAAAGGGAAGTGCCAAATTTTAATTTAAGTCTGATTAACATGCAACAAGTGTAATAAAGAATAATAACACCATTCACCATAATGAAGTAAATAGAATAACCATCACGCAATGTAAATAAAGTCTGGAGGAAAAACTCCTCACTACAATCCCACAACTGAAATAAGTAAACCGAATACTAAAACAATACATGCCAAAGTCTGAAAACTGTAATGGAAATGTAACTCTAATAGAAATGGGCAACATGCCCTACAATAGATAGATAATGAATCTGGAATCCAAGTGATAGAGGCGTCTACAAGCAAATCCCTGTAGCTTCCACAAACAGCTACAGCTCGTCACCAGAATGAGTATCCTATGCATGGTGTCCTTGTGGCTGGGCACCTAAAATGGTTTTACAAGAAAAGTAGATTTGAAAGCAAACGGGTCAGAGCCCGAATGTGGAGTTATATTTTAAAAACCTGCAAGTGCTTTAAAAACATTTAAAACATTAAATGCAAAGTACATGTTAGGACGTGCACTCACATGATATTCTCACCTCTCGTCTAACTGTGCACTCCTAACGTAAGTACCCATCTACAATGACACAAACCACTAGCTAAGTGACATCATCTCTAGCTAGTCTGCCATAGGTCCTACCCTTATTACTCGGTTCTATTAACATTATAACGCTCGTAATTAAATAGGGGTTTAACGTAACTCAGATGTTCAATATGCAATATTTTTCACTATCAGCTAACCCGTTATGTTTCTCGAAACAATACTGTAATTATATTCATAACATTAACATGAAGGTTCCCATTAATTAAGTGTATATTATTCACATCATAAATATACAATACAAGCACCCCGAGAACTAAGCTGTGGTGCACACATACTCTGCTATCCATCCCGGTACATCACGTACATAAGGATTACATATTCCGAATCTCTCGGGAATAGTTCACAGATAACAACATCACAAATAATGGAGGCGAACACAGTCACATCACATGGGTCACGCACATACCTACACTCCCACGATCAGCGGACTTATTAATATCCCAATAAGTCTTTCTATGACCTATGTTCATCAAGGTAACCAGTCTAAATCCGGGCAACACAAGGATTAGAGGGCCCTAAGCGAACGCAAACCTCCCGTGATAGCAAGTATGGTAGGTATGTCATACACACAATTCATATACCAATACTAAGTAAACACACGTCTTAGTAATCCCGTAGTTTAATTGTAGTACTATTCTCATTCTAGTACCAATATATAATTTATACACTTTATACGATTCCGGTCTATAATCATACGCGCCCTAAATTTATTCTCACGTCGTAGTAGACACTCACGTCTCAACCCAAACGGTTCATTGATTTAAATCACTCGTATATAATTTACTCCTCATAATAACCCAAAAGTCCCAAATCTATCCATATATTATCGAAGGAATGCTATCTCTATCCTCGAACAAGTTTACGGGACTCCCAAAATCAAAACAGGCCAAAAAGGCCTAAACTGCCAGCTCGTTAGAAGTCTCGTTCGAACGAGGCTGTTCGAACGAGATTCCAGTTCGTACGAACGAACTGCACCTTCTAACGACATCTCGTTCGAACGAATGTATCGAACGAAATACAGTTCGTTCGAACGAAGGTATCGAACGAAGTCTCCCCTCATTAGAAGCGACTGGTCAACTCGTTAGAAGCTCGTTCGAACGAGCTCGTTCGAACGACCTGGGAAGGTCTTCTAACGAGAGACCAGTTTCGGCCCAGAATTTCTTGGTTACGATTTTCATCAATTCTTACTCCTCAAATCTCCTCTAAAATTCATTCCAACAATGTTTTAAGTTCTCTAATCATACTAAAACATGCTAAGGTCATACATTAACATCTTTTAAGGGATTTATACATCCTAAACATCATTAAATCACAAGTTTCTACATTTTTCCCCAATTTTCTTCAAGAACATAAACCCTAGATTATTATCATCATAAATTCCCAGAATTTAATCCGTTGTTACATCACATAAATATGAAATCTCTGAATTCAATCTTCAAACAACGTTTCTACATGCAAACCTATACCCAAAATTAAACTAATAACTTCCAATTTCATGGGTTTTCCCTTAACTCTTAAATAAGATTGATTATCAAGATTTCTAACATGGAAGAAGCATTCACTGCATAAAGAATGTAATTTAAATCACTTGCCTTTATTGTCTCTGAATTTGGTGTTGGTTTTTTGATGATTTCTGCAGAATTCCTTCTCTTTCTCTCCCTCTCCAAGCTATCTTCTCCAAAGGTGGCTATGGTGGCTAGGGTTTTCTTTGGGAAAGTTGGAAACCTAAATGATAACCTCTGTAGCTTATTGGGTCAATAAGGGTTGGTTAGTGGGTTTAGTGGGTCTATTCCCAATCAGATAAAGACTCCTAATTTTCGTTATTTTTAATTCCTAAAAATACGAAATTACCAAAATACCCTTTATATTGCCGGTATGGCCTAAAAATACCCCGGAACCCAAACTACACCCCCGACTAGTGTTTTCTGACTATCTCGACCCTTCCGGACGCGTTGGCGCACTCAAAACGACCATACGGTTTAAAGAATTTAAATTCACTTTTATAATCAAAATATTATACCGTGATGCGGCGGTCACACGCGTCTCAACAAAATTTCCAAAATGTCGTATATCAATCTCACGACAAATTTTTCATAATCCAATATTCATATAAAAACATGTATGCACATAATCAAATACCAACTCGCATCTCGTTAGTATTTTATCCGGATTAATTTCCAATTAATACGCATTTAATTAATTAATCCCAAAATAAATATAGCCAAAAATACGGGGTATTACAGACATTTAACGAGCTTATATGATTGATGATGGTCTCTAGAGGGATGTCATATGATTAAGACATTTTTTTTGAAGGGGTCCTTGGCAGGTCTGGGTTGATGGTTATGACCAAGGTTGGATATATTGCCCCAACAAGACTGAAAGAGGCCTAAGGCCTCGCTTTTGCTAGGGGATGGCTGAGAGCTCTTAAGGAATTAAAAAATCCTAAGGAATCTACCCTTTGGTATAAGTATCAAAGCGTTCACCCATCGGGTAGGCAGAATACATTTACGAGGGATGAACGTTGGATCCCAATAGATGCCATTCTTGCTCAGCTTCGGGAGCCACGCCCCAAGGGCACTGAAGAAGACTTAGTTCCTCATCCTGATGATTATCAAAGATCTCGAGTAGCAGACTACCTTTCTCATCATCCTGGGCCATCGTAGGTATTTAAGTATTTCTTGGTCTGTTGATGTAAATGTAATCATATGATTTTTAATAAAATATGAAACTGGTTATTTATGTTTTGAGCATGTGCTGACTAAACAAGTGTTAACGTCATTTGTTGATTGTTTGACATCTGCGTTTGACTAAAAACACTTGATAGAACTAATCGTAGTATAAAAAGTAAAAAGATTTAATTATTTGGGGCTTTTTAGCCGACTAATTGACGTTGAATTTTTGTTATCTCGTGTTTGAACATTCTCCCAGTCCAATATGCCTTAGCCATATCATTTCGTCCACCTTACCTTTTAGGTTGTTTCATCACACTTCCTTAGGCTTAAGTAGGACGATTGCGAGAATGTACCTAGTTAATGGGACATTCGCCCAAGCAGGATTTTTCGACCAACCTAAGTTGGCGACCAATCTGAGTTGACTTTATTGCCTAAGGGTCCCCTATAGGTCTTTTATTATTATCAGAGCAACTCAAGGGGCCAATTGTGTTTCCAACAAAGACCCGAGGAAGTTTAATTATAAACCTTGCTTTATATATTTTAGTTCTCCTTGATTGGGACAGATCTAGCACACGGTTGTAATCGTGGGAGCTTTGTTTGCTATTGGCATGCAAGATTCCTTGATTGGAGCAAGTTGGTTAACTTGCTGTAATCCAGGAGTTCTATTATGCTTTGAGGGGAGTATATTTCTTAGAAAAGATGTGCATTAAAGTGCGATCAAGAGACATTAGACAACCAATATATTCAAAATGTATGGGCCAATTGCCCTTTATTGATTAAAATGATAAATAAAAGGCAACATTAGTTTGTAAATGAAAATTTGCCTAAACTACTGGTGCTGAAAATAAAAGATATATAAGTCTAAAAGTAGAACTTTTTGAGGGTGGCAACATTCCAAGCCCTTGGAATCTCCCTGCCCTCCAGCGTTTCTAAGTGATATGCTCCCTGTAGGTTGTCCCTTATTACCTTGAAAGGTCCTTCCCAATTTGATCCTAGATTGCAACCTGATGGTCTTACAACACTGCTGAGGACTTTCCTCAGGACGTAGTCCCCTATTAGAAATATCCTCAAATTAAATTTTTGGTTGTATTATTTGGCTAGTTGCTGTTGGTAGGATGCCAAATTAACTAGTTCCAGTTCTCATTATTCATCAGCTAAGTCAAGTTTAGTGAGTAATGCTTCATCGTTGAGGCCTTGGTCGACCAAGGTGGTTTTTATAATAGGGAGACCTGCTTCCAATAGGATGACTAACTCCATTCCATAGGCAAGCACGAATGTGGTGTCTCCTATTGCTCTCCTGGGAGTTGTACGATAAGCCCATAAAATGTGGGGTAGTTAATCTACCCAGACACCTTTGGCTCTTTCTAGTCGCTTTCTCAGTACGCCAGTCATTATCTTGTTGGAAGATTCGGCTTACCATTTGCTTTGGGGATATGCCATAGAGCTAAAGTGATGATTGATGCCACGCTCATCGCAAAAGCCTTGGGTTTGGGGAACCTTAGTGACAATCGACTTAAAATTTCTAGGACCTTTTTAAAGATCATGAAAAATGCCTAGGGTGACATTTCCTACCACAATGTGTGGAGGTATAGACACGAGGAAAGTTGCCTTTAGGTTGACATTTTTTAACATCCCTAGTAACAATTGACTCTTTCAAAATGTTGATCTTGTCTTTAGTAGAGGAACAACAAGATCATCAAAGTCAATTCCAAAAATGTCATTTTTGATTTGGACGGTTCCTAACATCTTGTATAACTTCTCTGACCTAGATTCTAAATCAAATTTGATATGACTCAAGTCTCTCAATCTCTTGTGTACCTCTTCCATCCAAGACTCAAGTAAATGATTGGACTTTTCAAACAAGGAACTCTTTCTTTAACTTATTCATTAAAGCATGAAGGTTATTTTTCTTGCCCTGAATATACTCGAGCTTCTCCCTAAGAGTGTTCTCACGCGACCTTAAATCATCAATCAATTAAACATCGATACGTTTCTTCAACTTCTCTTTTGACTTTAAGTTGTCCTTTTTCAACTTTAATGACTCGGTGTATAACTCATGAAAGGACACTTGAAGCGCACTGTTCACCTCCTCTTCTTATTTTTGTTCTTCTCCATCCCTTATCCCTTAGGAATCATAATACTGGACCTCATAACTGTGATGCAAATGATCATCGTTAATGATAGAAGACTTTTGATCTAAGCATAAATGACTAGACTTGAACGCGGTGTAGTTATGGTCAACGAGGGAATGACATTCCTCTTTCGATTCATTATAACTAAAGGTGGCATTATATACCTTTGTTTTTTTCCTTCTTCCTTATCTTAGCGGGACACTCATGAGAATAATTCCCCAAACCTTGGCATGCAAAGAACTTATACCGATCATCCACCCTTTTAGGACCATACATTTTCTTCCGATCATGATCATAAAAGTTCTTAGGTTTATTCTCAAAACCCTTATCTCCTCTAAGCTTAAGAATTTTTTTGAACTTCCTAGCAAACCAAGCTATTTTTTTCGGTTTAAGCTCATTATTACTATCAAAATCTAACACACCCTCCTTTGGAGATTTCTAATCAATACCCTTCTCTTTCTTTTAATCCTTTTCCTTTAGAGGACACATGTTCATCTCATAGGTTTGAACTTCACCTACTAGATCTTGGACTCTCATAGTGTCGACACCATATAGGGAATCTAGGATCGTGATTTTCGTGTTAAATCTTTCGGGAAACGGCCTTAAGATTTTTCTCATAACTCTAAGCTTGGGGATATGCTCACCTAAGTTAAACCAGGGATTTATAATATCCGAAAATTTTTCATATAACTCATGAAAAGACTCATTGTTTAACACCTTAATTGTCTCAAACTTAGTTGTTATATTTTATAATTTGGAAACCCTAACAATATTTGTACCCTTGTGTGTGGATCTAAAAATATCCTAAGCATCTTTTGCACTCTCACATGTCATGATACGTCTAAATTCTATAAGAGTGACTACACAAAAGATATCACTTGAACCCTTGTAATTAAAAGTTGAGGCATTCTTTTCATCCATTGTCCAAGATGTGAACGCTTTTGGAGCACCACCCACGATGGGAGGAGTCCACCCCATACTCAGTGGAGTTCTAAAAATTCTCGATAATCAATTTTGAAAGAAAATTCATCCTCACCTTCCAATAGGGATAGTTTGTCCCATCAAGCAATAGAGGTCGGGTAACAGAACTCCCCTCTCGATTAAAATCCGTCTAAAACCTAAATGTGCACAAAAATAGGGATAAGAACAACAAACTAGTGTAATCCACTTTGATACCAATTTGAAAGTGCTACAAGTGCCCCAGGGTTATTCGGATTATAAAAAATATAGCAATTTTTTATTTTTTTCAAATTAATTAAACCCAATTAACTTTTCACCAAATAAACCAAAGTGTTGTGTAAAACTGTTTATAAATTTTATATTGACCTAAGCATGCATCAAGCTGAGTATAAAGAGAATGATATAAAGTCAAACCACAACACGACGATGTACAAGGAAGACCAATAATGGAAAAATCTCAGATGACCCAGCCACACAAGTCCACTTCGACACATGTCTTAATATAAGGAAAAATTAGACTTACTCATAGAGTCAAGGCCTCCAAGCCTTGAGGTGTTTTTTCATATCTTATTACATTCTTCGCAACCACTATTGGAAGACTTCCAATAACAACACAACGAAGGCTCTTCGCACGTCTCGGTACCCCATCGATCTTACTTATCTCATGACTAGTTCAGTCATCACACAACATAAATATGGTATCCACCACTTGAAACACTCTCAATAGTTAGAGCAAACAATCTTAGTATAGCCCAAATGAAATCTCAAATGGACATACGTACGTAGGATTCTTAGATCTCAAACTTGGGTGTAAACTAAGGTTTAGGAGGCTTTATATTTGACTCTAAAATTTGTTTTTGCAAAAACCCTTTATGAAAATTGATGCCGACCCTAAGTATTTATTAAAAACATGAATTTTAGGGCAGGACATTTTTTGAGACATGTCGTTCAAATGAGAAACACAGGTTTGTTTGAACAACTATAATAATCTTGTTAAAACCAAAAGAAAGTTCATTCGAATGACATAGGTATTCTCTTCAGAATGGAGATCGAACGAGATATGAACAACATTGTTCTATCAAGTAGAAAAGTTTGTTGAAGTTCGTTTGAATCTCATTTGAATGAGAGGCCTAAACTCATTTGAACGACTACGTATAACTCATTCGGACAACAAAAACAAATACAAAAAAATATCTTTAAAATCCATTTTACAAAAAATAACTCAACCCGTTTGATAAAACTAACACCCAAAGGTATCCAGGGATCAAACATAAATATGTATTCATACCTTAATCAGATCCCTCGGTTGTTGAAGATAAAACTCCACTAGAAACATGACATGTACTCGATATCTCTTTAACTTATCCATTACAGTCTTCAATCACATATCATAGGCTTGAAGGACCAACAATGAAAATTCTAACCTATGACTCAAACAAGTTTTGTCCAAAAAATATTAAACCAATTACATATAAATTTACTCAATTGGGAATTTTTCCTTACAACTATACATATACTCTTACAATCTCCCCCTTGTATTAACAGTGAAAAATACACAACAAAAATTCACAAGAAAATTAATTAAACTATCAGACAATACAAGATTTTCTCGTCCAAAGTCATATACGATTGACTAAATACAATTACGAGCAATGTTATTTTCTCATCACACACTAAAAAGTTCATCAAACACCAATGTGTAATCTAAGGACAAATAGTAGGAGAATAATAAGATGAAACATGTGAATATAATAATGTAAACATGTGAGGGTCATACTCCTAAAGTAATCACTATCAGTTATGAAATTCCTCTCATTAATTATGATAGAGGATACATCGGATACAAGCACATTTCCTAATCCAATATGCTCAAAACTTTGTACACCCCCTATTTACAAACTTCTCACCCTTTTGTCATGAGTCGAAAAAAGGAAAGAAATAATTATATGATGAGATAAATAGAACTAATCAATTTAACGAGAGTAAACATGATAAACAAAATAACAAAATGAGAGTAAACCATATAATGAGTGAGTAATTAATGTGAATATCTAAGAAAGATAAGTAATATGGGATTAAACATGCCTAAGATAAACATATCAACTACTCATGGAGATACATAATATATTAAATCAAAGATACATATTAAACTCGTGATAAAATGTGATAAGCCTTTAAAATAAACTAGAGCTATAAGATTATACAAGATATAAGAAAATGAATCTAAATCATAACTCCCAAACTATACCCCCCTCCCCACAACAGAAAAAAACCAAAACACATATCGCTCTATTTTCCTAATCTTCATAAAAGCCTCATTATAACAAGAATCGATTAAACATACTTTTATAGGACTATAAGTTGGGTGTGACACCCTGCCTAATTAAATACCGGGTGATCAATCCTTTATTAAATTAACATCAAGGTGAATGGTTGGTTAATTCTTAGCATCACTGTTGCAAAATAAATATTTTCAATTTAAACACCCTAAATAATTAAGCTAAGTGTCAAAACAATTTAAAGTCTTATTCCATTTATAAAATACCAACTTGAAAAAACTTTTTAAATGTAAATCAGTTTAAGAATCACATAAATGCTAAGGATGGCAATCAACCCAAAAGAATTAAACTAACTAGATTAACCAAACCAAGCCAAATAACCATAAGTGAAATCATCATGCCAAGAAATAACTCCCAATGAGTACTAATACTGAAAATAGAAATAAATACAAATCTCTAATAAGTCTAAACTGAAATAGGAAATCGGGTGACACATGCCCTAGCTATGAAGTACTAAATCAAGAGCTGAATCAAGGAAGAGCTCGTCTAGTTCAAGGACCTGCAACTCCCACATAAGTTGCATCACGTTCAATCCAAAGAACCTACGCATAACACCCCTGTGGTTGGGCACCCGTAATATATACATATCTACACAAGAGAGAGAAAGATGACAGGAAACGGGTAAGAGCCCGAGTGTAAAACAGTTTTAATAATAGTTTAGCAAGTATTTAAAATTCTTACCTACTGATATAACAACCATGTTAGTACGCGACACTCTCTTGAGAATTCTCACCACTCCTCTAGTGTGCACTCCTACCGTACTACTAAATGCCTCATTAGTCTATCTAACTCATTTCCCATAAGTTTTATTTCGAGAAGTCACAAGACTATGATTTTTGTTTAGAGATTAATCTCTTAATGATTCCTTACGTTACTTATTTATTTCTCAGTACTGTTATGAAGTTCCTGAACACTTAGTAGAAGTTTGGAGCATTTATATAATATTTATCTACTTATACGCACTGTATAAGAATTTGATATATATATATATATATATATATATATATTAATCACTCATATAATATGTATACTATCGGCACCCCACATAAAATCTTTGGTGCTGGCATACTCTGCTATCAAGTCTTCATATCTCTTGTACTAAGGGAAATACTAGTTTGGAATCACTCTCGAACTGTATTAACATAATACGCACATCATGAAGGCTAAGCATAGTTCCAAGTCACTAAGAGGTTAGCACATACCCCTCATGTCTCTTAGGACCGTCTGACTATCATTCTCAGATAGCCTGCACCAAGGAATCATATGTTCTAGGGTACAAGTCAATATTCCCCATAAAGGTCCCATCGATATAAGACTGTCCCGGCGCGGCAACCTCCGTGATAGCAAGTAGTGCGGGTATAACTATACACAAATATAAATAAATATATACACATGAACTCGGTAATATATTTAAATATTCTTATTTTCCAATTAGCTTTGCCCACGACCCATAATAATATTTTAACCGTAAGTAATACCATTTTACCCAATCTTTATGCATAAAGAACTCATCTCATTTTATTCTCAATTATAATCATTTCATAATTACTCCTCGTCCCTCGAAGTATTATCTCTTCATAAAGGTCAATTCAATAGGTACACCCTCTCTAACATACTGGTCTAAGTCATTGACGAATCTCTCACTTTCCTTAGTTAACGTACGTACGATTTCCAATATGTGTCAAACCCCCGTTAACCCGCGATTACATCCCATATAAAATTTCATTCAAAGGCATTTACTTAGACCCTACTAGTCCTCTTCATGACCCATTATACTCTTTACATGATATTCAAGGGTTCCTATGCATTTTATCCGAATTAAACAAAAAGAGGAAAAACCTGCAGTTTTCAGGAGGGGTCGATCGATCGATGAAAGGGGTCGATCGATCGATCAGTCGATCGATCGACATTGTTGAGTCGATCGATCGATCAAACAGGTATTCCAAATCCTATCATTGTTAACTACGGGTTTCCTTCTTCAACCTCAACCCAAACTCCATAATTGAGTCCCAAACTCCCAACCAATTAAAATAATATTCATATCAGCCTACCTACATGATTTCCTACGTGAAGCATGTACGAATTTCATTAAAAGTATAGGATTAAAGGCCCAATTCCTAATATTTATTAAGAACCCTAGTTTCATTATAGTTTTCAATCTTTTTATTATTTTTCCAGATTTCCCTTTTCTTAAACCATTGCAATTTCGTGGGTAATCCTCTACATATGATGAGATTTCCAGAATATACTTATTTCTTCTAAAGCATGTGATTTAAATTCCTTAATCATCAAATTCTTTCATAAAACATATATTTATCAATCCTATTCTAATATGGGTGAAATATAAACTAGAAAAATAGTAAGATAGATACTTGCCTTAAGATAGTAGGTCTGATTCCATGAGTTTGACAGGTTTAGGCTTGATCCCCTTGCTCCGATCTACGTTTTGGTGGTGGTGGTGAAATTAGGTTGGTTCTAGGCCTTGGATTCTTGGAATGATTTTCCTTCCTTCCTCTCACCGTTGTTCTCAACTTTTGGGAATGTTAATCCTAGAAGACTCTTTTAATATCTAATTTTAATTTCCCAATTTTCGTCATTTAACTAAGGCCTAATTTGAAAATGACTAAATCACCCTCCCGGGGTGCCGATTAGGCCTAAAAAGCCCGAGACCCAAACTAAATCCCCGGGTATACTTTTCTGACTATATTGATCCTTCCGGACATGTTGGCGTAGTCGAAATGACCATATGGGCGACTTATAATTTATTCACTTTTTAATATAATAATATAGTCTCGACACGGCACAGGTGCCCCCCGACTTAATTTCCATAATTACCAAATTATTCACTCGTGATAATTTTTAATAAATTCAATTCTACATATTACTTTACTCATTAAGTAATATTCAAAAAATTCCCAATAATTACTAACTCTCGTCGCGCTAGTAAATATTTAAAATAAATTTTTGAATTAATATTAAATTAATTTATCTCAATTTTAATAAATCCCCAATTTAAAAACCATAAAAATATGGGGTATTACATACTTCCCCCCAATAACAGAATTTTGTCCCGAAATTCAAAAAATAAGGCATACCTGGTAAAAATAGATGTGGATATTTTTCGCGCATATCTGCCTCGCGCTCCCAAGTGGCCTCTTCCACATTATGATGCTCCCACTGAACCCGTACAAGTGGAACTACCTTCGACCTCAATTTCCTATCGCTATGGTCTAAGATAGACATTGGTCTCTCCTCATAAGAACTGTCGGGCTGTAAGTCAATCTCCTCTATCGCGATGTGGGTGTGGGCCATATCATCCCGAAGATATCGTCTCAACGACGAGATGTGGAATACATCGTGAACACGGTGCAAGTGCTCTAGAAACCCCAATCTATATGCCACCGACCCTATCCTCTTGATAATGGGAAATTTTCATACGTACCTCGGAGCCAATTTCCCCTTCTTCCCAAATCTCATTACTCCTTTCATAGGAGACACATGCAGTAATACTTGGTCCCCCACGCTAAACTCTTGGAAGGATCATTATGCATCGACGTAGCTTTTCTGCCGAACCTGGGCTACCCGAATATGAATCCTGATAACCTCAATCCTAAATGAAGTCTCCTGAATCACCTTTGGTCTGAGCAACTTGTTGTCCCCCACCTCTAGCCAACAAGCGAGAGAACGATAAGGCCTGCCATACAACGCCTCAAATGGGGCCATACCGATTGTGAACTCCACCAGTGGAAGATATGGATCCCAACCTCCTACAAAATCAAGGACACACATGCATAGCATATACTCTAGCATCTGATTGGTACGCTCTGTCTGTCCATCTGTCTATGGGTGATAAGATGAACTCAATCTTAACTCTGTACCCATGGCCTCCTAAAAGCTCTCCCAGAAGCATGACACAAAAATCTTGTCTCTATCAGACACAATATCAAGGGGCACCCCATATAGCCTAACGATCTCGGCAATAAATAACTGTGCATACTGGCCCGTGGTGTAGTCTATCCGTACTGACAGAAAATGAGCTACCTTGGTCAATCGATCCACTATAACCCATATGGAATCATGACCTCATTGTGATGTAGGTAGCCCAGTAATGAAGTCCATGGAAATACTCTCCCATTTCCACATAGGTATCTCCAACGACTGAAGTAACCCTGGTGGTCTCTGGAGGTCCACCTTTACATCTGACAGGTAGAATATTTGGACACGAACTCTGTAATGTCCTTCTTCATCCCACTCCACCAGTACTGTCGCCTCATATCCTGGTACATCTTATCCCCTCTAGTATGTACCGTAAATCTGGATCCATGCGACTGTGTTATCATTTCATGACGTAAGTCTTCTCCCTTCGAAACCACCAATCTTCCATTAGACCTCAAACCCCCATCAGAACTCACTGAATAGGATTTAGCACCCTCAGTTAAAAGTCGTACAATCTGATCCTGACAAAAATTATCCATTGCTTGTGCCTGTATTACCCTCATAATAATCTCGAGTGTGACTGACATAATAGATATAAAGGAACGGGCTACCACGTCCTGGTGTCCTAACTCTTTCCACTTCGCTCTCCATACTTCCATTACATCAACTACCGATCTATGGCTTAACGCATTAGAAACCACGTTAGCCTTCCCCAAATGGTACTATATCTCAAATTGGTAGTCTTACACAAACTCCAGCCACCTGCGCTCACGCATGTTCAACTCTCACTGAGTGAACAAGTATTGCAGCAACTTGTGGTCTCTGATCAAATGAAACTTCTCCCTCAACATGTAATGTCTCCAAATCCACAATGCGAACACGACCGCTTCTAGCTCCAAGTCGTGGGTGGTGTAATTCCTTTCGTGAGGCTTAAGCTTGCGGGAGGCAAAAGCTATAGCCTATTCCTCCTACTGAAGTACTCCCCTGAGTCCCTGTAAAGAGGCGTCAGTATACACTAGGTACTCTACTCCCGGCCTGGGCAAAGAAATAATTGGCGCCGAAGTCAGCTTATCTTTCAGCTCATCAAAAGCCAATTAAAAAGCATCATCCCATACATACGGCACTCCCTTGCGAGTTAGATTCATTAACAGACCCACTATCTTCGAAAATCCTCGGATGAATTGCCTGTAGTACCCGGCTAACCCCAAGAAAATACGCACCTCTATCGGTGTCATGGGCTGTCCCCACTCTCTCACTGCCGACACTTTGTTCGGGTCAACTGATATCCCCAATTTTGACACAACATGCCCCAAAAGCTGCACCTCCCGTAACCAAAATCCGTACTTCTCATACTTAGCATACAACTGATGCTCTCGTAGAGTTTGAAGAACATGTCTCAAGTGATCGACATGTTACTTCTCAATCTGTGAATAAATCAGGATGTCATCTATGAAGACGATGGAAAACTAATCCAAGAACTCTCTGAACACTCGGTTCATTAAGTCCATGAATATGGCTACAAGAAATTTTCAGCCCAAACGGCATGACTCTGAACTCATAGGACCCATATCTCATCAAGAAAAAAGTCTTTGACATATCCTGTCTCTAATCCGTAGCTGATGGTATCCCGATCTCAAATCTATCTTCGAAAAGAAGGCTGCTCCTCTCAGCTGGTCGAACTGGTCGTCGATTCGAGGCAACAAATATTTATTCCGTATCGTGACCTTGTTCAACTCCCGATAATCCACACACAACCTTAGTGAGCCATCTCTATTCTTTACAAATGACAATGGAGTGCCCCAAGGCGAGGTGCTCCTACGAATGAAGCCCTGGCCCAACAGCTGCTCTATTTGATCCCATAACTCCCTCATCTCCCCTAGAGCCATATGATACGGTGCACGTGCTATCGTTCGAGTGCCTGACATTAAGATTATGACAAAATCTATCTCTTGACTGGGAGGTAGGCCCAGTATCTCCTGGAATACATCTAAAAACTTATGAACAACTAGAATCGAATCCAGGGGAATCACAATATCCTTAGAGGTATCCTCCTCTATGTAATACAAATGGGTGGAAGATCCTCCCTCTGGGCGAGGCATCGCCACCAAAAATATCTCTTGACCCGAAATGGTAAAGATAATACTCCTACCGAAATAATCTATCATGGCTCTGTACGTAGCGAGCCAATCTATGCCAATAATGGCATCGTGCTCATGCATATCTAATACTAGCATGTCCGTAGGTAAAATAAATTTACCAATCTCTATACCTATGCCCCGTCATATAAATAAAATCAAACTCCCATTTCCCAGTGGTGAGTCTAGCCATGTCACTGTACTCTCTGTCATGTCTAATAACCCTAAGGCCCATGCAAAGTGAGTAGCTATAAAATAGTGCGATGCCCAGGTATCAAATAAGACTCGACCCATAGTGCCATGGATAGGAAACATACCCTCAATAGCGGGTGGCTCTTGAGGTGTTGCGGCCTAGTGGACGTTATAGACACGTCCATACTGCAATTGCCCCTACTGAATTGGGTCTGCTGGGATGGTTGATAGGGCTGGCATCTGAGCTGGCACTGGGTGGGTGGCTGGAAAGAGTGGCCTTTGTGGCTCATTACGAGCACCCTGCTAAGTTGGGCCCTATCCCCCTCTGGGCAATCCTGATGCCTATGGCCATTCTTGCCACAACCAAAACACCTGCCCCTGAAGTTTCCTCCCCTCTGTCCCTACTGACCACAGAACTGTTGGCCGTTAATACCCCGCCACTAGCCCTACTAAAAATGATGTTGGCCTTGATGGCCCTGCTGTTGACCCTTCTACTGACGGTGTTGGCCCTTCTGGCCATGCTGACTGGACTGGCCCTGTCTAAATCCCCCAAATCCCTGCATGGAATCACCGGATCGAAATCGCTTGATAGGGTCCCCCTGATGGGAACTCTGCTCACTGTGACGGGTCTTACCTTGGGCTGCTGGTGCCCCACGAGTACTACTGCCCCTATTCTGGCCTGCTGGCTGGGATCCCCTGCTCGTTTACTCCTCGCTGATGGAAGCAGTGATCCTGACAGTGTAATAGAGTGGCATTGACTACGTCAGTGTAAGTACCTAATGGTAGATTACCTATGAGGTGCTGACGAATCCTCCAGGCCAATCCATCTAAAAATAGTAATATTTTCTTCTCCTCAGTGGGTGCCTCATCCATCACTATAGTGAAAAGTCTCGTGAACTCCTCCTCATACTCAGCAACGATCATACTCACCGTCTTAAGATTCAGTAACCTCCGCCTCATCTCAGTCTGCACGGTGGATGTGAAATAGTTGCGGTCGAACCGCACCCAAAACTACTGAATTGATATGCTGTCCCTCTCCTCCAAGGTGGTGGTGGACTCCCACCACTGCAATGCAACCCCCACTAACTTGAAGGAAGCCAGTAATTGTCTATGCACGTCAGTGCACTCATACATACGCAAATGCCTCTAGATATCCCTATTCCATTGGCTGGCAATCACAATATCCGAACTACCTCAGAATTCAGGGGGATGCGCCTTTTAAAAGGCATCCCTAACCCGCTACCATGCAGTGGCGCGACTGCCTAAACCTGGGGTGGAGCTTGCTGCACCACCGCTAATGCATCATTCACCGCCTGAGCAACAATGGCGGCTACTTCAGTTTCATTCATCATTCCCTGAGCCAGAGCTGCTGGATGCTTGGGCTGGGAATTCCTGTCTCGGGGTGCACATCTCGGAGGCATCTGAAAAGAGAAGGAAGTTTATTAGTCCATAGTTATTATTAAATCCCAAATAGCTAAAAACATAAGCGCAAACATAAGAATACAATGGTCCAAAAAATAGGGCTTTATATCAAAGACGCTAAGCTGAAAGCGAAATAATCCGTAAATGTCCTAAAGGACACTAGAACCTGATGCTCTGATACCACCTGTGACACCCCGCCTAATTAAATACCGGGTGATCAGTTCTTTATTAAATTAAAATCACGGTGAATGGTTGGTTAATTCTTAGCATTACTGTGGCAAAATAAATATTTTCAATTTAAACACCCTAAATAATTAAGCTAAGTGTCAAAACAATTTAAAGTCTTATTCCATTTATTAAATCCCAACGAGAAAAACCTTTTTAAATGTAAATCAGTTTAATAATCACATCAATGCTAAGTATGGCAATCAACCCAAAAGAGTTAAACCAACTAGATTAACTAAACCAAGACAAATAACCATAAGTGAAATAATCATGCCAAGAAATAACTCGCAATGAGTACTGAATACTGAAAATAGAAATAAATACAAATCTCTAATAAGTCTAAACTGAAATAGGAAATCGGCTGACACATGCCCTAGCTATGAAGTACTAAATCAAGAGTTGAATCAAGGAAGAGGTCGTCTATATCAAGGGCCTACAACTCCCACATAAGCTGCAGCCCGTCCAATCTAAAGAACCTACGCTTGACGCCCCTGTGGCAGGTCACGTGTAATATATACATATATATACAAGAGAGAGAAAGATGACAGGAAACGGGTCAGAGCCCGAGTGTAAAACCGTTTTAAAAATAGGTTAACAAGTATTTAAAATGCTTACCTGCTGATATAACAACCATGTTAGTACGCGACACTCTCTTGAGAATTCTCACCACTCCTCTAGTGTGCACTCCTACCGTACTACTAAATGCCTCATAAGTCTATCTAACTCATCTCCCATAAGTTTTATTTCGAGAAATCACAAGACTATGATTTTTATTTAGAGACTAATCTGTTAATGATTCCTTACATTACTAATGTATTTCTCAATACTTTTATGAAGTTCTCGAACATTTACTATAATTTTGGAGCATTTATATAATATTTATCTACTTATACGCACAATAGAATAATTTCATATATATATATATATATATATATATATATATATATATATATTAGTCGCTCAAATAATATGTACACTATCGGCACCCCACATAAGATCTATGGTGCTGGCATACTCTGCTATCAAGTCCCTGTATCTCTCGTACTAAGGAAAATACTAGTTCGGAATCACTCTCAAATTATATTAACACAATACAGACATAATAGAGGCGAAGCATAGTTCCAAGTCACTAAGAGGTAAGCACATACCCCTCACGTCTCTTAGGACCGTCTGACTATCATTCTCAGATAGCCTGTACCAAGCAATTCTATGTTCTAGGGTACAAGTAAATATCCCCCATAAAGGTCCTATCGAGATAAGACTGTCCCGGCGCGGCAACCTCCGTGATAGCAAGTAGTGCGGGTATGATTATACACAAATATAAATAAATATATACACATGCAATCGGTCATATATTTAAATATTCTAATTTTCCAATTAGCTTCCCCCACGACCTATAATAATATTTTGACCGTAAGTAATACCATTTTACCCAATCTTTAAGCATAAAGAACTCATCTCATTTTATTCTCAATTATAATCATTTCGTAATTACTCCTCGTCCCTCGAAGTATTATCTCTTCATAAATGTCAATTCAGTAGGTACACCCTCTCTAATATACTAGTCTAAGTCATTCACGAGTCTCTCACTTTCCTTAGTTAATGTACACACGATTTCTAATATTTGTCAAACCCCCATTAACCCGCAGTTACATCCCATATAAAATTTCATTCAAAGGCATTTACTTAGACCCTACTAGTCTGATAATATGAAAATATTGCGTATTTCATCCGTTAACATACGCGTTATTAGTCCCCTAGGGTATCTTATTCCTTATATTTATGCTCGTTAACCAGACAACCTCGAATTTCTATGTTAACATGCTTTGCATGGGCTAAGTGAGTTTTTATAGGTATTTGGATGCTAAGTATGAAGTTCGGACGCATTCCGGTGAAGTTTTGTACATTTTTGCATGTTCAAGGACAATTTAGTCATTTCACAGCTTGGGCTCCTGGCTCAACATCTACATGGAAGTTGTATCCCTCCTTACGAGCTTCCCGTGGCCGTGAACGGTGCATGATTTCGAGGCCAAACGAAGAAGTTACGGGATTTTTAGCGAAAGGGAACTATAATGAGACCAAAGGGTCGATTGATCGATCCCCTGTTTTCTAAGATATTTTCCTTTTCTTTTCTTTCTTCTTTTCTTTTCTCCCAACTTACTATATAAGGGATTTTTGTTATAATAAAAGGGATATTCAGTTTTACTTCGTTTGTGGGTTAGAAAAGCTTAGGGTTTTGGGTTTTGAGAGCTTTTCTTCATTTCTCTTTGGGATGATAACCATTTGGGGTTTGTAAGTTGAACTTTTCATTTTCTTTACCATTAGTATAGTTGTTCTTGTGTATTTCTTGCTTTGTAGATTGGTTTTATGCTTTGTTAATTGGTTTAATTGTGTTATTTCTTATTTTCTTAGTTTAATTGGTTTAATTTATTTTAATTCATGTGTTACCCTTAGATAAATAGGACCGGGATTTCGTTCCGCCATTTATGGGCCTCGAGCACCGAAAATTAGGTTTTGTGAAAAATTGCATTTAATTGAACCCGCGTGTATTAAAGTCGGATTATTACATGTTTAACTTTCTCTGTCATGCAACGTCTGTTTTTATAGAGATAATTCGAATTTAATCCGCGTGCGACCAATTTTCGATTAAGTGTTTATTAACGCAACTTTGGCTTAAATTCCTTATTGCGTGAAGTTTATGATTAATTAATAATGCTCGATTAAATTGCTCTCAAGCCAAAATTCTAATTAATTATTGTTTCTATCCGTATGGATGGATGCTATTCCGATCCTCACTTTTACTTTATTTAGACTTAACTTCTCTCTTTTTTTTTTATTTACAAGCACACATCACCTTTTACACTTTTATTCCTGAATTAATAAACCAATTACGAGCAATACTAACATTCCCCATGGATTCTCGATACCCGACTTACCGCTATACTTGAATCACAAGTGCAGTCGTCATAACGCGGTGAAACGAATACAACGATCGGCGTGCTAACAACACACTACCTTTCACGCTTAATCAAAATGGCGCCGTTGTCTGGGACTGTTTTGTTATAGATTGTAATTGTCTTGTTATTCCCTAGTATTTTTTCTTTTGTATTTGTATTCTTTGTTTTAACCTTTTTTGCAGAACTTCTCAATTTGAGCGCCTAGAAACGCTTGAATTTTCCCGTCTCACATTGCTTTGTGGAATTTTCCCTCTCGAGCTTTATTTTAGGGTAAGTATGTCTTATTCTAATTTTTTTGGTAATCTTATTGATAATTCTTAAAATTCTGATAAACCTATAACTTTTGGTCAATACTTACAAGACGAAAAAATTTTAACATCTAAAATGACATTGGGTGAGTATTACGAAAGTCAAAGTTTGGATTACATCAATTTTGGGAATGATCATCTCGATTTTGGGTCACAAGATCCTTATGATAAGAGTTTTGAAACAAATTGTAATCATTTTCAAAATTCTTATGTTAATGATTTTGATTGTAGTCCCAAGAACAATTTCCAAACTTCTCATTTCCAAGAATTCGCTTCTCGCCCTATGACTTTCGGTGAGGGATTGCGCATGCTTGCTAATGAGAGTATTGAAAACCGTTATCGGGAAGAAAATCATTGTTGGGAACATGAGTTGAATTTATTATTTGAATCCGACGACGATTTTTCTTCTGAGACTTTTGAAGTCGAGGAATGTTTTGAACTAAATGAGGACTTTGTACCTACTTTGGAACAAATCATTCTTGACTTGACCCATGGTATAGTAAACAATGAAAATGAGGAAGAAATGGACATAGTATCCATTTTCAATGAACTCGTTTCTTCTTTGATTCTCAAAGAAGAAAGTTTCATTGTGAACGATCCTATTTCCTTCGAAATTCAACCTTTAAGAGATGATAACTCGTCGCCTGAGATTGAATTTCTTCCGTCACCATCTTTATTCTATAATGTCACACCAATTTAAGTACCCGATGAATCGGTTCAAAACTTTTTAGTTCGAAATCTTTTCACCGATGACGAGTACTCGCTCGAGTCGCCTTCCATGAAGGCGTCTTTGTCCTCATGTGCACCGCCTCCCATTCCAACGTCAAAATACTTGGGAGACGATTCAATTTTCTTGGCCCCCAGTGTATTTGTCGCCCGTCCTATCCAAATCCCCCATCCTCCCTCCCAAATTTTTAATTGGGGATGGTTCACTTTTTTCGCCCCAGGCATGCCTTCCATTGTTCAAACGGAATTCCTATTTTTTGGGAGGCGTGCATGAGAGGGAAGGTTCACCGTTGATCTTCCCAAGCCAAAATGTTGTTTGGGTGGACCCTCAAAAATTTTTACTTTTAGTATATAGCTAATTAGAAATCCTATATCTAGGTTGTATATAGTTAACTTTTTCATTTTTATTTCTTCTTAATTTAGTCTAGTGTAATTAATTAATCTATTTTTATTTCTTTTTGTATGCTTGTTTCTAACTCTTTTGTAGGTTCAACGAATTTGAATTTGCGGAGATTGGGCGCCCCGACATACGTTAGTTAAGAAAAACTGAAAAAGTCACAAAAAGATTTTCCTTATTTTGCACACACGCCATTCTCACGCATTTGCATTTGTTTGTTATTTTATTTTATTTCTCATTTTTATTTGTGAATGTGCGTGTGTGTCGATCGTTGTATATATTTTCCACTTTTTGATTTGTGTAGTATATGTGTATGGATGTACGTATTTATTTTATTTTTATTTTCATTTTCATTTTTTATTTTTATTTTATTATATTTATATATACTATATATATATATATATATATATATATATATATATATATATATATATATATATAATTATACTTATTTATATATATCCCCCCTTAATATCCCACATTTCCCATTCCCCTCCCCCATTTTGAAAACAGGAAGCAATGGGCAAATAATTGTGTCGTCGATCGATTGACGACTAGGGTCGATCGATCGATCGACCAGTTATAGCCGTATCTGCCTCTTTTTTTCCCTTCCCGTTTCATTCTATTTTCTCTCCTCTCTTCCTACATTCGAGCCCTAGTTTTCCCTACCCCATTTTCACTCAAATAAACCTCTTTTCTTTACTCAAATCTGGTATAACACTTACTAATTACTTGTATTTGTGTGATTTGTTGGTTTTATGACATTTTCCTAAAATTATTCCATTGTTTGACATATTTTGAGTTGTTTGTGGTTGTGTCCCTATAGTGTGCTATTCCAACTGATTTGTTGCTTATTAATGCAATATATGCATTCATGAACACATATTTGTTATTGCATTCTTGTTGTGTTCATGAATGGGGCTATATTGTTGGTTAATATGATATTTTTTCACCCTCGTTTCACATTACGCACACCAAGTGTTTGATAAAATGCCCAAACCATTTTTTCAATCCGTTTTTAGTGCACACTTAGGTGATTTTCACTCGTTGTCATACATTGACACATTTTATCGCAATGTTTAATTTTTCGCTCGATTTTGCGAACATGCACCCACCATTTTAACTAATTCACTAACTAACCATTAATTGTGCTTACAATTTTTTTTGTATTGCCTAATTATTGTTTTATAGGTTGAAATGGAAAACGTAAAGAAATATAAATCCACTAAGTGCATGCCCAACCGGGGCTATGAGGGGTTTCATTGCCAGCAAGAACGGGATTGGTTCGTGGCATACTTTCAGACTTCAGAGAGGCCATTGGCCTATCATTATGCCTAGAGGCTTGAGGATTTACCACAGGAGGCGTGTGTTCTTTTGCACCGACAGGGATGGGAGCCCTTTCTCTCCACTAATGGGCGTGTCAATGAGGAGCTAGGAAGAATATTTTATGAGACATTAGTGGAGGTGAAAGGGGAGGGATCTAATACTTACGAGGCCATGGTCCGTGGGGTGAGGGTACCGCTCTGTCGTTCAGTTTTGGTGGCCTTTATGAATGTGCCGGACCCCGCGGATTCAGTCAGTTTCACAGATGGGGAAGTTTTTGTTCTTACGACGTTGATTGAGGCCCTTGCACCGGGGGAAGTACGAAAGAAAATGGCCTTCCGTTCGGTCGCAATGGAGGATTTACCACGCTTACTTCACAACATCAACGTCCACTCCTTTATGGTGACGAGCAACCATTCTGAGGTGCATCAGAAACACGCGGCATTTATCTTTTCAATGATCAATAATTTGGGCGATATTATCTTGCCCAATATCTTTTTGGATATGATGTTCGCGACGTCTAAGGAGCAAGCCTGGAGATTTTCCCTTCCTTTTCCTGCCCTCATCACAAGGATTTTCTTAGCGCATGGATGCCCCCAGTATGATGCGGACCGCAAGCGTGAGCCATTGGGGCTTCTCACTAAAGATAACATCTCGAAGATGTTGACTCACGCATGGGGGGATCCTAGTACCAAGAGGTAGAGGGCAGAGGCAGCTGAACAGGCTGAGGAAGAGGCCAAGATTTGGCACATGGAGCTGGGTGAGGGTTTGCACATGCCACAGATAGTTTCAGACACCCGCTTTTAGGCATATCAGGCAGTGCAGGACCAGCGCTGGGAGGTGACCCATCTTAGGTGGGCTACTTGGGAGTCCCGCCTAGATCAGCAGCAGCCCGATCTGCGACAAGATAGAGCTGAGCAGAGGCAGGAGAGAGCACAACAGTGGCATGAGTTCTGGATGATGCGGACTGTGATGCGAGACATATATTTGCAGCGTCATGATTCAGATGCGATGCTCCCTCCTCATTTTTGGATCCTTTTGATCCTAGTGGTTCCGACCACTAGGCTTCTACTGTTGTAGGGTCATTTTTTCCTTTTTGGGATCGGATAGTATTTTGTATTTTCATTTTATTTGCATTTCTTTCTTTTTAATAGTTGTAATGTATTAAGTTATTTTGAATTGAAGTTATGAAACGAGATATAGTGATGTAGTTTGTGGTTGTATATTGGATTTTGATGTGTGTGACTTTCCATATTTATAAAATCAAATGTTCACCATCAATTTATCTGGTATTTTCACTTCATCCCCTCTATATTATTTTGACTTATGACATAAATTCTGTTAACTTGATATATCAGTACATATTCTTGCGTTGCTTTGTACTAACTTATTTTGTAGATTCATTTGGACTTGTACTTATGGAGATCGCTCCAAATTTGGGTAATATCATTTTTTTCCTATCTCTGTGTTGTGTTCTTTAATGGACACATTGGGGACAATGCAACATTTAAGTTAGGGGGTCTGGGATATTCTATCCATTTCGTTGTTTAGTCCTTCAATTTGACTTCAATTTAGTTACAAAGCATGTTTTTGTTAAAAATTTGAAAATTTTCAAAAATATTTTCTTTCTTTTTTCTCCTTTGTTGGGCATTTTGCCTTTGTTTCCGATGATAAATTTTAATAATTGCCCGATCCACTAGACAATCCAACGATGCATGTTCTCGATTTTAGAAGTTATTAAACTTTAGTCCTCAAATCATTGATATTATGAATAACTTCATGAATTAAACTTTATCCCATGACCACATGCGTTTTTCTTGTTATATTGATTTGGTTTAAGATTTTTATAACTCGGTAATCTTTTGTTGCATTGTATATACTTACACCGAGTGAGATTAGAGACTTTTCTTCATTTGTGAGTGTATACACTACTCTTTCCTCTTTGAAAACGTTACAGTCATTGGTAATCTATCTATTCTTCATTGGTCGTTCATTAATTGAGTTTATATCTTGATATGTGTTACTTGATCATGATTTTCATATATTGTTTTGACTCGAGAATTGCGTAAACTTTTTGAAATGATCATAGGCCATATTTGTATATCACCCATATGACCTCAACCTCACCTTTTATATGTTCCCTAGTCAGCCCGTTTGAGCCTAAATACTAGATTTTCGTTTCATTACCCAAAATCCCTTAACTAACTCTAAATTGGAGTTATACACCATAAATATTACATTCCTTACCTTTTTTTGGAATGTTGCTTGTGATTGAATGATGTTATGTATTGTAGTTGCAATTTGGGCATGTGAGAGTGAGAAAAGTAAAGAAAAGAAAAGAAAAGAAAGAAGTAAAAAAGAGAAGAAAAAGAGAAGTAAAAAGCAAAAGAAAAGAAAAGAAAACATGAGAAAAAGAAGAAAAGAAAAAAGAAAGAGAAAGTTGTAAATGTTATATTTAGTTCAGTAAGCTTTGATTGCTCTCTCGATATATGTAATGCTTGTTTGGATGTTATTTGTCCAATTTTGAAATTGTCCACTATTTCCCATTATTCCAAGTTTTGCATTTCGAACGCATTAAATCCGTACACACATTCCTTTCATTTCGTACCCTAGCCTAGCCTACATTACAACCTTATTAAAGTCCTATGTGATATTAAGTAGATGTAATTCAAAGGTTTAAATAGTTTTGATAATTTGTGAAAATGCATTTCGCCTATTTTATATGTGTGATATCTTTAATTGAGATTGCAGTTTTTATTTCCTATATAGCGTTCTTCATTTGCGACATGTTCACGGCCTAGTTTCCCTTTATATTTACTCCTTATACTCTCATGTCACATGTGTTACCTCCGTGTTTCAAATGAATTCATTTGATGAGTGTAATGCCCGTGAGGATTGAATATATGCTTGTTTTAATGTTTGTCCAGTTTATATAAGTTTTTTCCAAATCATATTTTGCGTGTGCTCACTCCCCTCCCACATTTTAAGGTTTCAATTCAATGAGGTGCATTCTATAATGTTAATAACTACAGACTTTTCATGTGGATTCATTTTCTTTTCTAATAACATGTTGAAATCTTGTTCGTATTGTTGAGTTTTTTGCATGCTTGATTGGGCATATTTTGAGGAAACTGTATGATGTTTATGGGTTTCATCCCTGAAAACCCTCACGAGATGACACTCATCCACTAGGGTAACCTAGGGGTTTAACGGCTTACTGCATACGTTAAATGCAATTGAATCTCCTACGAACGTGGCCTTTATCTATTTTCCCCATTTTTTTCTATCTATTGTTGTTGGTTTACTTGTAGTTCCTATTGCATCTTATTTCATTACTAGGGACTAGAAATGTCTAAGTTAGGGGGGGTGTGATAATACACAAATATTGCGTATTTCATCTGTTAACATACGCGTTATTAGTTCCTTCAGGTGTCTTATTCCCTATATTTATGCTCATTAACCAGACAACCTCGGATTTCGATGTTAACATGCTTTGAAGGGGTTAAGTGAGCTTTTATAGGTATTTGGTGTAACACCCCGCCTGGGTGGCCAGTCCCATACCAAATTAAAACAGAATATAAAGTTGTCTCATTCTCAGCATCACGGTCGAAAACATTTACAACTCACCCAATACCCAATTAAGATGGTGTTAAAAACTTTCCAAATTTTAATTTCATTACACATAATATTCTACAATACTAATAACTGAAGAGATAACACAAAAGAATTTAAATGTAACTGGAATAAACATTCCCAAATAATAATCCAATACAGAAATCCCAACAATAATAAATGTATTAAAATGACACGAATACAAGAATATCTTGACTCAGATAGAAAAGAGATAATTGAATTCCTTTGGGTGACATGCCCTAAATAAAAGAACACTACAGAATGTGAATCAAATGAATATAGGCGTCTAAGCAATACTCCATAGCTCCATAACTCGACATAATCCTCTAAGGTTGGCGTCCCAACTGCTGGACACCTGATATAGAAGGTACAATAGAAAAGAGAATATGCAAGGAAACGGGTCAGAGCCCGATGTGAAAATGATTTTGAAAACAACAAGTATTTAACAAGTGAAATAAAGCATTTATTATGTACATGTTAGTCTCCAAACTCTCACTTGATATTCTCATCTCTCACCTAAAGTGCACGCTTAACGTTTCCTATTAACCTCCTAGTTAATGGTTCCTCCTAACTAGTTTCCATAATATGATTCTATCCCATATCATAGCCCCGTATGTCCCATACCATACGTAGTATAATCATTCATATACATTTCTCATTAATATGAATTAAGTTTTTCAAATTTATGAGAACAAATATTCATTAACTTAATTCAATTCCTTTTTTCTCTATTCCCCGTTATCTGCAATTATCACACAGTAGATTGATCTAACTAACTAACTAACTAACTAACTAACTAACTAACTAACTATATATATATATATATATATATATATATAATACGGTACCCTGAGACACAGCTGCGGTGCATGCATTACTCTGTTATCACGTCCCAGTATCGCTGGTCGCCGAATAGGGGACTAACAGTTCGGTAAGGATTCCTCGAACCACAAATATCAACACAAAAATTGGAAGCGGACATAGTCCTCATACCCACGGGTCACGCATATACCTATGTTCCCATAGTCAGCAAACTTATCAACTCCCCGATAAGTCTTTCATAGACCTATGTTCTCGAGCGACAAATAAAAAATCCCATGGATTCATTAGGATATGACTGCCCTCACGCACAAACCTCCCATGGATAGAAAGTAAGATAGGTATGTCATACACATAAATCATCAATTTATCAAATAGGCATTATCATCTACCTATAGATATAATGTCAACAAGGTAATCACACAACCCTAAGATAGTTCCCATACGTCACATTTTATCTCTTTAAATCCTACGTATTAAAATATTATGACATTACATCTTTAATTTAATGATTCCAGAGTCTCACTCATTACTCAAGGTTTAAATAGGTTTTTCCTCAATATATTAATTCAGTAAGAAATCACAAATATCCTACCGTTCCATATCATCTTATCTCCCCAATTACTACGAATTAAACTCTCCTTTAATTAGGGTTATAACCGATAGTTTCTAATCTCTTATAAACACATCTTCTTTCACCTAGGATTGAACCCTCTTGTAAACCTAAGGCTGCCCAGGTGATTTATTAAATTTACCTTACTGGAACGATCCTTAAACCTCATGCATACAAATTATAATCCAACACATGAATCTGGCAACCAAAATTTCTTTCAATTTAATTACCATAATTCTAATAATTTAAATCCTAATCACATTAATTCGATTCTTATCTAGGGCTTACTGATCTTCCCTAAGTCCCATTATATCCAATTAATAATCACCAAAGATTTATAAAAGGTTTGGGATAAGAACAGGCATTAAAAAGAAACAACATAATGAATTCTGGGGAGGTCGATCGATCGAAGGTAGGGGGTCGATCGATCGAACACCCAGATAACAACCCAGATTTCTGCAATTCTTATACTACGGATTTCAGAACTTTTGATCATTCAAACCTTCATATTAAAGACCCAAATTCCTGATAATCCTTACTACATGATATAGCAACAAATGTAAATGATTTCTAATGATCTAAACATCCTAGAATCATCAAGAGTTTGAATTAAAAGCATATATTTATCCTCTTTTTCCAGAAAATTATATACATGATATCTTCAAGAACACACCAATGATTCTCAGAATTTCTTCAACAACTTAGTGATTATTTTGTGGATTCCTATCTACCTATAACATGAGTTTGATTCCTATATATTTCCATTTTCCAGAAATCAATCAACAACTCTATCTTTATCTTCCAAACAAGTAAAATCTCATCTTTTCAATAACTATCCTAATATGGACAATATACTAACTAGATTTCAATTATGAAATACTTGCCTCTAATGAAGGTCTGATCCTTTGGGGTTGTATAACACAGGTGATTCTCCCCTTCTCCAGTTAACTTCCGGTGGTGGTTAGTGGTGATGACCTTTGGTCTTTGGTTCTCCTCCTTTCCAAGCAAACTTCTCTTCTCCCAAGCACCCTTTCACTCTCTCTACAAAGGTGACCTCTAAATTTTGTGCAGAAGAGATGAATGAACCCACGTACAACTAATCTCCAAATATTTATAATAAGACAAAATCAAAATCACTATTCATCCCCCTGTAAAAATGACTAAATGCCCTTTTCGGTTGTCTTTTCATTTCCAAATGACCCGAGACCCAAAACCAACATCCAAATAGACTTTTCTGACTATTTCAACCCTTCCGGATGCAACGACGCACTCAAAATGACTATAAGGTTGATGTAAAAATAAGTTTCCTTTTTAATTTAATAAATTAGTCCCGACACGTCCCATACCGTGTCCGACTAGAAATTGAAATTACTGAATTAATATTACACAACCATATCAATAACATCACATTCATATATTACCTAAATATCTTTAAGTAATACTCAGAATCATTCATTTTAATATCCACACTTCGGATAAAACCCAAATGAATTAATTTATAATAAAATCCAATTAATCCCTTAATTTAAAATATAACACATTTTAAAAGTCATTAAAATTACGGGGTATTACTTTTGGATGCTAAGTATGAAGTTCAGACGCATTCTGGTGAAGTTTCGTACATTTTTTCATGTTCAAGGGAAATTTAGTCATTTCACAGCTTGGTCACCTGGCCCAACATCTACAAGGAAGTTGTATCCCTCCTTGCGAGCTTCTTGTGGCCATGAACGGTGCGCGATTCCGAGGCCGAATGAAGAAGTTACGGGATTTTTAGCGAAAGGGAACTACAATGAGACCAAAGAAGTCGATCGATCGATCCCCTGTTTTCTGAGATATTTTCCTTTTCTTTTCTTTTCTTTCTTCTTTTCTTTTCTCCCAACTTACTATATAAGGGATTTTTGTTATAATAAAAGGGATATTCAGTTTTAATTCGTTTTAGGGTTAAAAAAGCTTAGGGTTTTGGTTTTGAGAGCTTTGCTTCATTTCTCTTTGGGATGATAACCATTTGGGGTTTGTAAGTTCAACTTTTCATTTCCTTTACCATTAATATAGTTGTTCTTGTTTATTTCTTGCTTTTTAGATTAGTTTCATACTTTTTTAATTAGTTAAATTGTGTTATTTCTTATTTTCTTAGTTTAATTGGTTTAATTTAGTTTAATTCATGTGTTACCCTTAAATAAATAGAGTCGGGATTTCGTTCCGCCATTTACGGGCCTCGAGCTCCAAAAATTAGGTTTTGTGCAAAATTGCGTTTAATTGAACCCGTGTGTATTAAAGTCAGATTATTACGCGTTTAACTTTCTCTATCATGCAACGTTAGTTTTTATAGCAATAATCCAAATTTAATCCGCGTGCGACCAATTTTCGATTAAATTTTTATTCACGCAACTTTGGCTTAAATTCCTTATTGCGTGAAGTTTATGATTAATTTATAATGCTCGATTAAATTTCTCTCGAGCTGGAATTCTAATTAATAGTTGTTTTGATCCGTGTGGTTGGATGCTATCCCGATCCTCGCTTTTACTTTATTTATACTTAACTTCTGTCTTTTCTTTTATTTACAAGCACACATCACCTTTTACACTTTTATTCCTGAATTAATAAACCGATTACGAGCTATACTAACATTCCCTATGGATTCTCGATACCCGACTTACCTCTATACTTGTATCTCAAGTGCATTCATAATTTAGGTTTTTGTATTAATGCGGTGAAACGAATACAATGATCGGCGTGTTGACAACGCCCCACCTTTCATGCTTAATCATGGTCCTCTTCATGACCCATTATACTCTTTACATGATATTCAAGGGTTCCTTCACATTTTATCCGAATTAAACAAAAAGGGGAAAAACCTGCAGTTTCCAGGAGGGGTCGAGCGATCGATGAAAGGGGTCGATCGATCGATCGTCGATCGATCGACATTCTTGAGTAGTTCGATCGATCAAACATGTATTACGAATTTTGCCATTGTTAACTACATGTTTCCTTCTTCAACCTCAACCAAAACCCCATAATTGAGTCCCAAACTCCCAACCAATTAAACTAATAGTCATATTAACCTACCTATATGATTTCCTATGTGAAGCATGTACGAATTTCATCAAAAGTATAGGATTAAAGGCCCAATTCCTAATATTTATCAAGAACCCTAGTTTCATTATTGTTTCCAATCTTCTAATTATTTTTACAGATTTCCCTCTTCTAAACCATTACAATTTCGTGGGTAATCCTCTACATATAATGAGATTTCCAGAATATATTTATTTCTTCTAAAGCATGTGATTTAAATTCCCTAAATCATCAAATTCTTTCATAAAACATATATTTATCAATCCTATTCTAACATGGGTGAAATATCAACTAGAAAAATAGCAAGATAGATACTTTCCTTAAGATAGTAGGTCTAATTCCACGAGTTTGACAGGTATAGGCTTGATCCCCTCGCTCTGATGTACGTTTTGGTGGTGGTGGTGGTGAAATTGGGTTGGCTCTAGGCCTTGGATTCTTGATAGCTTTTCCTTCCTTCCTCTCACTGTCGTTCTCAACTATGGGAATGTTAACCCTAGAAGACTCTCTTAATATCTGATTTTAATTTCCCATTTTTTGTCATTTAACTAAGGCCTAATTTGGAAATGACTAAATCGCCCTCCCGGGGTGTCGGTTAGGCTTAAAAATTCCCTGAGTCCCAAACTAAACCCCCGGGTACACTTTTCTGACTATCTTGACCCTTTCGGACATGTTGGCGCATTCGAAATGACCATACGGATGACTTTTAACTTATTCACTTTTTAATATAATAATATAGTCCCAACACGGCACAAGCATGTTCTGACTTAATTTCCATAATTGTCATATTATTCAATCATGACAATTTTTAATAAATTCAATTCTACATATTACTTTACTCATTAAGTAATATTTAACAAATTCCCAATAATTACTAACTCTCGTCACTCTAGTAAATATTTAAAATAAATTTTTGGATTAATCTTAAAGATTTAATTTTCGGAGTATTTCCATCTCGAGAAAGTTGTTGAAGTGTTGACTAAGGAATGCGACTCTTTAAAATCACAAAAAGCATCCATTTTTTTAAAGATAAGGAAGGTTTAGAACGTGAAAAATTCAATTTTGAAGGTTAATTTTGAAAAATTAAAGATTTAATTGGAACATGCCAATGATTTAAAATTGATATACTTGATAGAACAAGTGTTCATGATAGTATCTTATTGGGTCATGCTCAATTGAAACCCAACAAATACGGCATTGGTTTCACAAATTCAACAAAGGTTGATAAAGTTCAAAAATCAAAAGAAAAGGTTGAAACTTTTACTCTTAAAAAGAAGGATAATGAACAAACACCATTATAGAAAAATAAGGTGTTTGAGCCTCAATTGGATTTGAGAAAAACGACGTTGTATGTTCTTTTTGTGGTAAGATGAGTCATGTTGTGAATTTTTTCTTTAAAGTAAAAATACTTCAAAGAGTTGGTCATCAAGTTCAACATGAGAAAAAATATATGAGATCACAGGTTTTCGACACCATATTGAGATGATTGATTGAGGGAAGGTGAAATTATACACTGACATTGCATTTATTGCTGAGCATTTGAGTCAATTTGGTATTATGCCTAATTCTTCTTCTTTTGTTCCATTGACGGGTGCTACTCCTCATCCACATGTTCTACCCATTTATGTTGATGAGGAGGATGATTATGGGATTGACGATGAAGATGAGGAAACTAGCGATGATAGAGATGCCACGTAATGCCCTGACTTAGATTTATTGGTTATTCGTGGTCAACCCACTCTAACTCGGATATTAGGTGTGATGTGCGATGAGACAACCTAAATAATGTTATTAGTCCAATCTTATTTAATTAACATTTCAATTATTTAACATGTGATTCAAATTTATATCAAGCCACGTGAGGGACTTATGGGAAGCATCCTCGGAATCCAAGTATACAAACCTACTAATGTAAATAAAAGAATACTTACTTATGTAACGCCCTCAAAATACAGAATCGCACATGATCTGCCATAACAAAGAGGAGGGAATGAGCGGAATACCCAGTGTGAAAATAAAACAATGAAATATATAATCGAACAACTGAAAAGAGACTCTAACACATTATCTTCGTATATGTGTGTGTGTGTGTGTGTGTGTGTGTGTGTGTGTGTAATCACTTATACATTAATGCATGAAATCGTTTTATTCCAAAACGCTAGTTGTTCTGACTAATTCACCTTAGTTATTATAAAAGAGCACCCTTTTTACTTGACTTGACATTTATTTTCCAATTTAATGCACCCGGTTTAATTCTTTAAACAATCACACTTTGTTTAGGAAAAGACACTTCTTTTGTCAAAACTTTTCATTTTCTTACACCAAATTTATCTTAGTATTTTCCTTGAAAATCACCATTCAACACACATGCCGTGTTAGAAAATACTTATTTTTCATAAAAACCTTTCACAACCACATACTTGTGTTAAATAGGAGTTAAAACCCTTTAAGGTGATTAATTATCCACTTAATCGCTTCACTTTACTATTCATTTTATTTCATGGAGATTATTTAATTTATTACATTACATGTCCCCGTTATCTTTCAACCGAAATATGTATCAATTTCATTCAAGTTAGGTTGTCATTTATTGCATTCACCATTCAACCTATTCCTTGACATGTATCACTTTTCTCATTATCTTTTTCTCGAAATCCTCCAAATAGCTGCGCACTTTAATTGGCTCCACACCGCCAACTATACTACATATGCTCTCGACAATATTTTTGGGTCGTTCACCCTTGGGCTCCGGGCCCTTCTTAATTCTTTTCTGCTCTCATATGAGTTTATATTAATGCGTTTCAACATTTATCAAATGCCCATGTTATTCCATTTTTATTGGACAAAGCCAAAACCTGGGGTCTCACCCCACCTTGTGTTATATTTTGAAAATCACCATATCTTGTCATTTACACACTCTCATTGATTTTACCCAAATCGCCTTCATTAGGGACATATGTGTAACACCTTTCTCCAATATTTTTATTTCATAAAAATGTTGCACTTTACGTAAAATTATCATTTTACTCATTTATTTCAAAACTTGTATTTCTTCCATTTTCACAAGTGTTATTTTCCTAGAAAAACACTTCTAAGTTATACACGCTAACTTCTCAAATGTTTTTACTTATTAACACTCATTTCACACTTTGAAGTTAACACCCCTTTCAAGTTTGAAACCTCTTTATTTAATTACTTTCTTTCTCTAAGAAATCATTGAGCATTTTAAGGACTAATTTACAAGAAAATACCGTTTTTTTCTTTATTAACACACGTAGTCTTAAGACCATACACTTATCACATTTTCTACACTTACTCACACACTTTAAGGGCGGAAATTTCCACTTTCTTTATTTAGGGTTAAAACTCACTAAAACCTTCATTAAACTTGTTTATTTGATCATCATCGAAAGACTTCAAGTTTATATACATGGGAAGAGGGATTTTAAGTTCAAAAATAAAAGAAAATGAGTTTAACAAGTGATTGATTCAGAAAATTTCATAATATTTGAAAAAAATTATGTTCAAGGCCAAGAGACTTTTTTATTTCTTCAAAACTTGAATAAATGCCAATCTTTGTGAAAATCCCACATTTTACAAGGAAACTTTAAGACATTTGTTCATAAAATACCTTCAATACAATAAATATTATTTTCAAAACATTTTATTCCATAAAATGTTTAACCCTAAGTTTTCTTGAAATATGCCATTTTACTAAACACTCTTGAAATCCTTTGTAAATTTTTTTACACAACCATAAGAATTGACCTTCTTAAATCATGTTTGCATTCTACTCTTAAAAAATTTAACTACAAGACCAACACTATGGAAAACTATAGTTCTTAAGCTAAGAGTAGAGTTTCCCACCTTAAAGGAAGCTTTAACAATGGTGGATGAAATGCAAAAGAATATGGGAACCTCCCACCTCCTAAGGTGGCCTTAAAGAGGCTGCCTAGCTCCACTAATCTTGCCTTCATGAAGACTCCATCAATTTCCAAACAAAACCCCCTTCAAACTCCATTGATTTCTACTTCTTATTCTTTAAATATCCCCAATATCATCTCCAAAATCTATATCTTGCTTAAAAAATGGTGTAGATGGGTCTTATAAGCTTAAATATGGTGGAGAAGGGTTAAATTTTGGTGGTTTAGGGTTGAGTGGTGGTGGTTCTTGGGTGATGGAAGGTGGTTAGTGGTGGAGGAGCTCTCAAGAGATAGAAAGAGAGAGAAAAATCTAATTTTTAATAAACTAAAATGGCCTTAACACCCCTTAAATACTCCAAAACCCATAGGAGTAAATACCTAAATTGGCCCAAAGCCCTAACCCAAAATGATCTTCTGTTGTCGGAGTATGATATGTGTCTTAATCTAATGGTCTAGATTTTGGCAGCACTTACCAAATCTACAGAAATAGATCTTTTGAATCTCGTTCGAACGAGAATGGATTTCTTTCGAATAAGAACTACCATTTTGTTCGAACCAGACTACATCTCATTTGAATGGGAACTACATCTGATTCAAACGTGATTCGAATGAGGTTCGGTTTTCCCGTACTAAGATGTTTCATTTGAAGGTCGTTAGAAGACCATTCAAATGAGATTTGAATCTCAGTTGAACGACTCTAGATGTCATTTGAACGACCCTGAACTTTTCTAATATTAACTTTAAGTCCATTCTAATTCCAATCAATTGCGCCAAGGCCACGGCGTTGCCCAAATTTGATCCATAAATCATCTCACAAGGTCTAGAGCTCAATTAGGTCACATAAAGTCATCAAATCACATGGGTACGGTCAAAGTCACGAGGGCTGGTGTTACATGAAAAATATGATGATATGTCTGATGATGTTTAAATATTTTATCTTCATCTTTTTTTTCGTGTTACTCATTTGATAGTTTTATTTGTGATACTTAGGTACTTTTGGTCTATATATGAATATTTGTATCATTCTTATTGGTACTTTGATACTCTTTTCGTGGTTATATGGATATTTTGATGGTTGTATGGGTATTTATGTGTTGTAATATGGGTTATTTTCTTATCTGCATATTTTAGCACTTATATTGTGATATCCAAGTTATATCACATTGTTTTATCCATGCTTATTATATGATCTCATTTTACTAGTTCGATTGATTGTATATCTTTTATCCTGCTTTTATGTTTGTTAATAGATATCTTTCATCTTGTAGGTTTTTTCTTTTGAGATTCATATTTTGATAAACATGTATATGGTCATCCCATGTTCTCATGATATAACTATGGTATACCAGGCTATACCCATTATCTATGATATTTTCTTCTCTTGGACTTTTTCGTGCCAAAAAATGGGAGAAATTTTTATTTCCTTTCTGTCTATTATGTCACAAATGTGGATTAAATTATATTTCTTATTTGTCAAAAAGGGGGAGAAATATCTATGATAAGGGGAGTTGACCTATAAGGGGTGTTATTGATTATTTTTAGGATATGTTATATAGAGGGAGTTTATTACATTGTGTTATCATTGATATTAGATGATGGTTTTGTGGGTATGCTATATAGGGAAGCTTTATTAAACTTTGTTATCACTGATATTAGATGATGTTGATTCATGTCAGACATGTTCACATAATTTTCTTCATGTTCAGATGTTTTATTTCATTTACATCACGTTGATATTTTTAGAGGATTCCAAAGAAGGGGGATTTTCTCTTTGTGCATGTTATTGCATGCGTGATTCTCTTTGATGTTTCGTGTGGTTTAGGCATATCTATGTTGATTCCGACACCATCCCATTGTTTAGACTCGACTATCAATGTGTTGTTGGTCTATTGGATGATTTTGTGCATTACTTTATACTATTATCATTATATGGATAATGAGGTGTGAGTTTGGTAGGTGTAATCATTTTCATTTTAGGTTTTGGTGGGTTTTTCCACTGAATATCCAAATAGGGAGATTGAAATTGTAATTCTGTAATATATACTAGTTGGATACATTTCGTAATAAGACATTTGATTCATTGAGTCATTCAAGTCATAGAGACTTGATACGATTAAATAAGGCACATTCATTATCTTAGATTGACGTTTTGAGATTGATGAAGGTCATGCAAGCCTTTCAACAAAAGCCTCATGATGCTATGCACACTTGAGTTGAAGACTATATCCTTTTTTTATAGCTATTGTGAATTGTCTATGGCTAACACACGTGCACGATGTTTTAAAATGTGAGAATTTCTATCAAAATTTTAACGAATAACTATTAAAATGACTCAGAGGTTTGTGAGAATATTTTTAGGAATTGACCATCTTGTGTTGGTGCAGTTAAAGGCTCTTTTGAGCACTTTATGACTCCAAATGTTCACACGGCCCTTAATTGGACCCCTGCACACTACTCCATCCAAGTGAATGACCATCTTTTGGTCCCGTACGCATGGCATTGTCTTAATGCGAGCACCCCTGACATTGTGCAAAAGGACAAAAATCAATCATGCACACGACGAAGCCAAATTTTAAATTTTTTTGTATAAATAGGTAATTTTCCCTCCCATTTTATAAGATCCGAATTTTAAACTATTGAAAAAAAACTCACTGAGCATATTTTCATAGTTAAGATCTCTTTTTGCTTCTCTTTTTCACAAAATTAACTTGTTTCTTAAAAACTATTTCAAACTTAGATCTAGCTTGATTTTTGTGTTTTGTGAGTGAATTGAGAATTATTTTGATCCGATCATCATTAGCCTATTATAATTCAATAATCTACTTTGAATTCTTATGATCTCATACTCCAATATCTAAAAGATGAGGCTTTTCGATTCATTGAAGGAGTTGGAGTGTGGTGTTGATTACAAGGAGGAGATTAGAGCTTCCCATTCGAATCGTGGATCTCGGTATGGATTTTTATAATCAACGAGGGAAAATTTCAAGGTCCATAGGTAACCACACAAGGGAAATTACGTGAGTGGTATCTTCTTGCCTTGAGTAAAACATCTTTTTAGGTTGAAATTGAAATTAAAGTGCGTCAGGTTTTTTACCTATTAATGGGGGTGTTCCTCTTAAAATTTGTCTTGGGAATGATTTTGATTATTTTCTACTCAATTGTACACATTTAATCACACACATTACTTAGAACATAATTGGATCTTGCGAAATGGCTTAAAATTTAATTAGGGTTTTTAGATCTTGTTTTCTTGTATAGATTTGCATAATTACCTTGGTGTATGAGTTAACCAATAGATAATTCAATCACTTTATTAAAACATGTGTTAGGTAATTTGAAATTGCAAGCAAAATGGTTTAATTTCAAAAAATTATCATGAGGTGCAATCAAACCTATTCACTCCCTCTGGGATTGTCGTTGGTTAAACATCTATATTAATAACACACATCCTCAGTTGGTATAAGAGAAACATGCTTGAGTTGATCCTTTTTTTCTTATGTGTTTATTGTGTTTCTACTCTCATATATTTCTTGTTAAGATTTGTGATTGTTTTTATATATGGATCAATATAATGATTTAAATTCCATTAATCATCTATCATATTTTATATCCCAAACTATGGCCATTGGAATGTGAAAATGAGAACACAATTATGGTCAAAACATGAACGTGTGTGGATGAGTGTAGAGGAAGGATGGATTTATCCAAATATTAAATAAGATAAAGTTGGGGTGAATATACCAAGATTGATTTAGATGGATACAAAGTTTATTAATTGCAATTACAACTCTATTACATTGAACACCGTATTTGCTTCCGTAAACAAATGAGAATATAATCAAATTCTTAATTGCAAATAAGAGAAAAAGGCATGGGATATCCTTAGAGTAACACATGTAGGCGCATTGGTGTCAAACTTGTAAAGACACAACACGTTGAAATTGAATTTCAAACGATGAGAATGAATGAGATTGAGTCTTTTAAGGACTATTACAAGAGGTTGATAGAAGTTTTTAACACTTCGTTCAATCTTGGTGAAAATATCCCAGAGAACAAAATCATAAAAAATTTACTTAAAGATCTTGCTTTTATGTTTAACACAAAGGTTTTGAATGAAGTGAAGGATATCTGATACTTATAGCCTTGAGGAGTTGGTAGGATCATCACAAATTTGTGATTAAGAAGAAAGTGTTGTTCTTCCTCAACCAAATAAATGCTTGGCCTTTATTGTTGAGTTAAGTGACAACATCTCTATGAAGGGCATTGAGAAACCTAAAGAAAATGTTGAAGTAGACATGGATTTATTTGTTAAATGTTTTATCAAATTCTACAAAAATAATAAAAATAAAATCAAAATGGTAGAATAATTTATTAAAAGCCATACAAGCCTACAAGACATAACTCTTTTAATGATAACAATGATTAAAAGAAGAAAAGTCCAAGGATTAAGATCAATGTTTTGGTTGTGGCGGTGTTGGTCATCATATAAATGTATGCCCTACCTATTTAAAAAAAACATAATAAAAATAAAGGTGACAAGAAGAAGAAAATGGTGTATAAAGGAAGTTTGAGTGATTCGAAAGTGAAATTGGCCAGAGTTCCTCTGGTGATGAGTGTGAGAGTGAAATAGCCTTTGTGTTTCATCTATAAGAGAATAAAATAGTGAGTGCAGTTTAAATGTCATTAGATAGTGTGGTGAGAAAAAAAAAGGGTGAAAGCTTCGAGTGATAGGTGACTTAGCGACTCGTCTTCGGTTAGTAAAAAGAACTCACACACTTCTATCCAAAATTCTCAAGATGGTAGAGATAACGAAGTTTATGATATTGAGGAGGATTTTGATGATCTATATCAAGAGTCTCTAAACCTCAGAAAGTCCAACATCAAACTTTTGACTAAAATGAAAGCTTTTCAAAATGAGGATGAGGAAAAAGAAGAAAGTTTTGAAAATGTTCAATTGGAGTATTTTTATCTTAGGAAAGTTATTTGTTTATTTTCTATGGAATATGACTCTTTGAAATCACAAGATGCATCCATTTTGAAAGAGAAGGATGATTTAGAACATGAAAAATTCAATTTTGAAGGTTGATTTTAAAAAATCGAAGATTGAATTGGAACACGCCAAGGATTTAAAAACTGATATACTTGATAGAAGAAGTGTTCAAGATAGTATCTTATTGTGTCTTGCTCAATTGAAACCCAAAAATCATGGCATAGGCTTCAAAAATTCAACAAAGTTTGAAAAAGTTAAAAAAATCAAAATCAAAGGTTGAAAATTTTACTCTTGAAAAGAAGGATAATGAACAAACTCCTTTATTGAAAAATAAGGAGTTTGAGCCTAAATCGAGTATGTGAAAAATGGTGTTGGATGTTCATTTTGTGGTGAGATTAATCATGATGTGATTTTTTCTTTAAAATAAAAGACTTCAAAGAGTCCGCCTGTAATACCCCGTATTTTTATGCTTTCTAAATTTGGGGATTTATTAAATTTAATGTGAGTTATTAATTTAATATAAATCCAGAAATTAATTATATTTTTATAATTACTAACGTGATGTGAGTTAGTAAGTATGGGAAACTTGTTGAATATTACTAATGAGCAAAGTAATATATGATATTGGTTCTATTAAATGTCACGAGTGAATAAAATGACAATTTTGGAACTTTAAGTCCAGACGTGCCGGCGTCGTGTCGGAACTAAATATTGATTAATAAAAGTGAATAAATTATAAGTTACTTGTATGGTCGTTTTGAGTGCGCATAAGTGTCCGGAAGGGTCGAGATAGTCAGAAAAGTGTACCTGGGGGTTTAGTTTGGGTCTCAGGGCGTTTTTAGGCATAATTAGTACCCCAGGAGGGCGTTTTGGACATTTTGTAATTTTGGGTAATTAAACCCATGAATTTGCAAGGGTTATATCAGATGCCTAGGGTTGTCTTATAGGGTTAACACAACCAAAGACAAGTGATGGCCATAGGAGAGGGAAAGAGAGAGCTTGCCAGAGAGTTCTAGGCCAAGAACTCCTCCGTTTGCGCCGCCGTCACCGCCAAACGATAGATCACGTCGCAAGGATCATAACCACACTAATTTCAGCACAAATCAGAGACCAAAAATCCCCAGGCAAGTATTTATCTTGCTTAATTTTGTTAATGCTTCATTCATGTTAGTTTAAGGTTGATTAGGAAGAGTTCTATGGAAGAAAACCCATGTTGGAGATTAGAAAATTGCATGTTTAGTGATATAAATGATAATCTGGAAATCCCCTTCATATGTAGAGGTTTAACCAAAAATTTATGATGAATTAGAAGTAGAATTTATTGAGAAAGAATTATTTGAATTAAGTTAAAGAAATTTTTAGGGTTCATGAGTATTGAATGAATTTGGGCACTTTTAATCCATGAATCTTGATGAAAACTCGCATGTTTTACGTTAAATATTGTCCATTTGGGTTTAGGACGTTTGTGGTATAAATTTCTAGGAGTTTGAGAGTTAAAACTTTGGATTTGAATGATGTTGGATGATAGAACCCGTAACTGGTTTTCTTCAGAATTCTTCATACCTGTTTGATCGATCGATCGAACCAGGAGTATCGATCAATCGACGCATCGATCGATCGAGCTCCTTCCATCGATCGATCGAACCCTCATGGCCGACTTATATTTCCCCTTCTAAATAGTTGAATTCAATTTAAATGAGAAATAATCTTTGGACATCCTTATTAAAATATTTTGGGAGGTAAAGAAGACCAGTAGGACTTATTAAAAATATGAAACCTTCAGTGTAAGACGAGATTCACATTTTTGGGGATGTTTACATATAAGGGACGATGGAATTATGTATTAAAGAAGGAAACGCATAAGATAGTTACGTTGGAAAATAAATGAGTACCTACTGAAATTACACTTGGGAGTATAGAAATTCACGAGTGTCACTTGATAAGTTGGAATAATCCCACAAATTAAGATAAGAGGCAAAACATTATACGTGATAACTAAATAACGAGTAATAAGGATAAATGTCATAATTTTGGGTTATGAGATGTACCTAAATTTTATATGGTAATAGTAGTATATTTATATGACTGTGTTTATGCATATACTATATACGTGTGAAAATCATGCACGCGCTACTTGATATCCCTGAGGTTACCGCGTTGGGACAGTCTTATCTCGATGAGCCTTTATGGGGGTGTAACAACTCGGATTTTTTAAATGGGAATTTTTAAATTAATTTTGGAAATTGAAGAAAAATGAAATTTTGGATTTTATAAATTTTATAATTTAAAGTGTTGGTTTTTATATTTGAAAAATAAATTTTCAAACGGAATTGGAATCGAAATTAAAATGGAGTTTTAATTGAATTTTTATTATTTTGAAGAGTCCTCAAAACATAAAACTCTGTAAGAGTCCTCGGAACATAAAACTCTCTAGTAAAAAAATAATATTTTTAGAAATCCGACCGTCCGATCAAGCTGAATTTTTGTCGGAAATCCCGTCTCGCCGTTCGCTACAACATACTAAAATTTCAAGCGATTCTAACGGATTGATCATCCGTAATGATTTTTTTTCAAGTATTTGTATTTGATTAGGACTTTAATTCTTTTTGGTATATAAACATAAAGTGACGAGTTTAGATCTTTTAAAACACATTTTAGCCTTCTCAAAAATCAGAATCCTCTCATCTTCTTCATCTTCTTCAACCTCAAAACCCTAGCCCATTCTACATAACTTTCAACTCAAGTTTTGTCAAGATTAACCGGATTTTCTCAAGATGCGTCAAGAACGAATCTTTGTCAAATTTTTTAGAGGAATACACATTCAAGATCAGATTTCTAAACCAACTTTTATTCAGGCATGAATACTCTATTCTTTTCCTTTAGTATTATGCGTTTTAAGTGTCGCCTAAACACTTAATTACATGTTTTCTTAAAAATAATTAGTAACTTAATTAGAAAAAGTGAATACTAATTATGGGGCTGTTTTTATAAAATCTTTTAATCTGAATAATATTCATAACCCTTTGGGTACGTAGGATTGATGAGTGATTTTAGGTTTTATTGGTGTAGGGTGCATATAGAAAAACCCTAGTTTTAAAATAAATAATTTTTGGGTGCGTATAACTCATGTAATACATGTAGAGATAATGAAATTTGGTTTTTGATGTATATATGATGAAAAATTGGTATATTTAATTTAAAATAATTAAATGAGATTATTTGGGTATTGTTGACGTTGTGATAATTAAATTAAAGATTTAATTGAATTGGACTATCATGCGTAGTTTTATACGTTGATTAATCATGCGTGGTTGTGTGACTTGTTGGTATTATTATATTTCCTTGTGACGATGGGTTGTTGGGTATTTTTTTTGTTCCCCCTATATTTTAGAATGCCTTCTAGGAATGGGACTAGTGAGGGAAGATTATTGCGTTTTTATCACCTTGAGGGTGGGCTGATTTTTATTACTTTATCGTCGTTACACTTGTCTAAGTATGAGACTAGGTTAAGATTTATGTTAGAAAATCCTCCTATACATAAGTTAGGACGTATTGATGACTTGGGAACCCTTAGGTATGGGACTAAGGGGTATTTTGAGGATCTCACATCGATAAAAGGGTGGGGTAAATTATAAATTGTGAATTGAGAAATTGAGAACTAATACCTAAGATAATAAGACGGGTATTAAAATATATTGGCGACATAATCAGCGAGGGCCGACAGTTTAAACGGGCCAGCCGACGTTTTGACGAGGGGATGTGTATTTTTGGTGGAGAAATCACCCGAGGCGGGAGGACCGCCATAATAAAATGAGGATATAATAAAAGCTGGTTAATTTAATGAAATTAACATCGTGGGACTTGGGAAATTAAAATCATATTAGTGTGCCTTTATAAATGGGGATTTATGCGGGTAGTTAGTGATTTATATCTATCACGTTTAATTATCCCGTTTAATTTAAAATATTCTATTGTGATATTTATTGCGTATAATGCTACTGTCTGGATTCAAGGATCCTATTTGAGGGGAGTAGTGAGTATTCTTGCTTGGGGCTTTAGCTCTGACCCATGCGTTGACTAATCTTTTTTAGGATTAGAATTTGGAGAAGCTGTATAAGTTTATCGGAGTTATCATTGGAGGTGCAGCTGGAGTTATTTACTTTATGGCATAGTTTAGATAGACTTTCTGTTTCAGTCGTATTATGAGACTCCATTTGAGTTTTATTGGGCCATTCGGTTCCAAAGTTGTTTAGAGGATTTATTTTGGGATTATTTCAGATTTTATTTAATCATTATTGGAGATTGGATTTTTGGAGTTAGCATGTGATGGATCTTTTATCGCTTAGTTATTTGTGATCATTTGAGATTGACCAATTATTTATCTTATGGACTGATTTATTTATGTCTCATATCTGTCTCATGCTAAGAATGGTATTTATTTAGTTCACGCCCGGCTTAGTTTTGGTGGCGGACGACGCCAGAATTAGGCGGGGTGTGACAGATGGTATCAGAGCATGGTCTTAGGTCTCGTAGGTTATGAGTCCCTTTAACTTCCGCGTTGCCGATCTTTGATTCCCTTTGATGATTTGTACTTCTTAAGGTAGAGGGTCTGGCATACATGTTAGATGTGTTTCTTGGAGATGTGAAGTTTTGAGTTAAGGACGTTGTAGACATGGAGTTTAGAATTAGTAAGCTTGATGTGGGGATCCTTAAAATGGATTTTGGAGACGATAATTATTTTGGAGATTTTAGTACAGATGTTAGGTTCCGTATGTATCGATTTTTGATGTTGAGATTTAATTTGAGGAAGTTAGAATTTTAATGACTTTCGGATATAGGATCGAGTGGGGGATTTTGAGAGCATGTGGTACGCCATTATTTTCATAGTTATGTGTATGTATATAGGCAATATATATTATTTTGTTGCCCGTGGGGTAGGTGCGCATAGAATTGGGTGTATGGGCTCCCATTTATGGCATTCTACGGGTAGGCATATGTGAGCCTTATTTTCTTTTTTTGCGAGATTTAAGTGTTTATGTGTATGCTTCGTTTAATTTCGAGGACGAAATTCTTCGCTAGTGGGGAAGTATGTAACAACCCGGATTTTTTAAATGGGAATTTTTAAATTAATTTTGGAAATCGAAGAAAAATGAAATTTTGGATTTTATAAATTTTATAATTTAAAGTGTTGGTTTTTATATTTGAAAAATAAATTTTCAAACGGAATTGGAATCGAAATTAAAATGGAGTTTTAATTGAATTTTTATTATTTTGAAGAGTCCTCAAAACATAAAACTCTGTAAGAGTCCTCGAAACATAAAATTCTCTAGTAAAAAAATAATATTTTTAGAAATCCGACCGTCCGATCAAGCTGAATTTTGTCAGAAATCCTGTCTCGCTGTTCGCTACAACATACTAAAATTTCAAGCGATTCTAACGGTCCGATCGTCCGTAATGATTTTTTTTCAAGTATTTGTATTTGATTAGGACTCTAATTCTTTTTGGTATATAAACATAAAGTGACAAGTTTAGATCTTTTAAAACACATTTTAGCTTTCTCAAAAATCAGAATCCTCTCATCTTCTTCAACCTCAAAACCCTAGGCCGATTCTACATAACTTTCAACTCAAGTTTTGTCAAGATTAACCGGATTTTCTCAAGACGCGTCAAGAACGAATCTTTGTCAAATTTTTTAGAGGAATACACATTCAAGATCAGATTTCTAAACCAACTTTTATTCAGGCATGAATACTCTATTCTTTTCCTTTAGTATTATGCGTTTTAAGTGTCGCCTAAACACTTAATTACATGTTTTCTTAAAAATAATTAGTAACTTAATTAGAAAAAGTGAATACTAATTATGGGGCTATTTTTATAAAATCTTGTAATCTGAATAATATTCATAACCCTTTGGGTACGTAGGATTGATGAGTGATTTTGGGTTTTATTGGTGTAGGTTGCATATAGAAAAACCCTAGTTTTAAAATAAATATTTTTTGGGTGCGTATAACTCATGTAATACATATAGAGATAATGAAATTTGGTTTTTGATGTATATATGATGAAAAATTGGTATATTTAATTTAAAAAAATTAAATGAGATTATTTGGGTATTGTTGACGTTGTGATAATTAAATTGAAGATTTAACTGAATTGGACTATCATGCTTAGTTTTATACGTTGATTAATCATGCGTGGTTGTGTGACTTTTTGGTATTATTATATTTCCTTGTGACGATGGGTTGTTGGGTATTTTTTTTGCTCCCACTATATTTTAGAATGCCTTCTAGGAATGGGACTAGTGAGGGAAGATTATTGCGTTTTTATCACCTTGAGGGTGGGCTGATTTTTATTACTTTATCGCCGTTACACTTGTTTAAGTATGAGACTAGGTTATGATTTATGTTAGAAAATCCTCCTATACATAAGTTAGGACGTATTGATGACTTGGTAACCCTTAGGTATGGGACTAAGGGGTATTTTGAGGATCTCACATCGATAAAAGGGTGGGGTAAATTATAAATTGTGAATTGAGAAATTGAGAACTAATACCTAAGATAATAAGACGGGTATTAAAATATATTGGCGACATAATCAGCGAGGGCCGACAGTTTAAACGGGCCAGCCGGCGTTTTATATCGTGTCGTGTGTGGAACCTCGTCAATCAGCGAGGGCCGACAGTTTAAACGGGTCAGCCGACATTTTGACGAGGGGATGCGTATTTTTGGTGGAGAAATCACCCGAGGCGGGAGGACCGCCATAATAAAATGAGGATATAATAAAAGCTGGTTAATTTAATGAAATTAACATCGTGGGACTTGGGAAATTAAAATCATATTGGTGTGCCTTTATAAATGGGGATTTATGCGGGTAGTTAGTGATTTATATCTATCGCGTTTAATTATCCCGTTTAATTTAAAATATTCTATTGTTATATTTATTGCGTACACTACACCAAATCCTGCGAATGGTCACGCCCAGTGGGTCACGGCCCAAGTCCGCGACCAGCTGGTCGCGGACTTGGGCCGTGACCATATCATTTTTTGGCGTGACCATATTCATTACCACACTGAGTCATGGATGCTCTGGAAGTGGTCACGACCTAAATCTCTGACCACTGTGGGTCACGGCCCAAGTCCGTGACCAGGTCGTGACCATCTTCGCGCCAAAATTCCCTCCAAGCTTGGTCGCGGATGGGTCACGGACTTTGTCCGTGACCATAGGCGTGACGAAGCACAAAACACACATATAGTGGGTCATGGCTAGAGGCCATGACCATTTATTAGCATGGGTCACGGCTATGGGCCGTGACCAATAGGTGGTGACCACACAACTTGGCTTCATTGATGGGTCGCAGTTGATGGGTCACGGCTCTTGGCCGTGACCATTGTCAACCCTAAAAAAAAACATGCGCTTCATATTTTCATTTCCCCGCTAATATCTTATTTCGTTCTTCCCCAAACGCTGGTATGGAAGCGATAGAGATTTCGGGGGTAGCAGGTGCGATATCGGTTATGGAGTAAGGAGATTTCGTGGGTAGCAGGTAAGATTTCATGGGACGAGCAGCGGCGGCCCTTTGCTTCTCAGATAGAGATTTCGTGGGGATGAGCAGGTAAGATTCCACTTTGCTTCTCAGATCATGGCGTCGTTTCTCGCTCCATCTCCTCCTCTCTCCGCCTCCGCTCCGGCATGGGCCTCCCCGTCGGCAAACACATCTCCCACAATCCTTGAATTACTAACAAAGGTATATGAATCAATCACTTGTTTTGTCCACATAAATTTAAATCATTAATAAAAGAAAAAGGTCCCAATTTCAGACCTGACGTTTTTTACAGACTTTCAAAAACCCATTTTTTCAACTTGTGCAGATAAACTCATCGATTTTGATTTTTAATATATATAGAGTGTAATTTTTAGGTGCAATAATTAATCATTGTTGTTGAATTACTGTGATAAATTTCTACATGGCAAAGACTTGAGAGTTAAAAGGTCTTTTTGACTTTGTTATTGTTTCAGTGTGGAGAAATATGGTATATTCAGAGACTGTCTCCCTGTACCTGTACAAATATAGATGCTGTGTTTTCCTAATTCACATACAAAATAATAATATCTTAATTTCTTATTTATCCTCATTGCTTGTCTTCTTAGGAAAATGTTAAATTCATTGTGGGTTTATCCATCGATCTTCATCATCTTTTGCTACATCAATGTACTTGTTCTGTGTCATCTCATTGCTTGTCGTCTTAACATTTTTTACTCACAAAATCACAAACAAACAAAGCCCTAACTCTATTTTTTTTCATTTTTTGGTTTGTTTCAGCTTCCTGTAAATGATGAGTTGACGTGGGATGACGGGACTGCATTTCCCAAGCCTTGTATTGACCGTATTACAAATACTGTTGGCAAGGTCTAAACCCAATTTGGTGTTTCTTATATTCAAAATTTCAACATTTCATTATTTTATTACATTGAGGTGGTTTGTGCAATTTTTGGGGTTATGAAAGTGGAAATTTGGGATGTTAATGAATGGAAATTTCTTTGATTTTTGTTTCTAGTTTTTTCTGCGGTTGCGGGGCTAGAGCTTTCCATGTCCAAAGAGCACCACCAATGTAAGTTTGCTTTACCCTCCGCTCTAGTTCTTTTTTATTGTTTCGTATTAGCAATTAATTTTAGGGTGTGTTTGGATAACAAAGTTAGGAAAATTGAAAAATAGTTGAATTTTTATTTTCTATCAGAAACTGTGGGAAAATATAGTTTCTCTACCAATAATTATTCAATTTTAGGGTGTGCCATGTCATACTGGGTTTTCGTGTGATGTTTAATTTAGTGTGAATTACCTCTTTCTTAATGTTTAATTTGTTCAGAAGATTAGTTATTCAATTTTTTGGCATCAGTTATGTTTCCCCTTTTATCTCGATTTAAGGTTGTTCGCGTTTATAAGATTATGGTTGAATATTTAATGCTTTATGCTGATCCGATTTGAAATTAGGAAATATAGGTTAATTGTCAGTGTTTCAAACTCCAATCTCACGGAGATTTTGACTTTAGCATCGGATGATGTACGAAGCCTCCTAATACATCCTTACATATGATTTGTTTCTGATATGCTATCATTATAGGAAGTGCACAATTTTGCAAAAGTTGAAGGCGACCATATCAACTCTGAATCAAGGAGGTAATAGTGGTTCTATAAGATGAATCCCAAAATGCTCCACACAGGTACTTACTATGCTTCATTTACTTTTCAGTGCGTATTAAGAAATCAATTGTGTTGTAGTTGTTTTAGTATCTGGAAACACAATTTATAGGTTGGTATTAGATGAATCGCACTACGGTTTGGGAATTCGCCATCACATTCACCAGAATGAAATTGTGGAACTCAAATCATAGAAACCAACGCTCGAATGTGTATTTTCTGTGAATTCTCCAAACTCTTGTGCATGCTTTTGATCCCATTAGTACGTCTGATCTATTTCAGCTATTTAATTAAAATGTTTATTTCAACTATTTTCAAATAGTATTGATTTGCACACAGTGTGAATTGATACAAAGTAACATATTCAACTAACTTGCTAGCTTTTCATTTACTGTTGATTTTTATTCATTTGAAAGAGGGTGATTTTAAGGATTAAGTTGGCAACTTCAACATTGTAAATTCAATAAGCATATATTATTTTGAATCATTCTACAGACATAAGACTTGACTTTGTGTCTAATTTCCTTTTTCTATTTTTCATAAAAGGATGTATACTTAAAATAGAGGTCTCTATTTTCAAGAGGAATAGGTCCTGAGCGAAAAAAGATCTCAAAAACATCAATGTCACTGAGTTCAAGACCAGCAGACTTAACTGCTGCGGGAATTGAAACAGTTGGACCAATGGTGTAGCAAAAATCTTCATATTTATTTTGATCCTTCATTATATAGTTCTACGTTTCATTATTTGGAATACTAATGGTGTAGCAAAAATCTACCTTATTTCTATTAATTTATGACCATCTTTATCTTTTCAATTTTAATATATTAAAATTTCAAATATTTAATATAGTGTCCGAGAAGACTTTAAATATTCACTCCCCATGTATTTGTATCTCATATGGGAAAACTTAATTAGCGGGTGTTTTAAAAGTCAGTTGAATTTGTTTAATGCAGTGGCCGAGATCATACTATGACAACAAGCGTGGCTGCTGCTACCCAAAGACATGGAAGCCTGGAGAAGACTTTAGCATTCACGGGCTGCTGCTCCACATAGTTGGTATGGTGGATACTAGATTAGTTTTGTTATCTTTTTGTTTAATTTACAAAATATGGTCCATATTGACTGTCATAACATTTATGCTTACTGAAAAACTTACTATCATAACACACTCCTTAATCCACTGAATCACCTATATACCAAAAACCCCAAAATGCAACTATATACCAAAACCCCCAAAATGCAGAACATTTAATCAATTAGGAAGCTATGCGGACCACTAATGGATCGATTCAGTTAGGCAGCTAGGTAGAACATAACACACTCGCACATAACTGATGCCAATATAGCAGTTATATATGGCTATATAGCAACTATATATGCCCATATATAGCAGCTATATATAGCCATATCTAGCAGCTATATATGCCTATATATAGCAGCTATATATAGCAGTTATATATGGCTATATAACAACTATATATGCCCATATATAGCCGCTATATATGGCCATATATAGCAGCTATATAGGCTCATATATAGCTGCTATATATGGCAATATATAGCTGCTAGATAGGGCCATATATAGATGCTATATATGGCCATATATACCTGCCATATAGATTGAAATGAAGGTGAAGAGGGCGAAACCACGAAACAGCCCCCGTAGGGTCCCGTGAGATCCCCCGAAACAGCCCCCGAACGGCCGCGTGGGTGGCACCAACACCTCCCACGGGACCAATGTGACTCGTAGGAACTGATCGTGCAGCCCCGGGACTCCCGATTTGAGAATATGACGGTAATTTCAATATTTTTAGACTTAGGCTTAAAAACATGGCTTTAGAGGGTGAAAACACGAAATAGCCCCCGAACGGCCACGTGGGTGGCTCCAACACCTCCCACGGGACCAATGTGACTCGTATGAACTGACCGCGCAGCCGCGGGACTCCCGGTTTGAGAATACGATGGTAATTTGCATATTTCTAGACTTAAACAAAACGTGGCGTCAGAAGGTGAAAACTCGAAACAGCTCCCGAAAGTTCCCGTGGGTGGCACCAACACCTCCCACGGGACCAATGTAACTCGTAACAACTGACCGCGCAACCGCGGGACTCCCGGTTTAAGAATACGACGAATATTTGCATATTTCTAGACTTAGGCTTAAAAACGTGGCTTTAAAGGGTGAAAACCCAAAACAGCCCCCGAACGGCCCCGTGGTTGGCACCAACATCTCCCACGGGACAAATGTGACTCGTAAGAACTGACCGCGCAGCCGCGGGACTCCCAGTTTGAGAATACGATGGTAATTTGCATATTTCTAGACTTAGGGTTAAAAACATGGCGTTAGTGCGTGAAAACTCGAAACAGCCCCCGAACGTTCTCGTGGGTAGCACCAACACCTCCCACGGGATCAAGGTAACTCGTAGGAACTGACCCCTTCAGCCGCGGGTCTCCCGGTTTGAGAGTACTACGGTAATTTGCGTATTTTTAGACTTAAGTAAAACATGACATTAGAGGGTGAAAACCCAAAACAGCCCCCGAATGATCCCGTGGGTGGCACCAACACCTCCCACGGGACCAATGTAACTCGTAGGAACTGACCGCGCAGCCGCGGGAGTCCCGGTTTGAGAATACGACGGTAATTTACATATTTCTAGACTTAGGCAAAACATGGCGTTAGAGGGTTAAAACTCGAAACAACCCCCGAACGGCCCCGTGGGTGGCACCAACACCTCCCACGGGACCAATGTAACACATAGGAACTGACCGCGCAGCCGCAGGAGTTCCGGTATGAGAGTACGACGGGAATTTGTATATTTCTAGACTTAGGCTTAAAAACATGGCGTTAGAGGGTGAAAACCCGAAACAGCCCCCAAACGATCCCGTGGGTGGCACCAACACCTCCCACGGGACCAATGTAACTCGTAGGAACTGACCGCGCAGCCGCGGGACTCCCCGTTTGAGAGTACGACGGTAATTTGTATATTTCTAGACTAAGGCTTAAAAACATGGCGTTTGAGGGTGAAAACTCGAAACAACCCCCGAACGGCCCCATGGGTGGCACCAACACCTCCCACGGGACCAATGTAACTCGTAGGAATTGACCACGCAGCCGCGGGACTCCCGGTATGAGAGTACGATGGTAATTTGCATATTTCTAGACTTAGGCTTAAAAACATGGCGTTAGAGGGTGAAAACTCGAAACAAACCCCGAACGGTCCCGTGGGTGGCACCAACAGCTCCCACGGGACCAATGTAACTCGTAGGAACTGACTGCGCAGCCACAGGAGTTTCGGTTTGAGAGTACGACGGTAATTTGTATATTTCTAGACTTAGGCTTAAAAACAAGGCGTTAGAGGGTGAAAACCCGAAACACCCCCCGAACGATCCCGTGGGTGGCACCAACACCTCCCACGGGACCAATGAAACTCGTAGGAACTGACGGCGTAGCTGCGGGAGTCCCGGTTTGAGAATACGACGGTAATTTGCATATTTCTAGACTTAGGCAAATCATGGCGTTAGTGGGTGAAAACTCGAAACAACCCCCAAACGGCCCCATGGGTGGCACCAACTCCTCCCACGGGACCAATGCAACTCGTAGGAACTGGCCGCGCAGCCGCGGAACTCCCGGTATGAGAGTACGACGGTAATTTGCATATTTATAGACTTAGGCTTAAAAACATGGTGTTAGAGTGTGAAAACCCGAAACAGCCCCCGAACGATCCCGTGGGTGGCACCAACACCTCTCACGGGACCAATGTAACTCGTAGGAACTGACCGCACGGCCGCGGGACTCCTGATTTGAGAGTACGATGATAATTTGTATATTTCTAGACTTAGGCTTAAAAACATGGCGTTAGAGGTAAAAACCCGAAACAGCTCCCGAACGATCCCGTGGGTGGCACCAACACCTCCCACGGGACCAATGTAACTCGTAGGAACTGACCGCGCAGTCGCGGGAGTCCCGATTTGAGAATACGACGGTAATTTGCATATTTCTAGACTTAGGCTTAAAAACGTGGCGTTAGAGGGTGAAAAGTCGAAACAACCCCCAAACGGCCCCGTGGGTGGCACCAACACCTCCCACGGGACCAATGTAACTCGTAGGAACTGACCGCGCAGCCGCGGGAGTTCCAGTATGAGAGTACGATGGTAATTTGTATATTTCTAGACTTAGGCAAAACATGGCGTTAGAGGGTGAAAACTCGAAACAACCCCCAAACGGCCCCGTGGGTGGCACCAACACCTCCCACGGGACCAATGTAACTCGTAGGAACTGACCGCACAGCCGCGGGACTCCCGGTGTGAGAGTACGACGGTAATTTGCATATTTTTAGAATTAGGCTTAAAAACATGGTGTTAGAGGGTGAAAACCCGAAACAGCCCCCGAACGATCCCGTGGGTGGCACCAACACCTCCCACGGGACCAATGTAACTCGTAGGAACGGACTGCGCAGCCGCGGGAGCCCCGGTTTGAGAATACGACGGTAATTTGCATATTTCTGGACTTAGGCAAAACATGGCGTTAGAGGGTGAAAACTCGAAACAACCCCCGAACGGCCCCGTGGGTGGCACCAACACCTCCCACGGGACCAATGTAACTCGTAGGAACTGACCGCACAGCCGCGGGACTCCCGGTATGAGAGTACGACGGTAATTTGTATATTTCTAGACTTAGTCTTAAAAACATGGCGTTAGAGGGTGAAACCCCAAAACAGCCCCCGAACGATTCCGTGGGTGGCACCAACACCTCCCACGGGACCAATGTAACTCGTAGGAACTGACCGCGGGGCCGCGGGACTCCCGATTTGAGAGTACGACGGTAATTTGTATATTTCTAGACTTAGGTTTAAAAACATGGCGTTAGAGGTTAAAACTCGGAATAAAACCCCGAACGGCCCCGTGGGTGGCACCAACACCTCCCACGGGACCAATGTAACTCGTAGGAACTGACCGCGCAACCGCGGGACTCTCGGTATTAGAGTACGACGGTAATTTGCATAATTTTAGACTTAGGCTTAAAAACATGGCGTTAGAGGGTGAAAACTCGAAACAACCCCCGAACGGCCCCGTGGGTGGCACCAACAGCTTCCAAGGGACCAATGTAACTCGTAGGAACTGACCGCGTAGCCGCGGGACTCCCGGTATGAGAGTACGATGGTAATTTGCATATTTCTAGACTTAGGCTTAAAAACATGGCGTTAGAGGGTGAAAACCCGAAACAGATCCCAAACGATCCCGTGGGTGGCCCAGCACCTCCCACGGGACCAATGTAACTCGTAAGAACTGACGGCGCAGCCGCGGGAGTCCCGGTTTTAGAATACGACGGTAATTTTCGTATTTCTAGAGTTAGGCAAAACATAGCGTTAGAGGGTGAAAACTCGAAACAACCCCCGAACGGCCCCGTGGGTGGCACCAACACCTCCCACGGGACCAATGTAACTCGTAGGAACTGACCGCGCAGCCGCGGGACTCCCGGTATGAGAGTACGACGGTAATTTGCATATTTCTAGACTTAGGCTTAAAAACATGGCGTTAGAGGGTGAAAACCCGAAAAAGCCCCCAAACGATCCCGTGGGTGGCACCAACACCTCCCACGGGACCAATGTAACTCGTAGGAACTGACCGCGCAGCCGCGGGACTCCCGGTATGAGAGTACGACGGTAATTTGTATATTTCTAGACTTAGGCTTAAAAACATGGCGTTTGAGGGTGAAAACTCGAAACAACCCCCGAACGGCCCCATGGGTGGCACCAACACCTCCCACGGGACCAATGTAACTCGTAGGAACTGACCACGCACCCGCGGGACTCGCGGTATGAGAGTTCGACGGTAATTTGCATATTTCTAGACTTAGGCTTAAAAACATGGCGTTAGAGGGTGAAAACTCGAAACAAACCCCGAACGGCCCCGTGGGTGGCACCAACAGCTCCCACGGGACCAATGTAACTCGTAGGAACTGACTGCGCAACCACAGGAGTTTCGGTTTGAGAGTACGACGGTAATTTGTATATTTCTAGACTTAGGCTTAAAAACAAGGCGTTAGAGGGTGAAAACCCGAAACACCCCCCGAACGATCCTGTGGGTGGCACCAACACCTCCCACGGGACCAATGTAACTCGTAGGAACTGACGGCGCAGCCGCGGGAGTCCCGGTTTGAGAATACGACGATAATTTGCATATTTCTAGACTTAGGCAAAACATGGCGTTAGTGGGTGAAAACTCGAAACAACCCCCGAACGGTCCCATGGGTGGCACCAACTCCTCCCACGGGACCAATGCAACTCGTAGGAACTGACCGCGCAGCCGCGGAACTCCCGGTATGAGAGTACGATGGTAATTTGCATATTTCTAGACTTAGGCTTAAAATCATGGCGTTAGAGTGTGAAAACCCGAAACAGCCCCCGAACGATCCCGTGGGTGGCACCAACACCTCTCACGGGACCAATGTAACTCGTAGGAACTGACCGCACGGCCGCGGGACTCCTGATTTGAGAGTACGACGGTAATTTGTATATTTCTAGACTTAGGCTTAAAAACATGGCGTTAGAGGTAAAAACCCGAAACAGCTCCCGAACGATCCTGTGGGTGACACCAACACCTCCCACGGGACCAATGTAACTCGTAGGAACTGACTGCGCAGTCGCGGGAGTCCCGATTTGAGAATACGACGGTAATTTGCATATTTCTAGACTTAGGCTTAAAAACGTGGCGTTAGAGGGTGAAAACTCGAAACAACCCCCAAACGGCCCCGTGGGTGGCACCAACACCTCCCACGGGACCAATGTAACTCGTAGGAACTGACCGCGCAGCCGCGGGAGTTCCGGTATGAGAGTACGATGGTAATTTGTATATTTCTAGACTTAGGCAAAACATGGCGTTAGAGGGTGAAAACTCGAAACAACCCCCGAACGGCCCCGTGGGTGGCACCAACACCTCCCACGGGACCAATGTAACTCGTAGGAACTGACCGCACAGCCGCGGGACTCCCGGTATGAGAGTACGACGGTAATTTGCATATTTTTAGAATTAGGCTTAAAAACATGGTGTTAGAGGGTGAAAACCCGAAACAGCCCTCGAACGATCCCGTGGGTGGCACCAACACCTCCCACGGGACCAATGTAACTCGTAGGAACGGACTGCGCAGCCGCGGGAGTCCCGGTTTGAGAATACGACGGTAATTTGCATATTTCTGGACTTAGGCAAAACATGGCGTTAGAGGGTGAAAACTCGAAACAACCCCCGAACGGCCCCGTGGGTGGCACCAACACCTCCCACGGGACCAATGTAACTCGTAGGAACTGACCGCACAGCCGCGGGACTCCTGGTATGAGAGTACGACGGTAATTTGTATATTTCTAGACTTAGGCTTAAAAACATGGCGTTAGAGGGTGAAACCCCAAAACAGCCCCCGAACGATTCCGTGGGTGGCACCAACACCTCCCACGGGACCAATGTAACTCGTAGGAACTGACCGCGCGGCCGCGGGACTCCTGATTTGAGAGTACGACGGTAATTTGTATATTTCTAGACTTAGGCTTAAAAACATGGCGTTAGAGGTGAAAACTCGAAAAAAAACCCCGAACGGCCCCGTGGGTGGCACCAACACCTCCCACGGGACCAATGTAACTCGTAGGAACTGACCGCGCAACCGCGGGACTCCCGGTATTAGAGTACGACGATAATTTGCATATTTCTAGACTCAGGCTTAAAAACATGGCGTTATAGGGTGAAAACTCGAAACAACCCCCGAACGGCCCCGTGGGTGGCACCAACAACTCCCACGGGACCAATGTAACTCGTAGGAACGGACCGCGTAGCCGCGGGACTCCCGGTATGAGAGTACGATGGTAATTTGCATATTTCTAGACTTAGGCTTAAAAACATGGCGTTAGAGGGTGAAAACCCGAAACAGCTCCCGAACGATCCCGTGGGTGGCACCAGCACCTCCCACGGGACCAATGTAACTCGTAGGAACTGACGGCGCAGCCGCGGGAGTCCCGGTTTGAGAATACGACGGTAATTTTCGTATTTCTAGAGTTAGGCAAAACATAGCGTTAGAGGGTGAAAACTCGAAACAACCCCCGAACGGCCCTGTGGGTGGCACCAACACCTCCCACGGGACCAATGTAACTCGTAGGAACTGACCGCGCAGCCGCGGGACTCCCGGTATGAGAGTACGACGATAATTTGCATATTTCTAGACTTAGGCTTAAAAACATGGCGTTAGAGGGTGAAAACTCGAAACAACCCCCGAACGGCCCCGTGGGTGGCACCAACACCACCCACGGGACCAATGTAACTCGTAGGAACTGACCGCGCAGCCGCGGGACTCTCGATATGAGAGTACGACGGTAATTTGCATATTTCTAGACTTAGGCTTAAAAACATGGCGTTAGAGGGTGAAAACTCGAAACAACCTCCGAACGGCCCCGTGGGTGGCACTAACACCTCCCATGGGACCAATGTAACTCGTAGAAACTGACCGCGCAGCCGCGGGAGTCCCGGTTTGAGAATACGAGGGTAATTTGTATATTTTTAGACTTAGGCAAAACATGGCGTTAGAGGGTGAAAACTCGAAACAACCCCCGAACGGCCCCGTGGGTGGCACCAACACCTCCCACGGGACCAATGTAACTCGTAGGAACTGGCCGCGTAGTCACGGGACTTCCGATATGAGAGTACGACGGTAATTTGCATATTTCTATACTTAGGCTTAAAAACATGGCGTTAGAGGGTGAAACCCCGAAACAGCCCCCGAACGATCACGTGGGTGGCACCAACACCTCCCACGGGACCAATGTAACTCGTAGGAACTGACCGCACAGCCGCGGGAGTCCTGGTTTGAGAATACGCCGATAATTTGCATATTTCTAGACTTAGGCAAAACATGGCGTTAGTGGGTGAAAACTCGAAACAACCCCCGAACGGTCCCATGGGTGGCACCAACTCCTCCCACGGGACCAATGCAACTCGTAGGAACTGACCGCGCAGCCGCGGAACTCCCGGTATGAGAGTACGACGGTATTTTGCATATTTCTAGACTTAGGCTTAAAATCATGGCGTTAGAGTGTGAAAACCCGAAACAGCCCCCGAACGATCCCGTGGGTGGCACCAACACCTCTCACGGGACCAATGTAACTCGTAGGAACTGACCGCACGGCCGCGGGACTCCTGATTTGAGAGTACGACGGTAATTTGTATATTTCTAGACTTAGGCTTAAAAACATGGCGTTAGAGGTAAAAACCCGAAACAGCTCCCGAACGATCCTGTGGGTGGCACCAACACCTCCCACGGGACCAATGTAACTCGTAGGAACTGACTGCGCAGTCGCGGGAGTCCCGATTTGAGAATACGACGGTAATTTGCATATTTCTAGACTTAGGCATAAAAACGTGGCGTTAGAGGGTGAAAACTCGAAACAACCCCCAAACGGCCCCGTGGGTGGCACCAACACCTCCCACGGGACCAATGTAACTCGTAGGAACTGACCGCGCAGCCGCGGGAGTTCCGGTATGAGAGTACGATGGTAATTTGTATATTTCTAGACTTAGGCAAAACATGGCGTTAGAGGGTGAAAACTCGAAACAACCCCCGAACGGCCCCGTGGGTGGCACCAACACCTCCCACGGGACCAATGTAACTCGTAGGAACTGACCGCACAGCCGCGGGACTCCCGGTATGAGAGTACGACGGTAATTTGCATATTTTTAGAATTAGGCTTAAAAACATGGTGTTAGAGGGTGAAAACCCTAAACAGCCCTCGAACGATCCCGTGGGTGGCACCAACACCTCCCACGGGACCAATGTAACTCGTAGGAACGGACTGCGCAGCCGCGGGAGTCCCGGTTTGAGAATACGACGGTAATTTGCATATTTCTGGACTTAGGCAAAACATGGCGTTAGAGGGTGAAAACTCGAAACAACCCCCGAACGGCCCCGTGGGTGGCACCAACACCTCCCACGGGACCAATGTAACTCGTAGGAACTGACCGCACAGCCGCGGGACTCCCGGTATGAGAGTACGACGGTAATTTGCATATTTTTAGAATTAGGCTTAAAAACATGGTGTTAGAGGGTGAAAACCCGAAACAGCCCTCGAACGATCCCGTGGGTGGCACCAACACCTCCCACGGGACCAATGTAACTCGTAGGAACGGACTGCGCAGCCGCGGGAGTCCCGGTTTGAGAATACGACGGTAATTTGCATATTTCTGGACTTAGGCAAAACATGGCGTTAGAGGGTGAAAACTCGAAACAACCCCCGAACGGTCCCATGGGTGGCACCAACTCCTCCCACGGGACCAATGCAACTCGTAGGAACTGACCGCGCAGCCGCGGAACTCCCGGTATGAGAGTACGACGGTAATTTGCATATTTCTAGACTTAGGCTTAAAATCATGGCGTTAGAGTGTGAAAACCCGAAACAGCCCCCGAACGATCCCGTGGGTGGCACCAACACCTCTCACGGGACCAATGTAACTCGTAGGAACTGATCGCACGGCCGCGGGACTCCTGATTTGAGAGTACGACGGTAATTTGTATATTTCTAGACTTAGGCTTAAAAACATGGCGTTAGAGGTAAAAACCCGAAACAGCTCCCGAACGATCCTGTGGGTGGCACCAACACCTCCCACGGGACCAATGTAACTCGTAGGAACTGACTGCGCAGTCGCGGGAGTCCCGATTTGAGAATACGACGGTAATTTGCATATTTCTAGACTTAGGCTTAAAAACGTGGCGTTAGAGGGTGAAAACTCGAAACAACCCCCAAACGGCCCCATGGGTGGCACCAACACCTCCCACGGGACCAATGTAACTCGTAGGAACTGACCGCGCAGCCGCGGGAGTTCCGGTATGAGAGTACGATGGTAATTTGTATATTTCTAGACTTAGGCAAAACATGGCGTTAGAGGGTGAAAACTCGTAACAACCCCCGAACGGCCCCGTGGGTGGCACCAACACCTCCCACGGGACCAATGTAACTCGTAGGAACTGACCGCACAGCCGCGGGACTCCCGGTATGAGAGTACGACGGTAATTTGCATATTTTTAGAATTAGGCTTAAAAACATGGTGTTAGAGGGTGAAAACCCGAAACAGCCCTCGAACGATCCCGTGGGTGGCACCAACACCTCCCACGGGACCAATGTAACTCGTAGGAACGGACTGCGCAGCCGCGGGAGTCCCGGTTTGAGAATACGACGGTAATTTGCATATTTCTGGACTTAGGCAAAACATGGCGTTAGAGGGTGAAAACTCGAAACAACCCCCGAACGGCCCCGTGGGTGGCACCAACACCTCCCACGGGACCAATGTAACTCGTAGGAACTGACCGCACAGCCGCGGGACTCCTGGTATGAGAGTACGACGGTAATTTGTATATTTCTAGACTTAGGCTTAAAAACATGGCGTTAGAGGGTGAAACCCCAAAACAGCCCCCGAACGATTCCGTGGGTGGCACCAACACCTCCCACGGGACCAATGTAACTCGTAGGAACTGATCGCGCGGCCGCGGGACTCCCGATTTGAGAGTACGACGGTAATTTGTATATTTCTAGACTTAGGCTTAAAAACATGGCGTTAGAGGTGAAAACTCGAAAAAAAACCCCGAACGGCCCCGTGGGTGGCACCAACACCTCCCACGGGACCAATGTAACTCGTAAGAACTGACCGCGCAATCGCGGGACTCCCGGTATTAGAGTACGACGGTAATTTGCATATTTCTAGACTTAGGCTTAAAAACATGGCGTTATAGGGTGAAAACTCGAAACAACCCCCGAACGGCCCCGTGGGTGGCACCAACAACTCCCACGGGACCAATGTAACTCGTAGGAACGGACCGCGTAGCCGCGGGACTCCCGGTATGAGAGTACGATGGTAATTTGCATATTTCTAGACTTAGGCTTAAAAACATGGCGTTAGAGGGTGAAAACCCGAAACAGCTCCCGAACGATCCCGTGGGTGGCACCAGCACCTCCCACGGGACCAATGTAACTCGTAGGAACTGACGGCGCAGCCGCGGGAGTCTCGGTTTGAGAATACGACGGTAATTTTCGTATTTCTAGAGTTAGGCAAAACATAGCGTTAGAGGGTGAAAACTCGAAACAACCCCCGAACGGCCCTGTGGGTGGCACCAACACCTCCCACGGGACCAATGTAACTCGTAGGAACTGACCGCGCAGCCGCGGGACTCCCGGTATGAGAGTACGACGGTAATTTGCATATTTCTAGACTTAGGCTTAAAAACATGGCGTTAGAGGGTGAAAACTCGAAACAACCCCCGAACGGCCCCGTGGGTGGCACCAACACCACCCACGGGACCAATGTAACTCGTAGGAACTGACCGCGCAGCCGCGGGACTCTCGATATGAGAGTACGACGGTAATTTGCATATTTCTAGACTTAGGCTTAAAAACATGGCGTTAGAGGGTGAAAACTCGAAACAACCTCCGAACGGCCCCGTGGGTGGCACTAACACCTCCCATGGGACCAATGTAACTCGTAGAAACTGACCGCGCAGCCGCGAGAGTCCCGGTTTGAGAATACGAGGGTAATTTGTATATTTTTAGACTTAGGCAAAACATGGCGTTAGAGGGTGAAAACTCGAAACAACCCCCGAACGGCCCCGTGGGTGGCACCAACACCTCCCACGGGACCAATGTAACTCGTAGGAACTGGCCGCGTAGTCACGGGACTTCCGGTATGAGAGTACGACGGTAATTTGCATATTTCTATACTTAGGCTTAAAAACATGGCGTTAGAGGGTGAAACCCCGAAACAGCCCCCGAACGATCACGTGGGTGGCACCAACACCTCCCACGGGACCAATGTAACTCGTAGGAACTGACCGCACAGCCGCGGGAGTCCTGGTTTGAGAATACGCCGATAATTTGCATATTTCTAGACTTAGGCAAAACATGGCGTTAGTGGGTGAAAACTCGAAACAACCCCCGAACAGCCCCGTGGGTGGCACCAACACCTCCCACGGGACCAATGTAACTCGTAGGAACTGACCGCGCAGCCGCGGGACTCTCGGTATGAGGGTACGATGGTAATTTGCATATTTCTATACTTTCGCTTAAAAACATTGATATGTTGATAATTTGAACTCATATATGCAATTTTTCAGGTTGATTAAATTTTTTGTATTATTACTTGGTTACTGATATTTTTATTTTTTGTATCCTATCATTTGTAGGATTTTTGCACGTGGAACAAATGAAGGAGGCAATGGTTTAAAACATGAAGATTGTTTATATGTTGTGGACATTCAGGATAACGTTTTTATGTGTTATAGCCGTACAGGCTTTTATTGTTTAGTTTTATGGCCGTGCAGGCTTTTATAATTTGATTGTTGAATTTTATAGCCGTGCGGGCTTTATAATAAGCAGGTTTTTCATTTACAGGGTTTGGAATGTTAAGAAAATAGAGGAAACTCTGCCCAATTTTTTTTTTGGTCTGTGAATTATTAAGAAGTGTAATATTTTTAAGTTTGTATATAAATTTGTTTATTAACAACATTCTCAATTCGCAATTTGTGATTTTTTTTCATTATTTTGCCTATAATAAATATTTGTAACACCTCGTAGCAACCGACGGTGCACTCACAGGACCCCCAATTTTAGGATTGGACAAAAAAAAATACTTTTTTTTAAAATTATAGATAAATATGGTCATGGAATTTGTCCATGACCATTTTTATTTTTTTTGTCGTGCTTAAAAATGGTCGCGGCCAAAGTCCGCGACCATTTTTTTTATTTTTTTGTCACGGTTATGGGTCGCGGACTAGGGCCGCGACCAATTTTTTTTAGTTTTTTTTGTCACGGACGTGGGTCGCGGACTTTGGCCGCGACCAATTTGTCACGGTTGTGGGTCACGGATGAGGGCCGCGACCATTTTTTTTTGTCACGGACGTGGGTCGCGGACTTTGGCCGCGACCAATTTGTCACGGTTCTGGGTCACGGATAAGGGCCGCGACCAATTTTTTTATTTTTTATTTGTCACGGACGTGGGTCGCGGACTTTGGCCGCGACCAATTTGTCACGGTTGTGGGTCATGGATGAGGGCCGCGACCCGTCACGGCATGGGTCACGGCCAAAGTCCGCGACCATCTGCCGTGACCCCTCTTGGCCGTGACCATTTTTTGGTCACGGACTTGGGCCGCGACCCACGAAAATGGTCACTCCCGAAATGGTCACGGCCCAAGTCCGCGACCCACAGTTTTGGTCAGGGATTTTGGCCGTGACCAATCGCCAGTTTTGGTGTAGTGGTATAATGCTACTGTCTGGATTCAAGGATCCTATTTGAGAGGAGTAGTGTGGAATCTTGCTCGGGGCTTTGGCTCTGACCCATGCGTTGACTAATCTTTTTCAGGATTAGAATTTGGAGAAGCTGTATAAGTTTATCGGAGTTATCATTGGAGGTGCAGCTGGAGTATTTACTTTATGGCATAGTTTAGATAGACTTTCTTTTCCAGTCGTATTATGAGACTCCATTTGAGTTTTATTGGGCCATTCGGTTCCAAAGTTATTTAGAGGATTTATTTTGGGATTATTTTAGATTTTATTTAATCATTATTGGAGATTGGATTGTTGGAGTTAGCATGTGATGGATCTTTTATCGCTTTTTTATTTGTGATCATTTGAGATTGACCAATTATTTATCTTATGGACTTATTTATTTATGTCTCATATCTGTCTCATGCTAAGAATGGTATTTATTTAGTTCACGCCCGGCTTAGTTTTGGTGGCGGCCGACGCCAGAATTAGGCGGGGTGTGACAAGGGGATATTGACTCGTACCCTAGAAGATAGAAATCCTTTGGTATAGGCTATCGAGTCGATAGTTCGGACGGTCCTAAGAGACGTGAGGGCATGTGCTGACCTCTTAGAGACTTGGAATCTATGCTTCGCCTCAATATTGTTTGTGTTTGTGTTAGTACAGTTCGAGAGTGATTCCAAACTTGTATTTCCCTTAGTACGAGTGATACGGAGACTGGATAGTAGAGTATGCCCGCACCATAATTATTATGTGGGGTGCCGTTAGAATGTATATATTATGTGAGTATTTAATATATATATTAAATTCTGGAATTTGGTGAACTACCTACTGTGTTTATGGTAAGTAAGAAAATGAATCATTATTTCAATTGGAGAACATGTGTTTGAAAAGTATAATATGATACTGAGAAACTTTATTAGCAAATAAGGTTTAAATGAGAACTTTGTTATCAAATGAAATTAACCTCTTACTCAATTGAATTTGTCAGTTTAAATCTTACGAGCAACCTAAGATAAGATAAGTTAAACCGTTGGGAAGGTTAGTGTGATAGGTGTGCACATTATAAGAGAGGTGAGAATTTCTCAAGGGAGTGCCGCACTAATATGTTGTTGCATTGGCCAGTAAACATTTTAAATACTTGCTAAACAAATTTTAAATCATTTTTACAATCAGGATCTGACCCGTTTCCATTTTCTTTTCTCTCTTGTATATATATATATATATAGTACAGGTGCCCAGCCATAGGGGCGTCTTGCATAGGATCCTTTGGAAGGAACGCGCTGCAGCTTAGGTGGGAGTTGCAGGCCTCTTGTTTAGACGACCTCATTTCTTGATTCCACTCCTAGCATTTATTTTATCCAGTTGGGCATGTGTCGCCCTTTTCCATTATTCAGTTGTTTTATTGGACATTGTGATTCATTTATTTCCAGTATTTACACTTTGGGTTTTATTACTGTCAAGATGTTTTCCTTTAAGTTTTAATGTCAGGATTAATTAGTTGAATGTTTAATTCTTTGGATTATATGTTCCAGGATAGTTGTTGTGTGTTTATTTAACTGTGGAGTATGTAAAGTTGTAAATGTTGGTTTATAAAAATAAAAATTTGGAAAGTAATGTCTAAAATGGTTTTGACACTTAGCTTAATTATTTAGGGTGTTTAAATTGGAAAAGTTATTTTACGACAGTGATGCTAAGAATGAACCAACTGTTCACCTTCATTTTAATTTAATAAAGGAGTGATCGCCCGGTATTTAATTAGGCGGGGTGTCACAGGCGGTATTAGAGCATCAGGTTCTAGTGTCCTTGGGATATGTTCGGCATATTTCGCTTTCAGCTTAGCATTTTTGTTGTAGAGCCCTATTTTAGGATTGTTGTATTCTTACTTTTACGATTACGTCTTGAGCTATTTGAGATTTGATAATAATTATAGATTAATAAATTTCTTCACGTTTTAGATGCCTCTGAGACGTGCACCAAAGGATAGGCGTGCCCAAGCCGAGTAGCCAGCAGCTCCGACTCAGGGAACAATGAGTACAAATGAGGTAGCCGATATTGTTGCTCAGGCGGTGAATGCCGCGTTAGCGATAGTACAGCAGGCTCCACCCCAGATTCAGGCAGAGGCGCCAGTACCTGCACAGATTCCATCAGCATGGGAGCGGGTTAGGGATGCCTTTCAGAAGGCGCATCCCCTTGAGTTCTCGGGTAGTTCAGATATCATCATCGTCAACCAATGGAAGAAAGATATCCAGAGGCATCTGCATATGTATGAGTGCACAGACGTGTAGAAACAGTTGGTTGCTTCATTTAAGCTAGTGGGGGCCGCTTTGCAGTGGTGGGAGTCCACCACCACCTTGGAGGAGAGGGATACTATCCCGATTCAGTCATTCTAGGAGAGGTTTGACCGCAAGTATTTTCCATCCGCCGTGCAAACCGAGATGAGGCGAAAGTTACTAAACTTGAAGCAGGAAAATTCTACCGTTACTGAATATAAAGAGGAGTTCATGAGACTTATCACAATAGTGCCAGATGAGGCACCCACTGAGGGCAAGAAGATACTATTGTTTATGGACGGGTTAGCTTGGAGGATCCGTCAGCACCTTATAAGGAATCTGTCTCTCAGTACCTTCACAGATGTACTCAATGCTGCTTTGCTACACTGCCAGGATCACCGCTTCCATCTGCAGGGAAGTAAGCGGGTAGGGGAGTCCGGCCAGCAGGGCAAGACAGGGGGTAGTGGCACTAGTGGAGCACTGATATCTCAGGGGCAGACTCGTCAGCATGAGCAGAGTTCCCATCAGGGGGACCCTTCTAAGCGGTTCCGATCATGTGATTTCAGGCAGGGATTTGGGGGATATAGACAGGGTCAGCATGGCCAGCCTAATCAGCAGGGCTAGCAAGGCCAAAAGTAGGGTCAGCAGGGCCATTAGGGCCAACAACATTTTCATCAAGGCCAACAGGGCCAGTGGCGGGGCGGTAACGGCCAACAGGGCCGTGGTCAGCAGGTTCAGAGGGGAGGTAATTTCAAAGGCCGATGTTTTGTGTGTGGTAAGCATGGCCATAAGCTCCAGGATTGTCCAGAGGGTGATAGGGCCCCACAGAAGCAGGGTGCCCGTAATTATCCATAGAGGATACTTTTTCCAGCCGCCCTCCCAGCACCAGCTTAGGTACCAGCCCTTCTAGCCATTCCAGCCGCTCCAGTGTAGCAGGGGCACTTATAGTATGGACGTGTCTATAACGTCCACCAGGAAGTAGCTCCACAGACACCACTCGCGATTGAGGGTATGTTTCCTATCCATGGTAATATGGGTCGAGTTTTATTTGATACTGGGGAGACACACTGTTTTATAGCTACCCATTTTGCGAAGGCCTTAGGGTTATTAGCCACAACAGAGAGCACTGTGACGTCTGTAGACTCACCACTGGGAAATGGAGCGCTAATTTTCTTTATTTATCGGGGTGTGGGGGTAGAGATTGGTATCTTGGTATTACCAGCTGACATGTTAGTCTTAGATATGCATGAGCACGATGTTATTATCGGTATGGATTGGCTCGCAGCTTACAGAGCCATGATAGATTGTTTTGGTGGGAGTATTGTTTTTGCCATTCCGGGGAAAGAGATATTTGTAGTGGCGATGCCTCGCCCAGAGGGAGGCTCGATCGCTCATTTGTATTATATAGAGGAGGATAGCTCTAAGGAGGTTGTGATTCCCTTAGACTCGATCACAGTTGTTCGCGAGTATTCCGATGTATTTAATGAGATACCAGGCCTACCCCCCAGTCGAGAGATAGACTTTGTCATAGATTTATTACCGGATACTCGACCTATAGCACGCACTCCATACTGTATGGCTCCAACGGAGATGCAAGAGTTACGAGATCAGATAGAGCAGCTGTTAGGTCAGAGCTTCATTCGCAGGAGTACCTCACCTTGGGGCGCTCCAGTTTTATTTGTGGAAAAGAGAGATGGTTCACTGAGGCTATGTGTGGACTACCAGGAACTGAATAAGGTCACGATACAGAAAAAGTATCCATTGCCTCGAATCGATGATCTGTTCGACCAGCTGAGGAGAGCAACTTTCTTTTCGAAGATAGATCTGAGGTCAGGGTACCATCAGCTACGTATTAGGGAGCAGCATGTTTCAAAGACTTCTTTCTTGACGAGATATGGGTCCTATGAGTTCAGAGTGATGCCATTTGGACTCACAAATGCTCCAGCCGTATTCATGGACTTGATGGACCGAGTGTTCAGAGAGTTCTTGGATCAGTTTGTCATCGTCTTCATAGATGACATTTTGATATATTCACACTCCGAGGAGGATCATGTCGAGCACTTGAGGCAGGTTCTTCAGACTCTACGAGAGCATCAGTTGTATGCTAAGTAAGAAAAATACGGGTTCTGGTTACGTGAAGTGCAGTTCTTGGTACATGTTGTTTCTGAATAAGGGATAACAGTTGACCCGAGTAAAGTGTCAGCGGTGAGGGAGTGGGGACAACCCACGACACCGATGAAAGTGCGTAGTTTCTTGGGATTTGCCAGATACTACATTCATTCGGGTGTTCTCCAAAATAGCGGGTCCATTAACGAACCTGACTCGCAAAGGGGTTCCCTATGTTTGGGATGATGCTTGTCAATTGGCTTTCGACGAGCTGAAAGACAAGCTTACTTCAGCACCGGTCCTTGCTTTACCTAAGTTGAGCGTGGAGTACCTGGTTTACACTGATACCTCTTTATGGGGACTTGGGGGAGTACTTCAGCAGGAGGAGAAGGCTATAACTTTTGCCTCCCGCAAGCTTAAGATGCACGAGAAGAATTACCCCACACACGACCTAGAGTTGGCAGCGGTCGTTTTTGCATTGAGGATTTGGAGGAACTATTTATTGGGAGAGAAATTTCACTTGTTCATAGACCAAAAGTCACTGCAGTACCTGTTCACTCAGTGAGAGCTGAATATGCGTCAGCGCAGGTGGTTAGAATTTATAAAGGACTATCAGTTTGACATACAGTACCATCTGGGGAATGCCAACGTAGTTGCTGATGCGTTGAGCCGTAGACCGGTAGACGATGTAGCGGACATCTGGAAAGCAAAGTGGAAAGAGTTGGGTCACCAGGACGCAGTAGACCGTTCCTTCATATTTGTCATGACAGTGACACCTGAGATTGTTATGAGGGTGATACAAGCACAGACCGCAGACCCATTTTGCCAGGAGAAGATTGTATGACTTTTAGCCGAGGGTGCTGAGTCCTATTCTGTTAGTTCTGATGGGGGTTTGAGGTTTAATGGGAGATAAGTGGTCCCAGAAGGAGTAGACTTACGGCATGCTGTGATGACCCAGTCTCACGGGTCCCGATTTGCAGTACATCCTGGGGGAGATAAGATGTACCAGGATATGAGGCGGCAATACTGGTGGAGTGGGATGAAAAAGGATATTGGTGAGTTTGTGTCCAAGTGTTCTACCTGCCAGATGGTAAAGGTGGACCATCAGAAATCGTGAGGGTTGCTTGAACCATTGGAAATACTCCCGTGGAAGTGGGAGAGTATTTTTATGGATTTTATTACTGGGTTGCCTACATCACAACGGGGCCACTACTCCATCTGGGTGATTGTGGACCATTTGACCAAGGTGGCTCATTTCCTGTCGGTGCGGACAGACTATACCACGAGTCAGTATGCTCAGTTGTTCATTGCTGAGATTGTCAGATTACATGGGGTGCCCCTGAATATGGTGTCTGATAGAGACAAGATTTTCGTGCCGCGTTTCTGGGAGAGCTTTCAGGAGGCTATGGGTACAGAGTTGAGGTTGAGTTCAGCTTATCACCCACAGACAGATGGACAAACCGAGCGTACTAATCAGATGTTGGAGGATATGCTACGCATGTGTGTCCTTGATTTTGGAGGAGGTTGGGAGACACATCTTCCACTGGTACAGTTCTCTTATAATAACTTTTATCAGTTCACGATTAGCATGGCTCCATTCGAGTCTTTTTATGGCAGGCCTTATCGTTCCCCAACGTGTTGGCTAGAGGTGGGGGATAACAAGTTGGTCGGACCAGAGGTGATTCAGGAAACCTCCGCGAGGATTGAGATTATCAGGAGTCGCATTTGAGTAGCCCTGGACATGCAGAAAATCTACGCCAATGCGAAATGGTTCTTCCGAGAGTTTAATGTGGGGGACCAAGTGTTACTACGTGTATCTACTATGAAAGGAATGATGAGGTTCGAAAAAAAAGGGAAATTGGCCTGAGGTACGTGGGACCATTTCCCATTATCGAGAGGGTTGGGCCGTTAGCATACAGATTGGGACTGCCAGAGCATTTACATCATATCCACGATGTATTCCACATCTCGTCGTTGAGACGATACCTTCGGGATGATGTGGCCCACACCCACATCGCGATAGATGATATAGACTTACAACCTGACAGCTCTGACGAGGAGAGGCTAGTGGCTATCCTAGACCATAGCGAGAGGAGATTGAGGTCGAAGGTAGTTCCACTTGTACGGGTCCAGTGGGAGCATCATAATGTGGAGGAATCCATCGGGGAGCGAGAGACAGATATGCGCGAGAGATACCCAGATTTATTCTTACCAGGTATTCCTTATTTTCTGAATTTTGGGACGAAATTCCGTTATTAGGGGGGAAGTATGTAATACCCCGTATTTTTATGCTTTCTAAATTTGGGGATTTATTAAATTTAATGTGAGTTATTAATTTAATATAAATCCGGAAATTAATTATATTTTTATAATTACTAATGTGATGTGAGTTAGTAAGTATGGGAAACTTGTTGAATATTACTAATGAGCAAAGTAATATAAGATATTGGTTCTATTAAATGTCATGAGTGAATAAAATGACAATTTTGGAAATTTAAGTAGGGACGCGCCTGTGTCGTGTCGGGACTAAATATTGATTATTAAAAGTGAATAAATTATAAGTTGCTCGTATGGTCGTTTTGAGTGTGCCAAAGTGTCCGGAAGGGTCGAGATAGTTAGAAAAGTGTACCCGGGGGTTTAGTTTGGATCTCGGGGCATTTTAGGCTTAATTAGTACCCCGGGAGGGCGTTTTGGACATTTTGTAATTTTGGGTAATTAAACCCACGAATTTGCAAGGGTTATATCAGATGCCTAGGGTTGTCTTCTAGGGTTAACACAACCAAAGACAAGTGACGGCCATAGGAGAGGGAAAGAGAGAGCTTGCCAAAGAGTTCTAGGCTAAGAACTCCTCCGTTTGCGCCGCCATCGCCGCCAAACGATAGATGCCGTCGCAAGGATCATAACCACACTAATTTCAGCACAAATCAGAGACCAAAAATCCCCAGGCAAGTATTTATCTTGTTTAATTTCATTAATGCTTCATTCATGTTATTTTAGGGTTGATTAGGATGAGTTCTATGGAAGAAAACCCATGTTGGAGATTAGAAAATTGCATGTTTAGTGATATAAATGATAATCTGGAAATGCCCTTCATATTTAGAGGTTTAACCACGAATTTATGATGAATTAGAAATAGAAGTTCTGGAGAAAGAATTATTTGAATTAAGTTACCTAAATTTTTAGGGTTCATGAGTATTGCATGAATTTGGGCACTTTTAATCCATTAATCTTGATGAAAACTCGCATGCTTTAAATTAAATATTGTCCATTTGGGTTTAGGACGTTTGTGGTATAAATTTCTGGGAGTTTGGGAGTTAAAACTTTGGATTTGAATGATGTTGGATGATAGAACCCGTAACTGGTTTTCTGCAAAATTCGTTATACCTGTTTGATCGATCGATCGATCGACGCATCGATCGATCGAGCTCCTTCCATCGATCGATCGACCCCTCATGGCCGACTTATATTTCCCCTTCTAAATAGTTGAATTCAATTTAAATGAGAAATAATCTTTGGACATCCTTATTAAAATATTTTGGGAGGTAAAGAAGACCAGTAGGACTTATTAAAAATATGAAACCTTCAGTGTAAGACGAGATTCACATTTTCGGGGATGTTTACATATGAGGGACGATGGAATTATGTATTAAAAAAGGATACGTGTAAGATAGTTACGGTGGAAAATAAATGAGTACCTACTGAAATTACACTTGGGAGTATAGAAATTCACGAGGGTCACTTGATAAGTTGGAATAATCCCACAAATTACGATAAGAGGCAAAACGTTATACGTGATAACTAAATAACGAGTAATAAGGACAAATGTCATAATTATGGGTTATGAGATGTACCTAAATTTGATATGGTAATAGTAGTATATTTATATAACTGTGTCTATGCATATACTATATACGTGTGAAAATCATGCCCGCGCTACTTGCTATCCCTGTGGTTACCGCGCTGGGATAGTCTTATCTCGATGAGCCTTTATGGAGGATATTAACTCGTACCCTAGAAGATAGAAATCCTTTGGTACAGGCTATCGAATCGATAGTTCAGACGGTTCTAAGAGATGTGAGGGCATGTGCTGACCTCTTAGAGACTTGGAATCTATGCTTCGCCTCAATATTGTTTGTGTTTGTGTTAGTACAGTTCGAGAGTGATTCGAAACTTGTATTTCCCTTAGTACGAGTGATACGGGGATTGGATAGTAGAGTATTCCCGAACCATAGTTATTATGTGGGGTGCCGTTAGAATATATATATTATGTGAGTATTTAATATATATATTAAATTCTGTAATTTGGGGAACTACCTACTGTGTTTATGGTAAGTAAGAAAATGAATCATTATTTCAATTGGAGAACATGTGTTTGAAAAGTATAATATGATACTGAGAAACTTTATTAGCAAATAAGGTTTAAATGAGAACTTTGTTATCAAATGAAATTAACCTCTTACTCAATTGAATTTGTCAGTTATATCTTACGAGCAACCTAAGATAAGATAAGTTAAACCGTTGGGAAGGTTAGTGCGATAGGCGTGCACATTAGAAGAGAGGTGAGAATTTCTCAAGGGAGTGCCGCACTAATATGTTGTTGCATTGGCCAGTAAACATTTTAAATACTTGCTAAACAAATTTTAAATCATTTTTACAATTGGGTTCTGACCCGTTTCCATTTTCTTTTCTCTCTTGTATATATATGTATATATTACAGGTGCCCAGCCACAGGGGCGTCTTACATAGGATCCTTTGGAAGGAGCGCGCTGCAGCTTAGTTGGGAGTTGCAGGCCTCTTGTTTAGATGACCTCATTTCTTGATTCCACTCCTAGCATTTATTTTATCCAGTTGGGCATGTGTCGCCCTTTTCCATTATTCAGTTGTTTTATTGGACATTGTGATTCATTTATTTCTAGTATTTACACTTTGGTATTTATTACTGTCAGGATGTTTTCCTTTAAGTTTTAATGTCGGGATTAATTAGTTGAATGTTTAATTCTTTGGATTATATGTTCCAAGATAGTTATGATGCTAAGAATGAACCAACTGTTCATCTTGATTTTAATTTAATAAAGGAGTGATCGCCCGATATTTAATTAGGCGGGGTGTCACACCGCCATAAAGTTCAACATGAGAAAAATATACGAGATTAAAGGTTTTCGATAACATTTTGAGTCGATTGATCGATAGAAAACCATCTTACACAGTGACATTGAATTTATTGTTGAGTATTTGAGTCGATTTGGTGTTTTGTCTAATTTTTCTTATTTTTTTCCATCAACGGTTGCTAGTCCTCATCCACTTGTTCTACCTGTGGATGTTGATGATGAGGATTATTATGATAATGGCGATGATGATGGGGAGACTAATGACGACGGAGATGACAAATACGATGATATGCCTGATGATGTTTAGATATTTTGTCTTTATCTTTATTTTCTTGTTAATCGTTTGATAGTATTGTTTGTGGTATATAAGTACTTTTGGTCTATATGGACATTTGAATCAATCTTGTTGGTACTTTGATACTCTTTTGTAATACCCCATATTTTTATGGCTTCTAAATTTAGGGATTTATTAAATTTAATTGAGATAAATTAACTTAATATTAATCCGTAAATTTGTTTTAAATGTTACTAGGGTGACGAGCGTTAGTAATTATTGGAAAATTATTGATTTGTTAAATATTACTTATTGAGTAGAGCAATATGTAGGATTGAATTTATTAAAATTGTCACAAAGGAATAATATGACAATTATGGAAATTAAGTGAGGACGCGCTTGTGTCGTGTCGGGACTAAATTATTACTATTAAAAGTGAAAAAATTATAAGTCACCCGTATGGTCATTTAGAGTGCGCCAATGTGTCCTGAAGGGTCGAGATAGTCAAAATAATGTACTCGGGGGTTTAGTTTGGGTCTCGGGGCATTTTTTGGCCTAATTAACATCCCGGGAGGGTGTTTTGGACATTTTGTATTTTTGGGCAATTAAACCCACGATTTTCCAAAAGTTATATCAGCTTCTAGGAGTTGTCATCTAGGGTTAACAAAAGAAAAATCAAAGAACGGCCATTAGAGAAGAAGTGGGAAAGCTTCCCAAGCAATTCAAGGCCAAAAACTCAAGCGTTTGCACCGCCACCACCGCCAAATCGTAGATCGCGCGACGGGAAACACAACCACACCAATTTCTTCCCCAAATCAGAAACTAAATTTCCAGGAAAGTATCTATCTTACTTTATTTTTAGTTAATGTCTCAATTTTGTTAGTATAGGGTTATTTAGAACTTGTTTCATGAAAGAAAGTGTAGTTTAGAGACTAGAATTCACATGTCGTAGAAGAAATAATCATATTCTGGACATCTAATTCGTATGTAGATGATATACTATGAAATTTCATGGATTTACAAGTAGAAAATCTAGAAAAGAATTAAAAGAATTGAAATTTAAAGAAAAGATTTGGATTCTTGAAGTCTATGTAGATTTTACCCCTTTAAATGGTTATACTTGATGATAACTCCCATATTTTACGTAGAAAATCATATATTTGGGTATATAGTGCTTGTAGTATCATTTGTTGGGTGTTTGGGAATCATATATGGATATTTGGTTGAGGTTGGAGATGTATTTCCGTAACTGGGATAATGTAGTTTTCGCCATAATTGCTTAATCGATCGATCGACCCCTCCTGGAAAACTGCGTATTCCTCTTATTTTGGTTTATTCCGATTAAAATGCATAGCAACCCTTGAGTATTATTGTTAGAACATTTTGGGATATAAATAGGACCAGTAGGGTTTTAGTAAACCCCAACAAGTGAGAATTTAATGTAAGATGAAATTAAGGGTTAACGGCGAGTGATTTACACAAACGAAATTAGGCAAACGTTTAAATAAAAGATTGAGACTCGTTAGGAAGTTAGACTAGAAAGTAAGTGAAAGTACCTTCTATAATTATACTGAGGGAGATAGAATACTTCGAGAGATATGAAGTAAGTATGAAATAACCTATAAATGAAAATAAAAGAGACGAGTACATTATACATGATAAACGAGTAGAATGTATTAAGAGCGGATAAATATAATTATGGGTCGTGAGCGCACCTAATTTAGAAATGTGGATATATATATATATATATGACTGTGTGATTGTGCATATATTATATATCTGTAAAAATCATACCCGAGCTACTTGCTATCACGGGGGTTTCCGCGTCGGGACGATTTTATCTCTATTAGACCTTTATGGGGGATATTGACTCGTACCCTAGAAGATAGTATCCTCGATACAGGCTATCCGAAAATGATACTCAGATGTTCTAAGAGACGTGAGGGTATGTGCTTACCTCTTAGGACCTGTAACTATGCTTAGCCTCCATTTGTTTGTGTATTGTGTTAATACAGTTCGAGAGCAATTCCGGACTAGTATTTCCCTTAGTTTGTGTGATACGGGGACTTGATAGCAGAGTATGCCAGCACCATAGGTTTTATGTGGGGTGTCATTAGTATATATATTATATGTATGACTAATATATATACGTATATCTATATGGGAACTTTCTACTGTGCGTATAAGTAGATAAGTAATGAATAAATGCTTCAATTTTATTATAAGCGTTCGGGAACTTTATAAAAGAAATGAATTGTTCTAAATAACGTAGAAATCTCGGAGAGAATGATTTCCTAAAGTAAATATCATAAGCTCGCTTGTCACCTGATAAAATCTTATGGAATAAGTTAGAGAAACTTATGAGATTTATTAGTACAATAGGCGTGCACACTAGAATGAGAGGTGAGAATTCTCAAGAGAGTGTCGCATACTAACATGGTTGTTGCATTAGCCGGTAAGCATTTTAAATACTTGCTAGACTAATTTTAAACTATTTTACACTCGGGCTCTGACCCGTTTCCTGTTATTTCTTCTCTCCTGTATGTATATATGTGTGTGTGTATATATATATATATATATATATATATATATTATATAGGTGCCCAGCCACAGGGGCATCATGCTTAGGTTCTTTGGATCGGACGCGTTGCAGCTTATGTGGGAGTTACATGCCATTGCTTAGACGACCTCGTTGTTGATTTTACTTCTATTTTTAGTTCTTATTAGTTATGGAATGTGTCGCTCGTTTCTCTATTCGGTTGGATTGTTGTCAGAGATTTACGTTCCTTTATATTTCAATTATTTGGTACTTTTTGGGATTTAATTACTGTCAGAATGGTTTTATTTGTAGTTTAAACTGGTTTGATTTATATGAATGAATCCAATTCTTGTGTGTTATTATCCATCTTTAGTATATCAGAGTTCTTAAATTGTTGGTTATTTAAAAAGGTTTTCATATTTGGATTTAATAAAATGGAAATAAGGTTTTAAAATTGTTTTCACACTTAGCTTAATTATTTAGGGTGTTTAAGATTTTAATTTAATAAAGGACTGACCACCCGGTATTCAATTAGGCGGGCTGTCACAGGTGGTATCAGAACATCAGGTTCTTGTGTCCTTTAGGGTCTGTGCATCTTATTATGCTTCTAGCGCTGCTTTGTTTGATATAGAGCCCTATGTTTAGGATTGTTTGTTTCTATGGTAAGATGTCGTTCTCCAGATATAACGTATGTATTTTAGTGAATTCTAGTTGCGTTCGGATGTGTGCGTGTGTCGACATGAGGATGTTAGACGAGGGCCGTTGTGACACCCCGCCTAATAAAATACCGGGCAATCACTCCTATATCAAATTAAAAGAGGAGTCACATATGGATCATTCTTAGCATCACTGTCAAAAACCAATTTAATTACTTATAACCTATTAGGCTGGCATCAAAATTTTTCTTAAGTACTCTTTTTAAAAAGCTACTTAATTAAAACATCCACACCGTTTATATGAATGAAGCTGAAATGAGATAAAATAACCGAACACTCGTTTCAAATATGATACAACCATATTGAATGATGAATAAGTAAATGCAGTTGGGTTATCAACCCGAATGTTTATACAGTACCTCGTATCTAGAGTACAAGGATAGAAGTGTCTATCGAGAACCTGCACGCACCCACAGCTGCTGCAGCAGACGTCTGACTCGAAAGAAGTGTCATCCTGGCGTCCCTGTGTCTGGACACCTATATAATATATATATATATATATATATATATAGCAAGAGAGGAAAAGTAGATAAACTGGTCAGAGCCCGAGTTTGAAAAATATTTAGCAAGTGCATAAATGCTTTATTATTTTTTTATAAAAATATTTTATCTCATATATAAATTTGGTATCGCACTCCCATGAGATACCCCTCACCTCTCTTCTAATAGTTCACGCCTATCGCGTCCCTCTAAAAATCCTAGTCAAGCTACTCTGCCTAACTAATCCGTCACCCATATTCTAACAACCCTAGATACACAAAGTACTAAGGGATAAACTTCTCCCCAGTCTCAACACTCTGACATGTTCGTGCGTGGGGTGTCTCGCAAAGCGAAATCCAAACAAGGAACCCCCTATACACTACTACGCGGCAAGGTCGATCATCGAGATCCATCAGACCCTCAGTACACGAAAGATATATATATACTATATAATGTTCTACATAACATGCTTACTCAAATAAACATCTTACAATATACATCCGGATCTATCTCCCAGAATGAGGTTTACTGTATATTCATCTTTTATATACGTATCATGTTATACTTCCGGATATATCTCCCGGAATGAGAATTCATTTACAACATGTTTACCAACTCAATTTTCATTTTTATCTCAAAACTTTCCATTTCCTTTCTTCTATCCAGGAAATGTATTTAAAAGCCAAATTTATTATCTTAAAAATGCTTTTTCATCTCATATCCTCCCATTTCCCTTCTTCCATCCAGGAAATGTATATAGAGCCAAATCATTTATCCCATTTCCCTTCTTCCATCCAGGAAATGTATTTAAAGACAATTTATTATCATAAATTTCTTTAACATCAATAATGTCCCACATTATTAAGAATAGTTATATTACATATCATATAACATTTCTAAGACCGCCCGTCGGGATTTCCCCACTGTGCGCTCCCCTAAATGGCTATCATCTTCCAGGGCCTATCATCAAGACAACCTAGGAGCCTACAACGCAAGACGTCGGGAAGCGGCCATATGCCTGTGGGAGAGTCATAACCACACCCAGAATTACCTCACCATCGCAGAAAACATACAATAATCCCTCATATGGCCTAGGACTATATTCCCATGCATTCATTATCCAGGGGACTTCACCTCACGCACACAACTTCCCTTATGATAGATATTTAGAGAGGAGTGTATACATAAATTATCATTTATGAAAATCATTTCTTTTTCCAATTTAAAAACATTCATATTTTACATTCTCAAAATCATTTATTTGCAATGATTTCATACCAATCTTATAATGTGCATTTCCTATTCTCTTAGTCATATTTTTTTAATGACCTAGGACCCGAAATGTAATTGTCCTCACACTAGTCTCCCAATAATCCAACACATCACCATTCTACCTTCTATTAATTTTAGGTTAACTTCCTATATCATATGGAATTTTAACCTTTATAAAACATCCTTAGAATAAACCCAATTAACCCCATGTTAGTCTAGGATAATTGACTCCCTAAAATAAGCCCACAATACCCTAAGATTAAATAGGTTGTGGATTTCCTTCCCACAAACCTAAGGACTACATCTCGTCCAAACATTCATTTAGAGGTCCCCACCCTATTTTAGGAACCCCAACCTCCTAATTTATTAATTATTCTATTTTCCTCGAAAATATAATTTTAGGGTCACACACTTAAAACACTCACTTGGTTCCCATAGATTCCCTTCATTTGATGTCTATTTACTCTTAAAAGATTACTTAATTCCTTTCTTAAATAATCTAGAATCAATTAAAATTGGAATTCATCCCATCTAATTAACCCTAAGAAAAATTGTCAAACTTCTTGAAGGGTCGATCAATCGACCCATGGCCCTCGATCGATCGATGGTTTGATCGATCGATCCCCCATGCTCGATCGATTGATCATGGTGGAGAGCTTCTTCTCCGAGAAGCTGTTTCGGCCATTAAAGCTTCTCCCAAGCTTTTATCTCTGTCTCTAACGTCCTACAACCTCAACCAACAACATCTACACATAAAATAAGGGTTCTCAACATCCTAGAACCCGAAACCAACAACAATTTTCGTTTAAATCCTAAGTTTCTCAAATTAGGAAATTATTGGGGTTTATTCGTTTTAACTCCCGAAAACCCATTTTATCCATGAAAACCCAACCCAAAAGCTTTAGGGTTTGTTATTAAAAAACTACGATATGAGATTTATGCTTAAAAGTAAATAAAGCAAGTAAACACTTGCCTCGTGGATAAAATTCGACGATCCCGAGTCGAGTCCGACGGAGTTTGGCCCGAAATCTTCCTTTTCTCCCATTTTCTTCCTTCCTCTCTCTCTTCTCTCTTTTCTTTCCATTCTCTCCCTCTCACCCTCCTTATATAGGTGGAAAAGGGTTTATACCCCTTAAAACCCAAAAATGACTCGTTTACTCAATTACGAGCCCTTTTAACTCCAAAATTCCTCGAAACTCAATTTCGACATCCAGACACTCTGTTCCGACTATCTCGGCCATTCCGAGACTCACGGCGCAGTCGAAATTTCCATCGGAGGTACTTGACTGCAACCCCCTATTTTAACCCAATACATCTCACCGCGGATTTTCTAATTAAAACCTTACCTTTTGTCGCTTTACTCAACGGCGACGTATAATTAAAATACTTCGACATATTTAATCCCAAAAGTAATTACAACACCCATAAAAAATCATCTAATCCTTGAAAATCCCAAAAATCACTATTCCGAGAAATTCCTCAAATTTTCAATTTACACCCAATTATGGAATTTAACTATCCCCATAAGGACGGGTTGTTACAGCTGTTAGGCGAACATCAGGAGGCAGGGCTCAGTGGAGATTGTAAAGAATATTCGAGGATGATAACCGTAGTCAAGGTCACCCCTATTAGGGAACGAGAGGCCATGACTGTAGAGACGGCTAGGAAGCAGCCTACAAATTTCAAGTGTTGCTATAGTCGAAAGTGAGGACAAATTTGACCCACCCAACGTGGTGGGCTTGTTAGAGGGTCGAAAGGTAAAAAAAATTGAGGAGAGTCGTCAGCGGAGATTCTGGACATGCGGAAATTGTGTAAGTTACCCAACGAAGGTAATATATTCAAAGGCTTGGAAACATAGTGGAGTGTGGTTAACTAGAAGTGAAACTTGGGGTAAGATTTTTCTTGACTCAGGGGAGAAAAGTTACAATAGTGGTGTCAATGAGAGGACCTTAGGTACAGTTTAACCACATGTTCTTTCATCAGTTGTTCAGGATAAGATATGGACGTCGTGCTGAAACCATTATGGAAGGGCCGGACAGGGATCCATTTGTAATTGGATTTAGACTTTTAGCAAATTTTGTATCAGCGGGAGTGGATACCAATGGTAGAGAAGATTTCAAGTGGGAAATCGACTCGTGAGGAAAGATTGACAACACTTAAAGAGAATTCAGTTGGACAGTCGATCCATATGGTAACAATGTCGTGCGTAGTTCGAAGAGATCTTAACGCTCTTATGAATGGATCTGACATAATTGGAAAACTTATTAGAAAGAGAGTCTAGATGAAAAGTAGTTAGTAAAACACCGCAAGGGGGAGTCCCATTGGGGGGCTCATTTAAATTATTCAGATATCTAAATTCTTACCAAGCGATGGTGAATTAAGTAGGGGTTATTGAAGCCAGTAGCATGTTCCTTAGGGCCAACAAAGGTAAGGGAACAACGGGGGTGGCCACCAGGAATTGAGCGTACCAAGTCCTAGAAGGAAAATCCTAATATGGTTAGTATGACAGGTGATAAGTGGATCATGTGTAAAGGTATTTTGTGGAACGTGATTCACATGCGTTAATGTTTTCCCGAAGTGAGTAAAGGGACAAGAGTAGGATGCCTAGTAAAGGAAAATGATTAAAGTAGCTTTTGTTTTGGTTTGGACAAACGTGTTACGTCCGGGGACCATTTGTGCAGTCAAGATAATTGGCAAGGTAGAAGTATGAGTTTTATCATCAGAGGATGAGGCGTGTTTTATGTGACATGAGCGAGTCACTATATTTTGTTCATTGACATATTAGCTTGTGAGACGAGTTAGTACGCATAACTATAAACATTATTATTATGTGAATATTTTACCTAGTGTAGCGGGATTATCCTTAGTGCTATCCGCGAAGGATAAATGGGTATATTAATAGTGTTATATACTTTATTAAGATTACCAGTTTTAGTGATGTGATAAACGAGTATGATATTTTATTGGTTATAACTTTATAATAATGGGTAGTACGATAGTAGGCAGTTATTGCAAGGCTATCAGAATGGTTTCATTAGTGCAGTATGTTTTGTTCTGGCGAAGCCTCATCCGCGAGAGGGTCGGACTCGCACTTATATTTTCTATGCAAGAAACTTCGGAGGGGATAGTGGGCTCGAGATATTCGATATCGATGTGTGTAGGGACTTTATTGTTATGATTCAGTATGTATTGGGATTACTGTTGAGCTAAAAGATTTAACTCATTATTATGTTTAGCGCTCAGGACTTGGTGGTAGGTAGAGCACATTGATATATATATCCTTTAGAGATGTGAGAGTTAAGAGTTATACCCATATGTTTGGGGATAGGATTTTGAGAATCCCGATGGTATGTATTCGAGGTTTATGGAATGTGATTACCACCAATGCTGAACGATAGTGAAATTGACGAAATGTTCTTTGTTAAGTGTAATTACGGGAAGAGATGTAACTTTTCTATCAAGAGACGGAATAAAAAGGGGTACATACTATAGATGGTGTGACACCCTGCCTAATTAAACCTTGGGTGATCAAGCCTTAATTTAATTTAAAACAGGTTTCTTAACTGGTTCATTCTTAGCATCACTGACGAAAGCTTTTTAATTACTAACCAACTAAGTGAAATTAAGCTAGTGCCAAATTTTATCTTCCTTAAACAGAATAAACAACTCATGCGGAACAATATAATTCAAGCAGTACTAAACCAATTCGCATAAACAACTGAATAAAAATAAAGTCTTGTCGAAAACCACGGCCAAGAAAACTAACTCAAAAATCCAAAATCAGAATAACTGTAAAAGTAAAGATTGGACAACATGTCCCAACTGAGAGTACTAAAACTGAGATCCCGCACTAGATCTGAAAAGGAGAAATGTCTAAACAATCCGTGCAACGTCCACACATATTGCAACTCCCAAATCCCTGGAATGAAATCATGCTGGGTGTCCCTGTGGCTGGGCACCTAAAAGGTTTTTAAAAAGATATTTACATAGCAAGAGTTAGTACTCAAAAATATTTAAAAATATTTTGCAAGCAGTTATCACAATTATGAGTTATTGATTACACATATTAAGACTTCGCATGCTCTTTTGAGCTTCCTCACCTCTCTTCTATAGCGCATGCCTAACTTTGGTACTTAGTTCACCTAGTTATACTAGCCAAGTTAACTAGACCAGAATACCCCACTGCATGTATGTCCTCTCTAAGTCCCCATAACATACTCGCAGTATTTTAATAGTCCATATCTCATATGTTATAAACGTAGATAACTTACTTACCTCTTGTTATTCTTATTCTTATAATAATTACTTCACACTACTTAATTATTACTAAGATATTATCAATCCATATTATTATCTACTATATTAAGTCAGTAGATTATGCATATGGAATATATTTATCACACAACATGTACTAAATATTAGTTATCACTAATGTGTCCTTTTAACACACATAAAGGACCCTTGGTTCGGAATGATTCATCGACCTCAAGTGAGAGTTGGTTCGGAATGATCCATCGACCCCAACTATTTATATATATACACATATTCTGGTTTGGGACTCTTTCATCACGACACCAGTTTTTAAGGTTTGGTTCGGCATTTTACATCGACCCCAAACATATAATAACTCTATGTTAGTTCGGAATTTCTCATCCACCCTAACACAATTAATTTAGGTATAATTCTCTTAGCCCAAAAGTTCATACAATTTAGTAGGTACACACCCGACCTATCAAATCATGCCCGTATGAAATTTTTTTCCTTCTATTCACCGTACTTATTAATTTACGATTTATTTCACTATCGCATTTATTTGAGTATTCATGCAACTCTAAGGGTCCTAGTTACCCCTCCCTTAATTCAGTAGTTAAGCTATCTCTAACCTACTGGTATATTTTCAGAATCGACCCTCACTCTTTTCGTAACTCAATTCTCGCATTCCCGATTCACGACTCAATCGGCTACTTCCCGTCGGTCCATTTCTTCAAATTTTACACTCAATCATTTATAAAGAAATCTCACGGTACACCTACTGGTGTTTATTAAGTCCCTACATAGGTAAAATATCATCACTAAGGTTACCATTAAGTGACGGTAATCGAAAAGAAATTTATCCACAAAATTCTCTAAAATACAGCCTGGATCGATCAATCGATGGCATATGGTTGATCGATCGACTGCTCGATCGATCGACATTCAAGGGTCGATCGATCGATCGAGCAGTGACAAACCCAGATCGTCTTCTTCATGCTGGTTACACCATTTTTGTTTATCCATCTCCCATGATAATTCACCACACTTGTAACTAACAATTTCTAATCATTCCTACATATCCTGGGATGATTACCAACGATCTAAAACAACATAATCATTACAAATTTGGTCCAGATTAACTCAAAATCTTCTTCCTATTATTTAAGAACCCTAAAAATATAATCTTTCCATATTTTCATCCATAAGTCCAGATTTTTAGTTCGATTTAATCATCAAGTCTTCTATGATATCAGATTATTTGGAGATCTAAAATGTTCCACATGCAATCCCTATCAATCATGTATCATATTCAAGTGTTTGCTTCCAAAAATGTCATAAAAATCAGGTTCTTCATAAAACCTATATATGGGTATTATAACTCAATTTATTTTGCAAATAACCACTTGCCATATGTTTAGTAGGGTCTGATTTCGTGATTGTTGTTGATGATTGATGATCTTTATCCTTCAATCCTTCTTCCCAACAAGTTGGTAGTGAAAATCTCCTTTGAATCCTTCCCACTTCTTTCTTTTGCCTTAGGAAATTGTTTCTCTCTTCTCTCTAATGGCTATGGTGTGTTTTTTTCTTCTCTCTAAACCTAGCCTCCAACTCTTATAATCTGACTTAGGGTTCCAAAATTCGTAGGTCTCCTCTTTCTTAAATGTAAAGAGACCAAAATTCCCTCGTATGGTCCCGGTTTAGCCCAAAAATGACCCGACACTCAACTAGTACCCCCGGGTACACTATTTTGACTAATTCGACCCTTTTGGAATCATCTGTGGACTCTAAATTATCTTTTGAGTGTCTTAAAAATATGTTTCTCATCTCACCTTCAATTTTGTCTATGCGCGACACTCGGTTGAGATAAACTCAGGTACATCTATATAAATCGCTAGGTCGTACATATCAACTTTCAATATTTACTATTCACACTTAGTAAATTTTAATCGTCATATTAATCAGTATCTAACTCTCGATTAATTTCTAATAGCCATAATGATTATTTAATCACTTAATAATCATAATTATTATTGCATCACATTAAATTACTCTACTCACGTAATTTAATTTAAAACGTATCACATTAAATTACTCTACTCACGTAATTTAATTAAAACGTATTTTCCTTTTGAATTACTCAATTAATTAAATTTTAACTATACAGAAATATGGGGTATTACAGATGGAGGGCCTAACGGATTTTGATAACCGATAATGCTAGGTAATAGTGTATCGGGGGGTTCCTTGTTTGGATTTCGCATTGCAAGACATCCCACGCATGAAACTTAACGTAAGGTTAGAAGTAGGAAGATGTTTGGTCATTATTCTATGAGTTTAGTGCCTTGGTCGTAATCGGAGCAGGTAATTATATCTGTAAATTGGAAGTTGAATTATGAATTAAGGCCAGCGAAGCTGGTAGGGTAGGAAGAAAGCATTGAAAGTTTTGGTCTTATCACCACGAGTTGAGGGGTGGAACGATGATAAAGGGGATTTAGAATTTCAATTTATAGGGTAATTGAGAGTACCTGAGTGTTGTAAGCACGCTCTGAGAATAAGGAAAAGAAAGAATTAGGTGTTATGTGTGAAGCATATGTGAAGCTTACGCTAGTATGCACGGTTTATAGGGTGTGTGGGCATCCTGGTTAGCTGATGTTAGAATTGTCCGAGTTGTAGGAATGTGGGAATAGACATGTGGAATAAATTTTTGTGGGATTAACATAACGAAGTGGAAGTGGTAGGGCGGATTAAGCGCCGTGTGAAAGACGATAAATCCATATATTTGTATTCAGAGTAGCACATCGAATCTAGTTGGAAGGCCGTGGGAAGCCATTTCAAAAGGGGTATTCCTTGAGAAGGGTAGAATTTAAATTATTATGGAGAACACTCGGAGCGGAGTTGGAATTAGTCCAATATTGAGAGCGACTGACGCGTACAAAGAGTGAAGATGTTAGTATGGTATAAAAAAGTCCGAAAGTGCACATCATGGAGAAAAGTGCATGGGTTGGAACTTTCAGTATATGTAAAGGAAAGAAGGAGAGTATTAAGTATCACTTAATGTGAGACATAACAAGTAGAAGTTGATGTCGAGCGGGACATATTGAGTAGTCTCCACGGGCACCACTCATAAATAGAAATCGGTTGGAACAAGAGGAACAGCCAAAGAATTTTAGGGCTATCAACAATTCCTATAATGGAAAAGGCCAGTAAAGTCGGTAAAGTTTCTTGGATGAGTTAACAACCTCAAGGTAAGATCAAGAGTTCCTTCGAACATGTGGAACAAGATTCTCAAGAAGGAAGTGATTGACATTCCTTTGGGGTGAGTTCCAATATTAGTTAGTGTGCCCCAGTCTTCCTTTGAGAGGGAGAATCGCGCCGGTATGTGGTCCTACACAGTATTTTTCTGAATTAGGATAAGATTTTTGAATCCCACCTTCAATACGGGATTTCATGAAGCAGCGGGGATATCATTTCGTTTTGAGTAGGTTGTATCACCCATAATTCGAGGAGTACGCGAGCAGTGATTAACCATTAGTGGAGCAGTGTGAAAGTAATTTTGGGTCCATTGTGATCATTTCTTTTCCACAACAGTTATAGCTAGCAAGTGGAGTATAGTACGATAATTGGGGGAGGATATTACCTAATAGTAGGGTTATGTGGGAGCACTCGTACCTACTTATTGTGAACAAGATGCTTATTGAGGATTTAGTGTGGGAAAAACCTTAACTTTTCTTGCTCTGAATGTTAAGAGATGGGCGGATAATCAGAATTTTTGATTGGGTGAGTTAGAGTCTGAAGACTATGGTGGAATTTCACGACTGTTTTAGGCGAACAAAAGTGGTCAGATGTTCATATGGTTTCTCTCAGAATGGGAGTTTTGTGTTAGATAAATCCTAGTGGTTCTCAGGTAGTGCGGTGCGGCCTCCCAATGATATTGAAATAATAAGGAATTAATAATGTATAGGCATGTCTTATGCAATTGTTGTTGGTTAAAAGCACAATGAGAAGTGTCTTTAATGAGAGTGTTAAACAAGCTTGCTATGAGGTGGGGGCTATAGTTATTTAGCGCCTTAGTATGTAGATAGTTTGCATACTGATAAGGTATCCAAAAATTTTAATACAAGATGAGATGACATGTATTTTTTTATTTTGTTGTATAGAGCATTGGAAATTTACATTAGTTATATTTATTCAAGAGAATTTTGTTGTATTAAATTGATGAGATTGAGATTTGTAGTTCTCTGTCGATGTTGTGGAAATTATATGCTCTATACCTTGTTACAGATGGTACAAGATAGGCCTTATTTTCTGAATTTCGGGACAAAATTCCGTTATTAGGGGGGAAGTATGTAATACCTCATATTTTTATGGCTTTTAAATTTAGGGATTTATTAAATTTAATTAAGATAAATTAATTTAATATTAATCCAGAAATTTATTTTAAATGTTACTAGCGTGACGAGAGTTAGTAATTATTGGAAAATTATTGATTTGTTAAATATTACTTATTGAGTAGAGCAATATGTAGGATTGAATTTATTAAAATTGTCACGAGGGAATAATATGACAATTATGGAAATTAAGTCAGGACGCGCTTGTGCCGTGTTGGGACTAAATTATTATTATTAAAAGTGAATAAATTATAAGTCACTTGTATGGTCATTTCGAGAGCACCAATGTGTCCGGAAGGGTCGAGATAGTCAAAATAATATACCCGGGGGGTTTAGTTTGGGTCTCGGGGCATTTTCCCAAAGTTATATCAGCTTCTAGGAGTTGTCATTTGGGGTTAAAAAAAGCAAAATCAAAGAACGACCATTAGAGAAGAAGTGGGAAATCTTCCCAAGCAATTCAAGGCCGAAAACTCAACCGTTTGGACCGCCACTATCGCTAAATCTTAGATCGTGCGACGGGGAACACAACCACACCAATTTCTTCCACAAATCAGAAACTAAATTTCCAGGCAAGTATCTATATTACTTTATTTTTAGTTAATGTCTCAATTATATTAGTTTAGGGTTGTTTAGAACTTGCTTCATGAAAGAAAGTGTAGTTTGGAGACTAGAATTCATATGTCGTAGAAGAAGTAATCATATTCTGGACATCTAGTTCGTATGCAGATGATACACCACTAAATTCCATGGATTTAGAAGTAGAAAACCTGGAAAAGAGTTAAAAGAATTGAAATTTAAAGAAAAGATTAGGGTTCTTGAAGTCTATGTAGATTTTACCCCTTTAAATTGTTATACTTGATGATAACTCCCATATTTTACGTAGAAAATCATATATTTGGGTATATAGTGCTCGTAGTATCATTTGTTGGGAGTTTGGGAATCATATATGGAGATTTGGTTGAGGTTGGAGATGGATTTCCATAACTGCGTTAATGCAGTTTTCGCCATAACTGCTTGATCGATGGATCGACCCAAGAACATCGATCATAATCAATCGATCGACCCCCTTCCATCGATCGATCGACCCCTCCTGGAAAACTGCATATTCCTCTTATTTTGGTTTATTCCGATTAAAATGCGTAGTAACCCTTGAGTATTATTATTAGAACATTTTGGGATATAAATAGGACCAGTAGGGTTTTAGTAAACCCCAACAAGTGAGAATTTAATGTAAGATGAAATTAAGGGTTAACGGGGAGTGATTTACACATATGAAATTAGGCGAACGTTTAAATAAAAGATTGAGACTCATTAGGAAGTTAGACTAGAAAGTAAGTGAGATTACCTACTGAAATTATACTGAGGGATATAGAATACTTCGAGAGATATGAAGTAAGTATGAAATAACCTATAAATGAAAATAAAAGAGACGAGTCCGTTATACGGGATAAACGAGTAGAATGTATTAAGAGCGGATAAATATAATTATGGCTCGTGAGCGCACCTAATTTAGAAATGTGGATATATATATATATATATATATATATATATATATATATATATATATATATGAATGTGTGATTGTGCATATATTATATATCTGTAAAAATCATACCCGGGCTACTTGCTATCACGGGGGTTTCCGCGCTGGAACGGTCTTATCTCGATTGGACCTTTATGGGGGATATTGACTCGTACCCTAGAAGATAGTATCCTCGATACAGGCTATCCAAAAATGATACTCAGATGTTCTAAGAGACGTGGGGGTATGTGCTGACCTCTTAGGACCTGGAACTATGCTTCGCCTCCCTTTGTTTATGTATTGTGTTAATACAGTTTGAGAGTGATTCCGGACTAGTATTTCCCTTAGTTTGTGTGATACGGGGACTTGATAGCAGAGTATGCGAGCACCATAGGTTTTATGTGGGGTGCTGTTAGTATATATATCATCTGTGTGACTAATATATACGTATATATATATGGTAACTTTCTACTGTGCATATAAGTAGATAAGTAATGAATAAATGCTTCAATTTTATTATAAGCGTCCGCGAACTTTATAAGGCAAATAAATTGTTCTAAATAACATAGAAATCTCAAAGAAAATTATTTCCTAAAGTAAATATCATAACCTTGCTTATCACATGATCAAACCTTATGGAATAAGTTAAAGAAACTTATGAGATTTATTAGTACGGTAGGTGTGCAAACTAGAATGAGAGATGAGAATTCTCAAGAGTGTCGCATACTAACATGGTTGTTGCATTAGCCGGTAAGCACTTTAAATACTTACTAAACTAATTTTAAACTGTTTTACACTCGGGCTCTGACCTATTTCTGGTTATTTCTTCTCTCTCTTGTGTGTGTGTGTATATATATATATATATATATTATACAGGTGCCCAGCCACAGGGGCGTCATGCTTAGGTTCTTTGGTTCGGACGCGCTGCAGCTTATGTGGGAGTTGCACGCCATTGCTTAGACGACCTCGTTGTTGATTTTACTCCCATTTTTAGTCCTTATTAGTTAGGGCATATGTTGCCCATTTCTCTATTCGGTTGGATTATTGTCAGATATTTACGTTCCTTTATATTTCCATTAGTTGGTACTCTTTGGGATTTAATTACTGTCATAATGATTTTATTTATAGTTTAAACTGGTTTGGTTTATATGAATGAACTTAATTCTTATGTGTTATTATCCATCTTTAGTATGTCAGAGTTCTTAAATTGTTGGTTATTTAAAAAGGTTTTCTTATTTGGATTTAGTAAAATGGAAAGAAGGTTTTAAAATTGTTTTAACACTTAGATTAATTATTTAGGGTGTTTAAATTGGAAATTTTATTTTGCGACAATGATGATAAGAATGAACCAACCATTCACTTTTATTTTAATTTAATAAATGACTGATCACCCGGTATTCAATTAGGTAGGGTGTCACATCTTTCAGTGGTTATATGGAAATCTTTGTGTTGGTTTATGGGTTATTTGCTTTTATCCATATTTCTTGTTATTATATTATTATATCCATGTTATTTCACGATGTTTTATCCATTCTTATTACATGATATCATTTTTCTAGTTCGATGGATTGTATATACCTTATCTTACTTTTTTGCCTGTTGATAGATATCCTTCATCTTCTAGTTTTTTTCTTTTGAGATTCATATTGTGATACACATGTATATGCTGATTCCATGTTCCCATGATATAACTATGGTATACCCATTATCTTCTCTTGGACTTTTCGTGTCAAAAGAGGGGATTTTTTTCCCTTTCTTTGTCTATTGTGTCACAAAGGGGGAGTAAGTTTTATTTGCCTCTTAATTTGTCAAAAAAGGGAAGAAATATCTATGATATGTGCAGTTGAGCTCTAGGGGGAGTTATTAATTATTTTTGGGATATGTTATATAGGTAAAGTGTTATTACATTGTGTTGTCATTGATATTAGATGATGGTTTTGGGATATTCTATGCAGGAAGGCCTTATTACACTGTGTAATCATTCATATTAGATGATGTTGATTTATATCTCACATGTTCACACATTTTACTTCAAGCTCACATGCTTTATTTAATCTCTGTCACATTAATATTTACAGAGGATTTCCAAGCAGGGGGAGTGTCTCTTTGTGCATGTTATTGCACGCATGATTTTCTTTGCTATTTCGTGCGGTTTAACTCATATCTATGTTGATTTCGACTCCATCCCATTGATCATAATTGACTATTGATGTGTTATTGGTCTATTGGATGATTTTGTACATTACTCTATACTATTATCATTATATCGCTAATGATGTGTGAGTTTGGTAAGGATAATCAAGTTCTTTTTAGGTTTGGTCATTTTTCTATGTAATAGCAAATGGCGAGATTGAAAATGTAATTTTGTAATATATATTACTTAAATACATTTCATGACAAAATATTTTATTCGTTGAGTCATTCAAGTCATATATACTTAATATGATTGAGTGAGGTGCATTAATTGTCTTAGATGGACCTTTGGAGATTGAAGAAGGTCATGCAAGCCATTCAACAAAAGAGTTATGTTACTATGCACACTTGATTTGAAGACTATATCCTTTTTATAACTATTGTGAATTGTCTATGGCTAACACACACGTGCATGATGTTTTAAAATGTGTGGTTTTCTTTTAACATTTTGATGAACAAGTGTTAAATTGACTCACATGTTTGTGATTATTTTTTTGGGAATTGACCATCTTGTTTAGGTATAGTTAAAGGCTATTTTGAGCACTTAATGACTTTAACCGTTCACACGGTCCTTAATTGGACCCATGCACACTACTCCATGAGAACGACCATCGTTTGGTCTCTTATGCATGTTGTTGCGTTAATGTCAGCACCACTGACTTTGTGCGCAACAAAAAAAGTCAACCGTGGGCACGATGGAGCCAAATTTTGAAAACTTTATATAAATAGGTAATGTTTCCTCCCATTTTATAAGATCTAAATTTTACATAATTACAAAAAAAATCTCTGATCATACTTTCATAGTTGAGAGCTTTTTTATGCTTCTCTTTTTCACAAAATTCACCTATTCTATAAAAAACTATTTCAAACATAGATCTGCCTTGATCTTAGTTTTTTGTGAGTGAATTGAGGGTGATTTTGACCTGATCATCATTAGCCTATTAGAATTCCACAATCTTCTTTGAATTGCAATGATCTCATACTCCGATATCTAAAAGATGAGTCTCTTTGATTAATTGAAGGAGTTTAAGTGTAGTGTTGATTACAAGAAGGATATTGGAGTTACCCATTCGCATCATGGAGATCGGTGTGGATTTTTATAATCAACGAGGGAAAGTTACAAGGTCCATAGGTAACTACACGATAGAGATTTTGTTAGAGGTATTTTCTTGGCTTTCATAAAACAACTGTTCAAGTAGAAATAGAAATCAAAGTGCGTCCTTTTTTACCCATTGGTGGGGGTTTTCCTCTTAAAATTTGTCTTATGAATGCTTGTGATTGTTTTCTACTCAATTGCACACATTTGATCACACATATAACTTATATCACACTTGAATCTTATGAAATGGTGTAAAATTGAATTAGATGTTTTATATATAGTTTTCTCATATAAATTTGCATTTTTGTGTGTGTTAATCTAGATATACTTCAATAACTTTGTTAAAACATGTATTACGTAATTTGAATTTTCAAGCAAATCGTTGGATTTTAGAAATTGACCATGAGATGCGATCAAACCTATTCACCCCTAGGTGTTGTCATAGGCTAAACACTTGCATTAATAACACACATCCTCAATTGGTATCAGAGAAACGTTCTTGAATTGATCCTTGTGTTGTTATGTGTTTATTATGTTTTTACTCTCATATATTGCTTGTTAATATTTGTGCTTGGTTTTAATAGATGGATCAATATCTTGACTCAAAGTCCACTACTCTTCCATCGTACTTTTATGTCTCAAACTATTTCCATTGAAAAGTGAAAATGAGAACACACTTGTGGTCGACACATGAATGCGCATGGATAAGTGTAGAGGAATGATGGATTTATTAGACTAATGAAGAAGATGGAGTTGGGGTGAATAAACCAAGAGTGATTCAGATGGATGTGAAGTTCATTGATTGCAATTACACCTATATGGCATTAAACGCCTTGCTTGCTTTCGTGAGCATTCAAGAATATAATCTCATTCTTAATTGCAAACAAGAGAATGAGGTATGGGATATCCTTATATTAACATAAAAAGGTAGATCGAATGTCAAATATGCGAAGTCGTAACATATTACGACTAAATTTGAAATGATGAGAATGGATGAGATTGAGTATTTTAACAACTACTACGCGAGGTTGATGGAAGTTATTAACACTTCTTTTAATCTTGGTTAAAAGATCCCAAAAAACAAAGTCATCAAAAATTTACTTAGAACTCTTGATTCTAGGTTTAACACGAAAGTTGTAATTTTGAATGAAGTGAAGGATACCGACACTTATAGCCTTGAGTAGTTGGTAAGATTATTACAAATTTATGATTAATAAGAAAGTGTAGTTCTTCCTAAATCAAAGAATGACTTGACGTTTTTTGTTGAGTTAAGTGAGAAAATGTCTAAAAAGGTTGGTGAGAAACCAAAAGAAAATATTGAAGTAGACACGCCTTTATTTGTTTAACGTTTTATCAAATTCTACAAAATTAAAAAAATACAATGGTAGAAAGTTTTAAAAAAATCCATATAATCCTACTAAACATAATTCTTTTGGTGAGAACGGCGATCACAAGAAGAACGACTCCTAGGATTTAGACCAATGTTTTTGTTGTGGTGGTGTTGGTCATCATGTAAATGTATGCCGTACACATTTGATAAAACTTGAAATGAACAAAGAAGGTAACAAGAAGAACAAGAAGAAGAAGAAGAAGAAGAAGAAGAAGAAGAAGAAGAAGAAGGTGTATAAAGGAAATTTGAGTGATTCAAAAAGTAAAAGTGATGAGAGTTCCTCTGGTGATGAGTATGGGAGTGAAATAGCCATTCTATTTCGGTTAGAAGAGAATGAAAAAATGAGTGGAGATCAAATGTCATTTGATAGTGTGGTAGTGTGGTGAGAAAGAATAGAGTGAAATCTTCGAGTGATAGGCACTTAGTGACTTGTCTTCGGTTAGTAAAAATAATTCACACACTTTTATAAAAAGTTCTCAAGAGGGTAGTGATAAGGAAGTTGATGATATTCATGACTCTTTTGACTAACTATATCAAGAGTCTCTAAGTCGCAAAAAGTCTAACATCAAACTTTTGACTAAAATGAAAAAATTTCAAATAGAGGATGAGGAAACAAAAGAAAATTTTAAAAACGTTCATTCGTAGTATTTTTTATCTTAAGAAAGTTGTTGGGGTATTTATTAAGGAATGTGACTCTTTGGAATCATAAAATGCATCCATTTCGAAAGAGAAGGAAGATTTGGAACTTGAAAATTCAATTTTGAAGGTTGATTTTGAAAAATTAAAGATTGAATTAGAACATGATAAGGATTTAAAAATTAATATGTTTAGTAGGACAAGTGTTCAATATAGTGTCTTGTTGAGCCATGCTCAATTAAAACCCAACGATAATGGAATTGGTTTCAAATATTCAATAAATGTTGAAATAGTTGAAAAATCAAAACCAAAGATAAAAAATTTTAATTTTGAAAAGAAGGATAATGAACAAACCCCTTTATGAAAAATAAAGAGTTTGAACCTAAATTCAATTTCTGAAAAATGGTGTTGGATGTTCATTTTGTGGTAAGATAATTCATGTTGTGCATTTTTCTTTAAAAAAACACTTGAAAGAGTTGGTAAAAAAGTTCAACATTTGAAAAAATATATGACATGGCAAGTTTTCGATAACATTTGGAGAACAATGATTGAGAGAAGGATAAATTATGTACTAACATTACATTTATTACTAAGTATTTGAGTCGATCTAGTTTTGTGTCTAATTTCTCTTCTTTTGTTCCACCGACGGTTGCTACTCCTCATCCACATATTCCACCTGTGGATGTTGATGATGAGGGTATGATGAGAACAACAATGATGATAAGGACACTGATCATGACAGAGATGCCAAATATGAGGATATATCCGATGATGATTAGAGATTTTGTCTTTATCACTATTTTCATGTTACTCATTTGATAGTATTCTTTGTGCTACTTTGATACTTTTGAATTGTACATGGATATTTTTATTATTCTTGTTGGAACTTTGATACTCTTTTTGTGGTTGTATGGATATTTTTATGCTTGTATGGATATCTATGAGTTGGTTTGTGGGTTATTTGCTTTTATCCATATTTCTTGTGCTTATATTGTTATATCCCTGTATTTTTTTTTTATCTATGCTTGTTATATGATCTCATTTCATTGGTTCTATTGATTGTAGATACCTTATCCTGCATTTATGCTTATTGATAGATATTCTTCATCTTCTAGTTTTTCCTTTTGAAATTCATATTCTGATACACATGTACATGTTAATTTCATGTTCCCTTGATATAGATGTCGCATACCAAGCTATACCCATCATTTATGATATTTTCTTCTCTTGGACTATTCTATGTCAAAAGGGGAGAAATTTGTATTTGCTATCTTTGTCTATTGTGTCACAAGGTTGGGGGGGGGGGGGGGGGGGTTAAGTTTTATTTGCCTCTTTTTTTTGCCAAAATGGGTAGTTTTATCTATGATAAGGGGATTTGACATGTAAGGTGATTTATTGATGGTTTTTGAATATATTATATGAGGGGAATTTTATTACATTGTGCTATCATTGATATTAGATGATGATTTTTGGGATATGCTATGTAGGGGAGATTTATTACATTATGTTATCATTGATACTAGATGGTGATTCATATCTCACACGTTCACATATTTTACTTCATGTTAACATGTTTATTTCATCTATACATCTCATTGATATTTCAAAGGTTCCCAAGAAAGGGAAGTTTCTCTTTGTGCATGTTATTAACTATGTGATTCTCTTTTCTATTTCGTGTTGTTTAAGGCATAACTATTTTGATTCTGACTCCATTACACTATTCAGACTCGACTATTGATGTGTCATTGGTAATGAGGTGTGAGCTTGGTAGGGGTAATCATGTTCATTTTGGGTTTTGATGGTTTTCCATGGAATAGACAAATGGGGATAACGAAAATATAATTTTGTAATATATATTAGTTGGATACATTTCATGACAAAACATTTTAGTCATTGAATTATTCAAGTCATAAAGACTTGATGCGATTTGAGTGAGGCATGCCCATTATCTTAGATAAACCTTTAATGATTGAAGAAAGTCATGAAAGTCGTTAAAAAGGCTTATATTACTATGCACACTTATTTTGAAGATTATATCCTTTTTGTAGTTATTGTGAATCGTGTAAGAGTACTCACGTACTCATTTATACCCTCATAGATAGTTGTCTTTTTTTAATTTTATAAAACACGTTGGGTTCTTAATTTTCCTCTCTAGAAAGATTCATCAACACTTAAGATGTTGAATTCGGTTTGATTATCCTCATAACTCATAGATCATGTTTTGGATGAAAAGTGGGTGTTTTTACAAATCATTTCTAACATCTTGGTAAAACAAATTTGTGTGTGTAAAAATTATAGTTTTCTTATCTTGATCTTTCTTATGGAAACATATTTAGAAAAATAAAGATAAGAAAAATTTAGAAAAATCTATCATATTCGATGCAGTGAAGCTCTACCTTTGTTGAGGCGATGATGGAAATTTTTCATTGGCAAAATCTCGTAAATTTGACACTTAAAGAATTTTAGCTAAAGCATCGCAGCAACGAAGTTTCTCAATGCAATGATAATTCCTTCGCTGCTTGTCGAGTTCTTTGAAGGTTTGGTCAAGAATATTTGGGTATTCTCTCGACTTAGATTATCATCACAGGTTCGCCACAATGTGGATTTTATTCGTTATAGTAAATCTTTAGCTACATGTATAGGCCTGCAAATCTTCTTGAAACATCTTTAAGGATGTTCTAGATTTTTGAGTAAAAAGTCACTTTTTAGGTGCTGATTGAACATAAAAGCCTCAACAACTCTCTCACTCATGCCTCATGTAAGATGCATGGCCTTTTAGCTTGCATTGGTATTGGGGTAATCCATTTGGATGGTTTTACCATCTTAATCCATCAATGCTCTTCATTTCAAAACAATCTCTCAAACATTTTCAAGAGAAAAAATACAAAGAGAGCTTTGTGTGTATTTTTATCTTCTTCTCTAAGAATGTAAGAACATAGTTTTGAGAAAGAGAGAGCCCGTTTTTAAATCGAGTTCATATTTTCCCATATTCTTTTCTTTGAATTTAATCACCTCTGTTTGTGAGGTTGATTAATATCAAAGAAGAAGAATATTCTACCAAGAACCCACTTTTAAAAATCAATTTTCCATACAATTCAGATCTTTCTCCCAAATAAGAAGTATTGTGATCTTTTAGTTTCTTTTTCAAGGTCCAATCATTATTTGACCCTCAAATTTGAAGATGAAGGCTTTTGCAACATATTGATGTGTCTCCAGACATAAGAGATTTTGAGATCTTTTATAAGCATATAGGGATATCCGTCTTTCTATAAATTGGTAGAAAAGTGTAAGGTCATAGTTAGCGTGGAAGGAGTGTTAGTCATTAGTCCCCTCGGTAGGTCTTTACTAAGATTTTAGTAAGATTATTGCATTGGCTCGAGGTTTTTCCTGTTATTGGGTTTTTGTCCTAGTACATCATGTGTTGTGCTACTAGTTGACTCTTCCACATCTTTTATAATCCACATGCTTAAGCAATATTAAAACTTGAGTTAGTTGATAAACTTTGGTAAATATTTTAGCATATATTTGCAGGTGTAAAAACTCACCAACATAGGAAATTAGACCCTTTAAAACCCACAAAATTCCTAAGAAATCCTTAGAATTTTTGAAATTATCAAAATATCACTAAACAAAGAATCATGCTAATATATAGCTTACCATACATATTTAATCCAAACTGAAACCTAAAGTTTGATCAATTAACATATGTTTTGTTGGGATATCATGAAACAATCCCCTAAGTTTGAGAAATTACACTTAAGCCCTTAAAATATTTAAAAAGTAAACTATAAGCCCAAAAATATTAACTAAAACCACCCAGGGACCAAAACTTATTTCTATTTTCTATCCTGATGATGTGGAAAAGTTGGCTGCCTATATGGTAGTGTACCACATGGGTTAAAACTTATACCCACATGAACCCTTCTTGAAACCTAAGACCAACCAAGATAAAACCCACCACTTTCTTCATTAATCAGACCTCCCTCACCAACCTTATAAATGGCCCAACTTACCTTACTAAAATACTCACCCAGCTAAGAGCAACTTCAAGGTAAAATTTGAGCTTTTATACATCCTTATCATTCTATGTATGAATGTTATTTTCTTCATTTAGTTATATTTCTTCACTCGCCTAGATTTAGTATATGTAGTTACATGTAATTTTAACATGTGCATGGCACTGAAAAAGCTTAAAAACAAGAAAACTCCATTGAAGCATGAGCTTTAATGGTGAATTTTGCCTCCGTGACTTTAAACCAGTTTCAAAGGGAGGAAACATAACTTCTGGTTCAAAGTAACCTAGGGAACCTAGGTGTAATGTTTATTGAACCAAAACTAAGTTTTTATTCCCAAATCAAAGTTTGAAAAAACCTTCAAACTAGGTGTGTTTGGTTGCATTTCAACATAGAACACAACCATTACTATGCCTGAAGCCCAATAATAACTTTCAATCACTTATGTTCAGGTCAAATTCTAACCATTTTTACATAAATGCAATAGCTCAAACTAGTCGACCAAAATCTTTTTAGCTTATATGCTTGGATTCGACTTAAAAATTACACAATTTTCATTTAGGAACCAACTCAAATGGTATTCTAAAATATTTGAATATATAGCCATGTTTTAAAACCCTGAACTTAACAAGTCTAGGGTCAATTCAATCTTTTATCTGATTAAACTCTAGCCAGCCAAACCCTGACAGTCTATGAGCTCAGTAAACCCACTGATTTCAATTATTTTACCTGGATTGCAGTACATCCCTGAATCCTATTAAAATATTTTTTCACCCTGATTGTAGTATACCCTTGTATCTTATTAAAACACAATTTTAGCAATTCATAACCAATATCAGTGAAACCTCTTATAGCATACCTTGTGATTCAGGGATTAGACCACGGTATCACAGTAGTTCTAATTGGCCAACAAGATTCAAATGTTTAGTAACTAGTTTTTATTTGTGACATAAGTACGAGTGCCACTCTAGCTAAATGTGCAAAAACATTTATTACTCCCTAATTATTTGATGGCCTGTCTAAATGTGCTATATGATTTGGTTGATATTGTATCAGTATTGCTACGCATTTGAAGCCCTTATAATCGATAATTTTTGGGTTACCTTGTTATAGTCTGATCCCTTATCTTTGTAACTCGGTACATAACATATCCAATTACACTTCACCATATTTGTCTTTTACATATCAGTAGACTCTAGTGTATTGAAATAAAATTATCTACTTGGCATGTCTACTTAATTATTTTTTTTTCATATGGACGATGAGCCCCAAGAAGTTGAAATGCCACCCGCACCTATGGACTTTTATTCAGCATTACCCAAAAAATTATTTTTAGTAACATATGTGTGGGAGGTAGTAAACTGTAATACCCCGTATTTTCTGTGATATTTATTTTTGGGGATTAATTGAATTAAATGTCTATTAATTGGAAATTAATCCGGATAAAAATATTAACGAGATGTGAGTTAGTATTTTATTATAATGTGTATACTTGGCATTATATGAATATTGGTAATATTGAAATTGTCGTGAGATTTAAATACGGCAATTTGGAAATTTTGCTTGATGCGTGTGACCGCCACGTCATGGTATTTTGTTATTAAATTAAAAAGTGAATTTTAGTTCCATTAACCGTATGGTCATTTTGAGTGTGCCAACGCGTCCGGAAGGGTCGAGATAGTCAGAAAACACTAGCCGGAAGTTTAGTTTGGGTCCCGGGGTATTTGTGGGCCATACCGGCATCAAAAAGGGTATTTTGGTAAATTGCATTTTTGGGAATTAAAAAGTGACGAAAATAGAGATTACAATCTAACTATTTCCTCAACCCACTTAACCCACTAACCACACTATATGCCATTATGGGCTACGGGAGAAGTTGATATATCATTCCAACTTCCAAAAAAACCATTACACACCTCCATACTCCATTATCTTCAACCTTGGAAAAAGCTTGAGAGAGAGAGAGAAGGAAACCTTGAGAAGAGCTTGAGAGAGAGAGAGAGGGAAGAGAATTCTGCAGAAAAATAGAGGAAGGACAACCTAACTTCAAGATTCTACACCAAATTCTGAGATAAATCAAGGCAAGTGATTTAAACTCTTTTGATTCAAGATATGTTTCCATGTTTAGGAATTTTCGAAATTGATTTTTGGAGATAAATTAGACCCATGAATTGAAAGTTAAAGGCCATGATTTATGTAGGAAATTGCATGTAGTATATTCTGGACGAATTCATATGTTATAAACAGAACCTTGATGATCTAAAAGTGGAATTAGAAGAAGTTTGATGATGTTCTTGAATGGAAGAATTCTGGAAATTATTTTGATATAGTTTTGATCTAAACTAAGCTTTTAAATGATGAATTATGGGACTTAGAATGTTAATACTGTTGTAGGATGTTAGTATAATGTTAGAGTAACCTTATCTTGGAGTTTCGTGCTTAAAAATGGAGTTTTGGGTCGCAACTGTAACTGCAAAACGAAGCAGTCCGTAACCATACATGTTCAATCGATCGATCGACATTCATCAGTCGATCGATCGACCACCATCGATCGATCGAAGGCAAAGGTCGATCGATCGACCTTCCCAGAATGAATAAAGTTTTCCTTAATTAGATTTTAATGGTGTTAACCCTTGATTAATATTATTGGAGACTTTGTGCATACCCTTAACCTTAAGGAAGACCAGTAGGCATGATTATGAGATTGGACTTTACTTGGAATTTAATTTGAGGAATTATTCTAAATTAATGAAATTCGTTATGTGAGATAATATTTGGGTTAATAGTACAAATTTGAATAATTTGATGAAATAAGGTTTGGGGCAGAAGTAAAGACCTTAGGTGTAAAGGCGTTATATGTGAGAATAATGGGAACTTAATAGTCTATTTGAGATAGGTTTTAAGTTTAAGAAATCACGACGTGAGACGTGTCGACCATTTAATTTATATATTACCGGGATACTTGAAATATATGAATTGGGAATAATGGTATAATGATGTAGAATATACCCTTATTAATATTGAGATATCTAAGATGTGTGAATGCTTAGTAGATAACTTTATGTGTATGACATACCTACCATACTTGCTATCACGGGAGGTTTACGTTCGCTTAGGGCCTTCTTATCCTTGTGTTGCCCAGATTTAGATTGGTTACCTCGATGAACACAGATCATAGAAGGACTTATTGTGATACTAATAAGTCTGCTGATCGTGGGAGCGTAGGTATGTGCGTGACCCATGTGAGGGTGACTGTGTTCGCCTCCACTATTTGTGATGTTGTTATCTGAACAATTCCTGAGAGATTCGGAATGTGTGATCCTTATGTACGTGATGTACCGGGATGGATAGCAGAGTATGTGTGCACCGCAGCTTGGCTTTTGGGTGCTTATATTGTATATTTATGTTGTGAAAATATACGGTTAAGCGAGAAGGAATTTACTATGTTAAATTGTGAATCTAGTTATGGTAATGTTTTGAAAAGATAAAAAGAGGGAGCTTTTATCAATAAATGATTTTGTTAATTAATTGGGAATTCAAGAATTAAAGTAGAACTTCCTATTTAATTGTTAATGATGGAACTTATAACGTGAACCGAGTAGAAGTGGTAGAAACTCTTTAGACGAGAGGTGAGTATCTCATGTGAGGGCACGTCCTAACATGTACTTTGCATATACTGTTTTAAATGTTTTTAAAGCACTTGCAGGTTTTTAAAATATCTCCACATTCGGGCTCTGACCCGTTTGCTTTCAAATCAATCTTTTTGTAAAACCATTTTAGGTGCCCAGCCACAAGGTCACCATGCATAGGATTCTCATTCTGATGACGAGCTGTAGCTGCTTGTGGAAGCTACAGGGATTTGCTTTTAGACGCTTATATCATTTGGATTCCTTATTCAGTATTCCTCAGTTGTAGGGCATGTTGCCCAAATTCTATTAGATACATTTCCATTTCAGTTTTCAGACTTTGACATGTATTCATTCAGTATTCAGTATTTCTTTATTTACTTCAGTTGTGGGATTGTGTTATGAGGAGTTTTTCCTCCAGATTTATTTATATCATGTGACGGTTATTTTATTTATTTCATTATGGTGAATGGTGTTATTACTCTTGCTTTAAATCGTCATTGCATGTTAATCAGACTTTAATTAAAAATTTGGCAACTTACTTTTTAAATACTAGGTGGTTAGTAATAATAAAATGTTTTCGACAGTGATGCTATTAACTGAGCCAACTTGGCGTTTTGATTTAATTTAATAAAGGAGTAGCTACCCGGTATTTAATTAGTCGGGGTGTCACAGGTGATATCAGAGCATCAGGTTCTAGTGTCCTTTAGGATCTGAACGGCTTATTATGTTTTCCGCTGAGCTTTCTTTGATATAGAGCCCTATATTTTAGGACTGTTGTATTCTTTTGTTTATGCTACGTTCTTCAGCTATTTTAAGTTTATAACTGCGAACTTATAGACTTTATTCTTATTTCAGAATGCCTCCACGACGTGCACCACGAGTTCCCAGGAATGCGGCGCCAGAACCACAGCCCGCACCGGTTCAAGGCATGATGAACGCCGTTGAGGTTGCAGCTATAGTAGCCCAAGCGGTAAATGCCGCCATTGCAGTAGTTCAGCAGGCACCGCCTCAGGCGCCGGTTGTCGTGCCAGTACAGGCAAATTCATTCCCGTCTGCTTGGGAACGTGTACGTGATGCTTTTCAGAAAGCGCATCCGCCAGAGTTTGCTGGTAGCTCAGACGTGGTAGTCTCGAGCCAATGGAGGAAGGATATACAGCGGCACTTGAGGATGTATGAGTGCACGGATGTTCAGAAGCAGGTGCTAGCTACTTTCAAGCTAGTTGGATCTGCATTGCAGTGGTGGGAGTCTATTACCGCAGTAGAGGAGAGGGATACTCTCACGATTCAGGAATTCTGGGTGCGGTTCGATCGCAAGTAATTTCCGTCAGCTGTCCATACGGAAATGAGGAGGAGATTGATGAGTCTGAGGCAGGAGGGCAAAACCGTGGCCGAGTATGAGGCCGAGTTCACTAATCTGTTGAATATCGTTCCTGATGAGATACCAACAGAGAAGAAGAAGATTGAAAAATTTACCGACGGGTTGACATGGAGGATCCGTCAGCATCTGCTAGGGAACCTTTCGTTGGCCACTTATTCTGATGTGGTTAACGCTGCTTTATTACACTGCCAGGATCACCGCTTTCATATGGCCGAGGGCAAGAGATCGGGAGAGTCTAGCCATCAGGGCAGGACTGGAGGACATGGTGCCGGTGGGGCACAATCTTTTCAGGGGCAGAGACAGGTAGAGCAGGTCCTCAGCAGGGGGATCATAAGAGGTTCCCTTTCAGGAGGTTTCAGGAACGGTCAGGGAGGATTTCGGAATGGCCAGCAGGGTCATAACGGCCATCAGGGCCAGCAGGGTCAAAATGGTCAACATCAGCAGTTTCAGCAGGGCCAGCAGGGCCAAGGGAGGAACGGTAACGGCCACCAGGGCCGGGGACAGCAAGGGCAGAGAGGAGGTCACTTACCAGGGAAGTGTTTCGTTTGTGGCAAGACTGGCCATAAACGCCAGGACTGTCCTGATAAGGGCAGGGCACAGCAGCAGCAGCAGGGAGCTCGCCAGGAGCCACAGAGGCCTATGTTTCCCGCCTCTCTTCCCGCACCGCCACAGATGGCAGCATTGCCACCCATTCCAGCAGTCCCAGTTCAGCAGGGACAACTACAGTATGGACGTGTCTACAACGTCCACCAGGCAGCAGTCCCACAGGCACCGCCCGCGATTGAGGGTACGTTTTCTATCCATGGCACTATGGGTCGGGTACTGTTTGATACGGGGGCTACACATTGCTTTATATCTACACATTTTGCGAAGGCTTTATGGTTGTTATCCACAGCAGAGAGCACAGTTACATGTGTCGACTCACCATTGGGGAGTGGGTCGCTTATATTCTTTATATGTCGGGGAGTGGGGATAGAGATTGGTGGTTTGGTATTACCTGCGGACATGTTGGTTTTAGATATGCATGTTCACGATGTGATTATCGGTATGGATTGGCTCGCTGATTATAGAGCCATGATAGATTGCTTCGGTGGGAGCATTATTTTTGCCATTCCGGGGCAAGAGATGTTTGTAGTGGCGATGCCTCGCCCAGAGGGAGGCTCGACCGCTCATTTATATTACATTGAGGAGGATACCTCTAAGGAGGTTGTGATTCCTTTAGATTCGATCCCAGTTGTCAGGGAGTATTCTGATGTGTTTCAGGAGATACCAGGCCTACCCCCCAGTCGAGAGATAGATTTCGTTATAGACTTGTTACCTGATACGAGACCTATAGCACGCGCACCGTACCGTATGGCTCCAGCTGAGATGAGGGAGTTACGGGATCAGATTGAGCAGTTATTGGGTCAGGGGTTTATTTGGAGGAGTACTTCACCTTGGGGTGCCCCTGTGTTGTTCGTGAAGAAGATAGATGGTTCACTGAGATTGTGTGTGGACTACCGGGAGTTAAATAAGGTCACGATACGGAACAAGTATCCGTTGCCTCGAATCGATGACCTATTTGACCAGTTGAGAGGAGATTCTTACTTCTCAAAGATTGATTTGCGATCTGGTTACCATCAGTTGCGTATCAGGGAGGAGGACGTCTCGAAGACTGCGTTCTTATCGAGATATGGTTCCTACGAGTTTCGGGTTATGCCATTTGGTTTGACCAACGCTCCAGCAGCATTTATGGACTTGATGAATAGGGTGTTCAGGGATTACCTAGACCAGTTTATCATTGTCTTCATCGATGATATTTTGGTTTACTCCCAGACAGAGGAGGAGCATGCCGAGCACTTGAGACTAGTTTTGCAGACACTGCGCCAGAATGAGTTGTATGCAAAATATGAGAAGTGCGGGTTTTGGCTGAAGGAGGTTCAGTTTTTGGGGCATATTATTTCCGACCGGGGAATATCGGTTGATCCGGGGAAGGTATCCGCGGTGAGGGAGTGGGGACAGCCCACGACACCAACAGAGATTCGTAGTTTCTTAGGCCTAGCAGGATACTACAGGAGGTTTATTCGGGGTTTCTCCACGATAGCGGGTCCCATGACACACCTAACCCGTAAAGGTGTGCCGTTCATTTGGAGTGATGCCTGTCAGTTGGCATTCGATGAGTTGAAGGACAAGTTAACCTCAGCACCTGTGTTAGCTTTGCCGAGACCGGGAGTTAAGTATCTTGTTTACACCGATGCGTCCTTACAAGGACTTGGAGGTGTACTGTAGCAGGAGAGTCAGGCCATAGCTTATGCTTCCCGTAAGCTTAAGCCTCACGAGAAGAATTACCCTACCCACGACTTGGAGTTAGCGGCAGTGGTATTTGCCCTTCGTGTTTGGAGACACTACCTGTTGGGAGAGAAGTTTCGATTGTTCACGGATCACAAGTCCCTACAGTATCTATTCACGCAGAAGGAGTTGAATATGCGGCAGCGGAGGTGGCTTGAATTCGTGAAAGATTATCAGTTCGATATCCAGTATCACCCGGGGAAGGCTAACGTGGTGGCAGACGCGTTGAGCCGTAGACCGGTAGATGAGGTGGCAGATGTGTGGAAGGCCAAGTGGAAGGAATTGGGACACCAGGATGCAGTGGCCCGATCATTCATGTTTATGATGACGGTTACACCGTAGATTGTCACGAAGGTGGTGAAGGCACAGGCAAATGACTCGTTCTGTCAGGATCAGATAGTTCGATTATTAGCAGAGGGAGCCGAATCCTATACCGTTAGCTCAGACGGGGGATTATGCTTCAATGGGAGATTGGTAGTTCCGGAGGGGGAGGAATTGCGGCATGAGGTGATGGCAGAGTCGCACGGCTCACGGTTCGCGGTACATCCCGGAGGGGACAAAATGTACCAAGATATGAGACGTCAGTATTGGTGGAGCGGGATGAAGAGAGATATTGCCGAGTTTGTCTCAAAATGCGCCACTTGTCAGCTCGTAAAAGTGGATCATCAGAGACCGGCAGGACTGCTACAGCCGTTAGAGGTCCCGATGTGGATGTGGGAGAGCATCTCTATGGACTTTATCACGGGGTTGCCTACGTCGCAGAGAGGTCACGACTCCATTTGGGTGATTGTAGACAGGTTGTCAAAAGTCGCTCATTTTCTACCCGTACGGACAGACTACACTGCGGGACAGTATGCCCAGCTCTTTATTGCAGAGATAGTGAGACTTCACGGTGTGCCCTTAAATATCGTGTCTGACCGAGACAAGATATTCGTTTCACGGTTTTGGGAGAGTTTTCAGCAGGCCATGGGCACGGAGTTGAGGTTGAGTACAGCGTACCACCCGCAGACCGACGGGCAAACCGAGCGCATAAATCATATGTTGGAGGACATGCTACGTATGTGCACCATTGACTTTGAGGGAGGATGGGAGCAGTATCTTCCACTAGTGGAGTTTGCTTACAACAACTCCTACCAGTTCACCATTGGCATGGCACCATTTGAGGTGTTGTACGGTAGACCTTGTCATTCCCCAACATGTTGGTTGGAGGTGGGGGAAAACAAACTACTTGGGCCGGAAGTGATTCAGGATACTTCGGCAAGGATAGAATTGATTCGGAGTCGCATTCGGGTAGCTCAGGACAGACAAAAGAGTTATGCTGATGCGAAGAGATTCTTCAGAGAGTTCCAAGTGGGGGACCAGGTTTTGCTCAGAGTATCTCCTATGAAGGGGATTATGCGTTTCGGGAAGAAAGGGAAGTTGGCACCGAGATATGTGGGACCATTTCCTATTATTGAGCGGATCGGACCAGTTGCGTATAGACTTGGGTTACCGGAGCATTTACATCGGATTCATGATGTGTTCCATATTTCCTCGCTTAGGAAATACCTTAAAGATAATTTGGCTCATTCTCTCATTGCTGTGGAGGATATTGATCTCCAGCCGGATAGCTCCTACGAGGAGGGGCCTATTGATATTCTGGACCGAAGTGAGCGGAAGCTGCGGTCAAAGATAGTCCCGTTAGTACGTGTTCAGTGGCGACATCATAATGTCGAGGAGTCCACATGGGAGCGCGAGGATGACATACGCGAATGATATCCAGAGTTATTCTTACCAGGTACTTTCTAGTTCCGAATTTCGGGACGAAATTCAGTTATTAGGGGGGAAGTATATAATACCCCGTATTTTCTGTGATATTTATTTTTGGGGATTAATTGAATTAAATGTCTATTAATTGGAAATTAATCCGGATAAAAATATTAACGAGATGTTAGTTAGTATTTTATTATAATGTGTATACTTGGCATTATATGAATATTGGTAATATTGAAATTGTCGTGAGATTTAAATACGGCAATTTGGAAATTTTGCTTGACGCGTGTGACCGCCACGTCATGGTATTTTGTTATTAAATTAAAAAGTGAATTTTAGTTCCATTAACCGTATGGTCATTTTGAGTGCGCCAACGCGTCCGGAAGGGTCGAGATAGTCAGAAAACACTAGCCGAAAGTTTAGTTTGGGTCCCGGGGTATTTGTGGGCCATACCGGCATCAAAAAGGGTATTTTGGTAAATTGCATTTTTGGGAATTAAAAAGTGACGAAAATAGAGATTACAATCTGTCTATTTCCTCAACCCACTTAACCCACTAACCACACTATATGCCATTATGGGCTACGGGAGAAGTTGATATATCATTCCAACTTCCAAAAAAACCATTACACACCTCCATACTCCATTATCTTCAACCTTGGAAAAAGCTTGAGAGAGAGAGAGAAGGAAACCTTGAGAAGAGCTTGAGAGAGAGAGAGGGGGAAGAGAATTCTGCAGAAAAACAGAGGAAGGACAACCTAACTTCAAGATTCTACACCAAATTCTGAGATAAATTAAGGCAAGTGATTTAAACTCTTTTGATTCAAGATATGTTTCCATGTTTAGGAATTTTCGAAATTGATTTTTGGAGATAAATTAGACCCATGAATTGAAAGTTAAAGGCCATGATTTATGTAGGAAATTGCATGTAGTATATTCTGGACAAATTCATATGTTATAAACAGAACCTTGATGATCTAAAAGTGGAATTAGAAGAAGTTTGATGATGTTCTTGAATGGAAGAATTCTGGAAATTATTTTGATATAGTTTTGATCTAAACTAAGCTTTTAAATGATGAATTATGGGACTTAGAATGTTAATACTGTTGTAGGATGTTAGTATAATGTTAGAGTAACCTTATCTTGGAGTTTCATGCTTAAAAATGGAGTTTTGGGTCGCAACTGTAACTGCAAAACGAAGCAGTCCGTAACCATACCTGTTCAATCGATCGATTGACATTCATCAGTCGATCGATCGACCACCATCGATCGATCGAAGGCAAAGGTCGATCGATCGACCTTCCCAGAATGAATAAAGTTTTCCTTAATTAGATTTTAATGGTGTTAACCCTTGATTAATATTATTGGAGACTTTGTGCATACCCTTAACCTTAAGGAAGACCAGTAGGCATGATTATGAGATTGGACTTTACTTGGAATTTAATTTGAGGAATTATTCTAAATTAATGAAATTCGTTATGTGAGATAATATTTGGGTTAATAGTACAAATTTGAATAATTTGATGAAATAAGGTTTGGGGCAGAAGTAAAGACCTTAGGTGTAAAGGCGTTATATGTGAGAATAATGGGAACTTAATAGTCTATTTGAGATAGGTTTTAAGTTTAAGAAATCACGACGTGAGACGTGTCGACTATTTAATTTATATATTACCGGGATACTTGAAATATATGAATTGGGAATAATGGTATAATGATGTAGAATATACCCTTATTAATATTGAGATATCTAAGATGTGTGAATGCTTAGTACATAACTTTATGTGTATGACATACCTACAATACTTGCTATCACGGGAGGTTTACGTTCGCTTAGGGCCTTCTTATTCTTGTGTTTCCCGGATTTAGATTGGTTACCTCGATGAACACAGATCATAGAAGGACTTATTGTGATATTAATAAGTCTGCTGATCGTGGGAGCGTAGGTATGTGCGTGACCCATGTGAGGGTGACTGTGTTCGCCTCCACTATTTGTGATGTTGTTATCTGAACAATTCCTGAGAGATTCGGAATGTGTGATCCTTATGTACGTGATGTACCGGGATGGATAGCAGAGTATGTGTGCACTGCAGCTTGGCTTTTGGGTGCTTATATTGTATATTTATGTTGTGAAAATATACGGTTAAATGAGAAGGAATTTACTATGTTAAATTGTGAATCTAGTTATGGTAATGTTTTGAAAAGATAAAAAGAGGGAGCTTTTATCAATAAATGATTTTGTTAATTAATTGGGAATTCGGGAATTAAAGTAGAACTTTCTATTTAATTGTTAATGATGGAACTTATAACGTGAACCGAGTAGAAGTGTTAGAAACTCTTTAGATAGTTATGAGATAACACATGAATGGGTACATGAACGTTAGGAGTGCACAGTTAGACGAGAGGTGAGTATCTTATGTGAGAGCACGTCCTAACATGTACTTTGCATATACTGTTTTAAATGTTTTTAAAGCACTTGCAGGTTTTTAAAATATCTCCACATTCGGGCTCTGACCCGTTTGCTTTCAAATCTATCTTTTTGTAAAACCATTTTAGGTGCCCAGCCACAAGGTCACCATGCATAGGATTCTCATTCTGATGACGAGCTATAGCTGCTTGTGGAAGCTACAGGGATTCGCTTTTAGACGCTTATATCATTTGGATTCCTTATTCAGTATTCCTCAGTTGTAGGGCATGTTGCCCAAATTCTATTAGATACATTTCCATTTGAGTTTTCAGACTTTGGCATGTATTCATTCAGTATTCAGTATTTCTTTATTTACTTCAGTTGTGGGATTGTGTTATGAGGAGTTTTTCCTCCAGATTTATTTATATCATGTGACGGTTATTTTATTTATTTCATTATGGTGAATGGTGTTATTACTCTTGCTTTAAATCGTCATTGCATGTTAATCAGACTTTAATTAAAAATTTGGCAACTTACTTTTTAAATACTAGGTGGTTAGTAATAATAAAATGTTTTCGACAGTGATGCTATTAACTGAGCCAACTTGGCTTTTTGATTTAATTTAATAAAGGAGTAGCTACCCGGTATTTAATTAGTCGGGGTGTCACATAAACAAGGATCGTAGTCCCCACTAGAATATCTATAATGTAGCTTCTCAGCTCCTGTGATTCCCTTATGTTCTCTACAGTTTTCTGTTATGAGTCATGTGTTAGAATAAATGTACTTTTATTTGATATAGAGTATAAATGTAATAAGATGCTGAGAATCCCCTATAGTCAAACCATTTAATTTCCATTCTGCTTCTAATCTTCATTCTATATTGTTACTCATTGGTTTCCATTAAAGCATAAAATCACGGTTACAACATGGTATCAGAGCATCACTAGGTTTTATGCATATGAGGGACCGAGCACAAGAATCTTAAGTCTACGACTTATAAAAGCTTATTGTTAAAAAAAATTCCTTTGTTACATTTTGGAACTTACACTGTTTTATAGTAATAAATATCTGGGATAATATCTACCTCGATATCCGTGGGTCTACCCGTGAAAGGTTTGAACAAGCTATCAAAGATGTAGGTTACATAAAGATATGTCAGCATATACAAAGTATAAATCATGATTGGGTCATTGCTACCCCAGAAATTAAGAACAACTTGCTTATCGGACGTTTAATCGGGGAAACTAAAGTTACCTGATAAGAAAATGATTCCTTAAGGATCCTGATACACTACAGTAGTTTATTAATATCGCGTGAGATATCGTTTTACCAAATGAACTCACTACCATTCCTCCCGATTCACCTATAGATTATGTACCTATCTCCCCAAACCCCACTTGGTTTACTCCCTCAACCACTAGTACCTCCTCAGATGATTCTGATCCTTCTGATCCCGATTTGAAGTTTGATCACGTTGTTTTCCAGTTACCTTGAAGATCTCATATAGAATATGGCTGTAGATAAATAAAGTTATGAAAGAAATAATAACTTTCTTCTAGTATATACGTTCAAGGGGAAAGAAGCCCCATATTCCATAATGTTGACAATAAATGAGCTGATCGTTCTTTTGTAACAACTAATCATTTTTTGTATTGTAAAATAGAATCCTACATGTATTTTTCCTTTTCTGTGAGTTTGACTGTGTAATACTCTATTCAACCACATGTAACATAATATGATAAGTTTGTTTGCCTTATCTCTACTTGTAATTTATCTATCAACATATTGTATATATAGGATGGTTAACACTCGCGTACCTACCAGTGGGACCCAAGACGAAATACTAATTCCACAAACACCTAATCCAACTACCACCAATGAGGGGATTATACATTACTTACAAGAACTATATGTGTTAACCCATAGGCAGCAAAAAATACCACCCACATAACTAGTTAATAATGAGGTACCAGAAGAAATTCGAAGGACGAGTGCCCTTAAGGAATTTCTGAGGCAAAAGCCCCAGCATTTAGGGAAGCCTAGTGCGGCCGAAGCTAATAGTTGGATCCGTCAAACACTTAAAGTGCTTAATGGAGTAGGTATTATTCTAGAACTTAGGGTAAAATTAGCCTCATTTTTATTCGAACGGGAAGCGGACTTCTGGTGGAAGTCTATTATGCGTTCCCAAAATGTGGACGAATTAACATAGCAGCAGTTCAAATAAATCTTTTTCAACAAATACTTTTTAAAGTCCGCAAGGGATCAGATGACGTTGGATGTCCTAATCCTACAACAATAGGTGACTGTAGCCCAATATGAGGCTAAGTTCACAGAATTGTCTCAATATACTCGAGAATACATCGATATTGAAACAAAGAAGTGCAAGCATTTTAAATGAGGGTTATGTCTGAACATCAAATCCTTCATCATCCCTTTGAAGATCCGTGAACTTAATCGAATAGTCGAAGTAACCTCTCTCGTAGAAAAGAACCCAACATCTAGTAACACATTTCGAGTCTTTACTCCTTCCCAGAACCCTTATGTTATTAAGAACCCACCAAATCAGCAAGATCATCCTTACACCAAGCCCAAGGATGGCCGAATTTCAATCAAATCCACTATAGTAATAACATAACTTTTATGAAATGTCATGAACATGGCCAAATAAGATACCTTAGGCCCCAATTCCCTCTTCTCCAAATGCCTCCTCCTTTTGACTCCCCCAATTTTATTAAACCTCCCTTCAAAAATCAAACCAATAACTCTAACCATACACCGGGGTAAAAATCCTCTCGAAAAGAAGTAAGATCTACTCAATAACACCCAAAGGTAAGAATTTCTCCACTCCCCCAATGAAAAATTAAAATTACGACGACGTGGTAAAAGGTAATCTTACTTTTTATAACATTTCAGCACACATATTATTTGACTTGGGATCCATGCACTCTTTCATTAGTCATTCATGTATGACTCGTCTGTAATTACCTTCTATTCAGTTATCCTATCCTTTCACCATAAGAATGCCCAACGGGACGTCATCAATAGGGTTTATAAGCATCCCAACTTACGCTTTGGAACTAGGATATTAACCATAGATTTAATAGTTCTTGGTTTAACAGAGTTTAATTTTAGCATAGGAAGAAATTCACATCAACCCCTGCTTTTTAAAATAGGTAAAAAGGAAACCTCCTCCCTTTCTACCATCTTATCTAGGTATAAGAATGTATTTCCTAAAGATTTACTAGGACCCCGTGAAAGAGTTGGCGCTTGCGTTCAATTAAGAAATAATATAATAAATACCATTTTAACCCAAATTAACCCTAAGCATGCAACTAGGTGTGATTGAAACAATATGAAATCATGCAAGAATTATTCAACACACAAAGTTTAAGGAAAAATCCCCCACAGGGGCAAAACCATTTGTATATGACTATAATTTGTAAGAGAAACGGCTTACAATCGGATTACACTGAAATACAAGTTTTTGACTAAGAATTACCCTCGGGTATCGGATTCTGTAGTCGCGGCTGGAATATCCCTTTCCAGTAGGGTTGGAGGCTGGAACTATCCCTGTCCAGTAGAGCTGTAATGAAGAGGAAGAAGCGGTCCACTTCACAAAGGTTGAACAACAGCAATGGTGTTCTTGGGTTACCAAAAGTGATTCACAAATGTATGGAATTTGTGTGAATCAAGGGTATGAATCAATGGACTCAAATACCATGAAGGCCTTAGAGTTTATCTACTCTGGAAATCGTGTATAAGCCTTAAGAAAACCAACTCCCCGATCGTGGTATAAATAAGAATTCATTTGCCCTAAAAAATCTCCACACGATCTGGTTGAGATTATCCTCGTCGGATCGGTCCGGTCCTTTAGGGGGATCGGTCCGGTGAACTCGGATCGGTTCTTTTTCTGAATACGGATCCATCCGATTGGCATCGGATCGGTTCGGCATTTTGACTTCATCGGTTCGCTATGGATCCGGGGTATACTGGCCTCATCTTAGCAGGCGGATCGGTCCGGTAACTTTAGGCGGATCGGTCCGGATGAACCGGATCGGTTCTTTTATCTGAGCCGGATCGGTCCGGTCAGGTCCGATTCCCAAATTCCTTCTTCCTTTGATCTTCGGATTTCGGATTTCGTTGATGACGATGTGATCTTTTCAACCATCAATCTTGTAACGGCGTATGACATAACATATACATATAGATGGACAAATTGTCCTTACAAATCTCCCCCTATGTCTATGCCGGAACAAACATAAAAAATCCGAATTGTCAAGTATGAACAATGCCTATACAAATCTACCCTTCCATGAACCCAAAACTGAAAGAGGTACAAATGATTAAGGCTGCATCATTTGTTCTTCAAATCTTCAGGAATCTTAAAGCTTTTCTCATCAGGGTGTGCAACATGGGATTATCAAAAGATGTACCTACACACATGAGACAAAGCAAATGCCAAGTGACGTATCGAGTGTGAAATGAGATAATAAACATATGCATATATACCAGATTTATGATGAACCTCAAATTTCAAAACTCCCCCATAATCAGATAATTCATTCTCCCCCTTTTTATGATGTCCCCAAATAGACAAAATGAGAGAAATGAAATAAACAAGCAAAACCGGGGTGACACAAGGTATAAATCACACCATGAATGAACATAAAACAACCAAGTCGGTGATGGCGTAAATGAATGGGTGTGATCAAAATTCGATAGGAAAATCAATGCATACAAACATGACATATGTGCACGATGAATATTGGATATTCCTAACGAATGAACTCAAATGCTTCCTTTGGTGTAAAAGAGTGACAGTATAAGATATTGACTCGATCAAATCAACAAATCAAAGCTCAAAGTGATTTCTACACCAATAACGTCCAAAATGTTTTGCATGCTATTTCAGGACTTTCAAGGAAGTGCAAACCCATTTTTCAATCTCCAACCAAACTCCCTCAGATATTATTTTGAATATAGGCATTCTAAATTCTCAAACTTTGGAGAATTGATGGTGAAACCTAAGTGGCCCATATTTGGCATGTATTGCTTTTTATTGCCTTATCAATTTTTTCGGGCTCTTTTAACCTCTTAGGACCTCGGATATTAAAATTCCTCCATTTTTTAGGTCCTTTTAACGGTGGCTTTTGCGCAAAGGATAAGAATCAACTTTCGCAGCCCCTCCCCGTTAAGAAAATAGACACACAGTCTCACCAAAACGGTTTTTACATGCAATCCAATCTTGTCAAGTTTTATCGCATTTTATACATTGTATAGACAGGATTGAGATGGAAACACTCAAGCCAACATGAGATTGACAAGTGCAATAATCAAATATAGCCGTGCATGTGTGCAATAAAGGATATAGGAGTCAAGCATGTAGGAAATATCACTAATTACATCTCAAGGACTCCAATCAATGTTAAACACATGGATGAAATGATGTAGCCTCTTAAATCTCTATCAAACAGTCACATGGATATATGGAATGAAGTTGTGACAAGGCTATCTTAAATGCTCATCCATAAAAGGTAAATCTCTTTTTGAATTTTTCAAAAAAATTTATCAAAATAAAATCTTTTTGTGTTTTCTAAAAATTTTTCTAAAAAGAAAATCTTTTTGTATTTTTCAAAGCATAATGAAAAGCAAAAATAAGTAAAACACACTAATAGTACAATCTAGCAATAGGCATCAGAGGATATGAAAAAGACAATGCAACCTATGCTAGACATGGACCAACCCCTCAGTCAACTGTGCAAATCCCCAAAGACTTCCTAAGACTCTCAAATCTAAGGGCATCTAAAGGTTTCGTGAAAATATCGGCTAACTGATGGTCCGTGGGAACAAAACTCAGGGTTACGACCTTCTCCTCAACTAACTGATGTATAAAGTGCTCGCATAACCTGATGTGCTTTGTGCGCGAATGTTGGACAGGATTGCGGGATATGTGTATCGCGCTCGTGTTATCACAAGAAATGAACATGGTGTCCTGTGAAATCCCATAATCCTCCAACATTTGCTTCATCCACATGAGTTGCGTGCAACAACTCCCGGCGACGATGTACTCAGCCTCCGCAGTGGACAAAGAGATGGAGTTTTGCTTCTTGCTCAACCAAGAGACAAGAGCAGAACCAAAGTAGAAACACCCACCCGAAGTGCTCTTACATCCATCTACGTCCCCGGCCCAATCGGCATCCGAATAGGCGGACAAACGGTTATCGGTATCAAAGGAATACCAAATACCGTATGAGAGAGTCCCACTCACGTATTTGATAATACATTTTAGAGCGAGTAAGTGTGACTCTTTAGGAGACGCCTGATAGCTCGCACAGACTCCAACACTAAAGGCAATGTCGGGACGACTAGCAGTCAAGTAGAGAAGACTGCCTATCATACTCCGATACAAGGTTTGCTCTACGTCCTTGCCTGAAGTGTCCTTACTAAGCTTGGTAGTGGTACTCATAGGTGTACGAGCATGCTTAGCGGAGTCTAAACCAAATTTCTTCACTAGGTCTCTAGCATACTTGGATTGGGAGATGAACATTCCATCCTCTAGCTGACGAACCTGGAGACCAAGGAAGAATGTAAGCTCACCTACCATGCTCATCTCAAACTCACTTTTCATCTCCTCCTCAAAGTGGTGAGCATACTGGGAGCAAGTGGATCCAAAGACTATGTCGTCCACATAGACTTGGGCAACCAAGATAGCACCGTCATCTCTCTTGACGAACAACGTCATATCAACTCCTCCTCTCTTAAAGCCACGGGCTAAGAGATAGGAAGTAAGCCTCTCGTACCAAGCACGGGGTGCTTGCTTCAAACCATACAAGGCTTTTCTCAGATAGTAGACGTGATCAGGGTGCTTAGGGTCTTCAAACCCTTTTGGTTGTTCCACATAAACCTCCTCCTGTAGAATGCCATTCAGAAATGCACTCTTGACATCCATCTGATATAACTTGAAGTGCAGATGACATGTGATGGAGAGAAGTAAGCGGACGGACTCAAGCCTCGCAACAGGAGCAAATGTCTCCCCAAAGTCTACACCCTCTATCTGTGTGTAGCCTTGAGCGACCAACCTAGCCTTGTTTCTGGTTATGGTACCATTTTCATCCATTTTATTCTTAAAAATCCACCGGGTACCAATAACATTAGTATCACTAGGTCGGGGGACAAGTTCCCAGACATTGTTCTTATTAAACTGAAGCAACTCATCCTGCATAGCAGATATCCAGTGTTCATCTTTGAGTGCTTCTTTGTGGTTCTTGGGCTCGACTTTGGACGTGTAGCAATGATGACTAACAACGTTCTTTAGTTGAGCACGAGTCTTGACCCCTAGAGTGGGATCGCCAACAATGGCTGAAGGATCATAACTTTTGCGAACCCAAGCAGATGTGTCCCCTAACACAGGAATAGGGTCCATAGAGTGTGGGAGAGGAACAGGAAAATCACTGTCAGAACAATCCTCATCCTCACACTGAAGTTTGGGATCAATAACCGTCGGTGGTTCATCATCTTGCACGGTGACGTTTATTGATTCCATAACCTTAGAGCTCTTCAGGTTAAAAACCCGGTACGCTCTACTGTTCGATGAATAGCCTAGAAATATTCCCTCGTCGCTCCGGGAGTCAAACTTTCCTAATTGCTCTCTATCCCGTAGGATGTAGCATTTACTCCCAAAGACACGAAAATATGCCAGGTTGGGTTTCTTGCCTGTCCACAATTCATAAGGCGTCTTAAGAGTGTGTGGACGCAAATAAACCCTATTCACCGTGTGGCATGCAGTAGACACTGCCTCTGCCCAAAATCTCCTAGAAACTTTACGACCTAGAAGCATAGATCTAGCCATCTCTTGGATCGTTCTATTCTTCCTCTCAACAATCCCATTTTGCTGAGGAGTTCTCACAGCAGAAAACTCATGTTTGATCCCGAGGCTATCACAGTATAAATCCACCTTTGCTTCCTTAAATTCAGTGCCATTGTCACTACGTATTCTGTTAATAGTGACACCGTGTTGATTTTGCAGGACACGGCACTCGGTCGTTAAAAATTCTACAGCATCGGATTTCTCTCTCAGAAAACCTACTATGGAGTACCTGGAGAAATCTTCTACCATCACGAGAATGTATCTCTTACCACCTAGACTCTCCGTGCGAGTAGGACCCATAAGATCCATGTGAATCAACTCAAGAGCACGGGAGGTGGTAATGGAATTCAACTTCCTATGAGGGCTACGGATTTGTTTTCCCAACTGACAGGGTTCACAAATCATGGAAGTTGGCTTTCCAAGTGATGGTAAGCCACGTACTAGGTCCTTTTTGACTAAACGAGATAAGTCTCTAACATTCACATGACCTAGACGTTGATGCCACAGATCCATAGGAGTGATTGTGGCACTGTTGCAAACAAGTGAGGATGTGGGATCAGTCCCATAGCAGTTATCCTCTGTCCTCACCCCTTGCACTAAAAGTTTACCGGCTTGATTATAGACCTTACAAGTTTCCCGGTCAAACTTTACTGCAAAGTCATCGTCGCACAGCTGGCTGATGCTAAGAAGGTTTACTTTCAAACCTTTGACGTACAGCACGTTCTCTAGCTATGGAAATCCTGGTAACTCTACTGTACCTCGTCCAACTATGCTAGATTTGCTACCATCTCCAAAGGTGACTCTCCCATCATTATAATCCTCAAGATGGGTAAAATATGAGACATCACCTGTCATGTGTCTGGAGCATCCACTATCAAAATACCACTGTGAGGTATTATGTGCTTTGAGAGCGACATGGACAACAAGGGCCTTTTTCTCTTTCTTAGGAACCCAAGTGTAGGTACCTTTTTGTATTCCCTTGTTGTTGGTTTTAGCCGGAATGCGGGGCGCATTCATTGATGGTAAGGTCATCCGTCAGAATTCCTCCATCAAACTCTGTGATGTGGCGGCTAGAAACTCAACACGCTCTCTCAGACTGGCAAACTCATCAGTCTGATGTGGTGGAGTAAACGTACGTCGTGTCCGACCCAACTTATAGCATTCATCCCTAAGGTGTCCATTTCTTTTGCAATGGGAGCAAAAGAGCACAGTATTAGGAGGACCTTGGTTTGCTTTTCTTGGTCGAACTCTCCTTCTTGGTTTTTTATGACGACCATAAGGAGTCGTAGTAAACTCAGGAATTGGTCCAGGTGAAATTTGGGACGTGGAGGCACCATCAAAACCTATTCCTTTCCGGTCACCAAAACCTAAAGCGGGACCGAGGAGCATCTTTCCCATCTTCCCAGATCTATCCTCGATTTGTACCTTGACTTTCCGAGCTCTCTCAAGGTCATGAGTAAGCTGGGAAACAAGTGCTTCAAGTTTCTTCCGAGTCTCCAGGGAGGAATGGAGCTCACTCGTAAGACTAGCCACTTGTTTAGTCAAGTCCGCTTTTTCTTTCTCAAAACTGCTCTCTCTCTCTCTAAGCAAATTCTCTTTACTAACCCAGGCAGACTCTCTCTCTCTCATGGCGGTGCAGGTGGAGGACTCTCTCTCTCTCATCTCTTCTAACTCTTCTTCTAACGCGGTGATCCTAAGAACTAACGCCTTGTTACATTTTTTAGTTTTGAAAGACTCATTATATAACTCGGCGTAGGCGCGTTGAAGGTTACTCTCGTCCTCACTACCTTCCTCCTCTCCCTCACTCTCTTCGCTCTCGCTGTCGAGGTGTCCCTGTGAAGTAGCATCCTCATCGTCGTGAGATGCACTAGGAGTACTCACATGACTAGCCATGAACGCGGTGAAGTTACGCTCATGCGGTGACTCATCTCTCGAGTCCACCGACTCGACCTCACTGTCGTCACTAAGGGTAGCATTTAGGACAGCTTTACCCTTCTCCCTATTCAGACGAGTGGCACACTCAAACGCTCTGTGTCCCTTACCGTCGCACTCAAAACACCTCTCACTGTCTTTAGGGGGTTCTTTGACATCTTTCTTTTCAAACTTATTTTTCTGAAAATTCTTTTTATCTTTGAAGTTCCCATTTTTCTTAAATTTCAGAATTTTCTTGAAGTTTTTAGCAAATAAGGCCAAATCATCTATGTCGAACTCACATTCAGAATCAGAAGTTTCTATCTTTCTAGATGACTCGACTCTCTTTCTTGCCGACCCCTCACTTTTTCTCTCTTGGGTTTTAAGGGCAATTCCCTTATCTTTTGGCTTGGCAGATTTAGGAAACATGTCTATTTCATAGGTTTGTAAATCTCCTACCAGTTCTTCCAATTTTAGCGTATTTAAATTACCCAAGGAATTTAGCACAGTGACTTTAGGTATAAAACGCTTAGGAAGGGAACGAAGAATCTTTTTAACAACTCTAGCATTTGGAATATGTTCACCAAGATTATAGCTAGTATTAACAATGTCAGAAAGCCTAGCATAAAATTCATCAAAACATTCATTTTCATGCATGGTGATGGTTTCAAATTGAGTTGTTAAATTTTGTAATTTTGACTCTTTAACGGAATTTGTTCCTTCATGGGTAAGTTGCAAAACATCCCATGCCTCTTTTGACGTGGTACACGTCATTATGCGTTTAAACTCATCAGGTGTGACAGACCCAGAAATAGCACTTAGACCCTTAGAATTAAAAGATGACCATTTAAATTCTTCATCAGTCCAAGTAATGTCAGGTTTCAAGTTGGTCACATTATCAACAGTCACGGTGGGAGGAGTCCACCCTCGTTCAACCAAAATCCAGACACGTTCATCAATGGCTTTTAAAGCCGACCTCATACGGGCTTTCCAATAAGCATAATTTGTCCCGTCAAAAATAGGCATTTTATAATATGACTTCTCCATTTGAACATGCTCTTTTCAAAAATCAATTTATTTCAGAAATTGATATCTTTAGAAAAATTTTGCGGAAGTAAGGAATACGCGATAGAATGGCGTAACCTGCTCTGATACCAATTTGAAAGAGTTGGCGCTTGCGTTCAATTAAGAAATAATATAATAAATACCATTTTTAACCCAAATTAACCCTAAGCATGCAACTAGGTGTGATTGAAACAATATGAAATCATGCAAGAATTATTCAACACACAAAGTTTAAGGAAAAATCCCCCACAGGGGCAAAACCATTTGTATATCACTATAATTTGTAAGAGAAACGGCTTACAATCGGATTACACTGAAATACAAGTTTTTGACTAAGAATTACCCTCGGGTATCGGATTCTGTAGTCGCGGCTGGAATATCCCTTTCCAGTAGGGTTGGAGGCTGGAACTATCCCTGTCCAGTAGGGCTGCAATGAAGAGGAAGAAGCGGTCCACTTCACAAAGGTTGAACAACAGCAATGGTGTTCTTGGGTTACCAAAAGTGATTCACAAATGTATGGAATTTGTGTGAATAAAGGGTATGAATCAATGGACTCAAATACCATGAAGGCCTTAGAGTTTATCTACTCTGGAAATCGTGTATAAGCCTTAAGAAAACCAACTCCCCGATCGTGGTATAAATAAGAATTCATTTGCCCTAAAAAATCTCCACACGATCTGGTTGAGATTATCCTCGTCGGATCGGTCCGGTCCTTTAGGGGGATCGGTCCGGTGAACTCGGATCGGTTCTTTTTCTGAATACGGATCCATCCGATTGGCATCGGATCGGTTCGGCATTTTGACTTCATCGGTTCGCTATGGATCCGGGGTATACTGGCCTCATCTTAGCAGGCGGATCGGTCCGGTAACTTTAGGCGGATCGGTCCGGATGAACCGGATCGGTTCTTTTATCTGAGCCGGATCGGTCCGGTCAGGTCCGATTCCCAAATTCCTTCTTCCTTTGATCTTCGGATTTCGGATTTCGTTGATGACGATGTGATCTTTTCAACCATCAATCTTGTAACGGCGTATGACATAACATATACATATAGATGGACAAATTGTCCTTACACCCCGCCTCGAGAGATTGGATTTTTCATCAACCTGTTTGCCAAACACCTCACCTATTTCAATACCCCTTACCATATGTCTCTTTAGAGTTTTGAGGAATCAGCACATAACTAGATGATTTTTTAAAGAACGGATTTACATTCCCCAGTACATCACCTTGGGGAGCCCCAGTTCTATTCGGAGGGAAGAAATATGGGGCCTTTCGACTATTTATCGATTATCAGAAGTTAAACTAGGAAACCATAAAAAAATAAACATCCTTTTCTCGAGATAGGATATATATATTTGATCAGTTGCGAGGGTAAAAAATATTATCAAATATTGATTTAAGATCTGAATATCATCAACTTTATGTCACAGAAGAAGATATATCTAAAATCGCTTTTCGAACACGGTATGGTCATTTTGAGCTCTTAGTCATATCTTTTGGATTGACAAACACCACCACCGCTTTTATGGACCTAATGAATAGAGTAGTTCACCCCTTCCTAGATCAGTTTGTAATCATCTTTATACATGACATATTAATTTATTCCAAGACTAGGGCAAAACATGAAGAACACCAATGTATAGTGTTGGAAACCCTTTATAAACATCAACTTTATGCCGAGCAAAGCAAATGTGACTTCCTCATGAAAGAGGTGAAATTCCTCAAACACGTAGTCACCGAAGTCGGTATATAAGTAGATCCAACCAAAACCACCGCAGTATTTGAATGGCCTTAACCTACCACTCTCACAGAATTGCACAATTTTTTACGACTTGTACAATATTATCGACACTTTGTCGAAGGATTTTTTAGCATCAATTTATCGCTAATGAAGTTGACGAGAAAGGATGTTCGATTTTTATGGACTTTCAATCGGAAATAAACATTCCGTACGTTAAAGGAAAAGTTAACTACAACCATTGTCCTTACCATTCCTTCCAGTAACATTATCAATGATGTGTATACCGATGCCTCCCTATAGGGACTTAGTTTTGTGTTAATTCAACAAGGAAGAGTGATCAAATAAGGGTCACGAGAGTTAAAAATTAATGAACACAATTGTTCGGTACATAACTTAGAATTACCAGTAGTGGTCTTTGCCTTAAAGATTTGGATATTTTATCTATACGGAGAAGAATTTTAGGTATTCTTGGATCATAAGAGTCTTAAATACATCTTCACTCAGAAAGATCTGAACCTTCGGCAGAGACGATGGATATAATTTCTAGAGGATTACAAATTTAGTTTACTCTACCATTATTAAATATCATAGGAGTTTACAATTTACAGGGAGAATCCTTTAAAAACCAAATTGCCCGCGAGAACATCATAGATCACCCCACCCTGCATAATCAAATCATTGAACTCCAAGACAATGATGAATTTCTGAAAGCCGAGAAGCAAAAAACTAATAAACAACCTCCCCGATAAAATTGGACCTTGGACCCAGAGAAAGGGTTATAATTCAAGAATCGAGTATGTGTTCCCCTCATTTCTTTATTACGAGAAGAAATCCTATAAGAAGCCCACTATTCCAAATCCATGGTTCATCTAGGAAGCACAAAAATATATCAAACTCTTAAAAAACATTATTGGTATGAAAAAGGAAATAGTACATTTTGTAGCCAAATGTTTAACGTGTCAACAAGTGAAGACTGGTCATCAAAAACCCAACGGATTACTCCAACCACTCCACATCCTAGAATGGAAGTGATATCATATTACCATGGATTTTGTCATTGGATTACCTCAAACCTCTCAAGGGTATAATTCCATATGGGACATGTGGTGACAATTATTATTAAACACAAAGAGATAAGAGAAGCACAATCACCAAGCAGAAAAAGGAAATACAAAATGCGAATCACATAACAAGAGATGTACGTGGTTCAGCAAAGATGCCTACGTCCACGGTGGTGCAGTCAGTATTATTTCTATGTTCTTCGGAGAGTGATTACAGAGAATGCGATGTGTCCCTTGCCCCGGACATAGGGTTCATTATATACATGTTTATTTCAGTAAGTGGGGGTGTTGGACACCCCCACGTTTTCCATATCTTCCAAGAACCTCTCTTAATGGGAACATGGGAAGAAACTAAATCATAATCGGTTAAGATATGGAGGGTCTGGACTTTGGGCCGCCATAATTGGGCTACTCGTCTAGGCCCATCATTCTAGTTTAGAGTACCCACAATTGCCCCTAAGTTTGTTGGGCCATGCTTTGGGCTCAATAGATTTAAATGATTTGTCATAATGGCTCCTTTGTACATCGTGCAACTTTTCCTAAAGTTTGAGGACTGATTCTGGCGGCACCCGCTTCGTGGTCTGTGCACTATGATTAGTAACGCCTTAAAGGTTTTATTCAGAGCAGTCGTCATTTCAAGCTTCCCAGTACTCTCCTATTTTCTGTGAGCTCTAGCGATTTATTCTCTCTTATCTCAGTCTCCATTCTTATTGCTTCCTTATTATCTGGGCTCGTGATTCTTCATCGTTCGAGTCGAATTTTTATCTTGTAAGTCCCCTATGCCTTCTTTTTGTATTTTCTATTTGAATTTATAGTTTTTCTAGGGTTTCCCAATGGCAAATTTTGGTAATAGGTCGGTGTATGAGTTTAGGAAGTTTTATTATATCCCAGAGTGGGTAGAGATTGAGTGTGTCCCTCCCCTAGAAATGTTAGAAAGATAGAGGGTGCCCATTGGATCCATGTCTTGATGCTTTCCCAAGGGGGACTTACTCTTCCTCCCAACGACCTGTTCTTGCACTTCTTTGGTTACTTCAATATTATTCATGCACAGTGTTCGCCCAATGTGTGGAAGATAATCAATGGTGTCCATAGAATAAATCAGTTATATGGTACCAAGTTAGGGCTTGTCGAGGTCTATTTTTGCTACTCTTTTTCTCGAACTAGTTTTGGTGTTCTCTATCTCAAAGCCAGGAGCCCTGACAGGGTATTGGTAGTAAACCTACTTAATTCCCATAAGGACTATTGGCAATGGGGCTTCCTTGCTAGAAATTGGCAGTTTTCTCCCCAGTCTGAGGGGTCGAGATCTGATAGGTTTTCAGTTTCCTATTATGGGGAAGAATACATAGGTAGACTTTTCTCTGTCCTTTCAATTTCTTTACTGATTTGTGATCTTTCTGACTTTTTTGTCTTATCTTCAGCGATGTCGAAGAACTTAGAACCTGCTCTCAGCGAGGTTCGTCTTTCTGAACTGGTCAAGGTGTGGAATATCAGGGAGCCTTTAGCCGATGGAGAGCATCCTCGATCTGCTGCTTTGTTGCTCGAATACAAAAATGTTGGTTCTAGCTTTATAGCGAGGCCGGTAGATAGTATCCTTGAATTTGATACCTCTGAGGAGAATGCTACTGATCCTATTCAGTTGGACGAGGAGGAGAGTAGCTCAGAGAGTGATATCGTAGGTGCTATCGAAGGCAATTTTAGTGAGGGGAGCTCCTATGGTGGTAGCTCTTCTAGTTCGGAGGAAGTTTCTAAAGCCCGAGATTCTTTGAGCACGTCCAGCAGTTCAAACGAGGAGATGGTTCCTCCTAAGAAAAACTTAATCCAGGATGATGACGAAGATGATCACGTGCTCCTCACTCAAAGGTCAAAGAAACAAAAATACAGTACCGGGGTCGTAGCTACTAGCTCTCGGTCTTCTGCTCAGGAGCAGGAGAGGAAGAGGAAAGAGGAAGAACAGTTGAGAGAGAGAGAGAAAGATGGAAGAGGAGAGAAAGAAGATGGAGGAGAAGAGGAGAATAGAGAAGAAGAAAGAGGAGGAGAGGAGAAAGATGGAATCATGGACGAGGACTGGGCAGACCTTGGTTCCTGTGTCCGCATTGCCCGAGGGGGCCTCAGTTGCTATTTCTCCTCAACTGGCCCCTGCACTGCTTAAGAGGGCAGTTCTTCCTGCAGATCACCAAAGGGCATTGGGGTCTGATCAATTGGCCCTACAAGCTAGTCAGAGGCTAGCTTTGGTAAGATCTTTTCCCCTCTCTAATGTTTTAATAAATTTCATCACTTACTTCTTCTAATGTCTTCTTCTTCTTACAATTTGTGACCAACTTCGTCGTGCTTTATCGTTCTCACGATGAGCTGGTGAAGAAAAATGGTGAGCTAAAGCAGCAAAATACTTCCTTGAGGTTGAGGGGTACAGAGATGGAGGCTAGTTTCAAGGCCGTTGATGCTGTTTGGATATCATTCGATCTGGCTCTTGCTAATGCCGATCGAGAGAGGGATGCAGTAGTTAAAGAATTAAATGAGCTACGATAAGCCTACAACCTGGTTTGCTCTAGCAAGCTGGCTGTCATGGAAGAGAACATAGTGCCATCTGAGGAGCTAAAGAAGAAGGAGTCTGAGGCGGTCACTACCAAGGAAGAGTCATATAATTCTGGTTGGGCTGCCTTATACGAGGATATCGAGGTTCAGATAGGCTACATTAGCCGTCTAAACTTCAAGAAGGGCTAGAATAAGGCCCTCTTAGCTGCTGGAGTGGATGTTGCATCTCCTCTGTTTGATGAGCACGACCTAGGCCCAAGGCCAGTTGTGGATGAAGTCCCTGCCCTAGCCATCGAAGGTGCTGACCCTGTCCCCCCAGACAATTTCTGCTGACATTCACCCTGTTTTGGCGACAGAGGTTATCCCTGCTAGAGTGGTGCTCCTGCTGATGCTGTTAAAGGGAAAAAGCCATCGACTTCTAGGAAGCCTAAGGTTTCTAGTTAATTTTTACTTCTAGGACTACCTTGTATCTTTGCTTCTTTTGTTTGTAATTTTCCCTTTTGACTCGTCGATGTATTATGTCTCTCTTTATTTTAATGAAACGAGAAGGTTTTTGACACCCTTAGTGTACTGAATGATTTTGTTCTTCATTGCTCTTTTATTTCCTGTAGTTGATTGTTGTTGATGATTATATACCTGCCACTTCTCAATTGGGAAGAATGTTTGGGCCTGATATAAGCTCTAAAGTTCGTCATACTTTTGTGAGGATTTGCAAATCTCTGCGATTGAGGAACAAGCGCTTTATAGAGCAAACTGAGCTCGTCGTTAAGCTGAAGGATAGGCTCCAAGAGATGGAGGAAGTTGGCACCTCGGTCCAAGAGGAGGTGAATACACTAAGAGCAAAGCTTCTAGATGCTTCTGAGATCAACCAAGTTGGGGAAATACTTCAGCAAGAAAATAAAGCTTTAAGGAGAGAGGTCTCGCATCTTAGGGAGCATACGCCGAGCATCGGTCCAACAGTATTGCGAGGCTCTTCTTCGTCGCAAGCTAGGGCTGCTCGAGCGACGTTCCTCCTGTGCTGCGAGGTTCTACTGGTCCATCCATTTCGCGAGCTCGCAGGAGCACCAAGAGTTCAGATAGGGAATTGGAAGAGCTTCATGGTGATGTTCAACGAGCATATGTGATCACTGCTAGGCTTTAAAGGGACGTTACTCGACTGCGGCACCTGTTTAAAAAAGGACCTCGACGAGTATGGGCCGATGGTTATGACCAGGGCTGGCTAGATGCCCGGACGAGGCTGACAAAGTTTGAAGAGCTTGCCTTCATCAGGGGTGGTTGAGTGCCTTGATGGAGATGCAAGTTTCGAGGAATTCAATGCTCTCGTATCGCCATGAAATATCTCCTTCCACTCGGATGCCTAACCCCTTTTGGAGAGATGATCAGTGGATACCCATCGATGCCATCCCTTGGCAGCTATTGGAGTCAAATGCTAACGAAGTCGAGGAAGAGTTAGTTCCTCCTCCCGATGACGATCGAAGAGCTCAAGTGGCTGATTATCTCGTTCAAAGGCCTCACCCCCACTAAGATTTTGCCAGTAGTTACTCTGTGTATTTTGTATTGAAGTGATGTTATGTTAATGTTTTGGGCGAGCTCGCCGACTAAACATGTATTATGTTTGTTATAAATATGGTGGATTAATATAAAATTTATGTTTTGGGCTAATTTAGCCGACAAAACAAGTGAATTTATATTTTCCATATTCTCACTCCTTTATGATCTGTAAATTTGCATTATTACGTAACTGTCCTTCCAGTCCAGTATATTATCGAGATACTATTGTGTCCAACTTTATCTTTTAGGTCGTGTCGTCACACTCCCTTAGGCCTAAGTGTGGCAATTGTCGAGGACACACCTGGTGTTGGATGCTTTATCCGATCAGGATTTCATTCAACCAAAGATGGTTTGGTGACCAGTTTTAACTTGGCCATATTTCCTACGGATCTCCTGTAGGGCTTCATATATTGCCAGGGGCAATGCTAAGAGGTCTTTCATGTTTCATCACGAAAACCTGAGGAGGGGAATTTCCCTGCTATGGTGTGACGATCAATGTGCCTGTCACTTGGAAAATATGTGTTATAAGGCTTATATAACTGATACTTATCAGAACGCAACCATTAAACAACTTTCATTAATGACAAGGAAAATAAACTTCTAGTTGCATAAGAAAAGAATAAAAGAAGGATCTAAAAATAGAATCTCTTAAGATTGGCTACGTTCCATGCTCGGGGTATTTCTCGGCCTTTCATCATTTCTAAGTGATATGCGCCTTGCAGATTATCCCTTGTTATCTTGAATGGTCCTTCCCAGTTTGGCCCTAGCTTGCCGTCTGATGGTTTTACTACGCTGCCCAGGACTTTTCTTAGGACATAGTCCCCAACTCGAAATGTCCTTGGGTTGACCCTCTTGTTATAATGCCTCGTGAGCTGTTACTGATAGCTCGCTAATTTTACTAGGGCTAGATCTCGGCGCTCGTCAGCTAGGTTGAGCTCAGCGAGCAATATTGCATTATTATGGTCCTGGTCGATAAGGCCGGATCTCATTGTTGGCATGCCTTCTTCTAATGGGATGACTGCTTCCATTCCATATGTCAACGAAAATGGGGTTTCCCCCGTTGTTCGTCATGGAATGGTTCGATAGGCCCATAGAATGTGTGGTAATTCATTTACCCATGCGCCTTTGGCTCACTCCAATCGTTTCCTTAATCCGTCGATCATTGTCTTGTTGGAAGCCTCGACTTTGCCATTGCTCTAAGGATAGGCCACCGAGCTGAAATGGTGTTTGATTCCATGTTCGTTACAGAAACTCTGAAAAGATTCGCTCTCGAACTGCGTTCCATTATCCGTGATGATAGTTCTGGAGATGCCAAAACAGGTGACTATATTTTTCCATATGAATCTCATCATATCTGCATCTCAGATGTTCGCTAGGGGTTTCACCTCGATCCATTTGGTGAAGTAGTTAGTTGCGACCAACAGATATTTACGATTGCCGGTGGCGGTAGGAAGTGGTCCTACGATGTCCATTCCCCATTGACCGAATGGCCACGGGCTGGATAGTGATTTTAGGTCGCTAGCAGGTTGGTGGACCATAGGAGCGTGAAGTTGGCATTTCAGGCACTTGCGAACATAAATCGCAGATTCCCTTTGCATATATGGCCACCAATAGCCTTCCTTTATCGCTCGGAAAGCCAGGGACCTTCCTCTAATATGGCTTCCACAGATTCCCTCGTGAAGCTCATGTAAAACCTGCTGGACATTCTTTGGGTGAACGCATTGAAGGTATGGACCGAAAAAGGATCTTTTATATAGCTTGCCCTCTGGTGATAAGTGAAAGCGAGCAGCTTTGACTCTTATCTGGTGGGTAATCTGCTTGACATTTGGGAGCATGACATCCTTCAAATAGTTCCTTAAAGAGTCCATCCAACTTGGTGCTGACTCCACTTGGAGGATATTCTCCACCTCTGGCGGCTTGCCGTTATGGTTAATGCTCGGATGAGTGAGGAAATCGACGAGGTTGTTCTTTTCAGGTCAGAGTTAACAGCTGAACTTAGGGCTGCTAGGGCGGCAGCATGGCTGTTCTGTCCTCTAGGAAACTGCCGGACAATAATCTCTTCAAAGCTAGCCATTAGTCTTTTCACTAAGGTGAGGTAAGCTACCATTCTTTCATCCTTTGCATTGTAGTCTCCACTTATCTGATTAGAGACTAATTGAGAATCGCCGAACACTTGTAAATGCTTTGCTCCTAAAGTGTGTGCCTTCTGGAGGCCGGATATTAAGGCTTCGTATTCTGCTTCGTTGTTGGAGGCTGCAAATCCAAGCCTGATTCCTTGTTCAAGGATTGTATCCTCTGGAGTAATGAGGACAATGCCTACTCCTGCCCCCTTTGAGTTGGAGGCTCCATTAACGAATAATTTCTAGGTTTCCTCCATCACGTGGTTCCCTTTTTGTCTTGCTAGTTGAGGTTGGTTGGAAGATTGCTTGCCTGTGAATTCGGCTATAAAATCAGCAAGTACCTTCCCCTTGATTGCGTTCTTTGGTTGAAATTGGATGCCAAACCGTCTGAGCTCGACTGACCATTTAGACAGTCTGCCTGACAAATCCGCCTTCCTCGGGATTGCTTTAAGGGGGTGCGATGTAAGGACGATTATAGTGTGGGCTTCGAAATAGTGCTTCAACTTCCTCGAGGCCACTACTAGTGAAAAGGCGAGCTTCTCCAGTGGTAGGTACCTCTGCTCGGCATATAGTAGGGTCTTGCTCGCGTAATAAATGGGGTGCTGGATTCCTGCAACTTCGTACATTAATGCAGAACTGACAATGTGGTTGGAAACGAAGAGCTATAAGTACAAGGAATTTGTTTCCTGTGGTATGACGAGCAGTGGTGGGGAACTGAGGTAAGCCTTGAGCTCATCCAATGCCCGCGAGCAATCCTGGTTCCATTCTACCATTTTGTTTCCCTTTAGAAGCTGGAAGAAAGGCTTGCATTTCTCGAAGGACTTAGAGATAAAGAGGTTTAAGGCAACGAGCATACCGGTGAGCTTCTGTACGTCCCGAATTGTGCGAGGGGGTTGTACCCTGTTTATTGCATCGATCTGGTCTGGGTTAGCCTCGATGACTCTCTTTCTGACCAAGTACCCAAGAAATTTCCCTGACTGGACATCGAAGGAACACTTGCTCGCGTTAAGTTTCATTCGGTACTTCCTAAGGATTTTGAAGGTGTTCAACAGGTCTGAGAGGTGGTCTTCCTTCTTTTTTCTTTTAACGAGCATATCATCGATGTAGACCTCCATGGTGTGTCCCATTTGGTCCTTGAACATCTTAGTGACCAGCTGCTGGTAGGTTGCCCCTGTGTTTTTTAGCCTGAAGGGCATGACCTTGTAGCAGTATAACCTAACTGTGGTGATGAATGCTGTTTTTTCCAGGTCTGGGGTATACAGAGGGATCTGATGATACCCTGAGTATGCGTCCAGAAAACTCATTCTTTCGTGAGCTACAGTGGCGTCTACCAGTTGATCAATTTTTGGGAGGTGGAAACTGTCTTTAGGGCACTCTTTATTGAGGTCAGTGAAGTCGATGCAAACTCTCCACTTCCCGTTACTTTTTGGAACTACTACTGGGTTGGATAACCATTTGGGGAATTGTACCTCCCGTATGGACCCTGCATCCAGAAGTTTTTCCACTTCTTTTTCCACGGATTTTTCCTTCTCTGGTGCAGTTCACTGTGCCTTCTATGCGATTGGTTTGAAGGTGGGATCGACGTGAAGCTGATGACAAACCATACTAGGATCAATTCCAGGAAGCTTGTATAGCTCCCACGCAAAGACGTCTACATTGTTCCTCAGCAGGGTAGTTAGTTCTTTCTTCTCCTGATCTGTGAGAGAAGATCCAATCAAGAAGATCCTGTTGTCATCGTAATCTCCAGCTGTGATTTCCTCCAGGTCCTCGATGACACGTTCAGAGGGGAGGATCCTGGTCTCTTATACTCCCGGCCTTCCGTTTTTTAATTGTTATTTCTAAGGTGTCAGACCCTCCTCAACTTTCTCGCTGGGCTTGCCGGTCTTATTTTTTGGCCTTGGTCGGATGGCTACTATGAAGCATCTTCTTGCCATCAGTTGATAGCCACGGATCTCCATTACTCCTCGCTCGATCACATACTTGAGCTTCTGGTGGTAGGTCGAGGAAACTGCATTCATTGCATATAGCCACCCTCGATCGAGGATAGCCTGGTATGGCGAGTCAATGTCGACCACCAGAAATTCGATTATTTTAGAAACATTTCCTGCCCTTATTGGCACCACGATCATTCCCAAGGGCATAGTCATCTTTCCAGCGAAGCCAACCAAAGGGATGGTAGCTTCCTTTAGGTCGGCGATGCTGAATTTCAATTTTTTGAACAGGTCGAGATACATCACCTCAGATGAGCTTCCTTGGTCGACGTTATAGTTCGCTATGCTTAGAGTAATGACCAAAGCATCATGATGTGGGGTTCTCACTCCCACCAGATCTTCATCTGTAAATACGATATGCTTACTATAGTTGACGCCATCTGCTCTCCGACGCTTTCCTGACTATGTTTTCGCTGGATCAATCTTAAAAGTTTGCATCACTGTTGTAAGATTTTTTCCCTCCATGCGGGTTAAATTGCCTTGAATCTATTTTGCATCGGATGCCCCATGAATTACTGTGAATTCATGGCCGGCATCGTCTTCGAGTATGTTGTCAGGCCTTGCTTCTCTATGGGCAGTAACTTTCTCTGTCTTTTTTTCCACGAATTCGTTCAGGTGCCCGGACTAGGCCAGCTCTTCGAGGTGGGACTTAAGATCTTTGCAATGCTCAGTCTTATATCCCCCCTCTTTGTGAAAAGCGCATCTCAGCGCATTGTTCCTCTTCTAGGGATCTCCTCCCATCTTCTTGGGACACTTGATGAATGGCTCGTCTTTGATTTTTGCGAGAATTTTGTAAATTGGTTCTTTGAAGATGGTGTTGACCTCCTGAAATGCTTTCGACACATCATTGTTGCCTCTATTTTTGGAGCCATTTTTACCCCCATTCTTTACTCCTCTCTTTTGGTTCTCACTCTTGTCACTGCCCTTGGCAGCGAGCTTAGTTCGACCGCTTTCCCCTGTGCTGAGGCGAGTCACATCTTCCACCTTGGCTTACTTCTCGATGCGAGCCATTAGGTCATCGATGGGCATAACCGCTTTCTTTGTCAGGGATTGGTACAGAAGGGAAGAGATGGGTAGCCCAATTTTGAAAGAGGCCACTGCCACTTGCTCTGAATAGTCCTCAACCTCGTTGAATAATTCCCAGTACCTCTTCGCGTAGTCTCGGAGGGTCTCTTGGGGCATCTTTTTCATTGTCAGTAGAGCATCCATCCTTTTGGTATGGGAGCTACTAGTAATGAATCGGGCAGTAAAGAGCTCAGCCAGGGATTTGAAACTCCTGATAGACCGGTGGGGGAGCCTTTCGAACCATTTCTGCGCCACATCATGCAGGCTCAAGGAGAAAATTCGGCACATTAGTGCATCTCGATGGTTCCAAAGGGTCATGGCCTGCCGGTACTGCCTGACGTGATCAATGGGATCAGTCTTACCGTCATAAATTTTGAACCTTGCAATGGCAAACTTCTTGGGGGCTTCTTCTTCTTCTTCAATTTCCCTCGAGAAAGGTGATTTCATATGAGTTTTGAGAGCTCGCCTAACGAGTTCTCAGGTCGATCTGGTACTATGATGGGCAGGATGTTGGTCTATCTCCCTTCGGACCAGACTTCGTATGTTCTCGTTGCTGCGATCTGGGCTTCTGTGACTGCGAGCTTATCGCAGTTGCTTGAGCAGGTCATCCTCTGACTCGTTTCCCTCAGCTCTCTGGGATTTGCACCTGGGGATCCTTCCTCGGCTGTGAGACTTTCTCGCCTGAAGGCTAGGAGTGCGGTACGGATGTCTCTTGGTACTACTATGGAGCTCTCTCTCCATTCTTTCTAATCTTCTTTTGAGGTGAGTGTTCTCAGCCTCATGTCTGCGAGAAAACTCCCTTTGTTCCTGGAGCCTCGTCTCATATGCATCAATCGACCTGGAGATTTGTGTGGACCTCACTGGTCCTTGGCTCTCCTCTGAGGCTGGCCTTTCCAGGCGAGCCCTCTAATCTAAAATCCGAACTTCAGATCTGATCCTTCGAGGAGCAGGTTGTTCTTGGATATCTCCTGCTTGAGGAGCATTACTACTGTGACCAGACATTTTAGAGTTCTTTGTTGGTGTGGGCTTTCTCAGGGAAGATAAACGCTTCCCACAGACGGCGCCAATTGTGGTGACAATTATTATTCAACACAAAGAGATAAGAGAAGCACAATCACCAAGCAAAAAAGGAAATACAAAATGCCAATCACACAACAAGAGATGTACGTGGTTCAGCAAAGATTCCTACGTCCACGGTGGTGCAGTCAGTATTATTTCTATGTTCTCCGAAGAGTGATTACAGAGAATACGATGTGTCCCTTGCCCCGGACCTAGGGTTCATTATATATATGTTTATTTTAATAAGTGAGGGTGTTGGACTCCCCCACGTTTTCCATCTCTTCCTAGAACCTCTCTTAATGGGAACATGGGAAAAAACTAAATCATAATCGGTTAAGATATGGAGGGTCTGGACTTTGGGCCGCCATAATTGGGCTACTCGTCCAGGCCCATCATTCTAATTTTGGGTACCCACAGGTCATCATTGATCGCCACAGGAAATTCACCCATTTTTTCCCAATCTGATCGATCGATTCTTTCCAACGACTAAGTGAGCTTTACATCAGAGAAATTGCCAAACTACATGGTGTCCCTCTTTCCATTGTGTTAGATTGAGACCCCCGATTCATAGGAAGATTTTGGCAAGCCCTACAAGCCTCTATGGGAACCAAACTTTATCTGATTACTACCTTCCATCCTTAGACCAATGTATAATCATAACGATTAATCCAAACCTATGAAGATATGTTATCAGTTTGCACGTCAGATCTTCTAGGTCCATGGAATAATCACCTTGCATTAATAAAATTCTCTTATAATAACCACTACCAAACCAACATTTAGACCACCCCTTATGAATCTCTCTATGGACGAATGACACTCACCCTTATGCTGGAATAAATCAGGGGAAAATAATACCCTTGGACCCTTAATTATCTCCGAAACCATGAAAAAGATATGATTCATTCAGGAAATAATACATACAACCTAGAGTCTCCAAAAGAGTTACACCAACACCAGAAGAAATCCATTAGAGTTTAAATAAATATTCAAGTATTCCTACATGTGTCCCCAAGAAAGGGAATAATTGAGTTCGTAAAAAGAGGAAAGTTCATAACCCACTATGTTGGAATTTTTACAATTGTCGAACATATTGGACGAGTAGCTTATTATTTGGAATTACCTCCTAAATTATCCAATATACACGATGTGTTTCATGTCTCTCAACTATGGAAGTACATCCCCCGTCCAAGTCATATCATCACTTGGAAAGGTATAACCATCAACCCCAACCTGAAAAATTAAGGAAATCCCTATCCAAATCCTCGACCAATAAGAGAAGTTCCCCGGACATAAATTTATTCCACTAGTAAAAGTTTTGTGGCAACACCAAGGAACTGAACAAGTAGCATGGGAGACTAAAGACAATATGAGACAACACTACCCCGCACTTTTATTAGGTAATTTTGGGGATATAATTTTTTTAGGAAAGCAGAATTTACAAACTCACCAACATAGGAAATTAGTCCCTTTAAATCCCCAAAATTCCTAAGGAATCCTCAAAATTTTCCAAATTACCAAAATACCCCTAAAGAAAGAATCATGCTAATATATACCTTACCATACCTATTTAATCCAAACTTAAACCCAAAGTTTGACCAAGTAACATATGTTTTGTAGGGATATCATGAACAAACTCCTTATGTTCGAGAAATTATACATAAGCCCCTAAAGCTTTCAAAAAGTAAACTAAAAGCCCAAAAATATAAAATAAAACCACCTAAGGACCAAAACTAAGAACAAAACTTATTTCTATTTTCTACCCTGATGGTGTGGACACGCTGACTGCCTATATAATAGTCTACCACATGGGTAAAACCCACCAATTTCTTCACCAATCAAACCTCCATCATAAACCCTATAAATATGCCAACTTACCTCAGTAAAATACGCACCCAACTTAAAGAAATTTTAAAGTAAAAATTTGAGCTTTTATACAACCTTATCATTTTATGTATGAATGTTGTTTTTTCATTTAGTTATATTTATGCACTTGCCTAGAGTTAGTATATGAAGTTACATGTAAGTTCTAACATGTGTATTGCAATGAACAAGCTTAAAAACTAGAAAACTCCATTGAAGCTTGAGCTTCAGTGGTGAATTCAGCCTCCTTGACTTTAAATCAATTTCAAAGTGAGGAAACCTAAGCTTTAGTTCTGAGGAACCTAAGTGTAATGCTTAATTGAGCAAAAACCAAGTTTTTATGACCTAAATTAAAGTTTGAAAAATCTGGACCTGAGTTTTTCGAAACATGAATTCGGGAGCTATGCTCAACCAAAATCCTTCAAACCAGACGTGTTTGATTGCATTTTCAACATAGAAGACAAGAATTACTATACCAGAATCCCAATCATAGCTTTTATTCACTTATGCTCAGGTAAAATTCTATCCATTTTTACAGAAAGGCAATAGCTCGAACTATCCCACCAAAATTTTTAAAACTTTTATGGTTGGATTCGTCTTAAAAATTGTAATACCCCGTAGTTCTGACAATTTAAATAATTATGTGATTAATTATTATTATGGGAATAAGTATTCGATTAATTATTGTTGTTGGATTAATTAAATTAAAATGTGAGAAATTAATTTGTTATTAATCCGGATTAAAATAATTATTAAGTAGCGTGCCAAGGGTTAATACTTATTGTTGTGAACTACTTAATATTACTGTGTGATATGTAATATGGATTTATGATAATTGATAAATTGTCGAAAGTGAGAAATACGATAGTTTGGTAATTTAAGTCTAACAAGCGTGTGAGTCGTGTCGGGACTAATTGAATGGAATAAAAAGAGAATTTATTTTTATTAACTCGTATGGTCATTTCGAGTGCGTCGTTGAGTCCGGGAGGGTCGAGATAGTCAAAATAGTATACCCAGGTGTTTAGTTTGGGTCCCGGGGTAATTTTAGGCCTAACCGGCACCCCGAGAGGTCATTATGGTAAATTGTATTTTTGGGTTTAATTAATGGACGAAAATTGGGATTTATTATATCGGCCAAGAAAGTCCATTAGGTTTAAGAAGTGTCGGGAAGTTAGAACGGCCATGGAGGGTGTGAGGGAGAACCAAATTCTAAAAGAGAAGACTCATTTGGCATCACCTTGCACAATCATGACCACCAACGTGTAGATCGAGAAGAGAGGAACGCGTATATACCAACATCACCAACGGATCAAATAGTCACATTCGAGGCAAGTGTTTATTACTTGCTTTCTTTTAGCAATAATCATGCTCATGTTAGTATAGGTGGAATTAATCATAATTTATATGTTAATTGGGTGAAAATTGGAGATTTAAATTATGATTAAGGATTGGTTTAATTAGTGGCTGGAATTCCTTCATGTATGTAGAGGATTAATCACGAAATTTGATTATATAATGATGAACGAATCTGGGTTCATTAGGTTCTTTAATTGGAATTTTGGAAACTAGGGTTCATGTGAATTAATTTGGGGATTATATATATATATGATGATTAATGACGAATTAAGGATCCTAGGATGATATAAATAATTTATAACTTGTTAGGTGTTGATGGGTAATGATGATGAGTTGTTGGGAATTGAATCTTAGAGGTTTTTAGGTTCAAAAATGGTGAAAAACGCTGAAGTTTGGTGAAGAAGACGAACAGTGCAATCTCGCGCGATCTCGCGCGAAGTGGTTCAAACGAGATGGGGATCTCGCGCGAAGTGGATCGAATGACATGTGGAAGTGGTTTGAACGACATTGGAAGTCGTTCAAATGACATGTCATTCTGGTTCAAACCACAGGGTGAATTTCTGGGAATTTGCTTAGAGCCCAGTTTGGAGTTTATTAGTTTATTGGAGTGAGAGAAACTACCAAAAAGTAAATTCAAATAAGAAGGAATTTTGGGAAAAGTATGTGGGAATTAATACTTTAATTATTTCGGTATAATAAGAATGTACTTTGGAGATTATGAGAGAGCTAGTAATCTAATTATTTATACTATACGTAGTAATGATGTTAAAATACGTATGGGGAGTATATATGTAGGTTGGAGAAAATACCTATAAATTATAATAGGAAGTGTGTATGCCTATTATATGATATTATTATTAAGAGCACTAATGGGTAATAACCCGGGGGTGCAAGAACCTTATAGTTCAGAGCAATAATGAGTGATAACTCGGGGGTACAGAAACTCTATTATTAAGTGTACTAATGGGTGATAACCCGGGGGTACAAAGATGATAATTGTTAGGCGCACTAATGGGTGATAACCCAGGGGTGCTCAATTATTATAGATAGGTGCATTAACGGGTGCTAACCCGGGGATGCAGTATTCTATTGTTAGGCACACTAATGGGTGATGTAACACCCCGTATATTTGTACATTTAATATTTAATTAATTCGGGAATTTTAAATTACTTGTGTGTTGTAATTTTAATTGAATTAATTATGGCAATATATATATTTAAATATTAATCGGGGAGTGAATGGTTAATGTTTAGGGAAATTGATTTACTAAGTGAATAATAATAATTTTAATTGCGTCATTTCGTGTATTAATGATGGGGTATACACTTATCCCAGTCGGGAGTCAGTAGAGACTAAATTGGGTGTGAGATAAGAATTTTTATAAATTAATTCGGATGTCAATTCTGAGTGCGCGGTTGTGTCCGGATGGGTCGAGATAGTCAGAAAAGAGTACCCGTGGGTAGTAATTGGGTCTCGGGGTATTTTTGGGCATAGCCGGGCCCACACGGGGTGAGTTGGGCCACTTTAATTAAACCCGTTAGGAGAAAAACGGGATTTAGAGTTTTAACCTAAGGGAGGGATTAGGAAATCAGCATCCATCACAAATCTAAGCCTAGGGCTTGAGAGGGAAATTGGGGGAAAGCTTAGCAAAAGCCAATTTGGGGATTTTGGAGCCAAATTGAGGGACTATGCCAACAAATCAGACACTACGAACACTTACAGGCAAGTGGTTAACTGTGTGATTTCTAAATTGATGATAATCAATTCATATCATAGTGATGTGTAAACCAAAATTCGTTTTGGGGATAAATGGGTACAAAAAGTGGGTTTTTGTTAATTGAATCATTGAATGAGATTTAAGGTAAGAATTAGTTGTGCTATATAATTCTGTGTATGATTATCTGATTTAAATGAGAAAAATCGGAATATAAAAGAATGGAATTTGAATTTGGAATTGGGATTGTAACCTAGAAATTTGTGTTCTTGGGTGGGTCAAGATTCATAGTGTTAATGATGTTAAAAGGTTTAGATGATGTTTTTGGTTCATGAGAAATGTTATAAGATGATTAATAGACTGATTTGAGGTTGGTTTTTGAGGAAAGAAACCTTGAAATTTCGTTAATGGTGGAATTCAGCAAGGAAGGAGAGCTGACACGAAGGGATCGATCGATCGATCGGGGGGAATCGATCGATCGACGATGGGAAATTCTGGGCAGTTCGGCCAGTTTGCTTGTAATGAGGATTTTATTTGAATTTTAATCCCTTACTTATATTTGGTAATAAATTTATATGGGACACATATTTTCCTTAACACTTATAGGGTGATATAATTGGGTTTAGGAGGGTGTGGACGGTATGTCATGAGATAAACGAATTTGGAGAAATAATTCATAATTATGGATATTGGGCCAAAGAATAATATTCGGGTATTGTAGTTGGGTGTCACTACATTATTAAAGGAATTTAAGTGAGATATTTAATTATGGGCTGCTGATATGAGAAATCGGCCATAAGACGTTCTCATATCAACAGGTCAAGAGTAATGTGTGTGTTAAACAAGTAAAGCAAGCAAACAGAGAGAAGACAAGGTATAGAGTGGTTCAGCATATAAAATAGGCCTACGTCCACTGTGTTGCTCGGTTCTCATTATGTGCGTTGCATTGTACAATATAATCATGCCTATAGAGGCGTACAAGTATGAGAAGAAAAGGAGAGTACATGACAGTATTGGAGATTCCGGTGAGTCCGTGGGGTGGCTGTGATGCAGATTCTAGGCCTCCAAAGCTTATGTTGGGGTGATGTAGAGAGAATCTGTGTTGTAGTGCCTCAGGTGTGTGGAACCGATCCTTCCCCTTATAGGTGAGGGTCCTCTATTTATGAGGAAATGTGTTGAGTCAGATGCCCTGAGCACGTGGCGTATACCAAGTTTGCGGCAGTTGTGGATAAAGGGGGTGCGGCCTGCAAGCCAAGCAGTGTTGCAAACTGGAGAGCCGCACACCCTAAGGTGGGATGCCGCGGCCTATGATGGAGAGGGCCGCACCCTAAGCGAGTTCTGGCCGCGCCCTGAGTGAGGTTAGGCCGGGCCCTGTATGAGAGAATACATCCGCGGCAGGGTGCTATATTTGTATTATCAATAAGCCCCCAAGCCGTAGTGCCAAGGGAGATCAATTGGGACTGCGGCTAAGTAGTCTAGGTGCCGCGACACTACCAAACTGACGATTCGTCTTCCGCACTCCCTTATATAAATTTTTTCTGGTCATGGACTTTATTACGTTTCCAAAACCTTTGAGAGCACATCGAGAGTGAAACTCTGCACTTTCTTTCTTGCACATTCCGGCGACTTTCCGAGGCGACGTGTGGCGGTTCAAAGTGGTCTGTAGTTGATCTTTGTGACTTTCTTCATTTCCAGGTGATTTTTCAACCACTATTTACAGCTTTCTTCCCTTATGATACTTTGCCTGGTTCATTTGCTAGAAATCTAGGGTTTTATTTGTTCGTTTTGCTTTTCCCACATATGCTGCATATGAAATACGTATAACTGTTCTTGATGTTCATGATGTAACACTTCGTATTCTGTGGGTTTGATTCTAAAAGTGATTAGATTTAGGTAATCAACTTGTTTAGGATAGAGGCCGCGGCATGGTAGGATTTCAATAATCATTTCCGTGAACTGGTACAATACTTCTGCGTCATACCGTGCCAAATGGCCGCGGTCCCTCAAACTATCATCCGCGGCATCAAATCACCACCCTTGGTAGTCTCGGAATAGCCTTAAAACTTTCATGAACCCAATACATTCATGTTAAATAAGTATAGCTGCTGCTAGAGCATAAAGAGTGGACTGAAAATTTAGGAATGGCCGTGGCCAGGAACGCCCTAAAAGCAATTCTATCTTATTACCGCGGCATTCTATGTTCCTGTGATATGGATGTGGCCTCGGCTTGTTGGGACAGTACGATCCCATTAGACATTTTTGATTCAAAAATACCCTTCTGCGGCTTCTTGAAGTCTTACAAATCATACTGGTTGCGGCCTAACTGCGAACTCTGCTTTTCAGGTACTGCTGCAGCCATATGAGCTTTGACCCAGACGAGTTCCTGAGAGGCTTTTGGGCAAAGCATTTTGGGACCTCTCCCCTCGAGCTTACTTATGTGCCCCCTCTAAGATCAGTTGGACCCTGCAAACTAAAAGATTGCCCGAACTGCGTGATAACCGACTCAGACTCCGCGGACTCTGCATCTGGAAAGGATTCCCAATCTCCGCCGATGGAAGAGGAAGCCAACTCAAGTACACATCCAATGGGTGTAGGAGACAATGCCACGACTGTTAGAAATAACCCAGGAGGAACATCTGGGAGGGCTGAGAGACCCCTAGCCGCACTTGATATCCGCGACTCGATGACCCAAGATTGGGTCGAGCAGGTTGCTGAGGCCTTCAAATTTCCAGAATATTTGACGTGCTCGGCCCCTGCCGCGAACCAAAGACCGTGCACAGTTCTATCCGATGATGGAATTTGTTTCCCGCTGCACGCCTTCATTTACGGGTTGTGCCTACCAGTCCCAGTTCCTATTCGTTGGCTTTTTTAGGTAATGAACCTGACCTGGCACAGCTGGACCCTAATGGCTGGAGAGCCGTTCTCGCTGCAATTGTCCTTTGGGATAATTTATTCAAAAAGGACATCACTACTACAGAGTTCTTTCACTTCTACCGTCCAAAGGAGAACACAGTGAAATTCGCGGGGTATTATTACCTCTCTAGCCGCGGCAGGGACGAGGCCCTTTACACTGGGAGACCGACCAGTGTGAAGAATTGGAAGGGGAAATATTTCTACATCTCCGGTGAAGACTGGGAGAGGCATCCTGAGGAGAATGAAAGAGAGAGAACATATAAACTGTCGCGGCAGTGGGGGTCACCCTCAAAATTAGGTATAAGATTATAGCCGCGTCCTTTTTATTTCACATGTAACTTCCACTAATACTGAATCGTCTTTTCTTTCTGCAGCCCTTGACAATCTGCATTTGAACAAGCGGCAGGAACAAAGGGTTGCTGAGGCCGCGGAAGTTCCTGCTGAACACAAGAAGTTCAGCACACTCGTAACGTCAGCAACCATTTTTGAAGAAGGATTTTCCCCAAACAAATCCATTCCTCAACAAATGGGTGCGAAAGGTAACTAACTGCACCATAATTTTTACTCCGCGGCCATTTATTCTCTTGAACTCGAACTCATGCCATTCCTTTTCAGGCGAAGAAGTTGAAAGGAGTTGCTAGCGACGCAGCTAGCGGAGATGGATGAGGACGCAGTCGTCCTAAATAATACTGTGCGTAGCAGGAAGAGGAAGAGGTCCAAGGCCAAGGGACCTGCCGCGGCCCCCTCCGGAGAAAATAATACTGCCCCAGCCGTGGTCGCTGCTGATAAGGCTACTGCTCCTGCCGCGGATCAGGTGGTCAATGATGAAAACCCTGCACCAGACCATTTTGATGACGACATAGGGGAAAACTTGGCCGTGGCTGGCCTGATGTCAACTGAAGTGCCTCTTCAATCATCCTCTCTTCCACCGCCGACTGTAGTGGCGGTTAATGCGAACTTGCCACCTCCTCAATTCTGCGGAGAGTCTGGGCCAGATGGTAGACCAAGGCCTCAATTAAGGCAGCTTGACCCAAATTCTTCCTGGGACACTATCGCAAAGGCTGTGCGGAGAATGAAGCGAGCCTTGGATGCCGCGGACCTTGAAAGGCTAGTTGGAGAAGATCATGAAGATCTGGAGGACTGTGGCCTCCATAGCCTTCTGAGGGTACGTACCAGCTGTCATTTGGCTTTGCATCTCATATTTTTCCATATTTTCTAACATCTTTTCTTTCAGGCCGTGGATGTTATTGTGATCCAGAAGAGGAAGTACGAGGCCTTGTATAGGTTGAAAGAGGCCGAGAAGAGTGCACATACCGTGGACTTACAAGATGCACGGACTTCTGCTTTTGAGGCGGGGAAAAAGTCTGCTGTCGCGGCCCTTCAAGCAGCCCATGTAGACCTTGAGAAAGCCGTCAAGGCAAGGCAGGAAGTGGAGGATAACTTTAAACAGGCCGCGGAATCCCTGAAATCCTCGCAGGCCCAGACTGCGGAGGCCGCCCGTTTTGCAAAAATTTCAAATGCCAAGCTTGCCCTTCTCCAGCAGAAATATGAGGAGCTAGAAGCCAAGTCCGCCCGGAAAGATGAAGATCATGTCGCGGCAGTGAAAAAGTTGGAAGAAGATCATGGTGATGCCCTCCAGCTAGCCATAGATCATGTCGTGGAGTCATTCAAAGGCTCTAAGGATTTCTTCCTTGTCAATAACGGGGCATACCTCCGCGGCTACCAGGAGTTGCGGCAGAGATTTATCAGGAGGTTCCCTGAGGCCAAGGAGGATGTCCTTGCCTGGAAGTTAAGCGATGCCGAACATCAAGAGTGTATCGCTGAACTTAAGGCCACGGCAGAAGAGAGAGTAAGGATCAGGGTCGAGGCAGAGGCAGAAGTCGCGGACGGAGAGACCGAGACTGTCGCGGGCGAAGAAGATGATGATGATGATGATAACGCAACCTCTTGAACTCTTAATTTCTTTAGCATCATTAATATAGGGATGCGTCCCTCCCTTTTGTAATCTTTAAACTTCTTTTGTGGCTGCGGCCTTCATTATGTAATCTATGGCTTATTAATACCAAGCTTGCGGCCATATTTTTACCATTATAATTGACTGCTTAATGTATTCCTCGCTCTTTCATATTTCATGACTTACATTGCTTGCTATAATTAATGGTTGTACATTACTGCCTCATTTCTGAAAATGCATCCGCGTCCCGACAGACGTAACATTTCAAGTCCGCGGACAGAGGTTAATTTCTTCGTAGTTTGATTTTTTGTCAATGTCCGCGTCCATACAAATGGTGTTAAATCCCTGGCACCGACTGCTGTGTCACGTCAATTGCGTACAAGCCGCGGCTCGTTATTATGTCCCGTCATGTGAACATCTTTGCCTGATTGCCGCGGACAGGATTTTAAGGCTGGGATCAGCTGATTGCATGGATCTCCAGCTGCTTTCATTGCACCCGATTGTCTGAACCGTTTATCTTTTGTTATCCCATAACCAACATGGAATATATAGAGAACTCTTTCCTTAGACTTGGTACAACTGATTCTCTTCTACCGTCGCATTCAACATTGTAGCCTTCTCATGCTTCAAGATGTTAGTGCCTCATCATTTTCATGAATGAGTGGCTCCTAGAGCTTTGCAACCGTACCGGTGGGATGCGGCACACTTCTGGTTTATCTGAACAATGCGCCTCTGTAGACATATGTTGGAGTTTCCAAGTCTTCTTGGGCTGGGTCATGTCACCAAGCCCTAACATGCGAGACACTATCAAGCCTCTTATGTTATTAATCCACCCACAGCTAATATGCGAGACACTATCAAGCCTCTCCAGGCTGGGTTATGTTATTAAGCCACCCATAGCCTCTGATATATAGAAAGCCATCCTTGGCTAGATAGTATAAGCCTCCCGGCCCGATGATGCACCCCGAAGCTGAGCACGGGCATTGTAAGGTCCCATGGCTAATGAAAACTCCTTTAATCTTCAGATGCCTTCGTGAATATTATCATCATATGATAAGATGTAGTTGCACATATAAAAAGGTCATAATCCCTCCATATGTGCATCCTGAAATAATAATCTTCCGAGATAATTTGTTATCCTTCCTCTGGAATCTGTTTAAGACACAAAGTCTTTTTGTGAGATAGCAGGTTATGAAACCAAGAGAAATATCATATATGGAAAAATTTGCTAATTCATATATTTATATATGTATGCTTCAGCTAATGACTTTGTTAATAAAACATAAGGTTTTAAGTATTAAGGCTACAGTGAGCTTCATAAAACATAAACATAAATAGTTGAAATTGGAAAGACTAAGGATGAGGTGCGTCATGCAGCCTCTGTCAGGTCCGGCTGGGTCCTTTATGCATTCTTTAGGAATCGCTGCAGCATCCCTTGCCCAATTAGCCTTTCAACTTCATCTTTCAGAGCATAGCATTTCTCTGTGTCATGGCCATGGTCCTAATGGAATTTGCACCAGGTAGCTTTGTTCCTCTTGTGGGGTGGAGCTCTCAACTTTTCTGGCCACCTCAAAAGCTTGTCCTCTTTGATGAACTCAAAGATCCCTTCAACCAGGAAAATTAATGGAGTATAGATACCCAATTTCTTTTCTGATTTCTCTGCCCTCCTTTTCTGACTCCTACTGGTTGATTCCGCGGCTTCTTTAACTGCCGCGGCAGACAAAGCTTTTTCCTCCGAAACCGCGCCTATATTTTGAGAGGTCGCGACCTCTAACATTAGCATCCTCTGTGTTAGGTAATTGACCTGGGTCTGAAGTGAGGCATGGCTGTTATAGAGGTGATTAAGGTGATTGTACAGTTGCACAATCTCATCCTTGACTTATGCACTCTGGATGGATTCTCCTTCCATTTCTGCTCTTGTTTGCCTTTATAAAGTATATAGAATTTGATACGAAACTAACATAAGTGAGTGATCACAGGAATATTGGGAAGGGGAACTTGAACTGCTCCATGATATGCTGAGGAGGCCGCGGTAAGTATGGCACACAAGTGTACTTCCGCAGCCCTTTAATGTTATTCACCAAGGTCGAGCGGAAGGCAACTTAAGTCCTTCCCACAGTGATTTTGAACTGTCGTAATAGATCCGCACCCGTGGGGGTCGCGGCCTGAGATATTGTTGAACTTACAGGCCGCACCCCTGTCTAAGCAGGGGAAAAATCCAAACTGATGTCCAAGACAGGAACTGACATTTTCTCCCTCAATTACACGAGGGAAACCTACTAGGGTCCATTGATGAGAGAATTCCCTTGCGGTGAGCAATACGACACAGCTTCAATGATTATCCCTAGATCATAGGTAGATGGCAACAAAAATAGGAGTAAATATAGACATTCCCTAATCATCCACCTTTTCGGGACTAAAGCCCACTATGCCTTTTAGCATTATCTAGATGGAGTGATATCACAGGGGTATGTAAAATTGATCCAAACTCATCAAATGAAGATCCAAAGACAGATCCTGAAATATGAAATACCCGTTGAAGGGGGCGAATGTAAAGCGGAGCCCAATAACCAGTAACCGACCCGTGAGAAGATGATCCATAGGACCCTCAGGGGTCGAATAAGGTGTTTAAGAACTCATATGTGTGGAGAAACAAGATTGAAATACCTGGCTTCCCACAGACGGCGCCAAACTGATGATACGAGAAATCGTCCATAAGACATTCTCATATCAGCAGGTCAAGAGTAATGTGTGTGTTAAACAAGTAAAGCAAGCAAACAGAGAGAAGATAAGGTATAGAGTGGTTCAGCCTATAAAATAGGCCTACGTCCACCATGTTGCTCGGTTCTCATTATGTGCGTTGCATTGTACAATATAATCATGCCTATAGAGGCGTACAAGTATGAGAATAAATGGACAGTACATGACAGTATTGGATATTCCGGTGAGTCCGTGAGGTGGCTGTGATGCAGATTCTAGGCCTCCAAAGCTTATGTTGGGGTGATGTAGAGAGAATCTGTGTTGTAGTGCCTCAGGTGTGTGGAACCGATCCTTCCCCTTCTAGGTGAGGGTCCTTTATTTATGAGGAAATGTGTTGAGTCAGATGCCCTGAGCACGTGGCGTATACCAAGTTTGCGGCAGTTGTGGATAAAGGGGGGTGCGGCCTGCAAGGCAAGCAGTGTTGTAAACTGGAGGGCCGCGCATCCTAAGGTGGGATGTCGCGGACTATGATGGAGAGGGTCGCACCCTAAGCGAGTTCTGGCCGTGCCCTGAGTGAGGTTAGGCCGCGCCCTGTATGAGAGAATACATCCGCGGAAGGGTGCTATATTTGTACTATCATGGACCAAGTGGGCGAGTCCGGGTATGCTAATAATTATAGGTAAATATAATTGGGAAATTTATGGAAGTAAATGTGTGATACATTGTAGGCGAATATATGGGTGTAAAATTATGAGATGTAAGATGGACCAAGTGAATGAGTCCGGGTATATTGGTGAAGTGATACCAAGCCATTAAATTAATTCTTGAGAGAGTAATTAATTTGGAGTCGGAACATAGACTCGAGAAATATTAAGTTACGGGCCAAATAAGTGAGACCTGGGGAAATGGTTGGGAGACACCAAGATTATTAAATTAATAAGGGTGTTAATTAATTTAATTAGAGTCAGATTATAGACTCGAGTAGGATTAAATTGATGAGTGTGATAATTAATTTAATCAGAATAGGATTGTAGACTCGGAATTGGATTAATTAATTAATGTGTAAATTAATTACATTAGAGCCGGACCACAGACTCGGATTTGTATTAAGTTAATATGTGTGTTAATCAATTTAATTAGAGTCGGGCGATTGACTCGGGGAGGTATTAAATTAAAATGTGTGTCAATTAATTTAAGGAGAGTCGGACCATAGACTCGGGGAAAGTGTTATATTAATTGAAGTGTGAATTAATTATATTAGAGTCGGACCATAGACTCGGGAAGAGGATAAATTATTAAGTGAGAAAATTAATTACGTTGAGTCGAGCCACAGACTCAGGAGATTTCAGGAAGTATACGGGATATTTAGTACACGGTAAAGCCAGGGTTATAATATATACATACGGTATAGTGATAGTATATATATATACGTGTCTATTGTGCGTGACATTAAATTTCAACCAGTATACGGGATTTTGAGTACACGGTAAAGCCAGAGTTTATATTATATATATACGGTGTAGTGATAGTATATATATACGTGTATATATTATTTGTGATATTAAATATCAGTGACTAGATATTTATTCAAATTATATACTCTAATGCTATCAAGGGAGGTTGCGCGATGTGGGTGAATACCCTAGCTTGAGGACTAGGGTGAGTATATCCCCAGGTCATAGCGTCCGGTACATGGGTGAGGAGATTATCTCACTTTTCGGAAGGAATATGACCGCCTCCAATTCGTTTATGTTGTAGACCAGGTTGGTGAGCGAATCCAACTTGGAAAACTAGGTTTTGTGAGCACACCTAGTGAGATGACATTTTAGAGTGAATCATCCGATGAGGGTATACTCGGAAGGATGGATACACGTATGATATATGTGTGGATGTTAGTAAAGGTACGTATAATATGGTAGTAAATACTATATGTAGGTGATAATACAGTGTGTGATGTATTTACCCTATATAACTCGGGTTACAGTTATATGCTGTTAATTAATGAGAAATTAATTAAGTTAATCATTTGTGAGAATAATACAGTGTGTGATGTATTTACTTTATATAACTTGTGATACGGTTATATGTTACTATTTAAGAGGAATTAATTAAATTAATTGTGAAATAACTTATAATTCAGGAAATCATTATACTCGGGTTAGAGTAGTATGGCAAGGGAAGGTTATACCAGGACTAGTTGGACGTGGTAGCACAACTAGGTGGGGTTAAGATAACCGGTAGGTGTGCACAATAGTAGAGGGGTGAGGATGTCCACAAGGGAGTGTGACACTAACTTAAATATGAAGCGCATTCATGCATTTTAAATTACTGCAGTTAATTCACTTGCTAAATATTTTCAAAATGTTTTGAGTTCTAACCCTTACTATAAAACTATTTTCAAAACCTTTTAGGTGTGCAGTCACAGGGACGCCAGGATTGATATTCGATTCCAGGAACACGGATCTGCGGCATATGTGGATGCTAGCAGGAGTTTGGATTAGACGCATCATTCATTCCTTCCTAGAGTAGGAATCTTGTATCAGTTTCAGTTATATTTAGGGCTTGTCGCCCAAACTTCTCGGTACAGTTTTCAGGTGTATTTATTCAGGTGTTGAATATTTGTATTGGATTATTTCTTTGGTGGCCGGTGATTTATTTGGCAAGTTGTGTAAATATAATTCAGTTTATTTTCATTCAGATGTGTGAATGGTTTATATTTTATTTCCGCATGTACTGTTTTGTTTAATTAAAAAGTTAAAATTGGCACCAGTTTTTGGAATACTAGGTGGTTAGTAAGTTTTAAAATGTTTTCGACAGTGATGCTAAGGATGATCCAACTGGGATTCCTATTTTAATTTGGTATAGGACTGATCACCCGGTATTTTATTAGGCGGGGTGTCACAGATGGTATCAGAGCATCAGGTTCTACTGTCCTTAGGATCTGTGCGGCTTTTCACGTTTCAGCTTAGCAATCTTTGATATAGAGCCCTATCATAGGATTGTTGTATTCTCATACGTATGCGCATATACTTTCTTCTGCAAAATTTATATTTGAGAGTGAATTCATACAAATTCGATTTCCATTCCGGATGATGCCCAGGAGAGAGAGAGCAGCTAGCGCAGCAGGGGGAGATGATAGAGGATCTTCAGGGGAAAGAGCTACCGCAACAACTGCCAGAGATGATTTTGCCAGCACAAGTAACGGAACTAGTGGCACAGGCAGTTGAAGCGACGATGGTCGCAACGGTGGGGTACTTTCCACGGGGTCAGCCACAAGTGTGAGTGGCGCCGGATGATCAGACTCACGTGGAGTCGTCGGGGTGGAAGCAAGAGAGAAAGGTTATTTTTAATGGGAACCCACCAGAATTGCGAGGGGGTTCAGATATAGTGCTAGCGTGTCAAGGAAGAGGGATATCCAGTGTCACCTACGCAGGGGAGATTGCGATGAGGTGCGGAAGCAATGATAACCACTTTTAGTTAGTGGGAGCGGCGCTACAATGGTGGGAGTCGATCACCACAGTTGAGGAAAGGGACACACTAGCTATTGCAGAGTTTTGGGTGCAATTCGATCGCAAGTATTTTTCCTCCAGCGGTTGAGATCGAAACGAGGAGAAAATTTTGTGAGGTGACTCAAAGGGGACTGTTAAGTGGTCGATTACAAGGAAGAATTCACTCGTTAGCAAAAATTTTGTACCGAATGAGGTAAGAAAGGAAAAGAGAAAGAAAGCAAAGTTTATGGATGGGTTAGTCTCGAGAATCAGACAACATTTAATTGATAATTCCGCATTAGTAGATTATACTGAGGTCAGTAACGCAACACTCCGGCACTGTCGGGAATATCGATTCCACGCGAAAGGAAGCGGGAGGGGAGTGGGGATTAGCCAATCGGATGAGGCAGAAGGGAATAATACCAATGGGGTATCCCAGCAGCAGACTGGGGGAGATCAAGGGTAATATTTCCGACGAGGAAATCATGCCAATCGATCTAGAACTAGAGGTTATCGGCAGGATGGCTAGGAATTTCAACAAGGTCGGCATGGAAGGGACCAGTGGCTGGGTGAATGTATTAGACGGTGTTTCGTCGGTGGGGAAAGAGAGACACTTGAAGAGAGATTGTCTTAAGAGAGGTAGGGAGCAACTACAGGACGAGGTCCTGGATGTACAACCACTAAAGCAAGTCATGGGTGCATTCGGGCAGGGAGAAGCTACTCCGGAAATCGAGAACCAGCCGTTGCAGCTGGAGTATAGAAGTAATTATTTTTACCCTAGGGTCATGGGGTATATTTTTGAGTGACAAGGAGGAGGTCACAATATAAGACTTATTTTTCACTAGAGTTCACAGGTGAGTCGAACTTAGTGGGTGCGATGGTGGTAGCAGCCATAGCATGTGGGTAAACTTTCCGTAGGGTAACGGAGTTCCTGGGTGTTCTTCATGGGAGAGTGGAGGTGTACACTAAGTGATTGTTTGAATTATGCGAAGAATTACTACTTTCGAGAATTATGGGAGTAGGGTTGATAATATTTTTTTTAAACATTAGCTGGATAGCAATGGAATTTAACTATTGTGGATAGTGGTGTAAAATTTTGGTGTTCGCGACACCAGGGTAGGGTTGGTACTAGGTATCACCGGAGATGGCATATAGCCTGTATATATGTGGATGTATATATGTTGTATTGCGTGGTGCGATAGCACATAGTGAGGTTTTGTGTTCACACATTTTATCCCGGTAAGTAGGGATTTTTACTGAAGTGAATCAGGGTGATTAGATTTATTTTTTAGCGAAGAGAGATAGCTCGGGGTTTATTTTGCGCAAGGACTAGTGATAGTAAGGGCGCGGTATTTGATGTGGTCTTTGGTAACATAAGGGTAAGCATGTATACTTTTGTGTTGAGAGACAAGTATTTATGGGGAGATGTTTGGACGTTAGCACATGGGTTGGGTACCCGGGCAGTAGATATATATGTATATATATATATATATATGTAATATGACTATGGGTTCGAAGTTATATTACGGGTTACGACTAGCATAGTCGGGTAACTTTCGTGCGGTAGAGCGCGGGGATAGGGTGTATGGGCACCCGGGTTAATTAAGGCAAATTTGGTGCGGTTAAGCACGGGTATAGGGTGTATGGGAGCCTTGTGTAATCTAAATGCATACTTGTGTAACGTATGGTTAGAAACAGGCGAGATAGATATAACGGGCGTGGAAGCACATGACTAGTGAGAAAGATGTGAATGTTGGAACACTAGGTTTATCTTAATTTCGAGGACAAAATTCCTTTGTAAGGGGGGGGGGGGGGGGGGGGAGTATGTAACACCCCGTATTTTTGTACATTTAATATTTAATTAATTCGAGAATTTTAAATCACTTGTGTGTTGTAATTTTAATTGAATTAATTATGGCAATATATATATTTAAATATTAATCGGGGAGTGAATGGTTAATGTTTAGGGAAATTTATTTACTAAATGAATAGTAATAATTTCAATTGTGTCATTTCGTGTATTAATGATGGGGTATACACTTATTCCAGCCGGGAGTCAGTATAGACTAAATTGACTGTGAGATAAGAATTTTTATAAACTAATTCGGATGTCAATTCTGAGTGCGCGGTTGTGTTCGGATGGGTCGAGATAGTCAGAAAAGAGTACACGGGGGTAGTAATTGGGTCGCGGGGTATTTTTGGGCATAGCCGGGCCCACACGGGGTGAGTTGGGCCACTTTAATTAAATCCATTAGGAGAAAAACGGGATTTAGAGTTTTAACCTAAGGGAGGGATTAGAAAATCCGCAGCCATCACAAATCTAAGCCTAGGGCTTGAGAGGGAAATTGGGGGAAAGCTTAGCAAAAGCCAATTTGGGGATTTTGGAGCCAAATTGAGGGACTACGCCAACGGATCAGACACTACGAACACTTACAGGAAGTGGTTAACTGTGTGATTTCAAAATTGATGATAATCAATTCATATCATAGTGATGTGTAAACCAAAATTCATTTTGGGGATAAATGGGTACAAAAAGGGGGGTTTTGTTAATTGAATCATTGAATGAGATTTAAGGTAAGAATTAGTTGTGCTATATAATTTTGAGTATGATTATCTGATTTAAATGAGAAAAATCAGAATATAAAAGGATGGAATTTGAATTTGGAATTGGGATTATAACCAAGAAATTTGTGTTCTTAGGTGGGTTAAGATTCATAGTGTTAATGATGTTAAAAGGTTTAGAAGATGTTTTTGGTTCATGAGAAATGTTATAAGATGATTAATAGACTGATTTGAGGTTGGTTTTTGAGGAAAGAAACCTTGAAATTTCGTTAATGGTAGAATTCAGCAAGGAATGAGAGCTGGCACGAAGGGATCGATCGATCGATTGGGGGGCATCGATCGATCGACGATGGGAAATTCTGGGCAGTTCGTCCAGTTTGCTTGTAATGAGGATTTTATTTGAATTTTAATCCCTTACTTGTATTTAGTGATAAATTTATATGGGACACATATTTTCCTTAACAATTATAGGGTGATATAATTGGGTTTAGGAGGGTGTGGATGGTATGCCATGAGATAAACGAATTTGGAGAAATAATTCATAATTATGGATATTGTGCCGAGGAATAATATTCGGGTATTGTAGTTGGGTGGCATTACATTATTAAAGGAATTTAAGTGAGATATTTAATTATGGACCAAGTGGGCGAGTCCGGGTGTGCTAATAATTATAGGTAAATATAATTGGGAAATTTATGGAAATAAATGTGTGACACATTGTAGGGGAATATATGGGTGTAAAATTATGAGATTTAAGATGGACCAAGTGAGTGAGTCTGGGTATATTGGTGAAGTGATACCAAGACATTAAATTAATTCTTGAGAGAGAGTAATTAATTTGGAGTCGGAACATAGACTCGGGAAATATTAAGTTACGGGCCAAATAAGTGAGACCGGGGGAAATGGTTGGGAGACGCCAAGATTATTAAATTAATAAGGGTGTTAATTAATTTAATTAGAGTCAGATTGTAGAGTCGGGTAGGATTAAATTAATGGGTGTGATAATTAATTTAATCAGAATCGGATTGTAGACTTGGAATTGGATTAATTAATTAATGTGTAAATTAATTATATTAGAGTCGGACGACAGACTCGGATTGGTATTAAATTAATATGTGTGTTAATTAATTTAATTAGAGTCGGGCGATAGACTAGGGGAGATATTAAATTAAAATGTGTGTCAATTAATTTAAGGAGAGTCGGACCATAGACTCGGGGAAAGTGTGATATTAATTGAAGTGTGAATTAATTATATTAGAGTCGAACCATAGACTCGGGAAGAGGATAAATTATTAAGTGAGAAAATTAATTACGTTGAGTCGAGCCACAGACTCAGGAGATTTCAGGCAGTATACGGGATATTTAGTACACGGTAAAGCCAGGCTTATAATATATATATACAGTGTAGTGATAGTATATATATATATATATATATATACGTGTCTATTGTGCGTGACATTAAATTTCAGGCAGTATACGGGATTTTGAGTACACGGTAAAGCCGGAGTTTATATCATATATATACGGTGTAGTGATAGTATATATATACGTGTATATATTGTGTGTGATATTAAATATCAGTGACTAGATATTTATTAAAATTATATACTCTAATGCTATCAAGGGAGGTTGCGCGATGTGGGTGAATCCCCTAGCTAGAGGAGTAGGGTGAGTATATCCCCACATCATAGCGTCCGGTACATGGGTGATGAGATTATCTCATTTTCAGGAAGGAATATGACCGCCTCCAATTCGTTTATGTTGTAGACCAGGTTGGTGAGCGAATCCAACTTGTAAAACTAGGTTTTGTGAGCACACCTAGTGTGATGGCATTTTAGAGTGAATTATTCGATGAGGGTATACTCAGAAGGATGGATACACGTATGATATATGTGTGGATGTTAGTAAAGGTACGTATAATATGGTAGTAAATATTATATGTAGGTGATAATACAGTGTGTGATCTATTTACCCTATATAACTCGGGTTACAGTTATATGCTGTTAATTAATGAGAAATTAATTAAGTTAATCATTTGTGAGAATAATACAGTGTGTGATGTATTTACTTTATATAACTTGTGATACGGTTATATGTTACTATTTAAGAGGAATTAATTAAATTAATTGTGAAATAACTTATAATTCAGGAAATCATTATACTCGGGTTAGAGTAGTATGGCAAGGGAAGGTTATACCAGGACTAGTTGGACGGGGTAGCATAACTAGGTGGGGTTAAGATAACCGGTAGGTGTGCACAATAGTAGAGGGGTGAGGATGTCCACAAGGGAGTGAGACACTAACTTAAATATGAAGCGCATTCATGCATTTTAAATTACTGCAGTTAATTCACTTGCTAAATATTTTCAAAATGTTTTGGGTTCTAACCCTTGCTATAAAACTATTTTCAAAACCTTTTAGGTGTGCAGTCACAGGGACGCCAGGATTGATATTCGATTCCAGGAACACGGAGCTGCGACTTATGTGGATGCTAGCAGGAGTTTGGATTAGACGCATCATTCATTCTTTCCTAGAGTAGGAATCTTGTATCAGTTTCATTTATATTTAGGGCTTGTCGCCCAGACTTCTCGGTACAATTTTCAGGTGTATTTATTCAGGTGTTGAATATTGCATTGGATTATTTCTTTGGTGGCCGGTGATTTATTCGACAAGTTGTGTAATTATAATTCAGTTTATTTTCATTCAGATGTGTGAATGGTTTATATTCTATTTCCGCATGTACTGTTTTGTTTAATTAACAAGTTAAAATTGGCACCAGTTTTTGGAATATTAGGTGGTTAGTAAGTTTTAAAGAGTTTTTGACAGTGATGCTAAGGATGATCCAACTGGGATTCCTGTTTTAATTTGGTATAGAACTGATCACTCGGTATTTTATTAGGCGGGGTGTGACAGGTGATAACCCGGGGGTGCTGACTTATTATTGATAGGTGCATTAATGGGTGCTAACCCAGGGATGCATGATTTTCTGGAGATATGCACTAATGGGGCTTAGCCGGGGGTGCAGGATTAGTATATATATATGTATAGGGATAATGGTACTATATATATATATATATATATATGCATATGGAATTGTGAATATTGCTGCTGTGTGAAATTAGTAGACATGGTAATAATAATAATCATCTCATTGCACCAAGAGGTCTTAACCTAAGAGTGCAGGATTAGTGTATATATATTGGAATGATGAGACTATATATATGTATGAGTTTACTTGGATAAATTTATACTTTGTGAGACTAGTAGATAAAATGAAAATGAGAAGTATAATAATCTTAGTGAATAAAAGATTAACCATTCAAACGGTAAATAATGTAATTCAATATGTGAGATAAACTATTTGAATAGCGTATTGTATGGGCGATACGAGAATATTACTTGTGAGCATAGTTAGTATTAGTATGGTTTCTGACTAGTTAGACTGGGAGCTATAACTATGGGGAGATTAGATCTACGTTAGGCGTGCACAATAGACGAGAGGTGAGAAACTCATGTGAGAGTTCGATAACTAACATGCGTATAAGACTTGTTTTAAGAACCAATTTTAAATACTTGCTAAATCATTTTTACACATCGGGCTCTGACCCGTTTCATGTATCTCTTCTCTCTTTTGCTATATATATGTACTATACCAGCTGCTCAGCCACGGGAGTATCAGATTTAGAGATTTGGATTGCTTGACGTGCTGCAGCTATTGTGGAAGTTGTAGGTCCTTGCAGTAGACGCATCTATCCTTTCCATTTAGTTTCATCTAGACTCCTTATTTAGGGCGTATGTTGCCCACTTCTAGTTCTTTCATTAGAGATATTGTATTCAATTATTGTATGGTTTGGAGTTTTGAACTAGGAGGTTTTATCCAGTCTTATTTATTTCAGTACTTGATTCATGTTCAGTATTTATTTACATTCTTATGTGTGGTGAATGGTTTATAATTTAAGATGGAAAGAAATGGATTTACTTGGTTTTATTAAAATTGGAAATGATTTGACACCTAGCTAAATTTTATATTAGGTGATTAATATGTTAAAGTTTTTCGACAGTGATGCTAAGAATGAACCAACTGAATATCCTGTTTTAAATTGGTAGAGGACTGATCGCACTATATTTAATTGGGCGGGGTGTCACAGGTGGTATCAGAGCTTCAGGTTCTAGTGTCCTTAGGATCTGTGCGGCTTATTACGTTTCATCGTATCTTTCTTTGATGTAGAGCCTTATGATAGGATTGTTGTGATCCCTTACGTATACGCCTTACATTCTCCTGCTACGAATCATAATGGAGGTGACTCATTATACAAAATTCGGTGTGATTCGAACCCCGAACATTTTAAAATGACTAGAGAGGGTCGTAAGAAGAACCGTGGGAGGAGAAGCTCAACAGAAGACATAGAGCAATCGGGTAAGAGTGATTGGGAAAAAATCACCACGAGAATTACTTAAGTAAGAGATAGTAAAATTGTCACTCGGGAACTGTGGGTTCCCAGGACACAGTGATAGATAAAGGTGGAGTGATTTCAGGGCCACCTAGCAGAGTCTCTAAAGGGGAAATTAAAGGGAATCCTTTGAAAACCCATCGATGAAAATGAGGAAAAGAAAATGGGAAAGTGTAACAGACCATGGGAGGTAGAAAATTCGAAGGCAATTGTGTAGAGTGGGGAATAATGGCACTCATAATTAAATTTGGAGTTAAAAGCTATAGCTCTTAGGAGCATCGTGTAGTGATTAGAGGCAATCACCATATATAAAGAAGTGTGTTTGAGATTTAGAGAGAAATTTGAGTACGATTTGACTGTGAAGTCTTCCATTCAGCGTGGTAACAAAATGTGAGTGAAATTTTGATGTTTCGCAAAATGTGTAAGGTAGAAACCGATCGTGAGAGAAAGGTTGAATTGCATAATGAACTTCGTACCTGACATAGGGGTATAAATTATCCAAAGGGTTAATAGTTGATAAAGGACCCGTGAGTAGAACACCAGTATGGATGAGAAATCCAGCTAGGATGACTAATGTTTATGTCATCAAAGTATACGGTCGCTAGTGATTGCAGTCCTTCCAAGAAAAGGGAGAAAAGAGGGTTAACGAACCTGCTGAAGAGCATAAACTGAATTTAACGGTGTTAGTGAAACCCCACTTGAGAGTATACCCAATAGGGAACTCGGTTAGATGGTTTTAAGTGATTAACTTCAAGAGGATGATGAAGTCAATCAGGCTGTAGAGGCCCACCATAGATCCGAATAGCTAGCGTATCCAAAGGGATAATGGAAGAATAATAGTGAGTTCAGACTGTCGGTCCGAGAGAAGAAAATTCCCAAAATGGTCAGTGGGACCAATGACGGGGAAATAGTTCGTGAAGTTTTCCTTATGTGAAGGAAGTAGAAGTACAAGTATTGAAGGTGTCCACAATTGAAAAGTTAGACCAAAGAGATTAGAAATGGTAAACTATGCCAGTTAGGCATAACGACTGGAGGAGCGAGACTTCTAGCAAAAGAATTTGGGGTCAAGAGAATTAGGCCCAGGAAATTTACAACCCGATAATGATGGGTTCAGTCTAGACCAGTAGAGTCCTCGTTAATAGCAGCATACAGTATGACAGGGTCTACAGGACCCGGGATGTAAATGGGAATTTAATAAAGCTATAATTGAGGCCTCGAGAGTTTGGGCCAACGTTTTAATAATGGGTGTAAAATCCACATGATGGAATACATTGTCCATGATGAAAGAGGACAACTATAGGATAAAATCCTAGAATATCTGACGATTGCATATGTTCATGGGTTGTGACGGCAGCCACGTGCTGAGACCTTATGATTGAGCGAGACTGGTGAGGTTTTTCTTCTTCCTTGTGAGTAAGGATAGATTCTAGTGACATGGGTGTGCCACAACTTTTATGTAAATTGAAAACCCTAAACTTCGCGTGCGAGTCGAGTTTAGTGGGAGCGTTAGTTTTAACAGTCTTGTTACAAACGTATTTCTCGTTGTTTGCAAGGAATTTTGTTGATTGCTCGTGAGTGAACCGGGCGGGCCCTAAGAATGTGTTTTGTTATTATAACTTACTACTGCAGTGAGTCATCTTTAGTAGAGTTTATTATGGTAATGTGTAGTGATTCATTACCGTATGGTGAAACGAATGTAAAAATGTAGTGATATGACTATCGTACCGAATACTTTGGAAGGAGTGATCTTAGTTTTGTGCGACGCCACCTGAACTAGGGTTGGGCCCAGATATGAGTATATATGAAACGTTCATGGTATTATAGACCTCAGCAAGTATAGTGTCTAATTATATGTGATTTTAGAGCATAGGAATTTATTTGTCTGCTAAGACTTAGAATACATTGTGTTCTTATCGAGCGGCGAAATATAACTCGTTATATATCTATAGCGCCAAGTACTTGGGATAGTGAGGGAGCCATGCTTCATGTTACGTTTTTAGGGACATGAGAGTGGAAGAGTAAACTTTTGTGTCACAATACGTAGATTGTGGGAAAGTACATGGTATGTATTGAACGCCTTACGAACCTCGACAACCGGCTAGGTTAGATAGTAGTGTATCGGGGGGTTCCTTGTTTGGATTTCGCTTTGCGTAACATCCCACGCATGAAACTAGAGAACGTCGGGAGTTAGAGAGAAGTTTGGTCGATACAACATAAGTTTTGTATGTTGGTTATTGTACCTATAGGAGAATATATTTGAGAGTTGATAATTCTTTTATAACTTAAGGCCAATAGAGTAGCCTGGCCTTAGTATTTTTCGAAATAGATGAATGATGCCATTTGAAGGATGGTTTAAGTCATGATTAGTGGGGCGATTGAGTGTACCCCTACCACATCAGCATACCGAGTGTGCAAGAATTGAGGTAAGAAAATTTTATGTCTTTTGTATAACGATGCGTGAGGCATAGGGTGTATGGGCGCCCAGGGGATTGAATCAAATGGTGGATTATGATTTTCTTGAGCATTCGATAACATGTAATCGGGTAATCCGAAGATTACTCCATGAGATTTGTCAGAAACTTACATTTCAAGATGAATTGAAATTTATTCAAGAGAGTATAAAATGTATCAGAATACAAACAACAGTGGTGATGGGTTACGATGTAGGTTAATATTGCAAGGATAGTCTTGTAGTGGGTCACCTAACAGATTGAAAAATGGTGGACAATTCGAAACCAATAGAGGCTCCTTCCACTAGAGAATGGAAGAGTATCCCCAAGGATCTTCTCATGTAGCTGAGATGGTGAGATTATATGTACTAAGACGCGATTGAGTACGGCTTAATACCCACGGAGGGATGGGCAGGATAAGCGGTCCAACCGGATGCGGGAGAGAAAATTTTATGTGAACCCTGAGATCTTAGAGGAGGACGGGAGCAGTACATTCCACTAGTGGAGTTTGTGTCCAAATAATTCCTATAAGTTCACGTTCGGGAAGAGTTCCAGTAAAAGTATGGCATAGTAAACTTTGTTATTGTCCTACTTGATAATTAAAGGTGAGGGACTAGTGATGATTACAAATGTCGGAGAAGAATCGATATTATCCTATATGTTGTGTGTGAAATATATATTGCACAACGAATTTACTTGTAGGCACGACACGAGAAAGAGTTGTATGTATATGGAAAGAGGATAAATCTACTAAGGTGAAAATAGTAGAAGACTAGATAGTGAATATCTAAAATAAAGTTGAAGCAGAAAGGCTTGGGCAGGAGCCTATATAATAAGGTAACCTGGAGTTTAAAGCAAACACATGTGAAGTGTTCATTATTAAGGGTATTCGATAGCGTAATATATGGGTGGTACATAGTAGCTTACTTGTGAGCGCCGGGATGTGATGCGCAATATTTTTACAACATTGTCTGTACCTGGTATACTTTTTCCGAATTTTGGGATAAAATTTCATTGTAAGGGGGGAAGTATATAATACCCTGTATTTCTGACGATTTAAATAATTATGTGATTAATTATTATTATGGGAATAAGTATGTGATTAATTATTGTTGTTGGATTAATTAAATTAAAATGTGAGAAATTAATTTGTTATTAATCCGGATTAAAATAATTATTAACTAGCGTGCCAAGGGTTAATACTTATTGTTGTGAACTACTAAATATTACCGTGTGATATGTAATATGGATTTATGATAATTGATAAATTGTCAAAAGTGAGAAATACGTTAGTTTGGTAATTTAAGTCTAACCCGCGTGTGAGTCGTGTCGGGACTAATTGAATGGAATAAAAAGAGAATTTATTTTTATTAACTCGTATGGTCATTTTGAGTGCACCGTTGAGTTTGGGAGGGTCGAGATAGTCAAAATAGTATACCCGGGTGTTTAGTTTGGGTCCTGGGGCAATTTTAGGCCTAACCGGCACCCCGAGATGGCATTATGGTAAATTGTATTTTTGGGTTTAATTAATGGACGAAAATTGGGATTTATTATATCATCCAAGAAATTCCATTAGGGTTAAGAAGTTTCAGGAAGTTAGAACGGCCATGGAGGGTGCGAGGGAGAACCAAATTCCAAAAGAGAAGACTCATTTGGCATCACCTTGCACAACCGTGACCACCAATGCGTAGATCGAGAAGAGAGGAACGCGTATATACGAACATCACCAACATATCAGACCATCATATTCGAGGCAAGTGTTTGTTACTTTCTTTATTTTGGCAATAATCATGCTCATGTTAGTATAGGTGGAATTAATCATAATTTATATGTTAATTGGGTGAAAATTGGATATTTAAATTATGATTAAGGATTGGTTTAATTAATGGCGGGAACTCCTTCATGTATGTAGAGGATTAATCACGAAATTTGATTATATATTGATGAACGAATCTGGGTTGATTAGGTTCTTTAATTGGAATTTTGGAAACTAGGGTTCATGTGAATTAATTTGGGGATTTTATATATATATGATGATTAATGACGAATTAAGGATCCTAGGATGATAGAAATAATTTATAACCTGTTAGGTGCTGATGGGTAATGATGATGAGTTGTTGGGAATTGAATCTTAGAGGTTTTTAGGTTCAAAAATGGTGAAAAACACTGAAGTTTGGTGAAGAAGACGAACATTGCAATCTTGCGCGATCTCGCGCGAAGTGGTTCAAACGAGATGGGGATCCCGCGCGAAGTGGGTCGAACGACATGTGGAAGTGGTTCGAATGACATTGGAAGTCATTCAAATGACATGTCATTCTAGTTCGGACGACATGTCATTCTGGTTCAAACCACAGGTCATTCTGGTTTAAACCACAGGGTGAATTTCTTGGAATTTTCTTAGAGCCCAGTTTGGAGTTTATTAGTTTATTGGAGTGAGAGAAACTACCAAATAGTAAATTCAAATAAGAAGGAATTTTGGGAAAAGTATGTGGGAATTAATACTTTAATTATTTCGGTATAGAGAGAATGTACCTTGGAGATTACGAGAGAGATAGTAATCTAATTATTTATACTATACGTAGTAATGAGGTTAAAATACGTATTGGGAGTATATATGTAGGTTTGAGAAAATACCTATAAATTATAATAGGATGTGTGTATGCCTATTATGTGATATTATTATTAAGAGCACTAATGGGTGATAACCCGGGGGTGCAAGAACCTTATAGTTAAGAGCACTAATGAGTGATAACTCGGGGGTGCAGAAACTCTATTATTAAGTGTACTAATGGGTGATAACCCGGGGGTACAAAGATGATAATTGTTAGGCGCACTAATGGGTGATAACCCATGGGTGTTGAATTATTATTGATAGAGGCATTAATGGGTGCTAACCCGGGGATGCAATATTCTATTGTTAGGCGCACTAATGGGTGATAACCCGGGGGTGCTGAATTATTATTGATAGGTGCATTAATGGGTGTTAACCCGGGGATGCATGATTTTCTGGAGATATGCACTAATGGGGCTTTGCCGGGGGTGCAAGATTAGTGTATATATATGTATAGGGATGCTGGTACTATATATATACATATGGACTTGTGAATATTACTACTGTGTGAAATTAGTAGACTTCGTAATAATAATAATCATCTCATTGCACCAAGAGGTCTTAACCTAAGAGTGCAGGATTAGTGTATATATATAGGAATGATGAGACTATATATATGTATGAGTGTACTTGGATAAATTTCTACTTTGTGAGACTAGTAGATAAAATGAAAATGAGAAGTATAATAATCTTAGTGAATAAAAGATTAACCATTCAAACTGTAATAATGTAATTCAGTATGTCAAATAAACTATTTGAATAGCATATTGTATGGGCGATACAGGAATACTACTTGTGAGCATAGTTAGTATTAGTATGGTTTCTGACTAGTTAGACTGGGAGGTATAACCAGGGGGAGATTAGATGTACGTTAGGCGTGCACAATAGACGATAGGTGAGAAACTCATGTGAGAGTTCAATAACTAACATGCGTATAAGACTTGTTTTAAGAACCAATTTTAAATACTTGCTAAATTATTTTTATACAACGGGTTCTGACCCGTTTCTTGTATATCTTCTCTATTTTTCTATATATATGTACTATACTAGGTGCTCAGCCACAGGAGTATCATATTTAGAGATTTGGATTGCTTAACGTACTGCAGCTGTTGTGGAAGCTGTAGGTCCTTGCAGTAGACGCATCTATCCTTTCCATTCAGCTTCATCTAAACTTCTTGTTTAGGGCATATGTCGCCCACTTCTAGTTTTTTCATCAGAGATATTGTATTCAGTTATTGTATGGTTTGGAGTTTTGAACTGAGAGGTTTTATCCAGTATTATTTATTTCAGTACTTGATTCTTGTTCAGTATTTATTTACATTCCTATGTGTGGTGAATGGTTTATATTTTAAGATGGAAAGAAATGGATTTACTTGGTTCTATTAAAATTGGAAATGATTTGACACCTAGCTAAATTTTATATTAGATTATTAATTTATTAAAGTTTTTCGACAGTGATGCTGAGAATGAACCAACTGAATATCCTGTTTTAAATTGGTAGAGGACTGATCACCCTATATTTAATTGGGCGGGGTGTCACAAAAATTACACATTTTTTATTCAAGAACCAACTTAAATGGTATTATAAAACATTTTGAATATAGATTCAGTTTTAAACCCTAAACTCAACAAGTCAAGGGTTGGAGATGAAGGGAGTCACATGCGAGCAAGTTGGAGTCAAATCAGATGCCTGCAAGTTTGACCAAGAGCGTGGGGTGCATCCCAAATCAGAAAAATCTGTTTTTCCCCCCAAAATTTCAATTTTTAAATTCTGAATAAAATGGTATATTACATCACCCTATTTGGATTCCTAGAAAGAAAATCTCGAGAAAACAAATTTAGGGTTTATAAATTAAAACTTTTACTTCACACATACCCCATTGCCCTATTTTTCAAGCATTTTACAGCAACCCTAAACGTTTTCCACAAATTCCTTAGATCAAATATAGTCATTTTGTCTCTTTCCATAAAACCTAAAATGGGATAAATATTACATTGTAAACTTTTGAAATTATATATTTATACCTATTAGTATCTCTACACTAAACTCCAATGCATCCCATAAGAGTCCTATAAACATTATTTTGGATCCATCCTACCTACTTATATTCTCCCTAGTTTCAAACTATCCAATTAATTATAGTGAGTTAGAAGCACAAAACCACAACCCGTATTTACAAAATGTTTCCATTTTACTATTACATTCAAGCTTATACCTTTGAAATTACTGAAGTTTATATCAATATGTGATAGCCCCTGAACTCTTGTTCTCATTCATTAACTCTTTTGTGTAGTTCACATTATCGTCAATATTTATTCAATCTTTTATCCGATTAAATTCTATCCAACCAAACCATGATAGCCTATGATCTCACTAAACCCACGGATTTTAATTGTTTTACCCAGATTGCAGTATATCCTTGCATCTTATTAAAACCTTATTTCACCCTGATTGCAGTACATCCGTCTATCTATTAAACCCTATTTTCAGTAGTTTATAACCATTATGAGTGAAACCCCTAGTAGCATACCTTACAATTCAGGTATTAGACCCTGGTATACCACAGTAGTTATAGGCTTGTAGGACTCATATATTGAGTGCCTAGTTTTTATTTGCTACACACAATATGAGTGCCACTCTAGCTAAGTGTTCCAAGTTATTTATTATTCCCTAATTATTTGGGATTACCTATCCAAATGTACTATATGCATTGACCAATCTTATAATCGTATTGCTATGCATTTAAAGCCCATATAATCGATAATTTATGGGCTATCTTGTTATAGTCCGATCCTTTATCTTTGTAACTCGGTACACAACATATCCAGTCATGCTTCACCATATTTTTCTTCTACATATCAGTAGACTCCGAAATACCCCTATCAGTTCTATGATATTTCATTTCATTTCAATTATGTTATCTGCATTATTAATTCCAGTTACGTTTTGACATCACATTTTCTCACACCTTATTTAGAGATACAATTATCTACTTGGTATGTTTGCTTAATTATTTTCCTTCTAGATGGAAAATGATCCCAAAGATTTGGAAATACCACCTGCACCTATGGACTTTTATTCACTTGTAACCCCCAAATTATTTTCAATAATATACATGTGGGAGGTAGTAGATAAGGATGACAGACCCCATTGGAATGTCTATATCGCAACTTATCAGCTCATGTGATTCCCTTATGTTCTCTATAGTTTCCTGTTATGAGTGGTGTGTTAGAATAAATTTACTTTTGTTTGATATAGACTCATGAATGTAATAATATGCCGAGCATCCCCTATAATAAAACTATTTAATTTCCATTTTCCTTCAATTATTCATTATATATTATTACTCCTTGGTTACCATTAAAGGATAGAATTATGGATGTGACAATATGTGTGCTAATTTTTGGTGGGTCTTCATTTTGGTATGCAATACTCTCTCTCAACTGGTATCGGGGCTTGGTCCTCTTTTCTTAAGGTTGAGAAACCTAGAGGCAGATCGTGCATTTTCATTTTAATCCAAAGAATAGTGTCACTTTTGAACAATGGGAATATTTTAGGATATTAGTCAAAATTACCTATACTTTTGGCTCTTTAGCTCGTGTTTCATCCAGTGATAAAGATTTGTGTCAATCTTTATCCATATATGATAAATGTTCTTATAAGATTGATATGTTGTCTTCTTAGGTCTACTCTAGTAATGACTCTTTAGATGAATAACATAGTGACCTTTAACATGCTTATGATAAACTCTTTTTAGAAAATGTTATACTTAAGAAAGATTGTTGAAAACTTCCATTAAATTGAATAAATTTGAAAAATAAAATGCATCTTTAAAAATGGAAGTATTTTTTTTTAGAAATTTAGAGACTCAACAACCACTTCTTAGTGCAAGCCTTTTTTTGAGGGACAATGAGAATAAATATTACCTAGAAAGGTTAAGCATTTTTTAATGTGAGTTAGAAAAATATAAACGTTCTAATGACTCTTTAAATGAGAAAATAACCTCTTTTGAAAATGAGTTAATATCGGCTAAGGATATGAAAGTCACAATAAAAGATAGATCTAATAGAATGGGAAATTTTCTTTTTTGGTATTGGTTTTGAAAAACCTCGTGTTCAATCTAAATATAAGGACATAACTATTTTTGTAAAATCTTCTCAAAAGACTCACAATGTTGAAAAGTCGTCATCATCTCTTAAGAATAAAGTTAATTGAAAGTCTTTAAAGAAATGGATCATTGCTTTGTATATCTTTTCACTTTTTTCAATGGCAATGGTCATTTAAAATATTAATGTTATAGTCTTGTGAAAAACTTCAAGGTGAATAAGAAACCTCACCTGGATGAAGTTTCTACCTCGAGACGAGACTTTAATTCCCCTTTTTGAAAAATATAAAACAATTTTGTTAAAAACTGATAAAATTTCAAAATCTAAAGATATTGATAATAGTTCACAGGATTTAAGGAAGAATATTAAGACGAAAGTAGCTTGGACTAAGAAAGAGAAAATTCCTTGTTATTTACAGTGACTTAGTTGCCCAAACTGGCTCACACTGGTATTTTGATAGTGGGTGTTCTAGGCATATGACCGGAAACAAAACATTATATTCTAAACTTGTTAAGAAGGGGTTCAGTTTAGTCTCTTTTAGAGATGGGAACAAATCTAAATTTTTTGGAAAGGGTACAATAGGAATAGATGTAACACCGGGTAATTTTAAACGGGTTATAATTTAATTTAATTTCAAATTTGGAAAAATAAAATTTTTTAGATATAATTTTTTAAGCAATTTAATTTGTTGGATTTTTTTAATAGAAAATAGGATTTTAATCGGAATTGAAATCGGGGGAGAAATTGAGTTTCTATTTATATATATAAATTTTCGGGCATCCTTAGCACCTAACCATGACCGAATCGATTCGACCTAGAGGGCGAATCTATTCGCCCTAGTCAGTATCAGCAGTGAATGGATTTTGATAGAGTTTGAGTTAATTAAAACTCCTTAATCTTTTTCCATATTAAAATAACTCGTGGTTAGGATTTTCTATCACATTTTTGCCAACTTTTAAACCAGAAGTCTTCCACACTTTACCACCTCTCATCTACATAACCTAGCCCATAATTAAATCAAGATTCAACCCAAATTTTGAAGGCTCAAATAGTGTTTTCTCAAGATTGTTCAAGATTGGATCTTTATCAATTTTCGAGAGGAACGTAACCATCTAATCAAAAATTTCCACCGACTTTTTCCCAGGCATGAATATTTTTATTCTCTCTTTTTAATATTATACGTTTTAAATATCGCCTAAACCTTAATTTACATGTTTTTATTAAAATAAATTAGTAACCTTACTTAGGGAAAGTGAAGTCTATATTGGTACTGTTTTTATGAAAAATCTTAAATAAATTAAGACTTATAACCCTTATGTGTTTAGGGTAGACAATGGCTTTTTGATTAATATGGATGTTGACTTGCATGTAGAAAATTATAGTAGCTTTATTAAATTAAAAAGGGGATTGTGAAATCACATAATTTATCTAGGTATGGGAAAAGGGAATTTGGTTGTGTACACCATAAACTTGCATGATGATAAAATTATATTAGTTGTATAAAATAATTTGTTTTAATTATGAAGATGGATTTAACGAATTTAATTAGATGTATTTGCGATCGTATGAGAAATTTGTGAAATTGTTTATAACAGAATTCAAATTATTGGGTTGATTATATATATCACCGCAAGGACGATGGGATTTTTGGGTAGTTATGCTCTCACCTTAATTTTTGGAGTACTTGCTTGGTATGATACTAGTGACTATCCATTAGTTGTGGTTAAAACTTTTTAGGTATGGGAGTACTTAGTGTAGATTTTTACGAACGAGATATTTCGGGGTGGGGCTGACTTTACTGTCGTTCCATTGGTTTTATAGACTAACCGCGAGACTAGGAATAAATTAATGGTAGAGAATTCACCTTATACAATAGGGCATGACTTATTTTTGTTTTGGTGACGTCTAGGTATGGGACTAGAGGTAGGTTTGATAATTTATGCTCTATTATAGGATGGGGCTAAAATAATAATTAATGAGAAATTTAGAATTAATACCTAAGATAATAAATGGGTATAAAAAATGGATTTGCGGCGCGAGTTTGTGCATGGGAAAAAATATGGGTCGACTGGCTATAAAGACTTGGGTGTATGTTGGCATCACGAGTATGTGCGGGGTTGACAAAGTATGGGCCGACTGGCTATAGTGACTTGTCATGCATGGAACCTCATGAATATATGCAGAATTGTTAGAAATCGGGTTGACTGGATATAGTGAGTGGAATGGTTGTGATGTGTAGAACTTTAAGTGTTCCAAGAGTGTATGCAGGACCGATGGGGGGTCGACTAGCCATATTGGAGTCGCATGAATAAATAATTGAATAAATTAAATTAAGTAAGGATAAGAGCTAATTTTTAAATAACTTTGTTAATGGAATAATTAGACTTACACTTTGGGGTGGCTTTGGTACGTGGATACATGGTAGGAGTTTATTTTACTTGCATGTTAATTTATATCTCGATTAAATTGAAATACTATATTGTGGTGTTTATCATGTATAATGCTACTGTTTGGGTTCACGGGACCTGATTGTGGAGGGTAGCTTGTATTAATGCGGTGGGCTCTGACCCATTGCGTTGACTATCATTTCAGGTATAGTTCTGGAGTAGCTGCATAGGAGTGATTGGAGACATTTTGGAGGTGCAGCTGAAGGTTATTTTAGATGATTTAGTTGTTATATTTGTTTTCCATTTTTGTGGCATTTATTATGAGACTTTTATTTATGGACTTGGTGGGTAAATCGGTTCTACAGTTGTTTACGATTTTATTCAGATATTTATAGCTGGATCATTTATTTAAGATTATATTTATTTTGAGTTGGATTTATTTTAGAGATTAGCATGGGATCGATTTTAATATTGCATTAATGGTTATGTTTATTGGATCAAATATGTCATATCTGTCACATGCTAAGAATGAATATTTATTTAGTGATGCCCGACATAGTTTTGGGGTAGTGACTGGCTACCTTGCTTTCCAGAATGTGCGGGGCATTATAGACGCTATCAGAGCATGGTCTTAGGTCTTGTGGGTGTGACTCCCCACTTAATTAATTACCGGTTGATTAGTCTTTTATTAAATTAAATTAGGATTTCCATTTGGTTCATTCTCAGCATCACTGTCGAAAACTATATTAATTACTAACAACCTAAATGATTTATTAAACTGGTGCCAAATTTTATCTTTCATTAAATAAATAATTAAACACGCAGAATCAAATTAACTAGTAATCGTAACACACCATCAATGAGTCTAAAAATAATGCTGAATAAATAAATAAGAAAATGGATGAATAAACCATCGGCAACAAATCCAAATCCATCCTAATAATCCAATAAAAAGATAAATAAATCCAAAACTGAATTTGAGAGTAAATTGGGCAACACGCCCTAAATAAAACTGTAACTAAAATGAGATCCCTAATCTAGGAATGAAGAACAGATGCATCTAATCCAATCTCCTGCATGCATCCACATATGTCGTAGCTCCGTATCCCTAGAATAGAATAGCATGTCTAGCGTCCCTATGGCTGGACACCTAAAAGATTTTGAAAATATTTTGCAGAAAGGGTTGGAATCCAAACTATTTTGAAAATATTTAACAAGTGATTAAGATTTTCGTAATTAAAATGCATGAATGCTTTTCATATTTAAGATAGTGTCGCACTCACTTGAGATAATACTCACCCCTCAGCTATTGTGCACGCCTATCGCTTCCCTTATAACCTTCCTAGCTACACTGCCGCATCTAACTAGTCTTGCTATAACCGCTACCTAAAACCTTACTCTAGCCCCTGAGTAACTTTTTCTAATGATTGTTAAGTTATTCCTCACATTAACATAATTTTTCATCTTTAATTAACTATATAATAATTTCACTAATTATATAAACAATACCAATACACTCCCGGTATTTTACCTATATATAATTATCGACAGTATTATATACGTATATATATACTATACATTACACATATGTGGTATATAGTATCCATCCTCCCAAGCAAGAACTCATCAGATGCATTCTCTAAAATGCTATCACCCCAGGTATATTCATCCACCCGCACACCTCGACACGGTTGGCTCCCCGAATAGTGAAAATTAAAATAAATGTAGCCGAGGTGGTCATAGTTCCCCAGTTATGCGATTGAATCGTACCCAAAACTTCTCACCCTAAAAAAGAATCACAACGTGTAAATACTGGATGCCTATGACCTAGGGATTATACTCACCCTGCATTCACTAGCCAGAGGAGTCACCCACATCACGCAACCTCTTGTGATAACACTAGAGGGGTATGTAATTATAAAATATCTACACTGATATTAAAAGAGCACGCAAGAATATATATATATATATAAAGAGAGAGAGAGAGAGAGAGATGAAGGCTCACTTACATCATGCACTATACATCACACCTAATTTTAGGACCTAGAAAACTTTTTTTTCAAATTTTATATTTTTCTCTTGAAATTAACCTTCCAATCAACCCATATTCAAAAAATTAGGTCAAAATACATTTTATAACTATTTTTAAAAAATCCACAAAAACTGCTGGTGCAGACCCTTATAAATAAAGTATTTTTAGCAGCTTTTTGTGAATTTTTTAAAAATAGATACAAAATGTATTTTGACCTAACTTTTTGCATATGGGTTGATTGGAAGGTTAATTTAAAGGGAAAATATATAATTTGAAAAAAATAGTTTTTAGGGCCTAGAATGAGGTGTGATGCACGGGTGATGTATAGAGCATGATGTACTATAGAATCTCTCTCTCTCTCTCTCTCTCTCTCTATATATATATATATATATATATATATATATATATATATATATATATATATATATATATATATATATATATATATACACACTAATACACTTTTTTTTACATATATAATTAATTATAAATCGGCTAATCCGTGCCTAACTCCCGTAGCACTAGCCTAAAATATCCGAGTCAATTTCCCCGACTCTAAGTTAATTAATTTGCACATTAATTAATTTATTAAAACGGTGTCACTTAACCAAAATACCCGGACACATTCCCTCGGCCGTAATTTATTCCATAGAATTTATTGTTCCAAATTCTATAATTTAGATTTCACCCTTTTACCTCAACATAATTAATTATATTAAACCCCCCTTTAAATCCCAAATTATAAAAGGATATATCCACGTATTGTATTTTCCCGTTTGACTCACCCCAAAAATTTACCTTGGGTCCAACAGAAAAACATGTCGAACTGGACGAATTCTTCCTCGTTGCTTGAACGACGCTCCATGTCGTTCGAACGACAGGTGATGTCGCGTAAACGAGGCCGAGGGTTGTTCGAACGATTCCCTGTTTTTTTATCTCTTCTTCTTCCTGTACAACTCGTCCAGCATGGAAGATGTCTTTAAAACTCCTATGTCCAGAATTTTATATATAACCTTTTGAAAGTTAAATCGATCTCTAGCAGTGTGAAATCCCCAAATTCAATTTCAACCATTTACTTAGGTTTCATAGATTTACTTTGTTAACAATCCACAACTTTTATCTCAAAATTCATAAATCTAACTACAATAGATTTATAATCTTCCATATAAATTTGATTTCACTAATCATCAATATGAGGAGGTAAATTTTTAAATAAAGACACAAACCTTAATTCCCACACAATATACTTTGAGGTAACAAATTTTCCTTAATAAATTATACACGTATTGCTCCCTACATTCTGAAAACCTAGTTTATGTAAGAACCCAACTCAAAATAATGGATTTTATCACACCCACTATGATATGAATTGAAGACTGCAATTTAAATTAAAAGCAAGTTAACCACTTGCCTTTTCTAATTCGTAGAGTCTGAATTCCTTTGGTGTTGATGGTGATTCCATGAAGAACCCAAAAATTCCCTCTTGATTTGGCTCCCCAAATTCTCCCTATTTTCTTCTCTGTAGAACTAGTTCTTTTTCCTTTTGAGTTGTTTCTAACAAAATTCCTCTAATTTGGGTTTTATGATATTTTTCTATTAGATTTTTGTTCACCAAAAACTCTCAAACTTAGGTTTTAATGTCTTCATCCCGAAATTATGCTTGCGGGCCAAATTAAAATGGCCCAAACACCCCCGTGTGGGCCCGGTCATGCCTAAAAATACCCCGAGACCCATTTACTACCCCGAGTACTCTTTTCTGACTATTTCGATCTATCCGGAATCAACCGTGCACTCAGAGTTGTCATCCGAATTAATTTACTAAAAGTACCTATCTTGACATCAATATAGTGTATTCCCGACTCCCGGTTGAGATAAGCTAAAATCACATCACTATCGTACTCTATGACGTAACTTAATTATTACTATTTACTTTGTAATTTATATTCCATAAATATTAACCATTTACTCTCCCGATTAATATTTATATAAATTCATAGTAATTAATTCTATTAAATACGACACATAAGTAATTTAAATTCACCGAATTAATTAAATATAAAATGCCTTAAAAATACGGGATGTTACATACTTCCCCCCTAAAAAGGAATTTCGTCCCCAAAATTAGGTCATACCTGCGGTGAGCAACTCAGGATACTGCTCTCGCATGTCATCCTACCGCTCCCATGTTGACTCATCAGTATTGTGATGTCCCCACTGAATTCTAACTAGTGGTATTACTTTTGACCGCAGCTTACGCTCACTACGATCCAGAATAGCCACGGGTCTCTCCTTATACGATACGTCGGGCTGAAAATCAATCTCCTCGAGTGGAACGTGCCAAAATCTCTCTCGCTCCTCCGATATTTCTTCAGAGAAGCCATATAGAACATGTCATGTATTCGCTGAAGGTGCTCCGGTAAACCCACTCTATATGCCACTGGACCGACTCTCTCAATAATAGGGAAGGGTACCACGTACTCGGTGCTAGCTTCACTTTCTTGTCGAACCTCACAACTCCCTTCACGGGAGATGCCTGAACCAACACCTGGTCGCCAACTTCTAACTGTCTCCTATCTGCGTCAGTATTACTCTTCTGTCTGTCCTGGGCTATATGAATACGTCCTCGAATCAGCTCAATCTTGGTAGTAGCCTACTGTATCATCTCTGGCCCCAATAACTTATTGTCCCCCACCTCTAGCCACCAGGCAGGCAAATGACAATGCCTCCCATAAAGTGCCTCAAACGGTTCCATTCCGATAGTGAAGTGGTAAGAATTATTGCACACGAAATCTACCAACGGAAGGTATCACTCCCATTCTCCCCCGAAATCTAGGATGCACATCCTCAGCATATCCTCAAGCATCTGATTGAACCTCTTAGCCTGTCCATATATATGAGAATGATATGCGGTACTCAACCACAAGTTTGTGCCCATGACCGCCTGAAAAATATACCAGAAGTGAGACACAAAGATCTTTTCTCTATCACACACAATGTTAATCGGTACCCCGTGTAGCCTAATGATCTATGTAATAAACAATTATCCTTACTTCATCATCTAAAAATTAGTGAGGACATGAAAGAAATTGGACACCTTGGTCAACCGATCCACTATCACCCAAAATGAGTCGTGACCCCTATGTGACATCGAAAGTCCCATAATAAAGTCCATCAAAATACTCTCCCATTTTCACACGATAATCTGCAGTGGATGTAGCATTCCTGAAGGCCTCTGGTTATCTACATTAACCAACTGACAAGTAACACAATTGGAGACAAACACTACCATGCCTGGCTTCATCCCTGACCACCAATACAGTCTCCTCATGTTCTGGTACATCTTATCCCTACTGGGATGCACCGTAAATATCGAACCATGGGAGTTAGTCATCACATCATGCCTCAAATCCTCATTCTTAGGCACGACTAATATCCCATTAAAATGTAGGCCTGCCTCTCAGCTGATCGAGTAAGACTCTGCACCCTCAGCTAGTAACTCTCATACTCTATCCTGGAAATACTGATTCTTCGCCTGTGCTTTCACTATCCGCATGATAATCTTGGGAGTGATAGCTAATACTAACATACACGCTCTGGCCACCTCATCATCATGCCAAAGTTAACTCCACTTCACTTTCCAGACCTCGGTTGACTCCCTAGTGGCTCTCTGGCTCAATGCGTCTACAACCATGTTAGCCTTACTAGGATGATACTGTATATTAAATTGGTAATCCTTCACAAATTCAAGTCACTACCTCTGCCTCATATTCAGATCCTTCTATATAAAGAGATACTGAAATGACTTATGATTCATGAATAAGGTAAACCTATCCCTTAACACATAGTGTCTCTATGTCCTCATGGTGAATACCACCGATGTTAACTAAAGATCGTGGGTGGGGTGATTCTTCTCATGGGTCTTAATATTTCGAGATGCATAAGCTATGGCCCTCTCCTCCTGCTACAAAACACCCCCAAGTCCCTGTACTGATGGATCCGTGTAAATTCAATACTCCACCCCACTCCTAGGCAATTCAAGTACTGGCGTTGATGTCAACTTATCCTTCAGCTCATCAAAGTCTAGCTGACAGTCATCACTCCATACAAACGGTACCCCCTTATGAGTTAGGTTCATCAATGGACCCGCAATATTTAAAAATCCTTTAATGAAACGGTGATAATACCCGGATAACCCTAAAAAGCTATGAATCCTTATCGATGTCATGGGTTTTCTGTACACACTCGCCGTTGATTTCCTTACTTGGATCAACTGCAATACCCTGGTCAGACACGATGTGGCTAAGAAACTACACCTCCCATAGCCAAAATACACACTTTTGAATTCGTCATACAAGTGATGGTACTAGAGTGTCTGTAAGACCCTATGAAAATTCCCCGCACCCTCCTCCTCCTCCATATGAGAGTAAACCGGAATGTCTTCTATGAACACGATCATGAGATGGTCTAAGAACTCCCTGAATACTCTGTTTATGAGATCCATGAACACTGCTAGTGCATTGGTGAGCCCAAACGGCATCACCCTGAATTCGTATGACCCATACCATGATAGGAAATCGATATTGGGAACATCCTCCTCCGAAATAGGTAGCAGGTGATATGTCCATCGTAAATTAATCTTTGAGCAGTATATAGCCCCTCTCAACTAATCAAACTGGTCATCAATTCTTGGCAACAGATACTTATTTTGTATCGTGCCCTTATTAAGAACCTTGTAATCCACACACAAGCGAAGCGAATCGTCCCTCATCTTCGCAAATAATACCGGTGCACCCTATGGCTATGTACTCCACCGAATGAAACCTTGCCCCAAAAGATGTTAAATCTTCTCCCTTAATTCTTCCATCTCTGATGGGGCCATGCGATAGAGTGCTCAGGCAATTAGCCTCGTAACCGATGTTAAGTCAATAACAAACTTGATCTCTCAGCTGGGTGGTATCCCCGGTATCTCCTAAATACATCCTCAAAATATTGTACTACCGATATCAAGTCTATCAGTATCACTATCTCTTATGAGGTCTCCTTCTGAATGAAGTATAAGAGGGTGCACGACCCTCCTTTAGGAAGAGGCATCGCCACCAAGAACCTCTCCTGGAGCAGAATGGAGAACACTATGGTCCTTTCGTAGCAATCCACAATCTCCATATACCCCACTAACCAATCCATGCCTAGGATAACTTCGTGTCCCTATATGTATAACACTAGAAGGTGCGCTGATAAGCTCAGACGCCCAATGCTAATATCCACACCTCTACAAACTGAGTGTATAAGTGACCCACTACCCAATGGTGACTCTACACAGATAAGGCACGTGCTAGTAGTGTCTAAAAGAATGGCTACTCGTGCAAATCTAGTAGCAGTAAAAGAGTGCGATGCGCGCATATAAAAAATAATCCTACCCTCATGCCCATGAATAGGAAATATACCCTCAACTATTGGCGGCTCTTGAGGTGTTGGTGGCATAGGTATGTCCCAAACACTGTACACACATCCATACCGCATCTGCCTTGAGACTATGGGGCTAGTGGTGCTGGTGTTGTTGGAGGCCACTATGCATGCTGCCCATGTGGGTCCCCCTACTGAAATTTCATAGCTCTTTATGGATATTATTTTTTCACATTCCCCGGATGACCACGTACGAAACATTACCTGTGAAAGCCTTCCTATCCCTAGCCCTGCTGGCCCTAATGAGGTTGTCCCTGTTGTTGGCCGTGGTGGCATTGGACCTACTGGCCACCCCCATTGTTCCCTTGGCCCTGCTGGCCCTAAGGAACCTGCTACTGAGGATTAGGACCTTGATGTCCTTTCCTAAATCCATTACCATCCAATCTATGTCCTTCAAATCTAAATATCTTGGCAGAATTCCCCTTTCGGGAGTCCTGCCCTTGCTGTTTGCTAGCCTACTGCTGTGCTCCGCTAACCGTGCCCCCACCAGCCTTGCCATGTTGGCTGGGCTCACCTCGTCTCTTTCTCCCTCTCATGTGGAAGTGATGATCCTGGTAGTGTAGTAAAATTCCATTGATGACATCAGTATATGTCACCAATGTTGGATTAGTGATAAACTGGTGCCTAATCCTTCGGGCCAAACCATTAATAAACTAAGCTTTCTTTCGATCCTCGTTGCTCACCTCGTCTGGCACAAAGTTTTCCAAACGGGTGAACTCCTCATACTTTTCCACAGAGCGATCACCCTGGGTCACCTCGTTGAACTTCCTCCACATCTCAGTCTCCACTGCTGGCAAAAAATACTTACGGTCGAACCGCACCCAAAAATAAAAAACTGTCATCATATCCCTATGCTCGGCGGTGGTAACAGACTCCCAACACTGTAATGCTGCTCCAGCAAGTCTAAAAATTTCTAGCATCTACTTATGTATCACATTACACTCCAGCATGTGCATAAGGCATTGTATGTTATTCTTCGAGTAACACGCCTCTACCACATCAAAGCTACCCTGAAACTCATGCGGGTGGCCCTTTCGGAACGTCTCTCTGACCCTCTGCCAGGTAGATGGCCCTGTCTTGGTGTGGATCGTCGATGCCACTGGCTTCTATGGCTGGGGTTGAGGGAAATGACTGTCCATAGTTGTCATAGCTGTGTTGACTGCTTGGGCCACTATCTCTGCAACTTGTACAGCCGAGATCATCTCCAGTGGTGGCGATACATGTGGCTCCTGGTGAGCCTCCCTCACCTCATTCCTAGGCTCTACCCTGGTTGCTCACTCTCTCCTTAGTGGCATATGAAAACTGATCAAATTTGTATGAGTACACAGTTTATACTAAATTTAATAGCTGAAGCACAATATCTCAAAAATGCAAAGATAAAATTAACAGTCCTAATAATAGGGCTCTATATCAAACTAACAATACATAGAAATCGCAGTAAGCTGTAAAGATCCTATGGGCACTAAAACCCGATGCTCTGATACCATCCGTGATACCCCGCTTAATTAAATATCAGTTGAGCAGTCCTTTATTAAATTAACTCAGGATTTCCATTTGGTTCATTCTCAGCATCACTGTCAAAAACTGTATTAATTACTAACCACTTAAATGATTAATTAAACTGGTGCCAAATTTTATCTTTCATTAAACAAATAATTAAACATGTAGAATAAAATTAACTAGTAATCCAAACACACCATCAATGAGTCTAAAAATAATGCTGAATAAATAAATAAAAAACTTCCCGAATAAACCATCGGCTACAAATCCAAATCCAACATAATAATCCAACAAAAAGATAAATAAATCCAAAACTGAATCTGAGAGTAAATTGGACAACACGTCCTGAACAAAACTGTAACCAAAATGAGATCCCTAATCTAGGAATGAAGAACAGACACGTCTAATCCAATCTCCTGCATACATCCACATATGCCGCAGTTGCGTATCCCTGGAATAGAATCTCAAGTCTGGCGTCCATGTGGATGGACACCTAAAGGGTTTTGAAAATATTTTGTAGCAAGGGTTAAAACCTAAAACATTTCTAAAATATTTATCAAGTGATTAAGATTTCAACAATTAAAATGTAGGAATGCTTTTCATACTTAAGATAGTTTCGCACTCACTTGAGATAATACTCACCCCTCAGCTATGGTGCACACCTACTGCATCCCTTATAACCTTCCTAGCTACACTACCCCGTCTAACTAGACTTGTTACAACCGCTACCTGAAATCTTACTCTAGCCCGAGTAACTTTTTCTAATGATTATTAAGTTATTCCTCACGTTAACTTAGTTAATCATCTTTAATTAACTATATTACAATTTCACTAATTATATAAACAATACCAATACACTCCCAGTATTTGGCTCCCCGAATCAGTGAAAATTAAAATAAATGTAGTTGAGGCTAATCTGTGCCTAATCAGTATATATATATATATAGAGAGAGAGAGAGAGAGAGACACACACACACACTAATACACTTTCTGTATATATAGAATTAATTTAGATCCAGCTCATATGTGCCTAACTCCCGTAGCACTAGCCTAAAATATCCGAGTCAATTTTCCCGACTCTAATTTAATTAATTTGCACATTAATTAATTTATTAAAATGGTGCCACCCAACCAAAATGACCGAACACATTCCATTGGCCCATAATTTATTCCTTAGAATTTAGTGATCCAAATTTTATAATTTAGATTTCTCCCTTTAACCTCAACACAATTAATTATATTAAACCCCCTTTTAAATCCCTAAGTGTTAAGGATATATCCACCTACTATATTTTCTCTTTTGACTCACCCCAAAAATCCACCTTTGGCCCAACAGAAAAACAGGTCGAACTGGGCAGATTCTCCCATGTCGCTTGAATGACTCACCATGTCGTTTGAACGACAGGTGTTGTCGTGAGAATGAGGCCCATGTTCATTTGAAAGACGCCCTGTGTTTTTCTCTCTCTTCTTCTTCCTCTACATCTTGCCCGCCATGGAATAGGGATTTAAATCTCATGCGCCCAAATTTCTCTGTATAACCTGTTGAAAGTTAAATCGATCCCTAGGAGTGTGAAATCCCCAAATTCGATTTCAACAATTTACTCAGGTTTCATAGATTTACTTTCTTAACAGTCCATAACTTTTATCTCAAAATACATAAATCTAACTACAATAGATTTATAATCTTCCATCTAAATTTGATTTCACTAATCATCGATATGAGGAGGTAAATTTGTATATAAAGACACAAACCTTAATTCCCCCACAGTTTACTTTGAGATATCAATTTTTCCTCAAAAACTTATGCACGTGTTGCTCCCTACATTCTGAAAACCCAATTTATGTAACAACCCAACCCAAAATAATGGATTTTATCACACCCACTATGATATGAATTGAAGACTGCAATTTAAATTAAAAGAAATTTAACCACTTGCCTTTTCTAATTCGTAGAGTCTGAATTCCTTTGGTGTTGATAGTGATTCCACGAAGAACACAAAAATTCCCTCTTGATTTGGATCCCCAAATTCTCCATATTTTTTTCTCTATAGAACTAGTTTTTTTCCTTTTGAGTTGTTTCTAACCAAATTCCTCCAATTTGGGTTTTATGATATTTTTCTATTAGAGTTGTGTTCACCCCAAACTCGCAAACTTAGGTTTTAATGTGTTAATCATGAAATTATGCTTGTGGGCCAAGTTAATATAGCCCAAACACACTCGTGTGGGCCTGGTCATGCATAAAAACACCCCGAAACTCATTTACTACCCCGGGTACTCTTTTTTGACTATTTCGGGCTATTCGAAATCAACCGTGCACTTAGAATTATCATCCAAATTACTTTACTAAAATCCCTATCTCAACCTCAATATAGTCTATGCCCGACTCCCGATTGAGGTAAGCTAAAATCACGTCGCTATCATACTCTATGACGTGATTTAATTATTACATTCATATAGTAATTTATATTCCATAAATATTAACCATTTACTCTTCCGATTAATACTTAAATAAATTCATACTAATTAATTCTATTAATTTACGACACACAAGTAATTTAAATTCACCGAATTAATTAAATATAAAATGCCTTGAAAATATGGGGTGTTACAATAGGTTGTGAATCTGTTTAGCTTCTGCGTTACCGATCTTTGATCCCCCTTATTTATTCGTAGTCCCTAAGGTATTGGTTTCAGCACATGTGTTAGCTGTGTTTCTTGGAGATATGGAGTTTTGTGTTAAGGACGTTGTAGGCATTGAGGTTAGAACTAGTAATCTTGATTTGAGGATACTTAGAAGTGATTTTGAAAGATGAGATTTATTTTGGAGATTATTAGTGCAAATGTTTCGTATCGTAAGTATCAATTTTGTGATGTGAATTAATTTGAGGACTTAAGCGTTGTGATGACTTTTGGGAGATAGAATCGAGTGGTGATTCATTAGAGAGCGTGATACGTAGTTATTTTCATAGTTATGCTTATATATATATATATATATATATATATATATGTGTGTGTGTGTGTGTGTGTGTGTGTGTGTGTGTGTGTGTGTGTGTGTGTGTGTGTGTGCGTGTAGCATTGAGTGTGTGGGAGTCCAATTGTAGTATTCTATGAGCATGCATATGTGAGCCTTATTTTATTTTGCGCATTTACGCTTCGTCGAATTTCGAGGATGAAATTCTTGTGCTAGTGAGGAAGTATATAACACCCCATAATTTTAAACCTGTAATAATTTAATTTAATTTGGAATTCAAAAAAAATATAAATTTTTAGATTTTATTATTTTTACCATTTTAATATGTTGGATTTTATTTATAAAAAATATGATTTTAATCAGAATTGAAATCAGGGGAGAAATCGAGTTTTTATTTATATATATAAAAATCTTTGGGCGTCCTTGGCACCTGACCAAGACCGAATCGATTCAGCCTGGAGGGAGAATCAATTTTCCCTGGTCAGTGTTGAGGTTAGTGTTTTCTATATACTATATTTCACCAAATTTTAAACCATAAATCTTCCACATCTTTACCACCTCTCATTTACAAACCCTAGCCCCAAATTAAATCAAGATTCAACCCAATTTTTGAAGGCTCAAAAGGTGTTTTCTCAAGATCATTCAAGAATGAATCTTTATTAATTTTTCGAGAGGAACGTAACCATCTAATTGTAATTTTCAACCGACATTTTTCCAGGCATGAATACTTCTATTCTCTCTCTTTAGTATTATGCATTTTAAATATCGCCTAAATCTTAATTTACATGTTTTTCTTAAAATAAATTAGCATCCTTAAGTTGGGAAAGTGAAAGCTATATTGGGATTATTTTTATGAAAAATCTTAATATGAATTAAGAATTATAACCCTTGTGTAATTAGTATAGAGGTTGGCTTTTTGGTTAATATGGATGTTGATTTGCATGTAGAAAATTATAGTAGCTTTATTAAATTAAAAAGGGGCTTGTAAAATCACATAAACTTATGTAGGAATGGGAAAAGGGAATTTGGTTATGTGCACCATAAACTTGCTTGATGAGGAAACTATATGAGTTGTATAAAATAAATTATTTTATTTATGAAGATGGATTTAATGAATTCAATTAGATTTATTTGCGATCGTATGAGAAATTTGTGAAATTGTTGATAATATGTCGTATGCAAATTACTGGGTTGATTATATTTATCACCATGGGGACGACAAAATTTTTGGGTTGTTAGGATCTCATCTTAATTTTATGAGGACTTGCCAGGTATGTGACTAGTGAGTATGCCTTAGTTATGGTTAACACTTTCTATGTATGGGACTAGTTAGTGTAGACTTTTACAAACGAGATATTCATTATGGGGAAAAATTTTGTATCGTTTCGTTGATTTGATAGCCTAAGCGCCAGACTAGGAATAAATTAATGTTAGAGAATTCATCCTATATAATAGGGTACGACGTATTTGTGTTTTGGCAACCTCTAGGTATTGGACTTGGGGTAGGTTTGAGGATTTATGCTCTATAATATGATGGGGCTAAAATAAAAATAATGAGATATTGAGAAATTGAGAATTCATACCTAAGTTAATAAATGGGTATTAAAAATGGATTTGCGGCTGAGTATGTCTAGGGATGACAGAAGACGGGCCAACTGGCTAGTATTTTTGCATCATGAGTATGTGCGGGGCTGAGAGAATATGGGCCGACAGGTTATAATGATGTGTCGTATGTGGAACCTCACGAATATGTGCAGAACTGATAGAAATCGAGTTAACATGTTATAGTTTGGGGAGTGGGTGTGATGTGTAGAATTTTAAGAATGCTAAGAGTGTGTGCAATACCAATGAGGGGTCGACTGGCCATCTTGGTGTCGCATGAATAAATAATTGAATAAATTAAATTAAGTAAGGATAATAGCTAATTTTTAAATGATAGTGTTAATGGAATAATTGGACTTATACTTTGAGGTGGTTTAATTACGTGGATAAATGGTAGTAGTTTATTTTACTCACATGTTAATTTATATCTCGATTAAATTAAAATACGATATTGTGGTGTTTATCATGTATAATGCTAATGTCTGGGTTCACAGACCATGATTATGGAGGGTAGCTTGTATTCATGCGGTGGTCTCTGACCCATTGCGTTGACTAACAATTCATGTATAGCGCTGAAGTAGCTGTATAGGAGTGATTGGAGAAATTTTGGAGGTGCAGCTGAAAGTTATTTTAGATGCTTTAGTTGTTAGATTTATTTTCAATTTCCATCGCATTTATTATGAGACTTTCATTTATGGACTTGGTGGGCCAATAGGTTCCACAGTTATTTACGATTTTATTCAGATATTTACAGTTGGATCATTTATTTGATATTATTTTTATTTGGAGTTGGATTTATTTTAGAGATTATCATGGTGATGGATTTTAAAATTGCATGAATGGTAATATTTATTGGATCAAATCTGATTTTTAATTTGTGGAATAAATTTTTATATATCTCATATCTGTCACATGTTAAGAATGATTACTTATTTAATGAAACTCGACATAGTTTAGGGGTGGTGGATGTCCACCTTGCTTTTCATAATGCGCGGGGTGTTACAAAATAGTTTTTCCTAAGTTAGATAATATTCTTTTGGTTGATGGCTTGAAAGCTAACTTGTTGAGCCTATGTCAAATGTGCGACAAACATCCCAACATGCTTATTACCAATAAGGAATATAAAGTTCATGAATCCAAGGGTAAATTCTTTTTGAAGGGTACTAGAACCATGAGCAATTGTTACATAATCAATGTCTCTACGAGTTTGGTTTGCAATAGTGTTAAGGAAGATGTGGCACATCTTTAGCATAAGAGGTTAAGTCACATGACATATAGAGATCTTAGTAGAATTTCTAGGAATTAACTTATTCGTGATTTACCTCCTTTGGAATCAATTTCTTGTCATGTGTGTGGTACTTTCCAAACGGGTAAACAAATTTGGAATTCACATAGGAAGTTAAATATTATTACTACCTCACGTGTTCTAGATTTATTTTTTACACATAAATCTTATGGGTCAAATGCGTATGTAGAGAATCAGTGGAAGACGTTATGTTGTTGTGATTGTAGATGACTTCTCTAGATTTATTTTTGAAGAAATTTTACGCAGTAAGTTCGATGCAAAGAACTCTTTTATTCCCGAGTGAAATTTTTTTTTAAACAAAATGGCATGCACTATTGTTAGAATCCATAATGATCGCGAAAAGTAATTTAAAGGAACGGGTGTATCGAAGTGGTGTAGTGAAGTTGGAATACACCATGAATTTTGTGCTCCCAAAATGCGTCAACAAAATAGAATAGTCGAAAGTAAGAATCGAACTATACAAGAAATGTCAAGGTCCATGTTGATTCTAAAGAATGTTCCAAAAATATTTTAGGCAAAATCTTTTCATACGACTTTTCACACCAAATGGGTCTATAGGTGGTATGGTACCAATCAAATCCCTTATGAGTTTTGGAAAGGAAATAAGCCCACACACAAGAACTTTAGAGTCTTTGGAATCAAGTTCTACGTACCCAAAGATATATAATACTTGTTTAAGCTTGACTCTAAAAGTGATTTAGTCATTTTTCTTGGCTATTCAACTAATAATCATGTCTATCACGTTTTCAATTATATCTCTCAAATAATGGTCAACCCTGCGGTATGTCATCCGCTATAAGCCATGCTAGTTTTTTTAAAATAGATCTCTCCCTATGGACAAGAATACTCTTAGTACTAGTACTATTATAGAGACATCTTTTACGAGGATACCATCATTATGAAAATATGAACCTAACATAACCTGAAACCTCCTCTGATAAGGAAGAGAACTAAGAGACTGACTTCGATAATGATATCTATTCAGGACCATCCATGTCTACAGAATCATCACCTAATACACCTGACCCAACAAATGAATAATTCCTAGAAACAGTGGGAAAAATTCCTCACCCCACCTAGAACACGGACATAGCCTTACGGTGGATATAGGACTCCATATCAAGAACTCCCACCAAAGCTTATAATAAGGCTCCTAAAAGACTAAAATTGTCCCCAATCCTAGATTGGACCAAAGTGATGGCCCCACATCTAGTACTCTATCTAGACAAAGAGGTTGACTTCCTCATTAGGTCGTGTTGATACTCCATTTTGAACCCAAAATCCAGGCACAACTCCATCGGACAATAGTAGTCATCACTATTTAAGAGTAATTAGATACATCTCAAGAGCAGTGAGATGTCGTCATTTATTTATTGTCCTAAGATTTTGTGCTTATGGACCTAAATCCGGCTGAGATATCAGCTACCATCGGATCCATCACCATTTAATAACACATCAACTTCTTTTATGAAGACCTTACCAATAAGGGGTTATAATCACTGATTCACACTGCATATCACCACTGAGACCCACGAACGGATAGTTACCCTAGTACTGATAGACAACGAGTCCACCATTAATGTATGCCCCTCCGCACTGCCGTAAGACTAGAATACACCACCTTGGAATTTACACAATCCTGTATGGCCATCAGGGTGTATGATAACACTCGTCGAGAAGTTTTGGGGTCCATAATCCTCACTCTCATAATAGGGCATATCCAGTGTTATATGGTAGCATCAACCTCTTAGTAGGGAGAGCCTGGATATAACCCATATGGGAATTAACCTTATCATTTCACATGAAATTAATATTCTCGTTCGATACTGACATCATCACAATATAGGGGACAACGAATGGGCTATAGTTTCCAGCACTAGTACCATTCATCTCGTAGATACCCACCACGACAGTAGCAATATCTTCCTTAGTGGATTTTGAGTTATCCCACTTGCTCATATGATAGAAGAGGAGTTAATTATTCATAATGTACACGCCCTAATCATCCATAAAATGATATACATTTTAGAATTCGTTCCTATAATAAATCATAAAGGAACCCTCAAAGTTATCATTGCCATGGAACAAAAGAGAAGGTCTGATCTCGAGTATAACCCTAACAGTAAAGTTCCAGCCCCCAATCCCAAAGACCCCCATCAATGGTGCAATGGTCATTTATCCTCCAAGCGGAAGAATTTTCCTATTATAGACTCCCTAAACCATATTGGGATGAGGTAAAGAAATCTTTACAACCAAGGATGGAGATCGTCTATGAGGAAGGACTTTACATGGATTATGGGAAGATCTATAAGGTACCCCAGAATGAACTCAACACATTACAGGACACCGAGGAAGACAAAAAGATACCCCAACCAGCACCTGAATGGGGATTACCTGCACTATTTTTTAATATTTTTTCCATAGTAGAAATGTTGGAGTCCTCAGATCTGATCCATTCTGAGAATTTTCACGACTAATACACTACCACTGCACCCTCAATATCACTACTTAAATGGTACAATTAGTTAGCATCCCTAAACTTAATCTATACCTTTGAGTTCTAGACTTACGAGCCCCACCCATTAAAACACTGCATTTTTCAAGCCTCAAAATATGATATACCAGGCCTCGTTGGACTATCAGTTGAATAAAGAAAGCCACTAGCTCTTATTATAAACCCTATCCAAAGCACTCCCCTACTCTAACCTCATGGTAGTCCCAACGAAGGATCTCTCTACAAACTCTGAGGCAGAAATATCCCGACTTAAGGAACACTGCTTGCCCCGACTTTCAGTCCACACTAAAGTTCCAAAGAACCTAAAAGACACTCCAAAGGTCCCCCAATAGAATTTGACATTCCTCATCGCTAACATTACAGAAGTAATAGTACTCAATAACTTTACCTCTGTCAAATGTATCCCGACCATAGTCATTCAAAGGCCTTTTGACTATATCCTATTTGTAGAATATCCCCATCTTATTCCCTATCCAAATGTATCCCTCTATAAGGAAGACTTTTTTGTTTTATAAATATTTTCCTTCCTCCCTTCGATTGTATAGTAAATAGTGATTTCCAATTTTTATTTCATGTATTGCATGCGATGATTATGAATCTAGTGATGGATTAAAACTCACAACTAGTAATGATGACTTTGTGGATATAAAATACTTAAAACATTGAAAAAAAACTTGACGAAAGTCAAAATAAACGCATGGTTCCCAACAATGATGAAATAAAAACCATAAACTTAGGCAATACCCAAAACCTTAAATATTTAAAAATAGGGTCCTCCATAGATAAGAATGAACAAAGGGCTCTCATAGGTCTCCTCACCAGCTTCGTACATGTATTATCTTGGTCTTATGCCAATATGACCAGTATCCACCTAACTATCATCACACATGAGATAACCATTTTCCACGATCCAAGACCCATAAAGTTAAGGCTGCATAAGATGATAGCTAAATGGAATTTGAAAGTAAAGGAGGAAGTAGAGAAGAAGCTCAGTGTTATCTTCATATGAGTAATTGAATATTCCACTTGGTTATCCAACATCATACCAGTACCTAATACCAATGTGAAAGTCTGAATGTATGTAGACTACATGGATATTAATCGGGCCATCCATAAAGATAATTTCTCGCTTATCTCACATCAACTTATTGGTATATATTACAACCAATAATGCGCTCAAATCCTCTGTCGACATATTCACAACATATAACTAGATAAAAATATGCTCGAATCGATAAGAGAAAACTAGGTTCATTGACCCTAGGAAATGGACTATTATGCGATTATGCCCTTAAGTTTCAAGAATGCAGGTGCAACTTACCAAAGGGAGGCCACGACCATCTTACCCGGTCTCATACACAAGAAAATGGAGGTTTACATAGACAACATAACCATTAAATCCAAAGACCAATAAGGATATGTTTTGACAGTCTAAAAATTCTTCCAAAGGTTACGCCTCTTCAGAATGAGGCTCAATCCTAAAAAATGTATCTTCGAAGTCACTAACGGGAAAGTGCATGGATTCATTATCAGAAAATAAAAAATCGGGATATACTCCACTAAGGAAAATGACATATAGGAAATGCGATCACGGAAAATAGAAAATGAGGTCAGAGGGTTACTAGGATATATACAGTTCATAAATCGGGTCATCAACTAGCTTAACACAATTTGTGATCCCATTTTCTATATACTTATTAAGGACTTACCTAAATAATGAAACTATCAATGCCAAGAATCATTCGACAAGATAAAAGAGTACCGCAATCACTTACAGGTATTAGTATCTCCCCAATTAGGATAACCTGTCCTACTCTACATGATCATAACTGACATGGTTGTCATAGATATGTTGGCCTAATACATAGAGAGTTCTCCAAAGAAATGTGACATCTATTATGTCAACAAAATCTAGTATCTTATGAGTTCAAATACATCTAATTGGAAAAGGCTTTTGTATATCTCTCATGGATCATCGCAAGCACTGACATAACATGACGTCCTTCAATGTACTACTCATCTCATGTCTGGATTCCATGAAATACCTCTTTGAGAAACTTGTTCTCTCTAGCCGAAGGGCCAAATGGATACTAATGTTATCTGAGTTTGATACCACATATGTCACAGAGAAGGCAACCAAAGGATGAGCCATCTCTGACCTTCTCGTTGGGCAGCCCTTGGAAAATGATGAAGACTAAAATAAGGTAAAATTCCCTGATGATGATCTCTTCACCCTAAACGATAAGGAAATTTAGGAGCTTTCAAAAAAAGGTATTTGGCATCGAAATTCTCCTTATCTCCCCCGACTCACGGTGCCTCCGCATTTCTATCAAACTCACATATGAATGCACCAGTAGCATGGAAAAGTATGAGTCTTACATCACAATTCTTGAAATAATCTTAAGAATGGGAATTATCGACTTGAAAGAGTACAAAAAATATAGGATGATAAACTATAGACATACCATGCCTAGATATAGGAGATAGCTTCATGATTCGAGCCTCCCAAGGGCTAAATATAATTTCATAAACACACTTGGCACCCTAGCCTCCATGACAGGCATGTCAGAAGGAACTATGAAAATCACATTATCATTACCATCCAAAGCACCCCTTCTTATTGTTTTGACATCAATGCGCGCAAACATTTGTAAGACCTATGGTGTGGTACTACGACATATGAAACTTTATCCACGAGAACCACTACCCACCCAACGTCTCTCCAAGTGATCTATTCACCCAATTATGATTGGTAACCTGATTCATTATATGTGAGGGACAACTCTAGAAAAGAGTCTTTGGTAGAGTACACTTATGACATATCACCAATGATGAGGCCCACAAAATCATGAATAAAATCCATATCGGTGATTATGCCCCGCATATGAGTAGGCACGCCCTCTAAAAGAAAATCCTTAAAAAGTCATTCTATTGGAATACCATGCCAAACTATTGCATAAAATACATTAGGAGATTGTACAAATGTCAAATGTACAACCCACGGTAGCATTTATCTCCCTAAGAACTCCACTGCATGTCCTCACCTTGCCCTTTTTACACTTAGGGTTAGACATCATAGGGAATGTAACTCCTAAGGCATTTACCTGGAATGAATTTTTCATAGTCGCCATTGACTATTTCACTAAATGGGTTGGCGTTGTATCTTACCCAGTGCTTAACTCTAAGAAAGTGGCCAAATTCATACGTCAAAACATCATCTGCCACTTTGGAATACCACACGAGTTGGTATCATATAATGGGTCTCACTTCAAGAAATATGTGTTAAACCTACTACATGGATTTTAATATTGAATGAATCGTTATATTTATTGGATCAAATCTGATTATTATATAGTGGAATAAATTTTTATCTGTCTCATATCTGTCACATGCTAAGAATGATTACTTATTTAATGACACTCGACATAATTTAGGGGCGGTGGCCGGTCACCTTGCTTCCCTTAATGTGTGGGATGTTACAATATATTTTTTCCTGAGTTAGATAATATTCTTTTAGTTGATGGATTGAAGACTAACTTGCTGAGCCTACGTCAAATGTGTGACAATCATCCCAACATGCTTATTACCAATAAGGAATATAAAGTTCTTGACTCTAAGGGTAAATTCTTTTCGAGGGGTACTAGAACCATGAGCAATTGTTACATAATCAATGTCTCTCCGAGTATTGTTTGAAATAGTGCTAAGGAAGATGTGGCAGATCTTTGGCATAAAAGGTTAAGTCACGTGACATATAGAGATCTTAGTAGACTTTCTAACAATTAACTTATTCGTACCTTTGGAATCAATTTCTTCTCATGTGTGTGGTACTTTCCAAACGGGTAAACAAATTTGGAATTCACATAGGAAGTTAAATATTATTACCACCTCACATGTGCTAGAGCTTTTACACATAATCCTTATGGGTCAAATGCGTATGTAGAGAATCAGTGGTAGAAGTTATATTCTTGTGATTGTAGATGACTTCTCTAGATTCATTTTTGAAGAATTTTTACGTAGTAAGTTCGATGATAAGGACTCTTTTACTCCCGAGTGCACAAAACTTCTAAACCAAATGGCATGTACAATTGTTAGAATCCATAATGATCGCAAAAAGTAATTTAAAGGAACGGGTATATCGAAGTGGTGTGGTGGAGTTGGAATACACCATGAATTTTTTGCTCCCAAAATGCCTCAACAAAATAGAATAGTCGAAAGTAACAATCAAGCTATCCAAGAAATGTCAAGGGTCGTGTTGATTCTAAAGAATGTTCCAAAAAGATTTTGCGCAAAAGTTTTCATACGACTTGTCACAAAAAGTGGGTCTAGAGGAGGTACGCTACCAATCAAACCCATTATGAGATTTGGAAAGGAAATAAACCCACACACAAGAACTTTGGAGCCTTTGCAATGAAATTCTACATACTTAAGGATAAATAATATTTGTTTATGCTTGACTTTAGAAGTGATTTAGGAATTTTTCTTGGCTATTCAACCAATAATCATGCCTATCGTGTTTTCAATCATATCTCTCAAATAATGGTAAACCATGTTCCCCATGACCATGGGCATGGAAAGTTTAACAACATCTGGTATGTCATCCTCTATAAGCCATGCTAGTTTTTTAAAAGAGATCTCTCCCTATGGACAAGAATACACCGAGTACTAGTACTATTATAGAGACATATTTTATGAGGCTACCATCATTATGAAAATATGAACCTAGAATAACATGAAACCTCCTCTGATAAGGAAGACAACTAAGAGACCGACTTCGATAACAATATCTATTCAGGATCATCCATGTCAATAGAATCATCACCTAATACACCTGACCCAACAAATGACTAATTCCTAGCAACAGTGGGAAAAATTTCTCACCCCACCTAGAACACGTACATAGCCTTACGATGGATATAGGACTCCGTATCAAGAACTCAAACAAAAGCCTATAATAAGGTTCCTAAAAGACTAAAATTGTCCTCAATCTTGTATTGGACCACTGTGATGGCCCCACAGCTAGTACTCTATCTAGACAAAGAGGTTGTCTTCCTCACCAGGTCGGGTCGACACTCGATTTTGAACCCAAAATCCCGGCACAAATCCATCGAACAACAATAGTCATCACTATTTTAGAGTTATCAGATACATCCTGAGAGAAGTGAGATGCCTTCATCCATCTGTTGTCCTAAGATTTTGTGCTTATGGACCTAAATCCAACTGAGATATCATCTACCATCGGATCCATCACCATGTAAAAACACATCAACTTCTTTTATGAAGACCTTACCAATAAGGGGTTATAATCACGGATTCACACTACATATCACCACTAAGACCTACGAATGGATAGTCTCCCTAGTACTGATAGACAACGAGTCCATCATCAATGTATGCCCCCTCTGCACTGCCACAGGACTAGGATACACCGATTTACACCATTCCCTATGGCCATCAGGGTGTATGACAACACTCATCAAGAAGTTCTGGGGTCCATAATCCTCTTTCTCAAAATAGGGAATATAAAGTGTTATGTGGTAGCATCAACCTCTTAGTAGGGAGAGCATGGATACAACGCATATGGGAATTAACCTTATCATTTCATATGAAAGTAATATTCTTGTTCGATACTGACATCATCACAATATAGGTGGACAACGAATGGGCCATAGTTCCTAGAACTAGTACCATTCCCCTCCTAGATACCCACCACGACAGTAGCGATATCTTCTTTAGTGGATTTTGAGTTATCCCACTTTCTCATATGATAGAAGTGGAGTTAATTATTCATAATGTAGCCGCCCTAATCATCCATAAAATGATATACATGCTAGGATTTGTCCCTGTAAGAAATCAATAAGGAACCCTCAAAGTTATCCTTACCATGAAACAAAAGAGAAGGTCTGATATCGGGTATAACCCTAATAGTAAAGCTCCAGCCCCCAGTCCCAAAGACCCCCATCAATGGTGGAATGGTCATTTATCCTCTAAGGAGAAGACTTTTCCTATTACAGACTCCCTGAACCATATTGGGATGAAGTAAAGAAATCTTGACAACCAAGGATGGAGATCCTCTATGAGGAAGCACTCTACATGGATTATGGGAAGATCCATAAGGTACCCCAGAACGAACTCAACACATTACATTCCACTGAGGAATATAAAAATATACCCGAGCCAGATCCTGAATGGGGATTACCTGCACTATTTTCTAATGTTGTTCCCCTAGTAATAATGTTGGAGTCCTCATATCTGAGCCATTCAGAGCATTTTTACAACTAAAACACTGCCTCTGCTCCCTCAATATCATTACTTAAATGGTAAGATTAGTTAGAATCCCTAAACTTAATCTATACCTTCGATTTCTAGACTTAAGAGCCCCACCCATTAAAACACTGCCCTATTTCGAGCCTAAAAATACGACCTACCAGCCCTCGTAGGACTATTAGTTGAATCAAGAAAGCCATTATCTCTTATTCCAAACCCTATCTAAGGCACTCCCCAATGTTGACCCCATGGTAGTCCCAACGAAGGATCTCTCTACAAACTCTGGGGGAGAAATAGCCCAACTTAAGGAACACCGCTTGACCTGACTTTTAGTCCACACTAAAGTTCCAAAGAACCTAAAAGACACTCTAAAGGTCCCCCAACAGAATTTGACATTCCTCATCACCAACATTGCAAGAGTGATAGTACTCAATAACTTTACTTCGGTCAAATGTGTCCCGACCCCAGTCATTCAAAGGCCTTTTGACTATATCATATTAGTATAATATCCCCATCTTATTCCCTATCCTAATGTATCCCTCTAAAAAGCAGACTTTTTTGTATTATCAATGTTTTCCTTCCTCCCTTTGATGGCATAATAAATATTGATTTCTAATTTTTTCTTTCATGTATTGCATGTGATGATTATGAATCCAGTTATGGATTAAAAGTCACAACTAGTAATGATGACTTTGTGCATATAAAATACTTAAAACACTTACAAAAACAACTTGACAAAATTTAAAATAAGCGCATGTCTCCTAACAGGGTTGACATAAAAATAGAAAACTTGGACAATACCCGAAACTTTAAATAGTTAGAAATAGAGTCCTCCATAGATAAGAATGAACAAAGGGCTCTCATATATCTCCTCACCAACTTTGTACATATATTGTCTTGGTCTTACGCTAATATGACTAGTATCCACCTAACTATCATCATGCATGAGATAACCATTTTCCATGATGCCAGACCCATAAATCTAAGGCTCCACAAGATAATAGCTAATTGGTCTTTGAAAGTAAAGGAGGAAGTGGAGAAGAAGATCAATGTTGACTTCATCTGAGAAATTGAATATCCCACTTAGTTATCCAACATCGTACCAGTACCTAAGACCAACGAGAAAGTCTGAATGTGAATATACTATAGGGATATTAATCGGGCCATCCGTAAAGATGATTTCCCCCTTAGTGCACATTAACTTGTTGGTAGATATTACAACCAATAATGCGCTTAAATCCTCTGTTGACATATTCACAGGATATAACTAGATAAAAATACCCTCGGATCGCAAAGAGAAAACTGGGTTCATTGCCCCTAGGAAATGGACTATTTTATAATTACTCCCTTAAGTTTCAAGAATGCAGGTGGAAATTACCAAAGGGAGGCCACGACCATGTTACCCGAACTCATACCCAAGAAAATGGAGGTTTACATAGATAACATAACCATCAAATCCAAAGACCAATAAGGATATATTTTGACACTCGAAAAATTCTTCCAAAGATTACTCCTCTTCAGAATGAGGCTCAATCCTAAAAAATGTATCTTCAAAGTCACAAACGGGAAAGTGCTTGGATTCATGATCAGCAAATAGAAAATCGGGGTATACTCCCCTAAGGAAAATGACATATAGGAAATGACATCACCTAAAATAGAAAATGTGATCAGAGGGTTACTAGGATAAATACAGTTCATTAGTTAGGTCATCAACTAGCTTACCACAATTTGTGATCCCATTTTCTAAATACTTACGAAGGACTCACCAAAAGAATGGAACTATCAATCCCAAGCATCATTCGAGAAGATAAAAGAGTACCTTAATCACTTACCGGTATTAGTACATCCCCAATTGGGACAACCTGTCGTACTCTACATGACCATAACTGACATGGTTGTCAGGGATATGTTGGCCTAATACATAGAGAGTTCTTAAAAGAAATGTGACATCTATTATGTCAACAAAAGTTAGTATCTTATTATTTCAAATACATCTAATTGGAAAAGGCTTGTGTATATCTCGCATGGATCATCGCAAGCTCTAACATAACATGACGTCCTTCAATGTACTACTCATCTCCTATGTGGAACCCATGAAATACCTCTTTGAGAAAATTATTCTCTTTAGCTGAAGGACCAAATGGATACTGATGATATATGAGTTTGAGACCACATATGTCCCATAGGAGGCCACCAAAGAATGACCCATCTCCAACCTTCTCGTAGGGAAGCCCTTTGCAAACGATGAAGACTAAAATAAGGTAAAATTCCTTGATGACGATCTCTTTACCTTAAATGATAAGGAAATTTGGGAGCTTTTAATAAATGGTTATTTGGCATCGAAATTCTCCTAATCTCTCTCGATAAACGACACCTTCGCATTGCTATCAAACTCACGTACAAATGCACTAGTAGCATGGAAAAGTATGAGTTTTACATCACAGTTCTCGAAATAATCTTAAAAATGGGAATTATCGACTTAAAATACTATAAAAAAATATAGGATGATAAACTACGGACATACCATGCCTAGTTAGACGAGGTAGCTTCATGATTCGAATATCTCGAATTAGACTTCCTCCTAAGGGCTCAAAATAGTTTCATAAACACACTTGCCACCCTAGCCTCCTTGACAGACATGTTAGAAGGAACTGTGAAAATCACTTTATCATGACCATCCTGAGAACCCCTTCTTAGTGCTTTAACATCGATGCATGTAAACATTTGTAAGACCTATGGTGTGGTACTACGACATATGAAACTTTATCCACGAGAACCACTACCCATCCAACATCTCTCCAAGTGATCAATTCACCCAATTATGATTGGCAAAGTAATTCATCATAAGTGGTGGACAACTCTAGAAAAGAGGCTTTGGCAAAGTACACTTATAATGTATCGCCAAAGACGAGACCCAAAAAATCATGAATAAAATCCGTAGCGGTGATTGTGTCCCGCACATGAGTAGGCACGCCCTCTAAAAGAAAATCCTTAAAAAGTCATTATATTGGACTACCATGCAAAACTATTGCATGGAATACGTTAGGAGATTCCACAAATGTCAAATGTACGTCCCAGGGTAGCATCTATCTCCCTAAGAACTCTACTGCATGTCCTCACCCTGTCTTTTTTCCACTTGGGGGATAGACATCATAGGGAATGTAACTCCTAAGGCATTTACCTGGAATGAATTTATCACGATCGCCATTGACTATTTCACTAAATGGGTTAAGGTTGAATCTTACCCAGTGCTTAACTCTAAGAAAGTGGCCAAATTCATACGTCGAATCATCATCTGCCACTTTGGAATACCACACGAGTTGGTATCATCTAATGGGTCTCACTTCGAGAAATATGTGTTAAACCTAATACATGGATTTTAATATTGAATGAATGTTTGTATTTATTTAATCCAATATGATTATTATATTGTGGAATAAATTTTTATATGTCTCATATTTTCCACATGCTAAGAATGATTACTTATTTAATGACACTCGGCATAGTTTAGGGGCGGTGGCTGGTGACCTTGCTTCCCATAATATGCGAGGTGTTACAATATATTTTTTCCTGAGTTAGATAATATTCTTTTAGTTGATGTATTGAACGATAACTTACTGAGCCTATGTCAAATGTGCGACAATCATCCCAACATGCTTATTACCAATAAGGAATATAATGTTCTTGACTGTAAGGGCAAATTCTTTTTGAGGGGTACTAGAACCATGAACAATTGTTAGATAATCAATGTCTCTCCGAGTATGGTTTGCAATAGTGCTAAGGAAGATGTGGCAGATATTTGGCATAAAAGGTTAAGTCACGTGAGATATAGAGATCTTAGTAGACTTTCTAGAGATTTATCTTATTCGTGATTTAACTCCTTTGGAATCAATTTCTTCTCATGTGTGTGGTACTTTCCAAACGGGCAAACAAATTTGGAATTCACATAGGAAATTAAATATTATTTCTACATCACGTGTGCAAGAGCTTTTACATATAAACCTTTTGGGTCAAATGAGTATGTAGAGAATCAGTGTTAGACGTTATATTCTTATGATTGTAGATGAATTCTCTAGATTCATTTTTGAAGAATTTTTTCGTAGTAAGTTCGATGCTAAGGACTCTTTTACTCCCGAGTGCACAAAACTTCTAAACGAAATGGCATGCACTATTGTTAGAATTTGTAATAATCCCAAAAAGTAATTTAAAGGAACGGGTATATCAAAGTGGTGTGGTGAAGTTAGAATACCCCATGAATTTTTTTCTCCCAAAATGCCTTAACAAAATAGAATAGTCGAAAGTAAGAATCAAACTATCCAAGAAATGTCAAGGTTCATGTTGATTCAAAAGAATGTTCCAAAAAGATTTTGGGCAAAAGCTTTTCGTACGACTTTTCACAACAAATGGGTCTATAGGAGGTACGCTACCAATCAAACCCCTTATGAGATTTGGAAAGGAAATAAACCCACACACAAGCACTTTGGAGCCTTTGGAATCAAGTTCTACATACTGAAGGATAATTAATACTTATTTATGCTTGACTTTAGAAGTGATTTAGGCATTTTTCTTGGCTATTCAACTAATAATCATGTCTATCGTGTTTTGAATTATGTCTCTCAAATAATGGTCAACCATGTTCCCCATGACCATGGGCATGGAAAGTTTGACAACATGCGGTATGTCATCCGCTATAAGCAATGATTGTTTTTTAAATGAAATCTCTCCCTATAGACAAGAATACACTGAGTACTAGAACTATTATAGAGACATATTTCACGAGGCTACCATCATTATGAAAATATGAACCTAGAATAACCTGAAACCTCCTCTGATAAGGAAGATAACTAAGAGACCGACTTCAATAACGATATCTATTCAGTATCATCCATGTCTACAGAATCATCACCTAATACACTTGACCCAACAAATGAATAATTCCAAGCAACAGTGGGAAAAATTCCTCACCCCACCTAGAACACGGACATAACCTTACGATGGATATAGGACTCCATATCAAGAACTCCAACAAAAGCCTATAAAAAGGCTCCTAAAAAACTAAAATTGCCCTCAATATTTGATTGGACCAAAGTGATGGCCCCATAGCTAGTAATCTGTATATACAAAGAGGTGGACTTCCTCACTAGGTCGGGTCGACACTCCATTTTGAACCCAAAATCCAGGCACAACTCCATTGAACAACAATAGTCATCACTTTTTAAGAGTTATTAGATACATCCCGAGAGCAGTGAGATGCCGTCATCCATCTGTTGTCCTAAGATTTTTTGCTTATGGACCTAAATCCGGCTGAGATATCAGCTACCATCGGTTCCATCACCATGTAACAACACATCAACTTCTTTTATGAAGACCTTACTAATAAGGGGTTATCATCACCGATTCACACTGCATATCACCAGTGAGACCTACGAACGAATAGTCACCCTAGTAATGATAGACAACGAGTCCACCATCAATGTATGCTCGCTCCGCACTGCCACAAGACTAGGATACACTTCTTTACACCATCCCCTATGGCCATCAGGGCGTATGACAACACTCATCGAGAAGTTCTGGGGTCCATAATCCTCGTTCTCATAATAGGGCATATAAAGTGTTATGTGGTAGCATCAACCTCTTAGTAGGGAGGGCATGGACACAACGCATAAGGGAATTAACCTTATCATTTCACATGAAAGTAATATTCTCGTTGGATACTGACATCATCACAATATAGGGGGGCAATGAATGGGCCATAGTTTCCAGCACTAGTACCATTCCCCTCCTAAATACCCACCACGATAGTAGCGATATCTTACTTAGTGGATTTTGAGTTATCCCACTTGCTCATATGATAGAAGAGGAGTTAATTATTCATAATGTAGCCGCCTAATCATCCATAAAATGGTATACAAGCTAGGATTTATCCCTGTAAGAAATCGATAAGGAACCCTCAAAGTTGTCCTTGCCATGGAACAAAAGAGAAGGTCTCATATCGGATATAACCCTAACAGTAAATCTCCAGCCCTCAGTCCTATAGACCCCCATCAATGGTGGAATGCTCATTTATCCTACAAGGAGAAGAATTTTCTTATTATAAACTCCCTGAACCATATTGGGATGAAGTAAAGAAATATTTACAACCAAGGATGGAGATCCTCTATGAGGAAGCACTCTACATGGATTATGGGAAGATCCATAAGGTACCCAGAATGAACTCAACACATTACACGCCACCGAGGAAGATAAAAAGATACCCGAGCCAGATCCATAATAGGGATTACCCGCACTATTTTCTTATGTTGTTTCCCTAGTAGCAATGTTGGAGTCCTCAGATCTGAGCCATTTAGAGCATTTTTACAACTAATAAACTGCCTCTGCACCCTCAATATCACTACTTAAATGGTACGATTAGTTAGCATCCCTAAACTTAATCTATACCTTCGAGTTCTAGACTTAAGAGCCCCACCCATTAAAACACTGCCTTTTTTTAGCCTAAAAAAATCCGACCTGCCAGCCCTCGTAGGACTATCAGTTGAATTAAGAAAGCCACTAGCTCTTATTCCAAACCCTATCCAAGGCACTCCCCAACGTTGAACCCATGGTAGTCCCAACGAAGGATCTCTCTACAAACTCTGAGGGAGAAATAGCCCAACTTAAGGAACATCGCTTGCCCTGACTTTGAGTCCACACTAAAGTTCCAAAGAACCTAAAAGACACTCTAAAGGTACCCCAACAGAATTTGACATTCCTCATCACCAACATTATAGGAGCGACAATACTCAATAACTGAACTTTGGTGAAATTTATACTGACCCCAGTCATTCAAAGGCCTTTTGACTATATCATATTAGTAGAATATCCCTATCTTATTCCCTATCCAAATGTATCCCTCTGTATAGAAAACTTTTTTGTATTATTAATGTTTTCCTTCCTCCCTTTGATGGCATAATAAATAGTGATTTCTAATTTTTTCTTTCATGTATTACATGTGATGATTATGAATCCAGTTTGGGATTAAAAGTCACAACTAGTAATGATGACTTTGTGGATGTAAAATACTTAAAACAATTACAAAAACAACTTGACAAAATTCAAAATAAACGCATGTCTCCCAACAAGGATGACATAAAAATCATAAACTTGGTCAATACTCGAAACCTTAAATAGTTAGAAATAGGGTCCTCCATAGATAAGAATGTACAAAGGGCTCTCATAGATCTCCTCACCAACTTCGTACATATATTATCTTGGTCTTACGCTAATATGACCAGTATCCAGCCAATTATCACCATGCATGAGATAACCATTTTCCATGATGCAAGATCCATAAATCTAAGGCTCCGTAAGATTAGAGCTAAATGGTCTTTGAAATTAAAGGAGGAAGTAGAGAAGAAGCTCGGGTTGGCTTCATCTAAGTAATTGAATATCCTACTTGGTTATCCAGCATCGTACCAGTACCTAAGACCAACGAGAAAGTCCAAATGTGCATAAATTATAGGGATATTAATCGGGCCATCCATAAAGATGATTTCCCTATTAGCGCACATTAACTTATTGGTAGATATTATAACCAATAATGCAATAAAATCCTCTATCGACATGCTCACGGGATATAACTAGATAAAAATACGCTTGGATCGCCAAGAGAAAACTGGGTTCATTGCCCCTAGGAAATGGACTATTATACAATTACGCCCTTAAGTTTCAAGAATGCAGGTGCAACTTACCAAAGGGAGGCCACGACCATGTTACCCGACCTCATACCTAAGAAAATGGAGGTTTACATAGATGACATAACCATCAAATTCGAAGACCAATAAGGATACATTTTGGCACTATAAAAATTCTTCCAAAGGTTACGCCTCTTCAGAATGAGGCTCAACCCTACAAAATGTATCTTCGATGTCACTAGCGGGAAAGTGCCTGGATTCTTGATCAACAAATACAAAATTGGGATATACTCCACTAAGGAAAATGACATATATGAAATTCCATCACCCAAAATAGAAAAGGAGGTCAGAGGGTTACTGGGATCAATAATGTTCATAAGTTGGATCATCAACTAGCTTACCACAATTTGTGATCCAATTTTCTAAATACATATGAAGGACTTACCTTATGAATTAAACTATCAATGCCAAGAATCACTCGAGTCATTCGAGAAGATAAATGAGTACCTCAATTAATTACCGGTATTAGTACCTCCCCGATTGGGACAACCTATCCTACTCTGCATGTCCATAACTAACGTGGTTGTTAGAGATATGTTGGCCTAATACATAGAGAGTTATCCAAAGAAATGTGACATCTATTATGTCAAAAAAAGTTAGTATCTTATGAGTTCGAATACATCTAATTTGAAAAGGCTTGTGTATATCTCGCATGGATCATCGCAAGCTCTGACATAACATGACGTCCTTCAATGTACTACTCATCTCCTGTTTGGAACCCATGAAATACCTCTTTGAGAAACTTTTTATCTCTAGCCAAAGGGTCAAATGGATACTGATGGTATCTGAATTTGAGACCACATATGTCACAGAGAAGGCCACCAAAGGATGATCCATCTCCAACCTTCTTATAGGGCAGCCCTTTGCAAATGTTGAAGACTAAAATAAGGTAAAATTCCCTGATGAGGATCTCTTCACCCTAAATGATAAGTAAATTTAGGAGCTTTTAATGAAAGGGTATTTGGCATCGATATTCTCCTTATCTCTCCCGACAAACGGCGCCTTCACATTGCTATCAAACTCACATACAAATGCACTAGTAGCATGGAAAAGCATGAGTCTTACATCACAGTTCTGGAAATAATCTTAAAAATGGGAATTATCGACTTGAAAGACTATAAAACATATAGGATGATACACTACAGACTTACCATGACTTGTTAGAGGAGGTAGCTTCATGAGTCGAATATCTCGAATTAGACTTCCTCCCAAGGGCTCAAAATAATTTCATAAACACACTTGCCACCCTAGCCTCCTTGTCAAACATGTCAGAAGGAACTTCAAAAATCACTTTATCATGACCATACGGAGCACCCCTTCTTAGTGCTTTGACATCGATGCATGCAAACATTTGTAAGAACTATCGTGTGGTAGTACGAGATATGAAACTTTATCCACGAGAACCACTACTCACCCAATATCTCTCCAAGTGATCAATTCACCCAATTATGATTAGCAACGTAATTCATCATATGTGGGGGACAACTGTAGAAAAGAGGCTTTGGCAAAGTACACTTATGATGTATCGCCAAAGACGAGACCCACAAAATCACGAATAAAATCTTTAGCGGTGAGTGTGTCTTGCACATGAGTAGGAACGCCCTCTATAAGAAAATCCTTAAAATGTTATTCTGTTTGACTACCATGCGAGACTATTGCATAGAATACGCTAAGAGATTTCATAAATGTCAAATGTACACCCCACGGTAGCATCTATCTTCCTAAGAACTCTACTGCATATCCTCACCCTGTCCTTTTTCCACATGGGGGATAAATATCATAGGGAATGTAACTCATAAGGCATTTACCTGGAACAAATCTGTCATGGTCGTCGTCGACTATCTCACTAAATGTGTTAAGGTTGAATCTTACCCAGCGCTTAACTCTAAGAAAGTGGACAAATTCATACGTCGAAACATCATCAGCCACTTTGGCATACTATACGAGTAGGTATCATATAATAGGTCTCACTTCGAGAAATATGTGTTAAACCTACTACATGTATATGGGATTACTCGACATAATTTATCTCCATACGAACCACAAACCAAAGGGCTAGTTGAAGACAATAATAAAAGTGTCAAAAGCATCATTTGCAAAATGATCGAGACTCACAGTGACTGGTCTAAAAAAAGCTCATATGTCCTCTAGGGCTATCACACTATAGAGAGAAACTCAATAGGGGCCACCCCTAGTCTTATTTAATGACATCGAGTCCTTGCTACCTATAGAACTTGAGATACCATCCATACTCCACATGCTTCGGCCTCATGCTTTTAGTGTTCTTGAAACTTTATCAAAACTATGCCATTTTGAACCTTAAAATTCCATTTAATAGACTTCCATTCTTGATAAAAAAAAATCAACCAAAATCCATGGATCTTCCACCATTGTCAAAATCCAATGCAAAAAAGGGAACCTAAGATTTAATGATTAAATCCCCTCACAATCTCCTCTAAACATATTAATAAATGCAATAACTAAAAACTCTAATTATTACAACCAAATTGAATCTAGGGGAAAATTTAACTACGAATAATCCATTGTAGGATCCGCTCACGTAACATACATTCATCTGACCATGATGGAACAAATATAAACAGTAATACACAATAGAGCCATGTGAGTAAAAACAATAAATATTCATCCACAATTTCTAGTATGAATATCGGATTTTTTTCCTCGTGGACAACCTGGATATTTCCCAAAACGTGATGAATCTAAAACGTGATCTCTCACGCTACTTGTAAGTATTCACACTATAAAAAAAATTTCTACCCCTTGATATCATATTTATCACGTTCCAAGAAAGAAAACAAAAGACTAGATCTAAATCAAAGATCCTTGCATTAAATCATAATCCCTTTACGGATCTTGTACGTGATACGATCTGAAGGCAATGTGTAGATGACGATAATTATCTTATTTCTCTTCCTAGGTCTCAAAAAAGCTTTATATCTACCACCGAAATCCTATGACCTTCTATTATATGATCCTCCGAAAGAAAACTATGAGTGGGCACTTGTGGTGATAAATACTTTACGTTTTAAGTGATATATAGGCTTCTCTCTTTATACCCCTTCATAAAAATGTGAATATTACTTTTTATCTCCCTCTCTAACCCTCAATAATGAGTATCAAACTTAAAAACCTATCTTACACTAATATATATAAGTATAAGTAGTGTTCTTGGGCTAAACTAAGTTTCTAGAGTCCGGGTCTGCTACTTGGGTAAATGGACTATATGAGGGACCCAAGACTACATAATTAAATGGCTTCTCAAAAATCCCAAATTATATAACTATAATTTATTTTCTTCCTCCATTTAATCATAAATAATTCCACTAAATAATCATGATTGCACTCTATTTAATTATCTCAAAATTATTCGAATGATGAGGTCGTCTTTGTAAAGGCGTTATGGTACATGATATGTCAATATAAGACCTCATCACGGCTCAAGATGAATTTACAAAGTGCGCTCTCTTTAACCATCCTGTAATAACTGTCTTAGTCTCATCTAGAACTGGGCTGAGTCCATATGCCTCCTTGTTGGTCCTAACTCCCTATCTCGTCCATCTTAACAAGATGAGACCACATCAGCTTGTTTCCATCTTCTATCTCGGCCTGGTGCAAGTCTATCGAGACTACACTCGATAATTACCACCATACAATCTAGTAGAATATCAGTAGTCTCATACTCGGCCAGGCTGAGACCTCATTGTAGCAGGACACATTCGACACCTAGCAATGCAAGTGAAATGGAGCATGCATGGGAGAGTGCGTGTGGGCTGCGAACCCCACGTGAGAAAAACCATTACAACAACATCATCCCCATATGTGGAGAATATCTCTTAATCATTACTTACGTGCACAAAGGATAGATGGCAACATCTCATGGGGCACTGCATATTGTTCATCATTCCTGCATGCCTTGGGTGCATATGATACCACCCCCACCATATAAATACTTGTCTTCTACATCATTGTAAAGGATCACTTATTGTAAACCCTACTAAAACTCTGTTAAATTCATTACTTAGTGAGAGAAATCTTGAGTGCTAATATCCCAAGGCCATTAGAGCCCATATTTAGTGGATTGCACACTTTCACATAGTGGACTTAGGCCCTTCAAAGGATGAACCACTTACATTTGGTATTATCTTCCTCTTTGCCTCATCTATTTCTGTGTTTACATATATTTATCATACTCCATTGTTGTGCTGGTTAGAGATTCCTTATCACTTTGATATGGTGATACCATTTCTGGTATCATCATTCTAGCGCCGTCTATGGGAACGAGATTGCCATCTTCTTCCCTTTATCTGTAGCTAATCCACCGGATTCTCTAGTAGTGGTTCAACCTCACACTTGGTTGAGCTTGAACCACCATTGAAAGAGCTCTGGTTAAAGTTCAAGCTAATTTCAGTTCATCCAGCTCACCTCCAGCACATCACTTGGTTTTTTTGATCACCAAAACTCTTTAATGGCAATAAATCCTCCTACTATAGGAGCGGTCCCAGTACCAACCAAGCCCCACTTCAGTTAGAAAATGGCTGAGGTGGTGGAAGCCTTATGCTCCTTAGTGGACAACCAATGATAAATGCAGGCGATCTTGCTTCATTTAGCTAAAATATGGTAGTTAGACCTATCAGTACCAGAGAGGAGATGATAACTCCAACCGCCAGGGAAGGTGTTCCACATCTAGCGGCTAGGGGGCCAACCTAGGGCCCACACAAAGATCTTCCTCCTAAGCATAGGCACAAAGACCTGGCCGGACCTAGGCATTTACACCTAGGGAGGTCGAATCAGGAATGCCCTGATAATGACGATGAAGAGTATGATGATGAGGATGATAGAGAATGTTTGGAGCCTTACTAAATTTCTAGTGGCATTATGCGACCAATTCATCCCAACTGAGGATTTAGTGAGGGTCAAGCCGAGAATGTTGGCCAAGGGCATCATCTTTTAACAGACTAAGCAGAGGGTCGACCTTTGATAGGATCGACCCAGTAGGATATAATTTGAGGAATCGCCTCTCCATATATAAAAGTATCACTAGTTCCAAAAGGAATGATAGATGTGATAATTATCAAATTTTGCAAGGTCGAGATGAGGAACATCGAGAGGTGAATAGCCGACAAAGGACAGTTACCAGAGAGCCCTCACTTAGTCCAGTTGAAAGGGAAGGGATTGGAGATAATGTTGCTTAGGGCGAGGTTATAGTTGCGGTCGAGATGCCCTGGAATGATTCCATATAGCAAAATAATATAGGGGACATACTGAAGAGTCGAGATCCCTTATAGAGGTGGTATAATAAAGGCTCCCCGTTTATGACTAAGATCATGAGTTATCCGACCTTGGCTAAATTCAAGCCGCTGGTAGTCATACCCATGTATGACGAGATCACTAATCCCATCCATCATATGGAGATGTATCAATCAGCTACTAATATTTACTTTGTCTCAGATGAGATAAGGCGTTGGGACTTCTCTAGCACACTTACCAGATCATCTTATGTATGGTTTACCTTTCTCCTAAAAAAATCAATTGAGAATTTCAAGCAGTTAGTAGAGAGGTTGATACACAATTTTTTCTTCGAGGTGAGGCCCCAAAAGAAGACGACACACCTGCTGTACATAAAGCAGTGAAAGAACGAAAGTTTGAGAGAGTACATAGTGAGGTTCAACAATGAGAAATTTGAAAACTCTCTTGGACGAGATTACTCTCATCCATACACTCTCAAAATGACGAGAGGGGACTTGTGATGTAATAATTTGGTGAATTCAAAATTTTCCATCAATATTCATCTCGTCTGAGAAAGAGATAATCTTCAAAATAAGAAATGTGTCATCTGTACTCATCTCGTTTAAAGATGGGATGATATGTGCATTATCTGGTTAATTGGTGATATCAAGATTATAGGCCATTTTGATTGTGGTTACTTGATTAAACATCAGAAGAAGGCATACATACAAACAAATAAGGATAACTAACAAATATGAAAAGAAATACAATTCATTTATTCACAATACGATAGTAAGTAACAAAAGCATGTTTCGTTCAAGTTTAAGATCATAAGTGTTCAGAGAACATTTGATGTTACCACAAATGACAAAAAAATATCAACTATTTAAAAAGGTTTACAACCATGAGGGGAATTATGCCACACGGGGCTACCCAGAAAATAGAAAGACTAAGAACATCTAAGATTGGGGTTCATCTCTTCAGTATTTAAATTATCAGTCTCTTCAATAGTCGACCCATCCCCCGCAGTAGTACTAGCGGATCCAGTATCACCGACAGGCTCTATCTTGTCCACTTGGTTAGTATTCTATGTTGTAGGCTCTTATTCTATCGACCCCTCTATCTGAGTCAGAGCTATCATTGCCTACAAGTCATCCAAATTGAAGGTATTCAGCTACTCTGATAGGTGGACGATCTTAAGGTACTTTATTTTATCTTAGAAGCAACTAGTGTGAGCTACTCTTTTAAGGTACTGCATATTATAGCCCAAGAACTCCTCAAAAGACTTGAAGGCCTCCACAATCTACTTTTGGGCCTCAGAAATCTTACTATCGATAACTTCTTTTACCTTCCCATCAATCTTCGTTATATTCCGGTTGTTCAGAGACTTGATAGCTTTATCATGAATTTTGTTAAGGTTGGTGATAGCCTCATAGTGTTGCTTATTAAGGTTTGTAACCTTAGTCTCTAGCTCTTTAATGTGACCCCTCTGACTCATCATTTCTGATGACTATACAAGTCTGGCGAATCTTAAGGAACTTTTTGTATCCATTTATGGAGTTTTTGAAGATAGTTGTCTGCATAAAATAAAATATGTCAGTATGGGACGACCTTACAATTGTGATAAACTATGAGAAGAGCATAAGGACTAGCTTGGAAGGCACTGTGAAGGACGAAGTCAATCATTGGAGAGAAGTTGGTGGCCTCCAAAACCTGTTATCAGACTCTAAGGTGTTAGAGGCCAGGAACTCAATGGCTTTTTCTTTAGTCCCCAAGGTAGAGTGAGGGTTGATTTTAAAATTCTCCAGCCTCGCAGCAAGTGCATCCTCTAAAGAGATGGGGATGGCCTGACTCGTCTTAATCTTGGATGGTATGTCCTTATTTTTCTTGCTCTGATTGGTTATTTGGATATTTTCCTGACCCTTTTTTTCTTTTTCTGGACCCCTCAGACTGGCTGGGGTTGGCAGTAGTGGATTTCTTGGTCTGAGGCGCAGGGGGCGGCTTTTTTCCAACTTGCTTAAGTAAATTGGCTAGGCCTTGAGCTGCCATCTTCCACACAGCTTCCAAAGTATTTGGTGGTTGGTCTTTAATGAAGAGAATGATATCATAAGGTCAGATAGATAAAATACGGCATAATAGTTAGAAAAAATAATGTTAACACTTACATAGCTCAGATAAGGATTCACCCTCATACCTGTCTGCTCTAAGAAATACGGGGTCGTCAATTGTTCAAGCTGGACAAGACCACCTTTCTATCCTTGTTTCCTAACTTTTTCAAGTTTCTTGGTAGCTTCAATGCTTAATCCCGAATCATCTCTAGTGGATATGGGGGAGTAAGCCCATCATTGGGGAACTCGGGGCTCAGAGGCAGTGCAAGTGATATCAGGGCCGAATTTCTAGGATTCCAAAATGATGAAGTAATGAGGTTTCCAATTATGGTTGGAATTTTGGGTTACCATCAAATCCTTCATTCCGACATTTTGGCTACGAGATGATAGTAGCTAGGATGAGTGTTTAGGGAAAAGACCGTGTAGCATCCTCTGAAGACACTAACTGGGAGGTTTGTATGATGAACTACCTTCCACAGGGCAATAAAGCCGAGGATAACTCTCAAGGCATTAGGTGAAAGTTGGGCAGGGGTGATGCAAAGACTGTCTAAAATGGCTCGTACAGTCGGATGAATAGGTAGCCTAAAGCCGAACTTAAACATTTTTTCATATACACAAACCTCACCCTCGCGGCCTTAGAATGCTCTCTCGTCCACCAAGGGTGCTCTTATTGTGACAGAAGGCCCAATTCCATAAATATGTCTCCACAATAAGAGGCCAACTTCAATAATTGTACTGACATAGGATTCAGCACATGAAGTGTCAAGTGTGACCTCGATTGCATCTCCATCGTCATCTCTGCAATCAGGATGACACCTTGGGCTTGGAAAGTTCCTATAAAGTCTTTCCCCGGAACAATGAAGAGAGGAATAACATCTATAGGGGTACAATTATAACACCAACTCTCGTCTCCTCATAAGATGAAAGGATTTCTATCGAAGAGTTTGACCCTTGAGAAGACTCAGATGGATTTGGTGATGACTCATTCTAGTCTGATGACTCATCCTGGTCTGATGACTCGACCCGATTTGATGACTCGGCCTAATGTGAAGACGAGTCTCTTAAATAATCTTCAGTCTCCTCAGAACCATCATTAAGGAACTCCATATCCACCTTTAAAGAATCCACACTCTTGACAGTCGACTTAGACATGAAGTCACTGATCTCTTTGATAGGAGGACGAATGGTTGCAAGAGAAATGGGATAAATAGGACGAAAAGGAAAGTCCTCATCCTTACGCTTGGCGGATTCCTCGACCTCTTACTTTCTGATCTCCCTAAAGCACTTATTTCCGAGAGTAGGTAAATCCTTAGTTAGCTCATACAACTTCCTCAAGATTCAAGGGACGACCTTCAACTTCGTGGAAATAATGAAAGGGAAAACAGTGAAAGTGTTGATTGGGGTTTGACTAAAACATCAAAAGCTGAGAATGTGACCAGTTGAATCCAAGAACACTCAAGAACAGTTTGAATACTTCACTGGAAAAGGTGGTCGATGATTCACCAGAGTAACCAAATGGAGGTAAATGAGGTGGGGAAACCCTAAAACTACCTACAAACTCTAGAGCAGCCTCTATCAACCTTTAAACTAATTATGTTAACCCTAAAGCCACATTATAATGCCTCACACAATCATTTCGAAAATAACAGAACAACTGAAAAAATAAAGCAAGTGTAGAAATGGGCAAAAAACAAAGGAAATCTACCAAAGAAAGAAGAATGGGAATACCTAGAGGTTTGACTGGACTGACAACCACCGGGGACTTAGAAAAGTCATCGAAAAGTTCTTGGAAAGTGGAGGAAAGAGATAGAGCTCTGGAACTGAAGACTTAGAGATATAAATAAGTGCGTGCAAGTGTGGAGAGAGAAGAAGAAGTTTTGATCATAACAATTTTAAACCTCTATAATTATGGGGCTCAACTTTCGAGATGCCCATCATTAGGGAATTACTACCAAAGCGTACACATGCTACCTCCACTACTTGGGAACTACACTACGCCAAGGAACATATAACAAGTGTCACCCTCTCATACACATCAGTACATCATCATCTGACAAGCCAAAGATGTACATCCATCAGGATCAACTTGACATTTTACCCCTCATTCTTCTATCTACACATAATACCAAGGGCTACTGGTGATTTATATGACAATATGAGACCTCGTCTCGGCTTAGGATAGACTCGGTTCAAGTCGACTTTACAAAGTGATATCTCTTGATCCATCTTGCAATAATTATCTCAAACTTTTCCAGAATTGGGCCGAAGCCACATGCGTCCTTGCTGGGCCTAACGCCTTGCCTTGTCCATCCCCGGAAGATGAGACCACATCAGCTTATTTCCATCTCTCATCTCGACTTGGTGCGAGTCAATCAAGACTACACTTGGAAATTACCAACATGTAATCTAGTCGAACATTAGTGGTCTCATACTCAGCCAGACCGACACCTCATCCTAGTTGGACACATTTGACACCTAACAGGGAGTGTGAAAATGAGCACATGTAGGAGAGTGCGCATGGGCTATAATCCCCATGTGAGCAAAACCGTTACATTAGCATCATCCCAACATGTGGAGAATATCTCTTAATCGTTACTTACATGCACAAAGGACATATTGCAACATAGCATTCGACACTAGATATTATGCATGACTCCTGCATGCCTAGGATGCGTATGACACCACCCTAGTCATATATAAATACTTATCTTCTACATCATTGTAAAGGATTGCTTATTATAAATCGTACTGAAACTCTTCTAAATTCATTACTTAGAGAGAGAAAGCTTGAGTGTTTGTATCCTAACGCCATTAGAGCCAATATTTAGTGGATTTTACGCACTCACATAGTGGACGTAGGCCCTTCAAAGGCTGTAACACTTACATTTAGTATTATCTTCCTCTTTGCCTCATCTCTTTTTGTGTTTACATATATCCGTCATACTCCATTGTTGTGTATAGCTTTCTTATCACTTTGATTTGGTGATACCATTTCTGGTATCATCAGTACATAATATGATTCTCCGCCTTAAGTATAAAATTCCCATTTAGTCAAACCAATTAATCACTAATAAACAACTTCTTATCTATTAATATATCTCAGACTTAACTTATTTGATTCTCTATCGGATTATCAAATAATCCACTGATCGGGCTTAATACTAGAATCAATATTATAATCCTACCAAGTGGGTAGCCCATGATTTCATGGATGTAAATTACTCTAAATTATGATCTCAAATATACTCATTCAAATATTTCCCAACATTTTGAGATTTAGATCTAATAATATTGAATCGCATTCGTAACAAATAAAGCAATAATTATGCAAGAATTGGAATCCTCATAATCCTCGGGATTAAGAACCTATGAACCCTTTGCATACGTGTGAAGTCTAATTAAGTCATCACCTAAAGTTTAGTCTCATATGTGGTCCTATTCAAAACATTCAAATGTACTAGTCATAATCCTTTTTAAATTATCAAAGAAGTTACCGAACTATCAGACAAGTTCCCATAGTTTAAGATATATTACTAGGATTGCACTTGAGGCTTTATCGATAGGATGTCAAACCTCTATCTACGTTTTAAACTATTTAATTTTACTGTAATCGAAATTTCGATCTCCCATGATTAGACCAAACCCAACTCATTAGAATTCCTACTAAGTCCAATTGACTGACATTGCATACACTATATTTAAAATAAATTTAAGGCTTTCTCCCAAACATTATTATCATTTCAAATAAATCTTAGACACCTTTATTGAAAAATAAATGGCATACATGGTTTTAATAATAAAACCCTAACAATTGGATCGTGTAATGGGACATTTACCCTTTTAAGAATAGAAAGCCATCATCCAAGATTGAAATCCACTGACTAATGATCTTCAAGTTATGCACTGCCTTCTTAGACCCTAGCTTCTAAGCCTTAGTTAAAAGATTTTCTTAGTAGTTCTCCTGACTAGATTGAAGAGACACTTTTTTCCTCTAAAGAATTAACCTATCTAGAGTCTTCCAGGTAAAGGATTTCTTCAATGTCGCTAGCTCAGTGTGAACCTTGCAAAACTCCAATATAAAGAGGTTAGACGCCTCCATCACCTTATATTTACAAGAAGTATCCTCACTGAGCTTGACCTCAAGTTCGATAATCCAGTTTTTATTATTGATTAGATCATTCTTCAGGACGCGGGCTTGAAGATGAAGACCATCATTTATCTTCAGTAATTGGTCGGCTATGGTGGACACTTCATGCATTGCCTACATGATCTGAAAAAGAAGGGCAAGCAAAAAAGCCAGCATTAAAAATAAAATAAAATACTTGGACAAGAAGAATTAGAAGTTCACTTACCAAAACAAAATAATAGATCCTTTCCTTTTGAAGGCTCTACAAAGAAAAGTTCCTCAAAGTCTCCATGTCCCTAGGTAACATGGAGGATTGAGCCATTGAATTTCCAACCTCAATATTTTGGTATAATGAGTCATCTTTGTTCTTGGTCTCATTAACCTTCATAAAGTACTCACCCAGGGATACACCTTGGACGTTGATGGTTGGGGTGAAATCTAATGTCAGGGGGGCAACAACCAATGGATGATGCCAATTTGATAAAAAAAAATATAGGGAAAATTATTTGGAAAAATAAGGGTAATAGAAAACTCAACCAGTCTACATAACCCACCTAGAGAGAGAGAGAGAGAGACATTCATCATCGATTGGAATCTACCAAAAGGTTAAAAGAAAAATAAAAAGAAACCCATCTTCTCACATGATAAAGGCAACAATATAATAATATTTCATAAAACTCAAAACTATCTTTCATCATAGAATCTTACGAATTACGTGAATGGCTTGGAATAACCCTCCAATACTAGGTACATGAATAGTAATAAATAAAGAACATTTGAATAAGGTAATAATAAATGATGTATAAACTAAAATGACTAGGTTCATACAAACTCTTGGAATGCCAAAATATCACTCTTGGAATTTGACCTCACTTTACGAGCTTTACATTTTCTATGTACTTCGAATTAGGTGACCTAGGTACGAAATAAATGATACAGAAGTTAGAAATCCATCTCATAAAATGGTTCATAATTTGGACCTTTGTAGATACAGTTATGACCGTTGTCCCAAAGTTTGTTTATGTGAGTGGATCAACCCCAAAATTAACTTTTATGTTAATTCATGATTTAATCAATTGATCTTGTATGAAATTTGTGAGTTGTTAACCTTGGGGGCTACATTGGAATAATTATAAGGGGCATCCCCATGTCATACACCTCTTGTTCGAAAAGAAAATTCATCCTTGAATTTTTTTTCTTGAAAACAAAATTCTTCCATGACAACGAAACAAATACTTTGAGTAATTGTGAAACTTCAATTTTTGCCCCACTTGATAATTTTCATATCCTCCATGACAACAAAATGAATACTTTGAATATTTTTGTTACGAAGGGATTATGATAAATTGAATATCATCAACATAGGAGAACAAAATTTCACATAGCGGGTAATAATTTGTAAAAGCATTAAAGCGATAATTTCTAATGAAATCAATACTTCATCTTTCATTTAAAGGTTGATCAATTGATGGATTGTAATGACTTAATATTTCTTCTTTATCATCATCATCATCAAAAATAGGATCAATAAATGTTCATGGGTAGCCATGTAACCTTTTAATAATGGGGAACAAATATTATTGGACACCACTTTGAATCTTTTTTGAAAGTCAGTGTCATTATCAAGGGAATTCTCAAAATGGGTGATAATATAAATCATTACTTTGAGTTGAGCAAGAACCCAAACAGATTTTCCACCATTTTTCGATAAGCATCAATGAGAAATATACTATTCACCAACCTCTTGTACATTACTTTGGCGTGAAAAAAAAGTCATCCTATAGACCTTCTATTGGTTATGCATTGGAAAGTGAATAGCAAGAACTACTTTTAAAGAACAAACCAAGGATTTAGAACACACTACCTTATGGATCTTGTTGTGATACGCATGAGGAGAAATATGTTTATAAAGATTATAATCTTCCTACTCTCCTAAGATCTACAAAAAAAATTCTAGAATCCTCTCAACATATCGAATATTCTAGGATTTGATCCACCCAAATTAAGCCTTGTGTGTGGGCACTCTTGGAGATAAAAACTTGGTGAAATATTAGATCAATCACTTTTTCTTATAACCCCCTCACAAACATGTGAATAGTGTTTTCCTCTCCCTCCCTAACCCTCCATAATGGATCATTATGCTAAATCCTATCTGACAGCAATATAAATAGGTATAAGTCATGGGCTTTACTTTAGTTAAATTGGGCTATCAGAGATTTTCGGTCCTAATACTTGGGAAATGTACTATATTTGAGACCCAAGACAAATAATCAAATTCTCTTACAAATAAATACTCAGATATCCCAAATTACAACCCCATAATTTTTTTTTATTTAATCATAATTAATTCCCCTAAATAATCACGACTAAATCCCAATTTAATTATCTATAAATCATTCAAAATAAAGAGGTCTTATTTTCAAAACTGATTATGGTACATAATATGACTCTCCACGTTAAATGTTTGATGCCCTATTGGTCAAATAAGTTTTCTATAATCGATTTAACCAACATTTAATTAAGATTTTTTTTCCTCATGCTTAACTTATTTGCTAGTCTACTAAATTATAAAATAATCCACATGTCGATTTTTACTAAAAGAAAAAATATATAAGTCTAATAAGGGGTATCACAATCCAAGATATCTCTTAGATCCAAATTGCTCCGAATTATGATCTCGGACCTATTGACACAACAATTACCCAACTTGCGAGGTGATTAGGCACATATTCTTCATATTTATCCCCTTAATTTCGGTATTTTTATGATCCCGTGCAGTGTAAATAGCTTGGATTTGTCTCGTATTTATGCTACTAACCTTTTTTGGCAAGTATTTCTTGTTTTGTGTATTTCTCATGTGTTTTATAGGTATTTCATGCAAATTGGTGCGAAAGAGAATGCAAAACAGTGAAAGAAAGCAAGAAATGGGGAGTTCAAGGGCATTTTCGTAATTTTACATCCATATTCCGGTGGTGAGGAAAGCTAGAGAGTTGAAGAGGTCTAAACTATAAGAACATTGGAAAAAGCGGCACCTCAATCCGAGCTACGATGAAGAAGTTACGAGGTTTTGAAGTTGCGAGATAATGAAGAGTCATTTTCAGAACTGAAGAGACAACTCTTGAAATTTCTTGTTTAATTCGTTTTTATTAGTTGTAAAACGTGGAGAGGCATGGGGAGAGTCTCATTTAGGTATATTAAAAGGTCAAAACGTGGAGAGGCATGGGAAAAGTCCTTTTTGAGATCTATAAAAGGCCAATCCCAATGTCATTCCAAGAGGAGTGGAATTCTAGAGAGAGGGAGTTGCTAGAGAGAGGCTAGGTTAGGAGTAGGCTAGAAGTGCTAGATTAAATTTTAGAGTTAGATTTTGAGAGCAAATTTTCTATTCCTTCAAGAGTTTTCATGAAGATTCCAATTCCATTTTTGTTGCTGAATTCAAGTAATATCTTTTCATTCTCTATTTTTATTATTTGCAAATTATTTCCCATGTCTTGTAGATCTATAATTTTGTGTGTGAATTTATTCTTGAACCAAATCATGAGTAGCTAAATTCCCAAGGGTTGGGGTACATGAACTCAATCCAAGGCAAATTATTTATGTAGAAAATAGAGGTTAAATTAAAATATTGATTGAATCGTGAAAGCACCGCTTTATATTTACCTTTGATTTCGTATGATGCGGGCTAGATCCCTCATATATGTAATGCTTAGAATGTATAAAGACCGGATTTAGTCAATAATTTTAATTTACAATTCTAGTATTCTATACGGTAATTTGTTAAGGATTGAGGGATTGTACCCTACCCTATTTTCTCCCATTTGTCAGATCTAATTTCTTTTGCACTTTTCAGTTTGTTAAATTTTCCCAATTATTAATCATCTTTTCGTTTCTTTTAAGAAATCATTTCAAGATTTAATAATTTTTCTTATTACTATTTGGCAATCTCGATCCCTGTGGATACGATCCCGACTTACCGGGTTTATTACTTGAGCGACAGGCTTGCACTTGAGCCTAGAGTGAACGCATTTCTGAGACAAATTCTTAGTCACGTCACGAGGATATATTGATCCAATATATAATTGAATTGCATTGAGACAAATCAAAGAAAAATTATGCAAGCAGTTCATCCTCATAATTCTTGATATTAAGAATCTATGCACCCTTTGTTAATGTTGTGAGATTTCCCAAGTCTAAACTTGGCAGCCCTTAGACCTAAATCTCATGGGTAGTAGTGTTCAATACTTTCATGGGTTTACCGGTTATAATACTCTTTTGAACTATCAATCAAGTTTTTCAACCATCAAATAGGTTTCTATAGTTTGAGATAAACTATTTTGATTAGATATGCAACTTTACCGATAGGATGTTGTGAACTATTCAATTATACTAGAATCGAAATTCTAATCTCATATGATCAAGTTGAACCCAACTCACCGGAATGCCTACTAAGTGCAATTAATCGACATTTTATACGACATTTAAATCATAAATATATGTAACAACACACCTTAAATTAGTATTTAGTCCATTAAATATTCAAATTTCAAAGAAAACCCCTAAACTTTCCCTAAATTATCAAAATGCCCTTGTAAGTAGAATTAAGATAATTTATAAATTTCTATACCAATTTGATCCCAACTTTCACTCAATGAAACAATAACGGAAACTTGTGTAAATCAACCCAAAATCCACCTCTAAAACCACTAATCAACTCCCCTTTTTGGACCCTATAAATACCCCATCCTTCCTCAGTAGAAACCCATCCCATCTAAGTGTAATTTCAAAGTAGACTTTTGAGAGCTTTTACATTTCTATAATTTTACGCATGAATTCTTATTTATTGAATTTGTTTGTCTTTCTGCAAAACTATAGAGTAGAAATATGTGTTTAAATGTAAAAGTTGACGTATATATGCACTGAAATAGCTCAAAAGCTAGAAAACTCCGTTAAAGCTTGAGCTTCAATGGTGGATTCTGCATCCTTGACTTTGAACAAGTTTCAAAGTCAGGCAAGTTGAGATTAGGTTCTCAGAAAACTAGGTGTACTATTTAATTGAACAAAAACTGTATTTTGATACCTCAAATCATGAGTTGAAGTTTCCAGCCCTGAAAATTTTAGAAAACAAATTCAATGGTTTACTCCACCAAAATCCCTAAAACAAAGTTCATTCTCCCCCAGTTTTTTTATATAAAATAAAACCTTTATGACGCCGAAATGAGAATAATAGATTTATATTAGTAGTATTTGGTCAAAATTTCACCATTTTTACAAAAATCTAATAGCTCTATTTAGCTCACCAAAATCCTTAATTCCTCTTTAAAAATTAGGCAACCTTCATTTAGAAATCTTGAAAGGAATTCTAAAATGTTTCGGAATCAAGGTCAAATTTTTTAAATCCTAAAGTAAAAATGTTGATAGGTTGAAGGTGATTGACTTACACGCATGCGAGTGAAAGTCATAACAGGTGCATCACACACTTGACTGAGCGTGTGAGGGGGCGTCTCTAATAAAAAAAATTATTTTTACAATATTTTTATTTTTTTAATTCTGAACAAATTGGTATATTACATCACCATATTTGGATTCTAGAAAATCTTTTTCTTAAGAAGACCAGTTTTAAGTTTAAAAATTAACTTTTATATTTACACATAATCCCTTGTCCACTTTTTCAAGTATTTCAAAACCTCCCCAAACTTTTTCTTCAACTACTTGAGTATGAATAGAGTACTTTGTCATCTGTCACTAATTTCAAATCTTAATAGAATGAGGGAAAACATTGATTTAAAAAGTTATAAAATTTATAATTTATACCTTGTTGGTTAATTTTACACCGAAATTTCTTTTGAAATTACATCCTACTACATCACATAAATATTGTTTTGAACCTATATGACCTACTTACACTTTTTATGGTTTTAGACTAACCCGTCTACCTACAAAATTAGCCGCACAACTAACAGGATTTGTAAAACTCAACCTAGGTGATTTAAATTTCAATATTTGACAATTCGAGCTTATGTCTTTTGACTTCTGATTGCAATATCACGCTGTAATAATTTTGAACCCCTAATTCAAATACTAACTCCTTTGAGTAGTTTATCTTTATGTTGTATAATTGATTCCCTTGATATTCTCGATTACTCCCAAAATCGATAAACCATTATAACTTTTGAATAATCGCATATAACCCTATAATTTAATGTCCTTATCAGTAAAACCCCAAGTTGCACACCTTACGATTTAGGGATAAGACCCCGGTATACCACAATAATTCTAATTGGCCTATAGGACTTAGTTATTGAGTGACTATTTGTGATTTCTTGCTACATACGTATGAGTGATACTTAGTTAAGGGTGGCGCTCTATATTTTACTATTCCTCAATTATAGTGATTACTTGTTAAAGTGTATTTTATGCCTTGAACGATATTATAATGGTATGTCTATGATGTTAAAGCCTAATAACTGATAATTCTGGGTTATCATGTTATAATTCAGACCATTATCATAGTAACTTGATACTCAATTATCCGGTTATCTTCACCGTATTATTCATTTACCTATCATTACAGTTTAGTATACCCCTGATAGTCCTATGATATTTCATTTTGTTTCAACAGGTATAATCTCAATAATTTCCTTCCATTATTTTTTCTAACACCTTATCATCTTCCATTTCTTATATAGAAATAAAAATTAACTACTTGGCATGTCTGCTTAATTGTTTTTATTGTAGATGGAGGACGAACTTGAAAAAGACTAATTACCGCTCACGCTTTTGAACTTTTATTCTCATTTACCCTCGAAAATATTCGCAGTTACGTATATATGGTCATTGATAGAGAAAGATGGTAGTCCTCATTGGAACATATAGACCGGAACTTATCATCTCTTATGAATCCCAAGTGTTTCTTCAAAGTTCAAAATTGATGTATGGCATGACGAATAATATTGTACTTCCTTTTATTTTCAGACTCCGATATGTAATAGGATGCTAGGCATCGTTGCACTAAAGTTATTGTTTTGTTTTAATTTTATTCTCATTTATCATTAAAACCTAAAATTCGACACCATGGTATCAGAGCTTAATCTAGTTTTATGCCTATACTGGACCAAATATGAGGATTTTTGCCTATGACTTCTATGCTTATTATTTTTAAATATTTCACTTATCTTATTTTTTACTCATATTATTTCATAATAATGAATATATGGGATGAAATTTATCTCGACATTCGTGACTCGATGCACGAGCACTTCGAGCGAGATATCAAAGAAGTTGGATATGATAGACTAATCCAATATACCAGAAGCATCAATCGTGACTGTACATTTACCACTCCAGAAATTAAACACAGTTTGCTCTTTGGTCATCTGATGGGAGAGGCTCAGGCCACCAGACAAGCTAAATAGTTTTTTAAAGATTCTGAATTTCTATAACAAGCGATCCGTTTTGCAAGCGTCGTGGTAATGCCCAATGAAGTTACCGTTACTCCTCCTGATTCCTTGATAGACTATGGATATCTTTCCCCCAATACAATTATCTTTAACCTTGTTGATACCACTACTTCACCAGACTCCTCGGATGTGAAAAATGTTACTAAAGCCGTTTATTAAAAATAAACTATTTAAGTAACTCCGATCTATTTTTTTAAGAAACTCTTTTCGTAAAAACCAAACTATTTGAACACAAGATGTGTTGAACAAATCAGTATGTACGAGATCTATTCAAGAATTGAATAACAAGTTTATAAAGTAGTTTAAAAATTTTAAACTCAGCACAACCAAGAGTGAGATGAGGAGATGTAGAAAGATTATGTTCACAATATTTTTACGTGGTAAAACCTCACCAATTGAGGAAACATCCACGACTCCCTCTACGGAGTAAAATGAAAAATCCACTAAAATAAATATATGAGTTACAAACTATATAACTAACATGCAAACAACTCAGTCCTATATAAGTTTAGGAATGTACCCTCTAGTGTCCTTAAACTTCTCTCCAGTTCTAATTGTAGATGTAGTTCTCCCAATTTTGTTAACTTCTGATTTGTTCCAGCACTTTACGTCGACTCTTTATTCTCAAGATCTTATTACCAACACTTTTCGTGTTGTAGGGTGAAAGTGTTTTTGGAAGTGCTTTCTAACACATGCATGCGCACACACACACACACACTTATTAAGTACAAACAGTCCTAACAAATTACAATAACACTATATGCTGTGATCTTTTCTTTTTCTTTCTTCTTACAAAACTTTTCACCTTATTTGACCTTTAAATCATTCCCAGAATCCACGGATACCTTGCTAGGAAGAATCTCGGAATTTAGAGAAACTTTTCGAGATTGAAAATCTCCAAGTAAGATTCCAAACTAGGTCAAAGGTTTAGTTTTACAAGAACTAGAAAAAGAAAGCATTTATTGTTGATTTCAAAGTAAGCAAACGTTTTATAAAAAATAATCAACAATATATTTCTCAAGATGAGAAATAAAATGAAACTAAGTGTAATGTAACATTAATAACTCAGATCTGAAATTTCTATGAAATCAGAAAGTAGATTTGAGTAAAACGTTTAAGTTGAAAACAAGATCAAGAGAACACGAGGTTACATCAACAAAAACAAACTCAACTCAATCTCTCAAACTCTCAAGAACACTCAGAGAAGTGTTTTGGATATGGAGGTATTTGAATAAGTGTTTGAGTTTGGATGGAAGAGGTTTGACGAATAGTGTTAGGGTTTCTAACTCTCTCTCTTCTCTCTCTGTTTTTCTCTCTTCTCTCTCAATTTCTCAAAGGAAATGAAAATGGCAAAAGTCTTCGAAGTCTGAGAGAAGGGTCCCTTTTATAGGGTGAGGAGAAGGTTCGAGATGCTGGTTTTAAAACAAGGGTCAGGATTAAGTCAATTTAAATTGACTTGAATCGAAGGGCTCAAACAAGGCGGTGGTTAAACGAAAGCTGATTGGTTTAGAAGGTTACACAGGGATTCATCAAGACGACATGCAGACCATTGATAACAAATGATCCAAGGGTTGATAACACACGCGTTGTTATCTCAGTAAAGAAACACACTTCCAACCAATCAGAGGTAGACATATGTAGGGCAAATACAGGATCTGAAACGCGCGTCTAAAATAATTAAAACCATAACCCTCATGTTTATGCCGCTTTCGGTTTCTACCCAAGGTAAAATTAGGCCATAATACACAACAAAGTATATTTAGAGTTTGACCCCAAAAACTTATAAATCAAGTTTTAATTAATAAAACATGGTTTAAAAACTGTTTCAAAAATCCCAAAAAATTAGTAAAAATCAAACTTAGGGATTTAAACACACTCAACATATGTACACACATTATTATGCAGTATGACATGTATGAATTGAATTCTACTGTGTGTGAGAGTTGGCAATAGTCTCTTGATCACTACAAGTAAGAGAGATGAATAGGCAATCCAACTTCTGAGGCTCTTTTGTTTCTAGGATGGACATAATTTTGTCACAATTTCCAAACTAGATGAGCACTTATACAATATAGACTCAAGTGAGTCAAAGGTATAAGGGATTCAATCTCCCCCTTTGGAAATATGAGACAAAATCTCCTTTGAGTCAACTAGGACTCGTAGGGCAACAAAAAAATAAGAAAAAACTTATTCCTATCAAATTTCTATCTACCCAATTCCTAGAAATCAAAAAGTACATAACTCAACTAAGTACATTTGAATACCCTATTACAACTGTTGAGAGTAACTGTACAAAAAGAACCTGCAATAAATCACTAAGATCAAGCTGTTTAGCATATGTAAGAATTGAATAGACTCAAATTTCTCCCCCATTTTGTCTCAAATGGACAAAGGGAAAAACTTGGGTAAACAGCAAGAGGATTAATCACCATAAACCATACCAATAAATTTCCGTAATGAAATGAATCTATTATAATATAGAGGTTTGGTAAATATATCTGCGAGTTGTAGATCAGTAGGAAGATAATTGATTTCTAATTCCTTAGATTCAACCAATTCGCGTATAAAATGATGTCTTATTTTAATATGCTTTCTTCGCGAGTGTTGAACAGGATTTTTAGAAATATTAATCGCACTTTGATTATCACAATAGAGATGCAATTGGTTTTCTTGAATACCATAATCACTTAGCATTTGTTTAAGCCACATTAATTGAGCACAATAGCTGTCAGCGGCTATGTATTCAGATTCAGCTGTTGAGAGTGATGTGCAGTTTTGTTTTTTACTACTCCATCCTACCAAGTTATTACCAATATAATAACATGCTCCTGATGTGCTTTTACTATCATCAGTACACCCAGCCCAGTCAGCGTCAGTGTACCCAATTATAGTGCTTGGTGTGTCATTAGTGTACCAAAGTCCTAGATTTAGAGTGCCTTTTACATATTTAATGATACGTTTAACAGCATTCAAGTGGCTCTCTTTAGGGTTACTTTGATATCGAGCACATACACACACAGCATACATAATATCAGGATGCGAGGCAGTAAGGTATAGTAAAGTGCTTATCATACTATGATACAGAGTAGGATCTACAGATGTTCCATTTTCATCTTTAAAGAGTTTTAGCGTAGTACTCATGGGCGTTTTAGCATTTTTAGCACTCTCAAGGCCAAATTTCTTTACTATCTCTAAAGCGTACTTGGATTGTGATACAAATAATCCATCTGAATTTTGTTTGACTTGTAGGCTTAAGAAGAATTGTAGCTCCCCCATAAGGGACATTTGAAATTCCTTATGCATAGTTTTAGAGAAGGATTTGACTTCTGAGGAAGAAGTTGATCCAAATATAATATCATCAACATAAACTTGAGCAATAGTGATGTGTTTGTCAAAATGTTTGACAAAAAGGGTTTGGTCATTTCCGCCTCTTTTAAAACCTTTATCTAAAAGAAAACTGGAAAGACGCTCATACCAAGCTCTAGGAGCCTGTTTAAGGCCATACAAAGCCTTTTTCAGACGAAATACATGATTTGGATGTTTAGGGTCAATGAACCCTTTAGGTTGTTCTACATAGGTTTCTTCAGCCAGTATTCCATTAAGGAACGCAGATTTGACATCCATTTGGTACAGTGTAAAGTGCATGTGGCAAGCTATAGCAAAAAGCAGACGAACAGATTCTAAACGAGTAACAGGAGCAAAGGTCTCGTTAAAATCTATTCCTTCTATTTGAGAGTATCCTTGAGCAACTAGTCTAGCTTTATTTCTAATTATTATCCCATTTTCATCAGTCTTATTTTTGAAAATCCAACGTGTGCCAACAACCTTTTTGTGATCAGGACATGGAACAAGATACCATACATCATGAATGACAAATTGTAAAAGTTCATCCTGCATAGCAGAAATCCAGTGAGAGTCATTCAATGCCTCATTTACATTCTTTGGTTCCACAAGGGAAACAAAACATGCATAATGTGCATAATTTATAAGTTGGGATCTTGTACGCACTGGCTCACTAGGGTTGCCAACTATGTTGTTTATGGGATGATCTTTAGAAACCCAGTTAGGTACTTCAGGTGTCTCAATAGGTAATGAATTATCCATTGTAGAGGAGTCATTTTCTAAAATATTTGTAGACTCTTCCTCAATAGAAAATTCACCAGTCTTACTTTCTACAGTAGTGTCACTAACAATTACATTTGTGGATTCCATCATTGTTTTAGTGCGAAGATTATACGCTCGATAAGCTCTACTGTTAGGTGAGTATCCTAAAAATATGGCTTTATCTCCTCGGCTCTCGAATTTGGACAAGTGTTCCCTATCTTTGCATACATAACAAGTACTGCCAAAGGTTCTAAGGTATTTAAGATTAGGCTTTTTATTGTACCAAAGTTCATAGGGGGTTTGTTTGGAATTCTTTTGAAAATAGACCCTATTAATGATGTGACACGCAGTACGAATAGATTCTACCCAAAAATATTTAGGTAAATTCTTGGCATGTAACATAACACGTGCCATCTCCTGAAGGGTACGATTCTTTCTCTCCGCAATACCATTCTGTTGAGGGGTCTTAGGAGCACTGAACTCGTGTTTATAACCATTATAGTCACAGTATTCTACAATACCAGTGTCTTTGAATTCACCCCCTCTATCACTACGAATTATATTCACTTGAGCATCCTTCTCATTTTCGATCCTAAGTAGAATTTTTAGGAAGGTTTGAAAAGTGTCAGACTTTTGTTTTAAAAAGGCTACCCAAGTAAATCTGGTGAAGTTATCAACCATAACTAAGATATAACTATGTCCACAAAGGCTAACAATTTGGGAAGGACCCATTAGGTCCATATGGATGAGTTCTAAGGGATTAGAGGTGAGAATATCTTTGACTTTCTTATGAGGGGCCTTAACAATTTTACCTTCTTGACAGGAACCACAAACAATATTATGAATGGGTTTAATTTTTGGAATTCCTCTTACTATGTCGTGAGTAGACAATTTACTAAGATTATCGTAATTTATGTGACCCATTCTGTTATGCCATATCTCATTGTCATCCATTCTGGCAACATTACAAATTTCAGAATTGTTCTTGACAGTGTAGTAGTTGTCAGGAGTTCTGAATCCAGTAATTATGCATTCACCTTTTTCCTTTAAAATCTTGCAATTGTTCTTTGAAAAGATAACAGTATGGTCTGAGTCACAAAATTGCGAAATACTAAGTAAGTTGGCCTTTAGACCTTTAACTAGAAGAACATCTTTAAGAATAGGAAGCCCATCTTCTTGGAGAGTTCCTTTGCCTATGATTTGAGATGAAACTCCATCACCAAAAATGACTTTGCCCCCAGCAAATCTGGTTTTGTTAAGAAGTTTAGTTTCATCAGCAGTCATATGCTTAGAACATCCAGAGTCTAAATACCAAACAGATGATGTGTGTCCATCTTTTAAAGCAGTAACAACAACATTACACTTCATCTTAGGTAATAGATCATCTTTTCTAACCCAAATTGCTCTAATTTTCATCTTGCGCTTATTAGCTATCAACTGATAAAATTTGCGAGCAGTAGATTTTTGCTGAAAAATGTTTTGCGCATGATTTTGAATTTTGTCAAAGACTTGAGCATTTGGTTTAGGAAAGTGCTTAGGATTCCTTCTAGTAAATGTTCTTTTAGGTTTGGTCTTTCTCTTTCTATAATTAGAATTTCTATCTGGTTGTCTAGGAAGTACATAATTGTTACGGATCCTCCTAGAATAGTTAAAGTTTTGATAGATATAAGGATTATAGGTAGGTTTAACGAGTCTCCTAGCATAACAATCATCAAAAGAATGACCATATATGTCGCAGTAGGAGCAATAAAGATTGCTCAGAATTGGGGTCTCCTTAGGAAAATCTCTAAACAAAGGTTTTATAGAGTTTTGAGGCTGAACTCTATTCCTAGGTGTGACAGTCTTGAATGCAGACTCACTCTTCCTAATAGAAGGGCAGCCGTATTTAGCCTTAGGTGAACTTCCATGTTTAGAGCAACTTGATTCCCCAATGTTAAAATTTTGATTTTTTGAATCAAACTCAGTTTTTAGAGACTGAAAGTCTGGGCATATTTCAATAGGTCTTTTGCCTCCTGACACAAACTTGATAGTTTCAAAAGATTTTGTTTGTGTTTTCAAATTGAGGAAAAACCCTATTCCAGTTCGATCATCAGAATTGGTTTTTGATTCAGCAACAAATTCATCAAAACATTTTGAATTATTTTCAAATTTTGTAAATTTTTTGAAAACAGTTGCTACCTTTTCTTTAGTTTGCTCCAATTCTAACAATGTCCCTTTGTATTTTTTATCCAGAGTTTCATTTGTTTCTTTTAAATCTCTGATCTTTTCATCAAATATTTTGATTTCACTTTTATGAGTCAAACATTGGGTAGTATACTCTTCAGCATTCAGTTTAACCATAAGGCTTAGATCTTCTAACTTCTTAGTGAGATCTTTCACAATCTTTTCTAGTCTAGTGCTTTTCTTGAGAGTTTTAGCATAAAGTGTGTGAATGTCAGGGAGGTCTTCATTGTCTGAGTCACTAAGTGTGGTGTGTGGAGTGACCCCTAAAGATTCATTTGTTAAACTCACACACCCATTGACATTGTCATTATCGCTATCCCTTTGACTCACACACCCCGAGGTAGAACATGCAACATTCTCAGTAATCAAATCATCTAAACCAGTATAAACATGATTTTCAATAGCAGGAGTAGAGTTACTAGAAGCATTCTCATACACAGGCATAAGCACATCATCATTATATATGATCTTAGCAAAGAAGGACATACAAGGATCAAAGACATCAGATGACTCAGGTTCCTCCTTTTCAGAGTCACTTGAATCATCCCATGTTTTGCAAATGTTGGCTCTAGTGTTTTTGTTTTGAGTGTTCAAGTTAACTCTACAATCTTGTGCAATGTGCCCCAGTTTACCACATCTATATCATTCAGTCTTCTTAAGGTCTCTATTAAGTCTAGTGTGAGAGTCCTTATGATTTTTGTCATGGTTTCTCTCATGAGGCCTGTGATTAGAGGAAGTTGGATAATTTGAATTGCCTTGTTTATTTGCCACTTTGTTTCTAAACTTAATAATTTTCTTAAACTGTTTAGTAATTAAGGCAATTTGATTGTCCAAACTCTCTATATTGCATTCCTCATCAGAATCATAAGTGGGGAATATAAGTTCAGGCTTAGTTATCTTAGAAGAGAAGCTAAGATTGGAATTAGTTTGTTTCCTATTGGTTTGAGTCAATTGTTTCTTAAATTCTAGTTCCATTTCCACAGTTCTTAGTTTACTACTGAGTAATTCAGGAGTGAGATTTTGATCACACATTTCCTCAATAGCATATCTTTTATTATCAAATTTCTGTGGTAATGATCTTAGAATTTTAGATACAATTTCATGTATGTCATAAGTCACCCCATTAGCATGCAGTTTGGTCACAATATCAGTCAAGTTCATATAGAAGTCATCAAATGACTTAGCCTCAAACATAATTAAGGAGTTATATTGCTGAATCAACATTTGGGTATTAGCAGCCTTAACTCTAGTGTCTCCTTCATGAGCAGTGACTAAGGCGTCCCAAGCTTCCTTAGAAGTGGTACATGATGAGATTCTTTTGAACTCATGTTCATTTGTAGACATAAATATGGCATTCTTTCCTTTATTATTATTTCGAGAAACTTGTTTCTCATCTTGAGTGAACTCACTTAGAGCTTTCTTAACCCTCTCATTACTTCCTTCGTTGGCTGGTTTAGTAGGAAAAATATAACCATTTTCAACAATGTCCCGGACATCATCTCCCAAAGTTCCTTGAATGAAAGCAATCATCCTTACTTTCCAGTAAGCAAAATTGGTTCCATCAAAGATTGGAGGTCTGGTCAAGTTACCAAATCATTCATTTTTCTCGTCCATATTTGATTTTTAGAAAACAATTTCAGAAACACAGGATCTCTTATGAAAACAGTTTACAAAACTCTGATACCAATTGAAAAATGTTACTAAAGCCGTTTATTAAAAATAAACTATTTAAGTAACTCCGATCTATTTTTTTAAGAAACTCTTTTCGTAAAAACCAAACTATTTGAACACAAGATGTGTTTAACAAATCAGTATGTACGAGATCTATTCAAGAATTGAATAACAAGTTTAAAAATTAGTTTAAAAATTTTAAACTCAGCACAACCAAGAGTGAGATGAGGAGATGTAGAAAGATTATGTTCACAATATTTTTACGTGGTAAAACCTCACCAATTGAGGAAACATCCACGACTCCCTCTACGGAGTAAAATGAAAAATCCACTAAAACAAATATATGAGTTACAAACTATATAACTAACATGCAATCAACTCAGTCCTATATAAGTTTAGGAATGTACCCTCTGGTGTCCTTAAACTTCTTTGCAGTTCTGATTGTAGATGTAGTTCTCCTAGTTTTGTTAAGTTCTGATTTGTTTCAGCACTTTACATCGACTCTTTATTCTCAAGATCTTATTACCAACAATTTTCGTGTTGTAGGGTGGAAGTGTTTGTGGAAGTGCTTTCTAACACATGCATGCACACACACACACTTATTAAGTACAAACAGTCCTAACAAATTACAATAACATTATATGCTGTGATCTTTTCTTTTTCTTTCTTCTTACAAAACTTTTCACCTTATTTGACCTTTAAATCATTCCCAAAATCCACGGATACCTTACTAGGAAGACAGACAAGGTCTTAATCAATCTCAGAATTTAGAGAAACTTTTCGAGATTGAAAACCTCCAAGTCAGATTCCAAACTAGGTCAAAGGTTTAGTTTTACAAGAACTAGAAATAGAAAGCATTTATTGTTGATTTCAAAGTAAGCAAACGCTTTATAAAAAATAATCAACAATATATTTCTCAAGATGATAAATAAAATGAAACTAAGTGTAATGTAACATTAATAACTCAGATCTGAAATTTCTATGAAATCAGAAAGTAGATTTGAGTAAAACGTTTAAGTTGAAAACAAGATCAAGAGATCACGAGGTTACATCAACAAAAACAAACTCAACTCAATCTCTCAAACTCTCAAGAACACTCAGAGAGGTGTTTTGGATATGGAGGTATTTGAATAAGTTTTTGAGTTTGGATGGAAGAGGTTTGACGAATAGTGTTAGGGTTTCTAACTCTCTCTCTTCTCTCTCTATTTTTCTCTCTTCTCTCTCTTCTCTCTTAATTTCTCAAAGGAAATGAAAATGGCAAAAGTCTTCGAAGTCTGAGAGAAGGGTCCCTTTTATAGGGTGAGGAGAAGGTTCGAGATGCTGGTTCAAAAACAAGGGTCAGGATTAAGTCAATTTAAATTGACTTGAATCGAAGGGCTCAAACAAGGCGGTGGTTAAACGAAAGCTGATTAGTTTAGAAGGTTACACAGGGATTCATAAAGACGACATGCAGACCATTGATAACAAATGATCCAAGGGTTGATAACACACGCATTGTTATCTCAGTAAAGAAACACACTTCCAACCAATCAGAGGTAGACAGATGTAGGTCAAATACAGGATCTGAAACGCGCATCTAAAATAATTAAAACCATAACCCTCATGTTTATGCCGCTTTCGGTTTCTACCCAAGGTAACATTAGGCCATAATACACAACAAAGTATATTTAGATTTTGACCCCAAAAACTTATAAATCAAGTTTTAATTAATAAAACATTGTTTAAAAATTGTTTCAAAAATCCCAAAAAATTAGTAAAAATCAAACTTAGGGATTTAAACACACTCAACATATGTACACACATTATTATGCAGTATGACATGTATGAATTGAATTCTACTATGTGTGAGAGTTGACAATAGTCTCTTGATCACTACAAGTAAGAGAGATGAATAGGCAATCCAACTTCTGAGGCTCTTTGGTTTCTAGGATGGACATAATTTTGTCATAATTTCCAAACTAGATGAGCACTTATACAATATATACTCGAGTGAGTCAAAGGTATAAGGGCTTCAGGATGATGACTTCGATCCTTCTGAAGATTATGCTGACCCAGAATACGATCACGTAGTTCCACGAATTGCTTAAAATAATGACAAAATGTGGTTATAATTAATAAACTCTACAAGTTTAAGTGTGCAAATAGATAATAACCCTTATTTCTGGATCACCACCATAGCGTAACCTAAAAGTTCTTTTGTTTTTTTTGTTTCTTGTTACTAAATAGGTCCAATAGATATGTATATTTTTTTTTCTTTTCTCTACATTAACTATGTAATGGAGAGTTGAAAATGATATAAAAGGACGAGTTTTTTGCACTATCTATACTTGTAATTTATCCATTACAATATTGTTTATATAGGATGGTTACTACTCGAGCAACAACTACAGGAACTAAGAAGAACACTCTATTCTAAAAATGCCAAATCCAACTACCACCAATGAAGGAATCCTACATTGTCTCCAAGAGTTAATTACAGTAACCCAGCGACAACAAAATATACCTCCACCCATGTGAATAATGAATTTCCAAAAGAGACTCGAAGAATGAACACTCTTAAGGAATTTTTGAGACAAAAGCCTTTGGCATTTCTTGGAAAGCCCACTGCAGTTAAAGTAGAGAAATTGATTCACAAAACACTTAATGTACTTAATGGAGTTGGAATTAGGGTAAAGTTAGCTTCATATCTATTCGAATGAGAAGCATATTTTTAGTGGAAGTCTATCTTACGTTCCCAATATGTGAATGAACTAACCTGAGGACAATTTGAAGAAATTTTCTTCAATAAATACTTTTGAGAGGCCATAAGAGATCAAATGATTGTAGATTTCTTAAACCTATAGGAACAATAAATGACGATGGCCTAGTATGAAGAAAATTTTATCGAACTATTTTGATATGCCCAAGAATACGTTGACACTAAGCCTAAAAAGTGCAAGAATTTTGAACGAGGTTTATGCCAAAACATAAAAATACTTTATAATCCCTTTGTAGGTCCGAGAGTTTAACCGAATTGTCAAAATATCCTCTCATATAGAGAAAAATACCACAGTTACTAACCCATCTCAAATTTCTAACCCTTTTTGAAATGTATATGTTATTAGGAATCAACCAAATCAATGAGATCACCCTTATAACAAGCCCAAGGATGGTTGGGCATTAAGCCAAATTCAACACAATAATAGTATAACCTTTATACGTTGTCATGAATGAAACCAAGTAGAACACTGGAGACCCCAATGTCCAATTCTACAAATGCCTCCTCCTTATACTTCCCCTAATTTTGTTAAAACTCCTTTAAAAAATCCCACCACTAACTTTAACTGTTCACCGCAATCAAATCCCCATGAAAAGAAGCAGGAACTAGTTAATAAAAATCAAAGTCAAAATTCCTCCCTTCTCCAAGAGAAAAATCCAAATTATCACGGTGTGGTCGAAGGTAATCTCCATTTTTATAATATTGCAGCACATCTATTGTTTGACTCTGGATCCACACATTCTTTCATTAGTCAGTCATGTATGACTAGGTTACAACTAACTTGTCGTCCGCTAGCTTATCCTTTCACTATAGGAATGCCAACGAGAGAAATGGTTGTTACCAATAGGATTTGTAAGCATCATACCTTATGTTTTGGAGCCAGGACACTAACCCTAGACTTAATTATCCTTGATTTTACAAAATTCGATTTAATAATAGTAATGGAAGTTTTATCTCCAAACTACTCTCATAGTGATTGTCATACAAAGACAATAACATTCAAACCACCTCACGAAAATTCATTTTATTTTCAAGGAAGAAATACCCACCAATCCTTACTTTTTTGGATAAGTGAAAATAATGCCTCTTCCCTTTTAAATATTTTGTCCCAATACAAAGATGTGTTTCCTGAAGAGTTAATTACAATACCTCCCCTCGAGAAATTGAGTTTTTTATCAACCTGTTGCTAAATAATGCTATTTCAATACCCCCTCATCATATGGATCCTTTGGAATTAAGAGAGATTCAAACACAACAGTACCACTTACTCCGTAAAGGATTTATACACCCCAGCAAACCCCCTTGGGGAGCCCAAATTTTATTTATATTGAAGAAAGATGAATATTTTCGGTTATGTATTGATTACCAAAAATTGAACCAAGTTACCATAAAGAATAAATACCCATTGCCTTGGATAGGTGATTTGTTTGACCCATTATGAGGGTCAAAGATATTTGCCAAAATAGATTTAAGATCTGGCTATCACCAACTACGGTTGAAGGGACAAGATATATCCAAAACTGCTTTCCTAACTCGCTATGGCCATAAAAAAATTTTGTCATGTCATTTGGTTTAACCAATGCCCCTACTGCCTTCATGGAGTTGATGCATGGTATATTTCTACCTTTCCGAGATTACTTTGTGATCATGTTTATAGATGACATTCTAATTTATTCCAAGACACGGGTAGAACAAGAAGAACATCTGTGTATAGTATAGGAAACTCTTCATAAATATCAATTGTACACAAGGCAAAGCAAATGTGATTTTGTCATTAAAAAGTGAAATTTCTTGGACATGTAGTTATGAAAGTAGGTATACAAGTAGATCCAGCCAAAACCAATGTAGTACTTGAATGGACTCAACCTACCACCATCACGGAACTACGAAGTTTTCTAAGTCTTACCGGATACTATCGACATTTTATGGAAGGATTTTCCCGAATTGCCCTACCATTAATGATGTTAACCAGAAGAGGTGTACGATTTTTTTAGAACCCTGAATGTGAATAATTTTTTTGCACTTTGAAAAAAAAGTTGGCCACTGGACCAGTATTAACCATTCCCTCCAGTAATATTAGCTACGATGTTTATATTAACGCTTCTCTATAAGGATTGGATTGTGTGTTGATGCAAGAAAGTAAAGAAATCGAGTATAGCTCCCTATAATTAAAAACTCATGAACGTAACTATCCGATAAATGATTTGGAATTAGTTACAGTAGGCTTTGCTTTAAATATTTGGAGTTGTTATTTATATAGAGAAGAATTTCAAGTATTCTCTAATCATAAAAGTCTGAAGTATACATTCACTCAGAAAGATCTTAATCATCGATAAAGATTATTGTAGAAACCACATTTTAGGACCCTCCAGGCATCTCCTTACACTACACCAAAACTGGGTTAATGGTTACAAACTTTATCCATGACCAGGCTGTGTGGGTCGCGGATCTGGTCCGTGACCAAATCGGGCATGTCCAACTTCGGTGATCACAACCCAAATCCTTGACCCACAGCCTGGTCATGAATTTCCATAGTCACAGATGTTGTCACGACCCATAGCCCTTACCCTATTTATAAGCCTATCACAACCCAAACCTGTGACCATCAGGCGATTAAAAAACCATATAGTCATGGTTCAGAGCCGTGACCAGCTTTCTGTGTGATCCAACTTTATCACGGCTTTAGGCTATGACCATTCTTACTATATATCTGATATTGTCATGGCTTTGGTCCATGACCACTCTTACTATATAGATAATATTATCACGGCTTTGGGTCGTGACTATACTTAATGTGCATTTAATATTGTCACGACTTTGGGCCATGACTAATTTTAATAATAATAAAAACAAATCCTCGAATCGTGAGGCTAATCAGTCAGTTGTTACAAGTGTTAGGTTGTGACCCCTTTTTCGTGACCAGTTGGTCAGGACTATGGACCGTGACCCCTTTTCCATGACCATTTTCGGTATTTGGTGTAGTGTTAGGTCCCTAGAACTTCCTCTTTCATCATAAACCTAGGTCATACTCTGAGTATTGATCTAGAGGCCACCAGGTGCTCCCGAGCTTCATTTGACTTATGGTAAACTTTCTCACCTAAGTGATGGCTCATTAGATCTTTGAAGGGCTATGAATCGTCTTTCCAATAGTCTACCCCATGCATAAATCGTCCTTACAGTTCAGACAAATAGACCATTTGCCCCCCAGAATTAATCTGGAGGCCAATGGATGATCCCAAACTCCGTTTGATTCCTGTCAACTCTTTAGCTTGAACTAGAATGAATGAAATATCAAAGGTCTCTTAATCCCCTTTCAAATGGTCCTCCTTGCGTGCAAAAATGAGTTACGGTATGGATGAATGACCCGTTTTACTCCGAAGGGTCACCGAGCATTTTCGAGTATCATTTGACCTTGTTAAACTCTTTGAACCAAGCGAAGCTCTTTAGAACATATAAGGACTCTATATAACCTTTCTAACAGTATGTCCCTTGCATTAATCAACCTAACGATTCAGACGAATGATCTGTTTCCCTCTTATCCAAAAAATCAAAGGGTGATTTCGATCCTTGTTTAACCATAGTAAATTCCTGAACCCGGGACCAACCGAATGGAATCTTAAAGGACTATGAATACCCTTTTTAATGGTTAGTCCCATACCCGATTCAGACTTACATATTTCATTTTATGATCATTTTTTTGAAATAATTTCCTGAGACTGTCGAATGGCAAACCCATTTCCCTACCTATTGATAGTGTGTCTTGGGTTGCCTGATGATAGGAACCCCACTTGGCCCTATATAAGGACAGGATGACCTAACTTCGAAGGGCACCTCCGAAACATCCCTCTCAGTGATCTCGATAACATTCTCTCGAAGTCAGCATGGTTTCCATATTGAAACCTCTCCCCCACATTCCATTTTCATTCTTTCCTTATCCAATTTGGCAAATTCCATTCCCTCTCCTCATACCACCTTCAACAATAATCAAGAAGTTTCAAAAGAAGGGCCAAATATGTCACTCTCTCTTTAAATTCTCTTATTTTTGAATTAGTTATTGAATTTTCATTTTTAGCATTTCATTTTACTAGCTCGCACCCATTAATATCCATCTCTTTTATTAGTTGTATTGCACACACTATATTTTCTTTAAAAAAACAAAAACAAGAAAATGAATGTTTGCTTGTAAATTCCAAAAGGGGATTTCTCACTACATTTTCTCACATTAAAACATCATTTTTTCACACACGCACATATAAGAAAAGTCCCCGATTGGATTTATGGGATAAACCCCACCCCATGTTATCTGTGAACTACGTGGACTTTGATGCCTTTTTAGGTTAAGTAGGCATCTCGGGTAAAATTTGAGATTCGAGTCCTCTCTGATATTTTTTCATATGTTATTTTCATATCATATATTTGTAATCCATGCTTGCGTTTTGTCCAACCTACGCCATCAGCCTTCTATAAATGATTAGTGATCCGAGAAATGCACACATAATATTTTTATTACTATTTTGGGAACAGTCATAAGGATGATCTCACTTTGCCGTTATCCATGACGTGAGTCGAGTAATTCCACTCTCCATATATAAATATATATAGACGCGCACACTTCATGTAGTTATTAAGGAGAAGAATAACACATGCCCATGAGAGACCGAAAGGGAGGTTATTAACACTTTCTTGTTCCATAACTTAGTTCCCGAACCCTTGAACTATTATTTTGCAAGCATCATCATGACTTTGATCCCGTTCTCTAAAGGAAACAACATTTTTTTGCCTGTTTGTGCAAAATAGGGTGGAGAATATAATTTAACACATCACCCCTCATTGACGATGGCCGAAGCGCCCCGAGGAAGGGAGTGACCCCACCCCCTCCATGCGTGCGCGCGCACACGCTGACCAGGAGAGGGATGGCCACAGTGGTGACTTTACTGGTGATAATATGACAATAAGAGGACTATAATCTATCTATACATAGGTGTTATTATTATCTGCATGTGGGCATATGCACCTATCTATATGTTCCCTTTTTCCTTTATTACTTCTGGTATATATCTAAATCATGTTTATATCACATCTCACCCACTTTTCACTTAACACACTTGTAAATAAACTCCACGTACACCTCACACTACTTACACTTGTATATAGGATTACTTACACCCACATGACTTATACACCACTTAGAATATCCATGCTTAGGTTTCATTAGCACACACCTCCATTTATCACACTTGCACATATCCATGCTCACTTGCACATATCACACGCCACTTGTAGTTAATCCATGTTTAGGATATTTACTACACACTCACTTGTAGATATTCACATATCACTCACATGCTTAGTGTAGTCTTCATGCTCCATTTTAGATTTATTTTTCTTGATACTTGTACATTCTTGCCCATTAGTATAATGCTTCTTTCACTCATTATAAAATACTCCGTCGTAATATACTGATTAAGAATCATGAATTTTTCACTTTACATCACCAAGATCATTTGTATATTGACCAAAATTTTGTCTCGTACAAGGGGGTCACTTTGTGATGGGCACTAGTCTTATGGGTCGTAGTTAGACTAAGCATTTTTACTTTCACCTTTCATTGGCCTAGTACCTTCGACGTATATCGAACAATTCCCCCTCATCATATTGCTTAACCAAACTCACAACGGGAGGTATATAGTAGGGAAATCATTCACGTACATCAAGTATATCGAATTCTCTCTCATATGTACTTTCCCCATGAGTTATATAGTGAGGAAATTAACATACACTCTGGTATATCATATGGCTTGTCTACATGTACCAATTTCCCCCAAAAGCAGGAAATATATCGTGGAAGTCATACCAAAAGGGGAACCCAACCACTAGCCCTAAAAATTGCATAAACCTCGTATAGGCGTCAAACCTAAGGCACTTATACCTAGTTTATCGGTTGCTATGCGAAACTCTGTCGAATTTTCGCCCAAATTTTTGCGCTACTTTTTCATTTTTGCAAGAGCCCGAAAATAAGTGAAACCATGTCTTGCATATTTTTCAAACCCATTTTTCATGCTTAAATTCTTCTCTCATTTTTTTCCCTCCTTTTTTCTCAAAACATCAAAATGCCAAAAACATTTTTCTTCCTTTTATTAAAAATACCAAAAAAATTCTTCCTCATTTTATCAAAAATACCAAAAAAAGTTTCCTCCTTTTCAGGAATACCGAAAAACAATTCTTTCCTCCCTCTTTCAAAAATAAACTCGAACCACTTTTTCTTCTCAGGTCGATTGCATACTCGATTCTTAACCTGACTCCCTATTAGTTTCGAACTTCAGTCAAATCGCCCCAAAGCTCCGCTAGTTCCTTTTCTACTTCATCCAAGTTCATAACCTACCTCCAATAAATGTTCATATAAAACACTAACCAAGCACCAAATGTGAAGCCTGATTTGATGGCAATCTTAGTCCAACTCTGTGCCAAGATTGATAACCTTCAAACCGAAATCCATGAGATGCAACAAAACTAGGTCTAGATTTTCGAAGAACCGAGCTCCTCTATCCTCATGCCATGGGTCCACCCACTCCCAAGCCTGTTTGGGTCCTAGAAGAATATCAGCATGCTAAGCCATGGGCTATAGTGCCTATAGTGCGGATAGTGCACTATAGGCATGAGGATAGTGGATCGCCGCTAGAGCTCCTCTATCCTCGCCTGTTAATGAACCGCCGCCAACTCAGCTCCCTATGCCGAACCTTGTCTAGCCATGGGCTAACTTACCAGTTCCTGTTGATCACAAAGGGGAAGAAAGAAACAAGGTCAAGAAAGACCTCAAACTTCTATTGAAAAAATTCTATCAAGTTAGGATAGCTGGGAACTACATGGACTACACACAAATGTTTCCCTATCCCAAAGCAAGATTACTGGAAAAGTTCAAAATGCCGGCCATCAAGAAATTTGGGCGCAGCGGGTCCCCAATTCTGCACTTTTGTAGTTATCACCAATCCATGACCATTTTTGGAGCCTCTTAAGAGATAACAACCCATATGTTTCAACAGAGTTTGAAGGACAATGCCTCCGATGGTTCCTATCCCTTGGAGAATCCCGAATCCACAGTTGGAAAGATGTCGCTAGGGAATTTATGTCACAGTACAAGTACAATGAACAACTAAAGGTTACATGCCATGATCTAGATCTTCTCAAGTATAATCCTAAAGAAATTCTAAGTATCTTCATATCAAGGTGGAGAGCTAAAGCTTCTACCATGACTAACAAACCCTCTGAGGAGGAATAAGTCAGAATCATGAAGAAAAACATATTTCTCGATATCCGAGAAACTATAGGAATTTAGTATTATGCACACTTTCGAGCTCTTCGAGAAGCGAGTGTAGAAACTGAATAAAGTGTTACCAAAGTAGAAGCAGAACCAAAGAAAGTGACCGAACAATTCATTCCCAAAAAATACGAGAAGCCTTCCAATGCTACAGTCTCAACTATCAATAATACCTCCCAACTTGTTACCTCTTGGGCACAAGAAGGTAGCCCTAATCTCACCAGAAAGGAATACATTGAGCTCCATGATCCCTTCTTCAAACTTTATAAGGACTTGTTAAGATGAAACCTCATCAAACCTTTGGACTCTCGTTCATTACCAAACCTATTTCCTAAGAACTTTAAAACTGATGCCCACTATGACTTTCACCAATTTGGGGGCCACACTATCGACCAATGTTTTCATCTGAAGAACATGATTAAAGGCTTAATTGACTGGGGTCTCATCGCTCCACTAAAGGATCCTATACCTAATACCAATAACAACCCACTTCCAACCCACATAAATGCCATCTTTCTAGACAATGACCTAGAATTTGATCCATCTACCCAAATTATGCACAGTAAAGCACCCATCATGCCCGTAATCTCACATAAATCGCTCCAAGTTTGCTAATATTTTCTCCTACACCCTACTTGTTTCACCGACTAACATCTTTCACTCCTCATAAGGGCTTGTATTATCGTCCCTACCTAGTCTGAAGGGAGAGATGTGGAGTTACTGGATGTTCTAAACCAAATCTTGGAGTTTGGTCTAGAATTTCCCACTAAGATGACCATCTAATGTTAGAAATTCAGTGGCTTGTTCATGGAAGACCAAAAATGGGCTCGAGAATCAGACGAATGGGTGGTACCAGTCGAAGAAGTCAATCTAGATGACGTAGTATAGATCATAGAAGACATATTTAGACATACCAGTGAGATTTGTTGAATTTTCGAACTACTCACTATTTTAAAGCTTCAAGTAAAGTTGGTCCTTTCACTCACGCACCTCCCCGTTGAGTGGGAAGATTTATATGAGGAAGCCGTCGAGGTTATTTAGTGAATCGATTTCTCATGGCAAGAAGACATTATCGCCACCAAATGGGGGGATAAATTTGGCATCTTTGATGATGAACCGAGTTAATAAAAGGTTAGTCTAGTAATCAGCATGTGTGGTATGATATCGTTCGAAGACTTATTGGGGGAAATCATTAAAGTAGCCATTCAGCCAGAAATAGATAAAGACACGAGGTTCTTGTTCTTCCCCACCTCTGTAAACCACATGACTAGATCAGGGAGACACTACAAGGATCCAAATCCTCATTCGTCAAGAACAGATAAAGGAAAGGGAGTTTTTGAAAAACTTCCCATGCCAGAAATGATCGTTGAGGAGAGCAAGATCCTTAACCAACTCTAGAAGACTCAAGCTAACATCACCTTTTGGGGACTCTTCATGTCTTACAAATTACACCAAAATGATATGATAAAACTTTGCACTGGGCCCATAGTCCCTCCTTTCACCATCCCTGAAGAATCCATAAACTTAGTTGGGTCCTTGACTTCCACTAGACTTCTTTCTTTCTACAAAGAGGAAATTCCGAAGGTCATCCCTAACCACAACTATGCCCTCAACATCTCTATTGAAATGATGGGAAAAAGAGTTCCAATCTCACTCATTGATAATTGATCCAACCCCAATGTTTATCTTCTTAGAACCTTTAATTTCTTGGGATTGAAAGTAAGTGACCTTACTCCTACTTTCGTTGTCGTGAGTGCTTACGATAACACCCGTCAAGAGGTTATAAGAGTCATAACACTCACAATAGGGGCTGGCCCTATAAACCCTATCACTGAATTCTAATTAATTAACATACTCGCATGCTTCAACCTTTTGCATGGTCGACTGTGGCTTCATAGAATTCGAGGGATCTCTTCCTCCATTCTTCAGAAGTTTAATTCTTCACCAAAGGATAGGTAATCACCAATTGGGGGGATGATGATAGTATTAAAAATTCTAGCACTGGTAATCCGATCTTAGAAATACAACATGGGATCAATGACATGCCTTCTTCGTCTTCTGGGTTGATCCACTTCCCCTTCGAGTAGGGGATAATTTCAAAGACCAATTATGTCCGAAATACAGCCCTCGTGACAATGTTAATGTAATACAAATAATAAAGAACATGCATTTCATGCTTGGACTGGGGCTGGGGTGATGTCAATAAGAAATACTTGAGCCTATAGTTCTAAAAGAGTCCATACCCATGTGGTATGGGTTATTTCCTTCACCAGAAGAACTCAAAGTGCTTTGTCAACCAAGAATAAAAAGGAGTTTAGAAGATGATAATATTATTTTGATGGATTTTTGGAATAGAAAATTCACTAAGGAGGGTGAAGACTTCCCTTTATGTGGCTTTTCTAAACCATGGTATGACCATGTGGATAAGAAGATGAAGCCGAATATGGAAATCTTCTTTCTAAATAACTACTCTTGGGTTGAAGACTACCAACATAAAGTTCAACCTCTCACCCAGAAAGTCATAGCCATTGTCAAGGTATTTAAGGAAAGTAATTCTGAAGACTCATTCAATATGCAGACACTGAGGATGACTCTCTATATGATCCATCCAGATGATACACCATTATACCCATCCACTCTGATCAAGGTCGGTGATGAACCATTGTTGTTTGCCCTATCTTTTCATCTTTTGTTGTTCCTCCCTTTTCTGATAACAATGTAATTAAGACCTTTTTTTTAATAAGATTCTAAATGATATTTTTCTCAAAAGTGAAATAAAAGAGGATTTGAGTATCTTGTTGTGCCTTACATTAATTGTCTTGATTCTAATAAAACTCTTGATGAAGATGAGTTTGCAAATGAAAAATTCTTAACTGATCTTAATAAGTTTAATAATAAATATCATAACTATGTTCAAATAAATGAGGATGAAAATGTTGTTATCAATCTCGATTCTAGTAGCCAAGAGTGCGAGATTAGGATATGGTACACCCTTAATAAACATGAGCGCGCACAATTCGAAGAGCTATTAAAAGAATTTTTGAACTTCTTTGAATTGTCTGACTACTACATACCTGGCATCGATCTAGAAATAGCTCAACACGAGATACCAACCTTCCCAGAATGAAAGTTGGTCAAATAAAACCTATGAAAACTTCACACTGGATGGTCACTCAATGTCAAAGAATAAGTAATCAAACAGTTGAACATAGGCTTCATCCAGGTGATCAAATATTCCACATGGTTTGCCAATATTCTACTCGTGCCGAAATTAGAAGGAAAAGTTTGCATGTGCGTTTATAACCGGGATTTGAAGAAAGCTTCTCTAAAGGGCGATTACCCATTGCCCAACATTGACATGATTGTGGACAACATAGCCAGTCACGCCCTCAAGTCATTTATCAATGGAATCATCGGATACAATTAGATCAAGATGCACCCTGACCCTTAAGAGAAAACTGTATTCATCAATCCCTAGGGAACCTTTTCCTATAATGTCATGCCATTCGAGGTTAAGAATGCATGGGCTACCTACCAAATATACCACAACCATCTTGCATGATTTGATATATAAGGAGGTCGAAGTATATGTAGATGGCATGATCATTAAGTCTAAGTCTTGAGAAGGTCACATTCTCTCTCTCCAAAAGTTCTTCGAATGACTACGGCATTACCAAATATGACTAAACCGAAAGAAGTGCATTTTTTATGCCATGAGAGGAAAACTATTGAGATTCATTGTTAGAAAGAAGGGAATCAAAGTAGACCCTACCAAGATGAAAGTCATACTTGAGATGCCACCATCACGAAAAGAGAAGGAAGTCCGAGGAATTCTGGGAAATTACAATACATCAGTCAGTTCATCATCTAACTGACTTCTATTTATGGGACCATCTTCAAACTCCTTCGAAATCATTCTACTAAAGTCTGGAATGAGGCCTTCCAAGAAGCCTTTGATCGAATCAAGTGATACCTTACCTGACCTCCGGTGCTTATGCCTCCGCAACCAGGTTTCCCCCTCCTCTTATAGTTGATTATGACAGATACTACAGTAGGGGCTTTCCTAGCCAAATACATTAAAAATCTCGTAAGGAAATATCCATTTACTATGTCGCCAAATATTAGTTGGGTATGAAGTTAACTACTATAAGGACATTATGTCATATACCGCTACAACCGTCAAAGAATAATTCAAGATCATTCAAGCGTCAAGAAGGATCCGAATATCAAAGTTCTTCAACATTCAAGCTTTCGCAAGATAAATTTGGTAAAGGTTGTGTTTTAATTCCTTAGCATTTCCCTTAGAGTATTAAAATATTTTTTTTATCAAATATTTTCTAAGTGTTGGAGCGGAGTTTTTCGTCAAAAATTATTTTTGAAGTTTTGAGGTGGAGTAATTACTGGCAAAATAAAATATTTATTTTTTAAATATCTCGTTTGAGAGACAGACATACATCGTTAGAGCGATAGGCCTTTATCGCACGATGTCGTTCAAATGACATGTGTTTTTGTTCGAACGATGCTTCTATCTCGTTCGAGCGATCTACCGCCTTAGATTTTCTATAAATTGATTTTTCCAGTTTCGTTTTTTATCAGAAGACCTGAGATTACTATTTTACAAAAACTGCTATTGCAGAAACATTTATCTTCCCTTTTAGGCCTTTAATCCCTTTTGATTTTCAATTCAAAAGATCCAAGTAGTTTTATGAGTTGTTTTGGAACCCAAGAACAGATTTGTGTTGAGTTTTCTCTCATAGAGAAGATCTCTACTTCTGATCTAGGTGCTCTTGAAAGGAGTATCGAGCATATGACAACTACGTGTCATAGAGAGTGCTAGTGGGTATTCTTGGGATGAATTGGAGCAGCGGTTCTTGCTGAATCTAGGTTGTGATCTATGTGGGTTTTCTTTGGTTAACTCATTGTGGATTTCGTTGTAATCATTGTAAGTATTATAGTGAAATAAAGGTTTTACCCGAAAGTTTTTTTTTCATGAAATCTGCGAGTTAACAATTTTATTTGTGATGGTTTGACACACGCACATACACGTTGTAGGATGTTTAGGAACTGAATTAATTTGTTTGATATTTGACACCAATTAAATAAGTCTATCTTGGAAACTTGCAAATTTATTTAAATCGATATCACACAGCATTGACAAATTGGTATCAGGGAAGGTTTCACTAATTTATTGTGAATTCCTATTTGTTTGCAAAATTTGTGTGATATTGTTTTTTTTTTTTGAAAAATCTGGTTTTTAAAAATTGTCGTAATGTTTTCGAATGAAAACTTATATAATCGGTTGCCTATGTTTGAAAGGTCTAATTCTTACTGGAAAGCCCGCATGAAATCACATTTAAAAGAAATCGATGAAAGAGTTTGGGTTATTTGTGAAAGAGGATAAACTCCTTTTACTGTGAGCGTAAATAATGTCACGAATTTAAAATTTGTGTCAAACTGGACTGAGGATGAGTTTAGGTGGAGCACTTTTAATTCACGTGGGATTAGTGCAATTTTCAGACATGTCACCCCAATCGAGTTATGACATATCATGACGTGCACCACGTCTAAAGAAGCGTGGGATGTTTTACAACTCAGCCACGAAGGCACTAACGTGGTCAAAGAGTCTAAAATTAAAAGTTTAACTACTCAATTTGAAATGATAACCATGCTTGAGACTGAGTGTTTTGATGACTTTTATGCACGTTTGGCTTACATTGTCAACATTTATTTCAATCTTAATGAACCTATATCAGATGCACGAGTGGTTAAAAATATTTTAATATCGCTACCAAAATGTTTTATCCCTGAAGTGACAGTTTTGAATAACGTAGGTAATTTGAGTCTTCTGAAATTAGAAGAGGTGGTAGGAGACCTCCAAACATATGAAATTGACATCTTCCCTGTCAAGCCTAAGGATAAAGTGATAGAACTTAAAGCCCAGTCGAAGAAGAAAAAGAAAGTGAGTTTTTATGAGTCAGAGTCTGAGTACGAGTGATTTTGATATGTCCATTCTTGCAAATAATTTCAAAAAAATTCTAACATTTTCAAAATAAAATTATTTAATAAAGATCTTTCGAGTAAAATAAAAATGAGGACAAAAAGAGCGATGAGAAAGAAGTTGATAAAGAGGAAGAGGAGAAGTTTTTTGAGTATTATGGAAGACTCCATAGAGCTTTTAGTGTCCCAGTAGGCTAAAGAGAAAGGGCAAAAAGATTGTCATACTAGCCACTCTTAGCGATAGTGAGAAAGAGGTGAAACATTTCGGGGATGAGTCGTCACATGGGAAGTTTGTTGCTTTTTATGCTAGTCACATGGTCATAAATAGTTTGTCCCATGATGATAAGGACACTTGTGCACATGAGACCCCCGAAATTGATTTGAGTGTTTTTAGCGAGTCTGAGAGTGAGTGCGCTAGTGATGGTGATACTGAGATCCAGATAACATTTAAAGATTTGTATGCCGAGACCCTAAAGACCAAAAAGTTGAACAAAGAACTAAATCTTAAGATGAGAGATTTGGAGAGAGAGAGAGTTTGAGGGTGTTTGAGCCGAAAGCAAGTCAACTCAAGAAGGTGAAGGTTTCTTTGAGTGAGCAGTTGATTGCTTTAGATAAAAAAAAATGAGTGATTTGACCAACATGGTGTCTAGTCTGACGACACGTGCATCCCAACTCGAGAGTGACCTCGAACATGCTCGGGAGGTCAAAGTCCCTTTAGAGAACGCATCTAAGAAGGTTGGAAATATGGTTCTCAATACCATTTTGGGTGATGTTGAGAGACAAGGAATAGGTCATGAGGGTGCGTCCACTTCATGTGTTGCACCCGAGATGGTTTCTGAGTTTATGATAGATACATATGGCTCTCAATATAACCCACCTAGCTATCCAGTACCTGAAAGGAGAGTGTGCAGGAGACATTTTGAGAGAGGTATACCTAGGCACGTTTATGTTTGAAAACACTGCAAGAGGAGAGGACACCTTAGAGAGTTTTCTTTTAAGTTGGGTCATGTGTCACATTTTGCTACTACATGTGTTCACACACACATATCCACACATGATGCTCCGGATGATTACACGAGAGAGTTTGAACACATTAGGGGGCAGGTAAAGTTTTTGGTCAAGACTTCACATGATTTGATGGAGGTTTTTCATAGGATGTCACCACCTTTGGAAAACTCCACTGCTCCTAACGGTAGAGGTTTAGTCTTATATTCTAGCATAGGATGATTTTCATGTTGATATTATATTCCTATTGCTAGTTTGTATCATTCTTGTATTAGATTTTTTATTTTTTTCAAAAATTTGAAAAATAAAAAAAGTTTTTATTTTGATAAAATTTTTGGGAAACGATAAAAAGAGTTTGGTAGTTTTTTTTGCACCATATATAGATGGACATTTAGGATGACCGAGTCACAATTTCATTCAATAACCTGTGACGATTTGATAACGTTTTGGTATGTGTCATCATTTCATTTTTGTGATTTCAATGTTTGGAGTCATTGAAATGTGATTAGCTGTTACTACCTACATGTTTGACTCATAAGAGCCTTTATTGAACATTTGCATGGATTTTTTTTATTATTGTAGTTATTTATCTCATATTGTTCGGAGTGTTTTCATTTCAATTTTGTCTTTAAAACGAACCATATGTGATAAAACTTGGCAATAGAAGTAGTGCATGTAAAAACCGTTTACTGTAAGGAATTTAATTGCAACAAAATTTGATGAGTGAATCACGAAAAAGGGTTGCAAGAATACAAAATTAACTTGTAATTAAAGTCATCGTTTAAAAGAGCCCGAAAAAATGAAAGGCAATAAAAACATAAATATCTCAAAAGGGGACACCTCAAAAGAAAAATAAAAGCATTATTACTTATGAGGGAGTTTGGTTGGAAAGTAATGAAAAATGGGTTTACACGTCCTGACAGCGTCATGAAAAAGAATTACATAGTTTTAAACGTTATTGGCGTGGGAATCATTCTTGACTTTGATGTGTTGATGGATTGAGTCGATGTCATTTAAATTCAACACTTTCAACACCTAAGGATGATTTTGAGATTTATTCATTAGGAGTACACATATTCATTGTGCACATATGTTATGTTTAATTTCTTTGATTTGACTATCGAATATGTTCACACCCATTAATTATGTTTCCATTATTTGGTTGTCTTAGTGTAAATTCATGGTGTGTGATTTTTGTACAAATTATTTTTGCATTTTTGTTAAAAATTGATGAAATCAGAAATAGTTTGTGGAAACTTTTGAGTTACTCTTTGCATGAGTGTAGTTTGATTCATATTTGATATGCAATTTTTTCATAACAACTCCATGTGTGTAGGTATTTTCTTTGTCTCATGTGTGTAGGTACAAAAAATTGAAGATCATTATTTTGCACACCTTGATGAGAAAAGCTTAAAGATTTTGAATTTGAAGATTTTGAAGAAACGTTTTACACCTACATGTGTAGTACCCTTTTCAATTTCGGGTACATAGGAGGGTATTAGATTTGTATAGGAATTTTGTTTTGATAATTCAAATGTTTTTATTTGTATCGGCATAGACATAGGGGAGATTTGTAAGGACATTATTTTACATTGTCCATTATCAATTGAGTATGTCATTTACCGCTACAACCTTCAAAGAATAATTCCAGATCAGTCAAGCGTCAAGACGGATCCGAATATCAAAGTTCTTCAACATTCATGCCTTTGCCAGATAAATCTGGTAAAGGTTGTGTTTTAATTCCTTAGCATTTTCAGAGTTTTCGTCAAAAATTATTTTTGAAGTTTTGAGGTAGAGTATTTACTGGAAAAATAAAATATTTATTTTTTAAATATCTAGTTCGAGCGACAGACATACATCGTTCGAGCGGCAGGCCTTCGTCACGCAATGTCGTTCAAACGACATGTGTATTCGTTTGAGTGACGATGATATCTCGTTCGAGCGATATCCCACCTTAGATTTTCTATAAATTGGTTTTTCCAGTTTCATTTTTTTACCAGAAGACCTGAGATTACTATTTTATGAAAACTGCTACTGTAGAAATGTTTGTATTATCTTTTAGGGATTTAATCCCTTTTGTTTACAAGATCCCAATAGTTTATGTGAGTTGTTTAGGAATCCAAGAACACATATGTGTTGACGTTTCCCTTTTAGAGAAGATTTTGACTGTTGATCTAAGTGCTCTTGAAGGGAGTACTAGGATGATGATGACAACGTGTCATAGGGATTGCTCGTGGGTATTCCTAGGATTAATTAGAGCTACGGTTCTTACGAAATCTAGGTTGCGGTCATTTCATTATAATCATTGTAAGTATTATTATGAAATAAAGGTTTTCCCCGAAAGGGGTTTTTCCAGAAATATGCGAGTTAGCAATTTTTTTTGTGATGGTTTGACACACACGCATACGTAGTTGGATGTTTAGGAGCTGAATTAATTTGGTTTGATATTTGACACTGATTAAATAATTTTAACTTGGAAACTTACGAATTTATTTAAATCGATATCACACAGCATTTACAACTACACTACTTCGCAAAAATCATGTGTCGCCCTGGTCTGGGTCACTTAAAAGTTATGGCACGACATGTTCATTTTCCCCATCAAATTAGTATCTCGAATGGATCCTATCAAGTATTAGCAAGAAAAGCCTTCTCTGTCCAACTGAATGGCTCGATGGTTGATGTTATTATCAGAGTTCAATATTATGCATGTTATGCAGAAAGCTATGAAAGGGAGAGCCATCTCCGACTACCTTTCTGATTACACCATGGAAAAAGTTTTTGAATTCCTGGACGAAGATATTCTCAGCACCCCTCAGGATTAACTTAGATGATTACTTCACTAAGCTACGTGGTACATGATTCTCTCAAAACCCTTTTTGTTTTCAAAATGGAATTCATAAGAGAAATTTTTAAAACCCACAGGGGTACGTAGGCAAGTCATACACCTTACATAGGCATGGTCCCCTACTTTTGCAATAAATTCTATTCTTTTCTAACCTCTGAGAACAACGATTCATTTTATCATTTATATAGACAAAAGGATTATGCATGCCTTAGCGATTAGTATTGATAATTACAAAAGCAGAATTCATCAAGAGGCACAACAACATGATAAAAAATCATTTTTTATTTTAAATAGGGAGTTCAGTACTATTACATGAAGTCTCAGCGAAGGGAGTTAAAATAAACAACCACTTTCACTATCTCAAAACCAGTCTAAAAATAAAAAAAATGACAAATACACAAAATCTTCATAAAAAATAAACCCAGCTTCACAAATTCCTATCCACAACTGCCAAAAGACCCAACCTCATCACCATCAACCTCCAAAAGTCCCCTGATTTCCCTTGCCTGGTTAATATTTTGAATGCGCTCCATAGAGTGGTACGCCCTGACCAGTCTAAAAAAAACACTACCCCCTCTTCCATGGTGTCAAATAAAACAAACCACCTTTGTCCGACATGTTCTGCCATGAACTTCGTTACTACTCGCTTCCACATCCATTTCCAATAATTACTGTATACATGCTAGACCCTTCATACGGATTAAGATGGACGGGTTGACGGACGATGACTCTCCCAAAAAGAGACTAGCCTCATGTGCTTGGACAGTGTGTGAGGAGGCACTATTTTCTCCCATCCAACATGGCGCAAAAGCCACCAAGAGAAATAGAACGAAGTCTATCGCAGGCCAACTAACCGTGCATATCGATACACTCATAGCTCTGGGAAAATCTACAATTCCCCCACGATGGCACCGACCAACAAAGGCACTAGGCTCCATGCTCCACATTCCAATTAAACCATTTCTCCACAAATGGGGCGAAACTGATAAATACCAAGTAAAGAAATTTAGCATGCCTGCCAAGAGATACTCAGGAGGAACTGCCAGTTGGAACCTCTCATCCAGCCACATGAATAAAATCATCGAGATCCCCCTGAGAAAATCGGAGGAACCTTCCCTCCAAGCATTAAGACCATTCAGAGTCTCTACCAGTATCTTCGCTGCATGACTGTAATGGTAAGACATCCACACTATTATTGCAGGCAACTGAGGATCCACCATTAAGTCCCCCATCACCAACAAGAGCCTCTGAGTAAGGCCCAAGACAACAACTATGGTATATCCCAAATCATTAAAATTCATCAAGCTCACAGAGTGCATAACATCCAAAAGGGAAATAATCCCCCAATAACTGATAGTCAAGCCGTCGAAGGGGAAATACGGTGCAACAACAATGCCCGAGGAGAATGAGAAAATTCAGGCATAGTCGTTGTTACACTAAGATTGATTCCCAATACACTACACCAAAAATGTTAATCTGGCACGCTGAGGCAAGGAAATTCTGGCACGGTTTAAAACCGTGCCAGAATCTGGCGCAGTTTAATCATAAACTGGCATGATTAAAATAGTGTCAGATTCTGGAACGGTTCTAAATCGTGCCAAATATGGGTACAGTTCATTAAAAAAATAATATCCCAAAATTTCAATCGGGAACCAAAACTTTGAAGGCGGGACGAATCATTATAATATCCTCTCTTCTCTATAAGTCTCTCTCTATTTGCATCTCCACGCTACTAGGCGACCCCATCATCCGCACTACCCGCCGCCTCCATCATTGCTTCCACCCCTCTACTTCATCCACGAACTACCATCATCCTTTGAATCTTCCACGAACTGCCATCACCCTCTTCTTCTGGCTCAGTTAGGTCAGACCAACCTCCAATGATTTGGTTGAATATTTGGTTTGGTCATCGCCAAAAGCTTCAACGATTTGGTTTGGTCATCAACAAAGGTAATTTACGCATCCCATCTAATAAGAAATTTGATATTGAAGATTTGGTCAATCTGCTCGAGTCTCACGATCCAACTTCAGATCCAACTCTAACAAAACATCAATAATTTGTTCAAGAATCTTAATAACCACTTTAACAAAACACCAGGTCAAACGTTGTCGAGGCTACCCCAATTTTGATCAGGTCCACGACTTGAAAATATAAAAGAGTCCTATCAAGAGTGACGCCTTTAAATTACATCCCTTTGTTGTATGAAATATTCAGATGCGCCCTTGTCCCAAAGACAGCTTTGCAACTTTAACAATAATTTTTCTTGTTTGATTTCATGAATATTGGTTGAAATTTAGTTTACCAACTATTTTTTATTTATTGATACTATCGTTTTTTATAGAGAATAATAACTAGTTGCCATGGAGTTGTTTATCACATTGTTGTTGGTAGATTTCATGGAGGTAATGCCTTCCTTGGAGGTAATGCCTTGATTAGTAATGCTAAGATCCTTGAATAAGATCAACACTAATCCCTTAATTACTAGCATGAAGGGTTGAATAAAATCAGTATTTCTAGAACATGAGTAGTAGTTATAGTTGTTTTAAGCTTGTTGAAAAATTTTACAGATTCAGTTGACCATTAAAAGTTCTTCTTCTTGAGCATCATGGTCAGGGGATTACTAATAATGACATATATCTTCTCAAAAAATTTCTATAAAAAACTGCTAATCCAAAGCATAACCTTAGAGCCTTAACTATCTTAGGCAAGGACTAGTTAGTCAAGGCATCAATTTTACTTTTATCTTAGGCAACGACCAGTTCCATATTATCTTTCTAAATAGATGAATTAATGTATTTGTCGAGTACTTCGATGAAACATATCTTCACTTGTAACAAATTTCATTGTTACTTAGGCTTTTCAATCGTGTGTTAGATTTAGAAATTATTTAGTTGATATATTTGTTGAATTCATATTCTAGTGAAGTATATCTGAAATGAAACATTATTTCTTATTCACTGTATTATATATTGTCATGCCTAATTTTGCGATTTATTTTTGTCTTAGGATAGTATTTTGTATAATTCAAGGTGGTGATAATACGACAAGGGAGAAGATGAGTGAGAGCCCGTGGTTTCAGCTCCGATGGATTTTGGTTCGTGTTTCCTTTATGTCTCCATAATAAATTTCTTTTACATACTAGATATTTTTGTATGTTACAATCTATTGAAAATGTCGTATGTTACATGTTTCATAAAATGCTAAAGAGAGATTACCTTGGTGCAATGTCCTGTTTGAGTTCTAGAATTATGTTTTGATTGAAGATATTTGGCCTAGTTTGCATCGGGTTCCTCCCCTTCTGAAAATTGCTCTTCTTGTTCTATGTCTATAGCTAGCCACTAGGTTAATGCCCAAGCCTCTCGACAACTTCCACTGAGACTGCCCTCAACCGAAAGTGGTACATGGAGCACGTGCCCAGCAGCTAGCCTAATGATGTGAACTCCAAGCCACAAACAAGGCCTAGAGGTGACAACAGCTTCAAAATCTCTTAGTTTCATTTAATATCTTAAGTAATTTTTTATGTTTTTTATTTTCTTTTTCAAGTGAATCAATTTTTAAGAAATAATATGGCAGTTGGTAGTTTGGCGACTTTTGGGGGTCAGTTTTTAGTTATTGCAAGGAAGATAATGTTTTGAAAATTAAGTGCCATTTTTCATTAAACTCTTTGGGATGATGAACTTTCTTCAAGAATGAGGAATCCAAAATGGGTAAAAGAACTCCAACTAATTGTGATAAGAACAGGGGTAAAAAGAAGAAATAAAAGTGTAGAAGTAGATAATGAGGTATTTTTCTATTAATGAGGAATTGAATAGGGGGGAATGGAATTTTATCTTATACGGATAAGAATATAGAAAAAGAAAATAAGCACACAAGTCTTACGGTAGTAATTTAAGAATGTATTGTACTAAAGTAATAGAGTTCTTAGTCTCTTTCCGGTGTACACTCCAGAACTTTTAGAGTTCTGCTAGTTACCACAAATGAAAGGCTGATTCATGCTTCCTATCAGAACATAACTGTAAACGAAGGTCATCTATCGTAGGCCCCAAACGGCCCCGTAAGAAGCACAAACACTTCGCACCAGACCAATGTAACTCGTAGGAACTGACCGTGTAGTCATGGGACTTCCGGTTTGAGAATATGACGAAAATTTGAAAATATCAAGATTAAACTTAGAAACTAGTCGATAAAGGGTGAAAACCAAAACTAGCCCACAAACGGCCCCTTAAGAGGAACGAACACATCGCACGGGACCAATGTAACTCGTAGGAACTGACAGCGTAGTCATGGGTCTCTCGGTTTGACTTTATGACGATAATTTGAAAATATCAAGTTTAAACTTAAAAGCAAGACGTTAAAGGGTGAAAACCCAAACCAGCCCCCAGACGGCCCCGTAAGAGGCACGAACACCTCGCATGGGGCCAACGTAACTCGTAGGAACTGACAGTGTAGTCACGGGTCTCTCGGTTTGAGAATATGATGATAATTTGAAAATATCAAGATTAAACTTAAAAATAAGCCGTTAAAGGGTGAAAACTCAAACCAGCACCCAAACGGCCCCGTAAGAGGCACGAACACCTCGCACGGAACCAATGTAACTTATAGGAACTGACCGCGTAGTCCCGGGTCTCCCGGTTTGAGAGTATGACGATAATTTGCAAAAATCACACTTTGACTTGAAAATAGGTCGTTAAAGGGTGAAAACCCAAACTAGCCACCAAACGACCCGAATAAGGCACGAACACCTCGCATGGGACCAATGTAACTTGTAGGAAATGACCGCGAAGTCTCGGATCTCCCAATTTGAGAGTATGACAATAATTGCAAAAATCACACAAACTTAAAAACAAGTCGTTAAAGGGTGAAAACCCAAACCAGCCACCAAACGACCCCGTAGGAGGCACAAACACCTTGCACGGGACCAATGTAACGTGTAGGAACTGACCGCGTAGTCCCGGGTCTCCCGATTTGAGAGTATGACAATAATTTGCAAAAATCACACTTTGACTTGAATAGAGGACGTTAAAGGGTGAAAACCCAAACCAGCCCCCAACCGACCCCGTAGGAGGCACGAACACCTCGCACCGGACCAATGTAACTTGTAGAAACTGACTGCATAGTCCCGGATCTCTCGGTTTGAGAGTGTGATGATAATTTGAAAAAATCACACTTTGACTTAAAAACAAGCCGTTAAAGGGTGAAAACCCAAACCGGCCCCCAAACGACCCCGTAGGAGGCACGAAAACCTCACACGGGACCAATGTAACTTATTGGAACTGACCGCGTAGTCCTAAATCTCTCGATTTTAGAGTATGTTGATAATTTGCAAAAATCAAACTTTCACTTTAAAACATGTCGTTAAAGGGTGAAAACCCAAACCAGCCATAAAACAACCCCGTAGGAGGCACGAACACCTCGCAAGGGACCAATGTAACATGTTGGAACTGACCGCATAGTCTCGGGTCTCCCGGTTTGAGAGTATAATGATGATTTTCAAAAATAACACTCAGACTTAAAAACAAGCCGTTAAAGGGTGAAAACCCAAACCAGCCCCCAAACGACTCCGTAGGAGGCACGAACACCTCGCACGGAACCAATGTAACTCGTAGGAACTGACCGCGTAGTCTCGGGTCTCCCAGTTTGAGAGTATGATGATAATTTCCAAAAATCACACTTTCACTTGAAAACAGGCCGTTAAAGGGTGAAAACCCAAACCAGCCACCAAACGACCCCGTAGGAGGCACGAACACCTCGCACGGGACCAATGTAACTTGTAGGAACTGATCGCGTAGTCCCGGGTCTCTCTATTGGAGAGTATGACGATAATTTTCTAAAATCACACTTTGACTTGAAAACAGGCCGTTAAAGGGTGAAAACCCAAACCAGCCACCAAACGACCCCGTAGGAGGCACGAACACCTCGCACGGGACCAATGCAACTTGTAGGAATTGACCGCGTAGTCCCGAGTCTCTCGGTTTAAGAGTATGACGATAATTTGTAAAAATCACACTTTGACCTGAAAATAGGCCGTTAAAGGGTGAAAACCCAAACCAGCCACCAAACGACCCCGTAGGAGGCACGGACACCTCACACATGACCAATGTAACTTGTAGGAACTGACCGCGTAGTCTTTGGTCTCCCGATTTGAGAGTATGATGATAATTTGCAAAAATCACACATAGACTTAAAAACAAGCCGTTAAAGGGTGAAAACCCAAACCAGCCCCCAAACGACAACGTAGGAGGCACGAAGTGTCGCACAGGACCAATGTAACTTTTAGGATTTGACCGCGTAGTCCCGGGTCTCCCGATTTGAGAGTATGATGATAATTTGCAAAAATCACACTTTGACTTGAAAATAGGACATTAAATGGTGAAAACCCAAACCAGCCTTCAAACGACCCCGTAGGACGCATGAATACCTCGAACTGGACCAATGTAACTTGTAGGAACTGACTGCGTAGTCCCAGATCTCCTGGATGAGAGTATGATGATAATTTGAAGAAATCACACTTAGACTTAAAAATAAGTCGTTAATGGGTGAAACCCCAATCCAGCCCCCAAACGACCCCGTAAGAGGCACGAACACCTCGCACGGGACCAATGAAACTTGTAGGAATTGACCGCATAGTCCTAGGTCTCCCGGTTTGAGAGTATTACAATAATTTACAAAAATCACACTTTGATTTTAAAACAGGCCGTTAAAAGGTGAAAATCCAAACCAGCCCCCAAACGACTCCATAGGAGGCACGAACACCTCGCACGGGACCAATGTAACTTGTAAGAACTAATCGCGTAGTCTCGGGTCTCCCGGTGTGAGGGTATGATGAAAATTTTAAAAAATCACACTCTGACTTGAAAATGGGCCGCTAAAGGGTGAAAACCCAAACCAGCCACCAAACAACCCCGTAGGAGGCACAAACACCTAACACAGGACCAATGTAACTTGTAGGAACTGATCGAGTAGTCCCGGGTCGCTCGATTTGAGAGTATGATGATAATTTGCAAAAATAAAACTTTAACTTGAAAACAGGTTGTTAAAGGGTGAAAACCCAAACCAGCCACCAAACGACCCCGTAGGAGGCACGAACACCTCGTACGGGACCAATGTAACTTTTAGGAACTGACCGTCTAGTCTTGGGTCTCCCGATTTGAGAGTATGATGGTAATTTGAAAAAATCACACTTAGACTTAAAAATAAGCCGTTAAAGGGTGAAAACCCAAACCAGCCACTAAATGACCCCGTAGGAGGCACAAACACCTCTCACGGGACCAATGTAACTTGTAGTAACTGACCGCCTAGCCCCGAATCTCTCGGTTTAAGAGTATGACGATAATTTGCAAAAATCACACTTTGACTTAAAAACAAGTCGTTAAAGTGTAAAAACCCAAATTGGTCCCCAAACGACCCCGTAGGAGGCACGAACACCTCACATGAGACCAATGTAACTTATAGTAACTGATCGCATAGTCCCGGATCTCTCGGTTTGAGAGTAGAACGATAATTTGCAAAAATCACACTTTGACTTGAAAACAGGCCGTTAAAGGGTGAAAACCCAAACCAGCCACCAAACGACCCCGTAGGATGCACGAACACCTCGCACGGGACAATGTAACTTTTAGGAACTGACCGCATAGTATCGGGTCTCCCGGTTTAAGAGTATGACGATAATTTGTAAAAATCATACTTAGACTTATAAAAAGCCGTTAAAGGGTGAAAACACAAACCAACCCACAAACGACCCCGTAGGAGGCACGAACACCTCGCACGGGACCAATGTAACTTGTAGGAACTGGTCGCGTAGTCCCGGGGCTCTCGGTTTGAGAGTATGATGATAATTTTCTAAAATCACACTTTGACTTGAAAATAGGCCGTTAGAGGGTGAAAGCCCAAACCATCACCCAAACGACCCCGTAGGAGGCACGAACACCTCGAACGGGACCAATGTAACTAGTAGGAACTAACCGCGTAGTCTCGGGTCTCCCGATTTGAGAGTATGACGATAATTTGAAAAAATCACACTTTGACTTGAAAACAGGCCACTAAAGGGTGAAAACCCAAACCAGCCACCAAACGACCCCGTAGGAGGCACGAACACCTAACACATGACCAATGTAACTTGTAGGAACTGACTGAGTAGTCCCGGGTCGCTCGGTTTGACAGTATGACAATAATTTGCAAAAATCAAACTTTGACTTGAAAACAGGTTGTTAAAGGGTGAAAACCCAAACCAGCCACCAAACGACCCCGTAGGAGGCACGAACACCTCGCACGGGACCAATGTAACTTTTAGGAACTGACCGTGTAGTCTCGGGTCTCCCAGTTTGAGAGTATGACGATAATTTTTAAAAATCACACTTAGACTTAAAAACAAGCCGTTAAAGGGTGAAAACCCAAAACCCCCCTAAATGACCCCGTAGGAGGCAAAAACACCTCGCACGGGACCAATGTAACTTATAGGAACTTACCGCGTAGTCCCGGGTCACTCGGTTTGAGAGTATGACAATAATTTGAAAAAATCACACTTTGACATAAAAATAGGCCGTTAAGTGGTGAAAACCCAAACCAGCCCCCAAACGACCCCGTAGGAGGCACGAACGCCTCGCACCGGACCAATGTAACTTGTAGTAACTGACCGCCTAGCCCTGAATCTCACGGTTTAAGAGTATGATGATAATTTGCAAAAATCACACTTTGACTTAAAAACAAGCCGTTAAAGTGTGAAAACCCAAATTGACCCCAAAACGACCCCGTAGGAGGCACGCACACCTCACATGAGACCAATGTAACTTATAGTAACTAGCCGCATAGTCCCTGATCTCTCGGTTTGAGAGTACAACGATAATTTGCAAAAATCACACTTTGACCTAAAAACAGGCCGTTAAAGGGTGAAAACCCAAACCAGCCACCAAACGACCCCGTAGGATGCACAAACACCTCACACGGGGCAATGTAACTTTTAGGAACTGACTGCGTAGTCTCGGGTCTCCCGGTTTGAGAGTATGATGATAATTTTCAAAAATCATACTTAGACATATAAAACAAGTCGTTAAAGTGTGAAAACCCAAACCAACCCACAAACGACCCCGTAGGAGGCACGACCACCTCGCATGGGACCAATGTAACTTGTAGGAACTAGCCGCGTAGTCCTGGGCTCTCGGTTTGAGAGTATGATGATAATTTTCTAAAATCACACTTTGACTTGAAAATAGGCCGTTAGAGGGTGAAAACCCAAACCATCCCCCCAAACGACCCCGTAATAGGCACGAACACCTCGCACGGGACCAATGTAACTTGTAGGAACTAACCGCGTAGTCTCGGTTCTCCCGGTTTGAGAGTATGACGATATTTTGAAAAAATCAAACTTTGACTTGAAAACTGGCCACTAAAGGGTGAAAACCGAAACCAGCCACCAAACGACCCCGTAGGAGGCACGAACACCTCGCACGGGACCAATGAAACTTTTAGGAACTGACTGCGTAGTACCGGGTCTCCCGGTTTGAGAGTATGACTATAATTTGCAAAAATCATACTTAGACTTATAAAACAAGCCATTAAAGGGTGAAAACCCAAACCAGCCACCAAACGACCCCGAAGGAGGCACGAACACCTTGTACGGAACCAATGTAACGTTTAGGAACTGACCGTCTAGTCTCGGGTCTCCCGATTTGAGAGTATGACGGTAATTTGCAAAAATCACACCTGGACTTAAAAATAATCCGTTAAAGGGCTAAAACCCAAACCAGCCACTAAATGACCTCGTAGGAGGCACAAACACCTCGCACGGGACCAATGTAACTTATAGGAACTTACCGCGTAGTCCCGGGTCTCCCAGTTTGAGAGTATGACAATAATTTGAAAAAATCACAGTTTGACTTAAAAATAGGCCGTTAAGTGGTGAAAATCCAAACCAGCCCCTAAACGACCCCGTAGGAGGGACGAACACCTCGTACCCGACCAACGTAACTTGTAGTAACTGACCGCCTAGCCCCGAATCTCTCTGTTTAAGAGTATGACGATAATTTGCAAAAATCACACTTTGACTTAAAAACAAGCCGTTAAAGTGTGAAAACCCAAATTGGCCCCCAAACAACCCCGTAGGAGGCACGAACACCTCACATGAGACCAATGTAACTTATAGTAACTGACCGCATAGTCCCGGATCTCTCGGTTTGAGAGTAGAACGATAATTCGCAAAAATCACACTTCGACTTGAAAACAGGCCGTTAAAGGGTGAAAACCCAAACCAGCCACCAAACGACCCCGTAGGATGAACGAACACCTCGCACGGGACCAATGTAACTTTTAGGAACTGATCGCGTAGTCTCGGGTCTCCCGGTTTGAGAGTATGACGATAATTTGGAAAAATCATACTTAGACTTATAAAATAAGCCGTTAAAGGGTGAAAACCCAAACCAACCCACAAACGACCCCGTAGGAGGCACGAACACCTCGCACGGGACCAATGTAACTTGTAGGAACTGGCCGTGTAGTCTCGGGGCTCTCGGTTTGAGAATATGATGATAATTTTCAAAAATCACACTTTGACTTGAAAATAGGCCGATAGAGGGTGAAAACCCAAACCATCCCCCAAACGACCCCGTAGGAGGCACGAACACCTCGCACGAGACCAATGTAACTTGTAGGAACTAACCACGTAGTCTCGGGTCTCCAGGTTTGAGAGTATGGCGATAATTTCAAAAAAAATCACACTTTGACTTGAAAACAGACCACTAAAGGGTGAAAACCCAAACCAGCCACCAAACGACCCCATAGGAGGCACGAACACCTAACACATGACCAATGTAACTTGTAGGAACTGACTGAGTAGTCCCGGGTCGCTCAGTTTGAGAGTATGACGATAATTTGCAAAAATCAAACTTTGACTTGAAAACAGGTTGTTAAAGGGTGAAAACCCAAACCAGCCACCAAACGACCACGTAGGAGGCACGAACACCACGCACGGGACCAATGTAACTTTTAGGAACTGACCGTGTAGTCTCGGGTCTCCCAGTTTGAGAGTATGACGATAATTTTCAAAAATCACACTTAGGCTTAAAAACAAGCCGTTAAAGGGTGAAAACCCAAACCACCCCTTAAATGACCCCGTCGGAGGCACAAACACCTCGCACGGGACCAATGTAACTTATAGGAACTTGCCGCGTAGTCCCGGGTCACCCGGTTTGAGAGTATGACAATAATTTGAAAAAATCACACTTTGACTTAAAAATAGGTCGTTAAGTGGTGAAAACCCAAACCAGCCCCAAACGACCCCGTAGGAGGCACGAACGCCTCGCACTGGACCAATGTAACTTGTAGTAACTGACCGCCTAGCCCCGAATCTCACGGTTTAAGAGTATGACGATAATTTGCAAAAATCACACTTTGACTTAAAAACAAGCCGTTAAAGTGTGAAAATCCAAATTGGCCCCAAAATGACCCCGTAGGAGGCACGAACACCTCACATGAGACCAATGTAACTTATAGTAACTGACCGCATAGTCCCTGATCTCTCGGTTTGAGAGTATAACGATAATTTGCAAAAATCACACTTTGACTTGAAAATAGGCCGTTAAAGGGTAAAAACCAAAACCAGCCACCAAACGACCCCGTAGGAGGCACGAACACCTCGCACGGGACCAATGTAACTTTTAGGAACTGACTGCGTAGTACCGGGTCTCCCGGTTTGAGAGTATGACTATAATTTGCAAAAATCATACTTAGACTTATAAAACAAGCCATTAAAGGGTGAAAACCCAAACCAACCCCAAAACGACCCCGTAAGAGGCACGAACACCTCGCACGGGACCAATGTAACTTGTAGGAACTGGCCGCGTAGTCTCGGGTCGCTCGGTTTGAGAGTATGATGATAATTTTCCATAATCACACTTTGACTTGAAAATAGGCAATTAAAGGGCTAGCTAATAAACAATCCCGTAGGAGGCACGAACACCTCGCACGGGACCAATGTAACTTGTAGGAACTGACCGCATAGTACCGAGTCTCCCGATTTGAGAGTTTGATGATCATTTGCAAAAATCACACATTGACTTGAAAACAGGCGGTTAAAGGATGAAAACCCAAACCATCCACCAAACGACCCCGTAGGAGGCACGAACACCTCGTACTAGACCAATGTAACTTGTCGGAACTGATCGCGTAGTCTCGGGTCTCCCGGTTTGAGAGTATGACGATAATTTGCAAAAATCACACTTAGCCTTAAAAGTAAGCCATTAAAGAGTGAAACCCAAACCAGCCACCAAACGACCCCGTAGGTGGCACGAACACCTCGCACAGGACCAATGTAACTTGTAGGAACTGACCGCGTAGTCCCAGGTCTCCCGGTTTGAGAGTATGATGATAATTTGCAAAAACACACTTTGACGTAAAATAGGCCGTTAAAGGGTGAAAAACCAAACCAGCCCCTAAACGACCCCGTAGGAGGCACGAACACCTCGCACCGGACCAATGAAACTTGTAATAACTGATCGCGTAGTCTCGGGTCCCCCGGTTTCAGAGTATGATGATTGTTTGAAAAAATCACACTTTGACTTGAAAACATTCTGTTAAAGGGTGAAAACCCAAACCAGCCACCAAATGACCTCGTAAAAGGCACGAACAACTCGCACGGGACCAATGTAACTTGTAGGAACTGACCGCGTAGTCTCGGAACTCCTGGTTTGAGAGTATGACGAGAATTTGCAAAAATCACACTTAGATTTAAAAACAAGCCGTTAAATGGTGAAAACCCAAACCACCACCAAACGACCCCGTAGGAGGCACGAACACCTCGCACGGGACCAATGTAACTTATAGGAACTGACCGCGTAGTCCCGGGTCTCCCGATTTGAGAGTATGATGATAATTTGCAAAAATCACACTTTGACTTGAAAACAGGCCGTTAAAGCGTGAAAATCCAAACCAGCCCCCAAACGACCCCGTAAGAGGCTCGAACACCTCGTACCGTAAGAGGCTCGAACACCTTGTAGTAACTAACCGCATAGTCCCGAATCGCTCGGTTAGAGAGTATGATGATAATTTGAAAAATCACATTTTATTTAAAAATAAGCCATTAAAGGGTGAAAACCCAAACCGGCCCCCGAATGACTCCGTAGGGGGCACGAACACCTGACACGGAACCAATGTAACTTGTAGTAACTGACCACATCGTCTCGAATCAATCAGTTTGAGAGTATGATGGTAATTTGAAAAAATTACTCTTTGACTTGAAAACAGGCGGTTAAAGGGTGAAAACCTAAACCACCACCAAACGACCCCGCAGGAGGCACGAATACCTCACACGGAACCAATGTAACTTGTAGGAACTGAGCGCGTAGTCTAGGGTCTATCGATTTGAGAGTATGACGATAATTTGCAAAAATCACACTTACTCTTAAAAACAAGCTATTAAAGGGTGAAAGCCCAAACCAGCCCCCAAATGATCCCATAGGAGGTACGAACACCTCGCACGGGACCAATGTAACTTTTAGGAACTGATCGCGTAGTCTCGGGTCTCCCGATTTCAGAGTATGACGATAATACGCAAAAATAACACTTTGCCTTGAAAACAGGTTGTTAAAGGGTGAAAACCCAAACCAGCCACCAAACGACCCCGTAGGAGGCACGAACACCTCGCACGGGACCAATGTAACTTGTAGGACATGACCATGTAGTCTCGGGTCTCCCCGTTTGAGAGTATGATGGTAATTTGCAAAAATCACACTTAGACTTAAAAACAAGCAGTGAAAGGGTGAAAATCCAAACCAGCCACTAAATGACCCCGTAGGAGGCACAAACACCTCGCACGGGACCAATGTAACTTATAGGAACTGACCGCGTAGTCCCAAGTCTACCGGTTTGAGAGTATGACAATAATTTGAAAAAATCACACTCTAACTTAAAAATAGGCCGTTAAGTGGTGAAAACCGAAACCAGCCCCCAAACGACCCCGTAGGAGGCACGAACACCTCGCACCGGACCAATGTAACTTATAGTAACTGACCGCCTAGCCCCGGATCTCTCGGTTTAAGAGTATGACGATAATTTTCAAAAATCACACTTTGACTTAAAAACAAGCCGTTAAAGTGTGAAAACTAAAATTGGCCCCCAAACGACCCTGTAGGAGGCACGAACACCTCACATGAGGCCAATGTAACTTATAGTAACTGACCGCGTAGTCCCGGATCTCTTCGTTTGAGAGTATAACGATAATTTGCAAAAATCACACTTTGACTTGAAAACAGGCCGTTAAAGGGTAAAAACCCAAACCAGCCACCAAACGACCCCGTAGGAAGTACGAACACCTCGCATGGGACCAATGTAACTTTTAGGAACTGATCGCGTAGTCTCGGGTCTCCGGGTTTGAGAGTATGACGATAATTTGCAAAAATCATACTTAAACTTATAAAACAAGCCGTTAAAGGGTGAAAACCCAAACCAGCCCCCAAACGACCCCGTAGGAGGCACGGACACCTCGCATGGGACCAATGTAACTTGTAGGAACTGGTCGCGTAGTCCCGGGTCTCTCGGTTTGAGAGTATGATGATAATTTGAAAAAATCACACTTTGACTTGAAAATAGGCCGTTAAAGGGTGAAACCAAACCAGCCACCAAACAATCTCGTAGGTGGCACGAACACCTCGCATGGGACCAATGTAACTTGTAGGAACTGACCGCATAGTATCGAGTCTTCCGGTTTGAGAGTTTGACGATAATTTGAAAAAATCACACTTTGACTTGAAAACAGGTCGTAAAAGGGTGAAAACCCAAACCAGCCACCAAACGACCCCATAGAAGGCACGAAAAACTCGTACGGGACCAATGTAACTTGTAGAAACTAACCGCGTAGTCTCGGGACTCCCGGTTTGAGAGTATGACGAGAATTTGCAAAAATCACACTTAGACAGAAAAAAAGCCGTTAAATGGTGAAAACCCAAACCAACCACCAAACGACCCCGTAGGAGGCACGCACACCTCGCACGCGACCAATGTAACTTGTAGGAACTGACCGCGTAGTCCTGTGTCTCCCGATTTGAGAGTATGACGATAATTTGCAAAAATCAGACTTTGACTTGAAAACAGGCCGTTAAAGCGTGAAAACCCAAACCAGCCCCCAAACGACCCCGTAGGAGGCACGAACACCTCGCACCGGACCAATGTAACTTGTAGTAACTGATCGCATAGTCCCGAATCGCTCGGTTAGAGAGTATGATGATAATTTGCAAAAATCACACTTTGATTTAAAAATAAGCCATTAAAGGGTGAAAACCCAAACCGGCCCCCAAATGACTCCGTAGGAGGCATGAACACCTGACATGGAACCAATGTAACTTGTAGTAACTGACCGCATAGTCTCGAATCTATCAGTTTGAGAGTATGATGGTAATTTGAAAAAATCATACTTTGACTTGAAAACAGACGGTTAAAGGGTGAAAACCTAAACCAGCAACTAAACGACCCCACAAGAGGCACGAATACCTCGCACGGGACCAATGTAACTTGTAGGAACTGAGCGCGTAGTCTCGGGTCCCCCGGTTTGAGAGTATGACGATAATTTGCAAAAATCACACTTAGACTTAAAAACAAGCCATTAAAGGGTGAAAACCCAAACCAACCCCCAAATGATCCCGTAGAAGGTACGAATACCTCGCACGGGACCAATGTAACTTTTAGGAACTGAACGCGTAGTCTCGGGTCTCCCGGTTTGAGAGTATGACGATAATTTGAAAAATAACAGTTGGGCTAAAACAATAAGCCGTTAAAGAGAAAAAACCCAAACCAGCCACCAAACGACCCCGTAGGAGGCACGAACACCTCGCTCGGGACCAATGTAACTTGTAGGACCTCACCGCGTAGTCCCGGGTCTCTTGGTTTGAGAGTATAACGATAATTTACAAAATTACACTTTGACTTGAAAACAGGCCGTTAAAGGGTGAAAACCCAAATAAGCCCCCAAACGACCCCGTAGGAGGCACGAACACCTCACACCAGACCAAAGATACTTGTAATAACTGATCGCGTAGTCTCGGGTCTCACGGTTTCAGAGTATGACGTTAAAATGCAAAAATCACATTTTGACTTGAAAACAGGCCGTTAAAGGGTGAAAACCCAAACCAGCCACCAAACGACCCCGTAGGACGCACGGGACCAATGTAACTTTTAGGAACTGATCGAGTAGTCCCGAATCTCCCGGTTTGAGAGTATGATGATAATTTGCAAAAATTACACTTAGACTTAAAAAAAAGTTGTTAATGGGTGAAAACCCAATCTAGCCCCCAAATGACCCCGTAAGAGGCACGATCACCTCGCACGGGGCCAATGTAACTTGTAGGAACTGACCGCGTAGTCCTGGGTCTCCCGGTTTGAGAGTATGACGATAATTTATAAAAATCACACTTATATTTAAAAACAAGTCGTTAAATGGTGAAAACCCAAACCAGCCACCAAACGACCCCGTAGGAGGCACGAACACCTCTCACGGTACCAATGTAATTTATAGGAACTGATCGCATAGTCCTGGGTCTCCCGATTTGAGAGTATGACGATAATTTGCAAAAATCACACTTTGACTTAAAAATAAGTCGTTAAAGGGTGAAAACCCAAACCGGCCCCCAAATGACCTCGTAGGAGGCACGAACACCTGACACGGAACCAACGTAACTTGTAGTAACTGATCGCGTAGTCCCGAATCTCTCAGTTTGAGAGTATGATGATAATTTGCCAAAATCACACTTTGACTTGAAAACAGGTCGTTAAAGGGTGAAAACCTAAACGAGCCACCAAAAGACCCCGTAGGAGGCATGAAGACCTCGCAGGGGACCAATGTAACTTGTAAGAACTGACCATGTTGTCCCTGGTCTCCCGGTTTGTGAGTTTGTCGATCATTAGCAAAAATCACACATTGACTTGAAAACAGGCGGTTAAAGGATGAAAACCCAAACCAGCCACGAAATGACCTCGTGGGCGGCAAGAACACCTCGCACGGGACCAATGTAACTTGTAGGAACTGACCGTGTAGTCTCGGGTCTCCCGATTTGAGAGTATGACGATAATTTGCAAAAATCACTCTTAGGCTTAAAAGTAAGCCGTTAAAGAGTGAAAACCCAAACCATCCACCAAACGACCCAGTAGGTGGCACGAACACATCGCACGGGACCAATGTAACTTGTAGGAACTGACCGCGTAGTCCCGGGTCTCCCAATTTAAGAGTATGACGATAATTTGCAAAATTACACTTTGACGTAAAACAGGCCGTTAAAGGGTGAAAACCCAAACCAATCCCAAACGACCCCGTAGGAGGCGCGAACACCTCGCATCGGACAAATGTAACTTGTAATAACTGATCGCATAGTATCGGGTCCCCCGGTTTCAAAGTATGACGATAATTTGAAAAAATCACACTTCGACTTGAAAACAGGTCGTTAAAGGGTGAAAACCCAAAGCAGCCACCAAACGACCCCGTAGAAGGCACGAAAAACTCGTACGGGACCAATGTAACTTGTAGGAACTAACCGCGTAGTCTCGGGACTCCCGGTTTGAGAGTATGACGAGAATTTGCAAAAATCACACTTAGACATAAAAACAAGCCGTTAAATGGTGAAAACCCAAACCAGCCACCAAACGACCCCGTAGGAGGCACGCACACCTCGCACGCGACCAATGTAACTTGTAGGAACTGACCGCGTAGTCCTGGGTCTCCCGATTTGAGAGTATGACGATAATTTGCAAAAATCACACTTTGACTTGAAAACAGGCCGTTAAAGCGTGAACACCCAAACCAGCCCCCAAACGACCCCGTAGGAGGCACGAACACCACGCACCGGACCAATGTAGCTTGTAGTAACTGATCGCATAGTCCCGAATCGCTCGGTTAGAGAGTATGATGATAATTTGCAAAAATCACACTTTGATTTAAAAATAAGCCATTAAAGGGTGAAAACCCAAACCGGCCCCCAAATGACTCCGTAGGAGGCATGAACACCTGACATGGAACCAATGTAACTTGTAGTAACTGACCGCATAGTCTCGAATCTATCAGTTTGAGAGTATGATGGTAATTTGAAAAAATCATACTTTGACTTGAAAACAGACGGTTAAAGGGTGAAAACCTAAACCAGCAACTAAACGACCCCGCAAGAGGCACGAATACCTCGCACGGGACCAATGTAACTTGTAGGAACTGAGCGCGTAGTCTCGGGTCCCCCGGTTTGAGAGTATGACGATAATTTGCAAAAATCACACTTAGACTTAAAAACAAGCCATTAAAGGGTGAAAACCCAAACCAACCCCCAAATGATCCCGTAGAAGGTACGAATACCTCGCACGGGACCAATGTAACTTTTAGGAACTGAACGCGTAGTCTCGGGTCTCCCGGTTTGAGAGTATGACGATAATTTGAAAAATAACAGTTGGGCTAAAACAATAAGCCGTTAAAGAGAAAAAACCCAAACCAGCCACCAAACGACCCCGTAGGAGGCACGAACACCTCGCTCGGGACCAATGTAACTTGTAGGACCTCACCGCGTAGTCCCGGGTCTCTTGGTTTGAGAGTATAACGATAATTTACAAAATTACACTTTGACTTGAAAACAGGCCGTTAAAGGGTGAAAACCCAAATAAGCCCCCAAACGACCCCGTAGGAGGCACGAACACCTCACACCAGACCAAAGATACTTGTAATAACTGATCGCGTAGTCTCGGGTCTCACGGTTTCAGAGTATGACGTTAAAATGCAAAAATCACATTTTGACTTGAAAACAGGCCGTTAAAGGGTGAAAACCCAAACCAGCCACCAAATGACCCCGTAGGACGCACGGGACCAATGTAACTTTTAGGAACTGATCGCGTAGTCCCGAATCTCCCGGTTTGAGAGTATCATGATAATTTGCAAAAATTACACTTAGACTTAAAAAAAGTCGTTAATGGGTGAAAACCCAATCCAGCCCCCAAATGACCCCGTAAGAGGCACGATCACCTCGCACGGGGCCAATGTAACTTGTAGGAACTGACCGCGTTGTCCTGGGTCTCCCGGTTTGAGAGTATGACAATAATTTATAAAAATCACACTTATATTTAAAAACAAGTCGTTAAATGGTGAAAACCCAAACCAGCCACCAAACGACCCCGTAGGAGGCACGAACACCTCTCACGGTACCAATGTAATTTATAGGAACTGATCGCATAGTCCTGGGTCTCCCGATTTGAGAGTATGATGATAATTTGCAAAAATCACACTTTGACTTAAAAATAAGTCGTTAAAGGGTGAAAACAAAAACCGGCCCCCAAATGACCTCGTAGGAGGTACGAACACCTGACACGGAACCAACGTAACTTGTAGTAACTGATCGCGTAGTCCCGAATCTCTCAGTTTGAGAGTATGATGATAATTTGCCAAAATCACACTTTGACTTGAAAACAGGTTGTTAAAGCGTGAAAACCTAAACCAGTCACCAAAAGACCCCGTAGGAGGCACGAAGACCTCGCACGGGACCAATGTAACTTGTAAGAACTGACCGTGTTGTCCCTGGTCTCCCGGTTTGTGAGTTTGTCGATCATTAGCAAAAATCACACATTGACTTGAAAACAGGCGGTTAAAGGATAAAAACCCAAACCAGCCGCGAAATGACCCCGTAGGAGGCAAGAACACCTCGCACAGGACCAATGTAACTTGTAGGAACTGACCGTGTAGTCTCGGGTCTCCCGATTTGAGAGTATGACGATAATTTGCAAAAATCACTCTTAGGCTTAAAAGTAAGCCGTTAAAGAGTGAAAACCCAAACCATCCACCAAACGACCCCGTAGGTGGCACGAACACCTCACACAGGACCAATGTAACTTGTAGGAACTGACCGCGTAGTCCCGGGTCTCCCGATTTAAGAGTATGACGATAATTTGCAAAATTACACTTTGACGTAAAACAGGTCGTTAAAGGGTGAAAACCCAAACCAACCCCAAATGACCCCGTAGGAGGCGCGAACACCTCGCATCGGACCAATGTAACTTGTAATAACTGATCGCATAGTCTCGGGTCCCCCGGTTTCAAAGTATGACGATAATTTGAAAAAATCACACTTTGACTTGAAAACAGATCGTTAAAGGGTGAAAACCCAAACCAGCCACCAAACGACCCCGTAGGAGGCAAGAAAAACTCGTACGAGACCAATGTAACTTGTAGGAACTAACCGCGTAGTCTCGGGACTCCCGGTTTGAGAGTATGACGAGAATTTGCAAAAATCACACTTAGACATAAAAACAAGCCGTTAAATGGTGAAAACCCAAACCAGCCACCAAACGACCCCGTAGGAGGCACGCACACCTCGCACGCGACCAATGTAACTTGTAGGAAATGACCGCGTAGTCCTGGGTCTCCCGATTTGAGAGTATGACGATAATTGGCAAAAATCACACATTGACTTGAAAACAGGCCGTTAAAGCGTGAAAACCCAAACCAGCCCCCAAACGACCCCGTAGGAGGCACAAACACCTCGCACCGCACCAATGTAACTTGTAGTAAATGACCGCATAGTCCCGAATTGCTAGGTTAGAGAGTATGATGATAATTTACAAAAATCACACTTTGATTTAAAAATAAGCCATTAAAGGGTGAAAACCCAAACCGGCCCCCAAATGACTCCGTAGGAGGCATGAACACCTGACATGGAACCAATGTAACTTGTAGTAACTGACCGCATAGTCTCGAATCTATCAGTTTGAGAGTATGATGGTAATTTGAAAAAATCATACTTTGACATGAAAACAGACGGTTAAAGGGTGAAAACCTAAACCAGCAACTAAACGACCCCGCAGGAGGCATGAATACCTCGCACGGGACCAATGAAACTTGTAGGAACTGAGCGCGTAGTCTCGGGTCCCCCGGTTTGAGAGTATGACGATAATTTACAAAAATCACACTTAGACTTAAAAACAAGCCATTAAAGGGTGAAAACCCAAACCAACCCCCAAACGATCCCGTAGAAGGTACGAATACCTCGCACGGGACCAATGTAACTTTTAGGAACTGAACGCGTAGTCTCGGGTCTCCCGGTTTGAGAGTATGACGTTAATTTGGAAAAATCACAGTTGGGCCAAAAAAATAAGCCGTTAAAGAGTAAAAACCCAAACCAGCCACCAAACGACCCCGTAGGAGGCACGAACACCTCGCTCGGGACCAATGTAACTTGTAGGACCTCACCGCGTAGTCCCGGGTCTCTTAGTTTGAGAGTATAACGATAATTTACAAAATTACACTTTGACTTGAAAACATGTCGTTAAAGGGTGAAAACCCAAACAAGCCCCCAAACGACCCCGTAGGAGGCACGGACACCTCACACCAGACCAAAGATACTTGAAATAACTGATCGCGTAGTCTCGGGTCTCCTGGTTTCAGAGTATGACGTTAAAATGCAAAAATCACATTTTGACTTGAAAACAGGCCGTTAAAGGGTGAAAACCCAAACCAGCCACCAAATGACCCCGTAGGACGCACGGGACCAATGTAACTTTGAGGAACTGATCGCGTAGTCCCGGATCTCCTGGTTTGAGAGTATGATGATAATTTGCAAAAATTACACTTAGACTTAAAAAAAAGTCGTTAATGGGTGAAAACCCAATCCAGCCCCCAAATGACCCCGTAAGAGGCACGATCACCTCGCACGGGGCCAATGTAACTTGTCGGAACTGACCGCGTAGTCGTGGGTCTCCCGGTTTGAGAGTATGACGATAATTTATAAAAATCACACTTATATTTAAAAACAAGTCGTTAAATGGTGAAAACCCAAACCAGCCACCAAACGACCCCGTAGGAGGCACGAACACCTCTCACGGTACCAATGTAATTTATAGGAACTGATCGCGTAGTCCTGGGTCTCCCGATTTGAGAGTATGACGATAATTTGCAAAAATCACACTTTGACTTAAAAATAAGTCGTTAAAAGGTGAAAACCCAAACCGGCCCCCAAATGACCTCGTAGGAGGCACGAACACCTGACACGGAACCAATGTAACTTGTAGTAACTGATCGCGTAGTCCCGAATCTCTCAGTTTGAGAGTATGATGATAATTTGCCAAAATCACACTTTGACTTGAAAACAGGTCGTTAAAGGGTGAAAACGTAAACCAGCCACCAAAAGACCCCGTTGGAGGCACGAAGACCTCGCACGGGACCAATGTAACTTGTAAGAACTGACCGTGTTGTCCCTGGTCTCCCGATTTGCGAGTATAATGATAATTTGCAAAAATCACACTTTGACTTGATTACAGGCCGTTAAAGGGTGAAAACCCAAACCAGCCCCCAAACGACCCCGTATGAGGCACGAACACCTCGCACTGGACCAATGTAACTTGTAGTAACTCACCGCGTAGTCCCGAATCTCCCGGTTTGAGAATATGATGATAATTCGTAAAAATCACACTTTGACTTAAAAACAAGTCGTTAAAGCGTGAAAATCCAAACGAGACACTAAACGACCCCGTTGGAGGTACGAACACCTCGCACGGGACCAATGTAACTTGTAGAAACTGACCGCGTAGCCTCGGGACTCCCGGTTTGAGAGTATGACGAGAATTTGCAAAAATCACACATAGACTTAAAAATAAGCCGTTAAATGGTGAAAATCGAAACCAACCACCAAACGACCCCGTAGGAGGCACGCACACCTCGCACGGGAATAATGTAACTTACAGGAACTGACCGTGTAGTCCCGGGTCTCCCGATTTGAGAGTATGACGATAATTTGCAAAAATCACACTTTGACTTGAAAAGAGGTCGTTAAAGGGTGAAAACCCAAACCAGCCCCCAAACGATCCCATAGGAGGCACGAAAACCTCGCACCAGACCAATGTAACTTGTATTAACTGACTGCGTAGTCCCGAATCTCTCGGTTAGAGAGTATGATGATAAATGGCAAAAATCACACTTTGACTTAAAAATAAGCCATTAAAGGTTGAAAAACCAAATTGGCGCCCAAACGACCCCCTAGGAGGCACGAACACCTGACACAGAACCAATGTAACTTGTAGTAACTGACAGCGTAGTCCCGAATCTCTCAGTTTGAGAGTATGATGATAATTTTCAAAAATCACACTTTAACTTGAAAACAGGCCATTAAAGGGTGAAAACCTAAACCAGCCACCAAACGACCCCGTAGGAGGCACGAACACCACGCACGGGGACCAATGTAACTTGTAGGAACTGACCGCGTAGTCTCAGGTCTCCCGGTTTGAGAGTATGATGAAAATTTGCAAAAATCACACTTTGACTGAAAAATAAGCCGGTAAAGGGTGAAAATCCAAACGGGCCCCCAAACGACCCCGTAGGAGGCACGAACACCTCACAAGGGACCAATGTACCTTATAGCAACTGACCGCGTAGTCCCAGATCTCTCGGTTTGAGAGTATGACGCTAATATGCAAAAATCACAGTTTGACTTGAAAATCGGCCGTTAAAGGGTGAAAACCCAAACCAGCCACCAAACGACCCCGTAGGAGACACGAGCACCTCGCACGGGACCAATGTAACTTGTAGGAACTGAGTGCATAGTCTCGGGTCTCCCGGTTTGAGAGTATGACGATAATTTTCAAAAATCACACTTAGATTTAAAAATAATCCGTTAAAGGCTGAAAACCCAAACCAGCCACCAAACGACCCCGTAGAAGGCACGAACACCTCGCACGGGATCAATTTAACTAGTAGGAACTGAACGCATAGTCTCAGGTCTCCCGGTTTGAGAGTATGACGATAATGTGCAAAAATCACACTTAGACTTAAAAAGAAGCCGTTAAAGGGTGAAAATCCAAACCAGCCCCCAAACGACCCAGTAGGATGTACGAACACCTCGCACGGGACCAATGTAACTTGTAGGAACTGACCGCGTAGTCCCAGGTCTCCCGATTTGAGAGTATGACGATAATTTATAAAAATCACACTTTGACTTGAAAACAGGCCGTTAAAGGGTGGAAACCCAAACCAACCACCGAACGACCCCGTAGGAGGCATAAACACTTCTCACGGAACCAATGTAACTTGTAGGAACTGACTGCGTAGTCCCGGGTCTCCCAGTTTGAGAGTATGACGATAATTTGCAAAAATCACACCTTGACTAGAAAACAACCAGTTCAAGGGTGAAAACCCAAAGCATCCACTAAACGACCCCGTAGGAGGCATGAACACCTCACTCGGGACCAATGTAACTTGTAGGAGCTGACCGCGTAGTCTCAAGTCTCTCGGTTTGAGAGTATGACGATAATTTGCAAAAATACACTTAGACTCGAAAACGAGCCGTTAAAGGGTGAAAACCCAAACCATCCACCAAACGACCCCGTAGGAGGCATGGACACCTCGTACGGGACCAATATAACTTGTAGGAACTGACCGCGTAGTCCCGGGTCTCCCGATTTGAGTATATGATCATAATTTGCAAAAATCACACTTTGACTTAAAAGTAAGCCGTTAAAGAGTGAAAACCCAAACCGGCCCCCAAACGACCCCATAGGAGGCACGAACACCTGACACGGAACCAATGCAACATGTAGTAACTGACCGCGTAGTCCCAAATCTCTCAGTTTGAGATTATGATGATAATTTGCCAAAATCACACTTTGACTTGAAAACAGGTCGTTAAAGAGTAAAAACCCAAACCAGCCCCTAAACGACCCCGCAGGAGGCACGAACACCTCGCACCGGACCAATGTAACTTGTAGTAACTGATCGCGTAGTCCTGAGTCTCCCTATTTGACAGTATGATGATAATTTGCAAAAATCGCAATTTGACTTCAAAACAGGTCGTTCAAGGATGAAAACCCAAACCAGCCACCAAACGACCCCGTAGGAGGCACGAATACCACGCACGAGACCAATGTAAGTTGTAGGAACTGACCGTGTAGTCCCGGGTCTCCCTATTTGAGAGTATGATGATAATTAGAAAAAATCACAATTTGACTTAAAAATAAGCCGTTAAAGGATGAAAACCCAAACCAGCCACTAAACGACCCCGTAGGAGGCACAAACACCTCTCACGAGACCAATGTAACTTATAGGAACTGATCGCGTCGTCCCGGGTCTCCCGATTTGAGAGTATGATTATAATTTTCAAAAATCACACTTTTGACTTGAAAACAGGATGTTAAAGGGTGAAAACCCAAACCAACCCCCAAACGACCCCGTAGGACGCACGAACACCTCGCACGGGACCAATGTAACTTATACAAACTGACTGCGTAGTCCCGGGTCTCTCGATTGGAGAGTATGACGATAATTTGCAAAAATCACACTTTGACTTGAAAACAAGACGTTAAAGGGTGAAAAACCAAACCAGCAACCAAACGACCCCGTAGGAGGCACGAACACCTTGCACGGGACCAATGTAACTTGTAGGAACTGACCGCGTAGTCTCGGGTCTCTCGGTTTGAGAGTATGACGATAATTTGCAAAAATCACACTTAGACTTAAAAACAAGCCGTTAAAGGGTGAAAACCCAAACCAGCCCCAAAACGACCCCGTAAGAGGCACGAACACGTTGCACATGACCAATGTAACTTGTAGGAACCGACCGCGTAGTCCCGGGTCTCCCAATTTTAGAGTATGATGATAATTTGCAGAAATCACACTTTGACTTGAAAATAGGCCGTTTTAGGGTGAAAACCCAAACCAGCCCCCAAACGACCCCGTAGGACACACGAAGACCTCGTACGGGACCAATGTAACTTGTAGGAAATGACCGTAGAGTCCCAGATCTCCCGATTGAGAGTATGACGATAATTTGAAAAAATCACACTTACTTAAAAACAAGCCGTTAATGGGTGAAACCCCAATCCAGCCCCCAAACGACCCCATTAGAGGCCCGAACACCTCGCACGGGACCAATGAAACTTGTAGGAACTGACCGCGTAGCCCTGGGTCTCCCGATTTGAGAGTATTACGATAATTTGCAAAAATCACACTTTGACTTGAAAACAGGCCGTTAAAGGGTGAAAACCCAAACCAGCCCCCAAACGACCGCGTAAGAGGCACGAACACCTCGTACGGGACCAATGTAACTTGTAGGAACTAACCGCGTAGTCTCGGGTCTCCCGGTTTGAGAGTGTGACTATAATTTGAAAAAACCACACTTTGACTTGAAAACAGGCCGCTAAAGGGTGAAAACCCAAACCAGCCACCAAACGACCCCGTAGGAGGCACGAACACCTAACACAGGACCAGTGTAACTTATAGGAACTGACCGAGTAGTCCCGAGTCGCTCGGTTTGAGAGTATGACGATAATTTGCAAAAATAACACTTTGACTTGAAAACAGGTTGTTAAAGGGTGAAAACCCAAACCAGCCACCAAACAACCCCGTTGGAGGCACGAACACCTCCCACGGGACCAATGTAACTTGTAGGACATGACCATGTAATCTCGGGTCTCCCGATTTGAGAGTATGATGGTAATTTACAAAAATCACACGACTTAAAAACAAGCCGTGAAAGGGTGAAAACCCAAACCAGCCACTAAATGACCCCGTAGGAGGCACAAACACCTCGCACGGGACCAATGTAACTTATAGGAACAGACCGCGAAGTCGCAGGTCTCCCGGTTTGATTGTATGACAATAATTTGAAAAAATCACACTCTGACTTAAAAATAGGCCGTTAAGTGGTGAAAACCCAAACCAGCCCCCAAACGACCCCGTAGGAGGCAAGAACACCTCGCACCGGACCAATGTAACTTGTAGTAACTGACCGCATAGTCCCGAATTGCTCGATTAGAGAGTATAACGATAATTTGCAAAAATCACACTTTGACTTGAAAACAGGCCGTTAAAGGGTGAAAACCCAAACCAGCCACCAAACGACCCCGTAGGAGGCACGAACACCTCGCACGGGACCAATGTAACTTTTAGGTACTCACCACGTAGTCTCGTGTCTCCCGGTTTGAGAGTATGACGATAATTTGCAAAAATCATACTTAGACTTATAAAACAAGCTGTTAAAGGGTGAAAACCCAAACCAACCCACAAACGACCCCGTAGGAGGCACGAACACCTCACACGGGACCAATGTAACTTGTAGGAACTGGCCGTGTAGTCTCGGGTCTCCCGATTTGAGAGTATGACGATAATTTGCAAAAATCACACTTTGACTTGAAAACAGGCCGTTAAAGAGTGAAAACCCAAACCAGCCCCCAAACGACCCCGTAGGAGGCACGAACACCTCGCATCGGACCAATGTAACTTGTAGTAACTGACCGCATAGTCCCGAATTGCTCGGTTAGAGAGTATGATGATAATTTGCGAAAATCACACTCTGATTTAAAAATAAGCCATTAAAGGGTGAAAACCCAAACCGGCCCCCAAATGACTCCGTAGGAGGCATGAACACCTGATATGGAACCAATGTAATTTTTAGTAACTGACCGCATAGTCTCGAATCTATCAGTTTGAGAGTATGATGGTAATTTGAAAAAATCATACTTTGACTTGAAAACAGGCGGTTAAAGGGTGAAAACCTAAACCAGCAACCAAACGACCCCGCTGGAGGCACGAATACCTCGCACGGGACCAATGTAACTTCTAGGAACTGAACGCGTAGTCTCGGGTCCCCCGGTTTGAGAGTATGACGATAATTTGCAAAAATCACAATTAGACTTAAAAACAAGCCATTAAAGGGTGAAAACCCAAACCAACCCCCAAACGATCCCGTAGAAGGTACGAATACCTCGCACGGGACCAATGTAACTTTTAGGAACTGAACGCGTAGTCTCGGGTCTCCCGATTTGAGAGTATGACGATAATTTGGAAAAATCACAGTTGGGCTAAAAAAACAAGCCGTTAAAGAGTAAAAACCCAAACCAGCCACCAAACGACCCCGTAGGAGGCACGAACACCTCGCTCGGGACCAATGTAACTTGTAGGACCTCACTGCGTAGTCCCGGGTCTCTTGGTTTGAGAGTATAACGATAATTTACAAAATTATACTTTGACTTGAAAACAGGCCGTTAAAGGGTGAAAACCCAATCAAGCCCCCAAACGACCCCGTAGGAGGCACGAACACCTCACACCAGACCAAAGTAACTTGTAATAACTGATCGCGTAGTCTCGGGTCTCCCGATTTCAGAGTATGACGATAATATGCAAAAATCACATTTTGACTTGAAAACAGGCCGTTAAAGGGTGAAAACCCAAACCAGCCACCAAACGACCCCGTAGGACGCACGGGACCAATGTAACTTGTAAGAACTGATCGCGTAGTCCCGGATCTCCCAGTTTGAGAGTATGATGATAATTTGCAAAAATCACACTTAGACTTAAAAACAAGTCGTTAATGGGAGAAAACCCAATCCAGCCCCCAAACGACCCCGTAAGAGGCACGATGACCTCTCACGGGGCCAATGTAACTTGTAGGAACTAACCGCGTAGTCCTGGGTCTCCCAGTTTGAGAGTATGACGATAATTTATAAAAATCACACTTAGACTTAAAAACAAGTCGTTAAATGGTGAAAACCCAAACCAGCCACCAAACGACCCCGTAGGAGGCACGAACACCTCTCACGGGACCAATGTAATTTATGGGAACTGATCGCGTAGTCCTGGGTCTCCCGATTTGAGAGTATGATGATAATTTGCAAAAATCACACTTTGACTTAAAAATAAGTCGTTAAAGGGTGAAAACCCAAACCGGCCCCCAAATGACCCCGTAGGAGGCACGAACACCTGACACGTAACCAATGTAACTTGTAGTAACTGAACGCGTAGTCCCGAATCTCTCAGTTTGAGAGTATGATGATAATTTTCCAAAATCACACTTTGACTTGAAAACAGGTCGTTAAAGGGTGAAAACCTAAACCAGCCACCAAATGACCCCGTAGGAGGCACGAAGACTTCGCACGGGACCAATGTAACTTGTAAGAACTGACCGTGTTGTCCCTGGTCTCCCGATTTGCGAGTATAATGATAATTTGTAAAAATCACACTTTGACTTGATTACAGGCCGTTAAAGGGTGAAAACCCAAACCAGCCCCCAAACGACCCCGTAGGAGGCACGAACACCTCGCACCGGACCAATGTAACTTGTAGTAACTGACCGCGTAGTCCCGAATCTCCAGGTTTAAGAGTATGATGATAATTCGCAAAAATCAGACTTTGACTTAAAAACAAGCCGTTAAAGGGTGAAAATCCAAACGAGACACTAAACGACCCCGTTGGAGGTACGAACACCTCGCACGGGACCAATGTAACTTGTAGGAACTGACCGCGTAGCCTCGGGACTCCCGGTTTGAGAGTATGACGAGAATTTGCAAAAATCACACTTAGACTTAAAAACAAGCCGTTAAATGGTGAAAACCGAAACCAACCGCCAAACGACCCCGTAGGAGGCATGCACACCTCGCACGGTAATGATGTAACTTACAGGAACTGAATGTGTACTCCCGGGTCTCCCGATTTGAGAGTATGACGATAATTTGCAAAAATCACACTTTGACTTGAAAACAGGTCGTTAAAGGGTGAAAACCCAAACCAACCCCCAAACGACCCCATAGGAGGCACGAAAACCTCGCACCGGACCAATGTAACTTGTAGTAACTGACTGCGTAGTCCCGAATCTCTCGGTTAGAGAGTATGATGATAAATGGCAAAAATCACACTTTGACTTAAAAATAAGCCATTAAAGGTTGAAAACCCAAATCGGCGCCCAAACGACCCCGTAGGAGGCACGAACACCTGACACGGAACCAATGTAACTTGTAGTAACTGAACGCGTAGTCCCGAAAATCTCAGTTTCAGAGTATGATGATAATTTTCAAAAATCACACTTTAACTTGAAAACAGGCCGTTAAAGGGTGAAAACCTAAACCAGCCACCAAACGACCCCGTAGGAGGCACGAACACCACGCACGGGTACCAATGTAACTTGTAGGAACTGACCGCGTAGTCTCGGGTCTCCCGGTTTGAGAGTATGATGATAATTTGTAAAAATCACACTTTGACTTAAAAACAAGCCGTTAAAGGGTGAAAATCCAAACGGGCCCCCAAACGACCCCGTAGGAGGCACGAACACCTCACAAGGGACCAATGTAACTTATAGCAACTGACCGCGTAGTCCCGGATCTCTCGGTTTGAGAGTATGATGCTAATATGCAAAAATCAAAGTTTGACTTGAAAATCGGCCATTAAAGGGTGAAAACCCAAACTAGCCACCAAACGACCCCGTAGGAGGCACGAACACCTCGCACGGGACCAATGTAACTTGTAGGAACTGAGCGCGTAGTCTCGGGTCTCCCGGTTTGAGAGTATGATGATAATTTTCATAAATCACACTTAGATTTAAAAATAAGCCGTTAAAGGGTGAGAACCCAAATCAGACACCAAACGACCCCGTAGAAGGCACGAACACCTCGCACGGGACTAATTTAACTAGTAGGAACTGAACGCGTAGTCTAAGGTCTCCCGGTTTGAGAGTATGACGATAATTTTCAAAAATCACACTTAGACTTAAAAAGAAGCCGTTAAAGGGTGAAAACCCAAACCAGCTCCCAAACGACCCAGTAGGATGTACGAACACCTCGCACGGAACCAATGTAACTTTTAGGAACTGAACGCGTAGTCCCAGGTCTCCCGATTTGAGAGTATGACGATAATTTACAAAAATCACACTTTGACTTGAAAACAGGCCGTTAAAGGGTGGAAACCCAAACCAACCACCAAACGACCCCGTAGGAGGCATGAACACCTCTCACGGAACCAATGTAACTTGTAGGAACTGACTGCGTAGTCCCGGGTCTCCCTGTTTGAGAGTATGACGATAATTTGCAAAAATCACACTTTGACTTGAAAACAGCCAGTTAAAGGGTGAAAACCCAAACCAGCCACTAAACGACCCCGTAGGAGGCACAAACACCTCGCCCAGGACCAATGTAACTTGTAGGAGCTGACCGTGTAATCTCAAGTCTCCCGGTTTGAGAGTGTGAGGATAATTTGCAAAAATACAGTTAGACTCGAAAACGAGCCGTTGAAGGGTGAAAACCCAAACCATCCACCAAACGACCCCGTAGGAGGCACGAACACCTCGTACGGGACCAATGTAACTTGTAGGAACGGACCGCGATGTCCCGGGTCTCCCGGTTTGAGAGTATGAAGATAATTTGCAAAAATCACACTTTGACTTGAAAACAAGTCGTTAAAGGGTGAAAACTCAAACCAGCCCCTAAACGACCCCGTAGGAAGCACGAACACCGCGCACCGAACCAATGTAACTTGTAGTAACTGACCGCGTAGTTCCGGGTCTCCCTATTTGAGAGTATGACGATAATTTGTAAAAATCACAATTTGACTTGAAAACAAGTCGTTAAAGGATGAAAACCCAAACCAGACACCAAACGACCCCGTAGGAGGCACGAATACCACGCAGGGGACCAATGTAACTTGTAGGAACTGACCGCGTAGTCCCGGGTCTCCCTATTTGAGAGTATGACCATAATTAGAAAAAATCACAATTTGACTTAAAAACAAGCCGTTAAAGGGTGAAAACCCAAACCAGCCACTAAACGACCCCGTAGGAGGCACAAACACCTCTCACGAGACCAATGTAACTTATAGGAACTGACCGCGTAGTCCCGGGTCTCCCGATTTGAGAGTATGACGATAATTTTCAAAAATCACACTTTGACTTGAAAACAGGATGTTAAAGGGTGAAAACCCAAACTAGTCCCCAAACGACCCCATAGGACGCACGAACCCCTCGCACGGGACCAATGTAACTTATAGGAACTGACTGCGTAGTCCCGGGTCTCTCGATTGGAGAGTATGACGATAATTTGCAAAAATCACACTTTGACTTGAAAACAAGCCGTTAAAGGGTGAAAACCCAAACCAGCAACCAAACGACCTTGTAGGAGGCACGAACACCTTGCACGGGACCTATGTAACTTGTAGGAACTGACCACATAGCCTCGGGTCTCTCGGTTTGAGAGTATGACGATAATTTGCAAAAATCACACTTAGACAGAAAAATAAGCCGTTAAAGGGTAAAAACCCAAACCAGCCCCAAAACGACCCCGTAGGAGGCACGAACACGTCGCACATGACCAATGTAACTTTTAGGAACTTACCGCGTAGTCCCGGGTCTCCCGATTTTAGAGTACGATGATAATTTGCAAAAATCACACTTTGACTTGAAAACAGGCCGTTAAAGGGTGATAACCCAAACCAGCCCCCAAACGACCCCGTAGGACACACGAAGACCTCGCACGGGACCAATGTAACTTATAGGAACTGACTGCAGAGTCCCAGATCTCCCGATTCAGAGTATGATGATAATTTGAAAATATCACACTTAGACTTAAAAACAAGCCGTTAATGGGTGAAAACCCAATCCAGCCCCCAAACGACCCCGTTAGAGGCATGAACACCTCGCACGGGACCAATAAAACTTGTAGGAACTGACCGCGTAGTCCTGGGTCTCCCGATTTGAGAGTATTGCGATAATTTACAAAAATCACACTTTGACTTGAAAACAGGACGTTAAAGGGTGAAAACCCAAACCAGCCCCCAAACGACCCCGTAGGAGGCACGAACACCTAACACAGGACCAGTGTAACTTATAGGAACTGACCGGGTAGTCCCGGGTCGCTCGGTTTGAGAGTATGACGATAATTTGCAAAAATAACACTTTGACTTGAAAACAGGTTGTTAAAGGGTGAAAATCCAAACCAGCCACCAAACAACCCCGTAGGAGGCACGAACACCTCGCACGGGACCAATGTAACTTGTAGGACATGACCATGTAGTCTCGGGTCTCCCGGTTTGAGAGTATGATGGTAATTTGCAAAAGTCACACTTAGACTTAAAAACAAGCCATGAAAGGGTGAAAACCCAAACCAACCACTAAATGACCCCGTAGGAGGCACAAACACCTCGCACGGGACCAATGAAACTTATAGGAACTGACCGCGTAGTCCCACGTCTCCCGGTTTGATTGTATGACAATAATTTGAAAAAATCACACTCTGACTTAAAAATAAGCCGTTAAGTGGTGAAAACCCAAACCATCCCCCAAACGACCCCGTAGAAGGCACGAACACCTCGCACCGGACAAATGTAACATGTAGTAACTGACCGCCTAGCCCCGTATCTCTCGGTTTAAGAGTATGACAATAATTTGAAAAAATCTCACTTTGACTTAAAAACAAGCCGTTAAAGTGTGAAAACCAAAATTTTCCCCCGAACGACCTTGTAGGAGGCACGAACACCTCACATGAGACCAATGTAACTTATAGCAACTGACCGCGTAGTCCCGGATCTCTCGGTTTGAGAGTATAACGATAATTTGCAAAAATCACACTTTGGCTTCAAAACAGGCCGTTAAAGGGTGAAAACCCAAACCAGCCACCAAACGACCCCGTAGGAGGCACGAACAACTCGCACGGGACCAATGTAACTTTTAGTACTGACCGCGTAGTCTCATGTCTCCCGGTTTGAGAGTATGACGATAATTTGCAAAAATCATACTTAGACTTATAAAACAAGCCGTTAAAGGGTGAAAACCCAAACCAGCCCCCAAATGACCCCGTAGGAGGCATGGACACCTCGCACGGGACCAATGTAACTTGTAGGAACTGGTCGCGTAGTCCAGGGTCTCTCGGTTTGAGAGTATAATGATAATTTGCAAAAATCACACTTTGACTTGAAAACCGGCCGTTAATGGGTGAAAATCCAAACCAACCACCAAACAATCCCGTAGGGGGCATGAACACCTCGCACGGGACCAATGTAACTTGTAGGAACTGACCGCATAGTATCGAGTCTCCCGGTTTGAGAGTTTGACGATCATTTGCAAAAATCACACATTGACTTGAAAACAGGCGGTTAAAGGATGAAAACCCAAACCAACCACCAAACGACCCCGTAGGTGGCACGAACACCTCGCACGGGACCAATGCAACTTGTAGGAACTGATCGCGTAGTCTCGGGTCTCCCGATTTGAGAGTATGACGATAATTTGCAAAAATCACACTTAGGTTTAAAGTAAACCGTTAAAGAGTGAAAACCCAAACCATCCACCAAAGGACCCCGTAGGTGGAACGAACACGCCGCACGGGACCAATGTAACTTGTAGGAACTGACCGCTTAGTCCCGGGTCTCCCGGTTTGAGAGTATGACGATAATTTGCAAAAATACAATTTGACGTAAAACAGGTCGTTAAAGGGTGAAAACCCAAGCCAGCCTCCAAACGACCCCGTAGGAGGCACGAACACCTCCCACCGGACCAATGTAACTTGTAATAACTGATCGCATAGTCTCGGGTCCCCCGGTTTCAAAGTATGACAATAATTTGAAAAAATCACACTTTGACTTGAAAACAGGTCGTTAAAGGGTGAAAACCCAAACTCGCTACCAAACGTCCCCGTAGAAGGCACGAAAAACTCGCACGGGACCAATGTAACTTGTAGGAACTGACCGTGTAGTCTCAGGACTCCCGGTTTGAGAGTATGACGAGAATTTGCAAAAATCACACTTAGATTTAAAAACAAGCCGTTAAATGGTGAAAACCCAAACCAGCCACCAAACGACTCCGTAGGAGGCACGCACACCTGGCACGGGACCAATGTAACTTGTAGGAACTGACCGCGTAGTCCCGGGTCTCCCGATTTGAGAGTATGACGATAATTTGTAAAAATCACACTTTGACTTGAAAATAGGTCGTTAAAGCGTGAAAACCCAAACCAGCCCCCAAATGACCCCATAGGAGGCACGAACACCTCGCACCGGACCAATGTAACTTGTAGTAACTGACTGCATAGTCCCAAATCGCTCGGTTAGAGAGTATGTTGATAATTTGCAAAAATCACACTTTGATTTAAAAATAAGCCATTAAAGGGTGAAAACCCAAACCGACCCCCAAATGACTCCGTTGGAGGCACGGACACCTGACACGGAACCAATGTAACTTGTAGTAACTGACCGCATAGTCTCGAATCAATCAGTTTGAGAGTATGACGATAATTTGCAAAAATCACACTTAGACTTAAAAACAAGCCGTTAAAGGGTGAAAACCCAAACCAGCACCTAAACGATCCCGTAGGAGGTACGAACACCTCGCACGGGACCAATGTAACTTTTAGGAACTGACCGCATAGGCTCGGGTCTCCCGGTTTGAGAGTATGACGATAATTTGGAAAAATCACACTTAGGCTAAAAAACAAGCCGTTAAAGAGTAAAAACCCAAACCAGCCACCAAACGACCCCGTAGGATGCACGAACACCTCGCTCGGGACCAATGTAACTTATAGGAACTCACCGCATAGTCCTAGGTCTCCTTGTTTGAGAGTGTGACGATAATTTACAAAAATACATTTTGACTTGAAAACAGGCCTTTAAAGAGTGAAAACCCAAACAAGCCCCCAAACGACCCCGTAGGAGGCACGAACACCTCACACCAGACCAATGTAACTTGTAATAACTGATCGCGTAGTCTCGGGTCTCCCGGTTTCAGAGTATGACGATAATACGCAAAAATCACATTTCGACTTGAAAACAGGCCGTTAAAGGGTGAAAACCAAAACCAGCCACCAAACGACCCCGTAGGACGCACGGGACCAATGTAACTTGTAGGAACTGATCGCGTAGTCCCGGATCTCCCGGTTTGAGAGTATGATGATAATTTGCAAAAATCACACTTAGACTTAAAAACAAGTCGTTAATGGGTGAAAACCTAATCCAGCCCCCAAACGACCCCGTAAGAGGCACGAACACCTCGCACAGGGCCAATGTAACTTGTAGGAACTGACCGCGTAGTCCTGGGTCTCCCGGTTTGAGAGTATGATGATAATTTGTAAGAATCACACTTAGACGTAAAAACAAGTCGTTAAATGGTGAAAACCCAAACCAGCCACCAAACGACCCCGTAGGAGGCACGAACACCTCTCACGGGACCAATGTAACTTATAGGAACTGACTGCGTAGTCCTGGGTCTCCCGATTTGAGAGTATGACGATAATTTGCAAAAATCACACTTTGACTTAAAAATAAGTCGTTAAAGGGTGAAAACCCAAACCGGCCCCCAAATGACCTCGTAGGAGTCACGAACACCTGACACGGAACCAATGAAACTTGTAGTAACTGACCGCGTAGTCCCGAATCTCTCAGTTTGAGAGTATGATGATAATTTGCCAAAATCACACTTTGACTTGAAAACAGGTCGTTAAAGGGTGAAAACCTAAACCAGCCACCAAACGACCCCGCCGGAGGCACGAACACCTCGCACGGGACCAATGTAACTTGTAAGAACTGATCGTGTTGTCCTTGGTCTCCTGGTTTGCGAGTATAATGATAATTTGCAAAAATCACACTTTGACTTGATTACAGGCTGTTAAAGGGTGAAAACCCAAACCAGCCCCCAAACGACCTCGTAGGAGGCACGAACACCTCGCATCGGACCAATGTAACTTATAGTAACTGACCGCGTAGTACCGAATATCCCGATTTGAGAGTATGATGATAATTTGCAAAAATCACACTTTAACATAAAAACTAGCCGTTAAAGGGTGAAAATCCAAACGAGACACTAAACGGCCCCGGTTGGAGGTACGAACACCTTGCACGGGACCAATGTAACTTGTAGGAACTGACCACGTAGCCTCGGGACTCCCGGTTTGAGAGTATGACGAGAATTTGAAAAAATCACACTTAGACTTAAAAATAAGCCGTTAAATGGTGAAAACCGAAACCAACCACCAAACGACCCCGTAGGAGCCATGCACACCTCACACGAGAATAATGTAACTTATAGGAACTGACCGCGTAGTCCCGAGTCTCCCGATTTGAGAGTATGACGATAATTTGCAAAAATCACACTTTGACTTGAAAACAGGTCGTTAAAGGGTGAAAACCCAAACCAGCCCCCAAACGACCCGATAGGAGGCACGAAAACCTCGCACCGGACCAATGTAACTTGTAGTAACTGACCGCGTAGTCCTGAATCTCTCGGTTAGAGAGTATGATGAAAAATGGCAAAAATCACACTTTGACTTAAAAATAAGCCATTAGAGGTTGAAAACCCAAATCGGCGCCCAAACGACCCCGTAGGAGGCACGAACACCTGAAACGGAACCAATGTAACTTGTAGTAACTGATCGCGTAGTCCCGAATCTCTCAGTTTGAGAGTATGATGATAATTTTCCAAAATCACACTTTGACTTGAAAACAGGCCGTTAAAGGGTGAAAACCTAAACCAGCCACCAAACGACCCCGTTGGAGGCACGAACACCACGAACGGGACCAATGTAACTTGTAGGAATTGATCGCGTAGTCCCGGGTCTCCCGGTTTGAGAGTATGATGATAATTTGCAAAAATCACACTTTGACATAAAAACAAGCCGTTAAAGGGTGAAAATCCAAACGGGCCCCCAAACGACCCCGTAGGAGGCACGAACACCTCACACGGGACCAATGTTACATATAGCAACTGACCGCGTAGTCCCGAATCTCTCGGTTTGAGAGTATGATGATAATATGAAAAAATCACAGTTTGACTTGAAAATCGGCCGTTAAAGGGTGAAAACCCAAACCAGCCACCAAACGACCCCGTAGGAGGCACGAACACCTCGCACGGGACCAATGTAACTTGTAGGAACTGAGCGCGTAGTCTCGGGTCTCCCGGTTTGAGAGTATGAGTTTAATTTTCAAAAATCACACTTAAATTTAAAAACAAGTCGTTAAAGGGTGAAAACCCAAACCAGCCACCAAACGACCCCGTAGAAGGCACGAACACCTCACACGGGACCAATTTGACTTGTAGGAACTGAACGCGTAGTCTCGGGTCTCCCGGTTTGAGAGTATGACGATAATTTGCAAAAATCACACTTAGACTTAAAAAGAAGCCGTTAAAGGGTGAAAACCAAAACTAGCCCCCAAACGACCCCGTAGGATGTACGAACACCTCGCACTGGACCAATGTAACTTGAAGGAACTGATCGCGTAGTCCCAGGTCTCCCGATTTGAGAGTATGACGATAATTTATAAAAATCACACTTTGACTTGAAAATAGGCCGTTAAAGGGTGAAAACCCAAACCATCCACCAAACGACCCCGTAGGAGGCACGAACACCTCGTACGGGACCAATGTAACTTGTAGGAACTGACCGTGTAGTCTCGGGTCTCCCGGTTTGAGAGTATGACGATAATTTGCAAAAATCACACGTAGGCTTAAAAGTAAGCCGTTAAAGAGTGAAAACCCAAACCAGCCACCAAACGACCCTGTAGGTGGCACGAACACCTCGCACGGGAAAAATGTAACTTCTAGGAACTGACCGCGTAGTCCCGGGTCTCCCGATTTGAGAGTATAGTGATAATTTGCAAAAATCAAACTTCGACTTGAATACAGGTCGTTAATGGGTGAAAACCCAAAACAGACCCCAAACGACCCAGTAGGAGGCACTAACACCTCGCACGGGACCAATATAACTTGTAGAAACTGACCGCATAGCCCTGAATCTCCCGGTTTGAGAGTATGATGAAAATTTGCAAAAATCACACTTTGACTTAAAAACAAGCCGTTAAAGGGTAAAAATCCATACCAGCCACTAAACGACCCGGTTGGAGGGACGAACACCTCGTACGGGACCAATGTAACTTGTAGGAACTTACCGCGTAGTCTCAGAACTCCCGATTTGAGAGTATGACGAGAATTTCCAAAAATCACACTTAGACTTAAAAATAAGCCGTTAAATAGTGAAAATGCAAACCAGCCACCAAACGACCCCGTAGGAGGCACGAACACCTCTCACGGGACCAATGTTACTTGTAGGAACTGATCGCCTAGTCCCGTGTCTCCCGATTTGAGAGTATGAGGATAATATGCAAAAATCACACTTTGACTTAAAAATAAGCCATTAAAGGGTGAAAACCCAAACCGGCCCCCAAACGACCCCGTAGGAGGCACGAACACCTAACACGGAACCAATGCAACTTGTAGTAACTGACCGTGCCGAATCTCTCAGTTTTAGAGTATGACAATAATTTTCCAAAATTACACTTTGACTTGAAAACAGGCCATTAAAGGGTGAAAACCTAAACCAGCCACCAAACGACCCCGCAGGAGGCACGAACACCACGTACGGGACCAATGTAACTTGTAGGAACTGACCGTGTAGTCTCGGGTCTCCCGGTTTGAGAGTATGACGATAATTTGCAAAAATCACACTTAGACTTAAAAACAAGCCGTCAAAGGGTGAAAACCCAAACCAGCCACGAAACGACCCCGTAGGAGGCACAAACACCTCGCACGGGACCAATGTAACTTATAAAAACTAACCGCGTAGTCCCGGGTCTCCCGACATGAGAGTATGACGATAATTTGCAAAAATCACACTTTGACTAGAAAACAGGTTGTTAAAGGGTGAAAACCCAAACCAGCTCCCACACGACCCCATAGGAGGCACGAAAACCTCGCACCGGACCAATGTAGCTTGTAGTAACTGACCGCATAGTCCCGAATCTCTCGGTTAGAGAGTATGATGATAAATGGAAAAATCACACTTTGACTTAAAAATAAGCCATTAGAGGTTGAAAACCCAAATCGGCGCCCAAACGACCCCATAGGAGGCACGAACACCTGACACGGAACCAATGTAACTTGTAGTAACTGACCGCGTAGTCCCGAATCTCTCAGTTTGAGAGTATGATGATAATTTTCCAAAATCACACTTTGACTTGAAAATAGGCCGTTAAAGGGTGAAAACCTAAACCAGCCACCAAACGACCCCGTAGGAGGCACGAACACCACGCACGGGACCAATGTAACTTGTAGGAACTGATCGCGTACTCCCGGGTCTCCCGGTTTGAGAGTATGATGATAATTTGCAAAAATCACACTTTGACATAAAAACAAGCCGTTAAAGGGTGAAAATCCAAACGGGCCCCCAAACGACCCCGTAGGAGGCACGAACACCTCACACGGGACCAATGTTACTTATAGCTACTGACCGCGTAGTCCCGGATCTCTCGGTTTGAGAGTATGAAGATAATATGCAAAAATCACAGTTTGACTTGAAAATCGGCCGTTAAAGGGTGAAAACACAAACCAGCCACCAAACGACCCCGTAGGAGGCACGAACACCTCGCACAGGACCAATGTAACTTGTAGGAACTGAGCGCGTAGTCTCGAGTCTCCCGGTTTGAGAGAATGAGTTTAATTTTCAAAAATCACACTTAAATTTAAAAACAAGCCGTTAAAGGGTGAAAACCCAAACCAGCCACCAAACGACCCCGTAGAAGGCACGAACACCTCGCACGGGACCAATTTGACTTGTAGGAACTGAACGCGTAGTCTCGGGTCTCCCGATTTGAGAGTATGACAATAATTTGCAAAAATCACACTTAGACTTAAAAAGAAGCCGTTAAAGGGTGAAAACCCAAACCAGCCCCCAAACGACCCCGTAGGATGTACGAACACCTCGCACGGGACCAATGTAACTTGTAGGAACTGACCACGTAGTCCCAGGTCTCCCGATTTGAGAGTATGACGATAATTTATAAAAATCACACTTTGACTTGAAAACAGGCCGTTAAAGGGTGAAAACCCAAACCATCCCCCAAACGACCCCGTAGGAGGCACGAACTCCTCGTACGGGACCAATGTCACTTGTAGGAACTGACCGTGTGGTCCCGGGTCTCCCGATTTGAGAGTATAATGATAATTTGCAAAAATCAAACTTCGACTTGAATACAGGCCGTTAATGGGTGAAAACCCAAAACAGACCCCAAACGACCCCGTAGGAGGCACTAACACCTCGCACGGGACCAATATAACTTGTAGAAACTGATCGTGTAGCCCTGAATCTCCTGGTTTGAGAGTATGATGATAATTTGCAAAAATCACACTTTGACTTAAAAACAAGCCGTTAAAGGGTAAAAATCCATACCAGCCACTAAACGACCCCGTTGGAGGGACGAACACCTCGTACGGGACCAATGTAACCTGTAGGAACTTACCGCGTAGTCTCAGAACTCCCGATTTGAGAGTATGACGAGAATTTGCAAAACTCACACTTAGACTTAAAAATAAGCCGTTAAATAGTGAAAACGCAAACCATCCACCAAACGACCCCGTAGGAGGCACGAACACCTCTCACGGGACCAATGTAACTTGTAGGAACTCACCGCGTAGTCCCGGGTCTCCCGATTTGAGATTATGAGGATAATTTGCAAAAATCACACTTTGACTTAAAAATAAGCCGTTAAAGGGTGAAAACCCAAACCAGCCCCCAAACGACCCCGTAGGAGGCACGAACACCTGACACGGAACCAATGCAACTTGTAGTAACTGACCGCGCCAAATCTCTCAGTTTTAGAGTATGACGATAATTTGCCAAAATTACAGTTTGACTTGAAAACAGGCAATTAAAGGGTGAAAACCTAAACCAGCCACCAAACGACCCCGCAGGAGGCACGAACACCACGTACGGGACCAATGTAACTTGTAGGAACTGACCGTGTAGTCTCGGATCTCCCAGTTTGAGAGTATGACGATAATTTGCAAAAATCACACTTAGACTTCAAAACAAGCCATTAAAGGGTGAAAACCCAAACCAGCCACTAAATGACCTCGTAGGAGGCACAAACAGCTCGTACGGGACCAATGTAACTTATAAGAACTGACCGCGTAGTCCCGGGTCTCCCGACATGAGAGTATGACGATAATTTGCAAAAATCACACTTTGAGTTGAAAAGAGGCCATTAAAGGGCGAAAACCCAAATCAGCCTCCAAACGACCCCGTAGGACGCATGGACACCTCACACGGGACCAATGTAACTTGTAGGAACTGATCGCGTAGTCCCGGATCTCCCGGTTTGAGAGTATGATGATAATTTGCAAAAATCACACTCAGACTTAAAAATAAGCCGTTAATGGGTGAAAACCTAATCCAGCCCCCAAACGACCCTGTAAGAGGCACGAACACCTCGCACAGGGCCAATGCAACTAGTAGGAATTGACCGCGTAGTCCTGGGTCTGCCGGTTTGAGAGTATGACGATAATTTATAAAAATCACACTTAGACTTAAAAATAAGCCGTTAAAGGGTGAAAACCCAAACCAGCCACAAAACGACCCCGTAGGAGGCAGAAACACCTCGCACGGGACCAATGTAACTTATAGAAACCGACCGCATAGTCCCGGGTCTCCCAATTTGAGAGTATTATGATAATTTACAAAAATCACACTTTGACTTGAAAACAGGCCATTAGAGGGTGAAAACCCAAACCAACCCCCAAATGACCCCGTAGGACGCACAAACACCCCGCACGGGACCAATGTAACTTGTACGAACTGATCGCATACTCCCGGATCTCCCGGTCTGAGAGTATGATGATAATTTGCAAAAATCACACTTACACTTAAAAACAAGCCGTTAATGGGTGCAAACCCAATCTAGCCCCCAAACGACCCTGTAAGAGGCACGAACACCTCGCACAGGACCAATGTAACTTGTAGGAACTGACCGCGTAGTCTCGGGTCTCCCAGTTTGAGAGTATGACGATAATTTGCAAAAATCACACTTAGATTTAAAAATAAGTCGTTAAAGGGTGAAAACCCAAACCAGCCCCCAAACGACCCCGCACGAACACGTCACACAGTACCAATGTAACTTATAGGAACTGATCGCGTAGTCCCAAATCTCACGGTTTGAGAGTAAGATGATAATTTGAAAAAATCACACTTTGACTTGAAAACAGGCCGTTAATGGATGAAAACCCAATCCAGCCCCCAAACGACCCCGTAAGAGGCACAAACACCTCGCACAGGACCAATGTAACTTATAGGAACTGACCGCGTAGTCCCAGGTCCCCCAATTTGAGAGTATGACGATAATTTGCAAAAATCACACTTTGACTTGAAAACAGGCCATTAAAGGGTGAAAACCAAAACCAGCCCCCAAACGACCCCGTAGGACGCACGAACACCTCGCACGGGACAAATGTAACTTGTAGGAACTGATCGCGTAGACCCGGATCTCTCGGTTTGAGAGTGTGATTATAATTTGCCAAAATCACACTTAGACTTAAAAATGAGCCGTTAAATGGTGAAAACCCAAACCAGCCACCAAACCACCCCGTAGGAGGCACGAACACCTCTCACGGGACCAATGTAACTTGTAGGAACTGATCGCGTAGTCCCGGGTCTCCCGATTTGAAAGTATGAGCATAATTTGCAAAAATCACACTTTGACTTAAAAATAAGTCGATAAAGGGTGAAAACCCAAACCAGCCACTAATCGACCCCGTAGGAGGCACAAACACCTCGCAAGGACCAATGTAACTTATAGGAACTGACCGCGTAGTCTCGGATCTAGCGATTTAAGAGTATGACGATAATGTGCAAAAATCACACTTTGACTTGAACACAGGACGTTAAAGGGTGAAAACCCAAACCAGCCCCCAAACGATTCCGTAGGACGCACGAACACCTCGCACGGGACCAATGTAACTTGTAGGAACTGATCGCGTAGTCCCGGATCTCCCGATTTGATAGTTGGACGATAATTTGCAAAAATCACACTTAGACTTGAAAACAAGACTTTAATGGGTGAAAACCCAATCCATCCCCAAACGACCCCGTAAGAGGCACGAACACCTCGCACGGGGCCAATGTAAGTTGTAGGAACTGACCGCGTAGTGCCGGGTCTCCTGATTTGAGAGTAGGACGATAATTTGCAAAAATCACACTTCGACTTGAAACACAGGTCGTTAAAACCAGCCACCAAACGACCCCGTAGGAGGTACGAACACCTCGAACGGGACCAATGAAACTTGTGGGAACTTATCGCGTAGTCTCGGGTCTCCCGATCTGAGAGTATGACGATAATTTGCAAAAATTGCACTTAGACTTAAAAACAAGCCGTTAAAGGGTGAAAACCCAAACCAGCCCCCAAATGACCCCGTAGGAAGCACGAACACATCGCACGGGACCAATGTAACTTGTAGGAACTGACTGCGTTGTCCCGGGTCCCCCGATTTGAGAGTATGATGATAATTTTTAAAAATCACACTTTGACTTGAAAACAGGCCGTTAAAGGTTGAAAACCCAAACCAGCCCCCAAACGACCCTGTAGGACACACAAAGACCTCGCACGGGACAATGTAACTTGTAGGAACTGACCGTGTAGTCCTGGGTCTCCCGGTTTGAGAGTATAACGATAATTTAGAAAAATCACACTTTGACTTGAAAACAGGCCGTTAAAGGGTGAAAACCCAAACTAGCCCCCAAACGACTCCGTAAGAGGCATGAACACCTCGCACGGGACCAATGTAACTTGTAGGAACTAATCGCGTAGTCTCGGGTCTCCCGGTTTGAGAGTATGATGATAATTTGAAAAAATCACACTTTGACTTGAAAACAGGCCGCTACAGGGTGCAAACCCAAACCAACCACCAAACGACCCCGTAGGAGGCACGAACACCTAACATAGGACCAATGTAACTAGTAGGAACTGACCGAGTAGTCTTGGGTCGCTCGATTTGAGAGTATGATGATAATTTGCAAAAATAACACTTTGACTTGAAAATAGGTTGTTAAAGGATGAAAACCCATACCAGCCACCAAACGACCCCGTAGGAGGCACGAACACCTCGAACGGGACCAATATAACTTGTAGGAACTGACCATGTAGTCTCGGGTCTCCCGGTTTGAGAGTATGATGGTAATTTACAAAAATCAGACTTAGACTTAAAAACAAGCCGTTAAAGGGTGAAAACCCAAACCAGCCACTAAATGATCCCAGAGGAGGCACAAACACCTCGCACGGGACCAATGTAACTTATAGGAACTGACCGCGTAGTCTCGGGTCTCCCGGTTTGAGAGTATGACAATAATTTGAAAAAATCAACCTTTGACTTAAAAACAAGCGGTTAAAGTGTGAAAACCCAAATTGGCCCCCAAAAGACCCCGTAGGAGGCACGAACACCTCACATGAGACCAATGTAACTTATAGTAACTGACCGCATAGTCCCGGATCTCTCAGTTTGAGAGTATAACAATAATTTGCAAAAATCACACTTTGACTTGAAAATAGGCCGTTAAAGGGTGAAATCCCAAACCAGTCACCAAACGACCCCGTAGGAGGCACGAACACCTCGCACGGGAATAATGTAACTTTTAGGAACTGACCGCGTAGTCTCGGGTCTCCCGATTTGAGAGTATGACGATAATTTTCCAAAATCATACTTAGACTTATAAAACAAGCCGTTAAAGGGTGAAAACCCAAACCAGCCACCAAACGACCCCATAGGAGGCACGAACACCTCGCACGGGACTAATATAAGTTGTAGGAACTGACCGCATAGTACCGAGTCTCCCAGTTTGAGAGTGTGACGATCATTTGCTAAAATCATACATTGACTTGAAAATAGGCGATTAAAGGATGAAAACTCAAACCAACCACCAAACGACCCCATAGGAGGCATGAACACCTCGTAGGGGACCAATGTAACTTGTAGGACCTGACCGCGTAGTCTCGGGTCTCCCGATTTGAGAGTATAACGATAATTTGCAAAAATCACACTTAGGCTTAAAAGTAAGCCGTTAAAGAGTGAAAACCCAAACCAGCCACCAAACGACCCCGTAGGTGGCACAAACACCTCACACGGGACCAATGTAACTTCTAGGAACTGACCGCGTAGTCCCGGGTCTCCCGGTTTGAGAGTATAATGATAATTTGCAAAAATCATACTTTGACTTGAAAATAGGTCGTTAAAGGGTGAAAACCCAAAACAGACCCCAAACGACCCCGTAGGAGGCACGAACACCTCGCACAGGACCAATATAACATGTTGTAACAGACCACGTAGTCCCGAATCTCCCGGTTTGAGAGTATGAATATAATTTATAAAAATCACACTTTGACTTAAAAACAAGCCGTTAAAGGGTGAAAATCCAAACCAGCCACTAAACGACCCCATTGGAGGGAAGAACACCTCGCACGGGACCAATGTAACTTGTAGGAACTGCCCGGGTAGTCTCCGAACTCCCAATTTGAGAGTATGGCGAGAATTTGCAAAAATCAGACTTAGACTTAAAAATGAGCCGTTAAATGGTGAAAACCCAAACCAGCCACCAAACGACCCCGTAGGAGGCACGAACACCTCTCACGGGACCAATGTAACTTGTAGGAATTGATCGCGTAGTCCCGGGTCTCCCGATATGAGAGTATGAGCATAATTTGCAAAAATCACACTTTGACTTCAAAATAAGTTGATAAAGGGTGAAAACACAAACCAGCCACTAATCGCCCCGTAGGAGGCACAAACACCTCGCATGGGACCAATGTAACTTATAGGAACTGACCGCGTAGTCTCGGATCTAGCGATTTGAGAGTATGACGATAATGTGCAAAAATCACACTTTGACTTGAAAACAGGCCGTTAAAGTGTGAAAACCCAACCCAACCCCCAAACGATCCCGTAGGACGCACGAACACCTCGCACGGGACCAATGTAACTTGTAGGAACTGATCGCGTAGTCCCAGATCTCCCGATTTGATAGTTAGACGATAATTTGCAAAAATCACACTTAGACTTAAAAACAAGACGTTAATGGGTGAAAACGCAATCCAGCCCCAAACGACCCTGTAAGAGGCACGAACACCTCGCACGGGGCCAATGTAAGTTGTAGGAACTGACCGCGTAGTGCCGGGTCTCCAGATTTGAGAGTATGACGATAATTTGCAAAAATCACACTTCGACTTGAAACACAGGCCGTTAAAACCAGCCACCAAACGACCCCGTAGGAGGTACGAACACCTCGAACGGGACCAATGTAACTTGTAGGAACTTATCGCGTAGTCTCGGGTCTCCCGATCTGAGAGTATGACGATAATTTGCAAAAATTGCACTTAGACTTAAAAATAAGTCGTTAAAGGGTGAAAACCCAAACCAGCCCCCAAACGACCCCGTAGGAGGCACGAACACGTCGCACGGGACCAATGTAACTTGTAGGAACTGACTGCGTAGTCCCGGGTCCCCCGATTGGAGAGTATGATGATAATTTTTAAAAATCACACTTTGACTTGAAACACAGGCCGTTAAAGGTTGAAAACCCAAACCAGCCCCCAAACGACCCTGTAGGACGCACGAAGACCTCGCACGGGACCAATGTAACTTGTAGGAACTGACCGCGTAGTCCTGGGTCTCCCGGTTTGAGAGTATAACGATAATTTGGAAAAATCACACTTTGACTTGAAACACAGGCCGTTAAAGGGTGAAAACCCAAACCAGCCCCCAAACGACTCCGTAAGAGGCCTGAACACCTCGCACGGGACCAATGTAACTTGTAGGAACTAATCGCGTAGTCTCGGGTCTCCCGATTTGAGAGTATGATGATAATTTGAAAAAATCACACTTTGAGTTGAAAACTGGCCGCTAAAGGGTGCAAACCCAAATCAACCACCAAACGACCCCGTAGGAGGCACGAACACCTAACACAGGACCAATGTAACTAGTAGGAACTGACCGAGTAGTCTCGGGTCGCTCGATTTGAGAGTATGATGATAATTTGCAAAAATAACACTTTGACTTGAAAATAGGTTGTTAAAGGGTGAAAACCCATACCAGCCACCAAACGACCCAGTAGGAGGCACGAACACCTCGCACGGGACCAATGTAACTTGTAGGAACTGACCGTGTAGTCTCGGGTCTCCCGGTTTGAGAGTATGACTGTAATTTACAAAAATCAGACTTAGACTTAAAAACAAGCCGTTGAAGGGTGAAAACCCAAACCAGCCACTAAATGACCCCGTAGGAGGCACAAACACCTCGCACGGGACCAATGTAACTTATAGGAACTGACCGCGTAGTCTCGGGTCTCCCGGTTTGAGAGTATGACAATAATTTTAAAAAATCACACTTTGACTTTAAAATACGCCGTTAAGTGGTGAAAATCCAAACCAGCCCCCAAACGACCCCGTAGGAGGCACGAACACCTCGCACCGGACCAATATAACTTGTAGTAACTGACCGCCAAGCCCCGAATCTCACTGTTTAAGAGTATGACGATAATTTGCAAAAATCACACTTTGACTTAAAAACAAGCTGTTAAAGTGTGAAAACCCAAATTGGCCCCCAAACGACCCCGTAGGAGGCACGAACACCTCACATGAGACCAATGTAACTTATAGTAACTGACCGCATAGTCCCGGATCTCTCAGTTTGAGAGTATAACAATAATTTGCAAAAATCACACTTTGACTTGAAAATAGACCGTTAAAGGGTGAAATCCCAAACCAGTCACCAAACGACCCCGTAGGTGGCACGAACAACTCGCACGGGAATAATGTAACTTTTAGGAACTGACCGCGTAGTCTCGGGTCTCCCGGTTTGAGAGTATGACGATAATTTTCCAAAATCATACTTAGACTTATAAAACAAGCCGTTAAAGGGTGAAAACCCAAACCACCCCCAAACGACCCAGTAGGAGGCACGAACACCTCGCACGGGACTAATATAACTTGTAGGAACTGACCGCATAGTACCGAGTCTCCCAGTTTGAGAGTTTGACGATCTTTTGCTAAAATCATACATTGACTTGAAAATAGGAGATTAAAGGATGAAAACCCAAACCAGCCACCAAACGACCCCATAGGAGGCATGAACACCTCGTACGGGACCAATGTAACTTGTAGGAACTGACCGCGTAGTCTCGGGTCTCCCGATTTGAGAGTATGACGATAATTTGCAAAAATCACACTTAGGCTTAAAAGTAAGCCGTTAAAGAGTGAAAACCCAAACCAGCCACAAAACGACCCCGTAGGTGGCGCGAACACCTCGCACGGGACCAATGAACTTCTAGGAACTGACCACGTAGTCCCGAGTCTCCCGATTTGAGAGTATAATGATAATTTGCAAAAATCAAACTTTGACTTGAAAACAGGTCGTTAAAGGGTGAAAACCCAAAACAGATCCAAAACGACCCCGTAGGAGGCACGAACACCTCGCATAGGACCAATATAACATGTAGTAACAGACCACGTAGTCCCGAATCTCCCGGTTTGAGAGTATGAATATAATTTACAAAAATCACACTTTGACTTAAAAACAAATCGTTAAAGGGTGAAAATCCAAACCAGCCACTAAACAACCCCGTTGGAGGGACGAACACCTCGCACGGGACCAATGTAACTTGTAGGAACTGACCGGGTAGTCTCCAAACTCCCAATTTGAGAGTATGGCGAGAATTTGCAAAAATCACACTTAGACTTAAAAATGAGTCGTTAAATGGTGAAAACCCAAACCAGCCACCAAACGACCCCGTAGGAGGCACGAACACCTCTCACGGGACCAATGTAACTTGTAGGAACTGATCGCGTAGTCCCGGGTCTCCCGATTTGAGAGTATGAGCATAATTTGCAAAAATCACACTTTGACTTAAAAATATGCCGATAAAGGGTGAAAACCCAAACCGGCCCCCAAACAACCATGTAGGAGGCACGAACACCTGACACGGAACCAATGCAACAAGTAGTAAATGACCGCGTAGTCCCAAATCTCTCAGTTTGAGAGTATGATGATAATTTGCCAAAATTACACTTTGACTTAAAAACAGGCCGTTAAAGGGTGAAAACCTAAACCAGCCACCAAACGACCCCGCCGGAGGCACGAACACCTCGCACGGGACGAATGTAACTTGTAGGAACTGACCGTGTAGTCTCGGGTCTCCCGGTTTAAGAGTATGATGATAATTTGCAAAAATCACGCTTAGACTTAAAAACAACCGTTAAAGGCTGAAAACCCAATCCAGCCCCTAAACGACCTCATTGGAGGGACGAACACCTCGAACGGGACCAATGTAACTTATAGGAACTGACCGCGTAGTCCTGGGTCTCCCAGTTTTAGAGTATGATGATAATTTTCAAAAATCACACTTAGACTTAAAAAAAAGTCATTAAAGGGTGAAAACCCAAACCAGCCACTAAACGACCCCGTAAGAGGCATGAAGACCTCGCACGGGGCCAATGTAACTTGTAGGAATTGATCGCGTAGTCCTGGGTCTCCTAGTTTGAGAGTATGACGATAATTTGCAGAAATCACACTTAGACTTAAAAACAAGTCGCTAAAGAGTGAAAACCCAAACCAACCACTAAACGACCCCGTAGGAGGCACGAACACCTCGCACGGGACCAATGTAACTTATAGGAACTGACCGCGTAGTCCCGGGTCTCCCGAATTGCGAGTATGACAATAATTTTCAAAAATCACACTTTGACTTGAAAATAGTCCGTTAAAGGGTGAAAACACAAATCAGTCCCCAAACGACACCGTAGGACGCACGAACACCGCACACGGGACCAATGTAACTTGTAGGAACTCATCGCGTAGTCCCGGATCTCTCGGTTTGAGAGTATGATGATAATTTGCAAAAATCACACTTAGACTTAAAAACAAGTCGTTAATGGGTGAAAACCCAATCCAGCCCCCAAACGACCCCGTAAGACAACGAACACCTCGCACAGGGCCAATGTAATTTGTAGGAACTGACCGCGTAGTCCTGGGTCTCCCGGTTTGAGAGTATGATGATAATTTGCAAAAATCACAATTAAACTTAAAAACAAGCAGTTAAATGGTGAAAACCCAAACCAGTCACTAAACGACCCCGTAGGAGGCACAAACACCTCGCACGGGACCAATGTAACTTATAGGAACTAACCGCGTTGTCCCGGGACTCCCGTTTTGAGAGTATGATGATAATGTGCAAAAATCACACTTTGACTTGAAAACAGGCCGTTAGAGGGTGAAAACCCAAACCAGCCACCAAACGACCCCGTAGGACGCACGAACACCTCGCACGGGACCAATGTAACTTATAGGAACTGACCGCGTAGTCCCGGGTCTCCCGGTTTGAGAGTATAATGATAATTTGCAAAAATCAAACTTAGACTTTAAAATATGCCGTTAAGTGGTGAAAACCCAATCCAGCCCCCAAACGACCCCGTAGGAGGTACAAACACCTCCCATCGGACCAATGTAACTTGTCGTAACTAACCGCCTAGCCCAGGACCCGCGGTTTTTCACGCGGATTTGACCATGGTGTGCACCCCCCTTAACCCCTATTACGTAAGGGGGACCTTCGGCGGGATAAAAGAGAGTGCGGGAAAAGCAGCTACAGATACAGGACAAAAGAAAGAGTGGCGCACTTAAAGAGTAAAGCACTCCATCGTAGCGCAAAAGAGCATCCCGCAGAAAGTGGTAATAGCTCACTGATCGAGCGCTCTTGCGCCGAAGATCTCCAGCTTTAAGAGTATGACGATAATTTTCAAAAATCACACTTTGACTTAAAAACAAGCCGTTAAAGTGTGAAAACCCAAATTGGCCCCCAAACGACCCCGTAGGAGCCACAAACACCTCACATGAGACCAATGTAACTTGTAGGAACTGACCGCATAGTCTCGGGTCTCCCGGTTTGAGAGTATGATGATAATTTGCAAAAATCACACTTAGGCTTAAAAGTAAGCCGTTAAAGAGTGAAAACCCAAACCAACCACCAAACGACCCCGTATGTGGCACGAACACCTCGTACGGGACCAGTGTAACGTATAGGAACTGACCGCGTAGCCCCGGGTCTCCCGGTTTGAGAGTATAATGATAATTTACAAAAATCAAACTTTGACTTGAATACTGGCCGTTAAAGGGTGAAAACCCAAAACAGACCCCAAACAACCCCGTAGGAGGCACGAACACCTCGCACGGGACCAATATAACTTGTAGTAACTGACCGCGTAGTCCTGAATCTCCCGGTTTGAGAGTGTGATGATAATTTACAAAAATCACACTTTGACTTAAAAAGAAGCCGTTAAAGGGTGAAAATCCAAACCAGCCACTAAACGACCCCGTTGGAGGGATGAACACCTCGCACAGGACCAATGTAACTTGTAGAACTGACTAGGTAGTCTCCGAACTCCCGATTTGAGAGTATGGCGGGAATTTGCAAAAATCACACTTAGACTTAAAAACAAGTCGTTAAATGGTGAAAACCCAAACCAGCCACCAAACGACCCCGTAGGAGGCACGAACACCTCTCACGGGACCAATGTAACTTGTAGGAACTGACTGCGTAGTCCCGTGTCTCCCGATTTGAGAGTATAATGATAATTTACAAAAATCACACTTTGACTTAAAGGTAAGCCATTAAAGGGTGAAAACCCAAACCGGCCCGAAAACGACCCCGTAGGAGTCACGAACACCTGACACGGAACCAATGCAACATGTAGTAACTGACCGCGTAGTCCCAAATCTCTCAGTTTGAGAGTATGATGATAATTTGCCAAAATTACACTTTGACTTGAAAACAGGCCGTTAAATGGTGAAAACCTAAACCAGCCGCCAAACGACACCGTAGGAGGCACGAACACCTCGCACGGGACCAATGCAACTTGTAGAAACTGACCGTGTAGTCTTGAATCTCCCGGTTTAAGAGTATGATGATAATTTCCAAAAATCAAACTTAGACTTAAAAACAAGCCGTTAAAGGGTGAAAACCCAAACCAGCCACTATACGACCTCGTAAGAGGGACGAACACCTCGCACGGGGCCAATGTAACTTGTAGGAACTGACCGCTTAGTCCTGGGTCTCCCGATTTGAGAGTATGATGATAATTTGCAAAAATAACACTTTGACTTAAAAGTAAGTCGTTAAAGGGTGAAAACCCAAACCGGCCCGCAAACGACCCCGTAGGAGGCACGAACACCTGACACGGAACCAATGCAACATGTAGTAACTGATCGCGTAGTCCCGAATCTCCCGGTTTGAGAGTATGATGATAATTGGCAAAAATCACACTTAGACTTAAAAATAAGCTGTTAATGGGTGAAAACCCAATCCACGCCCCAAACGACCCCGTAAGAGGCACGAACACGTCGCACGGGGCCAATGTAACTTGTAGGAACTGACCGCGTAGTCTTGGGTCTCCCAGTTTGAGAGTATGACGATAATTTGCAAAAATCATACTTAGACTTGAAAATAAGCCGTTAAAGGGTAAAAACCCAAACCAGCCACTAAACGACCCCGTAGGAGGCACAAACACCTCGCACGGGACCAATGTAACTTATAGGAACTGACCGCGTAGTCCCGGATCTCCCGACTTGAGAGTATGGAGTAATTTGCAAAAACACACTTTGACTTGAAAATAGGTCGTTAAAGGGTTAAAACCCAAATCAGCCCCCAAACGATCCCGTAGGACGCACGAACACCTCGCACGGGACCAATGTAACTTGTAGGAGCTGATCGCGTAGTTCCGGATCTCCCGATTTGAGAGTATGATGATAATTTGCAAAAATCACACTTAGACATAAAAACAAGTCGTTAATGGGTGAAAACCCAATCCAGCCCCCAAACGACCCCGTAAGAGGCACGAACACCTCGCACGGGGCCAATGTAACTTGTAGGAACTGACCACGTAGTCCTAGGTCTCCCGGTTTGACAGTATGATGATAATTTGCAAAAATCACCCTTAGACTCAAAAACAAGCCGTTAAAGGGGGAAAACCCAAACCAGCCACTAAACGACCCCGTAGGAGGCACAAACACCTCGCACGGGACCAATGTAACTTATAGGAACTGACCGCATTGTCCCGGGTCTCCCGATTTGAGAGTATGATGATAATGTGCAAAAATCACACTTTGACTTGAAAACATGCCGTTAGAGGGTGAAAACCCAAACCAGCCCCCAAACGAACCTGTAGGACGCACGAACACCTCGCACGGGACCAATGTAACTTGTAGCAACTGATCGCGTAGTCCTGGGTCTCCCAGTTTGAGAGTATGATGACAATTTGCAAAAATCACACTTAGACTTTAAAATACGCCGTTAAGTGGTGAAAACCCAAACCAGTCCCCAAACGACCCCGTAGGAGGCACAAACACCTCGCACCGGACCAATGTAACTTTTAGTAACTGATCGCCTGGCCCCGGATCTCTCGGTTTAAGAGTATGACGATAATTTGACTTAAAGTGTGAAAACCCAAATTGGCCCCCAAACGTCCCCGTAGGAGGCACGAACACCACACATGAGACTAATATAACTTATAGTAACTGATCGCGTAGTTCCGGATCTCTCGGTTTGAGAGTGTAATGATAATTTGGAAAAATCACACTTTGACTTGAAAACAGGCCGTTAAAGGGTGAAAACCCAAACCAGCCACCAAATGACCCGTAGGAGGCACGAACACCTCGCACGGGACCAATATAACTTTTAGGAACTAACCGCGTAGTCTCGAGTCTCCCGGTTTTACAGTATGATGATAATTTGCAAAAATCATACTTAAACTTATAAAATAAGCCGTTAAAGGGTGAAAACCCAAACCAGCCCCCAAACGACCCCATAGGAGGCACGAACACCTCGCACGGGACCAATGTAACTTGTAGGAACTGGTCGCGTAGTCCCGGATCTCTCAGTTTGAGAGTATGATGTTAATTTGTAAAAATCACACTTTGACTTGAAAACAGGCCATTAAAGGGTGAAAACCCAAACCAGCCACCAAATAATCCCGTAGGAGGCACGAACACCCCGCACGAGACCAATGTAACTTGTAGGAACTGACCGTGTAGTCTCGGGTCTCCCGATTTGAGAGTATGACGATAATTTGCAAACATCACACGTAGGCTTAAAAGTAAGCTGTTAAAGAGTGAAAACCCAAACCAGCCACCAAACGACCCCGTAGGTGGCACGAACACCTCGCACGGGACAATTGTAACTTCTAGGAACTGACCGCGTAGTCCCGGGTCTCTCGGTTTGAGAGTATAATGATAATTTGCAAAAATTAAACTTTGACTTGAATACAGGCCGTTAAACGGTGAAAACCCAAAACAGACCCCAAACGACCCCGCAGGAGGCACGAACACCTCTCTCGGGACCAATTTAACTTCTAGTAACTGACCGCGTAGTCCCGAATCTCTCGGTTTGAGAGTATGATGATAATTAGCAAAAATCACACTTTGAATTAAAAACAAGCCGTTAAAGAGTGAAAATCCAAACCAGCCACTAAACGACCCCGTTGGAGGGACGAACACCTCGCACGGGACCAATGTAACTTGTTGGAACTGACCGCGTAGACTCCGAACTCCCGATTTGAGAGTATGGCGAGAATTTTCAAAAACCACACTTAGATTTAAAAACAAGCCATTAAATGGTGAAAACCCAAACCAGCCACAAAACGACCCCATAGGAGGCACGAACACCTCTCACGTGACCAATGTAACTTGTAGGAACTGACCGCGTAGTCCCGGGTCTCCCGATTTGAGAGTATGATAATAATTTGCAAAAATCACACTTTGACTTAAAAATAAGCCGTTAAAGGGTGAAAACCCAAACCGGCCTCCAAACGACCCCGTAGGAGACACGAACACCTCGCGCGGGGCCAATGTAACTTGTAGGAACTGACCGCGTAGTCTTGGGTCTCCCAGTTTGAGAGTATGATGATAATTTTCAAAAATCACTCTTAGACTTAAAAAAAAAGCCGTTAAAGGGTGAAAACCCAAACCAGCCACTAAACGACCCCGTAAGAGGCACGAACACCTCGTACGGGGCCAATGTAACTTGTAGGAACTAACCGCGTAGTCCTGGGTCTCCCGGTTTGAGAGTATGACGATAATTTGCAAAAATGACAGTTAAACTTTAAAACAAGCCGTTAAGGGGTGAAAACCCAAACCAGCCACTAAACGACCCCGTAGGAGGCACAACACCTCGAACGGGACCAATGTAACTTATAGGAACTGACCGCGTATTCCCGGGTCTCTTGACTTGAGAGTATGACGATAATTTGCAAAAATAACACTTTGACTTGAAATAGGCCGTTAAAGGGTGAAAAACCAAATCAGCCCCCAAATTACCCCGTAGGATGCACGAACACCTCGCGCGGAACCAATGTAACCTATAGGAACTGATCGCGTAGTCCCGAATCTATCGATTTGAGAGTATGATGATAATTTGCAAAAATCACACTTAGACTTAAAAATAAGCCGTTAATGGGTGAAAACCCAATCCAGCCCCCAAATGACCCTGTAAGAGGCACTAACACCTCGCACGGGGCCAATGTAACTTGTAGGAACTAACCGCGTAGTCCTAGGTCTCTCGGTTTGAGAGTATGACGATAATTTGCAAAAATCACACTTAGACTTAAAAACATGCCGTTAAAGGGTGAAAACCCAAACCAGCCACTAAACGACCCCGTAGGAGGCACGAACACCTCGCACGGGACCAATGTAACTTATAGGAACTGACCGCGTAGTCCCGGGTCTCCCGATTTTAGAGTATGATGATAATTTGCCAAAATCACACTTTGACTTGAAAACAGGCCGTTAGAGGGTGAAAACCCAAACCAGCCCCCAAACGACCCCGTAGGATGCACGAACACCTCGCACGGGAGCAATGTAACTTGTAGGAACTGATCGCGTACTCCCGGAACTCCCGATTTGAGAGTATGATGATAATTTGCAAAAATCACACTTAGACTTAAAAACAAGCCGTTAATGGGTGAAAACCCAATCCAGCCCCCAAACGACCCCGTAAGAGGCATGAAAACCTCGTAAGGGGCCAATGTAACTTGTAGGAACTGACCGCGTAGTCCTGGGTCTCCCGGTTTGAGAGTATGACGATAATTTGTAAAAATAACACTTAGACTTAAAAACAACACATTAAATGGTGAAAACCCTAACCAGCCACCAAACGACCCCGTAGGAGGCACGGACACCTATCACGGGACCAATGTAACTTATAGGAACTGACCGCGTATTCCCGGGTCTCATGACTTGAGAGTATGACGATAATTTGCAAAAATAACACTTTGACTTGAAAATAGGCCGTTAAAGGGTGAAAAACCAAATCAGCCCCCAAACGACCCCGTAGGACGCACGAACACCTCGCGCGGGACCAATGTAACTTGCAGGAACTGATCGCGTAGTCCCGAATCTCTCGATTTGAGAGTACGATGAAAATTTGCAAAAATCACACTTAGACTTAAAAATAAGCCGTTTATGGGTGAAAACCCAATCCAGCCCCCAAACGACCCTATAAGAGGCACGAACACCTCGAACGGGGCCAATGTAACTTGTAGGAACTGACCGCGTAGTCCTGGGTCTCCCTGTTTGAGAGTATGATGATAATTTTCAAAAATCACACTAAGACTTAAAAATAAGCCGTTAATGGGTGAAAACCCAATCCAGCCCCCAGACAACCCCGTACGCGGCACGAACACCTCGCACGGGGCCAATGTAACTTGTAGGAACTGACCGCGTGGTCCTGGGTCTCCCAGTTTGAGAGTATGATGATAATTTTCAAAAATCACAATTAGATTTAAAAACAAGCCGTTAAAGGGTGAAACCCCAAACCAGCCACTAAACGACCCTGTAGGAGGCACAAACACCTCGCACGGGACTAATGTAACTTATAGGAACTGATCGCGTAGTCCTGCATCTCCCGGTTTGAGAGTATGATGATAATTTGCAAAAATCACACTTAGACTTAAAAATAAGCCGTTAATGGGTGAAAATGCAATCCAGCCCCCAAACGACCCCGTAAGAGGCACGAACACCTCGCACGGGGCCAACGTAACTTGTAGGAACTGACCGCGTAGTCCTGGGTCTCCCGGTTTCAGAGTATGACGATAATTTATAAAAATCACACTTTGACTTGAAAACAGGCCGTTAAATGGTGAAAACCCAAACCAGCCACTAAACGACCCCGTAGGAGGCACGAACACCTCTCACGGGACCAATGTAACTTGTAGGAACTGACCGCGTAGTCCCGGGTCTCCCGATTTGAGAGTATGATGATAATTTCAAAAATCACAGTTTGACTTAAAAATAAGCCGGTAAAGGGTGAAAACCCAAACCGGCCTCCAAACGACCCCGTAGGAGGCACGAACACCTCGCACGGGACCTATATAACTTGTAGTAACTGACCGTGTAGTCCAAAATCTCCCGGTTTGAGAGTATGATGATAATTTGCAAAAATCACACTTTGACTTAAAAATAAGCCGTTAAAGGGTGAAAATCTAAACCAGCCACTAAACGACTCCGTTGGAGGGACGAACACCTCGCACGGGACCAATGTCACTTGTAGGAACTGACCGCGTAGTCTCCGAACTCCCGATTTAAGAGTATGACGATAACTTGTAAAAATCACAATTAGACTTAAAAATAAGCCGTTAAATGGTGAAAACCCAAACCAGCCACCAAACGACCCCGTAGGAGGCACGAACACCTCTCACGGAACCAATGAAACTTATAGGAACTGACTGCGTAGTCCCGGGTCTCCCGATTTGAGAGTATGATGATAATTTTTAAAAATCACACTTTGACTTAAAAATAAGCCGTTAAAGGCTGAAAACCCAAACCGTCCCCCAAACGACCCCATAGGAGGCACGAACACCTGACACGGAACCAATGTAACTTGTAGTAACTGACTGCATAGTCCCCAATCTCTCAGTTTAAGAGAATGATGATAATTTGCCACAATCACACTTTGACTTGAAAACAGGCCGTTAAAGGGTGAAAACCTAAATCAGCCACCAAACAACCCCGCAGAAGGCACGAACACCTCGCACGGGACCAATGTAACTTATAGGAACTGACCGCATAGTCTCGGATCTCCCGATTTGAGAGTATGACAATAATTTGCAAAAATCACACTTAGACTTAAAAACAAGCCGTTTAAGGGTGAATACCCAAACCAGCTACTAAACGACCCCGTAGAAGGCACAAACACCTCGAACGGGACCAATGTAACTTATAGGAACAGACCGCGTAGTCTCGGGTCTCCCGATTTGAGAGTATGACGATAATGTGCAAAAATCACACTTTGACTTGAAAACAGGCCGTTAAAGGGTGAAAACCCAAACCAGCCCCCAAACGACCCCGTAGGACGCACAAACACCTCGCACGGGACCAATGTAACTTGTAGGAACTGATCGCGTAGTCCCGGATCTCCCGGTTTGAGAGTTGGATGATAATTTGTAAAAATACCACTCAGACTTAAAAACAAGCCGTTAATGGGTGAAAACCCAATCCAACCCCCAAACGACCCTGTAAGAGGCACGAGCACCTTGCACGGGACCAATGTAACTTGTAGGAACTGACCACGTAGTCCTGGGTCTGCCGTATTGAGAGTATGATGATAATTTTTAAAAATCGCACTTAGACTAAAAAACTAGCCGTTAAATGGTGAAAACCCAAACCAGCCACCAAACGACCCTGTAGGAGGCACGATCACATCTCACGGGACCAATGTAACTTATAGAAACTGATCGCGTAGTCCCGGGTCTCCCGACTTGAGAGTATGACGATAATTTACAAAAATCACACTTTGACTTAAAAACAGGTCGTTAAAGGGTGAAAACCCAAACCAGCCCCCAAACGACCCCGTAGGACGCACGAACACCTCGCACGGGACCAATGTAACTTGTAGGAACTGATCGTGTAGTCCCGAATCTCCCGGTTGGAGAGTATGATCATAATTTGCAAAAATCACACTAAGACTTAAAAATAAGCCGTTAATGGGTGAAAACCCAATCCAGCCCCCAAACGACCCCGTAAGCGGCACGAACACCTCGCACGGGGCCAATGTAACTTGTAGGAACTGACCGCGTGGTCCTGGGTCTCCCAGTTTGAGAGTATGACGATAATTTTCAAAAATCACAATTAGACTTAAAAACAAGCCCTGAAAGGGTGAAAACCCAAACCAACCACTAAATGACCCCGTAGGAGGCACAAACACCTCGCACGGGACCAATGAAACTTATAGGAACTGACCGCGTAGTCCCACGTCTCCCGGTTTGATTGTATGACAATAATTTGAAAAAATCACACTCTGACTTAAAAATAGGCCGTTAAGTGGTGAAAACCCAAACCATCCCCCAAACGACCCCGTAGAAGGCACGAACACCTCGCACCGGACAAATGTAACTTGTAGTAACTGACCGCCTAGCCCCGTATCTCTCGGTTTAAGAGTATGACAATAATTTGAAAAAATCTCACTTTGACTTAAAAACAAGCCGTTAAAGTGTGAAAACCAAAATTGGCCCCCGAATGACCTTGTAGGAGGCACGAACACCTCACATGAGACCAATGTAACTTATAGTAACTGACCGCGTAGTCCCGGATCTCTCGGTTTGAGAGTATAACGATAATTTGCAAAAATCACACTTTGACTTCAAAACAGGCCGTTAAAGGGTGAAAACCCAAACCAGCCACCAAACGACCCCGTAGGAGGCACGAACAACTCGCACGGGACCAATGTAACTTTTAGTACTGACCGCGTAGTCTCATGTCTCCCGGTTTGAGAGTATGACGATAATTTGCAAAAATCATACTTAGACTTATAAAACAAGCCGTTAAAGGGTGAAAACCCAAACCAGCCCCCAAATGACCCCGTAGGAGGCATGGACACCTCGCACGGGACCAATGTAACTTGTAGGAACTGGTCGCGTAGTCCAGGGTCTCTCGGTTTGAGAGTATAATGATAATTTGCAAAAATCACACTTTGACTTGAAAACCGGTCGTTAATGGGTGAAAATCCAAACCAACCACCAAACAATCCCGTAGGAGGCATGAACACCTCGCACGGGACCAATGTAACTTGTAGGAACTGACCGCATAGTATCGAGTCTCCCGGTTTGAGAGTTTGACGATCATTTGCAAAAATCACACATTGACTTGAAAACAGGCGGTTAAAGGATGAAAACCCAAACCAACCACCAAACGACCCCGTAGGTGGCACGAACACCTCGCACGGGACCAATGCAACTTGTAGGAACTGATCGCAGAGTCTCGGGTCTCCCGATTTGAGAGTATGACGATAATTTGCAAAAATCACACTTAGGCTTAAAAGTAAACCGTTAAAGAGTGAAAACCCAAACCATCCACCAAAGGACCCCGTAGGTGGAACGAACACGCCGCACGGGACCAATGTAACTTGTAGGAACTGACCGCGTAGTCCCGGGTCTCCCAGTTTGAGAGTATGACGATAATTTGCAAAAATACAATTTGACGTAAAACAGGTCGTTAAAGGGTGAAAACCCAAGCCAGCCCCCAAACGACCCCGTAGGAGGCACGGACACCTCCCACCGGACCAATGTAACTTGTAATAACTGATCGCATAGTCTCGGGTCCCCCGGTTTCAAAGTATGACAATAATTTGAAAAAATCACACTTTGACTTGAAAACAGGTCGTTAAAGGGTGAAAACCCAAACTCGCTACCAAACGTCCCCGTAGAAGGCACGAAAAACTCGCACGGGACCAATGTAACTTGTAGGAACTGACCGTGTAGTCTCAGGACTCCCGGTTTGAGAGTATGACGAGAATTTGCAAAAATCACACTTAGATTTAAAAACAAGCCGTTAAATGGTGAAAACCCAAACCAGCCACCAAACGACTCCGTAGGAGGCACGCACACCTGGCACGGGACCAATGTAACTTGTAGGAACTGACCGCGTAGTCCCGGGTCTCCCGATTTGAGAGTATGACGATAATTTGTAAAAATCACACTTTGACTTGAAAATAGGTCGTTAAAGCGTGAAAACCCAAACCAGCCCCCAAATGACCCCGTAGGAGGCACGAACACCTCGCACCGGACCAATGTAACTTGTAGTAACTGACTGCATAGTCCCAAATCGCTCGGTTAGAGAGTATGTTGATAATTTGCAAAAATCACACTTTGATTTAAAAATAAGCCATTAAAGGGTGAAAACCCAAACCGACCCCCAAATGACTCCGTTGGAGGCACGGACACCTGACACGGAACCAATGTAACTTGTAGTAACTGACCGCATAGTCTCGAATCAATCAGTTTGAGAGTATGACGATAATTTGCAAAAATCACACTTAGACTTAAAAACAAGCCGTTAAAGGGTGAAAACCCAAACCAGCCCCTAAACGATCCCGTAGGAGGTACGAACACCTCGCACGGGAACAATGTAACTTTTAGGAACTGACCGCATAGGCTCGGGTCTCCCGGTTTGAGAGTATGACGATAATTTGGAAAAATCATACTTAGGCTAAAAAACAAGCCGTTAAAGAGTAAAAACCCAAACCAGCCACCAAACGACCCCGAAGGATGCACGAACACCTCGCTCGGGACCAATGTAACTTATAGGAACTCACCGCGTAGTCCTAGGTCTCCTTGTTTGAGAGTGTGATGATAATTTACAAAAATACATTTTGACTTGAAAACAGGCCTTTAAAGAGTGAAAACCCAAACAAGCCCCCAAACGACCCCGTAGGAGGCACGAACACCTCACACCAGACCAATGTAACTTGTAATAACTGATCGCGTAGTCTCGGGTCTCCCGGTTTCAGAGTATGACGATAATACGCAAAAATCATATTTCGACTTGAAAACAGGCCGTTAAAGGGTGAAAACCCAAACCAGCCACCAAACGACCCCGTAGGACGCACGGGACCAATGTAACTTGTAGGAACTGATCGCGTAGTCCCGGATCTCCCGGTTTGAGAGTATGATGATAATTTGCAAAAATCACACTTAGACTTAAAAACAAGTCGTTAATGGGTGAAAACCTAATCCAGCCCCCAAACGACCCCGTAAGAGGCACGAACACCTCGCACAGGCCAATGTAACTTGTAGGAACTGACCGCGTAGTCCTGGGTCTCCCGGTTTGAGAGTATGACGATAATTTGTAAGAATCACACTTAGACGTAAAAACAAGTCGTTAAATGGTGAAAACCCAAACCAGCCACCAAACGACCCCGTAGGAGGCACGAACACCTCTCACGGGACCAATGTAACTTATAGGAACTGACTGCGTAGTCCTGGGTCTCCCGATTTGAGAGTATGACGATAATTTGCAAAAATCACACTTTGACTTAAAAATAAGTCGTTAAAGGGTGAAAACCCAAACCGGCCCCCAAATGACCTCGTAGGAGTCACGAACACCTGACACGGAACCAATGAAACTTGTAGTAACTGACCGCGTAGTCCCGAATCTCTCAGTTTGAGAGTATGATGATAATTTGCCAAAATCACACTTTGACTTGAAAACAGGTCGTTAAAGGGTGAAAACCTAAACCAGCCACCAAACGACCCCGCCGGAGGCACGAACACCTCGCACGGGACCAATGTAACTTGTAAGAACTGATCGTGTTGTCCTTGGTCTCCTGGTTTGCGAGTATAATGATAATTTGCAAAAATCACACTTTGACTTGATTACAGGCTGTTAATGGGTGAAAACCCAAACCAGCCCCCAAACGACCTCGTAGGAGGCACGAACACCTCGCATTTGACCAATGTAACTTGTAGTAACTGACCGCGTAGTCCCGAATATCCCGATTTGAGAGTATGATGATAATTTGCAAAAATCACACTTTAACTTAAAAACAAGCCGTTAAAGGGTGAAAATCCAAACGAGACACTAAACGACCCCGGTTGGAGGTACGAACACCTCGCACGGGACCAATGTAACTTGTAGGAACTGACCACGTAGCCTCGGGACTCCCGGTTTGAGAGTATGACGAGAATTTGAAAAAATCACACTTAGACTTAAAAATAAGCCGTTAAATGGTGAAAACCGAAACCAACCACCAAACGACCCCGTAAGAGCCATGCACACCTCACACGAGAATAATGTAACTTATAGGAACTGACCGCGTAGTCCCGAGTCTCCCGATTTGAGAGTATGACGATAATTTGCAAAAATCACACTTTGACTTAAAAACAGGTCGTTAAAGGGTGAAAACCCAAACCAGCCCCCAAACGACCCGATAGGAGGCACGAAAACCTCGCACCGGACCAATGTAACTTGTAGTAACTGACCGCGTAGTCCTGAATCTCTCGGTTAGAGAGTATGATGAAAAATGGCAAAAATCACACTTTGACTTAAAAATAAGCCATTAGAGGTTGAAAACCCAAATCGGCGCCCAAACGATCCCGTAGGAGGCACGATCACCTGAAACAGAACCAATGTAACTTGTAGTAACTGATCGCGTAGTCCCGAATCTCTCAGTTTGAGAGTATGATGATAATTTTCCAAAATCACACTTTGACTTGAAAACAGGCCGTTAAAGGGTGAAAACCTAAACCAGCCACCAAACGACCCCGTTGGAGGCACGAACACCACGAACGGGACCAATGTAACTTGTAGGAATTGATCGCGTAGTCCCGGGTCTCCCGGTTTGAGAGTATGATGATAATTTGCAAAAATCACACTTTGACATAAAAACAAGCCGTTAAATGGTGAAAATCCAAACGGGCCCCCAAACGACCCCGTAGGAGGCACGAACACCTCACACGGGACCAATGTTACATATAGCAACTGACCGCGTAGTCCCGAATCTCTCGGTTTGAGAGTATGATGATAATATGAAAAAATCACAGTTTGACTTGAAAATCGGCCGTTAAAGGGTGAAAACACAAACCAACCACCAAACGACCCCGTAGGAGGCACGAACACCTCGCACGGGACCAATGTAACTTGTAGGAACTGAGCGCGTAGTCTCGGGTCTCCCGGTTTGAGAGTATGAGTTTAATTTTCAAAAATCACACTTAAATTTAAAAACAAGTCGTTAAAGGGAGAAAACCCAAACCAGCCACCAAACGACCCCGTAGAAGGCACGAACACCTCACACGGGACCAATTTGACTTGTAAGAACTGAACGCGTAGTCTCGGGTCTCCCGGTTTGAGAGTATGACGATAATTTGCAAAAATCACACTTAGACTTAAAAAGAAGCCGTTAAAGGGTGAAAACCCAAACTAGCCCCCAAACGACCCCGTAGGATGTACGAACACCTCGCACTGGACCAATGTAACTTGAAGGAACTGATCGCGTAGTCCCAGGTCTCCCGATTTGAGAGTATGACGATAATTTATAAAAATCACACTTTGACTTGAAAATAGGCCGTTAAAGGGTGAAAACCCAAACCATCCACCAAACGACCCCGTAGGAGGCACGAACACCTCGTACGGGACCAATGTAACTTGTAGGAACTGACCGTGTAGTCTCGAGTCTCCCGGTTTGAGAGTATGACGATAATTTGCAAAAATCACACGTAGGCTTAAAAGTAAGCCGTTAAAGAGTGAAAACCCAAACCAGCCACCAAACGACCCTGTAGGTGGCACGAACACCTCGCACGGAAAAAATGTAACTTCTAGGATCTGACCGCGTAGTCCCGGGTCTCCCGATTTGAGAGTATAATGATAATTTGTAAAAATCAAACTTCGACTTGAATACAGGTCGTTAATGGGTGAAAACCCAAAACAGACCCCAAACGACCCAGTAGGAGGCACTAACACCTCGTACGGGACCAATATATCTTGTAGAAACTGACCGCGTAGCCCTGAATCTCCCGGTTTGAGAGTATGATGAAAATTTGCAAAAATCACACTTTTACTTAGAAACAAGCCGTTAAAGGGTAAAAATCCATACCAGCCACTAAACGACCCGGTTGGAGGGACGAACACCTCGTACCGGACCAATGTAACTTGTAGGAACTTACCGCGTAGTCTCAGAACTCCCGATTTGAGAGTATGATGAGAATTTCCAAAAATCACACTTAGACTTAAAAATAAGCCGTTAAATAGTGAAAATGCAAACCAGCCACCAAACGACCCCGTAGGAGGCACGAACACCTCTCACGGGACCAATGTTACTTGTAGGAACTGATCGCGTAGTCCCGGGTCTCCCGATTTGAAAGTATGAGCATAATTTGCAAAAATCACACTTTGACTTAAAAATAAGCCGTTAAAGGGTGAAAACCCAAACCGGCCCCCAAACGACCCCGTAGGAGGCACGAACACCTAACACGGAACCAATGCAACTTGTAGTAACTGACCGCGCCAAATTTCTCAGTTTTAGAGTATGACGATAATTTTCCAAAATTACACTTTGACTTGAAAACAGGCCATTAAAGGGTGAAAACCTAAACCAGCCACCAAACGACCCCGCAGGAGGCACGAACACCACGTACGGGACCAATGTAACTTGTAGGAACTGACCGTGTAGTCTCGGGTCTCCCGGTTTGAGAGTATGACGATAATTTGCAAAAATCACACTTAGACTTAAAAACAAGCCGTTAAAGGGTGAAAACCCAAACCAGCCACGAAACGACCCCGTAGGAGGCACAAACACCTCGCACGGGACCAATGTAACTTATAAAAACTAACCGCGTAGTCCCGGGTCTCCCGACATGAGAGTATGACGATAATTTGCAAAAATCACACTTTGACTAGAAAACAGGTTGTTAAAGGGTGAAAACCCAAACCAGCTCCCACACGACCCCATAGGAGGCACGAAAACCTCGCACCGGACCAATGTAGCTTGTAGTAACTGACCGCGTAGTCCCGAATCTTTCGGTTAGAGAGTATGATGGTAAATGGCAAAATCACACTTTGACTTAAAAATAAGCCATTAGAGGTTGAAAACCCAAATCGGCGCCCAAACGACCCCATAGGAGGCACGAACACCTGACACGGAACCAATGTAACTTGTAGTAACTGACCGCGTAGTCCCGAATCTCTCAGTTTGAGAGTATGATGATAATTTTCCAAAATCACACTTTGACTTGAAAATAGGCCGTTAAAGGGTGAAAACCTAAACCAGCCACCAAACGAACCCGTAGGAGGCACGAACACCACGCACGGGACCAATGTAACTTGTAGGAACTGACCGCGTACTCCCGGGTCTCCCGGTTTGAGAGTATGATGATAATTTGCAAAAATCACATTTTGACATAAAAACAAGCCGTTAAAGGGTGAAAATCCAAACGGGCCCCCAAACGACCCCGTAGGAGGCACGAACACCTCACACGAGACCAATGTTACTTATAGCAACTGACCGCGTAGTCCCGGATCTCTCGGTTTGAGAGTATGACGATAATATGCAAAAATCACAGTTTGACTTGAAAATCGGCCGTTAAAGGGTGAAAACACAAACCAGCCACCAAACGACCCCGTAGGAGGCACGAACACCTCGCACAGGACCAATGTAACTTGTAGGAACTGAGCGCGTAGTCTCGAGTATCCCGGTTTGAGAGAATGAGTTTAATTTTCAAAAATCACACTTAAATTTAAAAACAAGCCGTTAAAGGGTGAAAACCCAAACCAGCCACCAAACGACCCCGTAGAAGGCACGAACACCTCGCACGGGACCAATTTGACTTGTAGGAACTGAACGCGTAGTCTCGGGTCTCCCGATTTGAGAGTATGACAATAATTTGCAAAAATCACACTTAGACTTAAAAAGAAGCCGTTAAAGGGTGAAAACCCAAACCAGCCCCCAAACGACCCTGTAGGATGTACGAACACCTCGGACGGGACCAATGTAACTTGTAGGAACTAACCACGTAGTCCCAGGTCTCCCGATTTGAGAGTATGACGATAATTTATAAAAATCACACTTTGACTTGAAAACAGGCCATTAAAGGGTGAAAACCCAAACCATCCCCCAAACGACCCCGTAGGAGGCACGAACTCCTCGTACGGGACCAATGTCACTTGTAGGACCTGACCGTGTGGTCCCGGGTCTCCCGATTTGAGAGTATAATGATAATTTGCAAAAATCAAACTTCGACTTGAATACAGGCCGTTAATGGGTGAAAACCCAAAACTGACCCCAAACGACCCCGTAGGAGGCACTAACACCTCGCACGGGACCAATATAACTTGTAGAAACGGATCGCGTAGCCCTGAATCTCTCGGTTTGAGAGTATGATGATAATTTGCAAAAATCACACTTTGACTTAAAAACAAGCCGTTAAAGGGTAAAAATCCATACCAGCCACTAAACGATCCCGTTGGAGGGACGAACACCTCGTACGGGACCAATGTAACCTGTAGGAACTTACCGCGTAGTCTCAGAACTCCCGATTTGAGAATATGACGAGAATTTGCAAAACTCACACTTAGACTTAAAAATAAGCCGTTAAATAGTGAAAACGCAAACCATCCACCAAACGACCCCGTAGGAGGCACGAACACCTCTCACGGGATCAATGTAACTTGTAGGAACTCACCGCGTAGTCCCGGGTCTCCCGATTTGAGAGTATGAGGATAATTTGCAAAAATCACACTTTGACTTAAAAATAAGCCGTTAAAGGGTGAAAACCCAAACCGGCCCCCAAACGACCCCGTAGGAGGCACGAACACCTGACACGGAACCAATGCAACTTGTAGTAACTGACCGCGCCAAATCTCTCAGTTTTAGAGTATGACGATAATTTGCCAAAATTACAGTTTGACTTGAAAACAGGCAATTAAAGGGTGAAAACCTAAACCAGCCACCAAACGACCCCGCAGGAGGCACGAACACCACGTACGGGACCAATGTAACTTGTAGGAACTGACTGTGTAGTCTCGGATCTCCCAGTTTGAGAGTATGATGATAATTTGCAAAAATCACACTTAGACTTCAAAACAAACCATTAAAGGGTGAAAACCCAAACCAGCCACTAAACGACCCCGTAGGAGGCACAAACAGCTCGTACGGGACCAATGTAACTTATAAGAACTGACCGCGTAGTCCCGGGTCTCCCGACATGAGAGTATGACGATAATTTGCAAAAGTCACGCTTTGAGTTGAAAAGAGGCCATTAAAGGGCGAAAATCCAAATCAGCCTCCAAACGACCCCGTAGGACTCATGGACACCTCACACGGGACCAATGTAACTTGTAGGAACTTATCGCGTAGTCCCGGATCTCCCGGTTTGAGAGTATGATGATAATTTGCAAAAATCACACTCAGACTTAAAAATAAGCCGTTAATGGGTGAAAACCTAATCTAGCCCCCAAACGACCCTGTAAGAGGCACGAACACCTCGCACGGGGCCAATGCAACTAGTAGGAATTGACCGCGTAGTCCTGGGTCTGCCGGTTTGAGAGTATGACGATAATTTATAAAAATCACACTTAGACTTAAAAATAAGCCGTTAAAGGGTGAAAACCCGAACCAGCCACAAAACGACCCCGTAGGAGGCAGAAACACCTCGCACGGGACCAATGTAACTTATAGAAACCGACCGCATAGTCCCGGGTCTCCCAATTTGAGAGTATGATTATAATTTACAAAAATCACACTTTGACTTGAAAACAGGCCATTAGAGGGTGAAAACCCAAACCAGCCCCCAAATGACCCCGTAGGACGCACAAACACCCCGCACGGGACCAATGTAACTTGTACGAACTGATCGCATACTCCCGGATCTCCCGGTCTGAGAGTATGATGATAATTTGCAAAAATCACACTTACACTTAAAAACAAGCCGTTAATGGGTGCAAACCCAATCCAGCCCCCAAACGACCCCATAAGAGGCACGAACACCTCGCACAGGACCAATGTAACTTGTAGGAACTGACCGCGTAGTCTCGGGTCTCCCAGTTTGAGAGTATGACGATAATTTACAAAAATCACACTTAGATTTAAAAATAAGTCGTTAAAGGGTGAAAACCCAAACCAGCCCCCAAACGACCCCGTAGGAGGCACGAACACGTCACACAGGACCAATGTAACTTATAGGAACTGACCGCGTAGTCCCAGGTCCCCCAATTTGAGAGTATGACGATAATTTGTAAAAATCACACTTTGACTTGAAAACAGGCCATTAAAGGGTGAAAACCAAAACCAGCCCCAAACGACCCCGTAGGACACACGAACACCTCGCACGGGACCAATGTAACTTGTAGGAACTGATCGCGTAGACCCGGATCTCTCGGTTTGAGAGTGTGATTATAATTTGCCAAAATCACACTTAGACTTAAAAATGAGCCGTTAAATGGTGAAAACCCAAACCAGCCACCAAACCACCCCGTAGGAGGCACGAACACCTCTCACGGGACCAATGTAACTTGTAGGAACTGATCGCGTAGTCCCGGGTCTCCCGATTTGAAAGTATGAGCATAATTTGCAAAAATCACACTTTGACTTAAAAATAAGCCGATAAAGGGTGAAAACCCAAACCAGCCACTAATCGACCCCGTAGGAGGCACAAACACCTCGCAAGGACCAATGTAACTTATAGGAACTGACCGCGTAGTCTCGGATCTAGCGATTTAAGAGTATGACGATAATGTGCAAAAATCACACTTTGACTTGAAAACAGGACGTTAAAGGGTGAAAACCCAAACCAGCCCCCAAACGATCCCGTAGGACGCACGAACACCTCGCACGGGACCAATGTAACTTGTAGGAACTGATCGCGTAGTCCCGGATCTCCCGATTTGATAGTTGGACGATAATTTGCAAAAATCACACTTAGACTTGAAAACAAGACGTTAATGGGTGAAAACCCAATCCATCCCCAAACGACCCCGTAAGAGGCACGAACACCTCGCACGGGGCCAATGTAAGTTGTAGGAACTGACCGCGTAGTGCCGGGTCTCCTGATTTGAGAGTATGACGATAATTTGTAAAAATCACACTTCGACTTGAAACACAGGTCGTTAAAACCAGCCACCAAACGACCTCGTAGGAGGTACGAACACCTCGAACGGGACCAATGAAACTTGTGGGAACTTATCGCGTAGTCTCGGGTCTCCCGATCTGAGAGTATGACGATAATTTGCAAAAATTGCACTTAGACTTAAAAACAAGCCGTTAAAGGGTGAAAACCCAAACCAGCCCCCAAATGACCCCGTAGGAAGCACGAACACGTCGCACGGGACCAATGTAACTTGTAGGAACTGACTGCGTAGTCCCGGGTCCCCCGATTTGAGAGTATGATGATAATTTTTAAAAATCACACTTTGACTTGAAAACAGGCCGTTAAAGGTTGAAAACCCAAACCAGCCCCCAAACGACCCTGTAGGACACACAAAGACCTCGCACGGGACCAATGTAACTTGTAGGAACTGACCGCGTAGTCCTGGGTCTCCCGGTTTGAGAGTATAACGATAATTTAGAAAAATCACACTTTGACTTGAAAACAGGCCGTTAAAGGGTGAAAACCCAAACTAGCCCCCAAACGACTCCGTAAGAGGCATGAACACCTCGCACGGGACCAATGTAACTTGTAGGAACTAATCGCGTAGTCTCGGGTCTCCCGGTTTGAGAGTATGATGATAATTTGAAAAAATCACACTTTGACTTGAAAACAGGCCGCTACAGGGTGCAAACCCAAACCAACCACCAAACGACCCCGTAGGAGGCACGAACACCTAACATAGGATCAATGTAACTAGTAGGAACTGACCGAGTAGTCTCGGGTCGCTCAATTTGAGAGTATGATGATAATTTGCAAAAATAACACTTTGACTTGAAAATAGGTTGTTAAAGGGTGAAAACCCATACCAGCCACCAAACGACCCCGTAGGAGGCACGAACACCTCGCACGGGACCAATATAACTTGTAGGAACTGACCATGTAGTCTCGGGTCTCCCGGTTTGAGAGTATGATGGTAATTTTCAAAAATCAGACTTAGACTTAAAAACAAGCCGTTAAAGGGTGAAAACCCAAACCAGCCACAAAATGATCCCGTAGGAGGCACAAACACCTCGCACGGGACCAATGTAACTTATAGGAACTGATCGCGTAGTCTCGGGTCTCCCGGTTTGAGAGTATGACAATAATTTGAAAAAATCAACCTTTGACTTAAAAACAAGCGGTTAAAGTGTGAAAACCCAAATTGGCCCCCAAACGACCCCGTAGGAGGCACGAACACCTCACATGAGACCAATGTAACTTATAGTAACTGACCGCATAGTCCCGGATCTCTCAGTTTGAGAGTATAACAATAATTTGCAAAAATCACACTTTGACTTGAAAATAGGCCGTTAAAGGGTGAAATCCCAAACCAGTCACCAAACGACCCCGTAGGAGGCACGAACACCTCGCACGGGAATAATGTAACTTTTAGGAACTGATCGCGTAGTCTCGGGTCTCCCGGTTTGAGAGTATGACGCTAATTTTCCAAAATCATACTTAGACTTATAAAACAAGCCGTTAAAGGGTGAAAACCCAAACCAGCCACCAAACGACCCCATAGGAGGCACGAACACCTCGCACGGGACTAATATAAGTTGTAGGAACTGACCGCATAGTACCGAGTCTCCCAGTTTGAGAGTGTGACGATCATTTGCTAAAATCATACATTGACTTGAAAATAGGCGATTAAAGGATGAAAACTCAAACCAACCACCAAACGACCACATAGGAGGCATGAACACCTCGTAGGGGACCAATGTAACTTGTAGGAACTGACCGCGTAGTATCGGGTCTCCCGATTTGAGAGTATGACGATAATTTGCAAAAATCACACTTAGGCTTAAAAGTAAGCCGTTAAAGAGTGAAAACCCAAACCAGCCACCAAACGACCCCGTAGGTGGCACAAACACCTCACACGGGACCAATGTAACTTCTAGGAACTGACCGCGTAGTCCCGAGTCTCCCGGTTTGAGAGTATAATGATAATTTGCAAAAATCATACTTTGAGTTGAAAATAGGTCGTTAAAGGGTGAAAACCCAAAACAGACCCCAAACGACCCCGTAGGAGGCACGAACACCTCGCACAGGACCAATATAACATGTTGTAACAGACCACGTAGTCCCGAATCTCCCGGTTTGAGAGTATGAATATAATTTATAAAAATCACACTTTGACTTAAAAACAAGCCGTTAAAGGGTGAAAATCCAAACCAGCCACTAAACGACCCCATTGGAGGGACGAACACCTCGCACGGGACCAATGTAACTTGTAGGAACTGCCCGGGTAGTCTCCAAACTCCCAATTTGAGAGTATGGCGAGAATTTGCAAAAATCAGACTTAGACTTAAAAATGAGCCGTTAAATGGTGAAAACCCAAACCAGCCACCAAACGACCCCGTAGGAGGCACGAACACCTCTCATGGGACCAATGTAACTTGTAGGAATTGATCGCGTAGTCCCGGGTCTCCCGATATGAGAGTATGAGCATAATTTGCAAAAATCACACTTTGACTTCAAAATAAGTTGATAAAGGGTGAAAACCCAAACCAGCCACTAATCTCCCCGTAGGAGGCACAAACACCTCGCATGGGACCAATGTAACTTATAGGAACTGACCGCGTAGTCTCGGATCTAGCGATTTGAGAGTATGACGATAATGTGCAAAAATCACACTTTGACTTGAAAACAGGCTGTTAAAGTGTGAAAACCCAACCCAGCCCCCAAACGATCCCGTAGGACGCACGAACACCTCGCACGGGACCAATGTAACTTGTAGGAACTGATCGCGTAGTCCCAGATCTCCCGATTTGATAGTTAGACGATAATTTGCAAAAATCACACTTAGACTTAAAAACAAGACGTTAATGGGTGAAAACCCAATCCAGCCCCAAACGACCCTGTAAGAGGCACGAACACCTCGCACGGGGCCAATGTAAGTTGTAGGAACTGACCGCGTAGTGTCGGGTCTCCAGATTTGAGAGTATGACGATAATTTGCAAAAATCACACTTCGACTTGAAACACAGGCCGTTAAAACCAGCCACCAAACGACCCCGTAGGAGGTACGAACACCTCGAACGGGACCAATGTAACTTGTAGGAACTTATCGCGTAGTCTCGGGTCTCCCGATCTGAGAGTATGACGATAATTTGCAAAAATTGCACTTAGACTTAAAAACAAGTCGTTAAAGGGTGAAAACCCAAACCAGCCCCCAAACGACCCCGTAGGAGGCACGAACACGTCGCACGGGACCAATGTAACTTGTAGGAACTGACTGCGTAGTCCCGGGTCCCTCGATTGGAGAGTATGATGATAATTTTTAAAAATCACACTTTGACTTGAAAACAGGCCGTTAAAGGTTGAAAACCCAAACGACCCTGTAGGACGCACGAAGACCTCGCACGGGACCAATGTAACTTGTAGGAACTGACCGTGTAGTCCTGGGTCTCCCGATTTGAGAGTATAACGATAATTTGGAAAAATCACACTTTGACTTGAAACACAGGCCGTTAAAGGGTGAAAACCCAAACCAGCCCCCAAACGACTCCGTAAGAGGCATGAACACCTCGCACGGGACCAATGTAACTTGTAGGAACTAATCGCGTAGTCTCGGGTCTCCCGATTTGAGAGTATGATGATAATTTGAAAAAATCACACTTTGAGTTGAAAACTGGCCGCTAAAGGGTGCAAACCCAAATCAACCACCAAACGATCCCGTAGGAGGCACGAACACCTAACACAGGACCAATGTAACTAGTAGGAACTGACCGAGTAGTCTTGGGTCGCTCGATTTGAGAGTATGATGATAATTTGCAAAAATAACACTTTGACTTGAAAATAGGTTGTTAAAGGGTGAAAACCCATACCAGCCACCAAACGACCCTGTAGGAGGCACGAACACCTCGCACGGGACCAATGTAACTTGTAGGAACTGACCGTGTAGTCTCGGGTCTCCCGGTTTGAGAGTATGACTGTAATTTACAAAAATCAGACTTAGACTTAAAAACAAGCCGTTGAAGGGTGAAAACCCAAACCAGCCACTAAATGACCCCGTAGGAGGCACAAACACCTCGCACGGGACCAATGTAACTTATAGGAACTGACCGCGTAGTCTCGGGTCTCCCGGTTTGAGAGTATGACAATAATTTTAAAAAATCACACTTTGACTTTAAAATACGCCGTTAAGTGGTGAAAATCCAAACCAGCCCCCAAACGACCCCGTAGGAGGCACGAACACCTCGCACCGGACCAATATAACTTGTAGTAACTGACCGCCAAGCCCCGAATCTCACTGTTTAAGAGTACGACGATAATTTGCAAAAATCACACTTTGACTTAAAAACAAGCTGTTAAAGTGTGAAAACCCAAATTGGCCCCGAAACGACCCCGTAGGAGGCACGAACACCTCACATGAGACCAATGTAACTTATAGTAACTGACCGCATAGTCCCGGATCTCTCAGTTTGAGAGTATAACAATAATTTGCAAAAATCACACTTTGACTTGAAAATAGGCCGTTAAAGGGTGAAATCCCAAACCAGTCACCAAACGACCCCGTAGGAGGCACGAACAACTCGCACGGGAATAATGTAACTTTTAGGAACTGACCGCGTAGTCTCGGGTCTCCCGGTTTGAGAGTATGATGATAATTTTCCAAAATCATACTTAGACTTATAAAACAAGCCGTTAAAGGGTGAAAACCCAAACCACCCCCAAACGACCCAGTAGGAGGCATGAACACCTCGCACGGGACTAATATAACTTGTAGGAACTGACCGCATAGTACCGAGTCTCCCAGTTTGAGAGTTTGACGATCATTTGCTAAAATCATACATTGACTTGAAAATAGGAGATTAAAGGATGAAAACCCAAACCAGCCACCAAACGACCCCATAGGAGGCATGAACACCTCGTACGGGACCAATGTAACTTGTAGGAACTGACCGCGTAGTCTCGGGTCTCCCGATTTGAGAGTTTGACGATAATTTGAAAAAATCACACTTAGGCTTAAAAGTAAGCCGTTAAAGAGTGAAAACCCAAACCAGCCACCAAACGACCCCGTAGGTGGCACGAACACCTCGCACGGGACCAATGAACTTCTAGGAACTGACCACGTAGTCCCGAGTCTCCCGGTTTGAGAGTATAATGATAATTTGCAAAAATCAAACTTTGACTTGAAAATAGGTCGTTAAAGGGTGAAAACCCAAAACAGATCCAAAACGACCCCGTAGGAGGCACGAACACCTCGCATAGGACCAATATAACATGTAGTAACAGACCACGTAGTCCCGAATCTCCCGGTTTGAGAGTATGAATATAATTTACAAAAATCACACTTTGACTTAAAAACAAGTCGTTAAAGGGTGAAAATCCAAACCAGCCACTAAACGACCCCGTTGGAGGGACGAACACCTCGCACGGGACCAATGTAACTTGTAGGAACTGACCGGGTAGTCTCCAAACTCCCAATTTGAGAGTATGGCGAGAATTTGCAAAAATCACACTTAGACTTAAAAATGAGTCGTTAAATGGTGAAAACCCAAACCAGCCACCAAACGACCCCGTAGGAGGCACGAACACCTCTCACGGGACCAATGTAACTTGTAGGAACTGATCGCGTAGTCCCGGGTCTCCCGATTTGAGAGTATGAGCATAATTTGCAAAAATCACACTTTGACTTAAAAATATGCCGATAAAGGGTGAAAACCCAAACCGGCTCCCAAACAACCATGTAGGAGGCACGAACACCTGACACAGAACCAATGCAACATGTAGTAACTGACCGCGTAGTCCCAAATCTCTCAGTTTGAGAGTATGATGATAATTTGCCAAAATTACACTTTGACTTAAAAACAGGCCGTTAAAGGGTGAAAACCTAAACCAGCCACCAAACGACTCCGCCGGAGGCACGAACACCTCGCACGGGACGAATGTAACTTGTAGGAACTGACCGTGTAGTCTCGGGTCTCCCGGTTTGAGAGTATGATGATAATTTGCAAAAATCACTCTTAGACTTAAAAACAACCGTTAAAGGCTGAAAACCCAATCCAGCCCCTAAACGACCCCATTGGAGGGACGAACACCTCGAACGGGACCAATGTAACTTATTGGAACTGATCGCGTAGTCCTGGGTCTCCCAGTTTTAGAGTATGATGATAATATTCAAAAATCACACTTAGACTTAAAAAAAAGTCATTAAAGGGTGAAAACCCAAACCAGCCACTAAACGACCCCGTAAGAGGCACGAAGACCTCGCACGGGGCCAATGTAACTTGTAGGAATTGATCGCGTAGTCCTGGGTCTCCCAGTTTGAGAGTATGACGATAATTTGCAGAAATCACACTTAGACTTAAAAACAAGTCGCTAAAGAGTGAAAACCCAAACCAGCCACTAAACGACCCCGTAGGAGGCACGAACACCTCGCACGGGACCAATGTAACTTATAGGAACTGACCGCGTAGTCCCGGGTCTCCCGAATTGCGAGTATGACGATAATTTTCAAAAATCACACTTTGACTTGAAAATAGTCCGTTAAAGGGTGAAAACACAAATCAGTCCCCAAACGACACCGTAGGACGCACGAACACCGCGCACGGGACCAATGTAACTTGTAGGAACTCATCGCGTAGTCCCGGATCTCTCGGTTTGAGAGTATGATGATAATTTGCAAAAATCACACTTAGACTTAAAAACAAGCCGTTAATGGGTGAAAACCCAATCCAGCCCCCAAATGACCCCGTAAGACAACGAACACCTCGCACAGGGCCAATGTAATTTGTAGGAACTGACCGCGTAGTCCTGGGTCTCCCGGTTTGAAAGTATGATGATAATTTGCAAAAATCACAATTAAACTTAAAAACAAGCAGTTAAATGGTGAAAACCCAAACCAGTCACTAAACGACCCCGTAGGAGGCACAAACACCTCGCACGGGACCAATGTAACTTATAGGAACTAACCGCGTTGTCCTGGGACTCCCGATTTGAGAGTATGATGATAATGTGCAAAAATCACACTTTGACTTGAAAACAGGCCGTTAGAGGGTGAAAACCCAAACCAGCCACCAAACGACCCCGTAGGACGCACGAACACCTCGCACGGGACCAATGTGACTTATAGGAACTGACCGCGTAGTCCCGGGTCTCCCGGTTTGAGAGTATAATGATAATTTGCAAAAATCAAACTTAGACTTTAAAATATGCCGTTAAGTGGTGAAAACCCAATCCAGCCCCCAAACGACCCCGTAGGAGGTACAAACACCTCCCATCGGACCAATGTAACTTGTCGTAACTAACCGCCTAGCCGAGGATCTCCAGGTTTAAGAGTATGACGATAATTTGCAAAAATCACACTTTGACTTAAAAACAAGCCGTTAAAGTGTGAAAACCCAAATTGGCCCCCAAACGACCCCGTAGGAGCCACAAACACCTCACATGAGACCAATGTAACTTGTAGGAACTGACCGCATAGTCTCGGGTCTCCCGGTTTGAGAGTATGATGATAATTTGCAAAAATCACACTTAGGCTTAAAAGTAAGCCGTTAAAGAGTGAAAACCCAAACCAACCACCAAACGACCCCGTATGTGCCACGAACACCTCTCACGGGACCAGTGTAACTTATAGGAACTGACCGCGTAGCCCCGGGTCTCCCGGTTTGAGAGTATAATGATAATTTGCAAAAATCAAACTTTGACTTGAATACTGGCCGTTAAAGGGTGAAAACCCAAAACAGACCCCAAACAACCCCGTAGGAGGCACGAACACCTCGTACGGGACCAATATAACTTGTAGTAACTGACCGCGTAGTCCTGAATCTCCCGGTTTGAGAGTGTGATGATAATTTACAAAAATCACACTTTGACTTAAAAAGAAGCCGTTAAAGGGTGAAAATCCAAACCAGCCACTAAACGACCCCGTTGGAGGGACGAACACCTCGCACAGGACCAATGTAACTTGTAGAACTGAATAGGTAGTCTCCGAACTCCCGATTTGAGAGTATGGCGAGAATTTACAAAAATCACACTTAGACTTAAAAACAAGTCGTTAAATGGTGAAAACCCAAACCAGCCACCAAACGACCCCGTAGGAGGCACGAACACCTCTCACGGGACCAATGTAACTTGTAGGAACTGACTGCGTAGTCCTGTGTCTCCCGATTTGAGAGTATAATGATAATTTTCAAAAATCACACTTTGACTTAAAGGTAAGCCATTAAAGGGTGAAAACCCAAACCGGCCCGAAAAACGACCCCGTAGGAGGCACGAACACCTGACACGGAACCAATGCAACATGTAGTAACTGACCGCGTAGTCCCAAATCTCTCAGTTTGAGAGTATGATGATAATTTGCCAAAATTACACTTTGACTTGAAAACAGGCCGTTAAATGGTGAAAACCTAAACCAGCCGCCAAACGACACCGTAGGAGGCACGAACACCTCGCACGGGACCAATGCAACTTGTAGAAACTGACCGTGTAGTCTCGAATCTCCCGGTTTAAGAGTATGATGATAATTTGCAAAAATCAAACTTTGACTTAAAAACAAGCCGTTAAAGGGTGAAAACCCAAACCAGCCACTATACGACCTCGTAAGAGGCACGAACACCTCGCACGGGGCCAATGTAACTTGTAGGAACTGACCGCTTAGTCCTGGGTCTCCCGATTTGAGAGTATGATGATAATTTGCAAAGATAACACTTTGACTTAAAAGTAAGTCGTTAAAGGGTGAAAACCCAAACCGGCCCGCAAACAACCCCGTAGGAGGCACGAACACCTGACACGGAACCAATGCAACATGTAGTAACTGATCGCGTAGTCCCGAATCTCCCGGTTTGAGAGTATGATGATAATTGGCAAAAATCACACTTAGACTTAAAAATAAGTTGTTAATGGGTGAAAACCCAATCCACGCCCCAAACGACCCCGTGAGAGGCACGAACACGTCGCACGGGGCCAATGTAACTTGTAGGAACTGACCGCGTAGTCTTGGGTCTCCCAGTTTGAGAGTATGATGATAATTTGCAAAAATCATACTTAGACTTGAAAATAAGCCGTTAAAGGGTGAAAACCCAAACCAGCCACTAAACGACCCCGTAGGAGGCACAAACACCTCGCACGGGACCAATGTAACTTATAGGAACTGACCGCGTAGTCCCGGATCTCCCGACTTGAGAGTATGGAGTAACTTGCAAAAACACACTTTGACTTGAAAATAGGTCGTTAAAGGGTTAAAACCCAAATCAGCCCCCAAACGATCCCGTAGGACGCACGAACACCTCGCACGGGACCAATGTAACTTGTAGGAACTGATCGCGTAGTCCCGGATCTCCCGATTTGAGAGTATGATGATAATTTGCAAAAATCACACTTAGACATAAAAACAAGTCGTTAATGGGTGAAAACCCAATCCAGCCCCCAAACGACCCCGTAAGAGGCATGAACACCTCGCACGGGGCCAATGTAACTTGTAGGAACTGACCGCGTAGTCCTGGGTCTCCCGGTTTGACAGTATGATGATAATTTGCAAAAATCACCCTTAGACTTAAAAACAAGCCGTTAAAGGGGGAAAACCCAAACCAGCCACTAAACGACCTCGTAGGAGGCACAAACACCTCGCACGGGACCAATGTAACTTACAGGAACTGACCGCATTGTCCCGGGTCTCCCGATTTGAGAGTATGATGATAATGTGCAAAAATCACACTTTGACTTGAAAACATGCCGTTAGAGGGTGAAAACCCAAACCAGCCCCCAAACGAACCTGTAGGACGCACGAACACCTCGCACGGGACCAATGTAACTTGTAGCAACTGATCGCGTAGTCCCGGGTCTCCCAGTTTGAGAGTATGATGACAATTTGCAAAAATCACACTTAGACTTTAAAATACGCCGTTAAGTGGTGAAAACCCAAACCAGTCCCCAAACGACCCCGTAGGAGGCACAAACACCTCGCACCGGACCAATGTAACTTTTAGTAACTGATCGCCTGGCCCCGGATCTCTCGGTTTAAGAGTATGACGATAATTTGACTTAAAGTGTGAAAACCCAAATTGGCCCCCAAACGTCCCCGTAGGAGGCACGAACACCACACATGAGACTAATATAACTTATAGTAACTGATCGCGTAGTCCCGGATCTCTCGGTTTGAGAGTGTAACGATAATTTGCAAAAATCACACTTTGACTTGAAAACAGGCCGTTAAAGGGTGAAAACCCAAACCAGCCACCAAATGCCCGTAGGAGGCACGAACACCTCGCACGGGACCAATATAACTTTTAGGAACTAACCGCGTAGTCTCGAGTCTCCCGGTTTTAGAGTATGATGATAATTTGCAAAAATCATACTTAAACTTATAAAATAAGCCGTTAAAGGGTGAAAACCCAAACCAGCCCCCAAACGACCCCATAGGAGGCACGAACACCTAGCACGGGACCAATGTAACTTGTAGGAACTGGCCGCGTAGTCCCGGATCTCTCAGTTTGAGAGTATGATGTTAATTTGTAAAAATCACACTTTGACTTGAAAACAGGCCATTAAAGGGTGAAAACCCAAACCAGCCACCAAATAATCCCGTAGGAGGCACGAACACCCCACACGGGACCAATATAACTTGTAGGAACTAACCGCATAGTACCGAGTCTCCCGGTTTGAGAGTTTGACGATCATTTGCAAAAATCATACATTGACTTGAAAACAGGCGGTTAAAGGATGAAAACCCAAACCAGCCACCAAACGACCCCGTAGGAGGCACGAACACCTCGCACGAGACCAATGTAACTTGTAGGAACTGACCGTGTAGTCTCGGGTCTCCCGATTTGAGAGTATGACGATAATTTACAAACATCACACGTAGGCTTAAAAGTAAGCTGTTAAAGAGTGAAAACCCAAACCAGCCACCAAACGACCCCGTAGGTGGCACGAACACCTCGCACGGGACAAATGTAACTTCTAGGAACTGACCGCATAGTCCCGGGTCTCTCGGTTTGAGAGTATAATGATAATTTGCAAAAATCAAACTTTGACTTGAATACAGGCCGTTAAACGGTGAAAACCCAAAACAGACCCCAAACGACCCCGCAGGAGGCACGGACACCTCTCTCGGGACCAATTTAACTTCTAGTAACTGACCGCGTAGTCCCGAATCTCCCGGTTTGAGAGTATGATGATAATTAGCAAAAATCACACTTTGAGTTAAAAACAAGCCGTTAAAGGGTGAAAATCCAAACCACCCACTAAACGACCCCGTTGGAGGGACGAACACCTCGCACGGGACCAATGTAACTTGTTGGAACTGACCGCGTAGACTCCGAACTCCCGATTTGAGAGTATGGCGAGAATTTTCAAAAACCACACTTAGATTTAAAAACAAGCCATTAAATGGTGAAAACCCAAACCAGCCACAAAACGACCCCATAGGAGGCACGAACACCTCTCACGTGACCAATGTAACTTGTAGGAGCTGACCGCGTAGTTCCGGGTCTCCCGATTTGAGAGTATGATGATAATTTGCAAAAATCACACTTTGACTTAAAAATAAGCCGTTAAAGGGTGAAAACCCAAACCGGCCTCCAAACGACCCCGTAGGAGGCGCGAACACCTCGCACGGGGCCAATGTAACTTGTAGGAACTGATCGCGTAGTCCTGGGTTTCCCAGTTTGAGAGTATGACGATAATTTTCAAAAATCACTCTTAGACTTAAAAAAAAGCCGTTAAAGGGTGAAAACCCAAACCAGCCACTAAACGACCCCGTAAGAGGCACGAACACCTCGTACGGGGCCAATGTAACTTGTAGGAACTAACCGCGTAGTCCTGGGTCTCCTGGTTTGAGAGTATGACGATAATTTGCAAAAATCACACTTAAACTTTAAAACAAGCCGTTAAGGGGTGAAAACCCAAACCAGCCACTAAACGACCCCGTAGGAGGCACAACACCTCGAACGGGACCAATGTAACTTATAGGAACTGACCGCGTATTCCCGGGTCTCTTGACTTGAGAGTATGACGATAATTTGCAAAAATAACACTTTGACTTGAAATAGGCCGTTAAAGGGTGAAAAACCAAATCAGCCCCCAAATGACCCCGTAGGATGCACGAACACCTCGCGCGGAACCAATGTAACCTATAGGAACTAATCGCGTAGTCCCGAATCTCTCGATTTGAGAGTATGATGATAATTTGCAAAAATCACACTTAGACTTAAAAATAAGCCGTTAATGGGTGAAAACCCAATCCAGCCCCCAAATGACCCTGTAAGAGGCACGAACACCTCGCACGGGGCTAATGTAACTTGTAGGAACTGACCGCGTAGTCCTAGGTCTCTCGGTTTGAGAGTATGACGATAATTTGCAAAAATCACACTTAGACTTAAAAACATGCCGTTAAAGGGTGAAAACCCAAACCAGCCACTAAACGACCCCGTAGGAGGCACGAACACCTCGCACGGGACCAATGTAACTTATAGGAACTGACCGCGTAGTCCCGGGTCTCCCGATTTTAGAGTATGACGATAATTTGCCAAACTCACACTTTGACTTGAAAACAGGCCGTTAGAGGGTGAAAACCCAAACCAGCCCCCAAACGACCCCGTGGGACGCACGAACACCTCGCACGGGACCAATGTAACTTGTAGGAACTGATCGCGTACTCCCGGAACTCCCGATTTGAGAGTATGATGATAATTTGCAAAAATCACACTTAGACTTAAAAACAAGCCGTTAATGGGTGAAAACCTAATCCAGCCCCCAAACGACCCCGTAAGAGGCATGAAAACCTCGGAAGGGGCCAATGTAACTTGTAGGAACTGACCGCGTAGTCCTGGGTCTCCCGGTTTGAGAGTATGACGATAATTTGTAAAAATAACACTTAGACTTAAAAACAACACATTAAATGGTGAAAACCCTAACCAGCCACCAAACGACCCCGTAGGAGGCACGGACACCTATCACGGGACCAATGTAACTTATAGGAATTGATCACATAGTCCCGGGTCTCCCGACTTGAGAGTATCATGATAATTTGCAAAAATCACACTTTAACTTGAAAATAGGCCGTTAAAGGGTGAAAATCCATACCAGCCCCCAAACGACCCCGTAGGTCGCACCAGCACCTCGCACGGGACCCATGAAACTTGTAGGAACTGATCGCGTAGTCCCGGATCTCCCGGTTTGAGAGTATGATGATAATTTGCAAAAATCACACATAGACTTAAAAACAAGCCGTAAATGGGTGAAAACGCAAACCAGCCACTAAACGACCCCGTAGGAGGCACAACACCTCTCACGGGACCAATGTAACTTGTAGGAACTGACCGCGTATTCCCGGGTCTCATGACTTGAGAGTATGACGATAATTTGCAAAAATAACACTTTGACTTGTAAATAGGCCGTTAAAGGGTGAAAAACCAAATCAGCCCCCAAATGACCCCGTAGGACGCACGAACACCTCGCGCGGGACCAATGTAACTTGCACGAACTGATCGCGTAGTCCCGAATCTCTCGATTTGAGAGTACGATGATAATTTGCAAAAATCACACTTAGACTTAAAAATAAGCCGTTAATGGGTGAAAACCCAATCCAGCCCCCAAACGACCCTGTAAGAGGCACGAACACCTCGAACGGGGCCAATGTAACTTGTAGGAACTGACCGCGTAGTCCTGGGTCTCCCTGTTTGAGAGTATGATGATAATTTGCAAAAATCACACTAAGACTTAAAAATAAGCCGTTAATCGGTGAAAACCCAATCCAGCCCCCAGACGACCCTGTACGCGGCACGAACACCTCGCACGGGGCAATGTAACTTGTAGGAACTGACCGCGTGGTCCTGGGTCTCCCAGTTTGAGAGTATGACGATAATTTTCAAAAATCACAATTAGATTTAAAAACAAGCCGTTAAAGGGTGAAAACCCAAACCAGCCACTAAACGACCCTGTAGGAGGCACAAACACCTCGCACGGGACTAATGTAACTTATAGGAACTGATCGCGTAGTCCTGCATCTCCCGGTTTGAGAGTACGATGATAATTTGCAAAAATCACACTTAGACTTAAAAATAAGCCGTTAATGGGTGAAAATGCAATCCAGCCCCCAAACGACCCCGTAAGAGGCACGAAAACCTCGCACGGGGCCAACGTAACTTGTAGGAACTGACCGCGTAGTCCTGGGTCTCCCGGTTTCAGAGTATGACGATAATTTATAAAAATCACACTTTGACTTGAAAACAGGCCGTTAAATGGTGAAAACCCAAACCAGCCACTAAACGACCCCGTAGGAGGCACGAACACCTCTCACGGGACCAATGTAACTTGTAGGAACTGACCGCGTAGTCCCGGGTCTCCCGATTTGAGAGTATGATGATAATTTGCAAAAATCACAGTTTGACTTAAAAATAAGCCGGTAAAGGGTGAAAACCCAAACCGGCCTCCAAACGACCCCGTAGGAGGCACGAACACCTCGTACGGGACCTATATAACTTGTAGTAACTGACCGTGTAGTCCAGAATCTCCCGGTTTGAGAGTATGATGATAATTTGCAAAAATCACACTTTGACTTAAAAATAAGCCGTTAAAGGGTGAAAATCTAAACCAGCCACTAAACGACCCCGTTGGAGGGACGACCACCTCGCACGGGACCAATGTCACTTGTAGGAACTGACCGCGTAGTCTCCGAACTCCCGATTTAAGAGTATGACGATAACTTGTAAAAATCACAATTAGACTTAAAAATAAGCCGTTAAATGGTGAAAACCCAAACCAGCCACCAAACGACCCCGTAGGAGGCACGAACACCTCTCACGGAACCAATGAAACTTATAGGAACTGACCGCGTAGTCCCGGGTCTCCCGATTTGAGAGTATGATGATAATTTTTAAAAATCACACTTTGACTTAAAAATAAGCCGTTAAAGGGTGAAAACCCAAACCGTCCCCCAAACGACCCCATAGGAGGCACGAACACCTGACACGGAACCAATGTAACTTGTAGTAACTGACTGCATAGTCCCCAATCTCTCAGTTTAAGAGAATGATGATAATTTGCCACAATCACACTTTGACTTGAAAACAGGCCGTTAAAGGGTGAAAACCTAAATCAGCCACCAAACAACCCCGCAAAAGGCACGAACACCTCGCACGGGACCAATGTAACTTATAGGAACTGACCGCATAGTCTCGGATCTCCCGGTTTGAGAGTATGACAATAATTTGCAAAAATCACACTTAGACTTAAAAACAAGCCGTTTAAGGGTGAATACCCAAACCAGCTACTAAACGACCCCGTAGAAGGCACAAACACCTCGAACGGGACCAATGTAACTTATAGGAACAGACCGCGTAGTCTCGGGTCTCCCGATTTGAGAGTATGACGATAATGTGCAAAAATCACAATTTGACTTGAAAACAGGCCGTTAAAGGGTGAAAACCCAAACCAGCCCCCAAACGACCCCGTAGGACGCACGAACACCTCGCACGGGACCAATGTAACTTGTAGGAACTGATCGCGTAGTCCCGGATCTCCCGGTTTGAGAGTTGGATGATAATTTGTAAAAATACCACTCAGACTTAAAAACAAGCCGTTAATGGGTGAAAACCCAATCCAACCCCCAAACGACCCTGTAAGAGGCACGAGCACCTTGCACGGGACCAATGTAACTTGTAGGAACTGACCACGTAGTCCTGGGTCTACCGTATTGAGAGTATGATGATAATTTGTAAAAATCGCACTTAGACTAAAAAACTAGCCGTTAAATGGTGAAAACCCAAACCAGCCACCAAACGACCCTGTAGGAGGCACGATCACATCTCACGGGACCAATGTAACTTATAGAAACTGATCGCGTAGTCCCGGGTCTCCCGACTTGAGAGTATGACGATAATTTACAAAAATCACACTTTGACTTAAAAACAGGTCGTTAAAGGGTGAAAACCCAAACCAGCCCCCAAACGACCCCGTAGGACGCACGAACACCTCGCACGGGACCAATGTAACTTGTAGGAACTGATCGTGTAGTCCCGAATCTCCCGGTTGGAGAGTATGATCATAATTTGCAAAAATCACACTAAGACTTAAAAATAAGCCGTTAATGGGTGAAAACCCAATCCAGCCCCCAAACGACCCCGTAAGCGGCACGAACACCTCGCACGGGGCCAATGTAACTTGTAGGAACTGACCGCGTGGTCCTGGGTCTCCCAGTTTGAGAGTATGACGATAATTTTCAAAAATCACAGTTAGACTTAAAAACAAGCCGTTAAAGGGTGAAAACCCAAACCAGCCACTAAACGACCCTGTAGGAGGCACAAACACCTCACACGGGACTAATGTAACTTATAGGAACTGACCGCGTAGTCCTGGGTCTCCCGATTTGAGAGTATGACGATAATTTGCAAGAATCACACTTTGACTTGAATACAGGTCATTAGAGGGTGAAACCCCAAACCAGCCACCAAACGACCCCGTAGGACACACGAACACCTCGCATGGGACCAATGTAACTTGTAGGAACTGACCATGTAGTCTCGGGTCTCCCGGTTTTAGAGTATGACGGTAATTTGCAGAAATCACACTTAGACTTAAAAACAAGCCGTTAAAGGGTGAAAACCCAAACCAGCCACTAAACGACCCCGTAAGAGGTATGAACGCCTCGCACGGGGACAATGTAACTTGTAGGAACTGACCGCGTAGTCTTAGGTCTCCCGATTTGAGAGTATGAAGATAATTTGTAAAAATCACCCTTAGACTTAAAAATAAGCCGTTAAATGGTGAAAACCCAAACGAGCCACCAAACGACCCCGTAGGAGCCACGAACACCTCTCACTGGACAATTGTAACTTATAGGAACTGACCGCGTAGTCCCGGGTCTCCCGACTTGAGAGTATGACGTTAATTTTTAAAAATCACACTTTGACTTAAAAATAAGCCGTTAAAGGGTGAAAACCCAAATCGGCCCCCAAACGACCCCGAAAGAGGCACGAACACCTGACACGGAACCAATGTAACTTGTAGTAACGGACTGCGTAGTCCCCAATCTCTCAGTTTAAGAGTATGTTGATAATTTGCCAAAATCACACTTTGACTTGAAAAGAGGCCGTCAAAGGGTGAAAACCTAAATCAACCAACAAACGACCCCGCAGGAGGCACGGACACCTCGCACGGGACTAATGTAACTTGTAGGAACTGACCGTGTAGTCTCGGGTTTCCCGGTTTGAGACTATGACGATAATTTGCAAAAATCACACTTAGACTTAAAAACAAGCCGTTAAATGGTGAAAACCCAAACGAGCCACCAAAATGACCCCGTAGGAGGCACCAACACCTCTCACGGGACCAACGTAACTTATAGGAACTGACTGCGTAGTCCCGGGTCTCCCAATTTGAGAGTATGATGATAATTTTTAAAAATCACACTTTGACTTAAAAATAAGTCGTTAAAGGGTGAAAACCCAAACCTGCCACTAAACGACCCCGTAGGAGGCACAAACAACTCGCACGGGACCAATGTAACTTATAGGAACTGACCGCGTAGTCCCGGGTCTCCCGATTTGAGAGTATGATGATAATTTGCAAAAATCAGACTTTGACTTGAAAACAGGTCGTTAAAGGGTGAAAACCCAAACCAGCCACCAAACGACCCCGTAGGAGGCACGAACACCTCTCTCGGGACCAATGTAACTTATAGGAACTAACCGCGTAGTCCCGGGTCTCCCGACTTGAGAGTATGATGATAATTTGCAAAAATCACACTTTGACTTGAAAACAGGCCGTTAAAGGGTGAAAACCCGAACTGGCCCCCAAATGACCTCGTCGGACGCACGAACACCTCGCACGGGACCAATGTAACTTGTAGGAACTGACCGCGTAGTCCCGGATATCCCGGTTGGAGAGTATGATGATAATTTAAAAAAATCACACTTAGACTTAAAAATAAGCCGATAATGGGTGAAAACCCAATCCAGCCACTAAACGACCTCGTAAGAGGCACGAAAACCTCGCACGGGGACAATGTAACTTGTAGGAACTGAATGCGTAGTCCTGGGTCTCCCGATTTGGGAGTATGACGATAATTTGTAAAAATGACCCTTAGACTTAAAAACAAGCCGTTAAATGGGGAAAACCCAAACCAGCCACCAAACGACCCCGTAGGAGGCACGAACACCTCTCACGGGACCAATGTAACTTGTGACCGCGTAGTCCCGGGTCTCCCGACTTGAGAGTATGATGATAATTTGCAAAAATCCTACTTTGACTTAAAAATAAGTCGTTAAAGGGGGAAAACCCGAACCGGCCCCCAAACGACCCCGAAGGAGGCACGAACACCTGACACGGAACTAATGTAACTTGTAGTAACTGACTGGGTAGTCCCCAATCTCTCAGTTTAAGAGTATGATGATAATTTGCCAAAATCACACTTTAACTTGAAAACAGGCCGTTAAAGGGTGAAAACCTAAATCAACCACCAAACGACCCCGCAAGAGGCACGAACACCTCGCACGGGACCAATGTGACTTGTAGGAATTGATCGCGTAGTCCTGGGTCTCTCGGTTTGAGAGTATGACGATAATTTTCAAAAATCACACTTAGACTTAAAAACAAGCCGTTAAAGGGTGAAACCCCAAACCAAGCACTAAACGACCCTCGCACGGGACCAATGTAACTTATAGGAACTGGTCGTGTAGTCCCGGGTCTCCCGATTTGAGAGTATGACGATAATTTGCAAAAATCACACTTTGACTTAAAAATAAGCCGTTAAAGGGTGAAAACCCAAACCGACCCCCAAACGACCCCGTTGGAGGCACGAACACTTAACACGGAACCAATGTAACTTGTAGTAACTAACTGCGTAGCCCCCAATCTCTCAGTTTAAGAGTAAGATGATAATTTTCCAAAATCACACTTTGACTTGAAAACAGGCTGTTAAAGGGTGAAAATCTAAGTCAGCCTCCAAACGACCCCGCAGGAGGCACGAACACCTCACACGGGACCAATGTAACTTGTTGGAACTGACCGTGTAGTCTCGGGTCTCCAGGTTTGAGAGTATGACGATAATTTGCAAAAATCACACTTAGACTAAAAAACAAACCGTTAAAGGGTGAAAACCCAAACCAGCCACTAAACGACCCTGAAGGAGGCACAAACACCTCGGATGGGACTAATGTAACTTGTAGGAACTGATCGCGTAGTCTTGGGTCTCCCGTTTTGAGAGTATGACGATAATGTGCAAAAATCACAATTTGACTTGAAAACAGTTCGTTAAAGAGTGAAAACCCAAACCAGCCCCCAAACGTCCCCGTAGGACGCACGAACACCTCGCACGGGAGCAATGTAACTTGTAGGAACTGATCGCATAACCCCGAATCTCCCGATTTGAGAGTTGGATGATAATTTGCAAAAAGCACACTCAGACTTAAAAATAAGTCGTTAATGGGTGAAAACCTAATCCAACCCCCAAGCGACCCCGTAAGAGGCACAAACACCTCGCACGGGGCCAATATAACTTGTACGAATTGACCGCGTATTCCTGGGTCTCCCGATTTGAGAGTATGATGATAATTTGCAAAAATCACACTTAGACTTAAAAATAAGCCATTAACGGGTGACAACCCAATCCAGCCTCCAAACGACCCCGTAAGAGGCACGAACACCTCGCACGGGGCCAATGTAACTTGTAGGAATTGACCGCGTAGTCCTGGGTCTCCCGGTTTGAGAGTATGAAGATAATTTGTAAAAATCACACTTAGACTTAAAAACAAGCTGTTAAATGGTGAAAACCCAAACCAGCCACCAAACGACCCCGTAGGAGGCACGAACACCTCTCACGGGACCAATGTAACTTATAGGAACTGACCGCGTAGTCCCGGGTCTCCCGACTTGAGAGTATGATGATAATTTACAAAAATCACACTTTGACTTGAAAACAGGCCGTTAAAGGGTGAAAACCTAAACCAGCCCCAAACGACCCCGTAGGATGCACGAACACCTCGCACGGGACCAATGTAACTAGTAGGAAGTCCCGGATCTCCCGATTTGAGAGTATGATGATAATTAGCAAAAATCACACTTAGGCTTAAAAACAAGCCGTTAATGTGTGAAAACTGAATCCAGCCCCCAAACGACTCCGTAAGAGGCACGAACACCTCGCACGTGGCCAACGTAACTTATAGGAACTGATCACGTAGTCCTGGGTCTCTCGATTTGAGAGTATGACGATAATTTTCAAAAATCACAATTAGACTTAAAAACAAGCCGTTAAAGGGTGAAAACCCAAACCAGCCACTAAACGACCCCGTAGGAGGCACAAACACCTCCCACAAGACCAATGTAACTTATAGGAACTGACCGCGAAGTCTCGGGTCTCCCGATTTGAGAGTATGACGATAATGTGAAAAAATCACTCTTTGACTTAAAAACAGACCGTTAAAGGGTGAAAATCCAAACCAGCCCCCAAACGACCCCGTAGGACGCACGAACACCTCGCACGGGAGCAATGTAACTTGTAGGAACTGATCGCGTAGTCCCGGATCTCCCGGTTTGAGAGTTGGATGATAATTTGCAGAAAATCACACTCAGACTTAAAAATAAGTCGTTAATGGGTGAAAACCCAATCCAGCCCCCAAACAACCCCGTAAGAGGCACGAACACCTCGCACGGGGCCAATGTAACTTGTAGGAACCGACCGCGTAGTCCTGGGTCTCCCGGTTTGAGAGTATGACGATAATTTGTAAAAATCACACTTAGACTTAAAAATAAGCCGTGAAATGGTGAAAACCCCAAACCATCCACCAAACGACCCCGTTGGAGGCACGAACACCTCTCACGGGACTAATGTAACTTACAAGAACTGACCGCATAGTCCCGGGTCTCCCGACTTGAGAGTATGACGATAATTTGCAAAAATCACACTTTGACCTGAAAACAGGCCATTAAAAGGTGAAAACCCAAACCAGCCCCCAAACGACCCCGTAGGATGCACGAACACCGCGCACGGGAGCAATGTAACTTGTACGAACTGATCGCGTAGTCCCCAATCTCCTGGTTTGAGAGTTGGATGATAATTTGCAAAAATCATACTTTGACTTGAAAACAGGCCGTTAAAGGGTGAAAACCCAAACCAGCCACCAAACGATCCCATAAGAGGTACGAACACCTCGCACGGGGCTAATGTAACTTGTAGGAACTGACCGCGTAGTCCTGGGTCTCTCGGTTTGAGAGTATGACTATAATTTTCAAAAGTCACACTTAGACTTAAAAACAAGCCGTTAAATGGTGAAAACCCAAACCAGCCACTAAACGACCTCGTAGGAGGCACAAACACCTCGCACGGAACCAATGTACCTTATAGGAATTGACCGCGTAGTCTCGGGTCTCTCGATTTCAGAGTATGACGATAATTTGCGAAAATTACTCTTTGACTTTTAAGCAGGCCGTTAAAGGGTGAAAACCCAAACCAGCCCCCAGACGACCCCGTAGGACGCACGAACACCTCCCACGGGACCAATGTAACTTGTAGGAACTGATCGCATAGTCCCGGATCTCCCGGTTTGAGAGTACGATGATAATTTGCAAAAATCACACTTAGACTTAAAAACAAGCCGTTAATTGGTGAAAACCCAATCCAGCCCCCAAACGACCCCGTAAGAGGCATGAACACCTCGCACGGGGAAAATGTTACCTGTAGGAACTGATCGCGTAGTCCCGGGTCTCCCAATTTGAGAGTATGACGATAATTTGCCAAAATCACACTTTGACTTGAAAACAGGCCGTTAAAGGATGAAAACCCAAACCAACCACCAAACGACCCAGTAGGAGTCATAAACACCTCTCAGGGAACCAATGTAACTTCTAGGGACTGACTGCGTAGTCCCGAGTCTTCCAGTTTGAGAGTATGAAGATAATTTGCCAAAATCACACTTTGACTTCAAAACAGGACGTTAAAGGGTGAAAACTCAAACCAGCCACTAAACGACCCCATAGGAGGCACGAACACCTCGCCCGGGACCAATGTAACTTGTAGGAACTGACGCGTAGTCTCGGGTCTCCCGGTTTGAGAGTATGACGATAATTTGCAAAAATCACACTTAGACTCGAAAACGAGTCGTTAAATGGTGAAAACCCAAACCTGCCATGAAACGACCCCGTAGGAGGCACAAACAACTCTAACGGGACCAATGTAACTTATAGGAACTGACCGCGTAGTCCCGGGTCTCCCGATTTGAGAGTATGATGATAATTTGCAAAAATCATACTTTGACTTGAAAACAGGCCGTTAAAGGGTGAAAACCCAAACCACCCACCAAACGACCCCGTAGGAGGCACGAACACCTCTCTCGGGACCAATGTAACTTATAGGAACTAACCGCGTAGTCCCGGGTCTCCCGACTTGAGAGTATGATGATAATTTGCAAAAATCACACTTTGACTTGAAAACAGGCCGTTAAAGGGTGAAAACCCAAACTGGCCCCTAAAACGACCTCGTAGGACGCACGAACACCTCGCACGGGACCAATGTAACTTGTAGGAACAGACCGCGTAGTCCCGGATCTCCCGGTTTGAGAGTATGATGATAATTTGAAAAAATCACACTTAGACTTAAAAACAAGTCGTTAATGGGTGAAAACCCAATCCAGCCCCAAAACGACCCCGTAGGACGCACGAACACCTCGCACGGGAGCCATGTAACATGTAGGAACTGATCGTGTAGTCCCGAATCTCCCGGTTTGAGAGTTGGATGATAATTTGCAGAAATCACACTCAGACTTAAAAATAAGTCGTTAATGGGTGAAAACCCAATCCATCACCCAAACAACCCCATAAGAGGCACGAACACCTCGCACGGGGCCAATGTACCTTTTAGTAACTGACCGCGTAGTCCTGGGTCTCCCGGTTTGAGAGTATGACGATAATTTTCAAAATTCACACTTAGACTTAAAAACAAGCCGTTAAAGGGTGAAAACCCAAACCAGCCACTAAACGACCCCGTAGGAGGCACAAACACCTTGCACGGGACCAATGTAACTTATAGGAACTGACCGCGTAGTCCCGGGTCTCCCGATTTGAGAGTATGACAAAAATTTACCAAAATCACAGTTTGACTTGAAAACAGGCCATTAAAGGGTGATAATCCAAACCAGCCACCAAACAATCCCGTAGGAGGCACAAACACCTCACACGGGACAAATGTAACTTGTAGGAACTGACCTCATAGTACCGAGTCTCCCGGTTTGAGAGTTTGATGATCATTTGCAAAAATCACACATTGATTGGAAAATAGGCGGTTAAAGGATGAAAACCCAAACTAGCCACCAAACGACCCCGTACGAGGCACGAACACCTCGCACGGGGACAATGTAACGTATAGGAACTGACCGCGTAGTCCTGGGTCTCCCGGTTTGAGAGTATGACGATAATTTGTAAAAATCACACTTAGACTTAAAAACAAGCCGTTAAAGGGTGAAAACCCAAACCAGCCACTAAATGACCCCGTAGGAGGCACAACTCCTCGCACGGGACCAATGCAACTTATAGGAACTGACCGCGTAGTCCCAGGTCACCCGATTTAATAGTATGAGGATAATTTTCCAAAATCACACTTTGACTTGAAAACAGGCCGTTAAAGGGTGAAAACCCAAACCAGCCACTAAACAACCTCGTAGGATGCACGAACTCCTCGTACGGGACCAATGTAACTTGTAGTAACTGATCGCGTAGTCCCGAATCTCCCGGTTTGAGAGTATGATGATAATTGGCAAAAATTACACTTAGACTTAAAAATAATCTGTTAATGGGTGAAAACCCAATCCAGGCCCCAAACGACCCCGTAGGAGGCACGAACACCTCGCACGGGGCCAATGTAACTTGAAGGCACTAACCGCGTAGTCCAGGGTCTCCTGGTTTGAGAGTATGATGATAATTTGCAAAAATCACACTTAGACTTAAAAACAAGCCGTTAAAGGGTGAAAACCCAAACCAGCCACTAAACGACCCCGTAGGAAGCACAAACACCTCCCACGGGACCAATGTAACTTATAGGAACTGACCGCGTAGTCTCGGGTCTCCCGATTTGAGAGTATGACCATAATGTGCAAAAATCACACTTTGACTTGAAAAAAGGCCATTAAAGGGTGAAAACCCGAACCAGTCCCCAAACGACCCCGTAGGATGTACGAACACCTCGCACGTGACCAATGTAATTTGTAGGAACTGATCGCGTAGTCCCGGATCTCCCAGTTTGAGAGTTGGATGATAATTTGTAAAAATCATACTTAGACTTAAAAACGAGCCGTTAATGGGTGAAAACCCAATCCAGCCCCCAAACGACCCCGTAAGAGGCACGAACGCCTCGCACGGGGCCAATGTAACTTGTAGGAACTGATCGCGTAGTCCTGGGTCTCCCGATTTGAAAGTGTGATGATAATTTTTAGAAATCACACTTAGACATAAAAACAAGCCGTTAAGTGGTGAAAACCCAAACCATCCCTCAAACGACCCAGTACGAGGCACAATCACCTGGCACGGGACCAATGTAACTTATAGGAACTGACCGCGTAGTCCCGGGTCTCCCGATTTGAGAGTATGATGATAATTTGCAAAAATCACACTTTGACTTGAAAACAGGCCGTTAAAGGGTGAAAACCCAAACCAGCCACCAAATAATCCCGTAGGAGGCACGAACACCTCACACGGGACAACTGTAGATTGTAGGAACTGGCCGCATAGCACCGAATCTCTCGGTTTGAGAGTTTGATGATCATTTGCAAAATTCACACATTGATTTGAAAACAGGCGGTTAAGGGATGAAAACCCAAACCAGCCACAAAACGACCCCGTACGAGGCACGAACACCACGCACAGGACCAATGTAACTTGTAGGGACTGACTGCGTAGTCTCGGGTCTCCCGGTTTGAGAGTATGACGATAATTTGCAAAAATCACACTTAGGCTTAAATTAAGCCGTTAAAGAGTGAAAACCCAAACTAGCCACCAAACGACCCCGTAGGTGGCACGAACACCTCGTACGGGACCAGCTTAACTTGTAGGAACTGACCGCGTAGTCTCGGGTCTCCCGGTTTGAGAGTATAATGATAATTTGCAAAAATCAAACTTTGACTTGAATACATGCCGTTAAAGGGTGAAGACCCAAAACACACCCCAAACGACCCCGTAGGAGGCACAAACACCTTGTACGGGACCAATGTAACTTATAGGAACTGACCGCGTTGTCTCGGGTCTCCCGATTTGATAGTACGAGGATAATTTGCAAAAATCACACTTTGACTTGAAAACATGCCATTAAAGGGTGAAAACCCTAACTAGCCCCCAAACGACCCCGTAGGACGCACGAACACCTCGCACGGGACCAATGTAACTTGTAGGAACTGATCGCGTAGTCCCGGATCTCCCGGTTTGAGAGTATGATGATAATTTTCAAAAATCACACTTAGACTTAAAAATAAGTCGTTATTGGGTGAAAACCCAATCCAGCCCCCAAACGACCCCGTAAGAGGCACGAACACCTCGCACGGGGCCAATGTAACTTGTAGGAACTGATCGCGTAGTCCTGGGTCTCCCGTTTTGAGAGTATGACGATAATTTGTAAAAATCACACTTAGACTTAAAAACAAGCCGTTAAATGGTGAAAACCCAAGCCAGCCACCAAACGACCCCATAGGAGGCACGAACACCTATCACGGGACCAATGTAACTTATAGGAACTGACCGCGTAGTCCCGGGTCTCCCGATTTGGGAGTATGACGATAATTTGCAAAAATCACACTTTGACTTAAAAATAAGCCGTTAAAGGGTCAAAACCCAAACCAGCCCCCAAACGACCACGTAGGACACACGAACACCTCGCACGGGACCAATGTAACTTGTAGGAACTGATCGCGTAGCCCGGATCTCCCGATTTGAGAGTATGATGATAATTTGTAAAAATCACACTTAGACTTAAAAATAAGTCGTTAATGGGTGAAAACCCAATCCAGCCCTCAAACGACCCCATAAGAGGCACGGACACCTCGCACGGGGCCAATGTAACTTGTAGGAACTGACCGCGTAGTCCTGGGTCTCTCGATTTGAGAGTATGACAACAATTTGCAAAAATCACACTTAGACTTAAAAACAGGTCGTTAAAGGGTGAAAACCCAAACCAGCCACTAAACGACCCCGTAGGAGGCACAAACACCTCTCAAGGAACCAATGTAACTTATATGAACTGACCGCGTAGTCCCGGGTCTCCCGAATTGAGAGTATGATGATAATTTGCAAAAATCACACTTTGACATAAAAATAAGACGTTAAAGGATGAAAACCCAAATCGGCTCCCAAATAACCCCGTAGGCGGCACGAACACCTTGCATGGAACCAATGTAACTTGTAGTAACTGACTGCCTAGTCCCGGATCTCCTGGTTAAAGAGTATGATGATAATTTGCCAAAATCACACTTAGACTTGAAAACAGGTCGTTAAAGGGTGAAAACCTAAATCAGCCACCAAACGACCCCGAAGGAGGCTCGCACACCTCGCACGGGACCAATGTAACATGTAGGAACTGACCGTGTAGTCTCGAGTCTCCCGATTTAAGAGTATGACGATAATTTGCAAAAATCACACTTAGACTTAAAAAGAAGACGCTAAAGGGTGAAAACCCAAACCAGCCACTAAATGACCCCGTAGGAGGCACAAACACCTCGCACGGGACCAATGTAACTTATAGGAACTGACGGCGTAGTCCCGGGTCTCCCGATTTGAGAGTATGACGATAATTTGCAAAAATCACACTTTGACTTGAAAACAGGCCGTTAAAGGGTGAAAACCCAAACCAGCCCCCAAACGACCCCGTAGGACGCACGAACACCTCGCACGTGAACAATGTAACTTGTAGGAACTGATCGCGTAGTCCCGGATCTCCCGGTTTGAGAGTTGGATAATAATTTGTAAAAAGCACACTTAGACTTAAAAACAAGACGTTAATGGGTGAAAACCCAATCCATCCCCCAAACGACCCTGTAAGAGGCAGGAACACCTCGCACGGGGCCAATGTAACTTGTAGGAACTGATCGCGTAGTCCTGGGTCTCCCTGTTTGAAAGTATGACAATAATTTGTAAAAATCACACTTAAACTTAAAAACAAGTCGTTAAATGGTGAAAACCCAAACCATCCATCAAACAACCCAGTAGGAGGCACAAACACCTCGCACGGGACCAATGTAACTTATAGGAACTGACCGCGTAGTCCCGGGTCTCCCGATTTGAGAGTATGATGATAATTTGAAAAAATCACACTTAGACTTAAAAACAAGCCGTTAAAGGTTGAAAACCCAAACCAGCCACTAAACAACCCCGTAGGAGGCACAAACACCTCGCAAGGGACCAATGTAACTTATAGGAATTGACCGCGTAGTCTCGGGTCTTCCGATTTGAGAGTATGACGATAATGTGCAAAAATCACACTTTGACTTGAAAACAGACCGTTATAGGGTGAAAACCCAAACCAACCACCAAACAATCCCGTAGGAGGTACGAACACCTCACACGGGACAAATGTAACTTGTAGGAACTGATCGCATAGTACCGAGTCTCCCGGTTTGAGAGTTTGATGATCATTGGCAAAAATCACACATTGATTCGAAAACAGGCAGTTAAAGGATGAAAACCCAAACTAGCCACCAAACGACCCCGTATGAGGCACGAACACCTCGTACGGGACCAATGTAACTTGTAGGAACTGACCGCGTAGTCTCGGGTCTCCCAGTTTGAGAGCATGATGATAATTTGCAAAAATCACACTTAGGCTTGAATTAAGCCGTTAAAGAGGGAAACCCCAAACCAGCCACTAAACGACCCCGTAGGTGGCATGAACACCTCGCACGGGACCAATGTAACTTGTAGGAACTGATCGCGTAGTCCCGAGTCTCCCGGTTTGAGAGTATAATGATAATTTAGAAAAATCAAACTTTGACTTGAATACAGGCCGTTAAAGGGTGAAAACCCAAACCTGCCACTAAACGACCCCGTAGGAGGCACAAACAACTCGCACGGGACCAATGTAACTTATAGGAACTGACCGCGTAGTCCCGGGTCTCCCGATTTGAGAGTATGATGATAATTTGCAAAAATCAGACTTTGACTTGAAAACAGGTCGTTAAAGGGTGAAAACCCAAACCAGCCACCAAACGACCCCGTAGGAGGCACGAACACCTCTCTCGGGACCAATGTAACTTATAGGAACTAACCGCGTAGTCCCGGGTCTCCCGACTTGAGAGTATGATGATAATTTGCAAAAATCACACTTTGACTTGAAAACAGGCCGTTAAAGGGTGAAAACCCGAACTGGCCCCCAAATGACCTCGTCGGACGCACGAACACCTCGCACGGGACCAATGTAACTTGTAGGAACTGACCGCGTAGTCCCGGATATCCCGGTTGGAGAGTATGATGATAATTTAAAAAAATCACACTTAGACTTGAAAACAAGCCGTTAATGGGTGAAAACCCAATCCAGCCTCCAAACGACCCCGTAGGACGCACGAACAGCTCGCACGGGAGCTATGTAACTTGTAGGAACTGATCGTGTAGTCCCGAATCTCCCGGTTTGAGAGTTGGATGACAATTTGCAGAAATCACACTCAGACTTAAAAATTAGTCGTTAATGGGTAAAAACCCAAACCAGCCCCCAAACGACCCTGTAGGACGCACAAAAACCTCGCACGGGACCAATGTACCTTGTTGGAACTGATCGCGTAGTCCCGGATCTCCCGTTTTGAGAGTATGATGATAATTTTTAACAATCACACTTAGACTTAAAAATAGGTCGTTAATGGGTGAAAACCCAATCCAGCCCTCAAACGACCCGATAAGAGGCACAAACACCTCGCACAGGACCAATGTAACTTGTAGGAACTGATCGTGTAGTCCCGGATCTCCTGGTTTGAGAGTATAATGATAATTTTTAAAAATCCCACTTAGACTTAAAAATAAGCCGTTAATGGGTGAAAACCCAATCCAGCCCCCAAACGACCCCGTAAGAGGCACGAACACCTCGCACGGGGCCAATGTAACTTGTAGGAACTAACCGCGTAGTCCTGGGTCTCCCGGTCTGAGAGTACGGCGATAATTTGTAAAAATCATACTTTAACATGAAAACAGGCCGTTAAAGGGTGAAAACCCAAACCAACCACTAAACGACCCTGTCGGAGGCACGAACACCTCTCACGGGATCAATGTAACTTGTAGGAACTGATCGTGTAGTCCCGGATCTCCTGGTTTGAGAGTATAATGATAATTTTTAAAAATCCCACTTAGACTTAAAAATAAGCCGTTAATGGGTGAAAACCCAATCCAGCCCCCAAACGACCGCGTAAGAGGCACGAACACCTCGCACGGGGCCAATGTCACTTGTAGGAACTGACCGCGTAGTCTTGGGTCTCTCGGTTTGAGAGTATGACGATAATTTGTGAAAATCACACTTAGACTTAAAAACAAGCCGATAAATGGTGAAAACCCAAACCAGCCACCAAACGACCCCGTATGAGGCACGAACACCTCTCACGGGACCAATGTAACTTATAGGAACTGACCGCGTAGTCCCGGATCTCCCGATTTGAGAGTATGACGATAATTTTAAAAAATCACACTTTGACATAAAAATAAGCCGTTAAAGGGTGAAAACCCAAATCGGCCCCCAAACGACCCCGTAGGAGGCACGAACACCTCGCACGGAACCAATGTAACTTGTAGTAACTGACTGCCTAGTCCCGGATCTCCCGGTTTGAGAGTATGATGATAATTTTGCCGAAATCACACTTTGACTTGAAAACAGGCCGTTAAAGGGTGAAAACCTAAATCAGCAACCAAACGACCCCGTAGGAGGCACGAACACCTCGCACGGGACCAATGTAACATGTAGGAACTGACCGTGTAGTCTCGGGTCTCCCGGTTTAAGAGTATGATGATAATTTGCAAAAGTCACACTTAGACTTAAAAACAAGCCGTTAAAGGTTGAAAACCCAAACCAGCCACTAAACGACCACGTAGGAGGCACAAACACCTCGCACGGGACCAATGTAACTTATAGGAACTGGCCGCGTAGACCCGAGTCTCCCGATTTGAGAGTATGATGATATTTTGCAAAAATCACACTTTGACTTGAAAACCGACCGTTAAAGGGTGAAAACCCAAACTAGCCCCCGAACGACCCCGTAGGACGCACGAACACCTCGTACGAGACCAATGTAACTTGTAGGAACTGATCGCGTAGTCCCGGATCTCCCGGTTTGATAGTATGATGATAATTTCCAAAAAACACACTTAGACTTAAAAATAAGCCGTTAATGAGTGAAAACCCAATCCAGCCCCCAAACGACCCCGTAACAGGCACGAAGACCTCGCATGGGGCCAATGTAACTTGTAGGAACGGACCGCGTAGTCCTGGGTCTCCCGATTTGAGAGTATGATGATAATTTGAAAAACTCACACTTAGACTTAAAAACAAGCCGTTAAAGGTTGAAAACCCAAACCAGCCACTAAACAACCCCGTAGGAGGCACAAACACCTCGCAAGGGACCAATGTAACTTATAGGAACTGACCGCGTAGTCTCGGGTCTCCTGATTTGAGAGTATGACGATAATGTGCAAAAATCACACTTTGACTTGAAAACAGGCCGTTAAAGGGTGAAAACCCAAACCAACCCCCAAATGACCCCGTAGGACGCACGAACACCTCCCATGGGACCAATGTAACTTGTTGGAACTGATCGCATAGTTCCGGATCTCCTGATTTGAGAGTATGATGATAATTTGCAACGATATTCAAAAGGTTAGTGAACTCGGCCTCATACTCGGCCACTGTCTTGCCCTCCTGCTTCAAACTCATCAGCTTCCTCCTCATCTCTATATGAACTGCGGATGGAAAGTACTTGCGGTCGAACCGCACCCAGAACTCCTGAATCATGAGGGTATCCCTCTCCTCCGCGGTGGTAATAGACTCCCACCACTGTAGTGCAGATCCCACTAGCTTGAAAGTAGCTAGCACCTGTTTCTGAATATCAGTGCACTCATGCATCCTCAAATGCCTCTGTATGTCCTTCCTCCATTGGCTCGAGACTACCACGTCTGAGCTACCTGCAAACTCTGGCGGATGCGTTTTCTGAAAAGCGTCTCGTACACGCTCCCAAGCAGACGGGAATGCATTAACCTGTGCTGGCGCGGCAACCGACGCCTGAGGCGGTGCCTGCTGAATCACGGCAATCGCGGCATTTACCGCTTGGGCTACTATAGCAGCAACCTCAGCGGCATTCATCATGCCCTGAACTGGAGCGGGCTGGGGTTCGGGCATTGCATTCCTGGGAACTCGTCGTGCACGTCGTGGAGGTATCTGAAATAAGAACAAAGTTTATAAGTTCGCAGTTTATAAACTTAAAATAGCTGAAGAACGAAGCATACACAAAAAGAGTACAACAGTCCTAAAATATAGGGCTCTATATCAAAGAAACGTAGCGGAAACATAATAGCCGTACATATCCTAAAGGACACTAGAACCTGATGCTCTGATACCACCTGTGACACCCCGACTAATTAAATACCGGGTAGCTACTCCTTTATTAAATTAATTCAAAATGCCAAGTTGGCTCAGTTAATAGCATCACTGTCGAAAACATTTTTAGATTACTAACCACCTAGTATTTAAAAAGCAAGTTGCCAAATTTTAATGTAAGTCTGATTAACATGCAACAAATGTAATGAAGAAATAAACAACACCATTCCCCATACTGAAGTAAAATGAATAACCATCACATAACAGTAAATAAAGTCTGGAGGAAAAACTCCTCACTACAATCCCACAACTGAAATAAATAAACTGAAACAATACATGCTAAAGTCTGAAAACTGAAATGTAAAAGATGTCTCTAAAGAAATGGGCAACATGCCCTACAACTGATAGATGGTGACTCTGGAATCCAAAAGATAGAAGCGTCTACATGCAAATCCCTGTAGCCTCCACAAGCAGCTACAGCTCGTCACCTGAATGAGTATCCTATGCTTGGTGTCCTTGTGGCTGGGCACCTAAAATGGTTTTACAAAGAAAAAGAGAGTTGAAAAGCAAACGGGTCAGAGCCCGAATGTGGAGTTATATTTTAAAAACCTGCAAGTGCTTTAAAAACATTTAAAACATTAAATGCAAAGTACATGTTAGGACGTACACTCGCATGATATTCTCACCTCTCGTCTAACTGTGCACTCCTAACGTAAGTACCCATCTATAACGACCCATACTACTAGCTAAGTGACAACATAACTAGCTAGACTGCCAAAGGTTCTACCCATATTACTCGGTTCCATTTAACATAACCACGCTCGTAATTAAATAGGGGTTTAACGTAAACTCAGTTACTAAATATGCCATATATATAACTATCAGTTAACTCATTATATATCTTGAAACAATACCGTAATATTTTTACAACATTTACATGAGGATTCCCATTAATTTAATGTATATTATTCATATCATAAATATACAATACAAGCACCCCGCGAACTAAGCTGTGGTGCACACATACTCTGCTATCCATCCCGGTACATCACGTACATAAGGATTACCTATTCCGAATCTCTCAGGAATAGTTTACCGATAACACAAATCACAAATAGTGGAGGCGAACACAGTCACCATCACATGGGTCACGCACATACCTACGCTCCCATGATCAGCGGACTTATTAATATCACAATAAGTCTTTCTATGACCTATGTTCATCGAGGTACCAGTCTATATCCCCCCCGTAGGCACACAAGGATTAGAGGGTCCTAAGCGAACGCAACCTCCCGTGATAGCAAGTATGGTAGGTATGTCATACACACAATCCATATACTAAGTAAACACACATCTTAGCAATACCGTATTTTAATCGTAGTACGTATCGCATTCTCGCACTAACTATAATTATCACAATTTATACTAATCCGATTTATAATCATACGTGCTATAGTTTCTCACGTCGTAGCAACCACTCACGTCTCAACCCAAACCGTACATGTAATACAACTCTCGTATGTAAATTCCTCCTCATAACTACCCAAATGTCCCAAGTTTATCACTATATCATCAAAGAAATGCTATCTATATCCTTGAACAAGTTTACGGGTCTCCAAAAATCGAAACAGTCCAAAAAGGACCAAACTGTCAACTCGTTAGAAGTCTCGTTCGAACGAGTGTTCGAACGAGTTTGGACTGTCAGCTCGTTAGAAGTCTCGTTCGAACGAGACTGTTCGAACGAGATCCAGTTCGTTCGAACGAACTGTCCCTTCTAACGATATCTCGTTCGAACGAGATATCGAACGAAATTCCTACTCGTTAGCAACGACTGGTCAACTCGTTAGAAGCTCGTTCGAACGAGTTCGTTCGAACGACCTGGGGGCTGCTTCTAACGAGCTACCAGTTTCGGCCCAGAATTTCCCCAATTCGTTTTTCCACCATTTTTATCACTTCTAATCTCTTCCAAGGTTCATCCCAATAACGTTTTAGGGTCTCTAATTCATCCTAAACATATTTACATCATCTCCTAACATGTTTTCAAGGATTGAATCATCATTACATCAACTAAATTTACAAATCTCTACACTTTTCCCAATTTCTCTAGAACATGAACCCTAACTACATATCATCATCAAATCCCAGAATTTAATTCATTTTTCTTTCACCCAAACATGTATTAACATCAGATTAATCGTCTCCAAACTATTCTACATGCAATCCTTCTCAAATTTCTCAAGTTTTATGATCTAAACTACATGGGTTTTCATATTTAATCAAGAACAAACCATAAATCCGAATTTTCTAACATGGAAACGACATTCTCAGAAATTAAATGGAATAAAGTCACTTGCCTTGGTTTGATTTCTGATTTTGGTGTAGGTTTGGTGAAGATTCTGCAGAGTTTCATCTCTCTCTAAGCTCCTTCTCCAATGGTGGCTTAAGGTGGCTAGGGTTTGATTTGGGGAAGATTGTAAACCTAATGTTAGCCTCCGTAGCTTAAAGGGTTAATATGGGTTGGTTATGGGCTTAGTGGGTCAATATCCACATCAGATTTAATTAACCAATTTTCGTCACTTTTAATTCCTAAAAATGTAAAATTACCAAAATACCCTTTAAGTTGCCGGTATGGCCTAAAAATACGCCGGGACCCAAACTATACCCCCGGCTAGTGATTTCTGACTATCTCGACCCTTCCGAACGCGTTGGCGCACTCAAAACGACCATACGGATTATAGATTTTAAATTCACTTTTATTATCAAAATATTACACCGTGACGCGGCGGTCCCACGCGTCTCAATAAAATTTCTAAAATGCCGTATATAAATCCCACGACAAATTTTATAATACCAAGTTCATATATAATCATATATGCACATAATCAAATACCAACTCGCATCACATTAGTATTTATAACCCGGATTAATTTCCAATTAATACAAAATTTAATTAATTAATCCCAAAAATAATTATAGTCAAAAGTACGGGGTATTACATACTTCCCCCCTAATAACTGAATTTCGTCCCGAAATTCGAAACTAGAAAGTACCTGCTAAAAACAGCTCTGGATAACGTTCGCGTATCTCATCCTCGCGCTCCCATGTGGACTCCTCGACATTGTGATGTCGCCACTGAACACGCATTAACGGGACTATCTTTGACCGCAGTTTCCTCTCGCTTCGGTCCAAAATAGCAATTGGCCCCTCCTCGTAGGAGCTATCCGGCTGGAGATCGATGTCCTCCACAACAATGTGAGAATGAGCCAAATTATCTCTAAGGTATTTCCTCAGCGAGGAAATATGGAACACATCGTGAATCCGATGCAAATGCTCCGGTAACTCGAGTCTATACGCAACCGGTCCGATCCGCTCAATAATAGGAAACGGCCCCACATACCTCGGTGCCAACTTCCCCTTCTTCCCGAATCGCATAATCCCCTTCATCGGAGATACCCTGAGCAAAACCTGGTCCCCCACTTGGAACTCCCTGAAAAATCTCTTCGCATCAGCATAACTCTTCTGCCTGTCTTGAGCTACCCGAATGTGACTCCAAATCAACTCAATCCTTGCCGAAGTATCCTGAATCACTTCCGGCCCAAGCAGTTTGTTGTCCCCCACTTCTAACCAACATGCTGGGGAACGACAAGGCCTACCGTACAATGCCTCAAACGGAGCCATGCCAATCGTGAACTGATAGGAGTTGTTGTAAGCAAACTCCACCAGTGGAAGGTACTGCTCCCATCCACCCCCGAAGTCAATAATGCACATGCGTAGCATGTCCTCCAACATCTGATTGGTGCGCTCTGTCTGCCCATCGGTCTGCGGATGATAAGCCGTACTCAACCGCAATTCCGTGCCCATGGCCTCCTGGAAACTCTCCCAAAACCTCGAAACAAATATCTTGTCTCTGTCAGACACGATATTTAGGGGCACACCGTGAAGTCTCACAATCTCTGAAATGAAGAGCTGGGCATACTGTCCCGTAGTGTAGTCAGTCCTTACGGGTAAAAAGTGAGCGACCTTGGACAATCTGTCCACAATTACCCAAATGGAGTCGTGACCCCTCTGCGACGTAGGCAACCCCGTGATAAAATCCATGGATATGCTCTCCCACATCCACACCGGAACCTCCAACGGCTGTAGCAATCCTGCTGGTCTCTGATGATCCACTTTTACAAGCTGACAAGTGGCGCATTTCGAGACAAACTCAGCGATATCTCTCTTCATACCGCTCCACCAATATTGCCGTCTCATGTCTTGGTACATTTTGTCCCCTCCGGGGTGTACCACGAACCGTGAGCCGTGCGACTCTGCCATAACATCGTGTCGCAATTCCTCTCCTTCCGGAACTACCAATCTCCCATTGAAGCGTAATCCCCCGTCAGAGCTAACGGTGTAGGATTCGGCTCCCTTTGCTAGTAATCGAACTATCTGCTCCTGACAGAATGAGTCATTAGCCTGTGCCCGTACTACCTTCGTGACAATCTGCGGTGTAACGGTCATCACAGACATGAAAGATCGGGCCACTGCATCCTGGTGTCCCAATTCCTTCCACTTTGCCTTCCACACCTCTGCCACCTCATCTGCTGGCCTACGGCTCAACGCGTCTGCTACCACGTTAGCCTTACCCGGGTGGTACTGGATGTCGAACTGGTAGTCCTTCACAAACTCAAGCCACCTACGCTGCCGCATATTCAACTCCTTCTGCGTGAACAGGTACTGTAGGGACTTGTGGTCCGTGAACAGCTGAAACTTCTCCCCCAAAAGATAGTGCCTCCAAATCCGTAAGGCAAATACCACTACCGCCAACTCCAAATCATGTGTGGGGTAATTCTTCTCATGAGGCTTAAGCTTACGGGAAGCATAAGCTATGGCCTGTCTCTCCTGCTGCAATACACCTCCCAGTCTTTGCAAAGACGCATCGGTGTAAACCAAATACTCAACTCCCGGTCTCGACAATGCTAACACAGGTGCTGAGGTCAATTTGTCCTTCAACTCATCGAATGCCAACTGACAGTCATCACTCCAGATATATGGCACACCCTTACGAGTAAGATGTGTCAAAGGACCTGCTATCTCTGAGAAACCCCGAATAAACCTCCTGTAGTATCCTGCTAAACCCAAGAAACTACGAATCTCCATTGGCGTCGTGGGCTGTCCCCACTCCCTCACCGCTGATACCTTCCCCGGATCGACAGATATTCCCTGGTCGGAAATAATGTGACCCAAAAACTGGACTTCCTTCAGCCAAAACCCGCACTTCTCATATTTTGCATACAACTCGTTCTGACGAAGTGTCTGCAAAACATGCCTCAAATGCTCGGCGTGCTCCTCCTCTGTCTGAGAGTAAATCAGAATATCATCAATGAAGACAATGACAAACTGGTCTAGGAAATCCCTGAACACTCTGTTCATCAAGTCCATAAACACTGCTGGAGCGTTGGTCAAGCCGAAAGGCATAACCCGAAACTCATAAGAACCATATCTTGACAAGAACGCGGTCTTCGAGACATCCTCCTCCCTGATACGTAACTGATGGTATCCCGACCTCAAGTCAATCTTCGAGAAGAAAGAAGCCCCTCTCAACTGGTCGAACAAGTCATCGATTCGAGGCAATGGATACTTATTCCGTATCGTGACCTTATTCAACTCTCGGTAGTCCACACACAATCTCAGTGAACCGTCCCTCTTCTTCACAAATAAAATTGGAGCGCCCCAAGGTGAGGTACTCCTGCGAATAAAGCCTTGTCCCAACAGTTGCTCTATCTGATCCCGTAGCTCTCTCATCTCAGCTGGAGCCATACGGTATGGTGCGCGTGCTATAAGTCTCGTACCCGGTAGCAAATCTATAACGAAGTCTATCTCACGACTGGGTGGTAAGCCTGGTATCTCCTGAAACACATCCGAATACTCTCTGACAACCGGGATCGAATCTAAAGGGATAACAACCTCCTTAGAGGTATCCTCCCCTATGTAATACAGATGAGCGGTCGATCCTCCCTCTGGGCGAGGCATCGCCACTATAAACATCTCTTGCCCCGGAATGGCAAAAACAATGCTCCCGCTGAAGCAATCAATCATGGCCCTATATGCTACGAGCCAATCCATACCGATGATCACATCGTGAACATGCATGTCTAACACTAACATGTCCGCAGGTAATACCAAACCACCAACCTCTACCCACACTCCCCGGCATATAAAGAAAATAAGTGACCCACTCCCTAATGGTGAGTCGACACACGTCACTATGCTCTCTGCCGTAGCTAACAATCCTAAATCTTTCGCGAAGTGTGTAGCTATGAAACAATGTGTAGCACCCGTATCAAATAACACCCTACCCAAAGTGCCATGGATAGGAAACGTACCCTCGATCGCGGGCGGTGCCTGTGGAACTGCAGCCTGGTGGACGTTGTAGACACGTCCATACTGTAGCTGACCCTGCTGAACTGGGACTGCTGGAATGGGTGGCAAAGCTGCCATCTGTGGTGGTGCAGGAAGAGCGGCGGGAAACATAGGCCTCTGTGGCTCCTGGCGAGCACCCTGCTACTGCTGTGGGGCCCTGCCCCTATCAGGACAATCCTGCTTCTTATGGCCAGTCTTGCCACAAGTAAAGCACTTCCCTGGGAAGTTCCCTCCCCTCTGCCCCTGCTGTCCCCGGCCCTGGTGGCCGTTACCATTCCTCCCTTGGCCCTGCTGGCCCTGATGAAACTGCTGCCCATTCTGTCCCTGTTGGCCCTGATGGCCGTTTGGACCCTGATGGCCCTAGCGGAAACCTCCCTGTCCCTGCCTGTAGTTCCCCGACCGGAACCTCTTATTATCCCCCTGCTGGGTACCCTGCTCATTCTGCCTCTGCCCCTGACCCGATTGTGCCCCACTGGCACCATGTCCTCCAGTCCTGCCCTGATGGCTAGACTCCCCCGACCGCTTGCCTTCGGCCATATGAAAACGGTGGTCCTGGCAGTGCAATAATGCAGCGTTAACCACATCAGAATACGTGGCCAACGATAGGTTCCCTAGCAGATGCTGACGGATCCTACAATTCAACCCATCGGTGAACTTCTCTATCTTCTTCTTCTCTGTTGGAATCTCGTCTGGAACGATATTCAACAGGTTAGTGAACTCGGCCTCATACTCGGCCATTGTCTTGCCCTCCTGCTTCAAACTCATCAGCTTCCTCCTCATCTCTGTATGAACTGCGGATGGAAAGTACTTGCGGTCGAACCGCACCCAGAACTCCTGAATCGTGAGGGTATCCCTCTCCTCCGCGGTGGTAATAGACTCCCACCACTGTAGTGCAGATCCCACTAGCTTGAAAGTAGCTAGCACCTGTTTCTGAATATCAGTGCACTCATGCATCCTCAAATGCCTCTGTATGTCCTTCCTCCATTGGCTCGATACTACCACGTCTGAGCTACCTGCAAACTCTGGCGGATGCGCTTTCTGAAAAGCGTCTCGTACACGCTCCCAAGCAGACGGGAATGCATTAACCTGTGCTGGCGCGACAACCGGCGCCTGAGGCGGTGCCTGCTGAATCACGGCAATCGCGGCATTTACCGCTTGGGCTACTATAGCAGCAACCTCAGCGGCATTCATCATGCCCTGAACTGGAGCGGGCTGGGGTTCGGGCATTGCATTCCTGGGAACTCATCGTGCACGTCGTGGAGGCATCTGAAATAAGAACAAAGTTTATAAGTTCGCAGTTTATAAACTTAAAATAGCTGAAGAACGAAGCATACACAAAAAGAGTACAACAGTCCTAAAATATAGGGCTCTATATCAAAGAAACGTAGCGGAAACATAATAGCCGTACATATCCTAAAGGACACTAGAACCTGATGCTCTGATACCACCTGTGACACCCCAACTAATTAAATACCGGGTAGCTACTCCTTTATTAAATTAATTCAAAATGCCAAGTTGGCTCAGTTAATAGCATCACTGTCGAAAACATTTTTAGATTACTAACCACCTAGTATTTAAAAAGCAAGTTGCCAAATTTTAATTTAAGTCTGATTAACATGCAACAAATGTAATGAAGAAATAAACAACACCATTCCCCATACTGAAGTAAAATGAATAACCATCACATAACAGTAAATAAAGTCTGGAGGAAAAACTACTCACTACAATCCCACAACTGAAATAAATAAACTGAAACAATACATGCTAAAGTCTGAAAACTGAAATGTAAAAGATGTCTCTAAAGAAATGGGCAACATGCCCTACAACTGATAGATGGTGACTCTGGAATCCAAAAGATAGAAGCGTCTACATGCAAATCCCTGTAGCCTCCACAAGCAGCTACAGCTCGTCACCTGAATGAGTATCCTATGCTTGGTGTCCTTGTGGCTGGGCACCTAAAATGGTTTTACAAAGAAAAAGAGATTTGAAAAGCAAACGGGTCAGAGCCCGAATGTGGAGTTATATTTTAAAAACCTGCAAGTGCTTTAAAAACATTTAAAACATTAAATGCAAAGTACATGTTAGGACGTACACTCGCATGATATTCTCACCTCTCATCTAACTGTGGACTCCTAACGTAAGTACCCATCTGTAACGACCCATACTACTAGCTAAGTGACAACATAACTAGCTAGACTGCCAAAGGTTCTACCCATATTACTCGGTTCCATTTAACATAACCACGCTCGTAATTAAATAGGGGTTTAACGTAAACTCAGTTACTAAATATGCCATATATATAACTATCAGTTAACTCATTATATATCTTGAAACAATACCGTAATATTTTTACAACATTAACATGAGGATTCCCATTAATTTAATGTATATTATTCATATCATAAATATACAATACAAGCACCCCGCGAACTAAGCTGTGGTGCACACATACTCTGCTATCCATCCCGGTACATCACGTACATAAGGATTACCTATTCCGAATCTCTCAGGAATAGTTTACCGATAACACAAATCACAAATAGTGGAGGCGAACACAGTCACCATCACATGGGTCACGCACATACCTACGCTCCCATGATCAGCGGACTTATTAATATCACAATAAGTCTTTCTATGACCTATGTTCATCGAGGTACCAGTCTATATCCCCCCCGTAGGCACACAAGGATTAGAGGGTCCTAAGCGAACGCAACCTCCCGTGATAGCAAGTATGGTAGGTATGTCATACACACAATCCATATACTAAGTAAACACACATCTTAGCAATACCGTATTTTAATCGTAGTACGTATCGCATTCTCGCACTAACTATAATTATCACAATTTATACTAATCCGATTTATAATCATACGTGCTATAGTTTCTCACGTCGTAGCAACCACTCACGTCTCAACCCAAACCGTACATGTAATACAACTCTCGTATGTAAATTCCTCCTCATAACTACCCAAATGTCCCAAGTTTATCACTATATCATCAAAGAAATGCTATCTATATCCTTGAACAAGTTTACGGGTCTCCAAAAATCGAAACAGTCCAAAAAGGACCAAACTGTCAACTCGTTAGAAGTCTCGTTCGAACGAGTGTTCGAACGAGTTTGGACTGTCAGCTCGTTAGAAGTCTCGTTCGAACGAGACTGTTCGAACGAGATCCAGTTCGTTCGAACGAACTGTCCCTTCTAACGATATCTCGTTCGAACGAGATATCGAATGAAATTTCTACTCATTAGCAACGACTGGTCAACTCGTTAGAAGCTCGTTCGAACGAGTTCGTTCGAACGACCTGGGGGCTGCTTCTAACGAGCTACCAGTTTCGGCCCAGAATTTCCCCAATTCGTTTTTCACCATTTTTATCACTTCTAATATCTTCCAAGGTTCATCCCAATAACGTTTTAGGGTCTCTAATTCATCCTAAACATATTTACATCATCTCCTAACATGTTTTCAAGGATTGAATCATCATTACATCAACTAAATTTACAAATCTCTACACTTTTCCCAATTTCTCTAGAACATGAACCCTAACTACATATCATCATCAAATCCCAGAATTTAATTCGTTTTTCATTCACCCAAACATGTATTAACATCAGATTAATCGTCTCCAAACTATTCTACATGCAATCCTTCTCAAATTTCTCAAGTTTTATGATCTAAACTACATGGGTTTTCATATTTAATCAAGAACAAACCATAAATCCGAATTTTCTAACATGGAAACGACATTCTCAGAAATTAAATGGAATAAAGTCACTTGCCTTGGTTTGATTTCTGATTTTGGTGTAGGTTTGGTGAAGATTCTGCAGAGTTTCCTCTCTCTCTAAGCTCCTTCTCCAATGGTGGCTTAAGGTGGCTAGGGTTTGATTTGGGGAAGATTGTAAACCTAATGTTAGCCTCCGTAGATTAAAGGGTTAATATGGGTTGGTTATGGGCTTAGTGGGTCAATATCCACATCAGATTTAATTAACCAATTTTCGTCACTTTTAATTCCTAAAAATGTAAAATTACCAAAATACCCTTTAAGTTGCCGGTATGGCCTAAAAATACCCCGGGACCCAAACTATACCCCCGGCTAGTGATTTCTGACTATCTCGACCCTTCCGGACGCGTTAGCACACTCAAAACGACCATACGGATTATAGATTTTAAATTCACTTTTATTATCAAAATATTACACCGTGATGCGGCGGTCCCACGCGTCTCAATAAAATTTCTAAAATGCCGTATATAAATCCCACGACAAATTTTATAATACCAAGTTCATATATAATCATATATGCACATAATCAAATACCAACTCGCATCACATTAGTATTTATAACCCGGATTAATTTCCAATTAATACGAAATTTAATGAATTAATCCCAAAAATAATTATAGTCAAAAGTACGGGGTATTACAACTTGTAGGAATTGACCGCATAGTCATGGGTCTCGCGATTTGAGAGTATAACGATAATTTGTAAAAACCACACTTAGACTTAAAAACAAGTCGTTAAAGGGTGAGAACCCAAACCTGCCCCCAAACGACCCCGTAGGATGCATGAACACCTGACACGGAGCCAATGTAACTTGTAGCAACTGACCGCGTAGTCCCCAATCTCTCAGTTTAAGAGTATGATGATAATTTGCAAAATCACACTTTGACTTGAAAATAGGCCGTTAAATGGTGAAAACCTAAATCAGCCACCAAACGACCCCGCTGGAGGGACGAACACCTCGCACGGGACCAATGTAACTTTTATGAACTGACCGTGTACTCTCGGGTCTCCCGGTTTGAGAGTATGACAATAATTTGCAAAAATCACACTTAGACTTAAAAACAAGCCGTTAAAGGGTGAAAACCAAAACCAGCCACTAAATGACCCCATAGGAGGCATAAACACCTCGCACGGGACCAATGTAACTTATAGGAACTGACCGCGTAGTCCCGGGTCTAAAGATTTGAGAGTATGATGATAATTTGCAAAAATCACACTTTGAATTGAAAATAGGCCGTTAAAGGGTGAAAACCCAAACCAACCCCCAAACGACCCCGTAGGACGTATGAACACCTCGCATGGGACCAATGTAACTTATAGGAACTGATCGCGTAGTCCCGGATCTCTAGGCTTTAGAGTATGATGATAATTTGCAAAAATCACACTTAGACTTAAAAATAAGTCGCTAATGGGTGAAAACCCAATCCAGCCCCCAAACGACCCCATAAGAGGCACGAACACCTCACATGGGGCCAATGTAACTTGAAGGAACTGACCGCGTAGTCCTAGGTCTCCCGGTTTGAGAGTATGACGATAATTTGCAAAAATCACACTTAAAATTAAAATCAAGCCGTTAAAGGGTGAAACCCCAAACCAGCCACTAAACGACCCCGTAGGAGGCACAAACACCTCGCACGGGACCAATGTAACTTATAGGAACTCACCGCATAGTCTCGGGTCTTCCAATTTGAGAGTATGAAGATAATTTGCAAAAATCACACTTTGACTTAAAAAAAAGGCCATTAAAGGGTGAAAACCCAAACCGGCCCCCAAACGACCCCGTAGGAGGCACGAACACCTGACACGGAACATATGTAACTTGTAGTAACTGACCGCATAGTCCCAAATCTCTCAGTTTGAGAGTGTCATGATACTTTGCCAAAATCACACTCTGACTTGAAAATAGGCCGTTAAAGGGTGAAAACCTAAACCAGCCACCAAACGACCCCGCAGGAGGCAAGAACACCTCGCACGGGACAAATGTAACTTATAGGAACTGATCGTGTAGTCTCGGGTCTCCCGGTTTGAGAGTATGACGATAATTTGCAAAAATCACACTTAGCCTTAAAAACAAGCCGTTAAAGGGTGAAAACCCAAACCAGCAACTAAACGACCCCGTAGGAGGCACAAACACCTCGCACGGGACAATGTAACTTATAGGAACTGACCGCGTAGTCCCGAGTCTCCTGATTTGAGAGTATGACGATAATTTACAAAAATCACACTTTGACTTGAAAACAGGCCGTTAAAGGGTGAAAACCCAAACCAGCCCCCAAACGACCCCCTAGGACGCACGAACAGCTCGCACGGGACCAATGTAATTTGTAAGAACTGATCGCATAGTCCCGAATCTCCTGGTTTGAGAGTATGATGATAATTTGCAAAAATCACACTTAACTTCAAAATAAGTCGTTAATGGGTGAAAACCCAATCTAGCCCCCAAACTACCCCGTAAGAGGCACGACCTCCTCGCACCGGGCCAATGTAACTTGTAGGAACTAACCGCGTAGTCCTGGGTCTCCCGGTCTGAGAGTATGGCGATAATTTGTAAAAATCATACTTTAACTTGAAAACAGGCCGTTAAAGGGTGAAAACCCAAACCAACCACTTAACGACCCTGTCGGAGGCACGAACACCTCTCACGGGATCAATGTAACTTGTAGGAACTGATCGCGTAGTCTCGGATCTCCTGGTTTGAGAGTATGATGATAATTTGAAAAAAATCATGCTCAGACTTATAAATAAGCCGTTAAACGGTGAAAACCCAAACTAGGCCCCAAACGACCCCGTAGGAGGCACGAACATGTCTTACGGGACCAACGTAACTCGTAGGAATTGATCACGTAGTCCCGGGTCTCCCAATTTGAGAGTATGACGATAATTTTCAAAAATCAGACTTTGACTTGAAAACAGGTCGTTAAAGGGTGAAAACCCAAACCAGCCCCCTAACGACCCCGTAGGAGGCACGAACACCTCGCACGGGACCAATGTAACTTGTAGGAACTGACCGCATAGTCCCGGGTCTCCCGAATTTGAGAGTATGATGATAATTTGCAAAAATCACAGTTTGACTTGAAAACAGGCCGTTAAATTATGAAAACCCAAACCAGCTACCAAACGACTCCGTAGAAGCACGAATACCTCGTACGGGACCAATGTAACTTGTAGGAACTAATCGCGTAGTCTCGGGTCTCTCGGTTTGAGAGTATGACGATAATTTTCCAAAATCACACTTAGACTTAAAAATAAGCCATTAAAGGGTGAAAACCCAAACCAGCCATTAAACCACCCCGTAGGAGGCACGAACACCTCGCATGGGACCAATGGAAATTGTAGGAACTGACCGCGTAGTCCTTGGTCTCCCGGTTTGAGAGTATGATGATAATTTGCAAAAATAGCACTTTGACTTGAAAACACGCCCTTAAAGGTTTAAAACCCTATCCAGCCACCAAACGACCCCGTAGGAGGCACGAACAGCTCGCACAGGACCAATGAAACTTGTAGGAACTGACCGCGTAGTCCCGGGTCTCTCGGTTTGAGAGTGTGATGATAATTTGCAAAAATCACACTTTGACTTGAAAACAGGTAGTCAAAGGGTGAAAACCCAAACCAGCCACCAAACGACCCTGTAGGAGGCACGAACACCTCGCACGGGACCAATGTAACTTGTAGGAACTGACCACGTAGTCCCGGGTCTCCCGACTTGAGAATACGATGATAATTTGTAAAAATCACCTTTGACTTGAAAACACACCGTTAAAGGCTGAAAACCCTAACCAGCCACCAAACGACCCCATAGGAGGCATGAACACCTCTCACGGAACCAATGTAACTTGTAGGAACTGACTGCGTAGTCCCGGGTCTCCCGGTTTGAGAGTATGATGATAATTTGCAAAAATCACACTTTGACTTGAAAATAGGCCGTTAAAGGGTGAAAACCCAAACCAGACACTAAACGACCCCGTAGGAGGCATGAACACCTCAAACGGGACCAATGTAACTTGTAGGAGCTGACCGCGTAGTCTAGAGTCTCCCGGTTTGAGAGTATGACGATAATTTGAAAAAATCACACTTTGACTTGAAAATAGGCCGTTAAGTGGTGAAAACCCAAACCAGCCCCCAAACAACCCCGTAGGAGGCACGAACACCTCGCATCGGACCAATGTAACTTGTAGTAACTAACCATCGAGTCTCGGATCTCTCGGTTTAAGAGTATGATGATAATTTGCAAAAATTACACTTTGACTTAAAAACAATCCGTTAAAGTGTGAAAACCCAAATTGGCCCCCAAACGACCCCGTAGGAGGCACGAACACCTCACATGAGACCAATGTAACTTATAGTAACTGACCGCATAGTCACGGATCTCTCGATTTGAGAGTATAACGATAATTTGTAAAAATCACACTTTGACTTGAAAACAGGCCGTTAAAGGGTGAAAACCCAAACCAGCCACCAAACGACCCCGTAGGAGGCACGAACACCTCGCACGGGACCAATGTAACTTTTAGGAACTGACCGCGTAGTCTCGGGTCTCCCGGTTTGAGAGTATGATGAGAATTTGCAAAAATCACACTTTGACTTGTAAAACAAACCGTTAAAGGTTGAAAACCCAAACCCGCCCCCAAACGACCCCATAGTAGGTACGAACACCTCGCACGGGACCAATGTTACTTGTAGGAACTGACCGCATAGTACCGGGTCTCTCGGTTTAAGAGTTTGATGATAATTTTCAAAAATCACACTTTGACTTGAAAACAGGCCGTTAAAGGATGAAAACCCAAACCAACCACAAAATGACCCCGTAGGAGGCACGAACACCGCGTACGGGACCAATGTAACTTGTAGGAACTGATCGCGTAGTCTCGGGTCTTCCAGTTTAAGAGTATGACGATAATTGGCAAAAATCACACTTAGGCTTAAAAATGAGCCGTTAAAGAGTGAAAACCCAAACCAGCCACCAAACGACCCCGTAGGTGGTATGAACACCTCGCACGGGACCAGTGTAACTTGTCGGAACTGATCGCGTAGTCCCGGGTCTCCCGGTTTGAGAGTATAATGATAATTTGCAAAAATTCACTTTGACGTGAAAACAGGCCGTTTAAGGGTGAAAATCCAAACCAGCCCCCAAATGACCCCGTAGGACGCACGAACACCTCCCCACTGGACCAATGTAACTGGTAATAACTGATCGTGTAGTCTTGGGTCTCCCGGTATCAGAGTATGTCGATAATTTGTAAAAATCACACTTCGACATGAAAACAGGTCGCTAAAGGGTGAAAACCCAAAGCAGACACCAAATGACCCCGTAGAAGGCACGGACAACTCGCTCGGAACCCGTGTAACTTGTAGGAACTGATTGCGTAGTCTCGGGACTCCCGATTTGAGAGTATGACGATAATTTGCAAAAATCACACTTTGACTTGAAAACAGTCCGTTAAAGGGTGAAAACCAAAACCAGTCCCCAAATGACCTCATAAGACGCACGAACACCTCGCACCGGGCCAATGTAACTTGTAGTAACTGACCCCATGGTCCCGAATCTCTCGGTTAGAGAGTATGATGATAATTTACAAAAATCCAAATTTGACTTAAAAATAAGCCATTAAAGGTTGAAAATCCAAATCGGCCCCCAAACGACCCCGTAGGAGGCACGAACACCTGACATGGAATCAATGTATCTTGTAGTAACTGACCGCATAGTCCCGAATCTATCTGTTTGAGAGTATGACGATAATTTTAAAAAATCACACTAAGGCTTAAAAACAAGCCTTTAAAGAGTGAAAACCCAAACCAGCACCAAACGACCCCGTAGGAGGCACGAACACCTCGCAGGAGACCAATGTAACTTGTAGGAACTGACCGCGTAGTCCCGGGTCTCCTGGTTTGAGAGTGTGATGATAATTTATAAAAATACACTTTGACTTGAAAACAGGCCGTTAAAGGGTGAAAACCCAAACCAGCCCCCAAACGACCCCGTAGGAGGCACGAAGACCTCACACCGGACCAATGTAACTTGTAATAACTGATCGCGGAGTCTCGGGTCTCCCGGTTTTAGAGTATGACGATAATATGCAAAAATCACACTATGACTTGAAAAGAGGCCGTTAAAGGATGAAAACCCAAACCAGCCACCAAACGACCCAGTAGAAGGCACGAACACCCCACACGGGACCAATGTAACTTGTAGGAACTGATCGCGGAGTCTCGGGGCTCCCAGTTTGAGAGTATGATGATAATTTGCAAAAATCAAACTTAGATAAGTCGTTAAAGGGTGAAAACCCAAACCAGCCCTAAAACGACCCCGTAGGAGGCACGAACACCTCGCACGAGACCAATGTTACTTGTAGGAACTGACCGCATAGTCCCGGCTCTCTCGGTTTCGGAGTATGATGATAATTTGCAAAAATCACACTTTGACTTGAAAACAGGCCGTTAAAGGGTGAAAACCCAAACCAGCCACTAAACAACCTCGTAGGAGGCACGAACACCTCGCCCGTGACCAATGTAACTTGTAGGAACTGACCGCGTAGTGTCGGGTCTCCAGGTTTGAGAGTATGACGATAATTTGCAAAAATCACACTTAGACTCGAAAACGAGCCGCTAAAGGGTGAAAACCCAAACCAACCACTAAACGACCCCGTAGGAGGCACAAGCACCTCGCATGGGACCAATGTAACTTATAGGAACTGACCGCGTAGTCCCGAGTCTCCCGACTTGAGAGTATGACGATAATTTGCAAAAATCACACTTTGACTTGAAAACAGGCCATTAAAGGGTGAAAACCCAAACCAACCCCAAAACGACCCCGTAGGATGCACGAACACCTCGCACGGGACCAATGTATCTTGTAGGAACTGATCGCGTAGTCCCGGATCTCCCGGTTTGAGAGTACGATGATAATTTGCAAAAATCACACTTAGACTTAAAAACAAGCCTTTAATGGGTGAAAACCCAATTCAGCCCCCAAACGACCCCGTAAGAGGCACGAACACCTCGCACGGGGTCAATGTAACTTGTAGGTAGGGCTCATAATTTTTGACACGATAACCCATTTACGGTAATAACCCGAAACTGACCCGAACATGACACGATTAGCTTGTATAGATTTAAGAGTACATGAAATTTAAACTCAAATCAAAATCAACGCGGCCCGAAAATGACACGACTAACCCGAATTGCCGCCCCTACTTATAGGAACTGACCGCGTAGTCTTGGGTCTCCCGGTTTGAGAGTATGACGATAATTTTCAAAAATCACACTTAGACATAAAAACACGTCGTTAATGGGTGAAAACCCAAACCAGCCACTAAACGACCCCATAGGAGGCACAAACACCTCGCACAGGACCAATGTAAGTTATAGGAACTGACCGCGTAGTCTCGGGTCTCTCGATATGAGAGTATGACGATAATTTGCAAAAATCACAGTTTGACTTGAAAACACGCCGTTAAAGGGTGAAAACCCAAACCAGCCACCAAACGACCCCGTAGGACGCACAAACACCTCGCACGGGACCAATGTAACTAGTAGGAACTGATTGCGTAGTCCCGGATCTCCCGGTTTGAGAGTATGATGATAATTTGCAAAAATCACACTTAGACTTAAAAATAAGCCGTTAATGGGTGAAAACCCAATCCAGCCCCCAAACTACCCCGTAAGAGGCACGAACACCTCGCACGGGGCCAATGTAACTTGTAAGAACTGACCGTGTAGTCCTAAGTCTCCCGGTTTGAGAGTATGACGATAATTTGCAAAAATCACACTTAGCCTTAAAAACAAGCCGTTAAAGGGTGAAAACCCAAACCAGCCACTAAACGACCCCGTAGGAGGCACAAACACCTCGCAAAGGACAATGTAACTTATAGGAACTGACCGCGTAGTCCCGAGTCTCCTGATTTGAGAGTATGATGATAATTTGCAAAAATCACACTTTGACTTGAAAACAGGCCGTTAAAGGGTGAAAACCCAAACCAGCGCCCAAACGACCCCGTAGGACGCACGAACACCTCGCACGGGACCAATGTAATTTGGAGCAACTGATCGGGTAGTCCCGAATATCCCGGTTTGAGAGTATGATGATAATTTGGAAAAATCATACATAACTTAAAAACAAGTCGTTAATGGGTGAAAACAAAATCTAGCCCCCAAACTACCCCGTAAGAGGCACGAACTCCTCGCACGGGGACAATGTAACTTGTAGGAACTAACCGCGTAGTCCTGGGTCTCCCGATCTGAGAGTATGGTGATAATTTGTAAAAATCAGACTTTAACTTGAAAACAGGCCGTTAAAGGGTGAAAACCCAAACTAGCCACCAAACGACCCCGTAGGAGGCACGAACACCTCCCACGGGACCAATGTAACTTGTAGGAACTGACCTAGTAGTCTCGGATCTCCCGATTTGAGAGTATGATGAATTCGAAAAAATAACACTCAGACTTAAAAATAAGTCGTTAAAGGTTGAAAACCAAAACTAACCCCCACACGACCCCGTAGGAGGCACGAACACCTTGTACGGGACCAACGTAACTCTTAGGAACTGACCACGTCGTCCCGGGTCTCCCAATTTGAGAGTATGACGATAATTTGCAAAAATCACACTTTGACTTGAAAACAGGCCGTTAAAGGGTGAAAACCCAAACCAGCCACCAAACGACCCCGTAGGAGGCACGAACACCTCGCACGGGACCAATGAAACTTGTAAGAACTGACCGCATAGTCCCGGGTCTCCCGAATTTGAGAGTATGACGATAATTTGTAAAAATGATAGTTTGACTTGAAAACAGGTCGTTAAAGGGTGAAAACCCAAACCAGCCCCCAAACGACCTCGTAGCACGCACGAACACCTCGTACGAGACCAATGTAAGTTGTAGCAACTGATCGCGTAGTCCCGGATCTCCCGATTTCAGAGTTGGATGATAATTTGTAAAAATCACACTTAGACTTAAAAACAAGCGGTTAATGGGTGAAAACCCAATCTAGCCCCCAAACGACCCCGTAGGAGGCACGAACACCTCGCACGGGACCAATGTAACTTGTAGGAACTGACCGCGTAGTCCCGGGTCTCTCGGTTTGAGAGTATGATGATAATTTACAAAAATACACTCTGACTTGAAAACAGGCCGTTAAAGGGTGAAAACCAAAACTAGCCCCCAAACGACCCCGTAGGAGGCACGAACACCTCACACCGGACCAATGTAACTTATAATAACTGATCGCGTAGTCTCGGGTCTCCAGGTTTCAGAGTATGACGATAATATGCAAAAATCACACTATGACTTGAAAAGAGGCCGTTAAAGGGTGAAAACCCAAACCAGCCACCAAACGACCCCGTAGAAGGCACGAACACCTCGCACGGGACCAATGTAACTTGTAGGAACTGATCACGTAGTCTCGGGTCTCCCAGTATGAGAGTATGACGATAATTTGCAAAAATCACACTTTGGCTTAAAAATAAGCCGTTAAAGGGTGAAAACCCAAACTCGCCCCCAAACGACCCCGTAGGAGGCACGAACACCTCGCACGAGACCAATATTACTTGTAGGAACTGACTGCATAGTCCCGGGTCTCTCGATTTGAGAGTATGATGATAATTTGCAAAAATCACACTTTGACGTGAAAACAGGCCGTTAAAGGGTGAAACCCCAAACCAGCCACTAAACGACCCCGTAGGAGGCATGAACACCTCGCCCGGGACCAATGTAACTTGTAGGAACTGACCGCGTAGTCTCGGGTCTCCCGGTTTGAGAGTATGATGATAATTTGCAAAATTCACACTTAGACTTAAAAACAACCCTTAAATGGTGAAAACCAAAACCAGCCACCAAATGACCCCGTAGGAGGCACGAACACCTCTCACAGGACCAATGTAACTTATAGGAACTGACCGGGTAGTTCCGGGTTTCCCAATTTGAGAGTATGACGATAATTTGCAAAAATCACACCTTGACTTAAAAATAAGCCGTTAAAGGGTGAAAACCCACACCGGCCCCCAAACGACCCCGTAAGAGGCACGAACACCTCGCACGGGGCCAATGTAACTTGTAGGAACTGACCGCGTAGTCCTGGGTCTCCCGGTTTGAGAGTATGACGATAATTTGTAAAAATCACACTCAGACTTAAAAACAAGCCGTTAAATGGTGAAAACCCAAACCAGCAACCAAATAACCCCATAGGAGGCACGGACACCTCGTACGGGACCAATGTAACTTGTAGGAACTGATCGCGTAGTCCCGGATCTCCCGACTTGAGAGTTGGATGATAATTTGCAAAAATGACAGTTTGACTTGAAAACAGGCCGTTAAAGGGAGAAAACCCAAACCAGCCACCAAACGACCCCGTAGGAGCACGAACACCTCACACAGGACAAATGTAAATTGTAGGAACTGATCGCGTAGTCTCGGGTCTCTTGGTTTGAGAGTATGATGATAATTTGCCAAAATCACACTTAGACTTAAAAACAAGCCGTTAAAGGGTGAAAACCCAAACCAGCCACTAAATGATCCCGTAGGAGGCACAAACACCTCGCACGGGACCAATGTAACTTATAGGAACTGACCGCGTAGTCCACGATCTCCCGGTTTGAGAGTATGATGATAATTTCCAAAAATAGAACTTTGACTTGAAAACACGTCGTTAAATTGTGAAAACCCAAACCAGCCACCAAATGACCCCGTAGGAGGCACGAACACCTCTCACGGGACCAATGTAACTTGTATGAACTGATCACGTAGTCCCGGGTCTCCCGATTTGAGAGTATGAGTATAATTTGCAAAAATCACACTTTGACTTAAAAATAAGTCGATAAAGGGTGAAACCCCAAACCAGCCACTAATCGACCCCGTAGGAGGCACAAACACCTCGCATGGGACCAATGTAACTTATAGGAACTGACCGCATAGTCTCGGATCTAGCGATTTGAGAGTATGACGATAATGTGCAAAAATCACACTTTGAGTTGAAAACAAGCCGTTAAAGGGTGAAAACCCAAACCAACCCCCAAACGATCCCGTAGGATGCACGAACACCTCGCACGGGACCAATGTAACTTGTAGGAACTGATCGCGTAGTCCCGGATCTTCCGATTTGATAGTATGATGATAATTTATAAAAATACACTTTGACTTGGAAACAGACCGTTAAAGGGTGAAAACCCAAACCAGCCCCCAAACGACCCTGTAGGAGCCACGAACACCTCACAATGGACCAATGTAACTTGTAATAACTGATCGCGTCGTCTCGGGTCTCCCGGTTTCAGAGTACGATGATAATATGCAAAAATCACACTATGACTTGAAAAGAGGCCGTTAAAGGGTGAAAACCCAAACCAGCCACCAAACGACCCCGTAGAAGGCACGAACACCTCGCACGGGACCAATGTAACTTGTTGGAACTGATCGCGTAGTCTCGGGTCTCCCAGTTTGAGAGTATGACGATAATTTGCAAAAATCACACTTAGGCTTAAAAATAAGACGTTAAAGGGTGAAAACCCAAACTCGCCCCCAAACGACCCCGTAGGAGGCACGAACACCTCGCACGAGACCAATGTTACTTGTAGGAACTGACTGCATAGTCTCGGGTCTCTCGATTTGAGAGTATGATGACAATTTGCAAAAATCACACTTTGACGTGAGAACAGGCCGTTAAAGGGTGAAACCCCAAACCAGCCACTAAACAACCCCGTAGGAGGCACGAACACCTCGCTCGGGACCAATGTAACTTGTAGGAACTGATCGCGTAGTCTCGTGTCTCCCGGTTTGAGAGTATGATGATAATTTGCAAAAATCACACTTAGACTTAAAAATAAGTCGTTAAATGGTGAAAACCCAAACCAGCCACCAAATGACCCCGTAGGAGGCACGGACACCTCTCACGGGACCAATGTAACTTATAGGAACTGACCGGGTAGTCCCGGGTTTCCCGATTTGAGAGTATGACGATAATTTGCAAAAATCACACCTTGACTTAAAAATAAGCCGTTAAAGGGTGAAAACCCACACCGGCCCCCCAACGACCCTGTAGGAGGCACGAACACCTGACACGGAACCAATGTAACTTGTAGTAACTGATCGCATAGTCCATAATCTCTCCGTTTAAGAGTATGATGATAATTTGCCAAAATCACACTTTGATTTGAAAACAGGCCGTTAAAGGGTGAAAACCTAAATCAGCCACCAAACGACCCCGCAGGAGGCGCGAACACCTCGCACGGGACCAATGTAACTTGTAGGAACTGACCGTGTAGTCTCGTGTCACCCGGTTTGAGAGTATGACGATAATTTGAAAAAATCACACTTAGACTTAAAAATAAGTCGTTAAAGGGTGAAAACCCAAACCAGCCACTAAACGACCCCGTAGGGGGGCACAAACACCTCGCACGGGACCAATGTAACTTATAGGAACTGACCACGTTATCTCGGGTCTCCCGATTTGAGAGTTTGACGATAATCTGCAAAAATCACACTTTGACTTGAAAACAGGCCGTTAAAGGGTGAAAACCAAAACCAGCCCCCAAACGACCTCGTAGGACGCACGAACACCTCGCACGGGACCAATGTAACTTGTAGGAACTGATCGCGTAGTCTCGGATCTCCCGGTTTGAGAGTATGATGATAATTTGCAAAAATCACACTTAGACTTAAAAGCAATCCGTTAATGGGTGAAAACCCAATCCAGCACCCAAACGACCGCGTAAGAGGCACAGACACCTCGCACGGGGAAAATGTAACTTGTAGGAACTGACCGCGTAGTCCTGGGTCTCCCGGTTTGAGAGTATGATGATAATTTTCAAAAATCACACTTAGACTTAAAAGCAAGCCGTTAATGGGTGAAAACCCAATCAAGCTCCCAAACGACCGCGTAAGAAGCACGAACACCTCGCACGGGGCAATTGTAACTTGTAGGAACTGATCGCTTAGTCCTGGGTCTCCCGGTTTGAGAGTATGATGATAAGTTGAAAAAATCATACTTAGACTTAAAAATAAGCCGTTAAAGGGTGAAAACCCAAACCAGCCATTAAATGACGCCGTCGGAGGCCTGAACACCTGTCACGGGACCAATGTAACTTATAGGAACTGACCGCGTAGTCCTGGGTCTCCCGACTTGGGAGTATGACGATAATTTGTAAAAATCACACTTTGACTTGAAAATAGGCCGTTAAAGGGTGAAAACCCAAACCGGCCCCCAAACGACCCCGTAGGACGCACGAACACCTCGCAATGGAACAATGTTACTTGTAGGAACTGATCGCGTAGTCCCGGATCTCCCGGTTTGAGAGTATGATGATAATTTGCAAAAATCACACTTAGACTTAAAAACAAGTCGTTAATGGGTGAAAAGCCAATCCAGCCCCCAAACGACCCCGTAAGAGGAACGAACACCTCGCACGGAGACAATGTAACTTGTAGGAACTGACCGCGTAGTCCTGGGTCTCCCGATTTGAGAGTATGATGATAATTTTCAAAAATCACACTTAGACTTAAAAATAAGCTGTTAAAGGGTGAAAACCCAAACAAGCCACTAAACGACCCCGTATGAGGCACGAACACCTTGCACGGGTGCAATGTAACTTATAGGAACTGACCGCGTAGTCCCGAATCTCCCGATTTGAGAGTATGACGATAATTTGCAAAAATCATACGTTGACTTGAAAACTGACTGTTAAAGGGTGAAAACCCAAACCAGCCCCCAAACGACCCCGTAGGACGCACGAACACCTCGCACGGGACCAATGTTACTTGTAGGAACTGATCGCGTAGTCCCGGATCTCCCGATTTGAGAGTACGATGATAATTTGCAAGAATCATACTTAGACTTAAAAGCAAGCCGTTAATGGGTGAAAACCCAATCCAGCCCCCAAACGACCCCGTAAGAGGCACGAACACCTCGAACGGGGCCAATGTAACTTGTAGGAACTTATCGCGTAGTCTTGGGTCTCCCGGTTTGAGAGTATGACGATAATTTGTAAAAATCACACATAGACTTAAAAACAAGCCGTTAAATGGTGAAAACCCAAACCAGCCACCAAAAGACCCCGTAGGAGGCACGAACACCTCTCACGGGACCAATGTAACTTATAGGAACTGACCGCCTAGTCCCGGTTCTCCCGATTTGAGAGTATGATGATAAGTTGCAAAAATCACACTTTGACTTAAAAATAAGCCGTTAAAGGGTGAAAACCCATACCGGCCCCAAACGACCCCGTAGGAGGCACGAACACCTGACACGGAACCAATGTAACTTGTAGAAACTAACCGCGTAGTCCCCAATCTCTCCGATTAAGAGTATGATGATAATTTGCCAAAATCACACTTTGATTTGAGAATAGGCCGTTAAAGGGTGAAAACCTAAATCAGCCACCAAACGACCCCGGAGGAGGCACGAACACCTCACACGGGACCAATGTAACTTGTAGGAACTGACCGGGTAGTCTCGGGTCACCCGGTTTGAGAGTATGGCGATAATTTGCAAAAATCACACTTAGACTTAAAAACAAGCCGTTAAAGGGTGAAAACCCAAACCAGCCACTAAACGACCCCGTAGGAGGCACAAACACCTCGCACGGAACCAATGTAACTTATAGGAACTGACCGCGTAGGTCCGAATCTCCCGATTTGAGAGTATGACGATAATTTGAAAAAATCACACTTTGACTTGAAAACAGGCCGTTAAAGGGTGAAAACCCAAACCAGCCCCCAAACGACCCCGTAGGATGCACGAACACCTCGCACGGGACCAATGTAACTTGTAGGAACTAATCGCGTAGTCCCGAATCTCCCAGTTTGAGAGTACGATGATAATTTGCAAAAATCACACTTAGACTTAAAAGCAAGCCGTTAATGGGTGAAAACCCAATCCAGTCCCCAAACGACCCCATAAGAGGCACGAACACCTCGAACGGGGCCAATGTAACTTGTAGGAACTTACCGCGTAGTCCTGGGTCTCCCGATTTGAGAGTATGACGATAATTTCAAAAAATCACACTTAGACTTAAAAAAAAAGTCGTTAAATGGTGAAAACCCAAACCAGCCACCAAATGACCCCATAGGAGGCACGAACACCTCTCACGGGACCAATGTTACTTATAGGAACTGACCGGGTAGTCCCGGGTTTCCCGATTTGAGAGTATGATGATAATTTGCAAAAATCACACCTTGACTTAAAAATAGGTCGTTAAAGGGTGAAAACCCAAACCGGCCCCCAAACGACCCTATAGGAGGCACGAACACCTGACACGGAACCAATGTAACTTGTAGTAACTGACCGCATAGTCCACAATCTCTCCGTTTAAGATTATGATGATAATTTTCCAAAATCACACTTTGATTTGAAAACAGGCCGTTAAAGGGTGAAAACCTAAATCAGCCACCAAACGACCCCGCAGGAGGCACGAACACCTAGCACGGGACCAATGTAACTTGTAGGAACTGACCGTGTAGTCTCGTGTCACCCGGTTTGAGAGTATGACGATAATTTGAAAAAATCACACTTAGACTTAAAAATAAGTCGTTAAAAGGTGAAAACCCAAACCAGCCACTAAACGACCCCGTAGGGGGCACAAACACCTCGCACGGGACCAATGTAACTTATAGGAACTGACCACGTTGTCTTGGGTCTCCCGATTTGAGAGTATGACGATAATGTGCAAAAATTACACTTTGACTTGAAAATAGGTCGTTAAAGGGTGAAAACCAAAACCAGCCCCCAAACGACCTCGTAGTACGCACAAACACCTCGCACGGGACCAATGTAACTTGTAGGAACTCATCGCGTAGTCCCGGATCTCCCGGTTTGAGAGTATGATGATAATTTGGAAAAATCACACTTAGACTTAAAAGAAAGCCGTTAATGGGTGAAAACCCAATCCAGCCCCCAAACGACCGCGTAAGAGGCATGGACACCTCGCACGGGGACAATGTAACTTGTAGGAACTGACCGCGTAGTCCTGGGTCTCCCGATTTGAGAGTATGATGATAATTTTCAAAAATCACACTTAGACTTAAAAGCAAGCCGTTAATGGGTGAAAACCCAATCAAGCCCCCAAACGACCCCGTAAGAAGCACGAACACCTCGCACGGGGAAATTGTAACTTGTAGGAACTGATCGCATAATCCTGGGTCTCCCGGTTTGAGAGTATGACGATAATTTGCAAAAATCATACTTAGACTTAAAAATAAGCCGTTAAAGGGTGAAAACCCAAACCAGCCACTAAACGACCCCGTAGGAGGCACAAACACCTCGCACGGTACCAATGTAACTTATAGGAACTGACCGCGTTCTCTCGGGTCTCTCGATTTGAGAGTATGACGATAATGTGCAAAAATCACATTTTGACTTGAAAACAGGCCGTTAAACGGTGAAAACCCAAACCAGCCCCCAAAACGACCTCGTTGGACGCACGAACACCTCGCACGGGACCAATCTAACTTGTAGGAACTGATCGCGTAGTCCCGAATCTCCCAGTTTGAGAGTTGGATGATAATTTGCAAAAATCACACTTAGACTTAAAAATAAGTCGTTAATGAGTGAAAAGCCAATCCAGCCCCCAAACGACCCCGTAAGAAGCACGAACACCTCGCACGGGGCCAATGTAACTTGTAGGAACTGACCGCATAGTCCTGGGTCTCCCGGTTTGAGAGTATGACGATAACTTGTAAAAATCAAACTTAGACTTAAAAACAAGCCGTTAAATGGTGAAAATCCAAACCAGCCACCAAACGACCCCATAGGAGGCACGAACACCTCTTACGGGACCAATGTAACTTGTAGGAACTGACCGCGTAGTCTCGGATCTCCTGATTTGAGAGTATGATGAATTTGAAAAAATCACACGCAGACTTAAAAATAAGTCGTTAAAGGGTGAAAACCCAAACCAGCCCCCAAACGACCCCGTAGGAGGCACGAACACCTCGTACGGGACCAACGTAACTCGTAGGAACTGACCACGTAGTCTCGGGTCTCTCGATTTGAGAGTATTACGATAATGTGCAAAAATTAGACTTTGACTTGAAAATAGGTCGTTAAAGGGTGAAAACCCAAACTAGCCACCAAACGACCCCGTAAGAGGCACGAACACCTCGCACAGGGGCAATGTAACTTCTAGGAACTGATCGCGTAGTCTCGGGTCTCCTGAATTTGAGAGTATGATGAATTTGAAAAAATCACACGCAGACTTAAAAATAAGTCGTTAAAGGGTGAAAACCCAAACCAGCCCCCAAACGACCCCGTAGGAGGCACGAACACCTCGTACGGGACCAACGTAACTCGTAGGAACTGACACGTAGTCTCGGGTCTCTCGATTTGAGAGTATGAAGATAATGTGCAAAAATTAGACTTTGACTTGAAAATAGGTCGTTAAAGGGTGAAAACCCAAACTAGCCACCAAACGACCCCGTAAGATGCACGAACACCTCGCACGGGGGCAATGTAACTTCTAGGAACTGATCGCGTAGTCTCGGGTCTCCTGAATTTGAGAGTATGGCGATAATTTGCAAAAATGATAGTTTGACTCGAAAACAAGCCGTTAAAGGTTGAAAATCCAAACCAGCCACCAAACGACCCCGTAGGAGCACGAACACCTCGCACGGGAAAAATGTAACTTGCAGGAACTGATCGCGTAGTCTCGGGTCTCTAGGTTTGAGAGTATGATGATAATTTGCCAAAATCACACTTAGACTTAAAAACAAGCTGTTAAAGGGTGAAAACCCAAACCATCCACTAAACGACCCCGTAGGAGGCACAACACCTTGCACGGGACCAATGTAACTTGTAGGAACTGACCGCGTAGTCCACGGTCTCTCGGTTTGAGAGTATGATGATAATTTCCAAAAATAGCACTTTGACTTGAAAACACGTCGTTAAATGGTGAAAACCCTAACCATCCACCAAACGACCCCGTAGGAGGCACGAACACCTCGCACGTGACCAATCTAACTTGTAGGAACTGACCGCGTAGTCATGGGTCTCCCGGTTTGAGAGTATGATGATAATTTGCAAAAATCACACTTTGACTTGAAAACAGGTCGTTAAAGGGTGAAAACCCAAACCAACCACCAAACGACCCCGTAGGAGGCACGAACACCTCGCACGGGACCAATGAAACATGTAGGAATTGACCGCATAGTCCAGGGTCTCCCGAATTTGAGAGTATGACGATAATTTGCAAAAATGACAGTTTGACTTGAAAACAGGCCGTTAAATGGTGAAAACCAAAACCAGCCCCCAAACGACCTCGTAGGACGCACGAACACCTCGCACGGGTCCAATGTAACATGTAGGAACTGATCGCGTAGTCCAGGATCTCCCGGTTTGAGAGTTGGATGATAATTTGTAAAAATCACACTTAGATTTAAAAACAAGCCATTAATGGGTGAAAACCCAATCCAGCCCCCAAACGACCCTGTAAAAACAAGTCGTTAATGTAACTTGTAATAACTGATCGCGTAGTCTTGGGTCTCTCGGTTTCAGAGTATGACGATAATATGCAAAAATCACACTATGACTTGAAAAGAGGCCGTTAAAGGGTGAAAACCCAAACCAGCCACCAAACGACCCCGTAGAAGGCACGAACACCTCGCACGGGACCAATGTAACTTATAGGAGTTGCTCGCGTAGTCTCGGGTCTCCCAGTTTGATAGTATGACGATAATTTGCAAAAATCACACTTAGGCTTAAAAATTAGCCGTTAAAGGGTGAAAACCCAAACCCGCCCCAAACGACCTCGTAGGAGATACGAACACCTCGCACGAGACCAATGTAACTTGTAGGAACTGACTGCATAGTCCCGGGTCTCTCGGTTTTAAGAGTATGATGATAATTTGCAAAAATCAAACTTTGACTTGAAAACAGGCCGTTAAAGGGTGAAAACCCAAACCAGCCACTAAACAACCCCGTAGGAGGCACGAACACCTCGCCCGGGACCAATATAACTTGTAGGAACTGACCGCGTAGTCTCGGGTCTCCCGGTTTGAGAGTATGATGATAATTTGTAAAAATCACACTTAGACCCGAAAATGAGCCGTTAAAGGGTGAAAACCCAAAGCAAGCACTAAACGACCCTGTAGGAGGCACAAACACCTCGCACGGGACCAATGTAACTTATAGGAACTAACCGCGTAGTCCAGAGTCTCCCGACTTGAGAGTATGACGATAATTTGCAAAAATCACACTTTGACTTGAAAACAGGCCGTTAAAGGGTGAAAAACCAAACCAGCCCCCAAACGACCCCGTAGCACGCACGAACACCTCGCACGGGACCAATGTAACTTGTAGGAACTGATCACATTGTCCCAGATCTCCCGGTTTGAGAGTATGATGATAATTTGCAAAAATCACACTTAGACTTAAAAACAAGCCGTTAATGGGTGAAACCAAAATCCAGCCCATAAACGACCCCGTAAGAGGCACGAACACCTCGCAAGGGGCCAATGTAACTTGTAGGAACTGACCGCGTAGTCTTGGGTCTCCCAGTTTGAGAGTATGACGATAATTTTCAAAAATCACACTTAGACTTAAAAACACACCGTTAAAGGGTGAAAACCAAAACCAGCCACTAAACGACCCCGTAGGAGGCAAAAACACCTCGCACGGGACCAACGTAACTTATAGGAACTGACCGTGTAGTCTCGGGTCTCCCGATATGAGAGTATGACGATAATTTGCAAAAATCACACTTTGACTTGAAATACACGCCGTTAAAGGGTGAAAACCAAAACCAGCCCCCAAACGACCCCGTACGACGGACGAGCACCTCGCACGGGACCAGTGTAACTGGTAGGAACTGATCGCGTAGTCCCGGATCTCCCGGTTTGAGAGTATGATGATAATTTGCAAAAATCACACTTAGACTTAAAAGCAAGCCGTTAATGGGTGAAGTCCCAATCCGGCCCCTAAACGACCGCGTAAGAGGCACGAACACCTCGCACGGGAACAATGTAACTTGTAGGAAGTGACGGCGTAGTCCCGGGTCTCCCAGTTTGAGAGTATGATGATAATTTTCAAAAATCATACTTAGACTTAAAAGCAAGCCGTTAATGGGTTAAAACCCAATCCAACCCCCAAACGACCCCGTAAGAGGCACGAACACCTCGAACGGGGGCAATGTAACTTATACTAACTGACCCCGTTGTCTCGGGTCTCCCGATTTGAGAGTATGACGATAATGTGCATAAATCACACTTTGACTTGAAAATAGGCCATTAAAGGGTGAAAACCCAAACCAGCCCCCAAACGACCCCGTAGGACACACGAACACCTCGCACGGGACCAATGTAACTTGTAGGAACTGATCGCGTAGTCCCGGATCTCCCGGTTTGAGAGTTGGATGATAATTTGCAAAAATCACACTTATACTTAAAAATAAGCCGTTAATGGGTGAAAACCCAATCCAGCCCCCAAGCGACCCCGTAGGAGGCACGAACACCTCGCACGAGACCAATGTAACTTGTAGGAACTGACCGCGTAGTCCCGGGTCTCCGGGTTTGGGAGTATGATGATAATTTAAAATAATACACTTTGACTTGAAAATAGGCCGTTAAAGGTTGAAAACCCAAACCAGCCCCCAAACGACCCCGTAGGAGGCACGAACACCTCACACCGGACCAATGTAACTTGTAATAACTGATTGTGTAGTCTCGGGTCTCCCGATTTGAGAGTATGACGATAACATGCAAAATTCACACTATGACTTGAAAAGAGGCAGTTAAAGGGTGAAAACCCAAACCAGCAACCAAACGACCCCGTAGAAGGCACGAACACCTCGCATGGGACCAATGTAACTTGTAGGAACTGATCGCGTAGTCTCGGGTCTCCCAGTTTGAGAGTATGACGATAATTTACAAAAATCACACTTAGGCTTAAAAATTAGCAGTTAAAGGGTGAAAACCCAAACCCGTCCCAAACGACCCCGTAGGAGGTATGAACACCTCGCATGAAACCAATGTTACTTGTAGGAACTGACTGCATAGTCCCCGGTCTCTCGGTTTGAGAGTATGATGATAATTTGCCAAAAATCACACTTTGACTTGAAAACAGGCCGTTAAAGGGTGAAAACCCAAACCAGCCACTAAACGACCCCGTAGGAGGTACGAACACCTCGCCCGGGACCAATGTAACTTGTAGGAACTGACCGCGTAGTCTCGGGTCTCCCGGTTTGAGAGTATGATGATAATTTGTAAAAATCACACTTAGACTCGAAAACGAGCCGTTAAAGGGTGAAAACCCAAAGCAAGTACGAAACGACCCCGTAGGAGGCACAAACACACTTCGCACGGGACCAATGTAACTTATAGGAACTGACCGCGTACTCCCGAGTCTCCCGACTTGAGAGTATGACGATAATTTGCAAAAATCACACTTTGACTTGAAAACAAGCCATTAAAGGGTGAAAACCCAAACCAGCCCCCAAACGACCCCGTAGGACGCACGAACACCTCGCAGGGGACCAATGTAACTTGTAGGAACTGATCGCGTTGTCCTAGATCTCCCGATTTGAGAGTATGATGATAATTTGCAAAAATCACACTTAGACTTAAAAATAAACCGTTAATGGGTGAAACCCCAATCCAGCCCATAAACGACCCCGTAAGAGGCACGAACACCTCGCAAGGGGCCAATGTAACTTGTAGGAACTGACCGCGTAGTCCTGGGTCTCCCGGTTTCAGAGTATGACGATAATTTTCAAAAATCACACTTAAACTTAAAAACACGCCGTTAAAGGGTGAAAACCAAAACCAGCCACTAAACGACCCCGTAGGAGGCACAAACACCTCGCACGGGACCAACGTAACTTATAGGAACTGACCGCGTAGTCTCGGGTCTCCCGATATGAGAGTATGACGATGTTTTGCAAAAATCACAGTTTGAATTGAAACACACGCCGTTAAAGGGTGAAAACCCAAACCAGCCCCCAAACGACCCTGTACGACGCACGAGCACCTCGCACGGGACCAGTGTAACTGGTAGGAACTGATCGCGTAGTCCCGGATCTCTCGGTTTGAGAGAATGATGATAATTTTCAAAAATCAAACCTAGACTTAAAACCAAGCCGTTAATGGGTGAAAACCCAATCCACCCTCCAAACGACCCCGTAAGAGGCACGAACACCTCTCACGGGGGCAATGTAACTTGTAGGAACTGACCGCGTAGTCTCGGGTCTCCCGATTTGAGAGTATGACGATAATGTGCATAAATCACACTTTGACCTAAAAATAGGCCGTTAAAGGGTGAAAACCCAAACCAACCCCCAAACGACCCCGTAGGATGCACGAACTCCTCACACAGGACCAATATAACTCGTAGGAACTGATCGCGTATTCCCGGATCTCCTGGTTTGAGAGTTGGATGATAGTTTACAAAAATCACACTTAGACTTAAAAATAAGCCGTTAATGGGTGAAAACCCAATCCAGCCCCAAACGACCCCGTAAGAGGCACGAACACCTCGCACGGGGCCATTGTGACTTGTAGGAACTGACCGCTTAGTCCTGGGTCTACCGGTTTGAGAGTATGACGATAATTTGTAAAAATCACACTTAGACTTAAAAACAAGTCGTTAAATGGTGAAAAACCAAACCAGCCACGAAACGACCCCGTAGGAGGCACGAACCCCTCTCACGGGACCAATGTAACTTATAGGAACTGACTGCGTAGTCCCGGGTCTCCCAACTTGAGAGTATGATGATAATTTTCAAAAATCACACTTTGACTTGAAAACAGGTCGTTAAAGGGTTAAAACCCAAACCAGCCCCAAACGACCCCGTAGGACGAACGAACACCTTGCACGGGACAAACGTAACTTGTAGGAACTGATCGCGTAGTCCCGGATCTCCCGGTTTGAGAGTATGATGATAATTTGCAAAAATCACACTTAGGCTTAAAAATAAGCCGTTAATGGGTGAAAACCCAATCCAGCCCCCAAACGACCCCGTAAGACGCACGAACACCTCGCACGGGGCCAATGTTACTTGTAGGAACGGACCGCGTAGTCCTGGGTCTCCCGGTTTGAGAGAATGATGATAACTTTCAAAAAACACAATTAGACTTAAAAACAAGCCGTTAAAGGGTAAATACCCAAACCAGCCACTAAACGACCCCGTAGTAGGCACAAACACCTCGCACGGGACCAATGTAACTTATAGGAACTGACCGCGTAGTCTCGGGTCTCCCGATTTGAGAGTACGATGATAATTTGCAAAAATCACACTTTCACTTGAAAATAGGCCATTAAAGGGTGTAAACCCAAACCAGCCCCAAAACGACCCCGTAGGACGCACGAATACCTCGCACGGGACCAATGTAACTTATAGGAACTGATCGCGTAGTCCCGAATCTCCCGGTTTGAGAGTACGATGATAATTTGCAAAAATCACACTTAGACTTAAAAACAAGCCGTTAATGGGTGAAAACCCAATCCAGCCCCCAAATGACCCCGTAAGAGGCACGAACACCTCGCACGGGGCCAATGTAACTTGTAGGAACTGACCGCGTAGTCCTGAGTCTACTGGTTTGAGAGTATGACGAAAATTTGCAAAAATCACACTTAGACTTAAAAACAAGCCGTTAAAGGGTGAAAACCCAAACCAGCCACTAAACCACCCCATAGGAGGCACAAACACCTCGTACAGGACCAATGTACCTTTTAGGAACTGGCCGCGTAGTCCCGGGTCTCCCGATTTGAGAGTACAATGATAATTTGCAAAAATCACACTTTGACTTGAAAATAGGCCGTTAAAGGGTGTAAACCCAAACCAGCCCCAAAACGACCCCGTAGGACGCACGAACACCTCGAACGCGACCAATGTAGCTTGTAGGAACTGATCGCGTAGTCCCGAATCTCCCGGTTTGAGAGTATGATGATAATTTGCAAAAATCACACTTTGACTTAAAAACAAGCCGTTAATGGGTGAAAACCCAATCCAGCCCCCAAATGACCCCGTAAGAGGCACGAACACCTCGTACGGGGCCAATGTAACTTGTAGGAACGGACCGCGTAGTCCTGGGTCTACCGATTTGAGAGTATGACGATAATTTACAAAAATCACACTTAGACTTAAAAACAAGTCGTTAAAGGGTGAAAACCCAAACCAGCCACTAAACGACCCCGTAGGAGGCACAAACACCTCGCACAGGACCAATGTACCTTTTAGGAACTGGCCGCGTAGTCCCGGGTCTCCCGATTTGAGAGTATGACGATAATTTGCAAAAATTACACTTTGACTTGAAAACAGGTCGTTAAAGGGTTAAAACCCAAACCAGCCCCCAAACGACCCGGTAGGACGCACGAACACCTCGCACGGGACCAATATAACTTGTAGGAACTGATAGCGTAGTCCCGGATCTCCCGGTTTGAGATTATGATGATAATTTGAAAAAATCACACTTAGACTTAAAAATAAGCCGTTAATGGGTGAAAACCCAATCTAGCCCCCAAAAGCCCCCGTAAGAGGCACGGACACCGCGCACGGGGCCAATGTAACTTGTAGGAACTGACCGCGTAGTCCCGGGTCTCCCAATTTGAGAGTATGATGATAATTTTCAAAAATCACACTTTGACTTAAAAATAAGTCGTTAAAGGGTGAAAACCCAAACCGGCCCTCGAACGACCCCGTAGGAGGCACGAACACCTGACACGGAACCAATGTAACTTGTAGTAACTGACCGCGTAGTCTCGGGTCTCCCAGTTTGAGCGTATGACGATAATTTGCAAAAATCACACTTAGGCTTAAAAATAAGCCGTTAAAGGGTGCAATCCCAAACCCGCCCCCAAACAACCCCGTAGGAGGCACGAACACCTCGCACGAGACCAATGTTACTTGTAGGAACTGACCGCATAGTCCCGGGTCTCTCGATTTGAGACTATGATGATAATTTGTAAAAATCACACTTTGACTTGAAAACAGGCCGTTAAAGGGTGAAAACCCAAAACAGCCACCAAACGATCCCATAAGAGGCACGAACACCTCGCACGGGGCCAATGTAACTTGTAGGAACTGACCGCGTAGACTTGGGTCTCCCGATTTGAGAGTATGATGATAATTTTCAAAAATCACACTTACACTTAAAAACAAGCCATTAAAGGGTAAAAACCCAAACCAGACACTAAACGACCCCGTAGGAGGCACAAACACCTCGTACGAGACCAATGTAACTTATAGGGATTGACCGCGTAGTCCCGGGTCTCCCGATTTGAGAGTATGACGATAATTTACAAAAATCACACTTAGACTTAAAAACAAGTCGTTAAAGGGTGAAAACCCAAACCAGCCACTAAACGACCCCGTAGGAGGCACAAACACCTCCCACAGGACCAATGTACCTTTTAGGAACTGGCCGCGTAGTCCCGGGTCTCCCGATTTGAGAGTATGACGATAATTTGCAAAAATTACACTTTGACTTGAAAACAGGTCGTTAAAGGGTTAAAACTCAAACCAGCCCCCAAACGACCCGGTAGGTCGCACGAACACCTCGCACGGGACCAATATAACTTGTAGGAACTGATAGCGTAGTCTCGGATCTCCCGGTTTGAGATTATGATGATAATTTGAAAAAATCACACTTAGACTTAAAAATAAGCCGTTAATGGGTGAAAACCCAATCTAGCCCCCAAAAGCCCCCGTAAGAGGCACGGACACCGCGCACGGGGCCAATGTAACTTGTAGGAACTGACCGCGTAGTCCCGGGTCTCCCAATTTGAGAGTATGATGATAATTTTCAAAAATCACACTTTGACTTAAAAATAAGTCGTTAAAGGGTGAAAACCCAAACCGGCCCTCGAACAACCCCGTAGGAGGCACGAACACCTGACACGAAACCAATGTAACTTGTAGTAACTGACCGCGTAGTCTCGGGTCTCCCAGTTTGAGCGTATGACGATAATTTGCAAAAATCACACTTAGGCTTAAAAATAAGCCGTTAAAGGGTGCAAACCCAAACCCGCCCCCAAACAACCCCGTAGGAGGCACAAACACCTCGCACGAGACCAATGTTACTTGTAGGAACTGACCGCATAGTCCCGGGTCTCTCGATTTGAGAGTATGATGATAATTTGTAAAAATCACACTTTGACTTGAAAACAGGCCGTTAAAGGGTGAAAACCCAAAACAGCCACCAAACGATCCCATAAGAGGCACGAACACCTCGCACGGGGCCAATGTAACTTGTAGGAACTGACCGCGTAGACTTGGGTCTCTCGATTTGAGAGTATGATGATAATTTTCAAAAATCACACTTACACTTAAAAACAAGCCATTAAAGGGTAAAAACCCAAACCGGACACTAAACGACCCCGTAGGAGGCACAAACACCTCGTACGAGACCAATGTAACTTATAGGGACTGACCGCGTAGTCCCTGGTCTCCCGATTTGAGAGTATGATGATAATTTGCAAAAATCACACTTTGACTTGAAAACAGGCCTTTAAAGGGTGAAAACCCAAACCAGCCCCCAAACGACCACGTAGGACGCACGAACACCTCGCACGGGACCAATTTAACTTGTAGGAATTGATCGCGTAGTCCCGGATCTCCCGGTTTGAGAGTATGATGATAATTTGCAAAAATCACACTTAGACTTAAAAACAAGCCGTTAATGGGTGAAAACCCAATCCAGCCCCCAAACGACCCCGTAAGATACACGAACACCTCACACGGGGCCAATGTAACTTGTAGGAACTGACCGCATAGTCCTGGGTCTCCCGGTTCGAGAGTATGACGATAATTTGTAAAAATCACACTTAGACTTAAAAACAAACCGTTAAATGGTCAAAACCCAAACCAGCCACCAAATGACCCCGTAGGAGGCACGAACACCTCTCACGGGACCAATGTAACTTATAGGAACTGACCGCATAGTCTCGGGTCTCCCGATTTGAGAGTATGACGATAATTTCTAAAAATCACACTTTGACTTGAAAACAGGCCGTTAAAGGCTGAAAACCCAAACCAACCACCAAACGACCCCGTAGGAGGCATGAACACCTCTCACAGAACCAATGTAACTTGTAGAAACTGACTGCATAATCTCGGGTCTCCCAGTTTGAGAGTATGCCTATAATTTGCCAAAATCACACTTTGACTTGAAAACAGGCCGTTAAAGGGTGAAAACCCAAACCAGCCACTAAACGACCCCATAGCAGGCGCGAACACCTCGCCCGGGACCAATGTAACTTGTAGGAACTGACCTCATAGTCTCGGGTCTCCCGGTTTGAGAGTATGATGATAATTTGCAAAAATCACAGTTAGACTCGAAAACGAGCGATTAAAGGGTGAAGACCCAAACCAGCCACTAAACGACCATGTAGGAGGCACAAACGACTCGCACAGGACCAATGTAACTTATAGGAACTGACCGCGTAGTCCCGGGTCTCCCGATTTGAGAGTATGACGATAATTTGCAAAAATCACACTTTGACTTGAAAATAGGCCGTTAAAGGGTGAAAACCCAAACCAGCCCCCAAATGACCCCGTAGGACGCACGAACACCTCGCACGGGACCAATGTAACTTGTAGGAACTGATCGCGTAGTCTCGAATCTCCCAGTTTGAGAGTATGATGATAATTTGCAAAAATCACACTTAGACTAAAAAAAGCCGTTAATGGGTGAAAACCAAATCCAGTCCCCAAACGACCCCGTAAGAGGCACGAACACCTCGCACGGGGCCAATGTAACTTGTAGGAACTGATCGCGTAGTCATGGGTCTCTCGGTTTGAGAGTATGATGATAATTTGCAAAAATCACATTTAGACTTAAAAACAAGCCGTTAAATGGTGAAAACTCAAACCAACCACCAAACGACCCCGTAGGATGCACGAACACCTCTCACGGGACCAATGTAACTTATAGGAACTGACCGCGTAGTCCCGAGTCTCCCGATTTGAAAGTATGACGATAATTTGCCAAAATCACACTTTGGCTTAAAAATAAGCCGTTAAAGGGTGAAAACCCAAATCGGCCCCCAAATGACCCGATAGGAGGCACGAACACCGGACACGGAACCAATCTCTTAGTTTAAGAGTATGATAATAATTTGCCAAACTCACACTTTGACTTGAAAACAGGTCGTTAAATGGTGAAAACCTAAATCAGCCACCAAACGACCCCGCAGGAGGCACGAACACGTCGCACGGGATCAATGTAACTTGTAGGAACTGATTGCGTAGTTTCGGGTCTCCCGGTTTGAGAGTATTGTTGATAATTTACAAAAATCACACTTAGACTTGAAAACAGATTGTTAAAGGGTGAAAACCCAAACCAGACACTAAACGACCCCGTAGGAGGCACGAACACCTCGCACGGGACCAATGTAACTTGTAGGAGCTGGCCGCGTAGTCTAGAGTCTCCTAGTTTGAGAGTATGATGATAATTTGAAAAAATCACACTTTGACTTGAAAATAGGTCGTTAAGTGGTGAAAACCCAAACCAACCCCCAAACGACCCCGTAGGAGGCACGAACACCTCTCACGGGACCAATGTAACTTGTAGTAACTGATCGCGAAGTACCGGGTCTCCCGATTTGAGAGTATGACGATAATTTGCAAAAATCACACTTTGACTTAAAAATAAGTCGTTAAAGTGTGAAAAACCAAATTGGCTCCCAAACAACCCCGTAAGAGGACGAACACCTCGCACGGGGGTAATGTAACTTCTAGGAACTGACCGCGTAGTCTCGGGTCTCCCGATTTGAGAGTATGACGATAATGTTCAAAAATCACACTTTGACTTGAAAATAGGCCGTTAATGGGTGAAAATCCAAACTAGCCCCCAATCAAACCCATAGGACACACGAAAACCCCGAACGGAGCCAATGTAACTTATAGGAACTGATCGCGTAGTCCCGAATCTCCCGGTTTGAGAGTTGGATGATAATTTGCAAAAATCACACTTAGACTTAAAAATAAGTCGTTAATGGGTGAAAACCCAATCCAGCCCCCAAATGACCCCGTAAGAGGCACGGACACCTCGCACGGGGCCAATGTAACTTGTAGGAACTGACCGCGTAGTCCTGGGTCTCCCTGTTTGAGAGTATGATGATAATTTGTAAAAATCACACTTAGACTTAAAAATAAGCCGTTAAATGGTGAAAACCCTAACCAGCCACCAAACGACCCCGTAGGAGGAACGAACACCTCTCACGGGACCAATGTAACTTATAGGAACTGACTGCGTAGTCCCAGGTCTCCCGACTTGAGAGTATGATGATAATTTGCAAAAATCACTCTTTGACTTCAAAACAGGCCGTTAAAGGGTGAAAACCCAAACCATCCCCCAAACGACCCCGTAGGACGCACGAACACCTCGCACTGGACAAATGTAACTTGTAGGAACTGATCGCGTAGTCCCGGACCTCCCGGTTTGAGAGTATGATAATAATTTGCAAAAATCACACTTAGGCTTAAAAATAAGCCGTTAATGGGTGAAAACCCATTCCAGCCTCCAAACGACCCCGTAAGAGGCACGAACACCTCGCATGGGGCCAATGTAACTTGTAGGAACGGACCATGTAGTCCTGGGTCTCCCAATTTGAGAGTATGACGATAACTTTCAAAAATCACACTTAGACTTAAAAACAAGCCGTTAAAGGGTAAAACCCAAACCAGCCACTAAACGACCCCGTAGGAGGCGCAAACACCTCGCACGGGACCAATGTAACTTATACGAACTGACCGCGTAGTCTCGGGTCTCCCGATTTGAGAGTACGATGATAATTTGCAAAAATCACACTTTGACTTAAAAATAGGCCGTTAAAGGGTGTAAAACCAAACCAGTCCCAAAACGACCCCGTAGGACGCACGAACACCTCGCACGGGACCAATGTAACTTGTAGGAACTGATCGCGTAGTCCCGAATCTCCCGGTTTGAGAGTATGATGATAATTTGCAAAAATCACACTTAGACTTAAAAAAAGCCGTTAATGGGTGAAAACCCAATCCAACCCCCAAACGACCCCGTAAGAGGCACGAACACCTCGCACGGGGCCAATGTAACTTGTAGGAACTGACCGCGTAGTCCTGGGTTTACCGGTTTGAGAGTATGACGATAATTTGCAAAAATCACACTTAGACTTAAAAACAAGCCGTTAAAGGGTGAAAACCCAAACCAAACACTAAACGGCCCCATAGGAGGCACAAACACGTCGCACAGGACCAATGTACCTTTTAGGAACTGGTCGTGTAGTCCCGGGTCTCCCGATTTGAGAGTATAACGATAATTTGCAAAAATCACACTTTGACTTGAAAACAGGCCGTTAAAGGGTGAAACCCCAAACCAGCCCCCAAACGACCCCGTAGGACGCACGAACACCTCGCACGGGACCAATATAAATTGTAGGAACTGATAGCGTAGTCCCGGATCTCCCGATTTGACAGTATGATGATAATTTGCAAAAATCACACTTAGACTTAAAAATAAGTCGTTAATGGGTGAAAACCCAATCCAGCCCTCAAATGACCCCGTAAGAGGCACGAACACCTCACACGGGGCAAATGTAACTTGTAGGAACTGACCACATAGTCCTGGGTCTCCCGGTTTGAGAGTATGACGATAATTTATAAAAATCACACTTAGACTTAAAAATAAGCCGTTAAATGGTCAAAACCCAAACCAGCCACCAAATGATCCCGTAGGAGGCACGAACACCTCTCACGGGACCAATGTAATTTATAGGAACTGACCGCATAGTCTCGGGTCTCCCGATTTGAGAGTATGACAATAATTTGCAAAAATCACACTTTGACTTGAAAACAGGCTGTTAAAGGGTGAAAACCCAAACCAACCACAAAACGACCCCGTAGGAGGCATGAACACCTCTCACAGAACCAATGTAACTTGTAGGAACTAACTGCGTAGTCCCGGGTCTCCCAGTTTGAGAGTATGCCTATAATTTGCCAAAATCACACTTTTACTTGAAAACAGACCGTTAAAGGGTGAAAACCCAAACCAGCCACTAAACGACCCCGTAGCAGGCGCGAACACCTCGCCCGGGACCAATGTAACTTGTACGAACTGACCGCGTAGTCTCGGGTCTCCCGGTTTGAGAGTATTATGATAATTTGCAAAAATCATAGTTAGACTCAAAAATGAGCCGTTAAAGGGTGAAAATCCAAACCAGCCACTAAACGACCCGATAGGAGGCACAAACACCTCGCACGGGACCAATGTAACTTATAGGAACTGACCGCGTAGTCCCGGGTCTCCCAATTAGAGAGTATGACAATAATTTGCAAAAATCACACTTTGACTTGAAAATAGGCCGTTAAAGGGTGAAAACCCAAACCAGCCCCCAAATGACCCCGTAGGAGGCACGAACACCTCGCACGGAACCAACGTAACTTGTAGTAACAAACCACGTAGTCCCGGGTCTCCCGATTTGAGAGTATGATGATAATTTGCAAAAATCAGGCTTAGACTAAATAAAAGCCGTTAATGGGTGAAAACCAAATCCAGCCCACAAACGACCCCGTAAGAGGCACGAACACCTCGCACGGGGCCAATGTAACTTGTAGGAACTGATCGCATAGTCATGGGTCTCTCAGTTTGAGAGTATGACGCTAATTTGCAAAAATCACACTTAGACTTAAAAACAAGCCGTTAAATGGTGAAAACTCAAAACAACCACCAAACGACCCCGTAGGAGGCACGAACACCTCTCACGGGACCAATGTAACTTATAGGAACTGACCGCGTAGTCCCGGGTCTCCCGATTTGAAAGTATGACGATAATTTGCCAAAATCACACTTTGGCTTAAAAATAAGCTCTTAAAGGGTGAAAACCCAAACCGGCCCCCAAACGACCCCATAGGAGGGATGGACACCTGACACGGAACCAATGTAACTTGTAGTAACTGACCGCGTAGTCCCCAATCTCTTAGTTTAAGAGTATGATGATAATTTGCCAAAATCACACTTTGACTTGAAAATAGGTCGTTAAATGGTGAAAACCTAAATCAGCCACCAAACGACCCCGCAGGAGGCACGAACACGTCGCACGAGACCAATGTAACTTGTAGGAACTGATTGCGTAGTTCTGGGTCTCCCGGTTTGAGAGTATGATGATAATTTACAAAAATCACACTTAGACTTGAAAACAGGCCGTTAAAGGGTGAAAAGCCAAACCAGACACTAAACGACCCCGTAGGAGGCACGAACACCTCGCACGGGACCAATGTGACTTGTAGGAGCTGGCCGCGTAGTCTAGAGTCTCCCAGTTTGAGAGTATGATGATAATTTGAAAAAATCACACTTTGACTTGAAAATAGGCCGTTAAGTGGTGAAAACCCAAACCAACCCCCAAACGACCCCGTTGGAGGCACGAACACCTCTCATGGGACCAATGTAACTTGCAGTAACTGATCGCGAAGTCCCGGGTCTCCCAATTTGAGAGTATGACGATAATTTGCAAAAATCACACTTTGACTTAAAAATAAGCCGTTAAAGTGTGAAAACCCAAAAGGGCTCCCAAACGACCCCGTAAGAGGTACGAACACCTCGCGCGGGGGCAATGTAACTTCTAGGACCTGACCGCGTAGTCTCGGGTCTCCCGATTTGAGAGTATGACGATAATGTGCAAAAATCACACTTTGACTTGAAAATAGGCCGTTAAAGGGTGAAAACCCAAACCAGCCCCCAATCGACCCCGTAGGACACACGAACACCCCGCACGGGGCCAATGTAACTAGTAGGAACTGATCGCGTAGTCCCGGATCTCCCGGTTTGAGAGTTGGATGATAATTTGCAAAAATCACACTAAGACTTAAAAACAAGCCGTTAATGGGTGAAAACCCAATCCATCCCCCAAACGACCCCGTAAGAGGCATAAACACCTCGCACGGGGCCAATGTAACTTGTAGGAACTGACCGCGTAGTCCTGGGTCTCCCGGTTTGAGAGTATGATGATAATTTGTAAAAATCACACTTAAAATTAAAAACAAGCCGTTAAATGGTGAAAACCCAAACCAGCCACCAAACGACCCCGTAGGAGGCACGAACACCTCTCACGGGACCAATGTAACTTATAGGAGCTGACTGCGTAGTCCCGAGTCTCCCGACTTGAGAGTATGATGATAATTTGCAAATATTGCACTTTGACTTGAAAATAGGTCGTTAAAGGGTGAAAACCCAAACCAGCCCCCAAACGACCTCGTAGGACGCACGAACACCTCGCACGGGACAAATGTAACTTGTAGGAACTGATCGCGTAGTCCCGGATCTCCCGGTTTGAGAGTATGATGATAATTTGCAAAAATCACACTTAGACTTAAAAATAAGCCGTTAATGGTTGAAAATCCAATCCATCCCCCAAATAACCCCGTAAGAGGCATGAACACCTCGCACGGGGCCAATGTAACGTGTAGGAACTGACCGTGTAGTCCTGGGTCTCTCGGTTTGAGAGTATGACGATAACTTTCAAAAATCAAACTTAGACTTAAAAACAAGCCGTTAAAGGGTAAAAACCCAAACCAGCCACTAAACGACCCCGTAAGAGGCACAAACACCTCGTACGGGACCAATGTAACGTGTAGGAACTGATCGCGTAGTCCCGGGTCTCCCGATTTGAGAGTCTGATGATAATTTACAAAAATCACACTGAGGCTTAAAAATAAGTCGTTAATGGGTGAAAACCCAATCCAGCCCCCAAACGATCCCGTAAGAAGCACGAACACCTCGCACGGGGCCAATGTAACTTGTAGGAACTGACCGCGTAGTCCTGGGTCTCCCGGTTTGAGAGTATGATGATAATTTCTAAAAATCACACTTAGACTTAAAAACAAGCCGTTAAATGGTGAAAACCCAAACCAGCCACCAAACGACCCCGTAGGAGGCACGAACACCTCTCACGGGACCAATGTAACTTATAGGAACTGACTGTGTAGTCCCGAGTCTCCCGACTTGAGAGTATGATGACAATTTGCAAAAATCACACTTTGACTTGAAAACAGGTCGTTAAAGGGTGAAAACCCAAACCAGCCCCCAAACGACCCCGTAGGATGCACGAACACCTCGCACGGGACAAATGTAACTTGTAGGAACTGATCGCGTAGCCCCGAATCTCCCGGTTTGAGAGTATGATGATAGTTTGCAAAAATCACACTTAGACTTAAAAAATAAACCGTTAATGGGTGAAAATCCAATCCATCCCCCAAATGACCCCGTAAGAGGCACGAACACCTCGCACGGGGCCAATGTAACGTGTAGGAACTGACCGTGTAGTCCTGGGTCTCCCGGTTTGAGAGTATGACGATAACTTTCAAAAATCAAACTTAAACTTAAAAATAAGCCATTAAAGGGTAAAAACCTAAACCAGACACTAAACGACCCCGTAGGAGGCACAAACACCTCGCACGGGACCAATGTAACTTACAGGAACTGACCGCGTAGTCCCGGGTCTCCCGATTTGAGAGTATGATGATAATTTGCAAAAATCACACTTAGACTTAAAAACAAGTCGTTAATGGGTGAAAACCCAATCCAGCCCTCAAATGACCCCGTAAGAGGCACGAACACCTCACACGGGGCAAATGTAACTTGTAGGAACTGACCACATAGTCCTGGGTCTCCCGGTTTGAGAGTATGATGATAATTTATAAAAATCACACTTAGACTTAAAAATAAGCCGTTAAATGGTCAAAACCCAAACCAGCCACCAAATGACCCCATAGGAGGCACGAACACCTCTCACGGGACCAATGTAACTTATAGGAATTGACCGCATAGTCTCGGGTCTCCCGATTTGAGAGTATGACAATAATTTGCAAAAATCACACTTTGACTTGAAAACAGGTTGTTTAAGGGTGAAAACCCAAACCAACCACCAAACGACCCCGTAGGAGGCATGAACACCTCTCACAGAACCAATGTAACTTGTAGGAACTGACTGCGTAGTCCCGGGTCTCCCAGTTTGAGAGTATGCCTATAATTTGCCAAAATCACACTTTGACTTGAAAACAGACCGTTAAAGGGTGAAAACCCAAACCAGCCACTAAACGACCCCATAGCAGGCGAGAACACCTCGCCCGGGACCAATGTAACTTGTACGAACTGACCGCGTAGTCTCGGGTCTCCCGGTTTGAGAGTATGATGATAATTTGCAAAAATCATAGTTAGACTCAAAAATGAGCCGTTAAAGGGTGAAACCCCAAACCAGCCACTAAACGACCCGGTAGGAGGCACAAACACCTCGCACGGGACCAATGTAACTTATAGGAACTGATCGCGTAGTCCCGGGTCTCCCGATTTGAGAGTATGACAATAATTTGCAAAAATCACACTTTGACTTGTAAATAGGCCGTTAAAGGGTGAAAACCCAAACCAGCCCCCAAATGACCCCGTAGGAGGCACGAACACCTCGCAGGGAACCAACGTAACTTGTAGTAACAAACCGCGTAGTCCCGGGTCTCCCGATTTGAGAGTATGATGATAATTTGCAAAAATCACGCTTAGACTAAATAAAAGCCGTTAATGGGTGAAAACCAAATCCAGCCCACAAACGACCCCGTAAGAGGCACGAACACCTCGCACGGGGCCAATGTAACTTGTAGGAACTGATCGCATAGTCATGGGTCTCTCGGTTTGAGAGTATGACGTTAATTTGCAAAAATCACACTTAGACTTAAAAACAAGCCGTTAAATGGTGAAAACTCAAAACAATCACCAAACGACCCCGTAGGAGGCACGAACACCTCTCACGGGACCAATGTAACTTATAGGAACTGATCGCGTAGTCTCGGGTCTCCCGATTTGAAAGTATGACGATAATTTGCCAAAATCACACTTTGGCTTAAAAATAAGCTCTTAAAGGGTGAAAACCCAAACCGGCCCCCAAACGACCCCATAGGAGGCACGAACACCTGACACGGAACCAATGTAACTTGTTGTAACTGACCGCGTAGTCCCCAATCTCTTAGTTTAAGAGTACGATGATAATTTGCCAAAATCACACTTTGACTTGAAAACAGGTCGTTAAATGGTGAAAACCTAAATCAGCCACCAAACGACCCCGCAGGAGGCACGAACACGTTGCACGAGACCAATGTAACTTGTAGGAACTGATTGCGTAGTTCCGGGTCTCCCGGTTTGAGAGTATGATGATAATTTACAAAAATCACACTTAGACTTGAAAACAGGCCGTTAAAGGGTGAAAACCCAAACCAGACACTAAACGACCCCGTAGGAGGCACGAACAACTCGCACGGGACCAATGTAACTTGTAGGAGCTGGCCGCGTAGTCTAGAGTCTCCCAGTTTGAGAGTATGATGATAATTTGAAAAAATCACACTTTGACTTGAAAATAGGCCGTTAAGTGGTGAAAACCCAAACCAACCCCCAAACGACCCCGTAGGAGGCACGAACACCTCTCACGGGACCAATGTAACTTGCAGTAACTGATCGCGAAGTCCCGGGTCTCCCAATTTGAGAGTATGACGATAATTTGCAAAAATCACACTTTGACTTAAAAATAAGCCGTTAAAGTGTGAAAACCCAAATGGGCTCCCAAACGACCCCGTAAGAGGTACGAAAATCTCGCGCGGGGGCAATGTAACTTCTAGGACCTGATCGCGTAGTCTCGGGTCTCCGGATTTGAGAGTATGACGATAATGTGCAAAAATCACACTTTGACTTGAAAATAGGCCGTTAAAGGGTGAAAACCCAAACCAGCCCCCAATCGACCCCGTAGGACACACGAACACCCCGCACGGGGCCAATGTAACTAGTAGGAACTGATCGCGTAGTCCCGGATCTCCCGGTTTGAGAGTTGGATGATAATTTGCAAAAATCACACTAAGACTTAAAAACAAGCCGTTAATGGGTGAAAACCCAATCCAGCCCCCAAAGGACCCCGTAAGAGGCATGAACACCTCGCACGGGGCCAATGTAACTTGTAGGAACTGACCGCGTAGTCCTGGGTCTCCCGGTTTGAGAGTATGATGATAATTGGTAAAAATCACACTTAGACTTAAAAACAAGCCGTTAAATGGTGAAAACCCAAACCAGCCACCAAACAACCCCGTAGGAGGCACGAACACCTCTCACGGGACCAATGTAACTTATAGGAACTGACTGCGTAGTCCCGAGTCTCCCGACTTGAGAGTATGATGATAATTTGCAAAAATCACACTTTGACTTGAAAACAGGTCGTTAAAGGGTGAAAACCCAAACCAGCCCCCAAACGACCCCGTAGGACGCACGAACACCTCGCACGGGACAAATGTAACTTGTAGGAACTGATCGCGTAGTCCCAGATCTCCCGGTTTGAGAGTATGATCATAATTTGCAAAAATCACACTTAGACTTAAAAATAAGCCGTTAATGGGTGAAAATCCAATACATCCCCCAAATGACCCCGTAAGAGGCACGAACACCTCGCACGGGGCCAATGTAACGTGTAGGAACTGACCGTGTAGTCCTGGGTCTCCCGGTTTGAGAGTATGACGATAACTTTCAAAAATCAAACTTAGACTTAAAAACAAGCCGTTAAAGGGTAAAAACCCAAACCCGCCACTAAACGACCCCGTAAGAGGCACAAACACCACGTACGGGACCAATGTAACGTGTAGGAACTGATCGCGTAGTCCCGGGTCTCCCGATTTGAGAGTCTGATGATAATTTGCAAAAATCACACTTAGGCTTAAAAATAAGCTTTTAATGGGTGAAAACACAATCCAGCCCCCAAACGATCCCGTAAGAAGCACGAACACCTCGCACGGGGCCAATGTAACTTGTAGGAACTGACCGCGTAGTCCTGGGTCTCCCGGTTTGAGAGTATGATGATAATTTCTAAAAATCACACTTAGACTTAAAAACAAGCCGTTAAATGGTGAAAACCCAAATCAGCCACCAAACGACCCCGTAGGAGGCACGAACACCTCTCACGGGACCAATGTAACTTATTGGAACTGACTGCGTAGACCCGAGTCTCCCGACTTGAGAGTATGATGATAATTTGCAAAAATCACACTTTGACTTGAAAACAGGTCGTTAAAGGGTGAAAACCCAAACCAGCCCCCAAACGACCCCGTAGGACGCACGAACACCTCGCATGGGACAAATGTAACTTGTAGGAACTGATCGCGTAGTCCCGGATCTCCCGGTTTGAGAGTATGATGATAATTTGTAAAAATCACACTTAGACTTAAAAATAAACCGTTAATGGGTGAAAATCCAATCCATCCCCCAAATGACCCCGTAAGAGGCACGAACACCTCGCACGGGGCCAATGTAACGTGTAAGAACTGACCGTGTAGTCCTGGGTCTCCCGGTTTGAGAGTATGACGATAACTTTCAAAAATCAAACTTAAACTTAAAAATAAGCCGTTAAAGGGTAAAAACCCAAACCAGCCACTAAACGACCCCGTGAGAGGCACAAACACCTCGTACGGGACCAATGTAACGTGTAGGAACTGATCGCGTAGTCCAGGGTCTCCCGATTTGAGAGTCTGATGATAATTTGTAAAAATCACACTTAGGCTTAAAAATAAGCCGTTAATGGGTGAAAACCCAATCCAAACTCTAAACGACCCCGTAAGAAGCACGAACACCTCGCACGGGGCCAATGTAACTTGTAGGAATTGACCGCGTAGTTCTGGGTATCCCGATTTGAGAGTATGATTATAATTTGCAAAAATTACACTTTGACTTAAAAATAAGCCGTTAAAGGGTGAAAACCCAAACCGGCCCCCAAACGACCCCGTAGGAGGCACCAACACCTCGCACGGGACCAATGTAACTTGTAGTAACTGACCGCGTAGTCTCGGGTCTCCCAGTTTGAGAGTATGATGATAATTCGCAAAAATCACACTTAGGCTTAAAAATAAGTCGTTAAAGGGTGAAAACCCAAACCAGCCCCCAAACGACCCCGTAGGAGGCACGAACACCTCGCACGAGACCAATGTTACTTGTAGGAACTGACCGCGTAGTCTCGGGTCTCTCGGTTTGAGAGTATGATGATAATTTGCAAAAGTCACACCTTGACTTGAAAACAGCCCGTTAAAGGGTGAAACCCCAAACCAGCCACCAAACGATCCCGTAAGAGGCACGAACACCTCGCAGGGGCCAATGTAACTTGTAGGCACTGACCGCGTAGTCCTGGGTCTCCCGATTTGAGAGTATGACGATAATTTTCAAAAATCACACTTAGACTTAAAAACAAGCCGTTAAAGGATAAAAACCCAAACCAGAGACTAAACGACCCCGTAGGAGGCACAAACACCCCGCACGGGACCAGTGTAACTTATAGGAACTGACCGCGTGGTCCCGGGTCTCCCGATTTGAGAGTATGATGATAATTTGCAAAAATCACACTTTGACTTGAAAACAGGTCGTTAAAGGGTGAAAACCCAAACCAGCCCCCAAACGACGCCATAGGACGCACGAACACCTCGCACGGGACCAATGTAACTTGTAGGAACTGATCGCGTAGTCCCGGATCTCCCGGTTTGAGAGTATGATGATAATTTACAAAAATCACACTTGGACTTAAAAAAAAGTCGTTAATGGGTGAAAGACCAATCCAGCCCCCCAAACGACCCCGTAAGAGGCACGAACACCTCGCACGGGGCCAATGTAACTTGTAGTAATTAACCGCATAGTCCTGGGTCTCCCGGTTTGAGAGTATGATGATAATTTGTAAAAATCACACTTAGACTTAAAAACAAGCCGTTAAATGGTGAAAACCCAAACCAGCCACCAAATGACACCGTAGGCGGCACGAGAACCTCTCACGGGACCAATGTAACTTATAAAAACTGACCGCATAGTCTCGGGTCTCCCGATTTGAGAGTATGACGATAATTTGAAAATATCACACTTTGACTTGAAAACAGATCGTTAAAGGGTGAAAACCCAAACCAACCACCAAACGACCCCGTAAGAGGAATGAACACCTCTCACAGAACCAATGTAACTTGTAGGAACTGACTGCGTAGTCCCGAGTCTCCCAGTTTGAGAGTATGACTATAATTTGCCAAAATCACAATTTGACTTGAAAACAGGCCGTTAAAGGTTGAAAACCCAAACCAGCCACTAAACGACCCCGTAGCAGGCACGGACACCTCGCCCGAGACCAATGTAACTTGTAGGAACTGACCGCATAAACTCGGGTCTCCCAGTTTGAGAGTATGATGATAATTTGCAAAAATCACACTTAGACTCGAAAACGAGTCGTTAAGGGGTGAAAACCCGAAGCAACCACTAAACGACCCCGTAGGAGGCACAAACACCTCGCACGGGACCAATTTAACTTATAGGAACTGATCGCGTAGTCCCGGGTCTCCCGATTTGAGAGTATGATGCTAATTTGAAAAAATCACAGTTTGACTTGAAAACAGACCGTTAAAGGGTGAAAGCCCAAACCAGCCCCCAAACGACCCCGTAGGGCGCACGAACACCTCGCACGAGACCAATGTAACTTGTAGGAACTGATCGCGTAGTCCCGGATCTCCTAGTTTGAGAGTACGATGATAATTTGCAAAAATCACACTTAGACTTAAAAATAAGCCGTTAATGGGTGAAAACCTAGTCCAGCCCCCAAACGACCCCGAAAGAGGCACGAACACCTCGCACGGGGCCAATGTAACTTGTAGGAACTGACCGTGTAGTCCTGGATCTCCCGGTTTGAGAGTATGACGATAACTTTCAAAAATCACACTTAGACTTAAAAACAAGTCGTTAAAGGGTAAAAACCCAAACCAGCCACTAAGCAACCCCGTAGGAGGAACAAACACCTCGCACGGGACCAATGTAACTTATAGGAACTGATCGCGTAGTCTCGGGTCTCCCGATTTGAGAGTCTGATGATAATTTGCAAAAATCACACTTTGACTTGAAAATAGGTCGTTAAAGGGCGTAAACCCAAACCAGCCCCCAAACGACCCCGTAGGACGCACGAACACCTCGCACGGGACCGATGTAACATATAGGAACTGATAGCGTAGTCCCGAATCTCCCGGTAAGAGAGTATGATGATAATTTGCAAAAATCACAATTAAACTTAAAAATAAGCCGATAATGGGTGAAAACCCAGTCCAGCCCCCAAACGACCCCGTAAGAGGCACGAACACCTCGCACGGGGCCAATGTAACTTGTAGGAACTGACCGTGTAATCCTGGGTCTCCCGGTTTGAGAGTATGATGATAACTTTCAAAAATCACACTTATACTGAAAAACAAGCCGTTAAAGGGTAAAAACCCAGTCCAGCCCCAAACGACCCCGTAGGAGGCACGAACACCTCGTACGGGACCAACGTAACTCGTAGGAACTGACCATGTAGTCTCGGGTCTCCCGATTTAGGAGTATGACGATAATTTGCAAAAATTACACTTTGACTTGAAAACAGGCCGTTAAAGGGTGAAAACCCAAACCATCCACCAAACGACCCCGTAGGAGGCACGAGCACCTCGCACGGGACCAATGTAACTTGTAGGAACTGACCGCATAGTCCCGGGTCCCCCAAATTTAAGAGTATGACGATAATTTGCAAAAATCACAGTTTGACCTTAAAATAGGCCATTATAGGGTGAAAACCCAAACCAGCCACCAAACGATCCCATAGGAGGCACGAACACCTCGCACGTTGCCAATGTAACTGGAAGGAACTGAACGCGTAGTCATGGGTCTCTTGGTTTGAGAGTATGACGATAATTAGCAAAAATCACACTTTGACTTGAAAATAGGCCCTTAAAGGGTGTAAACCCAAACCAGCCACCAAATGACCCTGTAGGAGGCACGAACACCTCTCACGGGATGAATGAAACTTACAGGAACTGACCGCGTAGTCCCGGGTCTCCCGATTTGAGAGTATGATGATAATTTGCAAAAATTACACTTTGACTTAAAAATAAGTCATTAAACGGTGAAAACCCAAACCGGCCCCCAAACGACCCTGTAGGAGGCACGAACACCTGACACGGAACCAATGTAACTTGTAGTAACTGACTGCATAGTCCCCAATCTCTCCGTTTAAGAGTATGATGATAATTTGCCAAAATCACACTTTGATTTGAAAACAGGCCGTTAAAGGGTGAAAACCTAAATCAGCCACCAAACGACCCCGCAGGAGGCACGAACACTTTGCACGGGACCAATGTAACTTGTAGGAACTGACCACGTAGTCCCGAGTCTCCCGATTTGGGAGTATGACGATAATTTGCAAAAATTACACTTTGACTAGAAAACAGGCCGTTAAAGGGTGAAAACCCAAACCATCCACCAAACGACCCCGCAGGAGGCACGAACACTTCGCACGGGACCAATGTAACTTGTAGGAACTGACCACGTAGTCCCGAGTCTCCCGATTTGGGAGTATGACGATAATTTGCAAAAATTACACTTGGACTTGAAAACAGGCCGTTAAAGGGTCAAAACCCAAACCAGCCACCAAACGACCCCGTAGAAGGCACGAACATCTCGCACGGGACCAATGTAACTTGTAGGAACTGACCGCATAGTCTCGGGTCTCCTAAATTTAAGAGTATGACGATAATTTGTAAAAATCACAGTTTGACTTAAAAATAGGCCGTTAAAGGGTGAAAACCCAAACCAGCCACCAAACGACCCCGTTGGAGCACGAATACCTCGCACGGGACCAATATAACTTGTAGGAACTGATCGCGTAGTCTCGGGTCTCTCGGTTTGAGAGTATGAAGATAATTTACCAAAATCACACTTAGACTTAAAAACAAGCCATTAAAGGGTGAAAACCCAAGCCAGCCACTAAACGACCCCGGACGAGGCACGAACACCTCGTATGGGACCAATGTAACTTATAGGAGTTGATCGCATAGTCCAGATTCTCCCGGTTTGAGAGTATGACGATAATTTGTAGAAATCACACTTTGACTTGAAAATAGGCCGTTAATGGGTGAAAACCCAATCCAACCTCCAAACGACCCCGTAGGAGGCACGAACACCTCGCATCGGACCAATGTAACATGTAGTAACTGATCGCCGAGTCCCGGATCTATCGGTTTAAGAGTATGATGATAATTAACAAAAATCACACTTTGACTTAAAATCAAACCGTTAAAGTGTGAAAACCCAAATTAGCCCCCAAAGGACACCGTAGGAGGCACGAACAACTCACATGAGACCAATGTAACTTATAGTAACTGACCGCATAGTCTCGGATCTCTCGGTTAGAGAGTATAAAGATAATTTCTAAAAATCACTTTGACTTGAAAACAGGCCGTTAAAGGGTGAAAACCCAAACCAGCCACAAAACGACCCCGTAGGAGGCACGAACACCTCGCACGACACCAATGTAACTTTTAGGAACTGATCGCGTAGTCTCGAGTCTCCCGGTTTGAGAGAATGAGTTTAATTTTCAAAAATCACACTTAGACTTTTAAAACAACCCGTTAAAGGGTGAAAACCCAAACCTGCCACCAAATGATCCCGTAGGAGGTACGAACACCTCGCACGAGACCAATGTTACTTGTAGGAACTGACCGCATAGTATCGGGTCTCTCGGTTTGAGAGTTTGATAATAATTTGCAAAAATCACACTTTGACTTAAAAACAGGCCGTTAAATGATGAAAACCCAAACCAGCCACCAAATGACCCCGTATGAGGCACGAATACCTCGCACGGGACCAATGTAACTTGTAGGAACTGACCGTGTAGTCTCGGGTCTCCCAGTTTAAGGTTATGATGATAATTTGCAAAAATTACACTTTGACTTAAAAATAAGTCGTTAAAGGGTGAAAACCCAAACCGGCACCCAAACGACCCTGTAGGAGGCACGAACACCTTACACGGAACCAATGTAACTTGTAGTAACTGACCGCGTAGTCCCCAATCTCTCCGTTTAAGAGTATGATGATAATTTGCCAAAATCACACTTTGATTTGAAAACAGGCCGTTAAAGGGTGAAAACCTAAATCAGCCACCAAACGACCCCGCAGGAGGCACGAACACTTCGCACGGGACCAATGTAACTTGTAGGAACTGACCACGAAGTCCCGAGTCTCCCGATTTGGGAGTATGACAATAATTTGCAAAAATTACACTTGGACTTGAAAACAGGCCGTTAAAGGGTGAAAACCCAAACCAGCCACCAAACGACCCCGTTGGAGCACGAATACCTCGCACGGGACCAATATAACTTGTAGGAACTGATCGCGTAGTCTCGGGTCTCTCGGTTTGAGAGTATGAAGATAATTTACCAAAATCACACTTAGACTTAAAAACAAGCCATTAAAGGGTGAAAACCCAAGGCAGCCACTAAATGACCTCGGAGGAGGCACGAACACCTCGTATGGGACCAATGTAACTTATAGGAGTTGATCGCGTAGTCCAGATTCTCCCGGTTTGAGAGTATGACGATAATTTGAAGAAATCACACTTTGACTTGAAAATAGGCCGTTAATGGGTGAAAACCCAATCCAGCCCCCAAACGACCCCGTAGGAGGCACGAACACCTCGCATCGGACCAATGTAACATGTAGTAACTGATCGCCGAGTCCCGGATCTATCGGTTTAAGAGTATGATGATAATTAACAAAAATCACACTTTGACTTAAAATCAAACCGTTAAAGTGTGAAAACCCAAATTAGCCCCCAAAGGACACCGTAGGAGGCACGAACACCTCACATGAGACCAATGTAACTTATAGTAACTGACCGCATAGTCTCGGATCTCTCGGTTAGAGAGTATAAAGATAATTTCTAAAAATCACTTTGACTTGAAAACAGGCCGTTAAAGGGTGAAAACCCAAACCAGCCACAAAACGACCCCGTAGGAGGCACGAACACCTCGCACGACACCAATGTAACTTTTAGGAACTGATCGCGTAGTCTCGAGTCTCTCGGTTTGAGAGAATGAGTTTAATTTTCAAAAATCACACTTAGACTTTTAAAACAAGCCGTTAAAGGGTGAAAACCCAAACCTGCCACCAAATGACCCCGTAGGAGGTACGAACACCTCGCACGAGACCAATGTTACTTGTAGGAACTGACCGCATAGTACCGGGTCTCTCGGTTTGAGAGTTTGATAATAATTTGCAAAAATCACACTTTGACTTAAAAACAGGCCGTTAAATGATGAAAACCCAAACCAGCCACCAAATGACCCCGTATGAGGCACGAACACCTCGCACGGGACCAATGTAACTTGTAGGAACTGACCGTGTAGTCTCGGGTTTCCCAGTTTAAGGTTATGATGATAATTTGCAAAAATTACACTTTGACTTAAAAATAAGTCGTTAAAGGGTGAAAACCCAAACCGGCACCCAAACGACCCTGTAGGAGGCACGAACACCTTACACGGAACCAATGTAACTTGTAGTAACTGACCGCGTAGTCCCCAATCTCTCCGTTTAAGAGTATGATGATAATTTGCCAAAATCACACTTTGATTTGAAAACAGGCCGTTAAAGGGTGAAAACCTAAATCAGCCACCAAACGACCCCGCAGGAGGCACGAACACTTCGCACGGGACCAATGTAACTTGTAGGAACTGACCACGTAGTCCCGAGTCTCCCGATTTGGGAGTATGACGATAATTTGCAAAAATTACAATTTGACTTGAAAACAGGCCGTTAAAGGGTGAAAACCCAAACCATCCACCAAACGACCCCGCAGGAGGCACGAACACTTCGCACGGGACCAATGTAACTTGTAGGAACTGACCACGTAGTCCCGAGTCTCCCGATTTGGGAGTATGACGATAATTTGCAAAAATTACACTTGGACTTGAAAACAGGCCGTTAAAGGGTCAAAACCCAAACCAGCCACCAAACGACCCCGTAGAAGGCACGAACATCTCGCACGGGACCAATGTAACTTGTAGGAACTGACCGCATAGTCTCGGGTCTCCCAAATTTAAGAGTATGACGATAATTTGTAAAAATCACAGTTTGACTTAAAAATAGGCCGTTAAAGGGTGAAAACCCAAACCAGCCACCAAACGACCCCGTTGGAGCACGAATACCTCGCACGGGACCAATATAACTTGTAGGAACTGATCGCGTAGTCTCGGGTCTCTCGGTTTGAGAGTATGAAGATAATTTACCAAAATCACACTTAGACTTAAAAACAAGCCATTAAAGGGTGAAAACCCAAGCCAGCCACTAAATGACCTCGGAGGAGGCACGAACACCTCGTATGGGACCAATGTAACTTATAGGAGTTGATCGCGTAGTCCAGATTCTCCCGGTTTGAGAGTATGACGATAATTTGAAGAAATCACACTTTGACTTGAAAATAGGCCGTTAATGGGTGAAAACCCAATCCAGCCCCCAAACGACCCCGTAGGAGGCACGAACACCTCGCATCGGACCAATGTAACATGTAGTAACTGATCGCCGAGTCCCGGATCTATCGGTTTAAGAGTATGATGATAATTAACAAAAATCACACTTTGACTTAAAGTCAAACCGTTAAAGTGTGAAAACCTAAATTAGCCCCCAAAGGACACCGTAGGAGGCACGAACACCTCACATGAGACCAGTGTAACTTATAGTAACTGACCGCATAGTCTCGGATCTCTCGGTTAGAGAGTATAAAGATAATTTCTAAAAATCACTTTGACTTGAAAACAGGCCGTTAAAGGGTGAAAACCCAAACCAGCCACAAAACGACCCCGTAGGAGGCACGAACACCTCGCACGACACCAATGTAACTTTTAGGAACTGATCGCGTAGTCTTGAGTCTCCCGGTTTGAGAGAATGAGTTTAATTTTCAAAAATCCCACTTAGACTTTTAAAACAAGCCGTTAAAGGGTGAAAACCCAAACCTGCCACCAAATGACCCCGTAGGAGGTACGAACACCTCGCACGAGACCAATGTTACTTGTAGGAACTGACCGTATAGTACCGGGTCTCTCGGTTTGAGAGTTTGATAATAATTTGCAAAAATCACACTTTGACTTAAAAACAGGCCGTTAAATGATGAAAACCCAAACCAGCCACCAAATGACCCCGTAGGAGGCACGAACACCTCGCAGGGGACCAATGTAACTTGTAGGAACTGACCGTGTAGTCTCGGGTCTCCCAGTTTAAGGTTATGATGATAATTTGCAAAAATCACACTTTGACTTAAAAATAATCCATTAAAGGGTGAAAACCCAAACCGGCCCCTAAACAACATCATAGGAGGCACGAACACCTGACACGGAACCAATGTAACTTGTAGTAACTGACCGCGTAGTCCCGGGTCTCCCGGTTTGAGAGTATGAGGATAATTTACAAAAATACACTTTGACTCGAAAACAAGTCGTTAAAGGGTGAAAACCCAAATTAGCCCCCAAAGGACCCCGTAGGAGGAACGAACCCCTCACACCGGACCAATGTAACTTGTAGTAACAGACCGCGTAGTCTCGGATGTCTTGATTTGAGAGTATAATGATAATTTTTAAAAATTACACTTTGACTTGAAAACAGGCCGTTAAAGGGTGAAAACCCAAACCAACCACCAAACGACCCCGTAGAAGGCACGAACACCTCGCACGAGACCAATGTAACTTGTAGGAACTGACCGCGTAGTCTCGGGACTCCCGGTTTGAGATTTTTATGTTAATTGGCAAAAATCACACTTAGACTTGAAAATAGGCCGTTAAAGGATAAAAACCCAAACCAGCCACCGAACGACCCCGTAGGAGGCACGAACACCTCGCACGGGACCAATGTAACTTGTCGGAACTGATCGTGTAGTCTCGGTTCTCCCAGTTTTAGAGTATGACGATAATTTGTAAAAATCACACTTAGGCTTAAAAACAAGCCGTTAAAGAGTGAAAACCCAAACCAGCCACCAAACGACCCCGTAGGAGGCACGAACACCTCGCATGGGACCAATGTAACTTGTAGGAACTGATCGTGTAGTCCCGGGTCTCCCAGTTTGAGAGTATGATGATAATTTACAAAAATACACTTTGAATTGAAAACAGGCCATTAAAGGGTGAAAACCCAAACCAGCCCCCAAACGACCCCGTTGGAGGAACGAACACCTCACACCGGACCAATGTAACTTGTAGTAATTGATCGCGTAGTCCCGGATCTCTCGGTTTGGGAGTATAATGATAATTTGTGAAAATCACACTTTGACTTGAAAACAGGCCATTAAAGGGTGAAAACCCAAACCAGCTACCTAACGACCCCGTATAAGGCACGAACACCTCGCACGGGACCAATGTAACTTGTAGGAACTGACCGCGTAGTCTCGGGACTCCCGGTTTGAGAGTTTGATGATAATTAGCAAAAATCACACTTAGACTTGAAAACAGACCGTTAAAGGATGAAAACCCAAACCAGCCACCAAACAACCCCGTAGGAGGCCCGAACACCTCGCACGGGACCAATGTAACTTGAAGGAACTGATCGCGTAGTCTCGGTTCTCCCAGTTTGAGAGTATGACGATAATTTGCAAAAATCACACTTAGGCTTAAAAACAAGCTGTTAAAGAGTGAAAACCCAAACCAGCCACCAAACGACCCCGTAGGAGGCACGAACCCCTCGCACGGGACCAATGTAACTTGTAGGAACTGACCGTGTAGTCCCGGGTCTCCCAGTTTGAGAGTATGATGATAATTTACAAAAATACACTTTGAATTGAAAACAGGCCGTTAAAGGGTGAAAACCCAAACCAGCCCCCAAACGACCCCGTAGGAGGAACGAACACCTCACACCGGACCAATGTAACTTGTAGTAACTGACTGCGTAGTCCCGGATCTCTCAGTTTGGGAGTGTAACGATAATTTGTAAAAATCACACTTTGACTTGAAAACAGGCTGTTAAAGGGTGAAAACCCAAACCAGCCACCAAACGACCCCGTAGAAGGCACGAACACCTCGCACGGGACCAATGTAACTTGTAGGAACTGACCGCGTAGTCTTGGGACTCCCGGTATGAGAGTTTGACGATAATTTGCAAAAATCACACTTAGACTTGAAAACAGGTCGTTAAGGGATGAAAACCCAAACCAGCCACCAAACGACCCCGTAGGAGGCACGAACACCTCGCATGGGACCAATGTAACTTGTAGGAACTGATCGCGTAGTCTCGGTTCTCCCAGTTTGAGAGTATGACGATAATTTGCAAAAATCACACTTAGGCTTAAAAATAAGCCGTAAAAGAGTGAAAACCCAAACCAGCCACCAAACGACCCCGTAGGAGGCACGAACACCTCGCACGGGACCAATGTAACTTGTAGGAACTGACTGTGTAGTCCCGGGTCTCCCAGTTTGAGAGTATGATGATAATTTACAAAAATACACTTTGAATTGAAAACAGGCCGTTAAAGGGTGAAAACCCAAACCAGCCCCCAAACGACCCCATAGGAGGAACGAACACCTCACACCAGACCAATGTAACTTGTAGTAACTGACTGCGTAGTCCCGGATCTCTCGGTTTGGGAGTATAACGATAATTTGTAAAAATCACACTTTGACTTGAAAACAGGCGGTTAAAGGGTGAAAACCGAAACCAGCCACCAACGACCCCGTAGAAGGCACGAACACCTCACATGGGACCAATGTAACTTGTAGGAACTGACCGCGTAGTCTCGGGACTCCCGGTTTGAGAGTAAGACGAGAGTTTGCAAAAATCACACTTTGACTTAAAAATAAGCCGTTAAAGGGTGAAAACCCAAACCAGCGCTCAAACGACCCCATAGGAGGCACGAACACCTCGCACGGGACCAATGTAACTTGTAGCAACTGACCGCATAGTCCCGGGTCTCCCGATTTGAGAGTAGGAAGATAATTTGTAAAAATCACACTTTGACTTAAATACAGGCCGTTAAAGGGTGAAAACCCAAACTAGACCCCAAACGATCCGGTAGGAAGCACGAACACCTCGCATGGGACCAATATAACTTGTAGTAACTGACCGCATAGTCCCGAATCTCGCAATTTGAGAGTATGATGATAATTTGCAAAAATCACACTTTCACTTAAAAATAAGACGTTAAAGGGTGAAAATCCAAACCTGCCACTAAACGACCCCGTTGGAGGTACAAACACCTCACACGGGAACAATGTAACTTCTAGGAACTGACCGCGTAGTCTCGGGACTCCCGATTTGGGAGTATGATGAGAATTTACAAAAATCACACTTAGACTTACAAACAAGCCGTTAAATGTGAAAACCCAAACAATCACCAAACGACCCCGTAGGAGGCTCGAACACCTCGCACGGGACCAATGTAACTTGTAGTAACTGACCGCGTAGTCCCGGGTCTCCCGATTTGAGAGTATGATGATAATTTGTAAAAATCACACTTTGACTTGAAAATAGGTCGTTAAAGGATGAAAACGCAAACCATCCACCAAAGGAGCCCGTAGGAGGCACGAACACCTCGCACGGGACCAATGTAACTTGTACGAACTAACCGCGTAGTCCCAGGTTTCCCGGTTTGAGATTATGATGATAATTTGCAAAAATCACACTTTGACTTAAAAATAAGTTGTTAAAGGGTGAAAACCCAAACGGGCCCCCAGACGACCCCGTAGGAGGCACGAACACCTCACACGGGACCAATATAACATACAGTAACTGACCGCGTAGTCCCGGATCTCTCGGTTTGAGAGTATGACGATAATTGGCAAAAATCACACTTTGACTTGAAAATCGATCGTTAAAGGTTGAAAACCCAAACCAGCCACCAAACGACCCCGTAGGAGACACGAACACCTCGCACGAGACCAATGTAACTTTTAGAAACTGAGCGCGTAGTCCCGAGTCTCCCGATTTGAGAGTATGACGATAATTTGCAAAAATCACAAGTAGACTTAAAAATAAGCCGTTAAAAGGTGAAAACCCAAACCATCACGTAGGAGGCACGAACACCTCGCACGGGACCAATGTAACTTGTAGGAACTGACCGCGTAGTCCCAGGACTCCCAATTTGAGAGTATGACGATAATTTTCCAAAATCACACTTTGACTTGAAAACAGGTCGTTAAAGGGTGAAAACCCAAACCAGCCACCAAACAACTCTGTATGAGGCACAAACACCTCGCACGGAACCAACGTAACTTGTATTAACAGACTGCGTAGTCCCGAGTCTCCCGATTTGAGAGTATGATGATAATTTGCAAAAATCACACTTTGACTTGAAATCAGGCCGTTAGAGGGTGAAAATCCAAACCAGCCACCAAACGACCCCGTAGGAGGCATGAACACCTTGCACGGAACCAATGTAACTTATAGGAACTGACCGCATAGTCTCGGGTCATTCGGTTTGAGAGTATGATGATAATTTACAAAATTCACACTTCGACTTGAAAACAAGCCTCTAAAGGGTGAAAACCCAAACCAGCCACCAAATGACCCGTAGGAGGCACGAACACCTCGCACGGGACCAATGTAACTTTTAGGAACTGACCGCGTTGTCCCAAATCTCTCGGTTTGTGAGTATGATGATAATTTGCAAAAATCACAATTTGACTTGAAAATAGGCCGTTAAAGGGTAAAAACCCAAACCAGCCCTCAAACGACCCCATAGGAGGCACGAACACCTCGCACGGGACCAATGTAACTGGTAGGAAATGAATTTGTTATCCCGGGTCTCCCGATTTGAGAGTATAATGATAATTTGAAAAAAATCACACTTTGACTTGAATACAGGCCGTTAAAGGGTGAAAACCCAAACCAGACTCCAAACGACCCCGTAGGTGGCACGAACACCATGCACGGGACCAATATAACTTTTAGTAACATACCGCGTAGTCCCGAATCTCCCTGTTTGAGAGTATAATGATAATTTGCAAAAATCACACTTTGACTTAAAAACAAACCATTAAAGGGTGAAAATCCAAACCAGCCACTAAACGACCCCGTTAGAGGTACGAACACCTCGCACGGGACCAATGTAACTGGTAGGAACTGACCGCATAGTCTCGGGTCTCTCGGTTTCAGAGTATGAAGATAATTTGCAAGAATCACACTTTGACTTCAAAACAAGCTATTAGAGGATGAAAACCCAAACCAGCCACCAAACGACCCCATAGGAGGCACGAATACCTCGCACGGGACCAGTTGCAACTTGTAGGAACTGACCGCGTAGTCCCGGGTCTCCCAATTTTAGAGTATGATGATAATTTGCAAAAATCACACTTAGACTTCAAAATAAGCCGTTAAAGGATGAAAGCCCAAACGAGCCTCCAAACGACCCCGTAGGAGGCACGAATACCTCACACGGGACCAATGAAACATGTAGGAACTGATCGCATAGTCCCGGGTCTCCCGGTTTGATAATATGTCGATAATTTGCAAAAATCAACACTTAAACTTAAAAACAAGCCGTTAAAGGGTGAAAACCCGAACCATCCCCCAAAAGACCCCGTAAGAGGCATGAACACCTCGGCGGCACAAATATAACTTGTAGGAACTGACCGTGTAGTCTTGGGTCTTCTGGTTTGTGAATAAAAATCAACACTTAAACATAAAAACAAGAACTTTGATGGTGAAAACCCAAACCATCCCTCAAACGACCACGTAAGAGGCATGAACACCTCGCACGGGACCAATGTAACTTTTAGGCACTGACCGCGTAGTCTCGGGTCTCCGAGTTTGAGAATATGGCGATAATTTTTAAAAATCAACGCTTAAACCTAAAAACAAGTCGTTAGAGGGTGAAAACCCAAACCAACCACCAAACGACCCCGTAGGAGGCACGAACACCTCGCGCGGGAGAAATATAACTAGTAGGAACTGACCACGTAGTCTTGAGTCTTTCGGTTTGTGAATAAAAATCATCACTTAAACTTAAAAACAAACCGTTAGAGGGTGAGAATCCAAACCAGCCCCCAAATGACCCCGTAGGAGGCACGAACACCTCGCACGGGACCAATGTTACTTGTAGGAACAGACCGCGTAGTCTCGGGTCTCCCGATTTGAAAATATCATGATAATTTGAAAAAATCACACTTAAACTTAAAAATAAGCCGTTAGAGGGTGAAAACCCAAACCAGCCCCCAAACGACCCCGTAGGAGGCACAAACAACTCGCACGGGACCAATGTAACTTGTAGGTACTGACAACATAGTCCCGGGTCTCCCCATTTGAGAATATGACTATAATTTGCAAAAATCAACGCTTAAACTTAAAAACAAGCCGTTAAGTGTGAAAACCCAAACCGACCTCCAAACAACCCCGTAAGAGGCACGAACACCTCACACGGGACCAATGTAACTTGTAGTAACTGACCGCGTAGTCCCGGATCTCTTAGTTTGAGAGTGTGATGATAATTTGCAAAAATCACACTTTGACTTGAAAATCGGTCGTTAAAGGGTGAAAACCCAAACCATCCACCAAACGACCCCGTAGGAGGCACGAACACCTCGCATGGGACCAATGTAACTTTTAGGAACTGAGCGCGTAGTCCCGGGTCTCCTGGTTTGAGATTATGACGATAATTTGCAAAAATTACACTTTGACTTAAAAACAGGCCGTTAAAGGATGAAAACCCAAACCAGCCACCAAACGACCCCTTTGGAGGCACGAACACCTCGCACGGGACCAATGTAACTTGTAGGAACTGAGCGCGTAGTCTCGGGTCTCCTGGTTTGAGACTATGACGATAATTTGCAAAAATCACAAGTAGACTTAAAAATAAGCCGTTAAAGGGTGAAAACCCAAACCATCAACCAAACGACCCCGTAGGAGGCACAAACACCTCGCACGGGACCAATGTAACTAGTAGGAACTAACCGCGTAGTCCCAGTTCTCCCAATTTGAGAGTATGACGATAATTTTCCAAAATCACACTTTGACTTGAAAACAGGTCGTTAAAGGGTGAAAACCCAAACCAGCCACCAAACGACCCCGTAGGAGGTACGAACCCCTCTCACGGAACCAACGTAACTTGTAGTAACAGACCGCGTAGTCCCGGGTCTCCCGATCTGAGACTATGATGATAATTTGCAAAAATTACATTTTGACTTGAAATCAGGCCGTTAAAGGGTAAAAATCCAAACCAGCTACCAAACGACCCCGTAGGAGGCATGAACACCTTGCACGGAACCAATGTAACTTATAGGAACTGACCGCATAGTCTCGGGTCTCCTGGTTTGAGAGTATGACGATATTTTGCAAAATTCACACTTAGACTTGAAAACAAGCCGCTAAAGGGTGAAAACCCAAACCAGCCACCAAACGACCCCGTAGGAGGCACGAACACCGCGCACGGGAGCAATGTGACTTTTAGGAACTGACCGCGTTGTCCCGGATCTCTCGGTTTGTGATTATGACGATAATTTGCAAAAATCACACTTTGACTTAAAAACTAGCCGTTAAAGGGTAAAAACCCAAACCATCTCTCAAACGACCCCATAGGAGGCACGAACACTCGTACCGGACCAATGTAACTTGTAGTAACTGACCGTGTATTCCCGGGTCTCCCGATTTGAGAGTATGATGATTATTTGCAAAAATCACACTTTGACTTAAAAATAGGTCGTAAAAGGGTGACAACCCCAACCAGCCACCAAATGACCCAGTAGGAGGCACGAACACCTAGCACGGGACCAATGTAACTTGTAGGAACTGATCGCGTAGTCCCGGGTCTCTCGATTTGAGAGTATGACGATAATTTGCAAAAATCACACTTTGACTTAAAAACAGGTCGTAAAAGGGTGACAACCCTAACCAGCCACCAAACGAACCCGTAGGAGGCACGAACACCTAGCACGGGACCAATGTAACTTGTAGGAACTGATCGCGTAGTCCCGGGTCTCTCGGTTTGAGAGTATGACGATAATTTGCAAAAATCACACTTTGACTGGAAAACAGGCCGTTAAAGGGTAAAAACCCAAACTAGCCACCAAACGACCCCGTAGGAGGCACGAACACCTCGCACGGGACCAATGTAACTTCTAGGAACTGACCGCGTAGTCCCGGGTCTCCCGATTTGAGAGTATGACGATAATTTGCAAAAATCACATTTTGACTTAAAAATAGGCCGGTAAAGGGTGAAAACCCAAACCAGCCACCAAACGACCCCGTAGGAGGCACGAACACCTCGCACGGGACCAATGTAACTTATAGGAACTGACCGTGTTGCCCGGGTCTCCCGGTTTGAGAGTATAATGATAATTTGTAAAAATCACACTTTGACTTAAATACAGGCCGTTAAAGGGTGAAAACCTAAACCAGACCTCAAACGACCCGGTAGGAGGCACGAACACCTAGCTCAGGACCAATACAACTTGTAGTAACTAACCGCATTGTCCCGAATCTCCCAATTTTAGAGTATGATGATAATTTGCAAAAATCACACTTTGACTTAAAAACAAGCCGTTAAAGGATGAAAGCCCAAACCACCCTCCAAGCGACCCCGTAAGAGGCACGAACACCTCGCACGGGACCAATGTAACATGTAGGAACTGATCGCGTAGTCCCGGGTCACCCGATTTGAGAATATGTTGATAATTTTCTAAAATCAACACTTAAACTTAAAAACAAGCCGTTAAAGGGTGAAAACCCGAACCATCCCCCAAAACACCCCGTAAGAGGCTTAAACACCTCGCGTGGGACAAATATAACTTGTAGGAACTGACCGTGTAGTCTCGAGTCTTCTGGTTTGCGAATAAAAATCAACACTTAAACTTAAAAATAAGAACTTAGAGGGTGAAAACCCAAACCAGCCCCCAAACGACCCCGTAAGAGGCTTGAACACCTCGCACGGGACCAATGTAACTTATAGGAACTGATCGCGTAGTCTCGGGAATTCGGATTTGAGAATATGGTGATAATTTTAAAAAATCAATGCTTAAACTTAAAAACAAGCCGTTAGAGGGTGAAAACCCAAACCAGCCCCCAAAAGACCCCGTAGGAGGCACGAACACCTCGCACGGGACCAATGTAACTTGTAGGAACTAACCGCGTAGTCTCGGGTCTCCCGATTTGAGAATATCATGATAATTTGAAAAAAAATCACACTTAAACTTAAAAACAAGCCGTTAGAGGGTGAAAACCCAAACCAGCCCCCAAACAACCCCGTAGGAGGCACGAATAACTCGCTCGGGACCAATGTAACTTGTAGGAACTGACAACATAGTCCCGGGTCTCCCCGTTTGAAAATGTGACGATAATTTGCAAAAATCAACACTTAAACTTAAAAACAAGCCGTTAAAGGGTGAAAACCCAAACCGACCACCAAACGACCCCGTAAGAGGCACGAACACCTCACACTGGACCAATGTAACTTGTAGTAACTAATCGCGTAGTCTCGGATCTCTTAGTTTGAGAGTATGATGATAACTTGCAAAAATCACACTTTGACTTGAAAATCGGCCGTTAAAGGGTGAAAACCCAAACCAGCCACCAAACGACCCCGTAGGAGGCACGAACACCTCGCACAGAACCAATGTAACTTTTAGGAACTGAGCGCGTAGTCCCGGGTCTCCCGGTTTGATAGTATGACGATAATTTGCAAAAATCACACTTTGACTTGAAAACAGGTCGTTAAAGGATGAAAACTCAAACCAGCCACCAAACGACCCCTTAGGAGGCACGGACACCTCGCACGGGACCAATGTAACTTGTAGGAACTGAGCGCGTAGTCTCGGGTCTCCTGGTTTGAGAGTATGACAATAATTTGCAAAAATCACAAGAAGACTTAAAAATAAGCCGTTAAAGGGTTAAAACCCAAACCATCACGTAGGAGGCACCAACACCTTGCACGGGACCAATGTGACTTGTAGGAACTGATCGCGTAGTCCCAGGACTCCCAATTTGAGAGTATGACGATAATTTTCCAAAATCATACTTTGACTTAAAAACAGGTCGTTAAAGGTTGAAAACCCAAACTAGCCACCAAATGACCGCGTAGGAGGCACGAACACCTCGCACGGAACCAACGTAAATTGTAGTAACAAACCGCGTAGTCCCGGGTCTCCCGATTTGAGAGTATGATGATAATTTGTAAAAATCACACTTTGACTTGAAATCAGGCCGTTAAAGAGTGAAAATCCAAACCAGCCACCAAACGACCCCGTAGGAGGCATGAACACCTTGCACGAAATCAAAGTAACTTATAGGAACTGACCGCATAGTCTCAGGTCTCCCGGTTTGAGAGTATGATGATAATTTGCAAAATTCACACTTAGACTTGGAAACAAGCCACTAAAGGGTGAAAACCCAAACCAGCCACCAAACGACCCCGTAGGAGGCACGAACACCTCGCACGGGACCAATGTAAATTTTAGGAACTGATCGTGTTATCCCGGATCTCTCAGTTTGTGAGTATGACGATAATTTGCAAAAATCACACTTTGACTTGAAAACAGGCCGTTAAAGGGTAAAAACCCAAACCAGCCATCAAACGACCCCATAGGAGGCACGAACACCTCGCACGGGACCAATGTAACTGGTAGGAACTGTCTGTGTTATCCCGGGTCTCCCGATTTTAGAGTATAATGATAATTTGAAAAAATCACACTTTGACTTGAATACAGGCCGTTAAAGGGTGAAAACCCAAACCAGTCCCCAAACGACCCCGTAGGTGGCACGAACACCATGCACGGGACCAATATAACTTGTAGTAACATACCGCGTAGTCCCAGATCTCCCGATTTGAGAGTATGATGATAATTTGCAAAAATCACACTTTGACTTAAAAACAAGCCATTAAAGGTTTAAAATCCAAACCAGCCACTAAACGACCTCGTTGGAGGTACGAACACCTCGCACGGGACCAATGAAACTTGTAGGAACTGACCGCATACTCTCGGGTCTCCCGATTTTGAAGTATGAAGATAATTTGCAAAAAATCACATTTTGACTTCAAAACAAACCGTTAGAGGATGAAAACCCAAACCATCCACCAAACGACCCCGTAGGAGGCACGAATACCTCGCACGGGACCATTGCGACTTGTAGGAACTGACCGCGTAGTCCCGGGTCTCCCGATTTTAGAGTATGATGATAATTTGCAAAAATCACACTTTGACTTAAAAACAAGCCGTTAAAGGATGAAAGCCCAAACCACCCTCCAAGAGACCCCGTAAGAGGCACGAATACCTCGCATGGGACCAATGTAACATGTAGGAACTGATCGCGTAGTCCCGGGTCACCCGATTTGAGAATATGTTGATAATTTTCTAAAATCAACACTTAAACTTAAAAACAAGCCGTTAAAGGGTGAAAACCCGAACCATCCCCCAAAACACCCCGTAAGAGGCTTGAACACCTCGCGTGGGACAAATATAACTTGTAGGAACTGACCGTGTAGTCTCGAGTCTTCTGGTTTGTGAATAAAAATCAACACTTAAACTTAAAAACAAGAACTTAGAGGGTGAAAACCCAAACCAGCCCCCAAACGACCCCGTAAGAGGCTCGAACACCTCGCACGGGACCAATGTAACTTATAGGAACTGATCGCGTAGTCTCGGGAATTCGGATTTGAGAATATGGTGATAATTTTAAAAAATCAATGCTTAAACTTAAAAACATGCCGTTAGAGGGTGAAAACCCAAACCAGCCCCCAAAAGACCCCGTAGGAGGCACGAACACCTCGCACGGGACCAATGTAACTTGTAGGAACTGACCGCGTAGTCTCGGGTCTCCCGATTTGAGAATATAATGATAATTTGAAAAAAAATCACACTTAAACTTAAAAGCAAGCCGTTAGAGGGTGAAAACCCAAACCAACCCCCAAACAACCCCGTAGGAGGCACGAATAACTCGCTCGGGACCAATGTAACTTGTAGGAACTAACAACATAGTCCCGGGTCTCCCCGTTTGAGAATGTGACGATAATTTGCAAAAATCAACACTTAAACTTAAAAACAAGCCGTTAAAGGGTGAAAACCCAAACCGACCCCCAAACGACCCCGTAAGAGGCACGAACACCTCACACGGGACCAATGTAACTTGTAGTAACTAATCGCGTAGTCTCGGATCTCTTAGTTTGAGAGTATGATGATAACTTGCAAAAATCACACTTTGACTTGAAAATCGGCCGTTAAAGGGTGAAAACCCAAACCAGCCACCAAACGACCCCGTAGGAGGCACGAACACCTCGCACAGAACCAATGTAACTTTTAGGAACTGAGCGCATAGTCCCGGGTCTCCCGGTTTGAGAGTATGACGATAATTTGCAAAAATCACACTTTGACTTGAAAACAGGTCGTTAAAGGATGAAAACTCAAACCAGCCACCAAACGACCCCTTAGGAGGCACGGACACCTCGCACGGGACCAATGTAACTTGTAGGAACTGAGCGCGTAGTCTCGGGTCTCCTGGTTTGAGAGTATGACAATAATTTGCAAAAATCACAAGAAGACTTAAAAATAAGTCGTTAAAACCCAAACCATCACGTAGGAGGCACCAACACCTCGCACGGGACCAATGTGACTTGTAGGAACTGATCGCGTAGTCCCAGGACTCCCAATTTGAGAGTATGACGATAATTTTCCAAAATCATACTTTGACTTAAAAACAGGTCGTTAAAGGTTGAAAACCCAAACTAGCCACCAAACGACCCCGTAGGAGGCACGAACACCTCGCACGAAACCAACGTAAATTGTAGTAACAAACCGCGTAGTCCCGGGTCTCCCGATTTGAGAGTATGATGATAATTTGTAAAAATCACACTTTGACTTGAAATCAGGCCGTTAAAGGGTGAAAATCTAAACCAGCCACCAAACGACCCCGTAGGAGGCATGAACACCTTGCACGAAATCAATGTAACTTATAGGAACTGACCGCATAGTCTCAGGTCTCCCGATTTGAGAGTATGATGATAATTTGCAAAATTCACACTTAGACTTGAAAACAAGCCACTAAAGGGTGAAAACCCAAACCAGCCACCAAACGACCCCGTAGGAGGCACGAACACCTCGCACGGGACCAATGTAAATTTTAGGAACTGATCGTGTTATCCCGGATCTCTCAGTTTGTGAGTATGACGATAATTTGCAAAAATCACACTTTGACTTGAAAACAGGCCGTTAAAGGGTAAAAACCCAAACCAGCCATCAAACGACCCCATAGGAGGCACGAACACCTCGCACGGGACCAATGTAACGGGTAGGAACTGTCTGTGTTATCTCGGGTCTCCCGATTTTAGAGTATAATGATAATTTGAAAAAATCACACTTTGACTTGAATACAGGCCGTTAAAGGGTGAAAACCCAAACCAGTCCCCAAACGACCCCGTAGGTGGCACGAACACCATGCACGGGACCAATATAACTTGTAGTAACATACCGCGTAGTCCCGGATCTCCCGATTTGAGAGTATGATGATAATTTGCAAAAATCACACTTTTACTTAAAAACAAGCCATTAAAGGGTGAAAATCCAAACCAGCCACTAAACGACCCCGTTGGAGGTACGAACACCTCGCACGGGACCAATGAAACTTGTAGGAACTGACCGCATAGTCTCGGGTCTCCCGATTTTGAAGTATGAAGATAATTTGCAAAAAATCACATTTTGACTTCAAAACAAACCGTTAGAGGATGAAAACCCAAACCATCCACCAAACGACCCCGTAGGAGGCACGAATACCTCGCACGGGACCATTGCAACTTGTTGGAACTGACCGCGTAGTCCCGGGTCTCCCGATTTTAGAGTATGATGATAATTTGCAAAAATCACACTTTGACTTCAAAACAAGCCGTTAAAGGATGAAAGCCCAAACCAGCCTCCAAACGACCCCGTAGGAGGCACGAATACCTCGCACGGGACCAATGTAACATGTAGGAACTGATCGCGTAGTTTCGGGTCTCCCGGTTTGAGAATATGTCGACAATTTGAAAAAATCAACACCTAAACTTAAAAATAATCCGTTAAAGGGTGAAAACCCAAACCAGCCCCCAAAAGACCCCGCAAGAGGCACGAACACCTCGCACGGGACCAATGTAACTTGTAGAAACTGACCGCGTAGTCTCGGGTCTCCGGGTTTGAGAATATGGCGATAATTTTCAAAAATCAACGCTTAAACTTAAAAACAAGCCGTTAGAGGGTGAAAACCCAAACCATCCCCCAAACGACCCCGTAGGAGGCACGAACACCTCGCGCGGGAGAAATATAACTAGTAGGAACTGACCACGTAGTCTTGAGTCTTTCGGTTTGCGATTAACAATCAACACTTAAACTTAAAAACAAACCGTTAGAGGGTGAGAATCCAAACCAACCCCCAAACGACCCCGTAGGAGCCACGAACACCTCGAACGGGACCAATGTAACTTGAAGGAACTGACCGAGTAGTCTCGGGTTTCCCGATTTGAGAATATCATGATAATTTGAAAAAATCACACTTAAATTTAAAAACAAGTCGTTAGAGGGTGAAACCTAAACCAGCCCCCAAACGACCCCGTAGGAGGCACGAACAAATCGCACGGGACCAATGTAACTTGTAGGAACTGACAACATAGTCCCGGGTCTCCCCGTTTGAGAATATGACGATAATTTGCAAAAATCAACCCTTAAACTTAAAAACAAGCCGTTAAAGTGTGAAAACCCAAACCGACCCCCAAACGACCTCGTAAGAGGCACGAACACCTCGCACGGGACCAATGTAACTTGTAGTAACTGATCGTGTTTTCTCGGGTCTCCCGATTTGAGAGTATGATGATAATTTGCAAAAATTATACTTTGACTTAAAAACAGGTCGTAAAAGGGTGAAAACCCGAACCAGCCACCAAACGACCCAGTAGGAGGCACGAACACCTAGCACGGGACCAATGTAACTTGTAGGAACTGATCGCGTACATCGGGTCTCCCGGTTTGAGAGTATGACGATAATTTGCAAAAATCACCCTTTGACTTGAAAACAGGCCGTTAAAGGGTAAAAACCCAAACCAGCCACCAAACAACCCCGTTGGAGGCACGAACACCTCGCACGGGACCAATGTAACTTGTATGAATTGATTGCGTAGTCTCGAGTCTCTCGCCTTGAGACTATGATGATAATTAGAAAAAATCACACTTAGACTTAAAAATAAGTCGTTAAAGGGTGAAAACCCAAACTAGCCAGCAAACGACCCCGTAGGAGGCACGAACACCTCACACGAGACCAATGTTACTTGTAGGAACCGACAGCGTAGTTCCGGGTCATCTAGTTTGAGAGTATGATGATAGTTTGCATAAATCACACTTTGACTTGAAAACAGGCCGTTAAAGGGTGAAAACCCAAACCAGCCCCCAAACGACCCTGTAGGAGGCATGGACACCTCGCACTGGACCAATGTAACCTGTAGTGACTGACCGCATAGTCTCGGATCTCTCGGTTTGAGAGTATGATGATAATTTGCAAAAATCACACTTTGACTTAAAAACAAGCCGTTAGAGGGTGAAAACCCAAACCAGCCCCCAAACGACCCCGTAGGAGGCACGAACACCTCGCACGAGGCCAATGTAACTTGTAGAAACTGACCGCGTAGTCCCGAATCTGTCGGTTTGAGAGTATGATAATAATTTGCAAAACTCACACTTTAACTTGAAAACAGATCATTAAAGGGTGAAAACCCAAACCAGCCACCAAACGACCCCGTACGAGGCACGAACACCTAGCACAGGACCAATGTAACTTGTAGGAACTTACCGCGTAGTCTCGGGTCTCCCGGTTTGAGAGTATGACGATAATTTGTAAAAATCACACTTAGACTTAAAAACAAGCCGTTAGAGGGTGAAAACCCAAACCATCCCCCAAACGACCCCGTAGGAGGCACGAACACCTCGCACGGGACCAATGTAACTTGTAGGAACTGACCACGTAGTCCCGGGTCTCCCAGTTTGAGAGTATGACGATAATTTGCAAAAATCACACTTTGGCTTAAAAACAGGTCGTCAAAGGGTGAAAACCCAAACCAGCCACCAAACGACCCCATAGGAGGTGCGAACACCTCTCACGGTACCAATGTAACTTGTAGGAACTGACCGCGTTGACCCGGATCTCCCGGTTTGAGAGTATGGTGATAATTTGAAAAAATTACACTTTGACTTAAAAATAAGCCGTTAAAGGGTAAAAATTCAAACCAGCCAACAAACGACCCCATTGGAGGTACGAAGACCTCGCACGGGACCAATGTAACTTGTAGGAACTAACCGCTTAGTCTCGGGTCTCCCGGTTTGAGAGTACGACGATAATTTGCAAAAATCACACTTTGACTTCAAAACAAGCCGTTAAAGGATGCAAAACCAAACCAACCACCAAACGACTCCGTAGGAGGCACGAATACCTCGCACGGTACCAATAACACTTGTAGGAACATACCGCGTAGTCCCGAGTCTCTCGGTTTGAGAGTATGGTGATAATTTGCAAAAATCACACTTTGACTTCAAAACAAGCCGTTAAAGGATTAAAACCCAAACCAGCCACCAAATGACCCCATAGGAGGCTCGAATACCTCGAACGGGACCAATGTAACTTGTAGAAACTGACCGCATAGTCCCGCCTCTCCCGATTTGAAAATATGATGATAATTTTCAAAAATTAACACTTGAACTTAAAAATAACCCGTTAAAGGTTGGAAACCCAAACCAGCCCCCAAACGACCCCGTAAGAGGCACGAACACCTCACACTGGACAAATATAACTTTTAGGACATGACCACGTAGTCTCGGATCTTCCGTTTTGCGTATAAAAATCCACACTTATACTTAAAAACAAGCAGTTAGAAGGTGAAAATCAAAACCAGCCCCCAAACGACCCCGTAGGAGGCACGAAAACCTCGCACGGGACCAATGTAACTTGTAGTAACTGACCGCGTAGTCTCGGGTCTCCCGATTTGAGAATATGGTGATAATTAGCAAAAACTCACACTTAAACTTAAAAACAAGTCGTTAAAGGGTGAAAACCCAAACCAGCCCCCAAACGACCTCGTAAGAGGCACGAACACCTCGTGCGGGACAAATATAACTTGTAGGAACTAACCGCGTAGTCTCGGGTCTCCCAGTTTGAGAATATGACGATAATTTGCAAAAATCAGACTTAAAATTAAAAATAAGCCGTTACAGGGTGAAAACCCAAACCAGAACCCAAATGACCCCGTAGGAGGCACGAACACCTCGCTCGGGACCAATGTAACTTGTAGGAACTGATCGCGTAGTCTCGGGTCTCCTGATTTGACAGTATGACGATAATTTGTAAAAATCACAATTAAACTTAAAAATAAGTCGTTAAAAGGTGAAAACCCAAACGAACCCCCAAACGACACCGTCGAAGGCACGAACACCTTGCACGGGACCAATGTAACTTGTAGGAACTGATCGCGTAGTCCCGGGTCTCCCAGTTTGAGAGTATGATGATAATTTGCAAATATCACACTTTGACTTGAAAACAGGTCGTTAAAGGGTGAAAACCCAAACCAGCCACCAAATGACCTTGTAGGAGGCACGAACACCTCGCACGGGACCAATATAACCTGTTGTAACTGGTCTCGGATCTCCCGATTTGAGAGTATGATGATAATTTGCAAAAGTCACACTTTGACTTAAAAACAAGCCATTAAAGGGTGAAAATCCAAACCAGCCACCAAACGACCCCGTTAGAGGTACGAACACCTCGCATGGGACCAATGTAACTTATAGGAACAGACCGCGTAGTCTCGGGTCTCCCGATTTTAGAGTATGACGATAATTTGCAAAAAACACACTTTGACTTAAAAATAAGCCGTTAAAGGATGAAAACCCAAACCAGCCACCAAATGTCCCTGTAGGAGGGACGAATACCTCGCACGGGACCATTGTAACTTGTAGGCACTGACCGCATAGTCCTGGGTCTCTCGGTTTGAGAGTATGACGTTAATTTGCAAAAATCACACTTTAACTTCAAAGCAAGCCGTTAAAGGATGAAAGCCCTAACCAGCCTCCAAACGACCCGTTGGAGGCACGAATACCTCGCATGGGACCAATGTAACTTGTAGGAACTGACCGCGTAGTCCCGGGTCTTCCGGTTTGAGAATGTGATGATAATTTGCAAAAATCAATACTTATACTTAAAAACAAGCCGTTAAAGGGTGGAAACCCAAACCAGCCCCCAAAAACCCGTAAGATGCACGAACACCTCGCGTGGGAAAAATATAACTTGTAGGAACTGACCGCATAGTCTCGAGTCTTCCAGTTTGCGAATAAAAATTAACACTTAAACTTAAAAACAAGATGTTAGAGGGGGAAAAGCAAAACAAGCCCCCAAACGACCCCGTAGGAGGCACAAACACCTCGCACGGGACCAATATAACTTGTAGTAACTGATCGCGTAGTCTCAGGTCTCCCGGTTTGAGAATATGGCGATAATTTGCAAAAATGAACTCTTAAACTTAAAAACAAGCCGTTAAAGGGTGAAAACCCAAACTAGCCCCCAAACGACCCCGTAGGAGGCACGAACACCTCGCGCGGGACAAATATAACTTGTAGGAACTGACCCCGTAGTCTTGGGTCTTTGGGTTTGTGAATAAAAATCAACACTTAAACTTAAAAACAAGCCGTTAGAGGGTGAGAATCCAAACCAGCCCCCAAACGACCCCGTAGGAGGTAAGAACACCTCGCACGGGACCAATGTAACTTGTTGGAACTGACCGCGTAGTCTCTGGTCTCTCGGTTTGAGAATATGACGTTAATTTGCAAAAATCACACTTAAACTTGAAAACAAGCCGTTATAGGGTGAAAACCCAAACCAGACCCCAAACGACCCCGTAGGAGGCACGCACACCTCGCACGGGACCAACGTAACTTGTAGAAACTGATTGCATAGTCTCAGGTCTCCCGGTTTGAGTATATGATAATAATTTGCAAATATCACACTTTGAATTGAAAAAAGGCCGTTAAAGGGTGAAAACCCAAACCAGCCACAAAACGACCCCGTAGGAGGCACGAACACCTCACACGGGACCAATGTTACTTATAGCAACTGACCGCGTAGTCTCGGGTCTACCGGTTTGAGAGTATGATGATAATTTCCAAAAATCACACTTTGACTTGAAAACAGGCCGTTAAAGGGTGAAAACCTAAACCAGCCCCCAAACGACCCCGTAGGAGGCATGAAAACCTTGCACCGGACCAATGTAACTTGTAGCATCTGACCGCGTAGTCCTGGATCTCTCAATTTGAGAGTATGACGATAATTTGCAAAAATCATACTTAAAATTAAAAATAAGCCATTACAGGGTGAAAACCCAAACCAGAACCCAAACGACCCCGTAGGAGGCACGAACACCTCGCACGGGACCAATGTAACTTGTAGGAACTGATCGCGTAGTCTAGGGTCTCCCGATTTTAGAGTATGAGGATAATTTGTAAAAATCACACTTAAACATAAAAATAAGCCGTTAAAGGGTGAAAACCCAAACGAGCCCCCAAACAACCCCGTCGGAGGCACGAACACCTCGCACGAGACCATTGTAACTTGTAGGAACTGACCGCGTAGTCCCGGGTCTCTCGGTTTGAGAGTATGATGATAATTTGCAAAAATCACACTTTGACTTCAAAGCAAGCCGTTAAAGGATGAAAGCCCAAACCAGCCACCAAATGACCCCGTTGGAGGCACGAATACCTCGCACGGGACCAATGTAACTTGTAGGAACTAACCGCGTAGTCCCGGGTCTCCCGGTTTGAGAATGTGATGATAATTTGCAAAAATCAACACTTCAACTTAAAAACAAGTCCTTAAAGGGTGGAAACCCAAACCAGCCCCCAAAAAACCCCGTAAGATGCACGAACACCTAGCGTGGGAAAAATATAACTTGTAAGAACTGACCACATAGTCTCCAGTCTTCCGGTTTGCGAATAAAAATCAACACTTAAACTTAAAAACAAGCAGTTAGGGGGGAAAAGCGAAACAAGCCCCCAAACGACCCCGGAGGAGGCACAAACACCTCGTACGGGACCAATATAACTTGTAGGAACTTACCGCGTAGTCTCGGGTCTCACGATTTGAGAATATGGCGATAATTTGCAAAAATGAACTCTTAAACTTAAAAACAAGCCGTTAAAGGGTGAAAACCCAAACTAGCCCCCAAACGACCCCGCAGGAGGCACGAACACCTCGCGCGGGAAAAATATAACTTGTAGGAACTGACCGCGTAGTCTTGGGTCTTCTAGTTTGCAAATAAAAATCAATACTTAAACTTAAAAACAAGCCGTTAGAGGGTGAGAATCCAAACCAGCCCCCAAACGACCCCGTAGGAGGTAGGAACACCTCGCACGGGACCAATGTAACTTGTTGGAACTGACCGCGTAGTCTCTGGTCTCTCGGTTTGAGAATATGACTTTAATTTTCAAAAATCACAGTTAAACTTAAAAACAAGCCGTTAGAGGGTGAAAACCCAAACCAGACCCCAAACGACCCCGTAGGAGGCACGAACAACTTGCACGGGACCAACGTAACTTGTAGGAACTGACCGCGTAGTCCCGGGTCTCTCGGTTTGAGAGTATGATGATAATTTGCAAAAATCACATTTTGACTTGAAAATAGGCCGTTAAAGGGTGAAAACCCAAACCAGCCACCAAACGACCCCGTAGGAGGCACGAACACCTCGCACGGGACCAACGAAATTGTAGAAACTGAACGCGTAGTCCCAGGTCTCCCGGTTTGAGAGTATGATGATAATTTGCAAAAATCACACTTTGACTTGAAAACAGGTCGTTAAAGGTTGAAAACCCAAACCAGCACCAAACGATCCCGTAGGAGGCACGAACACCTCCCACGGGACCAATGTAATTTGCAGGAACTGATCGCATAGTCTCGGGTATCCTGGTTTGAGAGTATGATGATAATTTCTAAAAATCACACTTTGACTTGAAAACAGGCCGTTAAAGGGTGAAAACCAAACCAGCCCCCAAACGACCCAATAGGAGGCATGAACACCTTGCACCGGACCAATGTAACTTGTTGCAACTGACCGCGTAGTCCTGGGTCTCTCAGTTTGAGAGTATGACGATAATTCTCAAAAATCACACTTACAATAAAAAATAAGCCGTTAAAGGGTGAAAACCCAAACCAGCACCCAAACGACCCCGTAGCAGGCATGAACACATTGCACCGGACCAATGTAACGTCTAGCAATGGACCGCGTAGTCCTGGGTCTCTCAGTTTGAGAGTATGACGATAATTTGCAAAAATCACACTTAAAATTAAAAATAAGCCGTTAGAGGGGGAAAACCCAAACCAGAACCCAAACAACCCCGTAGGAGGCACGAACACCTCGCACGGGACCAATGTTACTTATAGCAACTCACCGCGTAGTCTCGGGTCTCCCGGTTTGAGAGTATGATGATAATTTTCAAAAATCACACTTTGACTTGAAAACAGGCCGTTAAAGGGTGAAAACCCAAACCAGCCCCCAAACGTCCCCGTAGGAGGCATGAAAACCTTGCACCGGACCAACGTAACTTGTAGCAACTGACCGCGTAGTCCTGGGTCTCTCAGTTTGAGAGTATGACGATAATTTGCAAAAATCACACTTAAAATTGAACGCGAGGTCCCAGGTCTCCCGGTTTGAGAGTATGATGATAATTTACAAAAATCACACTTTGACTTGAAAATAGGTCCTTAAAGGGTGAAAACCCAAACCATCCGCCAAACGATCCCGTAGGAGGCACGAACTCCTTGCACGAGACCAATGTAACTTGCAGGAACTGACCGCGTAATCTCGGGTCTCCCGGTTTGAGAGTATAATGATAATTTCCAAAAATCACACTTTGACTTGAAAACAGGCCGTTAAAGGGTGAAAACCAAACCAGCCACCAAATGACCCCGTTGGAGGCACGAATACCTCGCACGGGACCAGTGTAACTTGTAGGAACTGACCGCGTAGTCCCGGGTCTCCCGGTTTGAGAATGTAATGATAATTTGCAAAAATCACACTTAAACTTAAAAACAAGCCGTTAAAGGGTGAAAATCCAAACCAGCCACCAAACGACCTCGTTAGAGGTACGAACACCTCGCACGAGACCAATGTAACTTATAGGAACTGACCGCGTAGTCTCGGGTCTCCCGATTTGAGAGTATGACGATAATTCGCAAAAATCACACTTTGACCTAAAAACAAGTCGTTAAAGGATGACAACCCAAACCAGCCACCAAACTTCCCCGTAGGAGGGACGAATTCCTCGCACGGGACCATTGTAACTTGTAGGAACTGACCTCGTAGTCCTGGGTCTCTTGGTTTGAGAGTATGATGATAATTTGCAAAAATCACACTTTGACTTCAAAGCATGCCGTTAAAGGAAGAAAGCCCAAACCAGCCACCAAATGACCCCGTTGGAGGCACGAATACCTCGCACGGTACCAATGTAACTTGTAGGAATTGATCGCATAGTCCCGGGTCTCCCGGTTTGAGAATGTGATGATAATTTGCAAAAATCAATAATTCAACTTAAAAACAAGCCGTTAAAGGGTGGAAGCCCAAACCAGCCCCCAAAAAACCCCGTAAGATGCACGAACACCTCGCGTGGGAAAAGTATAACTTGTAGGAACTGACCGCATAGTCTCGAGTCTTCCGGTTTGCGAATAAAAATCAACACTTAAACTTAAAAACAAGCAGTTAGAGGGGGAAAAGACTAACAAGCCCCCAAACGACCCCGTAGGAGGCACAAACACCTCGCACGGGACCAATATAACTTGTAGGAACTCACCGCGTAGTCTCGGGTCTCCCGATTTGAGAATATGGTGATAATTTGCGAAAATCAACTCTTAAACATAAAAACAAGCCGTTAAAGGGTGAAAACCCCAACTAGCCGACAAACGACCCAGTAAGAGGCACGAACACCTCGCGCGGGACAAATATAACTTGTAGGAAATGACCGCGTAGTCTTGGGTCTTCTGGTTTGCGAATAAAAATCAATACTTAAACTTAAAAACAACCCGTTAGAGGGTGAGAATCAAAACCAGCCCCCAAACGACCCCGTAGGAGGTCGGAACACCTCGCACGGGACCAATGTAACTTGTTGGAACTAACCGCATAGTCCCTGGTCTCTCGGTTTAAGAATATGACGTTAATTTGCAAAAATCACACTTAAACTTAAAAACAAGCTGTTACAGGGCGAAAACCCAAACCAGACCCCAAACGACCCCGTAGGAGGCACGAACACCTCGCACGGGACCAACGTAACTTCTAGAAACTGATTGCATAGTCTCGGGTCTCCCGGTTTGAGAGTATGATGATAATTTGCAAATATCACACTTTGACTTCAAAACAGGCCGTTAAAGGGTGAAAACCCAAACCAGCCCCCAAACGTCCCCGTAGGAGGCATGAAAACCTTGCACCGGACCAACGTAACTTGTAGCAACTGACCGCGTAGTCCTGGGTCTCTCAGTTTGAGAGTATGACGATAATTTGCAAAAATCACACTTAAAATTAAAAATAAGCCGTTACAGGATGAAAACCCAAACCAGAACCCAAACGACCCCGTAGGAGGCACGAACACCTCGCACGGGACCAATGTAACTTGTAGGAACTGATCGCGTAGTCTAGGGTCTCCCGATTTTAGAGTATGACGATAATTTGTAAAAATCACACTTAAACATAAAAATAAGCCGTTAAAGGGTGAAAACCCAAACGAGCCCCCAAACGACCCCGTCGGAGGCACGAACACCTCGCACGGGACCAATGTAACTTGTACGAACTGAACGCATAGTCCCGGGTCTCCCGGTTTGAGAGTATGTTGATAATTTTCAAATATCACACTTTGACTTGAAAACAGGCCGTTAAAGGGTGAAAACCCAAACCAGCCACCAAATGACCTCGTAGGAGGCACGAACACCTCGCACGAGACCAATATAACCTTTTGTAACTGATCGCGTAGTCCCGGATCTCCCGATTTGAGGGTATGATGATAATTTGTAAAAGTCACACTTTGACGTAAAAACAAGTCGTTAAAGGGTGAAAATCCAAACCAGCCACCAAACGACCCCGTTAGAGGTACGAACACCTCGCACGGGACCAATGTAACTTATAGGAACTGACCGCGTAGTCTTGAGTCTCCCGGTTTGAGAGTATGATGATAATTCGCAAAAATCACACTTTGACTTAAAAATAAGCCGTTAAAGGATGAAAACCCAAACCAGCCACCAAACGTCCCCGTAGGAGGGACGAATACCTCGCACGGGACCATTGTAACTTGTAGGAACTGATCGCGTAGTCTCGGGTCTCCCGGTTTGAGAATATGGCGATAATTTGCAAAAATAAACTCTCAAACTTAAAAACAAGTCGTTAAAGGGTGAAAACCCAAACTAGCCCCCAAACGACCCCGTAGGAGGCACGAACACCTCGCGCGGGACAAATATAACTTGTAGGAACAGACCGCGTAGTCTTGGGTCTTCTGGTTTGCGAATAAAAATCAACACTTAAACTTAAAAACAAGCCATTAGAGGGTGAGAATTCAAAACAGCCTCCAAACGACCCCGTAGGAGGTAGGAACACCTCGCACGGGACCAATGTAACTTGTTGGAACTGACCGCGTAGTCTCTGGTCTCTCAGTTTGAGAATATGACGTTAATTTGCAAAAATCACACTTAAACTTGAAAACAAGCCGTTACAGGGTGAAAACCCAAACCAGACCACAAACGACCCCGTAGGAGGCACGAACACCTCGCACGGGACCAACGTAACTTGTAGAAACTGATTGCATAGTCTCGGGTCTCCCGGTTTGAGAGTATGATGATAATTTGCAAATATCACACTTTGGCTTGAAAATAAGCCGTTAAAGGGTGAAAACCCAAACCAGCCACAAAACGACCCCGTAGGAGGCACGAACACCTCACACGGGACCAATGTTACTTATAGCAACTGACCGCGTAGTCTCGGGTCTCCCGGTTTGAGAGTATGATAATAATTTCCAAAAATCACACTTTGACATGAAAACAGGTCGTTAAAGGGTGAAAACCCAAACCAGCCCCCAAACGACTCCGTAGGAGGCATGAAAACCTTGCACCGGACCAATGTAACTTGTAGCAACTGACCACGTAGTCCTGGGTCTCTCAGTTTGAGAGTATGACGATAATTTGCAAAAATCACACTTAAAATTAAAAATAAGCCGTTACAGGGTGAAAACCCAAACCAGAACCCAAACGTCCCCGTAGGAGGCACGAACACCTCGCACGGGACCAATGTAACTTGTAGGAACTGATCGCGTAGTCTAGGGTCTCCCGATTTTAGAGTATGACGATAATTTGTAAAAATCACACTTAAACATAAAAATAAGCTGTTAAAGGGTGAAAACCCAAACGAGCCCCCAAACGACCCCGTCGGAGGCACGAACACCGTGCACGGGACCAATGTAACTTGTAGGAACTAAACGCGTAGTCCCGGGTCTCCCGGTTTGAGGGTATGATGATAATTTGCAAATATCACACTTTGACTTCAAAACAGGCCGTTAAAGGGTGAAAACCCAAACCAGCCACCAAATTACCTCGTAGGAGGCACGAACACCTCGCACGAGACCAATATAACCTGTTGTAACTGATCGCGTAGTCCCGTATCTCCCGATTTGAGAGTATGATGATAATTTGTAAAAGTCACACTTTGACTTAAAAATAAGCCGTTAAAGGGTGAAAATCCAAACCAGCCACCCCCCGTTAGAGGTACGAATACCTCGCACGGGACCAATGTAACTTATAGAAACTGATCGCGTAGTCTTGGGTCTCCCGGTTTGAGAGTATGATGATAATTCGCAAAAATCGCACTTTGACTTAAAAATAAGCCGTTAAAGGATGAAAACCCAAACCAGCCACCAAACGTCCCCGTAGGAGGGACGAATACCTCGCACGGGACCATTGTAACTTATAGGAACTGACCGCCTAGTCCCGGGTCACTCGATTTGAGAATGTGATGATAATTTGCAAAAATCAACACATCAACTTAAAAACTAGCAGTTAAAGGGTGGAAACCCAAACCAGCCCCCAATAAACCCCGTAAGATGCACGAACACCTAGCGTGGGAAAAATATAACTTATAGGAACTGACCGCGTAGTCTCGAGTCTTCCGATTTGCGAATAAAAACCAACACTTAAACTTAAAAACAAGAAGTTAGAGGGGGAAAAGCGAAACAAGCCCCCAAACGACCCCGTAGGAGGCACAAACACCTCACACGGGACCAATATAACTTGTAGGAACTGACCGCGTAGTCTCGGGTCTCACGATGTGAGAATATGGCGATAATTTGCAAAAATGAACTCTTAAACTTAAAAACAAGCTGTTAAAGGGTGAAAACCCAAACTAGCCCCCAAACGACCCCGTAGGAGGCACGAACACCTCGCGCGGGACAAATATAACTTGTAGGAACTGACCGCGTAGTCTTGGGTCTTCTGGTTTGCAAAAAAAAAATCAATACTTAAACTTAAAAATAAGCCGTTAGAGGGTGAGAATCCAAACCAGCCCCCAAACGACCTCCTAGGAGGTAGGAACACCTCGCACGGGACCAATGTAACTTGTTGGAACTGACCGCGTAGTCTTTAGTCTCTCGGTTTGAGAATATGACGTTAATTTGCAAAAATCACACTTAAACTTGAAAACAAGCTGTTACAGGTTGAAAACCCAAACCAGACCCCAAACAACCCCGTAGGAGGCACGAACACCTCGCACGGGACCAACGTAACTTGTAGAAACTGATTACATAGTCTTGGGTCTCCCGGTTTGAGAGTATGATGATAATTTGCAAATATCACACTTTGACTTGAAAACAGGCCGTTAAAGGGTGAAAACCCAAACCAGCCACAAAACGACCCCGTAGGAGGCACGAACATATCACACGGGACCAATGTTACTTATAGAAACTGACCGCGTAGTCTCGGGTCTCCCGGTTTGAGAGTATGATGATAATTTCCAAAAATCACACTTTGACTTGAAAACAGGCCGTTAAAGGGTGAAAACCCAAACCTGCCCCCAAACGACCCCGTAGGAGACATGAAAACCTTGCACCGGACCAATGTAACATGCAACAACTGACCGCGTAGTCCTGGGTCTCTCAGTTTGAGAGTATGACGATAATTTGCAAAAATCACACTTAAAATTAAAAATAAGCCGTTACAGGGTGAAAACCCAAACCAGAACCCAAACGACCCCGTAGGAGGCACGAACACCTCGCACGGGACCAATGTAACTTTTAGGAACTGATCGCGTAGTCTAGGGTCTCCCAATTTTAGAGTAAGACGATAATTTGTAAAAATCACACTTAAACATAAAAATAAGTCGTTAAAGGGTGAAAACCCAAACGAGCCCCCAAACGACCCCGTCGGAGGCACGAACACCGCGCACGGGACCAATGTAACTTGTAGGAACTGAACGCGTAGTCCCGGGTCTCCCGGTTTGAGAGTATGATGATAATTTGCAAATATCACACTTTGACTTCAAAACAGGCCGTTAAAGGGTGAAAACCCAAACCAGCCACCAAATGACCTCGTAGGAGGCACGAACACCTCGTACGAGACCAATATAACCTGTTGAAACTGATCGCATAGTCCCGGATCTCCCGATTTGAGAGTATGATGATAATTTGTAAAAGTCACACTTTGACATAAAAATAAGTCGTTAAACGGTGAAAATCCAAACCAGCCACCAAGCGACCCCGTTAGAGGTATGAACACCTCGCACGGGTCTAATGTAACTTATAGGAACTGACCGCGTAGTCTTGGGTCTCCCGGTTTGAGAGTATGATGATAATTCGTAAAAATCACACTTTGACTTAAAAATAAGCCGTTAAAGGATGAAAACCCAAACCAGCCACCAAACGTCCCCGTAGGAGGGACGAATACCTCGAACGAGACCATTGTAACTTGTAGGAACTGACCGCGTAGTCCCGGGTCTCTCGGTTTGAGAGTATGATGATAATTTGCAAAAATCACACTTTGACTTCAAAGCAAGCCGTTAAAGGATGAAAGCCCAAACCAACCACCAAATGACCTCGTTGGAGGCACGAATACCTCCCACGGGACCAATGTAACTTGTAGGAACTGACTGCGTAGTCCCGGGTCTCCCGGTTTGAGAATGTGATGATAATTTGCAAAAATCAACACTTCAACTTAAAAACAAGCCGTTAAAGGGTGGAAACCCAAACCAGCCCCCAAAAAACCCCGTAAGATGCACGAACACCTAGCGTGGGAAAAATATAACTTGTAGGAACTGACCGCATAGTCTCGAGTCTTCCGGTTTGCGAATAAAAATCAACTCAAACTTAAAAACAAGCAGTTAGAGGGGGAAAAGCGAAACAAGCCCCCAAACGACCCCGTAGGAGGCACAAACACCTTGCACGGGGCCAATATAACTTGTAGGAACTGACCGCGTAGTCTCGGGTCTCACGATTTGAGAATATGGCTATAGTTTGCAAAAATGAACTCTTAAACTTAAAAACAAGCCGTTAAAGGATGAAAACCCAAATTAGCCCCCAAACGACCCCGTAGGAGGCACGAACACCTCGCGCGGGACTAATATAACTTGTAGGAACTGGCCGCGTAGTCTTGCGACTTCTGTTTTGCGAATAAAAATCAATAATTAAACTTAAAAATAAGCCGTTAGAGGGTGAGAATCCAAACCAGCCCCCAAACGTCCCCGTAGGAGGTAGAAACACCTCGCACGGGACCAATGTAACTTGTTGGAACTGACCGCGTAGTCTCTGGTCTCTCGGTTTGAGAATATGACGTTAATTTGCAAAAATCACACTTAAACTTGAAAACAAGCCGTTACAGGGTGAAAACCCAAACCAGACCCCAAACGACCCCGTAGGAGGCACGAACACCTCGCACGGGACCAACGTAACTTGTAGAAACTGATTGCATAGTCTCGGGTCTCCCGATTTGAGAGTATGATGATAATTTGCAAATATCACACTTTGACTTGAAAACAAGTCGTTAAAGGGTGAAAACCCAAACCAGCCACAAAACGACCCCGTAGGAGGTACGAACACCTCACATGGGACCAATGTTACTTATAGCAACTGACCGCGTAGTCTCGGGTCTCCCGGTTTGAGAGTATGATTATAATTTCCAAAAATCACACTTTGACTTGAAAACAGGCCGTTAAAGGGTGAAAACCCAAACCAGCCCCCAAACGACCCCGTAGGAGGCATGAAAACCTTGCACCGGACCAATGTAACTTGTAGGAACTGAACGCGTAGTCCCGGGTCTCCCGGTTTGAGAGTATGATGATAATTTGCAAATATCACACTTTGAGTTCAAAACAGGCCGTTAAAGGGTGAAAACCCAAACCAGCCACCAAATGACCTCGTCGGAGGAACGAACACCTCGCACGAGACCAATATAACCTATAGGAACTGACCGCGTGATCTCGGGTCTCCCGGTTTGAGAGTATGATGATAATTTCCAAAAATCACACTTTGACTTGAAAACAGGTCGTTAAAGGGTGAAAACCAAACCAGCCACCAAATGACCCCGTTGGAGGCACGAATACCTCACACGGGACCAGTGTAACTTGTAGGAACTGACCGCGTAGTCCCGGGTCTCCCGGTTTGAGAATGTAATGATAATTTGCAATAATCAACACTTAAACTTAAAAACAAGCCGTTAAAGGGTGAAAATCCAAACCAGCCACCAAACGACCCCATTAGAGGTACGAACACCTCGCACGAGACCAATGTAACTTATAGGAACTGACCGCGTAGTCTTGGGTCCCCCGATTTGAGAGTATGATTATAATTCGCAAAAATCACACTTTGACTTAAAAACAAGTCGTTAAAGGATGAAAACCCAAACCAGCAACCAAACGTCCCCGTAGGAGGGATGAATACCTCGCACGGGACCATTGTAACTTGTAGGAACTGACCTCGTAGTCCCGGGTCTCTCAGTTTGAGAGTATGATGATAATCTGCAAAAATCACACTTTGACTTCAATGCATGCCGTTAAAAGATGAAAGCCCAAACCAGCCACCAAATGACCCCGTTGGAGGCACGAATACCTCGCACGGGACCAATGTAACTTGTAGGAACTGACCGCGTACTCCTGGGTCTCCCGGTTTGAGAATGTGATGATAATTTGCAAAAATCAATACTTAAACTTAAAAACAAGCCGTTAAAGGGTGGAAACCCAAACCAGCCCCCAAAAAACCCCGTAAGATGCACGAACACCTCGTGTGGGAAAAATATAACTTGTAGGAACTGATCGCATAGTCTCGAGTCTTCCGGTTTGCGAATAAAAATCTACACTTAAACTTAAAAACAGGCAGTTAGAGGGGGAAAAGACTAACAAGCCCCCAAACGACCCCGTAGGAGGCACAAACACCTCGCACGAGACCAATATAACTTGTAGGAACTGACCGCGTAGTCTCGGGTCTCCCGATTTGAGAATATGGCGATAATTTGCAAAAATCAACTCTTAAACTTAAAAACAAGTCGTTAAAGGGTGAAAACCCCAACTAGCCCCCAAACGACCCTGTAAGAGGCACGAACACCTCGCGCGGGACAAATATAACTTGTAGGAAATGACCGCGTAGTCTTGGGTCTTCTGGTTTGCGAATAAAAATCAATACTTAAACTTAAAAACAAGCCGTTAGAGGGTGAGAATCAAAACCAGCTCCCAAACGACCCCGTAGGAGGTAGGAACACCTCGCACGGGACCAATGCAACTTGTTGGAACTAACCGCGTAGTCTCTGGTCTCTCGGTTTGAGAATATGACGTTAATTTGCAAAAATCACACTTAAACTTAAAAATAAGCCGTTAGAGGGTGAAAACCCAAACCAGACCCCAAACGACCCCGTAGGAGGCACGAACACCTCGCACGAGACCAACGTAACTTGTAGGAACTTTCCGCGTAGTCCTGGGTCTCTCGGTTTGAGAGTATGATGATAATTTGCAAAAATCAAACTTTGACTTGAAAATAGGCCGTTAAAGGGTGAAAACCCAAACCAGCCACCAAACGACCCCGTAGAAGGCACGAACACCTTGCACGGGACCAATGAACTTGTAGAAACTGAACGCGTAGTCCCAGGTCTCCCGGTTTGAGAGTATGATGATAATTTGCAAAAATCACACTTTGACTTGAAAACAGGTCGTTAAAGGGTGAAAACCCAAACCAGCCGCCAAACGATCCCGTAGGAGGCACGAACAACTCGCACGGGACCAATGTAACTTGCACGAACTGATCGCGTAGTCTCGGGGCTCCCAGTTTGAGAGTATGACGATAATTTGGAAAAATCACAATTAGACTTAAAAACAAGTCGTTAAAGAGTGAAAACCCAAACCAGCCACAAAACGACCCCGTAAGAGGCACGAACACCACACACGGGACCAATGTTACTTGTAGCAACTGACCGCGTAGTCTCGGGTCTCCCGGTTTGAGAGTATGATGATAATTTCCAAAAATCACACTTTGACTTGAAAACAGGCCGTTAAAGGGTGAAAACCCAAACCAGCCCCCAAACGACCCCATAGGAGGCATGAACACCTTGCACCGGACCAATGTAACTTGTAGCAACTGACGGCGTAGTCCTGGGTCTCTCAATTTGAGAGTACGATGATAATTTGCAAAAATCACACTTAAAATTAAAAATAAGCCGTTAAAGGGTGAAAACCCAAATCAGCCCCCAAATGACCCCGTAGGAGGCATGAACACCTTGCACCGGACCAATGTAACTTGTAGCAACTGATCGCGTAGTCCTGGGTCTCTCAGTTTGAGAGTATGACGATAATTTGCAAAAATCACACTTAAAATTAAAAATAAGCCGTTACAGGGTGAAAACCCAAACCAGAACCCAAACTACCCCGTAGGAGGCACGAACACCTCGCACGGGACCAATGTAACTTGTAGGAACTGATCGCGTAGTGTCGGGTATCCCGATTTGAGAGTATGCAGATAATTTGCAAAAATCACACTTAAACTTAAAAATAAGCCGTTAAAGGGTGAAAACCCAAACGAGCCCCCAAACGACCCCGTCGGAGGCACGAACACCTCGGACGGGACCAATGTAACTTGTAAGAACTGAACGCGTAGTCCCGGGTCTCCCGGTTTGAGAGTATGATGATAATTTGAAAATATCACACTTTGACTTGAAAACATGCCGTTAAAGGGTGAAAACCCAAACCAACCATCAAATGACCTCGTAGGAGGCACGAACACCTCGTACGGGACCAATATAACCTGTTGTAACTGATCGCGTAGTCCCGGATCTCCCGATTTGAGAGTATGATGATAATTTGCAAAAGTCAGAATTTCACTTAAAAACAAGCCGTTAAAGGGTGAAAATCCAAACCAGCCACCAAACGACCCTATTAGAGGTACGAACACCTCGCACGGGACCAATGTAACTTATAGGAACTGACCGCGTAGTCTCGGGTCTCCCAGTTTTAGAGTATGACGATAATTCGCAAAAATCACACTTTGACTTAAAAATAAGCCGTTAAAGGAAGAAAACCCAAACCAGCCACCAAAAGTCCCCGTATGAGGGACGAATACCTCCCACGGGATTATTGTAACTTATAGGAACTGACCGCGTAGTCCCGGGTCTCTCGGTTTGAGAGTATGATGATAATTTGCAAAAATCACACTTTGACTTCAAAGCGAGCCGTTAAAGGATGAAAGCCCAAACCAGCCACCAAATGGCCCCGTTGGAGGCACGAATACCTCGCACGGGACCAATGTAACTTGTAGGAATAGACCGCATAGTCCCGGGTCTCCCGGTTTGAGAATGTGATGATAATTTGCAAAAATCAACACTTAAAATTAAAAACAAGCCGTTAAAGGGTGGAAACCCAAACCAGCCCCCAAAAAACCCGTAAGATGCACGAACACCTCGCGTGGGAAAAATATAACTTGTAGGAACTGACCGCATAGTCTCGAGTCTTCCGGTTTGCGAATAAAAATCAACACTTAAACTTAAAAACAAGCAGTTAGAGGGGGAAAAGCCAAAAAAGCCCCCAAACGACCCCGTAGGAGGCACAAACACCTCGCACGGGACCAATATAACTAGTAGGAACTGACCGTATAGTCTCGGGTCTCCCGATTTGAGAATATGGCGATAATTTGCAAAAATGAACTCTTAAACTTAAAAACAAGCCGTTAAAGGGTGAAAACCCAAACTAGCCCCCAAACGACCCCGTAGGAGGCACGAACACCTCGCGCGGGACAAATATAAATTATAGGAACTGACCGCGTAGTCTTGGGTATTCTGGTTTGCGAATAAAAATCAATACTTAAACATAAAAACAACTCGTTAGAGGGTGAGAATCCAAACCAGCCCCCAAACGAGCCATTAGGAGGTAGGAACACCTCACACGGGACCAACGTAACTTGTTGGAACTGACCGTGTAGTCTCTGGTCTCTCGGTTTTAGAATATGATGTTAATATGCAAAAATCACACTTAAACTTAAAAACAATCCGTTAGAGGGTGAAAACCCAAACCAGACCTCAAACGACCCCGTAGGAGGCACGAACACCTCGCACGGGACCAACGTAACTTGTAGGAACTGACCGCGTAGTCCCGGGTCTCTCGATTTGAGAGTATGATGATAATTTGCAAAAATACACTTTGACTTGAAAATAGGTCGTTAAAGGGTGAAAACCCAAACCAGCCACCAAACGACCCCGTAGGAGGCACGAACACCTCGCACGGGCCCAATGAACTTGTAAAAACTTAACGCGTAGTCCCAGGTCTCCCGGTTTGAGAGTATGATGATAATTTGCAAAAATCACACTTTGACTTGGAAACAGGTCGTTAACGGGTGAAAACCCAAACCAGCCGCCAAACGATCCCGTAGGAGTCACGAACACCTCGCACGGGACCAATGTAACTTGCAGGAACTAATCGCGTAGTCTCGGGGCTCCCGGTTTGAGAGTACGATGATAATTTGGAAAAATCACAATTAGACTTAAAAACAAGTCGTTAAAGAGTGAAAAACTAAACCAGCCACAAAATGACCCCGTAGGAGGCACGAACACCTCAGACGGGACCAATGTTACTTATAGCAACAGACCGCGTAGTCTCGGGTCTCCCGGGTTGAGAGTATGATGATAATTTCCAAAAATCACACTTTGACTTGAAAACAGGTCGTTAAAGTGTGAAAACCCAAACCAGCCGCCAAACGATCCCGTAGGAGGTACGAACACCTCGCACGGGACCAATGTAACTTGCAGGAACTGATCGCGTAGTCTCGGGGATCCCAGTTTGAGAGTATGACGATAATTTGGAAAAATCACAATTAGACTTAAAAACAAGTCGTTAAAGAGTGAAAACCCAAACCAGCCACAAAACGACCCCGTAAGAGGCACGAACACCTCACACGGGACCAATGTTACTTGTAGCAACTGACCGCGTAGTCTCGGGTCTCCCGGTTTGAGAGTATGATGATAATTTCCAAAAATCACACTTTGACTTGAAAACAGGCCGTTAAAGGGTGAAAACCCAAACCGGCCCCCAAACGACCCCATAGGAGGCATGAACACCTTACACCGGACCAATGTAACTTGTAGCAACTGACGGCGTAGTCCTGGGTCTCTCAGTTTGAGAGTACGATGATAATTTGCAAAAATCACACTTAAAATTAAAAATAAGCCGTTAAAGGGTGAAAACACAAATCAGCCCCCAAATGACCCCGTAGGAGGCATGAACACCTTGCACCGGACCAATGTAACTTGTAGCAACTGATCGCGTAGTCTTGGGTCTCTCAGTTTGAGAGTATGACGATAATTTGCAAAAATCACACTTAAAATTAAAAATAAGCCGTTACAGGGTGAAAACCCAAACCAGAACCCAAACTACCCCGTAGGAGGCACGAACACCTCGCACGGGACCAATGTAACTTGTAGGAACTGATCGCGTAGTGTCGGGTATCCCGATTTGAGAGTATGCAGATAATTTGTAAAAATCACACTTAAACTTAAAAATAAGACGTTAAAGGGTGAAAACCCAAACGAGCCCCCAAACGACCCCGTCGGAGGCACGAACACCTCGGACGGGACCAATGTAACTTGTAAGAACTGAACGCGTAGTCCCGGGTCTCCCGGTTTGAGAGTATGATGATAATTTGCAAATATCACACTTTGACTTGAAAACAGGCCGTTAAAGGGTGAAAACCCAAACCAACCATCAAATGACCTCGTAGGAGGCACGAACACCTCGCACGGGACCAATATAACCTGTTGTAACTGATCGCGTAGTCCCGGATCTCCCGATTTGAGAGTATGATGATAATTTGCAAAAGTCAGAATTTCACTTAAAAATAAGCCGTTAAAGGGTGAAAATCCAAACCAGCCACCAAACGACCCTGTTAGAGGTACGAACACCTCACGCGGGACCAATGTAACTTATAGGAACTGACCGCGTAGTCTCGGGTCTCCCGGTTTTAGAGTATGACGATAATTCGCAAAAATCACACTTTGACTTAAAAATAAGCCGTTAAAGGATGAAAACCCAAACCAGACACCAAAAGTCCCTGTATGAGGGACGAATACCTCCCACGGGACTATTGTAACTTGTAGGAACTGACCGCGTAGTCCCGGGTCTCTCGGTTTGAGAGTATGATGATAATTTGCAAAAATCACACTTTGACTTCAAAGCAAGCCGTTAAAGGATGAAAGCCCAAACCAGCCACCAAATGACCCCGTTGGAGGCACGAATACCTCGCACGGGACCAATGTAACTTGTAGGAACTGACCGCGTAGTCCCGGGTCTCCCGGTTTGAGAATGTGATGATAATTTGCAAAAATCAACACTTAAAATTAAAAACAAGCCGTTAAAGGGTGGAAACCCAAACCAGCCCTCAAAAAACCCGTAAGATGCACGAACACCTCGCGTGGGAAAAATATAACTTGTAGGAACTGACCGCATAGTCTCGAGTCTTCCGGTTTGCGAATAAAAATCAACACTTAAACTTAAAAACAAGCAGTTAGAGGGGGAAAAGCCAAAATAGCCCCCAAACGACCCCGTAGGAGGCACAAACACCTCGCACGGGACCAATATAACTAGTAGGAACTGACCGCATAGTCTCGGGTCTCCCGATTTGAGAATATGGAGATAATTTGCAAAAATCAACTCTTAAACTTAAAAACAAGCCGTTAAAGGGTTAAAACCCAAACTAGCCCCCAAACGACCCCGTAGGAGGCACGAACACCTCGCGCGGGACAAATATAAATTGTAGGAACTGACCGCGTAGTCTTGGGTATTCTGGTTTGCGAATAAAAATCAATACTTAAACATAAAAACAACTCGTTAGAGGGTGAGAATCCAAACCAGCCCCCAAACGAGCCATTAGGAGGTAGGAACACCTCACACGGGACCAATGTAACTTGTTGGATCTGACCGCGTAGTCTCTGGTCTCTCGGTTTTAGAATATGATGTTAATATGCAAAAATCACACTTAAACTTAAAAAAATCCGTTAGAGGGTGAAAACCCAAACCAGACCCCAAACGACCCCGTAGGAGGCACGAACACCTCCCACGGGACCAACGTAACTTGTAGGAACTGACCGCCTAGTCCCGGGTCTCTCGATTTGAGAGTATGATGATAATTTGCAAAAATCACACTTTGACTTGAAAATAGGCCGTTAAAGGGTGAAAACCCAAACCAGCCACCAAACGACCCCGTAGGAGGCAAGAACACCTCGCACGGGACCAATGAACTTGTAAAAACTTAACGCGTAGTCCCAGGTCTCCCGGTTTGAGAGTATGATGATAATTTGCAAAAATCACACTTTGACTTGGAAACAGGTCGTTAAAGGGTGAAAACCCAAACCAGCAGCCAAACGATCCCGTAGGAGTCACGAACACCTCGCACGGGACCAATGTAACTTGCTGGAACTAATCGCGTAGTCTCGGGGCTCCCGGTTTGAGAGTATGATGATAATTTGGAAAAATCACAATTAGACTTATAAACAAGTCGTTAAAGAGTGAAAACCCAAACCAGCCACAAAACGACCCCGTAGGAGGCACGAACACCTCACATGGGACCAATGTTACTTATAGCAACTGACCGCGTAGTCTCGGGTCTCCCGGGTTGAGAGTATGATGATAATTTCCAAAAATCACACTTTGACTTGAAAACAGGTCGTTAAAGTGTGAAAACCCAAACCAGCCCCCAAACGACCCCATAGGAGGCATGAACACCTTGCACCGGACCAATGTAACTTGTAGCAACTGACCTCGTAGTCCTGGGTCTCTCAGTTTGAGAGTATGACAATAATTTGTAAAAATCACACTTAAAATTAAAAATAAGCCGTTACAGGGTGAAAACCCAAACCAGAACCCAAACGACCCCGTAGGAGGCACGAACACCTCGCACGGGACCAATGTAACTTGTAGGAACTGATCGCGTACTGTCGGGTCTCCCGATTTCAGAGTATGATGATAATTTGTAAAAATCACACTTAAACTTAAAAATAAGCCGTTAAAGGGTGAAAACCCAAACGAGCCCCCAAACGACACCGTCGGAGGCACGAACACCTCGCACGGGACCAATGTAACTTGTAGGACCTGACCACGTAGTCCCAGGTCTCCCGGTTTGAGAGTATGATGATAATTTGCAAATATCACACTTTGACTTGAAAACAGGTCGTTAAAGGGTGAAAACCCAAACCAGCCATCAAATGACCTCGTAGGAGGCACAAACACCTCGCACGGGACCAATATAACCTGTGTAACTGATCGCGTAGTCTCGGTTCTCCCGATTTGAGAGTATGATGATAATTTGCAAAAGTCACACTTTGACTTGAAAACAAGCCGTTAAAGAGTGAAAATCAAAACTAGCCACAAAACGACCCTGTTAGAGGTACGAACACCTCGCACGGGACCAATGTAACTTATAGGAACTGAACGCGTAGTCTCGGGTCTCCCGGTTTGAGAGTATGATGATAATTCGCAAAAATAACACTTTGACTTAAAAATAAGCCGTTAAAGGATGAAAACCCAAACCAGCCACCAAACGTCCCCGTAGGTGGGACGAATACCTCGCACGGGACCATTGTAACTTGTAGGAACTGACCGCGTAGTCCCGGGTCTCACGGTTTGAGAGTATGATGATAATTTGCAAAAATCACACTTTGACTTCAATGCAAGCCGTTAAAGGATGAAAGCCCAAACCAGCCACCAAACGACCCCGTTGGAGGCCCGAATACTTCGCACGGGACCAATGTAACTTGTAGGAACTGACCGCGTAGTCCGGGGTCTCCCGGTTTGAGAATGTGATGATAATTTGCAAAAATCAACACTTAAACTTAAAAACAAGCCGTTAAAGGGTGGAAACCCAAACCAGTCCCCAAAAAACCCCGTAAGATGCACGAACACCTCGCGTTGGAAAAATATAACTTGTAGGAACTGACCGCATAGTCTCGAGTCTTCCGGTTTGCGAATAAAAATCAACCCTTAAACATAAAAACAAGCAGTTAGAGGAGGAAAAGCCAAACAAGCCCCCAAAAGACCCCGTAGGAGGCACAAACACCTCGCGCGGGACCAATATAACTTGTAGGAACTGACTGCATAGTCTCGGGTCTCCCGGTTTGAAAATATGGCGATAATTTGCAAAAATAAACTCTTAAACTTAAAAACAAGACGTTAAAGTGTGAAAACCCAAACTAGCCCCCAAACGACCCCGTAGGAGGCACGAACACCTCGCGCGGGACAAATATAACTTGTAGGAACTGACCGCGTAGTCTTGGGTCTTCTGGTTTGCGAATAAAAATCAATACTTAAACTTAAAAACAAGCCGTTAGAGGGTGAGAATCCAAACCAGCCCCCAAACGACCCCGTAGGAGGTAGGAACACCTCGCATGGGACCAATGTAACTTGTAGGAACTGATCGCCTAGTCCCGGGTCTCTCGATTTGAGAGTATGATGATAATTTGCAAAAATCACACTTTGACTTGAAAATAGGCCGTTAAAGGGTGAAAACCCAAACCAGCCACCAAACGACCCCGTAGGAGGCACGAACACCTCGCACGGGACCAATGAACTGTTAGAAACTGAACGCGTAGTCCCACGTCTCCCGGTTTGAGAGTATGATGATAATTTGCAAAAATCACACTTTGACTTGAAAACAGGTCGTTAAAGGGTGAAAACCCAAACCAGCCGCCAAACAATCCCGTAGGAGGCACGAACACCTCGCACGGCACCAATGTAACTTGCAGGAACTGATCGCGTAGTCTCGGGGCTCCCGGTTTGAGAGTATGACGATAATTTGGAAAAATCACAATTAGACTTAAAAAGAAGTCGTTAAAGAGTGAAAACCCAAACCAGCCACAAAACAACCCCGTAGGAGGCACGAACACCTCACACGGGACCAATGTTACTTATAGCAACTGACCGCGTAGTCTCGGGTCTCCCGGTTTGAGAGTATGATGATAATTTCCAAAAATCACAATTTGACTTGAAACCAGACCGTTAAAGGGTGAAAACCCAAACCAGCCCCCAAACGACCCCATAGGAGGCATGAACACCTTGTACCGGACCAATGTAACTTGCAGCAACTGACTGCATAGTCCTGGGTCTCTCAGTTTGAGAGTATGACAATAATTTGCAAAAATCACACTTAAAATTAAAAATAAGCCGTTACTGGGTGAAAACCCAAACCAGAACCCAAACGACCCCGTAGGAGGCTCGAACACCTCGCACGGGACCAATGTAACTTGTAGGAACTGATCGCGTAGTGTCGGGTCTCCCGATTTGAGAGTATGCAGATAATATGTAAAAATCACACTTAAACTTAAAAACAAGCCGTTAAAGGGTGAAAACCCAAACGAGCCCCCAAACGACCCCGTCGGAGGCACGAACACCTCACACAGGAAAAATGTAATTTGTAGGAACTGACCGCGTAGTCCTGGGTCTCCCGGTTTGACAGTATGATGATAATTTGCAAATATCACACTTTGACTTGAAAACAGGTCGTTAAAGGGTGAAAACCCAAACCATCCATCAAATGACCTCGTAGGAGGCACAAACACCTCGCACGGGACCAATATAACCTGTTGTAACTGATCGCGTAGTCACAGATCTCCCGACTTGAGAGTATGATGATAATTTGCAAAAGTCACACTTTGACTTAAAAACAAGCCGTTAAAGGGTGAAAATCCAAACCAGCCACCAAACAACCCGGTTAGAGGTACGAACACCTCGCACGGGACCAATGTAACTTATAGGAACTGATCGCGTAGTCCCGTATCTCCCGATTTGAGAGTATGATGATAATTTGTAAAAGTCACACTTTGACTTAAAAATAAGCCGTTAAAGGGTGAAAATCCAAACCAGCCACCCCCCGTTAGAGGTACGAATACCTCGCACGGGACCAATGTAACTTATAGGAACTGACCGCGTAGTCTTGAGTCTCCCGGTTTGAGAGTATGATGATAATTCACAAAAATCACACTTTGACTTAAAAATAAGCCGTTAAAGGATGAAAACCCAAACCAGCCACCAAAAGTCCCCGTATGAGGAACGAATACCTCCCACAGGACCATTGTAACTTGTAGGAACTGATCGCGTAGTCCCGGGTCTCTCAGTTTGAGAGTATGACGATAATTCGCAAAAATCACACTTTGACTTAAAACCAAGCCGTTAAAGGATGGAAACCCAAACCAGCCATCAAACGTCCCCGTAGGAGGGACGAATACCTCGCACGGGACCATTGTAACTTCTAGGAACTGACCGCGTAGTCCCGGGTCTCTCGGTTTGAGAGTATGACGATAATTTGCAAAAATCACACTTTGACTTCAAAGCAAGCCGTTAAAGGATGAAAGCCCAAACCAGCCACCAAACGACCTCGTTGGAGGCATGAATACCTCGAACGGGACCAGTGTAAGTTGTAGGAAATGACCGCATAGTCCTGGGTCTCCCAATTTGAGAATGTGACTATAATTTGCAAAAATCAACACTTAAACTTAAAAACAAGCCGTTAAAGGGTGGAAACCCAAACCAGCCCCCAAAAAACCCCGTCAGATGCACGAATACCTCGCGTGGGAAAAATATAACTCTTAGGAACTGACCGCATAGTCTCGAGTCTTCCGGTTTGAGAATAAAAATCATCACATAAACATAAAACAACCAGTTAGAGGAGGAAAAGCCAAACAAGCCCCCAAAAGACCCTGTAGGAGGCACAAACACCTCGTACGGGACCAGTATAACTTGTAAGAACTGACCGCGTAGTCTCGGGTCTCCCGGTTTGAGAATATGGCGATAATTTGCAAAAATAAACTCTTAAACTTAAAAACAAGCCGTTAAAGGGTGAAAACCCAAACTAGCCCCCAAACGACCCCGTAGGAGGCACGAACACCTCGCGCGGGACCAATGAACTTGTAGAAACTGAACGCGTAGTCCCAGGTCTCCCGGTTTGAGAGTATGATGATAATTTGTAAAAATCACACTTTGACTTGAAAACAGGTCGTTAAAGGGTGAAAACCCAAACCAGCCGCCAAACGATCCCATAGGAGGCACGAAGAACTCGCACGGGACCAATGTAACTTGCAGGAACTGATCGCGTAGTCTCGGGGCTCCCAGTTTGAGAGTATGACGATAATTTGGAAAAATCACAATTAGACTTAAAAACAAGTCGTTAAAGAGTGAAAACCCAAACCAGCCACAAAACGACCCCGTAGGAGGCACGAACACCTCACACGGGACCAATGTTACTTATAGCAACTGACCGCGTAGTCTCGGGTCTCCCGGTATGAGAGTAGGATGATAATTTCCAAAAATCACACTTTGACTTGAAAACAGGTCGTTAAAGGGTGAAAAACCAAACCAGCCCCCAAACGACCCCATAGGAGGCATGAACACCTTGCACCGGACCAATGTAACTTGTAGCAACTGACCACGTAGTCCTAGGTCTCTCAGTTTGAGAGTATGACGATAATTTGCAAAAATCACACTTAAAATTAAAAATAAACCGTTAAAGGGTGAAAACCCAAATCAGCCCCCAAACGACCCCGTAGGAGGCATGAACACCTTGCACCGGACCAATGTAACTTGTAGCAACTGGCCGCGTAGTCCTGGGTCTCTCAGTTTGAGAGTATGACGATAATTTGCAAAAATCACACTTAAAATTAAAAATAAGCCGTTACAGGGTGAAAACCCAAACCAGATCCCAAACTACCCCGTAGGAGGCACGAACAACTCGCACGGGACCAACGTAACTTGCAGGAACTGATCGCGTAGTGTCGGGTATCCTGATTTGAGAGTATGCAGATAATTTGTAAAAATCACACTTAAACTTCAAAATAAGCCGTTAAAGGGTGAAAACCCAAACGAGCCCCAAAACGACCCCGTCGGAGGCACGAACACCTCGCACGGGACCAATGTAACTTGTAGGAACAGACCGCGTAGTCCCGGGTCTCCCGGTTTGAGAGTATGATGATAATTTGCAAATATCACACTTTGACTTGAAAACAGGCCGTTAAAGGGTGAAAACCCAAACCAGCCATCAAATGACCTCGTAGGAGGCACGAACACCTCGCACGGGACCAATATAACCTGTTGTAACTGATCGCGTAGTCCCGTATCTCCCGATTTGAGAGTATGATGATAATTTGTAAAAGTCACACTTTGACTTAAAAATAAGCCGTTAAAGGGTGAAAATCCAAACCAGCCACCCCCCGTTAGAGGTACGAATACCTCGCACGGGACCAATGTAACTTATAGGAACTGACCGCGTAGTCTTGAGTCTCCCGGTTTGAGAGTATGATGATAATTCACAAAAATCACACTTTGACTTAAAAATAAGCCGTTAAAGGATGAAAACCCAAACCAGCCACCAAAAGTCCCCGTATGAGGAACGAATACCTCCCACAGGACCATTGTAACTTGTAGGAACTGATCGCGTAGTCCCGGGTCTCTCAGTTTGAGAGTATGACGATAATTCGCAAAAATCACACTTTGACTTAAAACCAAGCCGTTAAAGGATGGAAACCCAAACCAGCCATCAAACGTCCCCGTAGGAGGGACGAATACCTCGCACGGGACCATTGTAACTTCTAGGAACTGACCGCGTAGTCCCGGGTCTCTCGGTTTGAGAGTATGACGATAATTTGCAAAAATCACACTTTGACTTCAAAGCAAGCCGTTAAAGGATGAAAGCCCAAACCAGCCACCAAACGACCCCGTTGGAGGCATGAATACCTCGCACGGGACCAATGTAAGTTGTAGGAAATGACCGCATAGTCCCGGGTCTACCGATTTGAGAATGTGACGATAATTTGCAAAAATCAACACTTAAACTTAAAAACAAGCCGTTAAAGGGTGGAAACCCAAACCAGCCCCCAAAAAACCCCGTAAGATGCACGAACACCTCGCGTGGGAAAAATATAACTTGAAGGAAATGACCGCATAGTCTCGAGTCTTCCGGTTTGCGAATAAAAATCAACACTTAAAGATAAAAACAAGCAGTTAGAGGAGGAAAAGATAAACAAGCCCCCAAACCCCCGTAGGAGGCACAAACACCTCGTACGGGACCAGTATAACTTGTAGGAACTGACCACGTAGTCTCGGGTCTCCCGGTTTGAGAATATGGTGATAATTTGCAAAAATAAACTCTTAAACTTAAAAAAAAGCCGTTAAAGGGTGAAAACCCAAACTAGCCCCCAAACGATCCCGTAGGAGGCACAAACACCTCGCGCGGGACTAATGAACTTGTAGAAACTGAACGCGTAGTCCCAGGTCTTCCGATTTGAGAGTATGATGAGAATTTGCAAAAATCACACTTGACTTGAAAACAGGTCGTTAAAGGGTCAAAAACCCAAACCAGTCGCCAAACGATCCCGTAGGAGGCACGAACAACTCGCACGGGACCAATGTAACTTGCAGGAACTGATCGCGTAGTCTCGGGGCTCCCAGTTTGAGAGTATGACGATAATTTGGCAAAATCACAATTAGACTTAAAAACAAGTCGTTAAAGAGTAAAAACCCAAACCAGCCACAAAACGACCCCGTAGGAGGCACGAACACCTCACACGGGACCAATGTTACTTATAGTAACTGACCGCGTAGTCTCGGGTCTCCCAGTTTGAGAGTATGATGATAATTTCCAAATATCACACTTTGACTTGAAAACAGTCCGTTAAAGGGTGAAAACCCAAACCAGCCCCCAAACGACCCCATAGGAGGCATGAACACCTTGCACCGGACCAATGTAACTTGTAGCAACTGATCGCGTAGGCCTGGGTCTCTCAGTTTGAGAGTATGCCGATAATTTGCAAAAATCACACTTAAAATTAAAAATAAGCCGTTAAAGGGTGAAACCCAAATTAGCCCCCAGACGACCCCGTAGGAGGAATGAACACCTTGCACTGGACCAATGTAACTTGTAGCAACTGACCGCGTAGTCCTGGGTCTCTCAGTTTGAGAGTATGACGATAATTTGCAAAAATCACACTTAAAATTAAAAATATGTCGTTACAGTGTGAAAACCCAAACCAGAACCCAAACTACTCCGTAGGAGGCACGAACACCTCGCACGGGACCAATGTAACTTGTAGGAACTGATCGCGTAGTGTCGGGTATCCCGATTTGAGACTATGCAGATAATTTGTAAAAATCACACTTAAACTTAAAAATAAGCCGTTAAAGGGTGAAAACCCAAATGAGCCCCCAAACGACCCCGTCGGAGGCACGAACACCTCGCACGGGACCAATGTAACTTGTAGGAACTGACCGCGTAGTCCCGGGTCTCCCGGTTTGAGAGTATGATGATAATTTTCAAATATCACACTTTGACTTGAAAACAGGCCGTTAAAGGGTGAAAACCCAACCCAGCCATCAAATGACCTCGTAGGAGGCATGAACACCTCGCACGGGACCAATATAACCTGTTGTAACTGATCGCGTAGTCCCGGATCTCCCGATTTGAGAGTATGATGATAATTTGCAAAAGTCACACTTTGACTTAAAAACAAGCCGTTAAAGGGTGAAAATCCAAACCAGCCACCAAACGACCCTGTTAGAGGTACGAACACCTCGCACGAGACCAATGTAACTTATAGGAACTGACCGCGTAGTCTCGGGTCTCCCGATTTGAGAGTATGACGATAATTCGCAAAAATCACACTTTGACTTAAAAATAAGCCGTTAAAGGATGAAAACCCAAACCAGCCACCAAAAGTCCCCGTATGAGGGACGAATACGTCCCACGGGACCATTGTAACTTGTAGGAACTGACCGCGTAGTCCCGGGTCTCTCGGTTTGAGAGTATGTTGATAATTTGCAAAAATTACACTTTGACTTCAAAGCAAGCAGTTAAAGGATGAAAGCCCAAACCAGCCACCAAATGACCCCGTTGGAGGCACGAATACCTCGCACGGGACCAATGTAACTTGTAGGAACTGACCACGTAGTCCCGGGATTCCCGATTTGAGAATGTGATGATAATTTGCAAAAATCAACACTTAAACTTAAAAACAAGCCGTTAAAGGGTGGAAACCCAAACTAGCCCCCGAAAAACCCCGTAAGATGCACGAACACCTCGTGTGGGAAAAATATAACTTGTAGGAACTGACCGCATAGTCTCGAGTCTTTCGGTTTGCGAATAAAAATCAACACTTAAACTTAAAAACAAGCAGTTAGAGGGGGAAAAGCCAAACAAGCCCCCAAACGACCCCGTAGGAGGCACAAACACCTCGCACGGGACCAATATAACTAGTTGGAACTGACCGCATAGTCTCGGGTCTCCCGATTTGAGAATATGGCGATAATTTGCAAAAATCAACTCTTAAACTTAAAAACAAGTTTGAAAGGTTGAAAACCCAAACTAGCCCCCAAACGACCCCGTAGAAGGCATGAAGACCTCGCGCGGGACAAATATAACTTGTAGGAACTGACCGCGTAGTCTTGGGTCTTCTGGTTTGCGAATAAAAATCAATACTTAAACTTAAAAACAAGTCGTTAGAGGGTGAGAATCCAAACCATCCCCCAAACGACCCATTAGGAGGTAGGAGCACCTCGCACGGGACCAATGTAACTTGTTGGAACTGACCGCGTAGTCTCTGGTCTCTCGGTTTGAGAATATGACGTTAATTTGCAAAAATCACATTTAAACTTAAAAATAAGCCGTTAGAGGTTGAAAACCCAAACTAGACCCCAAACGACCCCGTAGGAGGCACAAGCACCTCGCACCGGACCAACGTAACTTGTAGGAACTGACCTCTCTCGATTTGAGAGTATGATGATAATTTGCAAAAATCACACTTTGACTTGAAAATAGGCCGTTAAAGGGTAAAACCCCAAACCAGCCACCAAACGACCCCGTAGGAGGCACGAACACCTCGCACGGGACCAATGAACTTGTAAAAACTGAACGCATAGTCTCAGGTCTCCCGGTTTGAGAGTATGATGATAATTTACAAAAATCACACTTTGACTTGGAAACAGGTCGTTAAAGGGTGAAAACCCAAACCAGCCGCCAAACGATCCCGTAGGAGGCACGAACACCTCGCACGGGACCAATGTAACTTGCAGGAACTGATCGCGTAGTCTCGGGGCTCCCGGTTTGAGAGTATGATGATAATTTGGAAAAATCACAATTAGACTTAAAAACAAGTCGTTAAAGAGTGAAAACCCAAACCAGCCACAAAATGACCCCGTTGGAGGCACGAACACCTCACACAGGACCAATGTTACTTATAGCAACTGACCGCGTAGTCTCGGGTCTCCCGGTTTGAGAGTATGATGATAATTTCCAAAAATCACACTTTGACTTGAAAACAGGCCGTTAAAGGGTGAAAACCCAAACCAGCCCCCAAACGACCCCATAGGAGGCATGAACACCTTGCACCGGACCAATGTAACTTTTAGCAACCGACCGCGTAGTCCTGGGTCTCTCAGTTTGACAGTATGATGATAATTTGCAAAAATCACACTTAAAATTGAAAATAAGCCGTTAAAGGGTGAAAACCCAAATCAGCCCCCAAACGACCCCGTAGGAGGCATGAACACCTTGCACCGGACCAATGTAACTTGTAGCAACTGACCGCGTAGTCTTGGGTCTCTCAGTTTGAGAGTATGACGATAATATGCAAAAATCACACTTAAAATTAAAAATATGCCGTTACAGTGTGAAAAGCCTAACCAGAACCCAAACTACCCCGTAGGAGGCACGAACACCTCGCACGGGACCAATGAAACTTGTAGGAACTGATTGCGTAGTGTCGGGTCTCCCGATTTGAGAGTATACAGATAATTTGTAAAAATCACACTTAAACTTAAAAATAAGCCGTTAAAGGGTGAAAACCCAAACGAGACCCCAAACGACCCGGTCGGAGGCACGAACACCTCGCACGGGACCAATGTAACTTGTAGGAACTGACCGCGTAGTCCCGGGTCTCCCGGTTTGAGAGTATGATGATAATTTGCAAATATCACACCTTGACTTGAAAACAGGTCGTTAAAGGGTGAAAACCCAAACCAACCATCAAATGACCTCGTAGGAGGCACGAACACCTCGCACGGGACCAATATAGCCTATTGTAACTGATCGTGTAGTCCCGGATCTCCCGATTTGAGAGTATGATGATAATTTGCAAAAATCACACTTTGACTTAAAAACAAGCCGTTAAAGGGTGAAAAGCCAAACCAGCCACCAAACGACCCTGTTAGAGGTACGAACACCTCGCACGGGACCAATGTAACTTATAGGAACAGACCGCGTAGTCTCGGGTCTCCCGATTTGAGAGTATGACGATAATTCACAAAAATCACACGTTGACTTAAAAATAAGCCGTTAAAGGATGAAAACCCAAACCAGACACCAAAAGTCCCCGTATGAGGGACGAATACCTCCCACGGGACCATTGTAACTTGTAGGAATTGACCGCATAGTCCTGGGTCTCTCGGTTTGAGAGTATGATGATAATTTGCAAAAATCACACTTTGACTTCAAAGCAAGCAGTTAAAGGATGAAAGCCCAAACCAGCCACCAAATGACCCCGTTGGAGGCACGAATACCTCGCACGGGACCAATGTAACTTGTAAGAACTGACCACGTAGTCCCGGGTCTCCCGGTTTGAGAATGTTATTATAATTTGTAAAAATTAACACTTAAACTTAAAAACAAGCCGTTAAAGGGTGGAAACCCAAACCAGCCCCCAAAAAACCCCGTAAGATGCACGAACACCTCGCGTGGGAAAAATATAACTTGTAGGAACTGACCGCATAGTCTCGAGTCTTCCGATTTGCGAATAAAAATCAACGCTTAAACTTAAAAACAAGCCGTTAGAGGGAGAAAAGCCAAACAAGCACCCAAACGACCCCGTATGAGGCACAAACACCTCGCACGGGACCAATATAACTAGTAGGAACTGACCGCATAGTCTCGGGTCTCCCGATTTGAGAATATGGCGATAATTTGCAAAAATCAACTCTTAAACTTAAAAATAAGTTTTAAAGGGTGAAAACCCAAACTAGCCCCCAAACGACCCCGTAGGAGGCACGAACACCTCGCACCAGACCAACGTAACTTGTAGGAACTGACCGCGTAGTCCCGGGTCTCTCGATTTGAGAGTATGATGATAATTTGCAAAAGTCACACTTTGACTTAAAAACAAGCCGTTAAAGGGTGAAAATCCAAACCAGCCAACAAACGACCCTGTTAGAGGTACGAACACGTCACACGGGACCAATGTAACTTATAGGAACTGACCGCGTAGTGTCGGGTATCCCGATTTGAGAGTATGCAGATAATTTGTAAAAATCACACTTAAACTTAAAAACAAGCCGTTAGAGGGTGAAAACCCAAACCAGACCCCAAACGACCACGTAGGAGGCACGAACACCTCGCACAAGACCAACGTAACTTGTAGTAACTTTCCGCGTAGTCCCGGGTCTCTCGGTTTGAGAGTATGATGATAATTTGCAAAAATCAAACTTCGACTTGAAAATAGGCCGTTAAAGGGTGAAAACCCAAACCAGCCACCAAACGACCCCGTAGGAGGCACGAACACCTCGCACGGGACCAATGAACTTGTAGAAACTGAACGCGTAGTCCCAGGTCTCCCGGTTTGAGAGTATGATGATAATTTGCAAAAATCACACTTTGACTTGAAAACAGGTCGTTAAAGGGTGAAAACCCAAACCAGCCGCCAAACGATCCCATAGGAGGCACGAACAACTCGCACGGGACCAATGTAACTTGCAGGAGATGATCGCGTAGTCTCGGGGCTCCCAGTTTGAGAGTATGACGATAATTTGGAAAAATCACAATTAGACTTAAAACAAGTCGTTAAAGAGTGAAAACCCAAACCAGCCACAAAATGACCCCGTGGGAGGCACGAACACCTCACACGGGACCAATGTTACTTTTAGCAACTGACCGCGTAGTCTCGGGTCTCCCGGTTTGAGAGTATGATGATAATTTCCAAAAATCACACTTTGACTTGAAAACAGGCCGTTAAAGGGTGAAACCCCAAACCAGCCCCAAAACGACCCCATAGGAGGCATGAACACCTTGCACCGGACCAATGTAACTTGTAGCAAATGACCGCGTAGTCCTGGGTCTCTCAGTTTGACAGTATGACGATAATTTGCAAAAATCACACTTAAAATTGAAAATAAGCCGTTAAAGGGTGAAAACCCAAATCAGCCCCCAAACGACCCCGTAGTAGGCATGAACACGTTGCACCGGACCAATGTAACTTGTATCAACTGACCGCGTAGTCCTGGGTCTCTCAGTTTGAGAGTATGACGATAATTTGCAAAAATCACACTTAAAATTAAAAATATGTCGTTACAGTGTGAAAACCCCAACCAGAACCCAAACTACCCCGTAGGAGGCACGAACACCTCGAACGGGACCAATAAAACTTGTAGGAACTGATCGCGTAGTGTTGGGTCTCCCGATTTGAGAGTATACAGATAATTTGTAAAAATCACACTTAAACATAAAAATAAGCCGTTAAAGGGTGAAAACCCAAACGAACCCCCAAACGACCCGGTCGGAGGCACGAACACCTCGCACGGGACCAATGTAACTTGTAGGAACTGACCGCGTAGTCTCGGGTCTCCCGGTTTGAGAGTATGATGATAATTTGCAAATATCACACCTTGACTTGAAAAGAGGCCGTTAAAGGGTGAAAACCCAAACCAACCATCAAATGACCTCGTAGGAGGCACGAACACACCTCGCACGGGACCAATATAACCTGTTGTAACTGATCGCGTAGTCCCGGATCTCCCGATTTGAGAGTATGATGATAATTTGCAAAAGTCACACTTTGACTTAAAAACAAGCCGTTAAAGGGTGAAAAGCCAAACCAGCCACCAAACGACCCTGTTAGAGGTACGAACACCTCGCACGGGACCAATGTACGTTATAGGAACTGACCGCGTAGTCTCGGGTCTCCCAATTTGAGAGTATGACGATAATTCGCAAAAATCACACTTTGACTTAAAAATAAGCCGTTAAAGGATGAAAACCCAAACCAGCCACCAAAATTCCCCGTATGAGGGACGAATACCTCCCACGGGACCATTATAACTTGTAGGAACTGACCGCGTAGTCCCGGGTCTCTCAGTTTGAGAGTATGATGATAATTTGCAAAAATTACACTTTGACTTCAAAGCAAGCAGTTAAAGGATGAAAGCCCAAACCAGCCACCAAATGACCCCGTTGGAGGCACGAATACCTCGCACGGGACCAATGTAACTTGTAGGAACTGACCACGTAGTCCCGGGTCTCCCGGTTTGAGAATGTGATGATAATTTGCAAAAATCAACACTTAAACTTAAAAACAAGCCGTTAAAGGGTGGAAACCCAAACTAGCCCCCAAAAAACCCCGTAAGATGCACGAAGACCTCGTGTGGGAAAAATATAACTTGTAGGAACTGACCGCATAGTCTCGAGTCTATCGGTTTGCGAATAAAAATCAACACATAAACTTAAAAACAAGCAGTTAGAGGGGGAAAAGCCAAACAAGCCCCCAAACGACCCCGTAGGAGGCACAAACACCTCGCACGGGACCAATATAACTAGTTGGAACTGACCGCATAGTCTCGGGTCTCCCGATTTGAGAATATGGCGATAATTTGCAAAAATCAACTCTTAAACTTAAAAACAACTTTGAAAGGCTGAAAACCCAAACTAGCCCCCAAACGACCCCGTAGGAGGCACGAACACCTCGCGCGGGACAAATATAACTTGTAGGAACTGACCGCGTAGTCTTGGGTCTTCTGGTTTGTGAATAAAAATCAATACTTAAACTTAAAAACAAGTCGTTAGAGGGTGAGAATCCAAACCATCCCCCAAATGACCCATTAGGAGGTAGGAGCACCTCGCACGGGACCAATGTAACTTGTTGGAACTGACCGCGTAGTCTCTGGTCTCTCGGTTTGAGAATATGACGTTAATTTGCAAAAATCACATTTAAACTTAAAAATAAGCCGTTAGAGGGTGAAAACCCAAACCAGACCCCAAACGACCCCGTAGGACGCACAAACACCTCGCACCGGACCAACGTAACTTGTAGGAACTGACCTCTCTCAATTTGAGAGTATGATGATAATTTGCAAAAATCACACTTTGACTTGAAAATAGGCCGTTAAAGGGTAAAAACCCAAACCAGCCACCAAACGACCCCGAAGGAGGCACGAACACCTTGCACGGGACCAATGAACTTGTAAAAACTGAACGCGTAGTCCCAGGTCTCCCGGTTTGAGAGTATGATGATAATTTGCAAAAATCACACTTTGACTTGGAAACAGGTCGTTAAAGGGTGAAAACCCAAACCAGCCGCCAAACGATCCCGTAGGAGGCACGAACACCTCGTACGGGACCAATGTTACTTGCAGGAACTGATCGCGTAGTCTCGGGGCTCCCGGTTTGAGAGTATGATGATAATTTGGAAAAATCACAATTAGACTTAAAAACAAGTCGTTAAAGAGTGAAAACCCAAACCAGCCACAAAACGACCCCGTTGGAGGCACGAACACCTCACACAGGACCAATGTTACTTATAGCAACTGACCGCGTAGTCTCGGGTCTCCCGGTTTGAGAGTATGATGATAATTTCCAAAAATCACACTTTGACTTAAAAACAGGCCGTTAAAGGGTGAAAACCCAAACCAGCCCCCAAACGATCCCATAGGAGGCATGAACACCTTGCACCGGACCAATGTAACTTTTAGCAACTGACCGCGTAGTCCTGGGTCTCTCAGTTTGACAGTATGATGATAATTTGCAAAAATCACACTTAAAATTGAAAATAAGCCGTTAAAGGGTGAAAACCCAAATCAGCCCCCAAACGACCCCGTAGGAGGCATGAACACCTTGCACCGGACCAATGTAACTTGTAGCAACTGACCGCGTAGTCTTGGGTCTCTCAGTTTGAGAGTATGACGATAATATGCAAAAATCACACTTAAAATTAAAAATATGCCGTTACAGTGTGAAAACCCCAACCAGAACCCAAACTACCCCGTAGGAGGCACGAACACCTCGCACGGGACCAATGAAACTTGTAGGAACTGATCGCGTAGTGTCGGGTCTCCCGATTTGAGAGTATACAGATAATTTTTAAAAATCACACTTAAACTTAAAAATAAGCCGTTCAAGGGTGAAAACCCAAACGAGCCCACAAACGACCCGGTCGGAGGCACGAACACCTCGCACCGGACCAATGTAACTTGTAGGAACTGACCGCGTAGTCCCGGGTCTCCCGGTTTGAGAGTATGATGATAATTTGCAAATACCACACCTTGACTTGAAAACAGGCCGTTAAAGGGTGAAAACCCAAACCAACCATCAAATGACCTCGTAGGAGGCACGAACACCTCGCACGGGACCAATATAACCTGTTGTAACTGATCGCGTAGTCCCGGATCTCCCGATTTGAGAGTATGATGATAATTTGCAAAAGTCACACTTTGACTTAAAAACAAGCCGTTAAAGGGTGAAAAGCCAAACCAGCCACCAAACGACCCTGTTAGAGGTACGAACACCTCGCACGGGACCAATGTAACTTATAGGAACAGACCGCATAGTCTCGGGTCTCCCGATTTGAGAGTATGACGATAATTCACAAAAATCACACGTTGACTTAAAAATAAGCCGTTAAAGGATGAAAACCCAAACCAGCCACCAAAAGTCCCCGTATGAGGGACGAATACCTCCCACGGGACCATTGTAACTTGTAGGAACTGACCGCGTAGTCCCGGGTCTCTCGGTTTGAGAGTATGATGATAATTTGCAAAAATCACACTTTGACTTCAAAGCAAGAAGTTAAAGGATGAAAGCCCAAACCAGCCACAAATGACCCCGTTGGAGGCACGAATACCTCGCACGGGACCAATGTAACTTGTAAGAACTGACCACGTAGTCCCGGGTCTCCCGGTTTGAGAATGTTATTATAATTTGTAAAAATTAACACTTAAACTTAAAAACAAGCCGTTAAAGGGTGGAAACCCAAACCAGCCCCCAAAAAACCCCGTAAGATGCACGAACACCTCGCGTGGGAAAAATATAACTTGTAGGAACTGACCGCATAGTCTCGAGTCTTCCGATTTGCGAATAAAAATCAACACTTAAACTTAAAAACAAGCAGTTAGAGGGGGAAAAGCCAAACAAGCACCCAAACGACCCCGTAGGAGGCACAAACACCTCGCACGGGACCAATATAACTAGTAGGAACTGACCGCATAGTCTCGGGTCTCCCGATTTGAGAATATGGCGATAATTTGCAAAAATCAACTCTTAAACTTAAAAATAAGTTTTAAAGGGTGAAAACCCAAACTAGCCCCCAAACGACCCCGTAGGAGGCACGAACACCTCGCACCAGACCAACGTAACTTGTAGGAACTGACCGCGTAGTCCCGGGTCTCTCGATTTGAGAGTATGATGATAATTTGCAAAAGTCACACTTTGACTTAAAAACAAGCCGTTAAAGGGTGAAAATCCAATCCAGCCACCAAACGACCCTGTTAGAGGTACGAACACCTCATACGGGACCAATGTAACTTATAGGAACTGACCGCGTAGTGTCGGGTATCCCGATTTGAGAGTATGCAGATAATTTGTAAAAATCACACTTAAACTTAAAAACAAGCCGTTAGAGGGTGAAAACCCAAACCAGACCCCAAACGACCACGTAGGAGGCACGAACACCTCGCACGAGACCAACGTAACTTGTAGGAACTTTCCGTGTAGTCCCGGGTCTCTCGGTTTGAGAGTATGATGATAATTTGCAAAAATCAAACTTTGACTTGAAAATAGGCCGTTAAAGGGTGAAAACCCAAACCAGCCACCAAACGACCCCGTAGGAGGCACGAACACCTCGCACGGGACCAATGAACTTGTAGAAACTGAACGCGTAGTCCCAGGTCTCCCGGTTTGAGAGTATGATGATAATTTGCAAAAATCACACTTTGACTTGAAAACAGGTCGTTAAAGGGTGAAAACCCAAACCAGCCGCCAAACGATCCCGTAGGAGGCACGAACACCTCGCACGGGACCAATGTAACTTGCAGGAGCTGATCGCGTAGTCTCGGGCTCCCAGTTTGAGAGTATGACGATAATTTGGAAAAATCACAATTAGACTTAAAACAAGTCGTTAAAGAGTGAAAACCCAAACCAGCCACAAAACGACCCCGTAGGAGGCACGAACACCTCACACGGGACCAATGTTACTTATAGCAACTGACCGCGTAGTCTCGGGTCTCCCGGTTTGAGAGTATGATGATAATTTCCAAAAATCACACTTTGACTTGAAAACAGGCCGTTAAAGGGTGAAACCCCAAACCAGCCCCGAAACGACCCCATAGGAGGCATGAACACCTTGCACCGGACCAATGTAACTTGTAGCAACTGACCGCGTAGTCCTGGGTCTCTCAGTTTGACAGTATGACGATAATTTTCAAAAATCACACTTAAAATTGAATATAAGCCGTTAAAGGGTGAAAACCCAAATCAGCCCCCAAACGACCCCGTAGGAGGCATGAACACCTTGCACCGGACCAATGTAACTTGTTGCAACTGACCGCGTAGTCCTGGGTCTCTCAGTTTGAGAGTATGACGATAATTTGCAAAAATCACACTTAAAATTAAAAATATGTCGTTACAGTGTGAAAACCCCAACCAGAACCCAAACTACCCCGTAGGAGGCACGAACACCTCGCACGGGACCAATGAAACTTGTAGGAACTGATCGCGTAGTGTCGGGTCTCCCGATTTGAGAGTATACAGATAATTTGTAAAAATCACACTTAAACTTAAAAATAAGCCGTTAAAGGGTGAAAACCCAAACGAACCCCCAAACGACCCGGTCGGAGGCACGAACACCTCGCACGGGACCAATGTAACTTGTAGGAACTGACCGCGTAGTCCCGGGTCTCCCGGTTTGAGAGTATGATGATAATTTGTAAATATCACACCTTGACTTGAAAAGAGGCCGTTAAAGGGTGAAAACCCAAACCAACCATCAAATGACCTCGTAGGAGGCACGAACACACCTCGCACGGGACCAATATAACCTGTTGTAACTGATCGCGTAGTCCCGGATCTCCCGATTTGAGAGTATGATGATAATTTGCAAAAGTCACACTTTGACTTAAAAACAAGCCGTTAAAGGGTGAAAAGCCAAACCAGCCACCAAACGACCCTGTTAGAGGTACGAACACCTCGCACGGGACCAATGTAACTTATAGGAACTGACCGCGTAGTTTCGGGTCTCCCGATTTGAGAGTATGATGATAATTCACAAAAATCACACTTTGACTTAAAAATAGGCCGTTAAAGGATGAAAACCCAAACCAGCCACCAAAAGTCCCCGTATGATGGACGAATACCTCCCACTGGACCATTGTAACTTGTAGGAACTGACCGCATAGTCCCGGGTCTCTCGGTTTGAGAGTATGATGATAATTTGCAAAAATCACACTTTGACTTCAAAGCAAGCAGTTAAAGGATGAAAGCCCAAACCAGCCACCAAATGACCCCGTTGGAGGCACGAATACCTCGCACGGGACCAATGTAACTTGTAGGAACTGACCACGTAGTCCCGGGTCTCCCGGTTTGAGAATGTGATGATAATTTGAAAAAATCAACACTTAAACTTAAAAACAAGCCGTTAAAGGGTGGAAACCCAAACCAGCCCCCAAAAAACCCCGTAAGATGCACGAACACCTCGCGTGGGAAAAATATAACTTATAGGAACTGATCGCATAGTCTCGAGTCTTCCGGTTTGTGAATAAAAATCAACACTTAAACTTAAAAACAAGCAGTTAGATTGGGAAAAACCAAACAAGCCCCCAAACGACCCCGTAGGAGGCACAAACACCTCGCACGGGACCAATATAACTAGTAGGAACTGACCGCATAGTCTCGGGTCTCCCGATTTGAGAATATGGCGATAATTTGCAAAAATTAACTCTTAAACTTAAAAACAAGTTTTAAAGGGTGAAAACCCAAACTAGCCCCCAAACGACCCCATAGGAGGCACGAACACCTCGCGCGGGACAAATATAACTTGTAGGAACTGACCGCGTAGTCTTGGGTCTTCTGGTTTGCGAATAAAAATCAATACTTAAACTTAAAAACTAGTCGTTAGAGGGTGAGAATCCAAACCATCCCCCAAACGACCCATTAGGAGGTAGGCACACCTCGCAGGGGACCATTGTAACTTGTTGGAACTGACCGCGTAGTCTCTGGTCTCTCGGTTTGAGAATATGACGTTAATTTGCAAAAATCACACTTAAACTTAAAAACAAGCCGTTAGATGGTGAAAACCCAAACCAGACCCCAAACGACCCCGTAGGAGGCACAAACACCTCGCACCGGACCAACGTAACTTGTAGGAACTGACCGCGTAGTCCCGGGTCTCTCGATTTGAGAGTATGATGATAATTTGCAAAAATCACAGTTTCACTTGAAAATAGGCAGTTAAAGGGTGAAAACCCAAACCAGCCACCAAACGACCCGGTAGGAGGCACGAACACCTCGCACGGGACCAATGAACTTGTAAAAACTGAACGCGTAGTCCCAGGTCTCCCGATTTGAGAGTATGATGATAATTTGTAAAAATCACACTTTGACTTGGAAACTGGTCGTTAAAGGGTGAAAACCCAAACCAGCCGCCAAACGATCCCGTAGGAGGCACGAACACCTCGCACGGGACCAATGTAACATGCAGGAACTGATCGCGTAGTCTCGGGGCTCCCGGTTTGACAGTATGATGATAATTTGGAAAAATCACAATTAGACTTAAAAACAAGTCGTTAAAGAGTGAAAACCCAAACCAGCCACAAAATGACCCCGTAGGAGGCACGAACACCTCAGACGGGACCAATGTTACTTATGGCAACTGACCGCGTAGTCTCGGGTCTCCCGGTTTGAGAGTATGATGATAATTTCCAAAAATCACACTTTGACTTGAAAACAGGCCGTTAAAGGGTAAAAACCCAAACCAGCCCCCAAACGACCCCATAGGAGGCATGAACACCTTGCACCGGACCAATGTAACTTGTAGCAACTGACCGCGTAGTCCTGGGTCTCTCAGTTTGAGAGTATGACAATAATTTGTAAAAATTACACTTAAAATTAAAAATAAGCCGTTACAGGGTGAAAACCCAAACCAGAACCCAAACGACCCCGTAGGACGCACGAACACCTCGCACGGGACCAATGTAACTTGTAGGAACTGACCGCGTAGTCCCGGGTCTCCCGATTTGAGAATGTGATGATAATTTGCAAAAATTAACACTTAAACTTAAAAACAAGTCGTTAAAGGGTGGAAACCCAAACCAGCCCCCAAAAAACCCCGTGAGATGCACGAACACCTCGCGTGGGAAAAATATAACTTGTAGGAACTGATCGTATAGTCTCGAGTCTTCCGGTTTGCGAATAAAAATCAACGCTTAAACATAAAAACAAGCAGTTAGAGGAGGAAAAGCCAAACAAGCCCCCAAAAGACCCCGTAGGAGGCACAAACACCTCGTACGGGACCAGTATAACTTGTAGGAACTGCCTGCGTAGTCTCGGGTCTCCCGGTTTGAGAATATGGAAATAATTTGCAAAAATAAACTCTTAAACTTAAAAACAATACGTTAAAGGGTGAAAACACAAACTAGCCCCCAAACGACCCCGTAGGAGGCATGAACACCACGCGCGGGACAAATATAACTTGTAGGAACTGACCGCGTAGTCTTGGGTCTTCTGGTTTGCGAATAAAAATCAATACTTAAACTTAAAAACAAGCCGTTAGAGGGTGAGAATCCAAACCAGCCCCCAAACGACCCATTAGGAGGTAGAAACACCTCGCACCGGACCAATGTAACTTGTTGGAACTGACCGCGTAGTCTCTGGTCTCTCGATTTGAGAATATGATGTTAATTTGCAAAAATCACACTTAAACTTAAAAACAAGCCGTTAGAGGGTGAAAACACAAACCAGAACCCAAACGACCCCGTAGGAGGCACGAACACCTCGCACGGGACCAACGTAACTTGTAGGAACTGACCGTGTAGTCCCGGGTCTCTCGATTTGAGAGTATGATGATAATTTGCAAAAATCACACTTTGACTTGAAAATAGGCCGTTGAAGGGTGAAAACCCAAACCAGCCACCAAACGACCCCGTAGGAGGCACGAACACCTCGCACGGGACCAATGAACTGTTAGAAACTGAACGCGTAGTCCCAGGTCTCCCGGTTTGAGAGTATGATGATAATTTGCAAAAATCACACTTTGACTTGAAAACAGGTCGTTAAAGGATGAAAACCCAAACCAGCCGCCAAACGATCCCGTAGGAGGCACGAACACCTCGCACGGGACCAATGTAACTTGCAGGAACTGATCGCATTGTCTCGGGGCTCCCGGTTTGAGAGTATGACGATAATATTGAAAAATCACAATTAGACTTAAAACCAAGTCGTTAAAGAGTGAAAGCCCAAACCAGCCACAAAACGACCCCGTCGGACGCACGAAACCTCACACGGGACCAATGTTACTTATAGCAACTGACCGCATAGTCTCGGGTCTCCCGGTATGAGAGTATGATGATAATTTTCAAAAATCATACTTTGACTTGAAAAGAGGCCGTTAAAGGGTGAAAACCCAAACCAGCCCCCAAACGACCCCATAGGAGGCATGAACACCTAGCACCGGACCAATATAACTTGTAGCAACTGACCGCGTAGTCCTGGGTCTCTCAGTTTGAGAGTATGACAATAATTTGCAAAAATCACACTTAAAATTAAAAATAAGCCGTTACAGGGTGAAAACCCAAACCAGAACCCAAACGACCCCGTAGGAGGCACGAACACCTCGCACGGGACCAATGTAACTTGTCGGAACTGATCGCGTAGTGTTGGGTCTCTCGATTTGAGAGTATGCAGATAATTTGTAAAAATCACACTTAAACTTAAAAACAAGCCATTAAAGGTTGAAAACCCAAACGAGCCCCCAAACGACCCAGTCGGAGGCACGAACACCTCACACGGGACCAATGTAATTTATAGGAACTGACCGCGTAGTCTTGGGTCTCCCGCTTTGACAGTATGATGATAATTTGTAAATATCACACTTTGACTTGAAAACAATCCGTTAAAGGGTGAAAACCCAAACCACCCTTCAAATGACCTCGTAGGAGGCACAAACACCTCGCACGGGACCAATATAATCTGTTGTAACTGATCGCGTAGTCCCGGATCTCCCAATTTGAGAGTATGATGATAATTTGCAAAAGTCACACTTTGACCTAAAAACAAGCCGTTAAAGGTTGAAAACCCAAACGAGCCCCCAAACGACCCAGTCGAAGGCACGAACACCTCACACGGGACCAATGTAATTTGAAGGAACTGACCGCGTAGTCTTGGGTCTCCCGCTTTGACAGTATGATGATAATTTGCAAATATCACAGTTTGACTTAAAAATAAGCCGTTAAAGGGTGAAAACCCAAACCAGCCATCAAATGACCTCGTAGGAGGCACAAACACCTCGCACGGGACCAATATAACCTGTTGTAACTGATCGCGTAGTCCCGGATCTCCCGATTTGAGAGTATGACGATAATTTGCAAAAATCACACTTTGACTTAAAAACAAGCCGTTAAAGGATGAAAACCCAAACCAGCCATCAAACGTCCCCGTAGGAGGGACGAATACCTCGCACGGGACCATTGTAACTTGTAGGAACTGACCGCGTACTCCTAGGTCTCTCGGTTTGAGAGTATGATGATAATTTGCAAAAATCACACTTTGACTTCAAAGCAAGCCGTTAAAGGATGAAAGCCCAAACTTGCCACCAAACGACCCCGTTGGAGACATGAATACCTCGCACGGGACCAATGTAAGTTGTAGGAAATGACCACATAGTCCCGGGTCTCCCGATTTGAGAATGTGACGATAATTTGCAAAAATCAACACTTAAACCTAAAAACAAGCCGTTAAAGGGTGGAAACCCAAACTAGCCCCCAAAAAACCCCGTAAGATGCACGAACACCTCGCGTGGGAAAAATATAACTTGTAGGTACTGACCGCATAGTCTCGAGTCTTTCGGTTTGCGAATAAAAATCAACACTTAAACATAAAAACAAGCAGTTAGAGGAGGAAAAGCCAAACAAGCCCCCAAAAGACCCCGTAGGAGGCACAAACACCTCGCACGGGACTAGTATAACTTGTAGGAACTGACCGCGTAGTCTCGGGTCTCCCGGTTTGAGAATATGGCAATAATTTGCAAAAATAAACTCTTAAACTTAAAAACAAGCCGTTAAAGGGTGAAAATCCAAACCAGCCCCCAAACGACCCCGTAGGAGGTAGGAACACCTCGCACAGGACCAATGTAACTTGTTGGAACTGACCGCGTAGTCTCTGGTCTCTCGGTTTGAGAGTATGACGTTAATTTGAAAAAATCACACTAAAACTTAAAAACAAGGCGTTAGAGGGTGAAAACCCAAACCAGACCCCAAACGACCCCGTAGGAGGCACGAACACCTCGTACGGGACCAACGTAACTTGTATGAAACTGATCGCGTAGTCCCGGGTCTCTCGGTTTGTGTGTATGATGATAATTTGCAAAAATCACACTTTGACTTGAAAATAGGTTGTTAAAGGGTGAAAACCCAAACCAGCGACCAAACGACCCCGTAGGAGGCACGAACACCTCGCACGGGACCAATGAACTTGTAGAAACTGATCGCGTAGTCCCACGTCTCCCGATTTGAGAGTGTGATGATAATTTGCAAAAATCACACTTTGACTTGAAAATAGGTCGTTAAAGAGTGAAAACCAAAACCAGCCGCCAAACGAACCCGTAGGAGGCACGAACACCTCGCACGGAACCAATGTAACTTGCAGGAATAGATCGCGTAGCCTCGGGTCTCCCGGTTTGAGAGTATGACGATAATTTGGAAAAATCTCACTTAGACTTAAAAACAAGTCGTTAAAGAGTGAAAACCCAAACCAGCCACAAAACGACCCCGTAGGAGGCACGAACACCTCACACGGGACCAATGTTACTTATAGCAACTGACCGCGTAGTCTCGGGTCTCCCAGTTTGAGAGTATGATGATAATTTCCAAAAATCACACTTTGACTTGAAAACAAGCCGTTAAAGGGTGAAAACCCAAACCAGCCCCCAAATGACCCCGTAGGAGGCATGAACACCTTGCACCGGACCAATGTAACTTTTAGCAACTGACCGCGTAGTCCAGGGTCTCTCGGTTTGAGAGTATGACGATAATTTGTAAAAATCACACTTACTTAAAAATAAGCCGTTAAAGGGTGCAATCCCAAACCAGCCCCCAAACGACCCCGTAGGAGGCACGAACACCTCGCATGGGACCAACGTAACTTGTAGGAATTGACCGCGTAGTCCCAGGTCTCTCGGTTTGAGAATATGATGATAATTTGCAAAAATCCCACTTTGACTTGAAAATAGGCCGTCAAAGGGTGAAAACCCAAATCGGCCCCCAAATGACCCCGTAGGAGGCACGAACACCTCACACAAGACCAATGTAACGTATAGTAACTGATCGTATAGTCCCGAATCACTCGATTTGAGAGTATGATGATAATTTATAAAAATCACACTTTGAATTGAAAATAGGCCGTTAATGGGTGAAAACCCAAACCAGCCACCAAACGACCCCGTAGGAGGCACGAACACCTCGCACGGGACCAATGTAACTAGTAGGAATTGACCCCGTAGTCTCGGGTCTCTCGGTTTGAGAGTATGATGATAATTTGTAAAAATCACACTTAGACTTAAAAACAAGTCGTTAAAGGGTGAAAAACCAAACCAGTCCCCAAACAACCTCGTAGGAGGCACGAACACCTCGTACGGGACCAATGTGGCTTGTAGGAACTGACCGCGTAGTCCCGGGTCTCCCGGTTTTAGAGTATGACAATAATTTGCAAAAATATCACTTTAACTTGAAAACAGGCCGTTAAAGGGTGAAAACCCAAACCGGCCCCCAAATGACCCCGTAGGAGGCACGAACACCTCACACGGGACCAATGTAACTTGTAGTCACTCACCGCGTAGTCCCGAATCTCTTAGTTTGAGAGTATGATGATAATTTACAAAAATCACACTTTGACTTTAAAACAGGCCGTTATAGGGTGAAAACCCAAACCAGCAATCAAACGACCCCGTAGGAGGCACGAACACCTCGCACGGGAGCAATGTAACTTGCAGTAACTGCTCGCGTAGTATCGGGTCTCTCAATTTGAAAGTAGGATGATAATTTGCAAAAATCACACTTAGACATAAAAATAAGCCCTTAAAGGGTGAAAACCCAAACCAGCCACCAAACGACCCCGTAGGAGGCACGAACAACTCAAACGGGACCAATGTAACTTATAACAACTAACCGCGTAATCTCGGGTCTTCCGGTTTGAGAGTATGACGATAATTTCAAAAAATCACACTTTGACTTGAAAACAAGCCGTTAAAGGGTGAAAACCCAAAACAACCCCCAAATGACGCCGTACGAGGCATGTACTCCTCGCACCGGACCAATGTAACTTGTAGTAACTCATCGCATAGTCCCGGATCTCTCGGTTTGAGAGTATGATGATGATTTGCTGAAATCACACTTTGACTTTAAAATAAGTCGTTAAAGGGTGAAAACTCAAATCGGCCCCCAAACGACCTCGTAGGAGGCACGAACACCTCACACGAAACAAATGTAACTTGTAGTAACTGACCGCGTAGTCTCGGATCTCTCGGTTTGAGAGTATAATGAATATTAATAAAAATCACACTTTGACTTGAAAACAGGCCGTTAATGGGTGAAAACCCAAACCAGCCACCAAACGACCCCGTAGGAGGTACGAACACCTCGCACGGGACCAACGTAACTTGTAGGAACTGACCGCGTAGTCTCGGGTCTCTCGGTTTAAGAGTAAGAATAATTTGTAAAAATCACACTTACATAAAAACAAGTCGTTAAAGGGTGAAAACCCAAACCAGCCCCCAAATGATCCCGTAGGAGGCACGAACACCTCGCACGGGACCAATTTAACTTGTAGGAACGGACCGCATAGCCCCGGGTCTCCCGGTTTGGGAGTATGACGATAATTTGTAAAAATCATACTTTGACTTGAAAACAGGCCGTTAAAGGGTGAAAACCCAAACCAACCACCAAACGACCCCATAGGAGGCACGAGCACCTCGCACGGGAACAATGTAACTTGTAGTAACTGACCGTGTAGTCTCGGGTCTCCCGGTTTGAGAGTATGATGATAATTTGTAAAAATCACACTTAGACTTAAAAACAAGCCGTTAAAGAGTGAAAACCCAAACCAGCCCCCAAACGAACCCGTAGGAGGCACGAACACCTCGCATGGGACCAATGTGACCTGTAGGAACTGACCGCATAGTCCTGGGTCTCCCGGTTTTAGAGTATGACGATAATTTGCAAAAATCACACTTTAACTTGAAAACAGGTCGTTAAAGGGTGAAAACCCAAACCGGCCCCCAAATGACCCCGTAGGAGGCACGAACACCTCACACGGGACCAATGTAACTTGTAGTAACTCACCGCGTAGTCCTGGATCTCTCAGTTTGAGAGCATGATGATAATTTACAAAAATCACACTTTGACTTGAAAATAGGCCGTTACAGGGTGAAAACCCAAACCAGCCACCAAACGACCCCGTAGGAGGCACGAACACCTCACATGAGACAAATGTAACTTGTAGTAACTGATCGCGTAGTCTCGGATCTCTCGGTTTGAGAGTATGATGATAATTTATAAAAATCACACTTTGACTTGAAAACAGGCCGTTACAGGGTGAAAACCCAAACCAGCCACCAAACGACCCCGTAGGAGGCACGAACACCTCTCACGGGAGCAATGTAACTTGCAGGAACTGCTCGGGTAGTCTTGGGTCTCTCGATTTGAGAGTAGGATGACAATTTGCAAAAATCACAGTTAGACATAAAAATAAGCCGTTAAAGGGTGAAAACCCAAACCAGCCACCAAACGACCCCGTAGGAGGCACGAACACCTCATACGGGACCAATGTAACTTAAAACAACTAACCGCGTAATCTCGGGTCTCCCGGTTTTAGAGTATGATGATAATTTCAAAAAATCACACTTTGACATGAAAACAGGCCGTTAAAGGGTGAAAACCCAAAACAGCCCCCAAACGACGCCGTACGAGGCATGAACTCCTCGCACCGGACCAATGTAACTTGCAGTAACTGACCGCATAGTCCCGGATCTCTCAGTTTGAGAGTATGATGATAATTTACAAAAATCACACTTTGACTTGAAAACAGGCCGTTAAAGGGTGAAAACCCAAACCAGCCACCAAACGACCCCATAGGAGGCACGAACACCTCATACGGGAACAATGTAACTTATAACAACTAACCGCATAACCCCGGGTCTCCCGGTTTGAGAGTATGACGATAAATTCAAAAAATCACACTTTGACTTTAAAACAAGCCGTTAAAGGGTGAAAACTCAAACCGGCCCCCAAACGACCCCGTAGGAGGCACGAACACCTCACATGAGACAAATGTAACTTGTAGTAACTGACCGCGTAGTCTCGGATCTCTCAGTTTGAGAGTATGATGATAATTTATACGAATCAAACTTTGACTTGAAAACAGACCGTTAATGGGTGAAAACCCAAACCAGCCACCAAACGGCCCCGAAGGAGGCACGAACACCTCGCACGGGACCAATGTAACTTGTAGGAACTGACCGCTTAGTCTCGAGTCTCCCGATTTGTGAGTATGATGATAATTTGTAAAAATCACACTTAGACTTAAAAACAAGCCGTTAAAGGGTGAAAACCAAAACCAGCCCCCAAACGGCCCCGTAGGAGGCACGAACACCTCGCACGGGACCAATGTGGCTTGTAGGAACTGACCGCGTAGTCCCGGGTCTCCCAGTTTTACAGTATGATGATAATTTGCAAATATCACAATTTGACTTGAAAACAGGCCGTTAAAGGGTGAAAACCCAAACCAGCCCCCAAACGACCCCGTAGAAGGCACGAGCACCTCGCACGGGACCAATGTGGCCTGTAGGAACTGACCGCGTAGTCCTAGGTCTCTTGGTTTTAGAGTATGACAATAATTTGCAAAAATCACACTTTAACTTGAAAACAGGCCGTTAAAGGGTGAAAACCCAAACCGGCCCCCAAATGACCCCGTAGGAGGCACGAACACCTCACACGGGACCAATGTAACTTGTAGTAACTCACCGCGTAGTCATGGATCTCTCAGTTTGAGAGCATGATGATAATTTACAAAAATCACACTTTGACTTGAAAACAGGCCGTTACAGGGTGAAAACCCAAACCAGCCACCAAACGACCCCGTAAGAGGCACGAACACCTCGCACGGGAGCAATGTAACTTGCAGGAACTGCTCCCGTAGTCTTGGGTCTCTTGGTCTGAGAGTAGTACGATAATTTGCAAAAATCACACTTAGACTTAAAAATAAGCCGTTAAAGGGTGAAAACCCAAACCAGCCACCAAACGACCCCGTAGGAGGCACGAACACCTCATACCGGACCAATGTAACTTATAACAACTAACCGCATAATCTCGGATCTCCCGTTTTGAGAGTATGACGATAATTTCAAAAAATCACACTTTGACTTGAAAGCAGGTCGTTAAAGGGTGAAAACCCAAAACAGCCCCCAAACGACCCCGTACGAGGCATGAACTCCTCGCACCGGACAAATGTAACTTATAGTAACTGATCGCATAGTCCCGGATCTCTTGGTTTGAGAGTATGATGATGATTTGCAGAAATCACACGTTGACTTTAAAACAAGCCGTTAAAGGGTGAAAACTCAAACCGGCCCCCAAACGACCCCGTAGGAGGCACGAAAACCTCACATGAGACAAATGTAACTTGTAGTAACTGATCGCGTAGTCTCGGATCTCTCGGTTTGAGAGTATGACGATAATTTATAAAAATCACACTTTGACTTGAAAACAGGCCGTTACAGGGTGAAAACCCAAACCAGCCACCAAACGACCCCGTAGGAGGCACGAACACCTCGCACGGGAGCAATGTAACTTGCAGGAACTACTCGCGTAGTCTCGGGTCTCTCGGTTTGAGAGTAGGATGATAATTTTCAAAAATCACACTTAGACTTAAAAATAAGCCGTTAAAGGGTGAAAACCCAAACCAGCCACCAAACGACCCCGTAGGAGGCACAAACACTTCGCACGGGACCAATGTAACTTGCAGGAACTGATCGCGTAGTCTCGGGTCTCTCGATTTAAGAGTATGACGATAATTTGCAAAAATCACACTTAGACTTAAAAACAAGCCGTTAAAGTGTGAAAACCCAAACTAGCCACCAAACGACCCCGTAGGAGGCACGAACACCTCACAAGGAACCAATGTAACATATAACAACTGACCGCGTAGTCCCGGGTCTCCAAATTTGAGAGTATGACGATAATTTCCCAAAATCACACTTTGACTTGAAAACAGGCAGTTAAAGGGTGAAAACCCAAACCAGCCCCCAAACGACCCCGTAGGAGGCATGAACACCTCGCACCGGACCAATGTAACTTGTAGTAACTAACCGCATAGTCCCGGATCTCTCGGTTGGAGAGTATGACGATAATTTGCAGAAATCACACTTTGACTTAAAAATAAGCCGTTAAAGGGTGAAAACCCCAACCGGCCCCCAAACGACCCACGTAGGAGGCACGAACACCTCACACGAGACCAATGTAACTTGTTGCAACTGACCGCGTAGTCCCAGATCTCTCAGTTTGAGTGTATGATGATAATTTATAAAAATCACACTTTGACTAGAAAACAGGCCGTTAATGGGTGAAAACCAAAACTAGCCACCAAACGATCCCGTAAGAGGCACGAACACCTCGCACGGGACCAATGTAATTTGTAGGAACTGACCGCGTAGTCTCGGGTCTCCCAATTTGAGAGTATGACGATAATTTGTAAAAATAACACTAAAACTTAAAAACAAGCCGTTAAAGGGTGAAAACCCAATCCAGCCCCCAAACGACCCCATAATAGGCACGAACACCTCGCACGGGACCAATGTAACTTGTAGGAACTGGTCGAGTAGTCCCGAGTCTCTCGGTTTGAGAGTATGACGAGCATTTGCAAAAATCACACTTTGACTTGAAAACAGACCGTTAAAGGGTGAAAACCCAAACCAGCCACCAAATGACCCCATAGGAGGCACGAACACCTCGCACGGGACCAATGTAACTTATAGGAACTGATCGCGTAGTCCCGGGTCTCCCCGTCTGAGAATATGACGATAATTTGCAAAAATCACACTTAGACTTAAAAATAAGTCGTTAAAGGGTGAAAACCCAAACCCGCCCCCAAACGACCCCGTAGGAGGCACGAACACCTCGCACAGGACCAATGTGACTTGTAGGAACTGATCGCGCAGTCCCGGGTCTCCCGATTTTAGAGTATGACAATAATTTGGAAAAATCACACTTTAACTTGAAAACAAGCCGTTAAAGGGTGAAAACCCAAACCACCCACCAAATGACTCCGTAGCAGGCACGAACTCCTCGCACGGGACCATTGTAACGTGTAAGAATTGACCGCGTAGTCCTGGGTCTCCCTATTTGAGAATATGATGATATTTTTCAAGAATCAACACTTTGACTTAAAAATAGGCCGTTAAAGGGTGAAAACCCAAACCGTCCCCCAAATGACCCCATAGGAGGCACCAACACCTCACACGGGACCAATGTAACTTGTAGTAACTCACCGCGTAGTCCTGAATCTCTCATTTTGAGAGTATGATGATAATTTGCAAAAATCACACTTTGAGTTGAAAATAGGCCCTTAAAGGGTGAAAACCCAAACCAGCCACCAAACGACCCCGTAGGAGGCACGAACACCTCGCACGGGTCCAATGTAACTTATAGGAATTGATCGCGTAGTCCCGGTCTCCCAATTTGAGAGTATGACGATAATTTACAAAAAACACACTTTTACTTGAAAATATACCGTTAAAGGCTGAAAACCCAAACCAGCCACCAAATGACCCCGTAGGAGGCACAAATGCCTCGCTCGGGAGCAATGTAACTTGCAGGAATAAATCGCATAGTCTGAGGTCTCTCGGTTTAAGAGTATGACGATAATTTGCAAAAATCACACTTTGACTTAAAAACGGGCCGTTAAATGGTGAAAACCCAAACCAACCGCCAAACGATGCCGTAGGTGGCACAAACACCTCGCACGGGACGAATGTAACTTATAGGAACTGACCGCATAGTCTCGGGTCTCCCAGTTTGAGAGTATGAAGATAATTTGTAAAAATCACACTTAGAGTTAAAAATAAGCCATTAAAGGGTGAAAACCCAAACCAGCCCCCCAACGACCCCGTAGGAGGCACGAACACCTCGCACGGGACCAATGTGACTTATAGGAACTGACCGCGTAGTCCCGGGTCTCTCGATTTTAGAGTGTGACAATAATTTGTAAAAATCACACTTTAACTTAAAAATAGGCCGTTAAAGGGTGAAAACCCAAACCAGCCACCAAACGACCCCGTAGGAGGCACGGACACCTCGCACGGGACCAATGTAACTTGTAAGAACTGGCCGCGTAGTCCCGGGTCTCCTCGTTTGAGAATATGATGATAATTTGCAAAAATCAACACTTAAACTTAAAAAGAAGCCATTAAAGGGTGAAAACCCAAACCGGCCCTCAAATGACCCCGTAGGAGGCACGAACACCTCACACGGGACCAATGTAACTTCTAGTAACTCACCACGTAGTCCCGAATCTCTCTGTTTGAGAGTATGATGATAATTTGCAAAAATCACACTTTAACTTGAAAACAGGTCGTTAAAGGGTGAAAACCCAAACCAGCCACCAAATGACCCCGTAGGATGCACGAACACCAAGCACGGGACCAATGTAACTAGTAGGAACTGATCGCGTAGTCTTGGGTCTCTCGATTTATGAGTATGACGATAATTTGCAAAAATCACACTTAGACTTAAAAATAAGCCGTTAGAGGGTGAAAACCCAAACAAGCCACCAAACAACCTCGTAGGAGGCACGAACACCTCACGCGGGATCAATGTAACTTATAACAACTGATCGTGTAGTCCCGGCTCTCCCAATTTGAGAGTATGACAATAATTTCCAAATATCACACTTTGAATTGAAAATAGGCCATTAAAGGGTGAAAACCCAAACCAGCCACCAAACGACCCCGTCGGAGGCATGAACACCTCGCACCGGATCAATGTCACTTGTAGTAACTGACTGCATAGTCCCGGATCTCTCGGTTTGAGAGTATGACGACAGTTTGCAGAAATCACACTTTGACTTTAAAACAAGCCGTTAAAGGGTGAAAACCCAAATCGGCAACCAAACGACCCCGTAGGAGCCACGAACACCTCACACGAAACCAATGTAACTTGTAGTAACTGACCACGTAGTCTCGGATCTCTCAATTTGAGAGTATGATGCTAATTTATAAAAATCACACTTTGACTTGAAAACAGGTCGTTAACGGGTGAAAACCCAAACCAGCCACCAAATGACCCCGTAGGAGGCATGAATACCTCGCACGGGACCAATGTAATTTGTAGGAATTGATCGCGTAGTCTCGGCTCTCCCGATTTGAGAGTATGACGATAATTTGTAAAAATCACACTTAAACTTAAAAATAAGCCGTTAAAGGGTGAAAACCCAAACCAGCCCCCAAACGACCCCGTAGGGGCACGAACACCTCGCACGGGACCAATGTACCTTGAAGGAACTGATCGCGTAGTCCCGGGTCTCCTGATTTGAGAGTATGATGATAATTTGCAAAAATCACACTTTGACTTGAAAACAAACCGTTAAAGGGTGAAAACCCAAACTAGCCACCAAACGACCCCGTAGGACGCACGAATACCTCGTACGGGACCAATGTAACTTAAAGGAACTGACCTCGTAGTCTCGGGTCTCCTCGTTCGAGAATACGATGATAATTTGCAAAAATTAACACTTAAACTTAAAAACAGGTTGTTAAAGGGTGAAAACCCAAACCGACCCCCAAATGACCCCGTAGGAGGAACGAACACCTCACACGGGACCAATGTAACTTGTTGTAACTCACCGCGTAGTCCCGGATCTCTCAGTTTGAGAGTATGATGATAATTTGCAAAAATCACACTTTGACTTGAAAACAGGCTGTTAAAGGGTGAAAACCCAAACCAACCACCAAACGACCATGTAGAAGGCACGAACACCTCGTACGGGAGCAATGTAACTTGTAGGAACTGACCGCGTAGTCTCGGGTCTCCCTGTTTGAGAGTATGATGATAATTTGCAAAAATCACACTTTGACTTGAAAACAAGCCATTAATTGGTGAAAACCCAAACCATCCACCAAACGACCCCATAGGAGGCACGAGCACCTCGCACGGGAACAATGTAACTTGTAGTAACTGACCGCGTAGTCCCGCATCTCTCGGTTTAAGAGTAAGAGGATAATTTGCAAAAATTACACTTAGACTTAAAAATAAGCCGTTAAAGGGTGAAAATCCAAAGCAGCCACCAAACGACACCGTTGGAGGTACGAACACCTCGCACGGGACCAATGTAACTTGTAGGAACTGATCGTGTAGTCTCGGGTCTCCCGGTTTGAAAGTATGATGATAATTTGCAAAAATCTATCTTTGACTTCAAAACAAGCCGTTAAAGGATGAAAACCCAAACCAGCCACCAAATGACCCCATAAGAGGCACGAATACCTCGCACAGGACCGATGTAACTTGTAGGAACTGACCGCGTAGTCCTCGGTCTCCCGGTTTGAGAGTATGATGATAATTTGTAAAAATCAAACTTTGACTTCAAAACAAGCCCTTAAAGGATGAAAACCCAAACCAACCACCAAACAACCCCGTAGGAGGCACGAATACCTCGCACGGGAGCAATGTTACTTGTCGGAATTGATCGAATAGTCCCGGGTCTCCCGATTTGAGAATTTGATGATAATTTGCAAAAATCAACACTTAAACTTAAAAACAAGCCGTTAAAGGGTGGAAACCCAAACCATCCCCCAAACGATCCCGTAAGGGGCACGAACAGCTCACACGGGACTAATATAACTTGTAGGAACTGACCGCATAGTCTCAGGTCTTCCGATTTGCGAATAAAAAACAACACTTAAACTAAAAACAAGCAGTTAGAGGGTGAAAACCCAAACCATCCCGCAAACGACCCCGTAGGAGGCACCAACATCTCGCACGGGACCAATGTAACTTGTAGGAACTAATCGCGTAGTCTCGGGTCTCCCGATTTGAGAATATGGCGATAATTTGCAAAAATCAACACTTAAACTTAAAAACAAGCCGTTAAAGGATGAAAACCAAAACCAGCCACCAAATGACCCCATAAGAGGCTCGAATACCTTGCACAGGACCAATGTAACTTGTAGGAACTGACCGCGTAGTCGTGGGTCTCCCGGTTTGAGAGTATGATGATAATTTGTAAAAATCAAACTTTGACTTCAAAACAAGCCGTTAAAGGATGAAAACCCAAACCAACCACCAAACGACCCCGTAGGAGGCACGAATACCTCGCACGGGAGCAATGTTACTTACCGGAACTAATCGAGTAGTCCCGGGTCTCCCGATTTGAGAATTTGATGATAATTTGCAAAAATCAACACTTAAACTTAAAAACAAGCCGTTAAAGGGTGGAAACCCAAACCAGCCCCCAAACGATCCCGTAGGAGGAACGAACACCGCGCCCGGGACAAATATAACTTGTAGGAACTGACCGCGTAGTCTTGGGTCTTCGAGTTTACGAGCAATAATCAACACTTAAACTTAAAAACAAGTCGTTAGAGGGTGAAAACACAAACCATCCCCTAAACGACCCCGTAAGAGGCACAAACACCTCACACGGAACCAATGTAACTAGTAGGAACTGACCGCATAGTCTCGTGTCTCCCCATTTGAGAATATAACGATAATTTAAAAATATCAACACTTAAACTTAAAAACAGTCCGTTAAAGGGTGAAAACCCAAACCGGCCACCAAATGACCTCGTAGGAGACACGAACACCTCACACGAAACCAATGTAACTTGTAGTAACTGACCGCGTACTCCCGGATCTCTCAGTTTGAGAGTATGTTGATAATTTTCAAAAATCACACTTTGACTTGAAAACATGCCGTTAAAGGGTGAAAACCCAAACCAGCCACCAAACGACCTCGTAGGAGGCACGAACACCTCGCACGGGACCAATGTAACTTGTAGGAACTAAGCGCGTAGTCTCGGGTCACCCGATTTGAGAGTGTGTTAATAATTTGCAGAAATCACACTTTAACTTGAAAAAAGACAGTTAAACTGTGAAAACCCAAACAAGCCACCAAACGACCCCGTAGGAGGCACGAACACCTCGCACGGAACCAATGTAACTCGTAGGAACTGACCGCGTAGTCCCGGGTCTCTCGATTTGAGAGTATGAAGATAATTTGAAAAAATCACACTTTGACTTGAAAACAGGTCGTTAAAGGGTGAAAACCCAAACCAACCACCAAACAACACCGTAGGAGGCACGAACACCTCGCACGGGACCAATGTAACTTGTAGCAACTGACCACGTAGTCTCGGGTCTCCCGGTTTGAGAGTATGATGATAATTTGCAAAAATCACACTTAGATATAAAAACAAGTCGTTAAAGGGTGAAAACCCAAAGTAGCACCCAAAGGACCCCGTAGGAGGCACGAACACCTCGCACGGGACCAATGTAACTTGTAGGAACTGATCGCATAGTCCTAGGTCTCCCGATTTGTGAGTGTGATAATAATTTGCAAAAATCACACTTTAACTTGAAAATAGGTCGTTAAAGGGTGAAAACCAAAACCGGCCACCAAACGACCATGTAGGAGGCACGAACAACTTGCAGGGAACCAATGTAACTTGTAGTAACTGACCGCGTAGTCCCGGGTCTCCTGGTTTGAGAGTCTGACGATAATTTGCAAAAATTACAGTTTGACTTGAAAACAGGCTGTTAAAGGATGAAAATCCAAACCAGCCAACAAACAACCCCGTAGGAGGCACGAAAACCTCGCACGGGACCAATGTAACTTGTAGGAACTGATCGCATAGTGTCAGGTCTCCCAGTTTGAGAGTATGACGATAATTTGCAAAAATCACACTTAAACTTCAAAAACAAGCTGTTAAAGGGTGAAAACCCAAACCAGCCACCAAACGACCCCGTAGGAGGCACGAAGACCTCATACGGGACCAATGTAACTTGTAGGAACTGACCGCGTTGTCCCGGGTCTCCTGGTTTGAGTGTATGATGATAATTGTAAAAATCACACTTTGACTTGAAAACAGGCCGTTAAAGGGTGAAAACCAAAATCAGCCCCCAAACGACCCCGTAGGAGGCACGTACACCTCGCACAGGACCAATGTTACATGTAGTAACTCACCGTGTAGTCCCGGGTCTCCCGGTTTGAGAGTATGACGATAATTTGCAAAAATCACACTTCGACTTGAAAACAGGTCATGAAAGGGTGAAAACCCAAACCAGCCACCAAACAACCCCGTAGGAGGCATGAACCCCTCGCACGGGACCAATGTAACATGTAGGAACAGATCGCGTAGTCTCGGGTCTACCGGTTTGATAGTATGATGATAATTTGCAAAAATCACACTTTGACTTGAAAACAGACCGTTAAAGGGTGAAAACCCAAACCAGTCACCAAACGACCCCGTAGGAGGCACTAACACCTCTCACAGGACCAATGTAACTTGTAGAAACTGATCGTGTACTTCCGGGTCTCCCAGTTTGAGAGTATGATGATAATTTTAAAAAATCACACTTACAATTAAAACAAGTCGTTAAAGGGTGAAAACTCAAACCATCCACTAAACGAACTCGTAGGAGGCACGAACACCTCACACGGGACCAATGTAACTTCTAGGAACCGACCGCATAATCCCGGGTCTCCCAGTTTGAGAGTATGACGATAATTTGTAAAAATCACACTTCGACTTGAAAACAGGCCATTAAAGGGTGAAACCCTAAACCAGCCCCCAAACGACCCCGTAGGAGGCATGAACACGACGCACCGGAACAATATAACTTGTAGTAACTGACCGCATAATTCCGGGTCTCCCGGTTTGAGAGTATGACGATAATTTGCCAAAATCACACTTTGACTTGAAAACAGGCCGTTAAAGGGTGAAAACCCAAACCAGTCACCAAACGACCCTGTAGGAGGCACTAACACCTCGTACAGGACCAATGTAACTTGTAGGAACTGATCGTGTACTCCCGGGTCTCCCGGTTTGAGAGTATGACGATAATTTTAAAAAATCACACTTACAATTAAAACAAGTCGTTAAAGGGTGAAAACTCAAACCATCCACCAAACGAACCCGTTGGAGGCACGAACACCTCACACGGGACCAATGTAACTTGTAGGAACCGACCGCATAATCCCGGGTCTCTCGATTTGAGAGTATGATGATAATTTGCAAAAATCACTCTTTGACTTGAAAACAGGCCGCTAAAGGGTGAAACCCTAAACCAGCCCCCAAACGACCCCGTAGGAGGCATGAACACCTCGCAACGGAACAATATAACTTGTAGTAACTGACCGCGTAGTCCCGGATCTCTCGGTTTGAGAGTATGATGATAATTTGCAAAAATCACACTTTGACTTAAAAATAAGCCATTAAATGGTGAAAACCCAAACCAGCCCCCAAACGACCCCATAGGAGGCACGAGCACCTCACACGGGAACAATGTAACTTGTAGTAACTGACCGCGTAGTCCCGGATCTCTCAGTTTGAGAGTATGAGGATAATTTGCAAAAATTACACTTAGACTTAAAAACAAGCCATTAAAGGGTGAAAATCCAAAGCATCCACCAAACGACATCGTTGGAGGTACGAACGCCTCGCACGGGACCAATGTAACTTGTAGGAACTGATCGTGTAGTCTCGGGTCTCCCGGTTTGAGAGTATGATGATAATTTCCAAAAATCTATCTTTGACTTCAAAACAAGCCCTTAAAGGATGAAAACCAAAACTAGCCACCAAATGACCCCATAAGAGGCACGAATACCTCGCACAGGACCAATGTAACTTGTAGGAACTGACCGCGTAGTCCTGGGTCTCTCGATTTGAGAGTATGATGATAATTTGTAAAAATCAAACTTTGACTTCAAAACAAGCCGTTAAAGGATGAAAACCCAAACGAGCCACCAAACGACCCCGTAGGAGGCATGAACACCTCGCACGGGACCAATGTAACTTGTAGGAACTAACCGCGTAGTCTCGGGTCTCCCAGTTTGAGAGTATGAAGATAATTTGCAAAAATCACACTTAGACTTAAAAATAAGCCGTTAAAGGGTGAAAAACCAAACCAGTCCTCAAACAACCCCGTAGGAGGCACGAACACCTCGCACGGGACCAATGTGGCTTGTAGGAACTGACCGCGTAGTCCCAGGTCTCCCGGTTTTAGAGTATGACAATAATTTGCAAAAATCACACTTTAACTTGAAAACAGGCCGTTAAAGGGTGAAAACCCAAACCGGCCCCCAAATGACCCCGTAGGAGGCACGAACACCTCACACGGGACCAATGTAACTTGTAGTCACTCACCGCGTAGTCCCGAATCTCTTAGTTTGAGAGTATGATGATAATTTACAAAAATCACACTTTAACTTTAAAACAGGCCGTTACGGGGTGAAAACCCAAACCAGCCATCAAATGACCCCGTAGGAGGCACGAACACCTCGCACGGAAGCAATGTAACTTGCAGTAACTGCTCGCTTAGTCTCGGGTCTCTCAATTTGGAAGTAGGATGATAATTTGCAAAAATCACACTTAGACTTAAAAATAAACCGTTAAAGGTTGAAAACCCAAACCAGCCACCAAACGACCCCGTAGGAGGCACGAACACCTCAAACGGGACCAATGTAACTTATTACAACTAACCGCGTTATCTCGGGTCTTCCGGTTTGAGAGTATGATGATAATTTCAAAAAATCACACTTTGACTTGAAAACAAGCCGTTAAAGGGTGAAAACCCAAAACAACCCCCAAATGACGCCGTACGAGGCATGTACTCCTCGCACCGGACCAATGTAACTTGTAGTAACTGATCGCATAGTCCCGGATCTCTCGGTTTGAGAGTATGACGATGATTTGCAGAAATCACACTTTGACTTTAAAATAAGTCGTTAAAGGGTGAAAACTCAAACCGGCCCCCAAACGACCTCGTAGGAGGCACGAACACCTCACACGAAACAAATGTAACTTGTAGTAACTGACCGCGTAGTCTCGGATCTCTCGGTTTGAGAGTATAATGAATATTAATAAAAATCACACTTTGACTTAAAAACAGGCCGTTAATGGGTGAAAACCCAAACCAGCCACCAAACGACCCCGTAGGAGGTACGAACACCTCGCACGGGACCAACGTAACTTATAGGAAGTGACCGCGTAGTCTCGGGTCTCCCGGTTTAAGAGTAAGAATAATTTGTAAAAATCACACTTACATAAAAACAAGCCGTTAAAGGGTGAAAACCCAAACCAGCCCCCAAATGATCCCGTAGGAGGCACGAACACCTCACACGGGACCAATTTAACTTGTAGGAACGGACCGCATAGTCCCGGGTCTCCCGGTTTGAGAGTATGACGAGAATTTGCAAAAATCACACTTTGACTTGAAAACAGGCCGTTAAAGGGTGAAAACCCAAACCAGCCACCAAACGACCCCATAGGAGGCACGAGCACCTCGCACGGGAACAATGTAACTTGTAGTAACTGACCGTGTAGTCTCGGGTCTCCCGGTTTGAGAGTATGATGATAATTTGTAAAAATCACACTTAGACTTAAAAACAAGCCGTTAAAGGGTGAAAACCCAAACCAGCCCCCAAACGAACCCGTAGGAGGCACGAACACCTCGCATGGGACCAATGTGACCTGTAGGAACTGACCGCGTAGTCCTGGGTCTCCCGGTTTTAGAGTATGACAATAATTTGCAAAAATCACACTTTAACTTGAAAACAGGCCGTTAAAGGGTGAAAACCCAAACCGGCCCCCAAATGACCCCGTAGGAGGCACGAACACCTCACACGGGACCAATGTAACTTGTAGTAACTCACCGCGTACTCCTGGATCTCTCAGTTTCAGAGCATGATGATAATTTACAAAAATCACACTTTGACTTGAAAACAGGCCATTACAGGGTGAAAACCCAAACCAGCCACCAAACGACCCCGTAGGAGGCACCAACATCTCGCACGGGAGCAATGTAACTTGCAGGAACTGCTCGCGTAGTCTTGGGTCTCTCGGTTTGAGAGTAGGATGATAATTTGCAAAAATCACAGTTAGACATAAAAATAAGCCGTTAAAGGGTGAAAACCCAAACCTGCCACCAAACGACCCCGTAGGAGGCACGAACACCTCATACGGGACCAATGTAACTTAAAACAACTAACCGCGTAATCTCGGGTCTCCCGGTTTTAGAGTATGATGATAATTTCAAAAAATCACACTTTGACTTGAAAATAGGCCGTTAAAGGGTGAAAACCCAAAACAGCCCCCAAACGACGCCGTACGAGGCATGAACTCCTCGCACCGGACCAATGTAACTTGTAGTAACTGACCGCATAGTCCCGGATCTCTCAGTTTGAGAGTATGATGATAATTTACAAAAATCACACTTTGACTTGAAAACAGGCCGTTAAAGGGTGAAAACCCAAACCAGCCACCAAACGACCCCGTAGGAGGCACGAACACCTCATACGGGACCAATGTAACTTATAACAACTATCCGCATAACCCCGGGTCTCCCGATTTGAGAGTATGACGATAAATTCAAAAAATCACACTTTGACTTTAAAACAAGCCGTTAAAGGGTGAAAACTCAAACCGGCCCCCAAACGACCCCGTAGGAGACACGAACACCTCACACGAGACAAATGTAACTTGTAGTAACTGACCGCGTAGTCTCGGATCTCTCGGTTTGAGAGGATGATGATAATTTATAAAAATCACACTTTGACTTGAAAACAGACCGTTAATGGGTGAAAACCCAAACCAGCCACCAAACGACCCCGTAGGAGGCACGAACACCTCGCACGGGACCAATGTAACTTGTAGGAACTGACCGCATAGTCTCGAGTCTCCCGATTTGTGAGTATGATGATAATTTGTAAAAATCACACTTAGACTTAAAAATAAGCCGTTAAAGGGTGAAAACGAAAACCAGCCCCCAAACGACCCCGTAAGAGGCACGAACACCTCGCACGGGACCAATGTGGCTTATAGGAACTGACCGCGTAGTCCCGTGTCTCCCAGTTTTAGAGTATGATGATAATTTGCAAATATCACAATTTGACTTCAAAACAGGCCGTTAAAGGGTGAAAACCCAAACCAGCCCCCAAACGACCCCGTAGAAGGCACGAACACCTCGCACGGGACCAATGTGGCCTGTAGGAACTGACCGCGTAGTCCTGGGTCTCCTTATTTTAGAGTATGACAATAATTTGCAAAAATCACACTTTAACTTGAAAACAGACCGTTAAAGGGTGAAAACCCAAACCGGCCCCCAAATGACCCCGTAGGAGGCACGAACACCTCACACGGGACCAATGTAACTTGTAGTAACTCACCGCGTAGTCACGGATCTCTCAGTTTGAGAGCATGATGATAATTTACAAAAATCACACTTTGACTTGAAAACAGGCCGTTACAGGGTGAAAACCCAAACCAGCCAACAAATGACCCCGTAAGAGGCACGAACACCTCGCACGGGAGCAATGTAACTTGCAGGAACTGCTCCCGTAGTCTTGGGTCTCTTGGTCTGAGAGTAGGATGATAATTTGCAAAAATCACACTTAGACTTAAAAATAAGCCGTTAAAGGGTGAAAACCCAAACCAGCCACCAAACGACCCCGTAGGAGGCACGAACACCTCATACGGGACCAATGTAACTTATAACAACTAAACGCATAATCCCGGGTCTCCCGTTTTGAGAGTATGACGATAATTTCAAAAAATCACACTTTGACTTGAAAACAGGTCGTTAAAGGGTGAAAACCCAAAACAGCCCCCAAACGACCCCGTACAAGGCATGAACTCCTCGCACCGGACCAATGTAACTTGTAGAAACTGATCGCATAGTCCCGGATCTCTTGGTTTGAGAGTATGACGATGATTTGCAGAAATCACACGTTGACTTTAAAACAAGCCGTTAAAGGGTGAAAACACAAATCGGCCCCCAAACGACCCCGTAGGAGGCACGAACACCTCACACGAGACAAATGTAACTTGTAGTAACTGATCGCGTAGTCTCGAATCTCTCGGTTTGAGAGTATGACGATAATTTATAAAAATCACACTTTGACTGGAAAACAGGCCGTTACAGGGTGAAAACCCAAACCAGCCACCAGACGACCCCGTAGGAGGCACGAACACCTCGCACGGGAGCAATGTAACTTGCAGGAACTGCTCGCGTAGTCTCGGGTCTCTCGGTTTGAGAGTAGGATGATAATTTGCAAAAATCACACTTAGACTTAAAAATAAGCCGTTAAATGGTGAAAACCCAAACCAGCCACCAAACGACCCCGTAGGAGGCACAAACACTTCGCACGGGACCAATGTAACTTGCAGGAACTGATCGCGTAGTCTCGGGTCTCTCGATTTAAGAGTATGATGATAATTTGCAAAAATCACACTTAGACTTAAAAACAAGCCGTTAAAGTGTGAAAACCCAAACTAGCCACCAAACGACCCCGTAGGAGGCACGAACACCTCACAAGGAACCAATGTAATATATAACAACTGACCGCGTAGTCCCGGGTCTCCAAATTTGAGAGTATGACGATAATTTCCCAAAATCACACTTTGACTTGAAAACAGGCAGTTAAAGGGTGAAACCCAAACCAGCCCCCAAACGACCCCGTAGGAGGCATGAACACCTCGCACCGGACCAATGTAACTTGTAGTAACTAACCGCATAGTCCCGGATCTCTCGGTTGGAGAGTATGACGATAATTTGCAGAAATCACACTTTGACTTAAAAATAAGCCGTTAAAGGGTGAAAACCCCAACCGGCCCCCAAACGACCCACGTAGGAGGCACGAACACCTCACACGAGACCAATGTAACTTGTTGTAACTGACCGCGTAGTCCCAGATCTCTCAGTTTGAGTGAATGATGATAATTTATAAAAATCACACTTTGACTAGAAAACAGGCCGTTAATGGGTGAAAACCAAAACTAGCCACTAAACGATCCCGTAGGACGCACGAACACCTCGCACGGGACCAATGTAACTTATAGGAACTGGTCGCGTAGTCCCGAGTCTCTCGGTTTGAGAGTATGACGAGCATTTGCAAAAATCACACTTTGACTTGAAAACAGACCGTTAAAGGGTGAAAACCCAAACCAGCCACCAAATGACCCCATAGGAGGCACGAACACCTCGCACGGGACCAATGTAACTTGTAGGAACTGGTCGCGTAGTCCCGGGTCTCTCGGTTTGAGAGTATGACGAGAATTTGCAAAAATCACACTTTGACTTGAAAACAGACCGTTAATGGGTGAAAACCCAAACCAGCCACCAAACGACCCCATAGGAGGCACGAACACCTCGCACGGGACCAATGTAACTTATAGGAACTGATCGCGTAGTCCTGGGTCTCCCCGTCTGAGAATATGACGATAATTTGTAAAAATCACACTTAGACTTAAAAATAAGCCGTTAAAGAGTGAAAACCCAAACCAGCCCACAAACGACCCCGTAGGAGGCACGAACACCTCGCACAGGACCAATGTGACTTGTAGGAACTGACCGCGCAGTCCCGGGTCTCCCGATTTTAGAGTATGACAATAACTTGGAAAAATCACACTTTAACTTCAAAACAAGCCGTTAAAGGGTGAAAACCCAAACCACCCACCAAATGACCCCGTAGGAGGCACGAACTCCTCGCACGGGGCCATTGTAACGTGTAAGAACTGACCGCGTAGTCCCGGGTCTCCCTATTTGAGAATATGATGATATTTTTCAAGAATCAACACTTTGACTTAAAAATAGGTCGTTAAAGGGTGAAAACCCAAACCGTCCTCCAAATGACCCCGTAGGAGGCACGAACACCTCACACGGGACCAATGTAACTTGTAGTAACTCACCGCGTAGTCCTGAATCTCTCAGTTTGAGAGTATGATGATAATTTGTAAAAATCACACTTTGAGTTGAAAATAGGCCCTTAAAGGGTGAAAACCCAAACCAGCCACCAAACGACCCCGTAGGAGGCACGAACACCTCGCACGGGTCCAATGTAACTTATAGGAATTGATCGCGTAGTCCCGGGTCTCCCAATTTGAGAGTATGACGATAATTTACAAAAATCACACTTTTACTTGAAAACATACCGTTAAAGGCTGAAACCCCAAACCAGCCACCAAATGACCCCGTAGGAGGCACAAATGCCGCGCCCGGGAGCAATGTAACTTGCAGGAATAGATCGCATAGTCTGAGGTCTCTCGATTTAAGAATGTGACGATAATTTGCAAAAATCACACTTTGACTTAAAAACGGGCCGTTAAATGGTGAAAACCCAAACTAACCGCCAAACGACCCCGTAGGTGGCACAAACACCTCGCACGGGACTAATGTAGCTTGTAGGAACTGACCGCGTAGTCTCGGGTCTCCCAGTTTGAGAGTATGAAGATAATTTGTAAAAATCACACTTAGACTTAAAAATAAGCCGTTAAAGGGTGAAAACCCAAACCAGCCACCCAACGAACCCGTAGGAGGCACGAACACCTCGCACGGGACCAATGTGACTTGTAGGAACTGACCGCGTAGTCCCGGGTCTCTCGATTTTAGAGTGTGACAATAATTTGCAAAAATCACACTTTAACTTAAAAATAGGCCGTTAAAGGGTGAAAACCAAAACCAGACACCAAACGACCTCGTAGGAGGCACGAACACCTCGCACGGGACCAATGTAACTTGTAAGAACTGACTACGTAGTCCCGGGTCTCCTCGTTTGAGAATATGATGATAATTTGCAAAAATCAACACTTAAACTTAAAAAGAAGCCATTAAAGGGTGAAAACCCAAACCGGCCCTCAAATGACCCCGTAGGAGGCACGAACACCTCACACGGGACCAATGTAACTTCTAGTAACTCACCACGTAGTCCCGAATCTCTCTGTTTGAGAGTATGATGATAATTTGCAAAAATCACACTTTGACTTGAAAACAGGTCGTTAAAGGGTGAAAACCCAAACCAACCACCAAACGACCCCGTAGGATGCACGAACACCAAGCACGGGACCAATGTAACTAGTAGGAACTGATCGCGTAGTCTCGGGTCTCTCGGTTTATGAGTATGATGATTATTTGCAAAAATCACACTTAGACTTAAAAATAAGCCGTTATAGGGTGAAAACCCAAACTAGCCACCAAACAACCCCGTAGGAGGCACGAACACCTCACGCGGGATCAATGTAACTTATAACAACTGATCCTGTAGTCCCGGCTCTCCCAATTTGAGAGTATGACAATAATTTCCAAATATGACACTTTGAATTGAAAAAAGGCCGTTAAAGGGTGAAAACCCAAACCAGCCACCAAACGACCCCGTCGGAGGCATGAACACCTCGCACCGGATCAATGTCACTTGTAGTAACTGAGTGTATAGTCCCGGATCTCTCGGTTTGAGAGTATGATGACAGTTTGCAGAAATCACACTTTGACTTTAAAACAAGCCGTTAAAGAGTGAAAACCCAAATCGGCCACCAAACGACCCCTTAGGAGCCACGAACACCTCACACGAAACCAATGTAACTTGTAGTAACTGACCACGTAGTCTCGGATCTCTCAATTTGAGAGTATGATGCTAATTTATAAAAATCACACTTTGACTTGAAAACAGGTCGTTAACGGGTGAAAACCCAAACCAGCCACCAAATGACCCCGTAGGAGGCATGAACACCTCGCACGGGACCAATGTAATTTGTAGGAACTGATCGCGTAGTCTCGGATATCCCGATTTGAGAGTATGACGATAATTTGTAAAAATCACACTTAAACTTAAAAATAAGCCGTTAAAGGGTGAAAACCCAAACCAGCCCCCAAACGACCCCGTAGGGGCACCAACACCTCGCACGGGACCAATGTACCTTGAAGGAACTGACCGCATAGTCCCGGGTCTCCCGATTTGAGAGTATGATGATAATTTGCAAAAATCACACTTTGACTTGAAAACAGACCGTTAAAGGGTGAAAACCCAAACCAGCCCCCAAACGACCCCGTAGGACGCACGAATACCTCGTACGGGACCAATGACACTTATAGGAACTGACCTCGTAGTCTCGGGTCTCCTCGTTCGAGAATATGATGATAATTTGCAAAAATTAACACTTAAACTTAAAAACAGGTTGTTAAAAGGTGAAAACCCAAACCGACCCCCAAATGACCCCGTAGGAGGAACGAACACCTCACACGGGACCAATGTAACTTGTTGTAACTCACCGCGTAGTCCCGGATCTCTCAGTTTGAGATTATGATGATAATTTGCAAAAATCACACTTTGACTTGAAAACAGGCTGTTAAAGGGTGAAAACCCAAACCAACCACCAAACGACCCTGTAGGAGGCACGAACACCTCGTACGGGACCAATGTAACTTGTAGGAAATGACCGCGTAGTCTCGGGTCTCCCGGTTTGAGAGTCTGACGATAATTTGCAAAAATCACACTTTGACTTGAAAACAAGCAATTAAATGGTGAAAACCCAAACCAGCCACCAAACGACCCCATAGGAGGCACCAATGTAACTTGTTGTAACTCACCGCGTAGTCCCGGATCTCTCGGTTTAAGAGTATGAGGATAATTTGCAAAAATTACACTTAGACTTAAAAACAAGCCGTTAAAGGGTGAAAATCCAAAGCAGCCACCAAACGACACCGTTGGAGGTACGAACACCTCGCACGGGACCAATGTAACTTGTAGGAACTGATCGTGTAGTCTCGGGTCTCCCGGTTTGAAAGTATGATGATAATTTGCAAAAATATATCTTTGACTTCAAAACAAGCCGTTAAAGGATGAAAACCCAAACCAGCCACCAAATGACCCCATAAGAGGCACGAATACCTCGCACAGGACCGATGTAACTTGTAGGAACTGACCGCGTAGTCCTCGGTCTCCCGGTTTGAGAGTATGATGATAATTTGTAAAAATCAAACTTTGACTTCAAAACAAGCCCTTAAAGGATGAAAACCCAAACCAACCACCAAACAACCCCGTAGGAGGCACGAATACCTCGCACGGGAGCAATGTTACTTGTCGGAACTGATCGAGTAGTCCCGGGTCTCCCGATTTGAGAATTTGATGATAATTTGCAAAAATCAACACTTAAACTTAAAAACAAGCCGTTAAAGGGTGGAGACCCAAACCATCCCCCAAACGATCCCGTAAGGGGCACGAACAGCTCACACGGGACTAATATAACTTGTAGGAACTGACCGCATAGTCTCAGGTCTTCCGATTTGCGAATAAAAATCAACACTTAAACTAAAAACAAGCAGTTAGAGGGTGAAAACCCAAACCATCCCGCAAACGACCCCGTAGGAGGCACAAACATCTCGCACGGGACCAATGTAACTTGTAGGAACTAATCGCGTAGTCTCGGGTCTCCCGATTTGAGAATATGGCGATAATTTGCAAAAATCAACACTTAAACTTAAAAACAAGCCGTTAAAGGATGAAAACCAAAACCAGCCACCAAATGACCCCATAAGAGGCTCGAATACCTTGCACAGGACCAATGTAACTTGTAGGAACTGACCGCGTAGTCCTGGGTCTCCCGGTTTGAGAGTATGATGATAATTTGTAAAAATCAAACTTTGACTTCAAAACAAGCCGTTAAAGGATGAAAACCCAAACCAACCACCAAACGACCCCGTAGGAGGAACGAATACCTCGCACGGGAGCAATGTTACTTACCGGAACTGATCGAGTAGTCCCGGGTCTCCCGATTTGAGAATTTGATGATAATTTGCAAAAATCAACACTTAAACCTAAAAATAAGTCGTTAAAGGGTGGAAACCCAAACCAGCCCCCAAACGATCCCGTAGGAGGAACGAACACCGCGCTCGGGACAAATATAACTTGTAGGAACTGACCGCGTAGTGTTGGGTCTTCGAGTTTACGAGCAATAATCAACACTTAAACTTAAAAACAAGTCGTTAGAGGGTGAAAACCCAAACCATCCCCTAAATGACCCCGTAAGAGGCACGAACACCTCGCACGGAACCAATGTAACTAGTAGGAACTGACCGCGTAGTCTCGTGTCTCCCCATTTGAGAATATAACGATAATTTAAAATTATCAACACTTAAACTTAAAAACAGTCCGTTAAAGGGTGAAAACCCAAACCGGCCACCAAATGACCTCGTACGAGGCACGAACACCTCACACGAGACCAATGTAACTTGTAGTAACTGACCGCGTACTCCCGGATCTCTCAGTTTGAGAGTATGTTGATAATTTTCAAAAATCACACTTTGACTTGAAAATAGGCCGTTAAAGGGTGAAAACCCAAACCATTCACCAAACGACCCCGTAGGAGGCACGAACACCTCGCACGGGACCAATGTAACTTGTAGGAATTAAGCGCGTAGTCTCGGGTCATCCGATTTGAGAGTGTGTTAATAATTTGCAAAAATCACACTTTAACTTGAAAAAAGGCAGTTAAACTGTGAAAACCCAAACAAGCCACCAAACGACCCCGTAGGAGGCACGAACACCTCGCACGGAACCAATGTAACTCGTAGGAACTGACCGCGTAGTCCCGGGTCTCTCGATTTGAGAGTATGACGATAATTTGAAAAAATCACACTTTGACTTGAAAACAGGTCGTTAAAGGGTGAAAACCCAAACCAACCACCAAATAACACCGTAGGAGGAACGAACACCTCGCACGGGACCAATGTAACTTGTAGCAACTGACCACGTAGTCTCGGGTCTCCCGATTTGAGAGTATGATGATAATTTGCAAAAATCACACTTAGATATAAAAACAAGTTGTTAAAGGGTGAAAACCCAAAGTAGCACCCAAACGACCCCGTAGGAGGCACGAACACCTCGCAAGGGACCAATGTAACTTGTAGGAACTGACCGTATAGTCCTAGGTCTCCCGATTTGAGAGTGTGATAATAATTTGCAAAAATCACACTTTAACTTGAAAACAGGCCGTTAAAGGGTGAAAACCAAAACCGGCCACCAAACGACCATGTAGGAGGCACGAACAACTTGGAGGGAACCAATGTAACTTGTAGTAACTGACCGCGTAGTCCCAGGTCTCCTGGTTTGAGAGTCTGGCGATAATTTGCAAAAATTACACTTTGACTTGAAAACAGGCTGTTAAAGGGTGAAAATCCAAACCAGCCAACAAACAACCCCGTAGGAGGCATGAAAACCTCGCGCGGGACCAATGTAACTTGTAGGAACTGATCGCGTAGTGTCAGGTCTCCCGGTTTGAGAGTATGACGATAATTTGCAAAAATCACACTTAAACTTCAAAAACAAGCTGTTAAAGGGTGAAAACCCAAACCAGCCACCAAACGACCCCGTAGGAGGCACGAACACCTCATACGGGACCAATGTAACTTGTAGGAACTGACCGCGTTGTCCCGGGTCTCCTGGTTTGAGTGTATGATGATAATTGTAAAAATCACACTTTGACTTGAAAACAGGCCGTTAAAGGGTGAAAACTAAAATCAGCCCCCAAACAACCCCTTAGGAGGCACGTACACCTCGCACAGGACCAATGTTACTTGTATTAACTCACCGTGTAGTCCCGGGTCTCCCGGTTTGAGAGTATGACGATAATTTGCAAAAATCACACTTCGACTTGAAAACAGGTCATGAAAGGGTGAAAACCCAAACCAGCCACCAAACAACCCCGTAGGAGGCATGAACCCCTCGCACGGGACCAATGTAACTTATAGGAACAGATCGCGTAGTCTCGGGTCTACCGGTTTGATAGTATGATGATAATTTGCAAAAATCACACTTTGACTTGAAAATAGGCCGTTAAAGGGTGAAAACCCAAACCAGTCACCAAACGACCCCGTAGGAGGCACTAACACCTCTCACAGGACCAATGTAACTTGTAGGAACTGATCGTGTACTCCCGGGTCTCCCAGTTTGAGAGTATGATGATAATTTTAAAAAATCACACTTACAATTAAAACAAGTCGTTAAAGGGTGAAAACTCAAACCATCCACCAAACGAACTCGTAGGAGGCACGAACACCTCACACGGGACCAATGTAACTTGTAGGAACCGACCGCGTAATCCCGGGTCTCCCAGTTTGAGAGTATGACGATAATTTCTAAAAATCACACTTCGACTTGAAAACAGGCCATTAAAGGGTGAAACCCTAAACCAGCCCCCAAACGACCTCGTAGGAGGCATGAACACCTCGCACCGGAACAATATAACTTGTAGTAACTGACCGCGTAATCTCGGGTCTCCCAGTTTGAGAGTATGACGATAATTTGCAAAAATCACACTTTGACTTGAAAACAGGCCGTTAAAGGGTGAAAACCCAAACCAGTCACCAAACGACCCTGTAGGAGGCACTAACACCTCGCACAGGACCAATGTAACTTGTAGGAACTGATCGTGTACTCCCGGGTCTCCCGGTTTGAGAGTATGATGATAATTTTAAAAAATCACACTTATAATTAAAACAAGTAGTTAAAGGGTGAAAACTCAAACCATCCACCAAACGAACCCGTTGGAGGCACGAACACCTCACACGGGACCAATGTAACTTGTAGGAACCGACCGCGTAATCCCGGGTCTCCCGATTTGAGAGTATGATGATAATTTGCAAAAATCACACTTTGACTTGAAAACAGGCCGTTAAAGGGTGAAACCCTAAACGAGCCCCCAAACGCCCCCGTAGGAGGCATGAACACCTCGCAACGGAACAATATAACTTGTAGTAACTGACCGCGTAGTCCCGGATCTCTCGGTTTGAGAGTATGATGATAATTTGCAAAAATCACACTTTGACTTAAAAACAAGCCATTAAATGGTGAAAACCCAAACCAGCCCCCAAACGACCCCATAGGAGGCACGAGCACCTCACACGGGAACAATGTAACTTGTAGTAACTGACCGCGTAGTCCCGGATCTCTCAGTTTGAGAGTATGAGGATAATTTGCAAAAATTACACTTAGACTTAAAAACAAGCCATTAAAGGGTGAAAATCCAAAGCATCCACCAAACGACACCGTTGGAGGTACGAACACCTCGCACGGGACCAATGTAACTTGTAGGAACTGATCGTGTAGTCTCGGGTCTCCCGGTTTGAGAGTATGATGATAATTTGCAAAAATCTTTCTTTGACTTTAAAACAAGCCGTTAAAGGATGAAAACCAAAACCAGCCACCAAATGACCCCATAAGAGGCACGAATACGTCGCACAGGACCAATGTAACTTGTAGGAACTGACCGCGTAGTCCTGGGTCTCTCGATTTGAGAGTATGATGATAATTTGTAAAAATCAAACTTTGACTTCAAAACAAGCCGTTAAAGGATGAAAACCCAAACCAACCACCAAACGACCCCGTAGGAGGCATGAATACCTCGCACGGGAGCAATGTTACTTGTCGGAACTGATCGAGTAGTCCCGGGTCTCCCAATTTGAGAATTTGATGATAATTTGCAAAAATCAACACTTAAACTTAAAAATAAGCCGTTAAAGGGTGGAAACCCAAACCAGCCCCCAAACGATCCCGTAAGGGGCACGAACTCCTCGCAGGGGACTAATATAACTTGTAGGAACTGACCGCATAGTCTCAGGTCTTCCGGTTTGCGAATAAAAATCAACACTTAAACTAAAAACAAGCAGTTAGAGGCTGAAAACCCAAACCATCCCGCAAACGACCCCGTAGGAGGCACGAACATCTCGCACGGGACCAATGTAACTTGTAGGAACCACTGTTCTAAAAAACCCACCTAGGCTTAAGGTTTGGGAGAAATGCCTCGCCTTACGCTTTTCACGCCTTATTCTTGGTAAAACCCTTAAGGCGCACTTTTATCTAAAAACAACAATGATTTAGTGAAACGATGTAGCCTTTTAAAGAATTTGTTTACAAACCGGACCATTATCTCATCCAAAATAATCAAATAGTATTTTAATTTGCATATATTCAGACATATTTTTATGATCTGTGCAATTTTTGTATTTTAATAAACTTGTTATGGTTAAAAAATATTAAAATATATTAAGAAGCCCTAAACGCCTTTTCACGCCTTCTTACGCCTAGGCCCGCCTAGGCTTCTAAGGCTTAAGGCTTGGCCTCCACGCCTCAATCACGCCCCGCATTTTTTAGAACCTTGGTAGGAACTAATCACGTAGTCTCGGGTCTCCCGATTTGAGAATATGGCGATAATTTGCAAAAATCAACACTTAAACTTAAAAACAAGCCGTTAGAGGATGAAAACCAAAACCAGCCACCAAATGACCCCAGAAGAGGTACGAATACCTCGCACAGGACCAATGTAACTTGTAGGAACTGACCGCGTAGTCCTGGGTCTCCCGGTTTGAGAGTATGATGATAATTTCTAAAAATCAAACTTTTACTTCAAAACAAGCCGTTAAATGATGAAAACTCAAACCACCCACCAAACGACCCCGTAGGAGGCGCGAATACCTCGCACGGGAGCAATGTTACTTGTCGGAACTGATCGAGTAGTCTCGGGTCTCCCGATTTGAGAATTTGATGATAATTTGCAAAAATCAACACTTAAACTTAAAAACAAGCAGTTAAAGGGTGGAAACCCAAACCAGCCCCCAAACGATCCCGTAAGGGGCACGAACACCTCATACGGGACCAATGTAACTTGTAGGAACTGATCGCGTTGTCCCGGGTCTCCTGGTTTGAGTGTACGACGATAATTGTAAAAATCACACTTTGACTTGAAAACAGGCCGTTAAAGGGTGAAAACCAAAATCAGCCCCAAACGACCCCGTAGGAGGCACGTACACCTCGTACAGGACCAATGTAACTTGTAGTAACTCACCGTGTAGTCCCGGGTCTCCCGATTTTAGAGTATGACGATAATTTGCAAAAATCACACTTCGACTTGAAAATAGGTCATTAAAGGGTGAAAACCCAAACCAGCCACCAAACAACCCCGTAGGAGGCATGAACCCCTCGCACGGGACCAATGTAACTTGTAGGAACAGATCGCGTAGTCTCGGGTCTACCGGTTTGATATTATGACGATAATTTGCAAAAATCACACTTTGACTTGAAAACAGGCCGTTAAAGGGTGAAAACCCAAACCAGTCACCAAACGACCCCGTAGGAGGCACTAACACCTCGCACAGGACCAATGTAACTTGTAGGAACTGATCGTGTACTCCCGGGTCTCCCAGTTTGAGAGTATGACGATAATTTTAAAAAATCACACTTACAATTAAAACAAGTCGTTAAAGGGTGAAAACTCAAACCATCCACCAAACGAACCCGTAGGACGCACGAAAACCTCACACGGGACCAATGTAACTTATAGGAACCGACCATGTAATCCCGGGTCTCCCGGTTTGAGAGTATGATGATAATTTGTAAAAATCACACTTCGACTTGAAAACAGGCCATTAAAGGGTGAATCCTAAACCAGCCCCCAAACGACCCCGTATGAGGCATGAACACCTCGCACCGGAACAATATAACTTGTAGTAACTGACCGCGTAATCCCGGGTCTCCCGGTTTGAGAGTATGACAATAATTTGCAAAAATCACACTTTGACTTGAAAACAGGCCGTTAAAGGGTGAAAACCCAAACCAGTCACCAAACGACCCTGTAGGAGGCACTAACACCTCGCACAGGACCAATGTAACTTGTAGGAACAGATCGTGTACTCCCGGGTCTCCCGGTTTGAGAGTATGACGATAATTTTAAAAAATCACACTTACAATTAAAACAAGTCGTTAAAGGGTGAAAACTCAAACCATCCACCAAACGAACCCGTTGGAGGCACGAACACCTCACACGGGACCAATGTAACTTGTAGGAACCGACCGCGTAATCCCGGGTCTCCCGATTTGAGAGTATGATGATAATTTATAAAAATCACACTTTGACTTGAAAACAGGCCGTTAAAGGGTGAAACCCTAAACCAGCCCCCAAACGACCCTGTAGGAGGCATGAACACCTCGCACCGGAACAATATAACTTGTAGTAACTGACCGCGTAGCCCCGGATCTCTCGGTTTGAGAGTATGATGATAATTTGCAAAAATCACACTTTGACTTAAAAACAAGCCATTAAATGGTGAAAACCCAAACCAACCCCCAAACGACCCCATAGGAGGCACGAGCACCTCACACGGGAACAATGTAACTTGTAGTAACTGACCGCGTAGTCCCGGATCTCTCAGTTTGAGAGTATGAGGATAATTTGCAAAAATTACACTTAGACTTAAAAACAAGCCATTAAAGGGTGAAAATCCAAAGCAGCCACCAAACGACACCGTTGGAGGTACGAACACCTCGCACGGGACCAATGTAACTTATAGGAACTGATCGTGTAGTCTCGGGTCTCCCGGTTTGAGAGTATGATGATAATTTGCAAAAATCTATCTTTGACTTCAAAACAAGCCGTTAAAGGATGAAAACCAAAACCAGCCACCAAATGACCCCATAAGAGGCACGAATACCTCGCACAGGACCAATGTAACTTGTAGGAACTGACCGCGTAGTCCTGGGTCTCCCGGTTTGAGAGTATGATGATAATTTGTAAAAATCAAACTTTGACTTCAAAACAAGCCGTTAAAGGATGAAAACCCAAAACAACCACCAAACGACCCCGTAGGAGGCACGAATACCTCGCACGGGAGCAATGTTACTTGTCGGAACTGATTGAGTAGTCCCGGGCCTCCCGATTTGAGAATTTGATGATAATTTGCAAAAATCAACACTTAAACTTAAAAATAAGCCGTTAAAGGGTGGAAACCCAAACCAATCCCCAAACGATCCCGTAAGGGGCAAGACCACCTCGCACGGGACTAATATAACTTTTAGGAACTGACCGCATAGTCTCAGGTCTTCCGGTTTGCGAATAAAAATCAACACTTAAACTAAAAACAAGCAGTTAGAGGGTGAAAACCCAAACCATCCCGCAAACGACCCCGTAGGAGGCACGAACATCTCGCACGGGACCAATGTAACTTGTAGGAACTAATCGCGTAGTCTTGGGTCTCCCGATTTGAGAATATGGCGATAATTTGCAAAAATCAACACTTAAACTTAAAACAAGCCGTTAAAGGATGAAAACCAAAACCAGCCACCAAATGACCCCATAAGAGGTACGAATACCTCGCACAGGACCAATGTAACTTGTAGGAATTGACCGCGTAGTCCTGGGTCTCCCGGTTTGAGATTATGATGATAATTTGTAAAAATCAAACTTCGACTTCAAAACAAGCCGTTAAAGGATGAAAACCCAAACCAACCACCAAACGAACCCGTAGGAGGCACGAATACCTCGCACGGGAGCAATGTTACTTGTTAGAACTGATCGAGTAGTCCCGGGTCTCCCGATTTGAGAATTTGATGATAATTGGCAAAAATCAACACTTAAACTTAAAAACAAGCCGTTAAAGGGTGGAAACCCAAACCAGCCCTCAAACGATCCAGTAAGGGGAACGAACACCTCGCACGGGACTAATATAACTTGTAGGAACTGACCGCATAGTCTCAGGTCTTCTAGTTTGCGAATAAAAATCAACACTTAAACTAAAAACAAGCAGTTAGACGGTGAAAACCCAAATCATCCCGCAAACGACCCCGTAGGAGGCACGAACATCTTGCACGGGACCAATGTAACTTGTAGGAACTAATCGCGTAGTCTCGGGTCTCCCGATTCGACAATATGGCGATAATTTGCAAAAATCAACACTTAAACTTAAAAACAAGCCGTTAAAGGGTAAAAATCCAAACCAGTCCCCAAACAACCCCGTAGGAGGAACGAACACCGCGGCCGGGACAAATATAACTTGTAGGAACTGACCGCGTAGTCTTGGGTCTTCGGGTTTACGAGTAATAATCAACACAACAACTTAAAAACAAGTCGTTAGAGGGTGAAAACCCAAACCATCCCCTAAACGACCCCGTAGGAGGCACGAACACCTCGCACGGAACCAATGTAACTTGTAGGAACTGATCGCGTAGTCCCGGGTCTCCCCATTTGAGAATATAACGATAATTTGAAACAATCAACACTTAAACTTAAAAGTAGGCCGTTAAAGGGTGAAAACCCAAACCGGCCACCAAATGACCTCGTAGGAGGCACGAACACCTCACACGGGACCAATGTAACTTGTAGTAACTGACCGCGTAGTCCCGGATCTCTCAGTTTGAGAGTATGTTGACAATTTTCAAAAATCACACTTTGACTTGAAAACAGGCCGTTAAAGGGTGAAAACACAAACCAGCCACCAAACGACCCCGTAGGAGGCACGAACACCTCGCACGGGACCAATGTAACTTGTAGGAACTAAGCGCGTAGTCTTGGGTCTCCCGATTTGAGAGTGTGTTAATAATTTGCAGAAATCACACTATAACTTGAGAAAAGGCTGTTAAACTGTGAAAACCCAAACAAGCCACCAAACGACCCCGTAGGAGGCACGAACACCTCGTACGGAACCAATGTAACTCGTCAGAACTGACCGCGTAGTCCCGGGTCTCTCGATTTGAGAGTATGACGATAATTTGCAAAATTCACACTTTGACTTGAAAACAGGTCGTTAAAGGGTGAAAACCCAAACCAACCACCAAACAACACCGTAGGAGGCACGAACACCTCGCACGGGACCAATGTAACTTATAGGAACTGACCACGTAGTCTCGGGTCTCCCAGTTTGAGCGTATGATGATAATTTACAAAAATCACACTTAGACATAAAAACAATTCGTTAAAGGGTGAAAACCCAAACTAGCACCCAAACGACCCCGTAGGAGGCACGAACACCTCGCACGGGACCAATGAAACTTGTAGGAACTGACCGCGTAGTCCAAGGTCTCCCGATTTGAGAGTGTGATGATAATTTGCAAAAATCACACTTTAACTTGAAAACAGGTCGTTAAAGGGTGAAAACCAAAACCGGCCACCAAACGACCATGTAGGAGGCACGAACAACTCGCACGGAACCAATGTAACTTGTAGGAACTGACCGCGTAGTCCTGGGTCTCCTGGTTTGAGAGTATGACGATAATTTGCAAAAATTACACTTTGACTTGAAAACAGGCCGTTAAAGGGTGAAAATCCAAACCAGCCAACAAACAACCCCGTAGGAGGCACGAAAACCTCGCACGGGACCAATGTAACTTGTAGGAACTGATCGCGTAGTGTCAGGTCTCCCGGCTTGAGAGTACGACGATAATTTTCAAAAATCACACTTAAACTTCAAAAACAAGCTGTTAAAGGGTGAAAACCCAAACCAGCCACCAAACGACCCCGTAGGAGGCACGAACACCTCATACGGGACCAATGTAACTTGTAGGAACTGACCGCGTTTTCCCAGGTCTCCTGGTTTGAGTGTACAATGATAATTGTAAAAATCACACTTTGATTTGAAAACAGGTCGTTAAAGGGTGAAAACCAAAATCAACCCCCAAACGACCCCGTAGGAGACACGTACACCTCGTAGAGGACCAATGTAACTTGTAGTAACTCACCGTGTAGTCCCGGGTCTCCTGGTTTGAGAGTATGATGATAATTTGCAAAAATCACACTCCAACTTGAAAACAGGTCATTAAAGGGTGAAAACCCAAACTAGCCACCACACAACCCCGTAGGAGGCATGAACCCCTCGCACGGGACCAATGTAACTTGTAGCAACAGATCGCGTAGTCTCGGGTCTACCGGTTTGATAGTATGACGATAATTTGCAAAAATCACACTTTGACTTGAAAACAGGCCGTTAAAGGGTGAAAATCCAAACCAGTCACCAAACGACCCCGTAGGAGGCACTAACACCTCGCACAGGACCAATGTAACTTGTAGGAACTGATCGTGTACTCCCGGGTCTCCCATTTTGAGAGTATGATGATAATTTTAAAAAATCACACTTACAATTAAAACAAGTCGTTAAACGGGTGAAAACTCAAACCATCCACCAAATGAACCCGTAGGAGGCACGAACACCTCACACGGGACCAATGTAACTTGTAGGAACCGACCGCGTAATCCCGGGTCTCCCGGTTTGAGAGTATGATGATAATTTACAAAAATCACACTTTGACTTGAAAACAGGTCGTTAAAGGGTGAAACCCTAAACCAGCCCCCAAACGACCCCGTAGGAGGCATGAACACCTCGCACCGGAACAATATAACTTGTAGTAACTGACCGCGTAGTCCCGGATCTCTCGGTTTGAGAGTATGACGATAATTTGTAAAAATCACACTTTGCCTTAAAAGCAGGCCATTAAATGGTGAAAACCCAAACCAGCCCCCAAACGACCCCATAGGAGGCACGAGCACCTCACACGGGAACAATGTAACCTGTAGTAACTTACCGCGTAGTCCCGGATCTCTCGGTTTGAGAGTATGAGGATAATTTGCTAAAATCACACTTTGACTTGAAAACAGGCCGTTAAAGGGTGAAAACCCAAACCAGCTACCAAACGACCCCATAGGAGGCACGAACACCTCCCACGGGACCAGTGTAACTTGTAGAAACTGACCGCGTAGTCTCGGGTCTCCCAGTTTGAGAGTATGACGATAATTTGTAAAAATCACACTTAGACTTAAAAATAAGCCGTTAAAGGGTGAAAACCCAAACCACCCCCCAAACGACCCTGTAGGAGGCACGAACACCTCTCACGGGACAAATGTTACTTTTAGAAACTGACCGCGTAGTCTCAGGTTTCTCGATTTGAGAGTATGACGATAATTTGCAAAAATCACACTTTGACTTGAAAACAGGTCGTTAAAGGGTGAAAACCCAAACCAGCCACCAAACGACCCCTTAGGAGGCACGAATACCTCGCATGGGACCAATGTAACTTATAGGAACTAACCGCGTAGTCCCGGGTCTCCCAGTTTGAGAATATGATGATAATTTGTAAAAATCAACACTTAAACTTAAAAACAAGCCGTTAAAGGGTGGAATCCCAAACCAGCCCGTAAGAGGTACGAACACCTCGCGCGGGACAAATATAATTTGTAGGAACTGACCGCATAGTCTCGGGTCTTCTGGTTTGCGAATAAAAATCAACACTTTAACTTAATAACAAGCAGTTAAAGGGTGAAAACCCGAACCAGCCCCCAAATGACCCCGTAGGAGGCACGGACACCTCGCACGGGGCCAACGTAACTTGTAGGATTTGACCGCGTATTCCCGGGTCTCCCGATTTCAGAATATGGACATAATTTGCAAAAATCAACACTTAAACTTAAAAATAAGATTTTAAAGGGTTAAAACCCAAACCAGCCCCCAAACGGCCCCGTAGGAGGCACGAACACCTCGCGCGGGACAAATATAACTTGACGGAACTGACCGCGTAGTCTCAGGTCTTCCGATTTTTGAATAAAAATCAACACTTAAACTTAAAAACAAGCCGTTAGAGGGTGAAAATCCAAACCAGCCCCCAAACGATCCCGTAGGAGGCACGAACACCTCGCACGGGACCAATGTAACTTGTAGGAACTGACCGCGTAGTCTCGAGTCTCCCGATTTGAGAATATGATGATAATTTGCAAAATTCACACTTAAACTTAAAAACAATCCGTTAGAGGGTTAAAACCCAAACCAATGTAACTTGTAGGAATTGACCGCGTAGTCCCGGGTCTCCCCGTTTGACAATATGACGATAATTTGCAAAAATCAACACTTAAACTTAAAAAGAGGTCGTTAATTGGTGAAAACTCAAACCATCCCCCAAACGGACCCGTAAGAGTCACGAACACCTCGCACGGGACCAATGTAACTTGTACGAACTGACCGCGTTGTCCCGGGTCTCCCGGTTTTAGAATATGACAATAATTTTCAAAAATCTACACTTAAGCTTAAAACAGTTCATTAAAGGGTGAAAACTCAAACCAACCCTTAAACATGCCGTTGAGAATATAATAATAATTGTGACTCGTATATGTCATTTTTCTGCTTGAATACGGTTTTTTTTAAAATGACATGGTTACTAATATCGTATCTTTTTTGTGTCTTATTTTTTTTGTAGGATGACATTTGATCACTAGCTTTTATCCACTTGGAACGCACGAAGAAGTCAATGCTTTACAACAAGGGGATTATTTATTTAGTGTCGTTAATATTCAGGATTCTATTTTTTTTGTTATGGCCATGCAGGCTTTAGTAGTTTTATTGTTTACCTTTATGGCCATACTGGCTATAGTAGTTTTATTGTTGACTTTTATGGCCGTGTGGGCTTTATATGGGAAGATTTTATGTTAGAAGGTTTTGGAATGCTTAAAAAGTAAAGGAAACTCTGCCCAATTTTTTTTTGATCTGGGAACTATTAGCTCTTGTAATTTTTTGAAGTTTGTATGCACATTAGTTTATCAATACCATGTGATATTCATAATTTGTGAATTTTCTTGATTTTTTTTTTCAAATAATAAATATTTATCCTATCAGATTTGGAATTTGCAGATTTTCCAGATTTGTTTCCTGTTATTATTTTTTGTTATTAATTGAAAAATCTGGCACGGTTCTAAACCGTGCCAATTTATTAAAATGAGAACGGTTATAAAACAATCTGGCACGCTTTATAACCGTGCCAAAAGCGTGCCAGAAAATAGACAGTTCGGCACAGTTTCGGTATGTGTCAAAAGCATGCCAGATTTAACATCTAGCACGGTTTAAAAGCATGTCAAAAGCGTGTCAGATAAAAAAACTGACACGGTTTAAAAGTGTGCCAAAAACGTGCCAGTTTGGAAAATCTGGCACGGTTTTAAACCACACCAGAAAATCTGGCACGCCTGATTCTGGCACGGCTTTGAACCGTGCCAGATTGCATCTGGCACTGCTTTAAACCGTGCTAGTTTCCTATTTTTGGTGTAGTGATATGGTCAAGAATTATTTCTAGGTTGGACATACCTCATCGAGGAAAAAAAATAACTTTCATAGGTACCAGAACTGCACCGCCGCCACTAGCATATTCCAATCAATAGCCCGATTACGCCACTGGGAGACTCTACACAACTTAAAAGCCTCATAGTCCTCATTATAAAAGAACATGGCCTCTAGACCTTAGAGGTAGGAAGAAAATTATGAATGAATCGAAGGGGACAATTGGGAATGACAGAAAATAAGATGCAAGAAGCAAGAAGAAGAAAGTGGGTATGGATGGAAAAACTACACTCCTTACATCTCCTTATACACACAAAAGACTTGGAAAAAGAAAAAGGATCTAAGAAGTTCGAATGAATTCCTTCCCTACAAAGTATTATGATTTGCAAAAAAGTGCAATCAAAGCCTTAGAGTGATTTGAAATGACTCATATGCCGATAGGCAGGACAAAGGGTATGCCGATCAACAACCCCCTTATTTTAGAAAATTTTATCTTTTCTTTTTTGTCAAACTCTCAAAAAAAAATTCTTATTTTTTAAAGAACCCCCAGTTATTTCTCCATATTTTCCAAAATAAAATATTTTGCCCTAAGTTAATTAACTCTCTTTTTCCTAAATAAATAAACATCATGTCATTATTACAGTCTCAGCTAAAAAGTAAAAGTGCATGTATAATAAGTCATTAAATCAAGAAGAAATAAAAATCAACTTCATATATATATATATTCATTGCCTGATTACATCTTTGCAGGAAGAAGAAATATAGAAAAAACAAAACAATGGGACTCATCTCGAATCAATAATATCTCTCTCTGTCTCAAACCCTCACCCTTTGCAGTGGATAAGATTTATCTGATGACGGGCGGTAGAACCTACACTCCTAAAACCCAATCCCTTATCCGAGGAGGCAAAATGAACCAAACAGGAAGGAACGAAATCTTTGATGTAGGTAGCCATGGAGGCCACCCTGTCCTTTATATCCTTCTGTCAGGTGGTTGGTACCAAAACATACTACAAGCAAAGGAACAAAAGAAAAAGACCAATCATTCAGTTTAAAGAAAGAAGGAACTAAAAGAGGCAAGAAAAGAGAAGAAGAATATACATCAGGCTAAGTGACATAATTTGTAAGCCCCATCAAACCCGACACCAATGCATTAGGGCGGTGCGGCATGCTCAGCCTCTAGTCACACGAAAATTATAAGACGGGGGGAGTGACCTGAATGATCATAGCCTCTTATGGCGATGCCGCCACCGATGATGTACCACCACCCGTGCTATGGGAAGATACCACAGGCCTACTGGTACCCTACATGAAGCCATAGGAGGTGAATGCATATTCACCCTATCATAAATGCAAGACGGTATCAACCAACTTGTCACAAAGTCCAAGTAATCGTAACTCGTTCCCAAGTCCATATAGAGTGGGTAGGGCTCGCCAACCAGTGCTGTCGCCCGAGCCTCGACAGGCATCTTCCTCACGCACCTCATATACATTAGAGGCATTGACAATGGGACCACCACCTCATCATCCATAATCTTCCACAGCACCCTCTCTCCTAGGTACCATACGTATCCAAACTCGTTCTCCATTAAATGTCGCATCTGCGCATGCATACTCGTCATCACTGTGTGCTGAGGAGACATCCCCCCAGGGTAAAAGGTCACTTATAAGTCCCACAAAAAAGAATCAATATTCATGCAAGATAGAGAATGTTAAGAAAGTATTTAGAAGAAAAACGAAATAACCTGATCACTTGTCAAGGTGTTCAAAGCATGTCGCACCACCGCCAAGGACAAAGACTGGTTCAATCTCCTGTTGGACTTCCACCACTAGAACATCCGACAGAAGTCCACCAAATCTTCGTCTTTCAGGGCTATCAACCGCAAATTGAGACCAATCACCTCGTAGAACCACTTCTGCAAAAGACATGAATAAGAAAAAAAGAACACAAAGAAGAATAAATGTAAATGCATAAAAAGAAAAATAAATGCAATATTTACCTCCAAAAGGTACGTGGTCCCTGTAAGAGTCTACCGACAACACCAACTGAATGCATCCAAAGAAGAATAAAGGGCCGCCAAGGTCAGACTCCCCCAATCATATAATTGGACGTCAAAAAATGTCCTCATAAATGGCAAAAACCAGAGATGAGCGACATCACCACTTGTGACCACTAGAAATCCTCCAATAAAAAGTAGAATGAAGAACCAAGCCATTTGTCTCACCTATCGCCTGTCTGTCTCGTCTACCCTCCTACTCAACAGAACCTCCCGAAGAGAAGAGATGCGAGTGGAATCCCCAGAGACGATCCTACCCACATCCCTCAGCGCTGCCTGAACCTCCTCTGGCGTCACCCTCACTGTGCGATCCACCTCTATCTGTGAACCTTCACAATCTCTCCTCAGAAGCTACTGAACGTCAATGGGAGTAAAATTCATCTCCCCGAAGCCAAAATGGAAGGTGTGGGTATCATCCCACCACCTATGTCCCAAAGCACATAGAACCTCAGTAGAACGCGACGTCTCATCTAAGGCCATCGCCAGACGGTAAAAACCAGCAGAATTAACCATCCAATGCACCACCATCGGGAGATTCTTGCAAAAATCCTTCAACCCAGTCGTCCCCCGAGAACTCATGCTCAAAGGAGCTATATCAGTCTGCCAAAGCCAAAGAGAATAAAAAATCTTTCATCAGCACAAGAAAATGAGAAAAAGAAAAAATGGAATACCAAAAGTCACCATACTTACGTAGCCACTAGGGTTCTTCACCATTGATGAATGGTGTTGTTAAAGATCACATTTAAGAGTGCGCTAATCAGCAATAGGCTCAAATAAATCAAAATCATTCTTGTTACCCAAGACAAGGGGCACCCTAGACTGCCACTCCAGGTCAGCCCAATCGTCAACATTCAGATACTCCAAATTGTATCCCTCGCTAAAAGAACCTGAAGTCTTAAAGGAAAATGGACTTATGAACGGTTTTTTATAGAAAGGAAGTATAAGATTCAAACAATCTAAGGTGAGAAAAATAAGGAGGGATCACCCCTTCTTATAGGGGACTAAATGACAAATCGATTGGGAGATCCGTTCATATACCGATCGGCACCTGCATGTTCCTTTTCCCAAGGCATCCCAAAAGTCCATGCCATTGACAAACAACAACCCCTATAGCATACCGATCGGTAGACCCCTGCAAATTTTGTATAAAAAATGTTAGAAAAATCCTAGAATTACCCCAAAAATTCCTAAAAATACTAGACAAATGTTAAAACATTTATTCATCAAGAAAACCATTTTTGGGAGCACTAAACCCCTTACAAACTCTCAAAATTCCCAAAATGATCAATATTACACGCTTATCTCCAGCATAAATCCCCAGTTGGGTCCATCTTACAAACCTATCCTCAACATGTTCCACAAATAGAACCAACAACACGCCCGCATCTCAAGTCTACTACAATTCCCCAATGGAATCTCAAATCTCAAGTCTTCTTAAGAAGAATCCTAACCTTAAATCAAATGCTTCCAAAGTGGGATTGCAAGATAATACCTTCCCAGTTACCCAGCGAAATCTCTAGGCTGAACTTTCTCCCAATCCATCCACCATCGAAATTTTAAGATACACGTATAATCAAAATCCCCATCAGGACAATAGGTGCATTTGCATCACCCAATTCAAAATATTCACAGAAGAACAACTCTCCGCATTATAACTTTAGGTCCTCAGAATTGGCCTCAACCCTCAGAAATAGTCGTCACAACTTTAGGTCCTCGGAATTTATCTCAACCCGCGAATCAGTCCCCTCAATATTTGGTCCTTAGAATTGACCTTGACCCTAAAAAATGGTCATCACAATCCTAGGTGATCAGAATTGATCTCAACCCTAAAAAATGGTCATCATAGTCCTAGGTCCTCAGAATTGACCTCAACCCACAGAATCGCTCCCCCAAACTTTAGATCCTTAGAATTAACCTCGAGCCTCCGATATGGTTGTCATAACTTTAGGTCCTCCAAATTAGCCTCGATCCACAGATCCTAGGTCCTCAGAATTAACCTCGACTAGCAAAATTGACCCACTAAACTTTTGGTCCTTGGAATCAACTTTGACCCTCCGAAATGGTCATCAAAATCCTAGGTCCTCATAATTGATCTCTACTTATAGAATCGACTATCATAATCTTAGGTCCTCAGAATTGACCTCTACCCGCAGAATCGGTCCCCTCAAACTTAGGTCCCCGGAATTGACCTCGACCTGTAGAATCAGTCCCTCAACTTTAGGTCCTAAGAATCGACTTCGACCCCTAAAGTAGTCACCCCCAGCACAACACTAGGTCCTTATAATCGACTTTAACCCTCCAAATCATTCACCCCCATCCCTTTTGTCCACAAAATTTACCTTAAACACTTTCTCTCCCAACATCAGTGTGGTGTCTACTCGATGGCCTTCACATTTCCAAGCTCACCCGTTGAGAGGCTCTGTAGACACAACATTTTAGGATCTCCTTGTCATCTCCTTAGGTCCCTAGCACTTCCTCTTTAATCATAAAAACTAGGTCATACTCCTAGTACTAATTTGAAATCCACCGGGCGCTCTCAAGCTCCATTTTAATGACGGTCAACTTTCCCACCTGAGCAACAACACTTCAATCTTTGAAGGGACTTAAATCCCCTTTCCAACAGTCCTTCTCGTATGTGAATCGGCCTTATGGTTCATACAAATGAACCTTTTTCACCTAAAAATTAATCTGGAGGCCACCAGGCGCTCCCAGGCTTCGTTTGATTCATGCTAGCTCTTTAGCTCGAACAAAACTGAATGATTCTTCAAAGGGCTCTGAATCCCCTTTCAAACGGTCCACCCCATGAGAAAATCTGCCTTAAAGTGTGGATGAATGACCCATTTTACTCTATATTGGTCATAAGGCACTTTAGAGCTCCGTTTAACCTTAGTTAACTCTCTTAATCGAGCGAAGCTCTTTGGAACATTTAAGGGCCCTGATTGAACTTTTAACGATCTGTCCCATTAATGAATCGGCCTTATGATTCGGACGAATGATTAGTTTTCCTCTTGTCCAAAAAACTGATGGGAGCTTTTGAGACCTATTTGACCATAGTCAATTCTCGAACACGGGAGCGTTCCAATGGATTCTTAAAATGCTCAGAATACCCTTTCCAATGGTTCATTTCGGTGCGATTCAGACTTATGGATTGTGTTTTACAACCATTTTTCTTAAAAATTTGACTGAGACTGCCGAATGTCCAGTCAATTTCCTTGCCTATTGATAGTGTGTCTCGGGATTCCTGGCAATAGGAATGTCAAGTAAAATGACGATCGGCACCCCCTTGACCCTATATAAGGATAGCATGAGATCACTTCGAATGGTACCTCAGAAACATCCCTTTTAGTGATCTTAACAACATTCTCTCGAAGTTAGCATGGTTTCCATATTATAACCTCTCCCCCACATTCCATTTCCTTCCTTTCCTTATCCAAATTGGAAAATTCCCTTCCCTCTCATCCTACCACCTTCATCCATTTGCAAGAGCAGCCCTTCAAAAATAAAGATCAACTTTAAAGCTTCAAAAGAAGGTCCAAATTTATTACTCTCTCTTTAAATTCTCTTATTTTTGCATTAGTTACTTAATTTTCATTTTTGCCATTTCATTTTATTAGATTACACCCTTTAATATCCAACTATTTTATTAGTAATATTGCACATACTATATTTTATTTTTAAAAAAAATAAGAAAAAGAGAGTTTTCTTGTAAATTCCAAAAGGGGATTTCTCACGCTAAAACGTCCTTTTTCCACACACGAACATGTAAGAAAATTCATCGGTTAGATTTATGGGATAAACTCCACCCCATGTTATATGTGAACTACTTGAACATTGATGAATTTTTAGGATACGTTGGCGTCTCGTCTAAAATCCAATATTTGAGTCCTCTTCAATCTTTGTTCATATATTATTTTCATATCATATATTTGTAATCCAGGCTTGCGTTTTGTCCAACCTACACAATCGTCCTTCTATAAATGATCAGTGATCCGACAAATGCCCACATAATATTTTGATTACTATTTTGGGAACACTCCTAAGTATGACCTCACTCCGCATTTATCCATGATGAGAGTTGAGTAATTCCACTCTCCATTTATATACACATGCACACACTTCATGGAGTTATTAAAGGGAAGAATATCACATGCCTATGAGAAACTGAAAGGGAGGTATAGGTGCCTAACACATTCCCATTCTGTAGCTTAGTTCCCGAATCCTTGAACCAATGGTTGCGCAAGCATTAATATGTCTTTGATGTCGTTCTCTTGAGGAGGAAACATTTCTTTCTCATGTTTTGTGCAAAATAGGCTGGCGACTCTGTCTCTACATATCACCCCACATCGACGACAGTCGAAGCGTCCTAAGGAAGGACGTGAATCGCACCTATCGGGATAGGGATGGACATAATGATGGATTGAATTTTTAGAAGATTATAAATTTAAATTACTCTACCATCCCAGAATAGGTAACGTAGTTGTTGATGCCATAAGTCACAAAGCACAAGGAAGCCTCCATAATATGTTTGTATTTTTAGACGTTATTGGAGATTTCAATTTAAAACGAGACTACTCTACAACTTGGATTGTGTTATTAAACATTGTCGCTCGCCCCATTTTACATAAGAAAATTGGAACACCCCGCCCAATTAAATATCTGGTGATCAGTCCTTTATAAAATTTATAACAGAATGTTCGGTTGGCTCATTCTTAGCATCACTGTCGAAAACTTAAATCCAATTAAATACCTAACATTTAATTAAGCTAGTATCAAAACATTTCCCAATTTAATTTGAAACCAATTAATTCAATCAATTTTTGAACATTGAATTATAAACCACACACAAGAAATGAATACTAATTGAATTAAATACTGAATAATTAAGACTGGATAAAACCTTCCAGTTCAAAGTCACAAACAAAACCAAAATAAATACTCAATCCAACAGAAAAGAACTACAAAGGAACTAAGTAAAATCCCGCTAATGAGGATGGGCGACATATGCCCGAACTGAAGTATCTGAACTGGGAACTGAATAAAATGAGTGAAGCGTTTAATTTCAATGACCCGCAACTTCCACAACAGCTGCAGCTCGTCAAACCATCCAAGTATCTAAAACCGGTGTCCCTATGGCTAGGCACCTGTAATGATACATATATATATATAGCAAAAGAGGGAAGAAATACAAGAAACGGGTCAGAGCCCGAGGTGTAAAAATGATTTAGCAAGTATTTAAAATTGGTTCTTAAAACAAGTCTTATACACATGTCAGTTATCGAACTCTCACATGAGTTTCTCACCTCTCATCTATTGTGCACGACTAACGTACATCTAATCTCCCCCTAGTTATACCTCCCAGTCTAACTAGTCAGAAACCATACTAATACAAACTATGCTCACTAGTAGTATCCCTGTATCGCCCATACAATACGTTATTCAGATAGTTGATCTCATATACTAAGTTTCATTATTCATCGTTTGAATTGTTAATCTTTTATCCACTAAGATTATATTATTTCTCATTTCCATTTTATCGACTAGTTTCACAAAGTAGAAAGTTACCAAAGTACACTTATACATATATATAGTCTTATCATCCCTATATATACATATTAATCCTGCACCCTTAGGTTAAGACCAATCGGAGCAAAGTAATGATTATTATTATTACCAAGTCTACTAATTTCACACAGTAAAAATATTCACAAGTTCATATATATATATATATATATATACTAGTGGAATGCCCGTGCCTGAAGGCACGGTGAAAATTTTCGTTGATTAAAGATGTGTATGTACTAAAAATGCCTGTGGAACTTTAATATATGTAAAATATCAAAAAATGTGAATCTATAAAGATTCTGTAAAACATGATTTATTTGAATAATGGAGTGCCATTTTCTAGTTTGCAATCAGTACCACCATTTATTTGAAACGTGCATTGAAGTAACCCACCTCCATAAAATAAACGTGCATTTATTTGAATCGTGCATTGAAGTAACCCACCTCTGTAACTTCTTTTCACCTTAAAGATAACAACTCCTGTAACCGTAAACACAGAGCTCTCCAAGAAGATTTGTGGCAGCTTGAACAATAATAAAATGACAGTTGTGTAAATTGTAACAGTTACATAAACATTTTAAAATAAAAGTCATGTAAAATAATAAATTATACTTTCATGTGGGAACTAATAAATTTAAAAGCCAAAACCCTCATTTCAATCATCATCCGAAATCATACCAGACGGGAATAAAAGAATAATTTGAGGCCATTATATTAAAATTGTGGAATTTAAGATATTGAGGAATGTTAATTAGATCTACAAACTGAAATTAGGTATGCAAACGGAAAACATACATTTGATATGCTATCTTTGAATCTGAAAAAAAATAATAAAAAAGGCTATGACTCTTGCTTCTAAGAGAGCCAAGGTAGAAGATGAAACTTAAGTGAAGTAAATATTAATCACTATTAGTTGAAAGTTTAATAAAGCAAACAAAAACGTATCCTAATTAATGTATTTAACACAATTATCTCAATATTGATACGGTGAAAGGGATTTGTGAACCAAGTGAACAAAAAATCTCATATAACTATAATATTACTGTTCTAGGGAACTAAAAACATAGTGCATATGTTCAACATGTATACTGATCCATATTACACTGCAATTGATTCACAGGCCCAATCCAACTGCAGAAAGATTCAACCCCTAAAAGAACAAAAATAAATTTTTATATTAAATATATAGATTTATACAATCGCAAACTGTGTACAACACATGTATAAAAAGACAACAGATATACACACATTGATTTGTTTTCCTGCTAAATATTTGGGCATTGAGTAGTTGATTGGACCTGGAGTAAAAGAGAGAATGAGATTAATCCCAAACTTCATATATTCAGTTAGCTTGTTGTATCATCTATAATATATAAACTTTTTTTTTTAGTTTAAAGATTGCTCATTATATAACCCGTTCAAATTCTGAACACAACAAATAAGTAAAATCATATATGAAATTTACCTCCTCAATCGAAGTAAACGATGTGATATCTCTACTTTTTAAGCAAAAATGTGAACATGATAAAGACTTTGCATCATATTCTTGAGTTATCTCGTTTGAAATTCCAGCATTTGAGAGCTCTTCTTGGAGATCTAATTACACTCCTCGAAGAACGGCAGGTCGTGGTACTTTAATTGAGGGTTCAGTTAATGATTTTGTTATGTATATGACTGTTGGGTCTCTAAACTTAGCAGCAACAGTTTCAGTTGCACGCGTTAATATATCCTCCGAATCTTTAGGTCTATTTAGAGGATAATAAATAGGCAACTTAATTCACGCGTGGCCTCGATTGCCTCACCCGCTATTCGCTCCAAATCAGGGTTGTTTCCCACAATTAATGCTCCAATTACATCGAATCCTTTCAATAGCAGTGTCTGAATATCATGTGCTCAGGTGAAATCATCAAAGAGTTAAACAGTGTTGTAAATAGATAATGAAGAAATGAGAACCTGATTCGTTGAATTGATGTGGAGTGTGGATGCCTTTGAAGGTGGAGACTATTGTGAGTGGAGGAAAGAAGGGGGAGCCGATGAGCCATTGGAAGCTTGGTTCGTTCTTGCTCATCACCAGCTCACGACGCAAAAATTGAATGGTGGTGCTCTCTTTGTCCATGGAGTGCGAGGAATCTTGCACAGCCTCGATTTCCAATAACGAATGGGCTTTTTGCGGAATTGAAACTTAACAAAAGGTAGCTTTGGGAACAGTAGAATATGCAATCACACATAATTTCAGCGATGTTTTATTTTCCTTTTCTGTTTTTTTAATGGCAGCAATTAGGGAAATTTTTTTGATTTTTCACATCATTGATCCAGGTTTGGTGACTAAGCATTTAATGTATAAACTTAGTTTTATACAAACTGGTAAAAGTTGGAAACTTATCATTCAATTATGTACATGCATTCAGTCCTCTAAAAACGTGAAACAAACATCTAAGAAAGAGAATCGTGTGAGAAAGAAACTGAAACCTGGATCAATGTCACAAACAATGGGACACTGAGTTAGTGAACAAAATCAACTAAGATTTAAGATTTGAACTACAAAGAAAAACCAAGAAAAAATCAAACAGAGAAATTAAAAAGTGAGTAAACCTTATGTTGGAAGATTTGCAAAATAAAACATAAACCCCATATTAAATGGGTGATTAAAACATAGCCTCTCTATTTTCTTGACAGAAAACTGTTTAAGGCAGATACAGTCCCCGAGCTACATATTTTTGAGAACCTATTGTTGACGGGGTACATGATCTAAGAAAATAAAAATAGATACTTGGCTAAACTAAGGAAAAAAAAGTCTCAAACAACAAAATCATACCCACCTTCTCAAAACTGTACCAACCTTCTGGATCAAAATTGTACGGTACCCACCTTCTGAATTACACCATAATCGTACCAACCATCCCGAAACAGTACGAAGCACAATTGATGTTTTTGGCAAAGACTGTGAATGATAGGCGATGGAACCGTGTTTACACTTCTAATCCATATTTCAGTAAAGACTATAACAGAACCGTCGTATTCCCCTTTGTTTCATCGGACAATTCCTTTACTAACTGCAGGCTTCTCATTCCAGAAATCCCAAAACTCTACCTAACTTTGCGGTAAAAGGCCACCCTTCGCTGCACCTAAGAACTGAATATTTCGAATCAATTTCCACAGTTTCATTATCTCACTTGTTAGTTTTAAATAAAACATTAACTACCTAGAAATAAGTGTTGCTCCATATATAAAAATAAATGTTTCTCCATACCGTCAATTGAGATTTTTCTTAGTGTCAGCTTTATTTGCAACAACAGCTACTATCTATGGTCGGAAATTATCAAACCATGCCTTCTTTAAGGTCGGAAATTATCAAACCGTGCCTTCTTTAAGGCGACCATCTGACCAGTTCAACATCACATGCACGGTACACGCTATTGTCTGTACCTTCTCCTATTTACATAAAAAGAAGAAATCAAAATAATGCCAATATATATATATATATTATTTCTTTATAAGGAGAAATGTAATATTATTCCACCACTCCACCACTTCATTGTTATGGTTTGAATATGCAAAATTACAGGTTTCCACCACATTTTGAATCTCATAGCAATGAAGCAATGTGCAAATTTTGAATCTCATATCAATGTGCATAATAACATGGTAGTATCGCATATGTGCATTTTATATTGCTATGTTTTGTTTCCCTATAGTTGAAACAACATTAGCTCATTAATATAAAATGCACATATGCAATACTACCACCCTGTAACTTTGCATTAAGGCGATACTAACCAGGGGGTAGTAGCAGTGGCAATGCTTGCTTGACGTCTTGACTTACAGATTGCACTTGGAGCACCTCCAGTCCGAATGACCACAGGAGCCACAATTCACACAACACTTGGAGCACCTCAGCCGCAGTCTCCGTCTCCTCGAGTAATGGTTAATTGAGTCGCTTAACAAAAACAAAAACAAAAACTTAATAAAACATGAATTGAGTCGCTTAATAAAACATGAACAAAATTAAAAGTTGAATATAGATCTGCAAACAAAAACTTAAATCAAAACTAAGTGAGATAAGCAACGTTGGAGCAGGGAGGCGAGGGAAGATGGGTCAGACTCGGACAATGCTTGCTAGGACAGTGTTAGCATTTCCATAGTTAGAGTCGTATATGTGTCAAACTCGGACAGTGCTTTCTCTTATTCATCAAAATTCTATTGAGTCAAAAGGATCAATTTAAAAAATCTTCTCAGTTATTAAAGCTTCATCTTCTGCATTAAATGAATTTTGAAAAATGTTTCCAAAGATAGCTCGGTTGCATTCTATATAAATTATTTTCATCTTCTTAAGATTATTAGAGAAGGCAAACATTGGAATACCTTCCTCATAAAAAAACAATTGATTTGAATCAAATGCTGGTAACTGGTATGACTTATCCATAATGGTGGTTTTACAAAATAAACACATACACGACTTCTCAATGTCAAAATCAATAGATCTTTAATAACTTCACCAAAAAAACATACACAACTCCTCACTTCTCTACTCCAATTCACTAAAAAATAACCTAAAAAGGAGAAATCCGATCTATCACCTAAAACAAAAAGGTTATATATACATTAGATTACACGCTTATGGCACAATGAAAAGAAACCAAAAAAGAAGAACGAAATTATAAGAACATTGAGAAAAACAGAGATTTACAGGCTGTTTACATGGTAAGGTGTGGTAATCACCTTGTGTGTGTGACCATCAATGATGTGTGTGTGACCATCTATGTATATAATGAGTTAATATGTGCGTGTGTGTGTGGTAACCAGGCTTGTCCAGCCGAAAGCATCACAACGAATCCAGAAAAAGCATACTGTAAAAAAATATACCATGGATGACCATCACTGATGCCACGGTTTGTTGAGTTTATTGTTGGAAAGATGAGAACGGATGGATTTTTGTTCAGTTTTTACCTCGGTGGTTCTTTGGCTCATATAGTGTGTTCCTCGATGGCTTATCCAAATTTCTTTCTAAAAAATCTATTCGCTACCCTGTCTCAACCAACTACTCGATCGCCACTTCATCGATGCTGGTGCCCGTCACTGTAAAAACATGCCTCTCGACTACGGTAAAAAATATCACTGATGCCACGGTAAAAAATAACTGCCAAAAATACAAAAAAAAAATCAGTTTTATTAGTTTTTTAAATAAAAAAAAACCATTGCTTGAGATTTTTTACAAATAAGTAGTTGCTCAAAATTATATTCAACATATAACACCTTCAATTTTGTAGAAAGTGAGTCCAGTGCAGTGTCCGCGGCCTCTGCTTTACATGCCACCTTCACTTGGTCGGGTTGTAGCCTAACAGCCTCTTTCCATTCTCCACCTCTAAACTCCAATAGAAATGTTCCTCCTTGGTTTACTGAGTCCAGTGCAGTGTTTGTTCTCTGCCAGTCGAAAATGGATTCAAGCCTATCACTTAGGGACCTTAGTCCTGGTGCTCTACCATTGAACTACCCGATAAAAGACTTCGATTTCATTCTACTCTACTGTTGTGAGACACACAGGTGCATCACCAGCCTACATTGAAGGAATGCTCATCTGATCTTCTCTCGCCCCTTGGCTCTGAAGAAATTCAGCGAAAGGCATTAATTTAGGGAAATAACTCAGTATATTTATACATCGCTACACATTATATACATAGATATACATATATGTACACACACGCACACATTAACTCATTATATACATAGATATACATATAATTAGTCCCATGTACAGTAAAGGTAGTTCAAAAATTTCTTCATAAAACTAAAAATATGAAATGACATAATTTATGGCCAGGATTGGAACTTCTTGAGAGCAAAAAAGACATTATCTTTTCACAGATATTTTTCCCCAAAGAAAGTGGAAACAACTATCACTGAAGTTTTAAGAGCCAATTCAAAAGCTAGGGACAGTAATTCATTTTCAATAACTTCGTTATGAAGCCAAACAGTGACTTAAAAATAAATGAATTTCACTACTAAACCAAGCACTGAAAATATTAACACTTCGGATATAGAATTCACAGCTATGTTTAACTAAAACACATACCCTACTATATGTATGGACTCAGTATGTAAAACTCAACCATGAAAGCTAACTCAAGTAGTGAGGATAATGCAGCAGTACTCTGCTAATAGTTCTATTTTCAACCATGAAAGCTAACTCGGTATGTAAAACACATACCCTATTATACATTACAGCAGTACTTTGTTAATAATTAAAACACCTATTGCTGCTAGAAAAGAACACAATAGGCCTAAACATATCCACATATTTTCACAACAGAGATCAACTTTGCGCTCTCCAACTCTTCACACGACAAAGATAAAAATCTTATCATGATTTGAGTTCATTTTCATTGGATTAATGTGTAAAATGTGCTAAATGCACTTAAAAACTGTCCATAAATACTCCTTAGATATTCATTCGAAAAAGATATGTTTATCTATAGTGAAGTGATTCAATTCCATCTACTAATTGTCTTTTGATTTACCTTGAACTTATTCGCTTGAAGCCGAGAAGTATCACCCGATTTCATAGTTGTAGCATAAGAGATTGGAAGATCTTCAAGTGGCACTACATCTTTGGGATTCTTGGCTGATGAGTTAAGAAGACATTTGATTAGTTAAGATGACATTTTTCGAGAAACCTGTTAGAGCAACGAAACATATCATAGAATGAAATAGAGGTATATCGACTATTTTAAATAACAAAAAACTCTGGGAAAAATATGCCACTCACCTGTTTCCCATTTAAGACAGGGTATCACCAAATACAGTGTCCACCAAATAAGGGTTCTCATGTGTTACTGAAACTTTGAGGTCAAAAATTTAAAAGTACTTCTACGCCGACTCATAAACGCGACACATTTATTACGACACACTGACTTGTCACATCTGTATTGGCTCGTGTCTAAGTCCAACAATAGTGTAACGTTAGTGTGTCGCACCAATTTGTGTCGCATTTATGAGTCGGACCTAGAATTATTGTTTTTCTCTTTTTTTTTTCTGTGTCGCTAAACTAACATCATTGTTTAAAATCTCTACTAAATACATTTTTAAAAAACAGAGTCGCCCAAAATATCATTGTTTAAAGTCTCTACTAAATACATAGAAACAAAGATCCCAAATTTAGTATAACTATTAGTCTATTACCAAGGACAGCTAATTATATTTTTAAAAAAAGTAGCTTCTTAGAAATTACCTATAACTTATAAGACATTGTGAGTTCTCTTTATTGTGCCTGGAAAAAATAAATCAACAAAATTAGGAAACTAAGAATGATCCACTCTAAGAAAATGAAGGATCCACATAAAAATCAATCACCATGTATGAAATGAAATTAGAAACGTAGAAATCTCCCAATAAAAATCAATCTTGTAACCTTTATTTTGACAACAGCATATTGAACTTTAAACAACCAATATTTGAGTTGTTTATGTCTGAAGTGAAACACTTAGGCCTTTTATCAAATTGAAGAATATAAAAATCGTAAATTAAGTGAAACACAAAAGCCTACAAAATAATGATAAAAACAAAACCCTTCTCATATGCCTTCGATACTATACATATCAATATAAAAACATATATGTGATGAAAAACTTGTATTTTAAAGATCTTACCTGACATTGTTCTATCAGTTTGACATGAATCATCCTTAGATCCAAGCTCCAAAATATTCTTCCCCAATATTCAGCTTACGAAAGCAAAGTAATCAGCCCCACCGGAACAAAAGCCCCAAAAGAAAACAAAACCCACGGCACAAACCATTACCTACACAAAAGGAAAAACTGTTATATATTTATAAAAAACAATAAAGAAAACAAATCCCGTATTCAGTTTCATATGGACTCCTGAGTTTTTAAAGAACACAAAAGCCTCTTCCAAAAAACCATGATTGTAAAACAAAATCCATTTTCGGTGCAAATGGGCGAACAGTGCCACCCCTTCCTTCTCCATTAAATGTTCAAACTCTCGTTAAATCAAAGAAAGCTTATCACTGATGAATACAAAGTAAATATGAATCATGTTTGGGGCTATGTCGTCAATATTAATTTTTTTGATTCTAGGAAAAGAAAAGGGAAAAAAATGTATGTACCTTCAATATCTAATTTATCAAGTTGGTGATTAACAAAAGTAAATCCTACAAACTTCAATGACTCTATGAAATACAACTTGTATTAGATCCTACATAGATCTCACAGATAAGCAATGTTCTGACAAATACAATAAGAAATCAAATTAGAGAACAAATATATTTTTTTATTTTCTTTATATCTTTCCACTATTTCACATATACATGAGTAGTAGAATGGAATTTAGAGGAGCACGATCTACGCACTTTGTAAAAAAAATTATCACATGAAACACTCTTAATGAGAATAATCTTTCACATACAGTTAAAAACTAACAACTAACCCAAGTCAATTATTTGGATGTATTCATATTTGAGAAACAAATAAATATGTAGGTGAACAGTAGGTAGAGAACTTTCAACTGATGAAATCTGCAAAAAAAAATAACTATTAGTGAAATCAAACCAACACAATTAAACCCAAAATAAAATTTTGAAACCCATCAAACAAAAAACACAAAATTATCGTAACCCAATCAAAACAGGAAATAAAATTGAGCCCAATCAAAATCCAAATAGAATCCAAGTGGAACTGCAAAACCCAAAACTCGTGTATCGGAAATCCTATAATCTGTAAAACAACATTACCCCCAAAAAAACCTCAAAATTTAAATCATAAAATAACCCATTACGAAATTAACCCCCCAAATAATTACCATACTTTCAGAGGGACACTTTAACTAAACACTGTAACTAACCGCACTTGAAAAAAGTAAACCATTCAGCAAACCTCATATATCTACACATTAAGCTGATGAAGCCCTAAAAAATGAAACAAAGCCATGCCTGGAAAATGGTATCTTTCCATGGTGAAGAACATGTTGATTTGTGAACATTGGGTTTCAAAAAAGCACCAAAAAGAGAGGTGAAACCAAACAAAGAGTAGGATTAGAGTTAGAAAACAAATCTGAAGTAAAAATCATACCATAAAATCGTACCTCATAGGTGAAAGCGTGATAGCTTAGCCGAGAGAAAGGGAGGTAGAGGTGATGTCTTTCATAGGAAATGCTCGCACCATGAAGAAGACGACGATGAGGAAGTGGGGGTCGGTGGAAATTAGGAGAGAGATTTGAGAGAAGAGGAGTGAGATCGAGTCAAGGTTAGATACCTTTTTTATTGTATTACAAAAGTAACCCTTATATTTGAATTAAAGTAAATTTTTAGGGGTAAAAAGAGGGGGAAATAATGTTTTAATGGGTTAAAATTGTAAATAAAATATAGAGTATAAAATGAGGTGTGGTGAGTTGTAGTGCTTATGGTGTGAATCTTGATCTCACCCTCCATTTCTTGCTTTGTTGGCACAATCCTCACCTCTATTTATGTTGTCAACTTATGGAATAGTAAAACTATTCTACTCCTTATTATATATATATATATATTGTCACATCATCCCTATACATATATATACTAATCCTGTATCCCCGGGCTAAGACCCATTAGTGCACCTATTAAGAAAATCATGCATCCTCAGGTTAGGAGCCATTAATGCACCTATCAATAATAATCAAGCACCCCCGAGTTATCACCCATTAGTGCGCCTAACAATAATCATCCTTGTACCCCCGGGTTATCACCCATTAGTACACTTAACAATAGAATTTTTGCACTCCCGAGTTATCACTCATTAGTGCACTTAACTATAAGATTCTTGCACCCCTGGGTTATCACCCATTAGTGCTCTTAACAATAATTTCCCATAATAGGCATACAAACATCCTATTATAATTTATAGGTATTTCTCCAACCTATATATATACTCCTCATACGTATTTTAATCTCAGCTCTACGTATAGTATAAATATTTAGATTACTATCTCTCTCGTAATCTCCAAGGTATATTCTCTCTATACTGAAATAATTAAAGTATTTATTCTCACATACTTTCCCAAAATTGCGTCTTATTTAAATTTACTATTTGGAAGTTTCTCTCACTCAAATAAACTGGTAAGCTCAAAACTGGACTCAAAGAAAATTCCCAAAAATTCCTTCTGTCGCTCGAACCAGATGGCATGTCATTCGAACCAGAATGACATGTCGTTTGAACCACTTCCACATGTCATTCAAAATACTTCGAGCGAGACCCACATATCATTTGAACCACTTCCACATGTCGTTTGAACCACTTCACGTGAGATCCCCATCTCGTTTGAACCACTTTGCGCGACATCGCGCGGGACCCCTGTTTCGTCTTCTTCACCAAATTTCAGTATTTTCTACCATTTTTCGACCTAAAAACCTCTAAGATTTAACACCCAACGCCTCATCATCAATACCAATCAACACCTTATGGATTATAAACCATTCCCAACATCCTAGGATCATTAATTCGTCATTAAACATCATAATTATTTTAAATCCCCAAATTAATTCATATGAACCCTAGTTTCCAAATTTTCATTTAAAGAACCAAATCAACCCAGATTCGTTCATCAATATCTAATCCCATTCCGTGATTAATCCTCTACATACATGAAGGAATTTCAACAACTAATTAAACCAATCCTTAATCATAATTTAAATCTCCAATTTTTACCCAATTCATATGTAAATCATGATTAACTTCACCTACACTAACATGAGCATGATTATTTCTAAAAGAAAGCAAGTAATAAACACTTGCCTCGAATATCACAGTCTGATCCATTGGTGATATTGGTATGGGTGTGTTCCCCTTGTCCCGATCTACACGGTGGTGGTGGTGATTGTGCAAGGTGGTGTTATCTTGGCCCTTTTCTCTTGGAATTAGCTCTCCCTCACACCTCCTATAGCCGTTCTTAACTTCCTGTAACTTCTTAACCCTAATGGACTTTCCTTGGCTGATATAATTACTCTTAATTTTCGTCCATTAATTTAGCCCAAAAATGCCATTTACCAAAATGCCCTCTCGGGGTTCCAGTTAGGCCTAAAATCATCCCGGGACCCAAACTAAACACCCGGGTATACTATTTTGACTATATCGACCCTTTCGGACTCAACGGCGCACTCGAAATGACCATATGATTTAATAAAAATAAATTCTCTTTTTATTCTATTCAATTAGTCCCGACACGACTCACACGCGTGCCAGACTTAAATTACCAAACTGTCGTATTTCTCACTTTCGATAATTTATCAATTTTCATAATTCAATATTTCATATCACACAGTAATATTCAATAATTCTCCACAATAAGTATTAACCCTTGTCACGCTAGTTAATAATCATTTCAATCTGGATTAATACAAATTAATTTCTCGCATTTTTAATTTAATTAATCCAACAACAATAATTAATCACATAATTATTTAAATCGTCAAAAATACGGGGTGTTACATACTTCCCCCTTACAATGGAATTTCATCTCGAAATTTGGAAAAAGTATACCAGGTACAGACAATGTTGTAAAAATATTGTGCATCGTATCCCAGCTCTCACAAGTAAGTTATTCCGTACCACCCATATAGTACGCTATTGAATACCCTTAATAGTGAACACTTCACGTGTTTATTTTAAGCTCCAGGTTACCCTGTCATGTAGGCTCCTCCCTCAGCCCTACCGTTTAAGTTTCACTACTTACTATATTTTAGATATTCATTATCTATCCTTCTACTATTTGCACCTTAGTAGATTCATCCTCCTTTCAGATACATACGACTTCGCCTCGTGTCGTTCATATAAGTAAATTGGTTGTGCAATAGATATTTCGCACACAATATATACGATAATATCGATTCTTATCCGACATTTGTAATCATAAATGTTCCCCCCACCTTTAACTATCAAGTAGGATAACAACAAAGTTTACCGTGCCATACTTATGCTGGCACTCTGCCCGAACGTGAACTTATAGGAGTTATTTGGACACAAACTCCACTAGTGGAAGGTACTACTCTCGTTCTTCCCTAAGATCTCTGGGTCCACATAAAAATTTCTCTCCCACATCCGATTAGACCGCTTGTCCTGCCCATTCTTTTATGGGTATTAGACCGTACTCAACCGCATTTTAGTACCTATAATCTTACCATCTCAGCTACATGAGAGAATCCTTAAGGATACTCTTCCATTCTCTAGTTGATGGAGCCCCTACTGGTTTCGAATTATCCGCCCTTTTTCTAACAGTCAGCTGACCCACTACAAGACTAACTTTGAAAATTACTCTATATAAAACCCATTACCACTGTTATTTGTATCCTGATGAATTTGTATTCTCTTGAATGTACTTCTAATCATGCTGCGTGTGAAGTTTTCGTACCATGTGACACAAGTCTCTTTTCCTGCTCAAAATTTTAGTTTATTTTGAAACGTAAGTCTCTGACCGACTACATGTTATCGAATTCACATGCTAATCATAATCCATTGCCTGATTCAATCACCTAGGGTGCCCATACACCCTATACCTTGTGCAACCTTAGACAATTGACATGTAATTATCTTACTTCAATTCTCGCATACCTGGTATGCTGATGTAGTACGGGTGCACTCAATCACCCCACTAATCATAACTTAATCAATCCTTCAATGGCATCATTGCTCTATTCTGAATGATGCCAAGACTAGGCGACTCTATTGGCCTTAAGTTATAAAGGAATTACCAACTCTAAATTATATTCCTTTATAGGTATAATAACCAACATACAAAACTTATTTACTATCGACCAAACTTCTCTCCAACTCCCGACATTCACTAGTTTCATGTGTGGGATGTCTCGTAAAGCGAAATCCAAATAAGGAACCCCCCGGTACACTGTTATCTAACCTAGACGGTTATCGAGGTCTGTAAGGCCTTCAGTACATACTATGTACTTTCCCACAATCTACGTATGTTGACATACGAGTTTTCTCGTTCACTATCATGTCTCTAAATATAATATAAAGCAAAGCGCTTTCACAATCCCGGGTACTGAGCGATATATATATATATAACGATCTCTATCTCTCTACTCAAAGAAGAACACAATTCATCATGAGTCTCCTCAGTAAAATAAATTCCTACGCACCGGAGTTACATATAACTAGACAACATACTTGTTGAGGTCTATAATGCCATGAATTTTTTTTCATATATTCATATATCTGGGCCCAACCCTATTTCAGGTGGCGGCGCAAAAAATAAAGATTCCTCCTCCCGGAGTATCCTTACGACAGTCGTATCATTATATTTTTACTATCATTTAACCATACGGTAATTTATCACTACAAATTACCATAATAAACTCTACTAAAACTGACTCAATGCAGAAGTAAATTATAACAACAAAACAAATTCTTAGGGACCTCTGGGTTCACTCACGAGAAATTATAAAATTGCCCTACTAACAATGAGAAATACATTTGTAACAAGACTGCTAGAACTAACGTTCCCACTAAACTCGACCCGCGCGCGAAGTTTAGGGTTTCCAATTTACATAAAAGTTGTGGCACACCCATGTCACTAGAATCTATCCTTTACTCACAAAGAAGAAGCAAAACCTCACCAGTCTCGCCAAATCACAGGGTCTCAGCACGTGGCTGCCATCACGCCCCACGAACATCTATAATTGTCATACATCCTAGGATTTCATCCTATAGTTGTCCTCTTTCATCATGGACAATTTGTTCCATCATTTTCATTTCGCGCCCATTATTGAAACGTTGGCCCAAACTCTCCAGGCCTCAATTATAGCTTTATTAAACTCCCATTTACATCTCGGGTCCCGTAGACCCTGACATACTCTATGCTACTATTAACGAGGACTCTACTGGTACTACCTGAACCCATCACTCTTGGGTTATAAAATTCTCGGGCCTAATTCCCTTGACACCAAATTCTTTCGCTGGAAGTCTCGCTCCTCTAGTTGTTATGCCTAACTGGCGTGGTTTGTCATTTCTAATCTCTTCGGTCTCACATCTCAATTGTGGACACCTTCAATACTTGTAGTTCTACTTACTTCACATAAGGAAAACTTCACGAACCATTTCCCCATCATTGGTCCCACTGACCATTTTGGGAATGTCCTTCTCTCGGACCAGCAGTCTTAACTCACAATTGTTCTTATGTTTCCCCTTTGGCTACGTTGTCCTTTCGAAACTATGGTTGGCCTCTACAGCCCGATTGACTTCATCGCCCTCTTGAAGTTAATCACTAAAAATCATCTAATCGAGTTTCCTACTGGGTATACTCTCATGTGGGGTTTCACTAACACCGTTAAATTCAGTTTCTTCTCTTCAGCAGACTCGTTAACCCTCTTTACTCCCTTCTCTTGGAAGCGTTAACATTATCATACTAACGCATGACCTTGACGACCTCGACACTAGTCATCCTAGCCATATTTCCCATTCATACTGGTATTATACTCACATGTCCTTTATCAACTATAACCCCTTTGGATAATTTACACCCCTTTGCCAAGTACGAAGTTCATTATGCAATTCAACCTTTCTCTCACGATCGGTTTCTATCTTACCCATTGTGCTAAACATCAAAATTTCACTCACATTTTGTTACCACATCTAATGGAAGACCTCACGGTCAAATTGTACCCAAATTTCTCCCTAAATTTCAAACACACTTCTTCATATATGGTGATTGCCTCTAATCACTACATGATCCTCCTAACAGCTATAACTTTTAACACCAAATCAATTTTTTAAGTGTTGTCACACCCCACTCTACACAATTGCCTTCGGATTTTCCACCTCCATTGGTCTATTACACTCTCTCATTTTCTTCCCCGCATCTTCACCGATGTGTTTTTCAAAAGAGCTCCTCCGATTTCCCTCTTATCGATTTTGCTAGGTGGTCCTGAAATCATTCCACCGATATCTACGACTGTGCCCTGGGAACCCACTGTTCTTGAGTGATGATTTCTATTATCACTTGCTTAACCTCATGGTGATTGTTGTCACGATCACTCTTTCTTGATTACTATATGTCTTCAGTTGAGCTTCTTCTCCCGCAGTTCTTCTTACGGCCCTCGCTGGTCGTCCTAAAATGTTTGGTGTTCGAATCACACCGAATTTCATATAATGAGTCACATACATTATAATTTGTAGCAGTTTAACGTAAGTCGCATACGTAACGTAAAACAACAATCCTATCATAAGGGTCTACATCAAATAACGATGCGTTGAAACGTAATAAGTCGCACAGATACTAAGGACACTAGAACCTGATGCTCTGATACCACCTGTAACACCCCGCCCAATTAAATATCGGGTGATCAGTCCAATATAAAATTTATAATAGAATGTTCGATTGGCTCATTCTTAGCATCACTGTCGAAAACTTAAATCCAATTAATTACCTAACATTTAATTAAGCTAGTGTCAAAACATTTCCCAATTTAATTTAAAACCAAGTAATTCAATTAATTTCTGAACATTGAATTATAAACCACAAACAAGAAATGAATACTAATTGAATTAAATACTCGATAATTAAGACTAGATAAAACCTTCCAGTTCAAAGCCACAAACAAAACCAAAATAAATACTCAATCCAACGAAAAAGAACTATAAAGGAACTGAGTACAATCCCGCTAATGAGGATGGGCGACACATGCCCTAACTGAAGTATCTGAACTAGGGACTGAATAAAATGAGAGAAGCGTCTAATCTCAATGACTCGTAACTTCCACAATAGCAGCAGCTCGACAAACCATCCAAGTATCTAGAACCGGTGTCCCTATGGCTAGGCACCTGTACTAATACATATATATATATATATATATATATATATATATATAGCAAAAGAGAGAAGAAATACAAGAAACGGGTCAGTGCCCGAGGTGTAAAAATGATTTAGCAAGTATTTAAAACTGGTTCTTAAAACATGTCTTATATGCATGTTAGTTATCGAACTCTCACATGAGTTTCCCACCTCTCATCTCTTGTGCACGACTAACGTACATCTAATCTCCCCCTTGTTATACCTCCCAGTCTAACTAGTCAGAAACCATACTAATACAAACTATGCTCACTAGTAGTATCCCCGTATCGCCCATACAATACGTTATTCAGATAGTTTATCTCACATACTAAGTTTCATTATTCATCGTTTAAATTGTTAATCTTTTATCCACTAAGATTATTTTATTTCTCATTTCCATTTTATCTACTAGTTTCGCAAAGTAGAAAGTTACCCAAGTACACTTATACATATATATAGTCTCATCATCCCTATATATACACTAATCCTGCACCCTTAGGTTAAAACCACTCGGTGCAAAGTAGTGATTATTATTATTATTACCAAGTCTACTAATTTCACACAGTAAAAATATTCACAAGTTCATATATATATATATATATATATATATATATATATATATATATATATATATATATATAGTCACATCATCTCTATACATATATATATACTAATCATGCATCCCCGGGCTAACACTGATTAGTGCACCTATTAAGAAAATTGAGCATCCCGGGGTTAGCACCCATTAATGCACCTATCAATAATAATCCAGCACCCCCGGTTTATCACCCATTAGTGCGCCTAACAATAATCATACTTGTACCCCCGGGTTATCACCCATTAGTACACTTAACAATAGAATTTCTGCACCCCCGAGTTATCACTCATTAGTGCGCTTAACTATAAGATTCTTGCACCCCCGGGTTATCACCCATTAGTGCTCTTAACAATAATTTCCCATAATAGGTATACACACATCCTATTATAATTTATAGGTGTTTCTCCAACCTACATATATACTTCTCATACGTATTTTAATCTTATCTCTACGTATAGTATAAATATTTAGATTACTATCTCTCTCGTAATCTCTAAGGTATATTCTCTCTATACCGAAATAATTAAAGTATTTATTCTCACATACTTTCCCGAAATTGCATCTTATTTAAATTTACTATTTGGCAGTTTCTCTCACTCCAATAAACCGGTAAACTCAAAACTGGACTCTAAGAAAATTCCCAAAACTTCCTTATATCACTCGAACTAGATGACATGTCGTTCGAACTAGAATGACATGTCGTTTGAACCACTTCCACGAGATCCCCATCTCATTTGAACCATTTCCACATGTCGTTCGAACCACTTCACGCGAGATCCCCATCTCGTTTGAACCACTTCGCGCGAGACCTCCCTGTTTCGTCTTCTTCACCAAATTTCAGCGTTTTCTACCATTTTTCGACCTAAAAACCTCTAAGATTTAACACCCAACACCGCATCATCAGTACCCATCAACACCTTATGGATTATAAATCATTCCCAACATCTTAGGATCATTCATTCGTCATTAAACATCGTAATTATTTAAAATCCCCAAATTAATTCATATGAACCCTAGTTTCAAAATTTTCATTTAAAGAACCTAATCAACCGAGATTAGTTCATCAATATATAATCCAATTCCGTGATTAATCCTCTACAGACATGAAGGAATTTCAGGCACTAATTAAACCAATCCTTAATCATAATTTAAATCTCAAATTTTTACCCAATTCATATGTAAATCATGATTAATTTCACCTACACTAACATGAGCATGATTATTTCTAAAAGAAATCAAGTAATAAACACTTGCCTTGAATATCATGGTCTGATCCATCAGTGATGTTGGTATGGGTGTGGTCCCCTTGTCCCGATCTACACGGTGGTGGTGGTGATTGTGCAAGGTGGTGTTATCTTAGCCCTTTTCTCTTGGAATTAGCTCTCCCTCACGCCTCCTATAGCCGTTCTTAACTTCCTGTAACTTCTTAACCCTAATGGAATTTCTTTGGCTGATAAAATTACTCTTAATTTTCGTCCATTAATTTAGTCCAAAAATGCCATTTACCAAAATGCCCTCTCGGGGTGCCGGTTAGGCCTAAAATTGCCCCAGGACCCAAACTAAACACCCGGGTATACTATTTTGACTATCTCAACACTTTCGAACTCAACGGCGCACTCAAAATGACCATATGATTTAATAAAAATAAATTATATTTTTATTATATTCAATTAGTCCCGACACGACTCACACGCGTGTCAAACTTAAATTACCAAACTGTCGTATTTCTCACTTTCGACAATTTATCAAATTTCATAATTCCATATTTCATATCACACAGTAATATTCAATAATTCTCCACAATAAGTATTAACCCTTGTCATGCTAGTTAATAATCATTTCAATCCGGATTAATAAAAATTAATTTCTCTCATTTTTAATTTAATTAATCCAACAACAATAATTAATCACATAATTATTTAAATCGTCAAAAATACGGGGTTTTACATACTTCCCCCCTTACAATGGAATTTCGTCCCGAAATTCAAAAAAAGTATACCAGGTATAGACAACGCAGTAAAAATATTGCGCATCGCATCTCGCCTAAGTTACTCCGTACCACCCATATAGTACGCTATCGAATACCCTTAATAGTAAACACTTCACATGTGTTTATTTTTAGCTCCAGGTTACCCTGTCATGTAGGCTCCTCCCTTAGCCTTACCCTTTAAGTTTCACTACTTACTATATTTTAGATATTCACTATCTAGCCTTCTACTATTTGCACTTTAGTAGATTCATCCTCCTTTCAGATACATACGACTTCGCTTCGTGTCGTTCATACAAGTAAATCGGTTGTGCAATACATATTTCACACACAATATATACGATAATATCGATTCTTATTCGACATTTGTAATCATAACTATTCCCCCCACCTTTAACTATCAAGTAGGACAACAACAAAGTTTACCGTGCCATACTTCTGCTGGCACTCTGCCCGAACGTGAACTAATAGGAGTTATTTGGACACAAACTCCACTAGTGGAAGCGACTACTCTCGTCCTCCCCTAAGATCTCAGGGTCCACATAAAATTTTCTCTCCCGCATCCAATTAGACCGCTTGTACTTCCCATCCCTTTATGGGTATTAGACCGTACTCAATCGCATTTTGGTACCTATAATCTTACCATCTCAACTACATGAGAGAATCCTTGGGGATACTCTTCCATTCTCTAGTTAAAGGAGACCCTATTGGTTTCGAATTGTCCGCCTTTTTTCTAACAGTCAGCTGACCCACTACAAGACTAACTTCGAAAATTACTCTATATAAAACCCATTACCACTGTTATTTTTATCCTGATGCATTTTGTAGTCTCTTGAATGTACTTCTAATCGTGATGCGTGTGACTTTTTCGTACCATGTGACACAAGTCCCTTTTCCCGCTCAAAATTTAAGTTTATTTTGAAACGTAAGTCTCTGACAAAACTTAGTGAATAAGCTTCGACTTACCCGACTACATGTTATCGAATTCACATGCTAATCATAATCCATTGCCTGATTCAATCACCTAGGGTGAACATACACCCTATACCTTGTGTAACCTTGTACAATTGACATGTAATTATCTTACTTCAATTCTCGCATACCTGGTATGCTGGTGTAGTAGGGGTGCACTCAATTGCCCCACTAATCATAACATAATCAATCCTTCAATGGCACCATTGCTCTATTTTGAATGATGCCAAGACTAGGCGACTCTATTGGCCTTAAGTTATAAAGGAATTACCAACTCTCAATTATATTCCTTTATATTTATAATAACCAACATACAACACTTATTTACTATCGACCAAACTTCTCTCCAACTCCCAACATTCCCTAGTTTCATGCGTGGGATGTCTTGCCAAGCGAAATCCAAACTAGGAACCCCGCCGATACACTGTTATCTAACCTAGACGGTTGTCGAGGTCCGTAAGACCTCAGTACATACTATGTACTTTCCCACAATCTACGTATGTTGACATAAGAGTTTGCTCGTTCACTATCATGTCTCTAAACATAATATAAAGCATGGCGCTTTCACTATCCCAGGTACTGAGCGTTATATATATATATATATATATATATATATATATATATATATATATATATATATATAACGAGCTCTATCTCTCTACTCAAAGAAGAACACAATGAATCCTGAGTCTCCTCAGTAAAATAAATTCCTACGCACCGGAATTACATATAACTAGACAACATACTCGCTGAGGTCTATAATTCCATGAATTGTTTTTCATATATTCATATATCTGGGCCCAACCCTATTTCAGGTGGCGACGCACAAAATAAAGATTCCTCCTCCCGGAGTATCCTTACGACTTTTACTATCGTTTAACCATACTGTAATTTATCACTACACATTACCATAATAAACTCTACTAAAGCTGACTCAAGGCAGTACTAAATTATAACAACTAAACATATTCTTAGGGTCCACCCGGTTCACTCACGGGAAATTATAAAAATGCCCTGCTAATAATGAGAAATACGTTTGTAACAAGACTGTTAGAACTAACATTCCCACTAAACTCGAACCGCGCACGAAGTTTAGGGTTTCCAATTTACATAAGAGTTATGGCACACCCATGTCACTTGAATATATCCTTTACTCACAAGGAAGAAGCAAAACCTCACCAGTCTCGCCAAATCACAGGGTCTCAGCATGTGGCTGCCATCACGACCCATGAACATTTCAATTTTCATGCATCCTAGGATTTTATCCTATAGTTGTCCTCTTTCATCATGGGAAATTTATTCCATCATGTGGATTTCGTGCCCATTATTGAAACGTTGGCCCAAACTCTTCAGGCCTCAATTATAGCTTTATTAAACTACCATTTACATCTCGAATCCCGTAGACCCTGACATACTCTATGATACTATTAACGAGGACTCTACTGGTACTACCTGAACCCATCACTCTTGGGTTATAAAATTCTCGGGCCTAATTCCCTTGACCCCAAATTCTTTCGCTGGAAGTCTCGCTCCTCTAGTTGTTATGCCTAACTGGCGTGGTTTGTCATTTCTAATCTCTTCGGTCTCACATCTCAATTGTGGACACCTTCAATACTTGTAGTTCTACTTACTTCACATAAGGAAAACTTCACGAACCATTTCCCCATCATTGGTCCCACTGACCATTTTGGGAATGTCCTTCTCTCGGACCAGCAGTCTTAACTCACAATTGTTCTTATGTTTCCCCTTTGGCTACGTTGTCCTTTCGAAACTATGGTTGGCCTCTACAGCCCGATTGACTTCATCGCCCTCTTGAAGTTAATCACTAAAAATCATCTAACCGAGTTTCCTACTGGGTATACTCTCATGTGGGGTTTCACTAACACCGTTAAATTCAGTTTCTGCTCTTCAGCAGATTCGTTAACCCTATTTAATCCCTTCTCTTGGAAGCGTTAACATTATCGTACTAACGCATGACCTTGACGACCTCGGCACTAGTCATCCTCACCATATTTCCCATTCATACTGGTATTCTACTCACAGGTCCTTTATCAACTATAACCTTTTTGTATAATTTATACCCCTCTGCCAGGTATGAAGTTCATTATGCAATTCAACCTTTCTCTGACGATCGGTTTCTATCTTACCCATTGTGCTAAACATCAAATTTTCACACACATTTTGTTACCACATTGAATGGAAGACCTCACAGACAAATTGTACCCAAATTTCTCTCTAAATTTCAAACACACTTCTTCATATATGGTGATTGCCTCTAATCACTACAACTTTTAACTCCAAATTTAATTTTTAAGTGTCATCGCACCCCACTCTACACAATTGCCTTCGTATTTTCTACCTCCATTGGTCTGTTACACTCTCTCATTTTCTTCCCCGCATCTTCACCAATGGGTTTTTCTAAAGAGCTCCTCTGATTTCCGTCTTATCGATTTTGCTAGGTGGTCCTGAAATAATTCCACCGTTATCTATGATTGTGCCCTGGGAACCCACTATTCCTGAGTGATGATTTCTATTATCACTTGCTTAAGTAACCCTCATGGTGATTTTTGTCACGATCACTCTTTCCCGATTACTCTATGTCTTCAGTTGAGCTTTTTCTCCCGCGGTTCTTCCTACGGCCCTCGTTGGTCGTGCTAAAATGTTTGGTGTTCGTATCACACTGAATTTCATATAATGAGTCACATACATTATAATTTGTAGTAGGAGAACGTTAGTCACATACGTAAGGTAAAACAACAATCCTATCATAAGGGTCTACATCAAAGAATGATGCGTTGAAACGTAATAAGCCGTACAGATCCAAAGGACACTAGAACCTGATTCTCTGATACCACCTGTAACACCCCGCCCTATTAAATATCGGGTTATCAGTCCTTTATAAAATTTATAACAGAATGTTCGGTTGGCTCATTCTTAGCATCACTGTTACAAACTTAAATCCAATTAATTACCTAACATTTAATTAAGCTAGTGTCAAAACATTTCCCAATTTAATTTAAAACCAATTAATTCAATTAATTTCTAAACATTGAAGTATAAACCACACACAATAAATGAATACTAATTGAATTAAATACTGAATAATTAAGACTGGATAAAACCTTCCAGTTCAAAGCCACAAACAAACCCAAAATAAATACTCAATCCAATAGAAAAGAACTATAAAGGAACTTAGTACAATCCCTCTAATGAGGATGGGCGACACATGCCCTAACTGAAGTATCTGAACTAGGAACTGAATAAAATGAGCGAAGCATCTAATCTCAATGACCCGCAACTTCCACAACAGCTGCAGCTCGACAAACCATCCAAGTATCTAGAACGGGTGTCCCTATGGCTAGGCACCTGTACTAATACATATATATATCAAAAGTGAGAAGAAATACAAGAAACGGGTCAGATCGCGAGGTGTAAATGTGATTTAGCAAGTATTTAAAATTGTTTCTTAAAACAAGTCTTATACGCATGTTAGTTATCGAACTCTCACATGAGTTTATCACCTATCATTTATTGTGCACGGCTAACGTACTTCTAATCTCCCCTAGTTATACCTCCCAGCCTAACTAGTCAGAAACCATACTAATACTAACTATGCTCACTAGTAGTATCCCCGTATCGCCCATACAATACGTTATTCAGATAGTTTATCTCACATAATAAGTTTCATTATTCATCGTTTGAATTGGTAATCTTTTATCCACTAAGATTATTTTATTTCTCATTTCCATTTTATCTACTAGTTTCACAAAGTATAAAGTTACCCAAGTACACTTATACATATATATAGTCTCATCATCCCTATTTATACACTAATCCTGCACCCTTAGGTTAAGACCACTCGGTGCAAAGTAATGATTATTATTATTACCAAGTCTACTAATTTCGCACAGTACTAATATTCACAAGTTCATATATATATATATATATATATATATATATAGTCACATCAGCCCTATAGATATATATACTAATCATGCATCCCCGGCTAAGACCCATTATTGCACCTATTAAGAAAATCCTGCATCCCGGGGTTAGCACCCATTAATGCACCTATCAATAATAATTCAGCACCCTCAGGTTATCACCCATTAGTGCGCCTAACAATAATCATACTTGTACCCTCGGGTTATCACCCATTAGTACACTTAACAATAGAATTTCTTCACCCCCGAGTTATCACTCATTAGTGCGCTTAACTATAAGATTCTTGCACCCCCGGGTTATCACCCATTAGTGATCTTAACAATAATTTCCCATAATAGGCATACACACATCCTGTTATAATTTATAGGTATTTCTCCAACCTACATATATACTCCTCATACGTATTTTAATCTTATCTCTACGTATTGTATAAATATTTAGATTACTATCTCTCTCGTAATCTCCAAAGTATATTCTCTCTATACCGAAATAATTAAAGTATTTATTCTCACATACTTTCTCGAAATTGCGTCTTATTTAAATTTACTATTTGGAAGCTTCTCTCACTCCAATAAACCGGTAAACTCAAAACTAGACTCTAAGAAAATTCCCAAAAATTCCTTCTGTCACTCAAACCAGATGACATGTCGTTCGAACCAGAATGACATGTCGTTCAAACCACTTCCACGAGATCCCCATATCATTTGAACCACTTTCACATGTCGTTCAAACCACTTCGCGCGAGATTCCTATCTCTTTTGAACCACTTCGCACGACTTCAAATGAGACCCCATGTTTCGTCTTCTTCACCAAATTTCAGCGCTTTCTACCATTTTTTGTCCTAAAAACCTCTAAGATTTAACACCCAACGCCTCATCATCAATACCCATCAACACCTTATGGATTATAAATCATTCCCAACATCCTAGGATCATTAATTCGTCATTAAACGTCGTAATTATTTAAAATCCCCAAATTAATTCATATTTCCAAATTTTCATTTAAAGAACCTAATCAACCCAGATTAGTTCATCTATATATAATCCAATTCCGTGATTAATCCTCTACATACATGAAGGAATTTCAACCACTAATTAAACCAATCCTTAATCATAATTTAAATCTCCAATTTTCACCCAATTCATATGTAAATCATGATTAATTTCACCTACACTAACATGAGCATGATTATTACTAAAAGAAAGCAAGTAATAAACACTTGCCTAGAATATCATGGTCTGATCCGTTGGTGATATTGGTATGGGTGCGTTCCCCTTGTCCCGATCTACACGGTGGTGGTGGTTATTGTGCAAGGTAGTGTTATCTTGGCCCTTTTCTCTTGGAATTACCTCTCCCTCATACCTCATATAGTCGTTCTAAACTTCTTGTAACTTCTTAACCCTAATTGACTTTCTACCAACCAGATCCATCGATTCTTTCCATCGATTAAGTGAACCTTACATCGAAGAAATTATGAGATTACATGGCATACCTATTACTATCGTATCCAATTAACATCCCAAATTTATAGGAAAATTTTTCCAAGCGTTACAGACCACCCTCCCCAAACTGATGGGTAGTTAGAACGAATAATTCAAACTTTGGAAGATATGTTGCGAGCCTATACATTAGACTTTTATATGATCCTGTACATTAGACTTTTATATTTCATGGAGCTATCATCTTGCCCTGGTCGAATTCTCCTACAATAATAGTTATCAAACCAGCATTCAAACCACCCTTTACGAATCTCTTTATGGACAACCATGATGTTTTCACTTATGTTAGAATGAATCTAGAAAGAATCATTAACTTGGATCCAAAATCATTACTGAGACCATAAAGAAGATTCGCCTCATTCGAGAAAGGTTACATTCAGCCCAGAGTCGACAAAAGGGTTACGTGTAATACCACCTATTCTCATGGCTTTTAAATTTAGGAGTTAATAAATTTAATTGAGATAAATTAATTTAATTTTAATTCGGAAAATTGTTTTAAATATTTACTAGCGTGACGAGAGTTAGTAAGTATTGGAAATTTATTGAATGTTACCGGATGAGTATAGTAATACATGAGATTTACTTTATAAGTTGGGACGCGCTTGTGTCGCGTCGGGACTAAATATTGATTAATAAAAGTGAATAAATTATAAGTCACCTGTATGGTCATTTCGAGTGCGCCAAAGTGTCCGGAATGGTTGAGATAGTAAAAAATATGTACCCGGGTGTTTAGTTTGGGTCTCAGGGCATTCTTAGGCTTAATTAGTACCCCGGGAGGGCGTTTTGGACATTTTATAATTTTGGGTAATTAAACCCACGAATTTTCAAGGGTTATATCAGATGCCTAGGGTGGTCTTATAGGGTTAACACAACCAAAGACAAGTGACGGCCATAGGAGAGGGAAGGAGAAGGCTTGCCAAGGTGTTCTAGGCCGAAAACTCTTCCGTTTGCACCGCCGTTGTCGCCAAATGATAGATCACGTCGTAAGGATCGTAACCACACTGATTTCAGCACAAATCATAGACCAAAAATCTCCAGGCAAGTTTATCTTGCTTAATTTCATTAATGCATCATTCATGTTAGTCTAGGGTTGATTAGGATGAGTTTCATAGAAGAAAACCCATGTTGGAGATAGGAAAATTGCATGTAGTAATGATACGAATGATAATCTGGAAATCCTTTTCATATGTAGAGCTTTACCCACGGAATTATGATGAATTAGAAGTAGAATTTCTGGAGAAAGAATGATTTAATTTAAGTTAAAGAAGTTTTTAGGGTTCATGAGTATTGTATGAATTTGGGCATTTTAATCCATGGATATTGATGAAAACTTGCATGCTTTACGTTAAACATTGTCCATTTGGGTTTAGGACGTTTATAGTATGAATTTCTGGGAGTTTTGATGTTAAAAATCTGGATTTTGATGAGGTTGGATGATAGAACCCGTAACTTGTTTTCTTCAGAATTCGTCATACCTGTTTGATCGATCGATCGAACCAGGAGTGTCGATCGATCGATGCATCGATCGATCGAGCTCCTTCCGTCGATCGATCGACCCCTTCTGGCAGACTCATATTTCCCTTATAATTAGTTGAATGCAATTTAAATGAGTAATGATCTTTGGACATCCTTATTAGAATATTTTGGGTGATAAAGTATACCTGTGGGACTTATTAAAAATATGAAACCTTTGATGTAAGACGGGATTTACATTTTTGGGGATGTTTACATATAAGGGACGATTGGAACTATATATTAAAGGGGGAGGTGTGTAATATAGTTACGTTGGAAAATAAATAAGTACCTACTGAAATTTCACTTGGGAAAGATAAGAATCCACGAGTGTCACGTAGAAAGTTGGGATAATCCCACAAATTAAGATAAGAGACGAACCATTATATGTGATAACTAAATAATGAGAAATAAGGATACATGTCATAATTATGGGTGATGAGAGGTACCTAAAGAGATATGGTAATAGTAGTATATTTATATGACTGTGTTTATGCATACACTATATAAGTGTGAAAATCATGCCCGCGCTACTTGCTATCCCTGAGGTTACCGCGTTGGGACAGTCTTATCTCGATGGGACCTTTATGGGAGATATTGACTCGTACCCTAGAAGATAGAAATCCTTGGTACAAGCTATCTGATCGATGGTCAGACGGTCCTAAGAGATGTGAGGGTATGTGCTGACCTCTTAGAGACTTGGAATCTATGCTTCGCCTCTATATTGTTTGTGTTTGTGTTACTACAGTTCGAGAGTGATTCCAAACTTGTATTTCCCTTAGTACGAGTGATACGGGGAGTGGATAGCAGAGTATGCCGCACCATAATTTTTATGTGGGGTGTTGTTAGCATATATATACTATATGAGTATTTAATATATATATATTAAACTCTGAAATGTGGGAATTTCCTACTGTGTTCATGGCAAGTAAGATATGAATAATGATTTCAATTGAGGAATACGTGTTTTGAAAGTATAGTATATTACTGGGAAACTTTATTAACAAATAAAGTTAAAATGAGAGCTTTGGTATTAAATGGAATTTACTTCTTAAATAGTTGAATTGTTCAATTTACATCTTACGAGTAACCTAAGATAAGAAGAGTTAAACCGTTGGGAAGGTTAGTGCGATAGGTGTGCACATTAGAAGAGAGGTGAGAATTTCTCAAGGGAGTGTCGCACTAATATGTTGTTGCATTGGCCTGTAAACATTTTAAATACTTGCTAAACAAATTTTAAATCATTTTTACAATCGGGCTCTGACCTGTTTCCTTTTATCTCTTCTCTTTTGTATATATATGTATATATTACAGGTGCCCAGCCACAGGGACGTCTTGCATAGGATCTTTTGGAAGGAACGCTCTGCAGCTTAGGTGGGAGTTGTAGGCCTCTTGCTTAGACGACCTCATTTCTTGATTCCACTTCTAGCACTATTTATTCAGTTGGGTATGTGTCGCCCTTTTCCATTATTCAGTTATCTATCGGATATTGTGATTTGTTTATTTCAGAATTTACACTTTGGGATTTATTACTGTCAGGATATTTTTTTTTCTTTAAGTTTTATATGTTGGAATTACTTTATTGGAGGTTTAATTATTGGATTGTTTGTTCCAGTATAGTGGTTGTGTGGTTCTTTAATTATGAATTATGTAAAGATTTAAATTATGGTTTATAAAATATAATTTGGAAAGTAATGTCTAAAATGGTTTTTGTAAGGACAAATTTCCAATCGAGTCCTTTGTTATATTGGCTTTATTCCGTTGGACAAAACACTTTTGGGTCATACTGCATCAAGGATCATTCAACACAAAGATTCAAGCATCGCATCCAAAGTTCATGCGTTATCAATATTCATGCCATGCTATCTATCCTACGAAGGTATATGACCAAAATACAATTTTATGTGTTGGAGTATTTTGACTAATCAAGAATTTTTCAAATAAGAAAATGTTCGTAAATAAGCAATATTAATATTGAAAAATCCTTGAAATAAATTTGAACAAGTTTGGGCAAAATTTATAATCTCGTTCGAAGTTTATTCCAGGTCGTTCGAACGACCTGGATCTAACGACTTTAGCCAGCCTATACTGGAGCTTCGTTAGAAGTTCGTTAGAAAGTCGTTCGAACGACCTCGTTCGAACGAGGTTTCTAACGAACTCTATTATACTATACTGGCACGCCGTTAGATATCTCGTTTGAACGAGAAGTCGTTCAAACGAACTCGTTCGAACGAGTTTTTGCCAGGTCTGATTTTTTAAACTTATTTTTGAGCAGTTTTTTTGTCCTATAACTATTTTTGCCCACTACTTTTTCAGTTATTTTCATATGGACGAAAATCAGTTCTATATGTCAAGGAAGTTCATTTTTCAAGATAGAATCTTTTTCCACGACTTCCCTCTTTTTGATAAAAATCAACTCCAAAATTTTTATCATTTTTTCAAACAAAACCCCTTCATTCAAATTCACAGTCAACAAGCAAGTTTGCGGTGGATCTCTGCATTCAAGCTTTGAGGAGACGGTGGTTTTGGGCTTCGGTGGATACCGCAACACGAGGAGTGTTGAGCAATGCGTTGGAGCTTCGCGGACTACAACTTCAGAGGTTGAGGACGGCAGAAGAGAGTCATGAGTGAGTCAATGTCTGTAAGTCTTTTGAGTCTCTTGTAAAACCTATTGTTGTAGTGGATTTTGTCTAGGCCCAGCCGTTCGAGGTTTTTCCCATTTGGGTTTTCCTCGTACATCGGCGTGTTGTGGTTGGGATTTTCGCATTTCATTTTATTTAATCACCTAGATGCATGTTTAGGATAAAATGAATATAATTGGAATTTGTTCTTGCAAACTTGTGAAACTGCATTTAAATTGAGATTGGAAAATACCTATTTATATCTAATATTAAAATTGGATTGCGTGTGTGTGTATTCTACGAATTAAACTAAGATCATATAACCTTGCAACTTCAAATTGGTATCAGAGCTTGTTTCTAAAAGTTATTTAGATGAATCCTGGAAGTTATATGGATAGGTTTTCGTCGAATAGACTACCTTTGTTTGATGGAACAAATTATACCTATTGGAAAGCACGTTTGAAATCTGCTCTTAAATCTACTGATGAACGTGTTTGGGTCACTGTTGAAAGAGGATGGTCCTCTCCTACTATGGTTGTTAATGATGAACGTATTTTGACTCCTGTTGAACAATGGAGTGAGGAAGATTTAAAATGGTGTAACTTTAACTCTAAAGCATTAAATGCCTTATTTGGTGCCGTGTCTCCCAATGAATTTCATCGTATAATGACGTGTGAAACGTTAAAGGAAGCTTGGAACATTCTCCAAGTTACTCATGAGGGAACTAGTGTTGTTAAAGCATCAAAACTTAAAAATTTAAATACACAATTTGAAACTATCACCATGAAAGAAACTGAAACTTTTGATGAGTTTTATGCTCATTTATCTGACATAGTTAACTCTTGCTTTAACTTAGGTGAAAAAATACCTGAAAATCGTGTTGTTAAGAAAATACTTAGATGTCTTCCTAAGCAATTCATTCCTAAAGTCACTGTTCTTAATTCTTTAGGAAACCTAAATACTTTAAAACTTGAAGAACTTGTTGGTGATTTGCAAACATATGAAATAGATATGCTTCCTAAAGATAACAAAGGGAAAGATAAAGGAGTTGCTTTAAAAGTTAAGAAAGTTGATGTGTCTGATTCTGATGAGTCTGACTTTGATTCTGATGATATATCCTTATTTGCAAAAAAAATTTAAAAATTTCTCAAGTTTAAAAAACAAAACTCTAAATTTGAAAAACCTAAATTTGAGAATAAAAACAAAGGAGGAAATAAAAAATTCACTAATCAGGATTCAAAGAAGTTCAATAAAGACAACTTTAAGAAGGATGATTCGGAGAGATGCTTTGAATGTGAGGGACGTGGTCATAGAGCTTTCGAGTGCCCCACAAAACTTAAAAGACAAGGCAAAGAAAAATCCGTTTACAATGTTACTCTAAGTGACAGTGATAATGAGTCTGAAGACTCTGATGACTCTAACCCGTCTAAAAATAACTTCACTGCCTTTATGGCGAGCCTTGCTAGTAATTCGTGTGAGTCATACCTTAATGTTGACAATTCTGAACAAAATCTAGAGGTTGTTTCTACTCATTCTACCAGTAGTGATGAAAAAGAGAGTGATAGTGATATAGATGAGAGTGAACTACAAACTGCTTATTCCGAACTCTACAATGAATCTCTTCGCATTCAAAAAGTCAACAAAAGATTAACCTTGAAAGTCTTAACTTTAGAAAAAGAGTTGAAAGGCCTGAAGGAGAAGGAGGCTTTAGTTAGTCAACTCGAGGCAATTAAAATATCCCTTTCTGAAAAGATTATCATGATTGGTAAAGAAAAATGTGACTTGATTATCTCCTTAGAAAGTGTTAACAAAGATCTTAATGAGTCTCTAGAAATTAGAACATCTCTAGAAGCTAAAATAGCCCAACTTGAAAAAGATCTCGAGTCCTCTCGTGAAGTTAAAGTCACACTCGAGGACAATTCAGGAAGAATGGGAAAACTATTTCTAGTTCATGTTTTAGGATATAAGGAGAAAGGGTATCAAGAGAGAAAGGGTATAGGATATGAAGAAGGAAATTCTTCAAAAGTCAAATCTGAACCTGTTGCTAAGTTTGTTACAAAATCTAAAGCTCCTAAAGTAAATCCCATTAAGCAACCTTTAAAAGTCGGCCCAAAGCAACCCTATGTATGCTCATATTGTCACAAACGGGGTCATCTTAAAGACTTTTGCTACAAACTTGGAAAGAACCCTCAATTCACAAATTCAAAACAACCCTATAGCTCCTTAGCTAATCTTAAGAGTCAAGTCGAGTATCTAGTCAATACTTCTAAAAATCTAATGGAAGAGTTTCTTAGGTTTTCTAAAGTCCAAGGAAATAACTCTAATTATAAGACTAGAGCCAATCAAAGAAAGAAAACTACTCAAGCTTGGGTTAAGAAAATTCAAACCAAGAAAGCTTTTGTCGCTCACGTTGCACTAAAGGCACAAAATACCTCTCAATGGTACTTTGATAGTGGTTGTTCTAGACATGTGACTGGCGATAAATCCCTATTTACCACTCTCGAAAACCATAAAGATGGTAAAGTAACTTTTGAGGATGGTAGCAAGTCGCAAATCATTGGTAGAGGTTCTATTAAAATCTCAGAATTCCCTAAACTCGAAAATGTCCTTTATGTTGATGGTCTAAAGGCTAATTTGATAAGTATTAGCCAACTATGTGATGATAATCTTGATGTGAAATTTAGTCAATCGGAGTGCATCGTTTATGATCAGTCAGGTGAATCGATTTTACATGGTGTTAGAACTAGTGACAATTGCTATGGAATCATTCCAAAATCTTCCTTAGTCTGCAATAATGTAAAAACCTCTTCTACCGAACTTTGGCATCAAAGATTAGGTCATGTTAACTTTAGAGATCTTGACAGACTTGTGAGAAAAGAGCTTATTCGAGGCTTACCGCCTCTAGGAAAGCCAACGTCCACCATTTGCGGACCGTGTCAATTTGGAAAACAAATTAAAAGTCCTCATAAAAAGTTAAACTCGATAACAACATCTCGTGTCTTAGAATTGATACACATGGACCTTATGGGTCCAACTCGTACCGAGAGCATAGGAGGAAAAAGATACATCTTGGTTATGGTGGATGATTTCTCTAGATACTCTATTGTAGGTTTTTTAAGAGAAAAATCTGAAACAGTTGACTTTCTTACTGTTAAATGTAGAGCTCTCCAAAATCTTCACGATGTTACCATAAAGCGCTTTAGGAGTGATAATGGAACCGAATTCAAGGAATCCGGTGTGAATGCCTTCTGTGATGAAATAGGAATAAAACATGAATTCTCGGCCATTCGAACACCTCAACAAAATGGTATAGTTGAACGAAAAAATCGAACGATCCAAGAAATGGCAAGATCTATGCTCCTTGGAAGAAATGTGCCCCGTAGGTTTTGGGCCGAAGCGGTTAACACTACATGTCACACAGTAAATAGAGTTTATTTGCGTCCTAACACTAACAAAACTCCATATGAATTGTGGACGGGTAAGAAACCAAATTTGTCCTATTTTAGAGTGTTTGGAAGTCCATGCTATATTCTTAGAGATAGAGAACTTCTTGGGAAATTTGACTCGAGGAGTGATGAGGGAATTTTCCTAGGATATTCTCAAAATAGTAGGGCATTTAGAGTTTTCAACTTGAGCAACTCTAAAGTAATGGAATCCATAAATGTTGTCATAAAAGATGATGCTTCGGCCACACAAATTAATAATGAGGAAGATTTGTCATGTGAGTTTGATGTTGTGTCAAATGTTGAAAGTATTGATTCTCTAAATGATTTGGTTGTCCCAACTACCGAGAAAAAGTACGTTATTCCTTGGGTGCGAAAAAATCATGACACTTCACAAATTATAGGATATCTCGAGGTAGGTGTCGAGACTAGGGCGCAATTAGAAAATGAAGTTACCTATCTATGCTATACTTCTACAATTGAACCCAAAAACTATAAAGAAGCATTAAAAGATGAACATTGGATTAATGCTATGCAAGAAGAACTGTTTCAATTTAAGAAAAATGATGTTTGGGAATTAGTCCCTAGGCCTTCTAATACCAATGTCATTGGCACTAAATGGATTTTTAAAAATAAAATGGATGAAAATGGTGTCATTGTTCGAAATAAAGCTAGATTAGTTGCTCAAGGATATACCCAAATATAAGGTGTTGACTTTGAAGAAACTTTTGCTCCTGTTGCTAGGTTAGAATCGGTTCGTCTTTTACTCGCCATATCATGTCACCTTCAATTTAAATTATATCAAATGGATGTCAAAAGTGCCTTTTTAAATGGTATTATTCAAGAGAAAGTATACGTTGAACAACCAAAATGGTTTGAGGACCCAAAACATCCTACTCATGTCTTCTTTCTAAAGAAAGCTTTATATGGCTTAAAACAAGCTCCCCGTGCTTGGTATGAAAGACTCACCTCTTATCTCCTCTCTTGTGTCTTTTTGAGAGGGGGAGTAGATATGACACTTTTCGTTCGGCGTGACGAAAAAGATATCCTTGTTGCTCAAGTTTATGTCAACGACATAGTGTTTGGGTCTACGTGTGATAAACATACTCAATTTTTTTCAAAAGAAATGCACAATGAATTTGAGATGAGTATGGTAGGTGAACTTACTTTCTTTCTAGGTCTTCAAGTTCGTCAACTCAAAAGTGGGATATTTTTGTCCCAAATTATGTATGCTAAAGACCTCGTTAAGAAATTTAAACTCGAATCCGCTAAACATGCTCGTACTCCTATGAGCTCCTCTATTAAACTTAGTAAAGATACCGATGGACAGGATGTAGAGCATACTCTTTTTAGAAGTATGATAGGTAGTTTACTTTACCTAATTGCGAGTCGTCCAGATATTTCATTTAGCGTAGGAGTTTGTGCTCGTTATCAAGCCGCACCAAAAGAGTCTCATTTACTTGCTATTAAATGTATCATCAAATATGTTAGTGGGACCCTATCTTTTGGCATTTGGTACTCTTTTGACACCAATGATTGTCTATCGGCATATTCAGACGCCGATTGGGCAGGAGATGTTGATGGATGTAAAAGTACATCTGGCGGTTGTTTCTATTTCGGAAGTGCACTTGTCTCATGGATGAGCAAGAAACAAAATTCTATTTCCTTGTCCACGGCGGAGGCCGAATACATTGCCGCCGGGAGTTGTTGCACTCAACTCATTTGGATGAAACAAATGTTGGAAGATTACGGTATTTCCCAAGGCACTATGACCATATATTGTGATAATACTAGTGCAATTCATATTTCCCGTAATCCCGTTCAACATTCTAGAACTAAGCATATTAAGATCCGAGAACATTTCATTCGTGACTTGGTTGAAGAGAAAACTGTTTCTCTAAGCTTCGTTCCTACCGATCAACAATTGGCCGATATCTTTACTAAACCTCTAGATGCCCTTAGGTTTGAAAACCTTAGGAAATCAATTGGGGTTTTCTCCATTGATTGAGATCGAAGTCGTTTATCTAGTTTAGGTTGCTACTCTTGTATATTTTTATGCCTATGAACTAGATTTCCATTGTATATATTTTATTCAAAATCTCAAACCTATTTTTTTCTTTATTTTCAAGGAAAACGGGAATGGTTAGAACAGCTATCAAAATTTTTGTCCATATGGCTTTATGGTCGGTGTATTCAAATCCTTATCTTTTTCCATGTTCACGTGGCTTTCGATGAATAGTTAATCCATACATTTTTTATCTTGTGCACAATAATGCTCTTTTATGATATATAATTTTGTGATTTCCTCACATCTTTGCCTTTTGCACACACCGTACACGGAATATTACGAATATCTTGTTCACATTGTTCTTGCAATGTGAGATTTGGTGTTGTCTTCTCAATCCCGTCACATCCCTTATAAGCAATCGAAATTGTGCATGATCATCCATTGCCCGGATTGAAACAAAATGATAATATTCTTCCGATTGTTTTCTGTTTCAAGCAATGGAATCGGGCTGCGAAAAACATAAAAGTTTTTGCGTGAAAAGCCACCATTTGCATTCTCAGTTGTGTGGCTAAAATAGAGGCATTGAACATGATATATATATATATATAATGCCAAAGCCAAAATAATAGGCTTGATTGAGTCTTCAAAAAGATATGTCTCAATCTATTGTTACTCATGGGAGATATAAGTTGAAGATCAACGGGCATGCACATTTCATCAATTTATTGCTTTCTCTTTGTGACATTATTGGCGAGATAATCATCTATTTTGTATGCTTGTTACATTCGTGGTTAAGTGTTCAACAATATTTCATTTTGCTACACAAGGCTAATCTGAGTGAATATTGAACGTATATATTGTTTGGCATTACGCTCTTGTACAATGTTGTGGCTAAAAACTTTCACTCGTATTGTTCACACCCCTACATTCTCGCTCCCACTTTTTGGATATGTTGCCTCAAGCTAGGATTAATAAAATCACATTTTGGCATTATTCTGGCCATCCCAATTCCTTATATTATGGTATTTTTCACTCTATTTTTTGATATTTTTATTTAAAATTTTAATTTTCGTTAGAAATTCTCGTTCGAACGAGATTTCTAACGACATCCATAAGCCCCAATCTGTCTCGTCGTTCGAAATATCGTTCGAACGAGAAAGTTCGTTCGAACCAACTTCTAACGAGGTATCTCACGAGTCGAACCTGTCTCGTCGTTCGAACCCCTCGTTCGAAGGACATAACTCGTTCGAACGACCTGGAGTTAAAACGGTCAGATTCTCTTTCCCAAAACTGCAACCCACGTTTCCCAATACCATTTTTCCCTCTTTCCCATCTTTCTTCCCCTTCCCACTTCCCACCTCCCACTCTCTTTCCCCTCTCTTCCATTTTCACCTCTCCTCTTTTTCTCTCTCTCTCCCACGATTTTCCCTCTTACCACTTTCTTTCTCTTTTCCCTCTTTCACTCTTCCTAAAACCTTCATCCATTCCCTCATCTACGTTTTGTGCTGCTCTTCATCTCTCAAGGTATTTTTCCTTCTTTTTCCTTTTTCTCTCTTCCGATATATCTATATTTATATATATATATATATATATATATATATATATATATATCCCTCTATTCCCTTATATCTATATACTCTATATATACTCTATATATCGGTATCTTGATATACACACACATTTCATATATATATAATCGATCTATCTATCTATATATATATATATATATATATATATATTTGTTTATATATATCTGCTGTTGGGACTATTTTCAAAAATCAATTTTCAACCTTTTTTTTTCCCCAACATTTCTATATATGCATGTGTGTATATCTCTCATAATTTTTTTGGGGGGCTATCTTCTTTTGTGTATTTGTATCTGTTGCCCCTGATTAACATATATCCCATGAATATTTTTTTTCCAAATGAAAATTCAGTTACTATTCATGGAATTTATTTTAATCAAATTTTTTTACTTTTCCTTTAATTTTTTATTTCTAACGGAGAATGGGAATTATGCTGATTAGTTGTTGGTTTCTTGGTGTAATCGGTGGTTTGGTTGGACGTTGTTCGGGTAGGTTATAGTTTCTATCATTTTTCATGGCCCGTAACCATCGCCAACGGCTCATAAGCGATTCCCCCGAGGAACGCACCTCGTCCTCTGATGAGGAATCCCGTGCCATTCCCGACCTTAAACTGCGTTGGCGGACCCTTGCCAAACATACCCTATATCACACTCAAGGGTTCGCTACCCGTTCCATTGTTAGGGAGAAAGTTATTAATCTCCACTATCTCCACGGCACAACTGTGCATTCGTGAATTTCCGATTTAGGGTGGGACCCTCTCTTCTCCCTCACGGATGTCATTTTTCCCGGCCTTGTTCGGGAATTTTATTTTGGCCTGATCAACAGGGATACTCACCTTTACTCTAAGGTGCGTGGTCGGGAGATTATAGTCTCTCCCGACTCAATAGCTCAACTCCTTCCCCTCCCTCGGGTCACTAATCCATCTTTCCCTTGGACATCCGATACATGTCCCGATCCCTCTCTTGTCTTTAGTACTGTTTTTAGGTTTCTCCCTCCCGGCACAGTCACTCTTTTCCATAAACATTTACATCCTGACTTTATGGTCCTTAATTTGATCGTATGTGCCTGCCTTCTCCCCCGTGCCAACACCACTCAAATCACAAAACAGCACGTGGACCTCATGTTTGCTATTAGCATTCGGGCTCACATTGACCTCCCCTCCTATCTTTTTAGTGTGATTCGATCTGTTAGGATCCTTCCCTCCAGCCCCACTCTCCAGGCCCTCCCTTTTGCGGCCATTATCACTCATTTTTGTCTTACCGTCGGTTTCCCCCATGTCTCCACCGATATCCCCACCACTAAATACCAAACCGTTGACATGACCTCTGTTAGTCGCTCTCGTGGTCATTTGCCACCGGATACACCTCCCCTCACCCCCTCCACCTCTTCCCACTCCGCCGCTTCCTCTCACCCCGCCCCTAGTCGTCCCGCCCCCTCCCTCTCTATCCATCGCTCCTCACCTTCCCATATTTCCGCACCCGTCGTGTCGGAGGATTTTCTGTTTGTACGTTCACAGGTTGAACAATTTCAGGAGGATCGCCGTCAGGACCGGGCACTTATGCAGGAGCTTATACTGACTATACAGCAGGAGCGCGAGGTCCAAGCCCGTCGAGATGCCGCTCGGGACGAAGCCCAAGCACGTCGAGATGAAGCCCAGGCTCGTCGAGACTCTCTCCTTTTAGAGCATCTTGATGCCATCCGCCGTCTGGAGATGCGCCGCGGGGCAGCCTCTTCCGGCACCAGCTCTCTTCCCGATGACACTCCACCAGATGCTCCTGCCTCTTGATGTGCTTGGCTCATTTCCTGTTTATTTTTTTGTAAGGATGAGTGATTTATTACTCTCGTGTATTGGATTCATTCTTTCATTGTATGAACCTTCACTATTTCCCCTTTCCCCCTTACTTAATGCATTCTCAGTATGTTCATTGGTATTCTTCATTATTTCTATTTCCTGCTTTGTTGTCTATTCTCTTTTATATTGCAGGCCCCTAATCCCTTTGTCTTTTCCGGGCAAAAAGGGGGAGAAACTTTCATTCATAGGAATTCATATTTAGGGGGAGTTGGATACTTTCGGGTAAATTAATTGAATTTAATATTCATTGAATTTAATAATAATTGAAGGTAATTATAATTGAATTTCGTAATTGATTTTAATGATTGACCATATGCATCATTTAGGGGGAGTTAAACTCTTAACATTGAATATTGAGACATCCATGCACCATTCACAACATATGTTATCACATTGTCTTACATATAATTTACTCTTTATATCCCCATGCGTTTATGAATTTTTTGTTTCATGTGTGTAGGATATATCTCCTACACCTTTGCAGCTCGTCAGTCTTGTCTTTGTGTCTGTCTTTTTTTGGGGGTTTTGGGACGGGCCTTAGAAACGGCTTGACGACTGGCTTAGCAAATTTTGTCTTTTATTTATTTTTTATTATTCTGTTTTGTCCCGGAATAGCCAAAGGGGGAGATTTGTACGGACAAATTTCCAATCGAGTCATTTGTTATATTGGCTTTATTTCGTTGGACAAAACGCTTTTGGGTCATACTGCATCAAGGATCATTCAACACAAAGATTCAAGCATCGCATCCAAAGTTCATGCGTTATCAATATTCATGCCATGCTATCTATCCTACGAAGGTATATGACCAAAATACAATTTTATGTGTTGGAGTATTTTGACTAATCAAGAATTTTTCAAATAAGAAAATGTTCGTAAATAAGCAATATTAATATTGAAAAATCCTCGAAATAAATTTGAACAAGTTTGGGAAAAATTTATAATCTCGTTCGAAGTTTATTCCAGGTCGTTCGAATGACCTGGATCTAACGACTTTAGCCAGCCTATACTGGAGCTTCGTTAGAAGTTCGTAAGAAAGGTCATTCGAACAACCTCGTTCGAACGAGGTTTCTAACGAACTCTATTATACTATACTGGCACGCCATTAGATATCTCGTTCGAATGAGAAGTCGTTCGAACGAGTTTTTGCCAGGTCTGATTTATTAAACTTATTTTTTAGCAGTTTTTTTTTCCTATAACTGTTTTTGCCCACTACTTTTTCAGTTATTTTCATATGGATGAAAATCAGTTCTATATGTCAAGGAAGTTCATTTTTCAAGATAGAATCTTTTTCCACAACTTCCCTCTTTTTGATAAAAATCAACTCCAACATTTTTATCATTTTTTCGAACAAAACCCCTTCATTCAAATTCACAGTCAACAAGCAAGTTTGCGGTGGATCTCTGCATTCAAGCTTTGAGGAGACGGTGGTTTTGGGCTTCGGTGGATAACGCAACACGAGGAGTGTTGAGAACAGGTTGGAGCTTCGCGGACTACAACTTCAGAGGTAGAGGACGGCATAAGCGAGTCATGAGTGAGTCAATGTCTGTAAGTCTTTTGAGTCTCTTGTAAAACATATTGTTGTAGTGGATTTTGTCTAGGCCCAGCCGTCCGAGGTTTTTCCCATTTGGATTTTCCTCGTACATCGGCGTGTTGTGGTTGGGATTTTTGCATTTCATTTTATTTAATCACCTAGATGCATGCTTAGGATAAAATGAATATAATTGGAATTTGTTCTTGCAAACTTGTGAAAATGCATTTAAATTGAGATTGGAAAATACCTCTTTATATCTAATATTAAAATTGGATTGCGTGTGTGTGTATTCTACGAATTAAACTAAGATCATATAACCTTGCAACTTCAGTTTTGACACTTAGCTTAATTATTTAGGGTGTTTAAATTGAAAAAAATTATTTTTCGACAGTGATGCTAAGAATGAACCAACTGTTCACCTTGATTTTAATTTAATAAAGGAGTGATCGCCCAGTATTTAATTAGGCGGGGTGTCACAAGTGGTATCAGATCATCAGGTTCTAGTGTCCTTAGGATCTGTACGGCTTATTTTGCTCCCATCTTAGCGTCTTTGATTTAGATCCCTAATACTAGGAATGTTGTATTTACCTTTATGCGTTGGAAATTCGTGCTTCTGCGATTTGTCGATGTGAATGTTGAACTTATCCAGATTAAATTTTTAAATTTTCAGATGGCTCGTCAGGACGAACAAGCTAATACCGTTAGGGAAGCTAGTGAGCAAGAACAACTCACACCTCAGGCGTCTTCAAAAGGGGTACCAATCGCCGAATTTGCTGGCATTGTGGGACAATTAGTTACCACTGCAGTCTTACAGTACCACGAACGCTGCATGTTGCTCTGGGGAGGTAAAAGACCTAGAGAGATTAGTCAAATTCATGTGACTAGAGTTGACAATTATGCGAAGACACCGAGATTTCGATAACAAACCCCTCAAGACCAAGACAGTTACAGAGGTAACAAAATTTATGTAAAGGGACAAAAGTGTCAAGGCCAACAAGGTTGGGGTTAGAATGAAATCACAAAGAGGTGTTTCAAATGTGGAATTAACGGTCATAAATGCCAAACTTGTTCGAATCAGTCTGGAAAGGAACTTCAACTCAACCAGTGAGAACTTGCAGGACTTTGCTATAAGTGTGTACGAATGGGTCACAAGTGGAGGGACTGTCCTCAACCAAATATCGTTTTTCATCAAGATACTCAACAAGGTCAAGGAGAAAGTGGAACTATACAACCGGACCAAAACCTACAGAGCCGTAAAATGAAACAGTTTAGAGGTAGATGTTTTAATTGCGGCAGGATGGGTTACCGGAGGCAGGATTGCCCAGGTAAGAGTAAAATACCCCAGCAGCAGGGGCAGGATCAGCACGAATGTGTATACGATGCCCAGCATACTAAAACCCAGCAACCATCATCGGCCATTGATGGTAAGTTCTTTCCTTCCAGTACTATGAGGTACATTTTATTTAATGCTGGGGCGTCATACTGTTTATATGGATACCCGCTTGGCACATACCTTAGGATATTTTTTTTATATTACTAAAGTACGGTGTCATGCGTAGAATCAACATTGGGGAGAAGACCATTTATTTTTCTGTATACACCGAGGTGTAGGTATATAGTTTGGTAGTTTGGTTTTACCTACAGCCATACTAGTTTTGGTTATACGTGAACACGATGTCAATATTTGGCATGAATTGGCTCACTATGCATAGAGTCATGATAAATCAATTTGGTAGGAGTATTATCTTTATCACTGCGGGACAGGAAATGTTCGAGTGGCGATGCCTCGCCCAGAAGAGGGATCTTCCACCTATTTTTATTATATAAAGGATGATACCTATAAGGAAATTATGATTCTCCTGGATTCGATTCCAGTCGTTCGTGAGTTTTCGAATGTATTTCAAATGATAAGTGGATTAAATATCGAGATATCTTGTGGAGAATGAAATCACAAGTGCTAAAAATATTTTTTTTCGAAGCAAGTATAGGGGACAGAGTATGGTGTCTACTAAGGGACAACGAATAGAGTAGTTTTGTCTTGGTTTAGACAGGTGTGTCACGTCCGGGGACCATCTGTGCAGCCAAAACGATTGGCAAAGTAGAAGTATGAGTTTTATACTCGACGGATGAGGAGTGTTTTATATGGCACGAGCGAGTCAATATATTTTGTTCATTGCTAAATTAACATGTGAGACAAGTTTAATGCATATAACTATAACACTATTATTATGTAAATATTTTCCCTAGTGTAGCGGGATTTCCTTTAGTTCTATCCGAGGAGGATGAGTGTGTTTATTAATACTGTTATATGCTTTATTGAGGTTACTCGTTTTAGTAATGTGATGTACGAGCATGATATTATCTTGATTATAACTTTATAGTAATGGTTAATACGATAGTGGGCTCAAGATATTCGACACCGGTGTGTAGGGGCTTTTGTTGTTATGATTCAATTTGTATCAGGTTTACGGTTGAGCGAAAAGATTTAACTCAGTATTACATTTAGCGCTCAGGACTGGATGATAGAAAGAGTGCATCGTTATATCTATCCTTTAGAGATTTGAAAGTTAAGATTTATACCCCTCTGATTGGGGGAAAGGGATTTTAAGAATCCCTATTGTATGTATTCGAGGTTTATGGAATGAAATCACCACCAATACTGTACGATAGTACAATTAGCGAAATGTTCTTTGTTAAATGTAAGTTCGGGAGAAATTGTTTTGGCCAAGAAACAGGAAAATAGGGGTACATGCTATGGACGGAGGGCCTAACGGAATTCAATAACCAACAATGCTAGGTAGTAGTGTATCGGGGGGGTTCCTTATTTGGATTTCGCTTTGCGAGACATCCCACGCATGAAACTTAGCGTAAGGTTGGGAATAGGGAGATGTTTGGTCATTAGTCCATAAGTTCAGTACCTCGGTCGTAATAGGAGCAGATATTTATATCTGTAAGTTGGTAGTTGAATTATGATTTAAGGTCAGTGGATCCGGTTGCGTGGTAAGAAAGCATTGAAAGTTTTATTTTACCACCATGAGTTGAGGGGTGGAATGATGATAAGGAGGATTTAGAATTTCGATTTCTAGGGTGAATGAGAGTACCCAAGGGTTGCAATCACGTTGTGAACACTAGGAAAATAAAGAATTAGTTATTAGATGTGAAGCGTATGTGATGCTTACGCTAGTATGCATGATTTATAAGGTGTGCAGACATTCTGGATAGTTGATGTCAAAAATCGTCCAAGTTAAAGGGACGTGGGAATAGACGTGCGAAATGTATGTTTGTGGAACTAACATAACGAAGTAAAAGTTGTAGAGTGAATTAAACACCGTGAGAAAGATGATAAATCCATATATACGTGTGCAATCAGGGTAGCACACCGAATCTAGTTGGAACACTGGGGAAGCCGTTTACAACGGGGCATTCCTTGAGAAGGGTAGAATTTAACTATATGGAGAACACTCGGGACGGAGTTGAAATTTGTCAGATGATGAGAGTGAGTTGTGGATACAAAGAGTGATAATGTTAGTACGGTATATAAGATCCAGAAGTGTGCATCGTGGAGAAAAGTGCATGGGGCAAAAATTTTGTTATACACCAAGGAAGGAAGGGGAGTGTTAAGTGACACTTAATGTGAAACATTTCAAGGAAAGTCGATGTTGAACGAGACATAGTGAGTAGTCTCCACGGGCACCACTCATAGATAGAGATCGGTTGGAAGAAGGGGATCAACTAGAGAATTTTGTGGTTATCAACCATTCCTGTAACGGAAGAGGGCGGTAAAGTCGGTGAAGTTCCTTGTATGGGTTGCCATCTTCAAGGTAAGATTCAAGGGTTCATCTGAACATGGGGAGTAAGTCGCCCAAGAAGGAAGTGATTGACATTCCTTTGGGGTGATTTACAATATTAAATAGTGTGCCCCAGCCTTCCTTTGAAAGGAAGGGATGGCGCCGGTATGTGATCCTACACGGTATTATTTTCTGAATCAGGATGAAACTTGTGAATTCCACCTTCAATATGGAATTTTAGGAACCAGCAAAGATAATGTTTTATTTTGAGTAGGAGGTATCACCTATAGCCGAGGAGCAGGCGCACAGTGATTAATGAGTAGTGGAGCCGCGTGAAGGTGATTTTAGAATATTGGGATCATTTCGTTTCCACAAGGTTATAGCTAACAAGTGGAACAGTACGATAATTGGGGAAGGGTATTACTTCGTACCTGTTCCTCGTAAACGAGGTTCTTATTGAAGTTTTGGTGTGGAAAAACCTTAACTATTCTCCCTCTGCGTATGTTTGGAGTGAGAGGATAATCATAATTTTGGATCGGTCGAGAATAATTCAATAACTATGATGAAATTCCACGATTGTTTTAGGCGAACAAGAATAGTTAGATGTCGTATGATTTCTCTCAGAATGGGAGTTTTGTGTTTAGATAAATCCGAGTAGTTGTCATGTGGTGAGGTGCGACCTCCCAATGATATTAAAATAGGGGAAATTAATAACGTATAAGCATGACCTATGCGAATGTTGTCGATTAGGAGCACCATGTGAAGTATCTCCAATGAGAATGTTAACCAAGCTTGCTGTGAGGTGGGGGCTATAGTGATTAGGCGCCTTACTATGTAGATAGTCTGCGTACTAAAAAGATATCCAGAATTGTTCTACCAGGTAGGCCTTATTTTCCGAATTTCGGGACGAAATTCCATTATTATGGGGGAAGTATGTAATACCCCTATTTTCATGGCTTTTAAATTTAGGGAGTTAATAAATTTAATTGAGATAAATTAATTTAATTTTAATCCGGAAGGTTGTTTTAAATATTTACTAGCGTGACGAGAGTTAGTAAGTATTTGAAATTTGTTGAATGTTACTGGATGAGTATAGTAATACATGAGATTTACTTTATAAGTCAGGACGCGCCCGTATCGCGTCGGAACTAAATATTGATTAATAAAAGTGAATAAATTATAAGTCACCCGTATGGTCATTTCGAGTGCACCAAAGTGTCCGGAAGGGTCGAGATAGTCAAAAATATGTACCCGGGGGTTTAGTTTGGGTCTCGGGGAATTCTTAGGCTTAATTAGTACCCCGGGAGGGCGTTTTGGACATTTTATAATTTTGGGTAATTAAACCCACGAATTTTCAAGGGTCATATCAGATGCCTAGGGTTGTCTTCTAGGGTTAACACAACCAAAGACAAGTGACGGCCATAGGAGAGGGAAGGAGAAGGCTTGCCAAGGTGTTCTAGGCTGAAAACTCTTCCGTTTGCACCGCCATCGCCGCCAAACGATAGATCACGTCGCAAGGATCGTAACCACACTGATTTCAGCACAAATCATGGACCAAAAATCTCCAGGAAAGTATTTATCTTACTTAATTTCGTTAATGCATCATTCATGTTAGTCTTGGGTTGATTAGGATGAGTTTCTGTAAGGACATTTTTGTCGATTAACAATTTATTATGTCGCACGCCGTTACACCATTGAAGAAATTCAAGATTCATACATTCATCAACGGATCCGAATATCAAAAGAAGAAGAGGAATCAAAGTCTGACAGACCGGATCGATCCACCTGGAATAAAAGAATCGATCCGACTAACCGGACCGGTCCGCCTCAGACCCGGACCGATCCGTCTGCTGAAGGCCAGTATACCCCGGACCGCAAGCGAACCGATGAAGCCTGGAATAAAAGAACCGATCCGATCAACCGGACCGGTCCGCCTTAGACCCGGACCGATCCGTCTGGGATAAACTTAAATAGATCGTGTTCAGATCGTGCTCAGATTTTTATGGCTCAAGACTTCTTATTTAATCCCACTACGGGAAGTGGTTTTCTAAGACTCATACACACGATTTTCAGAGTAAAGAAAACTCTAAGTCTTCACCTATTGAGCATCAAGACTCTAGGTATTTGATTCACACAAATTGTTAAACATTTGTGAATCACTTTGCAACCCAGGAACGCACTTTTGCTGTTCACACCCTTGTGGAGAAGACCGTTCTTCTTCTTCATTGTAGCCCTACTGGAAAGGGATAGTTTCAGCCGCCGACTACAGAATCCGACACCTGAGGGTAATTCTTAGTCACTTGTATTTTCATTGTAATTCGAAATTGTACAGTTACAATATTATAATGAAAATAAATGGTTTTGCCCCTTTGGGGGATTTTTCCTCACAAGCATGTGTTTGAATGTTCTTGCTTAGTTCATTATCTTATTAAATCACATACTGTTGCAAGTTTAGGGTTTGTTTGGGTTAAAAGGTGTTTAATATATAAGTTTATCATTTGAACGCGAGCACATACGTTCTCAAATTGGTATCAGAGAAGGTTACGCTAATCTATCGCGTATTCCTATTTTTCGCAAAAATTTTCTAAGATATCAATTTTCTGAAAAAATTGATTTTTGAAAAAGTGCGTGTTCAAATGGAGAAGTTATATAATAAAATGCCTGTTTTTGACGGGACAAATTATGCTTATTGGAAAGCCCGAATGAGGTCGGCTTTAAAATCCATAGATGAAAGGGTTTGGATTTTAGTTGAAAGAGGGTGGATTCCTCCCTCCGTGACTGTTGATAATGTGATCAACTTGAAACCTGTCACTTCTTGGACTGATGAAGAATTTAAATGGTCATCTTTTAATTCTAAGGGTCTAAGTGCTATTTCTGGGTCTGTCACACCTGATGAGTTCAAACACATAATGACGTGCACCACGTCAAAAGAGGCATGGGATGTTTTACAACTCACCCATGAAGGAACTAATGCTGTGAAAGAATCTAAGTTGCAAAATTTGACAACTCAATTTGAAACCATCACCATGCATGAATCTGAATGCTTTGATGAATTTTATGCTAGACTTTTTGACATTGTGAATACTAGCTTTAATCTTGGTGAACATATTCCTAATGATAGAGTTGTTAAAAAGATTCTTCGTTCTTTACCTAAGCATTTTATCCCTAAAGTCACTGTGCTAAATTCTATGGGTAATTTAAATACGCTAAAATTGGAAGAACTTGTAGGAGATTTGCAAACTTATGAAATTGATATGTTCCCTAAAATTGCTAAATCTAAAGATAAGGGAATTGCACTTAAAGCCCAAGAGAGAAGGAGCGAGGGGTCGGCTAGAAAAAGGGTAGAGTCGTCTAGAAATAAAGAGACTGACACGTCAGATTCTGAATGTGATTTTGACCTAGATGATTTGGCTCTTTTTGCAAAAAATTTCAAGAGGATTCTCAAATTTAAGAAAAATGGCAATTTTAAAGATAAAAAGAAATTTGAGAAAAATAAGTTTGAAAAGAAAAATGAAAAAGACTCCAAAAATCCTCCTAAGAAAGAAAGATAGAGATGCTTTGAGTGCGATGGTAGGGGTCATAGAGCCTTTGAGTGTGCCACTCGTCTGAATAGAGAGAAAGGGAAAGCTGTCCTTAATGCTACTCTTAGTGACGACAGTGAGGTCGAGACGGTGGATTCAGGAGACGATTCACCGCATGAGTGTAACTTCACCGCATTCATGGCCAGTCAAGTGAGAACTCCTAGTTCTCTTCACGACGATAAAGATGATGCGTCACAGGGACACCTTGACAGTGAGATCGACGTGAGTGAGGGGGAGGATGACTCAAGTGAGAGAGAGAGTGATATTCAACGTGCCTACGCTAAGTTATATTCTGAGTCTTTTAAAACTAAAAAATATAACAAAGCGCTAGTTCTTAAGATCACCGGCTTAGAGGATGATTTAAGAAAAGCGAGAGAAAGAAAGTCCTCCACCTTCACCGCCCTGAGAGAGAGAGAATCTGCCTGTGTCGAGAAAGAGAGTTTGTTTAGAGAGAGAGAGAGTGTTTCTGAGAAAGAAAGAGGGGACTTGACTAAACAAGTGGCTAGTCTTACGAGTCAGCTCCATTCCTCCGTGGAGACTCGGAAGAAACTTGAAGCCCTTGTTGCCCAGCTGACTCATGATCTTGAGAAAGCACGGGAAGTCAAGGTACAAATCGGGGACAGATCTGGGAAGATGGGAAAGATGCTCCTCGGCCCCGCTTTAGGTTTTGGTGATCGGCAAGGAATTGGATATGATGGTGCCTCCTCGTCCCAAATTACCCCTGGACCAGTTCCTGAGTTTACTACGAATCCTTATGGCCATCGTCAAAAACCTCGAAGGAAAGTTCGACCAAGAAAAGCAAACCAAGGTCCGCCTTTGACTGTGTTCTTTTGTACTTATTGCAAAAGAAAAGGCCGCCTTAGGGAGTCTTGCTATAGCATGGGTCGAATACGACGTACTATTGCTTCACCACGTCATACTGATGAGTTTTCTAGTCTGAGAGAGCGAGTTGAGTTCTTAGCTGCCACGACCCAGAGTTTAATGGAAGAATTCCGACGGATGTCTTTGCCGTTAGTGAATGCTTCTCACATTCCAGCTAAAACCAACAACAACAAAGGCAAACAAAAGGTCATCTCTGCTTGGGTACCTAAGAAAGATAAAAAGGCCTTCGTTGTTCATGTTTCTCTCAAAGCACACAATACCTCGCAGTGGTATTTTGATAGTGGATGCTCCAGACATATGACAGGTGATGCCTCATTTTTTACGACTCTTGAGGATTATCAGGATGGCAGAGTCACCTTTGGAGATGGGAGCAAGTCTAGCATTATAGGACGTGGTACTATCGAGTTACATGGATTTCCTAAGCTAGAAAATGTTTTGTACGTCAAAGGTTTGAAAGCAAACCTTCTCAGCATTAGCCAACTGTGAGACACTGACTTTGCAGTAAAGTTTGACTGGGACACGTGTAAAGTCTACAACCAAGCCAGTAAACTTTTGATGCAAGGGGTGAGGACCGAGGATAATTTCTATGGGACTGAGCCCATGTCCTCACTTGTCTGCAACAGCGCCACGATCACTCCTATGGATATGTGGCATTAACGTCTAGGTCACGTGAACGTTATAGATCTCAATCGCTTAGCTAAAAAGGACCTAATACGTGGCTTACCATCTCTTGGAAAGTCAACTTCGACCGTTTGTGTACCCTGTCAGTTGGGAAAACAAATTTGTAGTCCTCATAGGAAGTTGCATTCCATTACCACTTCTCGTGTTCTTGAGTTGATTCACATGGATCTTATGGGTCCCACTCGTACTGAGAGTCTAGGTGGTAAGAGGTACATCCTCGTGATGTTAGATGAATTCTCCAGGTACTCCATTGTAGGTTTTCTGAGAGAGAAATCGGATGCTGTAGAATTTTTAACGACCAAGTGCAGTGTCCTGCAAAATCAACACGGTGTCACTATTAATAGGATGCGTAGTGACAATGGTACTGAATTCACAGAAGCAAAGGTAGACCTTTAGTGTGATAGACTCGGGATCAAACATGAGTTTTCTGCTGTGAGAACTCCTCAGCAAAATGGTATTGTTGAGAGAAAGAATAGAACGATCCAAGAGATGGCTAGATCTATGCTTCTAGGTCGTAAAGTTTCTAGGAGATTCTGGGCAGAGGCAGTGTCTACTGGATGCCACACGGTGAATAGGGTTTATTTGCGTCCACACACACTACAGACTCCTTATGAGTTGTGGACTGGCAAGAAGCCCAACCTGGCATATTTTCGTGTTTTTGGGAGTAAATGCTACATCCTACGGGATAGAGAACAATTAGGAAAGTTAGACTCCCGGAGCGATGAGGGAATATTTCTAGGATATTCATCGAATAGCAGAGCGTACCGGGTGTTTAACCTGAAGAGCTCTAAGGTTATGGAATCAATAAACGTCACCATGCAAGATGACGAACCTCCGATGGTTATTGATACTAACCTTCAGTGTGAGGATGAGAATTGTTCTGACAGTGATTTACCTGTTCCTCTCTCACACTCTGTGGACCCTACTCCTGCGCTAGGGGACACACCTGCTTGGGTTCGCAAGAGTCATGACCCTTCTGCCATTATTGGTGATCCCACTCTAGGGGTCAAGACTCGTGCTCAGCTAGAGAACGTTGTTAGCCATCTTTACTACACGTCCAAAGTCGAGCCCAAGAATCATAAAGAAGCTCTCAAGGATGAACACTGGATATCTGCTATGCAGGATGAGTTGCTTCAGTTTAAAAAGAATAATGTCTGGGAACTGGTCCCCCGGCCTTGTGAGACTAATGTGATAGGTACCCGGTGGATTTTCAAGAACAAAATGGATGAAAATGGTACCATAATCAGAAATAAGGCTAGGTTGGTCGCTCAAGGCTACACACAGATAGAGGGTGTAGACTTTGGGGAGACATTTTCTCCTGTTGCGAGGCTTGAGTCCGTCCGTCTTCTGCTCGCCATCGCATGTCATATGCGCTTCAAGTTATATCAGATGGATGTCAAGAGTGCCTTTCTGAATGGCATTCTATAGGAGGAGGTTTATGTGGAATAACCAAAAGGGTTTGAAGACCCTCAGCACCCGGAGCACGTCTACTATCTGAGGAAAGCCTTGTATGGCTTGAAGCAAGCACCCCGTGCTTGGTACGAGAGGCTTACTTCCTATCTCTTAGCTCGTGGCTTCAAGAGAGGGGGAGTAGATATGATGTTGTTCGTCAGGAGAGATGACGGTGCTATTTTGGTTGCCCAGGTCTATGTGGAAGACATAGTCTTTGGATCCACATGTTCCCAGCATGCTCACCACTTTGAGTAGGAGATGAAAAGTGAGTTTGAGATAAGCATGGTTGGTGAGCTTACATTCTTCCTTGGTCTCCAGGTTCGTCAGCTAGAGGATGGGATGTTCATCTCCCAATCCAAGTATGCTAGAGACCTAGTGAAGAAATTTGGTTTAGACTCCGCTAAGCATGCACGTACACCTATGAGTACCACTACCAAGCTTAGTAAGGACACTTCAGGCAAGGATGTAGAGCAAACCTTATATCGGAGTATGATCGGTAGTCTTCTCTACTTGACTGCCAGTCGTCCCGACATCGCCTTTAGTGTTGGAGTCTGTGCGCGATATCAGGCATCCCCGAAAGAGTCACATTTACTTGCTCTAAAACGTATTATTAAATACGTGAGTGGGACTTTTTCATACGGTATTTGGTATTCCTTTGATACCAATGACCGTTTGTCCACCTATTCGGATGCCGATTGGGCCGGGGATGTAAATGGTTGTAGGAGCACTTCTGGTGGGTGTTTCTTTTTTGGTTCTGCTCTTGTCTCCTGACTGAGCAAGAAGAAAAATTCCATCTCTTTGTCCACTGCGAAGGCTGAGTACATAGCCGCCGGTAGTTGTTGCACACAACTCTTATGGATGAAGCAAATGCTGGAGGATTATGGGATTTCACAGGACACCATGACCATTTCCTATGATAACACGAGCGCGATACACATATCCCGCAATCCAGTTCAGCATTCGCGCACCAAGTACATCAGGATACGTGAGCACTTTATTCGTCAGTTAGTTGAGGAGAACACTGTATCCCTGAGTTTTATTCCCACTAACCATCAGTTAGCCGACATTTTCACGAAACCTTTAGATGCCCTTAGATTTGAGAGTCTTAGGAAGTCTTTGGGGATTTGCACAGTTGACTGAGGGGTTGATCTTTGTCTAGAATAGGATGCTTCTTCATGTTCATATCATATGATTCCTATTACTAGTATGTTTTATATGTACCATTGCTTAGGTGTATAGCTATTTATTTATTCTTTTTGCTTTTTATATTTCTTTTGAAAAATACAAAAAGATTTTCTTTTATAATTTTTGAAAAAGACCAAAAAGATTTTTGTATTTTTAAGCACCTTTTATGGATGAGCATTTAAGTTAGCCAAGTCACAACTTCATTCCATTTATCCATGTGACTGTTTGATAGAGATTTGAGAGGCTACATCATTTCATCTATGTGCTTTACATTGGTTGGAGTCTTTGAGATGTAATTAGTGATATCTTCCTACATGTTTGACTCCTATATCCTTTATTGCACACATGCACGGCTATATTTGATTATTGCACTTGTCTATCTCATATTGGCTTGAGTGTTTCCATCTCAATTTTGTCTATACAATGTACAATATGCGATAAAACTTGACAAGATTGGAATGCATGTAAAAACCGTTTTGGTGAGACTGTGTGTTTTTGTATAACGGGGAGGGGTTGCGAAAGGTAATCATCTATCCTTTGCGCAAAAGCCACCGTTAAAAAGGACCTAAAAAATGGAGGAATTTTAATATCCGAGGTCCAAAGAGGTTAAAAGAGCCCGAAAAAAATTTAAAGGCAATAAAAAGAAATTCATGCCAATTATGGGCCATTTAGGTTTTTGAACCAATTCTCTAAAGTTTGAGAATTTAGAATGCCTCTATTCAAAATTATATCTGGGGGAGTTTGGTTGGAGAATATTTAAACAGGTTTGCACTTCCTTGAAAGTCCTGAAAAAGCATAAAATCATTTTGGACGTTATTGGTGTGAAAATCACTTTGAGCTTTGATTTGTTGATTTGATTGAGTCAATATCTTATATTGTCATTCTTTTACACCAAAGGACGCATTTGAGTTCATTCGCTAGGAGTATCCTATATTCATCGTGCACATATGTCATGTTTGTATGCATTGATTTTTCTATCGAATTTGATCACACCATTTCATTTACGCTATCATCGTCTTGGTTGCTTTGTGTTCATTCCTGGTGTGATTTTAACCTAGTGACACCCCGCACTTGCTTATTTGATTTATTTCTCTCATTTGTCTATTTGGGGACATCATAAAAAGGGGGAGAATGAATTATCTTATTATGGGGGAGATTTGAAAGTTTGAGTTTGCTCATAAATTGGTATATATGTTTATCTCATTTCAAACTCGATATGTCACTTGGTATTTTGCTTTGTCTCATGTGTGTAGGTACTACATGGATTATCATTGGATTGCACACCCTGATGAGAAAAGTGTTGAGATTCCTGAAAGAGTTGAAGAGCAAACGTTGTAGTCTTATTCAATTGTATCTTTCCAGTTTTGGGTTAATGGAAGGATAGATTTGTATAGGCATTTTGTTAGTTGTTTTGAAAATTCGGATGTTCGTTTTTATGTATGCACCGGCATAGACATAGGGGGAGATTTGTAAGGACATTTTTGTCCATTAACAATTTATTATGTCGCACGTCGTTACACCATTGAAGAAATTCAAGATTCATACATTCATCAACGGATTCGAATATCAAAAGAAGAAGAGGAATCAAAGTCTGACAGACCGGACCGGTCCGCCTGGAATAAAAGAACCGATCCGGCTAACCAGACCGATCTGCCTCAGACCCGGACCGATCCGTCTGCTGAAGGCCAGTATACCCCGGATCGCAAGCGAACCGATGAAGCCTGGAATAAAAGAACCGATACGGTCAACCGGACCGGTCCGCCTCAGACCCGGACCGATCCGTCTGGGATAAACTTAAACAGATCGTGTTCAGATCGTGCTCAGATTTTTATGGCTCAAGACTTCTTATTTAATCCCACTACAGGAAGTGGTTTTCTAAGACTCATACACACGATTTTCAGAGTACAGAAAACTCTAAGTCTTCACCTATTGAGCATCAAGACTCTAGGTATTTGATTCACACAAATTGTCAAACATTTGTGAATCACTTTGCAACCCAGGAACGCACTTTTTCTATTCACACCCTTGTGGAGAAGACCGTTCTTCTTCTTCATTGTAGCCCTACTAGAAAGGGATAGTTCCAGCTGCCGACTACAGAATCCGACACCTGAGGGTAATTCTTAGTCACTTGTATTTTCATTGTAATCCGAAATTGTACAGTTACAATATTATAATGAAAATAAATGGTTTTGCCCCTTTGGGGGATTTTTCCTCACAAGCATGTGTTTGAATGTTCTTGCTTAGTTCATTATCTTATTCAATCACATACTGTTGCATGTTTAGGGTTTGTTTGGGTTAAAAGGTGTTTAATATATAAGTTTATCATTTGAACGCGAGCACATACGTTCTCAGTTTCATAGAAGAAAACCCATGTTGGAGAAAGGAAAATTGCATGTAGTAATGATACGAATGATAATCTGGAAATCCTCTTCATATGTAGAGGTTTATCCACGGAATTATGATGAATTAGAAGTAGAATTTCTGGAGAATGAATGATTTAATTTAAGTTAAAGAAGTTTTTAGGGTTCATGAGTATTGTATCAATTTGGGCATTTTAATCCATGGATATTGATGAAAACTCGCATGCTTTACATTAAACATTGTCCATTTGGGTTTAGGACGTTTATAGTATAAATTTCTGGGAGTTTGGGTGTTAAAAATCTGGATTTTGATGAGGTTGGATGATAGAACCCGTAACTGGTTTTCTTCAAAATTCGTCATACCTGTTTGATCGATCGATCCAACCAGGAGTGTCGATCGATCGATGCATCGATCGATCGAGCTCCTGATGTCGATCGATCGACCCCTTCTGGCAGACTCATATTTCCCTTATAATTAGTTGAATGCAATTTAAATGAGTAATGATCTTTGGACATCCGTATTATAATATTTTGGGTGATAAAGTATACCAGTAGGACTTATTAAAAATATGAAACCTTTGATGTAAGACGGGATTTACGTTTTTGGGGATGTTTACATATAAGGGACGATTGGAACTATGTATTAAAGGGGGAGGTGCGTAATATAGTTACGTTGGAAAATAAATAAGTACCTACTGAAATTTCACTTGGGAAAGATAAGAATCCACGAGTGTCACGTAGAAAGTTGGGATAATCCCACAAATTAAGATAAGAGACGAACCGTTATACGTGATAACTAAATAATGAGAAATAAGGATAAATGTCATAATTATGGGTGATGAGAGGTACCTAAAGAGATATGGTAATAGTAGTATATTTATATGACTGTGTTTATGCATATACTATATAAGTGTGAAAATCATGCCCACGCTACTTGCTATCCCTGAGGTTACCGCACTGGGACAGTCTTATCTCGATGGGACCTTTATGGGGGATATTGACTCGTACCCTAGAAGATAAAAATCCTTGGTACAGGCTATCTGATCGATGGTCAGACGATCCTAAGAGACGTGAGGGTATGTGCTGACCTCTTAGAGACCTGGAATCTATGCTTCGCCTCAATATTGTTTGTGTTTGTGTTACTACAGTTCGAGAGTGATTCCGAACTTGTATTTCCCTTAGTACGAGTGATACGGGGACTGGATAGCAGAGTATGCCACACCATAATTTTTATGTGGGGTTCTGTTAGCATATATATATATATTATATGAGTATTTAATATATATATATATTAAACTCTGAAATGTGGGAATTTCCTATTGTGTTCATGGTAAGTAAGATATGAATAATGATTTCAATTGAGGAATACGTGTTTTGAAAGTATATTATTACTAGGAAACTTTATTAACAAATAAAGTTAAAATAAGAGCTTTGGTATTAAATGGAATTTACTTCTTATATAGTTGAATTGTTCAATTTACATCTTACGAGTAACCTAAGATAAGAAGAGTTAAACCGTTGGGAAGGTTAGTGCGATAGGTGTGAACATTAGAAGAGAGGTGAGAATTTCTCAAGGGAGTGTCGCACTAATATGTTGTTGCATTGGCCTGTAAACATTTTAAATACTTGCTAAACAAATTTTAAATCATTTTTACAATCGAGCTCTGACCTGTTTCCTTTTATCTCTTCTCTTTTGTATATATATGTATATATTACAGGTGCCCAGCCACAGGGGTGTCTTGCATAGGATCTTTTGGAAGGAACGCGCTGCAGCTTAGGTGGGAGTTGTAGGCCTCTTGCTTAGACGACCTCATTTCTTTATTCCACTTCTAGCACTATTTATTCAGCTGGGCATGTGTCGCCCTTTTCCATTATTCAGTTATCTATCGGATATTATGATTTGTTTATTTCAGTATTTACACTTTGGGATTTATTACTGTCAAGATGTTTTTTTTTTCTTTAAGTTTTATATGTTGGAATTACTTTGTTGGAGGTTTAATTATTGGATTGTTTGTTCCAGTATAGTTGTGGTGTGATTCTTTAATTATGAATTATGTAAAGATTCAAATTATGGTTTATAAAATAAAATTTGGAAAGTAATGTCTAAAATGGTTTTGACACTTAGCTTAATTATTTAGGGTGTTTAAATTGAAAAAAATTATTTTTTGACAATGATGCTAAGAATGAACCAACTGTTCACCTTGATTTTAATTTAATAAAGGAGTGATCGCCCGGTATTTAATTAGGCGGGGTGTCACATTACGCCAATACTCGGTGAAATCCCTTATAATTCTAAGTAAATAATCAGGTGTTTTTACGAGTATCTCCACAAAAAGGGATAATACAATTTAGAAAGAAAGGAAGTTATCACTCCTCTATATTGGTACCTTTATAATTATAGAACGTATTGGAGCAGTAGCTTTTTATCTGGAATTACCTCGTGAACTATCTAATCTTCATAACTTATTTCACGTTTCGTAATTACGAAAATACATCCCTGATGCGAGTCACATCATTTCTTAGAAAGGTATCATCGTTGAACCCAACCACAAATTTGAAGAAATCTCTACCCAAATTTTCGACCGATAAGAAAAGGTTCTCCGACAAAAAACCATACCACTAGTCAAGGTCCTTTAGCGACATCACGGAGGTGAAAAAGCTACATGGGAAGCAAAAGACATGATGAGAAAACAATACCCTTCATTTCCCAGGTAATTTCGAAGATGAATTTTTTTTTGTAGGAAGAATGTAACAACACACCTTAAATTAGTCTTTGGTCCCTTAAATAGACAAATTTCTAAGCAAAACCCTAAACTTTCCCTAAATTATCAAAATGGCCCCATAAGTAGAATTAGGACACTTTAGAAATTTCTATACCAATTTCATGCTAACTTTCACTTAAAGTTTGACCAAAGGAAATATATTTTATAGGATTTTCATAAATAAATCCATTAGGTTTGTATAATTACACAAAATACCCTAAACTTTGATAAAATAAAATAATAAACTTAAAACCTATATGAAAACTATCCAAGGACCTAAACTTTAACCCAAACTTGTTTACCTTACAACCCCTCGTGACATGGCACTAGCTGGACAGCCAGCATAGGTTGTACCAAGTAGGTAACCTATGTTACCCTTTTTTACTTCCAATGAAATAATAATAAAAAATTTTGTAAGTCATCCTAAACTCTACCTCCAAAACCACCAATCAACTCCCCTTTTCAAACCCTATAAATACCCCTTATTACCTTAGTAGAAACCCATCCTAACTGAGTGAAATTTCAATGTAATTTTTTTAGAGATTTTACATTTCTATAATTTTATGCACTAATGCTTGTTTCTTGAATGTGTATATGTTTATGCATATTTATAGAGTAGAAATATGTGTTTATATGTGAAAGTTGACGTATATATGCACTAAAATAGATTAAAAACTAGAAAACTCCATTAAAGCTTAAGCTTCAATGGTGGATTCTGCTTCCTTGAATTTGAACCAGTTTCCAAGTGAGTTAAGTTGAGCTTAGGCTCTCAGGAACCTAGATATAATGTTTAATTGAACAAAAAATGTCTTTTGATGCCTCAAATCATGGGTTAAAGTTTTCGGCCCTGAAAATTTCAGAAAATAAATCCAAAGGTTTTAGTCCACCGAAATTCCTCGAACCAAGTTCATTCTTCCCCATTTTTTGATATAGAATAAAACCTTTACGATTCCGAAATGACAATTATATCTTTCAATTAGTTTTGTTTAGTCATAATTTCACTATTTCTATAGAAATCCAATTTCGATTTAACCCACCAAAATCTTTAAAACCTATATGGTTAGATTCCTCTTCAAAAAATATGCAACTTTCGTTTAGAAATCAACTTGAAAGGAATTCTAAAATGTTTCAAAATCAGATTCAAGGTTTCAAAACCCGAAAGTCAAAATGTTGAGAGGTTGAAGGTCACTAAACTACACGCGCACGAGTGAGAGCTAAAATAGGCGCGTCACACATTTGACTGAGCGCGTGAGGGCGCTTCTCCAATTATTATTTTTTTATTTTTTCCAATATTTTTATTTTTTTATTCCGAACAAATTTGTATATTACATTACCATGTTTGGATTTCGGGAAAGTGTTTTCTCAAGAAAACCAATTTTGAGTTTAAAAATTACCTTTTATATTTACATATAACACCCTGTCCACTTTTTCAAATATTTGAAAACCTCCCCAAACGTTTTCTATAATTACTTGAGTATGAATAGAGCTACTTTGTCTTCTTTCACTAATTTAACATCTTTATTGAGTGGGGGAAAACATTAATTTAAAAAGCTTTAAAATTTATTCTTTATACCCTCTTAGTTAATTTTACATTGAAATCTCTTTTGAAATTACATCCTACTACATCACATAAACATTCTTTTGAACCTATGTGACCTACTTACACTTTTTATGATTTCAGACTACCCAGTCTACCCAGAAAATCATTCGCACAACTAATTAAAATTCGTAAAACTCAACGTATGTGATTTAAATTTCAATATTAGAATATTTGAGCTTATGTCTTTAAATTACTAATTGTTATATCAATCTATGATAATTTTGAACACCTAATTCAAATATGAACTCCTTTGAGTAGTTCCACTTTATGTCGTATAATTAATTCCCTCTATATTCTCGATCATTCTCGAAATCGATAGACCATTACTAATGAACCGCTAACCTCTTTATCCCTAATTGTGGTATAACCCTGCAACCTATTATGAATAATTGCATATAACCCTACAATTTATTGTCCTTATCAATAAAACCTCAACTAGCATACCTTACAATTGAAGGCTTAAACCCTGGTATACCACGATAATTCTAATTGTCCTGTAGGACTCAGATGTTGAGGGCTTAATTGTGATTTCTTGCTGCGTACGTATGAGTGACACTCTAACTAAATGTGTCGAGCTATATTTGACTATTCTCAGATTATTGGGATTGCCTGTTCAAGTGTATTTTATGGCTTAAGCGATATTTTAACTGTATGTCTACACTATTGAAGCCATATAATCGATGATTTATTGGTTATCATGTTATAATTTGACCATTATCACAGGAACTCGATACTCATTTATCCGGCTATCTTCACCATATCATTTATTTACATATCAGTAGACGCCAGTATACCCCTGATAGTCCTTTAATATTTTATTTTGTTTCAACAGTTATAATCTCAATAATTTCCTTCCGTTATTTTTTCTAACACCTTATCATTTTCATAACTTGTATAGATATAAAAATTATATATTTGGCATGTCTTCTTAATTATTTTTATTCCAGATGGTCGATGAACCTGAAGAAGACTAGTTACTGCCTGCACCTTCTATTCTCTTCTACCCCTGAAAATATTTGTAGTTACGTATGTATGGGAAGTTACAGACAAAGATGGTAGTCCTTGTTAGAATATCTACACTGCAACTTATCAACTCTTATGAATCCCGAGTGTTTCTTCGACGTTTTAAATTTATGTATGACATGAATGAATAATATTGTACTTTATTTTGTTTTCAAACTCCGATATGTAATAGTGTGTTAGGCATCCCCATAACAAAAGTCTTTTAAACTCCATTGCACTAAAGTTATTCTTGTGTTTTAAATTTATTCTCATTTATCATTAAAACCAAAAATTATTGGATGGAACCGTATAAGTCATTATAAAAAAAAAACATTAGTCTTATTTCGTAATGAACGACGCAAATTTACTGCACTGAAAAGTAAATGTTATACATGGTTTTAATAATAATACCCCAACAGATCACCCCCAAAAGGAGTGGGGGAGGAGTCTTATCATTCCTTCTCTTTCTTTGTCAATTCAACCTCTCTCTCCTTTTATTTTTCCTTCATTTACTCATTTTCCTTTTTTTCCTTATCCATAACATATATTAACCTCTTTTTGGTGCCAGTTTCCCCCTGGGGGTTTTGGTTAACTTGGTCGTACTGTTTCTTCTGATTTTTTTCGAGCACTAACAACATCAACAATCCATCTTGGTCATCCACTCGTATTTTAAAGATCACGAGGATAGGGTAGAAAACAAAGGCCCTCTTCCTCTCATGCTTCTTCATCTCTTATCCCATCCCAAAGTTGGTTTGATGTTCTGACTTCTTCATATGAGAAAATAGGGTCAAAGACGTCGAAGAGAAAATATTTTTATTGTTAGGACAAATCATCCCCCGCATACTCAGTAGAAATTAATTAAGTGGATGAAGATGCTTCACCAACGCACACCCATCTTGCCTCTGTGTTATGGATATGGGTAATTATTGGAATTGAAGAGTCATCGACCATTGCGTAATCAAAGACAATAGCCTCTAGAATGGATATGAAATTGTTAGCTGAAAAAATGACTAATTCGTAGCCAAGAAGTATGTGAGTTGATATCCAAATTAGGTCTAACACCAACTGAAGTTTTTCGTGTTGAACCTTTGGAGACTTCCAAGGTTAACGTCTTGGTCTCTAGGTTTTATCTTGTGATAAGGATTTGTCCAAAAAAGTATAAGATCACTTAGTGATGAATAGATCCAAGATCAAAAAATGAGTTTAATAAACAACAAAGGCCCTACCAGGAGATCCATCCTGAATAGGTACAGGAAAACATGTGTCGTCATCACCGTATAACAACCTTGAAAACACTAAGACATCTCTATCAGTGTCTTTTTATGATATGGGCAGCCATGTCACAAAATTATAGGACTTGTCTCTGGATTGAAAATGGTATATGTTGGACCCAGGAGAAGTCTATACGTCGTAGAAAAATTAAATCTCATTCAAGACCAAATTACCACCACAAATATGGTTCATAGAAAATGTTCCCACTACAATCCAAAAAAACTCTCGTTTGCTTGGATTGGAAGTATTCCATAAAAACAGAGTACTTCAACTAGTAATGAGTGAAACGAAAATGACCCCCTCTATTACGGACACTATCATAAAAGTAACATCGCCATTGATGATGATGATGATGATATATATATATATATATTCTCATCATCTGATGAGGTGCGTATTTTCACATTACTTGTTATGATATACTTTGTACAAAAAAAACTCAAAATCTTTTTTTGAGGCCACGTGTACTTCCTCGGGCACCTAGGCATGGCTAATAGGAAGGTAAATCAAATAAAAGAGATGAAAATGAAGATAAATAGTAAATTGTATATACTTTAGAAAGTGAAATGAAAATGGAAGGTTTTATATCTTTACAATTCAAGTAAATGAGTATAAGGGGTCATTGAAACCCCTTATAACCTTTACTACCAAGGGGCAGCTAAAGTGATGACTTTATTGGAAAGATAGCCTCACTCGAACTTCCCTGGGGTCACGCACTTCATGCGCTATGATTACCTAGGGAAGTAGATCTACATTCCACACAACCCTAAACATATGGATTACATGTGTAATTACAATAGTTGTGTTTACACTAAGAATAAGTGGGATGTGTGGGAGTTAATAAGCAACTAATAAGAAAAACCATGTCACAAATGGATAATTACACAAGGCATAATTGGTTCAACCAATCCTAAAGACCACCCACCCTAATTTTGGGGAAAATTTAAGGGACTATAAGTCGGCAATGTCGTATGACATGATATGTGGCACGAGGGAAATCGTAATGATCAGGACGTTCGAATATCACTGACTGTCTAGGGGAGAATCAAAGGAGATGAAGATTACATATAGGTTTACTATTATTCTACTACATCAAAGATAAGATTGAGGATGCACTCTATCACTATGTAAAATACCTAAAACCTTAGTATACCTATATTTATATAAAAAAATGGTCCCAATGATTTCGGGCATAGATTGGCACACTTTTTTTATGGCTTGAACTCTCAGCTAGTAACCCTAGCACTCCAATTCATCTTTTTCTTCTTTCATTCATAAAGAACTGATCTCCCCTCCCTGTGGATGTAGACATGTTGACCTATTAAATAAGGTAAATCTGTGTGTTTATTTTTAAATCACACTTATATTTTGGTCCCAAATCGGTATTTAGCATTATTTTAGGTTTGATATCCCCTACAATCCTGTAATGAATCCAAAATGTAATCAATCTGAATATAGGTTGTTCTTTGATACTCATCAAAAAATGTGAAGAGAAATAACCCAAAGATAAAATCATATGCTGATACTTAACAAAGTCACATGGAAGCCAAGAGGATAGAGATGACTATATTAAAGAAGCCATCACACCCACATCTTAATAAGAAGTAGAATGCACGTCAAGTTAACTAGATATATGAGAAGAATGAGGAATATGAAATGTCATAAGAGACCACTGTAGTTATCGAACTAAGAGATCGATCAATAATAGGACAATATTGTGATATTACCCTCAAGTGTTTCCATAACTTCATCTGAAAGAATTTAAACCATTAACTCTAGAAGATAATGCCCAGTCAAATTAAAGAAAGGAAAAGCGTGATATTTCATTTCGTGCTTGGAAAAATACACAAAATCATTATATATCTGAATCACCCAATCCATACTATAGCATTTCCAATAATATGCAACAAATATGCATGTGCGGTGTTATGGCCCCGTATAAGACTCGGGAGAGCAGGAATGTTGCGAGTAAACGCATCGCTCTGAGGTTGTTGTGAAATCCCCTATAAGAATACGAGAGTTCTTATCTCTCGATTTGCCATTTTTCCCTTAGGTTGGGTTTATCAGTTCAGTGTTTGATGATTTCCCCTTCAAGCTATTAGACACCATACCTAGTTTTGGTCGTTAAGTTACACACCCCTGTTTAGGCCTAAGCCTAAATGTTTTGTACGAGGGGTATTTATTTCTCAAAGTATCCAGTTTGTTTATATAAAAAAACAAAATGGTTCGCATCATCCCTTTTGCGATAATCCTAAGGCAGATTTAGATCTGCGAATGATCCATAGATCCTTATTTTGGGTTCAAAAATCGAGTTACGAGTGGGGAAGGTATTAGGCACCCAACTTATTCTTTATGCTTCCTTATATATATAGTTATTATTGTTCTTTACATTATGTTATTTGTTTTTAGTTTGTTTTAGAACATACTAAGAGACCTTAGTTTGGGAATCTTTTAAAATGTAGATATATGCTTAGGTATGAAAAAGGTATTAGTGAGAGGTATAGTAATGTTTGTGTGATAAATGTGTATTCGAATAAATGGTGTACGCTAATATTTATATATGTGTGCGAGAAACCTCGGCTTGGATATTGGGAGGTCATTTAAAAATGTGTTCATGTTGTAAGAGGGTGCTTTAGATTATAGATGGAGGCGTAACCCCTTTTGAGTATAGTGATGATAGGTTAATTATCCCAAGACCTTGGATTAATGATAGGACATACAACACAAAACCAATGAAGATGGACTTAGCTTAAACTCACAAATCTCTCATGTATAACTCATGAGATAGTAATGAACTTTAGGAGTAACCTAGGTACAGGGAGAGAGAAGTAAGCACCCTAGATACACCTTGGTAGGCAGGTAAAAACACACCATACACCCTCAAGAATCTCTGTCAAGTATTAAAAGCTTCGCAATAAATAACAATGGTGAGTGGATAAACCCTCTGGTTTGCAATAACTCTCTCTCTCTCTCTGATGTGTATCTCTAGAAATAACTCCAGAGTTCTCAAAAAGATCATATCCTCCTCAGAGGTGGTTGGGGTCCTTAAATAGCCCCCCATACCATCCCCGAGGCAACTCCGTCATTAAAACTATGAAAGACATCCCTCATACTTTATGTCACAACATTAAATGCTTGATGCGCTAGTTGGCTCCACGTCATAAACATTAAATGTCAAGACATGCCTTTTGCCTAACCACTGTGTGTCAGGGGAGGGGGCTGTTGTCGCAGAGGTGGCTCACCATCTGCCTGACAGACCCAAATACCACGGTGGTTAACTCCAGTGCATGTCTGACATTATTTAGCTGACTAGTGACATCACCTACAGTAGATGTGACATTTAAGTAGAGGATTGTTTGGTTTACAGCCTAACGCTCGATGGAACTCAAAGCTACTCCGCCCGAGGTTCCACAGTCAAGGTCCTTCAGTATTTTACCAGGTGTATCTAAGATGGTCAGGACAAGCCCCAATGGTGCCTCACTTCTTAATCCTCCAAACCAAGTCCCTCTAAAGTTCCCACGGTGAGGTCATTCGATAGAGCATGAAAGCTCTCCCAGGCCCTGCCAAGCCTGGTCTCTCGCAAGTCCCGTTTGACCTCACACAAACTCATTTATTATTATCGTTACGTCATTAGCTTACAGTCAAAAAAAATAAAAATACAATATGACTAATACAACAAGCTAAAATATGAGTTGTCGCGCCAAGATGCCTCGCTGAGTTGCCACACTTGAGCAGTCACGCTTGAGCTGCCTCGGTTGCTTAATCTCAAACACTGTTGCCAATTAGAGATTTATCCCTAATCTCAAGATTACCTTCAAGACCCCTCTACATTTGCCCCCTCGTGGAGATATTTATTGGAATAATAAATGTCTGCACGAAATGTCTCAAACTGATGGACCTTTCTCTGTGTGAAAATATTCAGGCCTCTTTTCCTTTATTCAGAACCAGAGCGTTAGAGTCTCTAGGAAAAAGTAAAATTATCCCCGATGTACCTGAGTCATAACTAAACAATGTCTTAACTTATGACGAGGGAACATCGTAGCTTTTTGGAACCATTGGGACATCTTCTTCGTTAGGAGTTTATTGGATATGTTTGACAAAAAAAAAATTTGGCGCCAAAACTCAATCTTTCTTAGGAAGGCAAAGGTTTGTGTTCCCCAAGTGTCACTTCATTAATGATGTGGCGCTGTCTTTTCAACTGTCAAAACACTTCCCGAAGTGCCACGTGTTTATTTGAAATGATTGCAGGCGGCCTTGCACGTGCGATGGTGGGAAACTTAAACGACGAACTCCAAATTTTCAAATGGCTATACCCAAACACCTAAACCCTTTTTTCCCTTACTTTGTCACCGTCTTCTTCAAACTTCCATTTTCTTTAGAGAGAGAAAGCCTATGAGAACTCCATTGTTGTTAAGCTCTTGCTTACCTTCTTCCCCTCTCATCTTCTAAACCACTGCCTGTGGTTGTGATCTTCCATTCTCATTCTTTAAACCCTTCTTGCTCGAAGCTTTCTTATTTCTTTATCGTTATTTGCCATGGCGTCCTCAAGCAACCCCACCGCATCTGCTGCCAGTGCTCTGCCCACTGACTCTACTATTGCCACCACCCTGGATGTTGCCTGCCAGGAACAACTAAGGTTTTTTCGTCGATCAACTATTTTTGGAGAAGGTGATGATTTTGCTGCTGCCTGCAAGACTGTCCATTTTTCATCTAAGTTTGAAACCTTATTATTGGATGATGAAGATGAAGATTCTTCTGAGTGGGGTTTTCTTCCTCCAGAGGGGACTCTTCGATTTCCCCTGGAGCGAGGGGACTTCCTATGGTCCCATATTGATTTCTAAGCACCAGGGGGATCTCCTGCCCACTTCGCTGCCTGGAACTCCCATATGCAAAGTTCCCATGCTGATATTCTCACCAAGCTTGGATTGCAACGGGCTAAATGGTTTGGTGAGTTCACTCTCTCAAAGAATAATGCTGCCCTTCCCATCCTGGTCTCTCGATAGAACGTTACTACTCATACGTTCATCGCTGTGTGGGACGAGTTCACCATAACTTTTGAAGACGTGTGCAAGCTCCTGGGCCTCGATGCAGCAGATTATGAGCCCTATACTTGTGAGGATCTAGATGACCAAGAGGCTGCTGACCGTTTAGAGTTGGATTGTATATGCCGAAGCTACATCAATTCGTCCAACAAGGCTACTTTCTCTCCTCTGATTAATTATTTCTTCAAGGGTTCGGATGAAGGCAGTTCTTCAACAGATGCTCCTGGTCAAGGTACACCGTTGGAACTTCCTGCCTATATTCTTATGATTCTCTCTTGTTTCCTTTTGACGGGAAAACCTAATGACCAGCCCCGAAGGGACCTTATCAATATATCCCTTCGTTTGGACCGGGGCATCAAACTTCCCCTGGCTGCAATTGCCTTGGGATCCCTCTACACCTGGATGGATAGGACTTTGCTCGATATGGAATGATTGCTTGGCCGTTATAACTTGGTCAATTTTTCCAACTGCGTCCTTCTAACCGGCTTCCTTTACTTTCGTTTCCCTGTTGTAGCAGCCAAAACCAACTGCCCTCCTTTGGGGGAAACAATTCTGCCTCCATGGTCCTTCGTTTATTATAAGAGACAAAGTCGAAAGGAGTTGATATCTGTGATTGAACGCTTTGAGAACTTCGTGATGAGGCCTTATCAGTAGGATATCTTCGTCCACACTTGTGGATTTTTTTAACATGAAGCGAGGGTGGTACAGGCCCCTACCGTGGATATTGAAGATCCCTCGCTGGCTGTGGTCCTTCTGTTCTCCTGGGATATCTGCCTTCTTACACTGAATGGGGATATACCAGTGAGCACTATAATCCCAATTGATTCAGTCGCCAGTTTGGGTTTAACCAGGGGGCTCCTCATCCAGTGTTTCAATCGTCAAGCCCCAAGGTTTCCTTTAGCGAGGCGTGTTCTCTATTTTCTTCAACCGCTGCATGGGGAATAAGTTCTACAATGGATGGGCGAGTCACCATTCCCACCATCACTAGGCATGGGGACGTGACCCCTCTGTTTGCAACAAAATACTGGCCGAAACAACTGGCTGAAATTGCTGAGTTCGTTGAGGGAGATCCAGTGTATCCTCCCATTTCTTCATTTTCTGCCTTAGAGTTGGGGTTAAAAGGCAACTTCGTTCTTAGGATTGAATTCCCTATAAGTACAACCCCCAAGGCACCTCCTACTGAGCTTCCCCCACTCTGTTCCATGATCCCCATTGCCATGCCCAAACCCAAAACCGCTGCAGCCCCGAAGAAACCTGCCCCTTTAACTGAAGCTGCTACTAGCGAGGGGCCATCTCAACCACCCGCCAAGAAGGCAAAAATGGCCAAAAGCGGGGTGTCAAAGTCAAAATCTAAGTTCCATAAGTCCCAGACTCCCGTGGAAGCCTTCCCCATAGCCTCCATTCTGCCTCCCATGTCTGCTAAAATCATTGAGCAATTAAGGAAGGAAGCGCAGGCGGAGATAGCTCAGATAAATGCTGAGTATCAATGACACGCTGTCATTGTTCCTCCTACAGTTTCTTTTCCCACGATCGTGGTTGATCCCACGGAGCCAACGGCAACGAGGAGAAAGAGTTTAAGGGTTCTTCGAGCTATTGACACTGATGCAACGGGAACAAGAAAAAAGACTCTGGGTACCAAGTCTCAGAGGAAGCAAACTCCTGAGGTGCATAAAACTCCCGAGGTGCATCTTTCTTCTGCCCCTTCTGTTGCTGCCTCCCATCCTTCTTCGCCCATGGTTATACCTTCTCGTTCTCCTTCCGAATCTGAGGTATGTATACTTATTTTACTCCTTTCCTCTTTGCTTAAGGCAACCTGCATTTGCTTATTTTTTTTTCTTGACAACTGTGGTGCATGGGGTTGAAGAGGAAAGACCCAATCCCCTTAGTCCTCCCGTGAGCCCTTTTGTGGGGGGACATTTCGGTATTTCTTGAATCGATGTGACTCCTCCCCATTCCCTCATGACGGGGCTTACTTATTCTCGTCGTTCAGCCCCCCAATGTGCGAGGGAAGTTACTATGGTTGATACTGTTGAATCTGTGGGCGTCTCTTCGTAATCAGAGATAACTCTCCCCATCCCTTCTAGTTTATCCTCTCCATCCAAGCTTCTTCTGCCCATTATTTTGGCTTAAGAAAATGAGCCCGGGTTATGATTTCCTTTATAATTTATTTTGTATAACGTCCTTTCAATCTCACCCCTTTATTTATTTATCATGCTGAACCTTGAGGTTTTGGGTGCCCCAGTTTGAGGTGTCCTCGTTGTTAGCTAACATTCTTCTTCCAACGATGCTGACGAGACCTTTGGCCACAATTCCCCTTTTCAGTGCCATAACTGGGGTAAGAAACATCTAGAGATACTTCTCCCTTTTTCTGTACTTATTCCTCTATTCTAACACTTGCCTTCATGTTGTAGTTTTCCCCCGATCTTGTACCACCTACTTCTCTTGGTGGTCTTTATGCACACAAGGCCAAGGTTGGTGCTTCTACCCATCATAGTGGCTCTTCTTCACCCCTCCGTATTGGGTCTTCGTTTGGGAGTCCATTATCTTCTCCCGATGAATCCCCTATGCTGGCCTTAGTGCCTTATGTTGGTGAGGGAGTTTTGCTGACCGTTGAGGCTTCTGCGACCAGGGACCCCGTTATGGCTTCTGAGGTAATGAGCCCGCCCCCAACGGTTTCTATCCTTGCAGCTTCCACGATGACTCCCGTTCTTGCCCCTGTTATGACTGAGGTATTTCTGTTACTTCTCATAAACTCCACCTTATAACGGTGACTTAACAACGAAAATGCTTGTTAAGATTTTTCATAAACTCCACCTATAACGGTGACTTAACAACGAAAATGCTTGTTAAGATTTTTCATAAACTCCACCTTATAACGGTGACTTAACAACGAAAACGCTTGTTAAGATTTTTTCATGATCTCCACCTTATAACGATGACTTAACAACGAAAACGCTTGTTAAGATTTTTTCATGAACTCCACCTTATAACGGTGACTTAACAACGAAAACGCTTGTTAAGATTTTTTAAGAACTCCACCTTATAACGGTGACTTAACAATAAAAACTCTTGTTAAGATTTTTCATAAACTTATTATGACCTCTATCTCTTCTCAGGTTGCTCAGGAAAATTCTCCCTCAGTTCTTTTGCCTATGGGCTCACCCCATCGGGAACCTGTTGTTTCGAAAAAATTTGGCCATGATGATCAAGGTTCCACGATCGGTGCTGTAGCAGAGAGCAAATTTGGGTGTGAACTTCCTCTTCCGGACTTGGCTCCTCACGCTTTCTACCTGATGGTGCTTCGACATTCTCCTTAAATGTCTGTCAATTAATGCTTGGTGATTGAACAACTGGTGAATCATCACCCTGAGACCTTCACAGTGGATTGCCTACGTTCTAATATTCACGTGATGATCCACAGACTTCAAGGCATGGCTATCGTTGTTGCTGAAATTGCCAGTACTCCTACTGCAAGCGTTACCAGATCCCTCCTTAACTAATTTCTGGGTTTTCTGAGGGAGTTGGGTCGTGATGGTTTCCATTTTGACTGGCTTATAACACATTTAAAGACTTTGAAGAACCAGCAACTGATCAGCCAGAGGGAAGTATTGCGAAAGCATTAGGAGGACCAGCGGGCTGAGGAAGCTAAGTTGGCCTCATTAACACCCCTTTTAGAAGCAGTTAATAAAGAGGTAAAGGATGTCGAAGAAGATTTGCATCTGGTCAAGCTGAAACGAGAGAGACTCCTCATCGAACGTACACAAGTGAAAACGAGACTGGAGGTTTCTATCAATGCCCAACGGTCTTTCACAACAGCTTCTTTGGGCCTTCCTGGAGATTTTTTCTCTTCTTTGGATCTATGGTTTCTTTTAGGCTAATGGATTTTTTGTATTTATCCTCCATCTGCTTCTATCTATGCAATTCTTGGGCGATAGCTCCTAATTTTGAATTGCTCCATTATTTATGAATGAAGAATGTATATTTTCCAATTCTTCCATGTGTTGTTACTGCTTTTGTATGTTATAAATTTCTACATTCCTACAATTCTTTCATTGTGTTCAAGTCATAACTAAAACTTGTATATTCATAACAACAGCTAGTTACAACAATGGTTCAAACTTGATTGTTTACACATGATAAACCTTCAGCCATTTATTGTTAATCTTAAATGGCTTATCTTCCTCCAACTTTGAAATTAAACAATAACCTGAATCATGAGCTTACTTTATAACGAAAGGTCCCTCCCAGTTGGCTGTAAACTTTGGTAGAGGAATCCCCCTAATGTGCTTCACTGCTGATTTCAAAATGAGGTCACCCTCCACGAACTTCCTTGGTATCACCAAGTTATCGTATGCCCTGGAGAGTTGTTTCGTATACATTTAAAAGTGTTGCATTGCATTATCTATGTGTTCATCCAACGCTTCCAACTGCACATGTTTATTCTGAGGGAGCATGTTACTTCGCAAGGCATATCGAGCAGAGGAAACTTTCAACTCCACCGAAAGGATTTTGCCTCAGCCCCATAAACAAGAGAGAACGGAGTGTATCCTGTGGATTTTCACTTGGTTGTTCGATAGGCCCGTAATACAGCTGGTATCTTGTTATCCCATGACCCTGGAAAGTCCTCCATCATCTTGGCTAAAATATTAACCAAGGTTTTATTAGTCGCTTCAACTTGACCATTTCCCTTTGGGTACGCCACCGTTGAAGTGTGATGAATAATGGAGTACTTATTTGTGAGCATTGTTACTTCTGAATTAACGAAGGGGGACCCGTTATCTAAAAGAATAACCTTTGGGCATATGATGTATTCTCTGATGAAGTTGCTCACCACCCTAGCCGTTACTCTTCTGAGTGGTATCGCTTCGGCCCATTTTATAAAACACTCCGTTGCGACCAGTATCCATATCTTGCCCCTCGAAGAAGGATGTACTTCCCCTACCAGGTCCAACGCCCAAGTGTGAAATGGATAGGGTGTTGCTAGAGAGTGCAAGTCTACCGATGGGTCATGGATCATATTCCCATGAAGTTGGCAAGCTTTGCATTTTCGGACGAACTCAGCAGAGTCTTTCTCTATTGTTGGCCAATAATACCCCAATGTCATCAGCTGATTATACAACTTGGCCCCTCCTATGTGGGCTGGATCGTGCGCTTGTTTGAGGACCTCAGCTGCTTCTTCCTTCGTGATGTAACGCAATGGCCTATTGAAATACCCCCTTCGATAAAGCTGCCCCTCCTGAACATAGAACCTTGGGGTCCTTTGCCTCAGGCCCATCGCATCTATTTTCTCCGTTAGGATAACTCCATCCTGAATGAAGTCAATATAGGGATGCCTCCAATCTGTTTGAGTTTCAATGAAATGGCACTCAGCTACTTTGAAGAATAGCTGACACTTATCGCACTTCCATTGCAGCTCTATCGCATCTTGCTTTATTTTAGGCCAAAAATACCCCTCTCTTTGAATTCTCCTATATAGAGTTATCTCAGTCATTTCACAGTGCTCCTCATGCATTTTCTTCAACCTTCGCTCTACTTTCTCTGGGCTGATACATCTTGACAAGCATCCCCCAGTATTTCTGTAGTAAAGATTTCCCTGGTTCGTAAAGTATTGGGCTAACTCTCTTAATCCCATAGCTCCTTCGCCAGACTCCAGTTGCTTCCTAAACTCTCCCCTCCAGTCCGCATCCTCCTCCATCGGTAGTATTGACTGTACCATCGAAGGAGCTATCCTTCGTTGGATCACAACGATAGTCTTATCGTTCTCCATGACCATTTTCTGGGCGATAGTGGCATAGGCGTCTGGATGGTGGTTCATTGTTCTGGGATGTCTTCTGATCTTGGTCAGATGGAACTGGTTGAGAAGCCTCTGAATGATTGTTCTGTATGGCATCAGGATCATGTGCTTCAACGCATATTCTCCGTTTACTTGCTGAATCATTAAGTTCGAGTCACCCTTAATGCAGAGTGAACGAATTCCCCTTCGAAGAGCCTCCAACAGCCCCAGTACCAACGCCTCGTACTCTGCTTCATTATTGGAACAAGGGAAATCTAGCTTGTAGGAAAGGAAAATCTCCTCCATCCCTTTTGAAAGAATAACCCCTGCTCCTCCCTTCTTTTTCGCCGAAGATCCATCGAACTGCATCGTCCATTCCTCATCAGTTGTATCCAAATAATTAGCCTGTAAGTCATCTCCTGAAATGTTTTCTTTAGGAGGTTAAAACGTTCCTGATGGAAAGATTGCCAATAGATCAGCATACACATGGCTCTTGATCGCACGAGGAACCACACATTTCAAGTCATATTTTGAGAGGATGAGAAACCATCTGGCTGCCCTGCCAATCAATATAATCCTTGCCAACAAATACTTAATAGGATCACATCTAGTTACAATATGAATTGTAAAAGACAGCATATAATGTCTAAGTTTTTGTGCTACAAAGACTAAGGCTAAACAATGTCTTTCTAAGCTACTATTCTAATCTCTGGCCCATGTATGATTCTGCTGAGGTAGTAAACCGGCCATTCATGCCCATCCACTTCTTGTACTAGCAGAGCTCCAACGGACCTCGTGGTAGACGTAAGGTATAGCTGCAACGGTACTCCTTCTTGGGGAGGAACCATAATTTGTGGTGAAACGAGCAGTTTCTTCAGCCCAATAAGAGACTCCCGGTGAACCTCCTCCCACCTGAATTTCATGTTCTTTCGCAACAGTTGCATCACTGGGTGTGTTATTTCGGCCAATCCAGGCATAAATCTCCTAAGGTAGGAGACTTTACCAAGAAAACTCTTCAGCTCCTTCGCCATTCTTGGACATGGCATCTCCAAGATTGCCCGTTGTTTATCCTGGTCCATCTGCACCCCTTGTTGGTCAACCACGAAGCCTAGAAACTTCCCGTTCTTTACTCCGAAGACACATTTTAACAGGTTCATCCTCAATTTATACCTCCTACACCGAATGAACACCTTCCTTAAATCATTCAGATGGGACTCCTCCTTCTTCGATTTGATAACCAGGTCATCCACATATAACTCTACAAATTTGTGGAAGAAGTCATGAAAAATGGCCATCATTGTCCTATGGTAAGTAGCCCCAGCGTTCTTGAGTCTAAACGACATCACTTTATACATGAAGTTGCCCAACGGAGTTTTGAATGTCGTTTTCTCTGCATCTGTGGGGTCCATCTTGATCTAATTGTACCCTACGTATCCATCCATGAAGCTATACATCTCATGACCAGCCGTGGCATCTATAAAACTTTCAATGGAGGGTAAGGGAAACTCATCCTTAGGGAAAGCCCTATTCAAATCTCTAAAGTCCACACAGATCCTTATTTGGTTTTTGTCTTTCTTCCCCACTGGCACAAGGCTAGATAGCCAAAGGGGATGTTGTATTGGCTTGATGAATCCTACTGCCAATAAACGTTGGACCTCTTCCTTAATCTTTAAGTCTAGTTTAAGTTTGTAAGTCCTCGTTACCTGCTTCACCGGAATAGTTGAAGGCATCACGTTCAGTTTGTGGCAGCTCACTTCTTCATCCAGCCCTTCCATTTCAATGTATTTCCACACGAAGATGTCTATGAATTCTCGAATCAGCTCAACCAAGGCTTCTCATTTATCCTTACCGAGATCTTTAGAGATAAATATAGGCCTTGGATCTTCCCCTTCTCTTGCTAGGCTCAACTGCTCCAACTCCTATGCCTGGGGCTTCGGTTGATCTTCCATATAGTCTGGTTCTTCGGCGACATCTTCTATAAACTCCTGTATATTGGAGTTGTCTATCACCATACACTGCCCCTTTTGATCCACCAAGAAACACTCATATATCGGGTCAACCTCATCCTTGGTCTCTTCGGCCGCCCGTTCACACCATTATAAGTGGTACACCACTTTTCCCTTTTTAGTGATAATTTTCTTGCATTGCTTGCTGATAGCTATTGCCACGGCCTTCCTCTTCTTCTCTCTGGAAGCCCCAGCGATTCTTTCCCCTGAAAAATGACTCAACACGCTTTGTCGTTGGACCTCATGCTCCACCGGGTCTGTTCTAGGCCTCATCTTATCTTTGAGTTGCTTCGAGATATTTTGGGGTCGAGGGATCACCTAATGGGCTTCTTCGACCCTCACCCCTTCGCTACTTGCACCCTCTTTACTTTTCTTGTTCAAGGGCCCCATTCTCTCTCTAATCGAGGGAACCCATGCTCCCTCCATTCTCCTTGTCAGGATCCGCACATCCTCCCCCAGCTCTGTATAATATTCCGCATCCACCAAGTGTGCTTCTTCGATAGTGAAAGGCCTCTTCGTAGTCCTAATGGTCACTTTTGTTCCCTTGATATCTGCCTTAGTGCATTGATGATAGGTTGAAGGGACCAACCCTTGGTTGTGCATCCACACTCTCCCTATTAGTAAATGATAGGAAGTTGCACTTTCTATTACATGGAACTTGATGTGGGAACTCAGATTTCCCATCACAATCCCAACATTCACATACCCGATGGACTTGGAACATTGGTTGTCATACCTCGAAATTACCAAAGGCATGGGAACCAACCTTTCTTCCAGAATATTAGCCGCGTGGAAGGAGTTGATCGGCATAATATTGATGGAAGCACCCCCATCCATAAGAGTCCTTGCAAAGCTAACCCCGTTAACGCTAGCGGTTACATACAGAGGCCTGTTATGAGGGAACCTTACAGCTCTATCTGCATCGCTGAAGGTTACTTCTGACAAAAACTTCTTCACTAGCCTAGCCATGGGTCCCCTCCACCTTAGCGAGGGGACTGCGTTCCTCCTTGCAATGTCCAAAATTGCATGAGTTATCTCCATTCTTCTCTCCTTTGGGATCCCCACTTGATCGAAGAACCAAGTGAACTTTGGAGATTTTGAAACTTCACTACACTCTATGACCGGGTCTGTTTCCTCACCTTCAACGCTGTATAAGTCTTCCACGTCTTTAGCGCTTGTTTCATAGTAGGATAAAACTACGTTAGCCATTCCCGTGGTGCAATATTCCAGGGCTTCTTTGATCTTCTTCTGCTTCATCGTTAACCTTCCTCCTTCTCTTTCTGCCTCCTCATCATAGGCCATCATCGGATTGGCCCCGTGTGCTGGAAGCGGGTTGTTGTTAATGTTCTGCGGGGGGATTTGTAATGTCCCCGCTTTCATGTACTTGTCAATGATTCTTCGCAGTGTGAAGCAGCTCTCTGTTGGATGCTGGATCTTTCGATGAACCTGGCAGTATTTAGGATCCGCCCTCATCGCAGCATCGGGTTCTTCCACTGGAACTCCCTTTGGTTCATAAACCGTTCCACCTTGGACCATGGTGTTATATCAACTCACAACCTCTTCTAACGTATAAGGCAATGGTGGCGGGTCTTCTCTGTACCTTCCAAACTTTCTCTTATTGTCCTTCTTCGGCGCCTTGCCCCCATCCGTTCCTTCAGTGTATCCCACCCATGGAGGCTGAGGCCTTCCTACCCCAGGTTGCATCGGCTGCCTGAACATCATAGGTACCACCACCGGGTTTGGTCGTACAACCAGTGAGATATTCCTTGCGAATTTTAGGAACGCTGAAAAAGTTCCCTCGTGCATCTCGTTGATCAGGTGGCATATGTACTCAGGGAGCAGTCCTTTCGCACAGATCTGTAATAGTTTAGACTCCTTGGCCTCCTCTCTTACATCGAGGGACCTTTCCCTGAACCTTCGAACGTACGCCACCACGTATTCTCCCGGTCGTTGTCTCTCTCTCCATAATTGGGTCAGAGTAAACTCATACTCTACTAGAAAGAACTTCTGGACAAACAACACATGCATCTCTTCCCACGTAGAAACACTCTTGGGGGTCAAGTGGGAGTACCAAGTATATGCTTTATCTTAGGGATTTGGAGAACTCCCTCAACCTGAGTTTCTTATTATTGCAATGTGCCCCTAAGTGTTCGATAAAACGTTTAATATGCTCCTTCGGATTTCCCCCCTTTCCTGTGTATTTTTCAAAGATAGGAGGAACATAATCCTTTGGATAAGGCTCGTCATTGTATTCCTGAGGGTAAGGTGTTCAGAAGTCATCATAGACCGAAGCTACCTCGCCCACAGGTTGCGAGGAATCCTGCATGAACTTTAGCATCTCCTTTTGCATCTACCTTCTCATTTCTTCCATGGGCGATGGGGCAACGCCCAATGGGGTCATAGGTAGAATGCCCGTTATAGCTGGAGCCATCGTTACTGCTGGCGCCGTTGATACTCCAGAGGTTCCCCCCGTTGGATTCACGACGGAGGGTATGCTTGCCGGGGCTATTCCCATTGCGCATGCACCCTGTGGGGACGTTGGGGCTTCTCCTGGTGTGACAAAGAAATTGGCTTCGAATCCTCCCTGCACCGTTGAATCTACGGGAGGTCTGTAAAAACTCATAAAACTTACTCATGAGGAGCTTCACCTGAGCAGGTCCCAGCCCATCACTCATGGAATCTTGCGTTACCCCTGGAGCGCCTGTTGCTGTCTGAATTGGAGGCACTTCTATTTGAGGAGCCCCGTCCCTTAGGGCCTCAAGTTCTCTTGTTGCCTGCTCTTCACTATGTTGAATGTCATCAAAGTTGAGTCTTCTATTAACGTTATCTTGCGCCATACTCCTTGCTTAGAATAATGCCTCCCCATCAGAGTTGCCAAATGTAAGAGGGTACTTTAGATTATAAATGGAGACGTAACCCCTTTTGAGTATGGTCATGATAGGTTAATTATCCCAAGACCTTGGATTAATGATAGGACATACAACACAAACCCAATGAAGATAAACTCAATTTAAACTCACAAATTTCTCGTGTATAACTCATGAGATAGTAATGAACTTTAGGAGTAACCTAGGTAGAGGGACAGATAAGTAATCACCCTAGATACACCTTGGTAGGCAGGTAGAAACACACCATACACCCTCAAGAATCTCTGTCAAGTATTAAAAGCTTCGCAATAAATAACAATGGTGAGTGGATAAACCCTCTGGTTTGCAATAACTCTCTCTCTCTCTCTGATGTGTATCTCTAGAAATAACTCCAGAGTTCTCAAAAAGATCATATCCTCCTCAGGGGTGGTTGGGGTCCTTAAATAGCCCCCCACACCATCCCCGAGGCAACTCATTCATTAAAACTATGAAAGACATCCGTCATACTTTATGTCACAACATTATATGCCTGATGCGCTAGTTGGCTCCACGTCATAAACATTAAATGCCAAGACATGCCTTGTGCGTGACCACTATGTGTCAGGGGAGGGGGCTGTTGTTGCAGAGGTGGCTCACCATCTGCCTGACAGACCCAAATACCACGGTGGTTTACTCCAGTGCATGTCTGACATTGTTTAGCTGGCTAGTGACATCACCTACAGTAGATGTGACATTTAAGTAGAGGATTGTTTGGTTCACAACCTAATGCCCGATGGAACTCCAAGCTTCTTCGCTCGAGGTTTCATGGTCAAGGTCCTTCGGTGTTTTACTAGGTGTATCTAAGATGGTCAGGACAAGCCCCAACGGTGCCTCACTTCTCAATCCTCCAAACCAAGTCCCTCTAAAGTTCCCACGGTAAGGTCATTCGATAGAGCATGAAAGCTCTCCCAGGCCCTGCCAAGCCTGGTCTCTCGCAAGTACCGTTTGACCTCACACAAACTCATTTATTACTATCGTTACGTCATTACTACCGTTATAGCTTACAGTCAACAAAAATAATAATACAATATGACTAATACAACAAGCTAAAATATGAGCTGCCGTGCCAAGCTGCCTCGCTGAGTTACCACGCTTGAGCTGTCACGCTTGAGCTGCCTCGGTTGCTTAATCTCAAACACTGTTGCCAATTAGGGATTTGTCCCTAATCTCAAGACTGCCTTCAAGCCCCCTCTACACATGTATGCATGGGAATTCACAGCTTGATATAGTTTCATATCTCATTTGAGGTGTGAGATGGGATTAAATAATAATAATAAAATGAGATATTAGTGCATCTTTGTTGTGACAACATATCAAGAGATATATTGTCGTTGCTTGTGCTCATGAGAAGGACTCGGTATTGTACATCGGTATCTATGTAGCCACTATATCAAGGCCTATATAGTTCAATTGTACACGTGTTTAAACATGATGTGTGTTCAAGTGTGAGGACTTGTATTGAGAGGTGGAAAAGCAATATATGAGTCAGAGGGTATCTTCGGTGGGGGGTTCAGAATGTTAGTGGACCCAAAAGTCACCGATCAATATATTTTTTTATGTTAGGCAATCATTATCCAGAAAGTGTTGTTGAACCTTCAGACTAGTTTAAAACTGTAAAAGGAGGTGGTGATGTATTTAGGATTGGATTGGATCAGAAGTTACCAAAAAATATCTATGTATCTCTTATCGGCATGGATAAAATTCCGAAGGTGTTGTAAGCCTTGGTCTGATTCAAAGTGATAGAGATGATCACTTTGTAAGATAAAAGGGGGTTTGGACTAGATATGGAAGCATCCGTAATAGATAATACACCACGATATGTGTTATAAGTCTTGAGCTCATGAGTTTACCTCGGTATTGCACCTACATACTGTAACAACCCGCGTAATTTTTGGGGTATTTTCGAAATATAGAGGAAAATAAAGTTTTTGGTAAAATTATTTTTATTGCTCAAATATATTGGTTATTATTTTTAAAGGCGAGAATTTCAAACGGTTTCGAAATCGGAATTAAAATGGAGTTTTAATTGAATTTTTATTATTTAGAAGAGTCCTCAAAGCATAAAACTTTCTTGTAAAAATAATATTTTTAGAAATCCGACCGTCCGATCAAGCTGAATTTTTGTCAGGAGTCCTGTCTCGCCGTTCGCTACAATATGTTAAAATTTCAAGCAATTCTAATGGTCCGATTGTCCGTAATGATTTTTTCAAGTATTTGTATTTGATTAGGACTCTAATTCTTTTTGGTATATAAACATAAAGTGACGAGTTTAGATCTTTTAAAACACATTTTAGCCTTCTCAAAAATCAGAATTCTCTCATCTTCTTCATCTTCTTCAACCTCAAAACCCTAGCCCCATTCTACATAACTTTTAACTCAAGTTTTGTCAAGATTAACCGGATTTTCTCAAGACGCGTCAAGAACGAATCTTTGTCAAATTTTTGAGAGGAATACACATTCAAGATCAGATTTCTAAACCAACTTTTATTCAGGCATGAATACTCTATTCTTTTCCTTTAGTATTATGCGTTTTAAGTGTCGCCTAAACACTTAATTGCACGTTTTCTTAAAAATAATTAGTAACTTAATTAGAAAAAGTGAATACTAATTATGGGGCTGTTTTTATAAAATCTTTTAATCTGAATAATATTCATAACCCTTTGGGTACGTAGGATTGATGAGTGATTTTGGGTTTTATTGGTGTAGGTTGCATATAGAAAAACCCTAGTTTTAAAATAAATAATTTTTGGGTGCGTATAACTCATGTAATACATGAATGAAATTTGGTTTTTGATGTATATATGATGAAAAATTGGTATATTTAATTTAAAATAATTAAATGAGATTATTTGGGTATTGTTGACGTTGTGATAATTAAATTAAAGATTTAATTGAATTGGACTATCATGCGTAGTTTTATACGTTGATTAATCATGCGTGGTTGTGTGACTTTTTGGTATTATTATATTTCCTTGTGACGATGGGTTGTTGGGTATTTTTTTTGCTCCCCCTATATTTTAGAATGCCTTCTAGGAATGGGACTAGTGAGGGAAGATTATTGCGTTTTTATCACCTTGAGGGTGGGCTGATTTTTATTACTTTATCGTCGTTACACTTGTCTAAGTATGAGACTAGGTTATGATTTATGTTAGAAAATCCTCCTATACATAAGTTAGGACGTATTGATGACTTGGGAACCCTTAGGTATGGGACTAAGGGGTATTTTGAGGATCTCACATCGATAAAAGGGTGGGGTAAATTATAAATTGTGAATTGAGAAATTGAGAACTAATACCTAAGATAATAAGACGGGTATTAAAATATATTGGCGACATAATCAGCGAGGGCCGACAGTTTAAACGGGCCAGCCGGCGTTTTATGTCGTGTCGTGTGTGGAACCTCGTCAATCAGCGAGGGCCGACAGTTTAAACGGGCCAGCCGGCGTTTTGACTAGGGGATGTGTATTTTTGGTGGAGAAATCAGCCGAGGCGGGAGGACCGCCATAATAAAATGAGGATATAATAAAAGTTGGTTAATTTAATGAAATTAACATCGTGGGACTTGGGAAATTAAAAATCATATTGGCGTGCCTTTATAAATAGGAATTTATACGGGTAGTTAGTGATTTATATCTATCGCGTTTAATTATCCCGTTTAATTTAAAATATTCTATTGTGATATTTATTGCGTATAATGCTACTGTCTGGATTCAGGGATCCTATTTGAGGGGAGTAGTGTGTATTCTTGCTCGGGGCTTTGGCTCTGACCCATGCGTTGACTAATCTTTTTCAGGATTAGAATTTGGAGAAGCTGTATAAGTTTATCGGAGTTATCATTGGAGGTGCAGCTGGAGTTATTTACTTTATGGCATAGTTTAGTTAGACTTTCTTTTCCAGTCATATTATGAGACTTCATTTGAGTTTTATTGGGCCATTTGGTTCCAAAGTTGTTTAGAGGATTCATTTTGGGATTATTTCAGATTTTATTTAATCATTATTGGAGATTGGATTTTTGGAGTTAGCATGTGATGGATCTTTTATCGCTTAGTTATTTGTGATCATTTGAGATTGACCAATTATTTATCTTATGGACTGATTTATTTATGTCTCATATCTGTCTCATGCTAAGAATGGTATTTATTTAGTTCACGCCCGGCTTAGTTTTGGTGGCGGCCGACGCCAGAATTAGGCGGGGTGTGACACATACTCAAGAGGACTTAGGATCACAACCACCATAGTTTCAACAAACGAAACATATTTACATGTTTAGGCAATGGGATATTGGGTATATATATACAAAATTATGTTATTTAGGGGGACTTAGTATAGCATTTATGTTATAAGTGGCAGTGTTATGTTTAGATGTTAAAAAACGTTAATCAAAGAAGGAGTTTGATAAGTATTCCAAGAAAACACATATTCGAGGGTGCCATCGTTGAGATGGGATTTGTTCTCTTAGAGAAGTGGTGATGGATTTTTTATTATAGACTTTGGTTTTGGCAAAGTAATGGCATGACTCGGTTCACAAACTTTTTTAGGAATGGTTTTAAAAAGTATGTTTTCTTGTTATATTCAGTCTTACCCATTAATTAGCATTTATTTAACATATTATTATGTCATTTCATCTCAACAAATAGAAGTTCTTGGTTAAAACCATACTTTAAAATATAAATGTTGTAAAGTGCATACACGTTCCCCTATTGCGGGTCGGGATAAGTGATTTAAACAAATATGGACAGTTTATATCACAATATATATTTTGCGTATAGATCCGACATTTCAGCATATTTTCTTTACCCCTGTAGAGTAAGCCAATTTTTTCTCAAGGGGGTATCCTGTATGAGGTGGCACCGTAAATTTGGGCAGAGTTTCATTTGGAAGACCCAACTTTCATGGGGTGCGCGCAGAGGCTTGTTAGGCTTGCTATGAATTCTCACTTTTGCTCCCAAATATTTTCAAGGGATTGTTTTAGGCTATATATCTTTGGTGGTGTATAGTTTCCACCCCTTTGGATTTATAGGTTGTTATAGGGGGAAGTAATCAAGCCCCGATTACAAATCGAGGTGTCCACAAAGGTGATGACTAAGAGGGTGCGTGTTCGAACACTCTACGTCGAAATTGTGATGGAAAATAGGTTTGCCTATTTGATATGGGTGTGAATGTGGGCGAAAAATGGAATTAGTATAAAACTTGGGGGATGAAATGGGATTTTCTAAAACATTTAGATGCTTTAACCAATTAGTTAAGCAAGTCTACTAGACTTTCGATTAAAGGAGACGTTTACATTTTAAGTTGCTCAAACCTTATTAATGCAGTTTAAGCATTTAATTTTTGGGAAGTACCTTCCAACAGCTTTAGTGATGCTTATTTTTTACCCAACACTAGTGTTTATTTTGTTCACGTTACTCCATTCTCTTTGTACACAAATGGATATGGGTAGTGGCACGACTTTTAAAAATTTTAATGTTCTATTCATGTTATTATTATTGGGGTCACTACAAGAGGTGAACAGGCTTCATCTTCCACACCCTTGATTTTGATTTGTGTTTGTGAGGTCACCTATTTATTCATAGGGCGCTCCATGTTATATCCGCATGTGAGGCACATTAATCGTTTCCCATTTCTCATGCTCACACTCGTATTTACTATGGTTCTCCATGGATAAAACCACTTGGTTTATATCTACCAGCGAGGGTTTACCGTTAGGATGGTGGCGTCGTTGCTTGACCTGTCATTATTTTCGAATGATGTGAGCCATTTTTCAGAATAATTTGTTTATTTTGGAACACTTTATGAAACTTATATAGTTAGTAATGCCTTTTGTTACGTTTTTGGATTTATAGAAAATTATCGTGGATGTAGCCCAGTCGCATAAAAGGTTGAAGCATTGGTCTTGTTCTCATTTGTCCCTTCACCAGCTAGCCTTAGAGGTGGTTGTTAATAAGACTATGGACTATGTGGGTTCATCATGTGGACTGATTACAGGGATAAGTGGCTTTTTTGGGTAGATTTTTTAGGCAAATTAGGTGTAATCCCCCCAAAAAATCATTTGTTGTGGTTTTCATAGATTTTTCGGGGTAAGCCCCTATTTACGTAGTATGTTCATTTAAGTAGGAACACGAGGAATCCCCATTTACATTTTTTGCTTGTAACAGGATTCTTGCAAATCATCATGCTTTATAAATAAATGAACTTTTCCTTTAATGATGGATTGTTTGTACTTTCGTGATTTATTCCTCTTTCATTTAATTCACAGTAGATTATGTATCAGGGTAACGAAAAGTGTGTGCATGAAGAGAGTGAGCCTAATCTCATTTTAATAAAATAGTAGTAACGTACATAAAATTTTGTGCAAAAATAAAAGAGGTATATATATATACATATGGAAACAAAAGTATCACATCTTTTTGAGAGTTTTCTTTTATAGAGAGATAATTTTATCCATTTGCTAGCGAGTCGTCTTGTTGCATTGATGTGGAGGGTGAGGGATGGAAGTTCCCTTCCTTCATTTGTGAATCGGAGAGCGACTTTTGATGTCGTTTTATAATTGGAGTGTCATCCTTTAGCTAAGGTATGGTTCCATTTATGGGGAGCCATTTGTGATTATGCATTTTCAATGATTGTTTTTAGGGATGCAGGGTGCTTTAAGGGGAGTATTGTTTGGTGCTTATATATCTAGTAGGAGAGTATAGGAGTTTATTGTCTTACCTATCTGACATATTTAGATTGTTTCTTTTATATCATCGGCCTTTATGTGTTGTTTCTTATATAAGGATAACTCCGCGGAGTTCCAAAATGCCTTAGGGCACTATTTTTTTACTTGACATTTAGCTTATGTAGATCACGTCGACTCTTTAGAAGTGAGGACACAATGACCATAAATAGGGTTTTTCTAGTAAGAATGGGTTTATTACGTTTGTTTAGATCGGGAACAAACTGATATCTTAGGTTTCCCAACATATCTTCGATTTAAAGATAATGGTGTGTCTTTATTTCAACGTTTGTGATAATAATAATATAGCGAAAAATTAGGTCAACATAATTCTCTCAAAAATGAAAAAGTTGGGGGACTTAAGTTTTTAACTAACTTAAAATGAGTGGTTGGTTCCTCAAGTGAGTGTTTTGATGTAGGGCTAGGAATGTGTTTGGGTTTGTATGGTTTTCCCATCCTGTTACGATTGATTATTTTTTAATTAACTTTTTTCTTCCTTTTCACCAAAGGAAGGTTCAAGGAAATAATTTCTTCAGTCGATCGAGATTTAAAGGTTTGAAAATGTGACTCCACCGAGATCAACTAAAGTAGCTTCCCTGCCGGAGTTTCTTTTGGTGATGAGGTAGGGTCCTCCCCAGTTGGGTGAAATTTTTTCTTCGATAGTCTGGGAAGGTTTGGTAATTTGCTTTATAACTAGGACCCCTTCTTGTATGTTTCACTTCTTGACACTCTTATTGAATTCTTAGCAACACATTGCTAGTAGCCCTGATTGTGATAAGAGACCTTTAGCCTCGTCTCAATGAGGAGAGCTAGTTTTCCATAGCAGATTGGACCCAATCAGTTTTGACCATTTTTCTTTCGAGCATGAGAATTAATGAATGTACCTCGAGTTTTATGGTTAGGACTGCCTCCATCCTATAAAATAATGAGTAGGGGTGACACCTATCGAGGTTTTTTCTGTAGTGTAATAACCTAGGGGCATACGAGAGTTTGCCTGACCAATCTTTGTAAGTATCTATCATCTAGATAATGATGTTCTTGATGCTTTTATTAGTGGATTTGATTGATCCATTAGTTTGAGGTCTGTATGGGTAAAACATTTATCGAATAATCCCTTATTCATGTAGAAGGTGTGAGACCTATCTCTCAAAGTGACAACCATTGTGATATGCTAATTCATATGGTATGCCGAAGAGGAATATAATGTTTTGACGTATGAATTTGGATACCTTCTTTGGATTCAGAACCGAGTAGCGCCAGCCTCGACCCACTTAGTGAAGTAGTCGATAGTAATTAGGATAAACTATTACCCTATGGAGTTAGGGTTTACTTTCCTTATGAAGTCTATATCCCATGTAGATAAATGCCATGGTAAGGACATGCAATAAAGCTTTCAGGGAGGTAGATATTTTCATGCAGTGTAAAGTTAGAACTTTTGGCACCTTTTGATGTAGTCCGTGCAATCCTTTTGCGTGGTAGTCTAGTAGTATAATTGCCTGAGCACTTTCTTAGAGAGGGTGTGTTCGCTCATGTCTGGGATACATTTTCCACTATGGATTTTATCCATGATGTCAATGGTATCATCCTCTGTAATGCATCTTAAGTCTTAAGTGTACTCCGCCAAACCCTCTTTTCTAGAGTTTACCCCCACAAATGATGAATTGGGTTGTCAATCATCTTAAGGATAATCGATCATGTAGAGATGAGTCTAGTGGGTAGTGTTTTTTTTTGCAATAAATTCCATATGATGTTATACCATATTGTGGGTCATATTGTCACTTCCTCGGTGTCATCGATCTTAAAGCATTAGGATGGGGTGCTCTGACTAGCCATAATAAACATGATCTTAGTGGTTCCTTTTAACACATCTATAATAAAGGATAGGGTAGAAAGTATGTCAACAAAGTAATTTTTAGCCCTGGGGAGAAAGTCAAATTCGAGAAGCTCGAATCACAAAGCTACCTCTTCTAAGTAGGCATGGTAAGGTTGCATTTTATCGTCCTGGATTCTCCATTAGCCAAATATTTGACTGATGACTAGGCTTGAGTCTCCATAGCCTTTCAGGTCACTGATTCCCATTTTTAAAGCAATTTAAATACCCATGATTCTTTCTTCATATTCAAACATGTTTTTGATACATTCATAGGTGATTTGATATTTATGGGGAGTCGACGTGAATCAAAAGATATTACGAGCATTCTTGTGACAACCCGAATATAATTATGATTAATTATGCTTAAATCATGCTTAGCTTATGTGATATGAGTAGTCTGTTAGTAATATATTTGATGTTAAGTTATTATGTTTAGTCTAATCCTACCTTCAGAAAGCATGAAAATGTCGAATTAGTTACAAATGGAAGATTTTGAAGTTTTCGGTAGGAATGTTCATGTTTAAGGCTAGTTTTGCCCTGTATGATATAATAGTTGACTTGAGGTATAAAATATATAGTTGTAGATATATGAATTAGTTTTGTAACATGACAAATGTTGTGTTAAACGGAGGCCCGAGCGAGAAGTTATGCTGGAATTACGAAGCAGGGACAAATTTGTTCATTCGTTAAATGATATTTCGTCTTATTAGGCTAACAAATGGTGGATTTTGATTGGTTAAAGAAGGAGGTTGGTTTTGGCCAACTTTAAAGGCTTGAAATAATCCCATCCTTCAGCATAACTCATCCATTAAAGAGTTTGTTTTGAGAGGAAGAGAGAATTGGAAAGTTTAGGAAGAAAGCGAGGAGAAAATTTGGAGAAAAATCCGTGGAAATTACGTAAAAGTCCCGAAGGTAATCCTAACCACAAATCTTGTTATTTTTCTTATATTTCTGACTTATATGATATAAATTATCATTGTTTTATTAAACTTTCAAACCTTTATGTATATGTTTGGATATATGCAAGTTTAAACAATGTTGAATGTGTAAACCCTTAAATTACTCTGTTTAGTAACCTTGTTTATTCAAACTTCCATATCTTTTAGTATGATTACTGAAATTGATTGATTCCAATTGGAGATTAACATGGACTCATATGTGTGTTACATATACGAAAATCATGTGAAAATACCAATAAATTAGTCTTTGGTGAGAGTTTGAAGTTAGGGTATGAAATCTGCCCTAAGGGTGAAAGTATGCCCAGCATGTGTTCGATGTTTAGCTTGACATAGCAAATGAACCTTAAAAATTATGAAACTTTAATTTTATATTATTAAATATGTTTATTGATGTTGGGTGAAATATCATAGAAATTTATGATGTAAAAAAATTATGAAAATTCATGGAAGTTGAATGAACGATAAAAGAGCCTATAGGGCAGATTTGCTATGTGGTAAAGAAATGGGCCTATCTTGCTCTAGGAGGATTGAAATTATGTACCGTCTTTTGTATTATAATCCAAATATGATAAATATTGAATTACCAATAAGAAATGAATGTATGTTTGGTCTATGATTTGAATATGTCAAATATATTAAAATAATTGGGATGGAAGTTCACTTGTCATAAATGATTTGAATAGAATCATATGATACTTATGAATTGAGTTATGCTTCAGACATTCCTTGGATTGTTGATATTCTTATGATGATACTAATATTGTAAGAATGATACGAAGGGAATAAGAACCAGTTGAACAAGTGTCAAAAAAAGGAAAAGGAAAGCCTATTAAATTACCAAGGTGAGTGTACTTATGATTTGTTTCATATATAAATATGAATATAGCTCTAAGAGTGGATTTGTTTTAATACTTCGGTATTCAGGATATGTTTGGATATTAAAATATCCAGGATTTGTTTGGGTCTCATGATCCAGGATTGGTTTGAATACTTCGGTATTCAGTATTTGTTTGGGTCTCATGATCCAGGATTGATTTGAATACTTCGGTATTCAGGATTTGTTTGGATATTAAAATATCCAGTATTTATTTGGGTCTTATGATCCAGGATTGGAATTGGACAAAGATCCAATGATTTGTTGTAACTTATGTTCTAGGATTTGTTATTGCCAATGGGTAGACTTATTATTGCTAATGGGCAGAATTACTATTGCCAATGGGCAGACTTCTTATTGTTAATGGGCAGAATTACTATTCCCAATGGGCAGACATACTATTGTCGATGGGCAGAATTATCATTGGCAATGGGCAGAATTATTTGGGCCTTATGGTCCAGGATTTGTTATTGCCAACGGGCAGAATTGATTGGATTAATATCCACATATTTGATATATAACTGTTAATTCATTATATGGCAGGATTGGTTGGATTAATATCCATAGATTTGATATATAACTGTTAATTCATTATATGGCAGGATTAGTTGGATTAATATCCACAGATTTGATATATAACTTTTAATTCATTATATGGCAGGATTGGTTGGATTAATATCCACAGATTTGATATATAACTATTAATTCATTATATGGAAGGATTGGTTGGATTAATATCCACAGATTTGATATATAACTGTTAATTCATTATATGGCAGGATTGGTTGGATTAACATCCACGTATTTGATATATAAATGTTAATTCATTATATGGAAGGATTGATTGGATTAATATCCACAAATTTGATATATAACAGTTAATTCATTATATGGAAGGATTGGTTGGATTTAATATCCACATATTTGATATATATAACTGTTAATTCATTGTGTGGCATGATTGGTTGGATTTAATATCCACAGATTTGATATATATAACTGTTAATTCATTGTATGGCAGGATTGGTTGGATTAATATCCACAGATTTGATATAGAACTGTTATTTCATTTCAGGGAAGGAGTACCTCACTAAGCTTAATGCTTATGGTTTATATTTTAAGATTTTCAGGGTTGTAAGCTGCCAACTAGGATGTCATATGATCAGTTATTTGAGAGTTTCACCGTTAGAAAGAGCTGGGGATTAGACATGGGGGTTTTATCATTGTCACACTGAGGTTTTAATACACTCACATATTGTATATATTGAGTTAGTATGGATTGAGTTGATCATAGTTAATCACATTATTGTGTGCCTGCTTAATTACGACTCTGATATTGATTTCGGTATGGAATAAGAATAATATTATGTTCATTGTGCACATTATGAAGGAAAATATTGATAAATGAATTATATTTCCAATGGGCTCAAGATTATGATCTAATTATTCTAATAAGAAATGTTTAGTTTTGATATTGGGTTTTGGGTGTGACAATTCTGATGTTGAATCCTCCATTGTAAGAGGCCCTATTGAAATAGAGTTCCCAAGTTTCTTTGTTGTCTAAGAAGAATAGGTCTTCATTAGGAAATTCATCCGCATTTCCTCCTTCCTCCTCTGATAAGGGTTGTCCCGTAAGAAGGTCTGAGATGGATTGTCCTTTGGTCAATTTTTCTATCATGTACGTGATTTTGAATTCGGATAGAACTAGTAGCCATTTGGACATTCGGCTAGAGATAGTGGGTTTCTCGAATAGGCATATTAGGGTATCCATTCCGGAGATAAGTCGTATGCTGAAGGACATCATGTAATGGCGGAGTTTATTAGTGATCCATACAAGAGACACATAAGCCTTTTTCAAGGCAATATATTTGATCTCGTATGTGATAAAAGGTATTTTGTGTATATGTTGTTGTTGCATAAAGACCGTTAATTAAGAATCTTTTTTGTACCTAGAAATACACTACAACCACGTATACTAGCAAGTAAGGGGAAATTCGTGCCCCTTAATGTGGACAAGAGCAAAGTAAAGACAATGTAATGGGGTTTTAAAACAGTTTTTAAGGGATATATATATTAACTAATGATGAGCTAATATTTAAATAAATTAATTAATAAAAACTAAAATAAGAAATGAGTGAAACAAATAAATATGATAACAAACAAGGAAGGAGAATCCACTTCTATGGTTTAATTATTTATTTAAATTGAGTAACTTTTAATTTTAGAATATTCCAAGGTTTGATTAAATTATAAATCTTCTCTCATTGTAAATGTAATGAAATTAAATTCTTCTTTAGAAAATTAATTTTAGACTTTCACAAAACTCTTCAAGAATAAGAATAAAAATTTCTAATAAACTACCCCCTAGGGATCATTTATTAAAATTATTTTAAGTCTTTACAATTTAGTTTTAGAGTCAAAAATTCTTAAAACATCATTTAACTTAAGAAAGCCTATCTCTAGTTTTATTTTTAAGAAAATGATGTAATAAAAAATTTGGGTTATTCCTTAATGTCAACATCATCCCATATCTCATGAGAGGGGAATTTTTTAATTTATTAAAAATAAATCACCTTCTCTCGAAGCATGACTAGAACTGAATGTTTTCTCTCAAAATCCATTTTGATATGTAAATGTCCAATACCTATTTTCAAAGCAACATAACAAAATTAGAAATTACTAAACTAAATTAAATAAAAACAGAACATAGAAATTTCATCTCTTCCTTTGAAATGGGGTATTTAGCCTAACATGTGAATCATTTTTACATACCAAATGTAAAAACAATTCATGAGAGGCGCCAAAGAAAGAACTAAAGATGAAGAGAAAAGTATATAAACGAAGTCTCTTTGCATTTTCATTAAACCTCCAAGCTTAGGAATTTAAGAACACCCACAAATCTAGAATTTATGATAATATTTGCCTCTCGAAACATATCTCACAAACTCTCAATTTGTTTCTCTGAATAAAATTTATTTCACACAATTCTCTACAAAATGACAAAAGAAAAAAATATAATGTAAGCTACAATAAACTAAATTAGCCTACAAACGAGAAGAGTGTCTTCTAACTAAAACTTAGCTCTCGATAAATTAGGGTTTAGGGGTCTTTTTGGTATTTAAAAAAATATATTTTATTTAATAAAATAATAAAAGGGGTATGGCTAAGGAATATATTTATTAAAAGGTATGCTACTGATCAAGGAAGGAATCATGGAAGAAAATAATAAAGTTTAGTTTCTTGTTAAAAAAGAGTTGAAAAAGAAATGGAGAAAAAAGTATAAATGATAGAGGACTAATAAAGAATTAGAACTTATGTGGTGTAAAGTAGGAATATTGTAAAATCTTGATTGAAAAAAAGGAAGGGACACATGCACATGGGCGTGCGTCAATCTCGTCTGGGGCACTAGTGGTTGAGCGTTGATCGATTGGTTTTTGGGTCGCCTCGTGGTGAGTCTAGATGGAAACACATGGCACCTCTATTTAAATGGAAAAAATTGACTAAAGCCCCTCCCTGCGCAGATTTAAACCAGCGTCATTTATGAGGTGCAAAGCGAGTCTAACCACTGAGCTCAGTTACAAAAATGCACAAAAAACTATATAATCTGAGTTAATTTTCGAGTTTTCCAAAATTCTAATTCACACCCAAAATTCAATATCTTTCCCATATGACCTCCAAAAGACAAATAGCAAAAATCGATGTGGCCCTGATTTTGATGCCAGCAATATTTTAATAGTGCACCGGTCACCGGGTTTGACTTCAGGTAGACCCAAGGCTTTAAAATTGAATTTTCTCAAATTTAAACTTTGCACATGTATATCTTCTTCGTTATAAATCCAATTGACACACCGTTTGTACACAAGCATCCTTTAATTCAAGGTCTACAATTTTCATGAATTGTTCGAGTCCAAAATTGGTCATCTGAATTTACCAAATTGCCTTTAAAAATGCATACGTGGCCATTTTTGCTCAAAATTGCCTTGAATTAATGCGTTTGAATCCGCAAGTATGTTTTAACCTACAAGATAAACAAAACGAGCAAATAAGGCCAATTTTATCAAGAACTAGCAATTAAAATGCGTCTATTTGAGGTATAGATATAACACTTTTGGGTGCTTATCAGTAGGATACTAGATTTTGCAAGCATAGTAGATTGCACATTCCTTTCGGGAACTTTTGACATATTAGGTCAACATGTGCACCGCAGTCGTATCGGTTATGGTCATGTAGAGTAAGAGAGGTTGTCTCGATTGGGGAGTTTCTAGTATAGGTGGGTGAGTGAGTTACTCTCATATTTTCTTGAATTCTTCCTTATATTGAGTGTGCCGCTCTTTGTGCGAGTCTTTCTTGAGTATTTGGAACATGGGTTCGTAAATGGTGGTAAGGTGGTTGATGAACCGACTTATGAATTTTATTTAGCTCAAAGATCCTCTGACTTATTTCTCCATTGGGGGGGGGGGGGGTGTTATCACCTGTATGGCTTTGCTATTGGAGGGGTCTAATTCGATTCCATATTTTCTGATAGTGAGTCTGAGTACTTTCCCTTTAGTGACTTCGAAGACACATTCATGAGGATTTATCCTCATTTTGAAGACCCGTAACCTTTGAAGGAATTTCTGGAGTTCCAAAACATGTCCTTCGCAGTCCTTGGATTTAAAGATCATGATGCTACATAGAATTCCACTTCCTTTTTTATGAGATTCTGAAGGATGGATGTGGTTGGACCAAAGGGCATAACTATGTGTGAGGTATAATCCATCACTGGATTCATAGTACTAGAAATTAAATTTATTATACCATCAAAGGAAGGAAGGACAACATTGATGATAGTTAGAGTTTACTTTATAGAGGGATACATCAGGAGATGGGATAAAGGGGGACTCAGTTGTTAACAACACACACTCAAAGGACTATTAATGAAGGGTGTTTGTATACATTTAACAGAGGTCCAGTTATTAATTACCATCATTACCGTGATATCGGTGATGAGGTGGGTTAAATTTTATCAGGGGAGCTTTTAAGTGGTCTTTGGGTGCCTTAGAACCTTAGCGAAGACTGCAAATAGGGAAGGTACTTTTCTTTGAGATGGGATATCTTTTCCTCAGTGGTTGTCATAGGATCCCCAATTAGGCTTATCATGGGATCAATGTAAGGGAAGACCTTGGAGAGGGCTTGCATCAAGTTTTGGTGACTTCATTCATTCCACTGGTAATCCTACGGTAGCAGATATGTCACATCCCGAGATTTCACCGAAAGTGGATTCTTAGTTGGTGGAGCCATTGAATATAGTACGTGGAGGTAAAAATTAAGTTCAGGGATACTAATTAATCATCCTTTCTCGATCGTATTACCTCAGGAGGCGAAGGCAGTGTACCAATTATAAAAGCATTTCCTGGTGCCTAAATTTGAGGATCCTAACTATAACAACCCACCTAATTAAATATCGGGTGATCAGCCCTTCATTTAATTAAATCAGAATATCCAGTTGGTTCATTCTCAATATCACTGTCGAAATAATTTATTTATTAATCACCTAATAGTTAATTAAGCTAAGTGACAAAACCTTTTTCCATTTTTAGTTTAATTAAACCCATTCCACGACATAGGATAATAATATGCAACAACACATCACAACTGAATTAGCTATAACAAGAATAAACGTGACTGGAATAACTCTCCAGTTAAGTTATAACTTTTTTCACTAAATAAAACTCATATCCACAATACTTACATCAATAATTACAACCTCTAGAATCTTGGGCGACATGCCCTAAATGAAGTAGATGCTATAGATGAGTGAAACAACCGAAAGGAAGCGTCTAAACAAAATTCGCATCTCTGCTAGTAGCTATAATCCATCGGAACATCCATAATCTAGGTTGGGCATCCCTCTGGCTGGATACCTGATGTACAAGATATAGTAAAGAAGAGAATATGAAAGGAAACAGGTTTGAGCCTGAGGTGTAAAATATTTTTAAAAATAGCAAGTGCTTAACAATTGTAATTAAGCATTTATTATGTACATATTAGTTTCTCGGGCTCTCTCTTGACAATTCTCACCTCTCATCTAGAGTGCACACCTATCGTATCTTATTATCTTACTAGGTAAGGTTCCCTCCTAACTAGTTTCCATAACATAATTCTAACCCATATCATAACCCGTATGCCCCATACCATACGCAATATAATTATTCATATTCATTTCTCTTTAATATGAACTAGTCTTGTTACAACCTCGGAATTAAGTGTTCACTTACTTAATTCAATTCAGATTCCATTATTTACTTATATCTACAACATTACACAGTAGATTAAATCACAGTTTATATTTTTTATCTACAATTTCACACAGAAGATTACATCTCTATATCTACAACGTCACACAGTAGATTACATCATAGTTTATATATATAATATCACACTAATTATATATATACTAATACGGCACCTCCCCAGTCACAGTTGCAGTGCATGCATACTCTGCTATCATGTCCTAACACATAATGTCACTATATAGAGGACTATTGATTCAGCGTCTCTCACGAATCATAAAACGTAATACAAATAAATTGGAGGCGAGCATACTCCCCAGCCAAATGGGTCACGCACATATCTACGCTCCCATTCAACCGTCGAAACTATCATATACACCGATAGCACGTGTCTAAGGTCCTATGCTCAGGGTACGAATCTAAAATCCCTCCCAATTGGGCGCACAAGGATAAGACTGTCCACAGCGCGAAACCTCCACCTCGATAACAAGCAGAGTAGGTATGTCATACATACAAATAATAATATAGGTATTCATCAAACCTATATAAATATAACATCAATAAGGTATTCACACAACCATATTATAATAACAGGCAATCATCTCACCTATATATACATAATAATAGGTATTCATCATACATATATATAACCATAGGGCATATGCACAACCTATATAATAAATCCCATACGTAGTACAATTATATCCTGAATATCCTACGTATTTTTCGATTATGACGTTAATTCTCAAAGTATATATTTCCAAACTTATCTACCCGCACGATGGTTATCATTTAATCCTCAAATAAATTTAGTAGGTAAACATCACGTCCTACAAATCCATGTCATCACAACTCCCGAATATTTATGAATTAAATTCACTTTAATTAGGTTTATTCCTCGATAATCCCTAATTCACTCTTAACCCTTTATTCCATATTTTTAGGTTAATCCCAATTATACCTAAGGTTATACAGGTAATTTATGACTCTCTTACTACTGGTCTTAACCTTAAATTATCATTTATCCGATTTAAACCCCAAATAATAATATTTCTCTAAAATAACTTTTTTAATTACTCACTCGTTAATTTCCCCTCATTCACAATTCCAAAATAATATTTTTCGGGTCTTAAGTATATCCTACTGCCCTTCCCTAAGTCCCATTAAGTTCCTTTAATCATCATTAAATATTCCTCAAAGTTTGGAATTTAAGCAACAATTAAAAAAAAAAATTATAATTCCAGGGGGAGTCGGTCGATCGATCGATCAGTCGATTAATCGACAGTCTTGAATCGATTGATCGATCGACTAGACAGTGCCCAGTTTTCTGCATTGTTTTTCCTACGGGTTTCATACTTTTTAATCATCAAAACCTTTATCAAATAATTCCAAACTCCCCACAATTCATCCCATATTATATACCAAGATATATAATTTATCTCTAATAATCAAACAACCTAAAATCATCAAGAAGTTGGATTCAAACATATTATTTCTCATAATTTCCAGAACACTCGTATTTTATTATTTCTCCAAGAACATCAGAGAAACTAAGATTTTCTTCACCAATAATACCCAAATTTTGTGAGTTAAATTCTATACTCAAAAGAAAATTAATCCTACATCATTCTCCTTTCAAAGATTCAATTAGTATCACCATAATTCATCTTTGATTATGCATTTTTTTAGAATTTCTAAACAACCTAACATGGACAATATACATGCTAAATTTTCAATAATTAATCACTTGCCTCTAATTTTTAGGTTTGGTTCATTGGGGATGATTGTCCACTGGTGGTTTTTCCCTTCTTCGATCAACTTCCGGTGGTGGTTGGTGGTGGTGACTTTTGGCTCTTGGTTTTCCCACAAAGACTCTTCCTTTTCCCCAGAGAAACTCTTCACTCTCTCTCAATTTGTTTCTCTCTATGTTTTGTAGAATGAATCAATAATCTAAACCCTTTAGACTTATAAATAATCTCCCAAATTCGTGCATACTATTCACCTTTCAAGTAAAATGACCATATTACCTCTCTGGGGTGACTATTCGTCTCCAAAGTGCCCCGAGACCCTATACAAACATTTGAGTAGACTTTTTTGACTATTTGAACCCTTTCGGACACTTTGGCGCAGTCAAACCGACCATTAGGATGACATAATAATAATTCACTTTTATTTCATTAAAATTATAATCCCGACACGACTCAAATGCGCGTCCCGACTTAATTACCATAATTGTTGTACACACACTACACCAAAATGGCCAAATTGTCACCTTTCAGCCGGCCACCCTTGTCAAGGTCATTGACCGTGACACAAATCTCGCGTTTTGTGTCACGGTCATTGACCTTGACACGACCGTGACACATAATTGTCACGGTCAAAGACCGTGACAAGGCCGTGACAAATTTACTTGTCACGGCATTGTCACGGTCGTCGACCGTGACAATTCTGTGTCATGATCGTGTCAAGGTCAATGACCGTGACACAAAACGCGAGATTTGTGTCACGGTCAATGACCTTGACACGACCGTGACAACTTTTGTAGCAAAAAAAGCCCTAGGATTCTTTTTTCCCACCTCTTTTGGTTTTCCCCTCTCTCTCTCTCTCATCCGCGATTTCTACTCTCTCTCTCTAAGGTATATTTTTTTTCCTCTCTTTCTCTTTCATTTCTATATGTATGTGTATGTGTATGTGTGTATATATATGTGTGTATATGTATATGTGTATGTGTGTATATATATGTGTAAATGTTAGTGATAGTTAGAATGGTGTAAATGTTAGTGATAGTTAAAATTGTGTAAATGTTAGAAAAGTTCTAGAATTCATATGTTAAATTTAATTATATAAATATTTAAATTGATAATAATTTTATTCAAGAAATTAATTCAATTAGGTAAAACCCTAGATAATTTTTTAACAGAATTTGATAATATTATATAAAGTTTAGTAAATTAACAAAATGTTGCCAATTGTATGTTTTTAGGAATATCATTAGTTACTTTCGTGCCCAACTATGTAGAATCCATACACATGCATGTTGTTAGAAAGACTTAAATTTAATTCTCACTTTAATTTGTAGAATCTCTGTACTTGGTTGGATTTATCCCTTTATGATAATGAAATTTATGCTCCAATTATAATTATCTCATGTCATAATTTTATTGATAAACAATAAATGTAGTTGTCACGGTTGTGGTGGGGGGAGGGGGTGGGGGTGGGGTGTGTGTGCGTAGGTGTGTGTATGGTGGTGTGTGGTGGGGGAGGGGGAGGGGGGTAGTGGGGGTGGGGTGTGGTGGGGGAGGGGGGTAGTGGGGGTGGGGGTCGTGGTGGGGGTGGGGTGGTGGGGGTGGTGTGTGTGTGTGTGTGCGTAGGTGTGTGCGTGTGTACGTGGCAGGGGGAGGGGGAGGGGGAGGGGGGCAAGGGGTGTGGTGGGGGTGGGGGTGGGGGGTGGGGGGTGTGGAGGGGTAATTTTAACAATTGTATATCTTTAATTAAGAAATTGTATAGCTTTAATTGTAATTTTAATTGTATAGTTTTAGATGAAAGTAAATTAATAATTAGTGCCAATTTCATATGAAAGTAGGATTGTCCCTCATTGTAAATTAGTTTTAAAGTGGGTTGGTTAGTTTTAAAAGTGGCATGACGTGTGCGTGTGTGTGATGGGGGTGGGGTAGGGGGGTGTGTATGTGTACTATTAACATTTTTTTTATATGTACTAATAATATTTTTTTACAGCAAAAATGTCTCCTTCAGATATTAAGGCGAAGATGATGATGCTATTTATGATGATGTCGTTTGGGCTCGGTGGTAGTGGAGGCGACGAGGGCTCCTCCGCCCCTAGGCTCCCCAAATATGGAAAATTTGGGATTACCGTCGAGAACAAGTCGGAGCTATTAGCGAGATCCCTCGAGCTGCTAAAGACGGTCATCGGCCCGGGGTTTATGAGTTGGAAGGAGGTTCCATATGAGCTCAAGTTAGTTGTTTGGGCGGCACTACAGGTAATATATTTATATGAATATGAATATGAATATGAATATTTCAATTTCAATTTCAATTTCAATTTCAATTTCAATTTCAATTTCAATTTCAATTTCAATTTCGATTTCGATTTCATATTTATATTTATATTTATATTTATATTTATATTTATATTTATATTTATATTTATATTTATATTTATATTTATATTTATATTATATTTATTCGCAACTAACATTGTATTTGTTGGACAGGAACAATTCAACTTGGATCCAAAGCTACGCGATCCCGTCTTGGAGCAGATTAGGAAGCAACTCAAGTCGTGGAAAAAAAATATGCGGGCACGGTACTTTGGGAAAACAAGAGAGTCGATTATCCAATGGCGTGAATCCGTTCCGCCCAAGGAGCCGATCTCATTGGCACAATGGCAGAAGTTCATTGACAATGAGATCGAGGATCGACAATTGGCATCTCGCCAATCGGGGAGGAAAAATCGGGCAAAAAAGACGGACGTGCACTACTCCGGCCGGACCTCTTACGCCGAGGTGGAGCATAGGATGCAGGTAAGATTTAATTTTTCTATAACTACAGAAATATATTATTCTTCATTATTTTACTTTGCGGGGCCGATACTAATTTTACTTTACTTTATTTTATTTCAGGGGGTAGGGAGTGGGCCAGGGGGTAAGCCACATAGGCTCGATACTTATGTGGCTCTTCGGACGAAGAAGGGGAAGGACAAGGAGGTGTCCCCGAGCGTCGCGGCCACGATTGTAAGTAATCCGACAGTTTAATTTTTGTTAATTACGTTATAATTTTTTAGTTTACTTATTTTACTAATCGTGTGCTTTTTGTCGTTTCAGGCAAAGCTTAAGGAAGTGCATGAGTCGCAGTCTGATGCCGACAAGGCATCTTTGTCCACAGACGCACTCAGCCAAGTGTTTGGCTCTGATCGCAAGGGGAGGACAAGGGGAGTGAGCTCACGGGTGTCCAAATCTAGGATCATCGGATTGGAGACGAGCGACACCGGGTTGGCTCGAACGGTGGATTCACACGACGCGAAGCTGCCCCGTTTGGAGGCGACGGTCCAAGATATGTACGCATTCATGAAGCGTACGTTGGGCGGAGACCGTAAAGGGAAAGGGAAAGGGAAGGAGAAGGCGGTGGAGGAGGAGGTGCGGGAGGACGAGGCGCATGATGACGAGTATGTGGACCTCGCTGCTTCATCACCGACACGTTCGTACTTCGTTGATCCACTTCCCTATTTGGCGCCTTTCAACAGACCAATGTCGACACTTGGTTGGCCGAGCGTGTTCATATTGGACGTATTTGATGGCCAGCGGATAGGGCGGGGGTTGAGGGACCCGAATATCGTCGAGGGTGGAATAGTTCATGGACGTGCGCTTCAAGAGATGGAGTACAGGGTGCTCGTCACGCATGTCATACCCGGGAAGGAGAACTCCCTATTGTGGTTGTGCGAACAATGCGGCACGACGTATATTAGTGGGTGCGTTAATTCGTATGTCGTGTGGCCTACTCACCTCCTCAGTTTTACCCAAGACATGTAGTAACATTATTTTTAAGTTTGTCCATTTTAATTATATTTGGATTACCCAAGACATGTATATTATTTCTATTTTGAATATTTGGATTATATCGTCATGAATATATATTTGCATTATCTTTAGTTTGTTTGGATATATGATGTTTGGAACAGGTACGACGTTGCTATAACAGGTACAAATATACTGCTGGGCAGTGGCAGTGGCCATACTGCCCAGCAGATTTTTTTTAAATTCTGCCCAGAATTGTCACGGTCAATGACCGTGACAAGCCCGTGACAAAAGGTTGTCACGGACGTGTCACGGTCAGTGGCCGCGACAATTTTTTTATAAAGGTTCACGGCTTTGTCACGGTTTATAACCGTGACAAACGTGTCACGGTCATTGACCGCGACACGACCGTGACACAAAACGCGAGTTTTGTGTCAAGGTCAATGACCGTGACACGACCGTGACAAAAAAAATTGTCTCGCCTCGAAATGTCACGGTCATTGACCTTAACAAGTTAGATTTGTCAAGGTCAATGACCTTGACAAATGGGCAGATTTGGTGTAGTGACATAATTCGCGACAAGTTTATAAACTCATAACCAATTGTAAATTCATAATCATATATATTACTTTAATCGCTAAGTAATATTCAACATAAATCATATATTACTTTATTCTCGAGTAATATTTAAATTCGGATTAATTTCTAATTATATCACAATTAATTCAAATTAATCTCATTTGAAAAGTCATTAAAAATACAGGGTATTACATACTTCCCCCTTACAACGGAATTTCGTCTCGAAATTCGAAAAAGAAAAGTATAGCAGGCAAGAACAATTCTGGATAAGTATTGTGCATCACATACTTGCGCTCCCAAGTAGACTACTCTGTACCGCCCATACAGTACGCTATTGAATACCCCCAATAAAGAACACCTCACTTATGATCATTTTAACCCCAGGTTACCCTGTCACGTAGGTTCTTGTCCAAACCTTATAGTTTAAGTTTCACTACTTATACTCTATTCTAGATATTCACTATCTAACCTTCTACTATATGCACTTAAATAGATTAACCGTTCTTTAGATAAATACCATCGCATCTTGCGATTATCATACACAAGTAGGTTAATTGAGCAGTATATATTTTATACACAATATGTACTATAAGGTTCAAATCATCTCTACTATTCGCAATAGTTCTTGGTTCCTCACCTCTATCCCATAAGTAGGAGAAACAATAAGACTTATCATACCATACTTCAACTGGCACCATGCCCAACAGTAAACTTATAAGGGTTATAATACAACAAATTCACTAGTGGAACGTACGTTTCTCGTCTTCCCTTAAAATTCAAGGGTACAAACATAATTTATCTCCCAACATCAGATTTGTCCACTTAGTCTGCCCATTATTCTGCGGATGAAAGATCATACCCAATCACAACTTGGTACCCATGCCTCGCAAAAATTCTTCCAAAATTGGGAGACAAAATCTCATCCTAATTGGATACAATATTAAGCGGTACCCTATGTAACCTCACTATCTCGGTTATATTAAGATCAAAGCATATTGTCTCGTAGTTTGATTAACCCTAACTCGCATAACGTGACCTACTTCAGTCAACTGATCCACTATCTCCCATATTGGACCGTAACCATCTTCATGATAAAATCCTTACAAATACTCTCCCAACACTACTTAGAAATCCCTAACGGTTGGAGAAACCTCTGCTGATTTCTAATGGTCCACCCTAAGTCCAAGAGATAGGTGGCCCGCTACAAAAGGAATCTAGCCAAACATATCTTCATTTAAATCCTATTTCCACAGTCATTTATAGCCTCAGACATTTGTTATTCTACCTACTATATCTCTAATCGTCATAAATACCAAGATATTTAAGTCCTGATATCTAAACCTCTATATTTATTTTCTTTATCCCATATCTCCAAAATGGTGAACAATATCAGATTCATTTACCTATGGCGCCCATACACCCTATATTTCTCGCATTGTTGCACAAATAACATATACTCTTCTTAAATCAATATTCGCTCACTTGGTATACTGATATGGTAGGGGTGCACTCAATCACCCCACTAGTCATAACTTGATCACTCTATCAGAGGTATCATTGTGTGTGTATAGTTATATATATAGTTTGCATCGAGTGTTTTTATATTTTGTTTATGTAAATATGTTAAGTGTGTGTATTTTATTAGGTTTTTCTTTATTTGCTTTTAATTTTATTAGCTTAGTTTTATTATTATTATTATATTTTATCTGAGTCTTTTATTTTTAGGTTAGTAATTTAATAGATTTTATATTTTCTTTTAGTTTTATTTCATATTTCTTTTTCGACTTGTAAATATTTATTTTTTATAAGTTAGGATTTATATTTTTAGTAAATTTTATTTTTATTAGTTGAGTCTTAATTTATTGGGTCAATTATTAAATAGTCCCTACTATAAATATATATTTTTTAAAAAGGACACATATTTTTAGTTTAACTCATTTAGTCCCTCAAGCACTCAATATCCTCTTATTTTTAGAGGTCCGCGCCAGCGGCACTCCCTCTCCAAAATATGTGGCAAATGACTTTTTGAGGCAAAATAAAAAAGTTTGAACTAAATGGGTATTAAAAAATGTCCGAGGGACTATTTGGTATATGTCCCTAATTTATTTGAATTTTTTTAGAACAATTAAACACCCCCCCCCCCCCCCCCCCCCCCCCCCTACTTACCATACACTACTACACCCTACCACATCTACCACATATTCTCTCTCCTCTCTCTTCCGCAACACATCCAACATCCATACCCACCTGCTTAAAACCCCCTACCCGATCTCATCCCATAACCGGGTTAACTCCAACAACCACAATCTGTCCCAAAATGGGCGACCATAGCCGTCGAGTTTCAAAACCAGCCGAACCCATCACCTCCGATCAGAACCTCCAAGTTCCTTATACACTGACCAACCCTTATCCGTTTTGGTATCCATGGCTTGACCCCCGACCACCATTACAACCAAACTCTGGACAACCCTTCAAATCCGGCTACGAAACCCAACTGCCATAACCTCCAACCTTTAACCCAGACCTACCTAAACCCAAGCGACCAAAATCCCAGACCCGAATTTTACCCAAAACCCGATTCTAGCTTAATCTCCATTACCCGAAGCATCCAACCTAAAATCCCAACATACTATTTGCCATATCTCCACCAAGATAGGAACCCAAGCCACTTGCCAAGCTTTCAAATAAACCCAAGTGTTTTGACTTGGACAAAAATAAATTCCGTAAAATCTCTCCACTACAAACCAACCCGATTACAAAAATAAGAGGGCAACCCACTTTTAAAAGGAGCAGTTGTCAAAGAGACGAGAATAAAGAGAGAGTTCAATACGATTTTAGCATTAAATTCATTCTCCCTTGAATTTAATTTAAATAAAAAGTATATATATATATATATATATATATATATATACAAGTTTTAATAAAAAAATGGAATTACAAGTATTCACGCTATTTGTTTCAAGTTGAAAGTTTGATTAATACCCGTACTTACCACGATACGAGTTGTTTAACAAGTTTTGTAAGTAATTCAAGGAAATTTTGAGACTCGGCTTTTGAAGACAACGACAGATACGCAAAAAGCCTGTTATCATATGGGGTCTTCTCGGGCTTTTTTCCCGTGTTTTATAAATGGAGAAGAAGGTCATTTAATCATATAGGGCCAGAGGAAGGAGGTATTGTCTTTAAAACCATCATTTCGGTACAATCAAGGATGGTGGCGGGCAGTGAGATTTCAGGAGTTTTGATATGAGTTTAGGGGAGGTATTTACACACAGTATTATCCATCCATCATATGCCCATGTCTGTATCGAAGGCATGTATAAGTATTTATGCTACCATGGTGAGGGTCTGTTCATCCTTTTGACTAGGGATGCCAAGAGGTGGTTCTGCAGGCATGGATGATCCTGACCAGATGTCTTCATCCGAGGAAGCTGCTCGGATGTCATCATCATGTGAAAAGGTTTCGGATATCCTTGGGTTTATGTCCCCCACTATGCTTGAAGCCTCATAATAGATATTTCTTTAATATCAACGGTAGTATGCATATTCTGGTCCATAGGGTAAGAGTTCCTTGGTAAATCTAACAATGAGTAATGAAGATACCACATACTAAAGATTATGGAAGTTTCCCTATGTATGAACTTGGAGAGTAATCTGTCCATAAGCTGTATGAATACCTCTAAGTTGGGGAACTTTATAGTGGATGTGTCCATAATGGCTCATCTCACCTTGGAGCTCGATGATGCTGACGATGTGGGTGGCATCTAAGTACATATTCTCGTAGTTGCACCGTATACTAGTGTAGTGATGGGCCCATGGTGATATTCTAATTACGAATTGGTCAAAGGCTAATCGTAGGATGAGTAAATCTAGTTCATTATGAGGGTCAATATAGTCCAGCGTGGGATGCCTTTCTGGTTGTCGGATGATTTTTAGAAGTTATGGATCTTCTTCGATAAACCTATAGATGGTGTCTTGCATCTTCATTAGAAAATCATCCCATCCAGTGGATTGAATAAGCTTGTATACATTGATATCAGGGTGTTATTTCTCCCTTACTGTTGAATAATTAGTGGTTTATCCCTTCGTATGAGAGGCTTGGCTGTAAACTATTTGTAGTGTACCCTTATTTTTCATACGGCTTATCCAGTGTTCGTTTTTCTCAAAGCGGTCAAGTTCCTAGGTGGTAGCTATGTACCTAATCCCAAACTTGTAATCTTGGATATTGGGAGCCTTAAAGGACGTACATCCTTGTTCATGATGTCCTAGTCATTTCCTCGAGGAGTGGTTCCATTGGGTCATCATTGTCCAAATTCGGGGGTTGAGAACGAATTCGTCCTTGTGCCTTTGAGATGTGTTACCTTAGGTGATGAAGAGATGGTCAAAGAAATTTGTAATTCCTTGTTCTGGTAAGTGAGCATTGTAAAGATGTTCGGTCTTAGAGGCTAAAGGTTAATTTATCGAAGGTGGGTTTTCCATGGTGGGGTTTAGACCAGGTTTTGTACCTATCAATTAAGAATAATTGACATTGCCTCTGGAGTCCATTTGGATCATGTGAATGGTAGCAAGAGGTGAAACTTGTGTTTTAGGTCCTTGGGGACGAGGTTGAGTAGTCATCCATTATTGTCGATCATACTTGGCATTTAATATTGTCTGGGAGACCATGACCTTTTGGTTTTCATAGAGTGGGTTCTATTTATCTTTCGAAAGGCTCCTGTGTGGGACATATGTTGTGGGGATGGTGTTATCTCTTAGTTTATCTTCCCAGACACAGTACCTTTGAGGAATGTGAGTCCTCATTATTTCTTCTTTCTCGTACAATAGTCGGTGACAAACTCGATACTTATAGATAATATGAGCAACTGCCCTGAGTTGTTAGTCCTTTTCACTTATCTGTATAGGGGCTAGGATATCGGGGCATCTGGACTATAGGTTATTCTATTTGAAGACTTCTAGATGTGACACTCCCACTGTTTTCTAAAGAATTGATCGAGAATGTGTTTGAAGTAATGGGAGAGTGCGCATCAATATTGGTTACTAAATTCGTCAGGGAAAATAGGTGTGCCTCAGAGGTCGATCTTTATCATTTGGGGAGTTGTATTAGTACCATCAAGGTGATGTGCTCGGTTTCTTGGAGGTTGTCATCACACACCTCTTCCCACTCAATCGAGTGATTTATTTCCTCCATATGAGGGGTAATAAGCCCTAGATCTTATGAAAGCATGAACTTTATGACCAGGAGCAAGTTTGGATGGCAGTGGTTAATTCAGAGAAAGTTTATGTCCATAGTGAATAATGTCATATGACTAGTGTTATGATTAGTATCGATGATGATTTTTATGATAGATGATAGCGTGCCCAGAGGGACCACTCTTTGGAAGTGCGATTGTGTTTTTATCCTTGGTTTATGATGAATGGGAATTATCAGGGTGGATGGGTCGGTGTTTGGGGTTGGGTGTCTGATAAGGTATTGGTGCATGGGTTGGGATGATATGGCATGGGATTGTTGGTAACATTAGGCTTTGGCCGGATGAGTCTCCTAGCATCAATAAGGTCTTGGATGGTGTATCTTAAGGCCTAACAGTTACTAGTGATATGATTGGGACCATAATAAAACTCGCAATGTGAGTCGGCCTGCCAGTCCCTGTCTGAGATGGCGGAGGTTGCCTAGGGTTGAGAGGTTTTAGTTGACCATATAATTCTAGGGCAGTGATGACCAGACTTAAGGGGATTGAATATATGTAATGTATATTTTTTAGATTCATATGTCTTTGGTAAGGGGAACAACTTGATAGTTTTTCAAAGAGGGTCCCAGATAGAAAGGTGCAGCAGTGGCCACCATAGCTTAGGGGTGTTAGTAACTTATCATGGTTATGGTTATGGACTAACTAAAAGGGTAGTGATGTGATATGTGGAGGATCCTAGTAATATTTTAGGGGAGGAGAATTGATTTGCATATAGACGGGTTCGTCTATAGATTTGATATCTTTGGTGGCTAAACTTTTCTCGATCTTACACCCCATGTGGTTGAGAGCTTTAAAATATAGGATCTAGGTGTGTTCAAGATTTCTCTGTATTTCTTTTCAGAGGGTTTTAATCACGATGTTGATCTAATTATTTTTTAAGGGGAGATTGACCATCATCAACTTTCTCTCTCTAATGATTGACGAAAGTGTTATCTGCCTCCCCTTACTTTTTAGCATATATAAGTCCTTACGTCTGATGCGAAGCTCTTCATTATATTTTTACTGCTTAAGAAAAGCATGACATACATCTTCTTAGGTTTTGTTAGTTTCCTCTCTTTTCAGGCCCATATACCGAGTAAGATCTCCTTCAGACCGAGTGGAGGAGAACATTCTCTCTACTACTCATAGGTCTACATTTCAGACCTACATCTGTGAAAAAGTACCACTTAAGTTGTTTAATACAAGATTAAACTATCTAAATAGCTCCGAACAGTTTGTTGAAGAAACTCTTTTCTAAAAACAAATTTTAAAGACAAGATGTGTAAAATAGTTGTGAACGAGTAATTTCAGTTATAGGTTCACCGGTTTTGAAAAGCAAAACTTTTAAACAAAATAAACCCATACACCCTTAAGAAATGGATGATAAGAAAAGGAAGTGTACACAAGCAATTTTAACTTGGTAAACCCCACCCAATTGGGTAAGCATCCATGGTGACCTCTACGCCATAAAAGTAAAAAGTCCACTAAAAACGAGCAACAGATTACAAGCTATATAATAATCAAGACACACAATCAAACCTAATCTAAGTTCAGAAATGTACCAACTTCTCTGGCGTCTTCTGACTCCTCCTAAGGTTCTGATGTTGGTGATGTTCTCCCAACTTTGTAATTTACTGCTTTTAACTTTACGTAAACTCTAAAAGTCCAATATATCAACACCAACACTTTTCAGTGTAGTAGTGTGAAGGTGTATGTGGTGTAGTGCTCTAAACGCATGTATGCAACTCACACACACACTTAATTACAGACAATATGAGTAATAAATTACAAACATATCTCTCAAGATGCAAGGGTTTCTAAAATCATCTAAGTCAAATAAGTCAGACTTTGGATCTATTAAACAACCGCAGATCAATAAGGAACCTTCCTATACAAACTAGCCAAGATCATATACACTTTTTTTATTTGAAAATATTTACTTATTTCACAAATCGTGAAATAATTATGAAAGTGAAAACTCCAATCAAGATCCTAAAACTAGATCTAAGTCTGACAGTTTGAGTAAGTTGAAATAAAAAAGGGTATTGTTGGTTTGGGGTTTAAAAATAACATTTATTTTGAAAACAACCGACAAAAATTAGATTTCTTGAAACAAGAAATCAGATCTAGCAAATAACTAAGTGATATGTATCACAAAAATCAAATCTCAAATTTCTATACAAAGAAATAGAGACTTAATCAACGCGATTAAGTTGGCAAAGAGATATAAGACAGTAGAGGAAGAAACTTCACAAATCACGAACTAAAAACACTCAGAAAAATATTTTCTAATTTGGATTTGGCTGAAGTTTGAGTTAGGGTTTGAAAAACTCTTTGAATTCTCTCTCTCTCTTCTCTCTTTTTTCTCTCAGAGTTTAAAATGACCAAATTTTACAAAATTGAAGACAAAGTCTTCTTATACACTGGGAGAAGAAGGATCTAGAACATCGAAGTAAAATGAACGATTAGGATTTAATCGATGTTAATGTAATGGCTACCAAGCCACCGAATTTAAAATATATTTGACTGGTTCAAAATCAAACACATGGATTAAGAGAAAACACATGTAGATCATTGATTAGAATGATCCAATGGTGCACAATGAGTTTTAAGAATGTGAGAGGGAGAAAACACACATCTGGCCATTATATAAGCAACACGTGTAAGACTGAGATGCAATGTAAAACGCGTGTTTTTGAAATGTTAAAAATACAAATTCCACCCACAATATTCTCAAGAGAATTCGATTTCTACCCAACCATATTTTATGCCTTAAAAAAAATCATAAATCAGCCCTGTTGATGTAAAAAATTAGATTATCTCTAATTATCTAATCACAGATAAAAATAAATAAGACAAAAGAATTTTTAAAGTGGTTCAGCCTTGAAAGAATGGCCTATGTCCACTGTTGTGTGATTGCTGACTGTTTGCAGAATTCTCGATAATGGGTTTACCAAGAAATTCCGAGTCCCTTGCTAATGAGGAGGTTACAATGTATTTATAGCCTTGAGGCTGTATATGCGAGAGAATATTACATAGTTGTCCAATAGGCGTGTACATCTGTATGATAATAATCAGCATTTAATGTGCATTCAATCCTCTTAATTATTCGGTTATAACTGCTTTGTACGAGGTGCAGTCCGGATCGCCAAAGCTGCTCGGACCGCCTAAGTAGCTCGGTATACATGAGTTGCTCGGAGAACACCTGTTGCTCGGAGCGCCTGAGTTGGTCGGGGAGGTTGAGTTCCTCGGAGTCAAGGTGTTGTCAAAAATATTCACGGGTGCCATGTAGATTGACACGTGTCTCCACATAATTGGTCCGCATCAGCAGACTAAATTTAGTATCAACAGAAGCCCCCAATGTTTCGTAGTTTGATGTTGATGAAAAGTATGGAACATTTATGCTATCTTCTTTATGGATTTTTAGACAAACGTTCATTGTACATAACTCCTTTTTTTGAGTACATAGTATCAGGCTTTTAAAGTATTTTGAATTTCCATAACCGCTTCATTTTTTGTGCCACTTTCTCCTTTTTAGCCGCCGGGTACGCAATCGTCCATCCTGGTAATCATTGTTCTTCTCTATTCCCGAGGTAAAGTATTTAAACACTTCAAAAAATTCGATCGCCTTTTACTTTTTCAAATCTGCATCTCAGAACTTCTTCCCTTCTTCTCTATCTTGTGCGTTCATTTCCTCCATTGTTCGTTGTCAACTGATCCACCCTTTTCCTGTAAGATCTTCTTCATTCTCTTTTTCTTTCTTCGTTCATCGTGGTTTACCTTGTGGAGTATCTTGATAAATTTCGTTCTGATTTTTCTATTCCTTCATGGGTCATATTGGAGGAACTTGCTGAACCTTCTGACTATTTTCGTTTGGCTGAGGGACATTGGTTCCCCAGTCTCTTTGTGGCCAAATGTGGCTTTTCTTTTCCTCCAAACCCCTTGTGTTTGGAATTCTGTCAATATTTTGATGTGATTCCTGCAAAAATAGCACCAAACACTTGGAGAATAGTTAATGGAGTTCATCGGTTAAATCAGATTCATGGAACCCGCTTAGGGATTCCAGAAATTTAGAGAGGTTATCAGGGGAGGAAGAAGGAGAGTCCTCAGAGAACCCCAAAACTGTCCAACACCATTCTTGAACCAAAAACACCACCGTTTCGTAGATCGGAGGGAGAGGAACACAATCATGTCAGCAATTTCATGGAATTTAGACCTACACACAATGGAAAGTATTTATCTTGCTTAATTCATGAAGGATATATCTTCCATGTTAGAATATGATGTTTAATATCTTAATTTCATGTGTTTTGATGACTCGATTGGGAAATTAAATCATGTTTTGGGTTGAATTAATTTTGGAATTTAATCCCTTATGTAATATGATAAATTAGATGGAGTTCTAAAAATTAAATATAAGAAATTTGGGTTTTATAGAGGTTCTTGATGATAAAGGACAAACTAGGGTTTTTTGGAACTAATTCTTGATTTAATTCCAATTATAGGATGTTTCTTGATGATTTAGAGATTATAAAATGTTAGGAATCATGTATATAGGTTGGAATAATGTTTGGTGGGTTTGGTTGAGAGTATTGGATCATGTAATGTAGGTTTGGATGCGTAAAAATGGTGAAACCCATAGCAAATTAAGGAAGGAGAAGAAGACCTTCAACTGCGAATCATTTTTGGATCCTTGGCTGAATTGATGAGGCAAGTGAATCGATTCGGTCCAAGGGCGAATCGATTTGGCTGCCCAGATTTTGATAATTTTCTCCCGTTTTATTTTAGAACTAGCAAGAAACAATCAAATTAATATTTGAGATAATTTTTAAACATAAAGAGAGTTATTTTAAAATAATCAGTAGGTCAATATTGGATTTGAGACTTAGTCACATTGGAGAAACTTAAGAGCTAAGATTAATTAGGCAAAATTGAGGAATAAAAACCCAATTCGGAGATTGATATCATGTCAAGGGAATTCGATGGGAACGATGACCTAGACTAGTAGGTAATGAGTGAGATAGCTACTGAATAAACTTGAGGGAAAATTGGTAGATTTCCAAGTGATGGAAAACACTCGGGCGTCTGCGAATAAGAAGGATAACGGTATGATAATAATAAGTAGGCTATGCGAGAGTATGTAGACTATATAAAGACTATATTATGGGGTACGGGATTACCTTAATTGAATGTATATACATAGGTTGTGTGTATACCTAATGTGTGGCTATTTTGTGTATGACATACCTACGTCGCTTGCTATCGTAGGAGGTTCGAAAAGGGGACAGTCTTATCTTAATGAGCCATCTTGGGGGATTTTAACTTGTGCCTCAGAACATAGAACTTAGGGATGATCACCACTTGTGTGAATGAGGGTGTGCCCGGTCGTTTGGGTGCGTAGGTATGTGCATAGCCCAAAGGCCTAAGACTATGTTTGCCTCCGATATATGTGATTTGTATTTCTAGTTCAAGAGTGATCCTGGACCATTAGTCCTCTATTTGTACGTGATGTACTGGGACTTGATAGCAGAGTATTCACGCCTCATAGCTCAGCCTAGGGGTGCTATATATATATATATAAAATTAGAGTGACATATTTATATATATACTTGTGATTTAATTCTACTGCTTGTGCATAGTAGATAAGAAAGATAGTGATATCTAAATTAATCTACATATGTGGAGATTTAATCCTAAATGAGAAAATTCATAAATGTCTCACAGACATAGAACTATCAGTAGTTGTTGTATGGGTAATACGGGTGAGCACAAAGAGTTAGAAGGCGTGGAAAAATATTTAACTCGAACTAGTTAGATGACGTATCATAACTAGGAAGGGCTAGGAATATCTGTTAGGCGTGCACAGTAATTGAGGGGTGAGGACCTCAAGTGAGAGCCGTAAAACTAACATGTATATAATATCTGCTGATTATGCATTTTAGATATTTTCAAATATTTTTAAACTGTTTTACTCGAGCTCTGACTCATTTTCCAAATCTATTTTGTAAAAACCATTTTAGGTGCCCAACCATAGGGAGGTCCAGCTTAGGAGTTCATCCTCAATTGACATTGCTGCAGTTATTGTGGACGATTGCAGGACTTATTTGGTAAACACCTCCATTTCTTTCAGATCATATGCATCCTTTCTTTTATCTCAATCGGGCATATCGCCCGTTTTCTATTAGTAGTTACTTTTAGAGACATTGTACTTCTTTCATTGTTAAGTTGTGGATTTAGTTTTTATATGGATTATTGTATTGGAGTTTCAAACTGGGGTGTTTACTCCCGTCATTTATATTTAAATTTATTAATTTAGTCATGGTTATAAGATAATACTATTGAATGGTTTGATTTTGGATTTTACTATAGAAGTCATAATCGAATTGAAGTTGAGTCCCAAATCAAACTATTTAAAAGGTAAAAGTGGACATAAAGAACAAATTTTCTATTATAATGCACAATTGATTTTCTTGTCATCATACATAACTCAGCAAATTTGAGTTCATTCAAACTCAGCAAATTTGAGTTTACTCAATTTTTGGATCAAATCAAGAAAATATAAATCCAATACCAAATGTATGTACTCATCGAGGGTGCAATTCCAAGTAAACGATGAATCCACAACAACAAATTTATGAATCTAAAGATAAATTTATAGACGATAAAACTCATAAATTATCAATTTCAGCAACGGATTTGTGTGTACGAAGCAAGACAAATATATTGTATGAGATATAATAAAAACCATGATGGATTTGTGTGTGGAATTAACAATGAAACACGTTATTATTGTATGAGATGGAAGTGTTGTCTAAAATGGAATGAAAGTATTGGATGTTTAAATCAATTTTTGCTTTTCTTTTATACACATAGCGGGATGGGGTGTGATGTGCTAATTATATTCCAACCCATATGTATGAATTTAACAAGGACACATAAAAAAATAAGATTTAAATTTAAAAATAACACCCTTTCATTACTACATCAGTTTTTTATTTAGTATTAAATTATTTAACTTACAAAGTCATAAAAATTTGTTAGTAGATTTATTCACTCATTAGTACTAAAAAACAAAAAGATTTATTCACTCATGCAAACCGCTAAGTTCGAGATAAAGAAAGAAAGAAAGAAAATATCTTCAACAGAGAACCAGGCTGACGGCAGAGAGAGAAGAAATGGCACGGCTCCATGCCGACATACACTAGAAAAACTAAAGTAATAATCAACTAAATATTACTTTAACGTTACAAGTCAACATGGTGTCGTGGTGTAGTTGGTTATCACGTCAGTCTAACACACTGAAGGTCTCCGGTTCGAACCCGGGCGACGCCATTTTTCATTTCCAAAATTTTATAAATGAGTTTATTTATTTAATTTAATTTTAATAACCACTTGCAGTCAACTAATGAGGTCATACTGCTTCTTTAGCCTTTATTTCAGTGATGGATGAATAGACTGGAATTCTCCAAATTCATTTTTACCAATTGGGAAAAAAAAAGACAGCACTTTTGTCTAAAAGTAGTTCCAAACCAAACCCACAAAGCAAACCCTTCTTTTCACTACCCCTCACCATTCTATCAATCAGGAACATCAGAATAGCAGCCTACCACCCAACAAAGACAGAACAATTCTGGGTATTGTTTTTTATATATATATGTATGTGTGTGTGTGTTGCTATTTATATTTGGTCTGTGTAATGTGTAAATATGGTTGTTAGTCAGGTTTGTTAATCCACCATGCCATGTGTACAATTCTATGGTGGTTAGGTTTGTTTAACTAAGTTCAGTATTTTTCTGTCCTTCTACAGTTGGAGAAGTTAGGTTTGTTTTGTAGACTCAATTATAAGTGTATACGTATGAGGTTTCAAAGTTACAGTTTTATTGTTGAACCAGAGGGATGAGGTATGCATACATGAGAATTAAGCACTCTGGAATTTATGGAGTCTTTATAAGTTAGAATATATGGTTTTAGGATGGCGTTCGTTGGTACGGTTGCTCGGGTTACGACCTAAAAACTCCATGGTGCATTAAAAGTTACGCCATTTGTGTCGAATTAAGAGTCTTTTTTTCCTTTTAGATCCATCTTGAATTATGAGTTTCTTAAAATAGTATATAAAATTAGGTGAAATTCCAGAGTTACCATCCCAGCAAGTAGTATCCGTAAGGGAAACAATGTGTTGTAGGTAACAATATCATTGGAGTCACCATATGCTTCCCATTTGATCTTAGAAGGGTAGTGAGTTTGTGGTCCTTGCAAGGAGTGCTCCTTGAGAGCCTAGATGTTACTCGTCTTGAAGAACTTATACCAAGGCCAAATAGAATCTCTTATAGTGTATGCAATAGAGGAGGATGGATGAGAGAGTAGGCACCTTAGCATAGAAATAAAATGAGAAGGCAGTTTCAACACTTGGTGGGTTGGAAAGAAGGTAATAATGGAGGTTGGTTGATAATTACATTCCTGAAGTCAAAGGGAGCACTAGGAGGGAAAGATTGATTAAGAGGGGGGTTGTTGATGGTGTGGCGACATAAAGTAAGATTTGGTTTGCAGGTTGTTGGAGGGAAAAGGTCAATTAATGTCTGTAATGATTGTGTTTTCTTAGGTTTTAGGTGGGGCGATCGGTCATCTTCGATGGGCTGGTGAGTGGTTTCGAGTGGGTCGTCAAAAGGTTATTTCGAGAGTGTGCCTCAAGATTATCTCGAGTGGGTGGCGTAAGGTGGTCTCGAACCGGGGGAGGCGATACGTAGTGCCCTTCTTCTCGTTTCAAAGTGGTTAGCTTTGTTAGCCTAACAAAGTTTATACCCTTGCCTGGTTTAGACTACCATGATGTGTAGAGTCAATCCCCCTTGAGTTTATAGAAGATCATACCTTGTTTTTGTTTGTGGTTGGTTGTACCTGTCTTGTTTGCTGATTTGTATCTTCGAGTGTGACCTTTTATTCAATTTGCTCCTGTTGTTCGAAAGTGTTTGAAGGTGTGTGATTTGTGTTCAATGTAATTTTTGTTTTGTGGATTGTTGCTTGTGAAGACAGGTATTGAGATGATGGTTATTCTCACACTACACATTATAAGAGTCAGGTCCGGAAAATCAATGTTGCCAAATTTTATGACAGCTAGTAAACTTTAGTTTTGACTATTGATTATTCTGAAAAAGTTTTACTTTAAAATGATGACTCTTAATTTGAGACGGAAGAGTGTTATTGAGTTCATTGACAGATGTAGTTATCCATAAAGCGGAAAACACACGGGCCTGTTCTTCAATATCTGGTTTGTGTTGAGTTGAAAATGTCATATAGCACATCAAGTGAAATGGTGTGTTTCTCAGTCTTCCTTGTTATGCTTTAGGCAAATCGCCTTCGAAGTGTGGTATCGTTATAATATACCTGATCGGCTAGAATGTGAAAATCCAGAAGCGTTATCATAACCCTTAGTATGAGGCCCCTAATGATGATAATGAATGGGAGAAGGCCATGGGGAGATAGATGAGTGTACTGATAAAAAGGGTACAAGACTTGAGTACAGTATTGCCTCGCCTTAGGATTACTGTAAAAAAAGAAGCCTATTTTGAGCCTTGGGAAAAGTGTATCACCTAGTATGATTCTCAGTAGCAATCCTCTTTATAGCACCCAAGAGATTGGGGGGCGGGAGTGGTGGTGGTGGTGGTGGGGGGGGGGGGGGGGGGTTGGGGGTTCATTGAAAATGAGTATAAATATATATGGGTTATATTAAGGCTGAGCTTTGAGTATGGTAAGATTTGATTTGTGTCGTCACTGAAAATTAAGAAATAGCTCAGGGAATTGAGGTCCACTTAGGTCTAGTGGAGTCTGCATGTAATTATTTTCCTTATTGAAATTGAAATTGCGTGATATAGTGAGCTCTTGTGCTGTGAGAAAGTTAAATTGTTGGTATACTTTAAAATATAATTTAGTTGTTGCTAAGGGAGTCCTTTAGTTGTCATGTGTTCAAGGAGGGTATGCCCTCCTTGGTGGTTGTAGATATAATATGGTAGTGTAATAAAAGATTATATAGTGAAAAGCCAGAGATTATGATAAATGGCAGTACGAACTATAGTGATTAGGCTAGGCACTCCAGCATTATATCAAATCATTGATTCAAGTGTGTCAACTATTGGTGTTGAGTTATAGTCAGATAGGCATTTTTTGCTTGCAACGTAGAATAGATGACATAAGGACAATTTTGTGTTTGTCTATGAAGCACAGATTCTTTAAAATGCTCAACGCACCTGAATCAGATTTTGATTTCCCCTTAATTTGAACCCACTGTGAATCCAATATATTAATTATCATATTCTTATAAGATTCCAAAATTTTCCTTAATATTTTTTGTATTGAATCTTACAATAAACGAGATTCAGTATATGTTTTAGCCAATATTTACCATAACTATAATTATAGCTATTTAATTTGAAATATTGAGAGTGAGAGAAGTGTGTCGAAGCACTGTATCTTACCATAATTGATATGCATGTTGAAACCTTGCCCAACTTGAAACGGTCCACCTGTCAGTCCGCGAGTGGCTTGAGAATTCTTCCTTATTCAGTTGTTATAAGATGGAAGATGCGCTAGAGAATTACTTACAGTATAGTAATATATTTCCTCCAAGTCCTCAAGTTTACTCACTGTGATTCTTATATTCTCTTTCAAGGTCTCTCTCTCTCTCTTTGCACTAACCTAAGTTGGATCTTACTGGTTAACTGGGTTTTGTAAGTTACTCTTCATGATTATGTTTCTTGAAAGCTTGCTTTCTAGATCTTTCCTCTTGCATAAGTGCTATTGGCCATTAGTAACATTTTATGCATCTTATTTCTGTAGTTATTGTCTATCCTCCCATGTCAAAGAACGGGAAGCTATAAACACCAACGAATTTGCGTGGATTGCATAAATAAGTGCCAGAAATGGGAGGTTGTTGTTGTTCCTCCAGGAAACCGCAGCTGCATGGGACACCTCTATATTACTATGTCAGTAATTTCTCTCAATTTTGGTTGAATATTTATTCAACTATTGTACACATTTTTGTGTTTTTAGGTCTGCAAGTTCATAATTATTTCATTATTCTACCCTTTTTGATGTGTTCTTTTGTTATTCATGCTATTTTATGATTAGTAATTATTTTGACCTTTTTAATTACTAGAATTGTTGCCTCCAAACTCGTGTGGCAGGGGATTACAGCCCTGCTATATTTTGGAACTGTTGGTTATATATGCTCATCTCACACTTTATTTGGTGGGTGCCCATCCCAACATAGGATCCCAAAGGAACTTAGGGGACTGGAATGGAAGGAAATGAATTTCGAGAAAGCCTCTCTCTCTTTCTCTCTCTCTCTCTCTATATATATGTATATATATATATATATATATAGAGAGAGAGAGAGAGAGAGAGAAAGAGTACTGCTCTTGTATGTACCAGTCCGCATTTTCAAAGTGCGGACCGAACATGTGTCACCAGGCGGTGAGCCTAGAAATTATAGGCTAACTCTCTCTCTTATATGGGCTCACCGCCAAGTGACACATGTCCGGTCCGCACTCTTAAAATGCAGACTGGTCTGCACAAGAGCAGTACTTATATATATATATATATATATATATATATATATATTGTGTGTATTTGAAACTGTGAGTAGAAGAAAATAATGATGACAGAGGAAGGAACTTTTTCTGAACTATTTAGAGACCCAATTTTCCATATCAAACAAGGAGGTCATGTGAAAATTTTCAAGGAACAGAAAATTGTCATGGATCATGAGTTGGGCAACTTATGTCTCTGTGATGAAATATGAACTTCCTATGTTATTTCATATACACTCTGTTTTAGCACTTAGCCACCAACATTTTCATTTCTTGACCTTTGTTGTCCGAGTCGCAACACTTTGTGAAACTCTGCAATACGTTGTGAGGGTTAGACCTTTTGCGACACATTAAGACCAAAGCTCAAGAAATGAAACCTTTGGTGATTAGGTTTCAAAAAATGAATAGGGGAATGATTCAAATATCTCTAAAAGAAAGTCTAGTAATGTTGGACTGCAAATTAACACCTTAAAATTTATGATTATTAGTGGAAAGAGAATATGAACAAGAACGCGTGGTTTGGTCTATCTTTGATCTACGTCCACGGCTAAAGGGGAGGGCTGTATATCATGCAAAAAAAGCTACTGTAATCATTGTATATATACAAAGCAACATTCATACATATGATATATGTATATTATAAATATATTTCTATACAACTGTAGTACTATGTACTTTTTATGTAAAACTGGATAAAGTTTTCAATAACGACAATTTTTTTCACTTGGTCCGCTTCCTTGTTGCGTAGCCCTTAGCGAGGCGCCTATCTTGCACCTCATGCCTAGGTGGCGACAAGACGCGCCTTTTAGAACACTGGCAAGAGGTTATAGTGACTGCGTGTCAATTGACTTATGTCCAATGTTATATGAAAGAGCCCCCAACCCTACTAACTACTACCATGCTGTTGGTGGAGGACGTAGTCGTCCATGTGGCGGCTGCTGAGGCTTGACAAGTGTCCTTCATCATCTTAGTGAGTGGAGAGTGGAAGATTGAAGGTCGTCACTCGGGCATGTGCTTACTACGTGCTTAGTGGGTTTGATAATGCCTTCTGAATAATATCCACGTGATTGACAATGTCATAGTGGAATATGAATTTCATCGTCTGTTCGTCATGCAACAAAGGACTAAGCCGATCGATACCTTAACGAATGTATTTCACCTGATCCGTCATCCTCGTAAACAGATATCTTCGGTCTTCGGTTCAGCCTCTTTGGCAGTTGGCTGGGTCAAAGTCTTCTTACATTGATTGGTCATGGAAGTCAGATGGTTATACCAACCTGCCGTGTGGATTAATGGATCTTCCTCAGTTAACGCGCATCGCATTCGATTTATTAGGTGTTAGAAGTTATCCTCATCAGTTATTATTTCTGAGTTTTCTTGATCACAAATACTGGGAAGAGGATTTCTGCAAACTGAGAGCCAAGTCCTAGTGTTCTTTTGGTCAACATTCCATGAATCCAAAATCTTGCAAGGCAAAATCATTATTTTATGTCCTTCAGTCCTAGTCTTGTTTCTAGATTGTTTTGTGATTTTGGACCCACGAGTCCATAACTGAAGGTGAGAATGAGCGTTGGCTCAATGGTGAAAGTTCTTGCATTGTATATGGGAATCACGGGTTTGAGTAATGGAAGGTCTTTTCATACTTGTAATTTAGGCTGATGTCTATCCCTTCCCAGACCTTGTGGTGGCAAAAACCTAGTATACTAAGTATTCTTAACAACGAGATGTGACGTTTAGCGTCGTATCAAGGTTGAAAATTATGATTTGAGATAGAATATACCCAAGATTTGGTGATTGATTTTTATTTTTTCTGCATGTTTACATCATAAACCTTAACGTCTCTTCATACCTGTTTTGGAAAGATGTGTGTAGTTCTTGTATTCTGCATTATTTTTGCAGTTTTGAGGTTTTCTCCTGTATTAAATTTACTAATCATGAACTTCGGAATTATTCTCTGCAGTGTCCACCGTCTTTGGAGGAGCATGACTCCTTAACTTCTCATCATAGTGCAATCACTGCCGGATTCCTGGTAGACATAAATCTTGATACATCAAGCCCCGATACTTACCGACCCCCTCCTCCACCTATCCCTTTTGATGTGGTTTTGGGGTATCCCCAATCAATAGATTCTGATTCCGTGGAAGAAACAATTTGTGATGGTAGCTTCGCAAAATCTAATTATATGAATCTAAAGGAATCAGAATGCAATCTTGAAGCTGGCAGGTATCTTGCTTCCCCAAGAAAATTCGGAGTTGAAAATTTGAAATCGAAGAAACTTACAACAACCGAAGAAGAGGATGTCTGTCCCACTTGTCTGGAAGGTATAGTGCATCACATAGTTTATATATAATACAGTAGGGGTACAAGTTTGATTATATATAAAATATTAGGGCTAATGTTTAATTATATATATCCATTGGGTAAATTGGGGATAGTTTTTTCATTGACGTCCCTATTATTATATGTTGCTATGATGTTTTATGGTTTTGAAAAATCAAATCGGCTTTACCGAGACTCCCGACTCTTTTTGCAGCCCATTACTAATTGGTAAACCTTTTTAAACTTTATTTGCAGAGTATGATGTAGAAAATCCAAGAATTGTTACAAAATGTAACCATCACTTTCACCTTTCGTGCATTCTTGAGTGGATGGAAAGGTGTGACACCTGTCCCATATGCAGTCAGGTTTGCTTTTCACTCTATTCTACATATACATGGATAAGAACATAAATTCTTACTCTTTTCGCAGCTGGGATAAAGAAAAATACAATGACTTTACTTGAAAAATAGGAAAAATATAACTTTTGGCCAATGGGGTCAGACCTCCAATTATAGACATTTTTTTATATAAAGCATCTGGAAAAAATGCTCGTCGCAAGTCCATGCAGCAGGTCGAGTCAACAGCTTAATGGCTAGTTTCCTCAACAGTTATAATATGAATTTGTATGTATATCCTGAAAATTTTCAACATATTTCCACTTTCACACTTAATATTTGTTGATCACTCCTTTTAATTTATTTTGCGAGTTTAGAAAAATGTCTTCCTTGTCCAATGATACGGTACATCAAATTGGCAAATTGTCCAAATTGGCCTAGAGTGCTATGCAATAAAATAAACGACTTAGGAAGTATGTGGTTCAGCTGAGATCGGCCTACATCCATGGGAAAAGAGGGTATTGCTTTAGTAGTAAGAGAAAGAGACGACCTGGAGTGCTAGAAATCGTTAGTTGAGAGTCCAAGCTGCGGGTAGAAGATATGGTGTCCATACACTGTCAACAACCTTTGACCTCCACATAGTGAGTGGTCTTATTTATACATTTTAGAGTCCTATCTAATTATTACAACTTAGAGAATTGATTTTTGTGTATTCAACATTTTTCTGAGTTGATTACCTTTGAAATGGTTGTGCTCGAGTAGGACTTTGTTACTTGGGATCTTGCTTTGCATTTATCCGTGCACATTGGAAGAGTCCTGGCGTAGTCAATCCTTTCGGGGTTGGCCGACTTAATCCAGGGGTATTATGGGTAGTGGGTGTCATGTGTCTTGCGATGGGAGCCAAGTCAGCTTCATTAACCTTCAATGAGCTTTGAATCTTGCGCCATTACACGATGAAGCTCAATGCCTTTACTTCCTCATGTACTTGGTTAGCCAATAAGGAATATAAGCTAATCTTGAGAAGATCATTGAAATATTAACGACTCTAAATCGTTTTGTCTCAAAATCCTTTTTCAAGTCTTGAAGTCGGAAAGGAAAGAAGTATGGAACGAAGAGTATTCCAAGAATCAAGAGTTACTTGGGGGCTCCCTTCATCCCGAACGTTCCCGTTCCCGCCCCTAGAAACCCTATACTTGTATCAGGTTATCGATCACGCGGTAAGCTCAACGCTACTTTACGGGGAGGGTAGGGATCGGTCACCTGTTTGCCACCTTATTACCTTAGCACAACCTTGTTCAAGCAGACTCCGCAAGGCCGACCTGTGTAGTTGAATGTCTAAATGGTTTGTGGAGTTGGATATACTTTCCCCGAACGGCCATTAAAGGATGTGCTGTGGAAGATTTTATCACAAAACCCCAAGGCTATTAAGCATCCCCCTTGGGGAGCTAATGATACCATACCAAAGCCAGGATAAATGACAACTAGCGTGTGAAACTACCGGGACGTTGTTTGTTGACGGGTATTGAATTTTGAGGTCGTTAAAGTGGGCATCATCGTAGTCGCCCCTGAAGGAGTGATTGAGTGGGCAGTATGAGTTGTCTTTGAAGCCTCCAATAATGACGTGGAGTACGAGACACTGTTCGACACCGCAACTCCAAAAGTGGTCTCAAGGGGCTACCAAGCTTGAAAATGAGCCTCCAAATTTATTTCCATTGCGTTACTTCTTTAAAACTCTACCAAAAAGTACCTCCATAAACACGCTCAACTCACTTATTTTGGTTTGTATTTAACACTATCAGAAAGGGAGGTTTTGGGAGAAAATGAGTTATTTCTCTCCGGAAAGGCGAACTCTTGAGTGGCGGGCATCTCAGGTTTTTTTGCGACTCATGATTGGTATCCAAGCAAATGTAGGAGAACATTGTGCAAGGCATGACATGATGTCAGCCTTCTTCGCAAAGACTTAACAATTGGTCGCTAGGGGCAAAAGAACAACCATGTAGGAGGACGACAAGATAAAGGGTAATGCCCTTTGAATATTCTTAATGTTTTCCCTTTTAAGTATTTTTACCTTTTAGAGTTATCTTCACTATAGGTTATAAATAAGGCATTTGGTCAACCATTGTAATTACATTCAATTTTGAGATTTGAGTTCTTAATCTATGCTTTGCTCTTGTGTGTCATTTGTCGTGTTAGATCCATGAGTTTACTAGGGTTCAAGATGTGATGCAATGTATTGCGCATCGTGATTTAATTGAATATTTGTGGAGTTGTCGCGGTGACATTTAGTATGTATTTAATTTCTTAGTTAAGTATTTGTAATAATGCCTGACTATTAATAAATAAAACTTTTATTTGATTCACAATATTACTTGTCGTAGCAATACACAAGTAAGATCATTTACATCGGAAAATTACCAAAGCAACATACAGCTAGAACAATGTTTTGTAGTCGAATCAGAAAACATGCGTTTATGGGATTGGTAGTGCACATTCCTCAGTTTAAGACCCAGGGTGTTGACAGTCTATTCGACATTGGCGCGAGCAGAAATAGTAGCAATGGAAGTGTTTGTTTCAACACCGAGATCCTCCTCCTTGTACTTGTTAAAATTTTGAAATAATGCTTTAGAAAACCCTCACATTCTGTGCACACTACACCCAACCGTTCTAAATTTCACTGCGATGATCCTTAAACACAATTGAAATTCTAAATTTATTGTTTGGTTGTTTGGGATGAAATGGGATTGAGGGTCAAAAGTTGAATTAATATAAGCTGGATTGGTTGTTGGGTCGCAATTAGCCCGCCTGAAACTAGGATTTGCCTAAGGAGCCACTTACATATTTTCAGCCAAAATGGCCCAAAATTATGGGTTTAACTGTCTTGCAAATTGGCATGGAGTGCCATTGGCCTTTTAAATCAGCTCACAAGCTATATTGCCCAAAAGGTTTGGACAAGGTAAGTAAAGATATGCGCTTTAAATGGTAGAAAGCAAAATAAGTACTTATATAAAGCATCACCAAACAGTACCAAACAAACAGAATTTCTTATCTTTAGATTATTAGATGATGACTTGGCAATGCTTTTCTTTTCTGGGTAGAGCTTTTCTTATTTATACAATCAATAATCAGACCCAATACAATGGTGTACTGATGCACTACCATGCTCCTGCTTTTTTTCTTTTTAAATAAACATCGGTACAAGAGGCATTTAACACCACTCGAACATGAAATGGGGTTAGCATGTCAGGATTTTACTATTGCTTGATGACAAAACCCACCAACTCGAATCATATATGGGTCATGTTAGTGTTGAACACAAATAACTGTTTTTTGTGTAGATAAATGATCTAATTTTTATTTTGTTTTAACTTCTGATGCAATATTGTAGGAAAAATACTAGTCCTATGTTTTTGGTTTGTGGGGGGTGTGTTTGTGTTTCAACCTGAACAAGATACATTTGATCAACACGTAATAGCATTAGTATTAAGTCATTTGACACAATTTAATTAAACATGTCAGATTAGGGTTGACTTGTGCTCAACATAAACACAAAATGAAACCACATATGACGCAACATATCTGAATTGCCATTTCTTCATTGTGCTCAAATGTGGAAGTGTGAATTATTTGTAATTTGATTAACATGAGAATCTACAACTCTTAGGGAACTAAACTTGACAAATGTTCTTCTTTTGATTTTGGTGTACCCCATATTACAGGAAATGGAATTTGAAGCTTTATAGTACTTAACATAAAAAGTTGAAGTCTGCCAACTTTGATGGCTGCAGATGGGTGGCAACGGAGCCTGGAGCCTACAGATTTATCCTTCGTTTGTCCTACTTACTTTGTAAATTTTCTGTAATCCCATCTGGGATAAATTAGGTGTACCTGATTATGAATTAACAATTCAATATATAATTCATAATAGGCTGCAAATAATTTATCCCAAACAATATTTATTTATATTGATAGCTGAGAATGATGATAGCTGCATATATGAATTACTCTCTTCATGCCCTTTGTTTTGTTTGTTTTTCTTTTCTTCTTCCTTTCCCTTTATGTGCATATTTTCCTTTCCTTTACTGTGCAGCGATGTAAATATTGTTTGGTGCATTTGTCATTTCTCATTATCTATGACCACATATTTGAGAGAAATTGCCTTTATCTATGAACACCCACCCACCCACCCACCCACATATATGATTATGTATACCCTATATAATTGAGAGAAATGGCCTTTATCTATGAATACCCATCCACATCACCATTTTCTTATAGCAACAAAAAAACATGTACTGTGTTGGGTTTCTTTCATCCACAAGTCGCATACATTGATAAAGCATGAAAAAATAGTACTAAGCTGATTATTTAAATTTCAATGAATCATCCAATTCCATATCAACATTCAGTTTGTAGTGTCGAATCAAAAGTGTTGCCTTCCAATAGAGTACACAGTAACAAGAAACACCATAGTAGATTGTACACATATAGCATGATCATCCACAACCATAAGCGATTGTCCAATGATTTACCCAAATTATTTTGTAACCCAACTCAAAAAATACTAGCAAATTAAGAGAAAAAATCACATAACATCTTGTGTGTAAAGATTGTACAACATGTGAAATTGTTGGAGGCAGATGTTAAATTAGTATATCACTGATTAATGGTTGAATAAGTAGATGGGTACGCAGTGCTATGAGATAAAACAACTTTATTAGTATATCACTGATTAATGGTTGAATAAGTAGATGGGTACGCAGTGCTATGAGATAAAACAACTTAGAGTAACGATGGACAGGTCTTTAGTGTTTAAGCATCTGCACAATGATCTGGTTCAGGCTTTTTGTCTTAACACAAGATCTGGTTTTTCAAGAATGCAATCTCCAGATCTGTTTTTCGTTCTAAGACACACATACACACATGCACACACACATTCCGTAATCCAATTTCAATTTTAATGGCTTGAAGCTCTTGCCGGTGACCATTGCGAGGTGGTGTACGACCAATGCTAGAGCAAGAGAGAGAGGCATGTGCGTCTGGAGGGAGGGACGTGGTGGGAAGTGAATGGGCGAGGTGGAGGCTAACTTCAAAGTCTTTTTTTGGATAATTTTGTAAGGTTTGTAAGGCGATTTTATAATAAAAAATGAGCCATATGATACCATCTTATTGGACAATTTAACAAAATTGACACATCAGATGCCCCACAGGCTGGCCAGACATCCTTTCCATCGTTTCCTAATGGAGATGTGACGGTGGATGTAATTGCATAGGCGCCTATCAAGAAAAACAGAATTTATCGGGAAAACATTTAAAAGCGATAGGCACTATACATACTCACTGTAGGAGGGTAGTGAGATTGGAGTCTATGAATAACTGGAAAGGGTGAGGCGTGACCCACTCCAATGGACGTTGTCTGCAAGGTTCTCAAGAACTTCTGAAGCAGAGACCTTCTCCTTTTGGTAAAAATGGAGCTCAAGTTGGAACTCCCTCCCTGCAAGAAGATGAACTTCCACAACAATAATAGTAATTTTCTCAAGAGGAGCTCCTGAGAGTGATGGCTGTCAGTGAGGAGTGAAAGAACAAGGCACTTAGCACATAGAGAGAGCAGGGAGAGAATACTAGAGAGGTTCTGGTGTGATTTTGACAAAGTGACTTTGCTATTGAGTTTTTTCTATCTTTATGATCTTGCCCATGGGTCCTATTTATACTTGGGCACTAGGGCTGGGTTGACACTTTTGGCGCTAAAACTTAGAGGGTTGATGAGGGACAAAGTCTGTAGTGTACTATTTGTCCCTACCTGCAGGCAGCTCTGCCTGTCCCCTTTGGAAGATCCCCCATGGTGCCAACCAAAGTTCAAAAGCAAATATGTCTTCTAATGGAGACAAAATATGTGATTTGCTAAATATCTTTTGAAACGGTAACTTTTGGTACAAACTTTGTAAACTTGAGGGGGGGTCTCGAGGACCACCTCCTCTAAAATCTTTGTAAGCTTGAGGGGGGTCTTGAGGACCCCCTTCTAAAATCACTTTTCTTGAGAGGGGTTTAGAGGACCCTCTCCTTTAAAATCATTTTATAAACAGTTCTTTTCTTGTGAGCAGCCAGCCCTTTGGCTGCTCACTTCGCTTGTGACTAAGTGTGAGGACTGGGCGACCCTAGGGTCTTCCTACTAGTATTCTCTCAATCATATAGTGCTAAGTGGTTGAGCTTTCTCAACATACATTGTCCCTCAGCCGCCAAGCCAAAACTCCCAAGAGATCCCAACTGGCCTACTTGAGCCTTGCTTGCTCAACTAGGCAACCTGTACAAGAAAATAAGTGTTAGTATTTCTGTTCTTTAAGAATGATGTTTCATGATGAGGAGTTGCTCATGGTAGCCACTCCCTCATCCTGGCCTATTTTTCTGGAAGCTAAGGGGGAGGACCTTGACTGCTCCTCGCCCTGACATTTTCTGTCGTTGTTAAGGGACCTTGAGGGTTCCTTCTCGATATGAGTTTCTGTAGGGACCTTGGGTGAGGTTCTTTCTCAATATGATTTTCTGTCAGGACCCTGGGGTGGTTCCTTCTCAATGTGAGTTTCTGCCGGGACCTTGGGGGGTTCCTGCTCAATATGAGTTTCTGCCGGGACCTTGGGGGGTTCCTGCTCAATATGAGTTTCTGCCGGGACCCTGGGGGGTTCCTGCTGAATATGAGTTTCTGTCGGGACCCTGGGGTGGTTCCTTCTCAATATGAGTTTCTGTCGGGACCCTGGGGTGGCCCTTCTCAATCTTGGACTTCTGCAGTGGCCTTTGCGGGGCACTTCTTCAAATGTCATCTCTGCAGTGACCCTTGTGGTGGCACTTCTTGACTATCATTTCTGCAGTGACCCTTGCAGTGGCACTTCTCAATCTTGGATTTCTGTGGTGACCCTTGCGAGGCACCTCTCGAATGTCATTGCTGTAGTGACCCTTGCAGTGGCGCTGACCCTTGCAGTGACACTTCTCAATCTTGGACTTCTGCGGTGACCCTTGCGAGGCACCTCTCGAATGTCATTGCTGCAGTGACCCTTGCAGTGGCGCTGACCCTTGCAGTGGCACTTCTCAATCTTATATTTCTGCGGTGACCCTTACGAGGCACCTCTCGAATGTCATTGCTGTAGTGACCTTTGCAATGGCGCTGACTCTTGCTGTGACACTTCTCAATCTTGGATTTTTGCGGTGACCCTTGCGAGGCACCTCTCGAATGTCATTACTACAGTGACACTTGCAGTGGCGCTGACCCTTGCAGCTGCAGTGACCCTTGCAGTGGCAGTGACCCTTGCAGTGGCGCTGACCCTTGCAGTGGCACTGACCCATGCCGCTGCAGTGACCCTTGCAGTGGCGCTGACCCTTGCAGTGGCGCAAGACCCTTGCAGCTGCAGTGACCCTTGCAGTGGCGCTGATCCTTGCAGTGGCACTTCTCAATCTTGGACTTCTGCGGTGACCCTTGCGAGGCACCTCTCGAATGTCATTAATATAAAAAGCATTTTTATTTTATTTACTTTTTTTATTGGTAGACACCCTTGTACATTAGCCCTTCGTGCAAAGTCTTTTGTGTTGGGTAGACCAAGAGGCTTTGTACGCCATAAATTCAGTTTTTTGTTTTTCAGGGACCCTAGGGTTTCTTCATCATTCCCCTTAGGGTCATTAAATGTTATGTCACTTCATCCCAAGTTTTGTAAATGAGGCCACTTATAGTGGACCTCCTTATCAGGGTATAAACTTGGGCGGAGGGGTTACTTGCGGTAAGCTCCTCATGTTTTAGCCTTCTTCTATGGCCTTCTACTTTGTTTAAAGGGGTTGCTCATGGTGAGCCCCTCACCCTTGACCTTTTTTCTATGGCCTTCTATCTTGGGTAGAGGGGTTTCTCAAAGTGATCCCCTCTCCCTTGGCCTTCTTCTATGGCCTTCTATCTTAGGCGGAGGGTTACTCGTGGTGAGCCCCTCGCCCTTGGCCTCCTTCTGTGGCCTTTCATCTTGGGCAGAGGGGTTACTCACGGTGAGCCCCTCGCCATTGGCCTTCTTCTGTTGGCCTTTCCTCTTAGACGAAGGGGTTACTCGCAGTGAGTTCCTCGCCCTCGACCTTCTTCTATGGTTTTCTATCTTGGGCGGAGGGGTTACTCGCGATGAGCCCCTCTCCCTTAGCCTTCTTCTGTGGCCTTTCATTTTGGGTGGAGGGGTTACTCGCGATGGGCCCCTCGCCCTCGGCCTTCCTCTGTGGCCTTCTGTCTTGGGGGGACGGGTTACTCGCGATGAGCCCCTCTCCCTCGGCTTTCTTCTGTGGCCCTTCATCTTGGGCGAAGGGGTTACTCGCGATGAGCCCCTCGCCCTTGGCCTTTTTCTGTGGCCTTCTATGGCGGAGGGTTTACTCGCGATGAGCCCCTCGCCCTTAGCCTTTTTCTGTGGCCTTTTATCTTGGGCGGAGAGGTTACTCGCGGTGAGCCCCTCGTCCTTGGCCTTCTTCTGTGGCCCTTCATCTTGGGCGGAGGGGTTACTCGCGATGAGCCCCTCGCCCTTGGCCTTTTTTTTGTGGCTTTTTATCTTGGGCGGAGGGGTTACTCGCGGTGAGCCCCTCGCCCTTGGCCTTCTTCTGTGGCCTTCTATCTTGGGCGGAGGGGTTACTCGCGGTGAGCCACTCGCCCTTGGCCTTCTTCTGTGGCCTTCTTTCTTGGGCGGAGGGGTTACTCGCGGTGAGCCCCTCGCCCTTGGCCTTCTTCTGTGGCCTTCTTTCTTGGGCGGAGGGGTTACTTACGGTGAGCCCCTTGCCCTTGGCCTTTTTCTGTGGCCTTATATCTTGGGTGAAGGGGATAATCGCGGTGAGCCCCTCGCCCTTGGCCTTCTTCTGTGGCCTTCTATCTTGGGCGGAGGGGTTACTCGCGGTGAGCCCCTCTCCCTTGGCCTTCTTCTATGGCCTTCTATCTTGGACAAAGTGATTACTCGTGGTGAGTCCCTCACCGTTGGCCTTCTTCTGTGGCCTTTCATCTTGGGTAGAGTGGTTGATCGCGGTGAGATCCTCGCCCTGAATTCTTTTCTGTAGCATCAAGTTTGGGGGGAGGGGTCACTCAAGGTGGATCCCCTCGCCCTAGGCTATTTTCTGTCAAACTTGCAATCTTGGGAAGGTGAAGCCACTCTTAGTGGATCCCCACACTCCAAGCTATTTTATTATTTGTTCACTTGCTTGAGGACTTCTAAATATTAGCCCCCTCGTGCAGAAGTGTCTTGTAATGTCGAGAGACTTGTGCACGAAACTGTCGTACCTTTTATTTATACTTGACAGTTGCTCAAAACTGTGAGCGCTCCGGTGCCCTTGGAGCCTTAGGTGCTAAACTGTCACACCTTATATTTATACTTGACACTTGCTCAAGACTGCGAGCGCTCTGGTTCCCTTGGAGCCTTAGGTGCTCAACTGGCGCACCTTATATTTATACTTGACACTTGCTCAAGACTGTGAGCGCTCCGGTGCCCTTGGAGCCTTAAGTACTAAACAATTATACCTTATATTTATACTTGACACTTGCTCTATACTATGAGTGCTCCAGTGCCCTTGGAGCCTTAGGTACTAAACTGTTGTACCTTATATTTATACCTGAAACTTGCTTTATACTATGAGTGCTCCAGTGCCCTTGGAGCCTTAGGTACTAAACTGTTGTACCTTATATTTATACTTGGCCTTTGCTCAAGACTGTGAGTGCTCTGGCGCCCTTGGAGCTTTAGGTGCTAAATTGTCGCACATATATTTATACTTGGCAGTTGCTCAATATTGTGAGCGCTCCGTCACCCTTGGAGCCTTAGGTGCTCAACTGGTGCACCTTATATTTATACTTGGCAGTTGCTCAATATTGTGAGCGCTCCGGTGCCCTTGGAGCCTTAGGTACTAAACTGTTGTACCTTATATTTATACTTGGCAGTTGCTCAAAACTGTGAGCGCTTCGGTGCCCTTGGAGCCTTAGGTGCTAAACTGTCACACCTTATATTTATACTTAGCACTTGCTAAAGACTGTGAGCGCTCCGATGCCCTTGGAGCCTTAGGTGTTAAACTGTCGCACCTTATATTTATATTTGGCAGTTGCTCAAGACTGTGAGCGCTCCTATGCCCTTGGAGCCTTAGGTACTAAACTGTCGTACCTTATATGTATACTTGGAGTTTCTCAATACTTTGAGTTGCTCTTTTTAATATGAGAACCTCAAGATTGAACTTCCCGCTTCTAACTGTGGGGTATTTGCATATGAGATGAGCAAGTTAAAATTTTGAAGCTGCCCCTCTAACTGCGGGGCACTTGCATATAACCGAGCAAGTAAAAATTTGGACGTTGCCCCTCTAACTGCGGGGTACTTGCATATAGCTGAGCAATTTTAAAATTTTAAAAGTTTCCCCTTTAACTGCGGGGTACTTGCATATGAGATGAGCAAGTTAAAATTTTGAAGCTGCCCCTCTAACTGCGGGGCACTTGCATATAACTGAGCAAGTAAAAATTTGGACGTTGCTCCCCTAACTGCGGGGTACTTGCATATAATTGAGCAAGTTAAAAAATTTCAAGCTACCCCTCTAACTGCGGGGTACTTGCATATGAGCTGAGGTAGTTACAAATTTTAGCGCAGCCTTATGTGCCTGTGGGGTACTTTTTAGTTCACCCCCGTGTGATTATGGGGTATTTTGTTATGCACATTCATTTCTTAGGGAGTATCTAGGATATGGGGTTAGTCCTTATCCTTCCCACAAACTTTGAATAAAATTTTGCATATATCCTAAGTAAAGAAATAATTATTTCTTTATACTGGAAATTTCCCTTCGTCTGCAAGGGTGATTGTTCCAAACTTTTCTTAGGAACCTTTTTGTCTCATAAAAATAACAAGTTTAGAGAGGGGGGTATACCCGCTTCTCCCTATTTTCTGAAAACTGGTTAAGTAGATTTTTCTTGAGAACAGAGGTTAAGACTTGTTCTCTAGGCTATAAATCTATATTGAATAATAAAGAAACGTAGTGAATTTTTTTTATTATTATTATTACTAGGAGGATAACCTCAATGCTGGTCCTGTCGGGTCTTAGGGACTTTACTCACTATACTTTTACTTTTGGGTTGGATATCCCCCCAAGTATGATGAGGAAAGTTCCTTATATCATGGGCCCTCTTCTAATCTAGCAGAGGTTTTGCCCTTCTTTTAAGAAAAGAACGCATAAATCTGGTGTACCCACCGCACAATGTAGGTAAATGAGACATGCACAAAATTTCTAGTGCGAAAAATAATGGGTATTACTTTTCTTCATTGCGGTCAGAGTTTATATTTCTTACAAGAAGTGTAATCATAAAACTAGAGCAGGATATTCAAATTTTTTAAGAAAATGAAACTGGGCAGGAGTTAGGCATAGTACCTTCTCAGTTGTAGTGGTGAAGATGTTTGTTGACGACGGGTTGAATTTTGGGGCGAGGGCCTCTATAGGTCCCTCGCCATTGCCTGTAATGGTGGGGGGTTCCTCACTCAGAAGTCCCACTCTTGGAACTGAATTTATTCGGGGTCCCTCGCACCCACATGCCATTGAGAAGGGTTCCTCTCTTATGGGTTCCTCGTCTAGGGTGCATGCCTCTAAGGGTTCCTCGCAAGGGCTATTACCAATGGGAGGTTCCTCGTGACCTTGGGTATGTCAGTGACGACGCCTGCCAGCGAGAGACCCTCATTGTCTTCGGCTTCCTTTTACCTGGCGTCGGGTCTCGTGAATCTCTCGTCAGAAATAGTAAAGCCACAGGTTACAACCGTGGGTTCCACCGCCAACGAGGGTGTGTCCGTGGGTTTCTGTCTCGATGGTTCCTCGACCATTTAAAGTGAATCTCCGTCGGTGACCTTTAGTTTTTCGTTTGGAAGTGGCACAACCAAGGGCCTCCCTCGAGACCCATCTCATATTGTGGATTTCTCGCCGACGGCATATTCCATTCAAAATTTGGGCTTTATCGCAAATAAGGGTTCCTCGCCTATCATTGTTCCCTTAGGGAGTGTGCCGCCAACCATAGGTGTCTCGCGACCCTCTTTATTATTGGGTTCCTCGTCGACGACCAGTGCTTGTAAGGGTTCCTCTACACCCATCGTTTATTTAGGCTTCGTGACTTGCGAGGGTTCCTCGTTGTTGCCATTTCGTCTTTGGATTCCTCGCCAAATACTATTTTGATTGGAGGGTCTCACCAACAAAATCTCCCCTTGATGGCGGATTTTACCCAGGGTTCCTCTAGTGTTGAATTTAAACCCGAGGGTCTCTCGACGATTGTTATTTCCACTAATCAATCACAAATTAATGAGGGTTCCTCGCGAGCGAGTTACTCGAGTGCTACTGTTATGGGGGACGTGCTGCCAGCCACGGTTACCTCGCGATCATATTTACTGGTGAGTTCTGTAATACCCCGTATTTTTGACGATATTTATTTTTGGGATTAATTAATTTAATGAGAATTAATTGGGAATTAATCCGGATAAAATACTAGCGAGATGTGAGTTGGTATTTGACTATATTGAGTATATATGATGATATATGAATATTGAATTATGAAATTTGTCGTGAGATTTATATACGGCAATTTGGACATTTTATTGAGACGCGTGAGACAGTCGCGTCAGGATATAATTATTTTAATTATAAAAGTGAATTTAAATTCTATTAACCGTATGATCGTTTTGAGTGCGCCAACGCGTCCGGAAGGGTCGAGATAGTCAGAAAACACTAGCCGGGGGTTTAGTTTGGGTCCCGAGGTATTTTTAGGACATACCGGCAACATAAAGGGTATTTTGGTAATTTTGTATTTTTGGGAATTAAAAGTGACGAAAATTAGTAAATTATATCTAATTCAGGAAACCAACCACTAAACCCACTACCAACCATATTGACCCATAAGACTACGGGGAGTTTTAGAATTAGGTTTTCTAAGTTCCCAAAACAAACCCTAGCCACCATAGCCATTAGAGAAGAAAGCTTGGAGAGAGAGAGAGATAGAAGGGAATTCTGCAGGAAGAGAGAGGGAACTTCTTCAAATCGTCATCAAAATCAGAGATTGAATCAAGGCAAGTGGTTTAATTTCAATTATTATAGAGAATGCTTCTTCCATGTGTAGGAATTTACATAAATCAAATTGTTCTTGGGAGTTTAATAAAGACCCACTTTTATTGGACTTAGAACTTAAATTTTGAGAAGAAATTGCATGTAGAATCGTATAGAGATGATTACCCTGATGTTAATATATGTTGGATGTAACAAAAACGGACCTAATTTGAGTAAATTGATGATTATAAATTCTAGGGTTTATGTTCTTGAAAATTTGGGGAAAAAGTGAAGAGACTTGATGATTTAATGATGTTTAGGATGAATTGTTTCCTTAAAACACGTTAGTATGTGACCTTAGTATGTTTAGGATTGATTAGAGACCTTAAAACATTGTTGGGACGAATTTTAGAGGAGAATTGAGGAGTAGAAATTGGTGAAAAACGAAAGTAGGAATTCTGGGCTTGAATCTGGCCACTCGTTAGAAGACCTACCCAGCTCGTTCGAACGAGCTCGTTCGAACGAGCTTCTAACGAGTTGACCATTGACTTCTAACGAGGGTGAAGTTCGTTCGATGAGATCGTTCGAACGAGATCTCGTTAGAAAGCCCACTTCGTTCGAACGAGATCTCGTTAGAAGACTCAGTTCGTTCGAACGAAGTCTCGTTCGAACAGCCTCGTTCGAACGAGACTTCGAACGAGTTGACAGTTTAGGCTTTTAGCCTGTTTTGATCCCGAGTGCCCAATAACCTTGTGTGTAGGTAGAGATAGCCTTTCCTTGATGAGTAATTTATATATTTGGGATGTTTGAGATATAATGAGGAGTCAAACCTAGAAGTGTAGTTTGAACCTAAGGGAAAATGTGAAGTAGGACGCGAGTGTCTATTACGATGTGAGCTATTGACGACCTAATTAATTATATTAGCCTGGTATAGATAAATGGTGTAGTATTATATGTCAATACGAGTAGAGATATGTACCAATATATATTATGGTGATTACTAAGACGTGTGCATACTTAGTATATGTATATGATTTTATGTGTATGACATACCTACCATACTTGCTATCACGGGAGGTTTACGTTCGATTAGGGCCATCTACTCCTTGTGTGCCCGGATTTAGAGTGGTACCTAGAGGACATAGTTCAAGAGAATGACTTAATTGTGAGTTATTAAGCCAGCTGACTATGGAGCGTAGGTATGTACGTGACCATGGATATGTTGAACTATGTTCGCCTCCATTTTTGTGTGTGGTGTTTATTCTATCAATTCCTGAGAGATTCGGAATTTGTAATCCTTATGTACGTGATGTACCGGGATGGATAGCAGAGTATGTGTGCACCACAGCTTAGTCTCGGGTGCTTGTATTGTATATTTATGATGTGAATAATATACACTTAAGTGATGGAAATTTCATGTTAATATTGTGAATAAAATTATGGTATTGTTTTAAGAAAACATAACGGGCTAACCAATTGTGAAATATATTACATATCGAAAATCTGAATTTACGTTAAGCCCCTATTTAAATGAGACCATTATAATGTAAATGGGAACCGAGTAATAAGAGTAGAACCTATGACAGTCTAGCTAGATATGATGTCACTTAGCTAGGGATTAGTGTCATTTTAGATGGGTACTTACGTTAGGAGTGCACATTTAGTCGAGAGGTGAGAATTTCATGTGAGTGCACGTCCTAACATGTACTTTGCATTTAATGTTTTAAATGTTTTTAAAGCACTTACAGGTTTTTTTAAAATATCTCCACATTCGGGCTCTGACCCGTTTGCTTTCAAATCTATTTTCTTGTAAAACCATTTTTAGGTGCCCAGCCACAAGGACACCACGCATAGGATTCTCATTCCGATGACGAGCTGTAGCTGTTTGTGGAAGTTACAGGGATTTGCTTTTAGACGCTTCTATCAGTTGGATTCCATGTTCATTATTCCTCAGTTGTAGGGCATGTTGCCCAAATTCTATTAGAGACATTTCCATTTCAGTTTTTCAGACTTTGGTATGTATTGATTCAGTATTCAGTATTTCGTTACTTATTTCAGTGGTGGTATTTGTTGTGAGGAGTTTTTCCTCCGGATTTATTTATCTCATGTGATGGTTATTCTATTATTTCGTTATGGTGAATGGTGATATTATTCTTGCTTTAAATCTGTTACTGCATGTTAATCAGACTTTAATTAAAATTTGACAACTTACTTTTTAAATACTAGGTGGTTAGTAATAATAAAATGTTTTCGACAGTGATGCTATTAACTGAGCCAACTTGGCATTTTGATTTAATTTAATAAAGGAGTAGCTACCCGGTATTTAATTAGTCGGGGTGTCACAAGTTCTTCTTTCGCTACGGGCTCTACGCGTAATTTTTTATGTTAGAGATTTGTATTCTTTGGGTTCCTGCCAAAAAAAGAAACCTTTTATGAGGGTTCCTCGCACATCAACTTTCCGTCCGAGAGTGTCTCGACCTCAACTATGTTGGAAGGGGTGTCTCGACGTCTGCTAATGTTGGTGTTGGTTCCTCGCACTTTGCGCTAAACATGGGGGTTCCTCGCGTCACACAACCAAGTAGGATCCGCGAGACCCCCTTTGGCTACGGGTTCCTCGCGAAAAATCATGACCGTGGGTTCTTCGCCAGAAATGTCATTGGCGCCCGGTATTCTGCATGAGGGTGTCTCGATCCCCACTATGTTGGAAGGGGGTCTCGACATCTGCTGGAATGGGTAGTGGTTCCTCGCCCCCTCAAATGTCGGTGGCTGGGGGTGTCTCGACCCCATGCGTTGTCGACGGTTCCTCGACTTATCGTGCTGCATTTGGGGAAACATGTAATTTGCAATTTGTTTCAAGTGTGGGTATCTCGACCCCGTGTCGCGTCGAGGGTTCCACGACCCAGGGTGTCTCACCTATGTTGGCGTTATAGAGAGTATGGTGTTGACCGCAGGTTCTTCGCTACCCACTTTGTTGGTGGGTTTATCCTGTGCTGGTGATTTGGGGATTAGATGTTTCGCACCTTTTGAGACTTCAATCATGGGACCCACTGCCAAGGGTTCCTCATTGTTAGCTGCTGCTGCCACGGACACTTTATTGACGACGAGAGGTACCCAGGGCTCCTCGCCCATTGGTTCTTTGTGATTTGTTGTTTCTACAGGGGTCGCCACTTCCACTCCCTTCTTGGCGGCGACCGGGGGGGGGGGGGGGGGGAGGGTGTCGCCAACTGTTGGTACTATGGGGGTGTGCTGCTGGCCACGGGTTCCTCGCGACCCCCTTTCCAGTGAGTTCATCGCGACCCCTCGCCAGTTAGAGGTTTTCCATCTTTTAGGATTTCAACTATGGGACCCACTGCCGAGGGTCCCTCGTTGTTAGCTGCTACTGCTATGGGTTCTTTTCTTAAGGGTTCCTCATCGCTATCATTGAGCGAGAGGAGTTCCTCGACCATACCGAATTCCTCACCAAACACTTAGGGTTCCGGGGGTTCTGCAAGTGAACTTGACGATTGTCACAACTTGCTCCAGCGCCGTCCTTTGCGGCTGAGCTACTTCTGTCGGAATCACTGTCGGAACGGCTGCCCCTCCAGGGGGGGTTGCTGCTGGTGTTACACAATCTTGACCTAAACTTTCCAAGTCTCAAAAAACATACTCATAAGCCTCTGCCACCGGAGCTGCTGCCGGTGAGCTGGTTTGCCCTCCCGGAGGAGCAGATACCTTTGCTCGGGTCACCACCACATCCACCTGATTGGCCTTGTCTCTTTGAGCTCCATTTCTAGATGGAATGTCTTCAAACACTAGCTGCTTAGAAACATTAAAACCTTCTTTGTCCATGGAAAGTGAGGATGCCACCCCAGCGGAGTCACCAAACGTAGGAGGGTAGTGAGACTGGGGTCTATGAATAACTGGAAAGGGTGAGGCGTGACCCACTCCAATGGACGCTGTCTGCAAGGTTCTCAAGAACTTCTGAAGCAGCTTCTGAAGAGACCTTCTCCTTTTGGTAAAAATGGAGCTCAAGCTGGAAATCCCTCCCTGCAAGAAGATGAACTTCCATAACAATAATAGTAATTTTCTCAAGAGGAGCTCCTGAGAGTGATGACTGTCAGTGGGGAGTGAAAGAACAAGGCACTTAGCACTTAGAGAGAGCATGGAGAGAATACTAGAGAGGTTCTGGTGTGATTTTGACAAAGTGACTTTGCTATTGAGTTTTTTCTATCTTTATGACCTTGCTCATGGGTCCTATTTATACTTGGGCACTAGGGCTGGGTTGGCACTTTTGGCGCCAAAACTTAGAGGGTTGATGAGGGACAAAGTCTGCAGTGTACTATTTGTCCCTACCTGCAGGCAGCTCTGCCTGTCCCCTCTGGCAGATGCCCCATGGTGCCAACCAAAGTTCAAAAGAAAATATGTATTCTCATGGAGACAAAATATCTGATTTGCTAAATATGTTTTGAAACGGTAACTTTTGGTACAAACTTTGTAAACTTAAGGGGGGTCTTGAGGACCCCCTTCTAAAATCATTTTTCTTGAGAGGGGTTTAGAGGACCCTCTCCTTTAAAATCATTTTATAAACAGTTCTTTTCTTGTGAGCAACCAACCCTTTGGCTGCTCACTTCACTTGTGACTAAGTGTGAGGTGTGTGAGGATTGGGAGACCCTAGGGTCTTCCTACTGGTATTCTCTCAATTCTATAGTGTTAAGTGGTTGAGCTTTCTCAACATACCTTGTCCCTCAGCCGCCAAGCCAAAACTCCTAAGAGATCCCAACTGGTCTACTTGAGCCCTGCTTGCTCAACTAGGCAACCTGTACAAGAAAATAAGTGTTAGTATTTCTGTTCTTTAAGAATGATGTTTCATGATGAGGAGTTGCTCATGGTAGCCACTCCCTCATCCTGGCCTATTTTTCTGGAAGCTAAGGGGGAGGACCTTGACTGCTCCTCGCCTTGACATTTTCTGTCGTTGTTAAGGGACCTTGAGGGTTCCTTCTCGATATGAGTTTCTGTAGGGACCTTGGGTGAGGTTCTTTCTCAATATAATTTTCTGTCAGGACCCTGGGGTGGTTCCTTCTCAATGTGAGTTTCTGCCGGGACCCTGGGGGGTTCCTGCTCAATATGAGTTTTTGCCTGGTCCCTGGGTGGGTTCCTTCTCAATATGAGTTTCTGCCGGGACCCTGGGGGGTTCCTTCTCAATATGAGTTTCTGTCGGGACCCTGGGGGTGCCCTTCTCAATCTTGGACTTCTGCAGTGGCCGTTGCGGGGCACTTCTTCAAATGTAATCTCTGTAGTGACCCTTGTGGTGGCACTTCTCGACTATCATTTCTACGGTGACCCTTGCAGTGGCACTTCTCAATCTTGGATTTCTGCGGTGACCCTTGCGAGGCACCTCTCGAATGTCATTGCTGCAGAGACCTTTGCAATGGCGCTGACCCTTGCAGTGGCACTTCTCAATCTTGGATTTCTGCGGTGACCCTTGCGAGTCACCTCTCGAATGTCATTACTGCAGTGACCCTTGCAGTGGCGCTGACCCTTGCAGTGGCGCTGGCCCTTGCAGTGGCGCTGACCCTTGCAGCTGCGCTGGCCCTTGCAGTGGCGCTGACCCTTGCAGCTGCAGTGACCCTTGCAGTGGCGCTGACCCTTGCAGCTGCAGTGACCCTTGTAGTGGCGCTGACCCTTGTAGCGGCATTTCTCAATCTTGGACTTCTGCGGTGACCCTTGCGAGGCACCTCTCGAATGTCATTAATAAAAAAAACATTTTTATATTATTTACTTTTTTTTATTGGTAGACACCCTTTTACACTCACATAGGGAGTCAACTATATTCAGCGACATAGTTGACTTTCCAATCGAGAAAGTTACAGTTCATTTCAATATTTACTTTTTGAAAGTATATGTAAAACACTCTCAAATCTCCGACTAACTTCACTAAAAATTCTCAAAAAATCAAAATAGTTAAGTTCCATTATTCTCCTTAAAAAAATTAAGAATACTCAGCTTTTAAAGCTTGCCACACACCAAAGAAACGTATTAATACCGTTTCACTTTATTTATTACAAATCATTTCTTGAAGATTGTATTCAATACATCATCATTTAAGAGGGTTTCTAAAGGCACCACAATATTTATTTCAAAACTAGCATGTAATTCGCACGGTGCGCGGGCAGAAATATATGTTACAAATATTGTTGAATGAAATATATTATTTCAATATATTTTTAAAATTATATTATTTCATTATATATAACTGACATATGTATTGATATACCAAACAATAATTGTGAAAAAGTTTATTCCCATGCATGTATTGTTGGAAAATTGGAGTTGTCCAGAATTTTCTGGATAATATTTTAAGCAACTTTGAGCTCAAATTAAGGTGGGACCCACACTACGATTATTGTGGGACAATATACGAACGTGTTCTCCTCCACAAGGAGATTAACGTAGTATATTCACTTGTCCAATTTCATTAAGTTATGAATGATAAACATGTCCCCAAAGTGACTCACAAAGCAATAAAAGCTAATGTATTGGGTATGTTTAACTCTTGTCCCACATTGGAAGAGTAGTAGGAAAATGATGAGTTAATAAAACCCAAATGATGGACTAAGGCTTGGATGCCTTGGGGGTATCCCAACTCTTTGAAGGGGAGATGACCTAAGCTATGCACGGGTTGACTTTCGGTCAAAGGTCCACACGCGCGCGTCCGTCCGTCCGGCTTGGCTCGGTTCGAAATTTCTTAGAGGATGTTACAAATTGGTCTAAACCTGTGCCCGCAATATGTATACATTGCGATAGCCAATCAGCGATTGGAAGGGCACAAAATCACATGTATAACGGAAAGTCACGACATATTCGTGGTCGACTGAATACCGTTAGACAACTTCTCTCAAATGGAATTATCTCAATTGACTATGTAAAGTCAAAAGATAATATATCGGATCCACTAACGAAAGGTTAAAACCGAGAGCAAGTTGAAAGATCATCGAGAGGAATGGGTCTAAAGCCTATAAATAAATAAGAATCAATATAGTGGCAACCCAACCTAGCTGACTGGAGATCCCAAGATCTAGGTTCAATGTGCAAACCGAACTACGTTGTATTCAGTAAACACTGAAGGATATTTAATCCTATCCATTCCAAAGATTAGACAGTGCACATCTACCGCGAAATTAGGATAAGTTATGGTTTTAATGACATCTATATCTTAGTACGTCTAAGTGGGTATTGCAGGATACTCTTTATGGAAGTCACCTACGTGAGTAAGAAGGGGGCCACTTCTATGAGAATCATGAAAGGCATATTCTCTAAAATAATCACGGATTCAAGTGGTGTTCATGGCCAAAATGAACACAAACGTGAGAACCAACTGTGTTGAAGAATTGTTGTGTAAATACTGTTGTCTAGGTTTACAAAAACGGTTGACGGTTCAAGGACGTGAAGTCTACTGATTAACCAAGTAAATTCGATGATATATGACTAAGGAAAGTTCAAGGCCACTAAGCTACTTCTCCCGATGCAATAAGTCTTCAGTTTTACTCAACCAGTGTCTGCATCTGCATTGCATCTGTTATGTTTTATTTATAGCGATATATCATTCATGTGGGGGATTGTTGAAAAATTAGAGCTGTCCAGAATTTTGAGCAACTTTGAGCTCAAATTAAGGTGGGACCCACACTACGATTATTGTGGGACAATATACGAACGCGTTCTCCTCCGCAAGGAAATTAACGTAGTATATTCACTTGTCCAATTTCATTAAGTTATGAATGATAAATATGTCCCCAAAGTGACTCACAAAGCAATGAAAGTTAATGTATTGGGTATGTTTAACTCTTGTCCCACATTGGAAGAGTAGTAGGAAAATGATGAGTTAATAAAACCCAAATGATGGACTAAGGCTTGGATGCCTTGGGGGTATCCCAACTCTTTGAAGGGGAGATGACCTAAGCTATGCACGGGTTGACTTTTGGTCAAAGGTCTACACGCGCGCGCGCGCGCGTCCGTCCTACTCGGCTCGGTTCGGTTCGGGCTTGGGCTTATAAAAATCCCCTATATTTTTGGGCCAAATTAATTTTACTTTTTGGGCTTTATTTATTAATCAATTACGAAATTAATTAATAATTAATTAATTGTTTCTCAGTTAATTTCAAGGGTCAACAGTTAACGAAATTAACTGCTTTGACAGTTAAATTAGGTTTTGACTGTTCCCAACAGTCAAAACGTTTGCTATAAATTAAACATTACCCCTACAGTTTTGAGTATTGAAAAATTGCCCTCCCAATCCGAAATTTAATTCCTCTTTCACTGCTACTGCATACATTTCCTGCATATTATTTCTTTGGTCTGGTTGAGTATAAACACAAAATTGTGTTCAAAGAAATTAATCATTGTTGTGCTACTTGATTAATTTGGAAATCCGTTCTATCTTGGGAGACAATTATTCATTACCTTTAGCACATTGTGGAGGGAATAAATTTGTCTTAAGGAGACTGTTCTAAACAGGACTCGGATTTTTTCCTCTATTCTAAATATTATTTCTGCAAATCAAGTAAGTGTTTCATTTCTGTAATTTCGTTTCATTTCTGTAATTATATTATTATTTATAATTCTGTACAATTATTTTTAATAAATAGTAGACATAACAATCTTAAGACAAATTTATTGTTCTACTATTTTATAGTGTACAGAAATTTTTTTATTACAGAAATTTATTTGTTGAAATTAAAATCTATTTTGACAGAAAAAATGAATTAAATTATTGCTTTATTGCAGAAATTAATAAAACAGTTTTGGTACAGAAATTAATTTATATACTGTTTTTATATTCTGTTTTAGAAAATAAAATATTATTTGTAAATTTTTATTAAAATCTGTTTAAAAAAAATTAATCTTAAAATTATAATTCTGTTTTGTACGGAATTCCTTTTATTATTAAAAATTAGTGTCACAGATTTTATTTAGTATAAACTTCTGTTTATATTATGGTTTATTTCTGAATATTATTTGGAATTCTTTTTGAATTAATTTATCGTGAATTATATTTGAAGGAAATTGGTTCACAGAATTTTGTATTCTGGTTTTGATTAATTCATTATATATGAATGTTATCATTGATAAAAATTCTGTTTTTGTAACAAAAATGGAATCGCAAAGTACGAACACTACTCCTACTAAACTGATTGTCACCAACACAAATGTAACTGCACCCGTATCAATGCCACATGGGGAGAAACCGAAAAAGTTCATTGGGGCTGACTTCAAACGTTGGCAAGGACAAATGTACTTCTATCTCACTACCTGCCAACTGGGTAGGTTTGTATATAAAGATTGCCCCTCTATTCAAGAGGGAGATGACGCTGAAAAGGTTGCTGTTGTTGATGCTTGAAAGCACTCGGACTACCTATGCCAGAATTATATTTTGGCCTACTTGGACAAGGCACTGTATCATGTCTACTGCACTATCAAGGCATCCAAAGAATTGTGGAATTCTTTGGAAAAGAAGTACAAAATTGAAGATGCTGGGATAAAGAAATTTATCGTCGGGGGTTTTCTGGACTTCAAAATGGTTGATTCTAACTCAGTGATCTCGCAAGTGCAAGAACTCCAAGTGATCCTCCACGACATTCATGCTGAAGGAATGTCAATTAGTGAAACTTTCCAAGTTGCTACAATTGTTGAAAAATTGCCACCATCTTGGACTTTATTCAAAAACTATCTCAAGCACAAGCGAAAGGAGATGAATGTGGAGGAGTTGGTGGTCAGGCTGAGAATCGAAGAAGACAATCGTGAGTCTCAAAAGAAAAGTGGGAAGAATCCAATGGAAACGAAGGTCCATGTTATTGAAGGTCCTAAGAAGAACAAACGAAAGTATGATGGGGAAGGCCCTTCCAAACAGAACAAGAAGAAGTTCAAAGGAAAATGCTATAACTGTGGTAAACCTGGACACCGCTCAAGCGAGTGTCGTAAGCCGGAGAAGCAAAATTGAAACAATCCTCAAGCAAATGTAACTGAGGGTGAGAATATCGCCAATGATTTGGCGGATATGAATCTTTCTGCCGTGGTCTCTGAATGTAACTTGGTTGGAAATACCAAGGAATGGTGGGTGGACACTGGAGCCACACGACACATTTGTGCAAACAAATGGATGTTCACCACCTATAATCCTTTGAAAAATGAGGAGAACCTCTTTATGGGAAATTCTTCCACTTCTAAGGTGGTGGGACAAGGAAAGATTGCTTTAAAAATGACTTCTGGAAAGGAACTTACTCTCAACAATGTTCTTCACGTGCCTGATATCCGAAAGAATCTGATTTCTTGATCTCTCCTGACTAAAAATGGTTTCAAGCTTGTGTTTGTGTCTAATCGCTTTGTGTTGTCTAAAAATGACATGTATGTAGGAAAGGGCTACCTAAATGAGGGGCTCTTTAAACTCAATGTTCTTACTGTAACCCCAAAAACATATGTTTCAATGAATGAAATTGCTAGTTCTTCTTACTTGATTGAGTCATCTAATATTTGGCATGTTAGACTAGGACATGTTAATTTTGATACATTGCGTAGATTAATTAACTTGGAATTTTTGTCAAAATTTAATATTGATAAAAATCATAAATGTGAAATTTGTGTGGAATCTAAATTAGCTAGATTACCTTTCCATTCTATTGAAAGGATAACTGAACCTTTAGATTTAATTCACACCGATATTTGTGATTTAAAATTTGTTCAAACTAGAGGTGGGAAAAAGTATTTTATTACTTTTATTGACGATTGCACAAAATATTGATATGTATATTTGTTACATAGTAAAGATGAGGCTATTAATGCATTTAAACAATATAAAAATGAATTTGAGAATAAATTAAGAAAAAACTATAAAGGCTATTAGGAGTGATAGAGGAGATGAATATGAATATCCATTTGAGGAATTTTGTTCTGAAAATGGGATTATTCATCAAACAACCGCTCCTTATTCTCCTCAATCGAATGGTGTTGTTGAACGCAAAAACCGTACTTTGAAAGAGATGATGAACTCATTGTTATTAAGTTCAGGAGCTCCACAAAATTTGTGGGGGGAAGCCTTACTTTCTGCTAATTACATTCTCAATAAAGTACCTCACAAGAAGACTCATAAGACACCTTATGAATTATGGAAAGGTCGAAGACCTTAATATAAATATTTACGAGTGTGGGGGTGCTTAGCCAAAGTGATGGTTCCTAAACCTAAAAAGGTAAGAATATGGCCAAAAACCGTGGATTGTGTATTCATCGGTTATCCTACTAATAACAGTGCATATCGATTTCTAGTTTGTAAATCTGAGTTTTCGGATATTCATGTAAATACGGTTATTGAATCGAGAGACGCTTCATTTTTTGAAAATGAATTCCCGTATAACATGACCCGAGAATCTGGTCCTTTTAAAAGGACAAATCAAGCTACTACAAGTGGTACTCATCAACCTATTGAATCAATAGAGGATGAACCAAGATGTAGTAAAAGAGCAAAAACCTCGAGTTCTTTTGGTCCGGATTTTCTAACATATTTGCTAGAAAATGAACCTCAATCGTATAAAGAAGCCATATCCTTACCCGATGCTTCCAATTGGAAAGAAGTAATTAATAGTGAAATTGAATCTATATTACAAAATCATACATGGGAACTAGTGGATCTTCCACCAGGTTCAAAATCGCTAGGTTATAAATGGATCTTCAAAAAGAAATTGAAGGTTGATGGATCAATTGATAAATATAAAGCTAGACTTGTAGCTAAAGGCTATAGGCAAAAGGAAGGGTTCGATTACTTCGACACATACTCACCGGTAACAAGAATAACGTCCATTCGGATGTTAATAGCAATAGCTGCTATTAATGGACTTGAATACATCAAATGGATGTAAAAACCGCATTCTTAAATGGTGAACTAGACGAGGAAATTTATATGGAGCAACCTGAAGGGTTCAAGGCTCCCGGACAAGAAGGAAAAGTATGTAAGCTTGTTAAATCACTATATGGATAAAACAAGCACCTAAACAATGGCATGAAAAATTTGATAATGCAATGTTATCAAATGGTTTCAAAATTAATGAATGTGATAAATGTGTTTACTTTAAATACATTCAAAATGGATATGTCATTGTATGCCTCTATGTTGATGATATGCTTATCATGGGTAGTAACTTGGAAATTGTCAAAACTACAAAACAAATGTTGAGTAGTAGATTTGACATGAAAGATTTGGGAATCGCCGATGTTATATTAGGAATTAAAATTTTTAGAACATCAGATGGACTTATAATATCTCAATCTCATTACATAGAGAAAGTACTTGAAAAATTCAAGAAGTATGATATTAGTCCTACCAAGACACGTGTAGATGTAAATTTACATCTAGCAAGAAATAATGGTGAAAGCATATCTCAACTAGATTATTCTCGTATTATCGGCAATTTAATGTATATCATGAACTGTACGCGACCGGACATAACATACTCTATAAGTAAGATAAGTCAATTTACGAGTAATCCAGGAAGAGATCACTGGAAAGCAATACTGAGAGTTTTGGGTTATTTAAAATATACTCAAAACTATGGACTGCACTACTTAAAATATCCAGCTGTTCTTGAAGGACATTGCGATGCAAATTGGATATCCGATACAAAAGACTCTAAGTCTACGAGTGGGTATGTGTTTACCCTCGGAGGTGCAACCGTATCTTGGAAATCCTCAAAACAAACGTGTATTACTAGATCGACAATGGAATATGAATTCATTGCACTAGACAAAGCTGGAGAAGAAGCTGAATGGCTTCGGAATTTCTTAGAGGATGTTCCAAATTGGTCTAAACCTGTGCCCGCAATATGTATACATTGCGATAGCCAATCAACTATTCGAAAGGGAACAAAATCACATGTATAACGGAAAGTCACGACATATTCGTCATCGACACAATACCGTTAGACAACTTCTCTCAAATGGAATTATCTCAATTGATTATGTAAAGTCAAAAGATAATATATCGGATCCACTAACGAAAAGTTTAAACCGAGATCAAGTTGAAAGATCATCGAGAGTAATGGGTCTAAAGCTTATAAATAAATAAGAATCAATATAGTGGCAACCCAACCTAGCTGACTGGGGATCCCAAGATCTAGGTTCAATGGGCAAACCGAACTACGTTGTATTCAGTAAGCACTGGAGGATATTTAATCCTATCCATTCCAAAGATGAGATAGTGCACATCTGTCGCGAAATTAGGATAAGTTATGGTTTTAATGACATCTACATCTTAGTACGTCTAAGTGGGGTATTGTAGGATACTCTTTATGGAAGTCACCTACGTGAGTAAAAAGGGGGCCACTTCTATGAGAATAATTAAAGGCATATTCTCTAAAATACTCACGGAACCAAGTGGTCTTCATGGCCAAAATGAACTCAAGCGTGAGAACCAATTGTGTTGAAGAATTGTTGTGTGAATACTGTTGTCTAAGTTTACAAAAACGGTTGACGGTTCAAGGACGTGAAGTCTACTGATTAACCAAGTAAATGCGATGGTATATCACTAAGGAAAGTTCAAGGCTACTAGGCTACTTCTCCTGATGCAATAGTCTTCAGTTTTACTCAACCAGTGTCTGCATCTGCATTGCATCTGTTCTGTTTTATTTATAGCGATATATCATTCATGTGGGGGATTGTTGGAAAATTGGAGCTGTCCAGAATTTTCTGGACAGAATTTTGAGCAACTTTGAGCTTAAATTAAGGTGGGATCCGCACTACGATTATTGTGGGACAATATACGAATGCATTCTCCTCCGCAAAGAGATTAACGTAGTATATTTACTTGTCCAATTTCATTAAGTTATGAATGATAAATATGTCCCCAAAGTGACTCACAAAGCAATGAAAGTTAATGTATTGGGTATGTTTAACTCTTGTCCCACATTGGAAGAGTAGTAGGAAAATGATGAGTTAATAAAACCCAAATGATGGACTAAGGCTTGGATGCCTTGGGGGTATCCCAACTCTTTGAAGGGGAGATGACCTAAGTTATGCACATGTTGACTTTCGATCAAAGGTCCACACGCGTGTGCGCGCGCGTCCGTCCGAATCGGTTCTGTTCGGTTCAGGCTTGGGCTTGGGCTTATAAAAATCTCCTACATTTTTGGACCGAATTAATTTAACTTTTTGGGCTTTATTTATTAATCAATTACGAAATTAATTAAAAATTAATTAACTGTTTGTCAGTTAATTTCAAGGGTCAACAGTTAACGAAATTAACTACTTTAACAGTTAAATTCGGTTTTGACTGTTCCCAACAGTCAAAACGTTTGCTATAAATTAAACCTTACCCCTACAGTTTTGAGTACTGAAAAATTGCCCTCCCAATCCGAAATTTAATTCCTCTTTCACTGTTGCTGCATACATTTCCTGCATATTATTTCTTTGGTCTGGTTGAGTATAAACACAGAATTGTGTTTGAAGAAATTAATCATTGTTGTGCTACTTGATTAATTTAGAAATCCGTTCTATCTTGGGAGACAATTATTCATTACCTTTAGCACATTGGGGAGGGAATAAATTTATTTTAAGGAGACTGTTCCAAACAGGGCTCGGATTTTTTCCTCTAGTCTAAATATTATTTCCGCAAATCAAGTAAGTGTTTCATTTCTGTAATTTCGTTTCATTTCTGTAATTATATTATTACTTATAATTCTGTACAATTATTTTTAATAAATAGTAGACAACACGTATTTTATTAACAAAAATCCAAAGTATAATGAAACTTCATTTATAAAAAATAAAATGTCTTCAACATTTTAAGCGTCATTACGATCACTCAATCCTTGATCTATATTCCTTTGCTCCTGCAATCAACCCCCCTGCTAAAAACAGATGAATATGAGAGATCACATTCAAACATGAATATGCTTCTTCTCAAAATAAATATACAAATGCTATATGTTACTTCTTAAAATGAATAATGTTAGATAACCCGGTCTTAACTCCGGGTTAGTACAAATACCCTTTTTCGTTAGTTTCTCATGTGAAAGGAGTTAAAAATAATTAAAATAACAAAACAAACAATTCTAATTTATATTAAAATTATTTTTAATGGTCCGCGCCAGCAATACTCCTTATTTTTAAACTTAATTTTTTAAACTTATTTAGTCCCTCAAACACCCATTTACCTAATATTCTCTTATTTTTAAAGGTCTGCGCCAGCGGCACCCCTTATTTTTGAACTTATTTTTTTAATTCATTTAGTCCCTGAAACACTCATTTACCCAATATTCTCTTATTTTTAAAGGTCTGTGCCAGTGGCTCCCTTATTTTTAAACTTAATTTTTTAACTCATTACTTCCTGAAACACCCATTTACTCAATATTCTCTTATTTTTAAAGGTCCGCGCTACTGGCACCCTTTATTTTTAAACATTTTTTTTAATATCACAACATTTAAAATAATTTTTTTATTTCTTAAAACTGTTTAAAAATGTAAAAAAGAAAGTTTTTATTTATTTATATTAAACTAACTTTTATTTTTTAAAAATATTTTTTATTTATTAAAAAAAATTATTGCTAAAAAATAATATTTTATTATAAATAAATTAGTTTTTTTAAATAATTTTCACATGAGAAACCAAGGGAAAAAAGGGGTCTTTGGTACTAACCCGGGGTTAAGACCTGGTAAGAATATCACTTCTTGCTTAAAATAATTCTACAAATGTTATATGTTAATACTCAAAAGATCAAATTTCAAAATGAATATCTAACTACACAAAATGTAAAATTGAACAAAAATAGAGTAAATAACTGCCCACTTACTCAACTGTTCACTTTTGGGTACAAACTGAATCTCTTCCATCTCTCCGTTCTACTCATCTTGAAATCCATCTTAATAAGAACCTATATATTTCCAATCCACAAACTAAACTTACATATATAGAGAGATAAATTTACCTTTGCAGCATGGGTCTTAAAAATTGGGGAGAATCTGTGCTTGCAATACACGTTGAAAATGAGTGTACAGATAGTCAGTGGAGTAATGAAACCTGATGCAACTGTTAACCAAAGATAAATTACAACAACAAAAATTAACACTTACCTTTAATGAAGTCAAGAATAAATTAAAGCAAAAAAAGAGATGCAATCTTACAAAGAAGACAAAAACCGACTCGGAGGCACCATTTTCTCTCTCATTCACTTCAAATCTCACCACCTTCACTTTACAAACCCATTTAAGAAACAACCCAAATTCACAAATTTCACGTCAAAACTTTTTTAAAACTTAATTTTGTCTCTCTCCAACAACTATTCTTGCACCAGATAGAAGAAACACTTATTATGTGAGCCTTTAGAGAGAAACTGGGAGAGGATATGAGAAGACATGAACAAAGAGGAAAAGAAAAAGGGTGGGACAAGGAGAAGATTGTTGGGGAAAAAATAAAACTAGAGAGTTAGTTGTGTGTCATTTTATTGTATACATCAATTAATTATGGGAGATAAAAGAGTATATAATGAGAGAGGAGTGAGAGAGAATCCAACGCTTGGGTGTTGGTGAAAGACAAGGCTTGATTGTTGAAAGTTGTTTAGCATTAAATGGTATTTAAACAACATTTATACCTCTAATCAATCGTATTACAGGTATATAATAGATACCACAAGGAAAAAAAAGAATTTTTTCATAAGGGCCACTAAATTATATATATATTTTTTACACGCTATTTTCAACAAAAAATATCACACATTTTCTCTCTCTACACTATACTCCAAACTCTTCCTTTATCTTCTTCAACAAATCATCTTCAACCAACCATCTTCAACATTATTAAATAACTAGGGTTAAACTCTCAATCATCTTCAACCAACTATCTTCAACATTATTAAATAACTAGGGTTTGTTATTTAAATATTCAAAAATCAATGGATATTCCCCCAATAGACAATGACAACACCTCAAAAGCAAATGAAAACTCCCAAAATCACATTTTTCTTCTAAACTTTGGGTCCCATTATATATATATTTTTTTTATTTATGGGGATTAAAAATATAAAAAATCGCAAAAATCGTTCAGTGGTTTGGGGTCAGGCCCTCGAAAAAGACAATGATTTTCGGGGTGATTATCCTAAATCAAATTAAAAAAAAATTGATTTTTTTTTTCATTCGGGATGATTATGCCGAATGGAATGCATATATTCGGGGGGATTATGCCGAAATAAATGCATATATTCGGGATGATTATGCAGAAAGGAATGTATATATATATTTTTTGAAGAAAAGTTTTTATTCAGGATGATTATACCGAATGAAATGCATATATTCGGGGTAATTATGCCGAATTAAATGCATATATTTGGGATGATTATGCCGAATGAAGTTTGAATCCAATTTTGAAAAGTGTGATCGCTTAAATAAGCTCTGATACCAATTTGTAAAGTGTGACGGTGTGATAATTGATTAAATTTATTCACAAGTTTTCAATTCGACACACTTATTTAATTAGAGTCTATTTTTAAACCAATTTAATCCAGCCCCTAAACATGCATCAAAAAATGTGTGTGTCAACCCATAAATAAATAAAGCATGTGAACAAATATTCAGAAAAAATTCCCCAAAGGGGAAAAATCTTTTATTTCACTGTAATTTTGTAAGAAAACGGATTACACGGATTGCAATGAAATAGGGCGACATACGAAATACCCGCAGGTGTCGGTTCTGATGTCTCGGCTGGAACTTTCCCTTTCCAGGAGGGCAGCAGTGAAGAAGAAGACGACTTCTCCACAAGATGTGAACTTTATAAGGACTCCCTCCACAATAGCACGCAACTGTCGGTTGTAGAGCTCTCCCCACAAAGTATGAACAAAAGTAAAATATGTTCTTGGGTTCCACAAAACAATTCACAAAAAAGTAATTGGGATTTTGTGAATTAAAAACAAAACATTTGAACCCTTAAAATTGTTGGAGAAAAACTTTCTGCCAAAAGGTATTGAATTAAATCTGGGCAGATACAAAAAAGTTTCAAAAGAATAAGACTCTTAAAAGTTGAAACTGTTCTCCACGTTTTTCTAGGCTGCCAGGACCCCTTTTTATACAAAATCTGAGTCGGTAAAAGGATAAGCATTATAGAAGCGTGTCAGCCAAAAAGCAGGGTCGTTCGAACGAGAACCCCATCTCGCTTGAACGAGATCTCGTGTCGTTTGAATGACTACGCGCGATATCCCAATATCATTCGAACGAGATTGAGATCTCGCTTGAATGACCTTGGCGTCGAAACCGAGGTACGTTTACTGCTGTAGCAGTTTTCACAAAGCTTTTCAAAACAAAACTTTCTCTTAATAACAATTATAAAACCTCTTTAAAAAAAATATTTTTTATATAAAAGCTTTTTAAAACCCTTTTAAAAATATTCCAACACTCTTAATATGAAATGTAAATGAAACTTTAAAACAATATCTTATCAAAGTTCATATTGTTGGGCTTTAATGTTGAAGGCAACTGGTAATTCGGATCCGTCTTTTGTAGATGTAATCTTCATAATTCTTCGACGACTTGTAGCGGTATACGACATAATTAATTGTGACGGACTTATTAAAAATACGTCCTTACAAATCTCCCCCTATGTCTATGCTGGTATATAGATAAAAACATTCGAATTATCAAAAACCAAAATGCCTATACAAATCTACCCTCCCATGAATCCCAAAATTGAAAAGGTAAAATTTGTAAGTTCTCAAAATTTTCTTCAACATCAAAAATCTCAAAGCTTTTCTCATCAGGGTGTGCAACATCATGATCTTCAGTCTTTGTACCTACACACATGAGATAAAGCAAAAACCTTCGTGACACATCGAGTTTGAAATGATATAAGAATAAATAATTAGTAAATCAAATCTCTCCCATAATGTAAAAACCTCCCCCACAACATGATAATTCTTTCTCCCCCTTTTTATGATGTCCCCAAATAGACAGATAAGAAGAAAAAAAATTAAAATATGGAGTGCCACGATTAAATTGCATAGCAAATATGAATCAATCAATGCGCATGGAAAGGAGTATCTCACAAATTTCACAAACTATTTTTAAATTTTCAATTTTTTATACAAAAATGAGATAAAAAAAAAATCGCACCGTGGATTTAAACTCAAACAATCAAGTCATGGAAATGGAATGAATGGGTTTGAACACATTCGATAGGTAAATAAACTCAATCAATCATATGTGCACGATGTATATGTGTACCCCTAACGATTGAACGTCAAAAATATCCTTAGGTGTAAAATTTATTGAATTTAAATGACATCGTCTTATACAAATCAACAAATCAAAGTCAACTGATTTCCACACCAATAACGTCCACAACTATTTAGCTCATTTTCAAGACTTTCAAGGACGTGCAAACCCGTTATAAATTCTCCAACCAAACACCCTCAGATTTATATTTTGAATAGAGGTGATTAAAATTCTCAAACTTTGGAGAATTGGTGCAAAAACCTAAATGGCCCAAAATTGGCATGATTTTCTTTTTATTGCCTTTAAATTTTTTTGGGGCTCTTTTAAACCTCTTTGGACCCCGGATACTAAAACTCCTCCATTTTTAGGTCCAATTTAACGGTGGCTTAGTATTCGCAAAGGCAAAATGAACCTTTCGATGCCCTTCCCCATTTTTAAATAAAGCACACAAACTCACAAAAGGTTCTTATATGCACACTTTCCTTATCAAAATTTACCGCGCTTGGTTCGTTTTATGGACATGATTGAAGTGAAAACACCCAACCAACATGTGATAAGACAAGCACAATAATCAAACAAATCCGTGCATATGTGCAATAAAGGAAATCATGAGTCAAACATGTAGGTAGTAACACTAAATTACATCTCAATGATTCCAAACATTCTAAAGCACATGGATGAATTGACTTATTGTCTCAAAATACTATCAAATAGTAACATGAAAAATATGGAATGATGTTGTGACTCGGTCATCCTAAGTGTTCATCCATAAAAGGTGCAAACAAAATGCAAAAATCTTTTTGGATTTTCAGATTTTTCAAAAAAATATGAATGGACACTCAAAAAATAGAAAATCTTTTTGCATTTTTCAAACTTTTTCAAAAGCAAAAATTTATACAAAATGTACATGTGACAACACTAGCAAATATCATGAAACAAATAAAAAACTAGCGTATGACAAACATGCAGACACAATCATTTATATGATATGGCAAGAGAAGAATCATATGCAAGGAAATGGGAATCAACTATTCTAAAATCTAGTGTATTCAAAGTGATTTCCTAACCCAAATGGATGTAACACGTCGACACGGGGTTTTGAGAACCAACAAAATACTAGATTTCGAATTCCTAGGACCTCTTCCAAGATCAAAACAAAATCTCCTAAGGTGACCTTTCCTACCACAATATGAACATGTGTAAATGGGCGGAACGACACCTAAAGTGTGATCTTTTCTAACATCCTTGGAATTAGTTGACCCTCTAAAATAAATAATGGTTTTGGCTTTAGCATTAGAAGCATGAGAACACGATGAGCCATTACCATCACTATCAAACCTACTTGAGTCTGTCAAATCATTTTTTAACTTCAAAATTTTTTATGCAAGCAAAGAATTAGACTCTTCCAAAGACAGGAATTTCTTTTTCAAATTTTCAATTAAACTTAACAGTTTATCACGCTCCCCCTCAATTAAAACAAACTTATCCCTAAGAGTATTTTCACGTGCCGTAAAATCATCGATTAATTTTTTATCCTTGACGGCACAAACGGGAACCCTCAAATTTTTTAAGTCCTTTAATTCCTTCTCTAAAACTAGGAATTTCTCATCACTCTTCTTTTTGGCAATTTTTAAAGAATCAAAATCAATACAAAAATTACCAAAGTGCTCACAACAAATATCACTTTGAGTTTGAAATGCTTGCAAATATTCAATCTTACTTTTAGAGAGAGAATCTTTTTCCAAAACTTTATTCTTTTGGAAAGTTTCAAATTCAAACTTTTTAATTTTTTAATTTTTCAGCACGGTCGTGAACTTTTTCAAAAATAGGCTCCTCATTAAATGGGCGTTCCATTGAAAAATTGCGATTTTTTCACAAACTTAAAAAAAAAAAATCAAAATCACAAATTTTGCGAAAAATAGGAATACGCGATAAATTAGCGTAACCTGCTCTGATACCAATTCAGAAAGTATAAATTCTTGAAAAATAAGGATCACGCGATAAATTAGCGTAACCCGCTCTGATACCAATTTGAAAAGTTTGATCGCTTAAATAAGCTTTGATACCAATTTGTAAAGTGTGACGGTGTGATAATTGATTAAATTTATTCGCAAGTTTCTAATTCGACACACTTATTTAATTAGAGTCTATTTTCAAACCAAATTAATCCAGCCCCTAAACATGCATCAAATATTGCGTGTGTCAACCCATAAATAAATAAAGCATGTGAACAAATATTCAGGAAAAATCCTCCAAAGGGGAAAAACCTTTTATTTCACTATAATTTTGTAAGAAAATGGCTTACACGTATTACAATGAAATAGGATGACATACGAAATACCCACAGGTGTCAGTTCCGATGTCTCGGCTGGAACTTTCCCTTTCCAGTAGGGAAGCAGTGAAGAAGAAGACGGTTTCTCCACAAGATGTGAACTTTATAAGGACTCCGCCACAATAGTACGCAATTGTCGGTTGTAGAGCTCTCCCCACAAAGTATGAAAAAAAGTAAAATATGTTCTTGGGTTCCACAAAACAATTCACAAAAAAGTAATTGGGATTTTGTGAATTAAAAACAAAACATTTGAACCCTTAAAATTGTTGGAGAAAAACTTTTGTCCAAAAGGTATTGAATTAAATCTGGGCAGATACACAAAAGTTTCAAAAGAATAAGACTCTTAAAAGTTGAAACTGTTCTCCACGTTTTTCTAGGCTCCCAGGACCCCTTTTTATACAAAATATGAGTCGGTCAAAGGATAAGCATTACAGCAGCGTGTCAGCCAAAAAGCAACCCCATCTCGCTTGAATGAGATCTCGTGTCATTTGAACGAATACTCGTGACATCCCAATATCGTTTGAACGACCTTGGCGTCGAAATTGAGGTACATTTACTACTGTAGCAGTTTTTCACAAAGCTTTTCAAAATAAAACGTTCTCTTAATAACAGTTATACAACCTCTTTAACAAACATTTTTATATAAAAGCTTTTTAAAACCCTTTTAAAAATATCCCAACACTCTTAATATGAAATGTAAATGAAACTTTAAAACAATATCTTACCAAAGTTCATATTGTTGGGCTTGAATGTTGAAGGCAACTGGTGATTCAGATCCGTCTTTTGCAGATGCAATCTTCATAATTCTTCGACGACTTGTAGCGGTGTACAACATAATTAATTGTGACGGACTTATTAAAAATAGGTCGTTACAAATTTTTCATACCATGTTTGATTCGGGGGAAACATGACGAAATTTGGATTCAGGGTGTTTATATAGAACCACTGAGTTATCAACTAGGGTTTTATACGCTAGGGTTTATTGATTATGTGGTGTCTTCTCAACATATGAGGAGTATTAAACGTTCTTTGCACAAAAAATTAACACATTATTATTGTTCAACATATTTTTAATAGGTTTAACATATTTTTCAAGGGTTTAAAATATTTTTTATAATGAATAATATATCAAACAATGTCTATTATATATGTTTTGATGACTATAATCTTATTTGTATGGTGTTGAATGATGATTTGATGAAGATCTTTGAAGTTTTGGAGGTTTAGACAATGAAATTAATTTGTAATTGAAGTTGAGAGGTTTTGAAGTTTAAAGGTTGAGAAGTTGAGAGGTTGGAATGTGTAGAGAGAAGGAGAGAGTGGGTAAATAATTTTTTACAACTTTATATATGTGGTAACCCTTTGGTGGTATTTGGAAGTAACTATTAAAATCAAGTGGTATTTTGTAGTAAACAAGGAGTTGTGGTATTGTGAAGTATTATTTGGGGTGCCCTTAGAAACACCCTCATTTAAACACATTCATTTGAACCAACTTCATTTTTAAAAGTTCCATTATCCATCTCTTGTTCATAGGTTATTTATTTCATTCAATTTTCAGAGTATGCTTCAAATTATTCTATAAATACAAAATTATCTTATGTATAGTACCTTCACCCAGAGAAGATAGGAGCTTGTGCATCAAGTTTGATACTTAGTTTGGACCTTGTATACAGAGAGCGATTCTCTTTTGCAATCAAAAGATCGTGTTAGTAAAGTTCCCCAAGCTCTCTCTTGAGACGTAGATGTAGGTGGTTGTTTGAATCATCAAACCACAATAAAATGCCATTGTCTCTCACCCATGCTATTTGCCGATTTATTTAATTCTAATTTCTAATTGACTAATAGACAACTTAAATTTATAAATAAAATTTGGGAAAATTTTACTTGCTATATTATATAATGAAAACTCAATTCTCCCCCATCTCGTGTATATATTGGGAAACAAGCTCTTATTGTATTTCAAGAGATATTAACTGTTAAAGATCATATCATAATTTCCTCTGTTTCTAGTATTGTTAAAGGGAAATCAACTCATAGAACTCCTTTGGGATACTATTTAACGGTGGCAATTATATTTATAGGAAGAATCGCATGCAAAATATTTACAAGCTTCTTATTATGATTCATGAAGAGGTATCATAAATGCTCCTTTTGTTCCCACTAAACCTTTAGGAGAAGCAGGAGTTGATAACATTAAAAATGAATATAATTATGAAGATATTAAGAAATTTCAAATAAATGTTAAAGCTATTAATATTATGTAGTGATCTATTGACTTAAATGCATATAATTATGTATCTGGTTGCAAATCAACTAAACAAGTCTGGGACACTATTATAGTAACTTGTGAAGGAAAAAACCAAAGTGAAAGAAGATAAAGTTAGCATTCTTACTCAGAATTATGGATTGATTAGAATGAAAAAGATGAATCTACGTCATAAATATACACTCGTTCTACTCTTATTGTAAATTGTTTGAATAATATTGGCAAGGAATGTTGGAGAATAAATATGCAAAGGCAGAAATGAAACTCTTCTATTATAGTAATTCTGTCAACTTCAATATAATAAAACTTCTTGAATACAATTCTGTTGAACGTCAAATAAATTCTGGAAACTTCTAGGTGTGATGTCACTTTTCTAAATACAGTATTTACCCCATTAAGATAATTCGGTATACAAACGGGAATCCGCAAATCTGTACTCAAGATACAATGAAGCAATTGCACTGTCTGCAAATTATATGTTTGAAGACAACCCTTGGATGCAGCAGCAAAGAACAGTCAACCAAGTTAATATTCTGTTTGTATGCACAAAACAGAATAAGATGATTTTTGTATCTCTTGAAAATGTAAGTGAATAGTTGTTGGGATTTGAAAAATCTGGAACTGGGTTAATATGAAATAATGTGCAATTTCGAATTAGGCAGCATTTATTTATAGATAGTGGAAGGCTTTGTCTTCAAGATTCATAACTATTGAATTAAGAGTCTTAATTAATTCTGAAATGGTATGAATGTTAATTACCAACAACCTTAAGCCATTTTCGAACAGTTATAATTAAACCGAACCGGTTTTACATGAACCAACCAAAAAGTGACGACGCCGAGCAGGACGAAGTGCAAAGTGATCCACTAGCGCCTCTACAACCCACTGCCCCACATATGCGCGCGTGTGCGTATGGTGCTTCTCACTGTATTGGAGCTCTCTTGAATCGCGCTCTTAAATTCTAGACGAAGTAACTCTTCATCTTCCATATGTACATATTAAGTACACGCTTTCTTTATATTTTTTAAATGTGGGACAAAAGGTTTCCCACTCCTTTTATAGCTTAGTGGGTATCACTTAGCTTTATGTAATACCCCGTATTTTTATGCTATATTAATTTGGGGATTTATTAAATTTAACATAAATGATTTATTTAATAAAAATCCGGAAATTAATTATGTTATAATTATTGACGTGACGAGAGTTAGTAATTATGGGAAACTTGTTGAATATTACTAATGAGCAAAGTAATATATTATATTGGTTATATTGAATGTCATGAGTGAATTAAATGACTATTTCAGAAATTTAAGTCGGGACGTGCCCGTGTCACGTCAAAATTAATTTTGTTAAATAAAAAGTGAATATTTTATAAGTTGTTCGTATGGTCGTTTTGAGTGCGCCAACACGTCCGGAAGGGTCAAGATAGTCAGAAAAGTGTACCCGGGGGTTTAGTTTGGGTCTCGGGGCGTTTTTAGGCCTAATTGGTACCCCGGGAGGGCAATTTAGTCATTTCACTTTTTTGGGTAATTAAACCCACGAAATTCAACAACCTATATCAGCCATTTAGGTTAGTCTTTTAGGGTTAGAATATTCAGAAATCAAGTGACGGCCATTGGAGAAGAGAGGAGAGGGCAATTCAAGGCCAAAAAGTCACCGGTTTGCACCGCCGCCACCACCACCGCGTAGATCGCGATACGAGGAACGCAACCATATCAAAATCAGCCGTGAATCAGATTACCAAAAATCCCAGGCAAGTGTTTAACTTGCTATTTTCGTTGGTGCAATCTTCATATTAGTTAAGGAATGATTTGTGATGAAAACTATGGAAGAAAACCCAATTTATGATAGGAGAATCCATGTAGTATTGATTTATATGTTGATTCTGGAAACCCTTGCCATGTAGAGGAAATAAACCACGAAATTTTGATGATTATAAGAAAGAAATTCTGGAGAAAGATTTGTTAGAAATCTGTTGAAGAAAATTCTAGGGTTCTTGATAATTGGATATAATTTTAGGTTGAAAATCCATGTTTAATTGATGAATATGTACATGCCTTACGTTAGAATCATCTAGTATATTGTTATAATGTTAGTAGTAGAATTCTGGGACGATTGGAACTTGAAAATATGGATTTGGTGTAATTTTGGTGATGAAACCCGTAACTGCATTCTGCAGAATTTTTCACAGACCTGTTTGATCGATCGATCGAGCCTAGAGCTTCGATCGATCGAGCCCCAAGCTTTGATCGATCGAACCCTCCTGGCAGACTCCTATTTCCCTTGTTTAATTAGTTAAATTAAATTTATCGTGAATTAATTCTTGGGTATTCTTAATGAAATGCTTTGGGAGATAGGAAAGACCAGTAGGACATATGAATGAGTGTTGGGAACTTTATTTTAAGTCGAGAACTTTACTTTTGGGGTAATTATAAAATAAACGATGAAGCTACGTAATTCAAGTGAGAGATTTCGGTGAATAACTACGATAGTGAATAAAGGTATACCTACTGAATTTCTACTAGAAAGGATAGAGTCCACGAGTGTCATGTAATAAGTGAGAAAACCCTTCGAGTTAAGGTTAGAGACGAACCCTTATACGCGATACTAATAATATGATAAAATGGAAATGTCGAAATTATGGGAATTGAGAATTTACCTAATATTGTTATGGTAATGTTAGTATAGTTATATGATTGTGTGTGCATATACTATCTATGTGTGAAAATCATGCCCACGCTACTTGCTATCCCTGAGGTTACCGCGCTGGGACAAGTCTTATCTCGATGGGACCTTTATGGGGGATATTGACTTGTACTCTAGAAGATAGATGTCCTTGGTATAGGCTATCGACGTGATAGTTTAGATGGTCCTAAGAGACGCAGGCATGTGCCATCCTCTTAGAGACTTGGAATCTATTCTTCGCCTCAATATTGTTTGTGTATGTATGTTAATACATTTCGAGAGTGATTCCGAATGTATTCCCCTTATTATGAGTGATATGGGGCTTTGGATAGTAGAGTATGCCCGCACCATAATTTAGTTGGGGTGCTGTTATAATATATATTATGCGTGTAGTTAATATATATATGAAATTCTGAAATCTGGAACTACCTACCGTGATTTGATTTGTAGGACATGGTTGATGACTAATATTGTAAATACTTGTTTTGAGAAAGCAGAGTATGCCTACACCATAGTTTGTATGTTGGTGCTGTTAGGATATATATATAAATTAGACGAGTGCTTAATATATATATATCTGGATTGAGGAATTTAAACTGTTGCTGTAACGTAGTAAGTGAGGAATAATTCTGGACTAAATTATGAATACTTGTTTAGAGAAAGTATAATATGTCACTGGAAAAATTATTGATTTTATAAAGTTAAAATGGAGAACTTTGGTTACTAATTGGGGCATTTTTTTTAAAAATGAAATCGTTGATTTGTAAATCTTACGAGTAACCTAAGATAAGTTAAATCTTTTAGGAAGACTAGTACGATGAATGATAAGATAAACCGTTGGGAAGGTTAGTGCGATAGGTGTGCACAATAGAAGAGAGGTGAGATTTTCTCAAGAGAGTGTCGAACTAATATGTTGTTGCATTGGACTGTATCAATTTAAATACTTGCTAAACGTATTTTAAATCAAACACACTTTCGGGCTCTGACCCGTTTCTTTTTCTCTTTCTCTCTCTTGTATATATATGTATGTATTACAGGTGCTCAACCACATGGGCGTCTTGCTTAGGATCTCTTGGCAGGAACGCGCTGCAGCTTAGGTGGGAGTTGCAGGTCACTTGCGTAGACGGATTCCTTTATTGACTCCATTTCTAGCATTTTCATTTATCGGGCATGTGTCGCCCTTTCCATTATTTCATTATTGTTGGGATATTTGTATTTCAGTTAATTCCAGTATTGTTACTATGGGTTTTATTCAGTTTGGATTCGTGACTTTAGTTTTCGTATGTGGACATTCGATTGATGAATGTATTATATTCATTGAACTTTGTGTTACAGGTTATTGTGATGTGATTCTCAATTATTGGTATGTTGTTAATAAAATAAATAAATCTTTTTCTTTAAATAAAATTTGGAAAGTTATGTATGAAAATGTTTTTGACACTTAGCTTAATTAATTAGGGTGTTAAATTGGAAAATTTATTTTTATCGACAGTGATGCTGAGAATGGACCAACTGTTCACCTTGATTTAATTTAATAAAGGAGTGATCGCCATGTATTTAATTAGGTGGGGTGTCACAGGTGGTATCAGTGCATCAGGTTCTAGTGTCCTTTAGGATCTGTGCGGCCTATTATGTTTCAGCGTTGTTTTCTTTGATATAGGGCCCTAAATACTAGGAATGTTGTGTTCATCTCTATACATTGGGAATTCGTGCTTCTGCGATTTAATTATTTGAAAGATGAACTCATCCAAATTTATTTAAAATTTCAGATGGACCGCCAAGAAGAACTAGCTAAAACGATTAAGGGAGTCAACGAGCAAGATCGACTCATACCTCAAGTATCCCCAGAGGAAATATAAACCGCCGAGTTAGCAGGTATCATGGCACAAGCAGTTACCACTGTGCTTTTACAATACCAAGAACGCATCCTACAACTTAAAGGAGGCAAAAGACCTAGAGAGGTTAACCAAATGCATGTGACTAAAGCTGACAAATGTGCAAAAACACCGAAATTGCGACAACAAACTACCCAAGACCAAGTCAGTTCTAGTCAACAACGTGGTAAAATGAAGCAGTTTCGAAAGAGGAATAAAGTCCCAAGTCAGCAAGGCCGAGACAGACAGCAGCAGGGTAAGAGGGGGAGAAACGTCAGAGGCCGATGTTTCGCGTGTGGCACCCATGGCCATAAACGCCAGGATTGCCCAGAGAGTGTTAGGGCCCCACATCAGCAAGGTGCCCGTAATGATCCACATGGGCCACTTCTTCCAATCGCTCTCCCAGCACCCACTCAGGTACTAGGCCTACCAACCTTTTCAGTAGCTCCAGTGCAGCAGGGACAGTTACAGTACAGACATTTCTATAATGTCCACCGGGCAGCCGCCCCACAGGCACCACCCGCAATTTGGGGTATGTTTTCTATCCATGGAACTTTGGATTGACTTCTATTTGTTACTGGGGCAACACATTGTTTTATAGCTACGCATTTTGCGAAGGCCTTAGGGTTGTTAGCCACAGCAGAGAGCACCGTGACGTGTGTAGACTCACCACTGGGGAGTGGGTCACTTATTTTCTTTATATGCCGGGGAGTGGGGGTAGATATTGGTAGCTTGGTATTACCTGCAGACATGTTAGTCTTAGACATGCACGAGCATGATGTGATTATCGGTATGGTTTAGCTCGCAGATTATAGAGCCAGGATTGATTGCTTCAGTGTGAGCATTGTTTTTGCCATTCCGGGGCAAGAGATGTTTGTAGTGGCGATGTCTCGCCCAGAGGGAGTTTCGACCTCTCATTTGTATTACATAGAGGAGGATACCTCTAAGGAGGTTGTGATTCCTTTAGATTCGATCCCTGTTGTCAGGGAGTATTCCGATGTGTTTTAGGAGATACCAGGCCTACCGCCCAGTCGAGAGATAGACTTTGTCATAGATTTATTGCCAAATACGAGACCTATAGCACGCGCACCGTACCGTATGGATCCGACAGAGATGCGAGAGCTACGAGATCATAAAGAGCAGCTGTTAGGTTAGGGCTTCATTCGTAGGAGTACCTCACCTTGGGGCACTTCAGTTTTGTTTGTAAAGAAAGGAGATGGTTCACTGAGATTGTGTGGACTACCGGGAGTTGAACAAGGTCACGATACGGAATAAGTATCTGTTGCCTCGAATCGATGATCTATTCGACCAGTTGAGGGGAGCAACTTTCTTTTTGAAGATAGATCTGAGGTCGGGGTACCATCAGTTATGTATTAGAGAGCAGGATGTTTTAGAGACTGCCTTCTTGACAAGATATGGGTCCTATGAGTTCAGGGTAATGCCGTTCGGACTCACAAATGCCCCAGCCGTTTTCATGGACTTGATGAACCGAGTATTCAGAGAGTTCTTGGATCAGTTTGTCATCGTCTTCATAGATGACATGTTGATATACTCACACTCTGAGGAGGAACATGCCGAGCACTTGAGGCAGGTTCTTCAGACTCTACGAGAGCATCAGTTGTATGCTAAGTATGAGAAGTGTGGATTCGGGTTGCGAGAGGTACAATTCTTGGGCCATGTTGTTTCTGAGCAAGGGATAGCAGTTGACCCGAGTAAAGTATCAGCGGTGAGGGAGTGGGGACAACCCACGACACCGACGGAAGTGCGTAGTTTCTTGGGATTAGACGGATACTACAGGAGATTTATTCGGGGATTCTCCAAAATAGCGGGTCCATTGACGAATCTGACTCACAAGGGGGTACCATACGTTTGGAATGACGCTTGTCAGTTGGCTTTCGACGAGTTGAAAGACAAGATTACTTCAGCGCCAGTCCTTGCTTTACCAAAACCGGGTGTGGAGTACCTGGTTTACACCGATGCGTCTTTACGCGGACCTGGAGGAGTACTCCAGCAGGAGGAGAAGGCTATAGCTTTTGCTTCCCGCAAGCTTAAGCCGCATGAGAAGAATTACCCCACCCACGACCTGGAGTTAGCAGCGGTCGTCTTTGCATTGAGGATTTGGAGGCACTACTTATTGGGTGAGAAATTCCATTTGTTCACAGACCACAAGTCACTGCAGTACCTGTTCACTCAATGAGAGCTGAATATGCGTCAGCGCAGGTGGTTAGAGTTTGTGAAAGACTATCAGTTCGATATACAGTATCATCCGGGAAAAGGCTAACGTAGTTGCTGATGCATTGAGTCGTAGACCGGTAGACGAGGTAGCGGATGTCTGGAAAGCAAAGTGGAAGGAGTTAGGTCACCAGGACGCGGTAGCACGATCTTTCATATCCGTGATGTTAGTCACACCCGAGATTGTTACGAGGGTGATACAGGCACAGACCACAGACCCGTTTTGCCAGGAGAAGATTGTGCGACTTCTAGCCGAGGGTACTAAGTCCTATTCGGTTAGTTCTGATGGAGGTTTGCGGTTTAATGGGAGATTGGTGGTTCCAGAAGGAGCAGAATTACGTCATGCAGTGATGACTCATTCTCATGGGTCCCGATTTGCAGTACATCCTGGAGGAGATAAGATGTACCAGGACATGAGGAGGCAATACTAGTGGAGTGGGATGAAGAAGGACATTGCTGAGTTCGTGTCCAAGTGTTCTACCTGCCAACTGGTAAAGGTAGACCATCAGAAATCGTCAGGATTGCTTCAGCTATTGAAAGTACCCGCGTGGAAGTGGGAGAGTATTTCCATGGACTTTATTACAGGGTTGCCTACATCACAGCGGGGCCACGATTCTATCTGGGTGATTGTAGACCGTTTGACCAAGGTGGCTCATTTTCTGCCGGTGCGGACAGGCTACACCACGGGTCAGTATGCTCAGTTATTCATCGCTGAGATTGTCAGATTACACGGGGTGCCCCTGAATATTGTGTCAGATAGAGACAAGATCTTCGTGTCACGTTTATGGGAAAGCTTTCAGGAGGCTATGGGTACTGAGTTGAGATTGAGTTCAGCTTATCACCCACAGACAGATGGACATACAGAGCGTACTAATCAGATGTTGGAGGATATGCTACGCATGTGTGTTCTCGATTTTGGAGGAGGTTGGGAGCCACATCTTCCATTGGTAGAGTTTGCTTATAATAACTCTTATCAGTTCACGATTGACCTGGCTCCATTTGAGGCTTTGTATGGCAGGCCTTGTCGTTCTCCAACTTGTTGGCTCGAGGTGGGGAATAACAAGTTGCTAGGACCAGAAGTGATTCAGGAGACCTCCGCGAGGATTGAGATGATCAGGAGTCGTATTCGGGTAGCCCAGGACAGGCAGAAGAGCTACGCCGATGCGAAACGGTTCTTCCGGGAGTTTAATGTGGGAGACCAAGTGTTATTGCGTGTATCTCCTATGAAGGGGGTGATGAGGTTCGGGAAGAAAGGGAAATTGGCTCCGAAGTACATGGGACCATTTCCATCATCGAGAGGATTGGGCCGGTTGCATACAGGTTGGGATTGCCAGAACATTTACATCGCATCCACGATGTATTTCACATCTCGTCGTTGAGACGATATCTTCGGGATGATATGGCCCATACTCACATTGCGATAGATGAGATCGATTTACAGCCTGATAGATCTTACGAGGAGAAATCGGTGGCTATCCTAGACTATAGTGAGAGGAGATTGAGGTCGAAGATAGTTCCATTTGTGCGGGTCCAGTGGGAGCATCATAATGTGGAGGAATCCACTTGGGAGCGCGAGGCAGATATACGCGAGAGATATCTAGAGTTGTTTTTACCAGGTATGCCTTATTTTCCGAATTTCGGGACGAAATTCCGTTATTAGGGGGGAAGTATGTAATACCCCGTATTTTTATGCTATATTAATTTGGGGATTTATTAAATTTAACGTAAATGATTTATTTAATAAAAATCTGAAAATTAATTATGTTATAATTATTAACGTGACGAGAGTTAGTAATTATGGGAAACTTGTTGAATATTACTAATGAGCAAAGTAATATATTATATTGAATGTCATGAGTGAATTAAATGACTATTTCGGAAATTTAAGTCGGGACGTGCTCGTGTCACGTCAGGATTAATTTTGTTAAATAAAAAGTGAATATTTTATAAGTTGTTCGTATGGTCATTTTGAGTGCGTCAACGCGTCCGGAAGGGTCGAGATAGTCAGAAAAGTGTACCCGGGGGTTTAGTTTGGGTCTCGGGGCGTTTTTAGGCCTAATTGGTACCCCGGGAGGGCAATTTAGTCATTTCACCTTTTTGGGTAATTAAACCCCCGAAATTCAACAACCTATATCAGCCATTTAGGTTAGTCTTTTAGGGTTAGAATATTCAGAAATCAAGTGACGGCCATTGGAGAAGAGAGGAGAGGGCAATTCAAGGCCAAAAAGTCACCGGTTTGCACCGCCGCCACCACCACCGCGTAGATCGCGTGACGAGGAACGCAACCATACCAAAATCAGCCGTGAATCAGATTACCAAAAATCCCAGGCAAGTGTTTAACTTGCTATTTTTGTTGGTGCAATCTTCATATTAGTTAAGGAATGATTTGTGATGAAAACTATGGAAGAAAACCCAATTTATGATAGGAGAATCCATGTAGTATTGATTAATATGTTGATTCTGGAAACCCTTGCCATGTAGAGGAAATAAACCACGAAATTTTGATGATCATAAGAAAGAAATTCTGGAGAAAGATTTGTTAGAAATCTGTTGAAGAAAATTCTAGGGTTCTTGATAATTGGATATAATTTTAGGTTGAAAATCCATGTTTAATTGATGAATATGTACATGCCTTACGTTAGAATCATCTAGTATATTGTTATAATGTTAGTAGTAGAATTCTGGGACGATTGGAACTTGAAAATATGGATTTGGTGTAATTTTGGTGATGAAACCCGTAACTGCATTCTGCAGAATTTTTCACAGACCTGCTTGATCGATCGATCGAGCCTAGAGCTTCGATCGATCGAGCCCCAAGCTTCGATCGATCGACCCCTCCTGGCAGACTCCTATTTCCCTTGTTTAATTAGTTAAATTAAATTTATCGTGAATTAATCCTTGGGTATTCTTAATGAAATGCTTTGGGAGATAGGAAAGACCAGTAGGACATATGAATGAGTGTTGGGAACTTTATTATAAGTCGAGAACTTTACTTTTGGGATAATTATAAAATAAACGATGAAGCTACGTAATTCAAGTGAGAGATTTCGACGAATAACTACGATAGTGAATAAAGGTATACCTACTGAATTTCTACTAGAAAGGATAGAGTCCACGAGTGTCATGTAATAAGTGAGAAAACCCTTCGAGTTAAGGTTAGAGACGAACCCTTATACGCGATACTAATAATATGATAAAATGGAAATGTCGAAATTATGGGAATTGAGAATTTACCTAATATTGTTATGGTAACGTTAGTATAGTTATATGATTGTGTGTGCATATACTATCTATGTGTGAAAATCATGCCCACGCTACTTGCTATCCCTGAGGTTACCGCGCTGGGACAAGTCTTATCTCGATGGGACCTTTATGGGGGATATTGACTTGTACCCTAGAAGATAGATGTCCTTGGTACAGGCTATCGACGTGATAGTTTAGACGGTCCTAAGAGACGCAGGCATGTGCCATCCTCTTAGAGACTTGGAATCTATTCTTCGCCTCAATATTGTTTGTGTATGTATGTTAATACATTTCGAGAGTGATTCCGAATGTATTCCCCTTATTATGAGTGATATGGGGCTTTGGATAGTAGAGTATGCCCGCACCATAATTTAGTTGGGGTGCTGTTATAATATATATTATGCGTGTAGTTAATATATATATGAAATTCTGAAATCTGGAACTACCTACCGTGATTTGATTTGTAGGACATGGTTGATGACTAATATTGTAAATACTTGTTTTGAGAAAGCAGAGTATGCCTACACCATAGTTTGTATGTTGGTGCTGTTAGGATATATATATAAATTAGACGAGTGCTTAATATATATATATCTGGATTGAGGAATTTAAACTGTTGCTGTAACGTAGTAAGTGAGGAATAATTCTGGACTAAATTATGAATACTTGTTTAGAGAAAGTATAATATGTCACTGGAAAAATTATTGATTTTATAAAGTTAAAATGGAGAACTTTGGTTACTAATTGGGGCATTTTTTTTTAAAATGAAATCGTTGATTTGTAAATCTTACGAGTAACCTAAGATAAGTTAAATCTTTTAGGAAGACTAGTACGATGAATGATAAGATAAACCGTTGGGAAGGTTAGTACGATAGGTGTGCACAATAGAAGAGAGGTGAGATTTTCTCAAGAGAGTGTCGAACTAATATGTTGTTGCATTGGCCTGTATCAATTTAAATACTTGCTAAACGTATTTTAAATCAAACACACTTTTGGGCTCTGACCCGTTTCTTTTTCTCTTTCTCTCTCTTGTATATATATGTATGTATTACAGGTGCTCAACCACATGGGCGTCTTGCTTAGGATCTCTTGGCAGGAACGCGCTGCAGCTTAGGTGGGAGTTGCAGGTCACTTGCGTAGACGGCTTCCTTTATTGACTCCATTTCTAGCATTTTCATTTATCGGGCATGTGTCTCCCTTTCCATTATTTCATTATTGTTGGGATATTTGTATTTCAGTTAATTCCAGTATTGTTACTACGGGTTTTATTCAGTTTGGATTCGTGACTTTAGTTTTCGTATGTGGACATTCGATTGACGAATGTATTACATTCATTGAACTTTGTGTTACAGGTTATTGTGATGTGATTCTCAATTGTTAGTATGTTGTTAATAAAATAAATAAATCTTTTTCTTTAAATAAAATTTGGAAAGTTATGTATGAAAATGTTTTTGACACTTAGCTTAATTAATTAGGGTGTTAAATTGGAAAATTTATTTTTATCGACAGTGATGCTGAGAATGAACCAACTGTTCACCTTGATTTAATTTAATAAAGGAGTGATCGCCCGGTATTTAATTAGGTGAGGTGTCACACTTTACTTATTTTTCAATGTGGGATACTCTCCCTTTTATATTAGGTTGGTTTCCCACTTTTCTCCACAAAATTCGAACGTGGGATAAGATTTTACACCCAATGCTTTTACTCACTTATTTTAAAAATCTCCAACATTCCTCCACCATTTTCAATATAAGTTTTATAAATCTTTGATTGTCTGTAAGACTGTGTATAAGTACTAATGTCTCACAACTTGAACCAATATCCCGTGATGATTCGTCAAGGCTAACTATGAAAGTATAGTAGACTTATCTTTGAACTATCAATCCGTATTGATCAATCGGATTTTTCTACACACACAAATCTTTTAGACACTAATTATCCATATAAGTCGACACATGTATTAGGTCGTGTGTCTTTACCTTGATTTCATGAGTGCTTTAGAATCAAGCCCAGTTATTATAGGAAGCGACACCACTTCCACACTCATATAGGTAGACTATCATAGGTGTCCATGTAACTAAAACTCCATAAATCTATTAAGATTAAACCAATCCTCTTTCATTATTCATTACATGTTCTAAGCACTTATCCTCGGGTGGTTTGATTTTGTAGTGCTTACAATCACGTCGTATGATGTACGTTAATCATTGAACTTGAGACTTGAATATGTTAAGTATCAAGTTGAGTTTCCATCAAGAGTGATTATTGTTAATGGGCTTTAGTTCCATCCACAATAATGTCTTAGACACCAGTCCTGTTACAAGACCTTTCATAAATGGATCAACTAAATTTTGACATGATTTTACATAATCCACTGTGATTACACTATCTATAATCATTTGTCTGACATAAATCTGTCTCAAGCCAATATGTCTAGATTTTTCATTGTACACTTTACTATAAGCTCTAGAAAGTGTAGATTCACTACCACAATGTATAGATATTGGAGGCATTGGTTTTGGCCAAATCAAAATTTCAATCAATAAATTCCTTAACCATTCCGCCTCTTTACTAGTTGCAGCTAATGCTACAAACTCATTTACCATTGTAGAGTCAGCTATACAAGTCTGTTTCTTTAATCCCCAAGAAACAACTCCTCCACCAAGAGTGAAAATCCATCCACTTATTGAGGAATGCTCCTCCCACGCAGTTATCCAACTGGCATCAGAAAAACCCTCTAATACTGAAGGATATCCACTATAGTATATACCATAGTTCATAGTTCCTTTTAAATATTTTAATATTCGATTAACAACATGCCAATGCAATAAATTAGGATTAATAGTATATATACTTAATTTACCAATAACATATGCAATATCAGGTCGAGTACATGTCATGGCATACATTAAACTACCAATTAATCATTCATATTCCAATTGTGAAATAGCTCTACCAGTATTAGGGATCATCTTTAGTCGTGGTTCAAAAGGTGTGCTAACAGGTGTGCAATCAAACTGATTAAATTTCTTCAAAATTTTCTCAACATAATGAGATTGAGTGAGAATTATATTTTTATCTTTCCTTATTATTCTCATTCCTAATATGACATCAGCAACACCCATATATTTCATATCAAATTTAGAAGACATAAAATTCTTTGTATTATTAATTCTTTTTAAATCAGTACCAAGAACTAACATATCATCTACATATAAACAAATGATCACACCATTTGCAAATTTATTATAAACACACTTGTCAAATTCATGAATTTTAAAACCATAAGAAATAATGACTTTATCAAATTTTTCATGCCATTGTTTAGGCGCTTATTTTAGGCTATATAAGGACTTGATTAATTTACATACTTTATGTTCTTATCCAGGTATAACAAACCCTTTAAGTTGTTCCATGTAAATTTCTTCTTCTAAGTCACCATTTCAAAACCCAGTTTTCACATCCATTTGATGAATTTCAAAATTATATATAGATGCTAATGCAATTAAAACTCTAATAGTAGATGTTCTAGCAACTGGTGCATATGTATCAAAATAATAAATTCCCTCTTTTTGTGTAAAATCTTTAGCAACCAATCTAGCCTTGAATTTATCAATTGTTCCATCTATTTTCATTTTATTTTTAAAAATCAATCTACACTTGATAGGTTTAGATCCTGGAGGTAAGTCTACTAACTTCCAATTTTTGTTTCCCATGATTGAATCCATTTCATCATTTATGGTTTCTTTCCAAAATGTTGAATCTTTCGAATTAATTGCCTCACTATAAGTTTGTGGTTCTGTTTCAACACTAAGAGTCAAAGCAAATTGATTACAAGGTGTGTCTCTAGTTCCTTAATCAAGTTGGACTATATAGTCAGGACCAAATCTCTTTTCTTTTCTAGGTCTTTTACTTTTTCTACTCTCTTCTTGTTCTACTGGTGGAATATCATGTAATTTTGAAGGAGTATTTACCTCTTTTTCATTATTTATCTAAGGAATAGAAGAAAACCTCTGTTCATAAAAAATTTCATCTCTAGATTCAATTATAGTATTTACCTCAACAGAATCATTAGGTTCACTAATAAAAAATCTATAGGATTCACTATGTTGTGAATAACCTATGAAAATACACGTAACACCTTTGCATCCTAATTTCTTTCTCTTAGTTTTTGGTAGTCTTACAATAGCTCTACAACCCCAAACTTTATGATAACCTAAATTAGGTTTTCTATTCTTCCATAATTCATAGGGACTTTTCTTATTATCTTTAATAGGTATTCTATTCAGAATATGACATACGGTTAAAAGTGTTTCTCCCTAAAACCCTTTACTTAAACTAGAATAAGAAAGCATAACGTTAACCATTTCAGTTAGTGTCCTATTTTTTATTTTTGCAACTCCATTTTTTTATGGTGTATAAGGTGAAGTACCTTCATGTATAATACCTATATCTTCATAAAATTGAGGAAAGTGATATTCACCACCTCTATCAGATCTAAGACATTTTATTTTAATATCATGTTGATTTTTACTTCATTTTTATGTCTTAAATATATTAAGCACATCATCTTTAGAGTTTAAAAGATATACGAAATAATATTCTGAGAAGTCATCGATAAATGTAACAACATATTTACTACCACCTCTAGTAGGTGTTCCATGCAAATCACAAACACCATTATGTACTAATTGCAATAAAGATGTAGTTTTTTCTATTTTGGGAAAAGGTAATCTTGTTATTTTTGTTTGCATGCATATTTTTCATTTTTCATTTTTCATTCATATCATCCTCATATTTAGGAATTAAATTTAAATTAACCATGTAATGCATTTTCTTTGTATTAGCATATCCTAAACGACTATGCCATAATGAAAAACAGTCAACGATATAAGCAGAAGAATCTTTTTCATTGATGTTAAGATTAAACATGCCCTCATACAAATAACCTTTGCCTACAAAGTTACCATTTTTAGTCAGAATAAATTTGTCTGACTCAAATACAAGTTTAAATCCAAATTTGTTAAGAAGACTTCCAGAAACTAAATTTTTCCTAACATCAGTAACATGAAAATTATTGGGGAGACTAGGGATTTTTTCAGAAGTGAATTCGAGATCCACTGTCCATTTGCCTTTAACCGCAAGAGTTGAAGAATTTTTCATATAGAGAACATCTCCTTCCACAGTTTCGTAGACAGAGAATAGACTCTTGTCCTTACATACATTCCTTGGGGCACCATAATCAATCCCCCAAGAGTTATCTTCTCCAAGCATATTAGCCTCGAATATCATAGCAGTAAAGTTTTTCTTTGTGTTTAATGATCCTCCTTTTTCTTTTAATTTCTTGAACTCACGACAATACTTCTTGAAGTGACGTGGTTTATTGCAATGAAAATAATTTCCTTTCTTCTTTTTTTTTTGCTTTAGAATTTACTTTCTTTTTTTTCTTTAGAATTCTTTCGCTTGTTATTCTTTTCATAATTGCCAAATTTTTGCTCCTTTCCTTCTTCCATTATATGGACCTTAGAAACAAAATTTTCCTGTTCCTCTTTACCATCCAGAATTCGAGACTCTTGTTCAATTCTTAAATGATTCTCTAATTCTTCAAGTGAAAGATCTTCCTTTTTGTGCTTGAGTTCTTTCTTATAATCTTTCCATGAAGGAGGAAGTTTTCAATTATGGCAGAAACAATTACATTGTCATCCATATTAAATTTTTTAAATTTGCAATGATTTAAGATGCGTTGGATGTCATGAAATTATTTTAGCACAGGCCTATTATCATGCATTTTTAATCTTAAAAACTGACTGATAAGTAACTTATTACTTGTAGCGTCTTCCATAAGATATTTGGTCTTCAATGTGTCCCATAAAATTTTTGCAGTCCCAACATTTTGATATAAGTCGAACAAATTATCAGCAAGTGCATTGAGAATGTGACCACGATAAAGATAATCATTGATTTACCATTTTGTGTGTTGTCTAGTCTGTTCCACGGTTTCATCTTCTTCTTAATTTGATTTCGATTGTGACAAGACGTACACAATCTTCAATGTTATTAGAAGAAAGTGAACCTTTTTCTGCCAACGCAGAAAATTACCACCGTCAAAACGGTCTAACTTAACAAAGTCTTCTGTTATTTGTCGAAGTGATTTGGAAGAGTCTGTCATTTTTGGTATTACTGTATTTAGATTGTTGGACAATAAATATGCAAAGGAATAAATGAAACTCTTCTATTATAATAATTCTATTAACTTCAATACAATAAAACTTCTTAAATACAATTATGATGGACGTCAAATAAATTCTAAAAACTTCAAGGCATGATCTCACTTTCCTAAATACAGTATTTTCCCCACCAAGATAATTCGGTATACAAACGGAAATACATAAATCCGTACTCAAGATACAATGAAGCAATTGCACTGTCTACAAATTGTATGTTTGAAGACAACCCTTGAATGCAACAGCGAAGAACAGTCAATCAAGTTCTTATTCTGTTTTTGTGCACAAAATATAATAAGATAGTTTTTGTATCTCCTAAAAATGTAAGTGAATAATTGCTAGGATTTGGAAAATCTGGAACTGGGTTTATCTGAAATAATGTGCAATTTCGAATTAGGCACTCTTTATTTATAGATAGTGAAAGGCTTTGTCTTCAAGAGTCATGACTATTAAATTAACAGTCTTAATTAATTCTGAAATGGTATGACGGTTAATTACCAACAGTCTTAAGCCATTTCCGAATAGGTATAATTAAACCTAAATGGTTTTACACGGACCAACTAAAAAGTGACCGTGCCCGAGCAATTGCGAGTCTACCCGGATGAATCCCGGCAACCAGCTACCACTGTGGACACACGACATGCAAAGTGTAAAGTGCGCCTTTATAACCCACTACCCTGCACGCGTGCGTGCGTGTGTGTACAGTGCTTCACATCGTATTGAAGCTCTCTTGAATAGCCCTCTTAAATGCTAGATGAAGTAACTCTTCATCTTCCATTTGTACTTATTAAGTGCACACTTTCTTTATATTTTTTCAATATGGGACAAAAGGTTGCCCACTCCTTTTATAGCTTAGTGGATATCACTTAGCTTTACTCATTTTTCAATGTGGGACACTCTCCCTTTTATATTGGGTTTGTTTCCCACTTTTCTCCACACACTTCCAATATGGGACAACCTTTTACTCCCAAAGCTTTTACTCACTTATTTTAAAAATCTCCAAGAAGGAAATTTCTAACGATTGTATTGTGAGAAAAATTAAGAAGTAAATTTTTGGAGTAATGGGGTACACATAATTTATGCAACAAGTATCGAAAGTTACTTTTGAAGCTAGAGTTCCCATTCCCTATAAGGAAAGCCTGAAGTCTGCCTACGAATTCAAGCTTAGCAGAGCCCTGCTCCATAAACCCATGAGTAAGATATTATTGTTACTTACTTTTCTTTCTAGTTTAAAGTAAACTAAGAACAATATTTTTAGGTTTTGTTTTATTTTACCTCTTAAGTCTGAATTTGAAGTATTCAGATTTAAGAGGTATGAAAAAGTGTTTGTTTTATCAAATAATTAAGAGGTTAACGACTATATTTGCCTCTGAATGATTAAGAGGTAGAGTTACCTCTGAAGTTTGAATCTGAAGTCTGAATCATTGTATGTACATTCATTCAAAGGTCTATTTGATTCTATGTACATTCATTCGAAGGTCTATTTAGACATAAAAACAAACATATTTTCAGAATCAGATTTCAAACTTCAGATTCAGACTTCAGATTCAGATGAAAAAATAAACGCAAAATCTTGTTTAAACTCTTTGCACCCAGCTTCACTGGATACCGGATTAGGCCTGTCAATGGGTAGGGTCTAGGACCGGATCCGATTCGAACACGAAACTTATATTAGGATCTGAGCATATTTTTAGGGACTCGAGACCCGAAGACCCGACCCTCCTTGTACATTATTATTTATTAAATATAAATATATAAATATATATATATATATATATATATCTTTATCAATGTAACATGTAAGTATTATATATAAAAATATATATTTATGTATATAATAAATATAAGTAATATATGTTTTATTTATACCAATCATATACTATAATACATTACAAAATATTTTATTCCGTGATTAAAAAATAAAGAGGTGGGATAAAATGAAAATAAAAATAAAAATAAAGTAAATGTATATATCTGGCCAGACCCGGACCCGATCCGATCCGATCCGATCCGATCCGATCCGAATCCGGATATGGATCTAATATTGTAGATTTGATTAAGATCTGACCTGGATCCGGATCTAGATCCTATTAAGTGCCTATTAAATGGATATGGATCCCCTAGATCCGATCCAGACCCGACCTGTTGACATACTTATACCGGATGTACATCATGTGAAAGCCTCATCTCCTTAGAACTAGGCTTTTATGCAAGATACCCTTTCATATAATGTGTGTCCTTATGCCCATGCACTAAAGAACTTAAATCAACTTAATCACAAAAGACATACTCTAACAACATATTTTCAACTAAGCAGAAATGTTTTTCCAAAAGAATTTGTGCATTGGAATAATTAATGCACTTTATAATTCAAATTCAAAGGTCGGGATACTCAACACATTCTCTCCAGATGAATTAACACATATCTCTCCAAAAGTGAGCCCCAACAAACTGTGTTTTCAAGATATATTTATTGGAACCATACTGATTATTTCCTCATGCCATGAGTATAAGAAAAACCCTTAGAAACGAAATGCTACATCACGGACTGACTCTAAAGAACATAGACCATTCAAATTATATACACCACGAACCTTGAATTATGTAGGAAATGATTTCATATCAACACCAGTACATAGGCACAATATTAAGTCCCCATTTGAGAGAACAAGCCTTATGATTTATGCCCCAACATATTCCCCCTATGCAATACATTATCAAGACATATTGCCACCGAGATACACATTTATCTCACCCTGACCCAACTCTCCCTCCAATTGCATCCCAAATTACGTAACCCCAGATCTCAAGGATAAATGAGTACATATATGAAATATCGAGTCACCACTAGTAAGCCCAAGACCCACCTCAATGACCCATCCACCCCCAGTGAGATACCCCGATTCATCCACTACGAATCTTTGCATCCAGAACTACGTCGACTTTAATCTCGTATCTGTACGAGTATCTGGGCGCAATATCAGGTGCATGTGTTGAAATACTACTTTTAAGAAACATTAGGGGTGTATTAATTTAAGGTTTAAATTGATATTTTTTAAAGGAAAATGGATCAGTTAAAGATAGTCCAAGAATATGATTTTCCTAAATTAATTGTGTGGGTTAATGGATAAAAGGATTATGTTTGGAATAAAATAACAACTTAAGTAGACAAGGGTCAATGGTACTTAACCTAATTTAGAAATGATGAATCTAAGTAAAACAAGATTAATATATATGCCGAATAGTAATTTCATGTATAATTGGGTTAACATTATACTATTTATAGTATTGCATTCGTTCATTCTGTCATTCGTTTCTATATTGTATTTATGTTGAGAACCCATACTTCCCAAGGCCTCACTCCGTTCCCTTTATTACGATAGTTTAGTTGATATTATGTCTTTAGAGAGCATTTTAAAAGCAATTATTTCCTAACTCTTACACTAGTAGCTTTGATTACTTGAACCCCAAGATATTGTTTAACAGGTTCCACACTTATTTTTATTATGCTCAAATCTATTGAAACTGGAATTACAAGATTATTTGGTAATTTTAATCAACTAAATGGACTAGAAACCTTATTTAGGTTATTTCACATCACTTCACACTTAATGCGGATGAACCAGACCAAGTTGACCCACAAGTAACCCCAGAAATCCAAGTCATGGCATTACAACTTGGTATCATAGTTTTTGGTTCAATTTCCTTTTAAGGGTGACATTTAGTCATTAGATTGAGATGTAATCTTTTGATTTTCAATGTTTGGACTCCTACTTATGAGATGAGTTTGTGATTCCGGGAGGGTTTCTTTCGTTAGCAATAACAGACTGGAATTTTAGTCCTTATTTAATTTCCTATCGTTATCCTTGAATGGGTCAGTAATTAACCTAATAAAGTATTATTATAGGATGCTTGTATTGCTACTAAGCGATTGATCCAATTTTTGAAATTTTCGTGGCACCTTGTGGTAGTTAGTAGTAAGACATTTATGATAGGTTTGTGTCGTTCCACCTTGAGAATCAAAGTACGTTCATTAGAAAATCCCAACAAGTGGCGAAACCATTGCTGGGGACCACATGGTGTTCTATTTAGACGCCCGCATATAGCATAAAGGCACCATGAAAGTTAAGGAAAGCTCGACATTGGGATTATTCCTTACTACTGGAAATGTAACATTTTGTATTATAATTGTTGTATATAAAAGTTAACTGAATTTCGTGACAAAATATTTTAGTAGTTGAGTCATTTGAGCCACATAGGCCTGATACATATAATGAAGCATGTTCATTTGGATTAAACGAACTTTTTAACTTGAAGATTCTATAAGTCACAATACAACGCAAAACTTCTGTTGCCATATACTTTGAAGGCATATCTTTTTAGTAGTTTTGTGAATTGAATTTAGGGCTACACACATTTGAACATTTTTTTAAAATGTGTCTTTCAAAATGCAACAAGTGAACTTTTTACTCACTAGTGTTGTGTAAACCTTTTTGGGAAGTGACCTAGATTGAAGTGCATTGTTTGAGGCTTTTTGTGATTTTTAGCCTCAAATCGTTCGCATAGTTCAGATTGAATACGTGCACACAGACCCATTCACACGACAAGGAATTTCCTCGTGCACACAATTGCGTGAACATTTTGATATCACCTAAAATCGTACGCAGGGAAAAGACAATCATGCACACGGTGGAGAATTTTTTATATAAATAGGCCCATTTCCCTTCCATTTCAAAATATCCAAAAACCTCTTCATTTTGAAATACTTCTGAGTATATTTTCGAGGTTGGGGGATCTTTATTGATTTTCATTTTCCAAATTTCACTTATTACCTCCAAAATTGATAAAAAAAACATAAATCTATACTTCATTTATGTTTTTCAGACATAATTGAGAGTTTTTTGGTTCATATTCACATAACATTGTTCAATTCAAACTACATCTACACTTGAATTGAAGTCTATCACTTTTAAATCTAAAATTGGAGGTGTTTCGATTTATTAGAGGAATTGGATCATGGCATGATTCCAAGGAGAAGAATTGAGTATCTCATTCACTTTGTAAAGCTAAAGGTGGATTTTTACATTTTATAAGGAAAAATTCAAAGTTCAGAGGTTATGAGGGCATGGGAGAGAGGTACTTTCTTGCTTTGTGTAAAAATTATTTTCAAGTAGAAATATAGATTATAGTGTGTTGAGATTTTTAACCCTAGGTGTGGGCTTTTCCTCGTAAATATGTCTTTTGAATTATTTATGAATGTTAATTGTTCAATTGCACACTTTGATCACACATTATATGTAGTTTAATTGGCTAATATTAGAGTTAGGTGTTTGATTCTAGTCATTAGATTTGCCTATTTAAACTCATTTTGTTGTTAATCTAAAACTTTTATCATATCAGCTAGTGTTTCCATGTGTTACGACAATTAAAATTAAAAGAAATTTCAAATCGAATAAAAAATTAGTTATGTTGTGCAATCAAAGCTATTCAACCCCTATAAGTTTGTTTTAGAATAAAGTTTAAACATACATCCTCAATTGAAAAACCTTGTTGCATTAAGAGCTCGAAATACAAGCAATATCAGTGTAAAGCACTAACCTAGTGAGTGACATAACATAATCGCAAGTCCATTTTAATGACATAGAAGTAGAAGTTCTCATTTAAGGATAGTTTTAATGAACCATGGGTATCATTGGCCAATGCTCAGAAAGGGTTCGAATACCGAGTGTGGCAGCGACGATGACAATTATGTCAAACTCTTAGCATCCTATAAATAAATGCAGGGTATCAAATCATGGCGACACATCCTTGCATCGCAATAAGTGTTTGAAGAAAATTAGGACGTTAGTACATCATTTATGGGGAAATTAAGTCTCGAAGGAGATGCATGGTAAACTATTCGGTTGCAATGGTTTCACCATATGCAATTGTCGGTATGAGTTAACTATTTTCTTGAGCGGAAACAAAAGACCAAAAGGATCCCATGAGGCCAAACCAAGTGGTGGAATGCATCGCATGATAATAGGTATGACAAATAAGGGAAAGGACTTCATCATTTTAAAGAGAAACAATTGCAATGGCTTTGATGTGGAGACAAGGCAAGGGCCTAGCACTAAATCTCTAGGCAAGGACGTGTGGTGGCCATAGTCTCTCGATAATTGACTGAGTTAGTCAGTAGTGGCTTTCACAAATCATTGAAAAACTTAGAGGTTGAATAAATTCACCACATTCATCAATAGTTGGTGGATAAGGAGTTCACATTGTGGATGAAAACTAGTATAATTCTCGTATCACCAACAGTAACTCCAACATTCGTGTCCATCCTACTACTTGAAACATGGACATCATACATTGGTTTTGCTATCCTAACACTAAAATATCAATATAAAGATATCAGAGACAAGTGGAAATCTCATACATGCGCGCTGGAACTCTCAATTCATCAAAAAAGTATTAATAGTGTTATCACAAGTTAAGTAGGAAAAATTTCAACTCTCACCATCTGGTGACACGAATTTATATGTGGATTCACACATTTAAATATAATTTCTACGTCGAGGACAGATTTGATTCTTCGTGCGATTGGCACAAGAATCGACATTTAAAGAATATGGTGTCAGATGATAATAGTATATGAACATTATGGCCTTTCTCAATGAACCGACACCAGTTTTTGCGGTTAACACATAATTCAAGTGAGGGAAGTGAGGGAATGTTGTTTCGGGTTTGAAAAATATATCACGATCGATGGATATAACACACATATCTGTGATTCAAATTTGATCCACCAGGCTTGGCTTCAAAATACACCGTGTACACAAGGGCCAAGGAAAGATTTTGCATATTGGCATATAAGGAAGATTGGTAATATCTCGACATTTATTCGTGTAAGATCACAAGTATTCTCAAGTGACTTTGGTTTTAGGATTGTCTTATTCCGTTACCAAAATACTTTGAGTCATAATCTAGGTTGTTTTATAACGCTTTATGTTTAAGATTTAAAGATCAAACTTCTTCATCTTCATCTGAGAGCTACCTCATGCCATGAACAATGCGACTACTAACTTAGAGTAAAGGTAAATGACATAGATAATTTGGAACACCCACGTTTTAAAACTACTAAAATTGGTTTTTCAAAGTTGTAAAATATAATTCTTTTTATGTGTGTGTGTGTGTGTGTGTGGTATATGGCTTGTTAAAGTAGAAAATATATATAATAAAATCATACTAAAGTTTATTAAAAAAACTCTTATTGAAAATATTTTTGATGCATTAAATATATTAGATAACTTAAATTTTTAATTTTTATTAAAATTTAAATTATAGGCATTTCTTAGCCCAACTTCAGGTCTGTTATTCCAGTGACGCTCCAGCGAAGGAAACTTCGCTTCCACAAAAGTGTTTCACTATCTCTCCATTAACTAGGTATTTTTGTTGTGATTTTTCGTGAACTGAATTTGTTGAAGCCTCACAATAGTGATAGTTAAATTTTCTTTAGCGAAGGAACATTGTCTAGTGCCAAAAGATTATTTTTTCCTAGATTTCATGTATCTTTCATTGAAACCATGCAAAACTAAAAATCTAGCCATATCTTTTACCTTTAACATATTGTCACTTCATAAGAACCTACACCTTACCTATTTGTACCCTCAAGATTATCTTGAAATCTTGAGAGTATATTTATGCCAGTTTAGATTTCATTTGAATGTGGGTATGATTTTTGTGAATCTTTTTGTGAGGCAATTTATTTTTCAAAATACATGCTTATGCATACATGCCATACAATTCATTTCAAGATAGAAGAACATTTGTTGAAAATCACTATTCACTAGAGCTTTTCTTCCAGCTTCTTTGAGTGTTCTTAATATATCATTGTTGACCATTCCTATTTAAAGTGAAATTTCATTACTTCTTCTCAAGACTTGAACAAATATATTCCAAAATTTTTTTAAGAGACTTTTAATATTTTTTATATTTAAAAAATACTTGTGAGTTTGATCAGCCAAACACTTTTAAAACTTCCATTAACCTTTAGGAATCTCACATCCTAGGAAGTTAAAAATTTCATTGGTGGATTCTTACTTGTTTTATTGAAATAAAAAGTTTTCTTCAACTATAAAGTAGATTGAAAGATTGGTTCAAATGCGGTATTATCACCGGAAGTTGACACCTGCAACGTGACGAGTGGTCGGAGAGCGATCCATGTTTTATCTTCCTACGAAAAGGTGGGAAAAATAGATTGTGGATAATTTACTATTTCGCAATTTGATTTCTTTATATGATTAGTGAACATATGTTAACAAATGATCATTTTATAAATCACGTTTTGGTCAGTTAGATGCTAGGATAAGCTTTTTCCTAAATTTGGAATGAGAGAAAATATTACCTCAAGTTTGGTAATAATTTTAATTTGGATAATTTCGTCTTAAATTTGTTCATCCTACATTCACTCTGAACTGTTATCATAGTTATATCTCACTTTTGTAGGTTTAATCACCTTGAGGTAGATCTAGTGTGTGTGAAAATAGAGTTTAGCACTTGCGATATTATTTGTGATTTAATTAATGCACCTAATAGCCATGATTTTAGCATACTTGTGAACCCATTTGATTTTATGAATCAATCTATTTCTAACGATGCAAAGGTTTATGTTAGTATTATTCATAGTGGTAGTTTGAAGATGATCTTCAAACTTCTCATGACAATATTTACATATAATCCAAAAGATTATTGAAAAATAATTTGATTTATCTTCAAAGTTTAAAAGATTTAAAGAAAAAAGGTAGTTAAGAATAGGGAAGATTATTCCTCTTCTCGGTTGTCCATTGAAAGATATATTTTATTGGAACATATTAAAACCATTGAAAATGAGAAAACCAAAATTTCCAATGAGTTCCTTTCAATAAAAGAAGAAAATGAATTTTTTCAAGTTTTGGAAGCTCATGGTCATTCCCTATTTTCTAAATTCGAATCCCTTGATGTTGACTTTAGTGACCTCCAAGATTTTTTTGATGAGTTAAAAGATCAAAATGAGGTTCCTAAAGAAGAGGATAAATGCGTGTCTAGATTGATATATATATGGACACCCCGATTTGCAATCGAATTGTGAGGCATTTATCCTAGTAGATAAATAACCTTAACCCAAAAATTACAAAGGCCAAAGTGAAAAATATTCGAGGGAAAAATAACCACAAGTTATAACTTCTGGGGGAAAAAATAAAAATAGTAAAAATTACAAAAGATCCAAAAAACACCTCAGGGGCGGGGGGTCCTTTAATCGATAGGTAATCCATACCTAAGTAATTATTACAAGATCTTCACATATCTTTTTCTACCCATGTACGTGTCCCTTAAACCCCATCCACCGTACATGTGGCGCTTTGGATGACCGAATGGTAAAAGGTCACAGATGACCGATCGATCAAAGACCCCAGATCAGACCCTATAAATAGAGGTCCCCACCAATATTTAAAGGCACCCCAAAACCCAACATTGATTCAATTTTCTAACTTTCTTCAATCATAACCGTCCGAGATACTCGAGATCATTCTAAAAAGTTTTGAAGAAGTTCATAATTTAGAAAATTCACTTTTGCTTCCCCCTGAGTGAAGTTCATAATTCTAAAAAGTAATTTCCTCCGAAAAACGAAGGCCAACCTCTATGCGTATTCCGTGAAAGTTGGCGCTTCTAAACAAAGCTCTACCTGACCACACGGTGCTCTACCTAATTGGGAACCTTAACAGGGGACACTCCCTTGGGAAAAAATTAGCTCACACTACAAGGGTAAAGAAACTCTTCATGAATCCCAGGTTAAATACCCCACATTTATTGTGATAAACTATCCATATTTGTTTTTCTCATTTAGCCCTACCCCATTTAGGGGTATGAATATGAACTTTAGAACGTTTATACTTTAAAGTGTGGTTTCTAACCCGATGCTTTTGTTTATTGCATTAACATGCTCATATGTTAAAAAAATTCTAATAAAATTCCATAACTAAATACAAACATGAAAACATACTTTTCAAAATCGTTCTCAGGAAAGTATCAGTGAGTCGAGTTAGCCTGAAACTTTACACAAGACAAATTCTAAAATTGAACATCACTTCCCTGAGCAAAAAAAGCCCGTGGCTACAATGGCACCTCAAATATATGTTTCATACAAAAATTTGTCAAGCATCGGTATTTGATTAATGTATTTTTATACATAAATATATCAATCCAATAAAATAAAAAATCTACATTAAGCAGTGCTGTAAAAATATCGTAATGTTGTATATTGTATATTCGGTATCCCTTGGTCTACACCCATACATATGTCCCGTTTATTAGAACTATGTTGGATTTTATCCTATGTCTCCTTGGGTACATAAGAACTATACCAAGCTAAACTCGTGAAGCTCAAGCCTCATAATGTGTCCCGACGTATTATTTTTCGAGGATGCCTCCATCTCTAGTCCAAACCCTCCTCCCTCCATACCTCAAGTTAGTAAAGGATATTTAATATATGACATCCTTTACGTTACAACTCCAAACTAGTTTGAAGGACAATAGCTTCCAGCTAATGATAGTCCGACAATCATAATAAATTATGCCTTTGTCGGTGTGTTCGGGTCCATTCCCATTTTGAACCTCCAAATAGCTATCCGTTTCCCTACAAATAGCTTCTCCCCCTCTCCGAGCCAAGTCCTACACTTGCAAAAACATCATGTTGGAACACGCTAACAATCGAACTACTTAGGCTTTGATCTCGTGACTACACGAGTACGTAGGAGCAATACCGATTCCTTCTCGTGAGCACAAGCCTCAATAATACGTCTTGTGATATATTGTCCCCATTGAGATGCAACCATATCTCATCTCTCTCATCCCTTTCTAAACCAAACAAGATATCATAGTATCTCAATGCCGCAACTTCTTGCGTAACCCTAGAAAACGTGCAAACACATATACACGAATCACAACCGAACTAGGTAGGACTTGATTTCATGGACATACGAGTACGTAGACGCAATACCGAGACCTTCTCGCGAGTACAAGCCTTGATAATATATCTCTTGATATATTGTCATAACAAAGATGAACCCACCTCTTATACAACATTTCTATCCCTCGTAAAATCTCAAATGAGATATCAAGCTATCTCATGTGGTGACTTATCATGCACACACTTATATATACTGACGACCCCCCATCACCCAATTCGATATTTCTTGCCCGCTTATATACATACTAATGGTCACACGTTAAACCAAATACAGAGGAATACATAATCACTCTTGTGTACCCCCACCGTTTTAAGTGACGTGCTTACACCCCTCACTAATACTGTTTTCATACCTAATCACCTATCTACGTCTTAAGGGATTCTCAAACTAAGGTCTCTAAGCATCTTATAAAATTAACTAGAAAGTAATAAAATCATATAAAGAGAGATAATAAGCATATAATTAAGGAAGTATAAAGAATAAGTGGGGTTCCTAACACCTTCCCCACTCATAACCCGATCCCGAACCCTATAACAAGAATCTCTGGAATAATTACAAACCTAAACCTGCCTTAGGATTGTCCAAAAAAGGGATAACACAAACCTTTTGTTTATTTTTATATAAAATAACTGGCGACCCTAAACAACCGATAACCCATCATATGGAATATATTAAGGCCTAGGCCTAAAACCAGGGCATGTGACTCAAATTGGATAAGATGTCAAATAACTTCTAGGGGCAAGTCATCAAACCCAATCTAATTGATAACCCGACCTCGGAGGGAAGAGGAGGAATGAGAGACAGGAACTCTCGCATCCACCGTGAACAAATTTCCCCCCGAACACATCATTGCTCGGGGTCCGTATCTCCACCATGGCAAATTTGCCAGGGATAAATCAAGAGAACCGAACTATCCTTATTATTCCTTTCTAATTTGCTTGATTTCACTCCCCCACTTGACTACTTTTCACAATTTCAGAACTATTTAGTGGCCTCCGTATTAGATTACCTCGAAATGTATATATGTGCTTAAGTACCCATATACGTCATTGTATATCTTTCGAAATATATAGGGGTCGCACCAAAGTTCTCACGATAAAATAAACATTAAAGTATGTAAAAATAATGATTACCTGTTTCATGATGCACTGTATAATCTTGATTTCCATAATTTTAAGCCATATAAACACGAGGCCAAAAATGATAAATCAAAAGGATGGCCGTCGATGAATATTCTCACTTTTTCTGCCACATGTTTACTGTAGTAGGCAACTTCTCTCTTGATCCCAAAGTCTCGATGACTAGAAATGTTTAAAGTTTGTTCAGTACTAGGGTATATCGAGTAGGGTTTTATAGTTATTCAGTACTAGGGAAAAGTGGTTTCACACGTACCTTAAAGGTTGCTCAGTTCAAGCAGCCCGGGATATCGTGATCCATGGCAATGTAAAATGATCCACCAATCACCGAGTTGCATCGCCTTTTTTGGATATAGAAAAGAGCTTTAGGAATACACCCTATTACATACAAAAATAGATACTTGCGGGCCATTCACTTTGAAAAAAAATTCAAAAAATTATCAGGCCGCTGGAGGTTGGTCCAGAACCCCTCACATTCTAGGTTGAAGGTATTCCCCTTTATTAATTGAAGATAAACTGTATGAATCCACAATCCATCATCGAAACAAATTTCCCTTACGTTGTATTTGCCCACACACATTTTATTTAAGGAAAATAATAGACCACAGTCTATTACTTCCTCGTACTAAAAATGACAACTCATCCATGTCTACTCAAATCCTGTGGAACTTTGTTCAGCTCTTCCCCTTTGAAGATACTACCCCTCTCCCCCCCCCAAAAAAAAAAACCGTCCACATATAATTAAAAAAGATAAAAGAACTGCATCTCGAAAAATGAAACATTATGTGTGAGTCATTCTCCCCCTATGTATTGTCCTTTTGTCTAAAAAATCCTGAACGAAAGTGCCTTGACTTTTTCTGCAGTTATCATTATCAGCAGATAATTTCCACTATTGAGAAACTTATTCACAACTTTTTCTTCGGCATGAAGCCTAAAATATTCTTGACTCATATGTTGAACGTGAGGTAGGGGAGAATGAACTATTGATAGACTTCATATCTCAGTTCAATAAAAAGAAGCTAAAGGTCGAAGATTATGATAAAAGCATTACAATGATAAAATCTAGTCACCTCTCATATTGTGAAATTTTATTTCGGTTATTATAGTCAAGAAATCCATTTCTCATCATCGTAAGATCACTGGGAGTCTCAGCTCCTAGGCATGTATCATCCTTTGAGAGGTGGGAAGACTAAAGGCTCATATGCCCACCGGGAAAGAAGTCTTATCCAAATAAATATCCCAAACTAAACATCATTATTTTATGGTGAGACTTAACACCATTATTTTATGGTGAAAGTCAAATAAAATCTCTCTGTCGGAGATAAGAAAAAACTTAGAATATCGTCTCCTAGGCATGTATTAACATGATCCCCGAGAGGTGGGCAACTAAAGATCATTATTGTTATGGTGAAACTAAACATTATTATTTTTATGATGAGACTTAACATCATTATTTTATGGTGAAAGTAAAATGAAATATCTCTCTCGACGGTATGAGAACACTTGGAGCCCCGTCTCTTATGTATGCCTCAAATCCTAAGAGGTGGTAAACTTAACATCATTTTTATTATGGTCAAAGTCAAATAAAATTGTAACACCCCGTATTTCTGAGTATTTATAATTTAATTAATTCGGCTATTTTAAATTACACGTGTGACATAATTTAATTGAATTAAATATTATGTGATTACTTAAATATTAATCGGGAGAAATAATGATTAATATTTACGGAATAAAATTAATAAGTGAGCAGTAAATAATAATTTTACGTCGTAGCGAGTGATGTCGACGTGCGTGTGTTATATCTCAACCGGGATTCGCATGTAGACTATATGAGGTAGAGATTGGAAATTTATGTATAGTGACTCGGATGAAAATTTCTAGGTCACGGTTGGTTTTGGATGGGTCGAGATAGTCAAAATAGTGTACCCGGGGGTAGTAATCGGGTCCCGGGCCTTTTCAGACATAACCGAGCCCACATGGGGGTATTTGGATCATTTAGACTTGGTCTGTTAGCCTAATATAGGTATTAAGGAGCAAAAAACTAAGTCTAAGAGTTTGAGGCAGCCTTAATTCATATTCTAAATCCTAAGAGATTGAAAGAAGAGAGAAGAAAGAAAGATGAGAGCTTTAGGAGCCAAAATCGAAGAGAATTGGGGAGTTGTAACACCGATTCGTCTTCTACAACGCAAAATCAGACCCTGCAAACACATAAAGGCAAGTAATTAACTTGATTTCAAATTAAGTTGTAGAAATTCATGTTCATATCATGGAAGGTGCAAACCAATCCATTTTTGTGGAGGGTTGTCACATGAAAATGGATTTTTGGTGATTTGGGTATTATGTGTACATTAAGTACTCAATTGATGATTGAATAAGATACATTATTTTTAGAATCAGATCCTCATTCGAAATATAGAAGTCAGATACGTTTAATTTGGATTTGTAGAATCAAATTTAATGAGATGCTTGAATGTAATTTGAAAAACCCAATTCGTGAAATTTATGAATAGTTATAGAAATCAATGATGATGGGAGGTTTATATTATGATTAGAACCTGTTTAAATGTGTAATGAGCATTGGGTAAAATTGCTTTGAGGTTTGGGTTGAAACTATGGAGGTTGGATGAACAAAAATAGAGGAAAACGATTTGGGGAAGAAGCTGCTAGCGAAGCAGCATCGATCAATAATGCCTGATTTCGGGCACTTTTGCTTATTTTAATTTTTGGACTCAAGTTTTTGGGAATTGTTCAAGGCTTATTTATTTAGTGTAAAATAAAAGGGGTACTTATTACCTAAGTATTTTGGGTAAAGTATATCGGTTTATAAAAGTGAGGAACGATGACATATTTTGAGAATTGAATTAAGTGAAATAAATTCGTAAACATTTAGAGTACGGGACGATTGGGTCAGTCCAGGTATTTTAGCAGGGTGATGCTACATTAATTATTTAATTGCGGTGAATTTAAATAAATTTAGAGTTGGGGGATAGACTCGGGGAGTATGGTCTAGTGCTATGGGTATTAGGCACGGTATTTCCGAAATTGTATCTATTTATATATATACGGGTATAGAGACATTATATATATATATATATATATATATGTGTGTGTGTGTGTGTGTGTGTGTGCTTTATAAATATCGGTGTGCATGATATCTATGTGAAAACGTGCCCCTCTAGTGTTATCATGGAAGGTTGCACGATGTGGGTGAATCCACTAGCTAGTGAATGAAGGTAGAGATAATCCCCAGGTCATAGCACCCGGTATTTTATTATGTGATTTATTTTCGAGGTGAGACGCTTTAGGTATGATTCAGTCTCACTCTCGGGGGACTATGACCATTTCCACTATGTTTACGATTTTATTACCTATTTCGGTGTGAGTTAATCAACTTATGGTAATCCGATTTAGAGTGAGTATACCTGGGATATGATGACATTTTAGAGAAAAGCATCCTGTGAGTTATTAGTCGGGAGGATGGTTATTATACGCAACATATGTGTAATTGTTGTAGTATATTAGTACGTATATAATAGAGTAGATAATTATATACGGGTTAAATACATAAAGTGTGAATGTATGACATATATAACTAGTGTGAATGTTATATCATTAATTAAGGTGGAAATGATTTAAGTAAGTTAATGAGTAGAATAACTTATGAATCAAAGGGAGGAAGTACTCGTGATAGAGTAGAGTGATAGAAAGATTTGTAACAGGACTAGTTAAGGGGGGGGGGGGGTAGCATAACTAGTTGGGTTATGATGTAAGCGACATGTGTGCACAATAGTTGAGGGGTGAGTAATGTCTCAAGAGAGTGCGGCATCGACTTATATATGAAAAGTATTAATGCATATTTAATTGTTGTATCTTAATTACTTGTTAAATATTTTCAAAAGGTTTTGTGCTCTGACTCGTGTCAAAAATATTTTCCCAAATATTTTAGGTGTCCAACCATAGGGACGCCAAGCTTGATGACTTATTCTATGGATGCGTTGATGTAGCATTTGTAGAAGCTTGCAGGATTGGTGCAGACGCTTCAATTATTCATTCTTAGATTAGAATTTATGATTCAGTACTTCATTTGGGCATATTTCCCCTTCAGTTGAAACATTCTTTTAGTTTTATTTATTAGACGATGTAATTGGATTAAGTTTTATTCCTATTGACTTATGGCTTTGATTTTTATTTTGGAACCGATATTATTCGGTATTCATTATTGATCTATTTATCATGTGATGATTTAGAATCTCTTATATTTGTGGATAAGTTATATTATTTTTATTTCCTCATGTTGTTACGTTAATTAAAGATAAAAATTGGCACTAACTTAATTTAATATAAGTGGTTAGTAATTTAAAAAGTTTTCGATAGTGATGCTAAGAATGAACCAAATGAGATTCCTGTTTATTTTAATAAAGGACTGATTACCTGTAATTAAAATAGGTGGGGTGTCATAGATGGTATTAGAGCATCAAGTTCTAGTGTCCATAATTTATGTGACTTACTATGATTTTAGCGTAGCATTCTTTGATATGATGCCTATTATTAGGATTTTTCCATTCATGTTTACATATTTGAGATTACGTTCTTCTGCGATAATATTTGTATTAACTGTGAACTCATACAATTCGATATGATTTCAGATTCCACCCAAGAGAGGACGATCGGCAAGGGATGTGGTGAGAGACAATGCGAGAGAGGCTCAGCAGGAGCCACAGGCACCGCAGGGTACGATGATGGCCGCTATTATGGCACAGGAAGTTAACACTGATATAACTACCATGGCACTCCACTTTCCTCAGGCCCAGCTCCCATAGCATCCAGTGGCACCGATTGTCCAGGCCCACCTAGGGTCGTCAGATTGGCAGAGAGTGAGGGAGACATTTCATAAGGGCCACTTACCAGAGTTTTAGGATTGTTCTGACGTAATCTTGTCTTGACAGTAAAAGAAGAATATCCAGTGCCACCTTCGCATAATTGAGTGTATAAACATACAGAAACAGATGTTGGACACTTTTAGACTTGTCAGAGCAGTTTTATAGTGGTGGGAGTCTGTTACCACTGCCAAGGAGAGGGGCACTATGCCCATTGCTGAGTTTTGGGTGTGGTTTTCCGCAAGTACTTTCTGCCAACCGTTGAGATAGAGATGCGAAAGATGTTTAATGAGGTGGTTCAGGGTGAGCGTTCGATAGATGAGTACAGGGAAGAGTTTATACGTTTGACTAATTTTGAGCTCGATGAGGTGAACAATGAAGAGAAAAAAAAATGAAGTTTATGGATGGACTAGCCTGGTGGATCAGGCAACACTTGATAAGCAACCCCGCATTGAGGACTTATACTGATGTCATCAATGAAGTAATTTTGCATTGCCAGAATCATCGATTCCATCTGAACTGAAGCAAGAGAGTGGGTGAGCCTAGCTATCCAGGAAAGGCAGGAGGGAACGGTGCTAGTGGATCACCGTAATAATAGTCAAGTAGACACCAGGGTCAAGATTTTCAGCAGGGGGATTCAGCCAAGAGATTTAGATCTGGGGGTTAGAGACGCGAGGAAGGTTTCAGGCAGGGACAACAGGGTCCTCAACAACAATAATAATATGTTCCTCAGGGACGCCAGGGCTAATGGAATAATAGGGGAGGCCAATAGGGCCAACAACAGGGTCAGCCTCGATAGGGCCAGAGGCAGGGGGACTTCTCGGGGCATTGCTTTGTTTACAGGTAAACAGGTTATATGAAGAGAGAGTGTCCACACCGGGATATAGAATCACAACAGCAGGGTGACCAATAGGGGCAACATGCGCAATTGCCCTCGGCAGCACCAGCACTACCAACCCAACCGCAGTAGGGGCAGTTATAGTATGGACGAGTCTATAACGTCCGAGATGCAGTCATATAGTAAGCACCACATGCGCCACCAACAGTAGAAGGTAAGTTTCCTATCCACGGGCTTGAGGATAGGGTTTTATTTGATATGGTGGCATCACACTCATTTATAGCTACCAAATTTGTATATGCCACCTGAAAATATGTTACCAAAGCCATTTATTAAAAATAAACTATTTAAGTAACTCCGAGCTGTTTTTTGAAGAAACTCTTTTCTTCAAAATAAAAACTATTTTAACACGAGATGTGTTTAACAAAACAGTATGTACGAGATCTATTTAAGATTTTACTAACAGGTTTGAAAACAGTTTAAACAAACTTTAAACTCAGCACAACCAAGAATGAGATGAGGAAATGTAGAAAGATTAAGTTCAAGATTTTTTACGTGGTAAAACCTCACCAATTGAGGAAACATCCACGACTCCCTCTACGGAGTACAATGAAAAAAATCCACTAAAACAAATTTATGAGTTACAAATTATATAACTAACATGCATACAACTCAGACCTATATAAGTTTAGGAATGTACCCTCTGGTGTCCTTATAACTTCTCTGCAGTTCTGATTGTAGATGTTGTTCTCCCAGTTTGTTAATTTCTGATTTGTTCCAGCACTTTACGTCGACTCTTGTTCACAAGATCTTATTACCAACACTTTTCGTGTTGTAGGGTGAAAGTGTTTGTGGAGGTGCTCTCTAACACATGCATGCACACACTCACACTTATTAAGTACAAACAGTCCTAGAAAATTACATATAAGGCTATATCTAGTGATTTTTCTTTTTCTCTCTTCTCACAAAACTTTGAACCTGTTTGACCTTTAAATCATTCCCAGAAACCATGGATATCTTGCTTAGAAGACAGTCAAGATCTTAATCAATCTCAGAGTTTTGAAAATATTTTCGAGATTGAAAACCTCCAAGTGTGATTCCAAACGAGGTCAAAGGTTTAGGTTTAAGAGAACTAGAAACATAAAACATTTATTGTTGATTTCAAAGTTAAAAGAAATTTTAAAAAAAGAATCAACAATATATTTCTCAAGATGAGAAATAAAACATGTAGATCTAAGTGTGATGTAACATGCAAAACATAGATCTGAATTTTTTATGAAGAAGAAAATAGATCTAAGTAAACAGTTTAAGTTGGGAACAAGATCTAACGAACAAGAGGTTACAGCAACACAAATATCTCTCAAAAACTCAAGAACACTCAGGGTAGTGTTTTGGATATGTAGGAGTTTTTTTGTGGAGTGTTTGGTTTGAAAGATGATTGACGAATAGGGGTTAGGGTTAGAGTTTCTAACTCTCTCTCTTTCTTTCTGGTTTCTCTATTTTCTCTCTTCTCTCTCTCTTCTCTCTACTCTCTCTTTTTTACTCTCAGGAATGAACTTGCCAAAAGTCTTAGACGATTGAGAGGAGGGTCCCTTTTATAGGACGAAGAGAAGGATCGAGAAAAAGGTTAAAAAATAATGGTCAGGATTGAGTCAAGCTGGATTGACTTAAATCCAAGGGCTCAAAGAAAGCGGTGATTAAAAGTCACCTGATTGGTTCAGTAGGGATACACAGGGATTACCAAAGAAAGCATGCAGGACGTTGATAAGGTTTGATCCAACGGTTGTAAAGATACGCGATTGTATACTCAGTAAAGAAACATAAAATGCACCAATCAGCAAGCAACAGGTGTTGATCAGTAAGGCGATATGAAATGCGCGTCTAAAAGTAATTACAACCACACCCTGAATTCTCTGCCGCTTTTGGTTTCTACCCAAACCAACTTTAAGCCAAAAAACCCTTTAAACCATAATTATAGATTGAACCCACAAACTTTTAAAACCTAGTTTTAATTAAAAAAACCTTTATTAAAAAATGTTTATAAAATCCCAAAAAAATATTTAAAAATCAAATTTAGGGATTTAAACATACTTAACATATATACACACATAAATATGCAATATGACATATTTATGATGCATTCTACTGTGTGTGAGTGTTGGTAATTTGGTCTTGATCACTACAAGATAAATGAATGAAATAGCAATCCAATCTCTAAGGTTCTTTGGTTTCTAAGATAGACATAATTTTGTCTTAATTTCCAAACTAGATGAACTCTTATACAATATAGACTCAAGTGAGTCAAGAGTATAAGGGCTTCAATCTCCCCCTTTGGAAATATGAGACAAAATCTCCTTTGAGTCAACTAGGACTCGTAGGGCGACAAAAAGATAAGAAAAATCTATTCCTATAAAGATTCTATCTACCCAAATCCTAGAAACAAAAGTACATAACTCAACTATTAACAATTGAATACCCTATTACATCAGTTGATAAAAACTATACAAAAACCTGCAATGAATCACTAAGATCAAGCAGTTTAGAATATATACAATATTCATAACGACTCAAATTTCTCCCCCATTTTGTCTCAAATGGACAAAGGGAAAAACTTGGATAATCAGCAAAGGTATTACTCAGCACAAACCATACCAATAGATTTCCGCAAAGAAATGAATCTATTATAATCTAGAGGTTTCGTATACATATCTACGAGTTGCAAATCAGTAGGAAGATAATTGATTTCTAATTCCTTAGTTTCAACCAATTCACGTATAAAGTGATGTCTTATTTTTATGTGCTTTGTTCGCGAGTGTTGAACAGGGTTTTTAGAAATATTAATCACACTTTGATTATCACAATAGAGATGTAATTGGTTTTCTTGAATACCATAATCACTTAGCATTTGTTTAAGCCACAGTAATTGAGCACAACAGCTGCCAGCGGCTATGTATTCAGATTTGTCTATCGAGAGTGATGTGCAGTTTTGTTTCTTACTACTCTATCCTACCAAGTTATTACCTATATAATAACTTGCTCCTGATGTGCTTTTACTATTATCAGTACACCCAGCCCAGTCAGCATCTATGTACCCAATTATAGTTCTTGGTGTGTCATTAGTGTACCAAAGTCCTAGATTCAGAGTGCCTTTCACATATTTAATGATACGTTTAACAGAATTCAAACGGCTCTCTTTAGGATTATTTTGATAACGAGCACATACACACACAGCATACATAATATCAGTACGCGAGGCAGTAAGATATAGTAAGGTTCCTATCATACTACGATATAGAGTAGGATCTACGGATTTTCTATTTTCATCTTTAGAAAGTTTTAGCGTAGTACTCATGGGCGTTCTAGCATCTTTAGCACTCTCTAGGCCAAATTTCTTTACTATCTCTAAAGCGTACTTAGATTGAGATACAAATAATCCTTCTGAATTTTGTTTGACTTGAAGGCCTAAGAAGAATTATAACTCCCCCATAAGGGACATTTGAAATTCCTTATGCATAGTTTCAGAGAAGGATTTTACTTCTGAGGGAGAAGTTGATCCAAAGATAATATCGCCAACATAAACTTGAGCAATAATGATGTGTTTGTCAAAATGTTTGATAAAAAGAGTTTGATCATTTCCACCTCTTTTGAAACCTTTATCTAAGAGGAAACTGGAAAGACGCTCATACCAAGCTCTAGGTGCTTGTTTAAGGCCATACAAAGCCTTTTTAAGACGAAATACATGATTTGGATATTGAGGGTCAATGAACCCTTTAGGTTGTTCTACATAGGTCTCTTCAGTCAATACTCCATTAAGGAATGCAGATTTGACATCCATTTGGTAAAGTGTAAAATGCAAGTGGAAAGCTATAGCAAAGAGCAGACGAAAAGATTCTAAACGAGTAATAGGTGCTAAAGTCTCGTTAAAAACTATTCCTTCAATTTGAGAGTATCCTCGAGCAACTAATCTAGCTTTATTTCTAATTATTATCCCATTTTCATCAGTCTTATTTTTGAAAATCCAACGTGTGCCAATAACCTTTTTGTGATCAAGACGAGGAACAAGATACCAAACATCATGAATGACAAATTGAAGAAGTTCTTCCTGCATAGCAGAAATCCAGTGAGAGTCATTCATTGCCTCATTTACATTCTTTGGTTCCACAAGGGAAACAAAACATGCATAATGTGCATAATTTCTTAGTTGGGATCTTGTACGTACTGGCTCACTAGGGTTACCAACTACGTTATTTATGGGATGATCTTTAGAAACCCAGTTAGGTACTTCATGAATCTCAATTGGTAATGAATTATCTATTTCAGAAGAGTCTTTTTCTAAAATGTTTGTAGACTCTTCCTCAATAGTTGATTCACCAGTCTTGTTCTCTACAGTAGTGTCACTTACAATTACATTTAAGTATTCCATCAAGGTTTTAGTGCGAAGATTATACACTCGATAGGCTCTGCTGTTAGGCGAGTATCCTAGAAATATAGCTTTATCTCCCCTACTCTCAAATTTGGATAGGTGTTTCCTATCTTTGCATACATAACAAGTACTGCCAAAAGTTCTAAGTTACTTAAGATTAGGCTTTTTATTGTACCAAAGTTCGTAAGGAGTTTGTTTAGAATTCTTTCTAAGATAGGCCCTATTTATGATGTGACATACAGTACGAATAGATTCTACCCAAAAGTATTTAGGTAAATTCTTGGCATGTAACATAACTCGTGCCATCTCTTGAAGAGTACGATTCTTTCTCTCAGAAATTCCATTTTGTTGAGGAGTCTTAGGAGCACTCAATTCATGTTTGTAACCATTATAGTCACAGTATTCAACAATACCAGTGTCTTTGAATTCATCACCTCTATCACTACGAATTCTATTTACTTGAGTGTCCTTTTCATTTTCAATCCGAAGAAGAATTTTTAGGAAAGTTTGAAAAGTGTCGGACTTTTGTTTTAAAAAGGCTACCCAAGTAAATCTGGTGAAGTCATCAACCATAACTAGAATATAACTGTGTCCATAAAGACTAACAGTTTGGGAGGGACCCATTAGGTCCATATGGATGAGCTCCAAGGGATTAGAGGTAAGAACATCATTAACTTTCTTATGAGGTGCCTTAATAATTTTACCTTTCTGACAAGAACCACAGACAATGTTGGGTATGAGTTTGATTTTAGGAACTCCTCTAACTATTTCTTGAGAGGTCAGTCTACTAAGATTATCGTAATTTATATGACCCATTCTGTTATGCCATATCTCGTTATCATTCATTCTGGAAACATTACAGATTTCAGACTTGTTCATGACAGTATAACAATTGCCAGGAGTCCTGAATCCTGTAATTATGCATTCACCTTTTTCATTTAAAATTTTGCAATTGTTCTTTGAAAAGGTAACAGTATGATCTGAGTCACAAAATTACGAGATACTAAGTAGATTGGCCTTAAGACCTTTAACTAGAAGAACATATTCAAGAATAGGAAGTCCATCTTCTTGGAGAGTTCCTTTGCCTATGATCTGGGCTGATACTCCATCACCAAAAATGACTTTTTCACCAGTAAAGCTAGTTTTATTTAAGAGTTTTGTATCATCACCAGTCATGTGCTTAGAACATCCAGAGTCTAAATACCAACCAGATGATGTGTGTTCAACATTTAAAGCAATAACACCTATGTTACACTTCATCTGAGGTAATAAATCATCTTTTCTAACCCAAATTGCTCTAGTTTTCATTTTGCGCTTATTAGCTCTCAATTGATAAAATTTACGAGCATTGGATTTTTGCTGAAAAATGTTTTGCGCATGATTTTGAATTTTGTGAAAGACTTGAGCATTTGGTTTAGAAAGATTCTTAGGCATCCCTCTAGGAAATTTTCTTTTAGGTTTGGTCTTTATCTTCCTATAATTAGAGTTTTTTTCTAGTTATCTAGGAAGTACATAATTGTTGCGGTTCCTCCTAGGATAGTTAAAATTCTGATAGATATGAGGATTACAGACAGGTTTGACAAGTCTCCTAGAATAGCAACCATCAAAAGAGTGACCATATATGTCGCAGTAAGAGCAATAAAGATTGCTCAAAATTGGGGTTTCCTTAGGAAAGTCTCTAAACAAAGGTTTTGAGGAATTTTGAGGCTGAACTCTATTCCTAGGTAGTACAGGTTTGAATGTAGATTCACTCTTTCTAATGAAGGGGCAGACATATTTAGCCTTAGGTGAACTTTCATGTTTAGAGCAACTTGATTCCCCAATGTTAGAATTTTGATGTTTTGAATCAAACTCAGTTTTTAAGGAATGAAAATCTGGGCATGTTTCAATAGGTCTTTTACCTCCTGACACAAACTTGATAAGTTCAAAAGATTTTGTTTGTGCCTTCAAATTGAGGCAAAACCCTATTCCAGTTCGATCATCAGAATTGATTTTAGATTCAGCAACAAATTCATCAAAACAATTAGAATTATTTTCAAATTTTGTAAATTTTTTGAAAACAGTTGCTGTCTTTTCTTTAGGTTGTTCCAATTATAACAATGTCCCTTTGTATTTTTTCTCCAGAATTTCATTTATTTCAGTCAAATTTCTGAGTTTTTCATCAAACACTTTAATTTCACTTTCATGAGTTAAACATTGGGTGGTATACTCTTCAGCATTCAGTTTGACCATCAGGCTTAGGTCTTCCAACTTTTTGGTGAGATCTTTCACAATTTTTTTCTAGTCTAGCGCTTTTCTTGAGAGTTTTAGCATAAAGTGTGTGAATGTCTGGGAGGTCTTCATTGTCCGAGTCACTAAGTGTAGTGTGTGAAGTGACCCCTAAGGCTTCATTCTTTGAACTCACACACCTATTGACATCGTCATTATCGCTTTCCCTTTAACTCACACACCCCGAAGAAGGGATGGCAATATTCTCAGTAATCAAAGCATCTAAACCAGAAACAGCAATATTCGAACCATCAGATATAGAATTATTTGATTCATCCTCACTAACAAGCACGGGCATATCATCATTATATATAATCTTGGAAAATAAAGACATACAAGGATCAAAAACATCAGATGACTCAGGTTCCTCATTTTCAGAGTCACTTGAATCATCCCATGTTTTGCAAATGTTGGCTCTAGTGTGTTTGTTTTGAGCGTTCAAGTTAACTCTACAACCTTGTACAATGTGCCCTAGTTTACCACATCTATAGCATTCAGTCTTCTTAATGTCTCTGTTAGGTCTAATGTGAGAGTCCTTGTGATTTTTGTCATGGCTTTTCTCATGAGGTCTGTGATTAGAGGGAGTTGGATAATTTGTCTTGCCTTGTTTATTTGCTTTTTGTTTCTAAACTTAATGATTTTCTTAAACTGTTTTGACATTAAGGCAATCTGATTGTCCAAACTCTCTATATCGCATTCCTCATCAGAGTCATCATTGGAAGTATTAAACTCAGGCTTAATCAATTTAGAAGAAAAGCTTAGATTGGAACTAGTCTGTTTTCTATGGGACTGGGTCAGTTGTTTCTTAAATTCCAGTTCCATTTCCACAGTTCTTAATTTACTACTGAGTAGTTCAGGAGTGAGATTAATATCACACATTTCCTCAATAGTGTTTAGGCACATATTCTTCACATTTATCCCCTTAATTTCAGTATTTTTATGATCCCGTGTAGTGTAAATAAGCTTGAATTTGTCTCAAATGTATTCTACTAACCTTTTTTGGCAAGTATTTCTTATTTTGTGTATTTCTCATGTGTTTTACAGGTATTTCACGCAAGTTAGTGCGAAGGAGAACTCAAAACAGTGAAAGAAACCAAGAAATGGAGAGTTGAAGGGCATTTTCGTAATTTTTCAGCCTTAGTCCGGAGGTGGGGCCAACTAGAAAGTTGAAGAGCTCTAAATTACAAGAATACTGGAAAAAACGGCACCTCAATCCAAGCTACGGTGAAGAAGTTACGATGTTTTGAAGTTGCGGGATAATGAAGAGTCTGGATGTGCGGACTTCTGTCATTAATTATGCATTTAATGCAACGCAACTCTTGGAAAACTTGTTCCACAAGCACTATTGGTTGTCAATTTCGAGATTTTGTGCTATAAAAGCCCATGACCTACATCATTTGAAGGGGAGTTGCTAGAGAGAGGCTAGGTTAGGAGTAGGTTAGAAGTGCTAGATTGAATTTTAAGGTTAGATTTTGAGAGCAAGTTTTCTATTCCTTCAAGTGTTTTCATGAATCCTATTTTGTAAGAATTTCTGAATCCCAATTCCGTTCTTGTTGCTGAATTCAAGTAATATCATTTCCATTCTCTTGTTTTATTATTTGCAATTTATTTATAATGTCTTGTAGATCCTTAATGTTGTGTATGAATTTGTTTTTTTAATCCAATCATGAGTAGCTAATTTTTCAAGGGTTGGGGTACATGAACTCAATCCAAGGCAAATTATTTGTATGGAAAATTAGAAAATAAATGAAAATATTGGTTGAATCGTGAATGAAAATCATATATGCATTGTCATATCTTTTAATCTCTCTTGCCCTAGGTACTTGGGATGTTTAAGAATGCTTTGTATGTATAATTTGTCGTTCACCGCCTTATATTGATCTTTGATTTCATATGATGCGGGCTTGACCCTCATATATGTAATGCTTAGTGATGATAAGGACTGGATTTAATCAAGAATTTGATTTATAATTCTAGTATTCTAAAGGATAATTTGTTAAGGATTGAGGGATTGTACCCTACCCTATTTTCTCCCATTTGTCAGATCTAATTTCTTTTGCACTTTTCCGTTTGTTTTTCTTAAGTAATTTTTTAATAGAAATTTTCCCAATCATCATCTTTTTCATTTTTATTTTAGAAGTAATAAATCAGTTAAATTCTATAAAACATTCCCTGTGGATTCGATACCCAGACTTACTACTATACTCCATAAAAGTGTAGTTAAAAGTTTAGGTTTTTTTTTGTATTGAGGTTGGAAGCCGATAACAACGACTAGCGTATTACACGGACGCTCGGTTTTTCCACTCGATCAAAATGGCGCCGTTGCCGGGGAATGTTTTGTTATAGATTATAATTGATTTACTATTTGGAAAGATTTTTTTTTTCTTTGGATTTTTTTTAGCCTTGCACAATTGAGCGCCAAGAAACGTAGAATCCTCAACCGCACACCTTTGTACTCGAATTTCCATTTACATACTATTCGGTAATAATGTCTTTTCATGGTGAGTTCGGTAATTATAATGGTTCATATGGTAATCGTTTTCAAACTTTTTATTCTCAAGACTCCGCGGCTCGACCTATTACCATTGGTGAGGCCGTTCTAACTCTGGAGTGTGAAAGGCTTGCAAATGAATATAGGAGAGAAATTTATATTACATATTCTCAAGAATCTGTGCCTCGGCCTATTACCATGGGTGAGGCCTTTCTAAATCTTGCGTATGAAAATGTTGAAAACGAATATCGAAAAAAAATCATTTTGGGGAATCCAATGAAGATTTTTTCTCCAATATTTGTGAAACTATAAAAGGTTTTCAACCAAAAGAGGAATCCGAGGTTCTAGAGCCAAGGGATCCTACTTTGGAAGAATACACGCTTTTTCTAACCAAAAGAGTACTGGATTTTCTTTCCACCCAAAGCACAAAGAATATCGATTATGGTCTTGTGAAGGAAATGGTCACACTTTGCGATGATGTGCGTTCTATTTTGGAAAACAAAGAGGAGGTTGAGACTTGTGTGTCACCTCAAATTTTTGAAGAACATATCATTGAAAGTGAGTCTTGCTCCCTTGAAATTCAATCTCCAAGTGATGATGAATCACTTGAGATTGAGTTTATTTCATCACCATTTTCGTTCACGGTTATTGAACCATTAGAAGTACCGCTAGATTCCTATGAGTCGGTTGAAAATTCTGAAACGTTTACACCTTTTACCGACAAAGACACTTTGCTAGAATTGTTTTCTAATATGGAATGTTCCTTTTTGTGTGCCCCTCTCCCCATACTACTTGAAAAATCTTTGGGAGGCGATTATATTTTTCTTGGATCTCAATTGTACTTGTCCCACCTACCACCCAAACCCCCCATCATCCCGTTAAATTTTTTAATTGGTGATGGTTCATTTTCTCCATCTCACACATGCCTTCCGTTTTTCAAACGGAATTCTTATTTTTCGGGAGGCATGCACTCTAGTGAGGGTACACCATTAATCCCTCAAAGTCAAATTGTATTTTGGGTGGACCCTCAAATTTTTCGACTTCTAGTGTATGATTTATTAGCCGTTCAAATTGTAGGTTGTAAATAATTAGTTTTTTCTTTTTTATTATAGTCTAGTTTTGATAGTTAAAGTTTTTGTTATTATTTTTTGCTATGCTTGGTTCTAACGTGTTTTGTAGATTCAATGGACTCGTACTCATCGAGGATCGCTCCATTTGGGTAATATCTTTCTTTTCCTCTCTTTATGTTGTGTTCTTGATTCGCATTGAGGACAATGCAACATTTAAGTTAGGGGGTGTGGGATATTCTTCCCATTTATTGTTTAGATTCATTGATTCGATCACATGTTCTTTCCAAGTATGTTTTTTTAGAAAAAGAAAAAAAAAATTGAAAAATTTTGAAAAAAACCAAAAATATTTTTCTTCAAAATAAATAAAAATTGGAATTTAAAATTTTCAAAAATATCACTTTTATTCTATTTAAAGTCTCAAATTGTTAAATCTCAATTGCACTAAGCCAAAATTGACCGAAGATGGAAATTGAAAGAAAATTGATGACTTTACGAATAAGTGTGGAGATTAGTCCAACCCGGTGAGATTTCGAGCCTATCGATCTTTTTGAGTTTTTAAATCAATCCGAGTTTATGATTAACTCAAAGTTCTTTTCAACGTTTTAATAAGTCGTTGATGATCTCAATCCTTTATTTTGATCGGTTATGGGAAATGTGTGAATTAATGTCTCGAAATTCGTGCTAAATATATCTCTAAACTTAATTAATCTCGAGATGCATATAGTAATGTGATTAGCAATTCGGACGATGAAGTAGGCCATCATTTGTTACCCAAAAATATTAGCCATAAAAAGATGTGAAAAATTATCCCTTTGCAACCCACTTTGAGCCAAATAAAATTTATCCTTTCGTTTGATAACCCGAAAAATCCAAATAGCCCGGAATTGTGAAAATTGAGAAAATTTATCAAGTAAGTCCAAATTGAGCAATAAAAAGGGGCAAGAGAAAAAAGAAGAAAAAAAAAGAAGAGAAGAAAAAGAAAAGAAAAAAGAGAAAAATAAGCAAATGCCCGAAAAAAAAAGCACTAATGGACATCATAAGGAAATTTTCCAATTCCGAATAGCCCATGTATTCTCATTTTTACCCTTTACACTTTATGACCCAAGAAAGTCCTAACCGAGTTCGAATGGCGAAATTGGTTACCGCGTGGAGAGCTAAGACATGAAAAGATAATATGAGAGATTAAATGGTGTGAATTAGAGGTGATGTTCCCATTTCCAAATAACTGTATTCCGATGATGAGAACTTTTCACCATAAATTTCCTTCTTTTCAATTTTGTATGCATGAATTTGTGTCCAGTATATTTACTCTTTATATCATGCATACCGAGAGAAAATAGCCACAATTCGAGTGATTCGTTTGTGAGTGAATCCGTAAGAATTTGAATCAAAACGAATTTTTGGAAAGTAACGTAATGCTCAATCGGTGGAAATTTGAGGTTGAATTTTTGGTTTTGCACACACACACTATGGTTTGAGACAGTTGAATATGAGTTGATGGTGATTATTTTTCGAAAATTTTAAATTGTACAATTTTTAAGTATTTTGATATTTATTTGAGTCAATAAAGAATTTTGTGGGTAAATTCACTGCAAACCCTCACGAGACAAAACTCGTCCTACTAGGGTAACCTAGAGGTTTAAAGGCTTGTTGCATAAGCTAAATGCAATCGCGTGCCTGCGAAAGTGGAATTTTATTTTAATAAAGGAATTTTCAAGAGTAGAATTTTGGTTAGGATTCATATACATTGCTCGGGACGCGCAAAGTTCTAAGTTAGGGGGTGTGTTTAGGCACATATTCTTCACATTTATCCCCTTAATTTCAGTATTTTTATGATCCCGTGTAGTGTAAATAGGCTTGAATTTGTCTCAAATGTATTCTACTAACCTTTTTTGGCAAGTATTTCTTGTTTTGTGTATTTCTCATGTGTTTTACAGGTATTTCACGCAAGTTAGTGCGAAGGAGAACTCAAAACAGTGAAAGAAACCAAGAAATGGAGAGTTGAAGGGCATTTTCGTAATTTTTCAGCCTTAGTCCGGAGGTGGGGCCAACTAGAAAGTTGAAGAGCTCTAAATTACAAGAATACTGGAAAAAACGGCACCTCAATCCGAGCTACGGTGAAGAAGTTACGATGTTTTGAAGTTGCGGGATAATGAAGAGTCTGGATGTGCGGACTTCTGTCATTAATTATGCATTTAATGCAGCGCAACTCTTGGAAAACTTGTTCCACAAGCACTATTGGTTGTCAATTTCGAGATTTTGTGCTATAAAAGCCCATGACCTACATCATTTGAAGGGGAGTTGCTAGAGAGAGGCTAGGTTAGGAGTAGGTTAGAAGTGCTAGATTGAATTTTAAGGTTAGATTTTGAGAGCAAATTTTCTATTCCTTCAAGTGTTTTCATGAATCCTATTTTGTAAGAATTTCTGAATCCCAATTCCGTTCTTGTTGCTGAATTCAAGTAATATCATTTCCATTCTCTTGTTTTATTATTTGCAATTTATTTATAATGTCTTGTAGATCCTTAATGTTGTGTATGAATTTGTTTTTTTTAATCCAATCATGAGTAGCTAATTTTTCAAGGGTTGGGGTACATGAACTCAATCCAAGGCAAATTATTTGTATGGAAAATTAGAAATAAATGAAAATATTGGTTGAATCGTGAATGAAAATCATATATGCATTGTCATATCTTTTAATCTCTCTTGCCCTAGGTACTTGGGATGTTTAAGAATGCTTTATATGTATAATTTGTCGTTCACCGCCTTATATTGATCTTTGATTTCATATGATGCGGGCTTGACCCTCATATATGTAATGCTTAGTGATGATAAGGACTGGATTTAATCAAGAATTTGATTTATAATTCTAGTATTCTAAAGGATAATTTGTTAAGGATTGAGGGATTGTACCCTACCCTATTTTCTCCCATTTGTCAGATCTAATTTCTTTTGCACTTTTCAGTTTGTTTTTCTTAAGTAATTTTTTAATAGAAATTTTCCCAATCATCATCTTTTTCATTTTTATTTTAGAAGTAATAAATCAATTAAATTCTATAAAACATTCCCTGTGGATTCGATACCCAGACTTACTACTATACTCCATAAAAGTGTAGTTAAAAGTTTAGGTTTTTTTTTGTATTGAGGTTGGAAGCCGATAACAACGACTAGCGTATTACACGGACGCTCGGTTTTTCCACTCGATCAAATAGCATATCTTTTGTTATCAAATTTCTATGGTAATAATCTCAGAATTTTAGATATAATTTCTTGTCTATCATAAGTTATCCCATTAGCATGCAGTTTGGTCACAATATCAGTTAGGTTCATATAGAAGTCATCAAATGACTCAGTCTCAGACATAATTAGGGAATTATACTGTTGAATGAGCATTTGTGTTTTAGCAGCCTTAACTCAAGTGTCACCTTCATGAGCAGTAACAAAAGTGTCCCAAGCTTCCTTAGAAGTGGTACAAGATGAGATTCTTTTGAACTCATGTTCATTTATGGACATAAATTTGGCATTCTTTCCTTTGTTATTATTTCAAGAAACTTGTTTCTCTTCTTGAGTGAACTCACTTAATGCTTTCTTAACCCTCTCATTACTTCTTTAGTGGCTGGTTTTGTAGGAAAAGTGTAACCATTTTCAACAATGTCCCAGACATCATCTCCCATAGTTCCTTGAATGAAACCAATCATTCTTACTTTCCAGTAAGCAAAATTGGTTCCATTAAAGATAGGAGGTATGGTCAAGTTACCAAATCTTTCATTTTTCTTGTCCATATTTGATTTTCAGAAAACAATTTCAGAAACACAAGATCTCTTTAAAAGAAGTTTACTAAGCTCTGATACCAATTGAAAATACGTTACTAAAGCCGTTTATTAAAAATAAACTATTTAAGTAACTCCGAGCTGTTTTTTGAAGAAACTCTTTTCTTAAAAATCAAAACTATTTGAACACAAGATGTGTTTAACAAAACAGTATGTAAGAGATCTATTCAAGATTTGACTAACAGGTTTATAAAACAGTTTAAACAAACTTTAAACTCAGCACAACCAAGAATGAGATGAGGAGATGTAGAAAGATTAAGTTCAAGATTTTTTACGTGGTAAAACCTCACCAATTGAGGAAACATCCACGACTCCCTCTACGGAGTAAAATGAAAAAAATCCACTAAAACAAATTTATGAGTTAGAAATTATATAACTAACATGCATACAACTCAGACCTATATAAGTTTAGGAATGTACCCTCTGGTGTCCTTATAACTTCTCTGCAGTTCTGATTGTAGATGTTGTTCTCCCATTGTTAATTTCTGATTTGTTCCAGCACTTTACGTCGACTCTTGTTCACAAGATCTTATTACCAACACTTTTCGTGTTGTAGGGTGAAAGTGTTTGTGGAGGTGCTCTCTAACACATGCATGCACACACTCACACTTATTAAGTACAAACAGTCCTAGAAAATTACATATAAGGCTATATCTAGTGATTTTTATTTTTCTCTCTTCTCACAAAACTTTGAACCTGTTTGACCTTTAAATCAATCCCAGAATCCATGGATATCTTGCTTAGAAGACAGTCAAGATCTTAATCAATCTCAGAGTTTTGAAAAGATTTTCGAGATTGAAAACCTTCAAGTGTGATTCCAAACGAGGTCAAAGGTTTAGTTTTAAGAGAACTAGAAACAAAAAACATTTATTGTTGATTTCAAAGTTAAAAGCAATTTTAAAAAAAGAATCAACAATATATTTCTCAAGATGAGAAATAAAACATGTAGATCTAAGTGTGATGTAACATGCAAAACATATATCTGAAATTTTTATGAAGAAGAAAATAGATCTAAGTAAACAGTTTAAGTTGGGAACAAGATCTAACGAACAAGAGGTTATAGCAACACAAATATCTCTCAAAAACTCAAGAACACTCAGGGTAGTGTTTTGGATATGTAGGAGTTTTTTTGTGGAGTGTTTGGTTTGAAAGAGGATTGACAAACAGGGGTTAGGGTTAGAGTTTCTAACTCTCTCTCTTTCTTTCTGGTTTCTCTATTTTCTCTCTTCTCTCTCTCTTCTCTCTACTCTCTCTTTTTTACCCTCAGGAATGAACTTGCCAAAAGTCTTAGACGATTGAGATGAGGGTCCCTTTTATAGGACGAAGAGAAGGATCGAGAAGAAGGTTAAAAAATAATGGTCAGGATTGAGTCAAGCTGGATTGACTTAAATCCAAGGGCTCACAGAAAGCGGTGATTAAAAGTCACCTGATTGGTTCAGTAGGGATACACAGGGATTACCAAAGAAAGCATGCAGGACGTTGATAAGGTTTGATCCAACGATTGTAAAGATACGCGATTGTATACTCAGTAAAGAAACATAAAATGCACCAATCAGCAAGCAACAGGTGTTGATCAGTAAGGCGATATAAAATGCGCGTCTAAAAGTAATTACAACCACACCCTGAATTCTCTGCTGCTTTTGGTTTCTACCCAAACCAACTTTAAGCCAAAAAACCCTTTAAACCATAATTATAGATTGAACCCATAAACTTTTAAAACCTAGTTTTAATTAAAAAAAACCTTTATTAAAAAATGTTTATAAAATCCCAAAAAAATATTTAAAAATCAAATTTAGGGATTTAAACATACTTAACATATATACACACATAAATATTCAATATGACATGTTTATGATGCATTCTACTGTGTGTGAGTGTTGGTAATTTGGTCTTGATCACTACAAGATAAATGAATGAAATAGCAATCCAATCTCTGAGGTTCTTTGGTTTCTAGGATAGACATAATTTTGTCTTAATTATTTTTCATCGTAGTGAGTTATTGTAATACCCCGTAATTTTAAATGACTTTTAAAATGGGTTATATTTTAAATTAATGGATTAATTAGATTTTATTATTAATTAATTCATTCGGGTTTTATCCAGACGGTGGATATTAAAATGGATAATTCTGAATATTACTTAAAGATATTTAGGTAATATATGAATGTGATGTCATTGATATGACTGTATGATTTAAATTCGGTAATAAATTCGGTAATTTATATTTTTAGTCAGACGCGGTATGGGACGTGTCGGGACTAGTTTATTAAATTAAAAAGAAAATTTATTTTCTATCGATCTAATAGTTATTTCGACTGCGTTGTTGCGTCCGGCAGGCTCGAATTAGTCAGAAAAGTCTATTTGGATGTTAATTTTGAGTCTCGGGTCATTTGGAAATGAATAGACAACCCGAAAGGGCATTTTGGTCATTTTATAGGGGGGATGAATAGTGATTTCGGGTTTGTCCTATTATAAGTATTGATAGATTAAGTGTATGTCGGGTATTCATCTCCTCTTCACAAATTAGAGAAGCCATCTTCCTTGAGAGAGTGGAAGGGTACTTGGGAAGGGAAAAGCCTACTTGGGAAGGAGAAGAACAAGAACCAAGGTTCACCACCACCAACCACCACCGGAGTTTGACCGGAGAAGGGACAACCAACTAAGATATAATACACCAAAGGATCAGACCTTCAGTAAAGGCAAGTGTTTGATAATGGCAATTTAAGTTTGTATATTGTCCATGTTAGAATAGTATGAAAAGAGAAGATTATTTATGTTTGGAAGAAATAATGGAGTATTAAATGGATTTCTGGAAAATGAAATGATATAGGAATTAAACTCATGTTTTAGGTTAATAATAATCCACGAAATAGTCATGAATCTGTTGAAGAAACTATGAAAACCATTGATGTGTTCTTGAAGATGATATGTTGATAAATTTTCTGAAAATAAGGAGATAAACATGATTTTTAATCCAATCCCTTGATGATTCTAGGATGTTTAGAGTATTGGAAATCATTCATATATGTTGATATATCATGTAGTAAAGATTATAAGTCATTTGGGATGTTTATATGAAGGTATAAATGATCATAAGTTGCTAAACCCGTAGTTGCTGAAATGCAGAAAAACCAGGCTGTGACCTGAGGGATCGATCGATCGACCTCCCCAGAATATGTAAAGTTACTTCTTTTTAAATGTTGATTCTTATCCCAAACCTTTTGTGGATCTTTGGTGATTATTAATTGGATATTATGGGACTTAGAAACTATCAGTAAACCCTTGATAAGATTTGAATTAATTTGATTTGGATTCAAGTGATTTAAATGATGAAAATTATATTGAATGGAATTTCAGTTGCTAGATTCACTTGTTAAATTCCAAATGGGGATGTATGAGGATTTAAGATAGGACCAGTAGGGGTGATTTAATATAACACCTGAGTATCCTTAAGTTTACAAGAGGGTTTAATCCTAAGTGAAAGAAGATGTGTTTATAAGAGATTTGAAACTATCGGTTTTAACCTTAATTAAAAGGAGAACTAAACTCGTAGTAGTTTGGGAGAAATAATGTTATGGACCAGTAGGATATTAGTGACTTCTTACTGAATATAAGATGAGGAAAATCCTATTTGAATCTTGTTAGATGGGAGTTTAGAACACATTTGGTTGAAAGAGGGTATGAGGTTATCCCGATCGCATAGTTGAAGTTGTCGGACCTCCTCGATCGACAAAGTTAAGTAGTAGTGTATTGGATGGGTTCCTTGTTTGGATTTCGCTTTGCGAGATGCTCCGCGCATGAATCTTAACGACGTCGGGAGTGGAGAGATGTTATAGGATGCGAGGATAATTAAATTATGAAGTAAAGATATGATATTTTAATCCGTGGAATTTAAAAGCGATATAATGCTACGTATGGGAAATATCTTAGGGTAGTGATAATTACCTTATTGATATTATATTATAGGTATGATAATACCTATTTGATTGATTGATGATTTATGTGTATGACATACCTAGCTTACTTGCTATCGGTGGGGCGTTTGCGCGTGAGGGCAGTCATATCCTGATGAATCCATGGGATCTTTGATTTGTCGCTCGAGAACATAGGTCTTTGAAAGACTTATCGGGGAGTTGATAAGTCCGTTGACTATGGGTACGTAGGTATGTGCGTGACCCATGGATACGAGAACTATGTTCGCCTCCAATTTGTTTGTTGTTGTTTGTGGTTCGTGGAATCTTATCGAACCTTTAGTACCCTATTCGGCGACCTGCGATGATGGGACATGATAGCAGAGTAATGCATTGCACCGCAGCTGTGACTCGGGGTGCCGTATTATATATGAATATATATATAATGGATTAAATGATTAAATGGATATATTGTGGTTAAATCTATCTACGGTGATAATTGTAGATAACGGTGAATAGAGAAAGATAATGGAATTAAGTTAATGAATGTTTATGCTTATAGAAGTGAAAAACTTAACTCATGTTAATGAGAAACAATTCATATTAATGAGTAATGATTCATGTTAATGAGAAACGAATCATATAAAGGAGAAATGTAAATGAATAATAATGTGACGTATGGTATGGGACATACGGGGATTATGATATGGTAATGGAATTATAATATGGAGACTAGAAAAGAGGAACCATTAACTAGGAGGTTAATAGGAAATGTTAAGTGTGCACTCTAGTTGAGAGGTGAGAATAGCAAGTGAGAGTTGGATCTAACATGTACATAATAAATGCTTTATTGCACTTGTTAAATACTTGCTGTTTTAAAAATCATCTACACATTCGGGCTCTGACCCGTTTCCTTGCATATTTTCTTTTCTATTGTATCTCTATATCAGGTGTCCAGCAACAGGGACGCCAACCATAGTTGATTGTGACGAGCTATGGAGTTTTGCTTAGACGCCTATCATCTTTTTGATTCACAGTATTCTTAGTTAGGGCATGTCGCCCAAAAGATTTCAGTTATCAATTTATGTCGGATTCAAATACTATTGTATTCGGGACTTTTTAATACATTTAACATTGTTGGGATTATTGTAAAGGATTTATATTATTTGGGAATGTTTATTCCAGTTACATTTAAATTCTTTTGAGTTATTTATTGTGTTATCTGTGTTGTAAAATAAAGTGTGTAGTGTTATTCTTAAAATGGAAATGGATTTTGTTAAATTAAAATTTGGAAAGTTTTTAATACCATCTTAATTGAGTATTGGGTGAGTTGTAAATGTTTTCGACAGTGATGCTAAGAATGAGCCAACTGTTTATTCTGTTTTAATTTGGTATGGGACTGGCCACCCGGTATTTAATTAGGCGGGGTGTTACAGGTGGTATCAGAGCATCAGGTTCTAGTGTCCTTTAGGATCTGTACGGCTTACTGTGTCTTCAGCTTAGCGTTCTTTGATGTAGAGCCCTATGAGTAGGATTATTGCTTTTCTATTTACGCTTACGATCTTCAGCTATTTTGAGATATCAAATACTGATAGTGTTCTCTCGTTTCAGATGCCTCCTCGACCTGCACCTCAGCCCGCCCCAGCTCAGGGTACAATGACTGCAGCCGAAGTTGCTGCAATTGTCGCTCAGGCAGTCAATGCTGCTGTAGCTGCTGTTCAGCAGGCTCCCGCACCGGCACCGATTGTGCCACCCGCGCAAGGGCAAGTGTTTCCTACTGCATGGGAGCGAGTGAGGGATGCCTTTCAGAAAGCGCACCCACCTGAATTTCAGGGAAGATCAAATGTTGTGACTGCTAGCCAATGGAAGAAAGATATCCAATGAAACTTGAGAATGATCGAATGCACTGAGGTTCAACGTCAAATTCTAGCCACATTCAAGCTAGTAGGGGCAGCTTTGCAATGGTGGGAAGCTACAACCACTATGGAGGAGAGGGACACAATGACTATCCAAGACTTTTAGATACGGTTTGATGGGAAGTATTTTCCTTCCGCCATCCAGACAGAGATGAGGCGGAAGCTACTTGATTTGAAACAGGGAGAGAAAACTATGGCGGAATATGAGGAAGAGTTTACGAGATCAACTAATTTGGTACCAGCTGAAGTACCTACTGAGGAGAGGAGAGTCCTAATGTTCACTGATGGGTTGAACTATAAAATTCGCCATCATTTATTGGGGAGTCTTTCACTACGTACGTATGCAGATGTTCTTAATGCTGCAATGCTCCACTGCCAAGATAACCGCTTCCATAATCAGGGTGTCAAGCGGGGGTTTGGGTCAGGCCTGCACGGCAAGACTACTGGGGGCAGTTTTAGTGGGACTCAGCCAGGGCAGAGTCATCAGCGTCAGAGTGAGAAGGGTTCCCAGACAGGGGATTATGCTAAGCGTTTGCGATCTAGAGATTCTCGATTTGAGGATAGAGGTATTGGGCAAGGACAACAGGGCCATCAGGGCCAGAGACAGGCTCATCAGGGCCAAGGGAAGGGAGGTAATGGCCAGCAGGTTCGGGGTCAACAGGGGCAAGTTGGTGGAAAGTTTGCGAGAAAATGTTTCGTGTGTGGCAAGTATGGCCATAAACGTCAAGATTGTCCTGAGAAAGACAAATTCCCTCAGCAACAACATGCTCGACAGGAGCCACAGGTACCAGTGTTTCCACCAGCTGCTTTTCCAGCTCCAGCTCCGGTGCTAGCATTGCCTCCCATTCCAGCAGCACCCGCGCAGCAGGGTCAGTACGGGCGTGTATATAACGTCCATCAGGCAGTGAATCAACAACCACCACCCGCGAATGAGGGTATGTTTTCTATCTAAGGATTATGAAGCGTATATTGATTTTGTTACGATTAATGTTGTGTGGGCAAAAGGGTTGTTTAACTTAGCCTATAGCACTGTTATTTACGTAGACTCACTGAGGGGTGTGGCACACCTTTATATTACATGTTATCACGTGGGTTTGATTTTTATCATGGGATTACTTGCCTTGAGCATGTCCGAGTGTGATTTGACTATCGGCGTGCATTTACTTGTGGTATATGAGAGTATATGTCTGCATCTTGTCTCCTATAAGAGAGTATATGCGTAGACCCTATTTGAAATCGATAAAACCTAATTTTTATTTTAAATCGATAAACCTGATTTTTTTTATAAACCAAATTTTTATATATTATTGACTAAGGACCTTAGGAGTTTCGATGACCGACTACTTTAGGAAGTAGTGTATCGGGGTGATTCCTTGTTTGGATTTCGCTTGCGAGACACCCCGCGCATGAAACTAATAACCGTTGGGAGTCGAAATAAGTTAGGTCTTTGGGAAACGAGTTTATAACCTTTGCGAAACTTTTAATATAGCGGTACGAGAGGGTGTACGGGCGCCCTGGATGATTGGATTGTAGTATTTTTCATAATTGTGAAAAAGGTAAGTAATTATGACTTCACGATTTATTTGTTCACTACGAGAGGATCATTTTTCCCAAAGTTTGTCACGAGGACGGTATAGGGAAGATTAGGTAAAGTCTAAATTTGATTCAGTTGAAACTATATGGTGAGGCTTGGCGTATAACATCGATAAGGATTTTGTTAATGTACTGTATAGGCGGTACATCTTGGATTTTTTGCGATGTGCGATTTATACTCGGATTTGACCTTACCGATATGAGTTATATTCCTGAATTTCGGGACGAAATTCTGTTATAAGGGGGGAAGTATGTAATACCCCGTAATTTTAAATGACTTTTAAAATGGGTTATATTTTAAATTAATGGATTAATTAGATTTTATTATTAATTAATTCATTCGGGTTTTATCCAGATGGTGGATATTAAAATGGATGATTCTGAATATTACTTAAAGATATTTAGGTAATATATGAATGTGATGTCATTGATATGACTGTATGATATAAATTCGGTAATAAATTCGGTAATTTATATTTTTAGTCAGACGCGGTATGGGACGTGTCAGGACTAGTTTATTAAATTAAAAAGGAAATTTATTTTCTATCGATCTAATAGTCATTTCGATTACGTTGTTGCGTCCGGAAGGTTCGAAATAGTCAGAAAAGTCTATTTGGATGTTAATTTTGAGTCTCGGGTCATTTGGAAATGAATAGACAACCCGAAAGGGCATTTTGGTCATTTTCTAGGGGGGATGAATAGTGATTTCGGGTTTGTCCTATTATAAATATTGATAGATTAAGTGTATGTGGGTTATTCATCTCCTCTTCACAAATTAGAGAAGCCATCTTCCTTGAGAGAGTTGAAGGGTACTTGGGAAGGGAAAAGCCTACTTGGGAAGGAGAAGAACAAGAACTAAGGTTCACCACCACCAACCACCACCGGAGTTTGACCGGAGAAGGGACAACCAACTGAGATATACTACACCAAAGGATCAGACCTTCAGTAAAGGCAAGTGCTTGATAATGGAAATTTAAGTTTGTATATTGTCCATGTTAGAATAGTATGAAAAGAGAAGATTATTTATGTTTGGAAGAAATAATGGAGTATTAAATGGATTTCTGGAAACTGAAATGATATAGGAATTAAACTCATGTTTTAGGTTTATAATAATCCACGAAATAGTCATGAATCTGTTGAAGAAACTATGAAAACCATTGATGTGTTCTTGAAGATGATATGTTGATAAATTTTCTGAAAATAAGGAGATAAATATGATTTTTTAATCCAATCCCTTGATGATTCTAGGATGTTTAGAGTATTGAAAATCGTTCATATATGTTGATATATCATGTAGTAAAGATTATAAGTCATTTGGAATGTTTATATGAAGGTATAAATGATCATAAGTTGCTAAACCCGTAGTTGCTGAAATGCAGAAAAACCAGGCTGTGACATGAGGGATCGATCGATCGACCCCTGCCTTCGATCGATCGACCTCCCCAGAATATGTAAAGTTACTTCTTTTTAAATGTTGATTCTTATCCCAAACCTTTTGTGGATCTTTGGTGATTATTATTTGGATATTATGGGACTTAGAAAATATCAGTAAACCCTTGATAAGATTTGAATTAATTTGATTTGGATTCAAGTGATTTAAATGATGAAAATTATATTGAATGGAATTTCGGTTGCTAGATTCATTTGTTAAATTCCAAATGGGGATGTATGAGGATTTAAGATAGGACCAGTAGGGGTGATTTAATATAACACCTGGGTATCCTTAAGTTTACAAGAGGGTGTAATCCTAAGTGAAAGAAGATGTGTTTATAAGAGATTTGAAACTATCGGTTTTAACCTTAATTAAAAGGAGAACTAAACTCGTAGTAGTTCGGGAGAAAAAATGTTATGGACCAGTAGGATATTAGTGACTTCTTACTGAATATAAGATGAGGAAAATCCTATTTGAATCTTGTGAGATGGGAGTTTAGAACACATTTGGTTGAAAGAGGGTATGAGGTTATCCCGATCGCATAGTTGAAGTTGTCGGACCTCCTCGATCAACAAAGTTAAGTAGTAGTGTATTGGAGGGGTTCCTTGTTTGGATTTCGCTTTGCGAGACACTCCGCGCATGAATCTTAACGACGTCGGGAGTGGAGAGATGTTATAGGATGCGAGGATAATTAAATTACGAAGTAAAGATATGATATTTTAATTCGTGGAATTTAAAAGAGATATAATGCTACGTATGGGAAATATCTTAGGGTAGTGATAATTACCTTATTGATATTATATTATAGGTATGATAATACCTATTTGATTGATTGATGATTTATGTGTATGACATACCTAGCTTATTGCTATCGGTGGGGGATTTGCGCGTGAGGGCAATCATATCCTGATGAATCCATGGGATCTTTGATTTGTCGCTCGAGAACATAGGTCTATGAAAGACTTATCGGGGAGTTGATAAGTCCGCTGACTGTGGGTACGTAGGTATGTGCGTGACCCATGGATACGAGAACTATGTTCGCCTCCAATTTATTTGTTGTTGTTTGTGGTTCGTGGAGTCTTACCGAACCTTTAGTCCCCTATTCGGCGACCTGCGATGATGGGACATGATAGCAAAGTAATGCATTGCACCGCAATTGTGACTCGGGGTGCCGTATTATATATGAATATATATATAATGGATTAAATGATTAAATGGATATATTGTGGTTAAATCTATCTACGGTGATAATTGTAGATAACGGTGAATAGAGAAAGATAATGGAATTAAGTTAATGAATGTTTATGCTTATAGAATTGAAAAGCTTAACTCATGTTAATGAGAAACAATTCATATTAATGAGTAATGATTCATGTTAATGAGAAACGAATCATATAAAGGAGAAATGTAAATGAATAATAATGTGACGTATGGTATGGGACATACGGGGATTATGATATGGTAATGGAATTATAATATGGAGACTAGAAAAGAGGAACCATTAACTAGGAGGTTAATAGGAAACGTTAAGTGTGCACTCTAGTTGAGAGGTGAGAATAGCAAGTGAGAGTTGGATCTAACATGTACATAATAAATGCTTTATTGCACTTGTTAAATACTTGTTGTTTTAAAAATCATCTACACATTCGGGCTCTGACCCGTTTCCTTGCATATTTTCTTTTCTATTGTATCTCTATATCAGGTGTCCAGCAACAGGGACGCCAACCATAGTTGATTGTGACGAGCTATGGAGCTATGGAGTTTTGATTAGACGCCTATCATCTTTTTGATTCACAGTATTCTTAGTTAGGGCATGTCGCCCAAAGGATTTCAGTTATCAATTTCTGTCGGAGTCAAATACTATTGTATTCGGGACTTTTTAATACATTTAACATTGTTGGAATTATTGTAAAGGATTTATATTATTTGGGAATGTTTATTCCAGTTGCGTTTAAATTCTTTTTAGTTATTTATTGTGTTATCTGTGTTGTAGGATAAAATGTGTAGTGTTATTCTTAAAATGGAAATGGATTTTGTTAAATTAAAATTTGGAAAGTTTTTAATACCAGCTTAATTGAGTATTGGGTGAGTTGTAGATGTTTTCGACAGTGATGCTAAGAATGAGCCAACTTTTTATTCTGTTTTAATTTGGTATGGGACTGGCCACCCGGTATTTAATTAGGCGGGGTGTTACAGTGATATCGATGTAAGTGTGTTATATCTCAACCGTGAATCGCGTGTAGACTGTATGACGTCGAGATAGAAAATTTATGTAAAGTGACTAGGATGGTAATTTCGAGGTCACGTTTGGTTCCGGATGGGTCGAGATAGTCAAAATAGTGTACTCGGGGGTAGTAATCGAGTCCCGAGGCCTTTTTAGACATAATCGGGCCCACACGAAGGTATTTGGATCATTTAGACTCGACCCATTAGCCTAATTTCGGGATTATGGATTAAAAACCTAAGTATAAGAGTTTGAGGAAGCCATAATTCATATTCTAGTCCCTAAGAGATTTAAATAAGAGAGAAGGAATAAATATGAGAGCTTTAGGAGAAAAAAATCAAAGAGAATTGGGGAGTTTTAATACCGATTTGTCTTCTACAATGCAAAATCAGACCCTACGAACACATAAAGGCAAGTAATTAACTTGCTTTCTATAAGATGTGAGTAGAGATTTGGGGAAGCACTTCTTTGGGCATGTTTTAGACTTGAGCAACAAGGTTGATCCTACGTATCCATCTCGTTTGGAAAATCAAAGTCTGCGTAGTTCGTGGGTCCGTACGATATGCCAAAAAAATTGGTATTTGGTGGTTTTGGTAGTTTTGGTGCGCAGGGAGTGCCAAATTTAGCTAGCTGCCTCCAAATGCCCATATACCATATAAAATACATAAAACTCATAATGAAACTATGTAAATCCTTTTGTAACTATTAAATACGTGATGAAGCTCAAGAGGGTCGTGCGGGAGAAGAGTTATATTTCCTCTCCTTACTTTGACACCAAGACCATCATCCATCAAATAAGGGGGAACCCTCTTTTTATATAAAAAGTGCCCCAAGTGGGCTCCACACATGTCACGTTCTTTGTGGAACTATGTGTCCCACTAGTTATGGCGCCACTTGTTGCGATATCTTTGGTGGAATCTTAAGTGAACAAATTAAATCATTACTAGAGTATTGTCTAGTGTAATTTATTAAACGTGGAGTGTACGCAATATATTAAATCGTGCGTAATAATATCTCTACTCGTGTAGCATCTGGATTGTAGTAAATCTTGATAAATGATAAATCAATATTTGATCAATTTTATGAGGTTAATTTATTAGAGTGTTGGTGGTTAATTTATTTAACCCCACTCTATATTTGCCCCCTCGTACGCATATTTGGTGTGCTGATGCTTCGGCTGAGACATATCAACTGTGTGTACGAAATAAATCGTTTAGCCTGTTTTGACTAGAAAATCATCATATAACCATGTTTGGTTTATAGTATGCATGTATATGCATATACCGTTTGCATAAAGTTTTGAGGGCTATTTTTGCTGCCTCTGTATTTTCATTTTTGAAGAGTATTTTGGGGTTGCCCCCATTCCTCTCGAATGATCATGTATCCACAATTTTATTATGGTTTTAAATATTTTGAACAACAAACTTACCATATATACTAGCTCGAGTAACCAATTGGTAGTTATCTAAGTATAGTAGATCTTTTGCAATAATAAGATCAAAACTTATCGAGAGTATTCGGTCGAGCAACCATTTGTGTTTCAAATGAACTGGGGTTTTAAAACCAACATATTCTGTAAGTGTGCCCAATTTTACTTAGCCGAGCAACCTTGAAGGTCCTTTGAGTGAATTAGGACTTTAAACGTGCCCGAAAATCAGGGTCTTTAAGCGTGCTTTGTAATTTAGGACTTTAATCTACCATAAGCGAGGGTCAGGCGCGCCTAGTAATATAGGAATTTTATCTCCCTTAAAAGGGTCAGGCATGCCTAGTAATGTAGGACTTTAAATCTCCCACAAACGAGGATCAGGCTTGCCTAGTAATATAGGACTTTAAATCTCCCATAAGTGAGGGTTAGGCGCATCTAGTAATGTAGGACTTTAAATCTCCCAAAAATGAGGGTCAAACATGCCTAGTAATATAGGACTTTAATCTCCCATAAACGAGGGTCAGGCGTGCCTAGTAATGTAGGACTTTAAATCTCCCATAAACGAGGGTCAGGTGTGCCTAGTAATATAGGACTTTAATCTCCCGTAAGCGAGGTTCAAGTGTGCCTAGTAATGTAGGACTTTAAATCTCCCATAAACGAGGGTCAGACATGCCTAGTAATGTAGAACTTTTATTACCACCGACGTCAAGGTTTCTCATAACTATGATGCACCACTTTGGGCAACTTACCACAATACCGGTAAGGTTTGTGAGAACTATAATTCACCTCTGCGGGCTACTTACCACAATACTGGTAAGGTTTGTAAGGACTATAATGAACCTCGGTGGGCGACTTACCACAATACTGGTAAGGTTTTTTAGGACTATAATGTACCTCTATGGGAGACTTACCACAATACCGGTAAGGTTTGTGAGAACTATAATGCACCTCGGTGGGCGACCTACCACTATGCTGGTAAGGTTTGTGAGAACTATAATTCACCTCGGTGGGTGACTTACTACAATATTGGTAAGGTTTGTGTGCAAACTCTATATCCATGCTCCAGGTTTTGTGGACAATTTGCTTTCTCCTTGTCACTTTGCTGGGAGTAATATCACATAATCAGTGTTATATGTGAGCCAACCGGTGGCTATGCTGAACAAATATGATATTTTCTTTTGGGCATGCTTCATCGATGATGGCCATTCTGGGACCAAATATGAGCATGCTTGTCACCTTTGTTCATGTCTAACTACAAGTAATACATCATACGATACTTTCCCCATTTTTTCTTTGTTTTGTCTTTTATCTCAAGATAAATAAAAGTAAAAAAAAACTCATACATCGGTTACAACGCCATACGAATACAATTAAATACATTTCACTAAGTGATATCCCAAATTTAAAAGATCTATTGAGCGTCTGGTTTTGACATTTGTCAAGCGTGATGTGATTGCTCGAGCTTGATTTTGCTCATGCGCGTTCAATATCTGCAAGGATAAAAAATCATCTCTGATTGAGGCATAAAACCATTAGTAACTTGTAGGACATATGTGATACAATGTCATATAGAATCATGCGGGGTATATATTACCCCCTTTTTTAATTTTATGTTAATAGAATAAAATAAACTCAAAATCGTGGCTCCTTAATCGAGGAGTTATAAAATATATTGTACTGTTTGTACTAGCGTAAAATAATAGAGTGAAAATATATTATGTGGTGAGCTATTTATCTCATGCCCCCGCTATTTTATCAAAGCTGAGAAAAACCCAGAAGTTTTGGAATCTATTTAAATCATATGCAGGATAATTCAGTCAGTAATCATGCTGAGTCCCCTCGAGGTGAATAATAAATACCAATTTTGAATTTCCATATAACTAAGATCCTAATGTGAATAAAGTGTACTTTAACATAACTTATATACTAGGTAATGTGGAAGGTTGCTCCGAGCGACCTTGGATGAGGTTGCTCAGAAGTTTACTCCCAGCAACCATGAAGGAGGCAGCTCGAGCTACTATGAATGAAGGAGATCGAGTGACTATGACTTAGGTAGCTTGAGGGACCATGAATGAGGTAGCTTGAGTCATGATGACTGAGGCAACTCGAGTCACTATGACTGAGGTAGCTCAAGGTACCATGAATGAGGAAACTCGAGTCACAATGACTAATGTAGATTGAGGTACCATGACTGAGGCAGCTCGAGTGACCATGACTAAAGCAACTCGATTCACTTTGACTGAGGCGTATTGAGTCACTATGAATGAGGCAGCTCGAGGTATTATGAATGAGGTAGCTCGAGTCACTATGACTAAGGTAGGTCGAGGTACCATGAATGAGGCAGCTCGAGGTACTATAAATGAGGCAACTCGAATCACTATAACTAAGGCATCTCGAGGTACCATAAATGAGGCAGCTCGAGTCACTATGACTGAGGTAGATCGAGGTATTATAAATAAGACAACTCAAGTCACCATGACTGAGGCAACTTAAGTCACTATGACTTAGGCAGCCTGAGCTACTATGAATGAGGTAGCTCGATTCACTATGATTGAGGCAACTCGATTATATGCATGTACTAAATCTTAAAATGGTCTTTCTCGAGACCACATAAAATAGTTACAAAATTTCAAGGCATATATGATTTTTTTAGAAATAAATGTATTTCTACTCGAACAACTCTAAAATTGTGAGGCTACACATATTTTTTAAGCCTTGAAGAGTATTTTTTAGAGTGTGTAAATAAAACACACACAAATTAATTTCCACGACATATGAAATTAATGAAATAAGTTATAGGCCTTATTTGGCCTATTTTCAATTCTCCATACGAATAAACTTTAGCAACCATTTATTTGTCAAACTATTCGAATGACCATACGATTAATTATTGCACATAATATTGAAAATATTTCATGTGTGGTTTACTGCCACCATACCGTACTCATGCCTTTAAAATAGATTCCTCGAGTAACATGATATCTTAGATTCTCAGTGCCCTTATAAATATTAATCAAAAGCAAAACCCACTAACTTGGAACTTGGAGTTCAAATCGTCTCTATTTTCCTAATTAAAATCGCAGGTCATATATAGAATGTTATACACGAGTTCATATGAAACCAATCTTTGGTTTCAATTCCTCCACGGTGATTTAGGCAACTCACATTTTAAGGATTCTAGGAGATCAAGGATGGAGATCAAGGCTATTCGAGGATAGTTTGTTCGGAGATCGAAGATTGTTCGAAGGAGGAATGGGGTTATTCGAAGTTCGAGGATGTTCGAGGATAGTTTCATGGTTCTCGGTATGTTATTGAATCATAAACTCAGTGTTATCTTTTCTTTTTCTAAGATTCGTCGGAGCGAGTTACTCGAAGGTCAAGATTGTTCCTCGAAGGCTATTCCGATTGCTCGGAAAACCTATTCGGAGGTAAGGTTTTCTAGTGGGTCAGAGGGATTTTTAAACTGGGTTGATTTTTTTTTAATTGGATCCAACTTTGAGCTGGATCGAATCTCTAAAATCCCCCATGATGGGTCGAATCAAGGTTATTCGGATGGTGGAATTTAGGTGGGACCCACACTACGAAAAATCATGGGACCATATACGAACGCGTTCACCTCCGCAAGGAGATTAACGTAGTATATTCATATGTCCAATTTTAATAAGTTATGAATGATAAATATGTCCCTAAAGTGACTCACAAAGCAATGAAAGTTAATGAATTGGGTGTGTTTTAACTCTTGTCCCACATTGGAAGAGTAGTGGAAATTTGATGAGTTAATGACACCCCAAGTATGGACTAAGGCTTGGATGCCTTGGGGTATCCCAACTCTTTGAAAGGGAGATGACCTAAGCTATGCACGGGTTGACTATCGGTCAAAAGTCCACACGCGCGCGCATCCGTCCGGCCGGCTCGGCTCTGCTCGGTTCGATTCGGGTTCGGGCTTATAAAAATCTCCTACATTTTTGGGCCAAATTTATTTAACTTTTTGGGCTTTAATTATTAATTAATTATGAAATTAATTAATTAATTAATAAACTGTTGATAGTTATTGCCAACAGTCAACAGTTAATTCGTTTAACTATTTTTGACAGTTATTTGCCAACCGTCACCTACTTTGCTATAAATATAGATGCCTCCCTCCGTTTTTACAATAAAGAAAAATTTCCCTCCTCCAGAATTGCTGTCATATTTCTTCCAGAAAATTCCTGTCATATCTGTTTCAGAAAATTCTTTTTCTGCATAGCATCTGTTGCATTGTTGTTGAGTATAAGACACAGAATTTGAGTTCGTTGTAATTAATTATTGTCGTGCTACATAATTAATTGGAAAATCCGTTCTATCTTGGGAGACAATATTCATCAACCTCGGAGCACATTGGAGGGAATAAATTGTCTTAAGGAGACTGTTCTTAACAGGGCTCGAATTATTTCTTTTATTCTTATATTATTTCTGCAAATTCAAGTAAGTGTTTCATTTCTGTAATTCTATTTTAATTCTGTAATTATATTAATAATTCATAATTCTGTACAATTGTTATTTATAAATAGTAGACATAACAATCTTAAGACAATTTATTATGTTCTACTGTTTTTTAGTGTACATAATTTTTTTTATTACAGAAATTTATTTGTTGAAAATAAATCTGTTTTGACAGAATAAAATGAATTAAATTATTGCTTTATTGTAGAAATTAGTAAAAACAGTTTTGGTACAGAAATTAATTTCTATAATGTTTTTATATTTTATTTTACAAAATAAAATTTTATTTGTGTATTCTTGTTAAAATCTGTTTATGTAAAAAAATTTAATCTTTAAATTATAATTCTGTTTTGTACGGAATTCTTTTTATTATTAAAAATTAGTGTGACACAGATTTTATAATTTAATTCTGTTTTGTACGGAATTCTGTATATATTATAGTTTAATTCTAAATTATTATTTTGAATTACTTTGGAATTCATTTATTGTAAATTATATTTGGAGGAAATTGGTGCATAGAATTTTGTATTCTGTTTTGATTAATTCATTATATATGAATTTTATCATTGATAAAAATTCTGTTTTTGTAACAGAAATGGAATCGCAAAGTACGAACACTACTCCTACGAAACTGATTGTCACCAACACAAATGTGACTGCACCCGTATCTATGCCACACGGGGAGAAACCGGAAAAGTTCATTGGGGCTGACTTCAAACGTTGGCAAGGACAAATGTACTTCTATCTCACTACCTGCCAACTGGGCAGGTTTGTATATGAAGATTCCCCCTCTATTCAAGAGGGAGATGACGCTGAAAAGGTTGCTGCTATCGATGCTTGGAAGCATTCGGACTACCTATGCCGAAATTATATTTTGGCCTTCTTGGACAAGACACTGTATCATGTCTATTCCACTATCAATACATCTAAAGAATTGTGGAATTCTTTGGAAAAGAAGTACAAAACTGAAGATGCTGGGATGAAGAAATTTATCGTCGGGCATTTTCTGGACTTCAAAATGGTTGATTCTCAATCAGTTATCTCGCAAGTGCAAGAATTCCAAGTGATCCTCCATGACATTCATGCTGAAGGAATGTCAATTAGTGAAACTTTCCAAGTTGCTGCAATTGTTGAAAAGTTGCCACCATCTTGGACTTTGTTCAAAAACTATCTCAAGCACAAGCGTAAGGAGATGAATGTGGAGGAGTTGGTGGTCAGGCTAAGAATCGAAGAAGACAACCGTGAGTCTCAAAAGAAAAGTGGGAAGAATCCGATGAAAACAAAGGTCCATGTCGTTGAAGGTCCTAAGAAGAACAAACAAAAGTATGATGGGGAAGGAACTTCCAAACGAGTGTCGTAAGCCGAAGAAGCAAAATCGAAACAACCCTCAATCAAATGTAACTGAGGGTGTGAATATCGTCAATGATTTGGCGGATATGAATCTTTCTGCCGTGGTATCTGAATGTAACTTGGTTGGAAAAACCAAGGAATGGTGGGTGGATACTGGAGCCACACGACACATTTGTGAAAAAAAATGGATGTTCACCACCTATAAGCCTTTGGAAAATGAAGAAAATCTCTTTATGGGATATTCTTACACTTCGAAGGTGGTGGGACAAGGAAAGATAACTCTAAAAATGACTTCTGGAAAGGAACTTACTCTCAACAATGTTCTTCACGTGCCTGATATCCGAAAGAATCTGATTTTTGGATCTCTCCTTACTAAAAATGGTTTCAAGATTGTGTTTGTGTCTAATCGCTTTGTGTTGTCTAAAAATGATATGTATGTAGGAAAGGGCTACCTAAATGAGGGGCTCTTTAAACTTAATGTTCTTACTGTAACCCCAAAAATATCTGTTTCAATGAATGAAATTGCTAGTTCTTCTTACTTGATTGAGTCATCTAATATTTGGCATGCTCGATTAGGACATGTTAATTTTGATACATTGCGTAGATTAATTAACTTGGAATTTTTGCCAAAATTTAATATTGATAAAAATCATAAATGTAAAATTTGTGTGGAATCTAAATTAGCTAGATTACCTTTCCATTCTATTGAAAGGATAACTGAACCTTTAGATTTAATTCACACTGATATTTGTGATTTAAAATTTATTCAAACTAGAGGTGGGAAAAAGTATTTTATTACTTTTATTGATGATTGCACAAAATATTGCTATGTATATTTGTTACATAGTAAAGATGAGGCTATTAATGCATTTAAACAATATAAGAATGAAGTTGAGAATCAATTAAGCAAAACAATAAAGGCTATTAGGAGTGATAGAGGAGGTGAATATGAATATCCATTTGAGGAATTTTGTTCTGAAAATAGGATTATTCATCAAACAACCGCTCCTTATTCTCCTCAATCGAATGGTGTTGCTGAACGCAAAAACCGTACTTTGAAAGAGATGATGAACTCAATGTTATTAAGTTTAGGAGCTCCACAAAATTTGTGGGGGGAAGCCTTACTTTCTGCTAATTACATTCTCAATAAAGTACCTCACAAAAAGACTCACAAGACATCTTATGAATTATGGAAAGGTCGAAGACCTTCCTATAAATATTTACGAGTGTGGGGCTGCTTAGCCAAAGTGATGGTTCCTAAACCTAAAAAGGTAAGAATAGGGCCAAAAACCGTGGATTGTGTATTCATCCGTTATGCTACTAATAGCAGTGCATATCAATTTCTAGTTTGTAAATCTGAGATTTCGAATATTCATGTAAATACGGTTATTGAATCGAGGGATGCTTCATTTTTTGAAAATGAATTCCCGTATAACATTACCCGAGAATCTGTTCCTTTTAAAAGGAAAAATCAAGCTACTACAAGTGGTACTCATCAACCTATTGAATCAATAGAGGATGAACCAAGACGTAGTAAAAGAGCAAAAACCTCGAGTTCTTTTGGTCCGGATTTTATAACATTTTGTTAGAAAATGAACATCAATCGTATAAAGAAGCTATATCCTTACCCGATGCTTCCAATTAGAAAGAAGCAATTAATAGTGAAATTGAATCCATATTATAAAATCATACATGGGAACTAGTGGATCTTCCACCAGGTTCAAAACCGTTAGGTTATAAATGGCTCTTCAAAAAGAAATTGAAGGCCGATGGATCAATTGATAAATATAAAGCTAGACTTGTAGCTAAAGGCTATAGGTAAAAGGAAGGGTTAGATTACTTAGACACATATTCACCGATAACAAGAATAACGTCCATTCAGATGTTAATACAATAGCTGCTATTAATGGACTTGAAATACATCAAATGGATGTAAAAACTGCATTCTTAAATGGTGAACTAGACGAGGAAATTTATATGGAGCAACCTGAAGGGTTCAAAGCTCCCGGACAAGAAGGAAAAGTATGTAAGCTTGTTAAATCACTATATGGATTAAAACAAGCACCTAAACAATGGCATGAAAAATTTGATAATGTAATGTTATCAAATGGTTTCAAAATTAATGAATGCGATAAATGTGTTTACTTTAAATACATTCAAAATGGATATGTCATTGTATGACTCTATGTTGATGATATGCTTATCATGGGTAGTAACTTGGAAATTGTCAAAACTACAAAACAAATGTTGAGTAGTAGATTTGACATGAAAGATTTGGGAATCACCGATGTTATATTAGGAATTAAAATTTCTAGAACATCGGATGGACTTGTATTATCTCAATCTCATTAGATAGAGAAAGTACTTGAAAAATTCAAGAAGTATGATATTAGTCCTACCAAGACACCTGTAGATATAAATTTACATCTAGCAAGAAGTAATGGTGAAAGCATATCTCAACTAGAATATTCTCGTATTATCGGCAGTTTAATGTATATCATGAACTATACGCGACTGGACATAGCATACTCAATAAGTAAGCTAAGTCGATTTACGAGTAATCCAGGAAGAGATCACTGGAAAGCAATATTGAGATTTTTGGATTATTTTAAATATGCTCAAAACTATGGACTGCATTACTCAAAATATCCAGTTGTTCTTGAAGGACATTGCGATGCAAAATTGGATATCCGATACAAAAGACTCTAAGTCTACGAGTGGGTATGTGTTTACCCTCGGAGGTGCAGCCATATCTTGAAAATCCTCAAAACAAACATGCATTGCTAGATCGACAATGGAATCTGAATTCATTGCACTAGACAAAGCTGGAGAAGAAGATGAATGGCTTCGAAATTTCTTAGAGGATGTTCCAAATTGGTCTAAACTTGTGCCCACAATATGTATACATTGCGATAGCCAATCAGCGATTGGAAGGGCACAAAATCACATGTATAACGGGAAGTCACGACATATTCGTCGTCGACACAATACCGTTAGACAACTTCTCTCAAATGGAATTATCTCAATTGACTATGTAAAGTCAAAAGATAATATATCGGATCCACTAACGAAAGGTTTAAACCGAGAGCAAGTTGAAAGATCATCGAGAAGAATGGGTCTAAAGCCTATAAATAAATAAGAATCAATATAGTGGCAACCCAACCTAGCTGACTGGAGATTCTAAGATCTAGGTTCAATGGGAAAACCGAACTACATTGTATTCAGTAAGCACTGAAGGATATTTAATCCTATCCATTCCAAAGATGAGACAGTGCATATCTGCCGCGAAATTAGGATAAGTTATGCTTTTAATGACATCTATATCTTAGTATGACTAAGTGGGATATTGCAGGATACTCTTTATGGAAGTCACCTACGTGAGTAAGAAGGGGGCCACTTCTATGAGAATAATGAAAGGCATATTCTCTAAAATACTCACGGAACCAAGTGGTGTTTATGGACAAAATGAACACAAATGTGAGAACCAACTGTGTTGAAGAATTATTGTGTGAATACTGTTGTCTAGGTTTACAAAAATGGTTGACGGTTCAAGGACGTGAAGTCTACTGATTAACCAAGTAAATCCGATAGTATATCACTAAGGAAAGTTCAAGGCCACTAGGCTACTTCTCCCGATGCAATAAGTCTTCAGTTTTACTCAACTTGTGTCTGCATCTACATTAGCATCTGTTTTATTTTATTTATAGCGATATATCATTCATGTGGAGGATTATTGGAAAATTGGACTTGAATTGGGTTTTAGAAAGCTGTCCAGTATTTTCTGGACAGAATTTTGAGCAACTTTGAGCTCAAATTTAGGTGAGACCCACACTACGAAAATCATGGGTACATATACGAATGCGTTCACCTCCGCAGGGAGATTAACGTAGTATATTCATATGTCCAATTTTAATAAGTTATGAATGATAAATATGTCCCTAAAGTGACTCACAAAGCAATGAAAGTTAATGAATTGGGTGTGTTTTAACTCTTGTCCCACATTGGAAGAGTAGTGGAAATTTGATGAGTTAATAACACCCCAAGTATGGACTAAGGCTTTGATGCCTTAGGGTATCCCAACTCTTTCAAGGGAAGATGACCTAAGCTATGCACGGGTTGACTTTCGTTCAAAAGTCCACACGCGAGCTCGCGCGCGTCCGTCCCTCCGTCCGGCTCGGCTCGGGCTCGGGTTTGGGCTTATAAAAATCTCCTACATTTTTGGGCCGAATTTATTTAACTTTCTGGGCTTTAATTATTAATTAATTACGAAATTAATTAAATAATTAATAAACTATTGGCAGTTATTGCCAACAATCAACGGTTAATTCGTTTAACTGTTTTTGACAGTTATTTGCCAACCGTCACCTACTTTGCTATAAATACAGATGCCTCCCTCCGTTTTTAAAATAATGAAAAATTTCCCTACTCCAGAATTGCTGTCATATTTCTTCCAGAATATTCCTGTCATATCTGTTTCAGAAAATTCTTTTTCTGCATAGCATCTGTTGCATTGTTGTTGAGTATAAGACACAAAATTTGAGTTCGTTGTAATTAATTATTGTTGTGCTACATAATTAATTGGAAAATTTTTTCTATCTTGGGAGACAATATTCATCAACCTCGGAGCACATTGGAGGGAATAAATTGTCTTAAGGAGACTGTTCTTAACAGGGCTCGGATTATTTCTTTTATTCTTATATTATTTCTGCAAATTCAAGTAAGTGTTTCATTTCTGTAATTCCATTTTAATTCTGTAATTATATTAATAATTTATAATTCTGTACAATTGTTATTTATAAATAGTAGACATAACAGTTTCTGTTTGATTTCAATGTTTGGGCTAGCGAAGGCACGACAAGGGCCTGCCCAACTGTACCCAGGTAAATGGAACCTATGGTGAATTGCTTAACTCAATGGTGGATCGACTTTATAAAGCAATGGTTTTATTTCTTTAATTTTGAACATGTTATTGGTAATAGCAGGTACGTCGGTAGGTCTTCACACCGGTGTAAGGTTGGCGGCCAAGGTGTGATGGGTTCACGGTGTGCCTTTGGACCTGTCAATCTTTTACAGACGCGATTTTATCATGGGAATTTATTGATGGTAACCAAAGCAGTGAGGGAGCTAACTTTTGTCGGCAATATGTTTACGCCGATCGGAGGTTTAAAAGTGTGGCACCGGTGTTAGGTCAGCGGCCAGATTTTTTTTTTTGTTTAATTTAAAAGTAAAGTTGTCATGTTCTCCTCATGTGTAAGCCAAAAGTGACTACTCTGAAATTGTATAATTATTTGGACTCACTATTATTTAGTGAGCGCATACCACTCTAGTTGAAAGTTAAATTGCCTTTACATTTATAATAAATGGCCAAATGAGTTTTGTCCTCTTTTCTCTGGTTATAAACGATATAACACGCAAACAGTGGCGTGGCGGTCATCCTCTGATTCATTAATAAATGTCTTTTGACCAATAAAGGTACAATCAATAAATGTCAGTTACAGTTAATAGTCATTCACAATATTTATAAATAAACATATGCAATATTTCATATGAGATTTATCCATTGTAAAACCAGAAATTTTTAAACCAAGTATGTGAGTATTTCACTAGATGTGTTAATCTGAGCTTTAAAACAACAAGTATACAATATATTTTTTTATTAAAATTAAAATTTAGTGTTATCTACTATACTATCTCATGTCATAATAGAATATTAAATGATAAAATATATATCAAAATTCTAATCTAAAATGGGGTGTCTTTGTCATCTTCTCCACTCTCGTAGAGTTCTCCGTGTGAGCGCACGAGGCGTTACGCAATCGGAATCACAAATATCTCCCCAGTAGAGTCGTCAAATGTAATATGTGAGTATAGATTTAAGAAAGCACCGCTTTGGGCATGTTTTAGACTTGCAACATGGTTGTGCCTATGTATCCGTCTCGTTTGCGGAATCTAAGTCTGCGTAGTTTGAGGGTCCCTATGATATGCTGAAAAACTCAATTTTTGGTGGGTTTGGTATTTTTGGTGCACGGGGGGTACCAAATCCGTCTAGCCGCCTCCAAATTCTCATATACCGTATAAAATATGTAAAACTCGTAATGAAACTATGGAAATTTTCTCGTCACTATCAAACCCGTGATGGATCTTAAGAGATGCCTGGGGGAGAAGAGTTAGATTTCCTCTCCTTACTTTGCCCAAATACCATCATCCATCAAATGAGGGGGAACCCTCTTTTTATATGAAAAGTGCACCAAGTGGACTTGATACGTGTCATGTTCTTTGTGGAACTAAGTGTCCCACTAGTTATGGTGCCACTTGTTGCGATATCTGTGGTTGCATCTTAAATTAACAAATTAAATCATTACTGGATTATTGTCTAGTGTAATTTATCAAACACAGAGTGTAGGCAATATATTAAATCGCGCATAATAATATCTCAGCCCGCGTAGGGTTTATAGTAAAAATTGATAAATCATAAATCAATATTTGATCAATTACGTGGGGTTAATTTATTAGAGTGTTGGTGGTTAATTAATTTAACCCTACTCTACACTTTCAATTTAATTTTTAGAAATTCATGTCCATATCATAGTAGGTGTAAACCAATCTGTTTTTGGGGAGGGTTGTCACATGATATTTTTTTTTTATGATTTGGGTATTATGTGTAGATTAAATACTCAATTGATGATGGTTGTTAGAACATATCCTCATTCGAAATATAGAAGTCAGATACGTTTAAGTTGAATTTGTAGAATCGAATTTAATAAGATACTTGAATGTAATTTGTAAAACCCAATTCGTAAAATTTATGGATGATTATAGAAATCAATAATGTTGGAAGGTTTATATTATGATTCAAATTTGTTTAAATGTGTAATGAACATTGGGTATAATTTGGTTGAGGTTTGGGTTGACCTATAGAGGTTGGATGAACAAAAATGGTGGAAAACGATTTGGGGAAGAAGCTTCCAGCGAAGCAGCATCATTCGAACGATGATGTCTGATTTCACGCAGTTTTGCTTATTTTAATTTTTGGACTCTAGTTTTTGGAAATTGTTCAAGGCTTATTTATTTAGTGTAAAATAAAAGGGGGAACCTATTGCCTAAGGATTTTGGGTAAAGTATATTGGTCTAAAAAAGTGAGGAACGATGAGATATTTTAAGAAAAGAATTAAGTGAAATAAAATCATAAACATTTAGAGTACGAGACGATTGGGTGAGTCCGAGTATTTTAGCAGGGTGATGAAACATTAATTGAATTTAAATAAATTTAGAGTCAAGGGATAGACTCGGGGAGTATGGTCTAGTGCTATGGGTAATAGTCACGATTTAGCCGAAATTGTATATATACATATATATATATATATATATATATACATATATATATATATATATATATATATATATATATATATATATATATATATATATATGTGTGTGTGTGTGTGTGTGTGTGTGTGTGTGTGTGTGTGTGTACTTTATAAATATCGGTGTGCGTGATATTTATGTGAAAATGTACCCCTCTAGTGTTATCATGGGAGGTTGCACGATGTGGGTGAATCCACTAGCTAGTGAATGCAGGAAGAGTGTAATCCCCATGTCATAGCGCCGGTATTTTATTGTGTGATAAATTTTCGAGATGAGACGCTTTGGGTATGATTCGGTCTCACTCTCGGGGGACTATGACCATCTCCACTACGTTTACGATTTTATTACCTATTTTGGTGTGAGTTAACCGACTTATGGTAACCAGGTTAGAGTGAGTATGCCTCAGATATGATGGCATTTTAGAGAAAAGCGTCCAGTAAGTTATTACTCGGGAGAGTGGTTATCATACGCGACATATGTGTGATTGTTGTAGTATATTAGTACATATATAATAAAGTAGATAATTATATACGAGTTAAATAGTTTAAGTGTGAATGTATGACGTATATAACTAGTGTGCATGTTATATCATTAATTAAGGTGGAAATGATTTAAGTAAGTTAGAATGACATATGAATCAAAGGGAGGAAGTACTTGGGATATAGTAGAGTGATAAAAATATTTGTAACGGGACTAGTTGGGTGGGATAGCATAACTAGTTGGGTAATGAGGTAAACAATGGATGTGCACAATAGTTTAGGGTTGAGTACTATCTCAAGAGAGTGCAACACGGGATTAAATATGAAAATTATTAATGCAGATTTAATTGTTGCATATTATTTATTTGCTAAATATTTTCAAAAGGTTTTGGGATCTACCCGTGTCAAAAAAAAATTCCAAAATATTTTAGGTGTCCATCTGCAGGGAGGCCAAGCTTAATGACTCATATTAGGGATGCGTAGCTGTAGAATTTTTGGAGGCTTGCAGGATTCGTGTAGACGCTTCAGTTATTCATTCATAAATTAGGACTTATGATTTTGTATTTGATTTTGGAATCTTGTCCCTTCAATTGATACATTCTTTTAGTTTTATTTATCAGACGATGTATTTGGATTCCGTTTTATTTTTGTAGACTTATGATTTTTATTTTTATTTTGGAACCGATAGTTTATTTGGTATTCATTATTGATATATTTATCATGTGATGATTCAGACTCTTATATATGTGTGGATGAGTTATATTATTTCTATTTTCGCATGTTGTTATGTTGATGAAAGATAAAAAATGGCACCGACTTAATTTAATATAGGTGGTTAGTAATTTAAAATTTTTTGACAATAATGATAAGAATGAACCAAATGAGATTCCTGCTTTTTTTGATAAAAGTATTGATCACCCGTGATTAAAATGGGCAGGGTGTCATAGAAATCTCTCTTTCAGTGGTACGAGAATACTTGGAGTCTCGTCTCCTAAGCATGTCCCAAAATAAACTCTGAGTGGTGGGAAACTAAACGTCATCATTATTATGGTGAACTAAACATCATTATTTTAGGGTGATACTTAACATCTTTATTTCATGGTGATAGTGAAATGAAATGTCTCTCTCTCTCAGCGGTACGAGAATTCTTGAAGTCTCGGCTCCTAGGCATGTATCAATATAAACCCTGAGAGGTGGAAAAATTAACATCATTATTTTATGGTGAAACTTAGCATCATTATTTTTATGGTGAAACTTAACATCATTGTTTTATGATGAAAGTCAAATATAATATTTCTCTCTCCCTCTCTCTCTACGGTACGAGAATGCTTGGAGTCTCGTCTCCTAGGCATGTCTCAATATAAATCTTGAGAGGTGGGAAAATTAACATCATTATTTTATGGTGGCACTTAACATCATTATTTTATGGTGACACTTTACATCATTATTTCATGGTGACACTTAACCTTATTATTTTATGGTGAAAATCAAATGAAATCTCTCTCTATCTCTCTCTCTCTCTCTCTCTCTCTCTCTCTCGATGGTACGAGAATGTTTGGAGTCTCGTCTCCCAGGCATGTCTAAATATAAACCTTAAGAGGTGGGAAAATTAACATCATTATTTTATGGTGACGGTTAACATCATTATTTTATGGTGACACTCAATATTACTATTCTATGCTGAAAATGAAACATGATTGTTATATGATGAGTAACATAACTAAATACCACAAGTGTATAGACATGATGACGGAAATGAAGCAAAGTAAAACAAAATATCATTCACATATCATCAATAGAGAAAAACACTAAAAAAAGGGCATAAATAATTGTTAAAATCCAAAAACGTGGGACGGGATTAATATTTATACAAAACAAGTTGGGCATCACAGACCACAGACATTCGATAAAAAAAATTCAGAATATTTTTGAAGTCAAGTCTTGGCTGTACTGGTAGCTTTATGGACGGTCGACTCCGCTTAAACAGTGGTGGCATCTTAATAAGCAGCCTGATTTTGTTCTTCGAAAACTTGAGTCATCTCGTCACCTACAAACTCGTCCTTAAGAATCCCTTCATTGACTCCATCAACCCTAATCTCCTCAAGAACATCAATGGTCTCAAGAATAGAGAAGCTCAAACAGTTGAGAATATTGGACACTTTAAGGTATCTAGTGGCAAGGTCAGGGAGTTAAGTAATAACCCACTGATACGTGGCCTTAGATACCTTATCCAATTAATAAATGGTGCACCCAACAAACTCCTCAGACTCTTTAAACTGTCCCACGACCATCTCACAACTAATCTTTAAAAGCTCCTTCCCGGCCTCATCCCGCTGCTTTAGAGCTTCTTTGTGATCATCCTTCAAAGAAGAAAGACGAGTTCTATAGCGGTCTTGAAGCCTTATCAACTCATTTTCATGTGAAACTTTGTCATCTTCCATCTATTTTTTATGTCGGCTATCTTCGACTTAGCCTTCTCTACCAGTTTATTATTTGGTTCACTCTACACCACCCACTGGTGAAGGTGTTGAAGAGAAATGACGAAATCCAACAAGTAAAAATATAAGAAATAAAAGTAACTACTTGATGAGGCAATACTTTACAAGATCGTATATAGTACAGTTGTCACCTGAGTGACCATGTGTAGAGAAAATGATAACATTTTGGTGCTTCTATGAGCATAAAAGAGGGGGATATCGCCTAGAAGAATCACGAACTAGATGGCCTCCTCAGCCTTTGTTTGGTTCCCAAGAAGAGACTCGGGATTTAAGGCAAGCTGAGAAAGACGCATGGAATCCAATGCATCATAAAAAAAAGGGAACACTGAGGGTAAGATGTCATCTCAGAATTTTTATTTTCTTCTGCTATTGGGGGATGACCCTTGACCCAATGTCCTATTTACTTTTTCACAGCCCTCTGCTACATTTGGGACAGTAGTAATAACTTTTTGCTTAGGGCCTATTCGATGGACAGTCTTCCCCTTCTACTTGGATAAAATGTTTCCAGTGATATAAGCTGCCATTTCCCAAATGTGGCTTGGAGTATTATCGGGATAATATACAAAATGAAGAAAATCAACAACTGTTAGTATCGACTAAAAATTAAGGCGATAGTAAAAGTTATAAAAACTAAAATAGACAAGGAATCTTACAAAGATAGTCAAATGGGGCTGACCCCATTCCAACAAATCGAAGGATCTCAAGTTTAATCATATCCTCAAAAAGAATAAGAGCCTCAGACCATCTGAGTTGGTCAATTCTCTTTCTATTGCTTAAACTCCACTCAAGGTCAACTTTGGCCGAGAAAATAATCTTATCCCATTTACGGGGCACCTTGATTTCCATATGCATCAGTAACTGATCGTCGCCAAACTCCGATAGGATCGAGATGAAAAAATACTGAGACTTCCAGTCATGGTGGGTAGTCTAGTTCACTTGTAAAAATTTTTGGTATAGTTTTCGGGCGACAAAGTGATAGTAGCAAAGGTTTAATCTTGTAATAATAGTGGAATATCATGCTTAAAAGATGTCAGGGGGTAAATCCTCCTCGTAGGATATCCTTCAGAGAATGACTGACCCCATAATAATCCTTTAATCATTGGGGTCTTGTTGGTTTGGGGAAATGCCAATAGCAAAAGTAATCCCCCTGATTCCTGATTCAAAAGGAAGTCGACAGCCTACTTTGAACATTTTCTCATAAACGAAAATATCTTTGTTCTTCCTGAGGTCATATGCCCTCTTTTCCTCCATCGATGCTCTTATATGTATTGATGATCTATACCATACAAATGTCACCGGATAATAAGATCAGTCTCTTAGACGTCACTCTTATAAGGCGAGGAAATACTCGTGTCAACTTCAAAAACTTCTTCCCATTTATCCTCAACAACAGGATACTGGCCATGTTAGATTAATCCTAAATACTCTTCCTCAGTCATAGAAGTTAAGGGTTGGGGTAGCTTAAGGGTGGAAGAATGTTGTCTTCAGTCTTGTCATTAGAAATATCATATATTATTAGCTCACGATCCCCATGATGATGAGACGAGGTATTAGGATGATCTCTTGATTAATTCAATAAAGTTTTTGTTTTATCTCAGCCAAGCCAGTGTGAGAAACGGTTACTCTCATGGACTCATCAAAGGACTCAGAGGAATTAGAGTCCGTAGTGTCTGCACGAAGGTTCAAGCGCTCATACGTGTTATAACCCTTGGAAGATGACATATTGTCACTACTAATGATACAAGCACTTGGATAATTACTTCAAGTGTAGGTTCGTAGAGAAAAAATTTAGTCAGACATAAAGGAGGGGACACTACTTATAGAGGTGTCAGAGTCAGATGTATTAGCGACCTCTGGCTTATTAAAATTTGATTCAACCTCTTCCCTCTATCGATATCCACGATCACGAAGGTGAATAGCTCTACCCATGTTTCGTATAAACTTTGGTACATTCATAAACTTATACTTAAAATGTCTCTAAGGTTTGGAAGATCAACCGAGGAAATGGATTATTTTTAAGTAAGAACACTCAAGAACATCAAAATCTAAAAACTGGTAGCCTAAACTAGAAAGATCACCAGAAAATGTAAAACTGGACCAAACCATGCTAAACAACCCTAATTCCTAAGAAAAATCCTAAATTAACACCACCAAAACCTAGAATCCCTAAAATTGATACCAAACCACCACCATAAAGGATCGAGTAAAGCCGAAAAAGATTGCCAAAAAATGAAAATAGAAATATTTAAGAAACAACAGTGAAAATCAAAGGAGGAAAGTTTCATAGATACTTGGAAGAGGAAGAAGAACGGAAAGTAAAAGAACACCCAAGAAGAGATGATCGGAGAAGGCTGAAGAGGAAGAAGTTATAGAGAGAGAAAGTAGGCTCTATTTGTGCTCTAGTTTGGAGGTTGTGAGAAATGAAAGAAGTCACTAGTATCCCTCTTAAACTAAACTTGATACTCAAAATGGGTAATGATTTGACATGATTTCTAAGGTCTAGAATGATGTTAAGGTTGCACGCATGAGTCATACATGCCTTGGAAATCGTAGCAAATATCTTCACATCAAACCACCTCTGACGAAACCATTGTAAGGACAATGTCTGTCACAATTTAATATGTCGTATACTGCTACAAGTTACTACAAGTCGTCGAAGGATTGAGAAGATTACATCTGCAAAGACGAATCCGAATTTCAAGAAGACTTTAACATTCAAGCCCAACAAGGATCAATTTGGTAAAATGTGTTTAAGTTACATTTACATTTTACATTAAAAGTGTAGGGATATTTTTATAAAAGTTTAAATGATTTTTGAAATAATTTTAAATGGTTTTTAATTTTTCAAATTCATAAAAGGTTTGGATAAATATCTTCTGATCCCGTGAACAGTTTGAAGATTTGAGAATTCCAAGTTATTTAAAACTTTAAAAGCCCTTTTTAAGGGGATTAATGACTGTCGCTCAAACGACATCACATCTCGTTCGAACAAGATGGAGGTTCGCTCACGTCGTTTGAACGAGAGCTATTTTAAGCCGACATGTCACTGCCTTAATTTTTAATATAAATACGGGTTTCAGGCTTCTGTATTTTGCAAGGAGAAACACTGGTTTTAAACAGAATACGATTTTGAGTGTTTTGGTTTATTCTCTAATATTTTTGAGGATTCAAGTTTTTGTTTACAATTCACAAATAAATCCCAATCTTTATGTGAGTTGTTTTGTAACCCAAAGAACATACTTTTCTATTGTTCATCCTTTGTGGGGAGATCTCTAAAATCGAGAGTTGCGTGCTACTGTGGAGTGAGTCTCTACAAAGTTTATGACTACGTGTCATTGAGGATCTTCTGCGTGTTGATTTTTTTGCTAAAGACTATATGTCTGGACTGCGTGTCCTTGTGGTATAGCTGCATGTGAACCATTATTTATTTCTAGTCGTTGATTTGAAGGTTTGACGAGGACACCGTGCATTACACTTGTGGGTGATTATCAGGTTGTATGTAATTCAATGGTCTTGTAAACTTGTCAAAGTTCTAGAAATAAAGGTCTTGCCCTTCGGGGATTTTTCCTGAATTTTGTGTCGCATGGTTACTTGATTTGTTTTGACACGTGGTTGCATATTTTAGGGATGAACTAGAATTGGTTTAAAATTAAGGAATTTGTGAAAACCATAGAGGCAATTAATATTTTGGATTCTCAAATTTGTATGAGAGCCCGTTGCACTAATTTACTGTGCAGATCCTGTAGTGCAATTTTTTCTGTGATTATTGTGCTCCTCTCCTGATTTGTTTTCTCGATGGATTCTAATACTGTTGATATTGTTAATCGAAATGAGTTTGATAAAGTTAACGACTGTGCGAAAAAATTAACTCTTTTCAATTTGAAACTTCGCAAAAGAATTAAAATTTTGGAAGAAGAAAACTCTCTTTTTAAAAATGAGTTTGAATGTTTGCAAACGTTTGAATCAAAGAGATATTTGTCGTGAACTCTTTGGTAATTTGTGTATTGACTTTGATTCTTTAAAATTTTTTGAAAGGAGAGTGATGATAAAGTCCTAGTTTTAGAAAAATAATCGAAGGACTTAAAAATTTAAGGATTCCCGTTTGTGCCGTCAAGGATAAAAAATTAATTGATGATTTTACGACATGTGAAAAGACTCTTAGGGATAAGTCTATTTTAATTGATGGTGAGCGTGATAAACTGTTAAGTTTAATTGATAACTTAAAAAAGAAATCCCTAACTTTGGAAGAGTCTAATTCTTTGCTTGAGTTTAAAATTTTGAAGTTGAAAAATGATTTGAAAGACTCGAGTAGTTTGTGTAGTGATGGTAATGGATCGTCTTATTATAATTCTTCCATTGCAAAAGCCAGAACCATTATTTATTTTAGAGGGTCAACCATTCCTAAGACGTTAGAAAAGGTCAACCCATAGGTGTCGTTCCACCCATTTACACATGTTCACATTGTGGTTGGAAAGGTCAACTGTAACAACCCTCGCTTTTGGGAGCCTATTTTATATTTATCTACCACATAGTGTATTTATATATAGATGTGATTGGTTGTGGAGTAAATATTAATTTCAAAAGATAAGTTAATATTTACCAAAATGTTACATATTTACCTTATGTGTGGGTGAATATTACCATGTGGTGTTGTATTGAGTCATGAGAATTAAAATGACATTATGGTTTAAAATGGGACCGGAACTTTAAATGTGTTATAAAAATTTCCAAACGATAATTTGGAGGGTGTAGTTAGTTCCGGGACGTGCGAGATAGTCAAATTGTGTGCCATATTGTATTTTGATGTTTCGGGAACTTTTGACTGATTTTGACATATCGGGTATTAGAAATCATTTTATTCCGGTATTGACATTTAAAGATTAGAGACTTTTTGCTTAAGGCCACGGTTTAGTCTCCTTAAGTCTTTCATTTTCCCCTAAGTGAAATTCTAGCCCTAGAGTTAGAGTAAGAGAGGAAGAGAACTTGTGGAGAAAGAGAGGGATTGAAGATTAGTGATTTGATCTTGCATTCTTCTTCAACAAAATCTGAGATTGAAGCCCCAAGGCAAGTTTTCTACTTTCTATTATATGGTTTAAGGTAGATAATTAGTGTTGGTAGATATGTGATAGTTTTGGTTTAATGTAGTTATGGCTTTGTTGGGATTTATGAGTTTTGATGTCTTTGGAAGAGATTTGATTATGGATTGATGTAGGATAATGTAGTTGGAAGCATTTATGATCACTTAGTATCAGTAAATGTGGTTGGTTTGGTTTGGGTGAAGCTGGCTTTGGGCTTAGCTTGAAAATAGGAAAGATTGGTCTAGGTCTACAATGACTGGTCGACCGCGGTTCTCAGACCGGTCGACCGGGCCTTCGGGAGAGGGCACACTGCTTTCTTTCAAAGGCATAAATGTTGAGGCGCGATCGACCGCGTCCCCATTACCGGTCGGCCGGCCCTGCCGAAGTGAGCTTTCTGCTTTTCTTCTTAGATAAAAACTTGAGACGCGATCGATCGCGGTCTTGGGACCAGTCGACCGGTCCCCTGTTTTCTTCCCAAAAGTTTTACTTTTGCTTTTAAATGTTTTCTTTTCATAGGGACTTAGGAACCTTCTTGAATGAAGTAAACTTTGGCTTTTAGAGTCCTAGTTGAGTCTGGTTGTCACCCTAGAGTGGAATGGATTTCACTTGGGGTTAAGTCCAGGGGGGTGTTCTAAAGTGATGTTTAGGCATCACTCTTCTGGTTATTTTTTAATAGGAGGATAGGGGTTGTAGGCCCATGTTTGGAGACTTTAGGGGCTTAAATTGAGGTGTATAAGACCTTAAGGTTTGGGAATGATTGTGATCCCTTGGAGAATTATTCGAGGCATACCCTATGTTAAATATCAGTGGAATATTTTATGATTATGGTTTTAGATAAAACGAAACACATATATGTTAATGGAAATGAAAAGTATGATTTTTATAGTAAATGCTAATTTACTTAAACACACCTCTCTAAATGCTATCATAAGGGAAGCTCAGGCATGAGGTGATGTCCCCTGACTAGTGAATGCAGGGAGACTATAGTCCTCGGCCATAAGCGGGTTTATTATATGTTCTTCTGCGCTAGTGAGGTAATTTCGGGTGTGGTTATGACTCACTCGCAGGCATATGGCCACTTCCCGACGTGCGTTAGGTGCCCAGGCAGCCTTATTTGATAGGCCCCTAGAAGATGATAGTTATTTAGGGGCGCGCCCAGTGGGAAAACTCGGAGGGGCGGTCTTAGAATCATTATATGTATAAGAATATAACTTTTCTAAATTCAAGTGGGACTTGAGATATGTTTATTACCACCGAATGTAAAATGGTAATGATATTCCTACTAAGGAATAAGAATTGAAAAGAAATGAGAATAATGATGATATTATATTCCTGTTAAGGAATGGAAATTGGATTAAAGTGGCTATCAAAGATGGAAGATTTTAACTTAATTATGCATAATTTAATTCTCTTGCATAGTGTAATTGTAGGCATGTCATTTTAACTGCCTCATTTATGATTCATGTTTAGGGTGTTAGATATTTCTTCTTCATCATTAATGATTAACTGTTCATAGCTATCATGCTTCTTATTCATCTAAGAACTATATAAAAATCGGGTCCTGACCCGTTCATCTCTTTCCTGTTGTGCATGTTATTGTATCTGCCCAGGTGCTCCTCCGCAAGGACGCCAGTGTTGATATTTCCACCCTTATGTTTTCGAGGAGCTGTAAGATTTGCGAATATTACAGGATGTTTTATTAGACGCCCTCATTTTTGTATTCTAGATATGATCGGGTCTGTCATTCGGGCGTGTGGCCCAACTTTGTACTTGTTTAATGGATGTAATATGTATCATATTAAACTGTGGTGATTCATTTTGTGTAGCTGTGGACCGATAGCTTATTCGGTCCTCTTCTTGTACATTTATCATGGAGGTTGATCTATATGTATGTTATCTTGGAAATTCCACTATCTTTTAGAATGGGTTGCTTAAATTATTTTCTTAACTTAATCTTTTACTCAAATTAAATGTTTTGGCAACCCGTTTTTTGAATTATTGGGTGGTTTTCCCGTACACTAGTGTTATATTTGTGATGCTGAGGATGATTCCCATCCATGATTTTCGTATTTATTGGAGTACCGGGCTGGCCACCCCTTATTTCGGAATGCGGGTTGTCACATCAACTTAGGCGTTTCTATTTTGGTCTTCGAAGAGGTCCTAGGAAGTCTAAGTTTAGTGTTTTTTTGGTTCCCAAAACCCCATGTCAATGTGTGACATCCGTTTGGGTTAGGAAATCACTTTTGGATACGCTAGAATTTAGAAGTGTTGATTCACATTTACTTGCACATGACTGTTTTCTTGCCATATCATATAGATGATTATGTTGGCATGATTTTCATATGCTAGTTGTGCTTCTTAATATATTCTTACTGGTGTTATGACATGTGTACGTTTTGTATTAATTTTTTTTGTTTTTGAAAATTTTTGGAAAAATACAAAAATATTTTATTTTGATAAAATTTGAAAAAACCAAAAAGAGTTTTGTATTTTATTTGAACCTTATATGAATTGACTTTTAGGATGACCAAGTCCCAATTTCATTCCATATCCATGTGACTATTTGATAGTATTTTGAGACAATATGTTGTGTCATTCATGTGCTTTACAAAGTTTGGAGTCTTTGAGATGATATAATGTTACTACCTATATGATTGACTCTATTTTTCCTTTATTGCACACATGCATGGATTTGTTTGATTTTTGTGCTTGTCTATCACATGTTGGTTGAGTGTTGCCATCTCAATTCTGTCTATACAAGGAACTAAATGCGATAAAACTTGACAAAAAGTAGTGCATGTTATAAACCCTTTGCGAGTTTTGTGTGTTTTATTTTCAAAAATGGGGAAGGTCTACGAAAGGTACTCACTTATACTTTACGATTAACCCACCATTTAAATGGCCCTAAAAAGTGAGGAATTGAAAATTATCTAGGGTCCAATGAGGTTTAAAAGAGCCCGAAAAATTTGAAGGGCAATAAAAAGAAAATTATGCCAAAAATGGGCCAATAGTTTTGTAAGGACATTATTGTCCATTATCAATTTATATGTCATACGTCGTTACACCGTTGAAGAAACTCAAGATCGCATCTACATCAACGGATCCGAATATCAAAGTGTCTTCAACTTCATAGCCTCTGCGAGAATGAACTTGGTAAAATTTTGTTTTTACGTTCCTAAAAGTTCATATTTAGTATTGGGAAATTTTTATAAAATGTTTTTTATAAAAATAAGAAGTAAGTTTTTTCAAGCAAAATGAAGCTTTTAAAAGGATTTTATTTTTCTGGGAAAAACGGACCGATCCGCTAGCAGACCGATCCGCCCAGGCCCGGACCGGTCCGCCTTGCAAAATGAGGCCAGTATTCCCCGGACCGAATGCGAACCGATAGAGCCAATATTTAAAAGATCCGATCCGCCTCAGGCCCGGACCGGTCCGCCTGGGATAACTTCGAACAGTTCCCAGCTTTTCTAAAACTCTTCAATGGTTTCTTTTAAATACCAACCTCGGGAGAGTTAATTTTTAAGACTTTCAAAGATAAAATCCAGAGTCCTAATACTCCAAGTCTTCACCTTTTTGAGTTCCCCAACTCATGTTTGATTCACACAACCTTGCCATACCATTGTGAATCTTTTGGAACCCTAGAACACAAGCTTTGTGTATTTTTCATCTTTGTGGAGAGAACTTTGCAACTGAGGGCTGCGTGTCATTGCCGAGGGAGTCTCTACGAAGTGTTATGACTGCGTGTCATTGAGGAGTGCTGCGGTTCTTCCTTTGCCGATTGGACTGAGGTTCATGTGGGTTCGCTGCGTGTGGATTCATTGCTGTATTTCATTGTAAATCTTGTAAGTTGCGATTTACTCTTTATAGTGAAATAAAAGGTTTTGCCCTGCGGGGATTTTTCCTTAACTTGGTGTCACATGATTTATTTGTTTATGGGTTGACACACACACGCACTTTAGATGCATGTTTAGGGGCTGAAATTTAATAAGTTTGCCAAATTAGAAATTTGCGAAGTTAATCAATTATCACATAGTCTTGTCTTTTCAAGTTTTTTTTAGCTTTATCACCTCATAAGAAAAATAAAAATCATTATATTTGAATGAGGGAGTTTGGTTGGAATTTTCTACAGTTTGCACGTCCTTGACAGTCATGAAAAAGCGTTACATAGTTGTAGACGTTATTGGTGTGAAAATCATTTATACTTTAATTTGTTGATATGATTAAGACAATGTCATCTAGATTCAACAATTCTACACCTAAGGACTATTTTTTATGTTCATTCGTTAGGAGTAATCTTATGCATCTTGCTCATATGATATGATTGAGTAGATTTTCCTATCGAATCTTTCACACCCATTCAATCCGTTTCCACTATTTGTTTGTCTTAGTAAAAATTCACGGTGTGTAATTTTTGTAACATCAGTTTTGAATTTTTTGTATAAAAATTACAAAAATTCAAAAATTATTTGTTTGCCTTGGTTTACCGTGACACCCAAATTTGCTTTATGTGATTTATTCTTTTCCTTGTCTATTTCGAACAAATAAAAAGGGGGAGAATGAATTATGATTTTATGGGGGAGTTTAAGTACGGGGTAGATTTATTAGGCTTACATGTTTATTCTTTATATCATTTAAAACTCGATACATCACGAGGTTTTCGCTTTGTCTCATGTGGGTAGGTACAATTAAAGAAAATTATGTTGCACACCCTAATGAGAAAATCTTGAAGTTTTTGAAGAGTTGATTGTTGAAGCATCATTTGAATAGATTTGAAGGCTTGACAGTTTACCTTTCCACGTTTACAATTTTTGGGAGGGTAGATTTATATAGGACCTTTGAGATTGATAATTCGGATTTTTTTTTATTTTGTACCGGCATAGATATAGGGGGAGATTTGTATTGTCCGTCACAATTTAGTATGTCGTATACCGCTACAAGTTCCTACAAGTCTTCGAAGGATTGAGAAGATTACATCTACAAAGACGAATCCGAATTTCAAGAAGACCTCAACTTTCAATCCCAACAAGGATGAATTTGGTAAAATGTATTTAAGTTCCATTTACATTTTACATTAAAGTTTTGGGATATTTTTATAAAAGTTTAAATGATTTTTGAAATGATTTTAAACGGTTTTTAATTTTTCAAAATCATAAACGGTTTGGATAAATATCTCCTAATACCATCAACGGTTTTAAGATTGAAGGATTCCAAGTTATTTAAAACTTTAAAAGTATTTTTTAAGGGGATCAGTGATTGTCGCTCAAACGACGTCACATTTCGTTTGAATGAGATGGAGGTTCGCTCGAACGACGTCGCATGTCGTTTGAAAGGGAGCTGTTTTAAGCCGAAACGTCACTACTTTGATTTTTAATATAAATAAGGGTGTCAGGCTTCCGTATTTAGTGAGGAGAAACACTGGTTTTAAACACAATACGATTTTGAGTGTTTTGGTTTGTTCTCTAACATTTTTTAGGGTTCAAGTTTTTGTTTACAATTCACAAATAAATTCCAATCTTTGTGTGAGTTGTTTTGGAACCCAAAGAACATACTTTGCTGTTGTTCATCCTTTGTGGGGAGATCTCTACAATCGAGAGCTGTGTACTATTGTGGACTAAGTCTCTACGAATTTTATGACTGCGTGTCATTGAGGATCTTTTGCGTGTTGATTCTTTATTGAAGACTGCGTGTCCTTACGGTATAGCTCCGGGTGAACCATTACTGATTTGTAGCCGTTGCTTTGAAGGTTTGACGAAGATAGAATGGATTGCACTTATGGGCTATTATCAGGTTGTATGTAAGTCAATGGTCTTGTAAACTTGTCAAAGTTCTAGAAATAAAGGTTTTTCCCTTCGGGGATTTTTCCTGAATTTTGTGTCGCATGCTTATTTGATTTGTTTTAACACGTAGTTGCATATTTTAGGGATGAACTGAAATTGGTTTAAAATTAGATTATTTGTGAAAACCACAGAGGCAATTAATATTTTTCATTCTCAACCGTTAGAAGATATCTTGTAATTGGATGGGACACTAGGGCACATGAGGTCAATATGACTGTTACATTTGATACCCTGACCGTCCTGTCCCCAAGGCACAATTGATAGCTATTAGATAGTTAGGCCCCCAAAGTCATGGTCTGCAAGTCGTGCATCAAGACGAGGTAAGATTCCAAGGAGATTTATCTCTAAGCTACTTGGGACCAAGTTTACACCTCATCCTCCTGTTGACGCCGAAGGAAAATATCTGAGGGTAATTGATATACATTAATATAGTCTCAACTAGATGACACCTAGGTAACTAACCACTTTAAAGTCTCATCTCATAGGCGAGATCAGTCTTCTCACCCATACCATATATGTACAAGTATGATCTTGTTTGAATGACACCCTGACATCCTACCCGACTCAATATTCTCGTGTCACAAAGGAGACCAACCATATTCACATTAATATAGGTATCGAACTCAGATGACACTCATATTACAAGACAGTAATCTTAAGACTAAGATGAGTGTGTCAGTTATAGATGACCATCCTAACTCGTCTCAGACTCTATCATGGAGAAATACATCATATAGTCTCAACTTGGCCAACACATCCTACCTCCGATATGTTCTTATAGGTGTGTGAAGCATGACAGGGGAATTTAATCATGTCTAATCAAAACCATTATTGGAGATTAAAAATCCACGTAAGGGAATATTTATCATGATGATATTAATTTATACATAGACAGTTATATATCTCTCTCATATGCCACAACCTTAGTTAGGCATGGGACATGTGATAGGGGTGACATTACGCACCGCCAGCCTATAAAAGGCACACTATGTCTGCTTCACTTGGATCTATCTTTTACTAACCCTACTGTTACTCTATAGAATTGAGTTTAAAGAGAGAAATCTTGAGTGTGTATCTTCCATGGACATTAGTTCCCTATTACAGTGAAAACACTTATACTTTATAAAGTCGATGTAGGTCGTGGTCGAACAACTTAAATACTTGTGTTCATCTCTATTCTCTTTTATCTCTTATATTAAATTGATTGTTAATTAATGTTTCATTATATTTATGCAACACCTACATCTAGGGTGAATCCATTGTATGATCTCAGTATCATCAACCACCAAAATAAGAAAATAATCAGTACGAAGAATAATGGGGGATAAGGTAAAGGCAGTAAAAGAAAGTAAGCATAAGAAAGGGGGAGACATACCCCCTCCACTACTAAAGTCTTTTGGAATCCAGGAGCCAAGCGATCCAAATGGATAGTAAACGAGGAAAAAGGAAACCTAGTTGAGGCACCACACTCCAAGAACTCCACATTAAATGGAAAAATGGGGATGTTCACCCTCATCCCTCTGAGTAGAGTTCCCCTCCTGATCCCGCTGCAGGACCTCCTCCTTTAAGTCTTTCACCCTAGATGATATGTCACGAATATTGCGTATTTGTGACGTTTTTTTTATGCATTCTAACACTTTTGTGTTCCTTATGCCTATATTTATTCTTGCTAACCAGACAACCTATATTTTATATGATTATATGTTTTGCAAGGTATAATTGAGCTTTTGTAGGTATTGGAATGCTTAGCGTGTGAATAGGTTGCATTTCGAGGAAGTTTCGTCATATGAATCAACTTCAAGGGTAATTTAGGCATTTCATAATTATCCCTAGCTCAGTGCAATTTCACAAAACGTAGATCATTGAGTTGGATTCACATGGCCATAAACGGCACATTATTTCGAGTTCAGATGAAAAAGTTAGAACCGATTCCGTAAATCACCTTTTCTCCCATGTAAAGACCAAATCTTCCATGAAAACAGAGTGTTGGTCGATTGGCCCTGAGCCCCCCGGTCAATCGGTCTTTCAACTTTTGCCTTCGATCCAAGACAGAGGGGATTGCTCACTACACGCGGTCAACCAACCCCCTGGCCGCGGTTGACCAGGTCTCCCAGATATTTGACGCTTCTTTTATTTTTATTTTTTTTTCTTTTATTATAATTTCCACTTACTATATAAGCAATAGTTTGTTTTACTTATAGGATATAATTCATTTTATTTAGTTTTAGGGTTTCATTTGGGGAGCTTCCTCTCCTCGCCTCTTTTGGTTTGTACCCATTTATGTATATATGTTTTACTATTCATTATCTCCTTTGTTTAATTTAAGTTGTATTTCCTTTATTTCATGCTTTGTTCTTCATTTACTTGCCTTGTATTTAGATTTTGTTGGTTAATTAGTTGTTTTCATTTGTTAACTAGGTTTATTTCTCGCTTTAATTATGTCTAGTAGCTAGTTTAAGGGTTGAGGTTGGGTTTCGAGCTTTGAAATCTAGGTTTTGGTTCAAAAAACATTTAATCTCATGTAAAAAAGTTAGAATATTAGGCGTTTTAACTTTCTTTTTCACGCAACGTGAGTGTTTATAGTGATATTGTGAAATTAATCCATATGTGACCATTTTCGATTAAATATTAATTCTTTCATTGTTGAATTTATTTTCTTCATGTTTAATGTTTATAATTAATTGAATATGCTCGGTTAAATGTTTTTGAATCGAAATCATTTTTACGCTTTGTTTAGCCCACGTTAGGTATGTGAACATAGTCCCTCTTTATTGTTCTTGTGTATTTTGATTTTTTTTCCCTTTTAAACCTCATCACATTTTACACTTTTATTTTAGAGGTAATAAATCAATATAAGTCTGTCGAACATTCCCTACGGATTTTCGATACCCGGACTAGCCTCTATAGTCCTGTAAAAAGTGTAGTCATTGTTTATTTTTTTTTGCATTGCGGTCGAAATCTGATAATAACGATTGGCGTATATACACGAACACTCATCTCATGGCCTATTCACTTGCACTTGCCCCACCTCCCCTCACAATTGAAAAACCTTGGGGATGTGATTTTATTTTTTTCGAGATTAATTTGGTCTTATCCACCTTAGTATCCAACTCACCCATCACCCACCTAAACTTTTTAATGGGTGATGGTTCATTTCTTACACCTTGCACATGCCTTATGTTGTTCAAATGGAATTCTTATTTTTCGGGAGGCATGCATTTTAGCCAGAGGACACCAATTATCCCTCAAAGTCAAATCTTATTTTGGGTGGACCCTAAAAAATTTCAACTTCTAGTGTATAGTTAGTTAGAAGATAAAATTGTAGGTAGTAAAGTCTCTTTTTAAAACCAGGTTTTCTGGAATATGAACAACTTCACGCTATGCACTCGTAACACCTAAAAAAGCTAAATTATACCCCACAAAGAATATAAATTTTTTTGAGTCATAAGTAAATTGGTTTTATTGACTAACATTTGTTAGTTATACATATATTATATTGTAAGGGATATGAAATGTAAGGATCTTACCGGAAAGGAAATAAGATGTTAAGATTTATTCGGAGATGACAGCGAATACAAGTATTTTAATATGAAGCATTGAATTTTTGTATGTTGTATGGTCAAATGTGTCATTAAAGGAAATTTTTTAAGGTAAAATGTGGTATAAAAAATTATGAAGTATTGAAGTGATCTCTTCCTATACTGGTATGTGTGGACTTGAGTCGTGTCACTTATTAAACCATGGTTTGGTGCGCGTCCCATTTATCTGGGAGAGTGAGGTATGGGAACCCATATTCTATTGAAGGATGCGAAGTCAGGAGAATTACTATTACATGATTATGATGAGACTTAAATCATTATATAAAATGAAGATTCATATAGTAAAGGAGAAAGACAAAGATTAGTAATTATATATGTTTAAATTTAATATGGGAAATGGTCTGAAATATAATATATCACAATTGATCCGAACATGGGTTCATAATGAATTATGATAAGTAAAAGAAAAGAAGTAATGAGAGTTGAGATGCATGTCTTTAATAGTATGAGTATATATAGTGGATATTATTCTTGTGATGTTTTGGATGCTTATATGAATAGTAAAGTTGAGATGAGGTGTTAAAGGGTTGGAATTTTAAAATATTAAGGAATTCTTTTAGGAGAATGTGTTGCGTATAATGGCAATGAATTTCTTATCAAATGAAAGGTTAGAATTATTTATGAGAATTGAAGATGTATTTGGGAATGAAGGGTGAAAAATTATTGGTAGCTAATGTATATGATAACCGAGTAGGAGTTATTAAATAATAAAACAGGGGGCGAGTGTATACTTATACTCAAACCTAATGGGATGTGGCCATGGTGAAATATAAAGGAAGTATGATGGGGTGTGATCGCTTTGTGATGAAATATAATCAGAGCTAAATGAGATTTTCGCATTTAATAAATAAATGAGATCTAAACTTTAACTAATGACGAATAAGGAATAATGTATGAGTATGAGAAAGATGCTAGTTGAATTTGAATATCAAAAACTAGTTGGGGGGATATTTAGTTGTAATTGTCATTATACGTACATGTTATCACTAAGAGTATGACATATAATGAATATGATTGACATTAGAAGGAGTCACCAAAAAGTATGTGTAAGGATAATGTGCTATGTGAGATACCATAATGTGATATATTAAGGTATTTGTACAAGTTATTTGAAATAAATATGACATATAATAGTTAAAAAAGTATTATGAGGTTGGTAAGTATGGTTAAAGTTTTAAGTGGCCATGTTACGTTTAACATTCATGTTACCAAACGGGTGAGATGAGTGTATTAATGATATTGCATAAGAATATCAGGTTAATAAGGGTGGGGATAAGATTATGATAGTAAAGTTATTGTGTTAGATAAATGACTTGTTAAGGTCATTGTATGTTTAAATGTATCATACAATATACATGAAGGTGAATATAAATGACTTGTTATGATTGTAAAGTTATATTGAGTTCATAGCTTATGACTGCACAATATACATGAAGGTGAATATAAAATCTTGGTTAAGAATAAACATTTAGCGAATGATTGTTCAGTTTCGATATATGAAAAATAGTGAGGCTATATTTAAATTAATAAATTATAAGGGTGATATTTAACATACTCTTAAACTTCAGAAATGATACAGAAAGTAGTTAAAGTCAAACACATCTATTTGTTGTTGGATGGAAGATGGAAATATGTTGTGTAATAAGCTAGTCTAGTAATATGATATTTACAGTGGCGGACCGAGGATTTTAGCGAAGGGTGGGCGAAAAATAAAATAACGTAATAAAATCATATTTAATTAAATTAAATAATATAAAAAAATCACAATTTATAAAACCTGTGTATTATCGAGAATACCATATATAAATTGTCAAATTGTCTTTCATTACAAACACTAAACATCAAATTACATAAGCTTCTTTACGGCAAAACTTTTCGTGTCTTCATATTCTGAAAGCGTAGAATGATATCTTCATTGTCAATGGCAACCACTATTTCCCTTTCAATATATGCCACCAAATAATCATTCATCGTGTCATCACCCATTTGATTGTGTAACGAAGTTTTGATGATTTTCATTGCAGAAAATACTCTTTCTACAGTTGCAGTTGTAATGGGTAAGATTAGTGCCAATTTTAGAAGAAAATATACCAACGGATGATCCTTCTTTAATTGAACCAACTTTCTAACAAGCCCACCAACGCCCATTACTCCTACAAATTGGTCATCGGATCGCAAATTCAAAATATAATTATCAAGTTGACGCTCAAGTATTATTAACACTTGTGTAGGAAAGTCGGTGGGATAAAACGCATCAAATCGGATCAATTTTTTCTTGTCATATGCAGAGAATGAATTGCTTGGATCAAGACAAGTCATGCACAATAATAACTCTGTATTCACCTCATTGAAACTATTATTTAGCTCTTGAATTTGCAAATCTATCACTGCATAGAACACTTTAACGCGACAATGATGATAATTTGTGGCTTCTTCTGGATTGCGACGAGATCTTCCTATAACAACAAATAAGTCTTCCATACTCGGCATGGGTATCTGATGTTTGATAAGTTATAAAGAAGCCTCCTCCAACAATATAAAGAAGTCTTCCATACTCAGCATCGTCAACTCCCATCCAACATCTCTCATTTGTTACAATTTTTGTTTGGTTATTTTCACAAGAGTCGTGGCATTCATAATGTCTTGGTCTTTTCTTTGTAATGATTGTTATAAGTCATTTGCAATACCCAATATATTTTTCATTAAATGTAAGTGAAATACAAATTCAAAGCATTACAATAGTACCATTAGGTTCATTGCTTGACCTCTATGTTTTCGATTTCGTGGTCATATTCAATAATTAAGAGAACATCATTTGTTGATGAGAACAAGTAAATCAAACTCATAATTGTGCCATAATGAGAACCCCAACGTGTCTTGCCTACCCGTTTTAATGCCAACTCCTTATTCAAACCCCTCTCGGTCAAAATATCCCCATCGCAAATTCCTATTGTGACATGCTCAAACTGTTTCTCACGAAGAATGTCTCGACGTTTACATGATGCTCCAACAATATTTGTGAGAAGTGTTACAATATCAAAGAATGCATAAATTTTAGGCTAATTTTCTACAACAGCTACAAGAGTTAATTGAAATTGGTGAGGAAAATAATTAACAGAATAAGTAGTTTCTTTCTCCATTAAAATATAACTTTTAAGTCCATTGAATTCTCCTCGCATATTGCTAGCTTTGTCATAGCCTTGCCCAAGAAAACTTGCAATACTTAATCCATGTGTGGATAAAAATCCCTCAATAGTTTCTTTAAGTGACAAAGCAGAAGTATCACTAACATGTACAATCCCAAGAAAACAATCCATTACATATCCTTTATATCGACAAAGCGTAAAACAACAACCATTTATTCTTTCACTGATATGTCACGGGACTCATCAACTAAGATAGAGAAATAATCATCCCCAAGCTCAGTAAGGATAACATTTGTCATCTCAACTGTGATGGAGCTAGTAATATCCTTTTGAATTTTGGGTGATGTTAAAGTGTGGTTTTGGGGAGCCTTCTTTAATATAACTTTCTCGATTTCCTCATTGTGATTGGAAAGAAATTGCAAAAGCTCAATAAAGTTACCCTTATAAAGTGATTCATTGGATTTATCATGCCCTCGAAATCCTAACCCTTGATGCAAAAGAAACTTAATACAATCAATTGATGCGATCAAACGAACACGATAGTTTGCTTGAGTTTGGCTACATTGCTTAGCCAAAGAAAATTCGATATGTTGTTTTTTCTTCAATAGATCTTCACCAGCCTTTACACATTTATTATGTATACTCGTAAGTTCTCCAACATGCTTATTAAAGTTCTCTTTCTTTCTCCAATTCATATATCCTTCGGTAATAAAGCAACCACCATTATCAGTTTTAAAGAGATATTAATACAAACAATATGCAGCATCTTTGGCAATGCTATACTCTAACCAATTTACGTGATCATTGAACCACACAGGCCGAAATCTACGTTTCTCATTTGCACATAAATGCCAAGCAAAGTTGTATTTTTAGGCTGACAGGGGCCTTTTGTCAAGTAATACAATTGAACCGCATTCCTTTCATTCACGTCATACTCCGAAATACTTTTTCTTAACCTCGGATCAACAGGATAATCTTCTAAATTCGCATCAATATTGGGTGGGGTCGACGATCCAGGCAGAGGTGTTGGGGTTGGGGTTGGGGTTGGTGTTGGGGTTGTATGACTTTGACCTGTCTTGCCTCCTCCGCGTGTCTTTTTAAAATATTTCAACATATTGCCCTATATTTCATAAAATACAACAAACTAATTTAACAATGTTTTTATAATAAACTAATTTTTACAACAAACTAATTTTTTTCAATGTTTTTACAATAAACTAACAATGTTTTTACAACAAACTAATTTTTTTCAATGTTTTTACAATAAACTAACAATGTTTTTACAATAAACTAATTTCAACAATCTAATTTTTACACTAAACTAACAATGTCAAAAATTAGGTTTATCAATAAACTAATTTTTATAATAAATTATTTTTTTCAATGTTTTTACAATAAATTAACAATGTCAAGAACCCAAGAATGTCAAAAAACTAACAATTTCAATAATGTCAAGAACTCAAGAATGTAAAAAAAATTACCTACTTGCTTCAAAACTGGAGAGGAGGAGAGAAGGCTCCGCCACTGAGCGGAGCAGCGCTTGAGAGGGCGAAAACGAAGAGAGAGGTGAGGCCGGAGTGGAGAGAATCAGCAGCTGCACAACACAGGAGGAGATCGTGGAGGGAGACAGAGGAGTAGAGCTACGCGGCTGCGCTTAGAGAGGAGTGAAGGTTGGAGGAGGAGCTGTGCTTGCGTTGCGCAACTGCGTTGGAGAGGAGGGGATGGACGGGGTTGTGATTGAGTGAGAAAGAGGAGACAGTTAGGTTAAAAAAACGCTTGTGTTCTGTATGTGTGGAAATAAGAATAAGAGTTATTTTCATTTGTTCCCCACAAACATTATACCTTCTATTATCCAATATTACAAAAAAAAAAGCCTATACCCGCGAAAAAATTCCAAAAAACCAAGGTGGGCGGCCGCCCACCCTCGGTACCACATAGGTCCACCCTTGGATATATATGATTTGAAATATTACACGATGATAAGAATATACTATAGGAATGAAGGTATAAATGTAAAGAATGATACAAGGATTGTTAAGAATGTTCACTCATTATGAATATATGATAATACAACTAATAATCTATTATATGTGAATGTTCGACACACATATATAAAGTTATGAAGAAATATATAAAGTTATGACACACATATACTAAATTCGAGTACGAAATTTTCTATGGAGGAAAAGTCGTGACAACCCGAATATAATTATGATAAATTGTGTTTAAATAATGCTTAACTTATGGGATGGTGATAATGTGTTATTAGTGTATATATGTTAAGTTATTATGTTTAGTCTAATCCTACCTTCATAACTCATGAAATATTTAATTAGTAATAAACACAAATTTTTGACGTTTTCGGTAGGAATGTTCAAGTTGGAGACTAATTTTGACCACTATAATATAACAATTGACTTTAGGTGAAAAAAACAAAGTTGTATATATTGAGTTAGGTTTGTAATAGAACAAATGGTGTGTAAAATAGAGATTCGAGTAAGGAGTTATGCTAAAATTACAAAATAAGGGAAAATTTGTCCATTCGTTAAGTGGTATTTCGTTTTATATGTTGGATTTGATTGGTTGGAAGGGGAGGTTGGTTTGGTCGACTTTGAACCCTTAAAATAACCTATTTCTTCATCGAAACTCAGCCATTAGAGAGTTTGGCATGAAGAGAGAGAAATGGAAAGTTTAGGAAGAGAAAGGCGAGGAAAAGTTGGAGAAAAATTCATAGGAAATTACGTAAAAGTTCCTAAGGTAATTCTATCCATAAATCTTGTTTTTTTTATATAGAAATCATATATTATTTAATAAACTTTATTGCCTTGATGTATATGTATGGACAAATAACAGTTCGAAGAAAGACGAATGTGTAAATCCTTTATATTATCTTATTTAGAACCCTTGTGTGTTCAAACATTCATAAGTTTGTGTATACTTACTAGAGTTGAATAATTCTAATTGAAGATGAAAATAGACTCATATATGTATATCATATACGAAAAGTATGTAAAAATGCCAAGAAATGAATCTTTGGTGAGAGTTTGAAGTTAAGGTATAAAATCTGCCCCAAAAGTATAAGTATGCATACTAGGTGTTTCATGTTTTGCTTGACATAGTAAATGAACTCTAAAAATTATGAAAGTTTAATTTTGTGTTATTCAATATGTTTATTAAAATTGGGTACAATATCATAGAAAGGTATGTTGTAAAAAACTTATGAAAATTTCTGGAAGTTAACTGAACGATAGAGTAGCCTATAGGGATGATTTGTTAGGTAGTAAAGAAATTGGCATATTTTGCTCTAGGGAACTTGAAATGATGCGCCGTCTTTTGTATTGGAAACCCAATATGGTAAATATTGAATTGTAATGGTTGATTATGATTTATTATATGATTTGGATATGTTAAATATCTTGACATTAATGTGGATGGGACTTCATTTACGATAAATGATTTGAATGGGATCATATGATGCGTATGAATTGAGTTACGTTTAAGTTATTATTTGGATTGTTAATATTCTTATGGTGATACTAATATTGTAAGTTTGATAGAAAGGTTAGGAGAACTAGTTGAACAAGTGCCAGATAAAGATAAAGGGAAAACACATTAAATGGCCAAGATGAGTGTACTAACTGGTAAGATGCATTTATACATGGCCATGGGTAATATCAGAATATTAGTCACTGGTAAGATGTATTTATGCATGGTTACTCCCCAACCCAAAATGGGGGAGAATTATTTATTGCAGACAAGATACGTGAATCATGATTCAAAAAGTTGGTCATTCTTTATGAATGAGCCCGATAAGTATATAATTGGTCATTCCTTATGAATGATCCAAATAAGTATATCATCTTTCATTCCTTATAAATGAGGCGGATAAGTATATAATTGGCCATTCCTTATGAATGATCCGGATAAGTATATAATTGTTCATTCTTTATGAATGATCCAGATAAGTATATTGTTGATGTAAAAAATTAGATTATATCTAATTATTTAATCACAGATAAAATAAAATGAGACAAAGAAATTTTAAACTGGTTCAGCCTTATAAGAATGGCCTACGTCCACTGTTTCTATTATTGCTGACTGTTTGGGAATTCTTGATTACCAGTTTAGTCAAGAAATTCCTGGTCCCCTTACAATGAGGATGATACAATGTATTTATAGCCCTCAGGCTGTACATGTGAAAGGGTAATATATAGCAGTCCATTAGGCGTATACATCTGTATGATAATAATAAGCATTTAATGCGCAGTCAGTCTGTTGGTTATCCTTCTATTAATGCTCTGTTCGAGGTGCAGCTAAGACCGCCTAAGCTGCTCGAACCGCCTAAGTAGCTCGGTACTCATAAATTTCTCGGTGTATTAAAGTCCTCGAAGAACTCTTATTGGTCGAAGCATCTGAGTTGATCGGGGAAGCAGAGTTCCTCGTTGCAGTATGGTTCCTCGGAGAGCATCTATTGCTCGGAGTATCTGAGTGGGTCAAGGTGTTGTTCGGAAGTGTTTGTTATTGCCACGCAGACTGCCACGTGTCTTCACTCAATTAAGCCATGTCATTAGACTAAATTTGGTATCAATAGAAGCCCCCAATGTTTCACAGTTCGAAATTTGAGGAGTGTGGAACATTCTGTCTCGAAATATGGCGGTTTTAAATGGTCATCCTGAAATTTAGGAGTATTTTCTTTTGTATTTATTTCTCCTTCCAAATTCGTAGAATCGAACTTTTTGAATTTTTATAACCGCTTCGATTCCCGCGCCCTTTTGTCTTTTTAGTCGCCGGTAACGTAACCGTCTCTTTTTGTAATCATTATCTTTACCCATTCCCAAGACAGGGTATTTAAGCGTTGCAGAAAATTCCCTCGTCTTCTACTTTTTCAAATTTGTCTCTTTGAGTTTTCCATTGTCTCCCTCTCTTGTGCGTTCATCCCTTTCATCATTCGTTGTCAACAGACTCATCCTTTTTCCTGTAAGATCTTCTTCTTTCTCTTTGATTTCCTTTAAGTTTCGTTCTGATTTCTCTATTCCTCATGGGTTATTTTGGAGGAACTTTCTGAGCCTTCAGATTATTTTCGTTTGGCTGAGGGACATTGGTTCCCCAGTCTCTTTGTCGCTGAATGTGGATTTTCTTTTCTCCCAAACCCTTTATGTCTGGAATTCTGTCAATATTTTGACGTGGTTCCTGCAAGAATAGCCCCCAATACGTGGAGAATAGTTAACGGAGTTCATAGATTAAATCAAATTCATGAAACTCGTATAGGAATTCTAGAAATTATGTTCTGTTATAGATGGGCTGTTGGTGACAATACTTTTTATTTAAAAACTAGGTTTTTAAATAGGGCTTTAGTGGTCAATCTCCCAGATGCCAATAGGGACTACTTCGAGCACGGGGTTGTTATGAAAAATTGGCAACACCCTCCACTGACTGGAAATGATGTGTACCAGAGTCCTAGATGTCCTCCCTATGGCAATGGGATAGGTTATTTTTATTTTATTTTATGTTTGAAATTATGCTTCCTTTGTGTTTGATAAAATGTGTCACTGATATTTTAATTTTCATTTATTTGTAGTTGACAGCAAAAGAAGGTCTCCAAAAGAGACAGAAGTTAATTTAAAACATCTAAAACTTATCTGGGGTTTGCATCAGACTCTTGCTGACGAGCATATCAGGTCAGCTTCATATTTGTTGCAGTATAAGAGTTACACCTCATCTTTTACTGCTCATCCGGTGATAAGTGAGGTAGAACCAGTACCTGCTTCTGCAAGTTCTTCACCTGAGTCTCATATCCCTCTGAGTGAAAGAATGGAGAAAAGAAGAGCTCCTTCCATCTTCGAGAAATCTGCCTCTGTTTCTGGAGAGGCAAAGAGAAGTAAACATGATGTTCCAGAAGAGGGGACAAAGAAGATTGATGCACCCCCTACGGATACTACTGTGAAGGTTGCCGAGAAGCCCCCAGTGGCTCCGAGCAAGGCCGCTGTTCCAAGCGAGGTGATTGTTATCTCTCCGACTAAGACTACATCGTTAGTGGAGACCATTCTTGTTCCCCCGAGGAAGCTAAAGAAGAGCTCCTCGGTCAATTTGGCTGAATCCATCTCTCAGCCCCCGATTACTGGAAGTGGTGTTCCCACTTTTGTTGCCCCGAGCTCTGCCATGAGCTCGGTGAAGTCTTGGATCATTCCTGAGATCCAAGGTATGGAAGAAAATCTTTCTCGGGACATGGTTACCTCATTAGCTGCTCGTCATATAGCTTCTGTAAGTATCATTATCCTCAACTTTCATTTTTCCCTTGTTACATCTATGTACTGACTTGATATCATTTTCTTTTCCCAGTTGGTGACCTGTTTTAATACCATTTTAAAGAAAGATGAAGCTATTAAAGCTTCAAGCTCCTCGTCTGGTGTAGAGGAAGCTTTGGTGGGCCTGATGCAGTCTTTGAAAGATTCTCGTCAGAAGTATGATGATGATAAGGCTGCTTGGGAGGAGAAACTCGATACCACCGAGCAGGAGAGAAACCAAGTTGTTGAAGTCTCCAAAGGTTTGGAGAAAAAAATAAAAAACTTGGAAGAGAATAATAAAGAGCTCGATGATAAGCTCAAAAATGCTAGGGAGCTTGAAAGTAAGCTAAAAATGCTGAAGAAGAGTTGGGCCGACTTCGTGAAGTAGTTCGTCAAAAGGAAGAAATAGAGAATAAGCTGAAGGCTACCGAGGATCTTCTTTCTGAGAAGCTTTCCTTGGAGAAAGCAAAAAAGAAGTTGGCTATAAAAAAGTCTTTCAGCACTGGCTGGGATAAGGGGTGGAATAAAGGTCTGACTGCCATGATGTCGCAGGTGGAATATGGTAGCCACAAATACTTTAGGGATGGCTGGGTCGATGCTCTGCAAGAGATGAAGGTCGATGAAAATTCTGACCTGTTTCAGCGACACATCCCGGGCTCCCCTCCAACTCCTGAAGAAGAAGAAGAAGAGGACGAAGCCGCCTCTGAGGAATCCTCCATGGTGATGGGAGATCAAATTCCTCATTCCACAACTATCCAGTCCACCAGCGAGCAACTTCAACCATCCATTATTTCAAACGAGCAACTTCCAGCACTCCCCGAGCAACCATCTGTACCATCCGAGCAACCTACCTCCTCGTCCCAGCCTCCCGAGAAAGTTTTGGGAGACAAGGAAAAGGTGTAGAGTTGTTTAGATTTTTCTCTCTGTTTATTTTTCTTTATCAAATGTAACTCTGAATTTCGTACTTCTCCTTTATGATGTAATAAAATTTGAAGTTTCGCCTATTCATACTGTTGTTTCTCTTCTTCATGCTCTGTTTGAACTCTTATTGATTCTTGCTTTCTCTTCCTTTACTAGTTTATGGCCAGGATGGAGTTATTGCCTTCTCATGATACAAAATTGTTGAGGCAATGCAATGAGTACTTCAAAGCTGGTCATACAGATATGAGTGCAGCACAAATCGTTAACATCCTCGGTCAAGGTGCTTCAAAGCAAGCAATTTTAGCCTACCAGTATTTGAAGTGCCTGCTTGACCGTGCAGTGGCTAACAATGTAGCATATTATGAAATGATTGAAGATCTCCAAGGAACTCTTGAAGAGCTTCAACAACAATATAAGGCATCTACAGCCCTTTTGCACGAAGGATACGAGAAGAAGTATCAGCAACTCAGTGCTGATAAAGGATACGATAAACTGTTTGATGCTTACGATGTGAGGGAGAGAACTTTGAAGGCTGAGGTAGAAGAGCACAGACAGATAGCTGAGTTGTTAGAGCAGAAAAATAATAACCTGCAAAGAGAGGTGTCTCAGTTGAAGTCAGCAGCTTCCACCTCAAACACTTTGGTCCCTGTGAACGACGAGGGATTCTCTTTCTTGGAGGTCGAAAACGCCAACCTGAGGGATGAATTAGAAACCTTGAAGAGAGCTGGCCCTTCTACATCTACTCGGGGACGAGCAAGAGCTCCTCGAGGATGAGCAAGAGCTGCTCGGATTACTGTCGAGGAACAGAGAACTCAATCTTCTCTGGAGAACTAGGCCTTCCAACTGATGGCAAAGAACCAGGCATTGGCTGAGATGTCTAAGAAGATGAGCAATCTGGACGAGCAACTTTCTGCACAGAAGTCTGCCTTGGAGAATAAAGAACTCTTTATAAAAAGTCTTCACGAGCAGTTGGAAAGGTTGTCTTATCAGTTCCACAAGCAGCCCAGAGAATTTTGGATGGCTGGCAACAATGAGGCTCTTTACCATTTGGATGATCGGATCCAAAATGCGAATAATGAAGGTTACAAACAAGGGTGGTTGAATGCCCTAGGTGTACTGCAATTGGAACAAGGTCACTACTTGTGGGATTATCATAATCCTGGGTTGCTCGACTTGCCAGTGCCACCCTTCAAACTCGACATGAGCTGGATCCCTGCCCGGGAAATCCCTTAGTGTTTGATTTCCAAATACCTTGGCGATTATAGTCTCCATTCCAATGCTGAAATATCTCACCCCGAGCACCTACTCGATCGACCATCTGTGATGAACATCAGGATACTTAAAGATCTTAATTTCATAAACTCCCCTTATGCTTTAGACGATCCTCCTGCTGGAGAGGAACCTGTTTCAAAAGCAGAGGGGAAGAAACCAATAGAATAGGAATCTTGATGTTATAATTAATTTGTATTTCATTCTCAATGTAGTCTGTTTTTGGATTTAATGAAAGACTTTTATTTTTGTTTGCAATCTTGATTGTCATTGCCTTGTGGTTGTAAAACACTTTATATATGTATATCTGTTAAAAAGATAACAACATTGTGTTATTTGTCGATCAACTTAGAGTTGATTAAAACTTATTGTTGACTAGTTTGAATTTGTGGTAATCATTTGACAACTAACCAAACTTAATGATGTTTTGTTTCTCGACCAACTTGGTAGTAATTTAAAAAGTTACGAGTATAAAAAATTTTGCTCGATCACTTTCTCGTACTCATAAAATGTTTCCGACCAACCAAGGTCGGTAAATTTTCCTTCTCGACCAACTACAGTTAGTGGGATTTTATTCCCGATCAACCATAGTTAGTGGATTTTTTATTATCGACCAACTTTGGCACTTTTTGGAATAGTTTTTCTTCCTAACCAACCTTAGTTGGCATTTTTAGGAATAGTTTTTCTTCCTAACCAACCTTAGTTGGCATTTTTAGGAATATTTTTACTTCCTAACCAACCTTAGTTGGAATTTTTAGGAATAGTTTTTCTTCCTAACCAACCTTAGTTGGCATTTTTAGGAATAGTTTTACTTCCTAACCAACCTTAGTTGGCATTTTTAGGAATAGTTTTGAGTAGTCTGAGTTTTGTTGAGTAGTGTGTAGCACTAGTATTCCGCAAAAAATTTCCAACAAAAGGAGAGAACTGGGCAGAACATTGTCACTTTATTCATACTAACGAAAATGTATTACATGAGAGTTTACATCATTGATAATACTTGCGCAAGTGTTCTGTATTCCATGCATTCTTAAACTCCTGCCCATCTAAAGTTACTATTCTGTAGGTTCCTGGTCGAACAACTTCTGTAACTCGATAAGGTCCATGCCAGTTTGCTTCCAATTTGTTGTGCTTTTGAATCACTTTCTTTAGCACATAGTCTCCTTCTTTCAGGTCGCACTTCTTTACTCTCTTGTTGTAGAACAAAGTTGTTCGTTGTTGGTAAGCAGCATTCCTGATGGCTGCTTCTTCTCTAACTTCCTCGAGCATGTCTAAATCCAATCTTCTCATTAAGTCGCTGACAGGGGAATTGAAATTCAGTACTCTGTGTGTCGGGAGACCCAACTCGGCAGGTATAACGACTTCACTTCCAAATGCCAGCATATACGAAGATTCCCCTATTTCTTCTCGGGGAGTAGTTCGGTAAGCCCAAAGTACTGATTGTAGCTCGTTGATCCAATTTTCTTTCGCGTTATTCAGTCTTTTCTTCAAGCCATTCAGTAGCATTCTGTTTGTTACTTCAGTTTGTCCATTGCTTTGGGGATGGCCTGGTGCCGAGTGGATCTTCAAGATATTTGACTGATGACAATAGGCAGCAAACTCCTCGTTGTCAAATTGTGTTCCATGATCGGTAATGAATGCATGGGGAAGACCATATCTACAGATGATATTTTTCCAAATAAATTGATACACCTTCTCGCACGTCATGTCGACAAGAGGCTCAGCTTCTACCCACTTAGTAAAATAATCCACTGCGACGACGAGATATATAAATCTTCCTCTGGTCGTTGAAAGTGGTCTGACCAAGTCAATTCCCCACATAGAAAATGGCCGAGAGGAAGTAATGGGTGTCAACAACGCTTGGGGATTTCTTCGGATGGAGGAAAAACGCTGACACTTGTCACATTTCTTAGTATAGTCTACACAATCAGCCCTCATCATTGGCCAGTAGTATCCTTGCGTCATAACCCTTTGCTAAAGCGTCTAACCTGCTACATGGGCTCCACAGAACCCTTCATGGATATCTTCAATCAAGTCTTTCACCTCGGTGGGATGCACACATCTTTGCAAACCTGCTATAATTCCTCGTCTGTACAGAATACCATTATTCAGTACATAACGAGTAGCTTTAAACTTCAGTTTTTTGGCTGCAAGTTTGTCAGTTGGTAATTCCCCCTCCTCAATATATGCCCTTATGGAATCCATCCAAGATGGTCCTAAATTAAGGGTAATAAAATTCATCGTCAAATCTTCATCTATACTCCGACCAGCTAAAATTTTAATTGGGATTGTTCTTCATAGCTCGGTACGAGTAGCTGATGCTAATCGAGCTAAGGCATCTGCCCTCGCATTCTCCATTCTTGGTATTCTGACCAGCTGAATAGCAGTAAATTCTGATACCAATTCCCTTGCCTTTGCATGATACATGATCATTAATTCTCCTTTGGCTGCATATACTCCCATCATTTGATTTATGATCAATTGCGAGTCACTGAAGATAATAACCTGCTCTGCCCCCATAGTTTTTGCCAAACTAAGACCTGCAATCATGGCTTCATATTCAGCCTCATTATTCAAAGCTTTGAATTGGAAGCGTAGGGCATATTCCATGTCGACCTCGTCTGGACTATTAAGAACAATCCCTGCCCCACAGCCTTTTGTGCAAGATGAGCCATCCACATATAAACTCCATATAGGTAACTCGTCTTCAAATTTCTGATCTGACAGAGTTCCTCAGTGGAAAATTTGTTGCTTCCTTTCACCCTCTCCTAATATTTCTTGTTGTTCGTCGATCATCACTTCTTGCCCTTTTACCAACCTAAGTTGGTCTGGGCTTGAGTTTGATGATTCTGTAACATCTACTTGCCTTTTTACCAACCTAAGTTGGTCAGGGCTTGGGTTTGATGATTCTGTAACATCCACAGGTTGATCGGTGAGCAGCTTTTGCTCCTCGGTGGTATCAGGATAGGTGAACTCTGCTATAAAATCTGCTACTGCTTGCCCTTTAAGCGGTGATCTGGGTTCATAAATTATGTCATATTCACCGAGCTCTATTGCCAAATACATCAATCTTCCTGATTTTTTTGGTTTATGAAGAGCTTGCCTCAATGGCATATCGGTATATACGACTATAGTATGAGCCTGGAAGTATGGCTTCATTCTTCTACTTACCTCGATCAATGCTAGTGCCAATTTTTCTAGCTTTGGATATCTGATCTCTGCTCCTCGGAAGGCTTTGCTGGTGTAATAAATCGGTTTTTGCACTCCATTCTCCACTCTTATTAATGTCGAGCTAACTGCATTCTCTGACACTGCCAAATACAAGTACAATTTTTCTCCCATCACTGGCCTGGGCAATAGTGGAGGTGCTCCCAGATATTTCTTTAAGTCTTGAAAAGCCTTCTCACATTCATCATTCCACTTAAAAGTCTTTCGGAGCGTTTTGAAGAATGGGAGACATCTATCAGTTGCTCGCGATACAAATCTGTTGAGTGCTGCTACTCGTCCTGTAAGACTTTGCACTTCTTTCTTCATCATTGGAGATCGCAGCTCTAACAAAGCTTTGATCTTTTCAGGGTTTGCTTCAATGCCTTGTTGATTGACAATGTACCCGAGAAACATGCCTTCTCGTACTCCAAATATGCACTTCGTCGGGTTCAGCTTCATTTGATATTTATCTAGTTGATCAAAGGTCTGGCCTAAGTCAACTAGATGATCAGCAGCTTTCTTGCTCTTTGTCAGCATATCATCAACATAGACTTCCATATTGCAACTGATTTATTCTGCAAACACCTTGTTCATTAGCCGCTGATATGTTGCACCTGTATTTTTCAAACCAAAAGGCATAACATTATAACAGTAAGTTCCCCTAGGGGTAATGAAATAAGTACTCTCCCTGTCTTCAGGTTTCATCTTAATCTGGTTGTATCCAGAATAAGCGTCCATGAAGCTCAATAGCTCGTGTCCCGAGGTAGCATCTACTAATTGATCAATTCGGGGCAAGGGAAAATGGTCCTTTGGGCATGCTTTGTTGAGGTCGGTGAAATCTACACACATCATCCATTTGTTGTTCTTTTTCTTTACCATCACCACATTTGCTAACCAGTCTGGATAATTAACATCTTCAATAAAGCAAGCTTTAAGGAGCTTCTCGACCTCTTCCTATATAGCTTGATTCTTCTCAGGACTGAATACTTTTCTTCTCTACTTTACTAGCTTGATCTCCTTATTCACGTTGAGTTCGTGACATAAGAAATTTGGGTTTATTCCGGGCATATCCTCATGACTCCATGCAAAAGTTTGCTTTCTGCTTCTTAGTAAAGTTATCAATTTCTATTTTAGTGAGGCCTCCAACGACGAACCTATTTGAGTTGTTCGTTTAGGGTGCTCGTCGTCCAGAATGATGTTTTCAGTAGCTTCCACCACCTGGCCTTTCACGAGTTGGGACTCATCTCTAGGATCCAATGTTTCAATTTCTGCACCTTCCTCCACTTGATAGGTAGTAGTCTTTTTCCTTGATTCCTCCAGTTCCTCTTGCTCGGTAGATGAATAGTAACATTCCCGAGCTACTTTTTGATCACCCTTCACAACTCCTACTCCAAAATTTGTTAGAAATTTTAGGCATTGATGTACCGTAAATGGTACTGCCTCAAACTTCTTCAATCCTACCTTTCCCATGATGATATTGTAGGCTGATTGAACATTTTTATCCATCACGAAGAAGCGTATTCTTCCTGTTTGACAAGCAGGCCATGTACCAATGAATATATCCAATTTGATCATCCCAAGTGGAAAAACTTTCTCGTCAGCAAAATCGAGGAGGGGTCTATGATAAGGCTCCAGTTGGGATAGCTTTAGATTTAAACTATCGAAGCACGAGTAGAACATGATGTCTGCCGAGCTACCATTGTCTACCAGTACTCTTGAAATCATTACTTCCTTCATCCTCATTTTGATCACCAATGGGTCATCATGAGGATATAGAACACCTGCGAGGTTGTTCTTTGAGAAACCAATGACCAATTTCTCTTTGTTTACCTTTCTCAGGCGATCCTCCTCAGCTAGATTTATTCGTTGAATGTATGAGAAAGCTTGAGCCTCATAGAGGTAAGCTTTTCTCTCTGCAGTAAGGTCTCCTCCTCCTGCATCTCCACCTGTAATAACATTACAATCAAATGACCCAAAGCATATTGAAAATACCTCACGTTTTGGCTACCTTGGTCTCTTGGGAAGATCGGGGTCGTCTTCTGGATCAACTTCATGATCTCTTTTCTTGTTTTCCTCTGCTCGACGAGGAGATCTAGACCTCTCTCTTGTTCGATCGTTGTTTCTTCTTTCATTTCTACGATCAACATACTTTGCCAATTTTCCTCGTCTAATAAGTGTTTCAATATCATTTTGAAGAGCTATGTAATTTTTGGTCATATGGCCATGATCTTTGTGAAAATCGCAATATTTTGCCTTATTCCTCCTATCAGGGTCTGTCTTCATTTTCTCTGGCCAGTTTAATTCCTCGTTGTTCTTGATTTCTTCTACAACATGGTTGATGTCTATCTTCAAAGGAGTGTAATTATCAAATTTCTTCAATACCTCCCATGACGACCTTGTTTTTGATTGTTTGTCACCACCATTGTTCTTATGCTCTTTCTCTTAACTTTATCACCTTCCACCTTGGTTTCTTTGGTGTCCATATTCTTCTTCACAGCCATAGCCTCCTCGGCATTCATGATCTTGGCCGCTTTTGCCATCAGTTCTGACATGGTTCTGGGTGGATCTTTGGCCAAAGTGTAGTACAACTTGTTGGGCAGCAGCCCACTCATCAAGGCAGTAATCTCTGTCTTTTCTTCATAATCAATGACTTTGAGTTTCTCGTTATTAAAACGAGTTATATAATCTTTGGTACTCTCACCAGCTTTTTGTCTAACACTTAACAAATGCGCTACTCGTTTAACTGGCTTTGCCCCAAAATAGAAATTTCCAATGAATAACTCGGCTAGTTGGACAAAAGTTGAGATCTTACCCCGAGGAAGATTATTGTACCATATTTGAGAAGATCCGATAAGAGTTCCTGAGAATGCTCTGCATCTCATCTCATCTGGAACAGCATAAATGTCGGCTGCAGCTTGGTATTATTCTACATGAAGAACAGGGTCGGTCTTTCCATCATATTTGGGAGTCACAACAGGTGCTTTGAACTTTGACGGTGTGGAAAAATCCACAATGGCCTGGACAAATGGTGTCCCTTGAACAAAACTTCGTTGTAGGGGGTTCTTGGCCTTAGCTATTTCCCCTAGTCTGTCTTCCAACCTTTGAATAGAGCCTTTCCACGCATCATTTCCTTCCTCGGGCCTGTTGGTTCGAGCAACTGATCACGTTGAGGTGGCTTCCTGTGATTTATCTTGACGAACAGCTGGTCGCGACTGGGCAGATCCTTCCCTTAAGTCTAATGATCGTCGAAAGCTCCTCGACGCAGTCTTAGGAGGACTTTTGTTCCTCCTAGGACCTAATCGATCAAAAGGAGATACCCTGCTTAACCTTTCTAGCGCACTAGTCCTTTCTAGAGAGAGAGTGATACGTTGTTTAGTATCTGTGGCTCGTACTGACGAAGTTCATCCAGGTTGATAAGAAAAATCTTCAGACTCCTCAGTACGATATGAATCGGTACACCTAGTACGCGAAGAAAGTAAACGGGTGTTTCTTTGAACACTTCGATGTCCTGAATGGGTCGGTACTCCGCCATGAAGGGTTTGTATGAGTTGTCGCATAGTTTCTTGCATGGCTGTCTGGCCCTGGGCCAGATTTGTCATTATTCCAGCCAGATCTAGAACGTTTGGCAGAGCAGATGGATTTGGAGGGCTTCGAGTGTTTCGATTGCTGGGTTCTGGATTATCAGTCATTAGTAATGAATTATTTTTGATGAAAAACGATATTACCAATCGTTTCCCACAGACGGCGCCAATCTGTTGATGTAAAAAATTAGATTATATCTAATTATTTAATCACAGAGAAAATAAAATGAGACAAAGAAATTTTAAACTCGTTCAGCCTTATAAGAATGGCCTACGTCCACTGTTTCTATTATTGATGACTGTTTGGGAATTCTTGATTACTAGTTTAGTCAATAAATTCCCGGTCCCCTTACAATGAGGATGATACAATGTATTTATAGCCCTCAGGCTGTACATGTGAAAGGGTAATACATAGCTGTCCATTCGGCGTATACATCTGTATGATAATAATAAGCATTTAATGCGCAGTCAATCTGTTGGTTATCCTGTTATTAATGATCTAAGCTGCTCGGACCACCTAAGTAGCTCGGTACTCATAAGTAGCTCGGTGTATTAAAGTTCCTCGGAGAACTCTTGTTGGTCGGAGCATCTGAGTTGATCGGGGAAGCAGAGTTCCTCGTTGCAGTATGGTTCCTCGGAGAGCATCTATTGCTCGGAGTATCTGAGTGGGTCAAGGTGTTGTTCGAAAGTGTTTGTTATTGCCACACAGATTGCCACGTGTCTAAACTCAATTGAGCTATGTCAGCAGACTAAATTTGGTATCAACATATATAATTGGTTATTCTTTATGAATGAGCCAGATAAGTATATAATTAGTCATTCTTTGTGAATGAGTCGGATAATATATATATATATATATATATATATATATATATATATATATATATATATATATATAGATATATACCACATGGATACGATTTATTGCATTTAATATTATTCAATAGTGTAGTGGTGATGCATTCGCTGAGCAATTTTGCTCATGGTCCCTATGTTTATGTTTTTCAGGTATCGTGATATCACTGTCAAATCTAGGAGGTCGGTGGGGTTAACCAGGGATGCATAAAACCATGGTTTTGGTCAAACATAAATGGAGTAATTTAAGCCTACTTGTCCTTTCAGTAAGTTTGAATAAGCATAACTACTTTAAAATTGTGAAAAGTTTTAGATTTATGGATTCATGTTAATAACTGAAAAAAAGGATACTCGTGTTTATGGTTTGGTTAAGGTAATTATGATTTGACTCACTTTGACTTTCAAACTTAATTATAAGTAACTCAGTTGGGATGTGTCAACTAAAGTCTAATAACTTCTAAAATCGATAACATGAATCATTTAATTATCTATTGGATCGGACATTTATTTGAATGTATCATCGAAAACAAGATCAAAATGCGCAACAAATCTGAAAAAGGGAAAGAAAATGTTCTTCAAATTTTTCAATTTTTTTCAACAAAACATATTTGGTAAGAAAATGTAATCAAATCAAAGAAAATTACCAAATGGGTAGCTTATCCCACATCTCCTAACTTAAACATTGCATTGTCCTCAATGTGAATAAAAAACACAAGTTAAAGAGCGGGAGAGAACAATATTACCCAAAACGGAGAGATCTCCTGAAAGTGCAAGTTCAAAGATTTTACAAAACTTGTTAGAACCAAGAATAACAAAAAGAATAATAAAAACTTTACCGATTACACTAGATAATAAGTAAAAAGAAAAAACTAACCTAAAATGTACAACCTAAAAATTTTAACTTTTAACTAACTATACACCAAAACTTAAAATTTTTGAAGGTCCACCCATAATATCATGACTTTAAAAAATCAATGGTGGTTCCCTCATTTAAGTGCATCCCTCCCGAAAAAATATGGGTTTCATTTATGTAACAGGAGATATGTATAAGGCGGAAAAAATGAACTATCGCCAATTAAAAAAATTTGGAGGAGGATGGGGGGATTGGATTCAACAAGATATAATAAAAAATCGATTCCAAGAAAATAAAAATCACCTCCCAATGGATTTTTAATTATAATTGGAGGTGGGTTAAGTTCAAATTAATAACCCATCAAATGAAGCATCTCAAAGTAACATTCCCATTCAATAATAGGGTTAAAGTCCTCAAGACTTTCATCTGAGTCATATGATAGTTGCAATGATTAGATAGCGGTGGGAAACCAAGGAAGTGAAGGATACTCAACCTCAATAGAATTTGAATAATTAAACATAGGTTAAAATTCAAAAGTTCTTGGATCACTTTCTTCTTAAAAAATGGTTTAAGGTGAAACGTAAGTTTTAACCTCAATCGAGCTTTTGGAAGAAGAAATCAGTTCATCCTTTTGGACATTTTCTTTTGTCCAAGATTTATGACTCTCGAATTGGTCTTTCAATTCCTTTTTCTCACTTCGAAAAGTTTCCCAAGAACTTTGTGGATCTCTCGCATTTTTAAGAAATTTCATATAATCACCCATCATCATAGGTGGTGGAGAATTTTTTCACGTACAATTATTTCATTTTCAAGAATTTGGAAGAATTCACGCATAGTCTTGGGAATGTAACTTTGAAAAGTGTTATCATAACAATTACCACTATCTAAGGAGTTAGAATGATACATTTTTAAGTGGTAAATTCAAATACGTGACAAGCACCCAAATTTTAACATTTTTGAAACAATTTAGTACAAGTCACAAGGCAAGTAAAAAGAATTAATAATATATACACAGTGGTAAATCACTAAAATTCTAGAATGAACCGTTCCTTGACAACACTATTATTTTTTGATGAGTCATAAACTTTGTATGTAAAATTTCATTGGGTGTTTATGCCCTATTAAAAATAAATACCACAGCTTGACACAATATGTATATGGAAGTGTAGTGGAAAGCAGGGATTAAATCTCCAAGAAACGGTATTTAATATGAAATTGATTTAGTACTAAGAAAATGGGAAAATATAAAAGATGATTTGGGTATAAAAGAAGGGAAATTAGTTAACTATGCAATTAAAAAGTTAATAATAATGATAAAAAAATAGGATTATGATCATTTCCTAACCATGGATTTAAAAAAGTATAACTGAATTTGGTTTGAAAATGATTATCCGAGCATATTGAATTAATTATAATAATCAAACATGAAGAAATATAATTCAAAAATAAAAGATAAAACCTTCAACCGAAAATGGTCACAAATGAATTTATGTCACAATATCGCTATAAACACTACCGTTGCTCAACAAAGGAAGTTGAACGCCTAATATTATAACATTAATACACAAGGTTTCAATTAAAATTATTTCAAACCAACTCCTAGCTTTGGAGCTCAAACACCCGTTAACGGTGAGAAAATGGCAGGACCTAAAAACTGATAGATAAACATAATCAAAATAATTAATTTAACTAATTATCATAGGAAAACAACAAATTAACCAACACAACCAAGATATAAATGAAGATAAATGTCTAAAAAAGCATGGAAACAATGCAATAAAGCTTGAATAAAGGTTTAAGAAGATGAATAGTACTTATAGTGGATAAAAAAGGCAAACCATATGAGAGAGAGTGAGAAGCTCCCAAAATCAACACTCAAACCATTCTAAAACTAACCGAATTAATGAAGTATATCTGAATTAAAAGAGGGAGAATATATATATATATATATATATATATATATATATATATATATATATATATATATATATATACTCTCCAACATACCTCCTGGCAACATACCTATGAACATACCAATTTTTTAATATAGGAAAAAAAATAATTTTGATATGATAATTTTTATATTGATTCATGATATTTCAGTGTGCCCCTATAAAAAAATAAACTTAAAATAATATTTTTTGTTATTTTTACAAAATAGGTAAAAAACCTGAGAGTTTTTACCCTTTAAAATTGTCAGTTTTTTACCTATTTTTTAAAAATAACAAAACACATTATTTTGATCGGAATATTTTTATAGGGGCATAGTGAAATATCATGAACCAATATAAAAAATATCAACTCAAAAATATTTTTTTTACTATTTAAAAAAAATAGGTATGTTTAATGAGGTATGTTAGAGAGCCTCACTCTCTCTCTCTCTCTCTAAGAGAGAGGAAGAGAGAGAGAGAGGGGATCTCATGCATACCCAGTTTGCATACCCTCCGAGCGGACCATTTTTTTAAAATAGTAAAAAAATAATTTTGGGCTAATTTTTTTTATGATTTTTAAACATTTCAGTGGGACCATAAAAAATCAGCTCAAAATGAATTGTTTTCCTCAAACTTTGTGAGTTTATAAGTTATTTTTAAGTTGTTAAAAATTGACAAAGTTTGATCGATTTTTTTAAAATAGTAAAAAAATTCATTTTGAGCTGATTTTTTTTATAGTCCTACGGAAATGTTTAAAAACCATAAAAAAAATTAGCTCAAAAATATTTTTTTACTATTTTATCAAAAATGCTATGCGCCAGCGGTATGGAAACTGGGCTATGCATGAGAACTCTCTCTCTCTCTCTCTCTATATATATATATATAGAGAGAGAGAGAGAGATAGATAGATAGATAGATAGATAGATAGATAGATAGATAGATAAACCCAAATGGAAAATTTGTAAACTAAGGAGCTAAAATTGTAAGGGAAGAATCGATTTGGACCAGAATCGTATCGATTTAATATATGGGAAATCCATCACTTCTAGAGGTCAAATCGATTCGTGCCAAATATGAATGGATTGGAGGTCATAATCCATTTGTGTTATCTTCTTTCTTTTTTTGGATCAATAAACAGAAAAATTTGTATCTTCCTCGATATAGATCAAAATCATGTGTGGTTAGAGCCTACGCAAAGCCAACTCAGAGGGATACACTTTTGTAAATACTTTGGGCCAGAAACCAAAATGATGATATTTTCCGTAAAGATGCGCTTTATACCTCGAAAAGCATATAAACATACATAAAAGAGGTTGTCTGATTAACGAGAACAAATATAGGAATCAAGGTACTCAAAGAGGCTAAAATGCATAAGATTCAATATTCGATATGAATCACCCTATCTTTGCTGACCCTAGCCTGACTAGCCCTGTCTCCACTATGTTAGAATCTACGCACTTGGGAAAATTGGGATTTATGTCTCTTCCCCTATATACAAAACATACTTCATAAAATGGGGTTATGGGTGCCCTTTGCTACCTTTATTATTGTTGGTTCTGAGGCAACTGCTCCCTCTGCCCGGTTTAAGGGGGTCCCTACAACTGTTATTGGAATTTATCCTGCCTAGGATTAAAATGCCTCCATTATCCTTGGTCCTATGGTCCTTCAAATGACATTTCCTCCTACTGAACTTGCTTCCTCTTTGGGCCAATAGATTGGCCCGCTTTCTCTTATGGTCCCTGATGCTTGCAATGAATAAATGCAATGTTTACCACTGGAATGTAAGTAGTAAAGGTCGGATTCCACATGATAGCATGCCTAATGGTCCATGATATCACCTTCATAACCCTTATAATATTCTTATCATTCATATCAACCTCATAAAGAGAAAAAATTGACAAACAAGTAAATTCTCGCTCATACATTACTGCGGTGCGGGATACCTGCTCAAGGAGAAGAAACCCTGTCTTCTTCCCATCCCCAACTGACTTTGAAAAATACTTGTCATCAAACCTATCAAAGACTCTCCATAAGTCAACCTTTATTGGTCCTACACCCAAGTATAAAAGGTGTCCTTAGACCAAACTGGGTTTCTTGAGAGTTTGGGCCTAACTACTTTGGTACGTAGACTATACTACAGACACAAGACAAATAAGTAAATTAGCTCCAAATCAATATTCAGAATTATCAATTACAATTATTGTAATTTATTTCCTTTCTTTATGTAACCATAATTAATTCCACTGAATAATAGTGACTGTACTTTAATTTAATCATCTTAAAAATCACTCGGATATAATGAGGTTTTAATTGCAAAGTTGACTTTTCTACATAATATGATTGTTCACGTTATGTGTCCGAGGTCAGTTTGGTCAAATAAATTTAGTATGAATAAACTTTAACTAACATCTAATCAATTCTTTAATTTTAAGACTTAACTTATTTGCTACCCCACCAGGATTATAAAATAACCTACTAGATGAATTTTACTTAGTAGAAACAAATATATAAGTCTATCAAAGGGGTATCATAATTTACGGTATCTGCTTGATGAAGATTTCTTGGAATTACGATCTTAGACGTACTCACACAACTATCATTTAATGTGTGGGTAACATTGAACCCAATATAAAATCAGATCGTATCCATAGCAATCAAAGTGACATTTGAGTAGGCATTCTAATACTCATAATTATCGGGATTAAGAATATATTCACCCTTTGCAAATGGTGCAAGATTGCCCGAGTCTAATAAAGATAATCCTTAGACTCAAATATCACGGGAGGCCATGTTCAATACATTTTTGGGATGTACCGATCATAATCCTCTATCAAACTATCATATAAGTTCTCAAACCATCATACAGGCTCCCACAGTTTGAGATAAAATACTAGGATTTCATCACAATCGTATCGATAAGATGTCAACTACCTATCTAGGTTATGAACATTTTAATAGTGCTAGAATCGAAATTATGATCTCCTAGTGATCAACCCGAAGTCGACTCACCGAAATTCCTACTGAGCTCGATGGAGCGACATGCCTATAATATAATTAAACCAAACACAAGGCATTCTCATAACCTTGATTCTTATTTCAAAACTAAATAACACACATTTACTAAAAGGTAAACTTCATCCATGGTTTTGAGAATAAAAACCTAACAATCTCCCACTTAGTCTTAAATCTATGTATCTACTCCTAACCCATCTATATGTCAGTTACCTACCTATCGATAGAGGATTAATCGAGTGTTATCTGATACAACCTTGGTCATAAAGTTACATCCTCTTGTTCGATTTCTCAAACTCAGTGAAACCTATAATCTATGATCTTAACCCTTTTTATGGGTTACATGTTCTTTCGAATTTGCAATTGTATCACTACGAACACTAAAATTATAATATCCAATTGCAATTGATATAACCTCACTCAAGTTACTTAGAAAGTAACTAATCCATATATTTTCATTAGTTTTTGTTCGAAGTGATAACAACTTTGGCCTCCCTAGTGGAGTCAAAAATTCAAGATTGTTTCACACTCTTCCAACTTATAGCTCAATCTCCTTGAGCAAATGGAAGGAGCATCGAAGCATTAGGTATATATAACATTCATGAGGCTGAGGTATATACAGAATTCACAACATATTCATTAGGTATTGATTCACACTAATCCAACTTATATCTCAGCCTCCTTGGGTAAATGGAAGGAACGCTAATGCATTATGTATTTGCACACAATATATAACATTCATAATGATATCCACCGTTGAAGCATTAGGTATATTACTCGTTCCTTCCATTTAATCAAGTGTCTTAAGGCAATGATTTGCAGACATGATGATTCCATACTTGAAAATAACTCTTTTTATGGAATTCCGATATATTAAATTCATGATGTTGCCCGCCGCTGAAGCATTAGGTATGTTCCTCGTTCCTTCCACCTAATCAAGTTTCTTAAGACATTAGTTTCCATATAATATGATTCCACACTTGAATAAAAAACTCTTTTCATGGAATCCTGATGCTAATCATGTGTATTCAACATTAATATAATCATCTTGGGATAAGATGAACATCCTTTGCAATCGACCTAGAAAAATATTGATCATAAATATTTGTTTAGCTTATCCTCAGTACTTTATATCAAATACCCATAAAATCACACTCCTATGTAAGACAATAATTCCACCTCGTTCCTGATTAAGAAGTATTATCCACAAATTATACTTAGAAGTACCACTACATTTTTTTCACACCTCTTATACTCACAAGTACTATTCGTGCTTCAATCAAAATCATTAAATGTTTACTTGATCAAAATGAATGACCCCACACCTTTATATCATCTTAACTCAATAAATGGATCACACAAGATTATATAACTTTGCTTTTTTCGACTTCTTATTATGTACTTGTCAAGACGATCATTCAAGAATGCAGTCCTGACATTAAAAGAATCTCGACAGCCTTTAGCATGGCTACGACGAGAAGGTTTCCTCATAGTCAATCCTTTTATTTTTCACGTGCCCATTGACGATATTGATTTACAACCATATGTATCGTACGAGGAGAGGCCCATGGTTATTTTAGATCGTAGTAAGCGTAAACTACGATTAAAGTTGGTGCCATTGGTACGAGTTCAGTGGGGACACCACAATGTTGACGAGTCGACGTGGGAGCGGGAGGATGAAATGCGATAGTAGTATCTAGAGTTATTAACTGCAGGCATGTCCTAATTTCGGGGATGAAATTCCTTTGTAAGGGATAAAGTATATAATACCCCGTACTTTTACATATTTGAGATTTAATTAATTCAAAAATTAATTACATTTATTTATATCATGCGAGTGAAGTAATTTAATGTGATTTATTAACAATTGTGATTATTAAATATTGATCGAGAGATAGATACTGATTAATATTATGAAATGAAATTTACTAAGTGCGAATAGTAAAGAGTTTATTATTATCAAATTACATCATGGCGAGTGATATGGGCATACTAGAGTTATCTCATCGGGAGTCGTGTATAGACTATTTAGAGGTGAGAAATGAGAAATATATCTTAAGTAACTCGAATGATAATTTTGAGGTCACGAAGGAGTCCAAAGGATCAAAGTAGTCAAAATAGTATACTCGAAGATCTCAATTGGGTCACGGGGCAATTTTAGACTAAAACGGGACCGTAGGAGGGAATTTTGGTCATTTTATATTAAGGGGTCAGGAGACCTACGGATTTACAAACTCTATAGTAGCTTATAAGGGTTGAGAATAGGGCTTAGAAGTTAGAAAACTCAAAGAAACCATTAGAGAAGGAAAGAAGAGAGCTCTTGAAGATTCTAGGGATAATTCTTGGAGCTTTCATCGTATTCTTGCATACGAACAATCTAGGAAGGAGGATTGAGGGATAAATCCATCAACCCAACACCTAAGCCGTGAAATCATACCCTACTAACCAAGAGGCAAGTTGTTTATTACAATATCCATGAAGTTATAATACCCATGTGTAGATTTTTAAGATTTATTTTTGCCAAATCAATGTTATTGGTCGAAAAAAAATTATTTTTATGCCTGTTGGGATAGGATCTGTATGTCGAACGATTTAACATATGTAGAGGATCAATAATTAGAGGTGAATTGGTATTTAATATGAATTAAATCTGGGTTTTGATGAATATTAGAGGAAGAACATGAAAACCTAGGATTTTTTTGGATTAGAGGCTTAAATCCATTCTTGAATGATTTGTAATGTTTTGATGCAAAAATCTACATTAGAAATTGTCCTTATACATGTGGAAAGGGTCTGGGACAATTAGTTTAGATTTTAGTGGGAGAACATGGAAGATTATGGTGCGTAAATGGTGAAAAACGTACCTGCTATAACTGCAAAAAAAATTACAGAGAGACGAACCAGTCTAGTCTAGATTGATTGATTCGGTTCTGTCGTTACAAAATGAGTTTTAGAAAAACGAACCGGTCCGAACCAAAGAGGTGCGATTTGGTTCAGTCCTTATAGAATCGGTTCAGTCCCCTATATTAAAATGAAACTTCTTTTGGGGCCTAGTGTTCCTAAATCGGTGTTGTGGAAACCTTTAGGACTTTGTAATTATAATAATATAAGGTTTGTGATATTATGGTGGGCCTATTAAGAAGGTATGAAGTATTCTTATGGAGAAGTTTAAGACGAGACTGAATTCAAGAAAAATGACATTGTAATTGATCTGAGAGATGGATAAATAATTACGAGGATTTAATGAATGGATGTATTGATTAGTGGGGTAAGTTATACTTATCTACTAGGACCCTTAGAGTTCTATGAACACTCATATAAATACGATAGCAAGATAAATCGTAAAATAAATTATACGGTAAGTATTAGAGAGAAATATACTACGTACCAATGCGAATCATTATTTTGTGTGAATACCTATAGTATAAGTACTTAGGTTGTGTGAATACCTAAAGTATATTAATAGTATTGAGGTCGATGGGTATCTGGACCAATACATGAAAATTTGTATTTGGGGTCGATGATTATCCGGACCAAATCGAAAAGAAATAATATTGGTGTCGATGGAAAATCCGGACCAATTAACATATGCATAACATTTACATTGGGGTCGAGGGATAACCGAACCAATATAAATGATAGGATAATTGGGGTCGATGATTATCCGGACCAATATCCTTATCGTATATATGTCCTACTGGATGCAATAGTAGATTTGTAGATGATATATTTATGGATATCCATCTAAAAGACGAATTAAGAAGAGAAACATGATTTATCCTAGCATATGTAAGTGTTGCATGAGAAATAAATTGTATATGGGACGTTCATGAAAATAAAGTACTGTATGGGCGGTACGGGGAACTTAGGCGAATACATAAGTTCAGATAATACTATAGTCTCGTTAGCTTGGGCAGTATAGCTAGGTGGGCTAAGTATAGAACGTTAGGCATGCACAATAGATGAGCGATGAGTAAACTCAAGAGAGTGTACAATAACCTAACACGTGTGATAAATAACCGATTTGAAAAATGTAATAAACACTTGCTCAATATTTTCAAATTGTTTTGTGTATTAACATTTCCTATAAAATATTTTCAAAAACCTTTTATGTGTCTAGCCACAGGGACGCCTGGCGTGACTTCATTCTAGGGACTCAAAGTTGTAGCATTGTGGATGCTGACAAGATTGATTTGATTTGATGATTCGTCCAGTCAGATCTAATGTAGGATCTCATTTTATATTCCATGTATGGACATGTTGTCCGTTGTCAATTTTTCATTATTTAGTTTCTTTTATTATTATGGAGTGCTTGTTTCTTTAGTTTGGCCAATGGTTTATTCAGCAAACCTCTATGCATTTATACATTGTGATGGTTTGGACTTTAGTATTGTGAATGTTTAAATTCGTTTCCGCATTGTTATAATTATTTGTTTTAAAGAAAGATAAAATTTGGCACATGTCTAATTTCACTTAGGTGATTAGTAATTAAAAAGTTTTTGACAGTAATGCTAAGAATGAACCATATAAGAAACCTATTTTAATTTAATAAAGGCCTGATCAACAGATGTTTTATTAGACGAGATGTCATATATATATAATTATCTACTCATATTATATATGTACTAGTATACTACAACATTCCCACAAATGTTGCGTAATATAACCATTCATTCCTGAGTAATAACTCACTGGATGCTTTCTCTAAAATGTTATCATCCCAGGTATGCTCACTCTAACCCGGTTACCATAAGTCAGAATAACTCACACCGAAATCAGGTAAAATATCGCAAACTTAGTGGAGGCGGTCATATATCTCCGAGAATGATACCGAATCATGCCAAAAACATCTCGCCTCGAAAATAAATCACACAATAGAAATCCTGGACGATATGACCTTGGGATTATACTCTCCCTACTCCTCAAGCCAAGGGATTCACCCACATCGCACAACCTCCTATGATAGAACTAGAGGGGTATGTATTCCTATAAATATCATTCACACCGATATCTATAATGCACACAAATATATATATATATATATATCATCACGTTAACCGTATACATATATATAATAAAAGTCCGTATAACCCGTGCCTACCACCCATAGCACTAGCCCAAAAGTATACATGTATATATCCAAACTTGTAATTTAATTAATCACACATTAATTAATTTCAATTAAAGCAGTGTCACCTAACTACAATACCCAGACTCACTCATTCAGTCTGTATCTTCGCCCTTTAGAATCTTGTACACAAAATCCCAATATTAAGTAAAACACCCTTTATTAAATTCGATATTCAATAATTTAATATATATATCCTAATAAATTTAATCGACTACCCCGTGCCTAACTCCCATCGCACTTGCTTGAAAATATCTGAGTCAAATCCCCGACCCTTAATGAAATTAATTTCACCTCCACAAATTTCATCAAAGTAGTCCCACTCAACCAAAATGCCCGGACTCACTCGTTTGGCCCGTATTCTAACCTTTTAGAATTTATCACACAAAATCCCCCTAATAAGTTTGACCCACTTATTAATTTTTATATTTCTTAGTACCCATCTCTTAACATCCTAGATATTCACCTCCATTTAATTTTTCCCTAAATTAAATCCCTTATAACCACAATTAAACCATAAGGAAAAATCTCAGGCCAAAAAGAAACGAATTTGATAAAAGCCTTATCCACGTCGTTCAAACGACCCTCCATGTCGTTCGAACGATTCCTAAGGTCGTTCGAATGACTGTCCACTCACCAGGCCACTTCGTCTACCCCACGGGTTATGCTTCTGCCATTGATAGTTTTTCAATCTCCTAAACTCTCACCAAATCTTCAACCAAAGCATACCCCACTATGAATACAAGATTCCTTATGTTCCTAATCAGCCGTACACCATTCAACAATAACCACCCCCATAGAAAATTAAAAAATATATCAAACATATGTCTGATTGGATGATTTTTGCCGTTGTCGGCGTCTCCTTCCCCGGCCGAGTTCCTCCACATTTGTTCCTAAAAGATTGGTGGTTCCTACCTAATCTTAATTAATTCATAATATATATCATCAAACATTAACAGTGTCAACCACCATCGATTTTATTTTCAGATTGGGTTCATGGGTTTACATGATCCCCAAATCTAAAATCGCTCATACACACAATTCAATCTAAAAAATTTCTCCTAGATTTCAAATCAAATTTCTAGTTCTAGCAGTAATACTTGGTTTCTTGAGATTTATTTGGTGATTTAACCCCGCATAGACATCAATTAATTAAACCCATCTCGTTTGAAAAGCCCACCCGAACACGAACTTTGATTACACCTACTATGATATGAATTGAAATACTAAAATTAAATTGAAAGAAAGTTTAACTACTTGCCTGAATATATTCGTAGGGTTTGATTTTTCTTTGATGTAGACGAAGATTTGACGAAGAACACACCCAATTCTTCTTGGTTTGGCTCCCAAAAGCTATCCAAATTTCCCCCTCATTTCTCCTCTACAAAACTAGGGTTTTCTTATTGAGTTGTGTCTGCCATAAACTCCCTAACGTAGGTTTTATACTACTAATCCCGAAATTAAGCCTATGGGCCAAGCTCAAATGACCGAACACCCCCGTGTGAGCCCGGTTATGTCTAAAAATGCCCTGAGACCAAATTACTACCCTTAGATACTCTCTTTTGACTATCTCAACCTATTCGAAATCAACCGTGTACTCAGAATTGTCATCCAAGTTATTTTACTAAAATATTCAACCTCGACCTCCAATTACGACACACGTGAATTTAAAAAAACTAATTAATTAAATTTTAATTCACTAATTTAATTAAATCCTCTAGATTAATTAAATCCTATATCACTAAGTTAATTAAATTCTATATCCTCATAAATACGGGGTGTTACATACTTCCCCCTTTACAAAGGAATTTCATCCTCGGAATTAAGATAAATCTAGTACTCCAAGCCTCTAATACTTCCCTACTCAAATGCCCCTAAGATTGCTACACATATTCTATCCCTTCTAATCGCGAATTATATTAGAATTAAATTAATTACCCAGGGCGCCCATACACCCTATACCCATGCTTATCCACACAATTGTTACCCGACTCCACTAGCCTTAAATTGTAATATAACTTTCAACTCACAGTTATGAATACACATATGCATAATAACCAAGGTAACAAAACCATGTCCAAATGAGCAAACATCTCTCCACTTCCAACGTTGCACTAAGGTTCATGTGTGGGATGTCTCATAAAGAGAAATCCAAATAAGGAACTCCCCTGATACACTACTACCTAACATTACCTGTCATTAAGATTCGTTAGGCCCTCAGCCCATCAAACGTACCCCCAAATTCCCGTCTCCTAACATAAAAGTATACTTGTCCACTCTATTGTTACAAAAGATATCATTCAATATGGTGCCCCTTACTATCACTAGTTTTTTAGCGCGAATCAATCACGAGCTATATCTCCCCGCTCGATAAAAAGCCTATCCACCTTAAATCCCTTCAGTAAACGTCCTTACTCACCGGGATCAAATATAACAATACAAACATTTTCTTATAACTATATTATGAAATACACTATAACATATGTACACGTATATATAGGTTAGACCCTCTTTCAGGTGATGACTAGCACAAGTAAATCATCCTTCGAAAGAGTGAACACAAAGTCTTACTATACTATAAACTATAGCCCAAACATCTTGGAATAAATATCACTAATGTCTCGTACATAACATATTTATCTCAAGCTCAGATCCACAGTTTCGGCGTGGCTATATCATACAGGTATTCTCGATTACCTCACAAATTGCCATTTAATTCTTTTCGATATTGCCCGAGCCATTAACTCATGGTAAAAAAGTTTTCCCAATGCCTCCTTCGCAGCATGGCCATATATTGTAATAGCTCTCATCGTAAAGTGTTTCCTCTACACGTTCAATAATTGAACATTTAAAACCGATGCACTAGCATCCAACAACGTCTCACTACTCCCAACATTTTTTAAGGTCCATGAGTGTAACATCCCGCAACGAAACTCAAAAGAACTTTCCCCAATGCACTATTCTTAGCATTGTCAATCATCTCAATTCGTTGGTCCAAAGCACATAACTGAGATATCAATAATTATATCTCCCAACACATAAATCAAATCGTCTATGCCCATGTATCTCAAGGCGTCACACGATACGACGCGCTCACTATCACTAAGTTCTCAGCACGTAAACAATAATGAGCTAAAAACTCTTCGCTCAATGGTAAACTTGATATACCCTGAATCACATCAGTAAAATTCCATACACACTGGGATCAAATGTAACTAGACAACCGTACTCTCTAAAGTCTACTTCCTAAAAATATCATCGCGATCTCGACTCTCTTTCAAGTGAGACATCGCAAAAATATACATCCTGCCCCGGAACAGTGAGCACAATAATCTTGCTATAACCGCCCACCATCGCTTAACAGTCCGTACCCAGGATAAAACTATACCTCAAATATCACCTCTCAAAATGAGCTATCCTCATAAAATATATATCCTCTCAGTGTCCACACCTGCTCCCCTGCAGATAGAACTGAAGAGAGTCCCACTACTCAACGATAAATATACACATTATAGTAATATTAACGATACCTCTACAAAACTCGTTTCTCACACGAATCTAGTACTAATACAATTACTGTGACTCGCTCGTGCCACACAAAACAGACCCCAATCACCCCGGGATAAATCTCAGATTTTGATTTGCCAATAGCACTGGTTGTTCAAATGGTTCCTAGACATAACACACCCATCCTAACTGAATTAAAAAAATATATAATTGTTGCCCCTACTGGGCATCCCATTCATGTAACCCAATTCACTGCGGAAAATCTCCACACGTGTTCCTACTTTTTACACATAAGACACCTCTCTGTGTCATTACCCTTTCCTTGACCCTATGGGACTCACTGGCCTTGACGACCCTGACTGCATCCACCGTCACCTGGGATAAATTTTATTGATCTCAATCACTAAAATGGATCCTCAACAGGTATCCCCTCCCGTCACTACACCAAAATGACAAAATTATCACCTTTCAACCGGCCATCCTTGTCAAGGTCATTGACCGTGACAAAAAAACACGCGTTTTGTGTCACGGTCATTGACCTTGACACGACCGTGGCAAAGAATTGTCACTGTCAATGACCGTGACAATTCTTTAAATAATTGTCACAGTCAAGGTCCTTAACACGACCGTGATAACTTCTGCAGCAAAAACCCTTACCCCTTCTTTTTCCCCCTCGTTGTTCCCTCCTTTTTCCAACTCTCTCTCTCTCTCTCTCTCTCTCTCTCTCTCTCTCTCTCTCTCTTCCATTTATATATATGTTTGTGTGTATATATATGTGTGTGTGTATATATGTGTGTGTGTGTGTGTGCATGTGGGGGGGGGGGGGGGGGGCAGGGGGGGTAGGGGGTGGGGCAAGGGGTTGTTGTGTGTGTGTGTGTATATGAGTGGTGGGTGGGGGTGGGGCAGGAGGTGGGGCAGGGTGGGGGGCTGTTGTGTGTGTGTGTGTGTGGTGGGTGGGGGTGGGGGTGGGGAGGGGGTGGGGCAGGGTGAGGGACTGTTGTGTGTGTGGAGGGGTGGGGGTGGGGAGGTGGGGTAAGGCAAGGTACCATTGTAATTCTCTTAATATCGTATTTTGATGATTCTATGAGATAATATATATTGCTTCAAGGTTAACTCATTGTAGATAAAAACATTCACATAGTAAGATTAAATTGAATTCATCCTTAGATTCTATAATTACATCCACTAAAATATAATTAATAAATGAAACAGTTTTAGATGAAAGTAAATTAATAATTAGTGCCCATTTCATATGAAAGTAGGATTGCCCCTCAGTGTAAATTAGTAAATTAATAATTGTATACGTTAATTGTTAGTTTAATTGATGAAATGAATTAATTGAGTAGATGAATTAGGAGTACGGGATACACATTTGTTGTTGACATTGCTGTTGGATTATTTTGTTTAGTAAATGTTGGGTTGGTTAGTTTTAAAAGTGGCATGACCACTGGATTATTGTCCATATGGGGGTGGGATTTTTAAACTTTTGAATAATTGAATTTGAATATAAATAAGACATAAATAAATGAAACATACTATATATAATTATTAATAATTGAATTTGAATATAAATAAGACATAATTAAATGAAACATAGTATATATAATTGATGATGCTAAGAATTAGCACCACCAGATATGGTGTTTCCAAGCTCAATAGAAGTATAACAATGGCAGCACAGCTATATAAAGAGATAAGAGAAGGAGGTAAGGATATGAGGAATGAACACCGGAATATAGGTGGTTCAGCCAATCCGGCCTACGTCCACAGTGAGTGTGTGAGTAATATCACTGAATGAAGGCACTGATGGCCATGGATACAATTCTCTAAAGCTCTCTCTCTCTACTGTATGTTTAGACAGAGTTTTAGCTAGGGTTTTTATATCTAGATCCTTTTGTAAGGTAGGGGATGACCCCTATATATAGTGCCTAGGGGGCGTAATGTTCCCCCCATGCATGCAATGATATTGTGTGTGGTATCCTCACCAATGTGGGAATGCCATCTGTCACTGTCACATGTAAGCAATGATGATGAAATATTCTCCCACATGTGGAGAATAATCTTGTTACAACTGATTTGTGCTCAGGTGTCCTTATCCAAATGTCAACAGATGCTCGGTAGTCATGTTGGTGAATGACCTCGGCCTGGGAGAGGCCGAGCTGTAAAGGCTTGATGTCCGTTCAATCCGAGAAGCGTCATAAGGAGTCTCGGCCTGATATCAGCCGAGACATTATGTTAGGTCGGCCCCGGCCGAGGTATAGATAGTCCCATGCTGGTGATTACTAAGGCCTCTTGTGACCTCGTCCCAAGCCGAGGTTGAACCGGTTCCAAGTTGAGGGTCGGCTCCCTGTCACCTCGGCCCACCCTTGGCCGAGGTTGCCATACCCATAGTGCTATTGGTGCCTGTGATGCGCGCAGCGCCCCTTGGCAGTGTAGATGGTAGTGTCGGCCTGGGCCGAGGTAGGTCTGGCCGAGGGATGATATCGCGGGCCCCTGGCCTTCGTAGGGTCGATCAATGTTTCGGCCATCATTTCGGCCGAGGTAGGTGTCCTTGGGCCGAGGTTATACTTGGGCATATCAATCACCCCCCAGCCCTTAGTCACATGCGAGAGCAAGTGGCTAGGGGATTGCTTCACCTCCGAGGTCTGTTCGTCCCAAGGCTAACACCTGCATGACACCTGTCCCAATCTAGGGCGTGCCAACTTGGCGTGTGATTGGGACAGGTGTCATGCAGGTGTTAGCCTTGGGACGAACAGACCTCGGAGGTGAAGCAATCCCCTAGCCAATTGCTCTCGCATGTGACTAAGGGCTGGGGGGTGATTGATATGCCCAAGTATAACCTCGGCCCAGGGACACCTACCTCGGCCGAGATGATGGCCGAAACATTGATCGACCCTATGAAGGCCAGGGGCCCGCGATATCATCCCTCGGCCAGACCTACCTCGGCCCAGGCCGACACTACCATCTACACTGCCAAGGGGCGCTGTGCGCATCACAGGCACCAACAGCACTATGGGTATGGCAACCTCGGCCAAGGGTGGACCGAGGTGACAGGGAGCCGACCCTCAACTTGGAACCGGTTCAACCTCGGCTTGGGACGAGGTCACAAGAGGCCTTAGTAATCACCAGCATGGGACTATCCATACCTCGGCCGGGGCCGACCTAACATAATGTCTCGGCTGATATCAGGCCGAGACTCCTTATGACGCTTCTCGGATTGAACGGACATCAAGCCTTTACAGCTCGGCCTCTCCCAGGCCGAGGTCATTCACCAACATGACTGCCGAGCATCTGTTGACATTTGGATAAGGACACCTGGGCACAAATCAGTTGTAACAAGATTATTCTCCACATGTGGGAGAATATTTCATCATCATTGCTCACATGTGACAGTGACAGATGGCATTCCCACATTGGTGAGGATACCACACACATGCTCATTGCATGCATGGGGGGAACATTACACCCCCTAGGCACTATATATAGGGGTCATCCCCTACCTTGCAAAAGGATCCAGATATAAAAACCCTAGCTAAAACTCTGTCTAAACATACAGTAGAGAGAGAGAGAGCTTGAGAGAATGGTATCCATGGTCATCAGTGCCTTCATTCAGTGATATTACTCACACACTCACTGTGGACGTAGGCCGAATTGGCTGAACCACCTATATTCCGGTGTTCATTCCTCATATCCTTACCTCCTTCTCTTATCTCTTTATATAGCTGTGCTGCCATTGTTATACTTCTATTGAGCTTGGAAACACCATACCTGGTGGTGTTAATTCTTAGCATCATCATTTTGGCGCCGTCTGTGGGAAGCGAGAGGCTATCTCTCCCGCTTTTTCTGCTTTACCTCACCGAAGACTCTGGTGGTGAACCAGGAACCACCCCTTGTGTGGAGCTGTTTCACCATTGAAAGAGCTCCTTTAAGGTATTAAGCTCACTTGTTGTTCAAGCTCTTTATTGATAATAGATGGCACCAGAATTACCACCGCCTCTTCCGCCGCCTGGAGGTGGAGGGGCTAGTTCCAGTCAGGCTCCTCCCCAGTCCAAAATGGCGGAGGTGGCAGCAGCTTTGAAATCTTTAGCTGCAACCCAACAAGCCATGAAGGAGCAGTTTGCCCAGCTCAGCCAAACCATGATGATGAGGCCACCTGGAGTCTCCCCGGACATGATAACTCCGGCGGCAGTTCAGCCTCATCCTGACTCCAGGGGACCACCCCAGGCGCCCATGAAGGACCAACCTGCACCCCAGCGGAGGAGGGACGTTGCTGACCCTAGGCGCTTGCGCCTGGGGAGGCAAGGAAACCTTTGCCCAGACGACAGGTATGATGACCTAGAAGCTGAAGAGGCCCCGGAGGACTGCTGGGAGCCGTATGAGGTGTCAGATAAAACCATACGACCTCTTAGGCAGAACCAAGGATGTGTCGGCCGAAGAAGAGATGAGGCCCAACAAAGAGGGTCGGCCTTTGATAGGCAGAGTCAAGGATGTGTCGGCCGAAGAAGAGATGAGGCCCAGCAGAGAGGGTCGGCCTTTAACAGGTTGAGCAGAGGGTCGGCCTTCGAGATGCTGGGCCTAGTCAATAACCTGAGGCAGAGGCTATCGAGGTCAAGGAGCGCAGCAGGCTCTCAAAGAGGGAATAGGCAGGCTCGGCCAGATCAAGGCCGACCCTTGGAGAGAAGAGCTAGGGAGCAGGAAGAGGTCAACAGTCAACGGGTCATGGCTGGGGAACCCTCTGTCCATCGCAGAGAAGTGGCAGGGGATAACCTCGGCCAAGTTGAAGAGAGAAGACCCTGGAATGACTCAATCCAACGTCTCAAGGAGAAGATAGGGGACCTCATAAAGAGCAGGGACCCATTACAGAGGGGCTACTTGGAGGGCTCCCCGTTTGTAGCTAGGATAGTGGGGTTCCCAACCCCATCTAAGTTCAAGCCTCCTACAGTGACTCCTAAGTACGATGGCAGCACTAACCCAGTGCACCATATCGAGATGTATCAGTCGGCGGCAGATATTTACTCGATACCCGATGAGATGAAGTGCAGGGCCTTCTCAGGAACCTTGACAGGGGAAGCGCATAGCTAGTTCACCTCTCTTCTGAGGAACTCAATAGAAAACTTCAAAGGCCTAGCTGAGCAGTTCATCCACAACTTCTGCTTCGGGGTGAGACCTCAAAAAAAGACTACCCACCTCCTATATGTCAAACAGGCTAAGGGTGAAAGCCTAAGAGACTACATAGCAAGATTCAACAAGGAGAAGTTGGAGGTGGAGGATTACGAAGAGAGCATAGCCATGACCGCCCTGATAGGAGGCCTCCAGAAGGGGAAGCTATTGTGGAAGCTGGCGGAAGAACCCCCCAAGTCTATGGCAGAGCTGCTGTCCACCGCAGGGAAAGTGATGAATGCGGAAGAGGCAACGGCCTCCAAATATGAGGAGGAGAACCGTGGTGGCACTGGGAGGTCCCAGGGAAAGAAAGAGGGGAAGAAGAGGTCAGCAGATGACAAGTTCGCTCATTACACTCCTCTGACTGTGAGCTGTGAGCAGATCCTTAATGAGATCAAGACTGACCGGGCTCTGAGGTGGCCAGAAAAATTGAAGGCCCCACCACATAAGAGGAATAAAAACCTCTGGTGTGAGTTCCATCAGGATCACGGCCATGTCACAGATAGATGCTTCGCTCTGAAGGATGAGATTGAGAAGATGCTGAAATCCGGGAAACTGAGAAAGTATGTGGATGGCAAGGCCCCAAAGGGTGGAAGAGAAGACCCTAGAAAGAGAAGAGATGACAGGTGCCGTGGCGATGTCCCAACTAGAAGGCATGATGATTCAGAGGGTGATGATGGAGATGACCCAGATCTCCCACCTAAGGATAACAACACCCCAGTGAAGAGGGTAGGAATGATCTCCTTTGGTGTTAGCACCATATGTGGGGGATTCGCAGGAGGTGGATTTGAGGTAGCCGATATGAAGGCTCATGTAGCGGAGGCCAAGTCAGTGGTCAAGCCTGAGGTTGTGAATCTAACGTCTTCTGACGCAGTGCAGAAGAGGAAGAATGTGGACATGGACACCCTCGTAGTGGGGTCTCCAGACTCGACTTCAAGGGCATCTTAGCCCCCCATGATGACCTAACAACAAGGGTGCATGGGTGCGATGTAGGGAGAATCCTCATAGATGGGGGAAGCTCAGCAGATGTGATGTTCTGACCTTGTTTCAAGAGCTTGGGTCTTAGCAGGGCAAGGCTGGTGCCCTACCATCACCCATTGATAGGCTTCAGTGGTGAGAAGGTACACCCATTGGGCATGTATGAAATGGATGTACGGATGGGAGATGAATGGCCTAAGAGGCTGACCAAGAAGATAAACTTTTTTGTAATGGACGAAAATGTCTTCTCGGCTTACAACCTCATCATCGGAAGAATGGCCCTCAAAGAGTTTGAAGCCGTGCCATCGACGGTCCACCAAATGCTAAAATTCCCGACTCCTTATGGGGTAGGGGAAGTGCAAGGGGACCAGACCACAGCGCGGGAATGTTATTTCAACTCGGCCGAAGAGAGAGAAGCCCATAAGAGAGCAACCGCCACTTACAGCATTGACACTCTTAATCCCAGAGACGAAACAAAATTGAAGAAGGGCGAGGCCGCAGAAGAGGTAGAATCCATCGTCCTCAATGAGGACGAGCCGAAAAAAACCGTCCAGGTCGGCAAGGCCATGGAGCAAGGGATCAAGGAAGAGCTGATAAACTTCCTCAAGAGGAGGCAGAGTGTCTTCGCATGGAGTCACGCAGACATGCCTGGTATCGACCCTGAGATCATGACCCACAAGCTCAACGTGGACAGCGATGCCAGGCCTATAAAGCAGAGGCGAAGAGTCTACTCCAGGGAGAAGTATGAGGTCATCCGGGAAGAGGTGAAGAAGTTGGAAGAGGCCGAGTTCATAAGAGAGGTCACTTATCCAGAGTGGCTCCCAAATGCAGTCATCGTGCCTAAGGCCAATGGAAAGTGGCGAATGTGTGTAGATTTCACAGACCTGAACAGGTCTTGCCCGAAAGACAGCTATCCCTTACCTAGGATAGACCAGATGGTGGATGCAACGGCAGGGCACGAGCTCATGAGTTTCATGGATGCTTATTCAGGTTATAAACAAATCTTCATGGATGCCGAAGACTCTGAGAAGACAGCCTTCATTACTGACAAGGGGACGTACTGTTACAAGGTGATGCCCTTTGGTTTGAAATATGCGGGTGCGACCTATCAACGTCTTGTCAATAGGATGGACGATATGCTAACGAAGAGCCTGAAAGCATGTACTCACGTGGCAGACCTTGAGAAGAACTTCAACGTCATGGACTCATACAGAATGAAGCTCAACCCGGCGAAGTGTGTCTTCGGGGTAGGAGCTGGGAAATTCCTGGGGTTCATCGTTAATCAGAGGGGGATTGAAGCAAACCCTGAGAAAATCAAGGCCTTGCTCGACATGAAGACTCCTAGGAGTATCAAGGATGTCCAGAGACTCACGGGAAGAGTGGCAGCCCTTAACAGGTTTGTTTCTAGGGCAACAGACAAGTGTCTTCCGTTCTTTAAAGTTCTGAGAAAGGCCTTCCAGTGGGACGAAGAGTGTGAAAAAGCCTTTGACCAACTCAAGTCCTACTTGGGGTATCCCTTGTTGCTGTCTCGGCCCATCACGGGGGAGAGGTTGTTTGTATATCTAGCAGTCTCTGAGTCAGCCATCAGCGCAGCTATCGTACGGGAAGAGGATGGAGTCCAGAGGCCTGTGTATTTCAATTATAAGGCCCTTCAAGGGTCTGAACAAAACTATCCCCGGATGGAGAAATTGGCTTATGCCCTGATACATGCCTCAAGGAAAATGAAGCCTTACTTCCAAGCTCATTCCATGATAATCCTCACTGACTCCCCACTAAGGCAGGTTCTGCACAAGCCTGAGAAGTCCGGAAGACTGATGACCTGGGCCATCGAGCTAGGAGAGTATGATCTTACCTACCAGCCCAGGACAGCCATCAAAGGGCAGTCCCTCGCAGACTTTGTTGCAGAGTTCACTTGGGAAGAGGCCGAGACAGAGAAAGGTTTAGATAACGACGAAGAGACGAACCGAAGTGTCTTCCGAGATTAGGAAGAGACCACCCCGTACCTCTTCCGAGGCCGAGAAGAGGTTGTCCCGGGCAAAACTCGGAGCAGAGTAGAAGAGAATGAAGAGGATCGATACCTCTTCGAAAAGGGGGTTATGACAGAAGGGGTCTTCTCATCAGATGCAGACGTATGGAGCCTCTTCGTTGATGGCTCTTCCTGTGACAGTGGAATCGGCGCGGGGCTAATACTCTCGGCTCCAGATGGCGCCAACATTGAGTACGCCTTGAAATTCAACTTCCAGGCCTCCAACAACGAGTCTGAGTATGAGGCCATGATAGCAGGTCTCTTATTGGCAATAACTCTACGAGTAAAGCGACTCCTACTCCATAGCGACTCAAGGTTGGTTGTCAATCAAGTGTTGGGGGCATACGAGGCCAAAGATGAAAGGATGGCCAAATACCTAAAGAAGGTAAGAGGGTTGCTAGAGTATTTTGAAGAAGCAAAACTGAAGAGAATACCCCGGTTGAGCAACAACCACGCTGATGCATTGGCAAGACTGGCCTCGGCAATGAAGACATATTTGGGAAGGACCATTCCAATCGAGGTCTTAGGAAAAGCAAGCATCGAGGAAGATGAGGTATGTAGCCCTTATCACAATGTGAACCTAGGAGACTCGTGGATTGACCCGCTTGTCAGATACCTAAGAGAGGGGGAGCTACCCGAGTCCAAGATGGAAAGAAGAAAGTTGAGATACAGGGCTGCAAAGTTCTCATTGGTAGGAGACGTCTTGTACAAAAAGGGGTTTCTACTGCCTCTCCTCAGATGTGTGCACCCTGCGGAAGTGCCCCAGGTCTTAAGGGAGGTTCATGAGGGTTCTTGCTCTAGCCACATTGGGGGAAGACCCTTAGCCAAGAGGATCATCACTCAGGGATACTGGTGGCCTACCCTGTCTAAGGACGCAGCAGACTATGTGAAGAGGTGCGACAAATGTCAAAGGTTCGCCACCATCCCTCACCAACCTCATCAGCCTATGACGTCGATCTCTTCTCCATGGCCATTTGCGGTATGGTGAATTGACTTAGTAGGACCTTTGCCAAGAGCTGTTAACAACTACAGATTCTTGATAGTTGCCATTGACTACTTTTCAAAATGGGTAGAGGCAGAGCCGATGATAACCATTACAGAGCAGAAGACCTTCCAGTTCATCTGGAAGAACATCATATGTAGATATGGCCTCCCGAACACGCTCATCTCGGAAAATGGGACCCAGTTCAAGAATGCCTCCTTGGAGAAGTATTGCCAAAGTGTGGGGATCAGACAGTTCTTCTCATCTCCTGGTCGACCTCAAGCAAATGGCCAGACTGAGGTCACGAACAGAACCATCTTGGATGGAATCAAGAAGAGGTTAGAAGACGCGAAGGGGAGATGGATAGAAGAGGTCTACGCTGTGCTATGGGCTTACAGAACTACGGCAAGGACACCCACAGGAGAAACCCCATTCATGCTGGCACATGGCTCAGAGGCAGTCATACCAACGGAGGTAGGACTGCCAACTCATCGGATTCAGACCTACGACCCTGACAGCAATGGGGAGAAGAGAAGGCTAGATCTGGATCTCATCGAAGAAAGAAGGGAAGACGCAGAGGTCAGAAAAGCAGCCTACCAGCAGAGGGCAGCAAAATTCTACAACCAGAGGGTGAAGTCAAGACCCATTGCAGTGGGAGGCCTAGTTCTAAAGAAGACATTACAGAAGGCAAACAAGCTACACCCAAACTGGCATGGCCCCTACAAGGTGACGGAAGAGGTTGTGCCTGGCACTTACAGGCTAGAAAACCTAGAAGGAGAACCTTTCACTAACCCGTGGAATGCTGACCATCTCAAGAGATATTACATATGATGTATAGAATTTTATGAAAATGTACTATCTTACTAAGAGGAGGTTATTCATAAAGATCAGTTTCCATATCAAGTTCTTGTTTCGTTCTTTAGACCAGAAGTTTATTATGAGGCTAACCTCTTAGGTGATGACCTCAGACCCTCATAACATCACTCGGTGGTGACGAGGTCTGAGCTCAGACACCTGGGTTAGATGACCTCAGACTCTTAACATCATTAATTTGGTGATATTTATTATGAGGCTAACCTCTTAGGTGATGACCTCAGACCCTCATAACATCACTCGGTGGTGGCGAGGTTTGAGCTCAGACACCTGGGTTAGATGACCTCAGACCCTTAACATCATTAATTTGGTGACTATTATGAGGCTAACCTCTTAGGTGATGACCTCAGACCCTCATAACATCACTCGGTGGTGACGAGGTCTGAGCTCAGACACCTGGGTTAAATGACCTCAGACCCTTAACATCATTAATTTGGTGATATTTATTATGAGGCTAACCTCTTAGGTGATGACCTCAGACCCTCATAACATCACTCGGTGGTGACGAGGTCTGAGCTCAGACACCTGGGTTAAATGACCTCAGACCCTTAACATCATTAATTTGGTGATATTTATTATGAGGCTAACCTCTTAAGTGATGACCTCAGACCCTCATAACATCACTCGGTGGTGACGAGGTCTGAGCTCTGACACCTGGGTTAGACGACCTCAGACCCTTGACCATTAATTTGGTGATATTTATTATAAGGCTAACCTCTTAGCATTCAGAGGTCATATAGCATTCAGAGATCATATAGCATTCAGAGACATTCAGAGGTCAAAATAAAGGAAGAGATTGGCATTCAGTAAAAATAAGAGATTACAAATATTCATTACAAAACACTGAGGTTACAAATTACAAGCTCAGTTACAAGTCAAAAATTACAAATTACAACTTAAAGGTCTGAGGGGGGAGCATTGACAGTATCGGTTGGGTTAACCTGATCATCATTGGTCACCTCAGCCACATCATCAGCAGGGTCAGTCCCTCCGAGATCAGTCCCTTCCAGAGTAGCAGTCTGACCAGGGGCAGCAGCCTCGTCTTCTACCTCTTGCAGTGCCTGAGCAAACTGAGGGTCGGCGAAGCCGAGGCCCACAAAGTTGGAGGCCTTTATAGTGCCAAACTCCTTCTCTCTGACCTCGGCCCATTTGGTAGTGGCTTTGATACCTCTTTCGAGGTATTCAAAACCAAAACCTACGAACTCCTCAGAGACTTTGTAGTCAGAAATTATTCTCTCTGAGGCATCTGCAAGGGCAGCCTTCACAGTCGCGTTGACCTTCCTCTGCAGAGCATAATCCTTATCCTTCAGGGCCTTGGCGTGGCTTTGGACGAGCGCAGAGATATCTTTTTCCAAACCCTGAGCCTTATTTTCAGAGGTCTGGGCCTTATTCTCGGCATTCTGTAACTCTGACCTCAGACGGTCAACCTCGGCCTTCAGGGCGCTCTCGACCTTCTCAGCCTCCTGCCCCTTCTGAATGAGAGGCAATTTCCTCAGGGCCCAGTTAGATAGCTGGTACATGGCAGTCACACCGTGCACAGATAATGAAGAGGTTAGAGGGGAGTAAAATCAGACGTTGCACTTGTAAAATTATTGGCAAAAAGAACAAGTCATACCTGGACGGCTCTGTGGAGGCCGAACTCAACCATCATGGAGGTGTCCATGGCCCTGTAAAAACGCTTGTCGGCCTCGGTCATCATGTTGGCAAGTGCGTCCATGGCCTGTCTGTTGTGGCCGACCACGCTATCGGTGAGTTTCAGCTGGTCCAGACGAGCCGACAGGGTGTCGGCTGAGATGGGGATCGCAGCTTCTGAGGTCTTCTTTTGCCTTGAAGTCGGCCTCTGATCCTCAGAGGCCGGGGCCTCAGGGGCCCTCTTCTTGGATTTGGATGTTGAGGGAGCTGGAGGAGGAGCCTTCAAACCAGTCCTCTTTGCAAGTCTAGCCAAACTCGGAGCTGCCATCTCCCACAATTCGTCCGGGACACCTGGAGGTCTCTCTGCAAAAGTGAAAAGATAAGAGTCAGAAATCAAACATGAATGATCAGAGGTTAAACTTGGAACAAAAAGAAAAATCCTTACCAAAGTCAACAAGGGGACTTCCACCTAGGCTCATCCCCGAGAGATACTGGGGGGTCAGCAGATGTTCGAATTTGACAAACAGACCATGTGCCCCTTGGACTTGCAGGGCCTTCACCTTTTTGATATTTTGAAGACTTAGGCCAGGATCGGCCTTGGCAGACATGGTGACTTTACCCCATCTGAGGAGTATCCTCGGCTCAAAAGTGGAAGAGGGAACAGATGAGCCAAATTCCCATGGCCCTGAGGCAAAAAAATACCGGGGCTTCCAGTTGTGATTCGAGGTCTGAGTGACCTGAAGCATCTTCTTCTCAGGCCTCCGAGCCACGAAGTGATAGTAGCTCGGATGGTTTTTGGCCGAGGTAGGGACGTAACAACCAGCAAAGACCTGAACTGGGAGGTCAGAGTGGTGGACTGCCCTCCAAAAGATGATGGATCCAATAATGACTCTCCAAGCATCGGGAGAGAGCTGCGAGGGGCCAAGTTGATAAAGGAAAGAATGGACCTGATGACGGGATGAATGGGTAGACGAAACCCTAACTTAAACATCTGCTCATACAAGCAGATTTCTCCATCTCGGCCGTGGTAGGCCCTCTCTTCCCTCAGAGGTCTCCTTAATTTGATTGAGGGACTGATGGAGTATAAGTATCTGAAGTGAAACAGATCCACCTCAGTGACTGTGCTCTCGTACTCGTCCGCCTCAGAGACGTCAACATCACTTTCAGCATCCTCATCATCATCGTCAAGCTCAACGTCGACTGGTGCAGACGTAGACGGGTGACCAGGGAACCTCTGAGCAAACTCGGCCCCGGTAACGGCCGACAGAGGGATGGCATCTAGAATGGGTGGCACAGCCACACTTGGCACAACAAGTTCGACCTCTGAAGAAGAATTTGAGGTGCTTGAGCCATTCTGAGACGAGGCTCGGCTGGAGACCTCGGACTGGTCAAGGGCCTGACCAGGCCGAGGTGTAAAATCCATGGCTTCCTGGAAAGAGTCCACAGACATGGGTCTGAGGTGGAAGACTCAGACTCAGACATCGGCAATTGGTTAGCCGAGACGTCTGTCTGGTAGAAGTTCTCAGGAGGATCAGGGTATACTACCTTGAGAGGTGGGGGAAAGATAGGTCTGACAGGGAACTCCTGTGACCTACGAGCTTCTTCCTGAGCTCTCTCTATTTACCTAATTTTCTCTAAGGTCTTCTCTCTGAGAGAAGGGAATTCCTCAAGAAGCTGGTACAGGGGTCTGAGCATCAGAGGACGACCCAAAACTTCTAACGACCCTAAACTTAAGGAAAACTCCTAAACCTACAAACACGATTGGCTTATAAAATAAAGGGGTTTGAAGATCAAACTAAGGAACTTCAAGAAAACACAGATCGCCTGAATCAATGAAGCTCGCCGGAAAACTCAAATGAACTACCGAAAAACTTAAAAGGTCACCGAAAAATGCAAACCGAATGTCAAAAACAAAGGAAATGGAAAAGGAGGAGTACCTGGAAGTGAATCGACGAATGAAACCAAGAGAATCCACAAGAAACCTACAGGAAACCTTCTGCAGAAAGAGCGCTGGATTGAAGAGGCTTTAGAGAGAAGAAATTTGCAGGAAACAGCGTGCGCGGGAAAGAAAAGAGGAAGAAGAAAGAGGAAGAAAGGGTTTAACCCCTTAAATAGTTGGGCACGCTTCCCAAGGCTCATCATTGCCTTGGAAAACCCAAGGGAAAACTACTGACAGCACACGCCAAGTTGGCACGCCCTAGATTGGGACAGGTGTCATGCAGGTGTTAGCCTTGGGACGAACAGACCTCGGAGGTGAAGCAATCCCCTAGCCACTTGCTCTCGCATGTGACTAAGGGCTGGGGGTGATTGATATGCCCAAGTATAACCTCGGCCCAGGGACACCTACCTCGACCGAGATGATGGCCGAAACATTGATCGACCCTATGAAGGCCAGGAGCCCTCGATATCATCCCTCGGCCAGACCTACCTCGGCCCAGGCCGACACTACCATCTACACTGCCAAGGGGCGCTGAGCGCATCACAGGCACCAACAGCACTATGGGTATGGCAACCTCGGCCAAGGGTGGGCCGAGGTGACAGGGAGCGACCCTCAACTTGGAACCGGTTCAACCTCCGCTTGGGACGAGGTCACAAGAGGCCTTAGTAATCACCAGCGTGGGACTATCCATACCTCGGCCGGGGCCGACCTAACATAATGTCTCGGCTGATATCAGGCTGAGACTCCTTATGACGCTTCTCGGATTGAACGGACATCAAGCCTTTACAACTCGGCCTCTCCCAGGCCGAGGTCATTCACCAACATGACTGCCGAGCATCTGTTGACATTTGGATAAGGACACCTGGGCACAAATCAGTTGTAACAAGATTATTCTCCACATGTGGGAGAATATTTCATCATCATTGCTTACATGTGACAGTGACAGATGGCATTCCCACATTGGTGAAGATACCACACACATGCTCATTGCATGCATGGGGGGAACATTACGCCCCCATGCTAAAACTCTGTCTAAACATACAGTAGAGAGAGAGAGCTTGAGAGAATTGTATCCATGGCCATCAGTGCCTTCATTCAGTGATATTACTCACACACTCACTGTGGACGTAGGCCGGATTGGCTGAACCACCTATATTCCGGTGTTCATTCCTCATATCCTTACCTCCTTCTCTTATCTCTTTATATAGCTGTGCTGCCATTGTTATACTTCTATTGAGCTTGGAAACACCATACCTGGTGGTGCTAATTCTTAGCATCATCAATAATTATTAATCATTATTGGATTATTGTGTGTGTGATGGGGGGTAGGGGGTGGTGTGTGTACGTGTGTGTGGTGGGGGTGGGGGGAGGGGGGGAGGGGGGGTGGTGGCAGGGATGGGGGTGGGGTGGGTTGGGGTGGGGGGCAGCGTGCGTGTCTATGTGTGTGTGCGCGTAGTGTCCCTTGTAAAAAATTGATTGATTATTAATTTTTTTAGTAAATTAATATATGATTGCCCCTTATTGTAAATTAGTAAATTAATATATACTATATATAATTATTAATAATTGAATTTGAATATAAATAAGACATAATTAAATAAGACATACTACATATAATTATTAATAATTGAATTTGAATATACACATTTGTTGTAGACATTGCTGTTGGATTATTTTGTTTAGTAAATGTTGGGTTGGTTAGTTTTAAAAGTGGCATGATCACTGGATTATTGTCCAAATGGGGGTGGAATTTTTCAACTTTTGAATAATTGAATTTGAATATAAATAAGACATAATTAAATGAAACATACTATATATAATTATTAATAATTGAATTTGAATATAAATAAGACATAATTAAATGAAACATAGTATATATAATTATTAATCATTATTGTGTGTGTGGTGGGGGGCAGGGGGTGGTGTGTGTATGTGTACGTGTGTGTGTGCGTGTGCGTGTGTGTGGTGGGGGTGGGGTGAGGGGGTGGGGGCAAGGATGGGGGGTGGGGGTGGGGTAGGGGTGGGGGGCTACGTGTGTGTCTATGTGTAATAATAACATTTTTTTTATCTGTACTAATAACATTTTTTTACGGCAAATGTCTCCTTCAGGTATTAAGGCGAGGATAATGATGTTGGTTATGATGATGTCGTCTGGGCTCGGTGGTAGTGGAGGCGACGAGGGTTCCTTAGCCCCTAGGCTCCCCAAATATGGCAAATTTGGGATTACCATCGAGAACAAGTCGGAGCTATTAGCGAGATCCCTCGAGCTGCTAAAGACGGTCATCGGCCCAGGGTTTATGAGTTGGAAAGAGGTGCCATATGAGCTGAAGTTAGCTGTTTGGGCGGCACTACAAGTAATATATTTATATTTATATGAATATTTCAATTTCAATTTCAATTTCGATTTCATTTTATATTTATATTTATATTTATTCGCAACTAACATTGTATTTGTTGGACAGGAACAATTCAACTTGGATCCAAAGCTACGCGATTCCGTCTTGGAGAAGTTGAGGGAGCAACACAAGACGTGGAAGAAAAATATGCGAACACGGTACTTTGAGAAAACACGAGAGTCCATTATCCAATGGCGTGGATCCGTCCTGCCCAAGGAGCCGATCTCATTGGCACAATGGCAAAATTTCATTGACAATGAGATCGAGGATCGACAATTGGCATCTCGCCAATCGGGGAGAGAAAATCGAGAAAAAAAGACGGACGTGCACTACTCCGGCTGGACGTCTTACGCCGAAGTGGAGCATAGGATGAAGGTAAGATTTAATTTTTCTATAACTATAGAAATATATTATTCTTCATTATTTTACTTTGCGGGGCCGATACTAATTTTACTTTATTTTATTTTAGGAGGTAAGGAGTGGCCCAGGGGGTAAGCCACATAGGCTCTATACTTATGTGGCTCTTCAGACGAAGAAGGGGAAGGACAAGGAGGTGTCCCCGAGCGTCGCGGCCACGATTGTAAGTAATCCGACAGTTTAATTTTTGTTAATTACGTTATAATTTTTTAGTTTACTTATTTTACTAATTATGTGCTTTTTGTCGTTTCAGGAAAAGCTTAAGGAAGTGCATGAGTCGCAGTCTGATGCCGGCAAGGCGTCTTTGTCCACAGACGCACTCAGCCAAGTGCTTGGCTCTGATCGCAAGGGGAGGACAAGGGGGGTGAGCTCGCGGGTGGCTAAATCTAGGATCATCGGATTGGAGACGAGCGACACCGGGTTGGCTTGAATGGTGGATTCACATGACGCGAAGCTGTCCCGTTTGGAGGCGATGGTCCAAGATATGTACTCATTCATAAAGCGTACGTTGAGCGGAAACCGTAAGGGGAAAGGGAAGGAGAAGGCGGTGGAGGAGAAGGAGGTGAGGGAGAACGAGGCGTAGGATGACGAGGATGTGGACCTCGCCGCTTCATCACTGACACGTGCGCACTTCAATGATCCACTTCCTTATTTGGCTCCCTTCCCCAGACCGATGTCGACAATTGGTTGGGCGAGCATGTTCATATTGGACATATTTGATGGCCAGCGGATAGGGCGGGGGTTGAGGGACCCGAATATCGTCCAGGGTGGAATAGTTCATGAACGTGCACTTCAAGAGATCGAGTCCAAAGTGCTCGTCACGCATGTGATACCCGGGAAGGAGAACTCCCTATTGTGCTTGCGCGAACAATGCAGCACGATGTATATTAGTGGGTGTGTCAATTCGTATATCGTGTGGCCTACTCACCTCATAACATTTACCCCAGACATGTAGTGACATTATTTTTAAGTTAGTACATTTGAATTATATTTGGATTATATCATCATGTATATTGTTTCTATTTTGAATATATATTTGCATTATCTTTAGTTTGTTTGGATATATGATATTTGAACAGGTACAACGTTGCTATAACATGTACAAATATACTACTAGGTAGTGGCAGTGGCCATATTGCCCAGCAGATTTTTTTTAAATTCTGCCCAGAATTATCACGGTCATTGACCGTGACAAGTCCATGACAAATAAGGTTGTCACGGACTTGTCACAGTCAATGATCGTGACAATATTTTTAAAAAGGGTCAAGACTTTGTCACGGTTATTAACCGGGACTAAACTTGTCACGGTCATGGCCCGTGACACGGCCGTGATAATTCTAACGAACTTGTCATGGTCAATAACCGTGACATGTCCGTGACAAAAAAGTTATCTCGCCCTGAATTGTCACGGTCATTGACCTTGTCAAGGTCAATGACCGTGAAAATTAGGCAGATTTGGTGTAGTGCGTGGTGCCTCACTAGCACCGTTAAATCCCGTATTACCCTTCAGTTAGATTCCCCAACTCTTTTATCTCCCTTCTCACGGAAGCGTTGATATCAAATTATAAAACGTACGACATTGACGATAACGGTACCAGTCGTTCTATTCAGATTTCCCCATCCATGATTATATATTCTACCCATGATTCCCTTATTAACTTACAAACCTTCTTTATTCTCCATATCCACCTCGTCAGGTACGAAGTTCGCTAAACACGTCAATTCTCCTTCATGACCGACCACCATACGGAACTTTTGAAATAAGTATTGAAATCTCCTTTGCCTCTCTTTAAATAGCTGATGAGAGGTTTTGCAATCAAACCTCACCCCAACTTCCTCGTTGTTCATGATATCTCTCCATGGTTGTGGTGACTGAATCCTATCACTACAACGCTACTACTATGAGCCAAAATTTTACCCGAAATTTTATCGTGGGTGCCATTGCACTCCACCCTACACAATTACCTTTGGGTTATCACTTTCCATTGACTTATCACACTCCCTCTCTTCCCCGAATTCTTATGGATGGATTTTCGGAAGAGTTCCTACGACTCCCCCCTTTACCAACTACACTGGGTGAGTCTGAATTTGCACCACCACTTTCTACGACGGTGCTTAGGAAAACTACTGCGCCCTAGTGATTATCCCAGCGCCATATAGCCTGAACAATAGTCATGGTGACTTCTATCGCGACCACCATTCCCAGAATATTCCATGGCTTCTGCTGAACCACTCCCCCTGCAATCCTTCCAACGGCCCTCGCTGGTCATCCAAAATTGTTCGGTGTATGAAGCCTAAACCGAACTCGTATATGAATCGCATCAATTATACTTAATAGTAGGAGAACGTAAGTCGCATACATGAAGGAATACAACAATCTTATAATAAGGCTCTATATCAAAGAACGCTATGTTGAAATGTAATAAGTTACACAGATCCTAAGGACTCTAGATACTTTATGTGACACCCCGCCTACTAAAATACTGAGTGACCAGCCCATGATCAAAATAAAGCATTGGTCTTATATGGCCCATTCTTAGCATCACTGTCAAAAACTATTTAAAGTTACTAACGAACTAGTAATTTAATTAGACTGGTGCTAAATTTTATCTTTCATAAATTAACAATATGCGAAAATAAATAATTATTAAACCATCCACATAAATCGATAAGTGAATCTAACACAGATGAACAACATGAATAAAGAAGACCGAATCATTTATCGATTCAACAATAAAAATCCACAATAAACTGAAACAATAACCTGGATGCACAAGGTCAAATAAATAACTGAATACTAAATCTGAGGGCGACATGCCCAATGAGTACTGAAATAAAATCCCTATACTAGGAATAAATGTATGAAGCATCTATAGAAAAGTCCTATAACTTTCACATGAGCTGCAACTGTGCATCCCTGGATAAAATCCTCAAACTGGGTATCCCTGTGGCTGGACACCTAATAGGTTTTGAAAAAATATTTTTTGACACCGGTGAGAGCCCAAGTAAAACATTTTGAAAATATTTAGCAAGCAATTAAATTGCTATATTAAATGTGCATGCACACTCTTCATATTTAAGCTAGTTTCGCACTCTCTTGAGGTATAACTCACCCCTTATCTAATGTGTACACCTAACGCTTGCCTTCTAACCTTCTTAGTTATTCTACCCCGTCTAACTATCCGCATCACACCTCTTTCTACTGCACTACTCTAACCTGAGTATTCTTACTTTGATTATTAAGTTATCTTCTCATTAACTTATTAATCGGCTCAATAATATTAAATGATATAAAGTTTACACTAGTTATATAGGAAACCTCTTTTCAATTCATATAACTTTGACACTATATAAGAAATGCATTCACACTTATGTATTAATCACATATATAATTATCTATTCATATTATATACGTAGTAGTATACTACAACATTCCCATACATGCCGCGTAATATAACCATCCTTTCCCGAGTAATAACTCACCAGATGCTTTCTCTAAAATGCTATAATCCCAGATATGCTCACTCTAACCCGGTTACCATAAGTCGGACTAACTCACACCGAACTCTGATAAAATATTGTGCTCACACGACTACAAAAAGCTACAAACTTCTCATCACTAGTCTCATCACCCTCACCTTCACTACTATCACTAAGTGTGGAGGGCATAGCTACTTTCTTTCCTTTCTTTCTAAGCCACGTAAGACACTCAAACGACTTATGTCCCTTACCCCCACATTTAAAACAAGTGATGTTCTCAAAATCTTCCTCACACTCCTCATCGGAGTCATTCTCTTTTTCCCTCTTTCCACTTTCTATGTCATTTCCTTTCTTTTTATATTTCTCAAAAAAATTCTTTTTATTGGAAGAATTATTTTTGTTCTTGTTGAGAAATTTTTTAAAATTTTTCACAAATAAGGCCATATCATTAAAAACAAAATTTCCCTCAGAATCGGACTCACAAACTTTTTCTTTCTTTTTCTTAAAATGAGTCTTTAAAGCAATGCCATTATCCTTAGCCTTAATGGTTTTGGGAAACATGTCAATCTCATAGGTTTGAAGATCTCCTACAAGTTCTTTCAAAAAATCAATATCACACGATTTTGTGAAAAATAGGAATACGCGATAAATTAGCGTAACCTGCTCTGATACCAATTTGAAGAGTGCGACTGTGTGATAATTGATTAAATTAAATTCACAAGTTTTCAAGTACCCCTTATTTAATTAGAGTCCCTAAACATGCATCTAAGGTGCGTGTGTCAACCCATAAATAAATAAAGCATGTGACACAGTAAATATGTTGAGACATAGATTTCAGGAAAAAAACCCTTTCGGGTAAAACCTTTATTTCACTATGAATATATAAATCCCAGCTTACAATTACATAGAGAAATCTGCAATGGATCAACGCGCAGCCAACCCACAAAGACACGCAGTCTTGAACTCAGCAAGAGAATACACGCAGCACCCTCTAAGGACTCGCAACCCAAACAATAAAGGAAGAATCGCAGCTCTCCTCAATGACACGCGGCCATAACACTTTGTAGAGACTCCCTCAACAATGACACGCAGCCCTCAGTTGCAAAGATCTCCCCACAAAGGCTGAACAGTAGCAAAGCTTGTGTTCTAGGGTTCCAAAAGATTCACAAAAGTAATTGGGATTTTTGTGTGTGAATCAAAAAGATGTTTGGCACATCAAAAATTGAAGTTTTGTTGTGTTTGTACTCTTAGAAACGTTTTCTCAAAGACTTCAAAAAATACACCACCGAACAAGGAATATATATAGGAAAAATGAATCGGTAGTAAAAAATCTCACGGATCTGTGCGAAATTATCCAAAGCGGATCGGTCCGTTTTGGAGGCGGATCGGTCCGTTTTTAAAAGTGGCTTCATCGGTTTGCCTGCGATCTGGGGTATACTGGTTCAATGCACATCGGATCAGTCCGGTATAGCGGCGGACCGGTCCGGAGGCGAATCGGTTCGTTTTTAAAAGGGGAGGACCGGTCCGGTTTACCAGAAAATAAAAAAAAATTTAAACTTTTTGCTTGAAAAAACTTTCTTCTTATTTTTATAAAAAACATTTCATAAAAAATTTCCCAATACTAAGTATGAAACTTTAAGGGACTTAGAAACAAAACTTTACCAAGTTCATTCTCGCAGAGGTTATGATGTTGAAGACGCTTTGATATTCGGATCCATTGATGTAGATGCGATCTTGAGTTTCTTCAACGGTGTAACAGCGTACGACATACATATTGACAATGGACAAAATGTCCTTACAGGTAGCCCAAAAGAACCCAAGTCTATATCCTCGCTTGTAATTTAATTAAGGGGGTTTTGGAAAAATGTCCAATCTAACTCAAAGTGTATAAAAATAGGACACTCCGCATAATTTTATAAATTTAGTTCCTGTACTAAAAACACCATGAAAACTGACCAATATGCCATTTGACAACTCATACAAAAAAAGCCATCAAAATATTTAAAAGTCCATAACATCAAATGTACAAATTCAAAATTCACAAAATTTATATATTTGAAATCTACTCGTCGAGATCTATCCAACAACACCCATACTTGATATTTTTTGACAAAAAAATCGAAATTGATAAATTTACTATTTCACTAAAACCTCCATTTTTTCGAACAAAAACTCAATTTTTTCCGGCGAACACTACATTTTTTCAGTGAAAAACCTTCTTCTCTAGCACTGGTACCGCTGGTGCGGACCAAAAAAATGAATGAAATAGACAAAGGGAGAGTGAAACGAGGAGAGATAAACAAACCGACGAGAATTCCAACGGTCTCCGGCAAGGATTTCGGCATTCCGACGAGGATTCCGATGGGTGGGTGGAGTGGGGTGGGGTTGAGTGGGGTTATGTGTTTATTTTTAGATTGAGTTTTAAATGAGTATGACTAAGAGTATAAATATAAATATCCCTCTAACTAAAACAAATGAAATTACCTATTTTGTGTACTCCTAACTCTAAAGGGACCACACAAATAAATGTTATTGTACCAGAGGGACTAGATTTACAAACCTAAAAAACCACTGTCCTAAAAATCAAAATATAGTAAGAAACATGACCTTGACCTTAATTCTTTATTTAATTAATCACACATTAATTAATTTCCATTGAAGTAGTGTCACCTAACTGCAATACCCAGACTCACTCATCCGGTCCGTATCTTCCCCCTTTAGAATTTGTTACACAAAATCCCATTATTATGTAAAACACCCTTTATTAAATTCGATATTCAATAATTTATTATATATATCTATAATAAATTAAATCAGTCACCCCATCCCTAACTCCTGTTGTACTTGCCTGAAAATACCGGAGTCAAATCCCTGACCCTTAATGAAATTAATTTCACCTCCATAAATTTTATCAAAGTAGTGTCACTCAACCAAAATGCCCGGACTCACTCGCTTGGCCCGTATTCTAACCTTTTAGAATTTATTACACAAAATTCCCCTAATAATTTTGACCCACTTATTAATTTTCATATTTCTTAATACCCATCTCTTAACATCTTTGATATTCACCTCCATTTAATTTTTCCCTAATTAAATCCCTTATAAGCACAATTAAACCATAAGGAAAAATCCTACGCCAAAAAGAAACGAATCTGGCAAATCCTTATCCACGTTGTTCGAACGACCATCCACGTCGTTCAAACGACTCCTAAGGTCGTTCGAACGAACATCCACTCACCAGGCCACTTCGTCTTCCCCACGGGTTATGCTTCTGCAATTTATAGTTTCTCAAGGTCTTAAACTCTCATCAAATCTTCAACTAAAGAATATCCCACTATGAATACATGATTCCTCTTGTTCCTAATCAGCCACACACCATTCAACAATAACCATCCCCAAAGAAAATTCAAAAATATACCAAACATATGTCCGACTGGACGATTTTTGCCAGCGGCGGCGGCGCCTCCTTCTTCGAACGAGTTCATCCCTGTTTGTTCCCAAAAGATTGGTGGTTCCTACCCAATCTTACTTAATACATCATATAGATCATCAAACATTAATGATGTCAACCACCATCAATTTTATTTTCGGATTGGGTTCACAGGGTTACACGATCCCCAAATCTGAAATCGCTCATACACACAATTCAACGCACAAAATTTCTCATGGATTTCAAATAAAAATTTCTAGTTCTAACAGTAATACTTGGTTTCCTGATATTCATTTGGTGATTTAACCATGCATAGACACCAATTAATTAAACCCATCTTGTATGAAAAGCCCACCCAAACACAAACTTTGATTACACCTACTATTATATGAATCGAAATACTGCAATTAAATTGAAAGCAAGTTTAACTATTTTCCTGAATAAATTCATAGGGTATGATTTTCCTTTGATGTAGACGAAGATTTAACGAATAACACACCTAATTCTTCTTGGTTTGGCTCCCAATTTCTCCCTCTTTTCTTCTCTGCAAAACTAGGGTTTTCTTATTGAGTTGTGTCTACCACAAACTCCCTAATGAAGGTTTTATATTGCTAATCCCGAAATTAAGCCTATGGTCTAAGCTCAAATGACCTGAAAACCGTCGTGTGAGCTTGATTATGTCTAAAAAAGCTCCGAGACCCAATTACTACCCCCGAGTACTCTTTTTCGACTATCTTGATCTATTCAGAATCAACCGTGCACTAAGAATCGTCATCTGAATTATGTTACTAAAATCTCCAACCTCGACCTCAAATTACGACACACGCGAATTTTAATAAAAAAATCCGAATTAATTAAGTCTTAATTCACTAATTTAATTAAATCTTCCAGATTAATTAAATCTTATATCACCAAATTAATTAAATTCTATGTCCTGAGAAATACGGGGTGTTACACCTGGTTATTTCTATCTGAGGGAGGGAGTGCCTAACCGATGTGAGGAATTAATCTGATTCATAAAACGCCAATGGAGACCATGGGATTTATAGGGAAACCCCTCTACCACTTAGTTTTTATAAACTTGAGACTTTTGAAAACTATTCATTCAAGTATAAAAGCCCGAATTAAAATTTTCAATTTACTTGTACAAATTAAATTGCTGGATCTCACTATTTTAATTTTCCAAAAATAAAACCATTTTTCAATTAAAATAAAATTCAAAGATTAAAATTTAATTTATACGTTTAAATTAATTATTCGAATTTAATTTTATTTAGAAAAGAATAAATAAAATGGATTTTCTAAAAAAACGGTGAGCTAGGACAGTTTTAAAATAATATCCATGTTGTCCATAAAATGGGTGTTCCTAATTAATCCAATTAAAACACCAAAAACTGCAATATAAAAATAAAGAGACATGCACGAAAATATAAAATAAATACAAATAAAATATATGAACAAAAATGTTTCTATCCATCATGGCCCAGAATTCTTATTGAAGTATAACTCTTAAAGTCCAAGACTTCCTATTGTAAAAAACTTCTCTTCGACTTAGATTCCAACTTGAAGTAAACTTTATTACAAACGAGAGTTATAGAAGATCTTTCATTTTGAAAATCGATCCAACCTGATCTGGAAGGGAGATGAGGAAACAAAAACAGTTTAGTAAGTTTAATTACAGTTTATTGAAGATCTTTCACACTCAAAGCTAGAGTATCCAGTGAAGAGGTAACAAAAATAATTTCATAAGTTCGAAATTCACACATATTTTAGAATCAATTCTAAAGCCAAAAGCAGAACTGTCTTGATTTATGAAGTAATTTTTCAACCTTATGAAAAATAGTTTGTGTGAGAAAAATAAAATCATAAGATTCACAAAACCAACAAAAATATTCTCACAAACGAACCACAACCAAATAAAGTTTAAAGTATGTATATGATTAGTACAACAAGTTTAGTTTAAACAATATCTATGAACAATATATATATATATATATATATATATAGACACACACACACTCATAATAAAATGTTAATAGATCAACAAGAAAATCGGTCTTTTCAAACTAGAGCTTCTAAAAGTTATAAAAAATAATCAAGTCATTCAAAACTCCATATCACGAAGAAACACACAATAATATATGGTTTTCTATGTAAAAAGAGAGTTTCAAAAGTACCCACAAAAGATCTCAGAAGCAAAACATGAGTTTTAAAGCAAAACATACGAGATCCATACGTCTCAACCCTAGAGCCAGAAAATCTCAAACTCCAAAATCATCAACAATTAAACACACTCATTCTCAAAAAATATGTATGGTAGAAAGTATAGGATGAAATGTGCTTAAAAGTTCTCTCAAAACAGGTTAGACACTAAAAATTTAGAGAAAGAAAATTGAGAAGAAAAAATTCGACAGAGTTTCCCTTATGTTTTTAAAAAAATCTCTAACAAACAATTTACCTGAGCTCACTATTTATAGAGACGGTGGAAATGGCTTAGGTACACATATAAATATCCAAACAATAAGGGCATAATAGTAAACAACCAAAGCCACTGAAGGGTACAAAAGGCATCACACAAAAGCCCAAACGGTGGGGGCACATGCATAAAACACTAGCACTTAGAGAGGGCTATAAGGATCAAACTAACACAGATTAACCGGTAGAATAACTACCCTCATAGCACGTGGCAAATCACATGAGAAACAAATTGTTGGCGTTTTAATTTTTCATGAATTAAAATAAGAAATAAAAAATGTTTTTGATTTTGTTTCTTTTAAATAACAAAAACAGTATTAATAAATTCCAAAAAATTATAAAAACATATGAAAATTAAATTTTGAATTTTAGAAAATTATAAAACCAAAAAATAATATATAAAAATATTTAAGTATAAAATACACATAAAATGTATAAATACAAAAAATAAAAGATACATTATACAATTAAATTTAGGGCTTTATAAATTAATTTAACTTTTCATTGGTTATATAGAAATTGTGCAAACAAAGAGTATCCAATGACTGCAAATAAATTATCAACTTTTAACATTAACTTTATCTTCAAATGATAATAATTACATATAACTTTAACTTTAACGAATAATTTTTGTGACCCCTAAATAATGACGGTAAACAACAATGACAAATCGTCTATTATAGTGTAGTGAGACCTACTAATACAACAATCACTCAATGTTTATGGATCATTTAACCCAATATAAAATCAGATCGCACCCATAGTAATCAAAGTGGCATTTTCACAAGCATTCCAATCCTCATAATTCTCGGGATTAAGAATCTATGCACCATTTTCAAATGGTTTGAGATATTTGGATATAATCAAGACAACCTTTGGAATCAAATCTCACGCGTGGCCTTGTTCAATACATTCCTCGGATGTACTGATCACAATCCTCTGTCAAACTATCATACAAGTTCTCGAACCATTATATAGGTTCCCACAACTTAAGATAAAATACTAGGATTGCATCGTAATCATTTTGATAGGATGACAAATCCCTATCTAGGTTGTTAACTTTTCAATAGTGCTAGAACCGAAATTTTAATCTTCTTGTGATCAACCCTAAGCCGACTCACTAAAATACCTAATGAGCTCTATTGACCGGCATGACTTTGCGTTGATCGCCATCACTGTATCCATGCTACACCATGATGTTCTATTTTATCATAAGTCCTTGAACAACCTAAACAATACATCATTTTCCTCGACCCTCGTCGTACCTTATTATTGGCCCCCTGCCACGCCTCAATGATCTTTATCACAAGAGGTCCACAAGATAAATAAAATAGAGATCATTTGTCTTGACTTTGCGTCAATACCCATTAGCGGACCTGCACCACACCCTTAGGTTCTCGCTCTTCATAGGTTCTCGAGCACCTAAAAAAAAGGATCCTCTGCATTGATCCTCATTGAGACCCATTAACGATCCCTCTCCATACCCCAATGTTCCCTTTATCATAGTCCCCAAAAAAATCATCTGCCTATACTTTCGTCAAGACCCACAGCCCCATGTCACACCTCGATGTTCTTTCTCTTCATCATTGTCCCGATGACTCAAGGTTCTCCCTTATCACGTGTTCCCAAGCGACCTCTGATGAAAGGTCTAATTTTTCCATGTCTATAATCCCCTGAACTATTTAAGGTAATTATTTATTACTTTAAACTATCCATTATCATTCGTTAATTACATGAACAATAACTTAAAATGCCTAAATATACAACAAGAAGAAAAATTAACATAGCTTGTTTACAAGAAACTAAATGGGTCGGTGAGAAAGTTAGAAAAATAGAACATACAGGATTTAAATTATATTATACAGGAAAACATATAAATAAGAACGGAGTTGGAATAATAGTAGCTGAGAACTTTAAGGACGATATCATAACCGTTATCAGGAAAGCTGATAGACTTATACTTGTAAAATTGGTATTAGGTGAAAACATAATTAATGTTATTAGTGCTTTTGCATGCACCCCACGTAGGATTAAATGAGCACACTAAAATACAATTTTGGGAATAAATGGATGAACCAATTCAAGAAATACCCGTAGGTGAGAAAATCTATATAGGGGAGATTTTAATGGCCATGTAGGAGAAGATCGTATAAGATATGAGATAGTGCATGGAGGATATGGTTTTAGAGATAAGAACGACGGGGGAGAGTCTATCTTAGATTTTGCGATGGCTTATGATTTTGTACTAGTAAATACATGTTTTAAAAAGAGGCTTGAACACTTAATAACTTATAAAAGTGGAACGCATATGGGCCAAATAGATTTTTTCATTGCTAAGAAAGGAGACCGATTAATGTGTAAAGATTGTAAGGTTATCCCAGGTGAGAGCTTAACCTATCAACATAAAATATGGTATTGGATATAAATATTAAAAATCAATCACGAGTGCGAAAAGTGAAGATTAACCCACAAACTAGGTGGTAGAACTTAAAAGGAGAGAAATTATATCTATTTAAAGATAAAGTAATAAATGAAGAAACATGGACTATTGAAGAAGAGACTAACATAATGTGGAATAAGATGGTCACATGCATCAGGAGAATATCAAAATAAATTCTTGGAGAATCAAAAGGTAAGGGGCCACAGCCTAAAGAAACTTGGTGGTGGCATGAAGAAGTGCAAAATATAGTAAAAATTAAAAGGCAGTGCTTTAAAACATGGCAAACAAATAGAAATGAAGAAAATTTTGAGAAATATAAATGGGCTAAAAAGGAAGTTAAGAAAGTGGTAAGAGGTGCTAAGTTAAAAGCGTATGATGGTCTTTATACAGAATTAGGAACACAAGAAGGGGAAAAAATATTTATAAGCTTCCTAAACTTAGGGACATGAAAATAAAATATTTTAATAACGTTAAGTGTATCAAAAGTGATGATTCGAGAGTCCTAGTCAAAGATGTTAAAATTATGGAAAAACTACTTTGAGAGGTTACTAAATGGAGATAATGGGAGTAAATTAGATATAGAAAAACTTAGGGAGACTCGAAAAAATATATTTTTTCGCGGAATTAGAACAACAGAGGTTATGATTGCTCTAAAAAAGATGAAAATAGGGAAGGCTTTAGGAACAGATGGTATTCGTATTGAGGTTTGGAAGTTCTTAGGGGAGGACAGAGTATCATGGCTTACAAAATTATTTAATAGAATTTTAATGACTAATAGGATGCGCGATGAATGGAGAAAAAATGTTTTAGTACCTATTTATAAAAATAAAGGGGAGATACAAAGTTGTTCAAATTATCGTGGTATTAAGTTAATGAGTCATGCAATGAAACTTTGGGAGAGAGTCATTGAATATAGATTGAGACTGAAGACAACAGTATCTAAGAATAAATTTGGGTTTATAACTCGGAGGTCAACAATGGAAGCAATCTATTTATTGAGGAGATTAGTGGAGATGTATAGGGAGAAAAAGAAGTATCTTCGTATGATTTTTATAGATTTGGAGAAGTCGTATGATATGATACCCAGAGATATAATATGGTGGGTTCTACATAAAAGAGAAGTGACTCGCAGATATATTGATGTGATCAAGGATATGTATAATGGTGCGATGATTACAGTAAGAACATCAGCCGGAGAAAGTAGTGAGTTTTCAATTATGGTAGGTCTACACCAAGGTTCAGTATTAAGTCCTTATCTCTTTGCTCTTGTTATAGATGAGTTGACTGAACATATACAAGATGAGGTGCCATGGTGTATGCTATTTGCAGATGATATTATTTTAGTGGATGAGACTAAGACGAGGATTAATGCTAGGTTGGAATTGTGGAGAGAAACTTTAGAAACAAGAGGATTTAAGATAAGCAGAACTTAAAACAGAATATGTGGAGTACAATTTTAGTAGCAATAGGAGGACAAATGGAGATGTGGTGAAATTAGAGGGTCAATAGATACCTAAAAATTATCATTTTCGTTATTTAGGATCGATTATCCAAAAAGATGGACATCTTAGTGATGATGTTACTCATAGGATTAGAGCAGGCTGGCTAAAAGAAAAATTTTATAGGACGACCATTAGACTCGCCATGTTATATGGGACAGGGTGTTGGGCAACCAAGAAATAAAACGTACAGAAAATGAGTGTGACAAAGATGCGAACACTAAGATGGATCTGTGGTAAAACTCGAAAGGATAAAATTAAAAATGAATAAATTCGTGAAATGGTAAAAGTAGCTCCTATAGAAGATACATTAAGAAAATATCGACTTAGATGGTTTGAACACGTCAAGTGTAAGACCAATGGATGTAACTGTAAGTAAGAGTGATTTAATTAGTATTGATGGTAACACAAGGGGTAGAGGTATGCCTAAATTGACTTTGTGGGATGTTATAAAAAATGACATGATATCATGTGGTTTAACCGAAGGCATTGCATTGTACAAAATGAAATGAAAAAATAGGATTCATGTAGCTGACCCCAAATAATTGGGAAAATACTTTGTTGAGTTGAGTTGAGCCGAGCCTAAATATACAACAAACAATATAAATTTCCCTAATATTTATTAATTGCATTAAAACCTTCTACTAGCAGTTTATATTATAAAATAGCAGTATATTGCATCTCACCCCCACTATTAGGGTTGCTTATAAATTAACACACACAAAAAAAGGGAGGGGCTATTAGCACTCCACAAATTTTATAGGCACTCCATCTTCAAAATAAAATTCCAACTTTATCCTTTAACTTTTTTAATATATATACAACTTGTGGATTTTATGTTTTCTTGGACTTTAACCGCAAGCCAATGTCTGTCACACCCTTACATAAAAATTTCAACTATTTTTTTTTGTTCGAGTGTATTATAAAATTCCAACAAAATCGAACTTTTAACAAAAAAAAAATTGGTTTGTATTGTAAATTTCAACTATTTTTTTTATCAAATGCAAACATGACCCAATAAAAATTTGATACAACTCGAAATATTTTTTAAACTTAACACGAACACAATCCAAATAAAGGAGACATGACATGACACAAATTATTATTTTAATTTATTTACAAAAACATAAACACGACCGAATAAAAAAAATGATTTCGTATCGTGTGGCATTTTAATTTGGTCGTGTTTCTGTTTTTGTAAAAAAAAAAAATCACAACACAACCAAATGTGGTGTTTATGTTTTACTTCGATTGTGTTTGTGTTTATATTTGGTAAAAAAAATTATTATTGTTGTTTGGAAAAAAAATCTTGTAATGGAATTACTTGTGGGGATGTTTGTGTACTCCTGTGTACGGGTTTCGCCCATTTTATTTTGGGAAAATAGTTTTTTTTTTTTCTGTAAATTAAATTTTTTTAACTATTTTTTTAAATAATCAAGACAAAGAAGTCCCACAAAGAAAGCTGGTTCGACTCGAAGATTGATTCAAATCTCTCTTTCTTTTACGAATATTTTTTATGCTTCTTGTAAATATTTAATTTCATAAATTTTTGCTGGAATGTTTTTGTTCAAATATTGATATTTATGCAAATTTTTAGTAATGTTTGTAGAAAAATTAACAATGGTTGACTTAGGAGGGAGATGGAGGTTTTTATCCGACGACCCTCGCTCGAGCTCTGACGACCCTCACCGGAGCTCCGACAGGAGTGGGAGTGGGGGTGAACGTAGGTGGGTAAATGGGCTTGTGCGTCTACTTATTTTGAGTGTTTTTATGTGGTGGAGAGTTTTTTGAAACAAAATAAAAATACTTGGACTAAATGTGTATTAAAAAATGTCAGAGTCATATTTTTTTTTCATACCATTGGAGCGGACTATTTTTTATTATTTTAAAAATAATCTTTTTACTATTTAGAAAAAATGGTCCACGCCAGCGGTATGTATAGGCAGACGGACCAGTTTTTATTTATATAAAACATTTTTTTATGTTTTATTAAACATTTTTTTAATAAAGATTGTGTTCGTGTTAAGTTTAAAAAATATTTCGTGTTGTATCCAATTTTCATTGGATCATACTTGCATTTGATAAAAAAAATTAGTTGAAATTTACAATACAAAATATTTTTTTTTTGTTAAAAGTTTCATTTTGTTGGAATTTTATAATACACTCAAACAAAAAAAAAATAGTTGAAATTTTTATCTAGGAGTGTGACAGATATTTGGCTTGGGGGTTAAAGACCAAGAAAATATAAAATCCACAAATTATATATATATTAAAAAAGTTAAAAGAAAAAAGTAAAAAATTTATTTTGAAGATGAAGTGCCTAAAGAATTTATGGAATGGTAATAGTCCCTCCCCCAAAAAAATATGAGCTATACCCCTAATTAAAGTTTTAGCAACTCTTTGCAAGGATACTTTATGGCACTTTGGCGGTTATCATTATTTTCGTTAAATTTTGGGGCATCTCAAAAGTGTCTATAGAAATATTAATTTTATATTTTGGGGTGCCATGAATTTTTGTTTTTAAGAAAACTAATCGGGGCTTAACAAAATAAAAAGGAAAACAAAACAACTGACTGTGAGGGGAAAATAGACATGTAACTGAAAAAACTGACCTCTTGTCATTCATTTGACCCTTGGAGACTCGGTCTTCTCTCTCTCTCCCCCCCTGAATATAAGATAAAACGCAGTTTGAACAATCACCCATTTGTCAGCACCTCCTATTTGATAGCAGCAGAAACACCCAGGTTAAACAAATTTCAGAAACAGAAAATTACACAAAATTCGTGAACCTGAGAAACCCAATTCAACAGAAGTGTCAATCCAAAATCAGCAAAGATTGAGGGGGACAAAGAACATGGCAACCAAAGCTCTGGGGATGAGAGCAGTAGCTCATTATCAACCGTTGAGTTAACATCCAAGCCATCAAATGTGGTGGTCCAGATGACCGAGCCCATCCTCGAGCTCCACCACGCGCCGTCCACCATGTTGGTGGATGGGGAGGGTGGAGATTACATGCAGGTTAAGAATTTTGAGCATGCAAAAAGTATCTGTTATGTAGAGTCGGCCAAGTTGTGGGCTATTGCGGCTCCAATCGCTTTTAATATTTTGTGTAATTATGGGATTAACTCTTTCACCAATATATTCGTTGGCCATATTGGGAATGTGGAGCTCTCTGCCGTGGCTATTTCTTTATCTGTCATTGCCAACTTCTCCTTTGGATTCTTGGTTAGCTTCTCTAAATTGTCATCTTTTTGTTGGTGCATGTACATGTGACATGTCCATTGTCTTTAGATTGAATTGTCAAAAAAAAAAATAGGTGATGTTCTCAATACAAGTTAATATGATTATCATAACAAGTGCATAATACTAATTAAAAGAAAATTGAAATGTAGGATCTAATATGTTCCAATTATGCTCCGCTAGTATCTATAAAACTATATATTAGTCTTACCAATTAATAAAACTGTAGCCCTTATTATTATTATCTTAGTGACACATTTAATTTTTATGGTTTTACTAGTTCTTAAAGTTACCATTTTTGTGGAAATTCTGTTGGCAAAGAAATAATCAGTGCAACGAAATGTTTAATAGTTGACCAGTTATAGAGCAAGAAAAAAAGGTCATTGTTATTAGAAACAAAATAGTCATCACAAGATGTTTCAAATGAACAATGGAAGCAAAACTTGGAACTGATTGTGACAAATACGTAATATTATGTGGGTAATTGTATCTCATTTAGTGTCAATGTTTTGATTACTCAATCGTGCATTATTAATATAAACTATCATACAACTTGCGCGATGGCGGCCGCTCTGTCAAAAATAATACACAACAATGAGACAATGACTTTCAAAGTTCATATGTATCATTACAGTGCGAAAGAATCTTAGATAAAATGAGTTTCCCATAGGAACGTCCAGAATGTATACTACAACGTATAATCATATAAATCAAATGTCATCTAGAAATTCAAGAAGTCCATATTCACAATGTGAAAATCTTGAAAACCCCGTATTTTTTATTTTTCCTCCAGTATTTATGTGTGCGCTGCGCCACTTTTATTGGATCTATTTTCCTAACCTGATTGGTGTAGCAAGGGTTAGTGGTGCATTAAGCAACTCTAAGGGTCCGTTTGGTTCGTGGTGAAATATTTTTTACCGCGTTAAAATATAATTCACCTAGGTAAAATATGTGTTTGGTTGGACATTTAACACGGTGAAATAAAATGAATACGGTGAAAAGTGAGGTGAAACTTTAACCATTTTAAACCATGGGTAAAGTGAATAATTTAACAGATGAAAACAATGAAATTTATCTTATTACCAAAGTAACCTTTCTTATTTCCATTTATAACTATCACACATTCATTTCTCCCTCTTAATTAATACGATCATCAAATATTCATTTTAAAAAAATATTTTTTTTCTAAATTTTATTTTTTATTTAAAAAAATAAAAAATAATTAAAATAATTAAAATTTTAAAAAAAATAAAAAATAGAATAGCTATTCCTACACCCTCTATGTCTTTCCCCACACCCTTTTCAATATTTAAATACTAAAAGATCAAAAGACCCTCTATGCATATATGATTTGAACAAATATAATCTTTTGCCCAAAAATCTATTACTTTAAAAAAAAAGGTAATATTATGAAAAAAATAAAACATAATATTTTGAAAATAAAAATCCTAATATTCTAGAAAATTAAAATTTTAATATTCTGAAAATATAAAAATTATAAAAGTTATTTTTCATTTAAAAAATATTATGTTATTTATAAAAAACATATTATTTTTTATTTAAATGGACGTTGATAAAAAAAACTGTTTCGTTATTTATTGTAAAAATTGGACATTCTTATTATCATTTCTAGTTAAAAACTGTTTCTTTTATTTATTTAAAAAAATTGTTTCGTTATTTATTTTTTCAGTTAAAAACTGTTTTTTTTTTCTATTTTAAAAATAGTTTTTTTACTATAAAAAAAATGGTCCGCGTCAGCGGTATGTATAGGCAGTTCGATCACTTATACATACCGTTGGCACGGACCAACATATTAGACAATAATGCTCCGCGCCAGCGGTATGTATAGGTGGTCGGACCGCCTATACATACCGCTGCCGCAGACAATATTTTTTCAAAATAGTAAAAATATTATTTATAATATAGTACAAAAAAATCAGTTTTTAACCAAAAATAAAATTTGTAAATAAAAAGTAAAACACTTTTTAAGAAAAGAGTTTCTTAAGAAAAATAAATTTTACGTTTTATATACAGTTTTTTAATAAAACAAATAGATAAGAGGGTGAAAAAATATAATTTTTTTATTGAAAATATAATTTTTTTGTTTTTATCAAATGTATTTATTTTAGTTGGAGGTGAAAAAATTGGACATTTAGATTTTATAAATTTAAAGGCACAATTGTCATTTATTATTCAAAGGGTGTGGGGGAACATATAGAGGGTGTGAGAATATATATTCCCATAAAAAAAATAAAAGAATATAAATAAAATAAAATAAATGAATATTTGTTTGGTGCATGGTAATGTGTTTGGAATTTAATTACTAATTGGAACGGTTTCATAGTTGGGAATATTTTTTTTTAATTCTTTTAATTGGAACACTTTTTTTTCACAGTTGGGACTTTTTTTTTAATTGGGACTGTTTTTTTTTCAATGTTGAAAACTTTTCTTTTAATTGGGACTGTTTTTTCATTGTTGAGAACTTTTTTTTTATTGTGGACTATTGTTTTTATAGTTGACTCTTTTTTTTATTGTGATCGTTTTTTTTACAAATGACAATTTTTTTTCATTGTTGGAATTTTGTTTTTTAAAATTGAGACTCTTTTCTTTTTTAATAAGGATTTTATTTTTAATTGGTACTGTTTTTTTACTTATTTGTCTTGCGTAGCCAAATATGACTAGTTTTGTGTGTATGGGGGGGGTGATTATGTCAAATTTTAGTTTGAGGTAAATGCATATTTTTTAATGGCCATTGACACTTGTGTGATGAAAATCAAAATAGTTATGTGCATTTGAAGTATGAGGGTAATATGGTCATTTTATTTTTTCACCATATTAATCTTCACCATCCAAACAACAAATGGTGAAAAAGTTAAAATTTTCACCTAGTGAAAACTCGACCATCCAAACGGAGATGATGAAAACAAAATCACCGCACTAATAATTCACCTTTTACTTTTAACACGGTGAAAAGTATTTCACCACGAACCAAACGGACCCTAATTTCCATATGTCGGAAATGTAATGTGTTTCAAATGAACAGTTAAATTATTAATTTTTCAGTCTATTGAATCTCATTGCAAACGTGTCGCTCACAATCACAGTGAATGTAACATGTGAAATCACTTGTGTGGTATGGTATCATAAAAAGTCATAGAAACTTGTCGTATACACATTTTATTTGAAATATTTCTATATAATATGCAACAATAAGACTTTTCCTTTTATTTTCTACAATGTAATCACATGGCTATACTTTTCCATCAAAAATAAAATTGCAACCCTGTTGGGATTTCAAGCACAAACAAAATGATCAAATATATGTAAAATATGATTACTATGCAATCTCATTTTAAACAAATATAATCAATTTGAGATCTGCCATCAACTCATTCATTTTATATTTGTTGACAGACCATGCTCTATTTTCGGTTGAAACATAGTTGCCATCAACAATTAATATTTTCATTTATACCAAAATTATTTATAAGACAACAACAATTTCAGCTCAAAAATAATTGTCTAAACATGATAGAAGTATAGAATTGTGCAACAACAATCAAGAGTCTAATGTGAAGCAACCCATTACAAATTTTAACCAAAAGTAGAATAATACACCCAGTCAATTTTGTTTTCAAGCCGAATATAAATTTTCATTTTAAGTGAGCAGATTATTGCCAAGTATGTAACTGATGTAAGGCATATGATCTAATTATAAAATCATGTAATGAGTCCACTGGGTTTTACCGTCCAAACTGTTTACAACGTTGGAGTGGGACCGAAGAGATGACAGTTGCACGGAGTTGTGACTCCACCGGCGAGGAGTTATGACAAGCGGGTTGCTCAGGTGGATTTGATTCCACTGAGTCTTGTTGTGAATCCGATACTCTGTTCAACACCGATGTCATTGAACAATGGATTTTGAAGAAATTTCAATCTCAAATTTGTGCCCGGAGCCACAAATTGAGATGGTTTCCTCTGATAATCAGGAGCAGCTACACCAAGTCAATTACAAATTCTAACTAAATGTAAAATAATACACCTAATATGCAACAACCCATTACAAATTTTAACCAAAACTTAAAACAGATTTCCATATCTACAAAAATACTATCACGAAATCGTTGAACTTCAAATACCTTGTGGGAAGAACATGACGTGCTTGTGAGGATTTTCATACAAATATCAACAAATCTGTAGAGGTTAAAAATATAAGTTTAGACTGAAGTGGAGCCTTCGGTTGTTGCTACCTGCTAAAACTCATACTAATAAATAGATTGGGCATAAACCTTTGACCGTAGATAGTATTTCATCAAACATAAAATAAAAACTCGAGCCCCTACTACTTATCTTTAATACAAAAAACCCCGTGAATTATTATTATTTTTTTTAACGAACCCCATATGTCCCCACATGGAATTGTTGGCAACAAAATTCAAAGATTAGGTAGCTTTTTAACATTATAACAATAATAAATAAAACTACAAAAATTATTTTTCAAAAACTAAAAGTTTATTTTAGGATCTTTTTTGGGCGTTACCCGGTACCACCTATAGAAAAGTGTAGCTACTTTTCTATGACAAAACATATGAATGCATTGATTCCTCAATGGGATGTGGGAGTGACCATATTTGAAGTATATTCAGAGCGTCAAGAAATTTATCTTCTCATGGATGTCACCACTTTTGTATTGTTTGTTGATGGCTAAAAATATACGTGACTTACCATTTTGTCACTTATTACACTGAACCACAGCTTGGCATGGGAAGCGCCCTGGAAACCCTATGCGGGCAAGCATTTGGAGCTGGACAAGTAGAAATGCTAGGCGTTTACTTACAACGCTCGTGGATAATCTTATTCACTGCATGCTTCTGTTTACTCCCCCTCTACATATACTCCACCCCAATCCTCATACTCTTAGGCCAACGACACGACATCGCAGTGCTCGCGGGCGATTTCTCTAAACAAGTCATCCCCCAAATGTTCTCTCTAGCAATAAATTTCCCCACCCAGAAATTTTTACAAGCCCAAAGTAAAGTTGGGATTTTGGCGTGGATAGGCTTAGTGGCTCTTTTTATTCATATTGGGGTATTGTACTTGTTCATACATGTGTTTGGGTGGGGGACGGTGGGGGCGGCTGTGGCGTATGATTTGTCAGCGTGGGGCGTGGCAGTGGCACAGGTGGTTTATATTGTGGGGTGGTGTAAGGATGGGTGGAGGGGGTTGTCGTTGTTGGCTTTTAGGGATATTTGGGCGTTTGCCAGGTTGTCGATTGCCTCAGCCGTGATGTTGTGTTTGGAGATATGGTATTTTATGAGTATTATTGTTCTAACTGGACATCTAGCTGATCCTGTTATCGCGGTTGGCTCGCTTTCTATATGGTGAGTTTATTCATATAGTTTATCTGAGTTCATGTGTTTCAGTTTTTATATAAAAGTTGTCTAAACTATTTTAATACAATAATTTCTATGAATATTATGTTTTATTTCCATCATCTCCTTCAAAGAACTGTTAATGACGTTTTTTTAAGCTACGCATGAAGAGAATGATTCAACATTATACATAAAGGAAATTTATGCATTAAAAGTTATGTAGGAGAACTTATTTATTAAAATAGTTTATGAGTGTTTCTTACAAAAAGGAGAGAGAGAGAGAGAGAGAGACGAGTTGATTAAAATTAGTGAATTGGCTCGTCTCACACAATGGCTTTAGTTCAAATTTGTTCATCTTTCCTTCTTCGCTGGAACATTAGAATATAGATAAGTGCTCATTTTGGGTCCAAAAGTTATTAATGTTTCATTTTTCGAAAGGATTTGAACTCAAATTTTAAAGTCATAATTTTGCAATAATGTTACAATTGGACCTTATTAATTTAAAAATATATTAGGCTATACATTCTTTTGTTTAAGCTAATAATTAAATGGTAAATGCTCATCCAATTAATGTTGTTAATATGTCTTATCTCAATTCAATAATGCATTCCCATTTTGATGTATATCTCTGAATTAGACTCACAAATGTTAGCTTTTGCATGTGTTTTTCAGCATGAATGTCAACGGGTGGGAAGGTATGTTGTTCATTGGAATCAATGCAGCCATTAGGTAATTATAATCATCTCCTTTTCTTCTTGCTTAATTGTAACCATGTTTCTTATTTTGGGCTAATATTATTTATGTATATTTCTTTGTTCTTGTCAGTGTTAGGGTGTCTAATGAGCTAGGATGTGGACATCCAAGAGCTGCTAAATACGCAGTGATTGTGACAGTTTTTGAGTCTCTCCTTATTGGGATTTTCTTCATGTCGGTGATAATGACAACCAGAAACCATTTTGCTGTCATCTTTACTGAAGACAAGGTGATGCAACAAGCCGTTGCCCATTTGGCTTATCTTCTTGCCATAACCATGGTGCTTAACAGCGTTCAGCCTGTTATCTCTGGTACGTTCCCTACCTATATTCACAATATTACTTTTTTTTTTTGAATTATTCACAACATTACCTTAATGCTTTAGTTCTCCATCTTCCCTTTCTGTTGGAGGATAGATGAAAATTGAGTAATTCTACATTGAGTCAGAATTTCGATTCATCAACATGTCATACATCATTGGTTCGTGTTTTAAGTCCCTAAGTATGATTCAAAATATGAATCAATGTAGACTCGACACTTTAGTATGCTTATGTCGAACTAGAATTATTAATGAAAAATACATAAGGGAGAGACAATTTTTCTTCCCGAGTACAAAATGAACAACCATATGCTAATCGCTAGATTGTTCCACAAAAAATAATTTTAAAAACTGATTGGTTCAGAATTCATTTCTACCTACATGGGTTGGGCTTATTCAAAATCTGATTAATTAAAGTATTGGCACAACCATAAGTTAATTACCTCACTGTTTTTCAAATATACCAAAATAGTGTAATGTCATGCCTACCATCTTTGCAGGTGTAGCTGTTGGAGGAGGATGGCAAGGAATGGTAGCTTACATCAATCTAGCTTGTTATTACATTGTTGGACTCCCTCTTGGGTTCCTTCTAGGTTACAAAACAAGCTTAGGAGTTGAGGTAGTTATAGCATAGCATATCATACCATATCATATCATTCTTCTTCCTTGAAAAACATGTTTAATTATGTTCAAATTTTAAAGGGTTATGTGATCGATTGTAGGGAATTTGGATAGGCATGATTTGTGGAACTTTTCTGCAAACATTCATCCTTCTATTTATCATATGGAAAACCAACTGGAACGATGAGGTAACTTGATTTTCTTCTTTTTCACTACAAATTTATTTTTTGAGTTAAAAGATTTAAAATGACTTTCGATTCGCAATTAACCTATCTTAAAATGTATTAATTGATTCCAAATACATACAGGGCGGATCGAGTGGCAAAATATAATAAAACTTTAATTGATAAAGAAACACAATAACGAAAAAAGTGCAAAAAACTATAATAATAAATGGGTTGTATTCCAAGGAGTTTCTACTTAGACATTATTAGACCTCATATTTTGAGAAGATTGTACTTCAGGTTCAAATAAACTAAAAAAATTATAAAATAATCAAATTCAAATAAACCAAAAAGGTTTTTTTATAAAACAATCAAATTCAAATAAACTATAACAAATTGAATCAACTAAAATTAACTAATCTTATTTAAAAAATAATTAATAATATAAAGGAAAGAGGTGGCTCTGGCTTAGATTGAAAAATATGGAGCCAATATATTTTACAAAGACAATTTATGGGAAAGGAATATAGAAGCATATCAAGTAAAATTAACTAAACACATTTTTACTTTTAACCTTTAACCCATAAAAATAACACCCCTATATTTTTTAACAATGCATATATTATCCCAGTACAAATTTTATGGGGAGGGGGCACCGAAACAAGGTATTCAAAGTTAAACATTAAGAGAGTAGTTCGTAAGACCATCAGGCACGAGAAAGATTAATCGGCTTGCTATTTTTGGAAGATGTTGTATGAATTCATAAATACACAAAAATATATTTCATTCATCCCAAATTAATAGTCCTACTTTTTTGAGACATTCCAGGTTAATATCACTTTTCTTTTTTGGACAATCATCGATAAAGAACAAATTTTGATTGTGACTATTTATTGTGTCTATCTTAAACACCACCATTTTCACATAGGAAATATTAATTTGAGAGTATAATATTACATTTAACAACAAGTATATTAAATTGACATTAAGGTTGCATTGGGTATTGAATCTTTAAAAAGGTTTTATTATAATACTACCATATTATGCCCATGTTTTATTAATATTGAAAGATCAGAACTACTCGTGGGCTATCCCTTCATTATTTTTGCCTTGTAAACGCCATGTTTATGCCATTATAACTTGGATCGCAGGTGGAACAAGCATCACAGAGAATGCGGACGTGGGGTGGGCAACATGAAGGATTTGATGGCATTAAAAGACCTGATGTCCTTTGACCTAATAGAACTCCCAAAATATTAATAGAAAACTTTTGTAAGATTGAGTTAGGTGATGTATGTTTTCACATCATTCATTGTATAAAGTTGCCTAATTTTTCATGTACATGTTTGATTTCTAAAAGTCTTTTTGGTTGGCTGCAAAAGCTTTGAATAGGCAAGCTTTCTCTTCTGCTAAGGCTATTTTTTAAGACTCGTGCCTTTAGTCGCACAATTCGTCATATTGGAGTGTCGTTCCCATTCTGAAATCGCGATTTAGCAATTTCAGTGCAAAGTCAGGATAAGCTCACGACTTTCAAGTATCCAATGCCTGCTCCATATTTTCCGATCCATGCTTTCACATGTTTTGACCAGAAAAAATCATATGAAAACATCTCATTTTATCAGGTGTTTAGTGAATAGTAAAAGTTAATCAGTGGCATCAAACCACCTGTTTTGAAAAAGACATGTAAAAGCAATGATGTTTTCCTATACCCTTATGCACGTATAGCCAATTCATTAAATGATTAACCTTACCATTAAATGTTTGCCCGAATCATTAATCCTATGATCCCTTTGGTTGACAATAAGCAAAAGAGTGGACATGCTAGGCAAATTTTACTTAATTTTTTCACATGACGCTATGAAACAATCATCAGACGAAATTAAAGTCAATTCAATTAGTTTATTTAAAAACAATTTTTATATTATATTCAAAACTGTTAAAAATAGTTTTTACAACATTTTTATGTTACGATTTTTAAAAAAATTGGTAAAACATTTTCTTAACAATTTTTTATAATATTAAAAATAGTTTTTAAAACATTACAAAATAGTTTTTAAATATTCATAACAGTTTTTTTAATTATTTAAAACAGTTTTTAAATTATTTTTTAAAACATTAAAACCGTTTAAGAAGTTAACAAATTTGTTGGCAAATATTTCTCACTTAAATAGGTAAGCAAAGTTTGTCAACAGCTTATGCATAAAGGGAGTTGTACACTTACAAATAATGTCACGACAAATTATGCAACCAAACAGCCAAAAAGTGGACAAATTTTCATATTTGCTAACTTTTTGGCATTTGCCTAGGCAAAAACAGCCAACCAAACGGACCCTTAAGTCTTCCAATTATATTCATCACAACCATTTATTATTGCATGTTCCATATATTGCATTCCAAGGTTTATAATTGTAACTATTTTGCATTATAGATTAATATGTTAGTGAATGTCAATGGAAATTAATTATATTTTTCATAAACTATTAGTATATATATTATTTAATGATAAAATATGATTTAAAAACAATAAATAGCTGCTCCCGCATTTATAATTTTTTAAAAATTAACGAACTCGCAAATTCGCACCCGCACCCGTACTTACACCGCTATGCGTATTTGTGACTTCGGTCGTGCATAGCTGATAGCCTCCCTCCAGTATAGACTAATATGCCTTTGTAGTTTATTTTTCTTTTAGTGCCTTTCCATACCCTTTGTTCAGTGCCTTTAGATTTGTATAAGGTGTTCTCATAAATATCTTTCCATTTATCTTTGGGCAAAATGCAAAAAATCCCCTGCCCTATTAATTTACAAAAATAAACTCACTATATTTTTAAGGATATAAACACCCTTCTTATCATATATATATATATATATATATATATATATATATATATATATATATAGGGAAAGGATCAAGTGAGGTTCTAGTTTGAAGACTCTGAATGAGGTCCTTTTTTTTAAATAGTAAAAAAACTATTTTTGGGTTGATTTTTTTTTTTAAACATTTCAATATGACCATAAAAAAATAATTAACTCAAAATGAATTCTTTTACTATTTTAAAAAGAATCAGTCAAACTTTTTCAGTTTTTAAGTTGTTTTTAAGCTGTTAAAAACTGACAAAGTTTGACCGATTTTTTTAAAATAGTAAAATAATTCATTTTGAGTTGATTATTTTTTTATGGTCCTACTAAAATGTTTAAAAATCATAGAAAAAAAATCAACTCCAAAATATTTTTTTACTATTTTAAAGAAATAGACCTCATTCAGGGTCCTCAAACTGGGAGACCTCACTTGATCCTCTCTCTCTCTCTCTCTCTCTCTCTCTGTATATATATATATATATATATATATATATAGCGTGCTTAAAAGTGTCTTTATAAATAAAATTGGTCTAGGAATTTTTGTATATTACCGATTATATTTTTTGTTAAATGTCAGGATTGAGTACACTTCAAATATCTTTAAAAAAAGTACACTTTAAAACTTTGAGCGAGACTAATCATAACCCTAAGGGGTTAGTTGAGTTGCAGTCTCATGAGGTGTAAGGGGATTACCCCCAAGCTCCCTAGTTCGATTCCCCTCGCCAGCAATTTAATACTTGGGGCCACAGATCGCAGGAATCCCTTTGTCTGCAAGCCTTCTTCAGAGTGGAGGGATTAGTCTAAGGTGCGAGCAAGTTGTTCCGAAATTACCCTTCATACCTAAAAAATAAGACTCTTCACATGCGTTGCCCCTGGAGCATAAATCCACATGTTTTTATAAGAAAGAGAGACGATAAATGAAAAATTTCTACTTGGAACCATTAATCATTTACGTTGCTGAAGTGGAGGTGAAGGGGGTGATGAGTTGATTGGGTAGATGATAGTTATGCTTATCAACAAAAATTAACTTTATGTGTTTTTTATCGCTTTAGACCTCTTTCCCTTCACCACTGCTGGGAGAGTTGAGGTTTTCTTGGACATACGCCTAGTTAACTTCCACTGTCCACGCTCATATGTTATGTCAAAAATACGAAAATTTAGTAAAGCAAAGGTTAAGTGAAATCTAAAAATCATAAAATAAAGAAAAGGAGTTCGGCAATGTTACTCGGCGAACAGTCTTAGTTAAGGATAACCAAGCTCTCAACCGGAGGCAAGACCTCATCAACGCTAGGAAGGAGCACAATATCTTTCTTCGTCCTCTCTTCTTCACCCTCGCTGGCCTCAAGAACCTTAAACACAGCGGGAAAGTCCTTAGGAACACCAATACTTGTTGCCTTGCGCTTTTTACAAATCAAGACAAAGTCGTCAGCCTTTTCCTCATCCTTAGTGATGACTTCTGAAGCCTCAGACAACCCTTGAAATGGGGCTATCTGAGATTGAGGACCCAAGACATTCTTGAACAACCTTTAGGGAGTGATTAATATCTTAAAGGGAGTAGCCACCAGCTTCAAGACCTCATTTTGCCTTTTTGTCTCATCATAGCTAAAAGCAACCAATTTTAAAATTCGTAAGAAATAAGAAGAAAGCTAGTATAAACATAGTCCAAATGAACGAAGAGAAAAGAGCTTATTAAACTTACCTAGAGGTAGAGGAGTGAACCAAAGGATGGGACAACTGCACTTCTCAATAGGATCTGGAGTATAGTAGCCCAAGCCCCACCAATAAAGAATAACCTCTCCTTCTAGTGCTTCGGCGCGTTGCATTTTTCCCAAACAAAGATTGAGGAAGCATTGGGGATAAAAAATAACCTCTCCTTCTAGTGCTTGATATGTTCTTACACAGTACAAATTGAAGAACTGGGCAGAACTATACCATATATCGAAGATGGTCATGAACTTAGCTTGTGATCAGGACCACGGGTCATTGACCTCGATCATGACCAACAACAGTGGTCAAGGACCTGGGTCCTGACCATGGGTGGGACAATGTTCAAATTGGGTCACAACCCACGTCCGTGACTATAGGATCATGGATTAGGGTTGTGACCATAAGTGAGAGAATGTTCAAATTGGGCCACAGTCCACATTTATAACCTCCAATTTTTTTTAAAAATAAATAAATAAATGGTCACAGTCTTGGACTATGACCATTTATTTATTCGTTTTTAAAAAAAATGGGGGTCATGGATTTGGGACATGACCATATCCATTTAATAAAAAAATAAAATTTATTTTTATGCAACCCCCAAAATAAGACTTGTATTCAGAATTAGGTTATAATTTTGATACAAATAGGATTGTCAGTTCCTACGAGTTACATTGGTCCTGTGTGAGGTATTTGTACCTCTAACGGGAGCGTTTGGGAGTTGTCATGGTTTTCATCCTCTATCGGCATGTTTTTAAGCCTAAGTCTAGATATTTTTACATTATCGTCATATTCTCAAATCGAGAGTCATGTAACTATACAATTAGTTCTTACGAGTTATATTGGTCCCGTGTGAGGTGTCTGTGCCTCTTACGGGGCCGTTTGGGGGTTGTTTTGAATTTTCTCCCTCTAATGGCATATTTGAAGCTTAATTCTTGAGATTTTTAAATTATCTTCATATTCTTAAACTGGGAGTCCCGTGATAACACTGTTAATACTTACGATTTACATTAGTCTCACGTGACTTGTTTGTGCCTGTTACGAGGTCGTTTAGAGGCTATTTTGGGTTTTCTTCTTCTAGCGGCATGTTCTTAAGCTTATGTCTTAAGATTTTTAAATTATCTTCGTGTTCTTAAATCGGGAGTCCCATGACTACGGGGTCAGTTCCTATGAGTTACATGGGTACCATTTAAGGTGTACGTGCCTCTTATAGGATCGTTTGGGGGTTGTTTTGGATTTTCGCCCTCTAGCGACATATTTTTAAGCCTATGTCATGAGATTTTCAAATTATTGTCATATTTTGAAACCGACATTCCGTGACTACGCGGTTAGTTCATATGAGTTACATTGGTCCCGTGCGAGGTGTTTGTACCTCTTACTTGGTCGTTTGGCGGCATGATTTTAAGCATAATTCTTGAGATTTTCAAATTATCATCATATTACTATATCGGGAGTCCCATGACTATGCGATCAGTGCCTACGAGTTACATTGGCTGCCAATAGGGGGAGGATAAAACCTACTAGAAGTACAAATTATACTTAAAGAACGGTTTGTTCCTAAAGAACGACGAAAATTATCGTGGAATACTTTATATTATCTCATATAATAATGAAGTTAAAAAGTATATTGCAACATCAAATGTTACATGGACTAGTTGCAAATGTTCTTGCCAAAATCATTATCCCAGAAGGATAAATAAATTCAGTAGAAAATAAATTTATTGCATGCCAGAAGCATGGCAAACCTATAGGTCCTAACTACTTGTTATGAACCTATGGAAAAACTATAGGTCCTAACCCAGAAATGGAGGTTAAATAAAATTATGCCCAAATAACTCTCCGAAAGAGGTTATACATAAAGCTCCTAAAGATGTTATGAACAAACACTACACCAAAAAGGCTAAATTGTCACCTTTGATCGGTTAACCTTGTTACGGTCTTTGATTGTCACAAAAAAACACTCGTGTTTTGTCACGATCATTGACTGTGATAAGTACAGTTTCCACGAACTTGTCATAGTCAAAGACCTTGATAGGTCCGTGACAACTGTGTCAACTAAAAAACCCTGCTGCATCTTTTTTCCCCATTTCATTTCCCTCTTTTCTCTCTCTCTCTCTCTCTCTCTCTCTCACTCTCTCTTTCCTTTTTGTGTGTGTGTGTGTATATATATACATAACGCTCCAGAAGAGGTTATGAACAAACACTACACCAAAAAGGCTAAATTGTCACCTTTGAGCCGGTCAGCCTTGTCACGGTCTTTGATCGAGATAAAAATATACGCGTGTTTTGTCACGGTCATTGACCGTGAAAAGTACAGATATCACAGACTTGTCACGATCAAAGACCTTGACAAGTTCATGACAACTGTGTTAACTAAAAAAACCTACCACCTATTTTTTTTCCCTTTTAATTTCCCTCATTTCTCTCTCCCTCTCTACTTTGTGTGTGTATATGTGTGTATATATATATGTGCGTGTGTGTGTTGTTTTCTCTCTCTCTCTCTCTCTCTCTCTCTCTCTCTATATATATATATATATATATATATATATATATATATATATATATATATATATGTGTGTGTGTGTGTGTGTGTGTGTGTGTGTGTGTGATTTTATGTGTATGTGTGATTAATTTGGTGTTTACAAAAAGTTGGCATAAATTTGGATTCGACCCCTTTGTTGTGTAAATATGAAATTGGACCTCTTTGTTGTGTAAATATTACTCCCCTTTGTAGTGTAAATATTGGACCCCTTTGTTGTGTAAATATGAAATTAAAATTGGTTGCACATCTAAAATTGGGCATATTCCTGTGTAAATGTGAAATTAAAATTGAAATTGGGTATAAAACGGAAATTGAGTATAGTATTGTGTAAATTTGAAATTGGGTAATGCGAAATAAAACATAATTATGTATAAATCATCACTATAAATATTATTATCGAATATAAATAAGACATAATTAAATAAAGCATACTATAGCCCTTACATAAAGTGCGTATAGATACTAGCCTTATAGTTCTTATGCGTACGCATTCAATAGCCCTTAGACCCGTTCGAGAGTCCTTACCCCTGTAATAAAATCTCCCGAATTGTCCGTTTGGACAGTTTGGGCTTGCATAGTTTCTATATAATAATATTCTTAGTGGCTTAAACTTGCTACTTTTGGGGAAAGTTTTGTTGTCGTATCTTAACGTTTTATGGGTATATACTAGATGATGCGATGGTAAGTGTTATTTCAATTGATAAATTGAAATAACCCTTACACTTGCGAAGCTATGTCGTGTTCTTGGAGAACTATGGTGATATGTTGCCGAATTTTTCTCAAAATCGGAATAATGTGCATTAGTTGTTAAGTATATTATAGAAATACGCTGTCTTAAATGGGATAGGACCACTCACCCTTTAGAGGAGATGGAGGAAATAAGAATTAGTATTATAAATTGAATTCTAATTTCAATTTCAAATTAAAATTAAATTTGAATTTGAATTTGAAATTGAAATTGGTTTTATAAATTGAAATTGAAATTAGTACTAGAAATTGAAATTTATTGCATTTGGCTTTTGGCATAGTGCCTATTTGATTTTTGGTATTCAATTCTAAAATTGAAATTTGGTTTGTCTCTCTGATTGCAGTAGCGGATGCCATCTCTCTCTCTCTCTCTCTCTCTCTCTCTCTCTCTCTCTCTCTCTCTATCTATAGAGAGAGAGAGAGAGAGAGAGAGAGAGAGAGACACACACACACACACACACACACACACATAGAGATTTTTGAATTGTTTGGGATTCTTAAATTATTATTGACGGGTGGATTTGAATATTTAGATGGCCATAGAGTTGGTTGGACCTAAGAATTGCTAATAAATGACATTATTATTTGCAATGTTGTTTTGTGTAGAGGGGGCTTGAAGGTAATCCTGAGATTAGGGATAATTCCCTAATTGGCAATAGTGTTTGAGATTAAGCAACCGAGGCAGCTCAATCGTGGCAGCTCAACGAGGAAGCTTGGTGTAGCAACTCATACTTTAGCTTGTTGTATTAGTCATAGTGTATTTCTGTTTATGATGACTGTAAGTTATAACGGTTGTAATGATGTAACGAGAATAATAATGAGTTTTAGTGTGAGGTCAAACGGTACTTGCGAGAGACCAGGCTTGGCAGGGCCTGGGAGAGCTTTCATGATTTATCGAATGACCTCATCGTGGGAACTTTAGAGGGACTTGGTCTGTAGGATTGAGAAGTGAGGCACCGTTGGGGGCTTGTCCTGACCATCTTAGATACACAGGGTAAAACACCGAAGGACCTTGATCGTGGAACCTCGAGTGGAGCAGCTTGGAGTTCCATCGAGTATTGAGTTGTGAACCAAACAACCCTCTACTTAATGTCACATCTACTGTAGGTGATGTCACTAGCCAGCTAAACAATGTCAGACCTGCACTTGAGTAAACCACCATGGTATTTGGGGCTGTCAGGCAGTTGGTGAGCCACCTTTGTGACAACAGCCCCCTGACACACAGTGGTTAGAAAAAAGGCATGTCTTGGCATTTAATGTTTATGACATGGAGACAACTAGTGCATCAGGCATTTAATGTTATAACATAAAGTATGAGGGAGGTCTTTCATAGTCCTTAATGACTGAGTTGCCTCGGGGGTGGTGTGGGGGGGATATTTAAGGACCCCAACCACCTTTGAGGAGAGGATGATCTTTTGAGAGCTCAGAAGTTATTACTAGAGAGAATACACATCAGAGAGAGTTATTGCAAACCAGAGAGTTTACTCACTCACCATTGTTATTTATTACGAAGCTTTTAATACTTAATAGAGATTCTTGAGGGTGTTTGGTGTGTTTCTACCTGCCTACCAAGGCGTATCTAGAGTGCTTACTTATCTCTCCCTCTTGTTAAGTTACTTCTAAGTTCATTACTATCTCCTGAGTTATACACAAGAGATTTGTGAGTTTAAACTGATTTTATCTTCATTGGGGTTGTGTTTGTATGTTCTATCATTAATCCAAGGCTTTGGCTAATTAACTTATCATTACCGTACTCAAAAGGGGTTATGCCTCCATCTTATCTAAACTACCCTCTTACATTTGGCGACTCTGCTGGGGAGGCATTCTTCTGAGTAAGGAGTATGGCGCAAGATAACGTTGATCGAAGGTTCAACTTAGATGATATCCAACACAATAAAGAACAAGCTGCAAGAGAATTGGAGGCTCTAAAGTATGGGGCTCCTCGAATAGAGGTATCTTTGCTTCAAGTGAGGACGGGCGTTCCAGGAGTGACACAGGACTCTACGAGTGCAGGGTTGGGACCCACTCAAGTGTCACTCCTCATGAGTAAGTTTTATGAGTTTTTACAAACTCTGGTGGCTTCAACGGTATTGGGAGGATTTGAAGCCAATTCCTTCGTAACACCAGGGGGAGCCCAACGGCCCCACCAAGTGCAGGCGTGACAGGAACAGTCCCAATGGGCCTACCCTATGTTATGAATCTAACAGTGGGAACATCAGGAGTATAAGCGGACCCAACTGTGACAACTTCTCTAGCTACAGCGGGTACTCATCCCATGGTCCCGTTGGTTATTACCCCGGTAGCATCACCCATGGACGAAATGAGGAAGGAGATGCAAAAGGAGATGTTGAAGTTCATACAAGCTTCCTTGTAAACTGTTGGCGAAGTAGCTTTGGTTTATGACGACTTTCGAACACCTTATCCTCAGGAATACAACGATGAGCCCTATCCAAAGGACTATATTCCTCATATTTTTAAAAAATACATAGGAAAGGGTGGGAACACGAAGGAGCATATTAAGCGCTTTGTTGAACATTTGGGAGCAAATTGTAATAATAAAAGGCTTAGGTTGAGGGAGTTTTCTAAGTCCTTGACCAATAAGTCCTATACCTGGTATTCCTATTTGGCTCCCAATAGCGTTTCTACATGGGAAGAGATGCGCGTGTTGTTTGTCCAGAAGTTCTTTCTGACAGAAGATGTGTTTACGTTGACCCAACTGGGTAGGGAGAAGCAACGACTTGGGAAAAAAGTGATGGCCTATGTTTGAAGATTTAGAGAAAGATCCCTCAACGTGAGGGAGGAGGCCAAAGAATCCAAGTTATTGCAAATCTGCGCTGAAGGGATGCTTTCTGAGTACATCTGCCATCTTATCAATGAGACGCACGAGGGGACTGTTGCGGCGTTCTTAAAAGCATTGAGAAATATCTCCTTAGTGGTACGGCCCAATCCGGTGGTGGTCCCCATGATGTTTAGGCAACCGATGCAACTCGTGGGGGGGAGGTCTCAGCCCCCACGGGTAGGGTACATCGAAGGGGGAGATAGGGGCAAAGCACCGAAGAAGGATAATAAGAGGAAGTTTAGAAGAGACAGGGAAGACCCACCACCATTGCCTTATACAGTGGAAGAAGATGTCAGCTGTTACAACGCGATGGTCCAAGGGAGAATGGTCTATGAGCGAAAGGATATTCCTGATGGGGAGCCTGATGCGGCAACGAAGGCGAATCCAAAGTATTGCCAGGTTCATCGGAGGGTCTAACATCCAACTTAGAGCTTCTTTACGCTGAGAAGAATTATCGATAAGTATGTGAAGGTAGGGACATTTCAAATCCCTCCACAGAATGTCAACAACAACCCCTTGCCATCATATGGGGCCAATCTCGTGGTGGCCTATGACGAAGAGGCTGAGAGAGGGGGAAGAGAGTCAACAACGAAGCAAGAAGAGTACGAGGAAGCCTTGGAGACCTGTACCGAGGGAATAGCTAACATAGTTTTGGCCTACGACGAAGCAAGTGCCAAGGATGTGGAGGATGTATATGGTGTTGAAGGTGAGGGGGTAGACCCAACTCTAGAATACTATACAGTTTCAAAATCCCCGAAGTTCACCTGGTTCATCGACCAAGTGGGGATTCCAAGGGAGAGCGGGTTGGAGATAACCCAGGCAATACTTGATATTACGAAAAAGAACGGAGTCCCTTCACTGAGATGGAGGGGAACCATGGCCAGGTTGGTAAGGAGGTTTTTGTCAGAAGTAACCTTCAATGATGCAGATATGGCCGTAAGATTCCCTCACAACAGGCCATTGTATGTAACGGCCAGTGTCAACGAAATTAGCTTTGTAAGGACTCTTATGGATGGGGGAGCTTCCATCAACATCATGCCAATCAACTCTTTCCAAGCATCAAACATTACAGAAGAAAGGTTGGTCCCCATGCCTTTGGTAATTTCGGGGTATGATAACCAATCTTTCAAATCCATTGGGTACGTTAATGTTAGGATTGTGATGGGAAATCTGAGTTCCCATATCAACTTCCATGTAATCGAAAGTGTAACTTCCTATCATCTCCTAATAGGAAGGGTGCGAATGCACAATAAAGGGCTAGTTACTTTTACGTACTACCAATGCACTAAGGCCAATATCAAGGGGACATAAGTGACCATTAGGGCAACGAAAAGTCCCTTCGCTGTCGAGGAAGCTCACTTGGTCGATGAAACATTCTACACAGAGTTAGAGGAAGATGTCCAAGTCTTCCCTCTATCAAAAAAAGGATAGGACTCGTGAATGAGCAGAGTAAAGAGGTAGAAAACAGTGCTAAGATGATGACCGAAGAAGCTCGCCAGGTAGTCCCTCGGCCCCAAAACATCTCAAAGCATCTCAAAGACAAGATGAGGCCCAGAGTGGATCCGATAGAGCATGAGGTTCAACAAAAAAGCGTGCTAAGCCGGTTCTCAGAAAAAAGAGTGGTCGAAGCTTCTAAATAGAAGAAGAGGAAGGTAGTCACCACTACTAGTAGACAATGCAAGAAAGTCATAACTGAGGAAGGAAAGGTGGTGTATCGATTGTGATGGTGTGAGAGGGCGGCCCAGGAAGCTGATGATGAGATTGACTCGATATATGAATCCTTTCTGGTGGATCAACGGAGACAATGTATAATGATAGACAATTCCAGCATATAGGAATTTATGGAGGAAGTCTCCGAGGAACCTGATTACATAGCAGAGCAGCCAAAGCCCCAGGCTTAAGAGTTGGAACAGTTGAACCTAGCAAAAGAAGGGGATGATCAGAGGCCCATATTCGTCTCGAAGGATCTCAGTAAGGAGAAATAGGGGGCCTTGGTTGAGTTGATTCGGGAGTTTATAGACGTCTTCGCGTGAAAGTACACAAAGATGGAGGGGCTAGATGAGGAAATGAGCTGCTATAAGTTGAACGTAATGCCTTCAGCTATTCCAGTGAAATAGGCAACGAGAACATACAAGCCTGAGCTGGATTTGAAGATCAAGGAAGAGGTTTAACACTTACTAAAGACAAGGTTCATCGTACCGATACAGCACCCACTCTGGTTATCTAGCATTGTCCCAGTAGGAAAGAAAGATAAAAATCAAATAAGAATCTGTGCGGATTTCAGAGACTCAAATAGGGCTTGTCCCAAAGATGAGTTCCCTCTGCCCTCCATCGATAGCCTGATTGATGCAACGACCGGTCTTGAGATGTATATCTTCATGGATGGGTATGTAGGGTACAACCAGATCAAGATGGATCCCTCAGATGCAGAGAAAATAACATTCAGCGCCCCTTTGGGTAACTTCATGTACAGGATGATGCCGTTTGGACTCAAGAACGCTGGGGCGACTTACCAAAGAACAATGATGGCCATTTTCAATGACTTCTTTCACAAGTTTGTATAATTCTATGTGGATGATTTGGTCATCAAGTCGAGGAAGGAGGAGTCCCATTTGAGCAATTTAAGGAAGGTGTTCTCCCGTTACGAGAAGTTTAAATTAAAGATGAATCCATTGAAGTGTGTTTTTATAGTGACAAGTGGGAAATTCCTAGGCTTTGTGGTCGATCGACAAGGGGTGCAGATGGACCAGGACAAGCAGCGGGAGATCTTAGAAATGCCATGTCCAAGAACGGTGAAGAAGCTGAAGAGTTTCCTCAGCAAGGTCTCCTACCTTTGAAGATTTGTGCCTAGATTGGCCGAAATAACACACCCACTGATGCAGCTGCTTCGAAAGAACACGAAGTTCAAATGGGAGGTGATTCACCATGAGTCTCTTGATGGACTGAAGAAACTGCTTGTTTCACCATAGACCATGGTTCTCCCAAGGGCAGGAATACCATTGCAGCTATACCTCACATCCACCATGAGGTTCGTGGGAGCTTTGCTGGCACAAGAGATTGACGGGTAATAATGACCAGTCTACTACCTCAGCAGGACCATTCATGGGCAAGAAGTCAGATATAGTAGTTTAGAAAGTCATTGTTTAGTCTTAGTATTTGTAGCGCAAAAACTTAGACATTATATGTTGTCTTTTACAATTCATATTGTAACTAGATGTGATCCCATTAAGTATTTTCTTGTAAGAACTACATTCATTGGGAGAACAACTAGATGGTTCCTTATCCTCTCCGAATATGACTTGAAGTGCGTGGATCCTCGTGCAATTAAAAGCCAGGCGTACGCTGATTTGTTGGTTATTTTCCATTCAGGAACGTTTGAGTCACCCAAAAAAAGTATCCCAGGAGATGACTTGCAGGACAATCACCTAGATGCAACGAATGAGGAATGGATAATGTAGTTCGATGGGTCCTCGATAGAGAAAAAAGGAGGAACATGGGTTATTCTTTCAAAAGGAATGGAGGCGATTTGCCTTTCCTACAAATTAGATTTCCCTTGTTCCAATAATGAGGCAGAATATGAAGCATTGGTGTTGGGATTGTTAGAGGATCTTCGAAGAGGGATTCGTTCACTTTGCATCAAAGGGGATTCTAACTTGGTGGTTCAATAAGTGAATGAAGAGTACGCATTAAAACACATGAACCTGTCACCGTACAGAACAATTATCCAGAGACTTCTTTGCCAGTTCCATCGGACCTAAATCAAGAGGCAACCCAGAATGATGAACCATCACCCAGAAGCCTATGCCACCATTGCCCAGAAGATGATCATGAGGAGAAATACAACTATAGTCATGATTCAACGAAGAATAGCTCCTTTGATGGTACAGTATATTTTATCGATGTAGGAGGATGCCGACTAGAGGGGAAAGATTAAGAGGCAACTGAAGACTACTGAAGGAACGATGGGGCTCAGAGAATTGGCCCAATACTTTACAAATTAGGGAAACCTTTACTTCAGAAATACAGGAGGATGGTTATCGAGATGCATCGGTCCAGAAGAGGCAGAGTAAATATTAAAGAAAACACATGAAGAGCACTGGAAAATAACTAAGATACCCCTCTACAGAAGAATGCAAAGGGAGGGGTATTTTTGGCCTAAGATAAAGAAGGATGTGACAGAGCTACAATGAAAGTGCGACAAATGCTAATTATTCTTCGAGGCAGCTGAATGTCATTTCGTGAAGGCTCAGGCTGACTGGAGACAACACTATATTGACTTCATTAAAGATGGAGTTGTTCCAACGGAGAAAATTGATGATATGGGACTCCGGCGAAGGGCCCCGAGATTTTACGTTCAGGAGGGGTAGCTTTATCTAAGGGAATCTTCAACAGGCCGTTGCGTTGCATCATGAAGGAAGAGGTGACTGAGGTTCTCAAACAGGCGCATGATCTAACTCACATGGGAGGTAAGTTATATGATCAGTTGATGACTTTGGGATACTATTGGACAACGATGGAGAAAGATTCGTCCGAGTTCGTTCGAAAGTGCAAGGCTTTCCTGCTTCATGGAAATATGATCCATGCCCTATCGGTAGACCTACAATCCCTGGAAACGCTTTATCTTTTCCACACTTGGGCATTCGACCTGTTAGGGGCAATACACCCTTCTTCGGGGGGGGGGGGGGGGGGAGATATGGATCCTAGTAGCAATAGAGTGTTTCACAAAGTGTCTTGAGGCGATACCATTGAGAAGTGCAACAGAAGGAGTAGTGAGCAACTTCATCAGAGAATACATCATTTACCATTTTGGGATCCCAAAGGTTATCCTTTCAAATAATGGAACCCCTTTCATCAATTCAGTGGTAACAATGTTCATAAACAAATACTCCATTGTTCATCGCACTTTGACGGTGGCATACCCAAAGGAAAATGGTCAAGCCAAAGAAACTAACAAAACTTTGGTCAATATCTTGGCTAAAATGATGGAAGATTTCCCAGGATCATGGGATGACAAGATACTAGCCATTTTATGGGCCTATCGAATGACTAAGAGGAAGCCTACAGGGTATACACCGTTCTATCTTATTTATGGGGCCGAGGCGATTCTCCCTGTAGAGTTAGAAGTTCCCTCGTCTCGATATTCCTTGCGAAGTAGCATGCTCCCTCAGAATAGACATGTGAAGTTGGAAGCGTCGGATGAACACAAAGATAATGCGATGTAACACTTTCAAATGTACACAAGACAACTCTCCAGGGCATATGATAACTTAGTGTGACCAAGAAAGATCGTGGAGGGAGATCTTGTATTGAAGGCAATAGTGAAATATATTGGGGGGCTTCCTCTACCTAAGTTTGTAGTGAATTGGGAGGGACCTTTCATCGTAAAGGAGGCTCATAACTCAGGTTATTGCTTAATTTTAAAAATAGAAGAAGATAGGCCATTTAAAATCAACAATAAATGGTTGAAGGTTTATCGTGTGTAGGCAATTATGTTTTACCGCTGATGTAGTTGGCTGTTGTTATAAATACACAAGTTTTTTTTCATGATGACTATGAAAGTTCTTTTTATTATAACTCGAGAATTGATAAAAGAATTACAGAACTTCATTAGATATGTAAACAGTTGTAACATAAAGAAATGGCATGAGAAAACTGATATATTTCTTCATTCATAAACTTTGGGGGCATTACGAAATTGGGAGCTATTTCCCAAGAATTACATAAGAAGAAGAAAAAAGGAAAATACGTATACAAAAACTCATTGGCCTAGGAGGAACCACAAATATGGGGAGGAGAAAAATCTCTACGAAGGCTCGAAGAAGCTTCTAAGTAAGACCGTTGGGCATTAATAGAAACCTCCAACCTGGTCTGTGCTTACTAGCATTCGATAATAAGTTTTTCTCATTTTAGCTTGGCCAAACGAAGAGCTTCTTCGAGGTCCTTCACCTCTGTGTCAATGGATCCGAGGAGAGGTGCTAGGTCAGCTACTCGGCCCGCTGATCCTCCTAATGTTTTCGTAAAAGCTCCCTCTGGTTGTCCAACTGCTAGCTTTTCAAAGTCTTCAAATGCGCAATGAGATAGTCAAAACGAAAGCCATCACGACCCAATTCCCTCAGATAGCCCAGGAATCGGTTGAGGGGGGGTCTGGTAACATTTGTAGTGGGAGTATTGGCAATTTCAGCAATGACGGTGGCCATGCCTTGAAGCCTGTAGCTCATAACTGAGATGTTTGAATGTAGGCAGTCCACCGTGAAGGTTTCAGGATAATATCTCATAAGTTTATCAATTTCCAAACGTTGGTTGGCAGGCATTTGGGGAGAACATTGGCGGACCATCGGTCAAAAGGCATGAGGAGCCAAGTCAGGCAGAGGAAGCTCGCACCCAGATTCGCTCTTCGTAGCAGCACCTGTCGTGGAGCCTTGATCATTATGGCTAGATTCTTCGAAGGCGACAGGTTCAAGATGTGGCGAGGCAATAGGCGAAGGAACTGGTGGAGAATCCTCCCGAACAACTTGAGAACAGGTAGAAAAAATAATGAGTTCGTGAAAAATCTTAACAAGTGTTTTCATTGTTAAGTCATCGTTATAGGTGGAGTTTGTGAAAAAACCTTAACAAGTGTTTTCGTTGTTAAGTCATCATTATAGGTGGAGTTTATGGAAACATCTTAACAAGTGTTTTCGTTGTTAAGTCACCGTTATAGGTGGAGTTTATGGGAAAAATCTTAACAAGTGTTTTCTTTGTTAAGTCACCGCTATAGGTGGAGTTTATGGAAAAAATCTTAACAAGTGTTTTCATTGTTAAGTCACCATTATAGGTGGAGTTCATAGAAAAAATCTTAACAAGTGTTTTCGTTGTTGAGTCACCGTTATAGGTGGAGTTTATGAAAATATCTTAACAATTGTTTTCGTTGTTAAGTCACCATTATAGGTGGAGTTTATGAAAAAATCTTAACAAGTGTTTTCGTTGTTAAGTCACCGTTATAGGTGGATTTTATGAAAAAATCCTAATAAGTGTTTTCGTTGTTAAGTCACCGTTATAGGTGGAGTTTATGAAAAAAATACTTAACAAGTGTTTTTGTTGTTAAGTCACCAATATAGGTGGAGTTTATGAAAAAAATACTTAACAAGTGTTTTCGTTGTTAAGTCACCGATACAGGTGGAGTTTATGAAAAAACCTTAATAAGTGTTTTCGTTGTTAAGTCACCATACAGGTGGAATTTATGCACAGTTGAAGTTCGAGAAACTGAGAAATACAGAGAAACTAGCAAAGTACCTCAGCAGTAGTAGGAGCGAGAACGGGAATCATCACGGGGGACATAATGGTAGAAACCGTTAAAGGTGGGCTCATTGCCTCAAAAGCCTCAATGGGGCCCTTGGCTACAGAAGCCTCAACGGTAGGCAAGCTCCCCTCGCCAATATAAGGTACTAAAGCAAACCTGGGGGCATCATCATAAGAAGACATTGAACCTTCAAAAGATGTCCCAACGAGAGCAGTAGCACCAACCTGGGCCTGGGAAGAAAAAAGGCCACTTAGAGCAAAGGGTGGCTAGAGACTTAGAGAAAGCTACAAATAAAAAACCAAGTGTTAGACACAAGAAGTAAACACAAAAGAATGAGGGGTAGAAATGCACCTAACTTACCCCCGTTATGTCACCAAAAAGAGGAATTGCGGTAAGGGGCCTTGTCAATACAGGAGGAAGGAGGATGCTAGCTATCAGCAATGCCACTTCAATCTAAAGTGGCCCAACATATTAGAAATGATAAACAAAACAACGGGATAAATAAAACATGTAAGGCTTGGAAATAAATCTACCTTTTGGGAACTCTCTTCGATCACAGCGAGGGGCATAGGGACCTCTAGCTCCGATGGTAACTCAGAAGAGGCTACAGTAGTTGCCTCTGGTCGGTAGGGCATTTTAGCAGGCCCAACGGTAGTGGCCCCCGCAGCAGCTTCCTTGTCCCGTTGGGAGGATAATCTCCATGAGTAGGTAAGGCCTATCATGGGGGAACGAGGAGGAGTGATATCATCTTGAGATATATCATAATATCACCCCACGAAGCGTCTTACAGGGGGACTGGGAGGATTGGGCCTTTCTTTTCCAACTCCTTGCACCAAAACATTTTCTTAGTAAAAAATGAACAGATGCAACAAACCTTAAGAGAAGGGGAATGATAAATAAAGAATGCACACATACCTCAAATCCATAGGGAGAACGAGAAGGTATAATTACTGGTGAAGGCGACGAGGAGGTAGTAGCAGAAAGAACTGGTGATGGAGGTTTCTCAAGAGTTTGTCTCTTCTGGGTCTTGGTACCCAGCATTTTCTTCCTGGAGATCGTTGCACCACCAGTTTTAGGTACCCTCATCCTTCTTCTCCTTTTTAACGTTGGCTCCATGGGATCAACCACGATCGTGAGAAACACACCCGGAAGAGGAACGACGATAGCGTGTCGTCGAAACTGAGCATGTATTCTGTCAACTTCATCTTGCACCTACCTCCTTAGCTCTTCAGGTATCTCTCGAGACATGGGAGGGGGAATGGAGGCAATTGGGAATGCCTCTAATGGGGTTTACGTTTAAACTTGAGCCTTAGACTTCTTGAACTAAGACTTCTTGGCCTTCTTAGCAGGCGGCTCAGAAGGCCCTTCTCCCGTTACAGCTTCAGTCGAAGGTACAGTTTATTTGGGAGCTGCAGTGGCCTTGGACTTCGGGATAGCAGTGGGAATCATTAGGCAATTAGGGGGTAACTCTCGGGGATATTCTTTAATGGTTGTACTCAAGGGAAACTCAACCCCAAGAACGGAGCTCCCCTTAAGACCCAGTTCAGAAGAAGAGAAAGAAAGTACTAGGGGATATTGAGGGGGACTGAATGTACTCACGAATTTGTTCCAACTGCCCCAGATGGAACTTGGTGGAAAAGGAGGTGGATACATCTCCCTTCCTAGTGGCATTAGGGAGGGTGACACGGCCATCGATGGTGGACGTCACACCAAGCACCGCGGCTATAGTATAGAAGGTGCAGGCTTCAGCGAAGGTGGCCTTTGAGTGGTTGGCCTGGAACACAGGTCGAGGGTCCCCCTGATCGAACCCGAACTGCCTGCTGTATCTATCAGGGTTGTAAGTATTTGAGGTGTATCCCCATTCAGTGTAGGAGGGGAGAAACCCCGGGGTGAAAAGAAGCACTACAGCTTGCGAGGGATCTTCTATAATCAGATTGAACCTGACCATTGTGGCTATAGATGGAAAGAAGCCCCAACTATGGGCAAAGGTAGACTCACTATATGGCCTCATCACGAAGGAGTCTAAATAATCAAAAACCTCCATTATCTCCTTTCGACTTTACTTCTTGTGGAAACATAGGAGGCGTGAGGCTTGATACCTTCGCTCACGGGCAGAAAAACCAACTTAGAGGCAATAGCAGGAAAGCGGGTGTAAAGGAAACTCGTCAGAATAATGGTGTTGGCAAAGTTAGTCAAGTTATAACGACTTAGTGATCGTTCCATGTCGAGGTGGGTTCGATCCAACTAGGTGTAGAGGGACCCCAAGGCGATGGCGGCCAGAGGAAGGTTGAACCCCATGGCCAAATGGACAAAAATATTTATCAGGTCCCTCTTGGGTTGATCGTTGGTCTTCCCACTTAGGAAGAACCGTGAAAGCAACACAAGTATGTAGGTTGATAGTTCCAGAGATGTACCTCTACCTCGGCCCGTTATGACATTCACGTCCTTCGGAGTTAGAGCTTCAAAAATATAGTTGCCGAGGGAAGTAAATGTGTCTTTGTTCGAGGAACCAGTGCAGCTGCGGCAGATTCGGTCCATCTCAGCTCCATCAGCAGCCTCTTCGGCATCTAGAGCCTTATCATGGTAGGTGAACTCACCCATGGATTCAAACCCAAGGAGTTCATAGACGTCCTCTAGTGTAACAGTAAACTCCCCTCACGCAGCGAAGAAGGTGTGGGTTATGATGTTCCATTGGGAGACTAGCACTTAGAGTGCCGCGTTGTGCTTAGAAGGGGTGAACTCACCAAACCAGTAGGCTCGATGCATCCCAACCTTCGCAAGAGCAGAAACGTGAGAACTCTGCATATATGTATGCCAGGCACAGAAATGGGCTGATGACCCCTCGGGTGCTTCGAAGTCAATTTGAGAATAAGGGAAGTTGCCACGATCTAAACAGAAATGCAGAGTCCCCTCTCGGGGTAGATAGCCCCACTTCGATGAATCCATTTCCTCATCACCCAACAGTAAAGAGTTGAACTTGGAGGAGAAATGGTAGGTCTTGCATGCCTCAGAAAATTTATCATCTTTCTCAAAGATGGGCGTCCAACGATAGAAGCGTAGTTGCTCTTGACGAGCAGCATTCAGGGCAGCGGTGATAGGGGCAGCAACAACGCCAGAAGTGGAGGAGGGGGAGTCTGGCTAAGTGGTGATGGCGTCAACCTTGGAAGTACATGGAGAAGCCATGATAAAGTGGTGATGAATGATATAGCTGGGTAAGAATAGCTAATAATAAGAGAGGAGGAGCACAACCGCAGGTGGTGGTGCAAAAGATGAAAGAGGGAGGAGACTAAGTAAAGAATGGGGTAACAATGGAGTTCGCACAGAGTTTCTCTCTCTACAGAAAGCGGGGATCTTGAAGAAGATGAAGAAAAAAAGAAGGGTTTCGAAATAAAAAAGACGTTTGATGGTTTGTAAACCTGACTTTTGAGTTTCCCACCATCTCACGTGCAAAGGTCGCTTATAATCATTTCAAATCAACACGTGGCACATCGGGAAGGGTCTCGACAGTTGAAAAGACAGCGCCACGTCATTAATGAAGTGATGCTTAGGGAAAAGAAGGGGGTTGCCTTCTCCAGCAAGTTTGAGTTTTGGCGCTAGAATTTTTGTCACACATATCTAATGACTCCTAACGAAGGCAGTCCCCCAACGATTAAAAAAAGATACGATGTCCCCTCCCCACAAGTCCAAATATTGATTAATTTGTGATTCAGTTACATCGGGGAGAATTTCTGCCTTTTCAAACATAGCGAAGCATTACAAGGTAGAATTTCACTTACCAAGAGTCCAAACGAGTATTTGAGAAGGTTAGTAGGCCTTTCGGGAGAACTTTAAATAATAAAGCTGGAACGATTGAGGCTCAGCATGAGGAAAAAGTGGTAATGTCCCTTCGCCCAAGCCCCAATAAGTTATGGCGCTTCATCTCAGGTACATCGGGGAGAATTTTACTTTTTCCAGGAGATTATAATGCTGTGGTTCTAATGAGGGAAAGAAGGCCAGAATTTTTTCACGCAGAGAAGGTTCGTCGGATTGAGAAGTTTTGTGCAGACATTTCTTGTTCCAACAAATCTCTCCACGAAGGGGAAAATGTAGAGGGGGCTTGAAGGTAATCCTGAGATTAGGGGTAATTCCCCAATTGAAAATAGTGTTTGAGATTAAGCAACCAAGGCAGCTCAAGCGTGGCAACTCAACGAGGTAGCTTGGCGTGGAAATTCATACTTTAGCATGTTGTATAAGCTATAACGATTGTAATGATGTAATGAGAATAATAATGAGTTTTAGTGTGAGGTCAAACGGTACTCGCGAGAGACCAGGCTTGGCAGGGCCTGGGAGAGCTTTCATGCTCTATCGAATGACCTCGCCGTGGGAACTTTAGAGGGACTTGGTATGGAGGATTGAGAAGTGAGGCTCCATTAGGGGCTTGTCCTGACCATCTTAGATACACCTTGTAAAACATCAAAGGACCCTGACCATGGAACCTCAGACGGAGAAGCTTGGATTTCCATCGAGCATTGAGTTGTGAACCAAATAGCCCTCTACTTAATGTCACATCTACTGTAGGTGATGCCACTATCTAGCTAAATAAATGACATACTTTCACTTGAGTAAACCACCGTGGTATTTGGGGCTGTCAGGCAATTGGTGAGCCACCTCTGCGACAACATCCCCCTGACACACAATGGTTAGGCAAAAGGCATGTCTTGGCATTTAATGTTTATGACGTGAAGACAGCTGGTGCATCAGGCATTTAATGTTGTGACATAAAGTATGAGAGAGGTCTTTCATGGTCTTTAATGACTGAGTTGCCTCGGGGGTGATGTGGGGGGCTATTTAAGGCCCAACCAACTTTGAGGAGAGGATGATCATTTCAGAGCTCAGAAGTTATTGCTAGAGAGAATACACATCAGAGAGAGTTATTGCAAACTAGAGAGTTTACTCACTCACCATTGTTATTTATTACGAAGCTTTTAATACTTGACAGAGATTCTTGAGGGTGTTTGGTGTGTTTCTACCTGCCTAGCAAGGTGTATCTAGGGTGCTTACTTCTCTCTCCCTCTAGCTAGGTTACTTCTAAATTCATTACTTTCTTCTGAGTTATACACGAGAAATTTGTGAGTTTAAACTGAGTTCATCTTCATTGGGTTTGTGTTTGTATGTTCTATCATTAATCTAAGGATTTGGCTAATTAACTTATCATTACCGTACTCAAAATGGGTTATGCCTCCATCTTATCTAAACTACCCTCTTACATTTTGAATTCTTAAAATTACTGTTGACTGGTGGATTTGAACACTTAGATGGCCATTGAGTTGGTTAGACCTAGGCATTCTCTAATATTTGGGTTGTGATGCGAAATGAAACATAACAATGTAAAATTCGAATATAAATAAGACATAATTAAATGAAACATACTATAAATTTTACACAATAAGTAATAAGTAATCATGCATTCACATGAGAATACATGGATGCATTTAGCCCACAAAGCAAGTGTTATATAACAAGGGTAAATGGTAATAACGGGAACCACAATAGATAGCCCATGTGTAAATTTACATTAAGTCAACTTCTTATAGAACACTTGCTTCGGGGGGTGCATGCCTCGTCGATATGCACGTAATCGCCGCCATATGATCCATTTCCCATATTGACCCCCGTTGAATGGTATATGTCAACAATTTGTTGGCGGAGTGTATTTTTACTCGACATATTTGGTAGGGAGCCGATAGCGAGGGGATTGAGGGACCCGAGCTTCCTCCCGGGTATGGTGGTTCATGGACGTCCACTCTAAGACATTGAGGCAAGGGTGCTCGTCATGCATGTTTGGACGAAAAGGAGAACTCACCTTTGTGGTTGCATGAACAATGCGGTGTTCAGCGAATTGATGGGTGTGTCAATGCATATGTTCTGTTGCCTTCCTTCCTCCTCTAATTTGTTGAAGACCCTATGCCATGACATTATTCCTATTTATTTTATTTGGATATTGGATTATATTTGTATTCTTTTTATCTGGTACATTGTTGTTTGGATATGGATATTTGTATTTGGTTATTGATATTTACATATTGGTTATGGATATTGGTATTTTGGTTTGGTTGCTCTATATAAATGCATGTTGTTTGGACATGTACAATTTTGCTATAACAAGTACAAATATACTGTTGGTTATTAGCAGTGGCCATACTGCCCAACATTTTTTTTAAATCTACCCAGAGTTATCACAAACTTTGACCATGACAAGTCTGTGACAAAGAAAGTTGTCACGAACTTGTCACAGTCAAAGTTCGTGATAATTTTTTATTTGTCACGGACTTGTTATAGTAAAAAATCTTGACAAGTTTAAGTTCTTGTCACGGTCAAAGTCCGTGACAAATTTGTCAAGGTCAAAGATCGTGACAAGTTTGTCAAGGTCAATGACAGTGACAAGTTCGTGACAACTCTAATGAACTTGTCATGGTTTTTGACTGGGGCAAGTCCAGGACAAAGTCATTTGTCACCCCCAAACTTGTCACGGTCAAGGAACTTGACAAGTTTAACTTGTCAAGATTTTTTAACGTGACAAGTTGGTAGTTTTGGTGTAATGAAAAGATCCACTTTCTCTATAATCCGAGAAGAGGTTATTTTCAATGAAAAGATACATGTCCCTGAAGTGACTATAAAGACTCTGAAGGTAGCAAAAGTACTTAATAATTAATGAGATCTCTATATTTTATAAATATACAAGAGAAAAGTGAGATCAACAAAGATGATCATCGATGATATAATTATATATGTTATAGCTACACAAAAATCAAAGGGAAATGATACTACAAATTCACGTACTATGAATGAATGTCGACAAAGAATATATTGGTCAAAATGAGAAAATTCCATGATGGCGTGATTCTAGTCTCTTAATATACTTGGTGTATTTAAACCTATAGTAAACCCTAATAGTAGCCCTGAAGATTACGAATGGGTGCTTATAAGAATGTGAAGTGTTAAAACTCACTAAAGAGTGCATGATTTATGGCACAATATTTCCTGGAGAAGCCAAAATTGATTGTATACGAACATACCATCTCGTTTCGATCGTAAATACTTTTCAGATATCTTACTAGCTTAGCAATTTTTAAATATATTATATGAGACTCATGAATATTATAATTGCTTATTTATACGGGACTTAAGACAAAAAATACATATAAATATCCCAGAAGGATTTTCTTTGCTAGAAGTAACGATAAAGAGTACGTACCCAAATGCAGTAAGATGCTCATTGTACAGCAGACAATCCAAATGCATATAGGTACAACTGTCTTAGTAAATATTTGTCTGAGGAAGGGTATGAAAATAATTATATATACAATGTGCCATTATACAATATCCTTAAATGGTTGTGTTCCTGAAGATCTCAATGGAAATGCAAAATGTCCTTAAATGAATATGCTCCTGAAGAGCTCAATTGGAATGAAAAATATCAAAATAAGGAATTCAAAAATATATTACCTTAGGATAAATAGTTATTATGTTGGCATGCAGATCGAGCAAAATTTGTGTTAAACACTTATCCATTAGTTAAATGGATTGAAAGTTCTACAATATTTGAGCATTTATTCAGCACACCATTTTAGTATACCCATGATTTCCGATCTTTGCATATTATAATATACATATCATCCTAAAGGATGACAAATATATTTTTGGTCTAGAAGTACCATATTATCATATTGTTATTGCATTATTTTTATATTATTAGTATATTGTTATACATAACACAATACCGGACATAATAATTGCAGTATATCTCTTTGCACAAAATAATTATCATTTAACCTGTAAAGTATGGGACTAATGTCAATCATATTATGAGATATTTATATACATAATCATATGTGTCTAGTTAGTTATATAAATGCACATTATCTCTGATATCATCACAAGGAACAGTCAAAGCACTTATGACTTACCTCAAACAATATATGTTCATATTACTACTTATGAAGGCAATGGTTTTTGTACACGCCACACTCAAAAAGGATACATCATGAGAGATATGACTAACATATTTCAATTCTTCTACATCCATTAACTCAAGAAGAGTTGTGCATCACATAAACTCCAGAAGAGTTATACGATTGAAGTCAAATTAATCAGATAAAGTAAAATGTTAATCCCTCTTAACCCAAGTCCTATGGAAGTCGAACTTATGAAGAAAAATGAAATTGAAGTAATAGCCAATTAAATCTATTCACCATATCAAAGTAAAATTTCAGAAGGTTTTGTATGAGACTGATACGCATCGACTTAATCATCGGATAAATATCATAATCAGGGGGAGTATCCAATTAGGGGGAGAATTTGATCAGGAGGGGAATCTAAGAACATAATATTTTGGACATATGTGTGTTGTACCCTTTTTCTTTAACTAGTTTTTTCCCCATTGGGTTTTCCAGTTAAAGGTTTTAACGAAGCAACACTAAGCGCGTCCAAGTTATACTCTATTTCCTTCACTTTGGTTTTTTTCCACTGAATATTTATTTAATAAGATTTTAATGAGGCAATAATCATTAAATAGTGTATATAGTGTACATCTAAGGCGGGGTGTTATAAAATGTAAATTTAAGTGGGTGTCCACATGTATTACAATCCACTGGCATTTCACAATTATTAAGGGTTTATTGGATTACCTTATTTTGTATTATACATGATATGCCACAAGTGTCACCTAGGCCCAGAAACAAAAGCCTCGGACAAGACATTGCCGAGGTGGGAAATGCTCTAAGACCGTGACAACAGCTCTCGGCTATAGCAAGGTCGGCCTAGGCCGACACCACCATCAACCTCATCATGGGGGCACTGCATGTATCATAAGGGTCAACGACAGTTCAGTTCACCTGGGGATGACAACCTCGGCCTGGAGTTGGCCGAGGTTGCAGGAAGCCATACTTCTACCAAGGTCAGCCTCATCAAGAAATCATTCGATGTTCCAAGCACATGCCAGCTCAACCTCGGCCCTGGCCGACCCCTTATCTCGGTTTAAGTTAAGCCGAGACCTTCATGGTCCATCTCGAATTGAACGGGCAACTAAACTTTATCAACCTCGGCTTCTCCCAGGCCGAGGTCATGACCAAGCACGATGGCCGAGCACCTATTGACATTTGGATAAGGACACGTGGACAAAAGTCAGTTATAACAAATCATTCCTCACACGTGGGGAGAATATTTCATCATCATTCTCTACATGTGACAGTGATAGATGTCTTCTTCATATTGGCTAGATCAACACACACATCCTTATTGCATGCATGGGGGTACATTACACCCCCTATGTACTATATATAGAGGTCATCCTCTACCTTGCAAAGGATCCAAAATTAGCAACCCTAGCTGAAACTCTGTTCAAATACACAGTAGAGAGGGAAAGCTTGAGAGATTGTATCTATGGCCATTAGTGCACTCACATATTGATACACATCATACACTTGCATAGTGGATGTAGGCCTAATTGGATGAACCACTTATATTCCGGTGTAAATCCTCTTCTCCTCACCTCCTTCTACTATATGTGTATGTACCCTTATGCTGCCATTGTTAACATTGAATTGAGCTCACAAACACCTTGAAGGGTGGTGTTGCTTCCAGCATCATAATTTTGGCGCCGTCTGTGGGAACGAGAATCTATCTCTTTATCTTCTTCTACTTAACCTCATCGGAGACTCTGGTGGTGAACCAGGCACCGCCCCTTGCGTGGAGCTGTTTCACCATTAAAAGAGGTCCTGTAAGGTATTAAGCTCATCTGCTACTCAAGCTCTTTATTGTTAACACATGGCACCAGAGTTGCCACCGCCTCTTCCGCCGCCTGGTGGGGGAGGGCCCAGTTCCATCCAGGCACCACCTCAGTCTGAAATGGAGGAGGTGGCCGCATCTTTGAGGTCTTTGGCTGCAACACATCAAGCTATGCAGGAGCAGTTTGCACAGCTCAGCCAAACTATGATGAGGCCACCTGGAGTCTCACCGGATATGATCACTTCGGTGGCTGTCCAGCCACATCCGGACGCCAGGGGACCACCCCAGGCACCAATGAAGGACCAGCCTGCACCCCAGCGGAGGAGGGATGTTGCTGACCCTAGGCGCTTACGCCTGGGGAGGCAAGGAAACCCTTGCCCAGAAGACAGGTATGATGATCTAGAGGCGGAAGAGGTCCCAGAAGATTTTTGGGAGCCATATGAGGTTTCGAATAATACAGTTCATCCTCTTCAGCAGAGCCAAGGATGTGTTGGCCGAAAAGCTGAAGAGGCCCAACAGCGATGATCAACTTTTGATCGATTGAGCAGAGGATCATCCTTTGAGAGGTTGGGCCCAGTGAATGACCTAAGACAAAGGTTATCTAGGTCAAGAAGTGCTGCTGGCTCGCAAAGAGGGGACAGACCAGGTCAGCCTGACCAAGGCCGATCCCGTGAAAGAAGGGGCAGAGACTAGTAAGAGGTGAACAGCCGACGTTGCGCTGCGACAGGGGAACCCTCAGTCCATCCCTTAGATGTGGATGGGGACAACCTCGGCCAGGCCGATGGTAGGAGACCGTGGAATGAATCTATCCAACGCCTTGAGGAGAAGATAGGAGACCTCATCAAAAGTAGGGACCCATTGCAAAGGGGTTACTCAGAGGGCTCTCCATTTGGGGCTAGGATAGTGTGCTTCCCGACTCCTGCTAAGTTCAAACCTCCCGTGGTGTCTCCCAAGTATGATGGCAACACCAACCCTGTACACCACATTGATATGTATTTGCTGGCAGCGAACATCTACTCAATACCTGATGAGATGAAGTGTAGGGCCTTCTCTGGGACCTTGACAGGGGCAGCACACAGCTGGTTTACTTCTCTTTCGAAGAATTCGATTGAGAATTTCAAGGGCTTGGCTGAACGATTCATTCACAACTTTTGCTTTGGGGTAAAACCTCAAAAGAATACCACTCATCTACTGTACGTCAAGCAAGGCAAAGATAAGAGCCTAAGAGACTACATCGCCAGGTTCAACAAAGAGAAACTTGAGGTTAAAGACTACGAAGAGAATATAGCCATGACCGCCCTCATAAAAGGTCTTCAGAAAGGGAAGCTGTTGTGGAAACTCGCGGAAGACCCTCCTAGGTCTATGGGAGAGCTATTGGCAGCTGCGGGAAAAGTAATGAATGCCGAAGAGGCAATGGCCGCCAAGTACGAGGATGAGAACCGCGGTAGTAACGGGAAGTCCCAAAGAAAAAAAAATGGAAAGAAGAGATCATCCGATGACAAGTTCGCTCACTATACTTCTCTAAATGTGAGCTGTGAGCATATCCTCAACGAGATCAAGAATGACAGGACTCTGAGGTGGCCAGAAAAATTGAAGGCTCCGCCACATAAGAGGAATAAAAACTTGTGGTGTGAGTTCCACCAAGACTATGTCCATGTCACAGACAGATACTTCGCCTTGAAGGATGAGATTGAAAAATTATTAAAATATGGAAAGTTGAGGAAGTATGTTGATGGTAAGACACCTAAAGGGGGAAGATATGACCCTAGAAAAAGGCAAAACGACAGATGGCGTGACAATGTCCCATCTAGAAGAGACAATGATTCGGAAGGTGATGATGAAGACGATGCGAACCTCCCGCCGAAAGATGACAACACTGTAGTGAAGAGGGTTGGTATGATCTCCTTTGGTGTTGACACCATATGCGGAGGACTTGTAGGAGGTGGCTCTGAAGTGGCTGACAGGAAATCTCATGTGGTAGAGGCCAAGTCAACGGCCAAATATGAGGTCGTCAATCTAACGTCTTCCGATGCAGTGCAGAAGAGAAAGAAGGTGGACATGGACACCCTTATAGTTGGGTTCTCTCGACTCGACTTTAAAGGTATCTTAGCCCCCCATGATGACCCTTTGGTAATAACAACAAGGGTGCATGGGGGCGAGGTGAAGAGGATCCTCGTGGACGGGGGGAGCTCGGCAGACGTGATGTTTTGGCCTTGCTTCAAGAGCCTAGGTCTTAGCAGAGCTAGGCTGGTACCCTATCATCATCCTTTGATGGGCTTCAGTGGTGAAAAGGTCCACCCATTGAGCATGTATGAGATGGACGTTCAGATGGGTGACGAGTGGCCCAAGAGGTTGACCCGGAAGATAAATTTTTTCGTGATGGATGAGAACGTCTTCTCGGCCTATAACCTCATCATAGGAAGAGTGGCTCTTAAGAAGTTTGAAGATGTGTCATCGACGGTCCACCAGATGCTAAAATTCCCGACCCCCTATGGGGTAGGGGAAGTGCAAGGTGACCAGACCATAGCGCGAGAATGTTACTTCAACTCGACCGAAGAGAGAGAGGCCTATAAGAGGGCAACCACCACCTACAGCATTGATACATTGGACCCGAGAGATGAAACAAAATTGAAGAAGGGAGAGGCCACAGAAGAGGTAAAATCCATCGTCCTCAATGAGGACGAGCCAAAAAAAACCATCCAGGTCGGTAAAACCCTAAAGATAAAAATCAAGGAAGAGCTGATAAACTTCCTCAGGAGGAGGCAGGGTGTCTTCTCTTGGAGTCACACGGACATGCCAGGCATCAACCCTGAGGTTATGAGTCACAAGCTCAACGTGACCAAAGATGCTAGGCCTATCAAACAAAGATGAAGAGTTTACTCCAGGGAGAAGTACGAAGTCATTCGGGAAGAGGTCAAAAAATTGGAAGAGGCTGAGTTTATAAGAGAAGTCATATATCCGGAGTGGTTATCGAATACAGTCATCGTGCCCAAAGCCAATGGGAAGTGGAGGATGTGTGTTGATTTCACGGATCTGAAAAGGTCTTATCCAAAAGACAGTTATCCCTTACCTCAGATAGATCAGATGATGGATGCTAATGCAGGACATGAGCTCATGAGCTTCATGGACGCGTATTCAGGCTATAACCAGATCTTCATGGATGCAAAAGACGTAGAGAAGACAACCTTCATTACCGATAAAGGGACATACTATTACAAAGTGATGCCCTTCGGTCTGAAAAATGCAGGGGCAACATACCAACATCTTATGAATAAGATGTTCGCAGATCAAATAGGCAAGACTATGGAGGTGTATGTAGACGATATCCTAACGAAGATCTTAAAAGCTTGCACTCATGTGGAAGACCTCGAAAAGACCTTCGATACTATGGACTTATACAGGATGAAGCTCAACCCAGCGAAGTCTATCTTCAGGGTGGGAGCTGGGAAGTTACTGGGATTCATTGTCAATCAAAGAGTAATTAAAGAAAACCCTGAGAAAATCAAGGCTTTGCTTTATATGAAGACACCGAGGAGTATCAAAGACGTCCAAAGACTCATGGGGAGAGTGGCTGCACTTAACAGATTTGTTTCCAGGGCAACGGATAAGTGTCTTCCGTTCTTTAAAGTGATTAGAAAGGCCTTCCAGTGGGATAAAGAGTGCGAAAAAGCATTCAACCAACTCAAGTCTTACCTTAGGTCTCCCTTACTACTGTCTCGGCCCATAATCGGAGAGAAATTGTATGTGTATCTGGCAATCTCCGAATCAGCCATCAGCGCAGTCATAGTACGGGAAGACGCTGGGATCCAAAGGCCTGTGTATTTCAACAGTAAGGTCCTTCAAGGGTCTGAATAAAATTACCCTCGTATGGAAAAGTTAGCTTACGCCCTGATACATGCTTCAAGGAAGATGAAGCCCTACTTCCAAGCCCACTCCATGGTTGTCCTTACCGACTCACCACTAAGATAGGTCCTGCATAAACCTGAGAAATCTAGAAGGTTGATGACTTAGGCCATTGAGTTGAGGGAGTATGACCTTACCTAATAACCTAGGACAGCCATCAAGGGGCAGGCCCTCGCGGACTTTGTTGCTGAATTCACTTGGGAAGAGGCCGAGGCCAAGAATGACCTAGAGGGTGCTGAAGGGTCAAATAGCAGTGTCTTCCTGGACCAAGAAGATATGACACCCAACGTCTCCCGAGATCAGGAAGTGGTCACGTCCAAAAAGATCAAGAATAGAGTAGCGAAGAACGAGGAGGACCGATACCTCTTCAGGCAGGGAGTCATGTCAGAGGGGGCTTTCTCATCAGATACAGACATTTGGAACCTCTTCGTTGATGGTTCCTCGTGCGACAATGAAAGTGGTGCAGGGTTGATACTTTTAACCCCAGATGGTACCAACATTGAATACGCATTGAGATTCAACTTCAAGGCATCTAACAAAGAGACAGAATATGAAGCTATGATAGCAGGCCTCTCGTTGGCAAAGACTATGGGTGTAAAATGACTCCTACTCCGTAGCGACTCAAGGTTGGGTGTCAATCAAGTATTGGAAGTCTATGAGGCCAAAGATGAAAGGATGGACAAGTATCTGAAGAGGGTGAGAACGATGTTAGAATATTTCGAGGAGATAAAACTGAGGAGAGTACCTCGACAAAGTAACAGCCACGCATACGCGTTGGCAAGGTTGGCCTCGGCGACGAAGACAGACATTAGAAGGACAGTTACGGTCAAGGTCTTAGGAAAAGAGACCATCGAGGAAGAAGAGGTATGTAACCCTTATCTCAATTTGAACGTAGGAGACTCATGGATGGACCCCCTCGTTAGGTATATCAGAGAGGGAGAGCTACCCGAATCCAAGTTAGAGAGGAGGAAATTGAGATATAGGGCTGCCAAGTTCTCGATAGTAGGAGACATCCTGTACAAGAAGGGATTTCTGTTGCCTCTCCTCAGATGTGTGCATCCCACCGAAGTTCCCCGGGTCTTACAGGAAGTTCATGAGGGTTCTTGATCCAGTCACATAGGAGGAAGACCCTTAGCCAAGATAATCATTACACAGGGATACTGGTGGCCAACCTTGGCTAAAGATGCTGCAGCTTACGTAAAGAGGTGTGATAAATGTCAGAGATTCGCTATTATTACACATCAACCTCATCAACCTTTGACGCCAATCACCTCTCCATGGCCATTTGCAGTATGGGGGATTGACTTAGTAGGACCTCTACCAAGAGATGCCAACAATTATCGATTCCTGATAGTTTCCATTGACTACTTATCAAAGTGGGTGGGGGCAGAGCCGATGATAACGGTCACAGAGCAGAAGACCTTCTAATTTATTTGGAGGAACATCATATGCTGACACGGCCTCCCAAACACTCTCATCTCGGACAATGGGAACCATTTTAAGAACTCCTCTTTAGAGAAGTATTGCGTAAGAGTTGGGATAAAGCAGTTCATCTCATCTCCTGGCCAACCTCAGGCAAATGGTCAGACCGAGGTCACTAACAGAACAATCCTCGATGGAATTAATAAGAGGTTAGAAGAAGCGAAGGGAAGATGGACTGAAGAGGTCTACTCTGTGTTATGGTCCTATAGAACCACGATAAGGACACCTACAGGAGAAACCCCGTTCATGCTTGCACATGGCTCAGAGGCCGTCATACCAACAGAGGTGGGACTCCCTACTCACAGGGTTCAGACTTATGACCCTGAAAAAAATGGGGAAGAAAGGAGGCTAGAACTAGACCTGATTGAAGAGAGAAGAGAAGACAGGGAGATCAGACAAGCAGCTTACCAGCAGAGAGCAGCGAAATTCTACAATCAGAGGGTAAAGTCAAGACCCATCATTGTGGGAGACCTAGTACTGAATAAGACATTGCAAAAAATAAATAAGCTCCACCCAAACCGGCATGGTCCCTACAAAGTGACTGAAGAGGTTGTGCCTAGCACCTACAGGCTAAAAAACCTAGAAGGGGAACCTTTTGCTAACCCATGGAATGCTGATCACCTAAAAAAGTATTACATATGATGTTGCAAAGAGTTATGTAATTGTACCATCTTATTATGAAGAGGTTATTAATGAAAGATCAGTTTCCATGGCGGCTCTTGCTCCATTGTGCTCTAATGTCAGAAATTGTGAGGATAACATCTTAGGTGATGACCTCAAACCCTTATAACATCACTCAGTGGTGACAAGGTCTGAGGTCAGACACCATACTTGGATGACCTCAGACCCTTAACATTATTAATTTGGTAAGATTAATTATGAGGATAACATCTTAGGTGATGACCTCAAACCCTTATAACATCACTCAGTGGTGACAAGGTCTGAGGTCAGACACCATACTTGGATGACCTCAGACCCTTAACATTATTAATTTGGTAAGATTAATTATGAGGATAACATCTTAGGTGATGACCTCAGACCCTTATAACATCACTCAGTGGTGACAAGGTCTGAGGTAAGACACCATAATGAGATGACCCTAGACCCTTAACATCATTAATTTGGTGAGATTAGTTATGAGGATAACATCTTAGGTGATGACCTCAGACCCTTATAACATCACTCAGTGGTGACAAGGTCTGAGGTCAGACACCATAATGAGATGACCTCAGACCCTTAACATCATTAATTTGGTGAGATTAGTTGTGAGGATAACATCTTAGGTGATGACCTCAGACCCTTATAACATCACTTAGTGGTGACAAGGTCTGAGGTCAGACACCATAATGAGATGACCTCAGACCCTCAACATTATTAATTTGGTGAGATTAGTTGTGAGGATAACGTCTTAGGTGATGATCTCAGACCCTTATAACATCAGTAGTGGTGACAAGGTCTGAGGTCAGACACCATAATGAGATGACCTCAGACCCTTAGCATCATTAATTTGGTGAGATTAATTATGAGGATAGCATCTTAGGTGATGACCTCAGACCCTTATAACACCATTGTGGTGACAAGGTCTGAGGTCAGACTATTGATTGAGTTTAAACAAGACATCATTGCAACCAGACTTCAGAGTTAAAACATCATAAAGACGGAAGAATTCAACAAATAAATAAAGTGAAAGATCCTCCTCAGAGGTCGCCATATAGTGTTAAGATTCAAAAAATAAGAGTCAACCATGTTCTTCAAAAAGTACAAACATTCAGGGGTTACAAAATGAAGATTCACAATTGAACTTAAGGGTTGGAGGGGAGAATGCTTGTGTCTTTGGCCTGGTCTTGTTGGACAACCTTGGTCACCTCGGTAGTATTTTCCCTGAGGCCAGTCCCTTCAATCTCCGTGCCGTCCAATGTGGCAGTCTCGGCAGGCATAACAACCTCCTCCTCAACCTCTTAAAGGGCCTGGGCAAACTGAGGGTTGGCAAAGCCGAGGCCTACGAAATCAGAGGCCTTCAAACTTCCAGCCTCCTTCTCCTTGATAGCCGCCCATTTTATAGTGGTTTTGATACCTCTTTCAAGGTACTCAAAGTCGAAGATCACAAATTCATCAAAGGTTTTATAGTCGGCCAATATCCCCTCAGAGGCGTCTTCAAGGGCTGCCTTCACCGTCGAGTCGACTTTCTACTGATGGACATCGTCCTTTGCCTTCAGAGCGGCAGTATGATCATTCTTGAGCTTGGATATCTCCTTCTCCAACCCCTGCACCTTCTTCTCAGACTCTTTAGCCTCAGACTTCAAACGGTCTATTTCGGCATTCAGTGTGCTTTGTACCTTCTCGGCCTTTTGCCCCTTCTGGATGAGGGGAAACTTCCTCAGAGTCCAGTTGGAGAGATGGTGCATAGCGGCCAGGCCCTGCAGAATTGTGTGATCATGTATGAGTTGAAGATCAAATCAGAGGATACACTTGGAAATTATAAAGAAATATGAGGTCATACCTGAATGGACCTGTGGAGGCCGAACTCAACCAGTAGGGGCGTATCCAGTGACCGGAAGAAACGTCTATCGACCTCGATCATGGTAAATCCGAAGGCATCCAGAGCCTGCAGACTGTGGCCTACGATGCTGTCGTTGATCTTTAACTTCTCTATATGAGCCGCCAACGCGTCTGCAGAAGAGATGGGGATGGCAGAATCTCCACCCTTTTTCTTTTGCCTCTGGTCCTCAGGGGCATGTTCGGTTGAAGCCCTCTTTTTGGTGGCTTGAGGCTTCGAGGTTAAGGGTGATGGAGGAAGAGCATTAAGACCTGCCTTCTTCGCGAGCTTTGTTAAACTCGGAGCTGCCATTTCCCAAAGCTCGTCAGAAATATCCTTCGGACGCTCTGTATAATTGAAAGGTCTGAGTTAGAAGATCAGACATGCATAAACTCAGAGGTTTAACTTGGAATAAAAAATGCTTACCAAACTCGACAAGAGGACTTCCACCTAGACCAGCCTCAGAGAGGTAGTGGGGGGTCATCAAGTGTTCGAATTTAACGAGCAGACCATGTATACCCTGATCTTGAAGGGCTTTCACCTTCTGAAGGTTCTGCAGGCTCAGACCAGGGTCGGCCTTCGTAGACATTGTTACCTTACCCCATTTTAGGGGCATCCTCGGCTCTAGGAAGGAAGAGGGAACACATGGACCAAATTCCCATGGCCCTAAAGTGAAGAAATATCGAGGCTTCTAGTTGTGGTTGGAAGTTTGAGTTATCTGGAGTATTTTTTCTCAGGCCTTCGAGCTACAAAATGATAGTAGCTCGGATGATTTTTGGCAGAGGAGGGGGCATAGCAACCAACAAAGACCTGAAATGGAAGGTCTGAGTGGTGGACAGCCCTCCATAAGACTATGTCCCTTATTATGACCCTCTAATCATTAGGGGACAATTGGGAAGGGGCCAAATTGATGTAGGCCAGGATGGACCTAATAATGGGATGGATGGGCAAACGAAACCCTAACTTGAACATCTGCTCATACAAGCAGATCTCACCATCTCGGCCATAGTAAGCCCTCTCTTCCCTCAGAGGTCTCCTAAGCTTTATGGAGGGGCTGATGGAGTATAGATATCTGAAGCAAAGAAGGTCTAGCTCAGTAATGGTACTCTCGATCTCGACCGCCTTAGAGACATCGACATCACTTTCAACATCGTCATCACCATCATTATCTAACTCAACGTCAGCCTGAGCAGACATTGATGGATTACTTAGGAACCTCTGAGCGAACTTAGCCCCGGTGACGACTGACAGGGGAATGGCATCAAGAATGGGTGGAATAGCCACACTCGTCTCAACAATCTCAACCTCTGGGGAAGAGGATGAGGTGCTTGAATTATTATGGGACGAGGCCCGGCTAGAGACCTCAGCTTGATCAGGGGCCTGGTCTTGCCGAGTTGTGAAGTCCATGGCCTCCCGGAAGGAATCCACAGACATAGGGTCTGAGGTGGAAGACTCAGACTCAGACATCGGTACTGGTTCGACAGGGACCTCTGCTTGGCTAAAGGGTCCCAATGGATCAGTGTATATCACCTTCAGGGGTGGTGGAAAGATGGGTCTAAGAGGGAATTCTTGTGACCTACGAGCCTCCTCCTGTGCTCTTTCTATTTGCCTAATTTTTTCTAAAGTCTTCTCTCTGGGAGAAGGGAACTCCTCAAGAAGTTGGTAGAGGGGTCTGAGCATCAGAGGCAGACACTACACTTATGGAGACTTACTAAACTACAAACAGGACTGGTAAAGGGAATAACGTAATCTAAGGATCAAACTGCCAAACTCAGCAAGAATAGTACGCCTGAAAGTATGGAGATCTCACCAGAAAAATCCAAAACTCGTCGGAAAATGTAAAAGTAAGGGAAAAAGCAGGGAAAATGAAGGAAAAGGAATGAAGGAAGGTACCTGAGGATGGAATGGTAAGGAAAAATGAAGAGGACGCGAGGAATCTCCACCAAGGACTTCGAACCAGAGCTTTCTAGAGAGAGAAACTGCTGCAGAAATGAAATCATGCCAGGAAATAGAAATGAGGAAGAAGGAGGAAAAAATGGGGGTTTAAACCCTTAAATATGGAGGCACGTTTCCCAAGGCCCATCATTGCCTTGGGAGCCCCAAAGGGCGGCTGATAACACGTGCTTGCCAGGCAAGCCACGCTCCAGCGATGGACAAGTGTCAAATTAACATTGACACATAAGAGAAAGACCTCGGTGGTATAGAGACCCCACGGTCACCTGCTCTCACATGTAACTAAGGGCAGAGGGGTGATTGATATGCCCCAAGTGTCACCTAGGCCCAGAAACAAAAGCCTCGGACAAGACATTATCGAGGTGGGAAATGCTCTAAGACCGTGACAATAGCTCTCGGCTATAGCAAGGTCGGCCTAGGCCGACACCACCACCAACCTCATCATGGGGGCATTGCATGTATCATAAGGGTCAGCGACACTTCAGTTCACCTGGGGATGATAACCTCGGCCTGGAGTTGGCCGAGGTCGCAGGAAGCCATACTTCTACCAAGGTCAGCCTCATCAAGAAATCATTCAATGTTCCAAGCACATGCCAGCTCAACCTCGGCCCTGGCCGACCCCTTATCTCAATTTATGTTAAGCCGAGACCTTCATGTTGCATCTCGGATTGAACGAGCAACTAGACTTTATCAACCTCGGCTTCTCCCAGGTCGAGGTCATGACTAAGTACGATGGTCGAGCACCTATTGACATTTGGATAAGGACACGTGGACACAAGTCAGTTATAACAAATCATTCCCCACACATGGAGAGAATATTTCATCATCATTCTTTACATGTGACAGTGACATATGTCTTCTTCATATTGGCTAGATCAACGCATACATGCTCATTGCATGCATGGGGTACATTACACCCCCCATAATCTATATATAGAGGTCATCCTCTACCTTGCAAAGGATCCAAAATTAGCAACCCTAGCTGAAACTCTGTTCAAATACACAGTAGAGAGAGAAAGCTTGAGAGATTGTATCTATGGCCATTAGTGCCCTCACATATTGATACACATCATACACTTGTATAGTGGACGTAGGCCTAATTGGCTGAACCACTTATATTCCGGTGTAAATTTTCTTCTCCTCATCTCCTTCTACTATATGTGTATGTACCCTTATGATGTCATTGTTAACATTGAATTGAGCTCACAAACACCTTGAAGGGTGGTGCTATTTCCAGCATCATCAATACATACCCCTTTAGTATTGATTAGGGATGTAAATCGAGTTTTGTGAGTCGGGCTTGGTGTTGCAGACAAGGATTTGGTAAATTCTTCACCTTTGTATTCTTTGGACATTTCAGCCATTTCTTCCTATCCACTTGCTGCCATGGGGAAAAGGAAAGTCCCTGACTTGATTACTGGAACCTTGTCTCTTCCTGCCAAGAAGGTTATGGTAACAACTAAGAAACCCGAAAAAGTTCCCAAGGCTTATGATAAAGAGAAGGTTCCTTAAGTCATCGTTCATGAGGAAGTAAATATTGCTGCTCCTTCATTTAGGATATTGAAGAAAGGCTTGCCCAAGAAGAAAGTTGAGAAGAGCTTTGCTACCCACCAGGAGTTGGTCGAGAAGATCCATGAAGACTTGACTATTATTGAGCCGTCCTCTATCACTATTCATTATGGTATTTTCAGTAAATTGATCAAAATCGGTACCCATTTTATTGATAGATCAACTCTTGCTCCTCTGCACAGACTGAAATTGGTAGAAAATGCTTGCCAAAGTTTGGCAGTGGTAACCATCTCTTCTTTATTAATTGACTTTGGATGCCTCTTTTCTTTTGCTTCTCTTCTAATCTGATATTGTTCTGTATGGAGTTTTTAGCAAATTTCAATCAAATTATTAAGAAGGATGAGCAAGTCCGTTCTTTTAATGGAGAAGTTGAAGAAGCCCTTGAGGGTTTGAGGAAGTCTATTGAGACTTCAAGGCAATTATTGGAATCCAAGCAGAAGGGTTTGGATGAGGAGATGCAGAAGGTAATTAATAGATCCACTCTTGATTAGGGAAAGTTTGTTATTGCCGAGACCAGTTTGATAGATACTGAAGGAAAATTGGCCATTGTTGAGGCCAATTTATCATCTGTTGAAAATAAGGCCAAGTCGGTCGAGGAGAAATTAGGAACAAGTGAGAATCTCCTGAAAGCTGCCGAGGAGAAAGTTGTTGGTATGTCCTTTGAGTTGGTCGCTACGAAGGCCAAAAATAAGAAGCTCCAAGAAGACTCATTCAACAAGGGCTGGGACAAAGTATTTTTGGCATTCTCTACTCAGATAGAGTTTATGAGAAAGAAATCCTTTCAGGATGGTTGGTTGGAGGAACTTAAGGAGGTGGACACCCCAGCAGAGTCTGAACTATTTTGAGGCATGATTCAGGTTCTAATCCCAACTTGGAGGAATAATTTGATGATGAGGAAGAATATGGTGAATCTTCCCTTTAACCTATTAGGTTCACTTAGAAGACCATTGATGAAGTTACCCCTTTCTACCGACCAGCCTTTTGGAAGCAGTGCCCATGATAAGGAGAAGGTTTAGTTCCTTGTTCTTTTTCTTTTCATCTTTATCTACTATGTAATAGGACAAGGGAAAGTTGTAACACCTTTTTTATTATCAATGAAATCATTTGAAGTTTACTGCTATATGTGTTTTAGTTAATATTTTTCTACTCTTCTTGCTCGGTTGAATGAATTCTCATATTTGTGTTATATTTTTATCAGTAATTATACTTGTATACTTACACTTGCAATTTTCAGTTTGATGCTAGGAAGCAAGCTATAGTTTTCACTGAATCTGACCTACTCGGGCGGAGTAGAAACCTTTTGGAAGCGGCCATGTTGATTTATCCGAAGAAGACTTTATCGGCATACTTGGTCTAGATGTGTCCGATGAAGCTAAAGAAGCATATATTCATGTTTATGATTTGCTGAGTAGGGTTGTGGAAAATAATGTTGCTTATTACGAGATGATTGAAGACTTGCAAGAAGACCATAATGAAGCCAAAGATTTACTGCATGCGAAATATGAATCCAAGTACAAGGCATTAAGTGAAGGTTGGGGTTTTGAGGAGAATCTAGAAAAATATGCTTTTGTGTATAGGAGAAAAGAGTTCTTGCTGAAATTTGAAGTTGATGAAGCGAGGGATATTGCCAAGGTCTTGGAAGAGGAGAATAATAAACTCGGGAATGAGTTGGATACTTTGAAACAATCTTCTGTTAATGGTGCCGATGAAGGGGCACTTTTTTGGAAAATGAGAATGCCAGGCTGATGGAAGAACTTGAAGCTCTGAAGACATCCGAAGCTGGGCAATCATCCAGACAACAAAGGATGAGCCGACCAACTGTTCAAGAGGCCAGGACTCAAAAATGTTAGCCGACCAAGCTGCCTAACTGAAAGCTAAGAATCAAGTTATTGCTGAATTGTATATAAAACTGGAAGCTAAGGACAAAGACATTGCCGAACAATCTGTACAGTTGAAGGTGAATGATGATGTTTTAAAGAAACTTCAACATCATGTTGAAAGGTTGACCTTTTGATTTCTTAAAAACCCATATAGGTATGGATGGAAGGCTACAACAAAGCTCTAGACGATGTAGACGATCACCTTGCGCAGACCCATCATGAAGGATATAAATGGGGATGGACCAACTGCTTGAATTTTTTGAAATATGATCGTAATAAACAACTGTGTTATTAGAACGAGCCTGGTGTGTTCCACAAAAATGCCACTGCAAAACCAAAACATAGAAAATTATAAAAGTCCCACAGGTCGACAAATGCTGACCAACTCTAAAAGAAATATGCCCCATCCTTTAAGCAAAAGCATTAAGAATGAAGTATTGGGGGCTTCTGTTGATACCTAAAACTATCCACCTACGTGGATCAATCAGAACTGGACAAATGTCTTCTTACATGGCAGAATTCCCAATCAACATATAATAGCTCGAAAAACAGGCCGACCAACATGAAGAATGCAGACCATCAATACCAATGAAGTGTGACCATACCAAGGGTCTTACCACACGTGGGTCACATAACCAACAATCATATTCATTATGTATGGGTATAAATGCTTAAATGTATAAAGGCATTCCATCTCTTGACTGTAACAACCCGCCTAATAAGATACCGGGCGATCACTCCAATATTAAATTAAAACAGGAGTTTCATATGGATCATTCTTAGCATCACTGTCGAAAATCCAATTAATTACTAATATCCTATTAGGTGGCCGTTAAAAACTTTTATCTAACTACTCTTTTTAGCGCACAAATTAAAACATTCACAATTAAATGCGTAATGAACTGAAATGGAAAAGAAAGGAACTAAAATAACCGAACACTCGGTCCAAATAATACAACCATATCGAATGCTGTACTGAAAGAATAAATAAATGCAATTGAGCCATTGGCTCGAGTGTTTATACAATATCTCCTATCTAGAGTACAAGGAAAGAAACGTCTACCGATAACCTGCAAGCATCCACAGCTGCTGCAGCAGACGTCTGACTCGAAAGAGTTTCCATCCAGGCGTCCCTGTGTCTGGACACCTATATATACATAGTATAGAGAAAGAAAGGAGAGTAGACAAACGGGTCAGGGCCCGAATGTTTAGAAAATATTTTGCAAGTGCATAAATGCCTTATTATTTTGAAAAAGGTTTTATCTCATATTTAAGTTTGGTATCGCACTCCCATGAGATACCCCTCACCTCTCCGCTAATAGTGCACTCCTAACGCATCTATCTAGAACATTCTAGTCAAGCTACCCTGCTAAACTAGTCTATCACCCAACCACTATCTAACCTAGATAGTCAAACAAATGTACTAAGGGCCAAACTTCACTTTAATCTCGACGCTATGCCATGTTCGTGCGTGGGGTGTCTCGCGAAGCGAAATCCAAACAAGGAACCCCCCCGATACACTACTATGCAGCAAGGTCGATCTTTGAGATCCGCCAGTCCCTCAGTACAGAAAGATATATAATATATATATCATAACATTTAATAATATAAGAGCACTAAGGATTAAACTTCTCCCCAGTCTCAACACAGTGCCATATTCGTGCGTGGGGTGTCTCGCAAAGCGAAATCCAAACAAGGAACCCCCCCGATACACTACTATGCGGCACGGTCGATCGTCGGGATTCATTAGACCCTCGGCACCCAGTTATACATATACATACATCTACAATATACTTCCGGATAATATAAATATCTCCCTGACTGAGGATTACTTGATATATAAAGTATTTATAAATACTTATCCTTTTTATTTCAAAACTTCCATTTCCCTTCTCATATCCAGGAAATGTATTTATAAAAGCCAATTCATTATCATGAATTGCTTTAACAAACCATACACTTTTTGAAAGCCAATTTTATTAACATAAAAAGCTTTTCCTTTATCAATTATCCCATTTCCCTTTTTATATTCAGGAAATGTATTCAAAGACATTTTCATTATCATAAAAATGCTTTGATCAAAACATATGCTTCCACATCCCTTCTTCCATCCGGGAAGTGTTACCGAAGCCCATTTATATATAACCCATTTCCCTTCCTATATCCAGGAAATGTAATTAAAGCAAATCCATTATTATGAACTGCTTTAATAAAAACGCATTCTAAGACCGCCCGTCCGGATTTCTCCACTGTGCGCGCCCCTAAATGGCTATCATCTTCCAGGGCCTCCAAGACAACCTGGGATCCTATATCGAAAGACGTCGGGAAGCGACCATGTGCCTGCGGGATAGTCAAGACCACACCCGGAATCTCCTAACCAGCGCAGAAAATATAACAACAAACGCTCACATGGCCTATAGGACTATATCCACCCTGCATCATTAGCCAGGGGGCTTCACCATACGAACGCAACTTCCCTTATGATAGCGATTTAGAGAGGTGTGTAATCCATATTTATTAATTATGAAAAACATTTCTCTTTCCATTTTGAAAATATTCATTTATATATTTTCAAAATCATTTCCATCATCATATATATATATATACCTAAAACACACAGTATATACATATCCTATATATTCTTCCTAGAATATATATATAAACGGCCTTAGTGTCCTATAGCATCTAACGATGATAATAATCCCAAAGATTCCCTCCGAGAATCATAATCATGCATTGATATTAGAATGATTCTAAATCCAAAGTATTTCTTACTTTAATAATCACTATATACTTTAATCCTATTCTAAGGATTTATTGGATATCTCCAATGATACTATTTTCCTCAAGGTGAAGTATATATTATATATATATATACCCCCAAACTATTCCAAATTGGTAATTCAACTCCCCATACTCTTAAAGGGAGAAAACTAGAAATTCTGACCTAAGCGAATCGATTCGCCCCTTTAGCGAATCGATTCGGGTGGGCGAATCGATTCGGTTCCCAATCCGAATCGATTCGGAAAGTATTCTGCAAACAGGTCTGTAAATGGCGAATCGATTCGGTCTGTACCTGAATCGATTCGGCCCATTGCAGAAACCCAATTCCTCTTAGGCGAATCGATTCGGCCTGTTCGAGGGTCACAGTTTGGGCGATTTCTCAAACTCCAAAATACCCAAAAATCAATCCAAATTCATTTCCGGGGTTTCTAAACTACCCCAAAAATTATCCCGAACATCTACGACACTAATTCTAGCCGTAATTTTTCCAATTCCCGATTTGATTTCCGAGTTGGTACTTTCAACCCGGAGCTGTCATCTTGTAAAAATCATATCAAATCGTAGAAAATTCAGAAAAATACGCGGTCGGCGCCCACGCGACCGTATCGAAAAGATCTACAACTTTCGTGTTTTGGCCGAAAGCTAAATCACTTCTTTTCCTGGCCAAAAATGCCCCCAAAGGTGACGGGTTACTATTCATCGTCACCTCCGAGGAGATTTCCGCCATTAAAGCTTCTCCCAAGCTTTTGTCGCCTCACCCAACGTCCTACAACCTCAACCAACTACAACTACACATATATTAAGGGTTCTAAACATCCTAGAACCCCAAACCACCAATTAATTTGGATTAAAACCTAAGTTCCACAAATTGAAATATTATTTGGGGTTTAATTGTTTTAACTCCCAAAAACCCGTTTTATCCACGATAACCCACCCCAAAACCATTAGGGTTTGTTTATACCAAACTACGGTATGAGATATTTATGCAAAAAGATAAATAAAGCAAGTAAACACTTGCCTCGTGGATAAAATTCGACGACCTCGAGTCGAATCCGGCGGAGTTTGGCCCGAACCTCCATCTCTCCCCTCTTTTCTCCTTCCTCTCTCTCTTCTCTCTCTTTTCTTTCTTTCTTCTTTTCTTTCCCTCTCTCCCTCTTTATATAAGAGAAAAGGGTTTTAAACCCTTAAAACCCAAAAACGACTCGTTTACCCAATTACGAGTTACTTTTACCTCTAAAATTACCCGAAACTCATTTTCGTCCATCGGACACTCTTTTCCGACTATCTCGGACATTCTGAGAATTATGGCGCAGTCGAAATTCCCATCCGAGGTACTTGACCGCAAATCACTATTCCAACCCAAAATAAATAAATGCGGGTTTTCTACTCAAAATCTTACCTCTTTTGTCGCAATACTCCACGGCGACATATAATTAAATTATTTCGACCTATATAGTCCCAAAATAATTTATAACATCCTTCGAAAATTATTAGATCCTCGAAAATCCCAAAAATCACTATTTCGAGAAATTCTCCAAATTGCCAATTTATTCAATTAGGGAATTTAATTGTCTCCAAAAAGAACGGGTTGTTACATTGACATTCTAACCCTTGATCTTCGGGTCACTATAAATACGTTGCATACCATTCATCAAGGGGGAGAACGGATTCAAGGATATTCTTTTTATGAGAGTACCTAACTTTCTGTAAGCTCTTAAATCAATACCATAATAGTGGACGTAGGCTTTCTTAGATACCCGAACTAGTTTAAAATCATGTGTCTCTCTTTTATTATTTCATTATAATTTTATATTTTATCTATGATTATAAATTTGAATCAAATCCATTTTTTGACATCAACACTCAGGCTCTGCCCGAACTATTTTACCCATGCTTAAGTCCGAGCTCGGCCCGAACTAAATTTTTTTACCTAAGCTCGAACTCGGCTCATAAATATTGCGGGCTTCGGGCCCAATTTCGGGCTGGCCCAATTTCACTTTTTTTGTTAAAAAAAGTTTAAATTAGTGTTTTTTCCTTGTATTTTCATCATGGAGAAAATGAACACACTAAAATCTAATTGATAGATATATCATAAAATAAAATATACAATTATGAAGTGTGTCAAATTAAAAAAAAGAAGAGAGAAATAAGAATGAAACCCTATAAAGGCCATTTAAATTTCATACATATAGCATTATTTGACTAACAAAAGCTTATTATGACATGAGTAATTAATAAATCAAATGCCCACAATGAGATTAATAATAAAATCACAAAATTGAAAACCACTTGTAATTTAATGGATTATTACAAATGAACTTTTTATAAATAGTAAATGAAATAAACCACTGAAACCTAATCAAACAATGTTAACATAAATATTTTACAGTATATAAAATTATTTATTTATATATTCAAATTTTGGGTTTCGAGACCAATTCAGACTTGGTAAGGTTTGGTTCAAGCTTGGCCCAAAATTCATTCACACTTAAAATTTTGGCTCAGCCTCAGCTCGACTCAAACTCAAATGAAGATCGACCCAAAAATATAGGGTCGAACGGGCGAACTTCAAACGTAACTGACTCAATTTATAACCTAGTATTAACATATCAATAAAATGAAAGACTCCCTCCTTCTAAATCCGCTAAGTATCCCATTATTTTACAACAACTAGGTGTAAGCCCGCGCCATGCACAGGCGAGAAGCAATGTGCGTAAAATAAGAACAAAAAATGTCCATCGAATTTTCCTAATAAAACTGCCACTAAGTACAAAAAAAAACAAATTTTTATTAATAAGAAATATAAATTAAAAAAAATATGAACTCACAAAAAACTAGAATATGGAATAAAGATTCCACTATAATTCATTAGTGATATTAAAATACAGAACAAAAAACATAGCTATTTACACACCTTCGTTACGGCCTTTTATCAAGTACATGTCATTCACACTACAAAAACAACAGACATGGAATTTTAAAAATTGCAATGAGTTTTGATCCCTGTTTTACCACCAAAAATCCTATTTATACATGCAAAACGGTAGAATAAATTACAACAGAAATAATACATTAAATCTGAAAAAACAAACACGTTTCCATGAGAAATTATATTTAAATTTAAAAAGAAACCATTTGTGAGACCTAATTTGATGACTAAAGTGGACCACAATAGAAAAAAGGGAATATTAAAGTCAATGGTAATAAACTTTGTAACAAATATTACACATTACAACATGCCGGAGAGATCCAACTATTTAAATGGTGAATAATTAAATACACTGTAATATTTTTTCCTAATTACATGTGCTTAGTAAAGAGAGACATGGAGAATATGACGATGAACCCCAAATAATATATTAATGAAAAATGCTTTGAGTCCCAAATAACTCCCCAAAATCTCTCCCAAATTCTATGTGGACGTCACGTCATTCTTTCACTTACCTGTCATCTATTGCCATGTGATGCGGGTCCCGCCAGGGCACAAAGCACAAGTCATTTTGGGGGAGATTTGGGGGAGTTATTTGGAGTATGTAGCATTACTCTATATTAATACCAAAGGACCGATAAAACAAAAATGAAAGGAAAATACTATGTGTCCCAAATAACTCACCCAAATCATCCCCAAATAGCTTTAAGTGTTATACCTTATAGTATGGATCCCGTCAGGACACAACTCATCAATGCTATTTGGGAAAGATTTGGGAAAGTTATTTAGTACCCATAGTACCATTCAAAATGAAAAAAAATATAAGCACCACGCCGGTCGTCGGCAACAAGAGGACTATTAATCGACTCTCGTACGACTTTTGTAACCAAAAAAATCAACGCATAACAAAATTTTCTGACTACATTTTTAATAAATGGGTCTAATCAACCTATACAACTTTCAAAACCTCTTTTTACAGTTTAAAAAAAGTTAGAAAACTGAAAACTCAACGGATGAACAAAATTTTCAAATCCCACCGGAAATAACAAAACTTTAGCAAATGAAACCTATAAAAAAACAATTGTATAAATCTGAAAAAATTTGGATCAAAGGAAAAAAAAATTTGCTTACCAGAAGTTGAGATCTGGAGAGAGGCGAAATAAATATGTGAGTTTGTAAGGCAACTGTCAAAGCATCAATTTATTGGCTGTAGATTCCAACAGTTTATATTGGGCAAGTACATAAAAAATTATAAGAAAATAATCAAGCCATGATAGAGTTTGGATAAGTTACAGTGATGCGTTCTTTTATGGAAGAGACCAAGCCACTTGAGTTTGACATCAATATCATCCTTGGTAATCTTTGATTTTTTTATCTCTTCAAATGGGATTGTGGAAAGTTGATTAATACCCTTTTCAACGAATAGCTTCATAGGTTCAGTCGCAAGCTTCAACTTTTCTCGAGTATTTATCCATTCCTTAAAATTTTATTTCAATACTCAGTACCATTCTCTCTCCTCAACCCTGGTCTCAAGCCAGTTTGGCGAAACATCTGCCTCGAGCGGTGGGATAGAATTTGTCTGCACTGGAGTGGCACAAAGGTGGGTGGTCAAATGGGGGTGAGAATTTGGCACGGGTGAAAAAAATCTAAGTGGTGCATGTTGTTGGGGTGGTGAAGGAATGAGAGAGGTTAGAGCATTTTTTAGTGTGTGGTTTGCACTGGGCGGTGGGAGATTAGTTTTTAGGACTCTTAGTCGATGCCAAAGGTCGTTTGTTTGGTTCAAACCGTGTTTAGCTGAAATCGAGAAGCAGAGGTGGCTGGATATTTATTTGAAGGAAAATGCTATGTGTCCAAACAACTCTCTCAAATCATCCTCCAAATAGTTTTAAGTGTTATACCTTATGGTATGGGTCTCGCCATGGTACAACTCATCAATGCTATTTGGAGGAGATTTGGGGGAGTTATTTGGTACCCATAGCACCACTCTTCTTTGAAAATAGTCGGAAATTGAACTTTCTTTGCCAGAAACCTCAAAGAGTTGATATGTAAGTGGGAAAAAATTCTCAAAACCACCTGTTTTTCGATAAAAAATGGATCGACGTGGGAGAAAATTAAAAGAGAGAAAGGGTTACATGGAACCATTCAGTTTTATTTTGCATTATGAATAACGTTGAAAAGAGGAAGAGAGAAGGACATTGAAAATAGAGAGCCGTGATTTTTGAGGAAGCCATATACTTGAAAAGCGGACATCAATTTGGGGCTAAGAGTTGCGTCGGTGTGAAATTTAAGGTGGGTAGGCGGGGTTTTCTCCCATCTAACAAAGGCCCAAGGATGAGAGGGGATTGTATGGATCGGCAGACTCTTGTTACTTTCATCCTGATTATATAAAAGGTGTAAACGAAAGTTTTAACATCCTTTCTTGAACATATTTTTAAGAGTAACATTTTAATAATATTTCCACCAAAAAAATTTAATTTCGGGTGGGCATTTCATGCGACAAATTGTTTTCCACATGGAGGGGTGGATAATAAAGGAGCATGGAGGAGAGTTCAGATTAGTTTTAAGGAGTGAGGGGGAGGCTAATTTATAACTTGATTTGATAGTGTAGATTCCAGAGTTTGTGTGTTTCCAAGTCAGGATGTCCAGGGCATTGAATATTGAAATGGGAATATAATATATGGCTTTGGAAATATCAGTGGGAAATAAGGAAAACAAAAGGGTATTATTCTAGTTGTTTGTGGATAGATTGGGTAGGTATTTAACAAAGTTGATGGGGCAATTACTTGGCCGAGGTAAAGGAATTTTAAAGTTAGGAAGTGATGGAATCCATTTATCATCCCAAACTCTAATTTTGGAATCGTCCCCAACCTTACATAAAAGAACATTTGCAAGAAGATCTCTGACATCCATGATGCTTGCCCAAATATAAGAAGCGCTTGATACATTTTTTCTTCTTCCATAATATCGCAATGCAAGAAGTACAAATGTTTGAGAAGTCTACACCAAAGCTTATTGGAATAATGAAGAATTCTCCAACTAATTTTAGCTTGCATCACGATTTTGAAGAATTGAAATTTTTAAGACCAAGACAACCATTTTGCTTATTACTCATCAAATGTGACCATATTTTCCAATGCATTTTCTTATTGTCCAGGTAACCACCCCCCTAAAAATTGATAACTATGCTAGACAGTTTGCTGCAAATCTTCTGTGGGATAGAAAAAACCTGACATGATAAAGCTCGGGATAGCCTCTGAAATGCCTTAGTTAGCACATCTCTACCTGCACTAGAGAACCATGATTCCTTCCAATTTTTTATTTTCCTAAACACTCTTTTCACTATGAAAGTGGTGTTATCACCCTTATATTTTCCCCATAAAAATGGAATACTAAGGGTGTGTTTGATTCACATGGAAAGAATTTCGTGGAAAAGTTTTATTTTGGCTAATGTTTCGCCTTTGTAGTACCTTGATTGTAAATACTTCATGCACTCATCCACATAACAAGTAATCCATCTCAAACCTCATTTTTAGTGGAAAATATTTCTTATCCACCCACCAAAGAATTGGTTTCTGTGGAAAATAAAAAAGTAAGACCAAAAACTCATATGTTTTTCCACTCATTTTCCAACTTCTCATCCAAATGAACAATTTTTTCACGCATTTTCCATGTTTTCAAGTTATTTGGAGCAGTTGGAAAGCACATAAATATGAAGGAAGTTACACATGATTTGCTTATAGAACAGATCGGTGTTTTGTTAAAAAATAGATCCCAATTTGCTAAATTTAACATGTTGTTTGGATGCATCATAATAAGCATTGAGAACATTATTCCATGTTTTTGGCAATCCTCCAATATGGCTTTGATGAAGGCAATCGAGTCATCTACAAAAAAAATGTGTGAAAGAGAAGGCATGATTTTTCTAAGTTGAATTCCCAAAAAAATTGGTTACTAATTGCTTTGCTTATCCACAGGTAGAGAACATCTTACACTATACGGAATATGTAAGGGGAGATAGGATCCCCTTGCCTTATCCATCTGCCAGGGGCGATATTTTATCTCCTTTGACCATTAACAATCATAGAAAATGATACCATGGAGATGCATTATTTTATGAGAAGGCACTATTGGCCGAGAAATATACCCATGAAGGGGGGGGGGGGGGGGGGATTGGGTATATGGGTTTAATTGAAATTTTAAAACTTTCTTAACTTAATATAGATATTAATTACAATATGATATAGCAATCAAAGAGTAAGAAATTAATCAACAATTAATATAAGATGTTAAGAGACAAAGATTAATTTAAACTTTACAAATCAATATTTTATTATGGCTTCGGCCTCTGGCTAAGTCCACATTCGAGACGGTACTTGATAACTTTACTATCTCCAGTTCAATTATGGTTAAAACAAAACTTTACGAGGAATACCACCTTGAAAATTGCAACTAATAAGACGATAAACTCATCCTTTCCCAAGATGTACCCACGCAATAACCCAAGGACTTTAAACGCCTTGACTATCTGCAACAAGATACTACCGATCGAGAAGATACAATAAAGTTTACCCATTAGTAACAACAATGATATGTGTAACTGAAACGTAAAGCAAAGTAGATATACCAAAAATAATAATAAAGTGGGTTTACTTTCTCTCTCTAAAAAGTAAACGAGCAAGATTCACAAGTAATATGCTCAAATGGGTTTTTGGGTATAGTTTGGGATTAAAACTTTGCTAAAGAGGGTTTAGGATTGGATCTTGTAGTTCAAGTGAATTTTTTTGAAGCTTTTGAGATTTTGGATTTAAATCTTTCAAATGGGTTTTCTTGGTTTTCCTCTAGAAACTCAAGAAAGGGGATTACATGAACTATGGATGATGGATCTTTACTTGATTGAATTGTTGTTTTAGTTTTTATATTTTGTAATGGTTGTGGCGGTTGTATTTATAGTGTTAGGATGAGGTAGGATACAACCAAAACTGGGTAAAAAGGTTGGAAATTATTTCGAAAAGGTTGGGGTTCTAGGATGAAAGGTTGAAAGATTTTACCAAAAATGTTCCTAGAAAACTTGAAACTTTTAGTCGATTAAAAGTTCGGGTTTAGTCGACTAAAAGTCCTCTGGTTGAGTTTTAATTAGCTGACAGTTTAGCTAACTAGAACGAGTTTTAGTCGATTAAAAGAAAGGTTTGGCCGACTAAACCTCTTATATTTTGGGTAAAATAAAGTTAGGTTTAGAGCTATGCTTCGAGGAAGGTTTAGGGTACATTATGATGGGTTTATGTGTGTAGGTTTTTAGCATATACAATATTTAAATATGTTACTTTACTTTTGTACAATTTTTCGTAAAGTGTAAAAAAGTAAAGTAGTAATCAGTTGGGCTTCTAAGCTTTCTTTGACTTGCTTGGATCATCAATTGCGGGCTTGTAATGTGATTCTTGCATGAGTTTAATATCTGTGGGATGTGGTAGAACATACATGATTGACTGGTTGATGTCTAGGCATCGCTTGGGGCTTTAAGAGCTTGGGTGCAAGCTTGAGGTCAACTTTAGATTGCTTGTGATCTTCATCATCTTGGTTATGATCTTCATTGAATTTTCATGGATATGGTTGCATGGTTGGTATGGTTCCTTGTAATATATCTTATAATTTATTAAGTGTTTGGTTTGATCTCAAGTATATTAGAGAGAAGATAGTGAAGTTTGGTCATGTATTAATTAAGTTGTCGTCATACAAAATCCTTTATAATTGAAATACATTTGGTTTAACAATCTCCCCATTTTTTATGATGACAGTACAATTCATATTGTTTGAGCAAATTTTTAAGTCTCCCCCTTGATTTGAGACTTGGTTTTAGAAAACTATTTTTTCCCCCTCAGTTGTAGCACCTTTTTCTCATATCACATTTCTCCCCCTTCATCATTATCTAAAAAATTGAGGGTACTTTTTTGATGACTTTCTGCAAAAGAGAGTTAGTTTGGAAATATAAGAAGGAAATATATTTTACTATCATGGGTCTTAACAATCAAGGTAAGTAATGGATCATCTTTGTCATGAGGTGTTTTCATGAAAGTACAACATTTAATCATGGGAGAATCATATGAGGGTATACACTTAGTGTTATTGTTGGAGTGTTTCTAAATGTGAGATTTGAATAGTGGAGATTTTTAAGTTCCTTAGTGAGGGGAAAGTGTATTTTATATTCATGCCTAGTAGCTGGTGCAAATGCGAATGTTTTCAAGTATGGAATCATTGGTGTATGTAGAAGTGGACTTTTTGATGGGATGATTAGTATGAAAAATATAGGGATAGATAAATCATATACAATAATGTTGTATAGGTTTGTAAACAATGTGTTTTGGGAGTCACAATGTCAAGGTCACATTAAATGGTGTAATCATATCGTCTGGATTAGTGTTGGTAAATATGCCGGAGAGGTTGTTTGTGGTATAAGTAAACTGAGGTATCGCATCCCATTTTGGGTACATGTTCCCATAAGAAGTGGTGTTTGATTTTGATAATATTGTACTGGCTTTTTTATTATGGACATCATACCTAAGGGTTCAATTCCTTTGACTAGGGTTTATTCCTCGTGTTGGTTTTAAGTTGGACCTATGGATATGGTCTCTATTTGTTTTTATATCTGGTTGTAATCCTTGATTTTGAAGGGAGTATCACAATGTGATATGCATGGTTTCTTGGATGGTGTAGGTTTTCATATAACTAGATTTTCTATTTGTCAGTACATCAAAAATATTCCTTTATTAGATTTAAGATTAAATTTGTGAAAATTTTCTCGATTATTTTGAGTGTGGATTTTCTCCCCCAAAACTTTGATATATTCAATGTGTTGTTTATTTCCTTCTTATAAATTCTAAAAGGGTATGGTTAATCATTTTTTGGATGTTGCATGAAGTGTTTATATGTTGTACCCAAATAGGTTTTCTAAAATTTCATAGGGATTCATCAAGTTGCACATTCTAGGTAAGAATGCCATCACTTCTAAGAGGGATAAATATCATATCAAGATGTTTTCTTAAATCATAGAAAATGTGACGATGTAAGGGTACAACTCAAGTATTTGGTGTGTAGCGTATAGTATTCTTCATTGTGGTTGAATTAAGGTTAAGAAATGGTTAATGGTGTTTTAATATTCTCAAGGGTTTTTCATTTTTCTTACAACACTATATCTTTCTCAAATCTTTCATAAGTTGTGAAATAATGTTTTGTTTTGTGTGTCTTTTCAAATTTTTTGAGGTTCATTAAGTTTCTTCGTTTCAGGGGATATGCAAACAGTGTTGGTAAAAAATGTAGATTTTTTTTTGTGTAAACCATGTGGGATTAATTTGGTATTGTGTTTCCAATATGTGTAGGTATAGTGTGACAATTTTATCAAAACATTATTTATTGTGAAGAGATTGCATGACTTTTACTCTTGTTTTATGTGTAGGTTGTCATGAGATTCTTTTATGAAAACATGCATTTCTAATATGACGGTGTTGATGGTATATGATAGTGTAAGTGTGAAAGTTCATCTTTTAAGTGTAAGTTCCATTTTCAATGTTCAAATAATTTCATGTTTTGTTTTCTTCATATAAGGTACACTATCAATATTTTTCTTTTGGATGTAGCTCTCATAATTCTTTGTGATAAGGGAGTTTTGAATCATCTTTTCTAGATCGATTTTTAAAGAATAGTTTTCGTTTCTTTTATACCATGGAGTTTCCAAACTCAATATCTTTTGAAGAGATGAATCTTTACTAATTTTCTTCAACAAATTTATTTTCTATAAATATTTTTCCAAAAATATGTAATCTAACTTTTGGGTTATTGCATTTTTATTGTTCTGTCAATCATATATAGGTATAAGTTTGATATGTGATGAAGTTTTCAAGATCAATAAACACATTTATATCCTACATATGTTATTATGATTGTTAGATTGTACATGTGGTGTGGTGGTTTCTAGAGATTGTGTGTATCGTGTGTTTTAGTTTTAGATTCAAGGGAGAATAAATAATTATGGTATTAATGATAGATGTAACCAATTTGAAGATTCACATAGATCCTTAGAATATTGTCTATCTTTTAGTGTCTCAACATCATTTGCCTTCTTTCATAGTGTGTGTCTCTTCTCCATACATTCTACTTTTATCCATTCCAATTTCTTTAATGCCTTACTTTTGTGTCTTCATATTAAGGTCTTTTGGCATTCTTTGAGTGCCTACAAAATACAAAGGATTCACATTCCTTTCTGGTACCCTTTGGGTTTTGGGTCCTTGTTTGTTAGTGAAGGCGAATGATGATCTCCTTTGTCTATACACGTGAATCTTTCTTTTTCTTATGTAACAAACGTCAAACATATGATTGTTTTTACCACAATATGTGTAATGATCACTTGATGAACGGAATTCACAATCAAGATATGTATTATTATTATTTTTTCAAAAAATAAAAAAATAAATTTCTAACTTTGGTTGTGGATGATATTTTTCAAAAATATGATTTTTATTTTTGGAAGAAGTGTAATTGACATCATTCTTGATGTTTCGGGTTTTTGTTACATACCTTGTAGAATTCTCTATTTTCTTTTAAGGAATTCTTCCTTTTCTTTCACAAAATTTGTCTTTGAGTTCTCCATTTCTTTTGGGTATCCTAAAACTTCCTTACCAGACTCATATATTTGTTTCTTAAGGATTAGGTTCAAGCTTTTACTACTTGATTCAAGTTTCATTACAGTTTATTTCAAGCATTTAACATCTTATTTTAACTTTATATATCATAGTTGAATCACCTCATCATTTTATTTTAACTTATCATTCTCTTCTTTTAATATTTTATTTTCAATAATGAGTTTCTCATTTTCTTTAGTTGATTCCTCATTTGAAATATAAATATTTGTTCTTTTCTTTTCTAAAATGATGTGTTCATTAATCAACTTTTCATATCTACTCATGGGTTGATCATAAAAATCTTGTGTTTTAATCAAAGCACCCATAATATCCTTTTTAGAGATTTTTTTTAGATCTAAGGACTTAGTATAGTAAAATTTGACTCGTGCGAGGGTAACCGAGTGTTCGTGTAGGGACACTGTTGTTGATTTCGGCTCCCGCTCCACATGCAAAAAACCTAAACTACAACTACACTTGACAAGCAAGCACAACGGTAAGTCGGGTATCATAAGAAATCCACAAGGAGTGATTGAATTTTAGATTTTAATTGCTTTAAAACTTTAGGAATAAAAATGTAAAATAAATAAAATAAAAGGTGATGGTTGAGAATGGTGGAAAAAGAAAAGAATAAGTTATGCTACATAAAAGTAAAGCGAGGATCGGGATCACATTCTACTACACGGATCGAAAAAACTACTAATTAGAGTTGAGGCTCGAAAGAAATTTAATCGAGCATTTTCAATTAAGCATAAACATCACACAACAAGGAATTTAACCCAAAGTTGCGAGATTAAACATTTAATAAAAAATGATCACATGCGGATTAAATTTGGATTGTCGCTATAAACACTAAAGTTGAGTGACAAATAAAGTTAAATGCATAACAATCCAACTTTAATACACGCGGTTTAAATTAAACACAATTTTAAACAAAACCTAATTTTCGAGGTTCAAACCCGTAAATGATGGAACATAACTCCGACCCTATTTATCTAAGGGCTAAGCATGAATAAACTAATTAACAACTAATTCAACTATAAAATTTATAAATAAAAACAAATAAAGATTATCTAGGCAAGAAAAGTAAATGGCATCAATGGAAATAAAGCTAGAAAAACAAAAGAGACAATGAATAGTAAACTTACATAACAAAAATGGGCAAAAACCCAAACCAAATGGGGAGGAGGGTGAAGAGCTCCCCTTACAAACCTTTGAATCTAATTAAAATGAGAGATTCCCTCTTCAAAATGAAGAGAAAGTGTATTTATACAAAAAAAATCCCATGGAAAAATTGTGAATAAAGAAGAAGAAAAACAGATATCTGCAGGACCGAATCCATTTGGGGTGTCCGAATCGATTTGGTACTTACAGGTCTGCAATCTGCAGCTTTGTCCTACTTTACGGAAAAAGCCGTAACTTCTTCGTTATAACTCAGAATTAGGCACGGTCAGAGGCTATACGAAGATAACTCAGAGGACTACAACATATAATAAGACATTAGGCCTGAAAAACAAATTATGAAATGACAAAAATGCCCTTGAATGTGGCCTTAAGTGTGAATTTAAAGTAAAAACCATCCTAAAAATGCTATAACTCCTTCGATACAACTCAGAATCATGCACCGTCAGCAGCCACGCGAAGAGAAATCAAAGGTATTTATCATCCGTGAAGAGCTCGGGATTCAAACCCAAATGATAAAATTACTAAAATGCCCCTGAAGCTGTAAAAGTCGACGAAACTTTTTCGGAAAGCGTTCGAACTTCATATTAAGCATCCAAATACCTACAAAAGCTCAATTAACCCCTGAAAAGCATGTATAGAAATCGAAGGTTGTCTAGTTAACGAGCATAAGTATAGGGATTAAGATACCCGAGTGGGCTAATAATGCGTAGGTTAACGGGTGAAATACGCAATATTTGCGTCATATCACACCTCCTAACTTACACATTGCTAGTCCCTAGCAATGAAATAGGAAACAACAAGAACTATAAGCAAACCACAAAAAAAGAGATATGTACAAAGGGGAAAAATGCCACTTTCGCGGGCGAACGATTGCATTTAGCATATGCAATAAGCTGTTAAACCCCTAGATTACCCTAGTGGACGAGTGTCATCTCGTGAGGGTTTTCAGGGATGAAACCCACAAACATCATATAGTTTCCTCAAAATATGCCCAACCCAACATGCAACAAACTCAATAACAAAAAAAAAATATTTCAAACGCGTTATTAGCTTACTGAATGAATTCAAGCTAAAGTCCATTGTTATTAACAGGTTGAATTCACCTCATAGAATTGAAACCTTAACATGTGGGAGGGGATTGAGCACACGCAAAATGTGATTTGGCAAAAACTTAAATAAATCAAATACACATAAAAGTATGAATATATTCGATCCTCACAGACATTACACTCAACAAATTAAATCATTCAGAACGGGAGATAATACATGGGACATGCAGGCATAAAGAGTAAATGTAAATGGAAACTAGGCCTCACACATGTCACAAATGAAGAACGCTATATATGAAATTAAAATTTTTAATCTCAATGAAAGATACCTCTCATTAAAGGAGGCGAAATGTATTTTCACAGATTATCAAAACTATTATGACTTTTAAATTAAATTCACCCTAAGATCACATAGGACTTGATAGGGTTATAATGTAGGCTAGGCTATGGTACGAAATGAAAGGAATGTATGTACGGATTCAAAGTGTTCGAAATGAAACTCGGGATAATGGAAAAATGCGAGCAATACCAAAATTGTAAAACAAGTTCCAAAACAAGCAATAAATATGACAATGGGAGAGTAATCAAAGCTTATTGAACTATATACAACATATACAACTTTCTCTTTCTTTTCTTTTCTTCTTTTTCTCATGTTTTCTTTCCTTTTCTTTTTGCTTTTTGCTTTTTTCCCCCTTTTCACTACACTTTCTTCTTTTCTCACTCTCACATGCTCAAATTGCAACAACATAACAATAACATCATTCAATCCCAAGTATCATTCCAAACAAAGGTATGAAAGGTAATATGTATGGTTTATAACTCCAATTTGGAGTTGGTTATGGAATTTTAGGTTATGAAAAGAAAGGCTATATTTAGGCTCAAAGGGGTTGATTAGGGAAACATATAAGGTGGGGTTAAGGCTAATATGGGTGATATAACAAAGATTGCCTACGATCATTTCATAAAGTTTACGCAATTCTCGATTCAAAATAATATATGAAAATCATGCTCAAGTAACACATTTCAAGATATAAACTCAATTAATTAACGATCAATGAAAGAGTAGAGAGATTACCGACAAATTCAACGTTTTTAAAGAGGAAAGAATAGTGTATACACTCACAAATGACGAAAGGTACAAATCTTACTCGGTGTAAGTATATACAATGCAAAAAAATATTCCCGAGTTATAAAAATATTAAACCAAATCAATATAACAAGAAAAGCGCATGTGCTCAAGGGATAAAGTTTAATTCATGAAGTTATTCACAATATCAATGATTTGAGGACTAAAGTCTAATAACTTCTAAAATCGAGAACATGCATCATTGAGTTGTCTATTGGATCGGGCAATTACTAAAATTTATCATCGAAAACAAGGCAAAAAGCCCAACAAAGGAGAAAAAAGAAAGAAAATATTTTTGAAATTTTTTAATTTTTTTAACAAAAAGCATACTAAGTAACTAACAAGTAAGAAAATCAATGGACTACACATGAAATGGATAGAATATCCTACACCCCCTAACTTAAATGTTGCATTGTCCTCAATGCGCATTAAGAACACAACACAAAGAGAGAAAAATAACGATATTACCCAAAATTGGAGTGATCTCCATAAGCGCGAGTCCAAAGGAATCTACAAAATAAGTTAGTACCGAGCATAGAAAAAACAAATAATAAAAAGTTAAATAATTACACTAGATTAAATTAAAAGGAAAGAAAAAATATTAAAGAAAGAAAATTAAAAAGCTAACTATTTACAACCTACTATTTAGACTACACACTAATGGTACACTAGAAGTCTAAATAGTTGAAAGTCCACCCCAAAAGGGATTTGACTTTGAAATATCAACGGTGGACCCTCCAAAGAGAATCTCCCAAAAAATAGAAATTCCTTTTGAACAATGGAAGTCATGTGGGTGGTGAAAAAAGTGAACTATCGCCAATTATAAATTTTTGGGGGACAATGGGGGATTTGGATAACAAGGGGGAAAGATACACTTGAGGTTCGAGAAAAATCGACTCATCTCCCAAAGGTTTTTCAATAGGAATAGGAGATGGTGCACACGTGGGGATAACATCCATCGAAAACAAGTCCGGTAAAGAGTCCTCATAGACAAAAAGTGTAGAAGTTTTAAAAGTTTCTACCGACTCATAGGAATCAACCGGAAATTCTAATGGTATGATCACGGAAAAAGTATATGGTAATGAAATAAATTCAATCTCAATCAACATATCGTGGGAAGGAGATTGAATTTCGGGGGAGAAAGATTCACATTTGATGAGAAATTCTTTGAAAAATAGAGGTGAAACACAAGTTTCCACCTCCTCGTTGTTTTGTGCATAAGAATTCATCTCATTGCAAAGTGCTCCAAGTCTCATTCCAGTACCATTTAGGCTTTCCAAACCTTGGGAGTAAAGAAGAAAAGTTTCTTCCAAAGTAGGCTTCCTCGGCTCAAGAGCCTCGAATTCCTCATTTGGTTGAAACTCGTCTTTGAATGTATCAAAATACGAATCATCATTGGATTCGAATAATGAATCCAACTCAAGCTCCCAATAACGATTTTCATTCCGATAGTTGTTTTCAAGTCTTTCAATCTCAAAAAAATATTCAAAATGGAAAACTATCCCCAAAGTAAGAATCATTAGAGTGACCGTAATAACTATAATAGTAGGACATGATTACCGATTTGTTTGTAGATGGAGAATCCGAGAAAGAAGGTGAGCAATCGCGAATCAAAGTTTCTTAGCGCTCAAATAGTCAATCCTGCAAAAAAGGCTAAAACAAATAATACAAATACAAAAGGAAAAATACTACGAAATAATAAAACAATTACGATCTAAAACACACTCCTCGAAAATGGTGCCATTTTGGTGCGAGGGAAACCGTGTGTTCGTGTAGGGACACTGTCGTTGATTTCGGCTCCCGCTCTACATGCAAAAAACCTAAACTACAACTACACTTGACAAGCAAGCACAGCGGTAAGTCGGGTATCGTAAGAAATACACAGGGAGTGATTGAATTTTAGATTTTAATTTCTTTAAAACTTCAAAAATATAAGTGTAAAATAAATAAAAGAAAAGGTGATGGTTGGGAATGGTGGAAAAAGAAAAGAATAAGTTATGCTTCACAAAAGTAAAGCGAGGATCAGGATCGCATTCTACCACACGGATCGAAACAACTACTAATTAGAGCTAAGGCTCGAAAGCAATTTAATTGAGCATTTTCAATTAAGCATAAACATCACACAATAAGGAATTTAACCCAAAGTTGCGAGATTAAACATTTAATCAAAAATGATCACACGCGGATTAAATTCGGATTGTCGCTATAAACACTAAAGTTGCGTGACAAATAAAGTTAAACGCATAACAATCCAACTTTAATACACGCGGTTTCAATTAAACACAATTTTACACAAAACCTAATTTTTGAGGTCCAAACCCGTAAATGGCGGAACACAACCCCGACCCTATTTATCTAAGGGCTAAGCATGAATAAACTAATTAACAACTAATTAAAGTATAAAATCAATAAATAATAACAAATAAAGGTTATCTAGGCAAGAAAAGTAAATGGCATCAATGGAAATAAAGCTAGAAAAACAAAATAGACAATGAATAGTAAACTTACATAACAAAAATGGGCAAAAACCCAAACCAAATGGGGAGGAGGGTGAAGAGCTCCCCTTACAAACCCTTGAATCTAATTAAAATGAGAGATTCCCTCTTCAAAATGAAGAGAAAGTGTATTTATACAAAAAAAATCCGATGGCAAACTTGTGAATAAATAAGAAGAAAAACAAATATCTGCAGGACCGAATCCATTTGGGGTGTCCGAATCGATTCGGTACCTACAGGTCTGCAATCTGCAGCTTTGTCCAACTTTACGAAAAATGTCGTAACTTCTTCGTTATAACTCGGAATTAGGCACGGTCAGAGGCTATGCGAAGATAACTCAGAGGACTAAAACACCATGAAGACATTAGGCCAAAAAAAATTATGAAATGACAAAAATGCCCTTGAATGTGGCCTTAAGTGTGAATTTAGAGTAAAAACTATTCTAAAAATGATATAACTCCTTCGATACAACTCGGAATCATTCACTGTTAGCAGCCACGCGAAGAGAAATCAAAGGGATTCAACTTCCGTGAAGAGCTCGAGATTCAAACCTGAATGTTGAAATTACTAAAATGCCCCCGAAGCTTCAAAAGTCGACGAAACTTTTTCGAAAAGCGTCCAAACTTCATACTAAGCATCCAAATACCTACAAAAGCTCAATTAACCCATGCAAAGCATGTATATATTGAAAATTGAGGTTTTCTGGTTAATGAGCATAAGTATAGGGATTAAGATACCCGAGGGGGCTAATAACGCGTAGGTTAACGGGTGAAATACGCGATATTTGCGTCGTATCATTGACCTCATCGACATTTTGTGTGAAAGGATGATATTATTTTTGTTTGCCGGATGATTAAGTTGAGAAATTTTCCAAAATGACTTTGTCTTGAGAAATTGGGGTTGTGTAAAGAACTTTCTCTTTTGACGAAGAACTCAATGATTCCTTCACTATTGCTTCTTCTCTTGTACAAAAGACTTATTTATCATCTTCACATGTCTTAATAGTTGATAGAGCATTTCAATGTGGAGATTTTATGAAGACATCGTAGGTGTTTTCTTCTGAGTATTCTTTCATGAGAATATCCCAAATTTCACTTGCTTCTTTGTAATGTACTACTTTTTAGTGACATTAGATACCGAAGATCGTAATATTATTCTAGTTTCATCATTTAATTCTTTTCCATTTTCTATACTTAATCTATCTAAAAGGTTAATTTCTTATCACAAATTCTTTTATAGGAAAAATAATCATGGGATTGAATCATGTACGTTGTTCTAATTATCCATAGTTTAAAATTCTCTCTTAAAAACATGGGTATGTCATTTCTTTTAGAAAATATTGGGGATGGGATTGCCATTTTTTTTTTTATCTTTATACTTAAAATATACTTTTCAAAATAAGTATCCATGAGCAAGGCTTTGATACCAATTATCGTCATGGAAATATACCCAAGAGGGGGGGGGGGGGGGGGGTGAATTGGGTATGTGGATTTAATGTCAATTTTAAAACTTTCTTACCTTAATATAAAGATTAATTGTATTATAATACATCAATTAAAGAATAAGAAATTAATCATATGTTAATATAAGAAGTTAAGAGAGAGAGAGAGAGAGAGTAATTAAAACTTTTCAAACTGAGATTTCAATGTGGTTCAGCCTCTGTCTACATCCACGCTCGAGACGATACTCGAGAACTTTACTATCTTCGGTTCACTTACGGTGGATCCGAAACCTTATATGGGTTCTCCCTCTATTTCCCTCTCTTTCTCTCTCCCTATCTCTCTCTCAAACACACGCACACATAAATAATAAGAAGATTAACTCGTCCTTCCCAAGCGGTATTCAAGCAATAGCCCAAGGACTTTAACTACATTACCTATCCGTGACAACGGCACTACCGACATAAAATATACAATGAAGTTTACTCGTTAATAACAATAATGAGATTTGTAACTGAAACTTAAATCAAAGAATCTTTACTAAAAATAATGATGAAATGGATTTAATATCTCTCTCTAAAAAGTAAACAAACAAGATTCACAAGTAATATGCTCAAATGGGTTTTCGATTATAACTTTTTCTCAAGTGGGTGTTGGTATTGTAACTTTGCTAAAGAGGGTTTAGGATTGGAGGTTTTGGTTCAAGTGGGTTTTCTTTAATCTTTGGAGTTTGGGGGTTTAAAACTCTCAAATGGGTTTTCTTGGTTTCTCTCTAGAAACTCAATAAAGGGGATGACATAGACCTTGGATTATGGAACTTTACTTGATAGGATTGTTGTTGTAATTTGTTTGTTTTGGAATGGTTAGGGGGTTGTATTTATAGTGTTATCATGAGGTAAGATGCATCCAAAAGTGGGTAAAAAGGTTGTTATTAGTTGGGAAAGGTTAGGGTTTTAGGATGAAAGGGTTAAAGATTTTACCAAAAATGTTTTAAGAAAACCTGACACTTTTAGTCGACTAAAAGTCCAGGTTTAGTCAACTAAAACTCCTTTGGTTCAGTTTTAGTTGGATGACTAAAATTTATTGAGGTGAAAATATTTAACAAACTAAAACTAGTTTTAGTCGACTAAAAGAAAGGTTTAGTCAACTAAACGTCCCAGATTTTGGGTAAAATAAATTGGGATTAAGGCTATACTTTGGGAAAGGTTTAGGGTATATTAGGGTTTTACTTTACCTGTTTACAATGGTTCCTAAAGTACAACAAAATAAAGTAGTAATTAGTTTTCTTCTGAGATTTCTTTGACTTACTTTAATAATCAATTGTGGGCTTGTGAGGTGATTCTTGCATGAATTTAATATATGTGGGATGTGGTGGAACATGCTTGATTGACTCATTGATGTCTAAACAGTGCTTAAATCTTTAAGATCTTGGAATTTATGCAAGATTGAGGTCAACTTCAGATAGTTTGTGATCTTCATTGTCTTAATTATCAACTTCATTGTATTTGTATGGATATGGTTGCATGGTTGGTACAGTTCCTTGTAATATATCTCATAATGCATTGAGTGCTTGTTTTAATCTCAAGTACAATAGAGAGATGATAGTGAAGTTTGATCATATATCAAATGTGTTGTCATCATACAAAATCCTTAATGGTTGAAATACATATGGTTTGGCGGGCTCCATATCTGATTAAAGCCCATTTTTTCCATAATAGCTATAAGAAAGTACCATTAAACCCTATTATTAAGAGCAACTTCATCCCCCCACCCCCCCCATTTTTATTCAACTTCTAATAGTTAAAGGATTCGTAGGGTGCGATTATTATGTCTTATATCTGTCTATTTGGAACAAAATTTGTTTGATGTGGCGAGATGATCTTTTTCATAATCAGTTTAAGCCTATTAGCGAGAGTTTTGGAGAAATTTTTTATGGACAAAATTATATAAACTGATCGGGTGGTAATGAGTTAAATTATGTGGATTTTTTCACTTTGGAATTAAAATTAAGTTTGTTGTATTCAATCCTTGGAGGATGAAGTTTCCATAGAAAAACTCCTAACCATCCTACAAATATCCCACCCAACAATGTTTCGATATTTATGAAAAAATATACCTGAAAACCATTAAGTCTCGGAGATTTGAGATCTCCCAGTTGAAAGGGTTCTCGTTTTATTTCTGCATTAGAGAGAGGCTTACACATGTGTTTTTTCATGTCATCATCCACCACTAAATTAACATGGTCTAAGCAATCCTTCAACTATAGAGGTTCGCTACTTTTGAAAGGACTTGGGAGATAATGTTCAAGCTATAGACTGATTACATCATAGTTAACAATCCATGTGCCTTTATCATTTTAAGTATCAGAATGTTGTTCTTGCTCCATTTTTTAATAGTTAACACGTGGAAGAATCTCGAATTATGATCACCTTGAGAATTACATTTGGATTTTTCCCATTTCTTTCAATACATTTATTCCCTATGATGAGCTTTACTTATTTGCTCAATGATTTTTCTCTGGTACGATATATTTTCCTCAGTCCAGTCACATTCTTGAAGGTTTTCCAGTTGGGAATTAAGGTCCTTAATGAACCTTTTACTTGCCCAATAAACCGCTTCTCTATGATTTTAGATTTTTTTTTCTGCATGATTTCAAATTACGTAAAACTTTAAACTTATGAGAACCTTGCATTTTATTGTTCAGACTATTCTAACACGTTTGTTCGCATCCATCCATAGATGTCTAACATTATTCAAATTTGAAGAATTTATAGGTACTTTTAATCTTTGGGCTAAGATTGATGACTAGCAGGATGTGATCCGACCCCTTCAGGGTTTCCACAAAAACATCAACATTTTAGAACACGATTTTCTAATTTGGATTTACTATAAATCTATCGATCCTCTCTTTCACTTTTTCATTGTTCTGCCTTTTGTTACTCCATGTAAAACTCAAGCCTTGGTTTTAAATCTCCATTAGATTATAATATAATCAAAGATTATGGATTTCCTCACATTTCCTAAAAGAAACATTAGTGCCTTATTACTTGTATTCAAATGATCATATGATGTTTAAATCTCCCACCATGCACCACATACCATTATTTTAGAAGGAAAACAAACGAGTGCCACTAATCATTTTCTGAATTCATCAATTTACATTTCATTAGGATGTGGTTTTTTATGCCTTGACAACTAAAATTTCAATGTGGTTGTTCCACCAGAGGGCTAAGCCATCATATTTTTCCCTAGGGGCAACATAAAAGAAGTTATCCAAAAAGATTTCTTTCCTAGTTTGTTCAAGCTTTTCATTTCTATTCTCGAGTTCCATAAAAAATATTAGAACTGGGTAAAAGTATTGGATAATTCCCTTGAGAGTTTGGATTGATAGGGGTTGCTTAATTCTTTGACAATTCCAAGAAATCCACATTTATGTTGTGTTTGTTTTGGATCAACCACATTACCATTCTCTTGGGCATTCTTTTAGGAGGTCATTGCCACACACTGCCCTCTAGCCTTTTTCTTAAGGATAACTCTCCTTGGTTTAGGTTTGGTGTCTTTAACTTCTTGGAGATTACAGTTGCTTTGGGTTGTAAAATTGATAGGGGTTCAATAAGAGCTTGGATAAAGAGGGTTACGTCTGAGTTTGATGTGTTTAGGCCTTATTTTCGATTCCTAATCAAGTTTCCATTTGGTGGTTAGTGTTTTGTATTGATTTACAAGTGATCCTTGATTTGTTTTAGTGGTTAAATTGCTTGAGATGGTATTGGTTTTAAAATATATGAAACTATGAGGTGGGGTGGAGATTGTGTTTGTCATGCTTTGGTGGGTGGAGTTGGTTATATGGAGTGGTTCTTCTTTTTCTGTGTGAGAGGGATCTGAGATGTCAATGTTTTACTTTGTGAATTTGTCCCAATTTGTTTTTTTAAGGTTGGGTTTGGTTTTCATTTTTTTAAAGTATAATTAACTTGGGTAGTTTTGTGTTGGGTCCATTTGTTTGGGTCCAGTGGTTATGTTGGGTTAGTTTGGTTTTGGGCCTTGTGGAAGTTGGATCGTTGGCTCTCTAGGGCTGTTCGATTCAGTCACAAAATATTGGGGGGCTTTATTTATGTCTGACAACTTGTGATCGATGGAGTTGGTTGTGAGGTTTGATATGAGAAGAGGTTTTGAAGGGTCATGTTGGGAATGTCACCAAGTTTTTTATTTATTTTGATGGTCGACTGTAACATGTTTGCATTATCTATTGAATTATATATGAAAGGACAAACTTCTTAACCGTTACCTTTGTTCCCTTACCTTTGACCTCTGCAACTACTCTTTCCATCGTTTACCTTTTCCAGCTTTCATTAATTTTTTGAGATCTTTTTGTTATTTTATATCCCCTTTCTTCCACTAGGTAAATTTCACACCCCACTAATTCATAGATACCATGAATGAAAGGGTCGAATTCTACACCACCTTCTACTAGTGAGATAGTGGCGGATCTCGGGCTCAGGTCATCGACTTTGTTTTCAAGAGTTAATTTGTGTTTCCATACCTTAACATTTTATGCTCTGGGCCAAGCACAAAATTCACCTTCCTTTACCATTATATCTTTCACATTGCAGGTATCTTTTTCTTGCCCTATTATCCCACACTGATAACATAATTTTGTTAATCTTTTATGGGTAAAAACAACCCGTCTTAATTTCGCTGAGGTAATTGGGAGATTGAAACCAGTTTTTAATGGTTTAATGATGTTAATATTCACCCTAAGTCGAATGTAAGAAGAAAAGATTTGGTTTATATTGAGACTAATGAGAGATTAAAAAGGAGAAGGAAGGTTAAAGTAAAGAAATGCATAATGCGTCAGCACTTTGGAAGGGATACTCTCATAGAGAGAGAAAAGGTTCTCATAGAGAGAAATCATAAATCCAAACTAACTTCTCTATAACTTATGCTTTAATAATTTACAACTAATATGCCTTTTTTTCTTATTATTAGATTATATAAACTCTTAGTATTCAATATATTTAATGTAGCCTTTCCATGACAAAAAATATGTGCATCATCTCTCATATATCATGTGCTAGGTAGATTGTCGAACTAGTCAAATAAAATTACAATAATTGCAGATAAATTAAAATATGTTTTGGACAATATTTTACAAATTATTTACATCTAAACATAATACAAATGAAAAATAATAATTCAATTATACAAACATAATTATTTTAACATATAATAATATCGAGGAAAATGAGGGTCTTCACAAAGAGGTAAAGATTAAGTTAAGGTGAGATTTAAATAGCTAATTTTTATCATTTTCATAAACCCTATTTTTACACGAGCTTATGTGCCTCCAAACTAATTCCACACATTTCCAAACTTGCTTCAATGGGTTACCCATTTCATGGGCACAACCTCCCATTATTCTAGGGACTTTACTAATTATTACTGTATAATAAGTATGTGGTGAAGTAGGCCCTACAGTATTTTTTTGCTCCAACAGGTCCCATAAAAATATTTTTTCTCCAATAAGTCCTTTTTGAAAATAAGTAGCGAATGAGAAATGTGTGGTAAAGTTTTTCCCTGCACATCATATATATATATATATATATATATATATATGAAAGACCCTATTAAGGTAAATTTATTTTGATGAGCTAATGAGAAAATGTCTTGTCAAGAAACACTTTATGTTAAGCTCCCTTATCTTAACCTCATTTGTTCCAAATGACCCCCAAAGGCCACTTAAGTCATAAAACTATTCTCAAGTCCAATTGAATAAAATTAACACTCAATGATTACAAAAATTATTATTTTAACTTAATATATACTTAATTAATTTATTTAACATATAGTTTGACCAGAAGGATTATTACTATCCCATAAATTTGGTTCTCGAAAGTTAAGAATATATTATCAACTAACTTAATCAACTAATTTACCAATTATATTAACATGCCAATTTTCCCAATTAATTTTAATTATTTTCTCAATTAAATCATTTATTCAAAATCAAGGGGTATTACAAATCTTTTCATATCCTTCACTTTAAGAGATATTTTATATCATATCCATCGTATTCTACATTTGAAGATTTAACACGAGTGATTTGGGTGAACTTGTCATCTTCCTTTTGAGATCGGTGGATACTAAGACTAATAAGTTTGCAAGTAGTTGTGGTGGTGTGACACCCCATAAATTTCATAACTAGATTGATCAGGTCTTATACAAAAATCAAGGGAATAAAAAACATTTGGTAATATTCTTAGCATAACAAAATAAATAAAAACTGTGTAAGAGGGTAATTCCCTTTGTGCTAGGGTGATTAAATATCAAATGAGGTGTAACCTCTATTAATGGTGATAATTTAACAATCAAAGTGATCTCGACAAAGAAAGACTAAACTCAGTTGGAATAGAATAAACTCTTTATAAAAACTCGAACAATAATGAATAGCAATTATTGTCAAAAAATTAACCTCTGAACAACCATCTAGAGGGAGATAGAGAAGCAACCACTCTAGACACAACCTAAGTAGGCATCTCAAACATCAAGATCATCAATGTCGAAGATTAACGGCTATTAAATGCTTATGTTCTTGGAGAAATCTTGAACAAAAACATTCATGGGAAAAGGATAGGAAAGCTCTCGTAATAAGTATGTCTCAAAGTGTATATATCATACTTAAATCTCTTGTTTGTGTATAATAACTCTCGTTTAAATTCTCTCTCTCCACGGATAATTAGTGGTACATATAGTCTGTAAAGTACACTCGAGTAGTCTCAAGGGCATAAAATGCTAAGTCAGCGCACTATGCCTCCAAGCCACTAGTATTGAATGCAAAGTTGTGCCATTAAGCTTCCACATCACTATCATTAAATGCTGGGAATAGTCTTAAGTGACTAGTAGTGTGTCAGGCGGCTGCCCAAAGGTGGTAGCACGCTAATCATATGACAATCCTCAAACCACCACAGTTTACTCAAGTTTGGATTGAACATGTGGTAGGTCACGCATGACATCACTAAAATATTTGTAAAAAGATCTTTGTTACTCTGGACGAAGACCATCTGTATTAACCCAGTGGATAAGGAAACTCATGGTTGCTCGAATGGTTCTCCCTCGAATTATGTTCTCTCAAATGAGCTTGTGTTTTACCTGATGTATCTAAAGGAGTTTTGTCATGTCTTAACGTTGCCTTACTTCTTAATCCTCCAAATCAGTTCCCTCGTAGGATCCTTAGGTGAGGTTGTTTGATAGAGCATGAAATCTCTTCCAAGTCCTGCCAGACCTAGTCCCTCACGAATACCGAGTAGCCTCATTAACTATTAAAATATACCTCAGAATACACAACGTAAGTAAAAAAAATTCAGAGTTTCCTTTAAACAACTCCCTCGATAACGCTTCCTTTTTGCTCTCTCTATCGTTTGGACTGATTTTCTTATTTCTTCTTTACTTGTTCCAACTTCCTTTGTGCTTGCTCGAGCTTCCTCTGTCTTCGTTAAAGAAGGCTTATGAGCAAGCTCACTTAACTCCTCACACTCTTTTGTAATCTCACTAATCTTTGTTGAATCCTTCTCAAGTTTCTCGTCGAGTTTCTTAATGAGGGGAATTATCTATATTAGCGGGTTTATCTTTAAGTCCCCCATACATTTGCCCCTTCATAGAGAAATTTATTGTGCAGGAAAGAAATACTTGTGTAAAACACCTTGCTCCAAAAACCTCCGCTATGATTTAAAGAAAAAAACTATGACTTTTCATCATCATAGTATAAAATTATATATCTAAGCAAACTACTTATAAAAAAGCTTGGTCCGTGGGATCTTATTGCAAACAAACTTGATCTATGGGAACTCATTGGGAATAAACTTGATCCTTGGGAACTCATCACGAAATAACCTTAGCTAATTAAAAATTTAAAAATTATAATATGAAGAACTACAGAACCCTTCCTTTGCAAAATAATTATCCTTTTTTGGCACATGCCAATAACTAATGCTCGAGTTCCATTATCTGACATCTCTGTCTCCATTTTCCACATGTCGAGTTAGGGTGAATTGTACACAACTCGTTTACCCCAAAGCTATCATTTGTTTGCCAATACCCATGCGTGGGAAATCAAAACGTCAGCATCCAAGCGGCTAGTTACCAACCATTTAAAATCCCAACACTTAACCTTTTTCCAAACCTATAAATCCTCCTTCATTAAGACTAAGAGCTTAAGCTTTTTTTAAAGAGAGAAAGTGATATTTTCCCTTGAAACTCACTGTAAAGCACCAAAAAATTCAATCTCCGCCACTAATTTTCATGTCGCCTCCGTATATGCATTGTTTGAAAACCATTTTATCCGTTTAAAACTCCACCTAACATCAATGGCCTCTTCCAGTCACCAACTTAAAATTTTCGGCCAAGCCCTGGAGGCTAAAAATATTGTTTGCCAAGTCCAGCTGTAGTTATACCTTCATGTCCCCTACTTTGGGGAAAATAATAAGTTTAGGTAAGAGTACAAAGCTTTTTTCATCCAGTTGTAAGTCAAAGCTGATACCCTGACCTTATTAGAAGAGCCAGAAAAAAGAGAAGAATGGGGGTATATTACCCTAACTGGGATTCTTCATTTAAGATTGGACCATGGTAACTTTCTCTACTCCTACATATATTTAGAAGCACTTAGAGGCTCCCCAAAAGGCTTTATTACTTGGTCAACTTACATTCACGCCACATATACGGGAACCCTAAAAATGGGTCTTCTCGACACTTACTGGTTTGAGGACTTTACTTTATCCAAGAATAATGGATCCCCCCACTTGTTGATCACTTGGTGGAACCACATGTGTAGACACCCCATTATATTACCCCTTAACTCTCTTTAGGTACCTAGCACCTCCCTTCATCATTGCAAACCTAGGTCATACCCCGACTACCGACCTAGAGGCCATCGGATACTCTCGAGCTCAACTTGACCAAAAATTCAAAATCTTCAGCTCGACCGAGACTGAATGAATCTTCGAAGGGCACTGAATCCCCTTCCAATGGACCGTCCCGTGCACGATTCTGACTCACCATGCGGATGAACGATTCGTTTGCGTCCGAAGTTTTCTCGTCCAAAGGACCGACGAGCGCTTTTGAGCCATATTTGACCCAAAGTAAACTCTTTAACACGAGATAAATCCAAAGGATTTTTGAAGGTATCTTAATTACGTTTCCAACGGTTTGACTCGTGCGCGATTCTGATCAACGGTTTGCACTCTGCTTCTGATTTTCCAAAAAGGCCTGAAAGACACTACCAAATGGCAGGTCCCAGACGCTGCCTATCGGCAGTGTGCCTAAACACACCTGTCGATTGGCAGGACCAGGGCTATGCAAATCGGCAATGCCCTTGGCCTATAAAAAAAAAGGGCCTGACATCAATGCAAGGAAGCCCAGATCTCGAAAGGCATCACTCTCAGCAAATCCAAAAAACCTTTCTCGAAGTCAGTGTGATTTCCACATCCAAATCCCTTTCTAACCTTCACTTTTCATCATCCTTTTCATCAAACTTGGTGAATTCACTACCCTCCATCATCATCCAAGTGCAAGGGCTGCTCTCCAACATTCAAGATCAAGCTCAAGATCTTCAAGAAGGTCCAATTTTCTCAATTCTCTCCTTAAATTCTCATAAATTCGTATTAACTTATTTTATTACTTAACACTTTTATTCTCTCATCTCTCATCTCACATATCCTAATATACTTTTTATTTAGTATTATTTCACATCTCTTATTTTCATACAAATAAAAACCCCAAAAAGAAGAAAAAAAGGGTTTGCCCATAAGTTCCAAACGGGAGTTCTCATACTTTTCTTACACTTCTCTCACAACTAAAACACTTTTTTACACACACACACACAAATAAAAGAAGTCCCCGGTTGGATTTATGGGATAAACCCCACCTCATTTTGCATGCAAACTACGTGGATTTTGATGCCTCTATAGGCTACGTAGGTGTCTCGGGGTAAAACCCGAGACTCGAGTCCTATTATCACTTTTTCTCTTATTTTCTATTTTCTCTAAACTCAACTCTCTTAAATTACATATATTTATATATGCATATATTTGTTCTTAGTGGCGTATTAATCCACATACGTTATCGTTGCATTATAACGATCAACGCAAGGATATTCGCGTAAATCCTATTTTTTAATATTATTTTTATGAACCTTCCTACGGATGACTCGCTTTATCTCTTCCATTATACAAGTCGAGGATTCCTATCTCCACTATATATACACATGCACACATATCACGGGGAAAATAAAGGAAATTAGCAAAAAACCCATCAGAGACTGTAAGGACGGAATGGGTGCCTAACACCTTCCCATTTCGTAACTTAGCCTCCGGATCCTTTTCGAATCATTTTGGTTTCGCATGCATCAGTATGTATTTGGATGCTGTACTTCGGGATGGCTCCCTTTCTTTTGTCTGCTTTGAGTAAAACAGACTGACGACTCCATCTCTCTACATTTTTCACCTTATCAACGACACTGGCCGAAGCGCTCCCGAGAAGGACGCGCGGGACCTAGGATCCTCACTCTCCCACCCGCCGCGAGGATCGGGGATGGTCACAGTGGCGACTCCGCTGGGGACTTTATTTTGAGGGCTAGACTCTATTTCCATAGGTGTTATGTTTGTTTATATTTTCCCCTATTTTTGCATGTTCCCCTTTTTCCATGTGTCCCCTATACTTATGCTTCTATTCACACACTTGTAGAAAATTCTCCATGTACATTTCGCACCATGTGCACCTAGGATCACATATATCCACATGTTGCACGCATCACCCACTCATACTTGTTATACCATTGGTACTCGTACTTGGCTCCCTGTTGGACATGATCAATAAAGATACTTTCATCATACAATACTAATAAGAGGATCATGCATGATTCATACGATATCACCAACGAGCATTGTGATTAACCAAATTTTGTCCAGTAACTGGAGGGTCACTTCGTGATGGGCGCTGGTCCAGTAGGGCGCAGTTAGCCTAAGCGATACGACTCTCACCTTCCATTGGCTAAGTACCTTCAATGTATATCGAACGATTCCCCCGCATCATACCGCTTGACCGAAGTCATAATGGAATGTATATCACAGGGAACTCATTCACGTACTCCGAGTATATCGAATTTGCTCTGACATATAATATCTCCACGAGGTATATGGTGAGGCAATTCACGTACACTCAGGAATATAAAATGCCTTGTCCCCACGTATCGATTTCCCACAAGAGCAAGATGTATATCGTGGAAGTCACACCAAGAGGGGGGGGGGGGGGGGGGAACCCTTTTTGATTAACCCAACCAACTGCATACCCGCATATATGTGTCAAGCTTAGGATACACATATAAGATTGCCATTTTCAATCTAAAACTCTACCGAAATTCCAGGTCGGCCTGCCGCCTAAATTTTTGTGCATTTTTAAAACGGGACCCTATCCATGAGCCTGTCACATGTCCTGCAATAGCTTTGCATATATTACCAATCCAACTTTTCTAGGCTCGGGCCCCGTCCGACATTTCATTTTGCATTTAGGATAATTTAATACAAGTGAGAACATAATAATTATAATAATCAGGCTGAGATCCTCTCCCAAAAACATTTCTCCCTTCTTTATCAAAAATCCAAAAACATTTCTCCTCTCTTTATCAAAAAGCCAAAAATATTTCCATGCCCTTTTCTCAAAACTAAATCCCATTTTACGCCTTCTCAGGTTGATCGAACTCCCTTGGCCTGGTTCCTTATTATCTTCAGTCTTCAGTCAAATTACCCCAGAGTTCCGTCTATTCCCCTACAACTTCTTCCGAGTCCAAAATCCATCCCCTTTCCGTGGAGAACACATATCAAGTACCCGTTGTGCAGCCAAATCTGACACCAGTCCTAGCTCCGCTCGTGTCCAAGATTGACAACCTCCAAATTGAGGTTCGAAAGATGCAACGAAACCAGGTTCCCATTCCTCAAGAGCTCGAGGCCCTATTTTCTCGCGCTATGGGTCCACCCGAGCCTATCTGGGCTCTCGAAGAATATCAGCACGCCCCATGTGCCCCTCCTGCTAATGGGATGCCACCTCCCCAGCTTTCAATGTCGAACCTTGCCCAGCCTGGGGCCAACTTGCCTATGATCATTGATCCGAAAGAGGAAGAGTTGAACAAAGTTAAAGAAGACCTCAAGATGCTCATTAATAAGTTTGACCAAGTCAGAATCTCAGGAAATTACATAGACTACACCCATATGTCTCCTTATCCTAAGGCGAGGTTACCCGAGAAGTTCAAGATGCCAAATATCGAGAAATTTGGAGGAAGTGGACCCCCCGATTGTTCATCTCCATAGTTATCACGATTACATGACTATACTATGGGCTTAAGAAGAAGTGATGGACCAATTGTTTCAGCAAACTCTTAAGGATAGAGCCCTTCGATGGTTTTTATCTCTCGAAGAGTCCATAATCCGTAGATGAGAGGATGTGGCTCGAGAATTCATATCACAGTACAAATACAACGAAGAACTTGAGGTCACTCGTCACGATTTAGAGATGCTCAAATAGAACTCGGGGGAATTAGTTAGTAACTTTATTGACCGATGGAGGGAAAAGGCAGCCACTATGACTAATCGGCCTTCTGAGGAAGAACAAGTCAGCATAGTGAAGAAGAAATTCTTTCCCCGTGTCCGAGAAACTATGGGAGGACAATACTATCCCCACTTTCGGGCTCTCAGAGAAGCAGGAGTAGAAATAGAGGAAGGTCTTACTAAAACGGAGGTTGAACCAAAGAAGGTGTCCGAACAGTTCACCCCTAAAAAATATGACAAACTTGCTAATGCTGCAGTCTCAACCACCACCAACATCTCTCAATCAACCACTTCATAGGCACCATAAATTCGCTATGTCCTAGTCCGAAAATATTACATCGAGATCCATGCTCCCCTCTCTAAAGTTTATCAAGCCATGTTAAGCCGAAACCTTATCAAACCCTTGGATCCCCGTCAATTGCCAAATCCACTCCCAAGAAACTTCGAGGCAGATGCCCATTGCGCCTTTCACCAAACTGCTGGCCATACCACCGACCAATGCTTTCACCTTCGAAACATCATCCAAGGTCTAATTGACAGGGGTACCATTGCCCCACTAACCAATCATAAGCCAAACACTACTCACAACCCACTCCCAAATCATGCCAATGCTATCTTTCTAGAAGAGAACCCATAATTTGATCCTTCAACTCAAATCACACCCATATACTCTCCTAAACCTCTCCAAACCTGCCCACATTTACTCCTATACCTTACTAGACTCGCTGATCAGGCATTATCACTCCTTACTAGAGCATGCATCATTGTTCATACCCATTCTGAAAATGGAAGCATGGATTTATCATATATCTTAAACCAACTCCTGGAGTTCGGGCTAAAATTGCCCTCACAAATGATCATTGATTGCCAAAGCTTCAGTATGCTGTTCTTGAAAGCACGAAAATGGACTCAAGAGTCAAGTAGTTGGGTGGTACCAACCGATGAAGTCATCTTAGATGATGTTGTCCAGATCATGGTCGAATTATTCAAGAAAACCAATAACATTTGCAGTATGACTGAGTTACTTGATACTCTGAAGCTAAAAGAATGTCAGTTCCTTCACCCTTACACATCCCTAGAGAATGGAACAACCTGTATGAAGAAGTTGTCAAAGTTTTGGAATGCATCAACTTTACATGGAAATATATAATTGTTACTAATGGATGGGGGGAAGAATTTGGAGATTCGAACGAAGAGCAAGATCCCAATAAAAACTAGCCCGGTAGCCGAAATGTGTGGGATGATATCATTTGAAGAACTCCTTGGAGAATTAAACAAGGTGGCAGAACAACCCAAGATTGACGAGGAAACAAAATCCATGTTCTTCCCTTCTTCAGTAAATCACATGACCAGATCAGGGAGGCATTACCGGATCCCAAGTCCACTACCAGAAAATAACAAGGGAAAGGGCATTAAAAACCTCCCTATACCACAGATGACCCTCAAGGAGAGAAAGATCCTCAATCAACTAAAGAAAAATCAAGCTAACATCACTCTATGGGGGATTTTCATGTCTTCTCAGCTGCACATAAATGCTCGGATCAAGTTGCTCATTGGACCCACAGTTCCTCCCTCTACCACACCAGAAGAAGAGGTAAATTTGGTCGGATCCTTGACGTCTACCCGAATGCTATCCTTTTTTGAAGAAGAGATCCCCATAATTGGGATAAACCACAATCATTCACTCAACATCTACGTCGAAGTTATGGGAAAAATCATACCACTCTCTTTTGTCGATAAGGGATCTGCCTTGAATGTTTGCCCACTAAGAACCTTCAAATGTTTAGTCCTAAAAGAAAGTTACCTCGCTCCAACCTCCGCTGATGTACGTGCCTAAGATAATACCCGTAGGGAGGTGATGAGATCCATAAATCTTGTAATAGGGGCTAGCCCTATAAACCCTATCGTCGAATTCCAAGTTATTGACATCCCAACTTGTTTCAACCGGTTGCTAGGACAACCTTGGCACCACAGTATCAAGGGTGTGTCTTCCTTGATCCATCATAAATTGAAGTTCTTCGCCGACGAGCGAGTCATCACCATCTTGGGCGACGATGACAATACCGAGGGTGCAAGTACCAGCAGTCCAATCCTTGAGATACAATACGGGTCAAATGATATGCTCATATTAGGATTTTTAGTTGAATCACTTATACTCATGGCAAGGGACGACTTCAAAGAAAGGGTTTATCCAAAATCCAACCATCATGGCAACGTCAATGTGATTCAGATGTTCAGAAACATGCACTTCATGCCTGGACTGGGGTTAGGACAAAGACAACAAGGGATACTTGAGCATATTGAACTAAAGAAAGCTTTCCCTCCTTGCGGTTTGGGGTATCAACCATCAGAACAACAACTCAGAATAATTCGCCAGTCTCAACTAAAGAGGAGAATATACTGTATCCAGATCATCCCCGGTGACTCCTTGAATGGACGATTCACCAAATAGGGTGAAGACTTCCCCTTTTGCGGATTTTCGGAACCATAGTATGACCATACAAACAAAAAGATAAAGCTTGGAATGGAGATCTTTTTCCAAGACAGCTACCTATTAGCCAAAAGTTCCCAACACTGTGTACAACCACTCATCAAAGATACCGAAGATTCTGAGGAAAGGGATTCTGAGGACTCATCCAATTTACAGACACTGGGGCTGACACTTTGCATGGCTCATTCAGGCACTACATCACTGGATCCATCCCATCTGATCAAAGCTGCTGATACACCTCTCCTCAACTAGCATGCTGCACCAGTTTTACCTGTTGAAATCCCCCCTAATTCCAATGTTTACCCCATTTCTTCTTCTGTTGTCTATCATTGCTCAAATATAATTGAGTCCTCCTTTGATGAGGTTCTCAATATTATTTTTCCTATCAATGAAATAAATGAAGATTTTGAGTATCTTTTTGTTCCTTACATCAACTGTTTAGATTCTAATCAAACTTTTGATGATGATGATTTTGCAAATGAAAAATTCTTAACTGATCTAAATAAGGTTAATAATAAACAACATAACCGCATTCAAGTTAATGAAGAAGAGACTATTGTTATTAACCTTGATTCTAGTAGCTATTAACACGAGATTAGGATAGGGGCTACCCTTGACGAGCATGAGCGCGCAAAACTTGAAGAATTATTGAAGGAATTCATGGATGTCTTCGCATGGTCCTACGATGATATGCCCGACATTGATCCTGAAATTTCTCAACATGAGATCCCCACTCTTCCAGATTATGAGCCAGTTAAACAAAAGCTAAGAAAGCTCCGCACCGAATGGTCGCTCAAAGTAAAAGAAGAGGTGGTCAAGCAGCTAAACGTAGGATTCATTCCTGGGATCGAATATCCCACATATCTAGCCAACGTAGTGCATGTGTCGAAATCAGGAGGGAAGGTTCGGATGTGTGTAGACTACCGGGACTTGAACAAAGCCTCTCCAAAGGACGATTATCCGCTACCCAATGTTGACATGATCGTGGAAAACACATCAGTCATGCTCTTAAGTCATTCGTCGACGGGTTTGTCGAATAAAATCAAATTAAAATGTAACCAGATCACCAAGAAAAAAGCGCGTTAATCACCCCATGGGAACCTTTTGCTACATTGTTATGCCATTTGGTCTCAAGAATGCTGGGGCTACCTACCAGAGGGATGCCACAACCATCCTTCATGATCTGATTCACAAAGAACTTGAGGTATATATAGATTCTATGATTATCAAATCCAAAACTAGAGAAGGTCATGTTCCCACTCTTCAAAAGTTCTTCGAACGACTGTGACAGTATCAGATGAGGATCAATCTGCAAAAATGCATCTTCGACATTACAAAAGGAAAACTCTTGGGATTCATGGTCAGTGAGAAAGGGATAAAAGCAGATCCTGCCAAGCTGAAGGCCATACTTGAGATGCCACCTCCCCAAACAGAGAAAGAAGTCCGAGGTTTCCTTGGGAAATTGCAATACATCAATCGGTTCATCAGCCAGTTAACTTCCATATGCGAACCTATTTTCAAACTACTTCGAAAGGATTTCACCATGGTTTGGAATGAGGCCTGCCAAGAAGCTTTTGACCGAATCAAGCAATATCTGACCCAACCCCTGGTAGTCATTCCACCACAGTCTGGCATCCCTTTACTCCTATACCTAACCATAATCGACACTGCAACTAGGTCTTTATTAGCCTAATACCTTGAAGATTCCCGTAAAGAAAGTGCCATTTATTATGACAGTTGCAAATTGGTTGGATATGAAGTCAACTACACTACTTTGGAAAAGGCATGTGTCGCGCTTTTCTGGGTCACACGAAAGCTATGGAAGTACATGCTCGCCTTCCCCATTAAACTTGTATCCCGAATAGACCCCATCAAATACTTTCTTGAGAAACTCGCCTTATCCAGTAGAATTTCCCGATGGTTTATGATCCTAGCCGAGTTCGATATCATGTACGTCATACAGAAAGCCATGAAAGGAAGATCCATATCTGACTACCTCGCTGATTACCCCATGGATGAAGCTGATGTATGGATCTCCGAATTCTTAAATGAAAATATTCTTTACACTACCCAGGATAATCTCCAATGGAAAATGTTCTTTGACGTCACTGCCAAAAAAAAGGGATATGGCATTGGGATACTTCTGATCGCCCCAGATGACTCCCACACTCCCATCGCCATCAACCTGGATTTCCCCTGTACCAACAACATGACTGAATATGAGGAATGCACGGTAGGCCTCCAAATTGCTCTCAATAAAAGGTATTCAATACCTATATGTCTAGAGAGATTCCGCCCTCATCATCGGTTAAGTGCTCAAAAAATGGAGAGTCAAGGACGAGAAGCTCCATCCCTTCTATGCCCACTTAGAAGAACTAGCCTCCCAATTCCAAGATATCACCTTCCATTACCTACCTCGAGCAAAGAATAACCTACCCGATGCTCTTGCTACCTTGTCCTGCATGGTCTACATTCCCAAAGGAATAACAATGACCCCCTTCCTGGTTAAAAAATAAGACAAACCAATCCACTGCTATCACATTCAGCTCGTCACCACAGAAGATCCCGAACTAGCCAATTACTAGTACTATGATATCTAGCACTTCCTCAAGCATGGTACGTATCCCTAGGGTTCTAATAAGAAAGATCGAGCAACCCTTAGAATACTGGACACCCAGCACATCATCTGTCACAAAGCACTGCTCAAAAGGAACTTCGATGGAACTCATCTGCACTGTATCGCAGAGACTGACATTGAAGAGATAATATAGAAAATTCACAGCGGGGAATGTGGTACCCACATGAACGATCACATTCTTTCTAAGAAGATCATCCAAGAAGGCTACTACTAGACTACCATGACCCAGGATTGCACCGCTTATGTTCGAAGATGCCTCAAATGCCAACAGTTCTCCAACCTTAAGCATCTACCTCCATGAGAATTATATAACATGACCTCTCCCTGACCGTTCTCCACCTAGGGCATCGACATCATAGGGAAGGTTACATAGAAGGCTTCTAACGGACATGAGTTTATTCTATTTTCCATTGATTACTTCACCAAATGGGTCTAAGATAAGTCATACGTAGTGCTAAATGCCAAGAAAGTGGCCAAAATCATCAAGAAAAACATCATCTGTCGGTATGGGGTCCCGCACAAGCTAGTATCAGATAACGGGTTGCACTTAAAGGCAGAACTCATAAAAGTGGTCAATGAGTACGGGATTCAGAGACACAAATCTTCTCCCTACCAACCTTAGACCAATGGTGCAGTCGAAGTCACCAACAAGAACCTCAAAGACATCATCGGTAAGTTGACTGAAAGCTATCGAGATTGGGCCGATCGAATCCCTTATGCCCTCTGGGGCTACAGGACTTCAGTCCGAACCTTGACTGGGGCTACCCCTTACTCTCTAGTCTACGACTTGGAAGCAGTCTTACCCGTGGAGCTGAAAATACCCTCGCTACGCGTCATGCTTGAAAGTAAGGTCAGTGAAGAAGACCGGTGCCAAAGCCGTCTTGATGAGATAACCCTCGTAGACAAAAGGAGACTACAATATCTATATCATATACAAGGGTACCATTTCCGAATAACATATTCATTCATCAAGAGAGTCAAGGATCGCGGTATTCGAGAAGGGGATCTAGCCCTCAAAGAGATTTTAGAACCCATCTGGGACCCCAGAGGGAAATTCAAGCCCAATTGGAGCGGCCCATACATTATAAAGAAGATCTTATCCGGTGGTGCCGCCATGCTCACTGACTTAGATGGGGAGGAGATGGCTCATCCAGTTAACCTAGACCTTCTCAAGAAATTTTACCCCTAGTTAGAAATCTCGACGTGCTACGACTCTTCTTATCTCCCTTCTATTCTTAAAAAAAAACTTCACTTCCCTCTACCCAGAACTACGTGGGCCTGATCCTCTGTAAAAATATTTCTCATATAAATTATAAAAATTCAAAATCCCAAAGGTACGCAGATAGCTCATACATTTTACATGAGCACGACCCCTTTCTTTTTCACAAAAAACTACTATTTTCTTTTCTCCGAGAACGACAGTTCATTCTAACATATACTTGAACAAAAGGATTTTGTATGCCTTAGCGATCGGTATAGATAATTCAAAAATATAAAACTCATCAAAAGGCACAGCTGGATGATCAAAAACTTATTTATTTCACCAATAAGAAATTACGGTACCAATTACATAAGAAAAGGAACGAATACCTCCCTTCCCCCTACTTTCCTGAAAAAGCCAAATAAAATTCCCAAACTTGTTCTTAAAAATAAACTCTCCAAGAGTCCTATCCACAGCTACTAGAGTATCTCACTCCGTCATCATCATTTGCATCTTGGGGTCCCCAAACTTCCCCTGCCCGAATGGAGTGTCGCAGACGCTCCATGGACCAATAGGCTCAAACTAGCTTCGAAAAAAACCACAACACCTCCTTCCATGGTATTAAATAAGACAAGCCACCTTTATCCAGTCTCCACTGCCAACATCTTGCTAACTAATCTCCTCCACAACCACTTCATATAATCCCATGGATATTCTAAACTCTCCCAACAGATTGAGAGGGACGGGTCGACGAACACTGACTCTCCCACAAAGAGCCAAGCCGCATGCGCAGACACTCAGTCAATTCTTCTACCAAAAAGAAATTTAGTGTCTGAGGTGGCACGACCTACTCCCAGCTAAATTGACACAGAAGCCGCCAAGGGAAATAGAAAGTGGTCTATCTAAGGCCAACCAACCGAACATACGGGTGTTCTCCCAGCTCCAGAATAGATAACAACTGTCCCCATCAAGGCACTGACCATCACATATTTAGAGCCCCATTCTCCACGAGCCAGTTCTCCCAGCTCTCAATATCCAAACCAATGCTGATGAAATGGTGCAAGAAGAAGTTGGGTACATTCGACAAAGGGTATTCTGGGGGAGTCACCAGGCGGAGTCTTTCAAACAACCACATGAAAAGCATCATGAGGCTACCCCTCAAAAACTCAGAAAAACCTTATGGCTAGGCATCCAGGCCATTTAAAGTCTCCGCCAGTATCATCGCCGCAACATTGCGACGGTATGACAATCTTGAAATAATAGCTGCAAGTTATGGATCCACCAACAATTCCCCACTCACCAGTAACAATTTTGATACTAAGGCCAGAACAACGGCTCTCACGTATCCAACATCGTCAACCTCCTGTAAATGTACGGATTGTAACACTGTCGAAAGGGAGATCATTCCTCTAGTAACCAGTGGTCTGGCCGCCAAAGGAGAAATGCAAAGAAGCCCGGCCAATAAATCCCTGGGAGAATGGGAAAACTCAGGAAGAAAATATTGGGATTTATCCCCAACATGGAAGAAAATACCTCGTAGGTAGGACAGACTTCCTCCAAGCCAAAGCGGAATACATGGTCTTCGGGGTAAAAAAATTATACTACCGCCATCAGTATGTTCCATTCTATGGGCTGATTGCGCCACAAAGAGACTCGGCGCATGTTGAAAGCATCGTAGTCGACATTATAAGAGCACATTGTTTTCAGGCCTTCGAGGTAGTTAGCAAACTCAATGCTACTATGGAGATCCATCTTGCAAGATTAAGAAATAGTAAGCAAGAAAGAATGTGGGAAGAGAAGAAAGTGATAGCATGAGGAAGAAAGACCCATCCACACCTCTTTTTTTATACTTGGAAAACCCCTCACAAAAGACATAACCCCTACCGAAATCGGAAGAAATCCTTCCCCACAAGGTACCAAAGGCTGAAGAAGGCACTAATCAAAGCTTTGAATTGATGGCACTGGACTTGATTGCCGATAGGCAGGACAAGGGTCTTGTCGATCGGCAACCCCCTATTTTTAGAAACTTCCATTTTTCCTCTTTTGTCAAAATCAGAAACTCAATAAAAAAATAAATTGATATTCTCAACAGAATTTCAAAAATCCCCTTCCACCCTTGTATAATTTTTAAAACTTTCCTTCAAAATCCCACAAATATCTCTTTTTACGGTCTCAACAGCAAAGTAAAAGCGCATGTGCATGCATTCATTCACCATTAACAAAAGATAATAAAAAAATCCATTTGCATTGCATAGATATCTCTTCTGTGTTACATCAATTTTGTAGGAAGTAAAGAAAAAAAAAATAACGGTTGACAACCCAAACCCACAATCTCTCACTCTCTCTCTCACTTGCCTTCTCTCTTAGGAATTCCACCCCTGCGACGCGCTCTCTTTCCCCTGCGACGAGACGACGCACCACCATTACCCGCAACAGAATCCTCCCCGAACAAAGTAGACGGCACCAAGCAGGAAGGAATAAGAACCGCAACCCGAATATGGGCAGTCGCCGAAGATATCCAGTCTCTGATGTCCCTCTGCCAAGTGGTCGACACTCGAACTTGCTGCAAGTTAAATCCAGAATCAGTATCAAAATAAAAACGGAATCAAAAAGAAAGAAAGAGAGGAACATGAAAAGATATACCTCAGGTCGAAGAACCTCCTCTGTCAAACCTAGCTCCTCCGGATACATCGCATGAGGAGGGTGCAACATAGGCACCATCCCTCCATTATCCCACCAAATGTTGTACGAAGGGGTATGTAACCGTACAAATGGAACCTCTGAAGTTACCACCGCCGCAGACGTCGATGGGCCGCCACCGCTGTGGAAGGATCCCACCGGTAGACTCGAACCCACTGAAGGGAAAGGAAAGGCATCATATAGAGTGGGCGCCATTAGCCAGCTCGTCATAAATTCCATGTAATCATACAGCGTAGCCGTATCAGTGTACAATAGGTAGGACTTATCGATCATCGTTATAATCCCCGCATCTTCTGGCAGTAGTCGCTCCCACCTCATAGACATAGGAGGCCGTGTAGGTGGAACCACCACCTCTTCCTCAGTTATCTATCGAACCACCCTCTCCCTAAGATACCATGAGTGGATAAACTCATGTGCTAGTAAGTGCCGCAGCTGTGCGTTCACCCCAGTTAACCCTGTGTTCTGAATAGCAATCCTTCAAGGGTAAAAGGTCACCTGAAAATCCCCAAGCAGGTATAAGTGAATACATAATCAGAGCATACAAAGACCAACACTGAGAAGGAAAAGTCTTACCCCACCATTGGTCAGTCCATTCAAGACCTGACACACTTCCTCTAAAGAAAAAGATCCCCTCGACTACCGATTATCCTTGCGCCATCAATACAACCGGCAGAAGTCCCCAATAGTCTCATCCTTCAGAGCCATCAGCTGGGTATTACACCTAATCACCTCATAGAACGACATTTTCCAAAGATAAGAAGTTACAATAAAAAAAAGTGATGCATAAGGAAAGTACGAATGCATGAAAGGAAAATGCATAAATTAAAGAATACCTCAAGGAGATACATGGCTCCAGTAAAAGTCTGCCGGCATCATCGGCTGAATGCATCCAGATAAAAATAAAGGGTCACCAAAGTCATACTCCCTCAATCATAGAAGGGAATGTTCAAAAACACCCTCAAGTACGGCAAGAACCACAAATGGACGTCGTCGCCTCTCAACGCCACCATGAAGCCCCCCAGCACTAGAAGAATAAACAATCGGTCCATCTGCCTCACCTGAAAACCATCCTCCACATCAACCACCCTACTAATAAAAACATCCTTTAGTAGGGACAACCGAATGGAATCCCCAGATACTATCCTCCTCACATCATCGAGTGTTGCCCGTACCGCCTCCGGCCTTACCCGTAAGGAGCGATTCACCTCTATCTGCTACCCATCACAATCCATCCCTAATAGATGTTGCACATCTATGGGAGTCACGATCATCTCCCCAAAGACGAAATGGAAGGTGTGGGTAGTATCCCACCATCTTTCCCCTAGAGCGCACAAGACCGCTGTCGAACGGGGCATCTCATCCAACGCAGATGCCAACCTTCCACCCAACGCACCACAGGCAGAAGATGATCACATACATCCTTAAGTTCCATCGTCCCGCAGGCACACATGTTCTTCAAAGATACATCGAACTGTCAAAAGAAAAATCTTATCAGAATCCAAGAAAGAAAGAAGGAAATCACCAAAAAGAATGCCAAAAGTCACTTTACTTACATAATCGCCAGGGTTCACCAACCTCGAAGAGTGATGATGCGAAGACTCTCACAATAAGGTCCGCTCATCCGCAACCGGCTCAAATGCGTCAAAAGAATTCTCGCTCCCTAAAGCAAGAGGTGCCCTGGCCCTCCATTCCACGTTCGCCCAGTCATCAATAGTCAACCATTCCCTATGTGTTGCAATGCTCACAAAAGCAGCCATTTTTAAAGATCAAAATGCTAAAACGCTTTACAGAAGAAAATTGCAGAAAGAGAGAAAGAAAGAAGCTATGAAAATGAAGTGAATTTGCCCTTTTATATAGGATGCTAAGGGTCATGCCGATCGGCACTGTACCCCCACCTACCGATTATCACTACCCCTTTACCTTCCCGAGGTAGTCCAAAAGTCCATGTCACTGTCGAATGGCATCCTCTGCACCATGCCAACCGGCACCCGCCCTAAAATTTTGTACAAAAAGGTCCCAGAAAATTCCAGAAATCCTTGAAAAATCCTCAAAAAATTCTTAAAAATCTCAGGAAGGATTTAGAACTCACCAAGGAAATTTCACACTCCCTCAAGCGGAACACCTACTTTCCCAGCGGAACTCTCAAGAGACAAGTGATTCCCATCCTGAAAATGTCCCCATAGAATCTCTAAGGATCACCTCCTATACCCCAAAGGTCTCAAACCTCCCCGAGCAATACATCCAATATCTGGACCACCTAATCACTTCCCCAGTGGAGTTTATAGCATCAAATTTGCCTTTCCTCCACAAAATCTCCAAAATCACAAGGATTTCCCCAGTCGTCGGCTCCCCAGCTCAAATCAAGATCACAAGGTAATTTTCCCCTGCAGAGTTCCCCGATAATATCTCACTTTAAGTCCGCATAATTGTCTTCGACCCGCAGAATTGGTCATCTCATCTTCAAGCCCTCAGAAGTGGCTTCAACCCATAGAACTGGTCATCTAACCTTAAGCCCGCATAATTGGCTTCGACCCGCAAAATTGGTCATCTCGCCTTAAGCCCCCAGAATTGGCTTCAACCCACATAATTGGTCATCTCACCTTAAACCCGCAGAATTGGCTTCGACCCACAGAATTGGTCATCTCACCATAAGCCTGTAGAATTGGTCATCTCACCTCAAACCCAAAGAATTGGCTTCGACCCAAAGAATTGGTCATCTCACTTTAAGCCCGCTGAATTGGCTTCGACCCGCGAAATTGGTGATCTCGTCTTCAAGCCCGCAGAATTGGTAATATCACCTTAAGACCACAGAATTGGCTTCGACCCACAGAACTGGTCATCTCACCTTAAGCCCGTAGAATTGTCTTCGACCCGCAAAATTGGTCATCTCACCTTAAGCCAGTAGAATTGGCTTCGACCCGTAGAATAGGTCATCTCACCCTAAGCCCATAAAATTGGTTTCAACCCGTAGAATTGGTCATCTCATCCCAAGCCCGCAGAATTAGGTTCGACCCGCATAATTGCCCATCTCATCTTCAAGCTTGCAGAATTGGCTTCGACCTGCAAAATTATTCATCTCAACCTAAGCCCATAGAATTGGCTTAGACCCGCAAAATTGTTCATCTCATCCCAAGCCCACGAAATTGGCTTCAACCCGCAAAATCGGTCCTCACAACCTAAACCCTCAGAATTGGCTTTGACCTACAGAATTGGTCACCCCCACCATTGATTTGGTCATCACTTCCTTTAAGACCATACCCAGCATGCCCCCAATGCCACAAAATTGGCTTCGACCAGCAGAATTGGTCATCTTTATTTCCTTAAATCCTCAGAATCAACCTCGACCCTCTGAATTGGTAATCCTATTCCAAAGGCATCATGCGGTGACTATTCGACGGCTATCATTTGTTCCAAACTCACCCAACGAGGGGATCTGTAGACACGCCATTCTATTACCCCCTAAACTCTCTTTAGGTCCCTAGAACCTCCCTTCATCATTACAAACCCAGGTCATACCCCGAGTACCGACCTAGAGGCCATCGAACGCTCCCAGGCTCCATTTGACCAAAAAGTCAAACTCTTTAGCTCGAATGACACTGAATGAATATTTAAAGGGGACTGAATCCCCTTTCCAACGGTCCATCCCGTGAATAATTATGACTCACCATGCGGATGAACGATCCGTTTGCGTCTGAAGGTTTCCCGTCAAAAGGATTGACGAGCGCTTCCGAGCCACATTTGACCTAAAGTCAACTATCAAACCTGGGAGTAGTCTAAAGGACTTTCAAAGGTCTATGAATTAACTTTCTAATGGTTTTCCCTGTATGTGATTCTGATTAACAATTTGCACTCTGCGATCGATTTCCCAAAAAGGCCTGAAAGACACTGCCAAACGGCAGGTCCCAGACCCTGCCTATCGGCAGTGTGACTAAACAAACCTGTCGATTGGTAGGACCAGGGCTATGCCGATCATCAATGCCCTAGAACTATAAAAAGGAGGGCCCGACCTCATTGCAAGGGAGCCTAGATTTGGAAAGACATCACTCTCAGCAAATCTAAAAAACCTCTCTCGAAGTCAACGTGATTTCCACATCCAAATCCCTTTTCATCCTTCACTTTTCATCACCCTTTTCATCAAACTTGGTGAATTCACTACCCTACTTCATCATCCAAGTGCAAGGGCTTCTCTCCAACATTCAAGATCAAGCTCAAGATCTTCAAGAAGGTCCAATTTTCTCAATTCTCTCCTTAAATTCTTATAAATTCGCATTAACTTATTTTATTACTTACCACTTTTATTCTCCCATATCACATATCCTAATATACTTTTTATTTAGTATTATTGCACATCTTTTATTTTTATACAAATAAAAACCCAAAAAATAAGAAAAAGTGGGTTTGCCCATAAGTTCCAAACGGGAGTTCTCACACTTTTCTTACACTTCTCTCACAACTAAAACACTTTTTTACACACACACACACACAAATAAAAGAAGTCCCCTATTGGATTTATGGGATAAGCCCCACCCCCTCATTTTGCATGCGAACTACTTGGACTTTGATGCCTCTATAGGCTACGTAGGTGTCTCGGGGTAAAACCCGAGACTCGAGTCCTATTCTCACTTTTTCTCTCATTTTCTATTTTCTCTAAGCTCAACTCTCTTAAATTACATATATTTATATATGCATATATTTGTTTTTAGTGTCGTATTAGTCCACATACGTAATCGTTCCATTATAACAATCAACGCAAGGATAATCGCATAAATCCTATTTTCTAATATTATTTTTATAAACCTTCCTAAGGATGACTCGCTTTATCTCTTCCATGATACAATTAGAGGATTCCTATTTCCACTATATATACACAAGAACACATATCACGGGGAAAATAAAGTAAAATAGCAAAAAACCCATGAGAGGCCGTAAGGGCGGAATGGGTGCCTAACACCTTTCCATTTCGTAACTTAGCCTCCGGACCCTTTTCGAATCATTTTGGTTTCGCATGCATCAATATGTCTTTGGATGCTGTCCTTCGGGATGGATCCCTTTCTTTTGTCTATTTTGAGTAAAACAGACTGGCGACTCCATCTCTCTACATTTTTCACCTTATCAATGACGCCGGCCGAAGCGCTCCCGAGAGGGACGTGCGGGACCTAGGGTCCTCACTCTCCCGCCCGCTGCGAGGATTGGGGATGGCCACAATGGCGACTCCGATGGGGACTTTATTTTGAGGGCTTTACTCTATTTCCATGGGTGTTGTGTTTGTTTATTTTGAGGGCTAGACTCTATTTCCATGATGATGAAGCTAGAACCCAAACAGACTTAGTAAAATCTACCATGAATGCATTGGGGATTCTAACAAAGATACATTCACCCAACTCATCAAATTCTATTAGAAGGTTCCCCCCAAACCCACTAGGGACGAGAAGGCCAAATGTATCATTTCTGATACAGCTTTTGATGATGTGAAAGGGTCCTCACTGGAGCTAGATGATTACATCTTGTGCCTGGTCTCTTACTTCTTTTTACCAGGCAAGCCCAACAATCAAACTCGTAGAGACTTGATCGATATATCTGTGAGGTTGGCTCGTGAGGTGAATCTTCGTCTTGTTACCATTACTCTAAGGTCCATTTATGTTTGGCTAGATAGGACCTATATTGACATGTATCAATCTTTGGGAAGGTATGATGTCTCTAATTTTGGAAAAACAATTCTATTAACAGGGTTTCTCTACTCTAGGTTCCCTGGTGTTGCCCATTCACAATCAGTAATGTTCTCATGAAATATCCAAGGCTACTTTATTGGAATAAGAAACAAAGTAGAAAGGACTTACTTACTTTAATTTAGGGATGTCAACGGGTTGGTTCAGGGTCAAGTTTTAACTCCCCATCCCCGTTCTCGTTAGAAATACCATTCCCCGTCCCTGCCCCGTCCCTCGTTATAACGAGTTTGGTGATCACCATCCCCATTTAAAATGAGTATCGATTTCCCTAGGAGAACCCATTTGTTTATTTTTTAATATAAAAAAAATCATTTCTTTTTTTTTAATATAAAAAATTCATGTCATCTAAATATTTTTCTTATAATTTAGATGGTTCTTTTAAATGCAAAAGTACTTATATTTTCGTGAGAGACAAGTATTACAGATTTGTGGGGATTTTAGACAACATTTATCATTTTTTAGAGAATTTGATGATATTAAATATGGCAATAAAATAAAATCATTACACATAATTATTAGAATCGTCTCTATTACCACTCGTATATTTTTTTTAATGGGGAGATATAGAAATAATAGGGTTTTCAAAATTTAGTATGTGGATCCAGATCAATTGGGAAATAATTAATAAGTTTGGGATTAGTGAGGAGATTATTACGGAACTGCAGACCATTTAGCCAGATACTCAAATAAGAGCAGATAAAAAAGGGATGGGGGAATTTATTATAGACCAAGCAAAAAATATAAAAGAAAAGGGAAAAAACTATATTACAGATAACATTAGGGCTCGTCTGAAACAGAGTCTTACAAGATGAGGATCAACAGTAGAGAGATAACATTCGTACCAAACCATTAATAACAATAACAAAAATGGACGAAACACGACGTGGATCGAAATAAATATCGTAAAATAGGGTCGAAATCAATAGTAACAATCGTACCAATAATCGTAATCAATAGCAACAAAAATGGACGAAAAACAGTATCAAAGCAGGGATATCGTCACATACCCACAACCGTGAGGTCGTGGAGATGAGGGAGATGACATCGTGAGTCAGTGTGGGAAGATGAGGGAGAGGAGGAGTGGGAATATGAGGGAGATGAGTGAGGGAGATCGAGGGAATATGAGGGAGCGACGCTATTAGGTTTACAAAAAATACCAATGGTTTTATACTTGTATATTTATTTTAATATAAACATATACATTTTATTATATATTAATAATTCGGGTATACCTAAAATCGACCCGAAATTTTTCGGGGATTTTTTTACTCCTCGAACCCGGGCCGATCCTCGAATTTTCGGGGATCCGCGGGGACCCAAATTTTCGGGAAAAATTTCCATCCCTACTTTAATTGATAAATACTCAACCTTTGACTCTACTTCTTATTCTCAAAAAACCCAAGCCTAAACTTGGTCCTTCTCTGATGAAACCAAACTTATGTTCAAGCGATAACAGACGAAATGATGATTGAGAGACCTTCTTTGGTTGTTCTGCTTGTCCTCACCCCGGTTGTCTCCTCTTGTTCACTGAGTGGGACATTAAAAATTAAGCATTCCACCTCCATCATTATACCAAACAGTTTGGATATGACCAAGGTGTGCCCTTATTATTTATTGAAGCAACAAAGTCGTTGATTCTTTCCACACAGCTTTCTCAGACTTAAAAAAATTAGAGAGTGGCTTTAAACCCCATTTTTTTAGCCTGTGGGAAAACGTTAAGCCCCAAATAAGCTTGGCCTAGTAAACAACTCAATAATAGGAGTTAAATTTGAGCTAAGCACGACCAAGAGTGTCCACCCCAGGAATTATCTCCATTTGCAACATTCAATGATGTGCCACAAAAGAGAAAAAGAAGATCGATAACCTCCACTGTTGCTGCCACGAAAAGAAAGTTTCCTTTGCACCCGATTCATTTATAGAGGAGTCTTCCCCCCATAACTCCCAAGAAATCCAAAACCCAAAAAGGTACCCCAGAACTGGTCAGGGTACATCGATAGGCCATTCGACCACCTACTCTAGACTTGGTGGAAAAGGTACCCTTAGTAGCTACTGAAATATCCAATTATTTTGTGACGCGCCACCTATCAAAATACCAATTTTCCAGCCCTTTATAAAAATAAAACCTTGATCTCATATGGATCAGTCTTAGCATCACCGTCGAAAACATTTTAAAGTTACTAACCACCTAGTAGTTCAAATATACCGGTGCCAAATTTTATCTTACATTAATTAACAACTTGCAGAAATAAATAATAATTGAACCATCCACACAAACTGATAACTGAATTCAACATAGGTAGAATAATATTAATAAAGAAGATAAAATCGACTCTCGTTTCAATAATAAAATAATGAACTGGATACACAAAGTCTAATCCATAAACTAGACATACTCAAATAGTCTGAAGGGTGAAATGCCCAAATGAAACCCGAAATAAAGTCCTTACACTAGGAATAAATGAATGAGATGTTTATAGCGAAGTCCTGCAATTTCCACATGAGATGCAGCTACGCATCCTGGATAGAATCCTTAAGTTGGGCGACGCTGTGGATGGACACCTAAAATGTTATGGAAAACATTTTGACAAGGGTCAGATCCCAAGTAAAACATTTTAAAAATATTTAGCAAGTAATTAAATTACAATTAATTAAATATGCATGAACCCTTTTCATATTTAAGCTGGTGTCGTACTCTCTTGAGATATAACTCACCCCTCATCTTATATGTACACCTAACGCTTGACTTCTAACCTCACTAGTTATGGTACCCCACCCAACTAGCCTTGTTACACTTGTTCTTATCACCTTACTCTAACCCGGGTACTCTTACTTTGATTATTAAGTTATTTACTCAGTAAATTATTTCAATCGGTTCAACTTTATTAAATCATACAACATTCACACTAGTTATGTAGGAAACACAGTACATTCACACTTATGTATTAATTTCGTATATAACTATCTACTCATATTATATATGTACTAGTATACTTCAACATTCACACACATGTCGCGTATAGTAACCATCCATTTTTGAGAAATAATTCACCAGATTCTTTCTCTAAAATGCTATCATATCCCAGGTATGCTCACTCTACCCCAGTTACCTCCAGTCGAGCTCACTCATGAACTTAGATAAATATATCGCAAATGTAGTGGATGATGTCATATTCTCCTCGAGAGTGAGACCGAGTTATACCCAAAATGTCTCACCTCGGAAAAATAAATCACACAATAAAACATCAGGTGATATGACCTGGGCACTATGCTCTCCGTGCATTCACTAGCCAGGGGATTCACCCACATCGTGTAACCTCCCATGATAGCACTAGAGGGGTATGTATTCCTACAAATATCATTCACACCGATATATATAATAATAATAATAATAATAATAATAATAATAATAATAATAATAATAATAATAATAATAATAATAATAATAAAAAATTAAACTCGATTAATCCGTGCCTAACTCCCGTAGCACTAGCCTAAAAATATCCGAGTAAAATCCCCTACTTTTAATTTAATTAACTTCACATTAACTAGTTTATTAAGGAAGTGTCACTCTCTACGATGCCCAAACACATTCACTCAGCCCGTAATTAAATAGTTTAGAATGTTTTTCCCATAATTCATTAATTATGTGTCACACGCTTTCCACCCTCCTAATCCCAATTATATCAACCTATAATCGTTAGGAAATATGATACATATTTATTTTCCACTAAATAAATAAGTTCCAAAATAAATTCAAAAACAAACGAGGACTTTCAAGTACCCCGAATCGCTTCGGACAGACACCCGAACCGGTTCTTCCCCAAATTCGAATCGATTCGCAGCACCTAAGTAGCGAATCTTCTTCTTCCCCAACTCGCTTTTCCTCCATTAACATACCTTTAAGTTTTTTGGTTCTATCCCAAACCTTAATACAATCATTCTCAACATAAATACACCTCCAAATCAGGTTCTAAACATCATCCAAACCTGTAAACACAATTGATTTCAATCATACACCATAAATTTCTGAATTGGGTTTTCATCCGGGTTCCATTCAATCGGTTATAAATTTCGTTCTGTAAATCCGAAATTAGACATTAATCTCTACTTGGTTTATCATAGGATTCAGATTACTACAACCTAGATTCATATAGCTTCATCAATTTTCCTTTAATCTACACAACATGATTTATCATTTAAAAACCCTTTTTTCGTATGAGAACCCACCCAAGACGAATTTTGATTTTTCTCACCCACTATGATATGAATAAAAAGATAGCAAATTAATTGAAAGAAAGTTAACCACTTACCTGTGTTGATTTGTAGGGTCTGATTTCCTTTGAGGTAGACGATGATTTTGCAAAAAACACACTCAATTCTTCTTGGTTTGGCTCACAAAAATCATCCTACATTCTCCCTCTTTTCTTCTCTACAAATCTAGGGTCTTCTAATTAAGTTACGGTTGTCACTAACTCCATAACTTAGTTTTAATATTGTTAATCCCGAAATTAGTTTAATGGGCCAAGCCCAAATGACCCAAACACCCTCGTGTGGGCCCCGTTATGCCTAAAAATGTTATGTGACCCAATTACTACCCCGAGTACTCTTTTCCGACTATCTTGACCTATCCGGAATCAACTGTGCACTCAGAATTATCAATTGAGTCACTTTACTAAATTCGTATCTCGACCTCAATATAGTCCATACCTGACTCCCGGTTGAGATAAAATAATATCACGTCTCTATCACTTGCTAGAGCGTAAAATTACTAACTTACTATTAACTTAGTAATTATATTATACAAATATTAACCATTATCTCTCCCTATTAATATTTTAATTTACACATAATAATTAATTTAATTAAATTACGACACCCAAATTTATTAATTAATAAATACTAAAAAATATGGGGTGTTACATACTTCCCCCTTACAAAGGAATTTCATCCCCAAAATTAGGATGTACCCGCGGTGAATAACTCTAGATACTACTCTCGCATATCCTCCTCCCGCTATCACGTCGACTCATCCACATTGTGGTTCCCCACTGGACTCGAATTAAAGGTACCACCTTAGAATGCAGCTTAGGCTCACTATGATCAAGTATCGCTACTTGTCTCTCCTGATCAGAGATATTTGGATGTAAATCAATCTCCTCTAACAGTACGTGCCAAAAGGCCCTCTCGCTCCTTCGGTACCTCTTCAACGATGACACGTGGAACACGTCTTGAATCTGCTGCAGATGCTCCGATATGCCCAGTCTCTATGGAACTAGTCCCACCCTCTCAATGATCAGAACTGGTCCCACATGCCTCGGGGGAAGTTCCCCTATCTTGTCAAACATCATGACTCCCTTCATAGGAGACACCCGTACCAAGACCTAGTCACCAATCTCCAACTCGATGGTCTCCGTCCATCTAGTGCCTAAAAATATGAGCCTATATTCCACCGTCTCTATATGATATGAAAGGCCCCACCTTTATGTATGACAAATTACCTGGTTACCAAACACGTGACTCCCCTCAGGGTAAATACCCGCAACAATCCCTAACTACTCATGTCATTCCTCAAAACTTTTACTCACGGTGACGTAACTCTCACTATGTTCCTGAACTACACAAACCTTACATAGATTAAGTCGATCCTTATCGACGGAACATAAATCATTTGGAGTCCGGGAAGCTTGTTATTCCTCACCTCTTTCCCACCAAAGGGTGGATGACAAAATCTCCGTATAAACTTTCAAAAGGCATCATCCAGATAATAAACCATTACGAGGTATCTTACGTAACTCTACCAGTGGTAATTAATACTCCTAATTACCCAAAAATCTAGATTACAAATTTCTAAATTTCTCCTACAACTTAGTCACTTCTCGTCTACCCATCGACTTATGGGTGACTCGTCTAGTACAAAATGAAACTCCATCCCTATTGCCTCCTGGCACTTCCTATTAGATGTGGGACTGAAAGGTCTCATCCTAATTCATAACAATATAGGACGACACCTTGTTCCATTGCACTTCTTCTCTTTAAATGAGAAGTTGGATATAATGCCCAATAGTATAACCCACCCTAAAATAACAACTATCCTGTTATGGTCAATCCATTCCGTAAACCCAATGGAAACCCTGAACTCTCCATAAATTTTGAATAACCCAAATATGAATTTTACCAATCTGTGCATTAATCCCATCACTAAAACCATCAAAACTACGAAAATCCTGGTTAATAAACACCGATCAAACATTTCCATCCCTAAATGGTGTATCTGAAGACAACTTCACTATGTCTCATTCAACATCAATCCACATGCTCAACGTTTCACATCACGTGGAATATCTTACTCTCCTTTTGGGGAGATATATAAAAAATCATTGCACTTGCGTATGCTCCAAAAATCTATTCCTTGGGTACTTTTTCGTCTGGTAGAAATATACATCTTATTTGTGTGTGGCCCACTTTAGGCATTTGACTAAGTGAGCCTTTGTTCCACTTTCCCAAAATTATGGGGTTCTCCCTTTTCCAGGGATATCATTTTACATGTGCCTCCACCATCTTTCAACCCACCACGGTTGTGATAGTTATCTTTGATATACACATAGTCAGACTGGTTCCTTTCTCAACGAATTTCCGTCCATCATACCTTTCCACTTATGTTCCTAAATGCCCCACAGGCATACCTTTAACGCGTTTATTTCCACAATCCTTTCTCCTGGAATATTATGAAAATAAAACTAACCAGGGCGCCCAGACACCCTATAACCCATGCATCCCCTCATATTATCACTAACATCTCATACGTAACGTACTTATCTCAAACTCATCCCCGCACTCTCAGCATGACTATATCATACGGGTATTCTTAGACACCACAAATCACAATTTAATTCTTCTCGATATTTCCCTAACCATTAACTTGTTGTGCAAAAGTTTCCTTGGTGCTTCCTTCGCAGCACTACCCAGATGCACTAACCCTATTTCGTACTAGATCTTAGCTCAAAGAGTTTTCTCCACACATTCAATAATTAAAATTTAAACAAATACCTTAGCATCCAACAACGTCTCTCCACTCCAGACGTTTATTAAGGTTTATACGTGTAACATCCCACAACAAAGCTCAAAAGAGCGTTCCCCCAATGAAATATCCCCTAGCATTATCGATCATCGATTTATGTCGGTCCAAAGCATATAACCGGGAAACTCCAAACCCAAAACCCTATCCTTATACTCATAAGTCTAATCATCGACTCCTGCATCTCTAAAGGAGTCATCTAATACCGCGCTTGCAATATCACTAAGTCCTCAGCGCTAAGTTAATAACGAGCTAAATCTCTCCACTCCACGGTAAACCCTCCATACCCTGAATCACATTAGTAAAAGTCCCTACACACTAGGTTCCAATATAACTAGACAACTTCCCTCTTTGAAGTCTACTTCATAAAAATATTACCGTGAGCTCAACCCCCTTTCAAGTGAGACATCGCAAAAATATACATCCTACCTGGGAACAATGAACACAATAGTCTTGTTGTATCCGCCCACCATCGCTTAACCATCATTGACCCGTTCATACCAAGGATAAATCAGACATCACATATCACCTCTCAAAATGAGCTAACCTCATAAAATATATCATATCGGTGTCCAAAATCGCTCCCCTGCAGATGGAATTAAAGAGAGTCTCGGTACTCAACGGTAAATATATACAACTATAGTACCAATACTGATAGTTCTACTAAGCTCATTTCACGCACAAATCTGGTGTTAACGAACTATGGTGACTCGCTCGTATCACACAAAATAGACCCCATTCACCCCGGAATAAAGCTCATACTTTCAATTTCCAATAGCACTGGTGGTTCAAATGGTTTCTGGACATAACACTCTCGTCCCAATCGAACCAAAAACTTCTTATAACTTTCACCCCTGTTGGGCATCCCGCTCCTGTCCCCTAACTTGTTGTGGACACGATCCACATATGTGTTACTTCTATTTACACATAAGACACCTATCTGTGGAATTCCCCCTTTTCTGGCCCCATTGGACATGTCGGGGTTATCCTTCTTGTGTATCTGGTAGTCTTAACCTTTATTTCTACCCCCGTTGTCCTTTTGGGTCCACTGACCTTATAGAACTCATTGTTGGCCTTGATGGCCCTGACTGAATCCATCACCTGGTAGGAATTCTATTGATCTTAATCATTAAAATGGGTTCTCTATTGGGTATCCCCTCATGTGGTGCCTCACTAGCACCGTTAAATCGAGTCTTTCCCTTCAGTTAGATTCTCCAACTCTCTTGGCTCCCTTATCATGAAAGCATTGATATCAAATTATAAACGTATGATCTTTATGACAACGGTACTTGTCGTTCTAGTCGTATTCCCCATCCATGCTTGTATATTCTACACATGAGTCCATTATTAACTTATGGACCATTTTTATTCTTCGTATCCACCTCTGAGGGTACAAAGTTCGCTAAACACGTCAACTTTCCTTCATAACCAATCACCATACGATGCTTCTGAAATATGTATTGAAATCCCCTTTGCCTCCCTATTTAAACAACCGATGAGAGGATTTATGATCAAATCGTACCCAAAATTCCTCGATATTCATGGTATATCTCCATGGTTGCGGTGAATGACTCCTATCACTACAACGCCGCTCCTATGAGAAAAAGTTCGCCTGAAATTTAATCATGGGTGTCGCTGCACTCCACCCTGCATAATTGCCTTTGGATTATCTCCTTCTATTTACCCATCACGCTCCCTCTCTTCCCCGAATCCTTATGGATGGCTCTTCGAAAAAGTTCCTCCGACTCCCCCCCTTTACCTACTACGTTGGGTGAGTCTGAATTTTCACCACCACTTTCTACGATGGCTCTTAGGTAAACTATTGCGCCCTAGTGATTACCCCAACCTCATATATTTGAACAATAATCATGTTGACTTTTATCGCGGTCACCATTCCCAAATATTCCACGGCTTCTGTTGAGACTCTCCCCCTAGAGTCCTTCTAACGGCCCTCATTTGTCATCCAAAATTATTCGGTGTACGAATACCAATCTAACTCATATATGAATCGCGCCAACTCTACTTAACATTAGGAGAACGTAAGTTGCATGCGTAGAGGAATACAATAATCCTTTAATGGGGCTCTATCTCAAAGAAACGTTACGCTGAAATCGTAGTAAGTTGACAGATCCTATAGACACTAGATATTGATGCTCAGATACCATCTGTGACACCTCAACTCTTAAAATACCGGGTGGCCAACGCTATATCAAAATAAAACGTTTGTCTCATATGGCTCATTCTTAGCATCACTCTCGAAAACATTTCAAAGTTACTACCACTTAGTTATTTAAATAAATGGGAGCCAAATTTTATCTTACATTAATTAACAACATGCGGAAATAAATAATAATTAAATCATCCACACAAACTGATAACTGAATCCAACACAGGTAAAATAATATGAACAAAGAAGACCGAATCATCTATCGGTTCAGTAATAAAATAATGAAATGAATACACAAAGTCTAATCCATAAACTGTACATACTGAAATAGTCTGAAGGGAGACATGCCCAAATAAGTACCTAAATAAAGTCCCTACATTAGGATTAAATGAATGAGGCATCTATAGAAAAATCATGCAACTTCCACACGAGCTGCAACTACGCATCCCTGGATAGAATCCTCAAGTTGGGCGTCCCTATGGCTGGACACCTAAAATGTTTTGAAAAATATTTTGACACGGGTCAGATCCCAAGTAAAACATTTTGAAAATATTTAGCAAGCAATTAAATTAGAATTAATTAAATACGCATGAACACCTTTCATATTTAAGCTGGTGTCGTACTCTCTTGAGATATTACTCAACCCCTCATCTAATGCTCACACCTAATGCTTGCCTTCTAACTTCACTCGTTATGCTACCCCACCTAACTAGTCTTCTTACACTTCTTCGTCTCACATTACTCTAACCCGAGTACTCTTACCTTGATTATTAAGTTATCTACTTATTAACTTATCAATCGGTTTAACTCTATTAGATAATATAACATTCACACTAGTTATATAGGAAACAACTTTTTTATTTTTATAACTTTCACACTAGTTATATGAGAAATATATTCACACTTATATATTAATCTCGTATATAATTATCTACCCATATTATATATGTACTAGTGTACTACAACATTCACACACATGTCACTTATAGTAACCATCCATTTCCGGGTAATAACTCACTAGATGCATTCTCTAAGATGCTATCATATCCCAGGCGTGCTCACTCTAACCCGGTTACCTAAAGTTGAACTCACTCACGAGCTTGGGTAAAAATATCACAAACGTAGTGGAGGCGGTCATATTCCCCCTAAGAGTGAGACCGAATCATACCCAAAATGTCAAACCTCGAAAAAATAAGTTAGACAATAAAATATCAGGCAATATGACCGGGACTATATTCTCCATGCAGTCATAAGCCAGGGGATTCACCCACATCGTGTAACCTCCCATGATAGCACTAGAGGGGTATGTATTCCTATAAATATCTTTCACACCGATATCTATAAATTAAACAAATATATATATATATATATATATATATATAATAAATTAAACCTGGCTAATCCGTGCCTAACTCCCTGAGCACTAGCCTTAAAATATCCCAGTCAAATCCCCGACTCTTAATTTAATTAATTTCATATTAATTAATTTATTAAGGTAGCGCCACTACCTACAATGCCCGGACACATTGTATTTGCCCGTAATTAAATACTTTAGAATGTTTTCCCCAAAATTCATTAATTATGTGTCACACACTTTCAACCCTCCTAATCCCAATTATATCAACCTATAATCGTTAGGAAATATGCTCCATATTTATTTTTCACTAAATAAATAATGTAAGGCCCTAAAACGTGATTAGGAATGTTAATTATATGATTAAATATAAGTTATGCGTTATGAGTTATAAGTTGGTGATGGGTGTTAAATATGTTAATTATCATATTTAGGGGGATGCATACTTATGTGATATATATGTTGTTTACATTAGATACTAATCGAGCTTATGATCGGGGATAACATGTTTAGAGCATAAGATTAGTTATGTGGTTAAATTCATCATAAAATATATTTTTAAATGAATCATCATGTCTATAAAAGTAAACTAGGGTGTTGGTGCGAAATTGACAGTGTTTGGTTGCCAAATGTGAAAGTTTTGAGATTGTTGGTAAATTATTACTTTCCTGTTCGAGCCCAAAGTAGGCATACTAATTTTATGATTTTGAAAACCTCATAATATGAAAGTTGTATACATATAAGTTATCGACATGTAGACGCAAAGTTAGACTAAATAGGGGTCCCTAATAGTGAGTTATGGTGATTTTACAAAGGCGGGATAAATCTGTCATTAGTGGAATTGTTTGATTGGAACTTTCGTCCAATCAATCACCTACCACCACAAGGTTAATGTCTATTGGACCCTTTAAAACGTATATTCTGATTATAAGTGTGATGTATTTATTCTTCCTCATAATAAATAACAAGTTTTGAACTATTTTTCCTAAGGAGAGAGAAAAAAAGTTTAAGGAAGAAAAATCTTTGAAAAATTACCATAAATCGAGGAGATCTTATATGATAATTACCTCTTTGTTAAAGTTAATCACGTGAATTAGTTTTACACTTTGTATGTTTTTGTTCCTGATTTTGATAAAGATTTGAATGATACCCATATTGCCAGATTGTGTTAAAACAAGGATGGCTTAAGAACATACGTGAGAATTGGTGCTAGGATCGTAAATCTTAACATTAAAATCCTAGATTTGAATCATCTTCCCGTAAATCTTTGTGATTGAGGAATTTCATGTATATGATGTGTGTATATACTAAAATAGGTTTAGTACGTGTTTCCATGATTGATAACCGACGTGGAGGTTATGTATGCTTAATAATGTTAAGTTATGCTTCAATGTTCTGTTCCGACCTAGTTGAGGTAAAAATGGCATAAATCGTAGAATACTAATTAAAATCAAGTGATTGCAGTTGGCGAGGTTAGATAGCATATATGAGTATGAAATACTAGAATATGAGAATAAAATACCTTCTGGTTGGGATTGGGGGTTGTTTTGAAGTTGAAGTTTTGTTGTTGTTTTTCTGGAGAAACAATTTGGATAAGGTTGTAATAAAATGTGCATAACTTTGTCTAAAGAATTCGTAAATTAATTCCGTAAATTGTGTTAGAACCCTAATGAATAAGATATTATAGAAATTTTAAGTATCATATTTAATTTCTTTTCAGTTATTTCGGATTGACCAACTAATCTGATGTGTTATTAAGTTTAATATTATTTGGTGTATTCAAATACTAATGATGTTGAATTGATAGGTACGGAAGCGACTAATACTACCATACCAAGAAAATAGATTTGGTATTAATCTTAGCACCTACTTTAAGGTGAGTGAACTTCCCTATGAAATATAGATGCTTATATTTTCATACGGAAATATATAGCTTAAATACATGTGTGGTGATGCTTGTTTAATGATGTGGTGTTTATGAGACATATGCATATGATTAAAAATGTTAAGTTAAGTTATCGATTGTTATGGATTGTGGTGGGTTCTTTATATAATGTTAAGGATTATGGTGGGTCCTACGGGATGTGGTTGTCCCATTAATCCAACTTAAATATTTGTGTACTCGGGCCAAATAAAGCGATGGGGTGGTCCCCATTAACTGTAGTGGGTTAAATAGACTATGGTGGGTCCAGGTTTGTAAGAGTTTCACAATTCCTATTGGGTTATAATATTAGAAAAAAATTTATTCAAATTGGTTATATGTGTGGAGTGCGTGTATATGATCATTCACTAAGCCTTTATAGCTTACACTCCTATAATGTTTTGTTTCAGGTATGCTTTTTGTTTGGAGTTCACTGCCAAGTTAGGACCTTAAAACTGGGGAGTGATGAATATCTAATATGGGTTGAATATCAACAAGGTTTTTGTGTCAATGTTAAATAAAGGAAATTGTATATGTAAAGTTTTTTAGTACTTGTAAATTATATGTACATGTAATTATGTTTTCATCTAAACATGCCTTTGAAAAGAAATAAATCTTATGCTATTTTTTGAGAGATTTAAAGTAAAGTATTGGTTAAGGGCATTTATCTTTAAATAAAAGGATCATTTTAACTTAATTAAGTTGAGTTGCGACAACTTGGGATCAGAGCATGGTTATTAGGTTCTAGAGAGGGTGTAAGGGTCTATATTGGTAGTGGACAATAGAAAGTGAGTTTGTTATGGGTTAAGATTTTGACTAACATTGTTAATGTTAAACTTCTGATATTATATTCTATTTAAGTTGTTTATATTGCAGTGAGTGATGGATCTACACGAGCCGCATGATAGAGAAGAGGGTGAGGCATCCTATGTACCTAATAGTTAGTAAGGATAGGGACATATTGAAGTGGATGAACCAGAGGTGCAAGAACAACCTATTGATGACATGGGAAGAATATTACGTGTTGTGTCACAACTAATGGAATAAGCAAGAGGTAGAAAACTTGGTGGAGATAGGGATAAATTTCATGAGAGATTCATGAAGTTAAATCCTCCAGCATTTGCTAGGACTACTAATTCGTTAGTGGCATAAGGGTGGATTAGAAAAATGGAAACAATATTCAAGGTGATGGAAGTGTGAGATGAACAAAAGGTTTTGTTAGCAACCTTTAAGTTAGAGAATAATGCAAAGTTATGGTGGGAAGCTACAGATAGGTTACTTACTATGATTGGGGGAGTGGTTCTAGAAAATCCTCCACCAATTACATGGGAGAGGTTTGTGAATGTGTTCTTTGAAAAATATTTCCCAAGGTTTTATAGGAAACAGAAAGAGGAAGAATCTACCATGCTAAAACAGGGGAACCTAATGGTGGCAGCGTATGAAACTTTGTTTATATCCTTATCTAGATTTGCACTTGATTTGGTGAGAACAGAAGAAAGTAAATGTGATCGATTTCAAACGGGGTTAAATATAGATATAAAAACCTTGGATGCTAATATGAAGATAATAGATTACGTGGACCTGGTGGACAGAGTTACAGTGTCAGAAAATTCAATGAAAGAAATGCAAATCGAACATTCGAAGAAAGCTAGACACGATAGTAGGAAATAAAATGGATGGGAGACAGGAACCTTAACTGAAAGTCTAGCGCGAGGAGTACCTAAGGGTCAAGGATTTAAAAATAGCAGAAATGCACCTAAAAGATTTCAAGTTCGAAGTGGAAGGACTGGAATGAGTCGGTCAGAAAATGCATCCCTGTTGGGACCGAGGGCCATGTTTTGTTATCTATGTGGTAGTCAAGGGCATATGTCTCAGGAGTGTATAATTTCGTAGATGACACATTTATGTTTCCATTGTCATCAACCAGGGCACTTACGAAAGAATTTTCCAGTAGTGGGAGCTACAACATCAGTTGGGAGTGTAGCATTAGGAGGTCGCAGTTCTGCACAGAATGTACACATGGGAGGTAGAGGGGGTATATCAGAAAGTCAAGGTCAAGGCAGAGTGTTTGCACTGACGCAACAAGATACAGAAGATAATCCTAACATAGTGGCAAGTACACTTCAGATTGTTATAAAGATGCTTAACTGTTGATTGATCTCGGTTGTACACATTCTTTTGTGTCTTTTCTTTATCTGTTGTATCTTAATAAATCATTATTGTCATTAGATTCTAGTTTAGCTATTATTACTCCAGTGGCGGATTGGTTTTTATTAATAGGATGTGTGAGGAGTGTGTGCTGAGAGTAGGTGAAAATGAGTTATTAGTTGACTTATTACCTCTCGATATGCGTGACTTTGATGTGATACTGTGTATGGATTGGTTAGCCTCATATCATGTATGTTTAAACTGCTATAAACAAGAGGTAGTGTTTTGATTATCGAATGAACCTAAATTTATATTTATAGGGGATCGAAATGTCACTCCAACATGTTTGATTTCTGCTATAAAATCATATAAACTATTAAGGAAAGGATGTCAGGGTTATCTTGCTCATGTGGTGGACATACGACAAGAGGCTAGAAAACTATAAGATATACCAGTAGTTAATGAGTTTGTAAATGTCTTTCCAGAAGAACTTCCAGGGTTAGCACCAGACCGTGAAGTAGAATTTATGATTGAGTTAGAACAAGGCACCTCACCGATATTTATTTCACCATATCGTATGACACCTATAGAATTAAAAGAGCTAAAAATACAGTTACAAGATTTGTTAGATAGTGGTTTTATAAGGCCTAGTGTATCACCATGGGGAGTCCCAATATTGTTTGTGAAGAAGAAAGATAGAACCACGAGATTGTACATTGATTATCGCCAGTTGAACAAGGTGATGATCCTTAACAAATACCCATTACTCCGCATTGATGACTTGTTTGATCAGTTACAAGGAGACAAAGTATTCACCAAGATTGATCTCAGATCCAGATATCATCAATTGAAAGTAAGAGAATGTGACATTTTTAAAACTGCTTTTTGTTATAGGTATGGACATTATGAATTTTTTATCATACCATTTGGGTTAACAAATGCACCGACCGTATTCATAGACTTGATGAACCGCATATTTCACCCATACGTGGATTCTTTTGTTATTGTCTTCATTGATAATATTTTGATATATTTTCTTAGTAGGGAGGAGCATGCATATCATCTGCATATTATTTTACAGACCTTGCGAGAGAAGCAGTTAAATGCAAAATTTTCAAAATGTGAATTTTGGCTAGACAAGGTAGTATTTTGGGGGCATGTTATTTCTGCTGATGGCATTTGTGTTGATCCTAAGAAGGTGAAATCAGTAATGAATTAGGAAAGACCAATTAGTGTGACAGAAGTACGTAATTTTCTGGGATTAGTAGGATATTACAGGAGATTCATACCAGGGTTTTCTTCTATTGCATTGTCATTGACTAAGCTTACCAGAAAGGACAACAAGTTTGTATGGAATGATGGTTATGAGAAAAGCTTTAAAAATTTTAAGGGTAAGTTGACATCAGCTCCATTATTGACTATTCCAATGGGTACAGAAGGTTTAGTTATTTATAGTGATGCCTCGTATTAAGGACTCGATTGTGTGTTCATGCGGAATGGAAATGTAATTAATTTTGCTTCCCGACAGTTAAAGATACATGAATGCAACTACCCTATACATGATCTTGAGTTGGACAGAGTATTTTTTGCACTTAAGATTTGGAGACATTACTTGTATGGTGTTAGTTGTGAAATTTTTACTGATCATCAAAGTTTTAAAATACTTGTTTACTCAAAAAGACTGAAACATGAGGCAAAGGAGGTGTATGGAACTTATAAAGGATTATGACTTCACAATACATCACCATTCGAGTAAGGCTAATGTTTTTGTTGATGCTTTGAGTAGAAAATCTATTGGAAAAGTATCTTGTATTTATTGTATTCGAGTTGACATGCTATGAGAGTTAGCTTTAATGGAGGTGAAATTAACTTTAAATGAGTCTTGTGGAATAGTAGCACATTTATATGTTAGACCTACGTTGATAGACTGGATAAGACAAGCCCAGGCAGACGTAGAATTGGAGAAAGTTAGAGACAATATAAAAAAGGGTAAAGCAAATGAATTTTATAGTCGTGATGACAACATTGTTATGTATGATAACCGTTTATGCGTACCTAATGTGCCTGATTTAAGGAAAACAATTCTAGAAGAAGCCCATTTTTCTTTATATGTTATGCATCCAGGGAGCAAGAAACTATACAGAGATTTGAAACAATGTTATTGGTGGCCGGGAATGAAACAAGACATTGCAGATTTCGTTGCTAGATGTCTAGTTTGCCAGCAAGTGAAGGTGGAGCATCTGAAGCCTAGTGGTTTACTACAATACTTACCTATTCATGAGTGGAAATGGGAGTATGTTACTACATATTTTGTTATAGGTTTACCAAAGCCAACACGAGGGTTTCATTCTATTTGGGTTGTGTTTAATAAACTGACTAAGTCTGTATATTTTTTTCCACTTTAAAGCTACTTACTCCATGGATAGATATTACAAAATATATGTGGATGAGATAATTAGATTACACAGTGCACCAGTTTGTATTATCTTTGACCAAGATCTTAAGTTTACTTCTCACTTTTAGCCCAGTTTACAACAAGCTCTGGGGACTAAATTAAAATTTAGTACAACTTTTCATCCTCAGACTGATGGACAGTAAGAAAGAATGATCCAAACAACCAAAGACATGTTACGAATTTATATATTGGAGTACAAGCTTAGTTGGGATGAACATTTGTCACTAATAGAGTTTGCTTATAATAACGGTTATCATTCGAGTATCGAAATGGCTCCTTATGAAGTTTTGTATGGGAGAAAGTGCAGGAATCCGGTGTGTTGGAATGAAGTAGGAGAACGAAAACTACTTGCCCAAAAAATTGTGCAACCGACTACTAAGAAGATAGATCTTATCCGTAATCACTTGAAGGTGGCATAAAGTATACAAAAAAGTTATGAAGATAATCGAAGGAAAGAATTGAAATTTGAGGAAGGTGATCGAGTATTCCTACGTGTTTCTCCTTGGCGAGGGGATATGAGATTTTAGAAGAAGGGAAAATATAGTCCTAAGTACATTGTCCCATATGAAATAGTGAAACGAGTTGGAACCGTGTCTTATAAGTTGGCAGTATCACCAGAATTATCTCGGATACATGATGTTTTTCATATATTGATGTTACGTAAGTATGTACCGGATCCTTCACATGATTTTACTTCACAACCGATAAAGCTTCAAGATGACTTGACCTATGTAGAGGAACCAATTGATATTTTAAATCAAAAAGAGCAGGTGTTACATAATACAACTATTCCATTAGTTAAGGTAATTTGGAGAAGTCAAAATGTGGAGTATTCCACCTGGGAAGGAGAGGATAACATGAGGAAGAAATGTCCTCATTTGTTTGGTAAGTTTCTTATGCGTTAAATTTCAAGGAATTTTTTTTATAAGAGGGGTAGATTTGTAAGGCCCTAAAACATGATTAGGAATGTTAATTACATGATTAAGTATAACCTATGAGTTATAAGTTGATGATGGGTGTTAAATATGCTAAATATCGTGTTTAGGGGGTTGTATACTCATGTGATATATATGTTGTTTACATTAGATGCTAATCGAGCTTATGATCGGGGACAACAAGTTTAGATCATATAATTAGTTATGTAGTTAAATGCATCATAAAATAAGTTTTTAAATGAATCATTGTGTCTATAAAATCTAGGGTGTTGGTATGAAATGGGCAATGTTTGGTTGCCAAATGTGAAGGTTTTGAGATTGTTGGTAAATTCCTACTTTCCTGTTCGACCCCAAATTAGGCCTATTAATTTTATGATTTTGGGAAAACACAAAATATGAAAGTTGTAGATATATATGTTATCTACATGTAAAGAAAAAGTTAGAGTAAATATGGGTTCGTAATAGGGAGTTATGTTGATTTTGTTTGATTGGACCTTCCGTCCAACTAATCACGCATCACCACAAGGTTAATGGCTATTGGAACCCTTTAAAATGTATTTCTGATTATAAATATGATGTATTGCTTCTTCCTCGTAAGAAATAATAAGTTTTGAAAGATTTTGCCTAAGGAGAGAGAAAGGAAGTTTAAGTAAGAAAAATCTTTGAAAAATTACCATAAATCGAGGTGATCTTATAAGGTAATTACCTCTTTGTTAAGGTTAATCACATGAATGAGTTTTACACTTTGTATGCTTTTGTTCCTGATTTTGATAAAGATTTGAATGATACTCATATTTCCAATTGTTAAAACAAGTATGGCTTAAGAACATACGTGAGAACTGGTGCTAGGATCGTAAATGTTAACTTCAAAATCCTAGATTTGAATCACCTTCATGTGAAGCTTTTGATTTAGGAAATTCATGTATATGATGAGTGACCAAGGAAATAGATTTGGTATTACTCTTAGTACCTACTTTAAGGTGAGTGACATTCCCTATCAAATATAGATGCTTATGTTTTCATATGGAAATGTATAGCTTAAATACATGCGTGGTGATACTTGTTTAATGATGTGGTGTTTATGAGACATATGCATATGATTAAAAATGTTAAGTTAAGTTATCTAATGTTATGGACTGTGGTGGGTCCTTTATCTAATGTTAAGGACTGTGGTGGGTCCTATGATATGTGGCGGTCCCATTAATCTAATTTAAAGGTTTGTGTACTCGGGCCTAATAAAGGGATGTGGTGGTCCCTATTAACTGCAGTGGGTTAAATGACTTGTTGCGGGTCCAAGCTTGCGAGAGTTTCACAATTCCTGTGAGATTATAATATTAGAAAAATAATTATTCAAATTGGTTATATGTGTGGAGTGCGTGTATATGGTCATTCACTAAGCCTTTATAACGTACACTCCTATAATGTTTGTTTCAGGTGTGCTTATCGTTTGGAGTTCACTATCAAGTTAGGAACTTAAAACGGGGGAGTGATGAATATCTAAGATGGGTTAAATATCAACAAGGTTTTTATGTCAATGTTAAACAAAGGAACTTGTATATGTAAAGTTGATTAGTACTTGTAAATTTTATGTACATGTAGTTATGTTTTCATTTAAACATGCCTTTGAATAGACAAAAATCTTAGGTTATTTTTCGAGAGATTCAAAGTAAAGTATTGTTTAAGGGAATTTATCTCTAAATAAAAGGATGATTTTAACTTAATTAAGTCGGGGTGCGACAAAAAAGTTCCAAAAATAATTTTAAAAACAAACCAGGACTACCAGGTACCCCGAACCGGTTCGAACAGACACACGAATCGGTTCGCCCAACCCCTCGAACCGATTCTTCCTCAAATCCGAATCGGTTCACTGCATCTGGGCAGCAAATCTGCTTCTCCCCTAACTCGTTTTTCCTCTATTTACAAATATCTAATCTTTCTGGTTCTATCTTAATACGATCATTCTCAACATAAATACACCTCGAAATCAGGTTTTAAACATCATCCAAACTATTAAACACAATTGATTTCAATCACAATCCATCAATTTCTGAATTGGGTTTTCATCCGGGTTACATTCAATCGGTTATAAATTTCATTCTATAAATACGAAATTAGACAAATATCTCTACTGGGTTTATCATAGGATTCATATTACTTTAACCAAGATTCATATAACATCATCAATTTTGCTTTAATCGACATAGCAAGATTATATCATCCAAACACCCTTTTTCGTATGAGAACCCACCCAAGACGAATTTTGATTTTTATCATCCACTATTATATGAATCAAAAAATAACAAAATAATTGAAAGTGAGTTAACCACTTTCCTGTGTAGATTTGTTGGGTCTGATTTCCTTTGACGTAGACGATGATTTGGCGAAAAACACATTCATTTCTTCTTGATTTGGCTCCCAAAAATCTTCCTACTTCCTTCCTTTTTTCTTCTCTTCAGATCTAGGGTCTTCTAATTGAGTTATGGCTGCCACTAACTCCATAACTTGGTTTTAATAATGTTAATCCTGAAATTAGTCTAATAAGCAAATCCCAAATGACCTAAACACCCCCGTATGGGCCCAATTATGACTAAAAATGTTTCAAGACCCAATTAGTATCCCGGGTACTCCTTTTCGACTATTTCGACCTATTCGGAATCATCCATGCACTCATGATCGTCATTCGAGCCACTTTACTAAAATCCCTATCTCAACCTCAGTACAATCCATACCCGACTCCCGGTTGAGATAAATAATGCCACGTCACTATCACTCGCTAGGACGTAAAATTAATAGCTTACTATTCACTTAGTAATTATATTCTACAAATATTAAACATTATCTCTCCTAATTAATATTTTAATTTACACATAATAATCAATTCGATAAAATTACGACACACTTGTAATTTAAAGTTACTCGAATTAATTAATTAATTAATAAATATTCAAAAATACGGGGTGTTGCATATTTCTCTAGTTTATTTAGCTAGGGTACCTAGAGTACCTAGGAAACCCCTACTTATAATGTTATTGCGTCTCAGGTTCCTCAAAAGAAAAGTTCTACTTTTGGTCTGGCCAAAGGGGGACCTTCCACTGGTGCTCCTTCGTAGCACAAAAATCATTTAGGTACCAAGACATTGAGGAAAAGGGAAGCTCAAGAGTGTGTTATCATCCGACCAAGTTCAACTACCACTCCGCCAGTTTCCTTTAAATACGTAATGTTAAAAGATATTCATATTGATGAGGATGTGTCAGATGCTTCTACATAGCATGATCTAATGCTAATGACTTCTCCTACCCTAGAGGTAACCCCTTATATATTTTTTTATACAAGTTTCTTGAGAAAACAAAACTATGTGTAAAGATGCTCCATCTGACATCTTTTTTCTCTTTAGACTTTAGGATTATTCATCACCGAGATATTCTCTATCACTTCCAAAGGACCTTCAAATCCCAATTATCAATGAATTTATCCCTGATCTAGCTCTAGCCCCCCGTTCATTGATGGTTGGACATACGTAATCAAGGTGTTATTTATCTACCCATGTGATTAAGGTAGCACGATGGCTGATAATAGAACATTAAATAGTTGGGAAATGAGGTAGTGTTGGTGAAACTTCAACGACACTAGACTCACCATCTTCCCACATTTTATCACTAGCTATGATTCCTATGGCCAACTTGTCAGAGGTAATTTACTTTTTTACTTGAAAACTTATAAGTATGCCTCTTCAAAGTGTTGTGTCAATGATACTGAACTGATATGTATTCTTCCAGGTGGATGTTTTTCCAATCGTGAATGCTTTAAATGAGTCTGTTCTACCTCACAGCATTTTGAGGCTAATTGTGGATTCAATCCCACGAGAGACCTTTGTTGAGGTAAACTCTTGAGTATAGTTTAAAAATATATCTAACTTTTTCTTTACTTGCTAGTGTGTTAACTCTTAATAAGATTTCTCTAATTGTGTTGATGCAATTTTCCCAGGTTGATCCAATAACTTCTTCCACTTCAGCTGCCGTCAGTGGAAGTTTCCCCTTCCAATTCTACTTCATTAAATCCTTCTTCTTTCTTATATCTTGTACCAGTTCAAGAGGAATTTCCTGCCCCATCTCTATAGAAAACTCCCTAAGCCCAAATTCTTACCGTTGAACTTAGCGATGAAAACACAACCTCAACTTCAAAATTGACTGCTCAAGACCGTGAGGTATATTTTAGATTTTAAAGTTTTCTTCCTAAAAAATGTTAAAATTTTTCCACCAACTTGGTGGTATACCCTTCTTCGGTGAAATGTTTTTTTTTGGAAAATACACCTGTTTGTAGGGGCATCAATTTTGGGAATGAAACGATAACACGACACGAAACGAAATTGACACGAAGCTGACACGGTCTTTCGTGGTCGGGGTGTGTGTTTGGGTCCGGGTTTTTTAACCTATCGTCGGGTCGTGTCATGTTCGGATCCAATTTTTCCCATGAAATTAACCTGATAAGTACACGATAATGACCCAATTAGGAACACAATATATATCCTATGTAGACCCACTATAGACCCCATTTATACCCATTATCAACCCACTATTTTTTTTATTCCTCACTAACCGGTCTAATTGTGTCTAATCGTGGCGTGGCGTGGCGGGTATAATTATGTCCAATTGAACCATATTTACTTATCGTGTTATCGTTTCATGCCAATTTTTTAATGTGTCATGTTCGTGTCCGCTGGATTCTTATTGTGTCGTGTTGAGTTGTGTGAAAATACGACCCATTGACCTGTTTTTCCACCCCTACCTTTTGGTGACTTAGCAATCTTTTTGCCAATTATTTCAAATCTCACACCTGTTTAGTGACTTAGAAAACTCTTTTCTAATAATATTTTTTTTAAATCTCACACCGGCTTGGTGACTTAGCAAACTTTGTACTAAGATGTTTTTTCAAATCTCACACTTACTTGATGACTTAGAAAACTCTTTGCTAAGATTTTTTTAAATCTCAGACCTACTTTGTGACTTAGCAAACTCTTTATTAAGATTTTTTCCTTTAAGTTACCTCTCTGGTAATAAAAAGCGTCAAATTATGGCTAACTCTTATTGTGGTCTCTTACTTTTTTACATCCCGTAAGGGAACGTCTTGCACCTTTTGAGGTACCTCATGTTGTTCCTTCTCACGTCATTGTGACTCTTCAACAAATGGAGATTTTTCATGTTATGTTAAATTAATCTCATATTGAGTCCTCTGGTGACAGTGATTGTGACTCCACAACCAATGACAACATGGATGATAGTGATCCTGGTTATAATATTCCACTTCCAAGTGTTGCACCTTTAGAATTCGGTCAATAGGTGCTTCAACAGTGCCCCTTCAATAAATGTTGCCATCGTGCAGTGATTAAACAACTTATTCAACATCATCCATAAACCTTTATTGCCGAACACTTAAGGCCAAACAAAGTTATAATGGGGTATAGACTCCGAGGCATGCAATCATTGTAGCAGAAGTTGGGAATACTCAAATGGTCACTCTAAATAGAGTCACGTTCAACCAACACCTAAGCAACCTTGGAGATCAGCTCAAGGATGGGTTCAAATTCAATTGTCTTATCAATAACTTTAAGTGCTTTAATGATGTTTGTATAGCGAATCAACATGAACTACATGAAGAATATTGAGGCTTATCTCGTTAAAGAAGGAAGATTATAGGATCTTGACTCGATCATTGAAGAATTTGATTATAAAGTAGAGGAAACCGAAGAATATTTGGCCAAGGCTTTGAGTGACCATAAGGTAAAGTTAAAATGAAGATCTGAAGTTCAAACAAGGCTCACTGTTAATGTGGAAACTCAACAGGCTTGCGTTAAAGATGCTACTTCGCTGTCTGAATGATATTTCATCTCTCCGGACTTATGGTTTCTCATAGGCTAGGAATATTTTTGTCTTTCTTGTATTTCTAGGGAATACTCCTAAACTTGTAATATAATTCCATTTAAGTTTAAATACAAAGAAGAAATATTTATGTTCTAAGAAGTCTTATTTGTGTATTCATAATCATTCGTTTAGTTTCAACACTTATTTATATAGCATAAATTGTAATTGTAATTTAAATTTATCTATGTGCTAGATCGTAATCCCTAAATACATCTAAAAAAACTCATGAACAAACTCAAAGTAAAAGTAGAAAATAACAAAACTACAACCACCCGTAAACATTGTAAACTTTCAACCACTTGTTGTTAACTTACAAAGCATATCACCCTTTATCTTGAAGATTAAACAGTATCCTAAATAGCGTGTTTATTTAAATGCTCCCTCCCAATTGGCTGCAAACTTAGGTAATAAGAGTCCTCTAATGTGACTAACAATTGATTTTATAACCAAATATCCTTTTATAAATATTTTTTACTTCACGAAATTATCATATGCTCTGAAGAGTTGCTTTGTGTATATATGGAAGTGTTGCATTGCATTATCTTTGTTTGTCCAACGCTTTTAGTTGAGCGTGCCTATCTTGAGAGAGCATTCTACTTTATAAGCCATATTTGGCAAAGATACTTCTAAGTTAACTCAAAAAATTGCTTCAGCTCCGAAAAATGTGTATAACTAATTACTTTCCATTAAGTTGTTCAATAAGCCCATAGTACTGCTAGAATTTTACTATCCCATGATCCAGGAAAGTCCTCCATCATCTTAGACAAACTATTATCCAAATTCTTATTTATTTCTTTAGCTTAACCAGTGCCTTTATGGTAGGCCACCGTTCATATTTGGTGCATGATTGATATTTATTTGTGAGCAAGGTAACCTCTTTATTGATGAATGATGTTCCATTATTAGATAAAATAACATTCAGAATTCCAAAATGGAAAATTATGTACTCTTTGATGAACTATGCCACCACGCCTGTTATTTCTCTTTTCAAGGGTATTACCTATGCCCACTTTTAAAGGGCTCTATCGTTACGAGTATCCAGATTTTCCCCCTTAATGGAGGTTTGATTTCCCCCACAAGATCAAAACCCCAAATGTGAAATGGATAAGGAGCTGCCAAGGAATGATGGTTTATCGAAGGAGCATGGATCAAATTTCCATGAAGTTGACACGCCTTATACTTTCAAATAAACTCAGCTAAATCTTTCTCCATAGTTAGCCAATAATATCCCAAAGTCATGAGTTGATCACACAATTTGGTTCCTTCAATGTGAGTTGGATCATGGGCTTGATTAAGAAATCCACATGCTTCCTCCTATTGACGCATCTAAAAGGGTCTATTGAAGAATCCTCTATGATAAAGTTGATCCCCTAAAACTTAGAACCTTATATCTCTTCTTCTAATCCCCATGTATCAATCTTCTCCTCAGAAATAACTCCATTTTTAATAAAATTAATATAAGGTTATCTCCAATCTATTTGGGCTTCCACAAAATTACATTCACCCGCTTGAACGAAAAGTTGATACTTAGCACATTCTCTTTGTATTGATGTTACGTCCTGCCTCATCATTGGATAAAAATACCCCCTCTTTGAATTCTTTGATATAATGGAATTTCAGTAGTCTCACAATTCTCCTTGTGATATTTATTCAATTTCTTCTCTGCTTACTCTAGGTCAACACATCTTGCCAGTCATCCTCCAATATTTCTAAAGTAAAAACTTCTTGCCATGATGAAATATTGTTCTAACTCCCTAAGCCTCATCGTTTCTTCTCTAGACTCCAACTGCTTCCATATTTTGCCTCTCTAGTCTGATTCATCCTCGATCAGGAATATTTTAAGCATAATAGATGGATATGTTCTTCATTGGATCACCATAATTATTGATTCATCATTCATAAATGTTAGCAGCGGCATCCACATGAAATTCATTATTCTAGTATGCCTTTCCACTTTGATTTGATGAAACCAATCTATCAACCTCTGGATAATTATTTTATAAGGTGCCGAGTTGAGGTGCTTCGATGCATATTCTCCATTCACTTGCTTGACCACTAAGTTAGAATAATTTTTGTGAAGAATGAATGGATGCCTCTTCGAAGAGCCTTCGAAAATCTTAAAGTCAAAGCCTCATTCTCTGTCTTATTATTAGAACAAAAGAATTCCAACTTAAAAGACATGCAAATATCTTCATTTCCCCTTAAAGGGATGACCCCTACTCCTTATTTTCATTGAACCGACGAACCATTGAACTATATAATCCACTCTTCAATACGGGCCTCCAAGAAGTTGGCTTATAGATCATCATCTGGAATGTCTTTGTGAGGTGGCTCAAATATTCCATAAGAAAAAAATTGTAAGAAAATATAAGTAACCTTGACTCTTAATTGTGCTAGGGACCACACATTTCAGTTCATACTCCGAGAGGATGAGGAACCACCTTATTTCCCTTCTAATTAAAATGGTTCATGCCAAAAAAAACTTAATCGGATCAGATCTTGTCACAATATGAATGGTGAAAGATATAATACCCTGTATTTTTGCATATTTATATTTAATTAATTTGAGGAATTAATTACGAAAAATACATTTTAATTCAATTACGCGAGTGAAGTAATTTAATGTGATTAGATAATAATTGTGACAATTAAATATTAATCGAGAGATAGATACTGATTAATATTGCATTATGATTTACTAAGTGTGAATAGTAAATAATTGATAATTATGGTTATACAACATAGCGAGGGATATGGGCGTATTTTATTAATTATGGTTATACGGCACAACGAGTGATATGTGCATATTCTAGTTTATCTCACCGAGAGTTGCGTATAGACTATTTTGAGGTGAGAAATGAGAAATATATTTTAAGTGACTCAAATGGAAATTTAGAGGTCACGCATGATTTCAGATGGGGCGAAATAGTCAGAATAGTGTACATGGGGGTATAATTTGGGTCTCGGGTCAATTTTTTACCAAACCGGCACCTATTAAGGGTGTTTTGGTCATTTTTCAAAAAGAGGTTAAGATACCTACGAAATTTAGAGCAATATATATGATATTTAGAGATTGGGGTTCGGGCTCATAACACAAAAGATTAGAGAGGCCATTAGAGAGAAGAGAGAACCAATTTTCAAAGCTTAAAGAAGGATTTTGAAGATGGTGAAAAAATCTTGCACCTCAAGGCAATTGGAAAGGAAAATTAGAGAAGGAAACAATCAATCATCAACTGAGAACCATGAAATTAGATCAATAAATTAAAGGCAAGTGTTTATTGTAAATTAAATTGATGTTATAATACACATGTGTAGGGTTTTCATTATTATGTTGATTCTAGTGAAAAGTTTGAACTTATTACATGTTTGGGTAGAATTACATGTAGTTTGTATTTACATCTGTAGAGGACGAAAAATCAGAAGATATATAATTGTTTCTACCGATCTAAATCTGGGATCTAGATTGAATGAAAGAGAAGAACACAAAACTAGAATTGTGAAAGAGTTTTGAGGAGTGATTCATTCTTGATTGATTCCGGTAAAGTCTTACTGTGTTTGAAATGTTAGAAACCATCCTTAGATATGTAGAAAATGGTTGGTATTGTTGATTTCAATTTTGGCAAAATATTGTGGAATAAAATTGTGAAAAATGTATCTGATAACAAAGAGAACGAAATTGCAGAAAAACTGACCAGTTCGGTCCTGGGAAGCCGGATCGGTTCGATGCTCGGAATTTTTGAAATATCCCTTTTTCTCTTGTATTCCTAAATGGACGTGGTGGAAAATCCTTAGGAACTTGTGAAAATAAATTTGGGAGACTTATTATTTTATAGTATGACTACGAAGTGATTACGACTTCATCTTAGAGAGAAAATTAAGACGGGAATGGGATTGGTTAAAGTAATTCGTAATTAATCTGGGAGATGGATAAAGAATTACAGGTGTCTAATGTAACTATGTATATCAGTAGGTTAAGGATGGTAACTACTGAATTTATATAACAAAGAGGTAACTAGGACCCTAGAATTGTGTGAACACTCCTATATATACGATAGTGAGATAAATCGTAAAGTAAATAGTATGATGAGTATGCGAGAGATATATACTATGTACTATCATGTATTATCGGGTTGTGTGAATACCTATTGTTGCATAATAATACTCACGTGGTGTGAATACCTATAGTATACTAAATAAATATTGGTTTTTGAGGTATGATTCCGAGCCAAGAAATATAAATCATAATTGGTGATAGAGGGAGGATTCCGAACCAATAACCCCTAAAATGTGATATAGGGTGGTGATTATATAATATGTGTGTTGATATAAAAAATTATCCATCTATGTGGACCATTAAGATAATGATACGTGTTATCTAGTGGGAGATTAATCACAGTCATTAAGGATGAAAAACCGACCAATGCCAGGAATACAGACCAACATCAGTGATGTCGACCAACGATGACAAGAAAACACCAACTGTTGTACACATTAATGATTGTACAGATGTAAATATTTATGAAATAATGACATTCCATCCTTTGATGTTCCAGCTCTTATACATCCCATGGGGGCTATAAATACATTGTAAACCCACATCCAAGGGACGCAGGAAAAGAGAGGCAATTGAACAAATCTCATGAAAATATACAACAGTGGACGTAGGCTTTTACCTCAAGACGAACAACTTTAAAAATCTCTTATCTCTTATTTCTATGTATCTATGATAAATTAATTAGCCTAGTCTAGTTTTTTGCATAAATAGATTGGTGCTTTTTGTGGGAATGATATTTCTAATCCACCTCACTCAATCAAACATCTAAATGACTGAAATTCCTGAATCAAGTCTCAGGAATGAAGGTATTTCGCTTTCTCCTTCTGCCTCTCCATCTGCAAATGATTTAATCGGGATTCTGGCCAGTCTTGTAAGAGTCCATGCAAGATACTATCTAAAAACTTTCACAAACCCTTCAAGCTAGGGCACCAGCTCTATTTTCTCAAGGAAATATGCCACCACGCCCACCAAGAGATGGTCGGCGCAGCCACCCAATATCAACAAGAGATGTTTCCTACCATCCAATGTCAACTTCATTACTCAGGACATCAGAATCTTTTCATACGCAGTCTTATTCTCCAGAGAGGCCAAGTGCCTTAAAGAGATTAAGTCGTGCTTCTCCCTTCGATCATTTGGGACCTAAGGGGAATAGAAATGTTCCTAGGTAAATATCTAGTAATACCAAAAGACTATCTGATGAAAGGGAAAGCACAACTCAATCTAGATTAAACGCTCGACAAACAGTTACTCGGACCAAACAACGACTTTAGGAAGAAAGATCAGTAACTAATATAGTTGCAATGCATAAATCCGGTGCAGCCAATGATGCATAGAAAGTCTCCATATAGAGATTAGAAGACAGATTGGGAGAAATGGATAAGACAAGAAACCCGCTACAAAGAAGTTTTGTAAAAGGGTCTCTATCTGTGCAAGCAATTATGGATTTCCCTACTCCAGCAAAGTTCAAGGCTCCAGTAGTAATACCCAAATATGATGAAAAAAAATAATCCAGTCCTTTATATAGAACAATACCAAGCAGTTGCTGATAGTTATGCCATCCCCAACGAAATGAGGTGTAGAGCATTTTATGAAACCATTACTGGATCTGCCCAAATCTGGTACAATGGTCTTCCTCGGGGACATATTTCTAGCTTCAACCAACTAGTCGAGCTATTCATTAAAACTTTTTCTTTGGATCAAAGTCTGTGAAAAGGGTATCACACTTACTTAGTGTGAGACAGAAAGAAGGAGAGAGCACCAGAGATTACATCACTCGTTTTAATAACGAGAAACTAGAAGTCATAGATTATGAGGAGAAGACTGCAATAACTCCCCTCATGAGTGGATTGCTTCTTGAAAATTTTTATTACACTTTTACCAAGGATCCTACGAAGACAATGGTAGAATTGATTGCTAAAGTAGTAAAGATCATAAATGTCGAGGAAGCAATGGCATCTAAGCGTAGCTCGGGCAAAACAATTTATGGTAAAAATGATAAGAAATATCATAAAGACCCTAGAGAATGGATGGAATCAAGACAGAAAGGAGTTTTGGAGTGAGTCAAGAAGTACAATGACTATACTCCGCAAACCATGGGAATTCCCCATGTTTTCGAGGAAATCAAGCATAATAAAGATGTTCATTGGCCTGATAAGTTGAGAAGCTCCCCGACTAAGAGAGATAAAACTAAGTACTATGAATTCCATAGGGATCACGATCACATGACGGAACGTTGTATAACTCTTCAAAATGAGATTGAAACTCTCATCCGAAGAGGAAAGTTGAATCAGTATGTTGATCGGTATAACAGTTAAGGAATTCGACGTAGATCAAAATCTCCTTGTAAGCCTAAAGAGGTGAAGAAAAGAGCTTATGAAGATGACCAGGACGATGATCCTGATCTCCCCAAAAAACCCTGATAACCAGAAAGTGAGGTATTCTGTATTAATTTTGGTTCCTTTGATTGCCAAATGATTACATGTGGAGATACAGGATGAGGAGCTCACACAACAGAGTGAAAAGCTTACCTCAATGAGGCACAAGCTTGCTCGTACATTCAGGGGATCAACCTCGCAGAGGAAGATAGACCAAGGAAGGTTAATAAAGACACACTAGTAATTGGTTTCTCTAAAAATGACCTTTCAGGAGTACTGTATCCTCACGATGACCCATTAGTAATCAAAGTTAGAAAGGAAGAAATCATTGTCTCCAGAGTATTAGTAGATAATGGTAGCTCGACGGATATCATGTTCTATCCTTGTTTTAGAAACTTGGATTTTAAACTTAGTCAAATAGAACCTTATCATCGACCACTAATAGGCTTTACAGGTGAGAAATTTTTCCTTCGGAAACCATTAAAATGGAGGTGATGATAGTCACCTGGCCATATAGCCGCACAGAAAAGATTCGTTTCTTTGAAATAGATAAAAATGTCCGTTCAGCTTATAATATAATAGATAGAGGTGCGAAAAGTAGCGCGTGTAAAGACGCTAGTCGTTGTTTTCGTTTCGCCAACTCAATAAAAAAACCTAAATTACTACTACACTTGCGAGGCAAGCACAGCGGTAAGTCGGGTATCGAAAATCCACAGAGATGAGTTGTTAGAATTCAAGTAATTTAATACTCCGAAATAAAAGTTTAAAAGATGATTACGAACTAAAAGAAAAGATGCATAAAGGGAAATGATTAACTAGGCAATTTATGGAAACTAGATTATGAAAGCGAGTAAAAACTATAGGTTGCGTCGAATATCCCTCACCCGAGTTAATTAGTACAAAATGGTTACATGGGTCGACGAGTTATTACAAGTGCGTCTCGTTTTGACAGTTAATTAAATCAAGGGTTGTTACGCCCTAAATCATCATAAAAGCCTAATAAGATTTTGGTGTCAACAAATATCCTAGAAATTGCGCACGAAAGGTCGTAAGCATGGGACATACATGATATGCCCCGTCAAATCTCCTAGGCGCAATAACTAGGACAACGCACCCGAAATAGACCCGTAAACTCCATCACCAAAGCAAAGCAACGTGTCAACACGAGTGAGTTCAATTTAAACACAACCTAATTAAAATTACCTAGAAAGCATCGTAAAAACGCGGTAAATGGAAAGCGATAAATAACGCGATAAATATATACTAGAAAGCGTGTAAATCAAATCATGTAAATAAAGCAAGAAAACCTAAATTAGAAAACTTGTAAATTAACTAGAAAGCAAGAAATGAAGAAATACAAACTATATTAATTGTAGGGGAGATGAATAGTCAACTTAGAATCCAAATGGGGTGTCAAACCAAAGAGAAATGAAGAAGAACCAAGAAAAAACCCCAAAACCCTTAGCTAAACTAACCTAAAATCGTGTATATACTGCTATATCTTCTTATTACAACAAAAAAACCTTTATATAGTAAATTGATATAAAAGAAAAGAAGAAAGAAAAGAAATGAAAATATCTGCTGAAAAACAGGGGATCGATCGATCGACCCCATTGGCCGATCGATCGATCAAGGCCAAAAATCGACAATTCAGAAAGTTTGATCGATCGACCAGAAGTGTCGATCGATCGATCAAACAGGGCAGAATGCAGCAGCAGCTTCTGCATATTTTCTTCTCCTCTTTTGATTTCTTATTTTTCTCTTCCGTTGAAAACGCCGTAACTTCTTCGTTATGAATCGGAATCGCGCACCGTTCGAGGCCACGCGAAGCTAGTGAGAAGGGATACAACTTCCATGAGATGTCGGTCTAGGTACCCAAGCTATGAAAAGACTAAAATGCCCTTGAACGTGCGATTGTGTATGGGAATCGAGTGGAACGCGTCCGAACTTCATACTTAGTACCTAAATACCTACAAAAGCCCAATTATACCTCATATAGAATGTTAACAATATAAACCGAGGTTGTCTAGTTAACGAGATTAAATATAGTGATTAAGGCAGTCGAGGGGGCTAAAATGCGTAGGTTCGGAGGATGAAATACGCGATATTTGCATATTATCACACCCCCTAACTTACACATTGCTAGTCCCTAGAAATGAAATAGGATGCAACAAGAACTACAAGCAAACCAAAAGCAGGAGATAGTACAAAAGTATGGTATAAAAGCATAAGGCCACTTTCGCGAGCGATTCGATTGCATTTAGCGTATGCAATAATCCGTTAAACCCCTAGGTCACCCTAGTGGACGAGTGTCGTCTCGTGAGGGTTTTCAGAGATGGTACCCACAAACATCACATGATTTTCTCAAAATATGCCCAAACCTACATGTGACAAGCCTAACAATGGCGAAAAATATTTCATACGCATTATTATCACATTGAATGAATTCAAACAAAAGTCCAAATCATTAACATTATAGAATGAACCTTATAGAATTGAAACCTTAAAATGTAGGAGGGGAGCGAGCATATGCAAAGTGTGATTTGGCAAAAACTTAAATAAATAGGATAAACATTAAAGCAAGCATATATTCAATCCTCACGGGAATTACACTCATCAAGTGAATTCACTCAAAAAAGGGAGGTAACACACGGGACATGCGGGCTAAAGATTAAATGTAAATGGAAACTAGGCCGCACACAAGTCATAAAAGAAGAACGCTATATATAAACTAAAAAACTGTAATCTCAATGAAAGGATACCACTCACTAAAAGAGGCGAAATGCATTTTCACAGATTATCACAACTATTATGACTTTTAAATTACATCAACATAAGATCACATAGGACTTTACTAGGGTTGTAATGTAGGTATGGCTAGGGTATGAAATGAAAGGAATGTATGTACGGATTCAAAGTGTTCGGACTGAAAACTCAGGATAATGGGCTAATGCGGGTAATATCAAAATTGGAAAACGAGTTCCAAAACGACATTAGATATATCATCGGGGAGAGTAATTAAAGCTTATTGAACTATATACAACATTTACAACTTTCTCTTTCTATTTCTTTTCTTCTTTTTCATGTTTTCTTTTGCCTTTTGATTTCTCTTTTTCTACATTTTTTCACTACTTTCTTTCTTTACTTTTCAAACTCTCATATGCCTAAATTGCAACCGACATCATAACAACATCATTCAATCCCAAGTAACAATCCAAACAAAGGTGTGGAAAGTGTATGTATGGTATAAAACTCAAATGTAGAGTCGGTTATGGGAATGGAGTATGAAATGAAAGGATATATTTAGGCTCAAAAGGGTTAACGAGGGTAAACATATAAGGGTGAGGTCAAGGCTCATATGGGTGATATAACAAAGAGGGCCCATGATCATTTCACAAAGTTTACGCAATTCTCAAATCAAAACAATATATGAAAATCATGATCAAGTAACACATTTCAAGTATGAACTCAATTAATGAACGGTCAAATGAAAGAATAGTGAGATTACCAACGAATTCAACGTTTTCAATGAGAAAAGAATAGTGTATAACACTCACAAATGACGAAAGGTACAAAGCTTACTCGGTGTAAGTATATACAATGCAACAAAAGATTACCGAGTTATAAAAATCTTAAACCAAATCAATATAGCAATAAAAGTGCATGTGCTCATGGGATTAAAGTTTAATTCATGAAGTTATTCATAATATCAATACGTGAGACTAAAGTCTAATAACTTCTAAAATCGAGAACATGCATCATTGGGTTGTCTATTGGATCGAGCAATTATTGAAATTTATCATCGGAAACAAAGGCAAAACACCCAATAAAGGAGAAAAAGGAAAGAAAATCTTTTTGAAATTTTTGAATTTTTCTAACAAAAGCATACTAAGTAACTAACATGTGATCAAAAACATGGATAAAAAATGGATAGAATATCCCACACCCCCTAACTCAAAACTTGACATTGTCCTCAATGTAAATTAAGAACCAATTCATAGAGAGGAAAAGAGCGATATTACCCAAAATTGGAGCGATCCCCATAAGAACAAGTCCAAAGAATCTACAAAACAATTTAGTACCGAGCATAGCAAAAACAAATAACAAAAAGTTAACTAATTACACTAGATTAAATTAAAAAGGAAAGAAAAAATAAAAAGCTAAGTATATACAACCTACTATTTAGACTTCACACTAACTGTACACTAGAAGTCTAAATAGCTGAGGGTCCACCATAAGAACGATTTGACTTTGGAGGATAACCGGTGTACCCTCACATACAAGCATGCCTTCCAAAAAATATGAATTCCGTTTTAACAACGGAAGGCATGTGTAAGGCGGAAGAAATGAACCATCGCCAATTAAAAGTTTTGGTGGGACGATGGGGGATTTGGATAAGACGGGTGACAAAAACAAGTGGGGACTGAGAAAAGCTGAATATCCTCCCAAGGATTTTGAAGTTGAAATGGGAGGCAGCGTACACAAAGGCAAAGATACGATTGTGGAGGGCGACTCGAGCAAGTACTCCTTATCGGCGATAGGGTTTAAAACATTAAAGTTCGAAACCGAATCATCGGGTACTTGTTCTGGTGGGGTAATAGAGAATGAAAATGGGGATGAAAGAAATTCAAACTCATGAGATGAATCATCATCGCATGAAGTTGGAATTTCAAAGGAAATAATATCATTTTCAATGAAATGTTCTTCTTTGGGAGCCAAAGAAGAAATCATTTCATTGCAAATAGATATTACGTCATTTTCATCCTCACTTTCAATATCTATTACACGATGGGCAAAGTCTAGAATGGTTTGTTCCAAAGTAGGCACAAGTACCTCATTTGGTTCAAAACATTCCTCGACTTCGAAAGTCTCGGAAGCAAAATCGTCGTCGGACTCAAATAATAAATCCAACTCATGTTCCCACGAACGATTTTCTTCCCGATAACGATTTTCAATTTTCTCATTTTCATACATACGCAAACCCTCACCGAAAGTCATAGGTCGAGGTGCGGATGCATGAAAATGGGAACTTTGAAAATTACCATCGGACTTAAACGAAAACTCATTATTATAGGAATTTTGAAAACTATTGCAATTCGCTTCAAAATTCCTATTATAAGGAGGTAAAGGACCAAATTCATTGTCATCATCATCAAAATTCCAATAACCTAAGTTTTGACTTTTGTTATACTCGCCCAAAGTAATATGTGAATTTGCAAATTTTTGGGATTCTAAGTATTCACCGAAAGTCATAGGCCTAGAATTTTGAGAATTATAACAAGGATTACCGAAAGAATTGGAATAAGACATGCTTACCCCAAAAATGGCTCAAGTGGCGAATTCCACAAAATAGGTACGTGCGGGAAATTCGAGCGTTTCTAAGTTCTCAAATGTGGAAGTCCTGTAAAAAGTTAGCAAATAATACAAATATAAAGAAAATACTATGAAATACTAAATCAAATAAAGTCTAAAACAAACTCATCCCCGGCAACGACGCCATTTGATAGGCAGGGTTTCAACGCGGCGCGAGAGTCACCTACGCGTTGATCGTTTTATATTCGGCTCACCTGAACTATACAAAAACCTAAATTACGACTACACTCAACGGGTGAGTACAACGGTAAGTCGGGTATCGAAAATCCACAGAGACGAGATGCTAGAATTTAAGTGATTTAATACTCCGAAATAAAAGTGTAAAAGATGATTACAAACTAAAAGGAAAAGTTAATCTAGGCAAGGTATTGAAACTAGATTATGAAAGCGAGTAAAACTATAGGTTGCGTCGAATATCGCAAAAATTTGCAAATTCACATATTAGATAGGCAGGGTTTCCCCTCGGCGCGAGAGTCACCTACGCGTCGATCGTTTTATATTCGGCTCACCTGAACTATACAAAAACCTAAATTACGACTACACTCAGCGGGTGAGTACAGCGGTAAGTCGGGTATCGAAAATCCACAGAGACGAGATGCTAGAATTTAATTGATTTAATACTTCGAAATAAAAGTGTAAAAGATGATTACAAACTAAAAGGAAAAGTTAATCTAGGCAAGGTATTGAAACTAGATTATGAAAGCGAGTAAAACTATAGGTTGCGTCGAATATCCCTCACCCGAGTTAATTAGTATAAAATGGTTACATGGGTCGACGAGTTATTACAAGTGCCTCTCGTTTCAACAGTTAATTAAATCAAGGGTTGTTACACCCTAAATCATCATAAAAGCCTAATAAGATTTTGGCGTTAACAAATATCCCAGAAATTGCGCACGAAAGGTCGTAAGCACGGGACATACATGATATGCCCCGTCAAATCTCCTAGGCGCAATAACTAGGACAACGCACCCGGAATAGACCCGTAAACTCCATCACCAAAGCAAAGCAACGCGTCAACTCGAGTGAGTTCAATTCAAACACAACCTAATTTATGTTACCTAGAAAGCATGTTAAAAACGCAAAAAATGGAAAGCGATAAATAAACGTGATAAATCTATACTAGAAAGCGTGTAAACCAAAACATGTAAATAAAGCAAGAAAACCTAAATTAGAAAGCTTGTAAATTAACTAGAAAGCAAGAAATGAAGAAATACAACTATATTCAAATGGTAAGGGAGATGAATAGTCAACTTACAATCCAAATGGGGTGTCAAACCAAAGAGAAATGAAGAAGAACCAAGCAAAAACCCCAAAACCCTAAGCTAAACTAACCTAAAATCGTGTATATACTACTATATGTTCTTATTACAACAAAATTTGTATTTATAGTAAGTTAGAATAAAAGAAAAGAAGAAAGAAAATAAAAGAAAATATCTGCTGAAAAACAGGGGATCGATCGATCGACCCCTTTGGTCAATCGATCGATCAAGGCCAAAAATTGACAATTCAGAAAGGTCGATCGATCGACCATAAGTGTCGATAGATTGATCAAGCAGGTCAGAATGCAGCAGCAACTTCTGCATCTTTTCTTCTCCTCTTTTGCTTTCCTTGTTTTTCCTCCGTTGAAAATGCCGTAACTTATTCGTTATGAATCAGAATCGCGCACCATTCGCGGCCACACCAGCTAGCGAGAAGGGATACAACTTTCGTGAGATGTCGGGACAGGTACCCAAGCTGTAAAAAGACTAAAATGCCCTTGAACGTGTGATTGTGTAAGGGAATTGAGCGGAACGCGTACGAACTTCATACTTAGTACCTAAATACCTACAAAAGCCCAATTACACCTCATATAGCATGTTAACAATATAAACCGAGGTTGTATGGTTAACGGGCTTAAATATAGAGATTAAGGCACCCGAGGGGGCTAAAATGCGTAGGTTCGGAGGATGAAATCCGCGATATTTACGTATTATCAATAATCATGGGAAGAGTAGGGCTAAAGAAGTTTGAAGAAGTACCATCCCCTGTTCATCAGTGTCTAAAACTCCCTACTAATTTTGGTGTGGGAATTGTGAAGGGCAATCAAAAAGTAACTCACGAATGTTACTACTCTTCTTCCGAGCAAGAAGACCTGGAATAAATAAAGAAGAAAACCACTACCTACCAAGTGGATACTCCTGAGCTTGATGAAGACTCCGAGGTTGAAACCTTCGATCCAAGGGAGGAAACATAGTTGGTAAAGGGACATATTATGGAAGCAACTGAAATCATTGTGTTAGACGATGACAAATTGGATCGCATCACTCAAATAGGGACAATATTGGATCATGTTCTTAAACAGGAACTAGTGAGCTTCCACTACACCAAAATGGCCAAATTGTTACCTTTCAGCTGGCCACCCTTGTCAAGGTCATTGACCGTGACACAAATCTCGCGTTTTGTGTCACGGTCATTGACCTTGACACAACCGTGACACATAATTGTCACGGTCTTTGATCGTGACAAGGCCGTGACAAATTTACTTGTCGCGGCCTTATCACGATCGAAGACCGTGACAATTATGTGTCAAGGTCGTGTCAAGGTCAATGACCATGACACAAAACGCGAGATTTGTATCACGGTCAATGACCTTGACACGACCGTGACAACTTTTGCAGCAAAAAAATCCCTAGGATTCTTTTTTCCCACCTCTTTTGGTTTTCCTCCTCTCTCTCTCTCTCTCTCTAAGGTATATTTTTTTTCCTCTCTTTCTCTTTCATTTCTATATGTATGTGTATGTGTGTGTAACATTCAACATAAGATAAGTTGATCCAATTTCCATTTCATTCAATCAAATTAATTACATGATTGTGTTAACAAAACAAAATACAAGGCTTCATTTTGCAGGATGCTTCCCTTCATCTTTGGAAACAGAATCCATTCAAGCAGGAGGATCATCTAAAGTATACATAGAATTAATGAAGTTAAAATCCTAAAGCATTATGGTATTACTCCTACCAGGATGATCAAGTAGATGAGGAGGTCGAACGATTTTTAATTCATCATGAAGCTCGTAATCTCCTAAGTATTTTAAAATCAAGAATTAAGGAATACGATGGACTGGAATCCAATTAACATCTAATTTAAAAGAATAATTGTAAAGCGCAAGAAAGCTTGGATCATACCAGTCCCAAAATGAGTTATTTTGATCCACTTTCATCACTGTAAAAGCATTTTTAAAACCTCATTTATAGCTCTCATTCTTAGCTTCTTGAATCTTATCATCAAGATTCCCCAGATCTTCATTATACTCTTCCATATAGACTTCCCTCGGTTGTTTATGGAATTGAAAGATTAATTTGTTAACTTGGGAATGCAGTTCCTTCAATACTCCATCATTAGCTTGTAACTAAGAAGATTAAGTGGATAGTTGTTCATACAAGGCCTCTAGCTTCTGGGATATCTCAGTAATCGCTTTATCTTTAGCTTTTAATTGTTCAACTTGATTGACAAGTGCCTGTTGGGACCTTACTTCCTCTATAGTACCTCGGCCTAGTTTGACTCTAGCTCGGGAAGATGAAGAAGCAAGTTTTAATTTCTTCAGAGCCTCAAATTACTCATTTAACCTTGCATTTCCAGCCTCCAAAAAGGAATGACCCTCATCTGTAGTAGCAACAAAAGCAGTGGGTGACTTCAGGGCATCAAGTTCATCTCTCAAGTTGTAATTCACTTCCTCTAGAATCTTGAAAATGTCCCTTGCTTTATCCACTTCACGTTTTAGCCAGAATTTTCATCTTCGAAAATAAGAAGGAAATTTATCCAACTTTTTCTCAAAGCCCCAACCTTCACTAAGGGCCTTATTCTCATAATCCTCATGCAAACGTGCCTTAGCTTCATTATGGTCCTCTTGCAGATCTTCAATCATTCCATAGTAGGCAACATTGTTGGCTACTGCTTGATCAAAAAAGACACTTTAAATGAATATAGGCCTCTTTGGCTTGCTCGGATACCCATTCCCCGAGCATCTTTAATAGGTCAGAGTCAGTCAGAGATAATTGAGAAGCTTTGAAAAGATCATTACACCTTTGAAGTATCTCGAAGTCAGTAGATGAGAAGTATTCGAATTTATCCATAAACTATTAAGAAAAATAAAGTCATCAATCAATAAGGTGCAGAGTATTAAAAAACACCAGCAAAGGAACATAAATATTTCTCTTTTCATTAATAAAAAAAGAAGTACAGACACATCTTCAAAAAATAAAAAAAGTACAATTATTGAAAAAGAAAAACAAAAGATGCTTGGTTTTACATCTTCTTCTTATCTGCCTCATGATTAGTAGCAGAAGGAAGAGGAGAAGTAACTTTGGAAGGCGCAGTAAAATCAACATCCTGGTGTTGATCGACAGACTCCACCATTATCAAAGATTCACTGGAACCCCCATCATCAACTTCCTCGTTTAGATTTAGAGGAGTCCCATGATCATATCGCAAGAATAACTCAGAATCTTTTGGAGTGTTGACCTCCACCAGAGTAGCAGACCAGCCATCCTTGAAGCATTTCTTCTTCGCAAACTCAATTTATGAAGAAGCTGCTCCAAAGGTCTTATCCCAACCTCTGTGGCCTTATCCCTCTTCACCTTTTCAGCACCCAAGTCCTTCTGCAACTGGGTAGACTTGGCTTTCTTAGCATTGAAGTACTTTTATAACTTATCAGCCAGACCCCAAGCAGTCTCAACAGCTTCTTAAGTAGCTTTCATCTTGTCCTTGCATTTTTTTGTTCATTAGCCAATGATTGTTAGGAATCAAGAAATGAATTTTTCAGCTCATTAAAATCTTCTTCAACTTCACCAGAGGAAGAAGCTCTCAAAGCCTCATCTTTCTCTAACATATTATTAAAATTAACGAGGAACTGCACAAAAATAATAAGGAAAGTCAGTATTATGAAGAACAAATCAAGAGACAGAAAATTAAAGAAGGAAAAAAGAATATATCAGAGCAAGAATTTAAGCATACCTGTCAGAGCTCTTAGAATGAGGTAATGCAACAGTAACACTCCTGTGGTCTGGCAAAGTCCCTACCATTATTAGTTGTCTTGCCAATCCAGGGCCAAGGACCACTGGAGAGGTAGAAGAAGATATATCGACCAACTCACGCTGGCCAGGAAGAGCAGAAGAACCTTCTACTAACTTAGAAGGCAACTCTTTCTTTATTCTTTTTAGGGGTCTCTCTTCAATTTTCTTGGTTGGGGGCTTCTTCCCAGTCTCATTTTTATTTTTTACCCCTGTATCACCTTGTTTAGAAGGGGGACTGGAAGCTATGTCTCCCAAAATATTGGGAATTTTCCTCTTCCCCATAGATAAGGCAAGGGGCAAATTTGAATCTAAGGAAGAAGAAAAAAGGGCAGCAAGATCACCACTACAAGATGAAGTAGATGAGGAAGTAGAAGGAGGTTCTTGCTCAAGGTCAATTACAGGGGAAGGAGTAGGATGAGAAATAAAGGAAGAAATTGTGTTCTTGTACTGCAACAAATAAGATGATGACTTTATGTGCTCCTCGCTAATCCTTTGATGAAGTCCCCAAATGAATTTTAAATCCTTAATATTCACTTCACTTTCTTTGGGACACCTTCTCTTCTGATCAACTGAAATAAAAATTTACAGAGAAATAATTAGTGTTACATTTAAGCAGATATATACAGGGAAAAATAGTTAAATGTGGAATAACCTATCCCATTGCCAAAAGGAGGGCATCTAGGCCCCTGGTACTCAGCATTTTCGGTCAAAGGGGAGTATTGCTAATTTTTTACAATAATTCCATGCTCAAAATAATCCATATTGGAGTCTGGAAGATTAACTTCTAACGCTTTATTTACATCACTAGTCTTTAAATAAAAAGTGGTGTCACTAGTAACCCACTTATAACAAAATATTATTTTTGAAATCCCCAAATGGGTTCCATGAATTTGATCTAACCTATACACTCCATTTATAACCTTCCAAGTATTGGGTGCTACCCTAGCTGGGACTACGTCAAAGTATTGACCAAATTCAAGGCACAGTGGGTTGGGAATAAAACAATCAGCTATAAAAATAAAGGGAAACCAGTTAACCTTAGCAAGTGAGAAAAAATTAGCAGGTAAAATAGCGTGTTCCAAAACAACCCAGGATGGAATCTTAAATTCATTTCTGAATTCATTAAGAGAATCAACAGTGTAAACCATGATGAAGAATATAAGAGAAAAGAAAGATTTCTTATAGGAATTAAGTATTTAGCAAGAACTGAAGAACAAAAAACGATCGCACAAGAAGATAGAAAGAAAGCTTGAAGACACTGTAGCAAAAAACACTCAGAAAATTTGAGGTAATGAAAGTTCATGGTTTTTCCCGCTCTTTATAAATTGCCTCAAAAAATGGAAAAGTAATGATTAAAAGGCAGCATCGATTGTACTGGTGGCGGCTAAAAACTGAAAAGACGGATTTGGCCAAAAATGATTCGTTAAAGTTGTAGATAATTTCAAAAATTCCAAGCGCATTATATTTCCATAATTAAATTATAATTTTTTACAGGTAGGGGAAGTCAACAACTGACCAGGCCTAAAATTATAGGCCGGGAAACTTTAAGTGCCAAATTCTCCATACTCTTGTAAAAACTTCAAGCATGAAATATTGGGGGCTTCTGTTGATACCAAAAATTGTCCATCTACATGGACCGTTCAGATACTGACATGTGTTGTCTATCGAGAGATTAATCCTAGTCATTAAGGATGAAATACCGACTAACTCTAGGAATAGCGACCAATGCCAGGAATACCGACCAACATCAGGGATGCTGACCAACGATGACAGGTAAACACCAACTGTTGTATACATTAATGATTGTACATATGTAAATGTCTATGATATAAATAGATTCCATCCTTTGATATTCTAGCTCTTGTACACCCCCCAAGGACTCTAAATACATTGTAAACCCTACATCCAAGGGACATATAAAAAGAGAGGCAATTAAATAATCTCACGATAATATAAAATAGTGGACGTAGGCTTTTCCCTTAAGCCTAACCACTTTAAAAATCTCGTCTCTTATTTCTATTTATCTGTGATCAATTAGTTTGCCGAGTCTAGTTTTTTGCATCAACAATGTGTTTATAGTATATATTGTGTGCGATATCTATATCTATATCTATATCTATATCTATATATATCTATATCTATATCTATATCTATATATATATACACACACACACACACATTAAGTGTGCTTAATTTTGTATTGGGATCGATGATTATTCGGACCAATACATGGAAGCTCGATTTGGGGTCGATGATTATCGGGACCAAATCGAAGATGAATAATATTGGGGTGGATGATAATGCCAGACCAATATACATATGTATGACACTTACATTGGGGTCGAGGGATATCCATATCAATGTAAGTGGTAGGATTATTGGGGTCGATGATTTGCCGGACCAATAAATCCTTATAGTATATATTGTGTGTGAAATATATACTTCATAATATTCTACATATGTGTGAAAGTAGACTTGTAGAAGATATATATATATATATATACACATCTAATTAGTAAATTAAGAAAAGAGAAACTTAATTTCAAGATTTAAAAATAGATTGGGGATATCTATAGTAAATTAAGTAGTGAAACTTAATTATGGAAGGTGAGTGATGATAGATATGAAATGCTACATGATTTAAGTAGTGAAACTTAATTATGGAAGTTGAATGATGACTATATGTGAAATGTGACATGAATTAAGTAGCGAGACTTAATTATAATGATTAAACATAACATATGTGAATGTTATATGAGAAAACTTGCGAAGAGATGTTAATAATGTCGTGTGCTGTATGGGCGGTATGGGAGAGTAGATTTGATAAGATCAGTTATATACTTTAGTCGAGATAGCTTGGGTAGATAGATTGGTGGGCTAAGTATAGAACGTTACGTGTGAATATTAGATGAGAGGGAAGGAAACTCAAGAGAGTGTGCATGAATTTAATATGTGTAATCAATAACCAATTTTAATTCCGATTGTGGCCATCCCCGATCCCCACCGCAGAGGGAGAAAGGATCCCTCGGGTCTCGCGCGTCCCCTCCCGGGAGAGCGCTTCGGCCGGCGTCGATTTGTGAGGTGTGAAAATGTAGAGAGATTTAGAGTCGCCAGTCTATTTTTCTCAAGACAGACAAAATAAAAAGGGGAAGCCACCCCGAAGGATGGCATCCAAAGACATACTGGTGCGTGCGAAACCAAAATGATTCGAGAAGGGTTCGGAGGCTTAGTTACGAAATGGGAAGGTGTTAGGCAACCATTCCGCCCTTTCGGTCTCTCATGAATATTTGCTATTTTCCTTTATATTTCCCCCCGTGATATGTGTGCATGTGTATATATAGAATGGAGGTAGGAATCCTCGACTTGTATCATGGAAAAGACAAAGCGAGTCATCCGTAGAAATGTCCGATTAGTGTAGAAAATAAGATTTACGTGATTACCACTATGTTGATCGTTATAAGGGAGCGATAACGCATATGGAATAATACGTTACTAAGAACAAGTATATAGAATATAATTGAAAATGAGATAAAGAGAAGATAGAAAATAAGAGAAAAAGTGAGAAAAGGACTCGAGTCTCGAGTTTTACCCCGAGACGCCTACGTAGCCTATAAAGGCATCAAAGTCCACGTAGTTTGCATGTAAAGTGAGGGGTGGGGTTTAACCCATAAATCCAAATGGAGAAATCTCTTATTTGTAAGTGTGTGTGTGTGTAGAAAAAGTGTTTTAGTTGTGAGAAAAGTGTAGAAAAAGTGTGAGAATCCCTACTTGGAATTTATGAGCAAACCCTCTTTTTCTTGTTTTTTGTGTTTTTATTTATATAAAACTAGGAGATGTGCAATAATACTAGATAAAAAGTGTATTTATGGTGTGTGAGATGAGATAGTAAAAGTGTTAAGTAAGAAAATAAGTTATTGCAAATTTAAGAGAATTTAGGAGAGAGTTTGAGAAAGTTGGACCTTCTTGGAGACCTTAATCTTGATCTTAAATGTTGAAAAGCAGCCCTTGCACTTGGATGATGATGGGGAGTGGTTAATTCATCAAGTTTGATGAAAGGGATGATGAAAAGTGGAAGTGAAAAAGGGATTTGGAAGTTGAAATCACGTTGCCTTCGAGAGAGGTTTCTGGGGGTTTGCTGAGAGTGATTTGCTTCTCCTCTGAGCTCCCCTTGCAAATGAGGCCAAGGACTCCTTTTATAGGCCCAGGAATCTGCCGATAGGCATTGCCATAGCACTACCTATTGGCAGGTGTTGATAGCAGGGTCTGGGACCTGCCATTTGGCAGTGCGCCTCGGGATTTTTTGGGAAATTGGCCGCCGAGGGCAAACCGTTGGTCAAAATTGTGCATGGGGCATACCGTTGGAAAGGTATTTCAAAGAGCTTCGAAAGTCCTATGGACTGATCCCAAGTTTGGGAGTTGACTTTGGGTCAAATGTGGTTCGGAAGCATTTATCAGTCCGTTGGACGGGGTATTATTCGGACGCAAATGGATCATTCGTCTGCATAGTAAGTCCTAATCGCACACGGGGTGGACCGTTAGAAGGTTAGGAGATGTAGTTTGACATTCCAAAGAGTTTGACCCGATTTGGAGAGTTGACTTTGGGCAGCCATGCCCGAGAAGCATTCGGTGACCTCTTGGAGTCAAATGAATCGTTAGTCCGCATGGAAAGTCGGAATCGTGCACGGGATGGACCATTGGAAAGGGTATTTAGGGTCCTTCGAAGATTCATTTAGCCTAGGTTGAGCTGAAGAGTTGGCTTAGGTCAAATAGAGTCCGGGAGTGCCCGGTGGCCTCTAGGTCGGGGTTCGGACACAAACAGATCGTTCGTCCGCATGGTAAGTCAGAATTGCGCACGAGATTGACCATTAGAAAGGGTATTCAGTGACCTTATAAGATTCATTGAGTCTCGGTCGAGATGAATAGTTTGATTTTTGGTTAAATTGAGCCGAGGGGTGCCCGATGGCTTCCAGGTCAGTGCTCAGGACATGACCTGGGTTTGCGGTGATGAGTGGAGGTACTAGGGACCTAAGGAGAGTTAGGGGGTAACAGAATGAGGTGTCTAGAGAAACCCTCAATGGGTAAGTTTGGAACAAATGATAGCCATCGATTAGATATCGCATGATTCTTTCGAGAGAGTATGATCGATTTAGAGGATCGAGGCTGATTCTAAGGACCAACAGAAGCGAGGATGATCTATTCAGAGGGTCGAGGTTGATTTTGAGGACCTAAGAATGGTGAAGACCAAGGATCGAGGTCAATTATAACCTAATTCAGGTGACGATCCAAGACCGGGGTCAATTCTGACCCAAGAGTGGTGACGACCGAGAACCGAGATCAATTCTGACCTAATTTAAGTGATGATCCAAGACCGGGGTCAATTCTGACCCAAGAGTGGTGACGACCGAGGACCGAGGTCAATTCTTACCTAATTTAGGTGACGATCCAAGATCGGGGTCAATTTTGACCCAAGAGTGGTGACGACCGAGGATCGAGGTCAATTCTGACATAATTCAGGTGACGATCCAAGACCGGGGTCAAATATTGACCCAAGAGTGGTGACGACCGAGGTCCAAAGTCAATTCTGACCTAACTCAGGTGACGATCCAAGATCGGGGTCAATTTTGAGCCAAGAGTGGTGACGACCGAGGACCGAGTCAATTTTGACCTAACTCAGGTGACGATCTAAGACCGAGGTCAATTCTGACCCAAGAGTGGTGACGACTGAGGACCGAGGTCAATTCTGACCTCAGGTGATGATCCAAGATCGAGGTCAATTCTGACCCAAGAGTGGTGACGACCGAGGACCGAGGTCAATTTTGACCTAATTCAGGTGACGATCCATGATCGGGGTCAATTCTGACCCAAGAGTGGTGATGACCGAGGACCGAGGACCGAGGTCAATTCTCACCTAACTTAGGTGACAATCCAAGATCGGGGTCAATTCTGACCCAAGAGTGGTAACGACTGAGGACCGAGGTCAATTCTGAACTAATTCAGGTGACGATCCAAGACCGGGATCAATTCTGACCCAAGAGTGGTGACGACCGAGGACCGAGGTCAATTCTAACCTAACTCAGGTGACGATCCAAGATGAGGGTCAATTCTGACCCAAAAGTGGTACGACCGAGGACCTAGGTCAATTATGACCTAATTCAGGTGACAATCCAAGACCGGGGTCAATTCTTACCCAAGAGTGGCGACGACTGAGAACCGAGGTCAATTTTGACCTTACTTAGGTGACGATCCAAGACCGGGGTCAATTCTGACCCAAGAGTGATTGTATTTCCTTGGGAAAAGAAAATAGTTCCATTAGGAGTAAGAATTGGATTTGAGGTTCCGCTGGGGAATGATGAATGAGCTGGGGAAAATTTGGATTGTCCTTTGGGAGATATCGCCTGGGGCGAGTGATTCTTCTAATTTCTGTTGGGAAAAATACCATGTGATATTATATCGCACCGGATAGCCTATGGCTCGGGAGGACTTTTGTAAAATCTGTTGAGGAGGTGATTAGGTGGTCCGGGTGCATTGCTCGAGAGGTCATTCGCTTGGATTTTAAGGGTTCCGTTGGGGAAAAAGATGTGTCGCCTAAAGGAGTGCGAAATTTTCTTAATGAAAACGTTCTAAATCCTTCCTCGGATTTTTAGGAATTTTCTGGGGATTTTTCAAGGCTTCCTGGTATTTTTTGGGAATTTTTGTACGAAATTTAAAGGGGGGTGTCGATCGACATGGTATGAGGGGTGCCATTCGGCAGTGGCACGGACGTTTGGGCTGCCTCAAGAAGGTGAGGAGACAGTGCCGATCGGTATGGCTGGGGTCAGTGCCGATCGACATGGTGCTTGTCCTCCCATATAAAGGGGCCAAATCCCCTTCATTTTTCATAGCTTCTTGCATTCTCTCTTTCTACGATTTCTTTCTGGGAATTGTTCTAATGTTCCGATCTTCAAGAAATGGCCACCTTTGTGAGTACTGCTGTCCATCGGGAATGGTTGACCGTTGTTGACTAGGAGAATATGGATTGGAGGGACAGGGTGCCTCTTGCTTTGGGGAATGAGAATGTCTTTGATGCATTCAAACCGATTGCGGATGAGTGGACCTTGCTACGGGAGCCATCGCATCATCGCTCTTCGAGAGTGATTCCCGATGGTTATGTAAGTAACCTGACCTTTGACAATCCTTTCTTTTTGGGTGATTTTTCCTTTTTCTTGACCTTTGACTGAATTTTTCCTTTTTCCAGTCGGATATTTATTTGAAGAACATGCGTGCCCGCGGGACGACGGGGCTTAAGGATGTTTGGGAGCATCTTCCACCCATGGTGTGCTGGTTGGTATCATCAACGGGTTTTGGGAGGTTGGCGACTGCGCTGGATGAGATGCCTCGTTCAACAACAGTCCTGTGTGCTTTGGGGGAGAGGTGGTGGGACACTACCCACACTTTTCATTTTGGCTTCGGGGAGATGACGGTGACTCCCATAGATGTGCAGCAACTGCTGGGGCTGGATTGTGATGGGGAGCAGATAGAGGTGGATCGCTCCTTACGGATGAGGGCGGACGCGGTGTATGCGGCACTTGGTGATGTGAGGAGGATAGTCTCTAGGGATTCTATCCTGCTGTCCTTGCTGAAGGATGTTTTGCTGAGCAGGGTGGTTGATGTGGAGGACGGGCTGCAAGTGAGGCAGATGGCCCAGTTGTTCATCTTGTTGGTTCTGGGAGGTTTCATGGTGGCGTCGAGCAGCGAAGTCGTCCATTTATGGTTTCTGCCGTACTTGAGGATGTTTTTGAACATCTCTTTTTATGATTGGGGGAGTCTAACTTTGGCGACCCTTTACTCTTCTTTGGATGCATTCAGCTGGTGTTGTCGGTAGACTTTTACTGGAGTCATGTATCTCCTTGAGGTATTCTTTACTTTGTGCATTTTCCTTTCATGCATTCGCATTTTCTGTATGTGTCACTTTTTGCTTGTGAATTCGGACGTGGTTCTATGAGGTGATTGGGTACAACACCCCGCTGATTGCTCTGAAGGAGGACACCATTGGGGACTTCTGCCGACTGTATCGATGGAGTAAGGCCAACTGGCAGTTGAAGGGATCTCTTTCCCTAGAGGCGATGCGTCAGGTCTTAAATGACCTGACCAGTGGTCGGGTAAGACTTTTTCCATTTTAGTCTTGGTTTTTTCACCTTTTGATCTTGTATTGACTCATGCCTGCTTGGGGATTTTCAGGTGACCTTTTATCCCTGGGGGACAACCATTCAGGATACGAGGATGACTAGGCTGAATGCGCAGATGAGGCGTTTGTTGGCGCATGAGTTCGACCCTTTTTGGTACCTCGGGGAGAGGGTGATTCATCAGATTGCTGAGGAGGAGGTGGTGGTGCCTCTCGCGTAGCCTCCTATGTCTATGAGGCGGGAGTGATAGTTGTTGGAGGATGAGAGGATCATGGCGATGATCTATGAGTCCTATGCGTTGTATACTGATACAGTCATGCCGTATGATTAGATGGACTTTGTGACGAGCTAGTTGATGGCTCCCGACATACATGATGCTTTGCCTTTCCCTCCTTCTGGTTCGAGTCGGGTGGTGGGGTCTTCCCACAGTGGTGGTGGTCCGTTGGTAACTGCGGCTGTGGCAACCTCGGAGGTCCCTTTTGTTCGGCTGCACACTCCTTCGTACAACATCCGGCGGGCTGATGGAGGGATAGTGTCGATGCTGCACCGTCCTCTTGCGATGGATCCGGAGGAGCTGGGCTTGACAGAGGAGGTCCTTCATCCTGTGGTAAACCTTTCGGTCCTTTTCCTCTTTTTTGGTTTCTTTTGCTTGATACTGATTCTGCCTTTTCCTTGTAGCAAATCCGTGTGTCGACCACTTGGCTCAGGGACATCAGTGACTGGATATCATCGGCGACTGCCCACATTCGGGATGCTGACATGTTCCTTATTTCTTGGTGCCATCAGCCTCATCCGGGGAAGACTCTGGCTCTGGTAGTGGGGGCGCGTTGTCTCGCTGTAGGGGAAAGAGAGTGCGTCGCAGGGGTGGAAGCTCTTGAGAGAGAGGGCGAGATAGAGTGTGGGTTCGGGCTGAGTCCCGTTGTTTTTTGGCTTTTTCTTTCTATTTCCTGCAAGATGATGTAACACAAAAAATAGACATATGCAATGCAATGTAATTTTTTGACTATCTTTTATTTTAATGATGAATGAATGCATGCACATGCGCTTTTTAATTTGCTACTGAGACCGTAAGATAAGAGTATTTTTGGAATTTGAAAGGAAAGCTGTTTTATTTAAAACGGGGAATCCCATAAGGAGAAAACAGGATTCTTGAAATTCTTTTGAGAATATCAATTTATTTTTATGGAGTTTTTTGATTTGACAAAAAAGTAAAGGAGGAAATTTCCAAAAATGGGGGATTGCCGATCGGCAAGCACCCTGGCCTGCCTATCGGCAGTTCAGTCCAGTCCTATCAATTGAAAGCTTTGATTGGTACCCTCTTCAGCCTTTTGTACCTTATGGGGTAGGATTCCTTCTGATTTCTGCTGGGATTATGTCTTTTGTGAGAGTTCTCAAGTATAAAAAGGGGGGAGGGGTAAATTATTTTCATCACACCTTGGCATCCTTATCTACCTGCCCACTATTTCTTTGCCCTACAAAATGGCTTTCCCTGGTAGCACTGAGTTTGTCAACTACCTCGAAGCCTTGGAAGCTATGTGCTCTTATAATGTCGACTATGATGCTTTCAACATGTGTCGAGTCTCCTTGTGGCGTAATCGACCATTTGAGTGGAATATACTGATGGCGACAGTATAATTTTGGTACCCCGAAGACCATGTATTCCTCTTTAGGTTGGAAGAAGTTTTTCCTACCTACGAGGAATTTTCTGCCATACTAGGTGTGAATCCCAGTGTTGCTGCGACTTTACCCAAATTTTGCCGCTCCCCTAGGTATTTATTGGTCGGGCTGCTTCATATTTTGCCTTCGGTGGCTAGGTCATTGGTTGCCGGATGAATGATCTCCCTCCCAGCAGTGTTACAGTCCGTGCATTCACGAGAAGTAGTTGATGCTGGCTATGCTGGAGCCATTGTTCTGGGCCTAATTTCAAAATTGATGTTGGTGACTGCGGAGGTGCGAGTGGACCCACAACTTGCAGCCATTACCTCATGGATGTCATACCGTCGCAATCCTGTGACGGTGATATTTTCGGAGACTCTGAATGGCCTGGATGCCTGGAGAGAAGGTCGTTCTGACTTTTTGAGGGGTAGCCCTGTGATGCTGTTCATGTGGTTGTCTGAAAGATTTCGCTTGTCGACCCCTCCAGAATATCCTTTGTCAGTTGTACCCAACTTCTTTTCACGCTACTTCATTCGTGTTGGCCTGCATGTTGAGAATTGGCTTGTGGAGCATGGGGCTCGTGGGCTGTATTGGTTAGTGCCTTGGTGGGGATAATTGCAGCCTATTTTGAAGCTAGGAGAGTATTCATATGTACAGCTAGTTGGTCTCGGACAGACCTCTTTTTTATTTCCCTTGGCGGTTGTTGTGCCAATTTGGCTGGGCGCAGGTCGTGCCCTCTCGAACCTCAAATTTCTTTCCGGTAGAAGATTTAACTGAGCGCTTGCGTCTGTTGCTTGGATCTCTGTGGGAAAATCGGCGTCCGTAGACCCATTCCTCTCAGTCTGTCGGGAAGGTTTGGCATGTCCCCAAAGATTATATGAGGTGGTTGGGGAGGAAAGTAGCCAGCAAGATATTGGCAGTAGAGACTGGTCAAATGTGGTTTATTTTATCTGACTCCATGGAAGGGGGTGTTGTGGTCTTTTCGAAGATGGTTAAGGCTCATCGGTCCATGGAGTGTTTGAGGCAATCCATTCAGGCAGGATAAACTTGGGGTCCTCAGGATGTAGATGATGAGGGTGCAGGCTCTTCGGGTAGCTGTGGGTAGGACCCCTGGGGAGTTTATTTATGTAACATATATAGGGGATTTTATCTGGTTTTTATGGTAGTAGGGGGAAAGGAGTCATCCGTTCCTTTTTCTTATGTAATCTGTACTATAGTTTCTTATTAATGAAATAAACAAGTTTCTAATCATCCAGTTGTGCCTTTTGATGAATTGTGTATTTTGAATTATCTATACCAATCGCTAAGGCATACATAATCCTTTTGTTCAAGTAGATGTTTAGAATGAACTGTCGTTCTCGGAGATAAGAAAATAATATATTTTTGTGAAAAATAAGGGGCCGTGCTCATGTGGGATGTATGAGCTGCTTACGTACCTCTGGGGTTTTTTTGAAAAGTTTTAAAATAGTTTTATGTAGAGAATCAGGTCCACGTAGTTTTGGGTAGAGGGAAATGGGGAGTTTTTTTTTAGAATAGAAGGGGGATTAGAAGAGTCGTAGCTTGTCGAGATTTCGGACTAGGGGTTGAATTTCTTAAGACGGTCCAGATTGACTGGACGAGCCATCTCTTCCCCATCCAGTCAGTGAGCATGGTGGCACCGCCAGACAAGATCTTCTTCACAATGTAAGGGCTGCTCTAATTGGGCTTGAATTTTCCTCTGGGGTCCCATATGGGTTCGATTATCTCTTTGAGGTCTAAATCCCCCTCCGGGACACCGCGGTCCTTGACTATCTTACTGAACGATCGAGCTATTCGGCGATGGTATCCCTGTATGTGATAAAGAGCTTTTAATCTTCTTTCATCTAGGAGGGCTAGCTCATCAAGACGGCATTGGTACCAGTCTTCTTCACTAACCTTGCCTTTGGGCATGACAGGTAGTGAGGGTATTTCCAGCTCCACAGGTAGGACTGCTTCCATGTCGTAGACCAAAGAGTAAGGGGTAGCCTAAGAATAGGTTCGGATTAAGGTTCGATAGCCCCAGAGGGCTTATGAGATTCGGTCGGCCCAATCCCTATAACTTTCGATCATCTTGCTGGTGATGGTTTTGAGGTTTTTGTTGGCGGCTTCAACTGCACCATTGGTCTGAGGTCAGTAGGGAAAAGATCTGTGTCTCTGAATACCATACTCGCTGACAACTTCTGTGACTTCTGCCTCGAAGTGCAAACCGTTATCTGACACTAGCTCGTGCGGGACTCCATATCGACAGATGATATTTTTCTTGATGAATTTGGCCACCTTCTTGGAATTTACTGCATATGACTCAACTTCGACCCATTTGGTGAAGTAGTCGATGGCAACTAGGATGAACTCATGCCCATTTGACGCCTTTGGTGTAACCTTCCTTATGATGTCGATACCCCAGGTGGAGAACGGCCAGGGAGAAGTCATGTTGTATAATTCCCGCGGAGGTAGATGTTGGAGATTGGAGAACTGTTGTCATTTAGGGCATCTCCGAACATAGGCGGTGCAATCCTGGGACATGGTGGTCCAGTAGTAGCCCTGTCGGATGATCTTCTTGGCAAGCATGTGACCGTTCATGTGGGGCCCGCATTCCCCGCTGTGGATTTTCTGCATTATCTTTTCAATGTCAGCCCTTGCGATACAGTGCAAATGAGTTCCATCGAAATTCCTCTTGAGTAGTGCTTTATGACAGATGATGTACTGAGCGGCCAGCCTTCGGAGGGTAGCTTGGTCGTTCTTGTTGGAACCCTCGGGATACCTACCGTACCAGAGGAGGCACCAAATATCATAGTACCAGTAACTGACTAGCTCAGGATCTTCTGAGGTGACAAGCTCAATGTGGTAGCAATGGGTTGGTTTGTCTTACTTTTGAACTAGGAAGGGGGTCATTGTTATTCCCCAGGGCATGTCGACCATGGAAGCCAAAGTAGCGAGAGCATCGGCTAGGTTATTCTTTTCTCGGGGTAGGTAATGGAAGGTGATATCTCAGAATTGGGAGGCTAACTCTTCTAATTGGGCATGAAAGGGTTGGAGCTTTTCGTCCTTAACCTTACACTTTCTGAGCACTTGACCGATGATGAGGGCAAAATCCCCATATACATCAAGGTATTGAATAACTTTCTTGAGAGCAACCTTGAGGCCCACTGTGCATGCCTCGTATTCTGTCATGTTATTGGTGCAAGGGAAATCCAATTTAATGGCGATAGGAGTGTGGGAGTCATCTGGGGCGACCAGAAGTATCCCAATGCCATATCCCTTTTTATTGGCAGCGCCATCGAAGAACATTTTCCATCGGAGGTAGTCTTGAGTGGTGCAGAGGAAATTGTCATCTGGGAATTCAGAGATCCAGTCATCTGTTTCTTCTATAGGGTAGTCAGCGAGGTAGTCAGAGATGGCTCTTCTTTTAACGGCTTTCTGTGTGACGTACACGATATCGAACTCGATTAGGAACATCAACCATCGGGACATTCGGCTGGATAAGGAGGGTTTTTCGAGCAGGTATTTGATGGGATCCATTCGGGATACAAGTTTAATGGGGAAGGCGAGCATGTAGTGTCGCAACTTTTGGGTGACCTAGACAAGCGCGACACATGATTTTTCCAAAGAAGTGTAGTTGACCTCGTACCCAACCAATTTGTGACTGGCATAATAGATGTCTCTTTCTTTGCGGGAGTCTTCAAGGTATTAGGCTAGCAAAGACCCAGCTGCAGTGTCGGTTATGGTTAGGTATAGGAGCAAAGGGAGACTAGGCTGTGGTGGCATAAAAACTGGAGGTTGGGTCAGATATTGTTTGATTCGATCAAAAGCTTCTTGGCAGGCCTCGTTCCAAACCTTGGTTGAATCCTTTCGGAGGAGCTTGAAGATTGGTTCGCAGATGGAGGTTAGCTAGCTAATGAACCGACTGATATATTGTAATTTCCCAAGAAAACCTCGAACTTCTTTCTCTGTTTGGGGTGGTGGCATCTCAAGTATGGCCTTAAACTTGGCAGGATCTGCTTTTATCCCTTTCTCACTGACCATGAATCCCAAGAGTTTTCCTTTTGTAACGTCGAAGATGCATTTTTGCAGATTGATCCTCATCTGATACTGTCACAGTCGTTCGAAGAACTTTCGAAGAGTGGGAACATGACCTTCTCTAGTTTTGGATTTGATAATCATAGAATCTATATATACCTCAAGTTCTTTGTGAATCAGATCATGAAGGATGGTTGTGGCATCCCTCTGGTAGGTAGCCCCAGCATTCTTGAGACCAAATGGCATAACAATGAGCAAAAGGTTCCCATGGGGTGATTAACGCGCTTTTTTCTTGGTGATCTGGTTACATTTTAATTTGATTTTATTCGACAAACCCATCGACGAATGACTTAAGAGAATGACTGATGTGTTTTCCACGATCATGTCAACATTGGGTAGCGGATAATCGTCCTTTGGAGAGGCTTTGTTCAAGTCCCGGTAGTCTACACACATCCGAACCTTCCCTCCTGATTTCGACACATGCACTACGTTGGCTAGATATGTGGGATATTCGATCCCACGAATGAATCCTACATTTAGCTGCTTGACCACCTCTTCTTTTACTTTGAGCGACCATTCGGTGCGGAGCTTTCTTAGCTTTTGTTTAACTGGCTTATAATCTGGAAGAGTGGGGATCTCATATTGAGAAATTTCAGGATCAATGTCGGGCATATCATCGTAGGACCATGCGAAGACATCCATGAATTCCTTCAATAATTCTTCAAGTTTTGCGCGCTCATGCTCGTCAAGGGTAGCCCCTATCCTAATCTCGTGTTAATAGCTACTAGAATCGAGGTTAATAACAATAGTCTCTTCTTCATTAACTTGAATGCGGTTATGTTGTTTATTATTAACCTTATTTAGATCAGTTAAGAATTTTTCATTTGCAAAATCATCATCATCAAAAGCTTGATTAGAATCTAAACAATTAATGTAAGGCACATCAAGATACTCAAAATCTTCGTTTATTTCATTGATAGGAAAAATAGCATTGAGAACCTCATCAAAAGAGGTCTCGATTACATTTGAGCAAGGGTGGAAAACAGTAGAAGAAATAGTGTATATATTGGGGTTATGGGAGATTTCAAGAGGTAGAACTAGCGCAGTATGCCAGTTGATGAGAGGTGTGTCAGCAGCTTTGATCAGATGAGAAGGGTCCTGTGATGTAGTGTCTGAATGAACCATGCAGAGTGCCAGCCCCAGTGTCTGCAGGTTGAAGGAATCTTTGGAGTCACTTTCCTCAGTTTCTTCGATATATTTAATGAGAGGTTGTATACGGTGTGGCAAACTCTCAGCCCATGGGTAGCTATCTTGGAAAAAGATCTCCATTCCAGGTTTCATATTCTTGTCTGTGTGGTCGTACCATGGTTCTGGAAATCCGCAAAAGGGGAAATCCTCGCCTTCTTTAATGAATCATCCATTTAAGGAATCACCTGAGATAGTTCGAACGTAGTCTAAACCTCTTTTTGATTGAGTCTGGCGGATCATTCTATGCTCTTGTTCTGATGGTTAATACCCCAAGACGCAAGGAGGGAAAGCTTTCTTCAGTTCGATGGGCTCAAGCATCCCCTGCTGCCTTTGTCCTAGCCCTAGTCCGGGCATGTAATGCATGTTTCTGAACATCTGAATCACATTGACATTTGCATGAAGGTCATATTCTGGACAAACCCTTTCTATGAAACCGTCCCTTGCCGTGAGTAGGGATGGCTCGACTTGAAATCCTGATAGGAGCATATCATTTGACCCATGTTGTATCTCAAGAATTGGACTGTTTGTTCCTGCACCCTCGACGTTACCATCGTCACCCAAGATGGTGATGACTCGCCCATCGAGGAAGAAATTTAATTTCTGATGGAATGAGGAAGAGACACCCTTTATACTATAGTGCCAGGGTCGTCCGAGTAACAGGTTGAAACAGGCCGGGATATCGATGACTTGGAATTCAATGACAGGGTTTATAGGACCAACACCTATTATAAGTTTTATGGATCCCATCACTTCACGACGGGTATTATCGTAGGCATGCATGACAACTGAGGTTGGAGCTAGGTCTCTTTCTTTCAGGCCTAGACATTTGAAGGTTCTCAGTGGGCATACATTCAAAGCGGATCCGTTATCAATGAGAGAAAGCGGTACAACCTTCCCCGTAACTTCGACGGAGATATTGAGTGCATGATTATGATTTGGCCCAATTCTGGGGATTTTTTCTTCAGAAAATGATAGCATTCGGGTAGAGGTCAAGGATCCGACCATATTTACTGCTTCTTCTGGTGTGGTAGAGGGAGGAACTATAGGTCCAGTGAGTAATTTGATTAAAGCATTTCTGTGTAGCTGGGAAGACATGAAAAGCCCCCATAGAGTGATGTTAGCTTCAGTTTTCTTCAGTTGATCAAGGATCTTGCTCTCCTCAATGGTCATCTCTGGCATAGGAAGGTTTTCAACACCCTTCCCCTTGTCATTTGCTGGTAGTGAGCTTGGAACTTGGTAATGTCTCCCAAATCTGGTCATGTGATTTACTGAAGAAGGGAAAAATTTAAATCCTATTTCCTCGTCAATCTCAAGTTTCTCTGGCACCCTGTCTATTTCTCTGAGGAGTTCTTCAAATGAGATCATCCCACATATGTCGACTACTGGGCCAGCTCCTCCTGAAGCTTGTTCTTCGCTTGAATCTTCGAATCCTTCCCCCCATCTGGTGGCAACAATTTTGTCTTTCCCTGTAAAGTCGATGCATTCCACAACTTCAACGGCTTCTTCATACAAGTTCTCCCATTCTGTGGGGATATGTGTGATTGAAGGGACCAAGCTCCCTTGTATATTAAAAGTATCAAGTAACCCGGTGATACTGCAAATGTTGTTGGTTTGCCTGAATGCTTTCTCCATGACCTGGATAACATCATCTAAGCTGACTTTATAGGTTGGTACCACCCACCTATCTGATTCTTGGGCCCATTTTCATGCTTCCAAAAATAGCGCGCTGAACCTCTGGCAATCGATAATCATCTGTTAGGGCGATTTCAGCCCGAACTCTAGGAGTTGATTTAATACCTCTGACAATTCCATACTTCTACTTCAGAACAGGTCCGGACAGTGATGCACGCTCTGGTAAGGAGTGACAGTGCCTGATCAGCAGGGTTGGTAGGGTATAGGAAGAAATATGGGAAAAGTTAAAGAGGTTTAGGAGGGTATAAGTGTGTGATTTGGGTTGACGGATCGAAATACGGGTTTTCTTCCAAGAAGATGGCATTGGTGTGATTTGGGAGTGGGTTATGAGTAGTGTTTGGTTTAGGATTGGCTGGTGGGGCAATGGTACCCCGGTCAATGAGATCTTGGATTATGTTTTGAAGGTGGAAGCATTGGTCGGTGGTAGGGCCAGCTGTTTGGTGAAAGGCATAATGAGCATCGGTCTTGAAATTTCTGGGAAGTGGATTGGGTAATGGACGGGGATCCAAGGGTTTTATAAGGTTTCGGCTTAACAGGGCTTGGTAAACTTTGGAGAGGGGAGCATGGAGCTCAGTGTATTCCCTTCGGATGGGGGAAGGGCGACTTTCTGGTGCCCAAGATGTGGTTGGTTGAGAGATGTTGTTGATGGTTGAGACTGTAGCATTGGGAAGCTTGTCATACTTTCTAGGGGTGAACTGTCCGGACACCTTCTTCGGTTCAACTTCTATTTTGGCAAGACTTTCCTCGATTTCTACTCCTCTTCTCTGAGAGCTCGAAAGTGGGGGTAGTACTGTCCTCCCATGGTTGTTCGGACATGGGGTAAGAAATTCTTCTTCACTATGCTAACTTGTTCTTCTTCAGATGGCCGATTGGTCATGGTAGCTGCTTTTTCCCTCCATCGGGATATAAAGTTACTGACGGGTTCTTCAAAGTTTTGTTTGAGCAACTCTAAATCACGGCGGGTGACCTCGAGCTCTTTGTTGTATTTGTAATGCGACATGAATTCTCGGGCTACATCCTCCCAGCTACGGATTCTGGATTCCTCAAGAGATAAAAACCATCGGAGGGAGCTGTCCTTCAAAGTTTGCTGGAAAAATTGGGCCACTACTTCTTCAGAAGCCCCTAGTAGAGTCATGGAACGATGATAACTCCGAAGATGAACAATTGGGGGACCACTCCCACTGAACTTCTCGATATTTGGCATCTTAAACTTCTCAAGTAACCTTGCTTTAGGATAAGGAGACATATGGGTGTAGTCCATGTAATTCCCAGAGATTCGGACTTGGTCGAACTTCTTAGTGAGCATCTTAAGATCTTCTTTGACTTTATTCAAGTCCCCCTCCTTTGGATCAGCGACCACAGGCAGGTTAGCCGCAGGCTAGGCAATGTTGGCATTGGAAGCTGGGCAGGCAGCGGCCCATTAGCCGGAGGGGAATGTGGAGCGTGCTGATATTCCTTCGGGACCCAGATGGGATCGAGTGGACCCATAGCACTAGGGAACAAGGCCTCGGGCTCTTGAGGAATAGGGACTTGGTTTCATTGCATTTCTAGGACCTGAGCTTGGAGGTTGTCAATCTTGGCCACGAGCTGAGCTAGAACTGTCGGTAAATTTGGTTGTATGATCGGTGCTTGATCCGCATTATCCATGGAAGATGGATGGATTCCGGACTCGAAAGAAGTAGTAGAGGAGCAAATGAAACTCCGAGGTTATTTGACTGAAGACCGAAGCCAATAAGGAGTCAGGCCAAGGGCGTGCGATCGACCTGAGAAGGCGTAGGATGAGATTTATTTTTGGAGAAAAAAGGGAAGAAACTATTTTTGGATTTTTGATAAAAAGGGAGAAATGTTTTTGTATTTTTAATAAAGAAGTAATAGATGTTTTTGGATTTTTGATAAAGAAGGGAGAAATGTTTTTGGAGACGAAACTCAGCATGATTATTATGATTATTATGTTCTCACTTGTATTTAATTCTCCTAAATGCAATGACGGACGGGATCCAAACCTGGAAAAGTGGGGGTCTTAATATATGCAAAGCTACATTTGGACTTGTAACCAGGCTCGCGGATAGGGTCCCATTTTAAAAAATGTGCAAAGTTTCGGGTTGAAACCGGTAATCTAAAGTGCGTGTCTTAGGTTTGACACGTATATGGGGGTATGTAATTGGTTGGGTGAATCGGCATGGGTTCCCCCCTTTGGCGTGACTTCCACGATATACGTCTTGCTCTTGCGGGCAATCGGTACGTGTGGACAAGCCATTTGATATACCTGAGTGTACGTGAATTACCTCACCATATACCTTATGGGGACGGTACGTGTGAGAGCGAATTCGATATACTCGGCGTACATGAACGAATTCCTTGTGATATACCTCCCGTCATGACTTTGGTCAAGCGGTACGATGCGGGGAAACCGTTCGATATACGTCGAAGGTACTTGGCCAATGGAAAGTGAGAGTCATATCGCTTAGGCTAACTGCGACCTGCCGGACCAGTGCCCATCACGAAGTGACCCTCCAGTTACTGGGTTAAATTTGGTCAATAGAAATGCCCTTTGGTGATATCGTGTGAATCATGCATGATTCTCTTATTAGTATCTTATGATAAGAATGCCTTTCTTGATTATGCCAAAAACAGGGAGCCAAGTACAAGTACCCCAAAAGGTACACCAAGTATGGATGGGTGATGCGTGCAACATGTGGATATACATGTGATCTTAGGTGCACGTGGTGTGAAGTGTACATGGAGAATTTTCTACAAGTGTGTGAATATAAGCATAAGCATGGGATACACATGTGAGAAAGGGGGACATGCAGGTATGGGGGGAAAACATAAAATATAGCATTCATGTAAATAGAGTCAAGCCCTCAAAATATAATACCCGTACCCAACAGAGTCACCATTGTGGCCATCCCCGAACCCCACCGTGGAGGGAGAAAGTATCCCTCGGGTCCCGCGCGTCCCCTCTCGGGAGAGCGCTTCAACCGGCGTCGATTTGTGAAGTGTGAAAATGTAGAGAGATTTAGAGTCGTCAATCTATTTTACTCAAAACAGACAAAAGAAAAAGGGGAAGCCACCCCGAAGGATGGCATCCAAAGACATACTGGTGCGTGCGAAACCAAAATGATTCGAGAAGGGTTCGGAGGCTTAGTAACGAAATGGGAAGGTGTTAAGCACCCATTCCGCCCTTTCGGTCTCTCATGAATATTTGCTATTTTCCTTTATATTTCCCCCCGTGATATGTGTGAATGTGTATATATAGAATGGAGGTAGGAATCCTCGGCTTGTATCATGGAAAAGACAAAGCGAGTCATCCGTAGGAATGTGAGATTAGTGTAGAAAATAAGATTTACGTGATTACCCCTACGTTTATCGTAATAAGGGAGCGATAACGCATATGGAATAATACGTTAATAAGAACAAGTATATAGAATATAATGGAAAATAAGATAAAGAGAAGATAGAAAATAAGAGAAAAAGTGAGAGAAGGACTCGAGTCTCGAGTTTTACCCCGAGACGCCTACGTAGCCTATAAAGGCATCAAAGTCCACGTAGTTCGCATGTAAAGTGAGGGGTGGGTTTTAACCCATAAATCCAAATGGAGAAATCTCTTATTTGTATGTGCGTGTGTGTGTGTGTAAAAAAAGTGTCTTAGTTGTGAAAAAAGTGTGGAAAAAGTGTGAGAACCCCTACTTGGAATTTATGAGCAAACTCTCTTTTTCTTCTTTTTAGGTTTTTATTTATATGAAAATGGGAGGTGTGCAATAATACTAGATAAAAAGTGTATTTATGGTGTGTGAGATGAGATAGTAAAAGTGCTAAGTAAGAAAACAAGTTATTGCAAATTTAAGAGAATTTAGGAGAGAGTTTGAGAAAGTTGGACCTTCTTGGAGACCTTGAGCTTGATCTTGAATGTTGAAAAGCAGACCTTGCACTTGGATGATGATGGGGAGTGGTTAATCTATCAAGTTTGATGAAAGGGATGATGAAAAGTGGAAGTGAAAAAGGGATTTGGAAGTTGAAATCACGCTGCCTTCGAGAGAGGTTTCTAGGGGTTTGCTGAGAGTGATTTGCTTCTCCTATGAGCTCCCCTTGAAAATGAGGCCAAGGCTTCCTTTTATAAGCCTAGGGGTCTAACGATAGGCATTTCCAAGGCACTACTTATCGGCAGGTGCCGATAGGCAGGGTCTGGGACCTGCCATTTGGCAGTGCACCTCAGGCTTTTTCAGAAAATTAGTTGTCGAGCGCAAACCGTTGGTCAGAATTACGCACGGGGCATGCCGTTGAAAAGGTATTTCAGAGACCTTTGAAAGTCCTTTGGACTTCTCCCGAGTTCGGGAGTTAACTTTGGGTCAAATGTGGCTCAGAATCATTTATCGGTCCGCTAGATGGGGAATTATTTGGACGCAAATGGATCATTCGTCCGTATAGTAAGTCCGAATCGTTCACGGGGTGGACCGTTAGAAAGCTTAGGAGATGTACTTTGACATTACAAAGAGTTTGACCCGGTTTGGAGAGTTGACTTTGGTCAACCGTCCTGAGAATCATTCGGTGACCTCTCGGAGTCAAACAGATCGTTCGTCCACATGGAAAGTCAGAATCGCGCATGGGATGGACCGTTAGAAAGGGTATTCAGGTCCCTTTGAAGATTCATTCAGCCTCAATTGAGCTAAATAGTTGACTTAGGTCAAACATAGTCCGGGAGCCCCCGGTGGCCTCTGCGTCAGGTTTCGGACGCAAACGGATTGTTCGTCCGCAAGGTAAGTCGGAATTGTGCACGAGATGGACCGTTGGAAAGGGTATTTAGTTCCCTTTGAATATTCATGGAGTCTCGGTCGAGATGAAGAGTTTGATTTTTGGTCAAATTGAGTCGGGGGGTGCCCAATGGCTTCCAAGTCAGTGCTCGGGACATGACCTGGGTTTGCAGTGATGATTGGAGGTATTAAGGACCTAAGGAGAGTTGGGGGGTAACAGAATGAGGTGTCTATAGCGATAAATTACTTGTTAAATGTTTTCAAATGTTTTGAGTACTAACTCTTTCTATAAAAATATTTTCAAAACCTTTAAGGTGTCCAGCCACAGGGACGCCGTACTTGATGGGCTAATTCCAGGGACTCGGAGCTATAGCACTATGGATACTGATAGGATTTTGCGTAGCTAATTCTTTCCTTCAGATCTAGCATAGGATCTCACTTTTGTATATCATGTTTGGACATGTGGCCCGTCGTCGGTATTATAGTTTTGCTTTTGTATCAGTTTTACTTTACAGTTTGGACTTGGATTATTACTTGGTTTTGTAGTTTTAGACGATGGTTTATTCGGCGTGACTTGATTCATTTATATATCATGATGGGTTGGATTCTAGTATATTGTGAATATTGTTTTAGTTTTCGAACTATTTATTCATCATGTTTAATTGAAAGATAAAATTTGGCACCGGTTTAATTAACTATTAGGTGGTTAGTAATTAATTTCGTTTTTTGATAGTGATGCTAAGAATGAACCATATAAGAAACTTATTTTACTTTGATAAAGGCCTGATAACCCGATATTTAATTAGGCGGGGTGTCACAAAAGATAACATATAAGGCCTAAGTTTTGGGGTAATTAATACCAATGCCAAACAATGCCTCTCAACACTAGTATATCTTGCCTTTAGCCCTGAATAATTCTACTTAGATAGTAGATATGTCATTATTATCCATCAATCTCTTGTGCCAATAGTGCATTGACGGATCTCATGGTAGAGATAAGATAAAGTTGTAACCGTACTATAGCTCTTTCAGGGGTCATCATTTTTGGGGAGTTGAGTAATTTTTTAAGATTGTCAAAAACTTCTTAGTGAGGTTCCTCCCACTTGAACTTCGTATCCTTGTGAAATAAATCCATCAACAGATGACTAATCTCAGCCAAACTGGGGATAAATCTTTTAAGGTAGGAAATCTTTTCGAGGAATATCTTAAGATCCTTCGTCATTCTTGAGCAAGGAATATCAAGGATAGCTTTCTTCTTATTTTGATCCATTTGAACTCCCTGCCAATCCACCACAAAACCAAAGTATTTCACACTCGTTACACCAAAAGCACATTTGAGTGGGTTTATCTTCAATTTATATTTCTTGCACCTGTTGAAACTTTTCTCGGATCAACCAAATGAGATTCCTCCTTCTTTGACTAGATAACTATATCATCCACATAAAACTCCAAAATGTCATGGAAAAAGTCATGAAAATTGCCATCATCATTCTTTGATAAGTTTTCCCCGTATTTTTTAAACCAAAGCATGATGTTGTACATAAAATTACCGAATGGAGTTCTAAAAGTTGTTCCCTCTGTAACGGTTGGATCCATCTTGATCTAGTTATAACACATATACCCATTTATGAAGCACTACATTTCATAAGATCCCATTTAACCTGTCAAAATGTCATTGAACAGTAGAGGGAACTCATCCTTGGGGTAAGCTATATTAAGATCTCTACAGTCAACACAAATGCCTATTCAATTTTTATGTTTCTTCCCCATTGGCACAATATTAGAAAGCTAAATTGGATGTTGAATCGACTTAATGGATCCAAATGTTAACAATTATTGCACCCCCTCCTTGTTCTTAAGATCTAGCTCTGACTTGTACATTTGTGTTACTTACTTCATAAGTATTGCTAAAGGTATAACGTTCAATTTATGGCAACTCAGCTCTTGATCTAGCCCCACTATTTTTGTGTACTTCCAAGTGAAAACGTCTTTATGCTCCCAGATAAGCTCAATTAGCCCCCGTTTTCTCTTAACATCTAGGTTCTTCAAAATAAATATTGGCCTTTGATCTTCTCCACCCTCAATCATATTAATCTACTCTAACTCTTTGACTTGTGTCTTTGGGTGATTAGCCATACACTCCGGCTCATTTTCAGTCTCCTTAATAGATTCGTGAATGTTGGAATTATCAATGAAAACACATTTCCCTTAATTATCCATTAATATATACTCATATTTCGGGCCATCTTCCTCTTCGGCTTCTTCGACTGCCCGTGCACGCCTTTAGAGGTGATAAACCACCCTTCCACCCTATAAGTGTACTTTCTTGCATTAGTGTTTGGGTGATGAAATTGCCTTCCTCTTTCCGTATCTCTCAGCTTCCACTAACTTTGTTCCATAAATCCTACTAAGGATATTTTTCCATTTCACCTTATGTGCCATTAGATCAATACTTGGCCTCATTCTATCTCTATATTGTTTAAAAATAGTTAAAGGTTTAGTAATGATATTGTGTACCTTCTTAACCCTTTTCTCAACATCTACCATCTCTTCATCTTAGTTGTTCATAAGTCCCAGCCACTCTCTAATCCTTGGAACTCCAACTCCCTCCATACGTCGTGTTAAAATGCACATATCCTCAGATAGAACGGTTTAAAATGACATATTCACTGAGTGTTCCTTATCTTTTACAAAACACTTATTGGTTTCCCAAATTACTATCTCAACCCCCTTCATGTTTGCTTTGGTACACTAATGGTATATCAAAGGAACTAAATTATGGTTGTCCATCCACACTATTCCTGTCAAAAGATGGTACAAAGTGACACTCTCAGTCACGTGGTACTTAATATGTGATGTGAGATTCCCCGTCATAATCCTAATATTAACATTCCTAATAGATTTTAAAGTCTGGTTATCATAACCAAAAATAGCAAATGGCATTGCTATTAACCTTGCCTCTGAAATAGTAGCCTCGTAAAAGGAGCTAATATGCATGATATTGATATAAGCACCTCCATACATCAGAGCTCTAGAAAAGTTTACACCGTTCATGCTTGTTGTAACATACAATGGTCGGTTGTGTGGGAACCTTACTACTTTATAGACTTTAGAGAAATTTATCTCTCACATAAACTTTATTTCCATTCTTACCATTAGGACCTTCCATATCAGTGATGTAACATCATTTTTATTTGTGATATCTAAAATTGCTCGAATAATCTTTAGCCTTCTCCCTTGGGGTATCCCAACTTGTTCGAAGAACCACACAAATTTGGAGGATTTCGACGTAACTTGATACTCCATGCTGACCTCAACCACATAATCTTCTGTGCTATATACTTCCATCATGTCTCTATCGCTCAATTCATCATACTCAATAACTACATTTGTTATTCCCACCATGTAACTTTCCAATACTAACTCAAACTCCTTCCTCTTTCTTCTAAGGTTCCTCGTGTGATTATCATCTTCCTCGTCATAGGCCATCACCATGTTTTCACCATGAATTAGAAATGAATTATTATTGACATTTCTTGGAGGAATCTATAGCATTTTAGTTGTCATATGCTTATTTATAATCCTTATGAACGTAAAGCATGAGTTGGTTAGGTGGCAAACATGCTAATGTATATAATAGTATTTGAATCAACTTAAATGTCAGCTTATGGTTCATATTGGGGAGCGTTCTTGGGTGGGTAAACTATTCCATCATGAAGAATTATGTTTTAACAGCTAACAGCTTCCTCAACGGTGCAAGGCAATGGGGGAGGGTCTTCTCTGTCTCTCCCGAACTTCCCCTTGTTATCCTTTTTCTTCCTTGTTCCAGCTTCATTCGCTCCATCCGCATAACCCTCCCGCAGAGCCTAGCCTCTTTCATCTCCAGTCTATGGTTTGAGGACTATATTTATCAGGATTGGGTTTAGACAAACAACCAATGAAATTTTTCGTACAAACTTTAAGAAATATTTAAATGTTCCTTTATGTGTCTCCTTTATCAAGTGATAAATATACTCAAGGAGCAATCCTTCCACACAAAGTTAAAGAAATTTTGACTCATTATCCCCCTCTCACACATCGAAAGACCTTTATCTAAATCTTCATATATATGTAACCACGTCCTCCCCCTACCATTGTCTCTCCCATGCAAGTTGAGTCAGAGTGAACTCATCCTCAGCCAAAAAGAACTTATAAATAAACAAAACTTTCATGTCCTCCCATATAGCCACACTCCTTGGGGTTATGTAAAACTTATCCATTAGGGATTTAGAAAAATTCCTTAAGAATAGTTTTTATTGTTTTAGTGAGAACCCATATGCTCCACAAACCTCTTGATATATTCCTTCGGATTCCCTCCATCCCGGTGTATTTATTTAAAATAGGGGGATGTAATCCTTCAACTATGGCTCATCGTTAAACTCTTTGGGATAAGGAGTAATAAAGTCATCATAAATAAAGCAAAACTTACTTGTAGTTTGTGAGGAAGCTATCGTCATCTTTAATATCTCATTATTTATCTCCCCAGTGGTCAAGGAGGGTAGGTAAGCTTTCCCTGTGACCATAACTATTGTATGAGCAACCACAAGCGTAATATTGGAGGCAACAGTTGCTCTAATGATATGTGTAATAGTAGAAGTAAGATTGCTCAGTGAAAGACCAATGGTTCTCGTCAAAGAGATATGGATTCCACTCATAGGAACTATGAAAGGTTTCATGGGAGTAGAGAATAAGTTGGGGTCCATTGTTACCCCAAATACCATCATTGTTGTTGACTTTTGTAGAAATTCCATAAATTTTCCCATGAAATGAGCCATATTAGCGGGCCCCATCATAGTACTCGTGGAAGATCATACCACCATAACATCTTCTGTAATAATTGTAACTCGAGGAACCCCTATTAGATAAACTTCATCCAAGGAACCACACTTCCCATTCGTCTCGTCCATATCTCTGTTGGATTTTGTCAAAACTAATAACACGTTTAACATTATCCTGAGTCATTGTTAAAAGAATACCTCCCCAACAAAGTCGTCAAATGTAAGAAGGTAGTTCTCTTAGTGTTATGGTGATTAAATATAAATGGAGGTGTAACCTCTATTAATGGAGATAATATAACTGATGATGCTGGAATTAGCACCACCAGATAAGGTGTTTTCAAGCTCAATCTAAGAACAACAATGGCAGCGTAGTTATGTAAAAGGTAAGAGAATAAGATGAGGAGAAGGAGAGAGTACTCCAGGATATGAGTGGTTCAGCCTAAATTGGCCTACGTCCACTGTGTGTGTGAATAACCTTACTGCAATAAGGCACTAATGGCCATGGATACAATCTCTCAGGCTTTCTCTCTCTACTGTGTATCTAGACAGAGTTTCAGCTAGGGTTGTATATCTGGGGGTCCCTTTGCAAGGTAGAGGATGACCTCTATATATAGTACCTAGGGGGTGTAATGTACCCTCCATGCATGCAATGAGCATGTGTGTGGTTACCTCACCAATATGGGAGTGCCATCTGTCACTGTCACATGTAGAGAATGATGATGCAATATTCTCCCCACGTGTGGGGAATAATCTTGTTATAACTGATTTGTGTCCACGTGTCCTTATCTAAATGTCAGCAGGTGCTCGACTATTGCGTCTGGGGTATGACCTCGGCCTTGGTGAGGCCGCGGTTGGTGAGTCTTAATACCTATTCAGTCCGAGGATTCCATGGAGGTCTCGGCCTAATCCTGGCCAAGACAATGGGCAAGGTCGGCCTAAGACGAGGTTGAACTGGTGGCTTGATGAGGTTGCTGGTGGCTAACTGCGAGCTCGGCCTACGTCTGGCCGAGGTTGCTATCCAAGGTATACGAGAATGCTGTCGGTCCTTATGATGTCCCTCAGAGAGGATCATGGTAGTATCGGCCCTGGCCGACCTTGATATGGCCGAGGGGCGATATTGCCTGTCCAAGAGATGCCCAACGTTGGCCATAATACCGGCCGAGGTTGGTGTATCTAGGCCGAGGTTACACTCCCTCTAGACCTTAGTCATATTTGAGAGCAAGTGACTAGGGGATTACTACACCTTCGAGGCCTATCTGTTACAAGCCAATACTTGCTTGACACTTGTCCAATGCTGGAACATGCTTGCTTAGTAGGCGTGTGCTGTCATCCGCCCTTTGGGGTTCCCAAGGCAATGATGGGCCTTGGGAGTTGTGCCTGAGTATATAAGGGTTTTGAACCCTTCTTTCCTTCTTTCTTCTTCATTTCTTCCATTTCAGTCGCTCTCATTCCTGAAGCTTTTCTCTCCCTAGAAAGATCTTGGTTCAAGGCTTTTGGGTGGTGATTTCTCGCGTCTTCTCCTCTCTTCCTTACCATTTCATCCTCAGGTAAGGTCTACCATACTTTTTCCTTCATATTTCCTGCGCGCACCCTTATTTTCGTATTTTCCGACGAGTTTCTTAGTTTTTTGGCGACACCACCATAATTTCAGGCGAGCTATTCTTGCCAAATTTAACTAGTTTGATATTTAGATTCCTTTGCTTTATCAGCCATCCTTGTTTGTAATTTTTGGAGTTTAGGAAAATCCCCAAGTGTAGTGTCGTTTTCTGATGCTCAGACCCTTATATCAGCTTCTTGAGGAGTTCCCCTCTCTTAGAGAGAAGACTTTAGAAAAGATTAGTCAAATAGAAAGAGCACAGGAGGAGGCTCGTAGATCGCAAGAGTTTCCCATTAGACCCATATTTCCACCACCCCTGAAGGTGATATATCCTGACCCCCCGGAGAACTTCTATCAGACAGAGGTTCCTACTGATCCCATACCTATGTCTGAGTCTGAATCGTCTACCTCAAACCCCATGTCTGCGGATTCCTTTCAAGAGGCCATGGACTTCACACCTAGGCCTGATCAGGCCGAGGTCTCCAACCGAGCCTCGTCCCATAACCACTCAAGTGCCTCAGGGTCTTCCTCATAGGTTGAGATTCTTGAGACGAGTGTGGCCATTCCACCACCAATTGATGCCATCCCTATGTCGGCCGTCACCGGGGCAGAGTTTGCTGAGAGGTTTCTGAGTAACCCATCAACATCTTCTTCGACCGACGTTGAGTTGGATGACGATGAGGTTGAGAGTGATGTCGACGTCTCTGAGGCGGCTGAGATCGAGAGTACAATTACTGAGGTAGACCTTCTCTTCTTCAGATATCTGTATTCTATCAGCCCCTCAATAAAACTTAGGAGACCTCTAAGGGAAGAGAGGGCTTATCATGGTCGAGATGGTGAGGTCTGCTTGTACGAGCAGATGTTCAAGTTGGGGTTCCGTCTGCCCATTCACCCCATTATCAAGTCCATCCTTTCTTATATTAATTTGGCCCCCTCTCAACTCTCTACTAATGATTGGAGAGTCCTAATAGGGGCCATAGTGTTATGGAAGGTTATCCACCACTCAGACCTTCCAGTTCAGGTCTTCGTAGGTTGCTACGTCCCTTCCTTGGCCAAAAATCACCCTAGCTACTACCATTTTGTAGCTCGGAGGCCTGAGAAGAAATTGCTTCAGGTGACTCAGACTTCCAACCATAACTGGAAGCCTCAGTACTTCGTTGCCTCATGGCCATGGGAGTTTGACCCAAGTGTTCCCTCGTCTAATCTGGAGCAGAGGATTCCCCTGAGGTGGGGTAAGGTCACCATGTCTGCCAGGGCTGATCCTGGCCTAAGTCTACAAAACCTCCAGAAGGTGAAAGCCCTTCAAGATCAGGGGGTACATGGTCTATTTGTCAGGTTCGAACACTTGATGACTCCCCACTTCCTCTCTGGGACAGGTCTAGGTGGAAGTCCCCTTGCCGAGCTTGGTAAGCATTTTGTTTTTGAAGTTTAAGCTCTGAGTTTATTCATATCTGATTATCTAACTCAGGTCTACTAATTTTTTGCAGAGAGACCAAAGGATATTCCAGACAAGCTTTGGGAGATGGCTGCACCAAGCTTGACGAGACTTGCCAAGAGAGCAGGTCTTAACGCTCCTCCCACAGCTCCCTCTGCCTCTAAGCCCCCATAAAAAAAAAAGAGGTCCCCCGAAGTTCATGCCCCAGAGGATCAGAGGCCGAAGAAGAAGGATGCTGACTCTGCCATCCCCATCTCTTTAGCTGACGCCCTGTCGGCTCGTCTGAATCAGCTGAAGTTAACTCACAGTGTGGTCGGCCATAGCATTCAGGCCATGGATGCCATCGACTCTGTAATGACCGAGGTTCACAAACGCTTCTTCAGGTCTCTGGACACCCCATTGCTGGTTGAATTCGGCCTTCATAGAGCCATTCAGGTATGATTTGGTCCTCCTTCAGAAATTCTTCTAAGTGTAACCTCTGATTCTTCTTCAGCTTACTCATAATCACTAAATATGAAGGGTTTGACCGTTATGCACCATTTATCAAACTGGACTCTGAGGAAGTTGCCTCTCATCCAAAAGGGGCAAGAGGCCCAAAAAGTCCAGAGTACTCTGAACGCGAAGATCGAGCGCCTCAAGTCTGAGCTGAAGGGCTCTGAGGAGAAGGAGGAGGGGTTGGAGAAGGACATCTCCTAGCTCAGCAAGGATCATGCTGCTGCACTAAAGGCTAAGGACGACGTTCTGCAGCAAAAGGTCAACTCAGCTGTCAGGGCCGCCCTTAAGGACGCCTCTGAGAAGATAATTGCTGACAACGAGGCCTCTGACAAGTTCATGGGCTTCGGCTTTGAATACGTTGAAAGAGGTATCAAAGCCACTATTAAATGGGCAGACGTCAGGGAGAGAGAGGCTGGCACTTTGAAGGCCTCTGATTTCGTTGGTCTCGGCTTTGCTGATCCTCAATTTGCCCAAGCTCTTTAAGAGGTTGAGGAAGAGACTGCCGCTCCTGCCGAGACTGCTACATTAGAGGTCATCGAGGTTGGAGGGGCAGACCATTGTGATGATGCAGCCGAGGTGACTAACCAAGCCGAGGCTGTCAAAGTTCCCCCCTCAGACTCTTAGGATATTTTGATTACTGTTTGTAACTTAACTGTATTGTGGAACTTTTATCTGTAATCATTGAACATATAATTTCTGAATATATATATCAACCTTTGATGAGGACCATCTTCACTTTCTTTTCATTGAATGTCCTCTTAGGTTTTTTATTCTTAGTTCCATTGTGATGGTGTCTGCTAAAAATAAATTTACAATGAGCTTCAACCTCTGAAGCCCTCTTTCTAAGCTTGTCTTTGCAATGGTCTTGTTTAAACTAAACCAATGGTCCTGAGCTCAGACCTTGTCACCAATGAATGGTGTTATGAAGGTCAAAGGTCATTATCTAAGAGGTTATCCTCATAATGAATCTCACCAAATTAATGATGTTAAGTGTCTGAGGTCATCTCATTATGGTGTCTGACCTGAGACCTCGTCACCATTGAACGGTGTTATGAGGGTCTGAGGTTATCACCTAAGATGTTACCCCCATAATTAATCTCACCAAATTAATGATGTTAAGGGTCTTCACCAAATTAATGATGTTAAGGGTCTTGACCAAATTAATGATGTTAAGGCTCTGAGGTCATCTCATTATGGTGTCTGACCTCAGACCTTGTCACCAAATTATGATGTTATAAGGGTCTGAGGTCATTACCTAAGAGGTTATCCTCATAATTAATCTCACCAAATTAATGATGTTAAAGGTCTGAGGTCATCTCATTATGGTGTTTGACCTCAGACCTTGTCACCAAATTATGATGTTATAAGGGTCTGAGGTCATTACCTAAGAGGTTATCCTCATAATTAATCTCACCAAATTAATGATGTTAAAGGTCTGAGGTCATCTCATTATGGTGTCTGACCTCAGACCTTGTCACCAAATTATGATGTCATAAGGGTCCGAGGTCATTACCTAAGAGGTTATCCTCATAATTAATCTCACCAAATTAATGATGTTAAGGGTCTGAGGTCATCTCATTATGGTGTCTGACCTCAGACCTTATCACCAAATTATGATGTTAGAAGGGTCTGATCTAAGAATGAATCAAGAACTGCCATGGGAACTAATCTTTATTAATAACCTCTTCACAATAAGATGGTACATTTACATAAAACTCTATGCAACATCATATGTAATATCTCTTTAGTTGGTCAGCATTCCATAGGTTAGTGAAAGGTTCTCCTTCTAGGTTTTCTAGCCTGTAAGTTCCAGGCGCAACCTCTTCTGTTACTTTGTAGGGGCCATGCCAGTTTGGGTGAAGCTTATTTTCTTTCTGTAGGGTCTTCTTCAGCACTAGGTCTCCTACTGCAATGGGTCTTGACTTCACCCTCTGGTTGTAGAATTTCGCTGCCCTCTGCTGGTAGGCTTCTTGTCTGACCTCTGCGTCCTCTCTTCTTTCTTCGATAAGATCTAGGTCTAGCCTCCTCTCTTCTCCATTATTATCAGGGTCATAGGTTTGAATCCGATGAGTTGGGAGTCCTACTTCCGTTGGTATGATGGCCTCTAAACCATGTGCCAGCATGAACGGGGTTTCTCCTGTTGGAGTCCTTGCCGTGGTTCTGTAGGCCCATAACACAGCGTAGACCTCTTCAGTCCATATTCCCTTCGCATCTTCTAACCTCTTCTTGATTCTGTCCAAGATAGTTCTGTTTGTGACCTCGGTCTGACAATTTACTTGAGGTCGACCAGGAAATGAGAAGAACTGCTTAATCCCTACTCTTAGGCAGTACTTTTCTAAGGAGGGGTTCTTGAATTGGGTCCCATATCTGCATATGATATTCCTCCAAATAACTGGATGGTCTTTTGCTCTGTGATTGTTATCATCGGCTCTGCCTCCACCCACTTTGAGAAGTAGTCAATGGCAACTATCAAGAATCTATAATTATTGACAGCTCTTGGCAAATGTCCTACTAAGTCAATTCCCCATACCGCAAATGTCCATGGAGAAGAGATTGACGTCATAGGCTGATGGGGTTGATGAGGTATAGTGCCAAACCTTTGCCATTTGTCGCACCTCTTCACGTAGTCTGCAGCATTCTTGGATAAGGTAGGCCACCAGTATCCCTGAGTGATGATCCTCTTGGTGAGGGGCCTTACCCCTATGTGGCTAGAGTAAGAACCCTCATGAACCTCCTGTAAGACCCGGGGAACTTCCATGGGATGCACACATCTGAGGAGAGGCAATATAAACCCCTTTTTGTACAAGACGTCTCCTACTATTGATAACTTGGCAGCCCTATATCTCAACTTTCTCCTTTCTACTTTGGGCTCAGGCAGCTCTCCCTCTCTTAGGTATCTGACGAGCGGGTCGATCCATGAGTCTCCTAGGTTCAAATTGTGACAAAGGTTATATACATCTTCCTCCTCAATGGTTGCCTTTCTCAATATCTCGATCGGAGTGGTCCTTCCCATATCTGTCTTCATTACCGAGGCCAGCCTTGCTAATGCATCAGTGTGATTGTTACTTAGTCGAGGCACTCTCTTCAGTTTTGCTTCTTTAAAATATTCTAACAACCTCTTTACCCTCTTTAAGTACTTGGCCATCCTTTCGTCTTTGGCCTCATATATCCCCAGTACTTGATTGACAACCAACCTCGAGTTGCTATGGAGTAGGAGTCGCTTTACGCGAAGAGTTGTTGCCAATAAGAGACCTGCTATCATGGCCTCATACTCGGACTCATTGTTCGATGCCTGGAAGTTGAATCTCAAGGTGTATTCAATGTTGGCGCCATCTGGAGCCGAGAGTATTACCCCCGCACCGCTTCCACTATCAAAGGAAGATCCATCAACGAAGAGGCTCCAGACGTCTGTATCTGATGAGAAAACCCCTTCTATCATAACTCCTTGCTTGAAGAGGTATCGATCCTCTTCGTTCTCTTCTATTCCACTCCGAGTTTTTCCTGAGATGACCTCTTCCCGATCTTGAAAGATGTTTGGTGCCGTCTCTTCCAAATTTCGGAAGACACTACGATTTGTCTCTTCAGCATCCTCTAGGCCTTTCTCTGTCTCGACCTCTTCCCAGGTGAATTCTGCAATAAAGTCTGCGAGGGCCTGCCCTTTGATGGCTGTCCTAGGCTGGTAGGTAAGATCATATTATCCTAATTCGATGGCCCAGGTCATAAATCTCCCGGGCTTCTCAGGTTTATGCAGGACCTGCCTTAGCGGGGAGTCAGTGAGGACTACCATGGAGTGAGCTTGGAAGTAAGGCTTCATTTTTCTTGAGGCATGTATTAGGGCATAAGCCAACTTTTCGATGCGGGGATAATTTTGTTCAGACCCTTGAAGGTCCTTACTGTTGAAGTATACAGGCCTTTGGATCCCATCCTCTTCCCGTATGATGTCCGCGCTGATGGCTGATTCAGAGACTGCCAGATATACAAACAACCTTTCTCCTATGATGGGCCGAGACAGCAATAAGGGAGACCCTAAGTAGGACTTGAGTTGGTTGAAGGTTTTTTCACACTCTTCGTCCCATTAGAAGGCCTTTCTTAGAACTTTAAAGAATGGAAGACACTTGTCCGTTGCCCTAGAAACAAACCTGTTAAGGGCAGCCACTCTTCCCGTGAGTCTTTGAACATCCTTGATACTCCTAGGAGTCTTCATGTCGAGTAATGCCTTGATTTTCCCAGGGTTCGCTTCAATTCCTCTATGGTTAACGATGAATCCCAGGAACTTCCCAGCTCCTACTCCGAAGACACACTTTGCTGGGTTGAGTTTCATTCTGTATGAGTCCATAACATCGAAGGTCTTCTCAAGGTCCGCTACGTGAGTACAAGCTTTCAAGCTCTTTGTTAGCATATCGTCTACATACACCTCCATGGTCTTACCTATTTGCTCTTCGAACATCTTATTGATAAGACGTTGGTATGTTGCCCCTACATTTTTCAGCCCGAAGGGCATCACTTTGTAGCAGTACGTCCCTTTGTCTGTAATGAAAGTTGTCTTCTCTAAGTCTTCGGCCTCCATGAAGATTTGGTTATAGCCTGAATACGCATCCATGAAGCTCATGAGCTCATGTCCTGCTGTAGCATCCACCATCTGATCTATCCGAGGTAAGGGGTAGCTATCTTTTGGGCAAGATCTGTCCAAGTCAATGAAATCCACACATATTCGCCACTTTCCATTGGCCTTAGGCACGATGACTGCATTTGAGAGCCACTTCGGGTAGGTAAACTCTCTTATGAACTCGGCCTCTTTCAACTTTTTCACCTCTTCACGGATGACGTTGTATTTTTCCCTGGAGTAGACTCTTCGTCTCTGCTTGATAGGCCTGGCATCTTTGGCTACGTTGAGTTTGTGACTCATCACTTCAGGATTGATGCCAGGCATGTCTGCGTGACTCCATGCGAAGACACTCTGCCTCTTCCTGAGGAAGTTTATCAGCTCTTCCTTGATTTTCAGATTAAGGGCTTTGCCGAACTGGATGGTTTTTTCTGGCTTGTCCTCATCGAGGATGATGGATTCTACCTCTTCCGCAGCCTCTCCCTTCTTCAATTTTGTTTCATCTCTTGGATCAAGAGTATCAATGCTATAAGTGGTGGTGGCCCTCTTATGGGCTTCTCTCTCTTCGGCCGAGTTGAAGTAACATTCTCGCGTTGTGGTCTGGTCACCTTACACTTCCCCTACTCCATAAGGGGTCGAGAATTTTAGCATTTGATGGACCGTTGATGGCACAACCTCGAACTCCCTAAGGGCCACCCTTCCTATGATGAGGTTATAGGACGAGAAGACACTCTCGTCCATCACGAAGAAATTAATCCTCCTGTTCAACCTCTTAGGCCATTCGTCACCCATCCGTACGTCCATCTCATACATGCCCAAGGGGTGAACCTTTTCACCACTGAAGCCTATAAGGGGGTGGTGATAGGGGACCAGTCTTGCTCTACTAAGGCCTAAGCTCTTGAAGCAAGGCCAAAACATCGCATCTGCTGAGCTCCCCCCATCCACGAGGATTCTCTGCACCTCATACCCACGCACCCTTGTCGTTATGACCAAAAGGTCATCATGGGGGGATAAGATACGTCTGAAGTCGAGTCTGGAGAACCCAAATACGAGGGTGTTCATGTCTACTTTCTTCCTCTTCTGTACTATATCAGAAGACTTTAGATTCACAACTTCAAGCTTGGCCACTGATTTGGCCTCGGCTACATGAGACTTCCTATCAACTACATCAGATCCACCACCTGCAAATCCTCCGCATATTGTGTCAACACCAAAAGAGATCATACCAACCCTCTTCACCGGGGTGTTGTCATCCTTTGGTGGGAGATCCGGATCATCTTCATTATCACCTTCTGAATCATCGTCTCTTCGGTCCGGGATGTTGTCACGGCATCTGTCATCCCTCCTTTTCTTATGGTCATCTCTTCCACTCTTAGGAGCCTTACCGTCTACATATTTTCTCAATTTCCTAGATTTTAACATCTTCTCAATCTCATCCTTCAAAGCGAAGCATCTATCTGTGACGTGACCATGATCTTGGTGGAACACACACCATAGGTTTTTGTTCCTCTTATGTGGTGGGGATGTCAGCTTCTCTGGCCATCTCAGAGCCCTGTCACTCTTAATCTCATTGAGGATGTGCTCACAGCTCACAGTCAGAGAAGTATAGTGAGCGAACTTGTCATCACCCTATCTCTTCTTCCCATCTTTCTTGCCTTGGGGCATTCCACTGCCACCGCGGTTCTCATCCTCATACTTGGCAGCCATTGCCTCTTCCGCATTCATTACTTTCCATGCGGTTTCCAGCAGCTCCGTCATAGACCTAGGGGGCTCTTCCGCCAGTTTCCATAATAGCTTCCCCTTCTATAGACCTCCCATAAGGACGATCATGGCTATGTTCTCTTCATAGTCTTCGACCTCCAACTTTTCTTTATTGAATCTTGCTATGTAGTCTCTTAGGCTCTCACCCTTGGCCTGCTTGACATACAGCAGGTGGGTAGTCTTCTTTTGAGGCCTCACCCCAAAGCAGATGTTATGGATGAATCGCTCAGCCAAGCCTTTGAAGTTCTCAATTGATTTCTTCGGAAGGGAGGTGAACCAACTGTGTGCAGCCCCTGTTAAGGTCCCAGAGAAGGCTCTACACTTCATCTCATCAGGTATCGAGTAGATGTCTACTGCCGATTGATACATCTCGATATGATGCACAGGGTTAGTGCTGCCATCATACTTGGGAGACACCGTAAGAGGCTTGAACTTAGCTGGGGTTGGGAACCCCACTATCGTAGCCACGAATGGGGAGCCCTCTGAGTAACCCATTTGCAATGGGTCCCTGATTTTAATGAGGTCTCCTATCTTCTCCTCAAGGCGTTGGATATAATAATTCCATGGTCTTCGGCCATCGACTTAACCGAGGTTATCCCCTGCCATCTCCCTAGGATGGACAGAGAGTTCCCCTGCCAAGAAACGTTGGTTGTTGACCTCTTCCTGTTCCCTGTCTCTTCTTTCACCGTGTCGGCCTTGATCTGGCCAACCCTGCCTGTTCCCTCTCTGAGAGCCTGATGCGCTCCTTGATCTCGACAGTCTCTGTCTTAGGTAATTTATTGGGCCCAGTCTCTCGAAGGCCGACCCTCTGCTCAACCTATCAAAGGCTGACCCTCTTTGTCGAGCCTCTTCACCTCTTCAGCCGACACAACCTTGACTTTGCCTAAGAGGCCGTATAGTGTTATTTGACACCTCATTGGGCTCCCAGCAGTCTTCCGGGGCTTCTTCAGCCTCTTAATCATCATACATGTCCTCTGGGCAAGGGTTTCCCTGCCTCCCCAGGCGCAAATGCCTAGGGTCAGCAACGTCCCTTCTCCGCGGGGGTGCAGGATGGTCCTTCATTGGTGCCTGGGGTGGTCCCCTAGCGTCTGGATGAGGCTGAATTGCCGCCGGAGTGATCATGTCTGGTGATATGCCCCTGAACTCATTCATATCTGAACTCATTTCTTCTTTTAACTTTCGCTCTACAGAAGTTAAAAGATATGGGTTATAAATCAGATATGAATGAGTTCAGAGGTTAGACTTAAAATAAAAATTCTTACCAAAGTCAACGAGGGGACTTCCACCCAGGCTCGTCCCCTAGAGATACTTGGGGGTCAGCAAATGTTCGAACTTAACAAATAGACCATGTGACCCTTGGTCTTGTAGGGCCTTCACCTTCTGCATATTCTAAAGACTTAGACCAGGGTCGGCCCTGGCAGACATGGAGACCGTACCCCATTTGAGGGGTATCCTCGGCTCAAGTGTGGATGAGGGAACGCATGGGCCAAATTCCCATGGTCCTGAGGCGAAAAAATAACGGGGCTTCCAGTTATGATTTGAGGTCTGAGTCACCTGGAGCATTTTCTTCTCAGGCCTCCGAGCCACAAAATGATAGTAGCTCGAATGGTTTTTGGCCGAGGTTGGGACATAACAACCAACGAAGACCTGAACTGGGAGGTTAGAGAGTTGAAATGCCCTCCATAGAATAATGGCCCCTATGATGACTCTCCAGGCATTGGGAGATAGCTGTGAGGGGGCCAAGTTGATGTAAGAGAGAATGGATATGATGATGGGATGAATGGGTAGGCGAAACCCTAACTTAAACATCTTCTCGTACAATCAGATTTCTCCATCTCGACCGTGATAGGCCCTCTCTTCCCTCAGAGGCCTCCTTAATTTGATGGAAGGACTGATGGAGTACAAATATCTAAAAAATAGAAGATCCACTTCAGTTACCGTGCTCTCGAACTCGGCCGCCTCAGAGAAGTCGACTTCACTTTCAGCATCTTCATCATCATCAAGCTCAACGTCGGCCGGAGCAGATGTAGATGGGGTACTAGGGAATCTCAGAGCGACCTCTTCCCCTGTGACGGCCGACAGGGGGATGGAATCAAGAATGGGTGGCACAGCCACACTCGGCTCAACAACTTCAACCTCTGAAGAAGAAGCTGAGGTGCTTTAGTTATTATGGGATGAAGCTCGGTTGGATACCTCGGCCTGATCAGGGGACTGATCAGACTGCGGTGTGAAATCCATAGCTTCCTGGAAAGAGTCCACTGACATGGGGTCTGAGGTAGATGATTCAGACTCAGACATAGGTGTTGGATCAGCGGGAACCCCTGTCTGATAGAAGTTCTCTGGGAGGTGATTGATATGCCGCAAGTGTAACCTCATCCTAGAGACACCAACCTCGGCCAAGATGATGGCCGAGATATTGATCGACCCTAAATAAGCCATGGGCCCACGATATCATCCCTCGGCCAGACTTGGGTCGGCCCAGGCCGACACTATCACCTACATTTCCAATGGACACTATGCGCATCGCAGGCATTAACAGCATTCTCATATACCTGGGTATGTAAACCTCGACCGCGAGTAGGCCGAGGTGACAAGGAGCCTTGGTAACCTTCAACATGGAACTAGTCCAACCTCGTCTTGGGCCGAGCTGACAAGAAGCCTTAGTAATCATCAGCATAGAATCAGTCCAACCTCGGCTGGGGCCGACCCCGGCATAATGTCTCGGCAGAGATCAGGCCGAGACTCCCCATGGACCATCTCGAAAGACGTTTATCGAACCTTTATAGCTCGGCCTCACCCAGACCGAGGTCATGCACCAATATGGCAGCCGATCATCTGTTGACATTTGGATAAGGACATATGGGCATAAATCAGTTGTAACAAGATTATTCTCCACACTTGGGGAGGATATTTCATCATCATTCCTTACATGTGACAGTGACAGATGGCACTCCCACATTGGTGAGGCAACCACACACATGCTCATTACATGCATGGGGGGTACATTACACCCCCTAGGCACTATATATAGGGATCATCCCCTACCTTGCAAAAGGATCCCAATTATTCAACCCTAGCTAAAACTCTGTCTAAATCTACAGTAGAGAGAGAAAGCTTGAGAGGTTGTATCCATGGCCATTAGTGCCTTCATTCAGTGATATTACTCATACACACTCACAGTGGACGTAGGCCAAATTGGCTGAACCACTTATATTCTGGTGTTGATTCCTCTTATCCTCATCTCATTCTCTTATCTCTTTATATAAATGTGCTTCCATTGTTATTCCTATATTGAGCTTGAGAACACCTTATCTGGTGGTGCAAATTCCGGCATCATCATTTTTGGCGCCGTCTGTGGGAACGAGAAGCTATCTTTTCCTCTTCTTCAGCTTAACCTCACCGGAGACTCTAGTGGTGAACCAGGAACCACCCCTTGCGTGGAGCTGTTTCACTATTGAAAGAGGTCCTTTAAGGTATTAAGCTCACTTGCTGCTCAAGCTCTTTATTGTTAACACATGGCACCAGAATTACCACCCCCTCTTCCGCCGCCCGGAGGTGGAGGGCCTAGCTCCAGTCAGGCTCCCCCCCAGTTCAAAATGGCGGAGGTAGCAGCGGCCTTAAAATATTTGGCTGCAACACAACAAGCCATGAAGGAGCAATTTGCTCAGCTCAGTCAAACTATAATGAGGCCACCTGGAGTCTCACCGGACATGATCACTCTGGCGGCAGTTCAGCCTCATCCTGATGCCAGGGGACCACCCCAGGCGCCAATGAAGGACCAGCCTGCACCCCAGCGGAGAAGGGACGTTACTGACCCTAGGCGCTTGCGCCTGGGGAGGCAGGGAAACCCTTGCCCAAAGGACAGGTATGATGACCTAGAAGCTAAAGAGGCCCCAGAAGACTGCTGGGAGCCGTATGAAGTGTCATATAACACTATACGACCACTTAGGCAGAGTCAAGGATGTGTCGGCCGAAGAAGAGAAGAGGCCCAACTAAGAGGGTCGACCTTTGACAGGTTGAGCAGAGGGTCGGCCTTCGAGAGGCCGGGCCCGGTGAATGACCTAAGATAGAGGCTATCAAGGTCGAGTAGCGCAGCAAGTTCTCAGAGAGGGGGTAGGCAAGGTCAGCCAGACCAAGGACGACCCTGTGAAAGAGGAGGCTGAGAGCAGGAAGAGGTCAATAGCCAACGTATCGCGGCTGGGGAAACCTCTGTCCATCGAAGGGAGGTGGAAGGGGATAACCTCATCCAAGTTAATGACAGAAGACCCTGGAATGATTCTATCCAACGCCTTGAGGAGAAGATAGGAGACCTCATTAAAAGCAGGGACCCATTGCAGAGGGTTTACTCAGAGGGCTCCCCATTTGTGGCTAGGATAGTGGGGTTCCCAACCCCTGCCAAGTTCAAGCCTCCTACAGTGACTCCCAAGTATGATGGCAGCACTAACCCTATGCACTATATCGATATGTATCAGTCGAAAGCAGACATCTACTCGATACCCGATGAGATGAAGTGTAGGGCCTTCTCAGGGACCTTGACATGGGCAACTCATAGTTGGTTCACCTCCCTTCCGAAGAACTCAATTGAGAACTTCAAAGACCTGGCTGAGCAGTTCATCCACAACTTCTGCTTTGGGGTAAGACCCCAAAAGAAGACTACCCACCTGCTGTATGTTAAACAGGCCAAGGGTGAAAGCCTAAGAGACTACATAGCAAGATTAAACAAAGAGAAATTAGAGGTGGAGGATTATGAAGAGAGCATAGCCATGACCGCCCTTATAGGAGGCCTCCAGAAGGGGAAGCTATTGTGGAAACTGGCGAAAGACCCCCTAGGTCCATGGCGGAGCTGCTGGCAACCGCAGGGAAAGTGATGAATGCGGAAGAGGCAATGGCCGCCAAGTATGAGGAGGAGAACCGCGGTAGCACGGGAAAGACCCAAAGCAAGAAAGAGGGGAAGAAGTGGTCAGGAGATGATAAGTTCTCTCATTACACTCCTCTGACTGTGAGCTGTGAACACATCCTTAATGAGATTAAGACTGACCGGACTCTTAGGTAGCTGAAGAAACTGAAGGCCCCACCACATAAGAGGAACAAAAACCTATGGTGTGAGTTCCATCAGGATCACGACCATGTCACAGATTGATGCTTCTCTTTAAAGGATGAGATTGAGAAGATGCTGAAATCTGGAAAGCTGAGGGAGTATGTGGATGGCAAGGCTCCAAAGGGTGGAAGAGAAGACCCTAAGAAAAGAAAAAATGATAGATGCCGTGGCGATGTCCCGGCCAGAAGGGACGATGATTCAGAGGGAGATGATGAAGACGACCCGGATCTTCCCTCAAAGGATGACAACACCCCAGTGAAGAGGGTCGGTATGATCTCCTTTGGTGTTAGCACCATATGTGGGGGATTTGCAGGAGGTGGCTCTGAGGTAGCCGATAGGAAGGCTCGTGTAGCAGAGGCGAGGTCATTGGCCAAGATCGAAGTTGTGAATCTAACGTCTTCCGATGTAGTGCAGAAGAGGAAGAAGGTAGACATGGACACCCTCGTAGTAGGTTTCTCCAGACTCGACTTCAAGGGTATCTTATCCCCCCATGATGACCCTTTGGTCATAACAACAAGGGTGCATGGGTGCGAGGTAGGAAGGATCCTCATAGACGAGGGAAGCTCAGCAGACGTGATGTTCTGGCCTTGTTTCAAGAGCCTGGGTCTTAGCAGGGCAAGGTTGGTGCCCTACCATCACCCATTGATAGGCTTCATTGGTGAAAAGGTGCACCCCTTGGGCATGTATGAAATGGATGTACGGATGGGGGATGAGTGGCCTAAGAGGCTGACCAAGAAGATAAACTTTTTCGTTATGGACGAAAATGTTTTCTCGGCCTACAACCTCATCATAGGAAGGGTGTCCCTCAAAGAGTTTGAAGCCGTGTCGTCGACGGTCCATCAGATGCTAAAATTCCCGACTCCTTATGGAGTAGGGGAAGTGCAAGGGGACCAGACCACGATACGAGACTGTTACTTTAACTCGGCCGAAGAGAGAGAAGCCCATAAGAAAGCAACCACCACTTACAGCATTGACACTCTTGACCCAAGAGACGAAACAAAATTGAAGAAGGGTGAGGCCACGGAAGAGGTAGAATCCATCATCCTCAATGAGGATGAGCCAGAAAAAACCGTCCAGGTCGGTAAGGCCCTAGAGCGAGGAATCATGGAAGAGCTGATAGACTTCCTCAGGAGGAGACAGAGTGTCTTCGCATGGAGTCACGCAGCTATGCCTGGCATCGACCCTGAGGTCATGAGCCACAAGCTCAACGTGGACAGAGATTCCAAGCCAATAAAGCAGAGACGAAGAGTCTACTCCAGGGAGAAGTACGACGTCATCCGGGAAGAGGTAAAAAAGTTAGAAGAGGTTGAGTTCATAAGAGAGGTCACCTACCCGGAGTGGCTCTCAAATGCAGTCATCGTGCCTAAGGCCAATGGGAAGTGGCGAATGTGTGTAGATTTCACTGACATGAACAGGTCTTACCCGAAAGACAGCTATCCCCTACCTAGGATAGACCAGATGGTGGACGTAATGGTAGGGCACGAGCTCATGAGCTTCATGGATGCTTATTCAGGCTACAACCAAATCTTCATGGATGCTGAAGACTCTGAGAAGACAGCCTTCATTACTGACAAAGGGACGTACTGCTACAAGGTGATGCCCTTCGGTCTGAAAAATGTGGGGGCAACATATCAACGTCTTGTCAATAAGATGTTCGAAGAGCAAATAGGTAAGACCATGGAGGTATATATGGATTATATGCTAACGAAGAGCATGAAAGCGTGTACTCACGTAACAGACCTTGAGAAGACCTTCGATGTCATGGATTCGTACAGAATGAAACTCAACCCGACAAAGTGTGTCTTCGGAGTAGGAGCTGGGAAGTTCTTGGGATTCATTGTTAATAAGAGGGGGATTGAAGCGAACCCTGAGAAAATCAAGGCATTGCTCGACATGAAGACTCCTATGAGTATCAAGGATGTTCAGAGACTCACGTGAAGAGTGGAAGCCCTTAACAGGTTTATTTCTATGGCAACGGATAAGTGTCTTCCATTCTTTAAAGTCCTAAGAAAGGCCTTCCAGTGGGACGAAGAGTGTGAAAAATACTTCAACCAACTCAATTCCTACTTAGGGTCTCCCTTATTGCTGTCTCGGCTCGTCACGGGGGAAAGGTTGTTTATGTATCTGGCAGTCTCTGAATCAGCCATCAGCGCGACCATCATACGGGAAGAGGATGGGGTACAGAGGCCTGTTACTTCAATAGTAAGGCCCTTCAAGGGTCTGAACATAATTATCCCCAGATGTAGAAGTTGGCTTATGCCCTAATACATGCCTCAAGGAAAATAAAGCCTTACTTCCAAGCTCACTCCATGGTAGTCCTCACTGACTCCCCACTAAGGCAGGTTCTGCTCAAACTTGAGAAGTCCGGAAGATTGATGACCTGGGCCATCGAACTGGGAGAGTATGATCTTACCTACCAGCCTAGGACAGCCATCAAGGGGCAGGCACTCGCAGACTTCGTCGCAGAGTTCACTTGGGAAGAGATCGATAGAAGTTTAGAAGAGGTCGAGACAGAGAAAGGCTTAGATGATGGCGAAGGGACGAACCGTAGTGTCTTTCAAGATTCAGAAGAGACTGCACCAAATGTCTTTCGAGGCCGAGAAGAGGTCGTCCCAGACAAAACCCGGAGCAGAGTAGAAGAGAATGAAGAGGATCGACACCTCTTCAAGAAGGGGGTTATGAGAAAAGGGGTCTTCTCATCCGATGCTGACGTATGGAGCCTCTTCATTGATGGCTCTTCCTATGACAGTGGAAGTGGCGCGGGGATAATACTCTCGACTCCAGATGGCGCCAACATTGAATACGCCTTGAGATTCAACTTCCCGGCCTCAAACAATGAGTTCGAGTATGAGGCCATGATAGCAGGTCTCTTATTGGCAACAACTCTTTGAGTAAAGTGACTCTTACTCCATAGCGACTCAAGGTTGGTTGTCAATCAAGTGTTGGGGGTATACGAGGCCAAAGATGAAGGGATGGACAAGTACTTGAAGAAGGTAAGAAGGTTGTTAGAGTATTTTGAAGAAGCAAAACTGAAGAGAGTGCCTCGACTGAGCAATAATCACGCTGATGCTTTGGCAAGGCTGGCCTCGGCAATGAAGACATATTTGGGAAGGACCATTCCAATCGAGGTCTTAGGAAAAGCAAGCATCGAGGAGAATAAGGTATGTAGCCCTTGTCACAATGTGAGCCTAGGAGACTCATGGATCGACACGCTCGTCAGATACCTAAGAGACGAAGAGCTACCTGAGTCCAAGATGGAAAGGAGAAAGGTGAGATACAGGGCTGCCAAGTTCTCAATAGTAGGAGACGTCTTGTACAAAAAGGGGTTTCTATTGCCTCTTCTCAGATGTGTGCATCCCATAGAAGTACCCAGGGTCTTACAGGAGGTTCATGAGGGTTCTTTCTCTAGCCACATAGGGGGAAGGCCCTTAGCCAAGAGGATTATCACTCAGGGATACTGGTGGCCTACCTTGTCTAAGGACGCTGGAGACTATGTGAAGAGGTGCGATAAATGTCAAAGGTTCGCCACTATCCCTCATCAACCCCATCAGCCTATGACGTCAATATCTTCTCCATGGCCATTTGCGGTATGGGGAATTGACTTAGTAGGACCTTTGCCAAGAGCTGTCAACAACTATAGATTCTTGATAGTTGCCATTGACTACTTTTCAAAGTGGGTGGAGGCAGAACCGATGATAACAATTACAGAGCAGAAGACCTTCCAGTTCATTTGGAAGAACATCATATGCAGATATGGCCTCCCGAACACTCTCATCTCAGACAATGGGACCCAATTTAAGAACTCCTCCTTAGAAAAGTATTGCCTAAGAGTGGGGATTAAGCAATTCTTCTCATCTCCTAGTCGACCTCAGGCAAACGGCCAGACCGAGGTCACAAACTAAACAATCTTAGACAGAATCAAGAAGAGGTTAGAATATGCGAAGGGGAGATGGACAGAAGAGGTCTACGCAGTGTTATGGGCCTACAGAACCACGACAAGGACACCAACAGGAGAAATCCCATTCATGCTGGCACATGGCTCAGAGGTCGTCATACCAACGGAAGTAGGACTACCAACTCATCGGATTCAGACCTACGACCCTGACAGCAATGGGGAAAAGAGGAGGCTAAACTTGGATCTCATCAAAGAAAGAAGGGAAGACGCAGAGGTCAGAAAAGCAGCCTACCAGCAGAGGGCAGCGAAATTCTACAACCAGAGGGTGAAGTCAAGACCCATTGCAGTGGGAGACCTAGTGCTAAAGAAAACCCTACAGAAGGCAAACAAGCTACATCCAAACTGGCATGGCCCCTATAAAGTAACGGAAGAGGTTGTGCCTGGCACTTACAGGTTAGAAAACCTAGAAGGAAAACCTTTCACTAACCCATGGAATGCTGACCATCTCAAGAGATATTACATATGATGTTGCGTAGAATTTTTTGTAAATGTACTATCTTACGGAGAAGAGGTTATTAATAAAGATCAGTTTCCATATCAGTTCTTGCTTCGTTCTTTAGACCAGAAATTTATTATGGGGATAATATCTTAGGTGATGACCTCAGACCCTCATAACATCACTTGGTGGTGACGAGGTCTGAGGTCAGACACCTTAACAGATGACCTCAGACTCTTAACATCATTAATTTGGTGAGATTAATTATGGGTATAACGTCTTAGGTGATGACCTCAGACCCTCATAACATCACTCGGTGGTGACGAGGTCTGAGGTCAGACACCTTAGCAGATGACCTCAGACCCTTAACATCATTAATTTGGTGAAATTAATTATGGGGATAACAGCTTAGGTGATGACCTCAAACCTTCATAACATCACTCGGTGGTGAAGAGGTCTGAGGTCAAACACCTTAGCAGATGACCTCAGACCATGAACATCATTAATTTGGTGAAATTTATTATGAGGCTAACATCTTAGGTGATGACCTCAGACCCTCATAACATCACTCGATGGTGACGAGGTTTGAGCCCAGACACCTTAGCAGATGACCTCAAACCCTTAACATCATTAATTTGGTGAATTATAAGGCTAACATCTTAGGTGATGACCTCAGACCTTCATAACATCACTCGGTGGTGAAGAGGTCTGAGGTCAGACACCTTAGCAGATGACCTCAGACCCTGAACATCATTAATTTGGTGAAATTTATTATGGGGATAACATCTTAGGTGATGACCTCAGACCCTCATAACATCACTCGGTGGTGACGAGGTCTGAGGTCAGACACCTTAGCAGATGACCTCAGACCCTTAACATCATTAATTTGGTGAATTACGGGGATAACATCTTAGGTGATGACCTCAGACCCTCATAACATCACTCGGTGGTAACGAGGTCTGAGCTCAGACACCTTAGCGGATGACCTCAGACCCTTAACATCATTAATTTGGTGAAATTTATTATGAGGCTAACATCTTAGGTGATGACCTCAGACATTCATAACATCACTCGGTGGTGAAGAGGTCTGAGGTCAGACACCTTAGCAGATGACCTCAGACCCTGAACATCATTAATTTGGTGAAATTTATTATGGGGATAACATCTTAGGTGATGACCTCAGACCTTCATAACATCACTCGGTGGTGACGAGGTCTGAGCTCAAACACCTTAGCAGATGACCCCAGACCCTTAACATCATTAATTTGGTGAATTATGAGGCTAACGTCTTAGGTAACGACCTCAGACCTTCATAACATCACTCGGTGGTGACGAGGTCTGAGATCAGACACCTTAACAGATGACCTCAGACCCTTAACATCATTAATTTGGTGAAATTAAGTGTGAGGCTAACATCTTAGGTGATGACCTCAGAGCCTAATTACAATTCAGTGGTGAAGAGACCTCAGGCCAGAATTATTGAGTATAAACAAGAACACTGTAACAAAATAATAGAAGAGATTGACATTCAGTAAAAGGAAGAAATCATATAGCATTCAGAGGCATTGCTGCAAATATTCCTTACAAAATACCAAGGTGTTACAAGTTACAAAATACAAATTTTTTTTACAAGTTAAAAAAGACTAAAGGTCTGAGGGGGGAACATTAACAGTCTCGGTTGGGTTGACTTGATCAGCGTTGGTCACCTCGGCCACGTCATCAGTATGGTCTGCCCCTCCGACCTCGGTTCCTCCAAGAGTTGCAGTTTCAGCAGGTGCAGCAGCCTCATCCTCTACCTCTTGAAGAGCCTCTGCAAACTGAGGGTCAACAAAGCCGAGACCTATAAAGTCAGAGGCCGTTAGAGTATCGACCTCCCTCTCTCTGACTTCAGCCCATTTGGTAGTGGCCTTGATACCTCTTTCAAGATATTCAAAGCCAAAACCCATGAATTTGTCTGAGACTTTGTAGTCAGAAATTATCTTGTCCGAGTCATCTTTAAGGGTAGCCTTCACAGCCGAGCTGACCTTCTGCTGCAAGACATCATCTTTGGCCTTCAAGGCTTTGGCGTGATCTTTGACGAGAAGAGAGATGTCTTTTTCCAACCCCTTGACCTTATTTTCAGAGTTGTGCAGCTCTGACTTCAGACGGTCAACCTCAACATTCAGGGCACTCTCAACCTTCTCGGCCTCTTGCCCCTTCTGGATAAGGGGCAATTTCCTCATAGCCCAGTTCGATAGTTGATACATAGCAGTCACTCCCTGCACATTTAATGAAGAGGTTAAGCGGGAGAAAAGTCAGATGTTGCACTTAAAATTTTGACAAAGGAACAAATCATACCTGGACGGCTCTGTGAAGGCCGAACTCAACCAGCAGGGGGTGTCCATAGCTCTGTAGAAGCATTTGTCAGCCTCGGTCATTACAGAGTCGATTGTGTCCATGGCCTGCCTGCTGTGGCCGACCACACTATCGGTTAACTTTAGCTGGTCAAGACGTGTCGTTAGGATGTCGGCCGAAGAGATTGGAATCGCAGCATCAGAGGCCTTCTTCTGCCTCGAGGTCAGCCTTTGATCCTCAGAGGCATGGGTTTCTGGGGCCCTCTTCTTTGAGGCTTGAGATTCGGATATTGAGGGGGCTGGGGGAGGAGCGTTCAGACCAGCCTTTTTGGCAAGCCTCGCCAAGCTCGGAGCTGCCGTCTCCCACAGTTCGCCCGAGATGTCTTGTGGTCGCTCTGTAAAAGTTAAAAGATATGGGTTAGAAATCAGATATGAATGAGTTCATAGGTTAGACTTAAAATAAAAATTCTTACCAAAGTCAACGAGGGGACTTCCACCCAGGCTCGTCCCCGAGAGATACTTGGGGGTCAGCAAATGTTCGAACTTAACAAATAGACCATGTGCCCCTTGGTCTTGCAGGGCCTTCACCTTCTGCATATTCGGAAGACTTAGACCAGGGTCGGCCCTGGAAGACATGGAGACCGTACCCCATTTGAGGGGTATCATCGGCTCAAGTGTGGATGAGGGAACGCATGGGCCAAATTCCCATGGTCCTGAGGCGAAAAAATAATGGGGCTTCCAGTTATGATTTGAGGTCTGAGTCACCTGGAGCATTTTCTTCTCAGGCCTCCGAGTCACAAAATGATAGTAGCTCGGATGGTTTTTGGCCGAGGTTGGGACATAACAACCAACGAAGACCTGAACTGGGAGGTCAGAGTGGTGAATTGCCCTCTATAGAATAATGGCCCCTATGATGACTCTCCAGGCATTGGGAGATAGCTGTGAGGGGTCCAAGTTGATGTAAGAGAGAATGGATTTGATGATGGGATTAATGGGTAGGCGAAACCCTAACTTAAACATCTGCTCGTACAAGTAGATTTCTCCATCTCGGCCGTGATAGGCCCTCTCTTCCCTCAGAGGCCTCCTTAATTTGATGGAAGGACGATGGAGTAAAAATATCTGAAGCATAGAAGATCCAGTTCAGTTATCGTGCTCTCGAACTCGGCCGCCTCAGAGACGTCGAATTCACTTTCATCATCTTCATCATCATCAAGCTCAACGTCGGTCGGAGCAGATGTAGATGGGTGTTGATACCAAAATTAATATGCTGATGTGGACGAATCATACGAAGACACTTGTCAATCTACGTGGCACAATAATAACGAGGAAGTTCATTTCCTCGACCAACTCATGTTTTCCCCGAGCAACGATGATATACCGAGGAACTACAACACTCTGAGATACTCTAGCACTCCGAGGAACTCCTGAGCAACGAGCAACTAAGGCGGTCCGAGCTGCATCTCGACCGTAGTATTAATTGCCAGAATGTCAACAGCTCAATCATTCATTGAATGTTTATCATCTTGACGCACACGCTGCATTAAATGTATTACCCTTTCATATGTACATCATTTATTGTATCAACCCATTCATGTACAGCCTAAGGGCTATAAATACCTTGTATCACCCTCATTCAAGGGGACCGGAATTTTTGGATTGAACTCGTAATCGAGAATTCCCAAACATTCAGCAATAATATAACAGTGGACGTAGGCCATTCTTATAAGGCTGAACCACTTTAAAAATCTTTGTTCATTTTATTTATCTGTGATTGAATAATTAGAGATGAAGACTTGACGATGAATGTTATTGCCCTTGATTTAGGACCATCTTGGATGGATCCCATCAGGGTATATATTGAAGAGGGAGTATTGCCATAGGATAAGCTTACTGCCAAGAAATTGAAGTATAAAGCTGCTCGGTATGTATTAACTAATGGTATTTTATATAGACGAGGAATTATGGCAGGTTTGTAGAGATGTGTACATCCTTCCGAAGTGAAAGAATTGATCGAAGAGATCCATGAAGGGTCTTGTGGATCTCATGTAGCAGGTCGAACACTCTTGCAAAGGGTAATGACTCAAGGATACTATTGGCCGACGGTGAGGGCTGATTGTATAGCCTATGCTAAGAAATGTGACAAGTGCCAACGTTTTTCCTCCATCCGACGAACTCCACAAGCATTATTGACACCCATAACTTCCCCTTGGCCATTTGCCATGTGGGGAATTGATTTGGTTGGACCATTGCCGACCACCCGAGGAAAATTCAAGTACCTCGTCGTTGCAGTGGACTATTTTACTAAGTGGGTAGAAGCTGAGCCGCTCATCGACATGACGTACGAGAAGGTATACCAGTTCGTTTGGAAGAATATCATCTGCCGATATGGTCTCCCTCATGCCTTCATCAGAGACCATGGAACCCAATTTGATAACGAGGAATTTGCTGCTTATTGTCATCAGTCGAACATTTTGAAGGTCCATTCAGCACCAGGCCATCCTCAAAGCAATGGACAGACTGAAGTTACGAATAGAACACTGCTGAATGGTTTGAAGAAAAGGCTAAGTGAAGCTAAAGCTAACTGGATTAACGAGATACAATCAGTATTGTGGGCTTACCGAACAACTCCCCGAGCAGCGACTGGAGAATCACCATATATGCTTGCATTTGGCAGTGAGGCTGTAATACCTGCCGAGTTAGGTCTCCCAACACACAGAGTGCTGAATTTAAATTCCCCAGTCAGCGACTTGATGAGAAGACTGGATTTAGATATGCTCGAGGAAGTCAGAGAAGAGGCAGCCATTAGGAATGCTTCTTATCAACAACGAACAACTCTTTTCTACAACAAAAGAGTGAAGAAATGCGATTTAAAAGAAGGAGATTATGTGCTAAAGAAGGTAATCCAGAAACACAATAAATTGGAGGCAAACTGGTATGGGCCTTACCGAGTTACAGAAGTTGTTCGACCAGGAACTTACCGAATAGCAACTTTAGAAGGAGAAGAATTCAAGAATGCTTGGAATGCTTAACACCTTCGCAAGTATTATCAATGATGTAAAATGTACAACGGATTCATCAATATGAATAAAACGATGATGTTTTCACCATTTTCCTCTCCTTTGTTTGAAAGTTTTTCGGGGAATACTAGTGTTGTACACTACGCTGAAAGAAGACAATAGTTCGAAAGAACCAAAAAATATACTCCTTTGGTTAGGAGGCGTACACTAGCGTGACCAACTAAGGTTGGTAAGATAACTAGTGGACAAAAAGTTCGAAAGAACCAAAAAATATACTCCTTTGTTAGGAGGCGTACACTAGCGTGACCAACTAAGGTTGGTAAGATAACTAGTGGACAAAAAAGTTCGAAAGAACCTGATAATTCAATAATCAACTACGGTTGAGGGAAAAACAATATCATTTGATTTGAAAATAAGCCAACAAGTTGGTCGGAAGGTAAAATCATTCCAGAAAATACAAAGAATTCCAAACTGAACCAAGTACAGTTGGTCGGTGATCAATTATACTTGGTCGACGAGGATAAATTATCGACCATGGTTGGTCGGATACATTTTAGGAAAAATTTTACCAAGTATGGTTTGTCGGGGATAAAAACCCATCAACTGTAGTTGGTCGACAAGCACAATTTAACAACCTTGGTTGGTTGGAAACAGTTTAAACATTTTATACTCATTACTTTATTGAGCAGCATTGATAATTGTAATTTTGATTACTAAGTTGGTTGATGAACAGCATCATATTGTTATCTTTTTAACAGATACATATGCACAAATGTAAAAATGTTTTATAAACACAGGACAATCGCAATATAAATTTGCAAGCAGAATGTGAAATTCTTTCATTAAATTTAAAATAAATTACAGGTTACATGAATGTACTAATTATTACATTGATATTCCTATTCTATTGGTTTCTTGCCCTTTGCTTTAGAAACAGGTTTACATGAATGTACTAATTATTACATTGATATTCCTATTCTATTGGTTTCTTGCCCTTTGCTTTACAAACAGGTTCCTCGCCGGCAGGAGGATCTTCTAAGCAAAGAGAAGAATTGATAAAATTAATATCTCTGAGCATTCTGACGTTCATCACAGAAGGTGTGTCCAGGAGATGCTCAGGACGAGATAATTCAGTCTGAGAATGAAGACTATAGTCGCCGAGATATTTTGAAATTAAACTCTGAGGAATAGAACGAGCTGGGATCCAGGCCATGTCCAATTTGAAAGGTGGCACAGGCAAGTCTAATAACCCTGGAGCATGATAATCCCATAAATAATGCCCTTGCTCCAATTTTAACACACCCAGTGCGTTCAACCACCCCTGCTTATAACCTTCATTGTTGGCATGTTCAATACGAGCATCCAAATGAACAAGGGCTTCATTGTAGCCTGCCATCCAGAATTCCCTGGGTTGCTTATGAAATTGGAAGGTTAATCTATCCAATTATTCAAGAAGGTTTTTGGCAAAAAGATCCTTAGTATGTAGAGCAGACTTCGTTGCAGTAAGTTGATCTTCCAAGGATAGATTTTTCTTGGACATTTCTGATAAAGCCCGATCTTTGGCGTTTAATTGGAATGCTTGAGTTTCCAAAGTAGACTGGGTACGAGCCTCTTCGACATTACGTCTAAGAACTCTTGATTGACTCCGAGCAGCGATTGGAGAACTTTTCTCCTCGACAACATTTTGAACAGCTCTTCCTCGCCCCCGAGAACCTCTTCCTCGTCCCCGAGCAGTCACAGGAATAGCAGATCTTCTTAAGTCATCCAGTTCTTGCCTTAATTTGGCATTCTCAACTTCTAAGAACGAGAAACCTTCATCGGTAACTTGCACTAAAGCAGTGGAAGATGACGCTGCAGATTCATACTGTGCCAGCTTTTTCTGCAAATTATTGTTCTCTTGTTCCAGCAACTCAGCAATCTGCCTGCAAGCCTCAACTTCACCTTTTAAAGTTCTTTCCCTAACATCATATCCAGCAAGGATCTTTTTATGGCCTGTTTCAGAAGAAAGTTGTTGATATCTATTTTCATAATCCTTGTGCAACAAAGCCATTGATTCATTGTGCTGACCTTGGAGATATTCTAAGGAATAATGAAGTTCCTCTATCAAGTCATAGTAGGCCACATTGTTGGCCACAGCTCGGTCAAGTAAATCCTTCAAGTACCGATAAGCCTCAATTGCTTGTTTTGAGGCATCATGGCCAAGGATGTCAGCAATTTCTGATGTACTAAGGTCTGTATGACCAGCCTTATAATATTCGTGACATTACTGCATCAGCTTCGTATCATGTGCAGATATCAGTTCCATTCTAGCAACAAACTAAGGATGAGAAAAAGACAACAATCAACAAAAAAAAATCATCAACAACAGAGAGGAACAAAGATGTATTTTATTAGATCACAAAAGGGTTACATTGTTGGATTACAAATAATGAAAAGATAGAAATGATACCGAACAACTTCACACCTTTTCCTTGTCTCCCAAGACTTTCTCGGGAGGCTGGGACGAGGATCTTGGTTGCTCGGTGGTAACAGCAACTTGATCTGCAGAAGTTAAAACTTTTTTCAGGAGGAGGAGGCATGGAAGAAATGTCTTCGTTAGCAGAAGGTAGAGATGCAGGGACTTGATCACCTATGGCCATAGAAGATTCATCAGAGACAGACTCATCTTCTTCTTCTTCCACAATTGGTGGAGGAGGACCAGGGAGGTGTAGCTGGAATAGTTCAGAATCATCCTTGATCTTTAATTCCTGTAGAGAAGCTACCCAGCCATCATGGAAGTTTTTTAACTTCCCGTATTGAACTTGGGATGTCATCGCAGTAATCCCCTTGTCCCATCCTTTATCCCAGCCTGCGCTGAAGGATTTTTTAACTGCAAGCTTTCTTCTCAATTTCTCCGAGGAGAGCTTCGCATCCAATTCTTCTTTTTGACCCTTGATATCTCGCAGGGTGGACAATTCTTCCTCTGCCTTCCTCAGTTTATCCTCAAGTTCTCCAAAATTCTTGAGTTTGTCATCATATTTCTTATGCTCGACCTCTAAACTTTTCACTTTATTCTCCAAACTCTTGGAGATCTCAGCCATTTTCACCTTCTCGGCCTCAACTGTGGATAAATTTTTCTCCCAAATAGCCTTGTCCTCATTATACTGTTGGCGAGATTCCTTCAAGGATTGGGTCAAACCCAGCAGAGCATCCTCTACACCTGACGAGGAGCTTGAAGCTTTAATATCTTCATCCTTCTTCACGATATTATTAAAACAATTCACCAGCTGAACAAAGGAAAAATGACAGGTCAGTGCAAAAATACAAGTATTCAGAGAAAGAAAGAAATTCAGAATGTGAGAAATTTACCGAAGTAAGGTGACGAGTAGCTAGGGATGTCAACATATCCCTAGAAATATTTTCATCAATTCCTTGGACCTCGGGTATGATCCAAGTTTTTACCGAGCTCATTGCAGAGCTAGGAGGAATGATGGTTGGAACACCAACAACACCAGAGGGTGGAGAAGGGACAGTTTTAGCCAAATTGACTGAGGATGATTTCCTCAATCTTCTCAAAGGGACTTCAGCAGCTTCAACCAAGGAAGAACTCTTGGTCGGAGAGATAGTAATCACTTCTGTTGGAGCAACTTTCTTGCTCGGAGCCAATGGGGGCTTCTCGGCAGCTTTGGAAGATGCAACATCCACCTTCTTAGTCCCCTCTGGGACATCAACTTTGCTTTTCTTGGCCCCAGCAGCCGAAGTAATGTCATCAAATAAAGCAGGAGGAGCTCTTTTCTTGCCCATTCTCTGACTTAAAGGAAGATGAGAATCTGAAGAAGAATCCTCTGGAGTTGAAGCTGGCTCAACAGGGCGAGCAGTATAAGAGGTTGTATAACTCTTATACTGTAACAAATAGGATGCAGACTTGATTTTCTCGTCTGCAACGTTCTTATGCAAGCCCCAGATAAGTTTCAGATGCTTAATATTAACCTATGATTCTTTTGGAGTTTTTCTTTTGCTATCAACTGCAAATACATACATAATGAGATATCAGTCATACATTTTGTCAAACATGATGAAAGCATAATTTCATAAGTAAAATAAAATGAAAAATAAACCTATCCCATTGCCATATGGGGGGCATCTGGGACCGTTGTATACTCCATCTCCAACTAAAGGGGCATATTGCCAATTTTTAATAACCAACCCATGTTCAAAATAATCTCTATTTGAGTCAGGGAGGTTAACTACAAGAGCCCTATTAAGAAACCTAGTTTTTAAGTAATAAATATTATCTAGAGTGGCCCATTTATAGCAATACATAATTTCAGGGATCCCTATACGAGTCCCATGAGTTAGATTTAATTTGTACACCCCATTAATTATTCTCCATGAATTGGGGGCTATTTTTGCAGTGACAAGATCAAAATACTGACAAAACTCAAGACACAATGGGTTTGGTGGAAAATAAAATCCACATTCAGCAATGAATAGACTGGGGATCCAAAGTCCCTCAGCCAATCGAAAATAATCTAAAGGCTCAGAAAGAACCTCCAGAGTTACCCAGGAAGGAATGGAAAAATCGGAACGAAATTTCTCAACAGACTCCACAATATAAACCATACTGAATAAAAGAGATACAGAAGAAAGGAAGAAGATCTTACAGGAAGAAAGGAGGTATGTTGACAACGAACGAAAACTAGGATGAACGCACAAGAGAGAAGGAGAAAATAGAAAGCTTGAATGCAGGAAATTGGAAAAAGAAGAAGACGGTATGGTTACCTAAGAAGTTTAAAGACTTTGCCTTGGGAAGCGGCGAAGGAAATGATTACAAAAAAGAAACTATTGAACTTCCGACGGCTAAAAGGACAAAAAGGGCACTAAGATCGAAGCGCTCTCAAAAGTTCAAAAAAAGGCGGATTCGTTGAACTTGGAAATAAATTCAAATACGATGCTCCTAAAACCCAGGAAGATCATTCAATATTGCCATAAACCAAGAAAGAATGTTCCATACTCCTCAAAGTTCGAAATATGAAACATTGGGGGCTTCTGTTGATACCAAAATTAATATGCTGATGTGGACGAATCATACGAAGACACTTGTCAATCTACGTGGCACAATAATAACGAGGAAGTTCATTTCCTCGACCAACTCATGTTTTCCCCGAGCAACGATGATATACCGAGGAACTACAACACTCCGAGATACTCTAGCACTCCGAGGAACTCCTGAGCAACGAGCAACTAAGGCGGTCCGAGCTGCATCTCGACCGTAGTATTAATTGCCAGAATGTCAACAGTTCAATCATTCATTGAATGTTTATCATCTTGACGCACACGCTGCATTAAATGTATTACCCTTTCATATGTACATCATTTATTGTATCAACCCATTCATGTACAGCCTAAGGGCTATAAATACCTTGTATCACCCTCATTCAAAGGGACCGGAATTTCTGGATTGAACTCGTAATCGAGAATTCCCAAACATTCAGCAATAACATAACAGTGGACGTAGACCATTCTTATAAGGCTGAACCACTTTAAAAATCTTTGTTCATTTTATTTATCTGTGATTGAATAATTAGAGCGATCTAATTTTTTACATCAACAATGGGGTAATAGGGAATCTCTGAGCTAACTCTGCCCCTGTGATGGCCGACAGGGGGATGGCATCAAGAATGGGTGGCACAACCACACTCGGCTCAACAACTTCAACCTCTGAAGAATAGGCTGAGGTGCTTGAGCTATTATGGGATGAAGCTCGGCTGGATACCTCGGTCTGATCAGGGGCCTGATCAGGCCGAGGTGTGAAATCCATAGCTTCCTGGAAAGAGTCCAGTGACATGGGGTCTGAGGTAGAAGATTCAGACTCAGATATAGGTGTTGGATCAGCGGGAACCCCTGTCTGATAGAAGTTCTCCGTAGGTTCGGGATATATCACTCTCAGAGGTGGTGGAAACAAGGGCCTAATGGGAAACTCTTGTGACCAACGAGCCTCCTCCTGAGCTCTCTCTATTTGCCTAATCTTTTCTAGGGTCTTCTCTCTAAGAGAGGGGAAATCCTCAAGAAGCTGGTATAAAGGTCTGAGCATCAGAGGACGACCCTAAACTTGGGAAAAACTCCTAAAACTACAAACACGATTGACTTGTAAAATAAAGGAGTTGAAAGATCAAACTTAGAAGTTTAAAGAAAACACAGTTCGCCTGAGATAATGGTGCTCGCCAGAAAACTTAAAAACTCGCTGGAAAATGCAAACCAAATATGAGAAACAGAGGAAATGAAAGGGAGAAAGTACATGGAAATGAAACGATGAGGGGAAACGAAGAAAACTCGCAAGAAAACCAAAAAATGCCTCTGCAAAAGAGCGCTGATTGAAGAAGCTTTTGAGAGAGAAAATCCCAAGAACAGTTTGTGCGCAGGAATGAAGTGAAGAAGAAAGAGAAAAAGAAGGGTTCAAACCCTTAAATGTGTGGGCACATTTACCAAGGCACATCATTGCCTTGGGAGCCCTAAAGGACAGCTGACGGCACACGCATACCAAGTAAGCACGTTCTAGCATGGACAAGTGTCATGCAGGTATTAGCCTGGGACGGACAGGCCTCGGAGGTGTAGTAATCCCCTAGCCACTTGATCTCGCATATGACTAAGGGATGGGGGTGATTGATATTCCACAAGTGTAACCTCGGCCTAGAGACACCAACCTCGTCCAAGATGATGGACGAGATATTGATCGACCCTAAATAAGCCATGGGCCCACGATATCATCCCTAGGCCAGACCAGGGTCGGCCCAGGCCGACACTATCACCTACATTTCCAATGGACACTACGTGCATCACAGGCATCAACAGCATTCTCATATACATGGGTATGGAAACCTCGACCGAGAGTAGGCCGAGGTGACAAGGAGCCTTGGTAACCTTCAACATGGAACTAGTCCAACCTCGTCTTGGGCCGAGGTGACAAGAAGCCTTAGTAATCATCAGCATGGAATCAGTCCAACCTCGGTTGGGGTCGACCCCAGCATAATTTCTCTACAGAGATCAGGTCGAGACTCCCCATGGCACATCTCCAAAGACGTTTATCGAACCTTTATAGCTCGGCCTCACCCAGGCCGAGGTCATGCACCAATATGGCAGTCGAGCATCTGTTAACATTTGGATAAGGACATATGGGCATAAATCAGTTGTAACAAGATTATTCTCCACACGTGGGGAGGATATTTCATCATCATTCCTTACATGTGACAGAGACAGATGGCACTCCCACATTGGTGAGGCAACCACACACATGCTCATTCATTACATGCATGGGGGGTACATTACACCCCCTAGGCACTATATATAGGGATCATCCCCTACCTTGCAAAAGGATCCTAATTATTCAACCCTAGCTAAAACTCTGTCTAAATCTACAGTAGAGAGAGAAAGCTTGAGAGGTTGTATCCATGGCCATTAGTGCCTTCATTCAGTGATATTACTCACACACACTCATAGTGGACGTAGGCCAAATTGGCTGAACCACTTATATTTCGGTGTTGATTCCTCTTATCCTCATCTCATTCTCTTATCTCTTTATATAACTGTGCTACAATTGTTATTCCTATATTGAGCTTGAAAACACCTTATCTGGTGGTGCTAATTCCGGCATCATCATCTGGTGAGACTCCAAGTGGACTCATCATAGTTTGGCTGAGCTGTGCAAATTTCTCTTGTGTTGCAGCTAAAGATCTCAAGGCTGCAGCTACCTTCGCCATTTCGAACTGGGCAGGCGCCTGACTGGAACTAGGCCCCCCGCCCCCGGGCGGCGAAAGAGGCAGTGGTAAGTCTGGTGCCATATGCTAAAACTATAGAGCTTGAGTAGCAGATGAGCTTAGTACCTTACAGGACCTCTTTCAATGGTGAAACAGCTCCACACTAGGGGGAGGCCTGGTTCACCACCAGAGTCTCCGGTGAGGTTAATCAGAAAAATAGGAAGAAATATCTTCTCGTTCCCACAGATGGCGCCAAAATGATGATGCTGGAATTAGCACCACCAGATAAGGTGTTTTCAAGCTCAATCTAAGAACAACAATGGCAGCGTAGTTATGTAAAAGGTAAGAGAATGAGTTGAGGAGAAGGAGAGAGTACTCCAGGATATGAGTGGTTCAGCCTAAATTGGCCTACGTCCACTGTGTGTGTGAATAACCTTACTGCAGTAAGGCACTAATGGCCATGGATACAATCTCTCAAGATTTCTCTCTCTACTGTGTATCTAGACAGAATTTCAGCTAGGGTTGTATATCTGGGGGTCCCTTTGCAAGGTAGAGGATGACCTTTATATATAGTACCTAGGGGGTGTAATGTACCCTCCATGCATGCAATGAGCATGTGTGTGGTTACCTCGCCGATATGGGAATGCTATCTGTCACTGTCACATGTAGAGAATGATGATGCAATATTCTCCCCACGTGTGGGGAATAATCTTGTTATAACTGATTTGTGTACACGTGTCCTTATCTAAATGTCAGCAGGTGCTCGAATATTGCGTCTGGGGTATGACCTCGGCCTTGGTGAGGTCGAGGTTGGTGAGTTTTGATACCTGTTCAGTCCGAGGATTCCATGGAGGTCTCGGCCTAATCCTGGCCAAGACAATGGGCAAGGTCGGCCTGAGACGAGGTTGAACTGGTGGTTTGATGAGGTTGCTGGTGGCTACCTGCGAGCTCGGCCTACGTCTGGCCGAGGTTTCTATTATAAGGTATATGAGAATGCTGCCGGTCCTTGTGACGTCCCTTGGAGAGGCTCATGGAAGTGTCGGCCCTGGCCGACCTTGATATGGCCGAGGGGCGATATCGTGTGTCCAAGAGATGCCCAACGTCGGCCATAATACCGACCGAGGTTGGTGTCTCTAGGCCGAGGTTACACTTGGGGCATATCAATAACAGTAAAAGTTCTCTTAATAAAGAAGGAATAAACTTAGTTAGAATATAATAAACTCTTCATATAAACTTAGAAAATAATGAATTCCAATGATTATCGATAAATGAACCTCCAAAGCAACTTGCTAGAGGGAGAGAGAAGCAAACACTCTAAACACACTCTAAGTAGGCGACTCAAACACTAAGGTCATTGATGTCGAAGAGTGGTGGATATTAAATGCTTATGTTCTTTACGAAAGCTTATGACCAAAAGATATGAAATATATCTTAATAAATATGTCTTAAAGTGTATATCTCTTGCTCAAAACTCTTGTTTATGTGTAATAACTCTCTTTCGAAGTCTCTTTCTCTCTCCAAGGATAGTTGGTGGTATATATAGTTTGTAAAGTACACTCGAGTAGTCTCAAGGGCATTAAATGCTAAGTTATACCACTAAGAATCTAGGTCACTAGCATTGAATGCAAAGTTGTGCCACCAAGCTTCCACGTCACTGGCATTAAATGCTGGTAAAAGGCTTGAGTGACTAGTTGTGTGTCAGGTAGCTACCCACAGGTGGTAGTGCATGCCAAATCATATGATAATCCTCAAACCACCACTGTTTACTTAGGTATTGGACATGAGGTAGGTCCCGCATAACGTCACTAAGATATTTGTAGAAAGATCTCTGCTTCTTCGGACAAGGACCACATATATCAACCCAGTGGTCAAGGAAACTCATGGTTGCTTTCATGGTGCTCCCTTGAATTATGTTCTCTCGGATGATCTGGTGTTTTACATAGTGTATCTAAAGAAGTTAAGTCTTGCCTTAACATTTCCTTGCTTCTTAATCCTCCAAACCAGCTCCCTCGTAGGGTCCTTAGGCAAGGTTGTTCGATAAAAAATAAAAGCTCTCCCAAATCCTAGGAGACCTGGTCCCTCGCGGATACCGAGTAATCTCACCAACTATTACAATGTACCTCATAAATACATAAAGTAAGTAAAACAAAAATCAAAGGTTCCTTCGAACAACTCCCTTGATAAAGCTTCCTCCTTGATCCTTTTACTGTTTGAACTGGTTTGCATTCTTTCTATATGATTGATTGGGCTTCCTCTGTTCTTATTCCAGCTACTTATGTCTTTGTTCGAGATAGATTATGAGAAAGATCGCTTGACTCCTCACACTCCTTTGTAATCTCACTAATCTTTATCGAATCCTTCTCTAGTTTCTCATATAGTTTCTTAATGTGGGGAATCATATCTAATAAAAAGTTTATCTTTAAGCCCCTTATAAACTGAATAAGTTAATATAATGCGAGACAAAATACTGAATAAGATAAAACTATCTTTGATACCATCTAACAACCGATACAAATTGAAACTAACTATCCCATAAACTGTATATTTGATATAAAAATCCATACAAGTGCTTGTACCCAAATATACAAATACAACAAGAAGTAGAAGATTAATCTTGTTCGACTTCTAAATCCTAAAAAGGATATATATAACGTCATTAGAGATAGTCCTCCAATGAAGTCAACCCAAGTCTACGGTAGGAACAACAACCCGAGGCCTGTAAAAATAGATTCAACAATGATGTAAACCACAAGTTTATAAAAAATAAGAATTTAATTGAGGTTGGGCCATAATGGTAATAATAATACATTTTCATATTATTTAAATGTATTATTAAGTCATTTAAGTTACCCAACACAAACAATCATAAATATTACGTGAGTCTAATTCCAATCCATATGAGTTAAATATTTAATTATTATTCATATTGATTGAATATAATTAAAATTTCAAAGTTTCCATACTAAATTATTCATCTGAAGTAAAACATTAAGTAATAAGACTATCTCAAATCCAAGAGTCATAATAGTATGATCCTAACATGTTTAAGAAAATTGGGTACAATCCTCACATGTATCAGAAATTTGGACTAATATCCGTAAAAGTACAATCCTAACATTACTGGAAATTGGGTACAATCCTGACATGTACCATCAATTCAGATTATAACTATGATCATGACACGTGTTAAAAATTGGCTACAGTTCTGACATGTACCAGAAATTTTGACTATAAATATGATCCTGACACGTATTGAAAATTTGGGCTAATATTCATATAAGTACAATCATAACATTTCCTGGAAATTTGGTTTAATATTCATATAAGTGCAATCCTGACATGTACTAGTAATTTGGGTTAATATTCAACAAGTACAATCCTGACACATACTTTAAATTTGAGCAAATATTCATATAAGTACAATCTCGACCTATACTAAAAAGGGTACACTGACACATATAACACACAAATAAGTATAACCCTTCATCACCGGTTTCAAAGGAAAATATAAAACCCTACATAAATGGGTTACACATAAAGTTTCTTTATATTATTAGCTAATACTCTCGTTAGCTAAAATCAGTTATTTCTAACCCTAACCCGAACTCCTCAAGGACCCAACCTATTACTTAAATAACCACTCTAACTCAATCATAAACTCATTTCAATTTATTTAAATCCTAAAATAACTCCCCAATCAAAACTCTAACCAAATGAACATAACACAAATTCCGAACTGAACATCACCAATCTAGAATTTCAGCCTTGCGCACTATTGGTAAACTATTCATAAGAAATTTAATAAAAATTAGAAAAATACGAAAATAGTGCCCACACCTTCATAATTAAATTATCTACAATAAAAAATTTTAAAATCCATTCGCACACCCCAAAAACTTTACCGTTCACACTCCCTAGAAATCCCAAATCTCATAAACACGTCTTTCTGCAACTCGAGCCCCTGTTACCGGCCCAGCCCCAAATCTTCCATTAAGGACCTGAACAAAGGTTCTAATACCTCAAATACACCAAAATGTATCCTAAAAACATTAATAGATCAATATCCAAGCAAAATCTACAAATCTCATATGATTTAACAAAGATTAAAGTACCAATTTTCGATTTTAAGCATAGGAACCCTACCTTCACATTTCTAATAATTTAATCTCAGATTTGTTTCAATATCCAAATTAACCAGGGGGATTTTAAATAATTCATTAACATGATTAAAAGTATAACAATTTCATTTAGAATTCAAGGTATAAATAATAGGATTTAACATCAATTTGCCTTAATGTAAAATCATGATATTACGATTTAACTTATCAATTAAATAATTTCTAATTTTGCTTATAAGATAAAAATCAAAATATTAGTTCAGAATCCAATGAATTAATACTACCATAGCACAATCCCATATAGATTCTTCAATGATGAAAACTTGCTTAGGTCAAATGTAAAAATTCAAGCCTTAAATTCCAAAATCTTATTTCCCTTGAATGTCTTTTCCCTCCTTAGCCCCTAGGGTTTTTACCATTGCTCAAAATGTGTTTTATGCTTAGTATTAAAACCTTATAAACATACATCCCATGAAATTCTCCTTGGGTCCAACCTAAGCCCGAACCTAGTGAGCCCAAATAACTTTCAAAATGGTCTTGAAATCTTATATCATTATTTTAATTAATGAATTAACATGTTTTCTATTCTATTTTGTATATGAATTATATAACACATATATAATATAAATAGTGACATCATATATCACAGCACGCGCACTTAATAAATTTTCACAATTAAAATAATGCACGTGTAATGGTTGTAGTGGGTATCCTCACTCTAAAATCCATTATTTAGATAACTAGAATTCAGAAAACTATAAAAAGCACTTTCTAGTTCACTCTTAAAGGAATAACCATTGTCAATCTCGAAAATTTGATGTTTAATATCAAATTATATGGAATAAATGTACCCATTACTATTCCTAACTAAAAAAGTGTCATAACGGAGGAGTGTAAAGGTTTCTTGGGGCCGAACGAAGATTGGCCCTCAAGTACAAAGGCAGAAGGGAGATTGAGTGCAAGATCCACCCGTCGAGCAGGGACAATACGGGGTATTATAGGTTGAGAGCAATTGATTGCTAGTGTAAGCATATATGACAAGTTCAGACCAATGATGAAGACTTATTGTTGTATATTGAGTCTTATGTAAGTTAGGTTTATACCTTGTATAATTCGTGTACAAACATTATTATCACTAGTGGACTTGAGTTTGGGGACACAATATTGATTTTTTCTTCAAGGGTTTCCACTCTAAATATACTTGTCTCCTGTGATTGTTTACTTTGCATATCATTATTATACACATCATATGAAGATTGAATTATATGCTTGGAATTAAGTAAATTGATAATACTGGCTTAATTTTAAATAATTCGATTAAAACATGCATTTGTCAATTTGTTGACGAATTGGAATTTAAAACTAATTAATTAACTTAAACGACCCGGGCCTTTCAAATATGAACCAAATTTTAGAATACATGTTTATGAATAATAGAAAAATTACATACAATACTAGTTGTAAAAAAAGGGAATAAAAAATAATTTCTCTAAATAAAAAATGATGCCCTAAAATGTAAAATATTTTTTAATATCAATTCTTCTAAAGATTGAGACCTCAAAATGTTTAATAAAACTCTAAAAATTTGAATATGCAAATTTAGATTATGTGTGTGTATGTGTGTGTTTATATATCTATATATATATATATATATATATATATATATATATATATATAGAGAGAGAGAGAGAGAGAGAGGGGAAAGAGCTAACTGGTCCGATGATCTTGCAGCAATGATTAGAGGCGTGAATCAACGACAAGAACTACTTGTACACCCCAGACTGGTGGTAGGGTCTATATTAATATTGATTGAACTTATATATATATATATATATATATATATATACATACATGCATATAAAGAGAGAGGGATAGAGAGATATACCTTAGGGTTAAATGGCAATGACACATTTTTAAAAGTATAATTATTTCCCTTTATAATTTTAATTGACGCTCAATTAGCAACAATTTTAATTATCATGATCTTATAATAGTGTTTAATTTAAAATTATGAGTTTTTAAGTAAAAATAAACTTATAAAATTTATTTTTTACGTTTTAGGGCTCAAAGCGATTGCCTCGATTGTTTGGACATGGGCTAAATAAAACATTTTTGGACTCTAAAACCAATACAATCATTTTTAAAAACCTAGGTCCCTTAAACACCTATTTACCCAATTCCCCCTTATTTTTGAAGATTTGCGCTAGCGACACCCACCCTGCCCTGGTGGCGATAGAGCTCCGACAACCTCTCGTCGGACGTCTCGACAAGGTATTTTTGACTATTTTGGGACATCCAATGCGTTAGGAAAATAATTACATACAAAATATTCTAATTTTCCACTATGTGCGACTTTTAGTTACGTCGTTCGAACAAAAACTCACGAGTTTTTTAAAGACGACCAATTTTTTGGTAGTTCAAACTAATAGGTTTTTGCTCTCCGTAATTCACTCGACAAGGTATTTTTTACTGTTTTCGGAGATCCAATGCATTTGAAAAATAATTAGGTACAAAAATATTATAATTTTCCATTATGCGCGACTTTTACTTACACCGTTCAAAGCAAAACACCTGAATTATTTGAAGACGACCTATTTTTTGGCATTAAAAACTAATAGGTTCTTGTCCTCCATAGTCTGCCCAACATTGTAATTTTTTACCATTTTGGGACATCCAATGAATCAAGAATATAATTAGGTGCAAAAATATTTTAATCTTCTACAACGCGTGCCTTTTCGTTACGCCGTTCAAAGCAAAACTCATGAATTTTTTGAAGATGGACTATTTCCCGATAGTTGGAACAATCATGTTATTGCCTCCGTAATCCATTTGACAAGGTAGTTTTATACCGTTTTGGGACTTCCAATACATCGAAAAAATAATTAGGTACAAAAATATTCTAATTTTTCAATACGCGCGGCTTTTAGTTACTCCGTTCGAAGCTAAACTTGTGAATTTTTTTAAGACAACTTATTTCCCAACATTCAAACTATTAGGTGTTAACCTCAGTAGTTCCTCCTACAAGGTAGTTTTTGAACGTTTTAGGAATTCCAATGCATTAGAAAAACAATTAGGTACAAAATTGTTCTAATTTTCCACTACGCGCGACTTTTAATTACGTTGTTCGAAGCAAAACTCTTGAATTTTGTAAAGACTATCTATTTTTCGATAGTTCAAACTATTAGGTTCTTGCCCTACGTAGTCCCCCAACGAGGTAGTTTTTAACTGTTTTGGGACTTCCAATGCACTAGAAAAATAATTAGGAACAAAAATGTTTTAATTTTTCACTACACACGATTTTTAGTTACGCCATTCGAAGAGAAACTCGTGAAGTTTTCAAATAAGACCTATTTACCGGTAGCTCAAACTATTAGGTTATTGCCCTCTGTAATCCCCCGCACAAGGTGTTTTTTTACCATTTTGGAACTTCCAATGCATCAGAAAAATAATTAGGTAAAAAAAATGTTCAAAATTTCCAGTACGCGCGATTTTTACTTATGCCATTTGAATAAAAATTAATAAATTTTTTGAAGACGACCTATTTATCGGCAGTTCAAACTAGTAGGTATTGCCTTCTATAGTCCTCCCGGTGAAGTATTTTTTTTACCTTTTTGGGACATCCAATGAATCAGGAAAACAATTAGGTAAAATATTCTAATTTTACACTACGCGTGACATTTCATTACGTCGTTCGAACCAAAAATCGTGAATTTTTTTAAGACGACCTATTTTTTGGGAGTTTAAACTAATAGGTTCTTGCACTCTGCAGTCCGCCCGAAAAGATATTTTTTACCATTTTGGGACTTCCAATGATTTAGAAAAAATAATTAGGTACAAAAATATTTTAATTTTCCACAATGCGCGACTTTTAATTACGCCATTCGAAGCAAAACTCGTGAATTATTTGAAGACGAGCTATTTTCCAGCATTTCAAACTAAAAGGTTCTTCCCCTCGTAATCCGCCCGATAAGGTATTTTTTTTTACCTCTTTAGGACATATGATGAATCAGAAAAATGACTAGGTGCAAAAATATTTTAATTATCCACTACGTGCGACTTTTAGTTACACCGTTCAAAGCAAAACTCGTGAGTTTTTTGAAGATAACCTATTTCTCGACAGTTCAAACTAATAGGTTTTGTCCTTTGTAGTCTGCCAAATAATTTATTTTTTTACCATTTTGGGACATCCAATGAATCAAGAAAACAATTAGGTAAAATGTTTTAATTTTCTACACTATGCGCGACTTTTAGTTATGCTGTTCAAACCAAAACTCGTGTATTTTTTTAAGACGACCTATTTCCCTACGGTTCAAACTAATAAGTTTGTTCCCTCTGTAGTCTGCTCAACAAGGCATTTTTTTTTTGTTTTAGGATATCCAATGAATCAGGAAAATAATTTGGTACGAAAATGTTCTAATTTTCCACTACGTACAACTTTTAGTTACGTTGTTTGAAGAAAAACTCGTGAATTATTTGAACACGACCAATTTCTCGACATTTCAAACTAATAGGTTTTTGCCCTTCGTAGTTCGCTCGAAAAGGTACTTTTTTTACCGTTTTGGGACATCTAATGAATCAAGAAAATAATTAAGTACTAAAATATTATAATTATTAACTTCGCGCAACTTTTAGTTACTTCGGTTGAAGCAAAACTCGTGAATTATTTTAAGACAACCTATTTCCCAGTAATTCAAACTAATAGGTTTTTGCCCTCCGTAGTTTGCTCGACAAGGTATTTTTTTACCGTTTTGGGACTTTCAATGTATCTGGAAAATAATTAAGTACAAAATCTTCTAATTTTTTAAAGGATCAATTACCAAAAAATCCCTTAAACGTTTTTAATACACATTTAGTCCAAGCGTTTTTATTTTGTTCCAAAAAGTCCCTTAAACACCCATTTAACCAATATTTTCTTATTTTTAAAGGTCCGCGCTAACGGCATTACCCCACCCCCAACCCACCCCCCACTGTTAGAGCTCCTACGAACCTCACCGAAGCTCCTTTTTTAGTGTTTTTATGTGCTTAGGAACTTTTTGGAACAAAATAAAAAGGCTTGGAATAACGCGTATTAAAAAATGTTTGAGGGACTATTTGATATATTCCCCTTTTTTAAACACTTAGGTACCTTAAACACCAATTTACCCATCATTTTTATTTTTAAAGGTCCGCGCTAACGGCACCCACCCCACCCTATTGGTGAGAGAGATCCGACAGTTGGTTGAATGGAGGGGGGGGGGGAGGTTTTGTAAAGATTAAGAGAGAGAAATTCATAAATGGATTTGTATTTGTATCCTTAAATGTTTAAAAATTATTTGAGTGTAGCTCAATCTCTAAAAATTGTTTGTAAGGAATTAAAGTGTAAAAAACCCATTGATAAAGACACTTACCACAAAATGAGGGAGATATACATATTGGACCATGAACCTAGTGACCTATTAAGACCAATAATGTTAGACTACGATACTTTTTTATTTCCCAAAAACCCCTCATTCAACCACACTCAAACTCAACATCCTAGTTAACAAACCATAGTTTCCAAATCAAGTCAACTATAAATAAGGGTCCGTTTGGTTGACGTTGGCAGGAAAATTTTGCTGTGGCAAAGATGATTTCGTGTTGTTTGATAGGCTTTATTTGCACGTTGGCAAAAACTGTATTTGCCAACTTTTTGTGTTTGATAGGCATAGTTTGCCTACTGGAAGACACTTATTTGCCTACTTGTGTTGTTTGATAGCCAAAATTTATCTCGGTAATACAAACTTTGCCAATATAATATTGGCAAATTCTTGCGATTTTCCACATTTGTGTTATAAACAATTAATCTTACTTACGTATTTTTCATTTTTAGGATTAACAATGTAATTTCGGATGCGAGTCAAGTCGGATGCCTCCTTTGAATGTGGATGAACCAAAAAAATTTATTTGGGCATAGTTACTGCCATATACATTTGTATTTATTTTAACTGGATAAACTTCTTAAAATGGTATTTATTTGGACAAAATCTATTTCGGATGAGGTCAGTCGTTCGCGCGACATGGCTATCTCGCTCGAATGAGAAGATATGTCGTTTGAACGACGCGCGTGACAGTTTGACTTTTTCTTTAAAACGTTTCTTCAAAAGAGATCCAATTAAGTCAATCTCTATTTCGAGCTTATCAGAATAAAACGTAGTGTAAAACACTTTTAAAACATTTTAAAATATTTTTTCTTATAAAAATTCATCCTTATCCTTTTATAAAAATAATTTCTAGCACCAATAATTATACGCATTCATACCTATGTGATCTCGGAATGCAATTAACTTGAAGACAAATAAACTTGCACCAATTAAACTTCTGTATGATTAATTCTTTGAAGCTTTTCTGCAACATCTTCAATTTCTTCAATACGTCATAGACCAAGTGGGATCGTGACAAAATACAATCTCCCTATAACATATTACAAACACAATTTTTTCCATGGAATTAAGTCAAAACAATACAGGGACTCAATTGGAAATTTATGTCCTTACAAATATCCCCCTTTGACTATTCTGGGACAAAACTAAACCAGTGAAATGCCTAAGCCGGGCCGTCAAACCGTATGATGCCTAAATCCCATTCCATAAACCCAAAGTCAAAAATTACAGGACACAGACTAGTATATGTAGCACTGGCAAGCATGAACTGTCTGAATGTGATGTAGACTTGAAATCTTAAATCTCTGAAGCATACCTACTCATATGAAACAGACAAACAAATACCCAGTGAAGTATGGAGGAACAAATGAAGCCAATGTATATATCCAAATGATACCAATTTTACAATATATACCAATATTAATAAACTCTGAAAAATCATTTGTTAAAAATTAAACAACAAAAGGAAACCAATTTGTAATACCAATTTGTAAAATATGTAATAAAAAACATTCTCAACAAATCTCCCCTACATCACATACATCTATCCCCCTTTTTGTCTCGAATAGACAATCCGGTGAAAATATAAACGAATCAACAAGTATCTAGCATGAAGATATAAATTAAAAATCGCTAGATAATCATGAAACAACCAGCTAAATATGATCGAGTAAGGACAAATCAGTAGCTAGTAAACTAGAAATCACACAAATAATATAGCAAACTAATCAGGTGTGATAAATGGATCATATGCAAAATTCCAATATGAGACAATAAAACCTGCATTTAAATCAGGTAGTCCAGAAAGCTTCCAGCAGTACCAAAAAAATATACCACAATAACCAGGGTGCTGGAAACAAAAAGAAGCAAAAAATCCCAGACTGTCGTTCGAACGAGCCATGGACGTTGCTCAAAGGAGATGAGGACGTCGCTCGAACAAGTCTTCTTGCGATATGGTAATATCGCTCGAACGACTTCTCTCAACAGGCCAAACTTTCTCAGATTCCCAAAAATATCATATATTTTTTCCCAGTGAAAAAATTTCTAGAAAAAACACACTAGAAGGGCCTGACAGCAGAAAAATAGTGCTAAAATAGTAAGCTTTTTACTCAAAACGCATAAAAACTAACGGTGCCAGTTACATACAAACATAGTACCGATGTGCTCAACACACGGACATGGAATGTATGAGCGTGAAACTACAACAAATGAGTCACAATTCCAACACATCGAAAAGATCTCTAATTGATAGTGATAAATCATCAAACTTTATCATAGCCATATGACAATTAAAGTGTGAACTTAATGAACTAAACATACTATATGCACACAAATCTAGAATTTGACGATTCTATAAATAATAGCGTCAAATTTTAATGCTTCAACATTAGGATTAGTTGTGCAAACCCGTTTAAATTTTCTCAAACCAAACTCCCTCATAAATATACTTTTTCAAGTTCTTTTGAGGTTTCTAGCATTCTCAACTTAGAGAAAATCTTATTGGCCCTTTTTCTTAGCATTTTGCCTTTTTCTTTTGAGCTCTTTTAAACAGTGGCTTTCACGACGAGTTAATTTTGAACTCTCGCATCCCTTTCCCGTAAATCACTCATAATTTTTTCAATTAGGTACCAATTCAAATCCTCACGGTAAATGATTCTTACATGCACACTTCTCCTTAAGCATACTTACGCATAGATGACAAGATTGAGATAAGAATGCCGCACCAAATTCAAATATGCAAGAAAAGTCAAACATCCATATAAAGTCGTGCATGTGTGCAATGTTGTCATATATATAAAGTCGAATCAAAATGAATATCAACTTCGAAACAAACCCATATAAACAATGGTTAAGATCATTCTAAGCGTCGATAATGTAAGAGGGTAGTTTAGATAAGATGGAGGCATAACCCCTTTTGAGTATGGTAATGATAAGTTAATTAGCCAAAACCTTGGATTAATGATAGGACATACAAACACAAACCCAATGAAGATAAACTCAGCTTAAACTCACAAATCTCTCGTGTAAAACTCAGAAAATAGTAATGAACTTAGAAGTAACTTAGCTAGAGGGAGAGAGAAGTAATCACCCTAGATACACCTTGGTAGGCAGGCAAACACACCAAATACCCTCAAGAATCTCTGTCACATATTGAAAGATTTGTAATAAATGACAATGGTGAGTGAGTAGGCTCTCTCTGGTTTGTAATAACTCTCTCTGGTGTGTATTCTCTCTTAGCAATAACTCCTGAACTCTCAAAAGATCATCCACTCCTCAAAGGTGGTTGGGGTCCTTAAATAGCCCCCCCCCCCCCCCCCCACACACACACACCACCCCGAGGCAACTTAGTCATTAAAGACTATGAAAGACATCCCCCATACTTTATGTCACAACATTAAATGCCTGATGCACTAGTTGTCTCCACGTCATAAACATTAAACGACAAGACATGCCTTTTGCCTAACCACTATGTGTTAGGGGGCTGTTGTCGTAGAGGTGGCTCACCAACTACCTGACAGCCCCAAATACCACGGTGGTTTACTCAAGTGCAAGTCTAACATTGTTTAGCTGGATAGTTACATCACTTATAGTAGATGTGACATTAAGTAGAGGGATGTTTGGTTCACAACTCAATGCCCGATGGAACTCCAAGCTACTCCGCCCGAGGTTCCACGACCAGGGTCCTTCAGTATTTTACCAGGTGTATCTAAGATGCTCAGGACAAGCCCCAACGGTGACTCACTTCTCAATCCTCCAAACCAAGTCCCTCTAAAGTTCCCACGGCGAGGTCATTCGATAGAGCATGAAAACTCTCCCAGTCCCTGCCAGGCTTGGTCTCTTGCGAGTATCATTTGACCTCACACTAAAACTCATTATTATTCTCATTACAACATTACAACCATTAAAGCTCATAGTCAATAAAAACAAAGATACGATATGACTAATACAACAAGCCTTGCCACGCTTGAGCTGCCACGATGAGCTGCCACGCTTGAGCTGCGGCGCCTGAGCTGCCTCGGTTTCTTAATCCCAAACATTATTGCCAATTGGGGAATCATTCCTAATTACCTTCAATCCCCCTCTACATTTAACTCTTAGTGGAGAGATTTGTTGGAACAAGAAATGTCTTCACGAAATTTCTCAATCCGATAAACCTTCTTTGCCTGAAAAATGTTTAGCCTTATTTCCCTTATTAGAACCGAAGCGATATAATCTCCTGGAAAAAGTAAAATTCTCTCTGATGCACCTGAGCTGAAGCGCCATAACTCTTTGGGGCTTGGGCGAACGGACATCACCACTTTTTCCTCATACTGAGCCTCAACCGTTCTAGCTTTACTATTTGAAATTCTCCTGAAAGGCCTACTAACCTTCTCAAATACTCATTTGGGCTCCTTTTAAGTGAAATTCTCTCTTGTAATGCTTCACTATGTTCGAAAAAGCATAAATTCCCCCCGATGTAGCTGAGTCACAATTTAGACAATGTTTGGACATGTGGCGAGGGGACATAATAGGTTTTTTGAACCGTTGAGGCACTGCCTTCATTGGGATTCATTGGATATGCCTGATAAAAATTTTGGCGCCAAAACTCAAACTTTCTGGAGAAGGCAACTCCCTTATTTTCCCAAAGCGTCACTTCATTAATGATGTGGTGATGTCTTTTCAACTGTCGAGACCCTTCTCGAAGTGCCACGTGTTTATTTGAAATGATTATAGGCGGTCCTTGCACGTGCGATGGTGGGAAACTCAAAAGTCGAGTTTAAAACCCATCAAACATCTATTTTATTTCAAAACCCTTCTCTTTCCTTCATCTTATTCAACCTCGCCGCTTTCTTTAGAGATAAAAACTCTGTGCGTACTCCATTGTTGCCCCATTCTTTACTCAGTCTCCTCCTTTCATCTTTTGTGCCACCACCTGCGGTTGTGCTCCTCCCCTTTTGTTCTTAACTATTCTTTCCCAACTATATCATTCATCACAACTCTATCATGGCTTCTCCAAGTACTTCCAAGGTTGCCTCCATCACCACTCATCCAGACTCCCTTCTGCCACTTCTGGCACTACTGCTACCCCTAGCGCCGCTCCCCTGAATACTGCTCGTCAAGAGCAACTATGCTTTTATCGCCGGGCACCCATCTTTGGCGAAGATGATAAATTTTCTGAGGCATGCAAGACCTGCCATTTCTCATCCAAGTTTGACCCTTTACTGTTGGGTGATGAGGAAGTGGATTCATCAGAGTGGGTCTATATACCCCCAGAGGAGACTCTGTATTTTCATTTGGACCGTGGTGACTTCCCCTACTCTCAGATTGACTTCAAAACGCCTGGGGGATCGCCAACCCATTTCAATGCCCGGCATACACATATGCAGAGTTCTTATGCCGATGCTTTTGCCAAGGTTGAGCTTTATCGAGCCCACTGTTTTGGTGAGTTCACCCTCTCTAAGCACAACACGGCATTACAAGTGAAAGTTTCTAGATGGAACATCACAACACACACCTTCTTTACTGTGTGGGGGGAGTTCACCGTTACACTGGAGGACGTCTGTGAACTCCTTGGGTTTGATCCCATGGGTGAGTTCACCTACCACGATGATGATCTGGATGCCGAAGAGGCTGCTGATCGAGTTGAGATGGATTGGATTATCGCAGCTGCATCGGTTCTTCTAACAAAGCCACATTTACCCCCTTATCAACTATTTTTTTGAATCTCCAACGCTGAAGGATGTCAGTGCTGTAACGAGCCGAGGTAGAGGTACATCCCTGGAACTACCAGCCTACATACTTATATTGCTTTTACGCTTCTTCCTAATCGAGAAACCTAATGATCAACCCTGGATGGATTTGATAACTATTTCCATTCGTTTGGCCAGGGGATTCAACCTTCCCATGGTCGCCATCGCCCTGGGGTCCATCTACACCTGGTTGGATCGAACCCACATCGACATGGCACGATCACTGGGTCATTATAACTTGGATAATTTTGCCAACACCATCATTCTGACGGGCTTCCTTTACACTTGCTTCCCTTCTATTACCGCCAAGTCAATTTCTTTACTTGTGAGCCAAGGTATCAAGCCCCTACGCCTCTTATGTTTCAATAAGAAGCAAAGTCAAAAGGAGATAATGGAAGTTTTTGATCTTCTAGACTCCTTTGTGATGAGGTCGTACAGTGAGTCTACGTTTGCCCATAGCTGGGATTTCTTTCCTTCTGTAGCCACAACGGTCAAATTCATCCCAGCTGTAGAAGACCCTTCGCAAGCCGTGGTTCTTCTATTTACCATTATATTTCTTCCTTCCTACACTAAATGGGGATACGCCTAAGAACCCTACAACCCTGACAGATGCAGTAGGCAGTTCAGATTTAACTAGGGGGCCCCTCGACCTGTGTTTCAACACAACCACCCACGGGCCACCTTCACTGAAGCCTACACCTTCTATACTGCAGCCGCGGTGCTTGGTGTGACGTCCACCATCGATGGACGTGTCACCCTTCCTAGTGCCACTAGGAAAGGAGACGTATCCACTTCTTTTGCCACTAAGTTCCATTTAGAGTAGTTGGAAATGATCCGTGAGTACATTCAGTCCCCCCCTCAATATCCCCCAGTGCTTTCCTTCTCTTATTCTGAACTGGGTCTTATAGGGAACTCCGTGCTTGGGGTTGGGTTTCCCTTGAGTATAACCATTAAAGAATCTCCCCAGGAGTTACCCCCTTATTGACCAATGATCCTAACTGCCGCCATGAAACCTAAGGCCGTTGCAGCTCCTAAATAAACTGTCCCTCAACCGAAGCTGCAACGGGCGAAGGGCCTTTTCAGACACCTGCCAAAAAGGCTAAGAAGGCCAAGTCCTCAAAGTCTAATCCCTAGGCTAAAGCACAAACTCCCTTGGAGGCATTCCCTATTGCCTCCGTTCCTCTTCCTATGTCTCTAGAATTAGCTGAAGAGCTAAGCAGGCAGGTGCGAGCCGAGGTTGACATAATACATGCTGAGTTTTGACGGCGCGCTATCACCGTTCCTCCTCTGGGTATGTTCCCCATAATCGTGGTTTTTTCCAGTGAGCCAACGAAAAAAAAGATAAGAAAGTTGAGGGTACTTGAAAGTGGTGGTGGACCGAGCTTAAGGAAGAAAATGCTGGGAACCAAGTCCCAGAAGAAACAGACACTTGAGAAACCTCCATCCCCAGCTCCTTCTGTTGCTGCCTCCTCGCCACCTTCACCAGTGGTTATACCTTCTCGTTCTGTCTCTGCATTCTTTATTTCTCATTCCCCTTCTCTTAAGGTGTGTTGCATCTTCTCATTTCTTACTAAGAAAATGTTTTGGTGCAGGGAGTTGGAGAAGAAAGGCCCAATCCTCCCAGTCCCCCCAGTCCCCTTGTAAGCCACTTCATGGGGGGACGTTGTGGTATATCTCAAGCCGATATCACTCCTCATCGTTCCCTCATGGAAGGCCTTACCTACTCACGAAGATTGTCCTCCTAACGGGCCAAAGAAGTTGCTGCAGGGGCCACTATCGTCGGGTCTGCTGAAATGCCTTGCCAATAAGAGGCAACTACTGTAGCCTCTTCTGAGTTACCATCGGAGAAAGAGGTCCCTCTGCCCCTCATTGTGATAAAAGAGAGTGCCTCGTTGGTAAATTTCTCTCCAAGCCTTACATCTTTTATTTGTCCCATTGTTTTGTTTATAATTTCTAATATGTTGGGCCATTTTAGGTGGAAGTGGCATCGCTGATCGCCAACATTCTCCTTCCTCCTGCATTGTCAAGACCCCCTTACTGCAGTTCCTCTTTTTGGTGCCATAACGGGGGTAAGTTAGGTGAATTTCTGCTACCTTATTCTTTTGTGTTTACTTCTTATGTCTAACACTTGGCTTTTTATTTGTAGCTTTCTCCAAGTCTCTCTCCACCCTTTGCTCTAAGTGGCCTTTTCCTTTCCCAGACCCAGGTTGGTGCTACTGCTCTCGTTGGGGCATCTTTTAAAGGTTCAACGTCTTCTTCTGATGATGCCCCCAGGTTAGCTTTAGTACCTTATGTTGGTAAGGGAAGTTTTCCTACTGTTGAGGCTTCTGCAGCCAAGGGCCCCATTGAGGCTTCTGAGGCAATGAGTCCACCTCCAACGGTTTCTACCATTATGGCCCCCGTGGTGACTCCCATTCTCTCTCCTACTGCTGATGAGGTACTTTGATAGTTTCTCGAACTTCAACTGTGTTTGTGACTTAACAATGAAAAAACTTGTTAAGTTTTTTTTCATAAATTCCACCTGTATTGGTGACTTAACAACGAAAACACTTGTTAAGGTTTTTTCATAAACTCCACCTGTATCGGTGACTTAACAACGAAAACACTTGTTAAGGTTTTCTCAAAAACTCCACCTGTATCGATGACTTAACAACAAAAAAACTTGTTAAGGTTTTTTCATAAACTCCACCTGTATCGGTGACTTAACAATGAAAACACTTGTTAAGGTTTTTTTCATAAACTCCACCTGTATCGATGATTTAACAACGAAAACACTTTTTAAGGTTTTTTCATAAGATGCACCTGTATCAGTGACTTAACAATGAAAATACTTATTAAGGTTTTTCCCTAAACTCCAGTTGTATCGGTGACTTAACAATGAAAACACTTGTTAAGATTTTTCAAAAACTCCATCTATATCGATGACTTAACAACGAAAACACTTGTTAAGATTTTTTCATAAGCTCCACCTATATCGGTGACTTAAAAACGGAAACACTTGTTAAGATTTTTCAAAAACTCCACCTATATCGGTGACTTAACAACGAAAACACTTGTTAAGATTTTTTTCATAAGCTCCACCTATATCGGTGACTTAACAACGAAAACATTTGCTAAGATTTTTTAAGAACTCCATCCTTCCTCTAACTGTTCTCAGGTTGCTCGAGAGGATTGTCCACCAGCTCCTTCTCCCATTTCCTCGCCCCCTCGTGAACCTGTCGCTTTCGAAGAGACTAGCCATAATGATCAAGGCTCCACGATAGGTGTTGCTGCGGAGAAAGAGTCTGGATACGAGCTTCCTCTTCCCGACCTAGCTCCTCATGCCTTCTGCCTGATTGTGCTTCGACGCTCCCCTCAAATGCCTGCTAACCATCATTTGGTCATTAATCAGCTTATAAATCATCATCCCGAGACATTCACGGTGGACTGCCTGCATTCAAACATCTCCGTTATGAGTTACGGGCTTCAAGGCATGTCCATTGTCATTGCTGAAATTGCCAACACTCTGACCTCAAGCATTACCCGGACACTCCTTAACCAATTTTTGGGTTATCTGTGGGAGTTGGGTCACGACAGCTTCCACTTCGGCTGGCTCATCACACATTTGAAGACCTCGAAGAGCCAATGATTGGACAGTCGGAGGGAACTCTTGAGGAAACATCAGGAAGATCAGCAAGCCGAGGAAACTAAGTTGGTTGAGTTAGAACCTCTTCTTGGGGCCATTGAAAAGGAGGTGGGGGACATCGAAGAATCTCTTCGTTTGGTGAAGCTAAAATGAGAGGAACTCCTTATCAAATGCACGCAAGCATAGATGAGGTTGGAGGTTTCCATTAATGCCCAACGGCCTTGCTTAGAATCTTCTTCGAGTCTTCCTGGAGATTTTTTATCCTCCCTAGATTTATGGTTCCTCCTGGGCCAATGAGTTTTTGTATATGTATTTTTCTTCTTCTCATGTAATTCTTGGGCGATAGCTCCCAATTTTTTAATGCCCCCAAAGTTTATGAATGAAAAGGATATTTATTTTCTTATGCCATTCCTTTGTGTTACAACTTATTGCATGGATTATGAAGTGTGAAGTTCTATAATTCTTTCATCTCTACTTGAGTTATAATAAAAAGAACTTGCATACTCATCATAAGAAAGAACTTGTGTATTTATAACAACAACTAACTACATCAGTGGTCAAACATAACTTCTTACACGTGATAAACTTTCAACCACTTATTATTAATCTTGAATTATTTATCTTCTTCTATTTTTGAAATAAAGCAATAACCTGAGTCATGAACCTCATTTACGATGAAAGGTCCCTCCCAATTCGCTACAAACTAAGGTAGAGGAAGCCCCCTAATATGTTTCACTACTGCCTTCAATATGAGATCTCCCTCCACGAACTTCCTTGGTATTACCAAGTTATCATATGCCCTGGAGAGCTGCCTCGTATACATTTGAAAGTGTTGCATCGCATTATCCTTGTGTTCGTCCAACGCTTCCAACTGCACATGTCTATTCTGAGGGAGCATGCTGCTTCGCAAGGCATATCAAGCAGAGGGAACTTCTAACTCTACTGGGAGAATCGCCTCGTCCCCATAAACAAGAGAGAACGATGTATACCCCATAGGCTTCCTCTTAGTCATTCGATAGGCCCATAAAATGGCTGGTATCTTGTCATCCCACGATCCTGGGGAAATCCTCCATCGTTTTAGCTAAGATATTAATTAAAGTTTTGTTAGTCGTTTCGACTTGATCGTTTCCCTTTGGGTATGCCACCGTCGAAGTGTGATGGATAATGGAGTTTTGTCTGTGAGCACCGTTACTTCTGAATTGATGAAAGGGGTTACATTATCTAAAAGGATAACCTTTGGGATCCCGAAATAACAAATGATGTATTCTCTGATGAAGTTGCTTACTACTCCCGCTGTTTCCCTTCTCAGTGGTATCACCTCAGCCCACTTTGTGAAACACTCTGTTACCACTAGTATCCATATCTTCCCCCTAGAAGAAGGGTGTATTGCCCCTACCAGATCGAACGCCCAGGTGTGAAATGGATAGGTCGTTGCCAGAGAGTATAGGTCTACCGATGGGGCATGTATCATATTTTGATAAAGCTGGCAAGCCTTGCATCTTTGAATGAACTCAGCAGAATCTTTCTCCATTATTGGCCAATAGTATCCCAGAGTCATCAACTGGTCGTTTAACTTGGCCCCTCCTATATGAGTTGGATCGTGTGCCTGTTTGAGAACCTCGACTACCTCTTCCTTCATAATGCAACGCAACGGCCTGTTAAAGTATCCCCTTCGATAAAGTTGTCCCTCTTGAACGTATAATCTCGGGGCCCTTCGCCGGAGTCCCATCGCATTAATTTTCTCCGTTGGGATAACTTCATCTTTAATGAAGTCAATATAGGGCTGTCTTCAGTCAGCCTGAGCCTCCACGAAATGACATTCAGCTGCCTCAAAGAATAGTTGGCATTTGTCACACTTTCGTTGTTTCTCGATTGTAACCTGCTTCATACTAGGCTAGAAATATTCCTCCTTTTGAATTCTTCTATAAAGGGGGATCTCAGTCATTTCACAGTGCTCTTCATGCGTTTTCTTCAACCTCTGCCCTACTTCTTCTGTGCCGATGCATCTTGACAGCCATCCTTATGCATTTTTGAAGAAAGGTTTCCCTGATTTTTAGAGTACCAGGCCAATCCTCTGAGCCCCATCATTCCCTTACCAGACTCCAGTTGCTTCCTAATCTATCCCCTCCAGCCTGCGTCCTCCTGCATCGATAAAATTGACTGTACCATCGAAGGAGCTATTCTTCGTTGGATCACGACAATAGTTGTATCACTCCTCGTGACCATTTTTTGGGCAATGGTGGCATAGGTGTCTGGTTGGCGATTCATCGTTTGGGCTGCCTCTTGATGTTGATCCAATGGAACTGGCAAAAAAGTCTCTAGATAATTGTTCTATATGGTGCCAGTCTCATGTGTTTCAATATGTACTCTCCATTCACTTGCTGAACCACTAAGTTAGAATCCCCTTTCATGCAAAATGAAGGAATCCCTCTTCGAATAGCGTCTAACAATCCCAACACCAATGCTTCATATTCTGCCTCGTTGTTGGAATAAAGGAAATTTAATTTGTAAGAAAGGCAAATCTCCTCCATTTCTTTTGAAAGAATAACCCCTGCTCATTCTTTCTTCTCTGCCAAGGATCCATTGAACTGCATTGTCCATTCCTCATCTGTTACATCTAAATGATTGTCTTGCAAGTCATCTCCTGGGATGCTTTCTTTGGGTGGCTCAAACTTTCTTGAAGGGAAAATGGCCAACAGATCGGCGTAGGCCTGGCTTTTGATTGTGCGAGGAACCACACATTTCAAGTTATATTCAGAGAGGATAAGGAACCATCTAGCTTCCCTGCTAATCGATATAGTTCTTACAATAAAATACTTAATGGGATCACATTTAGTTATAATATGAATTGTAAAAGACAACATATAATGCCTAAGTATTTGCGCTACAAATACTAAGGATAAACAATGCCTTTCTAAACTACTATATCTAACTTCTGGCCCATGGATGATCCTACTGAGGTAGTAGACTGGCCGTTCTTGCCCATCAATCTCTTGTGTCAGCAAAGCTCCCACGGATCTCGTGGTGGATGTGAGGTACAGCTGTAACGGTATTCCTGCCCCTAGGGGAACCATGGTCTGTGGTGAAACGAGCAACTTCTTCAGTCCGTCAAGAGACTCCTGGTGAATTGCCTCCCATTTGAACTTCGTGTTCTTTTGCAGCAGTTGCTTCAGTGGGTGTGTTATTTCGGCCAATCCAGGCACAAATCTCCTAAGGTAGGAGACCTTACCGAGGAAACTCTTCAAATCCTTCGCCGTTCTTGGACATGGTATTTCCAAGATCGCCCGCTGCTTATCCTGGTCCATCTGCACCCCTTGTCGATCGACCACAAAGCCTAGGAATTTCCCACTTGTCACTTCAAAAACACACTTTAATGGATTCATCTTTAATTTAAACTTCCTGCAACGAGAGAACACCTTCCTCAAATCGCTCAGATGGGACTCCTCCTTCCTCGACTTGATGACCAAATCATCCACATAGAATTCCACAAACTTGTGAAAGAAGTCATAGAAAATGGCCATCATTATTATTTGGTAAGTCGCGCCAGCATTCTTGAGTCCAAACGGCGTCACCTTATACATGAAGTTGCCCAACGAGGTTCTGAACATTATTTTCTCTGCATCGGAGGGGTCCATCTTGATCTGGTTATACCCTACATACCCGTCCATGAAGCTATACATCTCGTGAATAGCCATTGCATCTATTAGGATATCGATGGAGGGCAGAGGGAACTCATCTTTGGGACAAGCTCTATTCAAATCTATAAAGTCCACACGGATCCTTATTTGGTTTTTATCTTTCTTCCCCATTGGGACAATAATGAACAGCCAGATCGGGTGTTGTATCGTCTTGATAAACCCTATTGTTAGTAAGCGTTGAACCTATTCCTTGATTTCAGGTCCAGCTCAGGATTATACGTTCTTATTGCTTGTTTCACTGGAATGGCCGAAGGCATTACGTTCAACTTGTGGAAGCTTACTTCCTCATCCAGACCCTCCATCTCCGTGTACTTCCATGCAAAAATATCTATAAATTCCCGAATCAACTTGAACAAAGCCTATCATTTCTCCTTACTGAGATCCCTCGAGATGAAGACGGGACTTGGATCTTCTCCTTCTTTTGCCAGGTTCAAGTTCTCCAACTCTTATACCTAAAGCTTTGGTTGATCTTCCATATAATCTGGTTCCTCGACGACTTCCTCCATATATTCCTGTATGCTAGAGTTATCTATCACCATACATTGTCCTCGTTGATCCACCAGAAAACATTCATATATCGGGTCAACCTCATCATCAGTTTCCTCGGCCGCTCACTCACACCGTTACAATCAATATACCACCTTTCCTTCTTCAGTAATGACCTTATTGCATTATCTGCTGGTAGCGGTGATTGCCTTCCTCGTTGGACCTCATGCTCCATCAGATCCACTTTGGGCCTCATCATATTTTTTAGATGCTTCGAGATGTTTTGGGGTCAAGGGACCGCCTGGTGAGCTTCTTTGGTCATTACTCTTGTGCTGCTTGCAACTTCTTTACTCTGCTCATTTAAGGGCCCCATCCTTTCTCTGATTGGGGGAACCCATGCTCCCTCCATTCTTCTCGTTAGGACCCGAACATCTTCTTCCAACTCAGTATGAAATGCCGCATCCACCAAGTGAGCTTCCTTGATAGCGAATGGCCTCTTTGTAGCCCTAATAGTCACCTCTGACCCCTTGATGTTCGCCTTAGTGCATTGGTGGTACGTAGAAGGAACTAGACCTTGGTTGTGAATACACACCCTCCCTATTAACAAATGATAGGAAGTTTCACTTTCTATTACGTGGAACTTTATATGGGAACTCAAATTTCCCATCACGATCCCAACATTAACATAATCAATGGATTTGGAAGATTGGTTATCATACCCCGAAATTACTAAAGGCATGTGGACCAACCTTTCTTCTGGAATATTGACTGCATGAAAGGAGTTAATTGGCATAATATTGATGGAAGTTCCCCCATCCATAAGATTCCTTATGAAACTAACTCCCTTAACGCTGGCAGTCACATACAATGGCCTGTTGTGAGGGAATCTCACAGCCCTATCGACATCGCTGAAGGTCACTTCTAACAGAAACCTCCTCACCAACCTGGCCATGGGTCCTTTCTATTTCATCAAAGGGACTGCATCTTTCCTCGCAATATCAAGTATTTCTCGGGTTATTTCCAACCTCTCTCTTTTGGGATCCCTACCTGGTCGAATAACCAGGTGAACTTTGGGGATTTTGAGACTGCACTGTACTCTAGGCCCGAATCTGCTTCCTCACCTTCAATGCTGTACACGTCCTCCACGTCTTTGGTGCTTGCTTCATTGTAGGCCAAAACTATGTTAGCCAGTCCCTTAGTACAGGTCTCGAAAGCTACTCCATACTCTTCTCTTTCTCCTCTCTCTGCCTCTTCATCATAGGCCACCACAAGATTGGCCCCATGTGCTGGTAGTGGGTTATTATTGACGTTCTGTGGAGGGATTTGCAACGTCCCTGCCTTCACGTACTTGTCAATAATTCTTATAAGTGTGAAGAGACTTTCTGTTGGGTGTTGTATCCTCCAATGAACCTAGCAGTACCTAGGATTCGCCTTCGTTTCCGCATCGGGTTCCCCAACGGGAATGTCTTTTAGTTCGTAGACCGTTCCGCCTTGGACCATTGCATTGTAACAGCTGACAGCCTCCTCTATTGTACAAGGAAATAGTGGTGGGTCTTCCCTATTTCTTCCGAACTTCCTCTTATTGTCCTTCTTCGGTGTACCCTACCCATGGGGGCTGAGACCTCCCCCCCCCCCCCCGGCGGGTTGCATCAGATGCCTAAACATCATGGGCACCGCCACCGGATTGGGCCGCACCACTAAAGATACATTTCTTGCTGCTTTTAAGAACGTCAAAAAAGTCCCCTCACGCGTCTCCTTGATGAGATGGCAGATGTACTCAGGAATCAGCCCCTCAGTACAGATCTCCAATAACTTAGACTCTTTGGCTTCATCCCTCACGTCTAGGGATCTTTCCCTGAACCTTTTAATATAGGCCACAACTTCTTTCCCAGGTCTTTGCTTTTCCCTACCCAGTTGGGTCAAAGTAAACTCATCTTCTGCCAGAAAGAACTTCTGGACAAACAATACATGCATCTCCTCCCACATAGAAACACTCCTGGGAGCCAAATGGGAATACTAGGTATATGCTTTATCGGTTAAGGATTTGGAAAACTCCATCAACTAAAGTTTCTTATTATTTCAATGTTCACCCAAGTGTTCTATGAAGCTCTTGATGTGCTCTTTCGGATTCCCACCTTTTCCCATGTATTTTTCAAAAATAGGAGGAATATAGTCCTTTGGATAGGGCTCATCATTGTACTCCTGAGGATACGGTGTTCGAAAGTCATCATAAACCAAAGCTACCTTGCCAGAAGATTGTGAGGAAGTCTGCATGAACTTCAGCATCTCCTTTTACATCTCCTTTCTCATTTCTTCCATGGGTGATACTACTGGGGCAACAACCAACGGGATCGCGGGCTGAGTGCCCATTGCGGCTGGAGCAGGCGCCACAGCTGGGGCCCTTGATACTCCTGATGTTCGCAATATTGGATTCACAACATAGGGTATGCTCACTGGGACTGTTCCCATTACTCCTGCACCTGGTGAGGCCGTTGGGGTTGCCCCTGGTGTTACGAAGGAATTGGCTTCAAATCCTCCCAACACCGTTGAAGCTATCAGAGTTTATAAGAAACTCATAAAACTTACTTATGAGGAGTGCCACTTGAGTGGGTCCCAACCCTGCACTCGTGGAAGCTTGTGTCACCCCTGGAACGCCTGTCGTCGCCTGAATCGGAGGTACCTCTACTCGAGGAGCCCCATCCCTTAGAGCCTCCAGTTCTCCCGCAGATTTTTCTTCATTATGTTGGATGTCATCAAAGTTGGGCCTTCGATTAACATTATCCTGCTCCATACTCCTTACTCAGAAGAATGCCTCCCCGGCAGAGTCGCCAAATGTAAGAGGGTAGTTTAGATAAGATTGAGGCGTAACCCCTTTTGAGTATGGTAATGATAAGATAATTAGCCAAAACCTTGGATTAATGATAGGACATACAAACACAAACCCAGTGAAGATAAACTCAGTTTAAACTCATAAATATCTCGTGTATAACTCAGAATATAGTAATGAACTTAGAAGTAACTTAGCTAGAGGGAGAGAGAAGTAAGCACCCTAGATATACCTTGGTAGGCAGGCGAACACATCAAATACCCTCAAGAATCTCTGTCACGTACTGAAAGCTTTGTAATAAATGACAATGGTGGGTGAGTAGGCTCTCTCTGGTTTGTAATAACTCTCTTTTATGTGTATTCTCTCTTAGCAATAACTCCTGAACTCTCAAAAGATCATCCTCTCCTCAAAGGTGGTTAGGGTCCTTTAATAGCCCCCACACCACCCCCAAGGCAACTCAGTCATTAAAGACTACGAAAGACATCCCTCATACTTTATGTCACAACATTAAATTCCTGATGCACTAGTTGTCTCCACGTCATAAACATTAAATGCCAAGACATGCCTTTTGCCTAACCACTGTGTGTCAGGGGGCTTTTGTCGCAGAGGTGGCTCACCAACTGCCTAACAGTCCCAAATACCACGATGGTTTACTCTCAAGTACAGGTCTGATATTGGTTAACTATCTAGTGACATCACCTACAGTAGATGTGACATTAAGTAGAGGGCTATTTGGTTCACAACTCAACGCTCGATGGAACTCCAAGCTACTCCGCCCGAGATTCCATGGCCAGGGTCCTTCGGTGTTTTACCAGGTGTATCTAAGATGGTCAGGACAAGCCCCAACGGTGCCTCACTTCTCAATCCTCCAAACCAAGTCCCTCTAAAGTTCCTACGACGAGGTCATTCGATAGAGCATGAAAGCTCTCCCAGGCACTGCCAGGCCTGGTCTCTTACAATTATCGTTTAACCTCACACTAAAACTCATTATTATTATCGTTACAACATTAAAATCGTTACACCTCATAGTCAATAAAAATAAAGATACGATATGACTAACACAACAAGCTAAAATATGAGTTGCCATGCCTGAGCTGCCATGATGAGCTTCCACGCTTGAGCGGCCGTGCCTGAGCTGCCTCGATTTCTTAATCCCAAACACTGTTGCCAATTGGGGAATCATCCCTAATCTCAGGATTACCTTCAAGCCCCCTCTACAGATAATAATGACCAAATGTCCTAGCTACATGGATATGAAATGATTGGGGAGGGGTCTAAGCACACCAATATGCCACATCAAACATGTAAATGCAAAAACAAAACAAAAAATATTTTTGGCTTTTCAAACATATTTTGACTCAACTAAAAGAAATTTTTTTGGTTTTTCAAAACTTTTCTCAAAAACAAAATCTTTTTGTATTTTTTCAATAGGACTTAAACAAATGAAAAACTATAATAAAAAATGATACACAAGTCATTATACTAGCAATGAATATATCATGAAGAAAACTAGCAAATAACAAACATGGCAACACAATCATCCTTTAGATTTAGCATGGGAAGAATCAATTTCACCCAAACGAGAATCATGAAGTTTTATTCCTAAAGCCACTAAATCCAATTTTCTAACCCAAGTAGGTGTAAAACGACGCACGGGGGTTTGGGAAATCGGGGAAATTTTATTCCTAAATTTCCTAGGAGCTTGTCTAAGGTCGTAACAATAACGCCTAAGATGACCTTTCCTACCACAAAACGTGCAAGTGTAGAGACGGTGGGAATGATTACCTATATGTGGACCTTTTCTAACCTTCCTAGTGTTTCTCACACATGCGGGGGGAATAAGAACAACTCTCTCATTAAAACCTATACCTCCCCTATCTCACTTAATTTGGACGGTGCCTAATATCTTATCTAACTTCTTCGATCTAGCCTTCAAATCAAACTTAAATCTAGATGAGTCTCTCAATCTCTCCTCCAACTCATGAATCTAGACTCGATCAAACGCCTAGACTCCTCAAACTCTAAAAGCTCCTTTTTCAAAGACTCCATCAAACCACAGAGATTATCTCTCTCTCCCTTGACATACTCTAATTTCTCCCTAAGAGTCTTCTCTCATGCCAGAAGATCTTCAATCAAACTATCATTATTTTCTATGTCACGCTCATTCAAATTAGCTTGCAATTTTGCATTTGCCTTTTTCACCTTAACCGTCTCGGCATACAACTCATTAAATACAACTTGAAATTCTTTCACATCTACATCCTCCTCGTCACTCTCTTCTCCCTCACTAACATGGGATTCACTCAAAACCTCCTCGAAAGTGTCATTCACATGACAATCGTTGTCGCTCACATGACATTCCATAAACGCAACAAAGTTAAGATCAATGGGGGAACTCTCTCATTCTTTCGGATCAGTATCACTTAAGGTGACACTATATAAAATGGGTTGCTTGCCCTCTTTCTTAAGTCTAGTGGGACACTCCTTAACTTTGTGATCGTACCCCTCACACCCAAAACACTTATCCAACTCATCTCTTTAAGGCTTCTCAAACTTATCCTTAGAGGTGGGGTTAACTTTGTTGTTCTTGAATTTTTCAAATTTCTTGGCATCTTTCGATTGCTTTTGAAACTTAATAAATTTTTTAAATTTCTTTGCCAACAAAGCAACATCTTCAAAATCGAAATCGGAATCATAATTCGAAACTTAATTTCCTCCTTCCAGGTTTTCAAAGCAATACCCTTTTCTTTCTTAGGCACTTTCTTGGAGGTAATCATGTCGATTTCATAGGTTTGTAAGTCACCTACAATCTCTTCTAGTTTCGTCGACTTTAACTTACCCAAGGAGTTTAAAATAGTCACTTTCGCATAAAACCTACTAGGCAATGACCTAAGGATTTTCTTAATGACACGGTTGTCAGGAATTTTCTCACGTAGGTTAAACGACGAGTTGATAATATTGGATAACCTAGCATAAAACTCATCAAAAGTCTCATTATCTAAGATCCTAATGGTCTCAAACTTTGTAGTAATATTTTGAAGTTTTGATGCCCTAACCGTGATAGTGCCCTCGTGAGTGAGTGCCAAAAAATCCCAAACCTCTTTTGATGTTTCACAAGTCATAATTCTATTATATTATTTCGGTGTGACATGTGAAGAAATAACGTGCAAACCCTTTGAATTTTATTGTGAAAGTCTATGTTCAGTTTCGGTCCATGACTCGACAGGCTTTAAAATAGTGACCTCACCTAAAATAGTAACAGGGGTTTCCAACCTTTCTCAAAATCTAGCCACTCACGCTCATCAATAGATTTTAATGCACTTTTCATTCTCATCTTCCAATAGGTGTAATTAGTGCCATAAAAACAGGAGTTCAAAAAAGTTCATTATTTCCAAAATTCATATTTGAAAACACACGGGATCACAAAACAAATAAATTATGTTTTCTCGCTCTGATATCAATTTAAAAAAGTGGTCCTATATGAGTGTGTTTCAAATCAAACCAATTTTCACCAAAAATTATCCAACTTTTAATTATCACAAAACCAAGTTGTGAAAAACCAATTTTTACTTTAAACCAATTTTGTCTTGATTAATGCTAAACATGCATCTAGTGATTAAATCAAGTAAAGTAAAGTAAAGAATACTCACAACGCTGGATGTAAGAGGAAAAACCCAAGATGGGAAAAAACCTCGGGCGTCCCAAGCCAAAAAATCACTATGAATGTGAAATTACAACGAACACACAAAAGACTCACTCAACAACTCGATCCCCACGGGTCTTGATGCTCTTCTTAACTTCAACCACTCCTCTAATAATTCCCACGTAGAAAGTTCTTCTTCCAAGATACCTGTCCATAACACACGTGTCCACATATGTCTCAGTGTCCACTGAATGGCTTGGATACGTCTACGATGTCGAACAAGAAGTCCTTCTCTTTTCTTCACTGTAAAACCCAGATGTTCAAGTATAGAACAAACCTTCTTAGTGCAGAAAAATCACATAAATATATAGTAATGATAACTAGGATGTTTGCAAACTCTAAGGATGTGTTTAAGCTTTGAAACCTTAGAAAAACATGTTCAAACTCGTACTGGATTGGAAACTATTTTCCAGATTGCACCTTTTTTAATTCTGATGAAACCACACTTTAAATACGAAAAATTCATCACCTCAAAAAATGTGTCGCTCGAATGAGATTAGCCAGTCGTTCGCGCGACATGGCTATCTCACTCGAACGAGAAGAGATGTCGTTTGAACGACGTGCGTGATAGTTTGACTTTTTCTTTAAACGTTTCTTCAAAAGAGATCCAATTAAGTCAAACTCTATTTTGAGCTTATCAGAATAAAACATAGTGTAAAACATTGAAAACACTTTTAAAACATTTTAAAATGTTTTTTCTTATAAAAATTCATTCTTATCCTTTAATAAAAATAATTCCGAGCACCATCAATTATACGCATTCATACCTGTGTGATCTCAGAATGCAATTAACTTGAAGACGAATAAACTTGAACCAATTAAACTTCGGCAGGATTAAACCTTTGAAGCTTTTCCGCAACGTCTTTAATTTCTTCAATACGTCATAGACCAAGTGGGATCGTGACAAAATAAAATCTCCATATGACATATTACAAACACAGTTTTGTTTACGAAATTAATTCAAAACAATATAGGGACTTAATTGGAAATTTATGTCCTTATAATTAGCAATAATCGTATGTGAATTTGATGGAGAATTATGGAGGTTGGGTAAAACAGAATGGGTGAGAAATTGAAGAAGACGAAGCTCCACCTTTTCGATTGATTGATTAACCCATGAATGTCGATAAGTCGACCAAACTAGGGCTGTGTTTTTTTTTTGAACATTTTGATTTTTTTGATATCCGATCCGATATTTTTCGATTTTGGAACGTATATAAGGTTTTGATTTTTTTTAAAAAAATCGGATCGAAAATTGGAAATAATTCTGAATTTCCAATTTTTCCGATCCGATTTTTCCGAAACTACGCCGATACAATTTTTCCGAATTATTTCTGATTTTTTTCGAAATATTTTTCGATTTCCAACTTTTTTATTTTTTTTAAACATTATCATGTGTCCCACATCGGCTAGGAGAGGAAGAGAGGCCCAAAAAAATCTTCTATAAAAGGAGAATATCCCTCTATCCTCTACACAAATGAAAAAAATGGTTAAATCCTTACATCTTTACATGTTGGGTTAAATCTTTTTTTCGATTTTTTTAAAATGAGAATTTTGAGTAATCGAAAATTCTATATTAATTTTTTTGAAATTTCTGAATTTCCAAAATTTCTGAATTTTTAGTATATTTTTGAATTTTTGATTTTTTTCTATTTTTTTTTCGATTTTTCGATTTTTCCGAATTCGAAAACTTTTTTGATTTCCCGAAAAAAATTGATAGGAAATTGGAACAAATATTTTATTTCAGAAAAAATTGGATTTTTTTCTGAAAGGTCATTTTTCGATCCGATCCGGCTGAAACACAACCCTAGACCAAACCCTTCGATCGATCGACCTTAGCAGATTTTGGGTGCTTTTCTTAGTTGAATTTTATAGGATTACCAATGATAAAAGGGGATCTTAAGAGTGCCATTATACCAATGTGGGGACTTGATAAAGACCAGTAGGTGTATAGGAAGGAATTCTTAGGTTGTGTGTACACTCAACTAATTACGAAAGTGAATTAAATTTGTAAATAATGATAAAGTACGGTGAATATTAGAGGGAAAATATTACGTACAAGTATAAATAATTTGGTTGTGTGAATACCTATTATATTGATAATTAGATTTTGTGAATACCTAAAGTATGCTTAATTCGGTATTGGGGTCGATGATTAGCCGGACCAATACATGGAAGATCGATTTGGGGCTGATGAGTATTCGGACCAAATCCAAGTTAAAAGATATTGGGGTTGATGAGTATCCGGACTGATATACATATGCATAACATTTACTTTGGGGTCGAGGGATATCCGGACCAATGTAAATGATAGGATGATTGGGGTCGATGATTAGTCGAACCAATAATCCTTCTAGTATATATTGTGTAAAATATATATACTTCATGATATTCTACTTATGTGCGGAATTAGGCTTGTAGATGACACACACACACACACACACACACACACACACACACACACACACACACATATATATATATATATATATATATATATATATATATATATATATATATATATATATATATATATATATATATATATAATAAAGGAGGAGGGTTTTTTGGTCTCCTCCAACTAACGGTTCAGATTAAATTTGGTGGATTTGGTCTTTATCAACTCATGGTCGAGATTAAATCTTACCAAATCGAATCTAACGGTCCTAAATGCTCTGAAGTTGGGAAGAATATTTGGTTAAAGAGGTACACCTAATCTTCACCTTAATAGAGCACAAGGCTCGAGAGATATGTTCTCTCTCCTTTTGACCTCTGTGCCCATGCCGTCTAACACACACACTCTCTCTCAAGAAGTTATGCCTCACAAAGCTAAGGCCATGGTAGCCACAATGTTACCGACTCTCTTTCTTCTTATGCAACATCGAGTTTAGAGGTAAACATCATTTATCCCCTCTTTTTTTGTTTATTGGCTTCTGACAGGGAGGTGTGGAAGAAATCAGCTTTAATAGAAGAAATCGCCTATTTTGAATCCATTGCAGAACACTCACCGATATTACAGAAAACTCACCGACATTGGTGTGTTGCAGAACACGCTTTGCATCAATATTTAAACTCTTTACTCACATTTCCAATGTCTTCTCTCTCTCAGGCAGAAGAACCAACCCAAGTTATTTTCTCCACCATTTCGGTCGTTATTTTGCTTGGATGTATCACCGAAAGGGGCATTTCAAAATGGGAAAAATGCAAGCTTCCATTTATATAATATAAATACGTTTTTTTATATATTTCGAACTTAGAAGTTAAAATTCATGCTTATTTTATAGTTTGAGTTTTGGGGTTTGCATTTTGGTACAGGTACCATCTCTTCCTCAGACTACTGCAGGTAACATCTCTCTTCATTTTTATATAAGGAATTGAGTTTTTGGTCGCACCTGGGATTTGAGTTTCAGATCTAACTTGCCTCGAGTACTGGTGTACATCTAAAATTTGTTTGAGGTAAAGATGTCTATCTTTTTTATGGTCCTTTCACATGGATGTTTTGGATTTCAGGTCTCATCACGTCTGAGATCTTTTCGATTTTTATGGGAGAATTTGAATGTTTAGAAAACATGTAACTTTCTGTCTTGATCCATCAGATATGAAGATAGATCAAAATATATCTCTAAAAATATCGGAGCTGATTGAAGAGTTCTAATTTGGGGTTCGTGAATAGTCAAGGCTTGACTCACTGATTTGGTGAGTGAGCCTACATCTTTTTTTAATTTTATAATACAGCAAGGCTGTGTTGTTATGATGCCTATGAAAATGGGTTTTCTGTTCGACAAGATGATTTTTCAAATGTACTCTGTGCCTTTGTCCACGTCGTCTTAATTTATGCTCAACTCTACTGCTCCACTTGGTTTATTAACTTCTTCAAGCTAACAGTTTCTTAGTTATCTAATTATTTAGCAAGTTGTGAAGTATTTTAAATTGGGTATTTCAAAGGGAATCCCAAGACTACTACTCTAATGTTTACGTTTGCTTAAATCATTTGAGGCAGATATCTCTTTCTATAACTGTAGACAATTTCATTTTTCTCTAATTGTAGTTATTCATTTTTATAGTAGTGTCCACCATAGCTTTGGTTCATCTATGTGTTTGGCTTCTTGACAACACAGGGGGAATCTATGTATTTGGTGGCATTAATTCGATTTAGTGTGGGACCTATAGTTGGCCAATGCGTGGCCCAAGAGTAAAAACAGTGTGGGACCCTTTAGGTGGCGCGTAAATTGAGCACAGCTCAAGGTGTGGCATCATAGAAATTTAATGGCCAAAATGATTTGACTGAACGATTTGACGGAGTGGGTTCGAAAGGAATTGGTACGAATTGCTGGAGGTGAGTGGCTCAAAAGTTTGAACTTTAAATAATTTAATTATTTTTTTTGTTCTAAAATCTATTGTTTTCTCTATATCATGGTGGCCATCATTGACCCTTTCACTCGGGTGTTTGGGAGAAAGTTCCTAGGCTTAATGACTATTCGTGGGATTTTTTAAATAATTTTACAGCGTTTTTGTTAGTAGAAATTGACTATTTGTAGGATTTTTTATTAATGTATTCTAATATCATCGTCCTTTTTTTGTACCGGAGAAAAAAAATAAAACTTTATTTATTTTATATTTTATATTATTATTTGTGTAGAAATTATTTGGATTTATTTTATTGTATTATCTTAAGATAAAGCTTATTTAAGTCTTTGTATTCTCAAACTTTATTTGGTATGATATATAAATGGTTAGATAGTTCAGTAGAGAATGTTATTATGTGGTATGCTTGAGCTAAAAATTTACTTAAGTAAAAAAAATTGTAAAATGTAGTAAACTCAAAAGGGGATAATTTGTGGTTTAAAGAAATTTAAAAACTCTAATTAATACACAAGGGAATTTTTCATTTTGAGATCGAGTAAACTTATGTTTGATTAGAGTTTACTGATAATTGGATAAGATAATATCATTTAGTTGTAGAAAATTGAAAAAACACTGAACAGTAACACTCATATTTGCTCGCCAATGACCATTAAGCTGAATAACAACTTATTAGGCCAATACACCATTCTGCGTTTATTGCTCAATCTAATTTTTATTTTTATTTTAGGGTTGAATATTAAGAATGGTTTATCTTCTTCAAATGATTTGAAATCATATTTTATTAGTTAGGTGTCAATATTATTCGAAATTATTAAGGGTCCACAAATTAGTTTATAATTTCGTGTCGGTTGATATTGTGCTATCGCGCCTCTCATTTTTCCAAACCTAATCGCTATTATAAAATATTAAAAAAAAGATTTGTGTATCTAAATTTTTGAAATGGATGTTTTACCTGATATGAATGAACTTGAAAGAGTGGGTGGCACCGATTAGAGGTCTTCCATGTTTGACCTTTAATTTTGTTATTTTAAATGATGTTTACCTTCAAAATAGAAAAAATAAAAATCAATAGCGTATGAAAATGTAAATGTTATTTTTTAATTTTAAACTTATGAGGTGACTTAAAGAGTGAGTGGCATCGATTAGAGATCTTTCTTGTTTGACCTTTAATTTGTTATTTTAAATGATGTTTACCTTTAACATAGAAAAAATAAAAATCAATAGCGTGTGAAAATATAAATGTTATTTGTTTTTTAAGCTCACGGGTGACTTGAACTATTTTATGAATAATCATGAACATATGAAAATGTAAATGTTCTAAAAATAAATATTTGTTTAATTCATTAAAATATCGTATTTGTATTCGTTGCCTATTAGGATTTTTGCTCTTTCCTATCCAACGGTTGAAATTGAATATCGAGAACTTTTATCTAATATCCACCCATTAATTTATTAAGGGTACGAGATATCCGGAACGTTTTAACAATCATGCCATCGGCACGGGTACACCCTAGTGTGTATATATATATATATATATATATATATATATATATATATATATATATATATAGAGAGAGAGAGAGAGAGAGAGATACATCTAAATGATAAATTAAGTAGGGAGAAACTTAATCTCAAGACTAAAAATAGATTGGGAATATCTATAGTAAATAATGTAGTGAAACTTAATTAGGGAAGTTGCATGATAAAAATGAAATAATTTATGAATTAAGTAGTGAGACTTGATTTGGATGAATAAATATAACACATGTGAATGTTATACGAAAATTGAAATACGCGAGGATGTTAATAACGAAGCGTGCTATATGGGCATTATGGGAGAGTACGCCATTGATAAGATCGGTTATATACTTTAGTCGAGATAGCTTGGGTATGATAGCTAGGTGGGATAAGTATAAGACGTTAGGCATGCACGTTAGATGAGAGGTGAGGAGACTCATGGGAGTGTGCGGAACCTAATATGTGTAATCAATAACCGATTTTAATTGTGATAAATTACTTTTTAAATGTTTTAAAACTATTTTGAGTACTAACTCTTGCTATAAAAATGTTTTCAAAACCTTTTAGGTGTCCAGCCACCAGGACGCCATGCTTGATTTCATTCTGGGGATTCAGAGTTGTAGGACTGTGGATGCTGACAGGATTATTGAGTAGCCGAATCTTTCATTCAAATCTAGCATAAGATCTCATTCTTTTATTTCATATGTAGACATGTTGTCAGTTGACTCCATTACAGTTCTAGATTTGTATCAGAGAAAATTGTCTGAAGAGAAGAGAGCTTGGTTGAGAGTCATGGGTGAGCTGATAATGTCACATTGACAGTTAAAGAAGCCCAACCATGGAAAGGATCTATACAAAGGATAGAGGATCATCTTGGAGATATCATTAAGACCAAAAAACATAACAGAGAGGATTTGTTCAGGGATCACTATCTGCAAACTCCATGGTTAGCTATCCCACGACTGCAAAATTCAATCCACCTGTGATCTCTTCTAGGTAGATTAGGAAATCAAATTCTATTTTTCATGTTGAGTAGTACCAGGCAGCCTACAACATCTTTTTCATCAACCGATGAGATGCATTGTAGGGTATTTTCAAGAACTCTCACAGGTTTATCCCAAATCTGGTAAAATGATCTACCTAAAGGAAAGATCTCTAACTATAAATAATTGTTCGATCTTTTTGTTAGTAATTTTTGTTTCTGAGCAAAACATGGTAAAAGGGTAGCTCACTTGTTAATCATCCATCAACACGAGGATGAGACAACAATGGATAATATCACCAAATTTAATGCTAAAAAGTTATAAGTAATGTTCAATGATAAGAAAATTGCCATCACGATGATTATGAGTGGGATGCTACCTGAAAAGTTTTACTAGGCATTTTCTAAGGAGCCTCAAAATAATATGGTTGAGCTTCGTAAAAGCAGGAAAGATCATGCATGCCAAAGAAGTAATGGTTGTAAAAGAGTTCAGAAAAAAAATTAAAAGAAGGTAACAGTTTGGGGATGAAGGAAAATCCCAAAGAGGGATTCAAGCCGATGAATGAAAAGAAGACATATCAGAAGTACGTTGAGTATACTCCTCTAATAATGGGAGTTCACCATTTCTTTTACGAGATTCGAGGAAATGATGGATTGAAGTGGCAAAAAAAGTAAAAAACCACAGCTATAAGAAGAGTTAAGAACAAGTATCTTAAGTTCCATGAAAGCCACGAAGATGAAACTAAAGATTGCCTAGCCCCGAAGGACGAGATTGAGGCCCTCGTCGAAAGTGGGTAGGTGAATAAATACCTGTATAAAAATGGTAGACCAACACTAACCTATGGTGATTGGAAATCGAGAAGGAGTTCAAGGTCACCTTTTAAAGAAAATAATAATAATGAAAGAGCTCGAGAGAAAAATGATAATGAAGATATGGACCTCCATACAAGGCCTAAGGAGATAGTAGAAGAAGTGGGCATGATTTCTCTGGCATGCAATTACATAGTAAGAGGTGATGCCGTAGTGGTGATAAACTAGCTGAGAGAAAGACATACCTCAACGAAGCAAAGGCTTTCACTAGGAGAGAAGCCAATATGGAAACTGCAGTGGACGTACGACCTTATAAGGTTGCCAAAGATTGAATGGTGATAGGTTTTTCCAGAGATGACCTCTTAGGGTTGTTGTATCCTCATGACGACCCACTGGTGAGTACCATGATTTTCCAAGGAAGTAGTGTTTTGAGAATTCTGATAGATAATGGGAGTTCGATGGATGTACCATTCTGTGAATGTTTCATATAGCTGAAGATATTTGAAAGAAAATTATAAGACTATCCCCATCCACTGAACTGATTCTTAGGTGATAAGGTATACCCACTGGGCACAATCGTGTTGGAAGTTGCTATTGGAATATGACCGACCTGTAGAATAGAGATAATGTAATTCTTAGTCATTAAAAAGAATGTGTAATCGGGCTACGACATTAATTTTAGAAGAGTGGGTCTAAAGAAATTCGAGGTTGTTGCCTCAAATGTTCATCACTGTCTAAATTTCTCCACTAACTTTGGCGCAGGAGTGGTAAAGGGAAATTAAGTGGTAGCACGCAAATGATAGTACACCTCGTTTGACGAATAGGAAATAAAAAAGTTAATTCAAACTTATCTGATCAATACACTAGATCCCCAAGATGAATATTGGATGGTAATAGGAGAATCCATTGAGAGGATAAATCTAGTAATTTTAGGCGATGAGCATCCTGAATGGGAAGCTCGGATCTGCTCATCCCTAGATCCCATCCTCAAGAATAAACTGGTTGTATTCCTACGAACTAGGAAGAATATTTTTGCCTGGAGTGACGAAGACATACCTTGAATTGATCCAACCATTTTTAGTCACGAGCTCAACATATTGAAGGAAGTAAATCTAATAAAGCAGAAGCGATGAGTATTATCATAGGAGAAGAGCGTGGTTATTCAAGAAGAAGTGGCCAAGTTGAATAAGGCTAATTTTATTAAAGATATGAAGTATCCCGATTAGTTAGCAAATGTGGTGATAATACCAAAGGACAACGACAAGTGGAGGATATGTGTGGACTTCATAGACTTGAATAAGGCATTTCCCAATGATTTTTATCCTCTTCCTCGAATTAATCAACTTATGGATGCAATATCTAGGAACTAATTATTGAGATTCATGGATGTTTATTATAATGAAACCAAAGGATCATGAGAAGATATCCTTCATCACCAGCGGAGTTACCTTTTTTACAATGTTATTAACTTCAGGGTGAAGAATATCAAAGGTTAGTAATAAAGGTGTTTGAGAATAAGATAGGGAAGAATATGAAAGTCTGTGTAGATGGAATGCTAAACATAAGTGTTAAGGCAAATGACTACATCCAAGACCTCGACCAAATCTTCGACGAGCTTGAGAAGTATCAAATGAAGTTAAATCAAATCAAGTGTGTGTTCGTAGTTTGGTTTTATTGTTAATAAATGGGGCATAGAGGCTAACATTGACAATATTTGGGAATTAATTAATATGAAGCCTCTCAAGAGCAAGAAATAAATTCAAAGTTTAATAGGTTGGGTGGGGGCTTAAATAGATTCTTATCCAGAACAACTGATATGTGCCTCCCTTTCTTCAGGGTGATTAAAAACACTTTTGTATGGACTAAAGAGTGCCAATATGCCTTCCTAGAACTAACGAACTACCTTGGGTTTACCCCATTATTGTCAAGAAAAATAATAGAGAAAACTATACTTATATTTGTGGGTAAATTGGTCTTTACCTTTGTTTTTATGCTCGTGTTCATTTATTGACCTCTAACTTGAGTTTTAATGATTCATCTTCTTTTGTAGTGGTTATTGAGCCTTCTAAGGAGGTGGAGGATAGGATTACTGATTCTCAGTAGTTGTCTTCCTTCCCTTTCAATGCTAAAGAGCCTCTTCAAGTGGGGGTTGAGTCTCGAGCTCGAGGCATTGACATTAAGTAGTGATCCTGAGGCTCCCTAAATTGTGGTTGGGGAGACGCTAGGGGTAGAGCCCTTTGTCTTAGTGCCCCAAAGGAGGAAAGCTACTATTGAGGTCTGTTTTGACATTCTTGAGACTTCTGGGGGCGAGGATAACAAGCGTAAGTGTAAGCCTGAGCTTCCTCTTAAGGCTGAAGAGGTCCTCCCCACTGTCAGGGGTACAATCTTGCTAAATTCTGATTGGTCTCCTAGTAATTAGCTTGCCTTTTCTCTTCTTTCGTAATTATCATTATTTTGGATTCTTTACGAACTAAGTTTGATCTTATTATCGATTAAGTAGATAAACGGGATGAGCTTAGGATGGTCAGGTGATTCACTAAAGAAGCCCTTGCTAAGGCTATATTCAGCAAGACAGAGAGGTCCAAATCCATAAAATGTTTAAAGTTCATCATATCGTTGGGTATATTAACCTCTTGGTGTTAGATTAGTGTAGGAGGCGGAGATGAGTATCGATTATGGTGAAGTCTCATTGCTTAAGTCTATAATCAAAACCCCACCCTTGATGTAAGCATCTTCGGGGGTAGGTGGAACCTCTGGGTGACCAAGAGAAGTTATTTTATTCCAAGATACTTTTAGCCCCTCATCTCAAAAGTGTAAGAAGCCTTGTGTGACACCCTTTCCAAAGGTAAGGACGTGGTGGTTTCCCCTAAAAGTATGGGGGTTTGAAGGACACCCCTGAGGTCTTGGTCTAGCCTGGGATTTTAGGTTCTATGAAGGACGGTTTGACGACCTCAGGAGTTGATGGATACTCTAGTCCACCTTCAGTTGAGGAGATTAAATCATATGCATCGTTTGTGAATGAACTTCTTTCAATGGACACAAAAAATTGTGCTAAAATGGTGGCCATGATGAGGGGCTGGGGGATCTTTGTCAATGCCTAAGAATTTATCCATCTCCTGGGAAAGGTATTTTCTAATCTCCATTTTGACCTTTCCTTAGCACCTTTTTATCTGTATCCCTTATTCTTATGCTTTTTTTTTCAGGTTCACCAATTTATGGAGGCCATTATAACTGATGTTGTTGAAAGTCGGGGAGGGTGAAATAAGGCTCTGGAGTTGGTAACAAATATAAGTGGATTCATTGGTAAAGAAGAAGGTTGGCCTGAGGTCCAAAACTACCTCGCTAGAACATGGTAAGCTTCTAAATGAGAAGACCCTAAAATAAAGTGCCTCCTTCTTTGATGCTGCTCGAGACTCATTGGCTAAGGTTGAGGAATCTTGTGCCTTAGCTCAGATTGAGATCAAAGTGATGTCGAAGGCACTTCAGGTTCAGTCCTTCAGGGTTAAAAATGCTCAGTAGTCTTATTCAAGCTAATAAGGATTTAGGTATTTTGAGTAAGTAGGTGGTTGATCTTAATACCGTGAAGGACCAACTAACTTCTAAAGGCCAAGAGCTATACAAGGATTATGATGAGGTCCTGGTGAAGCATACTAAGATCCAAGGGTGGATTCACCCCACGGTGAATGGCAATATGGATGCTTACCTTGAGTCTGAGCCCTATAAGAAATTTATTTTTCAGAAGTAAACTCTGGATTAGAGGCTTGCAAGGCTAAAGTCCAAGAGTTATTTCCTGATGTGGATGCTTCTGGCTTATTTGCTGAGCCCTTAAATAAGGTAATGAGATTTTATATGATGATAGAAGTAGTGGTGATGATGCTACTAAAGCCTCTATCTCGATTGTTCGAGAAGAAAAATCTATGAAGAAAGACTCCACTAAACTGACCCCGGAAAGCCCTTGTAATAAGGAAAGTGAAGCCCATGTAAAGGAAACCCTTACCAACACCAAGCCTTGAGAAGGATTTTAAGTATTTTTTTTTCTTTTGAACTTTCTTGGGCTGTGGGATTTTTATTGTAATATCCAAACTCTCTATCGTCAATGGTGCCATCATGGTTTTCAAACTTTAAATTTTGAACCGCTTTTCTTTTCTTTTATACTTACTTTATTTTTATTTTTCTAAAGAATCGGATCAATAACCTGTCTCAGGTTTTCCAGTTGGTAGTATTCCCCCTTAACCCCACCCCACCCCCAAGATTTCTTGGTAAAGCAAAATAATTTGAGCAACAAATTTTTTGAGGTAGATATGAGGGTCCTAAGACCCCGTCTATATACTTGTGAAATTTTTAAAGTGAGAACCAAGGATTCAAAATGGGTTATAAAACCTTAGAACCATAAAATCCCTTTTATTTATACTTCCTTTGCACTAACGGCCCAAAACGTCTCTACAAACACTTAGCCCCCAAAACTTTTGGGTGGAAAGGCTAAAATATAAATCTGTGATGGGTCTTAATATCACAGATTTAAAATTTAGAATTGAAATTTTCCCCAATAAGGGTCCTAAGACCTCTGAACATGTTTGACTAAGGATGAAAGACTTAGAATACAAGAATTTAGTTTTGTTAAGGTCCCAAGGAACTTATAATTAGGAATTTTCATAACCTTAAGCCCCCAATGGGTACAAAGACCAGTGGACATTAGGGGTTTAAAAATATACAGTACCATAATGGGCCATGAGGCCTTTAAACTTAGTAGTTTTCAAATTTTGGAATCCAAAATGGCTACTAAGACCTGGGAACTTATCCTTCTAGGATGAAAGTTTTGCGGCATAAGTATGAGGTTCCAGTAAGGGTTCCAAGACCTCTGAACCTTTGCTTACAAAGTTAGGACCTTTTACTTTTATAAAATTAGAATTTTGAATAATTGTTTTATGTGTGAACACTTAGCTCCACAATTTGTTTTTGAAAAAAAAATATTTTTTTAAGACTTAATTTATCAGCCATGGTCATAAAAGGGACTTTTGATTTGTCTTTTTCAGAAAATGGGATTAAGAAAAATAATTTGTTTAGTTTTTGAATTTTTATGTAATTATGTTTTATTGAAATCATTTTTTAGTGGAAAGAGGGTCCTTTTAGATTGACTATTGTGGGTCCTTATACCTTTGTCAACTTAAGTGGAATCAGGGATGAAAGCCTTGGCAATTTATTTAGTTCTTTTATTAGTCTTTTAGATCTTTAACCGTTAATTGATCCAATTATTAATGCCTTGCTACTCTTGCTGGGTTTTTCAGACCTTGGGGACTTTGGGAGCCAAAAATTAAAGCGTTGCCACTCCGCGGGTATTTGGCCTAAGGTATCATGGACATCAAACATACTTTTGAAGAAAACGATTTAAGAAATCTTGTTGGGTCATTTAATACCTTGGGGACTTTGGTAGTTAAGGATTGAAGCCTTAAAACTCCGTGAGTCTTTGGCTTAAGGTGCCGTGGAGCTCTGTCATGGGTTTAAAGCCAAGACTTTAGTCCTTACAACTCATATTTAAGAATTTTATTAAGACATTATAGGTAGGAAGAAAAAATCATTTTCATTTCATTCAAATAGCATAATACATCGTTGATAGTGGTTTTTTAGGTCCTCTATGTTCCAAGGGTGTAGAAGTTCATATCCGTCCATACCTTTAAGGTAATAAGAACATGGCCTTGCTATTTTGACCACCACATAGGGTACCCTCCACTTAAGGCCTAGTTTTAATTCATTTAGATTTCGGGTTGTAAGGGAGACCTCTCTTGAGACCATGTCCCTTGCTTTAAATTCTCAGTAGAAGACCTTTTATTAAAGTAGGAGGCCATCCTTTGCTTGTTGTTAGCCATTCGGATCAATGCATCTTCTCTCATTTCCTCTAATTCATCCAGGGACATTCTTAGACATTCATCATTAGTCCCCGATTTGAACTAAGTCACCTTTTACGTAGGCACTTTAACTTCTATTAGGATTACTGCCTTAGTGCCAAAGGTCAAGGAGAATGGAGTTTCTCTTATTAGACCTCTTGCTGTGGTCTTGTGGGCCCCTTATATGATTGCCAATTCCTCATCCTATAACCCCTTGGACTTATCTAACCTCTTATTTAAGCTGTGGAAGATTAATCTGTTAGTCACTTTAACTTGGCCATTGGCTTGAAAGTGTCCTGAAGATGAGGAGTGATTGTTTATTCCATAGCCAGGGTAAAACTCCCTATAGTCTAGGTTGTCAAACTATTTTCCGTTGTCAGAGATAATGGATCGAGGTAAGATAAACCTACAAATGATGTTCTTCCAAATGAAATTAGTGTTTTTTTTATCCGTGAAGGCGGATAATGTCTCAACCTCAACCCACTTGATGAAGTAATCAATGGATATGATACAAAACTTATTTTGGCTCTTCCAAATATATTCCCCATTGAGTAAAGGGCCATAGACTTAGATGTGAATCCATCTTCTCAGTTGATATTTTTGGAACAAAGGTCAATCTCTCACACTTGTCACAATGCTAAACCAGATCCTTGGCTTCCTTCACTAGTGTAGGCCAGAAGTACCCCTTCCTTAAGACCTTATAGACTAAGGTCTTAGGTCATGTATAGGCACCACAAACACATGAGTGGAGGTATTTGAGAACATAAATGGACTCTGATGGACTAAGGTATCTCTGAGGCACTGAGCAACACCAATTATTGAATAATAACCCACTTTCCATGTAGTATCTGGAATCTAGAGACTTTATCCGTCTATCCTAAAGATTATATTTGGGAATTACCCCATCTATGAGGTAGGACTTGATGGAGGTGGTCCCGTTTGAGCTCTGATAGACTCCTGTATTGTTAATTTTAAGCTTAATGATACTTTATTTATCCTGTGTAATTATTACGACCTATGAATCTACCTTATCGGATGATGCCACTGGTAGAAGATAGTCGGTCTCTTAGGTCTTTGCATGGGCCTTCTAATGAAAAATTTGGGTATTCTTTGGATGAGGTGCTTCATAATTGCTAAGTTCCCTACCAGTATGTCGTCTTTGGCCACATAGACCATAGTGACTTAGTTTACCACTAGATGACAGTCGCTAATGGCCTCTACGTGTTCTTCTTTCAAGTGGTTGACCAAGCCTGAGACTATTACTAGGGATACATACTCTGCTTCATTATTAGAGGATTAAATTTAAAACAAAGAGCCAGTGAGATAGTACCTACTTATGGGATTACCAAATGAAGTGTAGGTCCACTGCTTGAGTCATTAGATGAGACATCCATGTGAATGACCCATGTTGGAAAGTTAGGGTACATGGCTATTTTGGTTCTTTTGCATTGGTTGCTTCTGTTTTAGAGTTCCTGGTTTCTTCCTCCACACCCTCTAGGTACTTTTTGAGGCTCTGAAGGTCTCATTGGCCTCAATAGTCCACTATAAGGCCTTCTTCAGTACTTTTAAGAAAGGTAAGCACTTGTTAATGGATTTTTAGATAAGACGATTGAGGGAAGAAACTCTCCAAGATATGTTATGGACCTCTTTGCCTGTTCTTGGAGAGTTTACATCTAGTAGATCTTGTATTTTCTCGGGATTGACCTCTATGCTTCACCCTGTGACCATAAAACCAAGGAACTCACCTCAAGCATCCCCTAAAGCACACTTCTTAGGGTTGAGTCTCATTTAGTTCATTCTCAAGATGATTAAGGTATTCCTTAGGTTTTGCACATGGTTCTGAGCCTCTAAGCTTTTGATTGACATGTCGTCGACTTAAACCTCCATGGTCTTTTCCATGAGGTCTTTAAAAATGGAGTTTACCACCCCATGGTAGGTCCCACTTTAATTTTTAAGTCCAAAAGGCATAACTCTGTAATAGTGGTACTTTGTTCATAAAGATCATAAAGAATGAGGTATTTTCCTCATCAATAAGGGACATTTTTACCTAGTTGTACGCGAAGTAAGCGTCCATAAATTAGAGGAGCTCATGACCTATTGTATATTCCTCCAGGGTATTAATTTGAGGCAGAGGATGGCAGTCTTTCGGGCATGCTTTGTTGAGGTTAGTGAAGTCAGCGCATATCCTTTATTTTTTGGCTTTTGGCATAAGGACCACATTAGAAATCCACTCTCGGTACTTAACCTCTCTGATAAAATTGGCAGCTTAGAGCTTGTCCACCTCCTCAATAGCAACATTATTCCTCTCTGGTTTCAAGAACCTCTTCTTTTAGTGGACTGTCCCATGGTTTAGGTACATGCTAAGGTTGTGAACTATGACCTTAGGATCCACTCCGATCATATCTAAATGGATCTATGCGAAGACATCTTTATTTTCTTTCAGGAACTAGGTGAGATTAGATCCCTAAGGGTGCGGCTTAGACCATACCAAATATGAATTTCTTTGGTGGTATCCTCCCCATCAATTCATATAGTGATCAGATCCTCAGCTGGTTCACCCTTTTGATCTTTTTCTTCATCTCGCGAATCTACGGTATCAACATTTAATAAATCTATGTACAAGATCTCTAGTGGGATCTTAGTCATCTCTGGTGGAGGAGGTAAGACCTCTGTTGAGGCTCTTGAGACTCTTTATGAGTTTTTTTATACCTCGGACACACACATTGTAGGATATCTATAACGACTTGTCCTTTTCTCTTGTGGAAGTATTGTAAAATTGCAGAGGTTTCTTTTGATCCCCAAACACTTATCTAACTCCCCTCGGGATTGGGAACCTCATTACTAGTCTTCGTGTTAAGATTATGGGATCTAAGTCATTGAGCGATGGTCTAGTTAGGATCACATTGTAATATGATGGGAAATCCACCACTATAAACTTATTTCAGATGGTTGTGCAGTAATATTTAGAACTAAGGGTGAGGGGGAGAGTGTCATATCCTAAGGAATATACTATCTTTCCATTGAAATCGATGAGAGGAGTGGTCACAGGTTTCATGTTCTTTTCTTCAAGGCCCATAGCCAAAAGTGTCCAAAAATTGGATGTCTATAGAGTTCCGAGTGTTAATTAGGACTTTCTTCATATTGGCATTTCCCATCATTACCATGATTAAAAAGGGTTTATCATGAGGTAGAAGGAACGTTATGATCTCTGTTTATGGAAATATCATCATTGGAACTCCTTTTGAGGCTTGATGGGAGAGTGAAATATGATTTACTTGTATTCCTTCTTGTTGGATGATCCTAGTGGGATTTTCTGGAAGTGATTGAGATCCCACCTCTGACAGAGCCTCTAAAAATATTATTGACATCAATTAGAGGGACATCGTCCTTATTTTATTATTTTTGTTGTTGTTCTGCCCTTAGCCACATATTTAGCCACAAATTCTTTGAGTTAACCCCTCTTTATCACCCCTTAGTTGGCTTCTTTAAGCCTGAAGAAGTCACTGGTATTGTGGCCATGGTTCCCATGGAACCTGTAGTACTTGGACTTGTCCCTCCAATCATTTATGGTCCTCATGAGCTTGGGGTAAGATAGGAGATCCCAAGCTTCTCCTACTATAAAGACCTCTTAAATGGTGTCTGCGAGCAGAGTGAAGTGATACCTCTGCCTTTTTTTATTTTTGGTCTTAACTGTTTTAATAGTATCCCCAAGACGGAAGAAGACATTTTTCCTCTTTCCTTCTTAGGGATAGGTCTTGGTATGCCTTAATGAGATGTAATCCTCAGTATTCATGAATTTTAAAGCTCGTTCAAGCATGTCAGTCATGGATTTTGGATATTTCTTACTAAAAGACCTCGATAAGTCTTCTGAGCTAAGGTTTGAGATGAATGCAGGCACAGAGTTCATGTCATTGATATCATTATCTTAGAGAGCCTCCTGGTTGAATCTCTTGGCATACTCTCTGAGGAATTCGCCATCCTTTTATCTAAAATGGATAGGGGAAGAAAAAGTCTTCCTTATCTTCTGAGTGCTAATAAAATGTCTGGTAAAGGATCTTGCCAACTTGGTAAATCTCCCAATGGTCCCTATTTTTGAGCTTACAAAATTAGTGCATAGTCGTCCTTCTCAAATTAGCAGGAAATGCTTTGCACAAGACCTTTTTTAGGATATTTGGTAGGAGCATGAGTTATCTACAAGTCTTCATATGATCAATAGGATCTTTAAACCCATCGAATGGTTCAATAATAGGCATATTCCACTTTGGGGGAGGGTTATAATGTTGAATGTCATTGGAAAATGAAGGTAATGTATTCAGGAGCTCTAAATCAATGGTGTTGGGAGTTTGCATCTTGTATTGGTTAAGGAAATTCCTCAACCTGTCTTGCATATTCTTGATCTCATTTTCCCAGGGCTTGGCCACCCTGCAACTAACTTGGGATTGATCTTTGGGAAATAATAGTATGTTCTTGATAGGAATCTGGGTTATTAATCGTAAGGGGCCTTAGTTACACCCTCTAGATCATTTTCCCCTTCTACCTGGGGCTCATGGTTCTCCTCTGTACTGTTATATGATGTCAGTACAACTGGTTCCTCTACCACTGGGGGTAAAGGAAGACTATTGATAATGGTAGTTAACCTCTCTTGGAGATATTTTTACCGAAAATCCATTTCTTTGAAAGAACGGGTCAAGACGATGTTGGTCGGCATCTTGTACAGAGCAGGATATGTATTTGAAAAGAATTGAACTTTTAGTTCCCACGAATGATGACAAACAAGTGGTTATTAAAATCGTAAATGACCTCAAATCCTATATGTTCTCACCTCAGGACCTCAGACAGGTAAAAAAGGAGGAGTGTATTTAAAGTGGTTCAGACCTCATATGAGGATCCTACATCCACTGTCAAAGGGTGTTGTATTGTTTATTATATCATAAATGAGTTATTAAAATCTAGGAGACCTCTTGGGCTTTGGCCAAGAGAATATGTGGTCCTTGTGTCCTTTGTCATAAATCCAAAGGACCTTAGGAAGTAACTGATAGACTTCTCTAAAGGTTCCAAAGTACTATTTTAGATCTCAACAAGGGGTACAATATGTATAATAGCTGGAATTGATACGAAATATGATTTTAGACTCACAATAGTGGGGCGAGAGCCTATGAAATTAGAGATACCATTTGGAGAAGATAATACTCGTTGTTATGTACAAGTATGATGATTTCAACCTGTCTTAAACCTTTCCCCAGATTCTTATTTATATGCAAGCTCTAGGAGAGAGAATGAGTGGAAAGTTATAACATGGTTATGGTGTGTCTGAGGTCTAACGGTCTCAGTAGGAAGGTGGAGTATTGGACAAAGGTTTTTTAGGTGGTATAAGGTAGTTGTTAGGCGCATTAAATACATATGGGATCTTTCAATGCAAGTGGGGTTGAGTGGTGGTGGTAGGCGGAATAGTGTTGTGCTTTTCACCTACTCGTCAAACTAGTTGTTGAAGCCTTGTTCGAGGCTTGGGAGTTCTGGAATTTCCATGGGCATGCCATAGGATTATTTAGAGGTGTTTCACAATAACATCCTTCTACGCTAAGTTTTATAAGACCTTGGACCCCTTTTCTCATTAGACCGAGGTCTGTTGTGGATCTTAGATATGAGGGAACACTAGTGTTATAGTCTTCGACCTAGGCTGAGGAGGTGTCTGACGTCTAACATAGTATAGTGATCTTCTTTGGAAGGCCATAGAGGTCTTGGTAGCTCAGTAGTGGTCCAACAGAGGCCTAAGGTCAAAACTAGGACCTCAATCCTTATATGAGGTGGTTGGGGAGTCCAAGGAATCTTAAAGCACTAGGGGTACAATATTGTATCATCAGTATATATAGTTTTAAACATGTTCGTAATACATTATTTGCTATTTTTTGAAATAGTTGTAGGAAATGTCGAACATGAATAAAGTTAATCAACTACACAATAACATTCCTCTTCCATCTCAATTATCTCCAAATGCCACCTGAATTCTTGACATATGCGGGTTCCTAATACTTTACTCCACTATAGGTTCATTATACTACTCTATTTACACTGTCTCCGAGTCATCAAAATCTATAAAGACATGTCAATCCAAATCCTCCAGCTTCCATTAACGATGAATCCCGAGAACAATATAAGAAGCACGTTGGGTTCTCCCCACCAGAAACCCTACCTGTGATAAAAAATTTATCCATATTTTTAAATCCCATTGTCGATGCTCAGAAAGATGACTGTGGGAATTGAGGCGTTATATAAATAAAAGAATGTTGATCGTGCTATAAAGGATGATTGTGGGATTAACTTTGCAAAAAATTATATTTCAACCCGTTTCGAAGACAATTGTTCTTTCCTGAGTAGGTGAGAAATTAAAAACCTATTGGAAGAACCTCACGAATTATTATTTCCTGACAAGTACATCAAGTACTAATATTTTGGTGTTGAAAGACAAAGTTTCGCAAAATAGTGAAATAACCGTTAGCCGATGGAATGACTTCTTAGAGAAAGAGGTAAGGGAGGAAAACTTGCCTAGGGGAAGAAAAATGGAGATAATGGGGCAAAAAAAGGTTGATGTCCACAAACTTGGGGTCCAAATCATATGATGATTACATGCCCGACGGGATAAATAAATCAACAAATTCATAGATAAGATTTTTTTGACTCTGGTGAGTATGAATTTAATAATCATATACACACTATAATAAAATAATGTTAAAATTATACTCCTGAATATATTATTATACTACAATGAAAGATAGAAGTCACGAGGAGAAGTCACGATGAGTGGAACCCCTATGACATTGACTCATATGCCATATCCAAAGTACTTGATAAGGATAAAAGGGGGAGGATAAGAGGTGTAGGCTCCAAGATGTTAAGGACCAAATTACTTCACACTGCACTTGTATTAAACGAGCTCTCTTCGATGAGGTGTCATATGTCAAATCGAGCAAAAGAAATGGGAATTATAAAAAAGTAAGTATCAGGTCTTAAGAAGGACAAGTGCTTTGTTAATAATACCTTGGGACAACTGACGAATAAACTCAAGGAATTGTGCCAATTGTTTAGTCAACAACATAGTGGATCTTAATTCATTCCGCAATATTTCCTCTCCCAAATATCTCCTCCAATATTCCCCTTTCCTCCACCTCTTGCACCCTTTTTTCGAGTATCATCAGGGTCTATGCATAGTGAATATGTTGAGGAGTATTATACGGGGAATTTGTCCAATACCAGGTTCATAGGGCAGTGCACGTTCATTTTTACGATTCCGGGAATACTTGTTCATAGTCATTCTTTGTAAAAAAAGTGAGGCTAAGATACTAATGGATGAAATCTACTCTAGTTTTGAATAATAGGCTCTTCATGTTGACCACTTGGGTGAGAAAGCTTCATTTATCGAGTATAAGAAGGCATATATGGCCTGGTCAATTTATCTATTGGTGAAGATTGTGTAATGAGCAATGTTTTATTTTGGGACAATTTTGTCATGTTTTTACATATTTTGGGGCAAGTTTTAATTATTTAAATTTTGCGGGACATGTAATGACATCTTAATTTGTTTTAATTTTAATTTTGTGGGGTTTAATGGCATCTTAATTTGTTCAGTTTTATTTCATATTGATTGAATGCCTGGATTGAATGAATTTTCTTGAATTATCAACTGATAGTTCTTGTAGAAAATATAGCCTTTGTTTCAACACATATATAGGTGAATTGAATTTCAAAGAAATCTTTAAATGGATTTCCCACAATGCAAATAGTGGATATGAGAGAATATTAGAGTCTCCAATACGCATATAAAGTGTATTCATGAATTTGTTATATATGTAAATATAAATATTAACAACGATAAGATCCCGAGTTCGTGCACTCATTGTATGAGTGTTAAATTTAAGTCTTTGGAAGACATTGAGTTGCATTTTCTAAGGTGGGGTCTTTCACCAGAATATAAGATATGAACATTCTATGGGGAAAATAATATACCATATTTTCTAAAAGAATTATAGGTACCCGAATGGGTATCAAAACCTGACCAGGTAAAAACGGTGAATGATTCGCGAGCACATCATACTTTGATCGACCTAATTGATGATGCTTATGGAGTCCACCACCATTAAGATCACTAACCTATGACGTCAGATATTGTTCATTATGACCGAGTTAATGAACAGGTTGATGCTAAATTACTCGAAGATTGGGAATACATACGGTTGAAAGTCGATGCGGCTAGACCTTTGTATAAAAATTACAACGAAGATCACTTGGTAATGTATGTAATGATCAATTTGCATAGTTTGAAGAGTTAGTACGATTTTTTGGGCCACAACATAACTAGAATTCGTAAGTGGGATAAATAAATTCTCCCAAAAGATAACACGTTAACATATAATTATCAAATATAAAGAAGAGCTTGAAGGATTTGGTTTTGAAGTACAAATAGTATGATTGCATATTGTACCTCCACGAACAAGAATCAAAGGATAAGTGTATTATATGTAATAAGCCAAGATATACTATTTGTGAGAGTGGAAATGGCAAACCCACTAAATTTTACAAGTGTTCGCAAGTTCCATAAAAGCTATTAAAGTATTTTCTCCTCAGGCCATGGTTAAAAAGAATTTTCATTGTATCGTGGATAACAGAGGCCATGACATGGGACGCTCAAGACGAGGTGGGTAAGAATATTATGTGTCATCCCATTAATACAATCATATGGAAATTTTCAAAGGCATGCCAATCGAAATTTACAAAGGAACCTCGCAATGTCCATCTTTGATTATCAATCGACGATTTAACCTTTTTTGTAATTTAATCACTAATCAGAGTTATTATCCAGTTATCTTGGCACATTTATGTCTCCCCTAAATAATTTGCATGAGAAAATATTTCATATTATTATCATTATTGATTCCTAGTTTAACAACTCCCAATGACGATATTGATATTTTCTTATCCCTGTCAATTGAATAACTGAAAGAGTTGTGTGATGAAAGCGTGAATGGCGTTTTCATCTCAAAAGGGTGAAGATTTCATACTTAAAGCAGTGGTGTTAAGGGTGATGCATGAATTTCATGTTTATGGAGCCTTCTTTGATTGCAATGTTATTGGTTATTATGGATGTCCCATCTATGGCGAGCAAACTGATTCCACTTGGCTACAACACAGTGGTAAGATATGTTATGTGGGTCAATTTTCTTATCTATTTGACCTTTTGTTATCAAATTGAGGAAAAGGAGAAGTTTGTGACTTCATGGAATAAGTTTGTAGTAAAAACTCCTTAGTTTGTAGGCTAGAATAGAAAATCTAGGGAGGATCCAAAAGGTTCCAGTAAAATGAAGGCATGATCTAGACGATCATTTAATTTGTCGTATTGAAAAGAGAAACATTTAATTCATGTAATTGATGTGATCCACATGAAAAATAATTTTGCAAAACATAGGATTGGAACATGTCCCGAGGGATCTCATTCCAAACATAGAGTGAAGGCACGCCGCGATCTAAAGGAGATGAAAACTTGAAAAAATGTGGTTAAAAACTGATATTACAACTGGAAGAAATATGATTCCCCTAGGTGCTTTCGTTTTGACTACTTGTGAGAAAATATCCTCCTAGACAAATTGTTCAACTTGAAGACTCCAACCAATTAGTTTGCTAATTTGTTTAGGGTTGTAAGCTATTAAAAAAATTATCTGAAATAGTGAAAGTCTCACGGCTGGAACATCATCATTCAATTAATCCCTTTGTTATTTAGGCATTGATTTTATGATCACAAAGATCTCCACACAGAAGTTATGCAGATTATTTTATGTTTCACTTTACTGTGTGCAAACGTTGTCAAAATAAAGAACATTGTGGTCGCAAAAATCAACTTTAACCGAAGCAACTTGTGTTTCAGAGAGATATTTTTCTTTGTCATTTTTTTACATCAGTGTCCACTTGCTTCTGCATATATGCGATGAGTCATGGTGTAGACCTATCAAGTATCACTGGATGTATCCTTTGGAGAGCTTGATGAAGACCTTCAATGATTATGTTAAGAATACACGATATATTAGAGGATTAGTTATGAAAGAATACATAACAAAAGAATCATCATTATACCCTTAAGAACAATCCCTGCGGCGATTGGTTTAGTAATTTTACACGTTTAAGGATGAATTTCCATTCGGTGACCCTAAATAGGTGAGACTCACCAATCTACAATTTCAGAAAGAGACTCTTTAAGTCTTTCAATTGCAATATGAAGTTGAATATTGGAGAGAGTAAGTACCTACATATATAACGCATTTTTGTTTAATTATTTGCATTCTCTATATTAGCATTTAAATGCTATAATTTCATGAACACGTATAAGAAGTATGAGAGAACCCGAAATCAGAAGCGAAAAGGTTCAACGAAGGTGATGAATAATTTTAGTGCATGGGTATCAAAAGAGGTAATTGTCACCTCTGTTGTTGCAATTACTTACGAATGTTTTGTGAAACACACCCTAATAGAAATCCATTAAAAAATTTAGCCTTTAAGAAGAGGTGATGTCTCTTCAAGGCTTGCACTCCTCAACAAAGGTCCCATTTTTTGTGCGAAGGAGTTCAAAAAATTATGCGTTAATAGTTTTGATTTCGTCTCATTCCCATGCGAGGATTTTTTTTTGCACAATACAGCAGAATTTCAATTTCTATCTTGATTTCTTATGTGGCGAGAAAAAGGGATAAAAATCCAAATGATATCATGTTGACCTATTATGGGGTTGTCTAACAAATCCTAGAACTAGATTACTTAGATTTCAAAGAAATCATCTTTTTATTATGATTGGGTGATGGTAGAGGACACTAATTATGGTTGTAAAGTTGATCCTGACACAAAACTTATCATGGTAGATTTATCAAAGGTAACGATTAAATATCACATGGTCTATGAGCCTTTTATTTGATCCTTTTAAAGCTAGAAGAAGATATTATACTCAAAGTGCATAAATGATGATGATTGGTATGTTATTATGCATACATAAAATGGTTTGCAAAATTAAGCAAATGCATTAAAGACCCCTACATAGTTTCAGTTTTCTCTTCATAAGAACCTTAATTTAAAGGATCTTTTACTTAATTTAAACAAAGATAGAGTTTTGAATTATTTTATCTTTTATTTGATTAAACCTTGTATATATATATATATATATATATATATATATATATATATATATATATATATGACACAACTCGGTTGAACAACTCGTTTATGAATATTGTTCTAATGTGACTTACTAAGATAACGGTTCTAGATTAGTAATTCTTATATAACCATCACAATAGCACGATAGAAAATTATAAGTTAATATTATTGATAATTTGATTAATATGTTCACTTATCCAAATAGTCAATCCAAAATCTTGTTATCTCTTGTTGGGGCATTGAAAATGGTTTTAATCGACGTTGGGTGGAACTCGTTGGTTGAAACGTAAGCTACTAGACGATCTTATAGGATTAACTAAATTGCAGCTACGCACAACTTCTTTTAGCGAAGGCTGTAAGACCATCTAATAACTTGTGTTACAATCGAGAGGTTCCATAAATTAGGAATGTGATTGTTTTGTTGAGTAAATTGGTATTCAACAAGGGTATTTAAAATTTTAGTTTTAATTTTTTATGAGTACCCTTGAACTTTTTTTCAATATATAACCAGCCAAACTCATTCATAATTTCAAGCTTGACAAGGTTATGTCATAGTCTTGGTATGAATTTAGGAATCCTAAATGAGTTGGATTGGCTATATCGTGCAAAAAAACTTCAAGGGTGCTTACCCAAAACTAAATGTAAAATAGTAAGACCCTTATTGAATACAAATTTACTCAAAATAATCACATTTCCAATTTATAGAACCGGTTGGTTGAAATGCAAGCTATTAGATGGTCTTATAGGCTTTGCCAAAAGAAGGTATGTATAGATACAATTTGTCTAAGCCTATAAGATCGGTTAATAGCTTCAGTTTCAACCGACGGGTTTCACACAACATCGACTGAACCACTCTTTTTACCCCAATAAGATCAATCCCCTCTAGACAACACTTTGTTTACGCTAGTAAAATTTTTGGTTTCACTGTTTGAATCATCGAATACATTAATCAAATTAGAAATAGGTCATTAACTTCTAATTTTTTGTCATGGTATAACTATATAGATTTTGATGCTATTTTTGGCTACGTAGGCATACCAACATCATTTCAGAATTCACACATGTGCACACACTTTTTCGTTCACATCAATGCACTATTCCCAATAAAGTTGTTAAGATAAAGGTTCGGGTTTGGTAGTTATGATACAAACGACACGATAATGCGTTAAGATCGTAACTCTTTGGTTATAACTTTAGTTCAATATATTTTTTAATATTTTTAACTTTAGGACAAGCCTATAATCCCGCCTAATAGCCTGCGTTTCACCCGATGGGTTCCACAAATCAGGAATGTGATTATTTTCTTAAGAAAATTGATATTTATCAAGGGTACTCAAAAATTTATTTTTTGTGTCCTGTGAGTAACTTTAAAGTTTTTCTTATGAGTTTAACCCATCGAATTCATTTACGATTCCAAGCTTAACATGGTTATGTCATAGTCTTGTTTTGAAGCTGGGAACCCCAAAGGAGTTGAACTGATTAAACCTCCAAGAAAAACTGCAACGGTATTCACACAAAATAAAAACCAGATTTGTTAGTACCCTTGCTCAATGTTCATGTCAAAAAATGGACTAGATCCAATTTTCTAATCACATATAAAATATATGATCGCAATGAAATAATTAAATAAAAGATAAAGAGTTTTAAAGTGATTTGGCTGTGTAAGAAGGCCTACGTCCACTGTTATTATATTGATTCCAGTGATTATAGAAAGCTAGGTCATGTTAATAAGAATATCCTAGAATCCATTCTATCATGCCTTTGATGAAAGGAATACAATGTATATATAGTGACCTGGAGATCAAGGGTTGGAATGCCTTTATACATTTAAGCATTTACACCCATACATAATGAATGTGATGGTTGGTTATATGAACCACGTGCAATAAGACCTTTGTTTGTACTTCCCGTGTGGTGGATTTTCATTTATATTTATGATCTTCCCTTTTCATGTTGGTCGGCATGCCCGCCGAGCAACTATCTGCTGACTAGGATTTATGCCACGTTGGAGACACTTGTCCACTTATGATTGGTCCACGTAGAAGGATAATTTTTGGTATCAACTAAAATCCCCAATACTTAATTCTTGATTCTTTTGTTGAAAGATGGAGTATATTTTCTTCAGAGTTGGTCGGCTTCTGCCGGTGTATGGAACTTGTGAAAATTTTCCATATTATGATTTTACAATGACATTTTTGTAAATAATTTGAAAATTAGCGAACCGCCAAAGGGTATGTTGGTATTTTTGCACCTTTCGTACTGTGAAGCCATCAGAATGTTAATCGTCGATAAAAAATAATCATTTCTTGCACGATTTCTAGGTAAGCTATAAAAGATGAGATTTTGCTGGAGTTTCTTAACTAAAATTTTCCCATGCTTTCGAACTCTTATTCTTCTCCAAGTTCTCTGTTTCTTAGCTTTTCTTTGCATTCTTCCTTCGCTTCAGTCATCATTTTTGTTGTAAGCTTTCTTTTTCCCTTTTTTTCTTTCTTTACTGTATCCATGGTTTATATCGTACATGGGGATTCCTTAGATGAGTTTAGGAGAAAAAGGAATACTCCTGATTGGGTTGACTTGGAGATGCCTATACCACCTGTTGAGGTATTGTACTTGCCTGAGGGTCACTAGATTCCCCCTCTATTCATTGTTGAGTGTGGATTCATATTTCCCCCCAATTGCTTTTGTTTAGAGTTTTGCCAGTACTTTGATGTTGTCCCAGCTACGGTAGCCCCCAACACTTGGCGAGTGGTAAATGGGATTCATAGGCTGAACCAAATTTATGGTACACACATTAGTAGTAATGAACTAATGTTCTGTTATAAGTGGGTTAACGGTGATAATACGTATTACATGAAGACTAGGTTTGTCAATAGGGCCTTAGTTGTCAATTTGCCAAACTCAAATAAGGATTATTTTTATTATGGATTCATTGCAAAAAAATGGGTAATACTCTACTTTACAAATAGGAAAAGTGTATGATGGGCCTAGTGCCCCTAAGTGGGTCATGGAATAGGTTATTAAATTACTCTTTTTTTTCACATCAATTGTTTGATGATAGGTTGACTTGATATTGTCTTGTCTTGTTTTTGGTTTGTGTAGTTGAAAGCAAAAAAAAGTGTCTAAAGGAAGAGGAGGTGAACATTCGAGAGCTGAAATTCCTTTGGAACATTTACTAGAGGATTGGCAAGGAACGTCCCAAAGACGCCTCTTATTTGTTGCAGTATAGGAGCTCTATAACTTTGTTTATTACTCGACCCACCACTTCTATAGTGGATGACCCCATCAATCTTGAGGAAGAATTAATCCCTACATCCTCTACTGGTGCAGAGAAGGATTTGGGGACTTATTCTTCTTTTGAATCCTTGGACATTTAAACAATTCCTTCTTCTCCACTTGATGCTATGGGAAAGAGGAAGATCCATGATTTTATTACTGAACCCTTGTCTCCACCTTCCAAGAAAGAAGCTGGGAATGCTAAGAAGCCAGAAAAAGTATCCAAGGTTCTGGGAAGGATAATGCTCCTCAAGTCGTCACTTATGAGGAAGTAAATATTATTGCTCCTCAATTTAGGAGTTGTCTAAGAAATAATACGAGAGAAGCTCTGCCGACCAGGAGTTGGTTGAAAAACTTTAAGAGGTTTTGACTGTTGTTGAGTCAACCTCCATTTCCATTCATCCTGGTGTTGCCACGAAACTAATCAAGACTAGTACCCACTCTGCTGACAGATAAACTCTTGCCTCTCTACCGAGATTGAAGTTGGAAGAAAATGCTTGCCAAAGTTTGGCCCTGATAACTCTTCTTTCCATATGACTTGCATTTTGATATATTTTTTTTTTATCTCCATGCCCTTTTTAATCTGTCATTGTTTTTTATACAGTTTTTAGCAAATTTTAACAAAATAGTGGAGAAGGATGAGCAAATTCATTCTTCTAGTGGAGATATGGAGGAGGCCCTTGAGGGTTTGAGAAAGTCTATTGAGGCATACAAACAGCTGCTGGAGTCCAATAAAAAGACTTGGGATATTGAGATGTTGAAGGTTGTTAATAGGGCCACTCCTGCTGAAGGAAAACTGATCGTTGTTGAGACCAGTTTGACATATGCTGAAGGAAAGTTGGCCACTACTGAGGCCAATTTATCATCTGTTGAGAATAAGGCCTAGGTGGTCGAGGAAAAATTAGCTTCCAATCAAGGTCTCCTGAAGTCTGTGGAGGAGAAAGTTGTTAGTCTGTCTTTTGAACTTATTGCAGAGAATGACAAAAATAAGAAACTTAAGAGGACTCCTTCAACAAGGCCTGGGATAAAGAATTTTTGGTAGCCTCTGCTCATATTGAGTTGGTGAGGAAGAAGTATTTTAAGGATGGCTGGTCGGAGGCACTTAAGGAGATTGGCAACCCAGCAGAATCTGAATTATTTTTGAGGCATGATCCAGGCTCTCCTTCCAAATTAGAGGAAGATTTTTATGATGATGAGGGATCTGGGGAATCTTCCCTTTAACCTATTTGGTCTGCTTTAAAGACCATTGAAGAAGTTTCCCCTCCTGTTGACCAGCCTTATGGAAGAAATATCAAGGACAAAGAGAAGGTTTAACTCCTTTGTTCTTTTTTCTTTTCTATTCATCTGTTTTGTAATAGGGCCAACAGTTTGTAACACATTTTTGGTTATTAATTAAAACATTTATTCCTTTGTACTACGTGTGTTTACCTAACTTTTATGTTTTTCTTTCTTGGTTGGATGAATTTTTATATTAGTGTCATTTTTGCTAAGTAGTATTGCTTGTTTGCTTACACTTAAAATTTTTAGTTTGATAGTAGGAAGCGGATAATAATTTCTGCTGAATCCAACTTACTCAAGCGGAGTAGAAGTCTCTTGGAAGCTAGGCATGTCCCTTTGACTGAAGAGGACTTTGGTCGGCTTGCTGCACCAGAAGTATCCAGTTAAGTAAAAGAGTTATAGATCCACCTCTGCAGTTTGTTGGCAAGACTTGTAACAAATAATGCATCTTATTACAAGATGATTGAAGATCTGTAAGAACATCACAAGTTTAATCTTTATTTTCTTCCCTTTGACAATGAAGCTAAATACAAAGCTTTGAGTGAAGGATGGGGATTTGAGAAGAATCTAGAAGAACATGATTCCATGTATAGACGGAAATAATTCCTGTTGAACCGAGAAATAGATGAAGAAGGGAAATTGTCAAGCTTCTGGAGGAGGAGAATGATAAACCCAGGAATGAGTTGGATACTTTGAAACAATCTTCTGCCAGTGGTGCCGATGAAGGGGCATTTTTTTTTATAGAATGATAATGTCAGGCTGATGGAAGAACTTGAAGCTCTGAAGAAATCCAAGCTGTGACACCCCGCCTAATTAATATCGGGTGATCAGTCCTTTATTAATTAAATTCAGAATATCCAGTTGGTTCAGATAATGCATCACTGTCGAAAATCATCAATTTTATTTAATTAAAACTAACCACCTAATATGTAAAAAGGTTGATGTCAAAATTTTATCTTATTAACAGTAATCACCATAAAAGGAAAATAATTAAACATCACCATTCAACATAAATGTATAAAGAAAGAACTAACTGAAATAATATGAAGAGCTGGAGTAAACACATCCAGTCGAAATTCCATATAATAATCCAAAGCCCTGAAATAGAAGTATACTAACAGAATAAAACATCTAAATCTCTGAATATAAAATAGGAAGGGACGACATGTCCAACTGAAGTAAATAACTGATAGATAAAGAAGAATAGACTATGAAGAGTCTACTAGCAATCTCATGTAGCTTTCACGGCAGCTACAGCTCAGCAACTGAACGGATTCTCCTAAGCTTGGTGTCCCTATGACTGAGCACCTAAAATAAAGTATCAAGAGAAGATATTTGCAAAAGAAACGGGTCAGAGACCGAGTAGAAAACAGTTTAAATAGAAAGTGCTTAAATTCATTAATTAACACCAATATAATTAATGTTAACTTAGCGACTCACTTGAGATACTCACCTCTCATCTAATGTGCACACCTAGCGAGCCTAACTACCCATGCTAGTTATGATACTCTGCCTGACTATACGTAGTATAACCACTATGCCGGATAAAATATCTAAATAACCCGAAGACAATACATTTCTATTATTTAGGAATAGTTTTAAAGATGCTTTAACTCATTCTCGTAACATTATTAATTTTCAATTGGTGACCTAATAAGTATATACATTAATAAGGTGGCCAATATGAACCACATAATAGAAACTCAGTTTACACATATAAAATCTCCCTTTTTAAACAATACATATGCATCAATACTACACCCATGGTTAAGAAACCCCTGGTGCTAGGCATACTAGGCTATCTAGTCCTATTGTAACACTCATGCATAAAGGACAACAGGTTCAATATATCAAGAACCAATAAACATATTCACATATTGGAGGTGAACATAGTTCCAAGATGATGGGCTACGCACATATCTACGCACCCATACGACCATCATCAGTATCGTTCTCACAGATAGCCCGTACGTATGTTCCATGCTCTAGTGGTACGACTCAAAATCCCCCGAAGGCACACAAGATATGGCCGTCCACAACGCGCTAACCTCCGTTCGATAGCTAGTATCTAGGTATGTCGTACACATAATATTCTAAGTAATAAGCATGCACATAACTTATATAACTTCATAGGCGTTAACGCAACCCAGTTCCTATAGTATGTAGGTAATATTATCATTTCTACTCTCACCGTTATTCATTTATAAATTACCTCTCTTGAACCTACCTTCCTTCCTAGATTCTATAAACTTTTTATATCCCGAGAACGATCACACTCCAAAATAAATACTAACTCAGAATTTATGTTGCGCGATATTCACATAGGTTATTACTCTCACTTGGATAAACTGAGGATCATTTTTAACTCGATCGGACCCTAAAAGCCATTCTGGAATCTCGTTAGAAGTTAAGGGAATCTCGTTCGAACGAGGTCATTTGAACGAAGTTATCACTTCGAACGCAGTTCTCACTTTGAACGAACTTCATAATCTCGTTATAAGGGTCGTTGGAATTCTCGTTGGAAGTCTCGTTCGAACGAGATCATTCGAACGACCTGGGCAGACTCTGAACGTGAAATCCGGACAGACCCATGTTCTTCTCCAAATTCGTTTTTTCCAACTTTCAATCTTCAATATCAATCCAAAACTCATCCCCACTCAAATTACATGTTTCCAAACTATTTCTATTCTCCATAAGACCTTATTAATGTGAATTAAGGTACAAATCCTTATGTGTATTCAAAGGGAATTCATCAATTTCTTAAATCTCTAAAATTCTCATAAAAAGAACCTAACAGATTTTATTATTCTAAACCCTTAATTTAAATCGTTTTTGAACATAAAACCTTCAGATTTATCAAAATACAAAAGGGCAATTCCTCTACATGCATACCCATCTCCAATTTCTAAGATTCTCCACAAATTAGTCTAATTAAACCTAGTTTTCTTTGCAATAAGTTAATATCATCAAATCTAAATCAATAGGAACAATATAATGCTAAAAGGGGAGCAAGATAAACACTTGCCTTGGAATGGACTTCTGATTCTTGGGTTAAATTTGGTATGTGGTTTATTCTCTTGTCGCGATCAACACTTTGGTGTAATTCTTGGTGATAAATCTTGAGTTCTTGGCTTAGTTCTCCTATGGGGTATTCTTTCTCTTTGGTTCTCTCTCTCTTCCTCTTTCACTTTCACGTAGGTTTCAACTAACTGCAACCTCTAACCCACGTTGCTTTTAATTAAAACCTAATTTTCGTCCATTTAATTACTTAAAAATCCCAAAAGATAAAAATACCCCGCTGGGTGTCATTTCGGGCTAAAATTCCCCGGACTCCAAATATAACACCCGAGTAGTGTTTTTTGACTATTTCGACCCTTTCGGACACACTAGCGCACTCAAAATAGTCACTCGAGTTATATAAAAATAATTTACCTTTTTAACCCCGAAATATATAATAGTTAGGCGATTCATACGTGCGTCCCAAATTATTATATCTTATATGTCGTGTATCTCGTCCCTGACCATATTATTATTTCCAAAATGATATTACGTTACTCACAATGTAATGTTCAATATAGTTGTAGACACCCCATTCTGTTACCCCCTAAACTCCCCTTAGGTCCCTAGAACCTCTCCTCATCACCACAAACCCAGGTCATACCCCGAGTACTAACCTAGAAGCCATCGAGCACTCCCAGGCTCCGTTGACCAAAAGTCAAACTCTTTAACTCAACCGAGACTAAATGAATCTTCAAAGGGTACTAAAACCCCTTTCCAATAGTCCGCTCTGTGCTTGATTCCGACTTACGGTACGGACAAACGATCCGTTTTACTCCGAGAGGTCACCAAATGCTTCCAAGGCCCGGTTGACCAAAGTCAACTCCCCTAACCAGATCAAACTCTTTGGAATGTCGAATTACATCTACTAATATTTCCAATGATATGCCCTATGTACGATTCATACTTACCATGCGGACGAATGATCCGTTTGCATCCGAAGATTCCCCGTCCAATGGACTGATGAATGCTTTCGAGCCATATTTGACCCAAAGTCAACTCCCGAACCTGGGAGAAGTCCAAAGGACTTTCAAAGGTCTCTGAATTACCTTTCCAATGGTCTACCCCATGTATGATTCTGATCATCGGCTTGCGTTCTGCGATCAATTTTTTGAAAAGGCCTGAAAGACACTGCCAAATTGTAGGTCTCAGACCCAGCCTATCGGTAGTTTGCCTAAACGCACCTGTCGATTGGTAGGAATAGGGCTATGTTGATCGATAATGGCCTGGGCCTATAAAAAGGAGGCCTGACCTCACTTACAAAGGGGATCCCAGATCTAATAAATATCACTCTCAGCAAATCCAAAAAACCTCTCTCGAAGTCACCGTGATTTCCACATCCAAATCCATTTACAACCTTCACTTTTCATCATCCTTTTCATCAAACCTGGTGAATTCACTACCCTCCATCATCATCCAAGTCTAAGGGCTGATCTCTAACATTCAAGATCAAGCTCAAGAACTTCAAGAAGGTCCAATTTCCTCAACTCTCTCCTTAAATTCTCATAAATTCGCAATAACTTGTTTTATTACTTAGCACTTTTATTATCTCATCTCACACACCCTAATATACTTTTTATTTTGTATTATTGCACAACTCTTATTTTCATATAAATAAAAACCAAAAAAACAAGAAAAAGAGGGTTTTCTCATAAATTCCAAACGGGAATTCTCATACTTTTCTCACACTTTTCTCACAACTAAAGCACTTTTTTTCTACACACACACACACACACACAAATAAGAGAATCCCCCTATTGGATTTATGGGATAAACCCCACCCCTCATTTTTCATGCGAACTATGTGGACTTTGATGCCTCTATAGGCTACGTAGGCGTCTCGGGGTAAAACCCGAGACTCGAGTCATATTTTCTCTAAACTGGACTCTTATATATATATACATATATTTGTTCTTAGTGGAGTATTATTTCACATACGTTATCGTTCCATCATAACGGTCAACGTACGGATAATCACGTAAATCCTATTTTCTAATATTATTTTTATACCTTCCTACGGATGACTCGCTTTACCTCTTCCATGGTACAAGTCGATGATTCCTATCTCCACTATATATACACATGCACACACACCACGGGGAAAATAAAAAAGGGAAAATAACAAAAACCCATGAGAGACCGAAAGGGAGGAATGGGTGCCTAACACCTTCCCAATTCGTAACTTAGCCTCTGGACCCTCCTCGAATCATTTTTGGTTTCGTATGCACCAGTATGTATTTTGATGCTGTCGTTCGGGATGGCTTCCCTCTTTCTTTTGTTTGCTTTGAGTAAAATAGACTGGCGACTCTAAGCGCTCCCGAGAGGGACACGCGGGACCTAAGGATCCACCCATCGCACGCCCGCCCACTATGAGGATCCGGGAGGGATGGCCACAGTGGCAACACTGCTAGGGATTTATTATTTTGAGGGCTAGACTCTATTTATAAGGGTGTTATGATTGTTTATATTTTCCCCCTATTTGCATGTTCCCCTTTATTACTCATATGTACCCCATGCTTATGCTTATATTCACACACTTGTAGAAAATTCTCCATGTACACTTTGCACCACGTGCACCTAGGGTCACATATATCCACATGTTGCATGCATCGCCCATCTATACTTGGTGTACCATTGGTACTTGTACTTTGCTCCCTATTTGGCATAATCGAGAAAGAAATTCTCATAAGATACTAATAAGAGGATCATGCATGATTCACACGACATCACCAAAGAGCATTGTTATTAACCAAATTCTACCCAGTAATTGGAGGGTCACTTTGTGATGGGCGCTGGTCCTATAGGGCGCAGTTAGACTAAGCGATATGACTCTCACCTTCCATTAGACAAGTACCTTCGACGTATATCGAACGGTTCCCCCTCATCGTGCCGCTTGACCGAAGTCATGACGGGAGGTATATCGTAGGGAATTCGTTCACGTACACCGAGTATATCAAATTTTCTCTCACACATACCATCCCCACGAGGTATATAGTGAGGCAATTCACGTACGCTCAGGTATATCAAATGGCCTGTCCACACGTACCGATTGCCCGTAAGAGCAAGACGTATATCGTGGAAGTCACGCCATAGGGGGGAACCCTTTTCGATTCACCCAAACAAATTGCATACCCGCGTATAGGTGTCAAGCTTAGGACACATATGTTAGATTGTCGGTTTCAACTTGAAACTCTGCCGAAATTCTGGGTCGGTCTGTCGCCCGAATTTTCGCACATTTTTAAAATGGGACCCTATCCGTGAGCCTAGTTACAAGTCCAGCCATAGCTTTGCATATATTACAAACCTAATTTTTCCAAGCTTGGGTACCGTCTGGCATTTCATTTTGCATTTAGGAGAATTAATACAAGTGAAAACATAATAATTATAATAATCATGCTGAGGTCCGTCTCCCAAAATCAAAACACAAAAAAAATTTCCCTTTTCTTTATCAAAAGATCCAAAAATATTTTTTCCTTTCTTTATCAAAAACCCAAAAACACTTCTCCTCTCTTCATCAAAAATTCAAAAATATTTTGTCTTTCAATCTCAAAAAAAAATATGTCAAATTTTTTTTTGTTCATCCCTTTTCCTAAAAAATAAATCCCATTTTACGCCTTCTCATGTCAATCGCAAACCCTTGGCCTCGCTCCTTATTGGCTTCAGTCTTCAGTCAAGTCACCCCGGAGCTCCGCCCGTTCCCCTGCTACTTCTTTCGAATCTGGTATCCATCCTCTTTCCATAGATAAAATAGATCAAGTACCCGTTGTACAGCCGGATCTGACGGCAGTCCTAGCTCTGCTTGTGTCTAAGATTGACAACCTTCAGACTGAGGTCCAAGAGATGCAACGGAACCAGACTCCCATTCCTCAAGAGACCGAGGCCCTATTTCCTCGCGCTATGGATCCACCCGAGCCTATCTGGGTTCTCAAAGAATATCATCATGCTCCACATGCCCCTCCTGCTAACGGATCACCGCCTGCCCAGCTTCCGATGCCGAACCTTGCCCAGCCTGGGGCTAACTTGCCTATGGTCATTGATCCAAAAGAAAAAGAATTAAATAAAGTCAAAAAGGACCTCAAGATGCTCACTAAGAAGTTTGACCAAGTCAGAATCTCAGGGAATCACCTGGACTACACCCACATGTATCCTTATCATAAAGCGAGGTTACCCGAGAAGTTTAAGATGTCGAATATCAAGAAATCTATAGCTATCACCGTTCTATGACTCTACTAGGGGCTTCTAAAGAAGTAATGGACCAATTGTTTCAATAAACTCTGAAGGATAGCGCCCTTTGATAGTTTTTGTCTCTCGAAGAGTCCAGAATTCGTTGCTGAGAGGATGTGGCTCGAGAATTTATGTCACAGTACAAATACAATAAAGAGCCTGAGATCAGCCGTCGTGATTTAGAGCTGCTCAAATAGAAATTTGGGGAATCAGTCAGTAACTTCATAGCCCGATGGAGGGAAAAAGCAACAACCATGACCAATCGGCCTTTTGAGGAAGAACAAGTCAGCATAGTGAAGAAGAACTTCTTACCCCATGTTCGAGCAATGATGGGAGGACAATACTATCCCCACTTCCGAGATCTCCGAGAATCAGGAGTAGAAATTGAGGAAGGTCTTGCCAAAACGGATGTCGAACCAAAGAAGGTGTCCGGACAGTTCACCCTCAGAAAATATGACAAACCTGCCAGTGCTATGGTCTTAACCATCAATAATATCTCTCAACCAACCACATCATGGGCCCTAGAAAGTCGCCCTGTCCCGGTCCGAAAGGAATACACCGAGCTTCATGCTCCTCTCTCCAAAGTCTATCAAGCCCAGCTAAGTCGAAACCTTCTTAAACCTTTGGATCACCGTCCATTGCCAAATCCACTCCCAAGAAATTTCAAAGCAGATGCTCATTGCTCCTTTCACCAAACTGATGACCACACCACCTACCAATGCCTTCACCTTCGAAACATAATCCAAGGTCTAATTGAATGGGGTACCATTACCCCACTAGCCAATCCTAAGACAAGCACTACTAACAACCCACTTTCAAATCATGCCAATGCCATCTTTCTAGAATAGAACCCAGAATTCGATCCCTCAACTCAAATCACACCCATATACTCTCCTAAACCTCTCCAAATTTGCCCATATTTCCTCCTACATCCTACTAGCCTCGCTGATCAGGCACTGTCACTCCTTACTAGAGCATGCATCGCTATCCATACCCGTTCTGAAAATGGGGGCATGGAATTATTAGAAGTCTTAAACCAACTCATAGAGTTCAGACTGAAATTACCCTCACAGATGATCATTGATTGTCGGAGATTCAGTACGCTGTTCTTGGAAGCACGAAAATGGGCCCGGGAGTCAGATAGTTAGGTAGTACCAATCGATGAAGTTAACATGTATGATGTCATCCAGATTATGGGAGAATTATGTAAGCAAACCAACAACATTTGCAGTATCACCGAGTTATGTGATGCTTTGAAGCTACAAGGGAGCCTGGTCCCTTCACCCTTACACATCCCCACAGAATGGGATGACCTGTATGAAGAAGTCGTTGAAGTTGTGGAACGTATCGACTTTACATGGAAAGACAAAATTGTTGCCACCGGATGGGGGGAAGAATTCGGAGATTCGAATGAAGAATAATCTTTTAAAAAAAATGGCCCGATAGCCGACATGTGTGGGATAATATAATTTGAAGAACTCTTCGAAGAAATAAATAAGGTGGCAGAACAACCTGAGGTTGACAAGGAAATGGGGTTCATATACTTCCCTTCTTCAGTAAATCACATGACCAGACCAGGGAGGCATTACCAGATCCCAAGCTCACTACCAGCCAATGACAAGGGGAAGGGCGTGGAAAACCTTCCTATGCCAGAGATGACCCTTGAGGAGAGCAAGATCCTCGATCAACTAAAGAAAACTCAAGCTAACATCACTCTACAGGGGCTTTTCATGTCTTCTCAGTTGCACAAAAATGCTTTGATCAAGTCGCTCACTGGACCCACAGTTCCTCCTTCTACCACACCAGAAGAAGCGATGAATTTGGTCGGATACTTGACCTCTACTCGAATGCTATCCTTTTCTGAAGAAAAAATCCCCAAGCTTGGGGAAAACCACAATCATCCACTCAACATATCCTTCGAAGTTATGGGGAAGGTTGTACCACTCTCTCTTGTCGATAATGGATCCGCCTTGAATGTCTGCCCACTGAGAACCTTCAAATGTTTTGGACTGAAAGAAAGAGACCTCGCTCCAACCTCCGCTACTGTGTGTGCCAACGATAATACCCATCGGGAGGTGATGGGATCCATAAAGCTTGTAATAGGGGCTGGCCCTATAAACCCTATCGTTGAATTCCAAGTTATTGACATCCCAACCTATTTCAACCTATTGCTAGGACGACCTTGGATCCACAGTATCAAGGGTGTGTCTTCCTCACTCCATAAAAAATTAAAGTTCTTCACCGATGGACGTGTCATTACTATCTTGGGCGATAACAATAATACCGATGGTGCAAGTACCAACAGTCCAATTCTTAAGATACATCATGGGTCAAATGATATGCTCCTATCAGGATTCCGAGTTGAGCCACTCCTACTCACGGTAGGGGATAACTTCAAAGAGAGGGTTTGTCCAAAATATGGCCCTTATGGCAACGTCAATGTGATTTAGATTTTCAGAAACATGCACTTCATGCCCAGACTGGGTTTAGGACAAAGACAACAAGGGATACTTAAGTCGATTAAACTGAAGAAGGATTTCCCTCCTTGTGGTTTAGGGTATCAACCGTCAGAACAAGAGCTCAGAATGATCCGCCAGTCTCGACCAAAGATAAGACTAGACCACATCCAGACTATCCCAAGTGACTCTTTAAACGGACGATTCATCAAAGAGGGTGAGGACTTCCACTTTTGCGATTTTCCAGAACCATGGTATGACCATTCAGACAAGAAGATGAAGCCTAGAATGGAGACCTTTTTTCAAGACAGCTACCCATGGGCCGAAGGTTCCCAACACTAAGTACAACCACTCATTAAAGATACCGAGGAGACTAAGGAAAGCGAATTCGAAAATTCCTTCAGCTTACAGACACTGGGGCTGACACTGTGCCTGGTTCACTCAGGAACTACATCACTGGATTCGTCCCAACTGATTAAAGTTGATGATACACCTCTCCTCAACTGGCATGCTGTGCCAGTTCTACCTGCTGAAATCTCCCTTAATCCTAATGTTTACCCCATTTCTTCTTCTGTTGTCTATTCTTGTTCAAATGTAATCGAGTCCTCCTTTGACGAGGTTCTCAATGATTTTTTTCCTATCAATGAAATAAATGAAGATTTGAGTGTCTTGTCGTGCCTTACATAAACTTTTAATGATGATGATTTTGAAAATGAACAATTCTTAACTGATCCAAATAAGGTTAATAATAAACAACATAACCGTGTTCAAGTTAATGAAGAAGAGACTGTTGTTATTAACCTCGGTTCTAGTAGCCAACTAAACGAGATTAGGATAGGGGCTACCCTTAATGACCATGAGCGTGCACAACTCAAAGAATTTCTAAAAGAATTCGTGGATGTCTTCGCAGGGTCTTACGACGATATGCCTGTCATTGATCCTGAAATAGCTCAGCATGAGATCCCCACTCTACTAGATTACAAGCCGGTTAAATAAAAGTTGAGAAAACTCCGCACCGAATGGTCGCTCAAGGTCAAAGAAGAGGTGGTCAAATAGTTGAACGTAAGCTTCATTCGTCTGATCGAATATCCCACATGGCTAGCCAACATAGTGCCTGCGCCAAAATCAGGAGGAAAAGTTCAGATGTGTGTAGACTATCGAGATTTGAACAAAGCCTCTCTAAAGGATGATTATCCGCTACCCAATATTGACATGATCGTGGAAAACACAACCAATCGTGCTCTCAAGTCATTCATCTACAGGTTTGTCGGATACAACCAAATTAAAATGCACCTAGATCACCAAGAAAAAATCGCACACCCCATGGGGAACCTTTTGCTACACTGTTATGCCATTTGATCTCAAGAATGCTGGGCTACCTACCAGAGGGCTACCACAACCATTTTGCACGATCTGATTCATAAAGAGGTTGAGGTCTATGTGGATGATATGATTATCAAGTCCAAAACTAGAGAATGTCATGTTCCTGCTCTCCGAAAGTTCTTCGAACGACTGCGACCGTATCAGATGAGACTCAATCCGCAGAAATGCATCTTCAGCGTTACAATGGGAAAACTCTTGGGATTCATGGTCAGTGAGAAAGGAATCGAAGCAGATCCTACCAAGTTAAAATCCATACTTGAGATGCCACCTCCCCGAACAGAGAAAGAAGTTCGATGTTTCCTTGGAAAATTATAATACATTTGTCGGTTCATCAGCCAGTTAACCTCCATCTATGAGCCTATCTTCAAACTCCTCTGAAATGATTCAACTAAAGTTTAGAATGAGGCCTACCAAGAAACTTTTGACCGAATAAAACAATATCTGACCCAACCCCCAGTACTCATGCCACCACAGTCTGGTCTCCCCTTACTCCTGTACCTAACCATAACCAACACTATAGCTGGGGCTTCGCTAGCACAATACCTTGAAAATTCCCACAAAGAAAGAGCCATCTATTATGCTAATCGAAAATTGTCCGAATATGAGGTTAACTACATTGCTTTGGAAAAGGCGTGTATCGCACTTGTCTGGGTCACCCAAAAGTTACGGCATTACATGCTCACCTTCCCCATCCAACTTGTATCCTGAATGGACCCCATCAAATACCTGCTTAAGAAACTCAATTTATCCAGCGGAATGGCCTGATGGTTGATGCTCCTACCAGAGTTCGATATCGTGTATGTCAGGCAGAAAGCCATGAAAGGAAGATCCATCTCTGACTACCTCACTGATTACCCATCGATGAAGCCGATGTTTGGGACTCTGAATTCCCAGATGAAAACATTCTCTGTACTGCTCAGGACTACCTTCGATGACAAATGTTCTTTGATGGCGCTGCCAACAAAAAGGGATATGGCATTGGGATACTTCTGATCGCCCCTGATAATTCCCACACTCCCATCGCCATCAAATTGGATTTCCCCTGCACCAATAACATGACTGAGTACAAGGAATGCATAGTAGTCTCAAAGTTTCTCTCAAGAAAGGTATTCAATGCCTAGACATCTACGGGGATTCCACCCTCATTATCGGTCAAGTGCTTAGAAAGTGGAGAGTCAAGGACGATAATCTCCAACCCTTCCATACCCACTTAGAAGAACTAGCCTCCCAATTCCAAGATATCACCTTCCATTACCTACCTCGAGCAAAGAATAACCTAGACGTTGCCCTTGCTACCTTGGCCTCCATGGTAAACATGCCCAAAGAATCATAATGACCCTCTTCCTTGTCCAAAAGCAAGACGAACCAACCCACTGTTACCACATTGAGCTCATCACCATAGAAGATCCTGAGCTAGCCAATTGCTGGTATTATGATATCTGGCACCTCCTCAAGCATGGTAGGTATCCCGAGGGTTCCAACAAGAAAGATCGAGTAATTCTTCGAAGACTCGATACCTAGTACATCATCTGTCATAAATCACTGCTCAAAAGAAACTTCGATGGAACTCATCTACACTGCATCGCGGGGGCTGGCATTGAAAAGATAATGCAGAAAATCCATAGCGGGGAATGCGGAACCCATATGAACGGTCACATGCTTGCCAAGAAGATCATTCGATAGGGCTACTACTAGACCACCATGACCCAGGATTTCACCGTCTATGTTCGAAGATGCCTCAAATGCCAACAATTCTCTAACCTTCAGCATCTGCCTCCACGTGAATTATACAACATGACCTCTCCCTAGCCGTTCTCCACCTAGGGCATCGACATCATAGGGAAGGTTATACCGAAAAATTCCAATAGGCATGAGTTCATCCTAGTTGCCATGGATTACTTCACCAAATAGGTCGAGGCCGAGTCATACATAGTTCTGAACGCTAAGAAAGTGGCCAAATTCATCAAGAAAAACATTATCTGCCGATATGGGGTCCCACACGAGCTAGTATGAGATAACGGGTTGAATTTCAAGGCAGAAGTCACAGAGGTGGTCAACGAATATGGGATTCAAAGACACAAATATTCTCCCTATCGACCTCAGACCAATGGTGCAGTCGAAGCCGCTAAAAAGAACCTCAAAGCCATCCTCAGCAAGATGACCGAAAGCTGTTGGGATTGGGATGACCGGACCCCGTATGCCCTCTGGGGCTACAAAACCTCTATCCGAACCTTTACTGGGGATACCCCTTACTCTTTAGTTTACGATATGGAAGCAGTCTTACCCGTGGAGCTGGAAATACCCTCATTATACGTCATGCTTGAAAGCAAGGTCAACGAAGACGACTGGTGCCAAAGCCGTCTTGATAAGCTGAACCTCCTAGACGAAAGGAGATTAAAAGCGCTATACCATATATAAGGGTACCATCGTCGAATAGCGCTTTCATTCAACAAGAGAGTCAAGGACCACGGTGTCTGAGAACGAGACCTATCCCTCAAAGAGATCATAGAACCCATCTGGGACCTAAGAGGAAAATTTAAGCCCAATTGGAGTGGCCGCTACATTGTCAAGAAGATCTTGTCTGGCGGTGCCGCCATGTTCACCGACTTAGATGGAGAAGAGATGGCTCCTTCAGTCAACCTGGACCGTCTCAAGAAGTTCTACCCCCTCGGCGCACTACGACTCTTCTCATCCCCCTTATATTATAAATTATAAAAAAAACTCTTCATTTTCTTCTACCCATAACTACGTGGGCCTGATCCTCTGCAATAACCATTTTCAAAATCCCCAGAGGTATGTAGGCATCTCATACACCTTACATGAGCATGACCCTTTCTTTTTCACAAAATACTATTCTTTTCTTATCTCCGAGAACAACAGTCAATTCCAACATATACTTGAACAAAAGGATTATGTATGCCTTAGCGATCGGCATAGATAATTCAAACAACACAAAACTCATCAAAAGGCACAGCTGGATGATCAGAAACTTGTTTATTTCACTAATAAGAAATTATGGTACATATTACATAAGAAAAGTAACGGATAACTCCCTTCCCCCTAACCTCCTAAAAAAGACAAATAAAATCCCCACATTTATTCCCCTTTACAAAATAAACCATCCTACCCACAGCTACCAGAGGATCTTGATCCATCATCATCATCTGCATCATGGGGTCCCCAAGTTTCCCCTGCCTGAACAGAGTGTCGCAGACACTCTATGGACCAATAAGCTCGAACTAGCTTCGAAAAGACCACAACACCTCCTTCCATGGTGTCAAAAGAGACAAGCCACTTTCGTCCAGTCTCCACTGCCAACATTTGGCTAACTACTCTCCTACACAATCACTTCATATAATCCCCAGGGATATGCCAAACTTTCCCAACAGACTGAGGGGAACGGGTTGACGGACGCCGAATCTCCCATAGAGAGCCAAGACGCAGGCGCAGGCGCTCGGTCAAATCCTCTACCAAAAAGAAATTTAGTGTCTCAGGTGTCACAACCTGTGCCCAGCCAAATTGGCGCAGAAGACACCAAGGGAAATAGAAAGAGGTCTGCCTGAGACCAGCCAATCGCACATACGGGTATTCTCCTTGCTCCAGAATAGGAAACAACTGTCCCCACGAAGGCACTGACCAGTACAGATTCCATGCCCCATGCTCCCCAAGACAATTCTCCCAGCTCTCAATATCTAGGCCAACGCTGAAGAAGTGACGCGAAAAAAAGTTGGTTACAGCTGACAAAGGATATTCTGGAAGAGTCACCAGGCGGAGTCTTTTAGAAAACCACATGAACAACATCACGGGGCTACCCTGCAAGAAGTCAGAACGACCTTATCGCCAGGCATCCAGACCGTTTAGGGTCTCCGCCAATAATATTGTCATAAGATTGCGATGGTATGACATCCATGAAGTAATGACTGCAAGTTATGAATCCACCAACAGTTCCCCAGTCACCAGCAGCAATTTTGAAACCAGGCCCAGTGCAATGACTCCAGCATCACCTACTTCCCGTAAATGCACGGACTTTAACACCACCGGGAGGGAGATCCTTCCTCCAGTAACCAGTGATCTAGTCGCCGAAGGCGAAGTACAAAGAAGCCCAGCCAGCAAATCCCTGGGAGAACGGAAAAATTCGGGTAAAGCCGTAGCAACACTGGGATTTATCCCCAGCATGGCAAAAAATTCCTCATAGGTAGGACAAACTTCATCTAACCCAAAGAGGAATACATGGTCTTCGGGGTACCAAAATTGTACCAACGCCATCAGCATGTTCCACTCAATGGGTCGATTGCGCCACAAAGAGACTCCACGCATGTTGAAAGCATCGTAGTTGACGTTATAAGAGAACATCGCTTCCAAGGCTTCGAGGTAGTTAGAAAACTCAATGCTACCAGGAAGAGCCATCTTACAAGACGAAGAGATAGTAGGCAAGTAAGTAAGAATGTGAAGGTGTGATGAAAACACTCCACCCTTACCCCATTTTATACTTGAGAACCCTCACAAAAGACATAACCCCTGCAGAAATCGAAGGGAGTCCTACCCCACAAAGTACAAAACGATGAAGAGAGCACTAATCAAAAGCTTTAAACTGATGGAACTGGAATTGACTGCCACAATTTTCATTTTTCCTTTTTTATCAAAATCAGAAAAACCTAATAAAAATAAAATTAATATTCTCAATAGAATTTCAAAAATCCTCTTCCACCCCTATGTAATTTCTCATTTTTAACTTTCCTTAAAAAATCCCCAAAATATCTTTTTTTACGGTCTCATCAGTAAAGTAAAAAGCGCATATGCATTCATTCATTCACCATTTAACAAAAGGTAATAAAAAATTCCCATTGCATTACATATATTCTTCTCCGTTACATCAAATTTTGCAAGAAATAAAAGAAAACCAAAAAACAAACGGGAATCATCCCGAATCCAGATTCTCTCTCTCTCACCTACCTTTCACCTCTAAGAGCTTACACCCCTGCGACGCGCTCTCTTTCACCTATGGCGAGATGACGCACCACCGCTACCCGATCCAGAGTCCTCCCCAGATGAAGCAGATGGCACCAAGCAAGAAGGAACCGGGACTGCATCCCAAATAAGGCCAGTCGCCGAAGATATCTAGTCTCTGATGTCCCTCAACCAAGTGGTAGACACCCGAACTTGCTGCAAGAAAAAGGCAGAATCAGTATCAAAGAGGGATCAAAACAGAAAAGGAACCAAAAAGAGGAAGAAGGTATACCGTAGGACAAAGAACCTCCTCTGTCAAACCCAACTCCTCCGGATCCATCGCATGAGGACGGTACAACATAGGCACCATCCCTCCATCAACCCGCTAAATGTTGTACGAAGGGGTATGCAACGGCATGAAAGGAACCTCTAAAGTCGCCGCCATCGCAGTCGTCGATGGACCACTGCTGCTGTGGGAAGACCCCACTGTCCGACATGAATCGACAAGAAGAAAAGGCAAGGCATCATATATGCTGGGTGCCATCAACCAGCTTGTCACAAAGTCCATATAGTCATACAGCACGGTCGTATCAGTATACAACAAGCAGGACTCGTTGATCATCGTCGTAATCCTCGCATCCTCCGACAATAGCCGCTCCCGCCTCATAAACGTAGGAGGCTGCGCAAGTGTCACCACCACCTCCTCCTAAGCAATCTGTTAAACCACCCGCTTCCCGAGATACGAAGAATGTATGAACTCATGCGCCCGCAAGTGCCTCAACTGTGCGTTCACCCCAGTCACCCCCGTATCCTAAATGGTTGTTCCCCAAGGGTAAAAGGTCACCGGGAAATCCCCAGCAGGCATAAGTCAATAAAAAATCAGAACATGCCAAAAACCAAGACTAAAAAGGGAAGAGTCCTACCCTACCACTGGTCGGGCCATTCAAGACCTGACGCACCGCCTCCAAAAAGAGAGATCCCTTCGACTGTCGATTGGACTTCCGCCATCGATACAATCGAAAGAAGTCCCCAATAGTCTCGTCCTTCAGAGTGATCAGCTGGGTATTGCACCCAATCACCTCATAGAACCACGTCTGCCAAAGACAGGAATTCACAATAAAAAAGAGATGCATAAGGAAAATGCGAATGCATGAAATAAAAATGCGCCAAATTAAAGAATACCACAAGAAGATACGTGGCTCCGGTAAAAGTTTATCGGCAACACCGGTTGAATGCATCCAAAGAAAAATAGAGGGTCGCCAAAGTCAGGCTCCCCCAATCATAGAAAGGGATGTTCGAAAACATCCTCAAGTATGATAAGAACCACAAGTGGACGACATCGCAGCTCGATGCCACCATGAAGCCTCCCAACACTAATAATATGAACAACCGGGCCATTTGCCTCACCTGCAGCCTATCCTCCACATCAAGCACCCTACTTAGTAAAACATCCTTTAGAAAGGACAACCGAATGGAATCCCTAGAGATTATCCTCCCTACATAACCGAGCGCCGCCCTCACCGCCTCTGGCCTCACCCTCAGAGAGCGATCCACCTCTATCTGCTCCCCATCGCAATCCAACCCCAGTAGCTACTGTACATGTATGGGAGTCACGGTCATTTCCCCAAAATCGAAATGGAAGGTGTGGGTAGTATCTCACCATCTCTCCCACCAGAGCGCATAAGACCGTTGTCGATTGAGGCATCTCATCCAGCGCAGACGCCAACCTCCCAAAACCCACGGAGGATACCACCCAATGCACCACAGGTGGAAGATGCTCCCAAACGTCCTTAAGCCCCGTCCTCCCACAGGCACGCATGTTCTTCAAAGAGATATCAGACTACCAAAAGAAAAAATCTTATCAAAATTCAAGAAAGAAGGAAAAACCATCAAAAAAAGAAGAATACCAAAAGTCAGGTTACTTACATAACCGCCAGGGCTCACTACCTTAGAAGACCGATGACGCGATGACTCTCACAGTAAGGTCCTCTCATCCGCAATCGGTTCAAATAAGTCAAAGGAGTTATCACTCCCCAAAGCAAGAGGCGCCCTGGCCCTCCACTCCACGTTTGCCCAGTCATCAACAGCCAACCATTCCCTATGTGCTGTAATGCTCCCAAAGGTGAGCATTTCTTAGAGATCGGAATGCTAGAACGATTCACAGAGACAAATCGCAGAAAGAGAGAAAGCAAGAAGTTGTGAAAAATGAGGGGAATTCGCCCCTTTATATAGGATGCCAAGGTTCATGCCGATCGGCATTGACCCACCCACCGATCGGCACTGACACCTTACCTTCTCGAGGCGGTCCAAAAGTTCGTACCACTACCGAATGGTACCCTCTGAACCATGCCGACCGGTACCCCCCTTAAAATTTCGTACAAAAATTCCTAAAAAATACCAGACAGCCCTGAAAAATTCTCAAAAAATTCCTAAAAATCCCAGGAAGGATTTAGAACATTTTCACCAAGAAAATTTCACATTCCCTCAAGCGAAACCCCTATCTTCCCAGCGAAACTCTCAAAAACCAAGTGAAATTCCTCCCGACAATGTCCCCGGAGGATCTCTAAAGATCACCCCCTATGCCCCAAAGGTCTCAAGCAATACATTCAAACCCTGGAACACCTAATCACTTCCCCAGTGGAGTTTACGGCATCAAATTTTCCTTTCCTTCGCCAAATCCCGAAAATCACAAAGATTTTTCCAGTGGAACTCCAGAAGACACTACATGTTCCCCAGCTCATTTTTTTTTCTCCAACGGAATCCAAAGTCTAATCTTTATCCCCAGTGGAATCCAAAATCCAATCTTTATCCTCTCTTAGGTCAGAATTGACCTCGGTTTTGGATCGTCGCCTTAGTTAGGTCAGAATTGACCTCAGTCCTCGGTCGTCATCTCTTTTATGTCAGAATTGACCTCGATCTTGGATCGTCACCTTAGTTAGGTCAAAATTGACCTCTGTCCTCAGTCGTTACCTCTCTTAGGTCATAATTGACCTTGATTTTTGATCGTCGCCTTAGTTAGGTCAGAATTAACCTCGTTCCTCACCTCTCTTAGGTAGAAATTGACCTCAGTCTTGGATCATCACCTTAGTTAGGTCAGAATTGACCTCGGTCCTCGATCTCCACCTCTCTTAGGTCAGAATTGACCTCGGTCTTGGATCGTCACCTTAGTAAGGTCAGAATTGACCTCGATCTTGGATCATCACCTTAAATAGGTCACAATTGACCTAGGTCCTCGGTCATTACCTCCTTTAGGTAAGAATTGACCTCGGTCTTGGATCGTCACCTTAGTTAGGTCAGAATTGACCTCGGTTTTGGATCGTCACCGTAGTTAGGTCAGAATTGAGCTCGATCCTCGGTCGTCACCTCTATTAGGTCAGAAATGACCTCGGTCTTGGATCGTCACCTTAGTTAGGTCAGAATTGATCTCGGTCCTCGGTCGTCACCTCTCTTAGGTTAGAATTGAGCTCGGTCTTGGATCCTCACCTTAGTTAGGTCAGAATTGACCTCGGTATTGGATCGTCACCTTAGTTAAGTCAGAGTTGACCCCGGTCCTCAGTTGTCACCTCTTTTAGGTCAAAATTAACCTTAATCCTCCGTCGTCACCTCTCTTAGGTTATAATTGACCTCGGTCTTCGATCGTCACCTTACTTAGGTTGGAATTGACCTCAGTCCTCGATCATCACCTCTTTTAGGTCATAATTGACCTCAGTCTTGGATCGTCACCTTAGTTAAGTCAAAATTGACTTTGACCTGCAAAATTGGTCATCTTTCCTTAAGCCCGTAGAAATGGCTTTGACCCGCAGAATTGGTCATCTCTTCTTAAGCCCACAGAATTGGTCATCTCTCCTTAAGCCCGCAGAATTGGCTTTGACACACAGAATTGGTCATCTCTCCTTAAGCTCGCAGAATTGACTTCGACCCGCAGAATTGGTTATCTCTCCTTAAGCCCGCAAAATTGGCTTCGACCCATAGAATCGGTCACCTCATCTTCAAGCCCTCAGAATTGGCTTTGACTCGCAGAATTGGTCATTTCCAGCACACTCCGTAGGTCCTCCGAATATGCCTCGACCCTCTGAATTGGTCATTCTCGCTCCCTTAGGTCCTCAGAATCGACCTCGGCCCTCTGAATTGGTCATCCTTCCTCAAAAGCATCATGCAGTGTCGATTCGACGGATATCGTTTATTCCAAACTCACTCATCATGGGGATCTTTAGACACCCCATTCTATTACCCCCTAAACTCCCTTTAGGTCCCTAGCACCTCCCCTCATCAACACAAACCCATGTCATACCCCGAGTACTGACCTAGAAGCCATCGGGCACTCCCAGGCTCTGTTTAACCAAAAGTCAAACTCTTCAACTCAACCGAGACTAACTCAATCTTCAAAGGGCACTGAGACCCCTTTCCAATGGTCTGCTCCGTGCGCGATTTCGATTTACGGTACGGACGAACAATCCATTTTACTCCGAGAGGTCACCAAATGCTTCCAAGGTCCGGTTGACCAAAGTCAACTCCCCTAAATGGATTAAACTCTTTGGAATGTCGAAGTACATCTCCTAACCTTTCTAACGGTTTACCCTGTGCACGATTCAGACTTACCATGCGGACAAACGATCTGTTTGCGTCCGAAGATTCCCCGTCCAATGGATCGACGAATGCCTCCGAGCTACATTTGATCTAAAGTCAACTCCCGAAACCAGGAACAGTCCAAGGACTTTCGAATGTCTCTAAATTACCTTTCCAATGGTCTACCCCGTGTGCGATTTAGATCAACGGTTTCCATTCTGCGGGCGATTTTTTGAAAAGGCCTAAAAGACACTGCCAAACGGCAGGTCCCAAACCCTGCCTATCAGCAGTGTGCCTAAACGCACCTACCGATTAGCAGGAATAGGGCTATGCTGATCAGAAATGCCTTGGGCCTATAAAAAGGAGGCCTGACCTCACTTGCAAGAGGATCCCAGATCTGATAAATATCAATCTCAGCAAATCCAAAAAACCACTCTCGAAGTCAGCGTGATTTACAGACCAAAATCCCTTTTCAACCTTCACTTTTCATCATCCTTTTCATCAAACTTGGTGAATTCACTACCCTCCATCATCATCCAAGTCTAAGGGTTTCTCTCCAACATTCAAGATCAAGCTCAAGATCTTCAAGAATGTCCAATTTTCTCAACTCTCTCCTTAAATTCTCATAAATTCACAATAACTTGTTTTATTACTTAGCATTTTTATTATCTCATCTCACACATCCTAATATAATTTTTATTTAGTATTATTGCACATCTCTTATTTTCATATAAATAAAAATCCAAAAATTAAGAAAAAGAGGGTTTGCTCATAAATTCCAAACGGGAATTCTCATACTTTTCTCTCACTTTTCTCACAACTAAAGACTTTTTTCTACACACACACACACATACAAATAAGAGAATCCCCCGATTGGATATATGGGATAAATCCCACCCATGATTTTTCATGCGAGCTATGTGGACTTTGATGCCTCTATAGGCTACGTAGGCGTCTCGGGGTAAAACTTGAGACACGAGTCCTATTTTTACTTTTTCTCTCATTTTCTATTTTCTCTAAACTCCACTCTCTTATATATATATATATATATATATATATATATATATATATATATATATATATATGTTCTTAGTGGCGTATTATGTCACATAAGTTATCGGTCCATCATAACGGTCAACGTAAGGATAATCGCGTAAATCCTATTTTCTAATATTATTTTTATACCTTCCTACGGATGACTCGCTTTACCTCTTCCATGGTAGAAATCAATGATTCCTATCTCCAATATATATACAAATGCACACACATCACGGGGAAAATAAAAAGGAAAATAACAAAAACCCATGAGAGATTGAAAGGGTGGAATGGGTTCCTAACACCTTCCCATTTTGTAACTTAGCCTCTGGACCCTCCTCGAATCATTTTTTTCGTATGCACCAGTATGTCTTTAGATGTTGTCCTTCGGGATGGCTTCCCCCTTTCGTTTATCTATTTTGAGTAAAATAAACTGGCGAGTCTAATCTCTCTTCATTTTTACACCTCACCCAAATGACGCCGGCCAAAGCGCTCCCGAGAGGGACGCGCGGGACCTAGGGATCCACCCACCGCGCGCCCGCCCACCACGAGGATCCAGGAGGGATGGCGACAATAGTTATTACTCAACATGATTTCATCATAATTATTTTTGATAACTACCAACTCTCGTCACGCTAGTAATTGTTACCATTAAATCGGATTAATTACAAATTAAATTTTCTCCCTTAAATTAATTAATCCAAATTTCCATAATAAAATAAATATGTGCAAAAATATGGGGGATTACATACTTCCCCCCTAATAACATAATTTCTTCCCAAAATTCGGAAATGAAAATATACCTGGCAAGAATAACTCTGGATAATGTTCACGCATATCATCCTCACGCTCCCAGGTAGATTCCTCAATATTATGGTGCTGCTACTGAACACAGACTAGTGGTACTATCTTCGACCTCAACTTCCTCTTGCTACGGTCTAGGATAACAATCGACCCTTCCTTGTAGGAGCTATCAGGCTGTAAGTCGATCTCCTCCAACGGAATGTGAGTGTGGGCCAAATCATCTCGAAGATATCTACTGAGGGAAGAGATATGGAACATGTTATGTATCAAATGCAAGTGCTCTAGTAATCCAAGTCTATAATCAACCGACCCATTCCTCTCGATAATGGGTAATGGCCCTACATACCTAGGTGCCAACTTCCCCTTCTTCCTAAAATGCATAACTCTCCTCATAGGAGACACTCGAAGTAACACTTGGTCCCCCATGTTGAACTCTCAAAAATATCGCTTGGCGTCGGCGTAGCTCTTCTATACATCCTGAGCAACCCGATTTCGGTTCCGTATCAACTCCATCCTTGCCGAAGTATCCTGAATCACTTTGGAACCAAGTAACTTGTTGTCCCCTACCTCCAACCAACATGCTGGGTAGCGAAAAGGTCTTTTGTATAGTGCCTCAAATGGATCCATACCGATAGTAAACTGGTAGGAGTTGTTATAGGCAAACTCCACCAACCGAAGATACTGCTCCCAGCCTCCGCCAAAATCAATGATACACATACACAACATGTCCTCTAACATCCGATTTGTTCGCTCTGTTTGTCCATCCATATGAGGGTGATAGGTTGTACTCAGTCGCAACTCCGTACCCATTGTTTCCTAAAAACTCTCCCAAAACAGAGACACAAACACCTTATCTCTGTCAGACACGATATTAAGAGACACCCCGTGAATTCTCATTATCCTTCTATAAATATCTGGGCGTACTATCTCGTGTTGTAATTGTAATCCATCCGGGCTGGCAGAAAGTGAGCTACTTTGGTCAGTCGATCCACTATCACCTATATCGAATTGTGACCCCTCTGTAATGTAGGTAATCCCGTTATGAAGTCCATAAAAATTCCCTCCCATTTACACATAGTAACCTCTAATGGCTATAGAAGTCTCGTCGATCTCTGATGGTCCACATTTACCAACTGACAAGTGGTACATTTTGAGATAAACTCGGCAATATCATTCTTCATCCAGCTCCACCAGTATTGTCTCCCCATATTCTAATACATATTATGCCCACCGGGATGTACTAAAAATCATGAACTATTAGACTCTGTCATCACCTCGTGTCGCAAGTCTTATCCCTCTGGAATAATCAACCTTCCATTGAAACGTAGACCCCCATCTGAACCACGGTATAAGACTCGACCCCCTCTGTTAGAAGCTACACTATCTGACTCTGGCAGAACGAATCAACTGCCTAAGCTTGTACTACTCTCGTAATAATCTGGGACGTAACTGTCATCACAGACATGAATGATCCAGCCACCGCATCCTAGTGCACTAACGCCTTCAATTTTGATTTCCACACCTCGGCCACCTCACCTACTGGCCTACGGCTTAATGCGTCTGCTACTACATTAGCCTTCCCCGGGTGGTATTAGATATTAAATTGATAATCCTTCACAAACTCAAGCCATCGATGTTGACGCATATTTAACTCCTTCTTCATGAAGAGGTACTGTAGTGACTTTTGGTTCGTGAACAAGAGAAATTTCTCCCCCGGGAGGTAATGTCTCCAAATTCGAAGTGAAAATAAGACCACTACCAACTCTAAGTCGTGGGTGGGGTAATTCCTCTCGAGAGGTTTAAGTTTACGGGAGGCATAAGCTATAGCCTGATTCTTCTGCTGAAGTACAACCTTAAGAACTAATAAGGACACGTTAGTGTAGACTAGATACTCCACTCCCTTCTTGGGAAATGCTAACACTGATGCTGAGGTTAACTTGTCTTTAAAATTATCAAAGGCCAATCGGCAGACGTCACTCCAGATAAATGGCACCCTTTTGCGAGTCAGGAGTGTCAACGAACTCGCTATCTTCGAAAACCCTCGAATGAACCTCCTGTAGTATTCGGCTAGGCCCAAGAAACTGTGTATCTCGATCGGTGTCGTGGGTTGTCTCCATTCCCTCACCGCTGACACCTTTCCCAGATCCATGGATATCCCTCTATCAGAGATGATATGTCCTAAAAACTGGACCTCCTTCAGCCAAAACCCACATTTCTCGTATTTTGCATACAACTCATGCTCGCCCAGTGTCTGAAAAACCTTCCTCAAGTGCTCGTCATGATCCTCCTCAGTCTGCGAGTAAACCAAATTATAATCTATGAAGACGATGATGAACTGGTCCAGGAACTCTCTGAACACCCTATTCATCAAGTCCATAAACATGGCTGGGGCGTTGGTTAGCCCGAAAGGCATAACCTTGAACTCATAGGAACCATATCTTGTTAAGAAGGTTGTCTTCGATACATCCTTCTCCCTGATACGTTACTGATGGTATCCCGATATCAATCCAATCTTCGAGAAGAAGGAAGATTCTCTCAACTGGTCAAATAAGTCATCATTTCGAAGCAACGGATATTTGTTTCATATCATGACTTTATTCAACTCTCAATAATCGACACATAACCTCAATGATCCATCCCTCTTCTTGACGAAGAGTACGGGAGTACCCCATAGTGAACTACTCATATAGATAAACCCCTTCCCCAATAACTTCTCAATATGGTCACGTAACTCCCTCATATCTGCTAGAGCCATACGATAAGGTGAGAGGGCTATCGACCGAGTGCCTGTCGCTAAATCAATGACGAACTCTATCTATCTACTTGGTGGTAACCTCAGAATCTCCTGAAACACATCGATAAACTCTCGAATAATAGGAATCGAGTCAAGTGGTACCACCACCTCCTTAGAGGTCTCCACTTCTATATAGTATAAATGTGTGGACGATCCTCCCTCAGAGCGAGGCATCGCCTACAGGAACATCTCCTGATCGGGTATGATAAAAAATATACTACTATTAAAATAATCGATCATGGCCCTATACCTGACAAGCCAATCCATTCCTATAATCGCGTAATACTCGGACATATCCATACGAGCTTGTCAGCGAGTAAGATAAACCTCCCAATCTCTATACCCACTCCCCGATAAATAAAAGAAATTATAGAACCTCTACTCAACGGTGAATCCACAAAAGTAATCGTACTCTCTGCTGTATCAAATAATCTCGTAGTACGTGCAAACCCCGTGACAGTAAAATAGTGTGTGACCCCGTGTCAAATAAAATGCGCCCCAAAGTCCCCTGGATAGAAAACATACCCTCAATCGTGGATGGGTCTTGTGGGACTGCAGCCTGGTGAATATTGTAGACTCGTCTGTATTGAAGCTGCCCCTGTTGAACTACGACAGCTGGAATGGGTGGCAGTGCTGGCATATGTGGGGGTGCTGCGGGAAATAATAGTCTCTGGGGCTCCTGACGAGCACCCTACTGCTACTGTTGGCCTCTACCCTTCTAAGGGCAGTCCTGACACTTGGCCAGTATTTCCACAAGTAAAATATCTCCTTGGGAAGGGTCCTCCCCTTTGTCTCTACAGTCCCTGGCCCTGATGACCATTTTTGCCCCTCCCTTGGCCATGCTGGCCCTGTTGAACCTGTTGTTGGCCCTGATGGCTCTGATGGCTCTAATAGACGTGCTGACCCAGCTGGCCATGTCTAAATCCCCCCTACCCATGTTTAAAACCTCCTGACCTGAACCTCTTAGGATCCCCCTGCTGGGAACCCTGATCACTGTGTCTATGTTGACCCTGTAACTGTCTGTGCCCCACTCTCACCATTTTCTCCTGTACTTCCCTACTGGATGAACTCTCATACTCTCTTAACCTCTGTTAGATGAAAATGGTGGTCCTGGAAGTGGAGTAGTGCTGCATTAATCAGATTTGAATAGGTGGCCAAAGAAAGATTGCCTATCAAATACTGGCGGATCCTCCATATCAACCCATCTATAAAATGTTGAATCTTCTTCTCCTCAGTCAGGATCTCATCTGATACAATGTTTCAAAGGTTGATAAACTATGCCTCATATTCCCCCACGGTCTTTCCCTCCTACTTCAAGTTCACCAACTTCCGTCTCATCTCTATCTGGACGGCCGAGGGAAAATATTTGCAATTGAACCGCACCCAAAAGTCTCGAATCGTGAGTGTGTCTCTCTCCTCAGTGGTGTTAATAGACTCCCACCACTGCAGTACTACTCCCACTAACTTGAACATATCTAGTATCTGACTCTGCACCTCCGTGCACTCATGCATCCTCAAATTCCTCTGGATGTCCTTCTTCCATTGGCTCGCTACCACCACATCGTAGCTCCCTGTAAATTCTAGAGGATGCGCCTTCTGGAAGGCATCCCTAACATGTTCCCAAGTCTACGGGAAGGCCTGGGCTTGAACAGGACCACCATCGGTGCCTGAGGTGGTGCCTGCTGCACAATAGCCGATGCAGCATTTACCGTCTGAGCTACAATGGTGGCCACTTCAGTGGCATTCATCATACCCTGAGCTGGTGCAGGATGAGGCTCGAGCTGGGCATCCCTGGGAACTCTTTGTGCATGTCGAGATGGCATATCAAAGGAGAGAAAAGTTTCATAAGTATACAGTTATTATCTCCAAATAGCTGAAGAACGTGAAATGCATAAAGAGAACAAGAATCCTAAAATATAGGGCTCTATATCAAAGGACGCTATGCGAAAACATAATAAGTCGTACAGACCCTAAGGACACTAGAATTTGATGCTTTGATACCACTTATAACACCCCATCTAATTAAATACCGGGTGATCAGTCCTTTATTAATTAAATCCAGAATATCCAGTTGGTTCAGATAATGCATCACTGTCGAAAATCATCTGTTTTATTTAATTAAAACTAACCACCTAATATTTAAAAAGGTTGATGTCAAAATTTTATCTTATTAACACTAATCGCCATAAAAGGAAAATAATCAAACATCACCATTCAACATAAATATATAAAGAAAGAACAAACTGAAATAATATGAAGAGCTAGAGTAAACACATCCAGTCAAAATCTTATACAATAATCCAAAGTCCTGAAATAGAAGTCTACAAACAGAATAAAACATATAAATCGTTGAATATAAAATTGGAAGGACGACATGTACAACTGAAGTAAATAACTGATAGATAAAGAAGAATAGACTATGAAGCATCTACTAGCAATGTCCTATAGCTTCCACAGCAGCTACATATCGGCAACTGAATATATTCTCCTAAGCTTAATGTGCCTTTAGCTGAGAACCTAAAAAAAAGTAACAAGAGAAGAGATTTGCAAAAGAAACGGGTCAGAGCCCGAGTAGAGAAAAATTTAAATAGAAAGTTCTTAAATTGATTAATTAGCACCAATATTATTCATGTTAACTTAGCGAATCACTTAAGATGCTCACCTCTCATCTAATGTGCACACCTAGCGAGCCTAACTACCCATACTAGTCATGATACTCTGCCTAACTATACGTAGTATAACCACTATGCCGGATAAAATATCTAAATAACCAGAAGACAATACATTTCTATTATTAAGGAATAGTTTTAAAGATTCTTTAACTCATTCTCGTAATATTCTTAATTTACAGTTGGTGACCCAATAAGTATATACATTAATAAGGTGTCCAATATGAACCACATAATAGAAACTCCGTTTACATATATAAAATCTCCCTATGTAAATAATAAATATACATCAATACTGCAGCCATGGTTAAAAAAACCTGGTGCTAGGCATACTCGGCTATCTAGTCCCATTGCAACGCTCACGCATAAATGACAACAGGTTCAATCTCTCAAGAACAAATAAAACATATACACATATTGGAGGCGAACATAGTTCTAAGTTGATGGGTTATGCACATACCTACGCACCCATACGACTGTCATTACTATCATTCTCATAAATATCCTGTACCTAGGTTCCATGCTCTAGTAGTACGACTCAAAATCCCCCGAAGGCACACAAGATATGGCCGTCCACAACGCGCTAACCTCCATTCGATAGCCAGTAGCTAGGTATGTCATACACATAATATTCCATTTAATAAGCATGCACACAACTTATATAACTTCATAGGCGTTCACGTAACCCAGATCCTATAGTACGTAGGTAATATTATCATTTCTACTCTCACCGTTATTCATTCATAAATTACCTCTCTTGAACCTACCTTCTTTCCTAGATTCTATAAACATTCTATATCCCGAGAACAATCACACTCCAAACTAAATACTAACTCAAAATTTAAGTTTCCCGATACTCACATAGGTTATTACTCTCACTTGGATAAATCGAGGATGATTTTTAACTCGACCGGACCCTAAAAGCCATTTTGGAATCTCGTTAGAAGTCAAGGGAATCTTGTTCGAATGAGGTCATTCGAACAAGTTCGTTCCAATGAAACTCTCACTTTTAACGAACTTCACAATCTCGTTAGAAGGGTAGTTAGAATTCTTGTTGGAAGTCTCATTCGAACGAGGTCGTTCGAACGACGTGGGTAGACTTTGAACGAGAAATCCGGACAAACCCCGACTTTTATCCAAATTCAACTTTTCCAACTTTCTATCTTCAATATCAATCAAAAACTCAACCCCACTCAAATTACATGTTTCCAAACTATTTGTAATCACCATAGGACCTTATTAATGCGAATTAGGGTACAAATCCTTATGTGTATTCAAAGGGAATTCATCAATTTCTTAAATCTCTAAAATTATCATAAAAAGAACCCATCAGATTTTATTATTCTAAACCCTTAATTTAACTCATTTTTTAACATAAAATCTTCTAATGTATCAAAATAAAAAAGGGCAGTTCCTCTACATGCATACCCATCTCCAATTTCTAAGATTTTCCACAAATTAGTCTAATTAAACCTAGTTTTCTTTGCAACAAGTCTATGTCATCTAATCTAAATCAAGAGGAACAATATAATGCTAAAAGGGGAGCCAGATAAACACTTGCCTTGGAATGGACTTCTGATTCTTGGGTTGAAATTGGTATGTGGTTGATTCTCTCGTCACGATCTACACTTTGGAGTAATTCTTGGTGAGAAATCTTGAGTTCTTGGCTTAGTTCTCCTATGGGGTCTTCTTCCTCCTTTGTTCTCTATCTCTCTCTCTCTCACTTTCACGTAGGTTGCAACTACTGCAACCTCTAACCAACGTTTCTTTTAATTAAAACCTAATTTTCGTCCATTTAATTACTTAAAAATCCCAAAAGACTAAAATACTCCTCCGGGGTGTCATTTTGGGCTAAAATGCCCCGGACTCCAAATATAACACCCGAGTAGTGTTTTCTGACTATTTCAACCCTTCCGAACACACTGGCGCACTCAAAATAGTCATTCGAGTTATATAAAAATAATTTACCTTTTTAACCCCCAAATATGTAATAGTGATGCGACTCGTACGCGCGTCCCAAATAATTATATCTTATACGCTGTGTATCTCGTCCCCGGCCATATTATTATTTCTGAAACGATATTACGTTACTCACTACGTAATGTTCAACATACTTATTACTCAACATGATTTCAACATAATTATTTTCAATAACTACCAACTCTCGTCACGCTAGTAATTGTTACCATTAAATCGAATTAATTACAAATTAAATTTTCTCCCTTAAATTAATTAATCCAAATTTCCATAATAAAATAAATATGCGAAAAAATACGAGGTATTACACAAGCCTGGTCAAACTTCTAGACAACAGAGGACTAGTCGACAAACTGTTAATGAGGCCAGGACTAAGAAAACATTAGCTGACCAAGCCGCATAGCTAAAAGCAAATAATCAAGTTATTACTGAGTTGTCTATAAAGATGGATGCTAATGATAAGGCCATTGCCGACCAATCTATGCAGTTGAAGGTGAAGAGTGATGTTTTGAAGAAACTTCAACATCAAGTTCAAAGGTTAACCTTTTAATTTCACAAATAACCCAGAGAGGTGTGGATGTAAGACTACAATGAATCTCTTAGCCACGTTGATGATCACCTTACCTAGACCCATCGTGAAGGCTATAAGTGGGGATGGACCAACTACTTGACTTTGATAAAACAAGATCGTAACAGCGAGCTTTGGTACTGATATGATCCTGGTCTATTAGGCTGTGAGGATACTCCTTTAAAGTTGGACATATCATGAATTCCATTGCTTAATCACCAAGTATTTGGGATACTATGGTTTGCATGATGATCATGAAATAGTTCATCCACATCATCTGATTAATGCGCCAAGCAGCAATAACAGGAGAATGCTAAGAGATTTTAACTTTACTAACTCTCCTTATACATTGGATGATCCTCCTGCTAGAATGGAGAGAGTGCATCCTACTTACAAATCTCAAGGAAAGTGTCCAATTTTCCTATATTTTGTTATTCATTTAACCTGGAATGTAATACAATTAATATATGAATACGAATCCATATCTTTATGTTTCCAACTCTTGATTATTTAATCAACCAGTCAACTAAATAATTGTCTAATGAATTATTAAACTGTAATTGTAGGACCATAGATTCTACTAATGCCCTTAGATTTATTGATCCAAGTTTAGCAGTAGTTATCAGTGGTGACCACGTGTATGAGGAATATATGTATGTATTCCAACAGTTAGGAATGTTTACAGGTCTTCCTTCATTTATCTTAGTCGGCTAAAACTTGTTTGTAACTGTTTCAGTTGTATACGAAGCTTTTTAGACTTCTTATTCTTGACTTGTCAAAGATGAAGTCATACATGAAGTAAATTGTTCTTATCGACCAAGTGTGTTAGGATTGTATTCGTGTATTTAACCTAGTTGAACAATACTTCTTTTTCGTGACTTGTTAATATAGAGTCATACATGAAGTAATGATTACTTCTTATTCGTGACTTGTACATACGAAGTCATATACGAAGTTTAAACTTGGGCAAACAATGATTGTGCCTTAAGATGTTAGTGCATTTGGAATTTGATAAATTCAACTTTAATAAGTATATTGTACTGATTGAAAGATAAGTTCAACATGATTAAGCATGCGTGTGTTGTTGATCAGCAAGAGCTGAATACCAAGAGACATTTTTACTTGTTGTTTCTGGGGGATGTATATTGTCAAACTCTGAAAAAAAAATCAAAAACAGTGAAGGGACTGAAATTAAAATTTTATTGAAATTTGAACAAAAGTTATTTTGAACATAAAGTAAAAGGAAATACAATATGGAAATCCCTTGAAAAGCTGATAATACGTTCAGAAGTGTTCAACATTCAAGGGGTTTTTGAATTCTTTCCCTTCCAAGGTCTCGATTCGATAGGTCCCTAGTCGGATGACTGCTGAAATGCGATATGGTCCCTGCCAATTAGCCTCAAGCTTATTATTCTTCTGGATGACCTTATTAAGGACATATTTTCCTTCTTTTAAGTTGGTCGGCTTGACTTTTTTGTTAGTGAAGTAAGTTGTCCTATGTTGGTATGTAATATTTCTTAGAGAAGCATCTTCTCGGACTTCCTCCAACATATCTAGATCCAATCATCTCATCAAATTACTGGTCAGAGAATCAAAATTCAGAACTCTATGAGTTGGTAAGCCTATATCGACTGGCACCATAGCTTCAGTCCTAAATGCAAGCATGTAAAGTGTCTCACCAGTTACTGTTCACGATATTTTTTGGTAGGCTCATAGAACAGAATGTAATTCATTGATCCAATTTTACTTGGAAGCATGAAGCCTTTTATTCAATCCATTGAGCAAGGTTCTGTTAGTTACTTTCGTTTGACCTTTGCTTTGAGGATGGCCTGGTGTAGAATGGAGTTTCTGGATCTTGGACTGGACACAATATTCTTCAAACTCATCATTGACAAATTGGGTTCCATGGTCTGTAATAAAGTCGTAGGGCATCGCATACCTACATATGATATTCTTCCAAATGAACTGATACACCTTCTCATATGACATTTCAATCAACGGTTCTGCATCCACCCATTGGGTGAAGTAATCAACAGCAACTACTAAGTATATGAACCTTCCCTCGGTGGTCGGTAGTGGTCCGACCAGGTCAATTCCCCAAATAGCAAAGGTCAAGATGAAGTTATTGGTGCTAGAGCAACATTAGGTGCTTTATGAATGACAGAGAACTTCTGGCACTTTTCACACTTTCTTGCGAAGGCTTCATAATCAGTCAGTAATATCCCTCTGTGTTGATTCTTTGGAGTAACAACCGACCTATTGAATGAGCTCCACAAGAACCTTCATGCACCTCTTTAATCAAATCTCCCACTTCTATTGGATGAACACTGCGCAATAAGGAGACATTTAACCCCCTTTTATATAAAACTCATTTATCCAATAAATATATTATTGCTTTATATCAGAGCTTTTTAGCTTTTATAGGATCAGGTGGTAGGATTTCGTCTTCAATATAGGCCTTGATTGGGTCCATCTAAGAAGGTCCCAAATCTATAGCAACAAAATTAACCATTAACTTCTCATTAATGCTCTGATTGGCTAAGATCTCTATAGGAATGGGTATCCTCAGTTCAATTCTTGTTACTGATGCAAGGCGAGAAAGTGCATCTACTCGGGCGTTAGCTATTCTTGGGATCCTATTTATTTATATGGCTAGAAACTTGGAAATAACTTCCATGGCTTTGGCAAAGTACCTGGTCATTAATTCTCCCTTGACTCCATATAAGTGAAGCACTTGGTTGACAATTAGTTGTGAATTATTGTGTGCCACTACCAGCTGAGTGCCTAATGAGTGGATCAAATCTAGTACGACTATTAAAGCTTCATATTCTGCTTCATTGTTTAATGCCTTGAATTGGAACATGAGTGCATATTCAATATCAATACCATTAGGAGTATTGAGTATTATACCCTCTCCACTTCTAGTCGCACATGAAGATCCAACCACGTATAAATTCCACAACGGGATATAACTATTGAAGCCTTTTCAGACAGAACTCCATGGTGGAATACTTTCTTACTCCCCTATGCATACTTTGAGCCATTTCCTGAGTTTTGGACAATTCAGGTTGATCGAATGCAACTTCAGCTTTCTTTTAAGCTAAGCTCCCTTCCTTAGAAATTTGCTCGGCAGGCAAGTGTTATTGGTCGGGAACCTCTGGATAGGTGAACTCAATGATGAAATTCATTAAAGCTTAGCCTTTTAATGAAGACCTTGGTTCATAGACAATGCCATACGCTCCCAATTCCACTGCCCAGTACATCAATCTTCCTGACTTCTCAGATTTGTGGAGCGCTTGCTGAAGAGAAAGACCAGTATATACAATTTTTATATGTGCTTGGAAATAGGTCTTCATGCTCCTGGAGGCATTAATGAGTGCTAGGGACAAATTATTAAGCGTGGACACCTGATCTCAACTATCCTTGAATTCCTTACTAGTGTAGTAAATTGGTTTTTAGATCCCATTAGCCAGTCGAACCAAGGCCGAGCTAACTGCCGACTCAGAAACAGCTAAGTATACGTATAATTTTTCTCTTATAACAGGTTGGGATAATAAAGGTGGTGACCCATATACTTCTTTAACTCTTAGAATGCTTTTTCACATTCTACATTCCATTTAAAAGTCTTTCTCAACATCTTGAAGAATGGCAAACATATGTCTGTTGCTCGAGAAATAAACCTATTTAAAGCTTTCACTCTTTTGGTAAGCCTTTGTACATCTTTCTTGCAAGTCTGCGACTGCATTTCTAGTAAATATTTTATCTTGGTTAGATTAGCTTCAATTCCCCTTTGATTAACTATAAAGAGGAGGAACATTCCTTCATGTACTTCGAACACACACTTGGTCGAATTCAGCTTCATCTGATGCTTTTCTCATCGATCAAAGGTCTGACTGAGGTTCCTGATATGATCTAAAGACTTTTTGATTTTTATCAGCATATCATCCACCTAAACCTCCATATTCCTGCCTATCTGCTCTGGTGTGTTGCTCTAGCATTTTTTAGCCCAAATGGCATTACGTTGTAGCAATACATTCCTTAGATGGTGATGAAAGCAATACTTTCCTTATCTTCTGGTTACATTTTGATCTGGTTATATCCAAAATAAGCATCCATGAAGATTAACAGCTCATATACTAATGTAGGATCCACCAATTAATCAATTTTAGGCAAGGGAAAATGGTCATTAGGGCAGACTTTATTCAGATCTGTAAAATCCAAACACATTCTCCACTTGTCATTTTTCTTTTTGACCATCACAACATTGGCCAACCAAACTGGATGTTTCATATCCTCAATGAATTGAGCCTTTTGAAGTTTTTCCACCTCTTCCTGAATAACTTGATTTTTCTCCAAACTGAAAACCCTGCGCCTCTGTTTGATCGACTTAGCATTCTTATTGATGTTGAGCTCATGACAGAGAAAGTTGGGATCAATGTCAGGCATATCCTCGTGACTCCATGCAAACGCATTCTTTTGATGTCTCAATAATGCAATTAGTTCTTATTTAAGGATTGGATACAGTGTTGAGCCGATCTGTGTAGTCTTCTCTAATTTGTCGTCATCCAAGATAATGTTTTCAGTGGCTTCCACGATCTGCCCTTTGACTAACCCCGTTTGATCTCGAGGATCTAGAGTTTTAACTTTAGATTCACTATTGGGCTCAGTGGTATCTACCTGATAAGTGGTGGTCTTTTTCTTCAACTAAATCAATTCTTCTTGCTCGGCTGAGGAGTAATAACACTCTCTGGCCACCTTTCACAATACCAAACCCAAAATGAGTTGCGAACTTCAAACATTGATAGACTATTGATGGTATAACTTTAAACTTCTTCAATCCAACCTTATCGAGGATCACATTATAGGAAAATTAAACATTTTTATCTATCACAAAAAGCATCTTTTTTCAGTATGGATCGTCGGCCAGGTTCTGAACAATACTTCCAGCTTGATCATCCTAAGGGGGGAGAATTTTTCACCTGAAAAACCTGTTAATGGCCAGTGGTAAGGTTCTAGTTGTATGAGTTTCAAATTAAACTCTGAAAGCATGGGTAAAACATGATATCAGCCAATCTCCCATTATCAATCAAAAACCTAGCGATGATGGCGTCATGGATTCTAAACTTGACAATCAATGGATCATTATGGGGATACAGTACCCTAGAGAGGTCGTTCTTGGAAAAGCCAATTACCAGTTTGTCTTTTTTGACCTTCCTGGGTCAATCATTTCGCTTAGATTGATTCTCTGGATATAAGAATAGTTATGTGCCTCATTCAAGTAAGCCTTTCTCTCGGTAGTATGATCTCCTCCACCAGCATCACCACATGTAATTACATGATAATTAAATGAACCAAAATTGATCATAGCTACCTCACATTCTGGTTGAATGCATTTATTCGACAAGTCAAGATCATCTTCATAACCATCTTCACAGTTTCTCTTCCTGTCATCTCTAGTCTTGGATGGAGAATTTGAACTTCCCCTTGCTTCTCCACCTTCTCACCAATCAATAAACTTGTTCAATTTTCCTTTGCGAATAAGAGATTCTAATTCATTCTTCAAAGAAATACAATTATCTATTGTATGACCATGATCCTTATGGAATTCACAATATTTGGATTTGTCCCTCCTTTTAGGAGGTGCCCTCAACCTCTAGGCCATCATAAATCTTTATTGTGTTTGATTTCCTCTAGGATATGGTGAATTCTAACTTTCAATGGAGTGTAATTTCCATACTTTTTGAGCTTATCATCCTTCTGCTCCTTTTAGTCCATCTTATCAGGCTTAGTGGATGGATTTTGTTTTACGGCCACTGTTTCCTCGGAATCCATGATTTTTCCCGCCTTAGCCATGAGTTCAGTAATGGTTTTTAGAGGATCTTTATCCAGAGCATAATATAGTTTTTTTGGAAGGAATCCACTCATCAGACTAGTGATTAGTGTTTTCTCCTCGTAATCAATGAGTTCTAATTTCTAATTATTAAAATGAGTTATGTATACACCGGTGGTTTCCCCTACTCATTGCCTTACACTCAAGAGATGGGCTACTCTCTTCACTAGCTTGGCACCGAAATATAAATTACTGTTAAACATCTCAGTAAGATGGTTGAAGTTGGTAATTTGTCCTCGGGGCAGGTTATTGTACCATATTTGGGCTGAACCTGTAATGATACTTGAAAATGCCCTACATCTCATTTCATCAGGGACTGAATAAATATTAGTTGTAGTTTGATATTGCTCGATGTGCAAAACTGGATTAATTTTACCATCATACTCTGGGGTGACCACAGGGGTTTTAAACTTGGATGGAGTTGGTATATTAATAATTGCCTGAGCGAAGGGAGATCCTTTGATAAAATTCCTATGCAAGAATTTTTTGCTTTTTCCATTTCTCCCAGTCGATCCTCCAATCAATGGATTGATCCTTTACATGATGGATTACATGCGTTAGATTTATGAGAAGCAGTTTGGTTATCCCGACCACATGTCTACACTGAGCTATCTTCTCGAGAAGTCTGCTCGGCATGTACAGATCATCGGGAGCTTGATATTGACCTGACTGAGGCTTTACGATGGTCGACTAGATGTTGAGTGTTTCTAGATAACACTTTCGGAGGGTTTCTGTTTGCTTTGGGTCCCAATCGGTCAAAAGGCGAAGCCCTACTCAATCTTTCCAGGACGCTTGGACTTACAGGCAGAATGAATGGCCATTATAGAACTCTGAGGCTCTTATTGATGAACTGACTCTAGGGTGATAAGTCCTATCATGAGATGATCTAGAATAGCTATATCGGCTATGCCTAGGAGGTGGAAGCGGAATTTCTCTCCTTCGTGAAGGAATTGCATGCTACCTGGATAGGGCTGGAGATCTAGCTTGAATTGACTGCATCAATTATCTCATTGTTTCCTGCATAGCATCAGTACTGGCAAGAATCCCATTTAGGTAGGCTGTTGTAGGCAGAGCACATGGAACGGTTGGGTTTCCTTTATTTCTGGCACTGGACTCAAGATCATTCACTTTTCCTTAACAAGGATGTGTGATATTGAGAATGGAAATTAAAAATACGTTCCCACAAACGACGCCAATTTTTTTATGTCAAAAAATGGACTAGATCTAATTTTATAATCACAAATAAAATATATAATCATAATGAAATAAGTAAATAAAATACAAAGAGTTTTAAAGTGGTTCGGTTGGGTAAGAAAGCCTACGTCCATTATTATTGTATTGATTTCAATGATTACAGAAATCTAGGTACTCTTATCGATAAAAATATCCTAGAATCCGTTCTATCTTGCCTTTGATGAAAGGAATACAATGTATTTATAGTCACCCGGAGATCACGAGTTGGAATGGCTTTATACATTTAAACATTTACACCAATACAAAATGAATGTAATGGTTGGTTGTATGAACCATGTATGATAAGACCTTTGGTGGTACTTCCTGTGTGGTGGCTTTTCATTTATATTGATGGTCTGCATTATTCCTGTTGGTCAGTGACGCGACTAAGAATATGTCTCAGAAGTGCGTACTCTCTAGGCTCAAGTGCAAGTCTGTCGCGTTAGTAATAAACTCAGTAAGTCGGGTATCGATCCTCAGGGAAATAGGACAATAGAGTTGTAATGACGTTGGATAGATGAAGGAACCCTAACTCTGACTCTAAAGGAAAAGGAAAGGTGATTTGATTATTGGAATAACTACAATTAGATTCAATTTTTAAAAGGATTGACTAATGAACTACAATATGAATGGAATGCAACTATTCTAAATTACTTAAAATACTGATGATGATTGAATTAAAACTCGAACTATATGATGAGGAAAACAGGACGGGAATACAATCCCTCAACCCTAGAGTATTGATGGTATAAAACTAATCGTAAATTTAAGTGATTAATTTGACCCAGAATTTAGTACTCCCAAGCACATATATGAGGTTCAATCCTGCACCATACATAATCAAAGGATAAGTAAATCGGTATTGCGATAGTTACACTCGAATTGCATTCTTAAGCATCCCAGTTACCCTGAAGCAAACGAGATCCAAAGATCTACAATTTTTGTGTTTCTACGCAATACGGTCATAATCAAATCATTAAATTTAGAGGATTAATTTTATACACATGCAACTATCACATCAGGTTGAGTTCATGCATCCCGGCCATAGAAATCTAGCCTGACATATGAAAACTTGTAGACAACACGTTTAGAATGAAAGAAAACATTTTGAATACTGAATGAATATGAAGATATATGAAGGTGTTATTAGACAAGAAATTACTTCAGTAAAACAAGAATTAGAATGGTATTACTTGAATTGCAAAACTGAAAGCAACTAGGGTTTATTGTTCTTATTCTCTAAAATTGATTACAAAGCTTCCTTAATGAATCAGGAGCGTCCCTCAATGTTTGGGAGGATTTTACAATATATAATCTACGAAATGAAATAGGTTGAACCAAGTAGGATTCTAATTTTACAAGTGGATAAGGTCGGATAATCGAGAATAGAACCGATCATGTTAAAGGATTCGGTTCGGTTCTCTCTTTGACAGCTTTTACAGAGAGTTCTTCGAGCATGGGATCGGTTTTTTATTTCTCTACTTTAGTTCGGTTCCATCTTGTTGACTCTTCACAGGAAGTTTTCCCGGTGTAGGATCGGTTCGTTATTCCCTCCCTTCGGTTCGGTTCTGTCTTGACAGTCTTTACAGTAACTCTCCCAGGATGGAATCGGTTCTTTTTCTTTCCCTTGGGTTCGGTTCCATCTTGTCAGCTTTTGCAGAAACCTTTCCTTCTTGTAATTCTTTGAGGATTTTGGTGGGAAACTCGAATCAAATCATGGAAACCCTGCAAAATAGATAAAGAATACACGAAACTCGACGTACTCATTAGAAACTTGTCAATGGTAATGATATGATATAAATCCACTTGAATTACACTTCATGGAGCGATAAAAGCCTCTAAATTAAGGGGATAAATGGGAAGAATTTATGCCTAATCAGTCAGCATTCCTGCCGAGCAACTATATGCTGAATAGTTATTATGCCACATTTGAGACATTTATCCACTTCTGATTGGTCCACGTAGGTGGATAATTTTTGGTATCAACAATCAGTATCAATTTTTTAAGAAAGTAATCACGTTCCCAATTTGTGGAACCTGTCGAGTGAAACATAGTTTCTTCCATTTATTACTTTGTAGCTCACATTTTTGTAATATCCTTTATGTTTTACTAGTTCCATATATGATATTTTACATATTTTAGTGTTCTTATTCCATTTGTAGTTTGTATGTTTTACTTTTATTACTAATGCTACTCTTTTTATCATCATATATACATTCACATCTATTTTCATAAATCAAAAACCCAATAAGGGGGCTTATACCCTAATTCACAATTTAGAGTGCTCTTATAAATTTTTACACTTTCTCCACATTTCATACCCTTTTCATATATCAAAATAGATACCCTATATTCGAAATAAGGGTTAGACCTCAACCTTGTTCATGTTATGAACTACGTGGACTTTGATGCCATTTTTTGCTACATAGACATCCCAAAGTGATTTTGGGATTTAAGTCATTTCTTATCATTTGAAACATTTTGAAATATTTGTAGCTCCAGTTGGATGGACACAGATGTCGATTATAACGTGATTGCATATGTTTTGGGAAGGAACACTTTGATGATTTTAATATTATTAGTTTTGGATTCGTGTAATTAATTTGATGGCATAATAATTTTTTATTGATGTATAATGTATACAGGAGTAGAAATATGTACATGAATACTTTGGAAGCAAACAAATCAAAATTATTATTTTTTAAAATAAATTAATTATTGGTCACGGTCCAAAACTATAACCATAGTACCTATTTTTAAATTAATATTTTTTGTCACGGTCCAAAATTATGAATTAGAACCTTTGGTCACGACTGGGAGTCATAATTCCTGATTGTAACCATACAATCAAAGTTCGCTATAGGTTGTCACGGTTAAGAACGGTGACCATATGACCTATTTTCATGGCAAGGGTCTCAATTCATAGGGGTGAAAACGGATATTCAAAAGTCCGAATCCGTCTTGTATTTGTATCCGAATTTAGCGGATATTTATCCGAATAAGTATTCGAAAGAGAGGATTTGGAGAGTAGATTAGGATACACATTTTAAGTATCAGAAAAAACGAATAGGGATACGAAAAATGCTGGTACCCATCATGTATAATCTGTATCCAAGACGTACTATACATATTAACGGATATCCGTGTTGGCAGATATCCGAATTCGTAAATAATTATATTTATTATTTATTTTTAATTAAATAATATAATATTTGTTGACGCAAAAAATTATCCATCTACGTGGACAAATCATAATTAGACATGTGTCATCCTACATAGCAACATGTACACTCGTCACTCGGTTGGTCAGCACAGAAAATAGTTGGTCGGCTGACGAGCCTACCTAAAGAATATGAACCATTAAGAATATCAAAGGCCATTGGTGTAGAATATCAATGGTTATATTGATTATACAGATGTAAATGTCTGAAGATATAAATTCATTCCATCTCTTGGGTTCCTGACAACCCTTAGCTAAAGAAAAAGGAGAACAATTTTATTATTCTCAACACACCATGTTGTATTATTGTAAACCCTGGGAATAAAATAATAGTACAGCTGAATCACTTTAAAAATCTTTGTCTCTTATATGTTTGATGGGATTATTTATCTTCATTTCATCTTCTATATCATCTTCATTCCTTCATTTTATCTGATGTTGACGCCTATAACATGACATAAGCTATTTATAATCTTCAACAGATTGATGCCGCCTGTGAGAAGAGACAAAATTCTTTTCTTATTATTGGAAGAAATGAAGATCATCATCAAAAGCTACGTATTTCTATCTTTTTATGTATACACATCGTTTCATTCAATCAACACAATTGTCAAGATTAGATAATTTAGTTGTTGATTTTAAGATGAATTTCAGTAGATCTTCAATGATTCCTTGAATTGCAGGGTATGAGGACCAACGCTCTTCCCTTAGAAAGCTGACCAATGGTGTCAAGCCAGAGGTCTATAATATGGGAGACCCCACAAGCAACGTCACCGGAGGTCGGCAACCACTATATAAAAATACGGTTGACTACAATTGATTCACCATATCGGATTATGAACTTATCTACGGGAAATGTCTTCATCGATAAAAAGTGTTGGGTTTATAAGTTCTCTGCCCACCGACCTGCTAACCCCGATCAAGATTGTTGACTCATGTGTTGTTTGTTTTTACCTCGTAAGTCTGAATCTGAACCATTCAGACTTAAGAGGTATTAAAAAGTGTTTATTTTTTAAATGATTAAGAGGTTAACGATCATATTTGGCTCTTAATGAGTAAGATGTAAAGTTACATTTGAATCTAAAGTCTGACCGGACTTCAAATTCAGTATTTAAATTTCAGATTCAGACTTCAGATTCAGATAAAAAAACAAACGCACCCTTAATCTCAGCGACCTGAAATTTATGGGAAAAAAACTATTTTCTACAAATACACTTGTCTCATAGTTGGTCGGCAACAGGGTATGAGGACCCCATACATTGCCAGCGGTCGGCAACCCTTAAACGCCCAGTCCAACAACATCGCTAGAAAATTCTTCTGCTCCAACGCAGTCTAAACCAGATCCATTACGTCAAATAAGATTTTCTTCATTCACTAGAATCATAAATCTCATAAATCAGAGACTTTTGCATAGGTCAGCATATCTTATTGGTACCTATTACAGGTCGGAAGAATTATTCTTGATCAGCGACAGCCGACGACATCTATTACTGGTCGACGATGGACAGATTATGTCGGACCATCCCTACTGGTCGGAAGATAGGAATACCTCGGTTTTACCTCCAATCTCAATGATCTATAGCAATAAAGATGATGTAATTCGCTTTATCCGCCCAAAAATTTCTGCACCAACCTCTGGGAGCACGTTGCCCGGCTCTCCGACCAAGATTGATTACCATTTCGATCAATTTGGAAAGCCAACTAATTATATTGTGGTACGGAACTCTAGCGGGGACCCATCAGCAACATCGTCGGGGAACGAAAACCATTATTCACACCTCAACAACATCGTTGAATCACTTGCCGCTGGTCGGCATCATCTATATTACTGGTTGCCAGAATCAATTATTCACCGGTCGGCATCATAAGATAAAACGAGGAAAAAATTTATTTGGAGCAAATTAGTCTCAAACCTATTTGACGTCAAAATAACATTTGACCATAAAATGACATTTGGCAGTTTAAAGTTGGATTTTTTTTACCGATTAGTCTTGTTTATTAAGTTTGTAGTTAAATAGATTCTTACATATTTTTTTGCTCCATCAGGTTTTGTGAAAAAAAAATTGTTCCAATAAATCCTATTTATAAACATACAGTGATAGGACTTATTAGAAAATGTCTCATGTAAATGAGACTTATTCGTTAAGATACCTTTAAAGTTTCAGACCTGTTTAAAGGCCAACAAACCCTTTCTAAATTCTTTTTTATGAAAAACATATATGGGTAAAAGTTGGTCAGAGAAGAGAAGATAAAACACATACGGCCTACTATTTAAAGGCTTTTAGTGCACCTCTCTATATTTAACTTTATTACACTTCCATCTGTTGTTTTAAAGAGTTTGGTTTTTTACTCCAACACTCAATATTTCACATCTTTCTGTGAAAATAAAATTTTCAAACCAACTTATACCTGATTATATGCTCGGCCACATTCTTAAGCTTCTAGAAAATATTATTAATGCTCGATACTATGCAATTTTTCCTCGACATATCATCCAGGCACTATTTATTTTCTTAATGCTCCAGCATATATGATCAAGCACGAATCATTCTCTATATCCATTCGGATGGTTATACATATTCTATATGCATCTCGGTAGAAGCTCGACAAAATATTTATTGTCATTGTTGATACCAAAATTAATATGCTGATGTGGACGAATAGTATGAAGACACGTGTCAATCTACGTGGCACAATAACAGCGAGGAAGATCATTTACTGAACAACCATGGTCGGTACCGAGCAACGAGAATACACCGAGGAGTTCTATCATGCCAAGGAACTCCATCTGAGGAACTCTTTCATCCCGAGATACTCTAAGCACTCCGAGGAACTCTTGATCAACGAGCAACTAAGGCGGTCCGAACTGCACCTCGGCCGTGTCATCAATTATCAAACGGACAACTGTTCAACTATTCATTAGATTCTTGACGCACACGCCGCATTAAATGTATTACCCATTCATATGTATATCATTTAATGCATTGGACCTTTCATGTACAGCCTTGAGGCTATAAATACCTTGTATCAATCCCATTCAAGGGGACCGGAATTTTCTTGAGAGAACTTGTAATCAAGAATTCCACAAACACTCAGCAATAACATAACAGTGGACGTAGGCTTTATTCCTAGCCGAACCACTTTAAAAATCTTTGTCTTATTTATTTATCTGTGATTGAAGAATTAGAGTGATCTAGTTTTTTACATCAACAGATTGGCGCCGTCTGTGGGAAACGATTGTTGTTATAGTTTTTCATAAAAATCATTTGTCACCAATGGCAGATAATCCAGAATCCAGTAATCGAAATGCTGGAAATACTGGAAATCTTCCAAATCCATCTGCATCTCCAGATCTGGCCGGAATTATGATGAATCTGGCTCAGGGACAAACCGCCATGCAAGAATCTATGAGGCAACTCCTTCAAACTCTTCAAGGCGGTGTACCTACTCATTCAGGGCAAAGGACTGATCATGGGCAATCACGATCCAGACGTATTGGGTCATATCGCAATGGGGAATCCAATGATTCTTCTTATCAACCTGGGCGAACTTCATCAATACGGGCTACGGATACAGATCAACATATCTCTCTTTCTCCGGAGAGAACTAGCGCTTTAGAAAGATTAAGCAGAGTGTCTCCTTTCAGTCGGTTAGGACCAAGGAGGAACATGAGTCCACCTAGGGCTCCATCAGGAAGTTTTCGACCACCACCAGGTTCGAGAGAAAGATCTGCACAATCACGACCAATTACTCGTCGAGATAAATCTCAGGAAGCTACGTCAGAGCATTCAGTTGCTCGGACTAAGCGGCCCGAGGAAGGGAATGAAGCATGGAAAGGTTCCATTCAACGATTGGAGGATAGACTGGGAGAAATGGCTAAGGCGAGGAACCCCTTACAGAGAACTTTTGTTCAAGGGACACCTTTTGTGCAGGCCATTGTGGATTTCCCCACACCGTCGAAATTCAAAGCACCTGTAGTGACCCCCAAGTACGATGGAAAGACAGATCCCGTACTTCATATAGAACAGTACCAAGCTGCTGCAGATATCTATGCTGTCCCCGACGAGATGAGGTGTAGAGCATTCTCGGGAACTCTTACCGGATCTGCACAGATATGGTACAATAATCTTCCTCGGGGTAAGATTTCAACTTTTGTTCAGTTAGCCGAGCTGTTTATTGGTAATTTTTGTTTTGGAGCAAAACCAGTAAAGCGAGTAGCGCACTTACTAAGTGTTAGACAAAAATCAGGAGAAAGTACTAGAGATTACATAACTCGTTTCAATAACGAGAAGTTGGAAGTCATAGATTATGAAGAAAAGACAGCAATCACTGCTTTGATGAGTGGTTTGCTGCCTAACAAGCTATACTATACTCTAGCCAAAGATCCGCCTAAAAATATGTCGGAATTAATGGCAAAGGCGGCCAAAATCATGAATGCCGAGGAGGCTATGACTGCGAAGAAAAATATGGATAAAGAAGTTAAAGTGGAGGTCGACAACTCTAAGAAGAAAGATCAGAAAGGTAATGGTGGTGACAAATATTCCAGGAATAACAGGATAAAGTTGGAAGCCCTAAAGAAGTATGATAATTATACTCCATTGAAAATGGGTATTAATCATGTTTTAGAAGAAATCAGGAATAACGAGGAAATCAAATGGCCAGAGAAACTGAAGACAGATCCAGACATGAGGAATAAGACCAAATATTGCGAGTTTCACAAAGATCATGGCCATATGACCAAAAATTGTATAGCCCTTCAGAACGAGATTGAAACACTCATTCGAAGAGGAAAATTATCAAAGTATGTAGATCGCAGAAGTGAAAGGAGGAATGATGATAGAACTAGAGAGAGATCCAGATCTCCTCGTCGTGCAGAGGAGAAAAAGAGGAGGGCCCATGAAGAGGATCCAGATGATGACCCCGATCTTCCCAAGAAGCCAAGGAAACCTGAACGAGAGGTATTTTCCATACGTTTTGGATCATTTCATTGTAACGTTATTACAGGAGGAGATGCAGGAGGAGGAGACCTTACTGCAGAAAGAAAAGCTTACCTCGGAGAGGCTCAAGCTTGCTCATATATTCAGCGAATAAACCTGGCCGAGGATGATCGTCCGAGGAAGGTAAACAAAGAGAAGCTAGTAATTGGTTTTTCAAAAAATGACCTGGCAGGTGTTCTTTACCCTCATGATGATCCTTTGGTGATCAAAATGAGAATGAAGGACGTGATCATTTCAAGGGTGTTGGTAGACAATGGTAGTTCGGCAGACATCATGTACTATTCATGCTTTGATAGCCTGAATTTGAAATTATCTCAATTGGAACCTTATCACAGACCCCTTCTGGGTTTTGCTGGCGAGAAAGTTTTTCCACTTGGGACGATCAAGTTGGATATATTCATTGGAACCTGGCCTGTTTGTCGAACAGAAAGAATACGATTCTTTGTGATGGATAAGAATGTGCAGTCGGCCTACAACATCATCATGGGAAGAGTTGGATTGAAGAAGTTCGAAGCCGTTCCTTCTACAGTACATCAATGTTTGAAATTCCCAACAAGTTTTGGAGTTGGAGTGGTGAAAGGTGACCAAAAAGTAGCTCGGGAATGCTATTATTCGTCGGCCGAGCAAGAAGAACTAGAAGGATCGATGAAAAAGACTACTACTTACCAGGTGGAGGAAGGTACAGAAATTGAAACTCTTGATCCCAGGGATGAATCTCAACTTGTAAAAGGACAGGTGATGGAATCTACAGAAAATGTTATTTTGGACGACGAACATCCTGAACGAATAACCCAGATAGGTTCATCGTTGGATATGTCAATAAAAGAGGAGTTGATAACTTTCTTGAAGAATAGGAAAAATACTTTTGCTTGGAGTCATGAAGACATGCCAGGAATAGATCCAAACTTCTTATGTCATGAACTCAATGTGAATAAGGAGATTAAACCTGTAAAGCAGAGAAGAAGGGTGTTTAGTCCCGAGAAGAATCAAGCCATACAAGAGGAAGTCGAGAAACTCCAGAAAGCCCAATTCATTGAAGATGTAAAATATCCAGATTGGTTGGCTAATGTGGTGATGGTAAAGAAGAAAAACAACAAATGGAGAATGTGTGTCGATTTCACCGATCTCAATAAGGCATGCCCCAAGGATCATTTTCCATTGCCCAGAATTGATCAACTGGTGGATGCTACCTCGGGGCACGAGCTACTCAGCTTCATGGATGCTTACTCTGGCTACAACCAGATCAAAATGAAACCTGAAGACAGGGAAAGTACTTCTTTTATTACCCCTAGGGGAACTTATTGTTATAATGTTATGCCTTTTGGTTTAAAAAATGCAGGTGCAACATATCAGCGGTTGATGAACAAGGTTTTTACTGAACAAATCAGCCGCAACATGGAGGTCTATGTCGATGACATGCTCACTAAAAGCAAGAAAGCTGCTGATCATTTGGTTGACTTGAGTCAAACTTTTGATCAATTGGATAAATACCAAATGAAGCTTAACCCGACGAAGTGCACCTTTGGAGTACGAGAAGGAATGTTCCTCGGATACATCGTCAATCAGCGAGGTATTGAGGCAAATCCAGATAAGATCAAAGCTCTTCTAGGGCTGCGATCTCCGACGACGAAGAAAGAAGTGCAGAGTCTTACCGGACGAGTTGCAGCGCTCAACAGATTTGTATCTCGAGCAACTGATAAATGCATACCATTCTTCAAAACACTTCGAAAAACCTTTGAATGGAATGAGGAATGTGAAAAAGCTTTTCAAGACTTGAAGAAATATTTGGGAGCACCTCCACTGTTGTCAAGACCAATAACAGGAGAAAAGTTGTATTTGTATTTGGCAGTATCAGAGAACGCAGTCAGTTCAGCGTTGATTAGATTGGAGAATGGAGTCCAGAAGCCAATTTATTACACAAGTAAGGCTTTCCGAGGTGCAGAAATCAGGTACCCAAGGCTAGAAAAATTGGCATTGGCACTAATTGAAGCAAGCAGAAGAATGAGGCCATATTTCCAAGCCCATACCATCATTGTTTATACTGATATGCCATTAAGACAAGCCCTCCATAAGCCAGAAAAATCAGGGAGACTGATGTACTGGGCAATAGAACTTGGTGAATATGATATTGTGTATGAGCCCAGATCATCATTGAAGGGGCAGGCTGTAGCAGATTTTATAGCAGAGTTCACATACCCTGATACCCCCGAGGAGCAAAAGATGCCTGCTGATTTACCTGTGGACGATACAGGATCAACAGAAACATTTGCTGACCTACCTGTGGACGATACAGGATCAGCAGAAATAGGTCCAAACCAACCAAGGTTGGTAAAAGGACTTGTGGATGTAGAGAAATCATTATATTCAAACTCAGACCAACCACGGTTGGTAAAAGAGTACGAGCAGATGACTGACGAGGAGCGAAAGATACCGGGGGATGATGGAAGAAAACAGCAGATATTTTATCGAGGAACTCTGACAGATAAGAAATTTGAAGACGAAATACCTACATGGAGATTATATGTAGATGGATCATCCTGCACAGCTGGTTGTGGAGCAGGAATTGTTTTGATCACTCCAGACGAGATTGACATGGAATATGCTTTGCGATTCCAATTCAAAGCCTCTAACAATGAAGCGGAGTATGAGGCCATGATAGCAGGTCTTAATCTAGCAAAGACTATGGAAGCACAACAAGTGATGGTATTCAGTGATTCTCAATTAATTGTGTATCAGATGATGGGAATGTATGCGGTTAAAGGAGATTTAATGATCAAATATCATGCAAAGGTGATGAAATTGTTGACAGAATTTGAGGCCATTCAATTGGTGAGAATACCGAGGATGGAGAATGTACAAGCAGACGCACTGGCCCGACTAGCATCAGCTACTCGTACCGAGATGCGAAGAACCATACCGATTGAAGTATTAGAAGGTCGGAGCATAGATGAAGATCTGACAACGAATGTAATTACCCTTGATTTAGGACCATCTTGGATGGATCCAATCAGGAAATATGTTGAAGAGGGCGAATTGCCGGAGGACAAACTCGCTGCCAAGAAACTGAAGTATAAAGCTGCTCGGTATGTATTAACTAATGGTGTTTTGTATAGACGAGGAATTATGGCAGGTTTGCAGAGATGTGTACATCCCACCGAGGTGAAAGAATTGATTGAAGAAATCCATGAAGGATCTTGTGGAGCTCATGTAGCAGGTCGAACACTTTTACAAAGAGTGATGACACAGGGATATTACTGGCCGACAATGAGGGCTGATTGTATCGCCTATGCCAAGAAATGTGACAAGTGCCAACGTTTTTCTTCCATCCGACGAACTCCACAAGCATTGCTAACACCAATAACTTCCCCTTGGCCATTTGCCATGTGGGGAATTGATTTGGTTGGACCACTGCCGACCACCCGAGGAAGATTCAAGTATCTCGTAGTTGCAGTGGACTATTTTACTAAGTGGGTGGAAGCTGAGCCTCTTATCAATATGACATACGAGAAGGTATACCAGTTTGTATGGAAGAATATCATTTGTCGATATGGTCTCCCTCATGCTTTCATCACAGATCATGGAACACAATTTGATAATGAAGAATTTGCTGCCTATTGTCATCAGTCGAACGTTTTGAAGTTTCATTCAGCACCAGGACATCCCCAAAGCAATGGACAGACTGAAGTGACGAACAGAACATTACTAAATGGGTTGAAAAAGAGGCTAAGTGAAGCTAAAGCAAATTGGATTAATGAGCTCCAATCAGTATTATGGGCCTACCGAACAACTCCCCGAGCAGCAACTGGAGAATCACCATATATGTTAGCATTTGGAAGTGAGGCTGTGATACCGGCCGAGTTGGGTCTCCCAACGCATAGAGTGCTGAATTTCAACTCTCCGATCAGTGACTTGATGAGAAGAATGGATTTGGACATGCTCGAAGAAGTAAGAGAAGAGGCAGCCATTAGGAATGCTGCTTATCAACAACGAACAGCTCTGTTCTACAACAAAAGGGTGAAGAAATGCGATTTGAAGGAGGGTGATTATGTGCTGAAGAAAGTCATTCAGAAACAGAATAAACTGGAAGCAAACTGGCATGGACCTTACCGAGTTACAGAGGTTGTTCGACCTGGAACCTACAGAATAGCAACTCTAGAAGGAGAAGAATTTCAGAATTCATGGAATGCTGAACACCTGCGAAAGTATTATCAGTAATGAAAAATGTAAAGTATTTCCTTCATTATGAATAAAACGAGGATGGTTCACCATTTTCTTTCTGTTGAAAGTTTTTCGGGGAATATTAGTGTTGAACACTACACTGCTTGACAAGAAGAAGACTGCTCTACGGAGTCATGCTCTACGGAGCCATGCTCTACGGAGTCAAGCTCTACGGAGCGCTCTACGGAGCAAAAGTGCTATAAGTAGCCAACCTCCTTTGGTTAGGAGGATAAGCTCTCCGGAGCGCTCTACGGAGCAAAAGTGCTATAAGTAGCCAACCTCCTTTGGTTAGGAGGATAAGCTCTCCGGAGCGCTCTACGGAGCAAAAGTGCTATAAGTAGCCAACCTCCTTTGGTTAGGAGGATAAGCTCTCCGGAGCGCTCTACGGAGCAAAAGTGCTATAAGTAGCCAACCTCCTTTGGTTAGGAGGACATGCTCCAAGGAGCCAAAAAGTTCGAAAGAACCCTACTACTCCTTTGATTAGGAGGTGTAGACCAGCATGATCAACTACGGTTGGTAAGACTTTATATACTCTCGCATTACAGCTTATGTTTGTCGGGAGGTAACATTATTACAAAAAGTTCTTTAAAGAACAAAATATTCCAAACTGTACCAAGTATGGTTGGTCGGGGATAAAAACCCACTAACTGTAGTTGGTCGACGAGGATAAAAGTATTGACCTTAGTTGGTCGGACACATGTTTATATTTGAAAATTGAACCAAGTATGGTTGGTCAGGGATAGAAACCCATCAACTGTTGTTGGTCGACAAACATTATTTATCCACCTTGGTTGGTTGGAAACAATTTTGAACAATTTATGCTTATTATAAATTCTAATTTGGTTGATGAACCATATAATTTGCAAACAGAAAAATAGCTATTGGCAAAACAGAAAATGAAACTCTTTCATTAAGATAAAAATGTATTACATGTTACATGTATGTGCTAACTATTACATTAAAGATTCCTACTCTATTGGTTTCTTTCCTTTGTCCTTTGAGACAGGTTCCTCGCCAGCAGGAGGATCCTCTAGACAAAGAGGAGAATTAATAAAGTTCATGTCCTTCAGCATTCTGACATTCATTATTGTAGGAGTGTCCAACAGGTGCTCAGGACGAGATACTTCAACTTGAGAATGAAGGTTATAATCACCAAGATATTTAGAGATCAAACTCCGAGGAATGGAGCGAGCAGGAATCCATGCCATATCCAATTTATAGGGAGGAACAGGCAAGTCTAGCAATCCAGGAGCATGATAATCCCATAAATAATGACCTTGTTCCAATTTTAATACACCCAGGGCGTTCAACCATCCCTGCTTATAACCTTCGTTGTTAGCATTTTCAAGGCGATCATCCAAATGGTAAAGAGCTTCATTATAGCCTGCATTCCAGAACTCCCGAGGCTGTTTATGGAATTGGAAAGTTAATCTATCTACTTGCTCGAGAAAGTTCTTGATAAGAGCATCTTTATTATTCAGATCAGACTTCATCGCAGCCAATTGATCCTCTAAAGATAAATTTTTCTTAGACAAATCAGACAGAGCACGATCCTTAACATTCAGTTGGAATGCTTGAGTTTCCAGAGTAGATTGGGTGCGAGATTCTTCAACACTACGGCCAAGAACTCTTGATCGGCTCCGAGAAGCAACTGGAGAATTTTGCTCCTCGACGATTCTTCCTCGTCCCCGAGCAGTCACAGGAATAATAGACTTTTTCAAGTCATCCAACTCTTGCCTTAGTTTGGCGTTTTCAACCTCTAAAAACGAAAAACCTTCATCAGTAACTGGTACTAATGCAGTGGAAGAGGAGGCAACAGATTCATATTGAGCCAATCTTTTCTGCAGACTATTATTTTCTTGTTCCAGGATCTCGGCAATTTGTCGGCAGGCTTCAACTTCACCTTTTAGGGTCCTTTCCCTAATGTCATATGCAGCAATGATCTTTTTATGACCTGTATCAGAAGAAAGTTGTTGATATCTATTTTCATATTCCTCGTGTAATGAAGCCATCGATTCATTGTGCTGGCCTTGGAGATCCTTTAAGGAACAATGCAGCTCTTCAATCAATTCATAATAAGCGATATTGTTAGCTACAGCTCGGTCGAGTAAATTTTTCAAGTACCGATAAGCCTCAGTCGCCTGTTCTGAAGCATCATGACCAAGAATGTCAGCAATTTCAGAAGAACTAAGGTCTGTATGACCAGCCCTATAGTATTGGTGACATTGCTGCATCAGCTCGGTATCATGAGAAGAGATTAGTTCCATTCTAGAAACAAACTAAAGACAAGAAAAAGACAACAATCAACAAAGAATCATCAATAACGGCGATGAGTAAAGAAGTATTTTATTAGATCATAAAAGGATTACAGTGTTCGATTACAAATGATAAAAGATAAGAATGATACCGAACAACTTCACACCTTTTCCTTGTCTCCCAAGACTTTCTCGGGAGGCTGGGACGAGGAGCTCGGTTGCTCGGTGATAACAACAGCTTGATCAGCAGAAATCTTCTCGGCAGGAGGAGGCATAGAAGAAATATCCTCAATGACAGAGGGTTGAGAAGCAGAAATGGGAACATCCACAGCCATGGAAGATTCATCTGATACAGGTTCATCTTCTTCTTCTTCTACAATTGGTGGAGGAGGACCAGGGAGATGCCGTTGGAATAGCTCAGAATTGTCTTGGATTTTTAGCTCTTGTAGAGCAGCTACCCAACCATCATGGAAGTATTTCAACTCCCCATATTTGACTTGAGATGTCATAGCTGCAATCCCTTTATCCCATCCTTTTTCCCAACCAGCACTGAAATGTTTCCTAACTGCAACTTTTCTTTTCAACTGCTCTGAGGAGAGTTTGACATCCAATTGTTCTTTCTGGATTTTGATGTCTCGCAGGATAGACAGTTCTTCTTCTGCCTTCTTCAGTTGGTCATCGCACTTTTGCTGATTGACCTCTAAGCTTTTCACCTTCTCCTCCAAATTCTTGGAGGTTTCAGCCATCTTCATCTTATCAGCCTCAGCTGCAGCCAATTTTTTCTCCCAGGCAGTTTTCTCCTCGACGTACTGCTGGCGAGATTCTTTCACAGATTGGGCTAAACCCAAGAGGGCATCGTCAACATCGGACGAGGAACTAGAAGCTTTAATAGCTTGATCTTTCTTCACGATGGTATTGAAACAATTCACCAGCTGAAAGATAAGAAAAACAATAGAGTCAACACAAATACAAGAGTGCAGGAAAAAGAAAAGAAAGACCAAAGGTATGAGAAATTTACTGAAGAAAGATGGCGAGCAGCTAGGGATGTCAGTGTATCCCTAGGAATCTTTTCATCAACCCCGAGAACCTCGGGTATAACTGAGCTCGTTGAAGAGCTCGGAAGAATGATTTTTGAAATACTACTACCACCAGCGGGTAGAGAAGATGCAGTTCCAGCAAGATTAACCGAGGATGATTTCCTCAATCTCTTCAAAGGAGGGTCAGCAACATCAACCAAGGAAGAGGTCTTGGTCGGAGAGATTGTAATTACATCAGCTTTCTTGCTCGGGGCCACTGGGGGCTTCTCGGCAACTTTGGAGGAACTAACATCTACTTTTTTAGTCCCCTCTGGGACATCAATTTTACCTTTCTTTGCTTCAACAGCAGAAGAAATTTCACCAAATAGAGCAGGAGGAGCTCTTTTCTTGCCCATTCTCTGAGATAGGGGAATATGAGAATCTGAAGATGAACTTTCTGGTGTTGAGGCTGGTTCAACAGGGCGAGCAGTATAAGAGGTTGTGTAGCTCTTATACTGCAGCAAATATGATGCAGATCTAATATGCTCGTCTGCAATCGTCTTATGCAAATTCCAGATAAGTTTTAAATGCTTGATATTCACTTCCGACTCTTTTGGAGTTTTTCTTTTACTATCAACTGCAAATAAATACATAAATCTCAGTCATACATTTTGTCAAACATGATGAATACGCAATTTCATAAGTAAAATAAAAATGAAAAATAAACCTATCCCATTGCCGTATGGGGGGCATCTGGGACCGTTGTATACTTCATTCCCAGATAAAGGCACGTGTTGCCAATTTTTTATGACCAACCCATGCTCAAAATAATCTCTATTTGAATCAGGGAGGTTAACTACAAGGGCTCTATTTAAAAACCTAGTTTTTAAATAATAAATATTATCTAAAGTGGCCCATTTATAGCAGTACATGATTTCTGGGATCCCTATACGAGTCCCATGAGTTAGATTTAACTTGTGCACCCCGTTAATTATTCTCCATGAATTGGGGGCTATTTTTGCAGGAACAAGATCAAAATATTGACAAAACTCAAGACATAATGGATTTGGGGGAAAAGAAAAACCACATTCAGCAATGAAAAGACTGGGGAACCAATGTCCCTCAGCCAATCGAAAGTAATCTAAAGGCTCAGAAAGAACCTCTAGAGTTACCCAAGAAGGAATGGAAAAGTCAGAACGAAATTTCTCAGCAGATTCAACAATATAAACCATATTGAATAAAAGAGATGCAGAAGAAAAGAAGAAGATCTTACAGAAAGAAAGGAGATATGTTGACAACGAACGGAAACAATGATGAACACACAAGAGAGAGGAAGAGAATAGAAAACTTGAATGCAGAAAAATGGAAAGTGTAGACGACGGTATGGTTACCAAAGGAGTTTAAATACTTTGCATTGGGAAGCGGTGAAAGAAATGATTACTAAAAAGAAACTACTGAACTTCCGGCGGCTAAAAAGACAAAAGTTGCACGAAGATCGAAGCGCTTGTAAAAAGGCGGAAACCGCGAAATGAGAAGGAAATTTGAATACAATGCTCCTAAAACCCAGGAAGGTCATTTAATATTACCATATACCGAGAAAGAATGTCCCATACTCCTCAAAATTCGAAATATGAAACATTGGGGGCTTCTGTTGATACCAAAATTAATATGCTGATGTGGACGAATAGTATGAAGACACGTGTCAATCTACGTGGCACAATAACAGCGAGGAAGATCATTTACTGAACAACCATGGTCGGTACCGAGCAACGAGAATACACCGAGGAGTTCTATCATGCCAAGGAACTCCATCCGAGGAACTCTTTCATCCCGAGATACTCTAAGCACTCCGAGGAACTCTTGATCAACGAGCAACTAAGGCGGTCCGAACTGCACCTCGGCCGTGTCATCAATTATCAAACGGACAACTGTTCAACTATTCATTAGATTCTTGACGCACACGCCGCATTAAATGTATTACCCATTCATATGTATATCATTTAATGCATTGGACCTTTCATGTACAGCCTTGAGGCTATAAATACCTTGTATCAATCCCATTCAAGGGGACCGGAATTTTCTTGAGAGAACTTGTAATCAAGAATTCCACAAACACTCAGCAATAACATAACAGTGGACGTAGGCTTTATTCCTAGCCGAACCACTTTAAAAATCTTTGTCTTATTTATTTATCTGTGATTGAAGAATTAGAGTGATCTAGTTTTTTACATCAACAGTCATATATTCAGTCCTGAAGATATCTGCCACATTTATCATATTTTACTCCCCAACAGATAGTTAGTCGGGATAATTCTTATCTATATTCAGCCCAAACAAATGGTCAACACAGTTGTTGATACCAAATTTAGTCTGCTGACATGGCTCAATGAAGTGAAGACACGTGGCAATCTACGTGGCAACAACAAACACTTCTGAGGAACTCACACGCTCCGAGGAGCCATACTACAACGAGGAACACTGCTTCCCCGAGGAACTCATATGCTCCGAGGAACAAGAACTCTCCGAGGAACTTTTGAGTACCGAGAAGCTCAGGCGGTCCGAGCTGCACCTCGAACAAAGCATTAATAGCAGGATAACCAACAGTTTGATTGTTCATTAAATGCTTATCATTCAGACGCATACGCTTAAGGGGCATTGAATGTATTACCCTTTCATATGTACATCATTTAATGTATTACCCGTTCACATTACAGCCTCAAGGCTATAAATACATTGTACAATCCTCATTAGAGGGGGGCCGAAATTTATTGATAGAACTTGTAATCGAGAATTCTCCAAACACTCAGCAATAACATAACAGTGGACGTAGGCCATTCTTACAAGGCTGAACCACTTTAAAAACTCTTTGTTTCATTTATTTATCTGTGATTGAATAATTAGATATGATCTAATTTTTTACATCAACAGATTGACGCCGTCTATGGGAAACGACTAGTAATATCGTTTTTCATTAAAAACAATTCATCACAAATGGCTGATATTCCAGAATCTAGCAATCGAAATGCTGGAAGCCCTCCAAATCTATCTGCTCTGCTAAATATTCCAGATCTGGCTGGAATAATGACAAATCTGGCAGGGTCAGACCGTCATGCAAGAAACTATGCGACAGCTCATACAAACCCTCCATGGCGGTGCACCAACCCATTCAGGACCACGAAGTACTCAAAGAAATACCCGTGCGCTTTCTTCGCGTACTAGGCATACCAATTCATATCGCAATGAGGAGTCTGAAGATTTTTCTTATCAACCTGGACGAACTTCGTCAGTGCGAGCCACAGATACTGAACAACGTATCACTCTCTCCCCAGAAAGGACCAGTGCGCTAGAAAGATTAAGCAGAGTATCTCCTTTCGATTGATTAGGTCCTAGGAGGAGCAAAAGTCCTCCTAGATCCTCATCGAGGAGTTTTCGACGACCATCAGACTTAAGGGAAGGATCTGCCCAGTCGTGACCAGTTGCTCGTCAAGATAAATCCCAGGAAGCCACCTCAACGCGATCAGTAGCTCGAACCAATAGGCCCGAGAAAGGAAATGATGCATGGAAAGGCTTTATTCAAAGGCTGGAGGATAGATTGGGGGAAATGGTTAAAGCTAAGAACCCTCTACAACGAACCTTTGTTCGAGGAACACCTTTTGTCAAGGCCATTATAGATTTTCCAACACCATCAAAATTCAAAGCACCTGTTGTGACCCCCAATTATGATGGAAAGACTGACCCCGTCCTTCATATAGAACAATACCAAGCTGCAGCCGACATCTATGTTGTTCCAGATGAGATGAGATGCAGGGAATTCTCGGGAACTCTTATCGGATCTGCTCAAATATGGTATAATAATCTTCCTCGGGGTAAGATCTCAAATTTTCTTCAACTGGCCGAGTTATTCATTGGGAATTTCTATTTTGGGGCAAAGCCAGTTAAACGAGTAGCACATTTGTTAAGTGTTAGACAAAAGGCTGGTGAAAGTACCAGAGATTATATAACTCGTTTTAATAACGAAAAACTTGAAGTCATTGATTATGAGGAGAAGACATCGATTACCGCCTTGATGAGTGAACTACTACCGAACAAGTTGTACTACACTTTGGCCAAAGATCCACCTAGAACCATGTTAGATCTGATGGGAAAAGCGGCCAAGATTATGAATGCCTAGGAGGCTATGGCTGCGAAGAAGAACATGGATGCTAAAGAAACTAAGGTGGAAGGTGATAAAGCTAAGAAGAAAGAGCATAAGAACAATGGTAATGACAAACATTCAAAAACTAGGTCGGTATGGGACGTAATGAAGAAATTTGATAATTATACTCCTTTGAAGAAGGATATCAACCATGTTCTAGAGGAAATTAAGAACAACGAGGAATTAAACTGGCCAGAGAAAATGAAGGCAGACCCTGACAAGAGGAATAAGGCGAAGTATTGCGAGTTTCATAAAGATCATGGCCATATGACCAAAAATTGCATAGCTCTTCAAAATGAGATTGAAACACTCATCAGACGAGGAAAGCTGTCAAAGTATGTTGATCGTGGAAATGAAATAAGAAACAATGACCGAACAAGAGAGAGGTCTAGATCTCCTCGTCGAGCAGAGGAGAACAAGAAAAGAAACCATGAAATTGATCCCGAAGACGACCCCGATCTTCCCAAGAGACCAAGGCAGCCAGAACGAGAGGTATTTTCAATACGCTTTGGATCATTTGACTATAATGTTATAACAGGTGTAGATGCAGGAGGAGGAGACCTTACTGCAGAGAGAAAAGCTTACCTCTGTGAGGCTCAAGCTTGCTCATACATTCAACGAATAAATTAGCTGAGGAGGATCGCCCGAGAAAGGTAAATAAAGATAAATTGGTCATTGGTTTCTCAAAGAAAGACCTCGCAGGTGTTCTATACCCTCATGATGACCCATTGGTGATCAAAATGAGGATGAAGGAAGTAATAATTTTAAGAGTACTGGTCGACAATGGTAGCTCGGCAGACATCATGTTCTACTTGTGCTTCGATAGTTTAAATCTAAAGTTATCTCAACTGGAGCCTTATCATAGACCTCTCCTCGGTTTTGCTGGCGAGAAAGTATTTCCATTTGGGACGATCAAGTTGAATATATTCATTGGTACGTGGCCTCCTTGTCGAACAGAAAAAATACGTTTCTTCATGATGGATAAGAATGTTCAATCATTATACAATATCATCATGGGAAGAGTAGTATTGAAGAAGTTCGAGGCTGTACCATCTACAGTACATCAATGCCTAAAATTTTCAATAAATTTTGGAGTAGGAATTGTGAAAGGTGATCAGAAAGTAGCTCGAGAATGCTATTATTCATCCGTCGAGCAAGAGGAACTGGAGGAATCAAGTAAAAAGACTACTACCTATCAAGTGGATGAAGGTGCAGAAATTGAAACATTGGATCCTAGAGATGAGTCTTAACTCGTGAAGGGTCAAGTGGTGGAAGCTACTGAAAACATCATTCTGGACGACGAGCACCCTGAACGAACTACTCAAGTAGGTTCGTCGTTGGAAGCCTCACTAAAACAGGAATTGATAACTTTCCTAAGAAGCAGAAAGCAAACTTTTGCGTGGAGTCATGAAGATATGCTCGGAATAGATCCAAATTTCTTATGTCACGAACTTAATGTGAATAAGGAGATCAAGCCAGTGAAGCAGAGAAGAAGAGTGTTCAGCCCCGAGAAGAATCAAGCTATACAAGAGGATGTCGAGAAGCTCCAGAAAGCTTGCTTCATTGAAGATGTTAAATATCCAGACTGGTTAGCCAATGTGGTGATGGTAAAGAAGAAAAATAATAAGTGGAGGATGTGTGTAGACTTCACCGACCTCAACAAAGCATGCCCAAAGGATCACTTTCCATTGGCCCGAATTTATCAACTGGTGGATGCTACCTCGGGACACGAGCTGCTGAGCTTCATGGATGCTTATTCTGACTACAATCAGATTAAAATGAAACCTGAAGACAGGGAAAGTACTTCTTTCATTACCCCTAGGGGAACTTATTGTTATGATGTTATGCCTTTTGGTTTGAAAAATGCAGGTGCGACATATCAGCGGCTGATGAACAAGGTCTTTGCTGAACAAATCAGTTACAATATGAAAGTCTATGTTGACGATATGCTGACAAAGAGCAAGAAAGTTGTCGATAACCTAGTTGACGTAAGTCAGACTTTTGATCAACTGGATAAATATCAAATGAAGCTGAACCCGACGAAGTGCATATTTGGAGTACGAGAAGGCATGTTTCTCGGGTACACTGTCAATCAACGAGGCATTAAGGCAAATCCTGAAAAGATCAAAGCTCTATTAGGGCTGCGATCTCCAACGACGAAGAGAGAGGTACAAAGTCTTACAAGACGAGTAGCAGCACTCAACAGATTTGTATCACGAGCAACTGATCGATGTCTCCCATTCTTCAAGACACTCCGAAAGACTTTTGAGTGAAATGAAGAATGTGAGAAGGCTTTTCAAGACTTGAAGAAATACTTGGGAGCACCTCCACTATTGTCCAGGCCGGTGATGGGAGAAAAATTGTACTTGTATCTAGCAGTATCGGAGAATGCAGTTAGCTCGGCGTTGATAAGAGTGGAGAATGGATTACAAAAACCAATCTACTACACAAGTAAAGCCTTTCGAGGAGCAGAGATCAGATATCCAATGCTGGAAAAGTTAGCACTGGCGCTGATTGAGGCGAGTAGGAGAATGAGGATATACTTCCAGGCTCATACTATAGTCGTATATACTGATATGCCGTTGAGGCAGGCCCTTCATAAACTAAAAAAATCAGGGAGATTGATGTACTGGGCAATAGAGCTCGATGAATATAATATAGTTTATGAACCCAGATCATCGCTTAAAGGGCAAGATGTAGCGGATTTTATAGCAGAGTTCACCTATCCTGATACCCCCGAGGAGCAAAAGTTGCTCGCTGATCAACCTATGGATGTTACAGGATCATCAAACACAAGCTCAGACCAGCTCAGGTTGCTAAAAGGGCAAGTGGATGTTACAAGATCATCAAATTCGAGCTCAGACCAACTCCGGTTGGTAAAAGGGCAAGAAAAGATGATCGACGAAGAGCGAGAAATATCAGGGGAAGGTGAAAGGAAGCAACAAATATTTCATCGAGGAACTCTGATAGATCAGAAATTTGAAGACGAGTTACCTATATGGAGGTTATATGTAGATGGATCATCTTGCACTACAGGATGTAGCGCGGGGATAGTTTTGAGCACTCCGGACGAGGTCGACATGGAATACGCCCTACGTTTCCAATTCAAGGCTTCTAATAATGAGGCTGTGTATGAGGCCATGATTGCAGGTCTTAGTTTGGCAAAAATTATGGAGGCGCAGCAGGTTATTGTTTTCAGTGATTCTCAATTAATCGTAAACCAAATGATGGGAGTATATGCAGTCAAACGAGAATTAATGATCAGATATCACGCAAAGGCAAAGAAGCTGGTGTCAGAATTTACTGCTATTCAGCTGGTCAGAATACCGAGACTGGAGAATATGAGAGCAGACCCCCTAGCTCGATTATCATAAGCTACTCGTACCGAGCTACGACGAACAATCCCAATTGAAGTGTTCGCTGGTCGGAGTATAGATGAAAATCTGACGATGAACTTTATCACCCTTGATTTAGGACCATCTTGGATGGATCCCATTAGGGCATATATTGAGGAGGGAGAATTACCAACTGACAAGCTCGCAGCCAAGAAATTGAAGTTTAAAGTTGCTCGGTATGTATTAACTAACGGTACTCTATATAGACGAAAAATTATGGCAGGTTTGCAGAGATGTGTGCATCCCACCGAGGTGAAAGATTTAATTGAAGAGATCCATGAAGGGTCATGTGGAGCCCATATAGCAGGTCGGACGCTTTTGCAAAGGGTGATGACGCAGGGATACTACTGGCCAATAATGAGGGCTGATTGTATAGCCTATGCCAAGAAATGTGACAAGTGCCAGCGCTTTTCCTCCATCCGAAGAACTCCACAAGCATTGTTGACACCCATAACTTCCCCTTGGCCATTTTCCATATGGGGTATAGATTTAGTTGGCCCACTGCCAACGACCAGAGGAAGATTCAAATACCTCGTCGTCGCAGTGGATTATTTTACTAAGTGGGTTGAAGTTGAGCCTCTCATCGATATGACGTACGACAAGGTGTACAAATTTATTTGGAAGAACATCATTTGTCGATATGGTCTTCCTCATGCTTTCATCACAGACCATGGAACACAATTTGATAACGAGGAGTTTGCTTCCTATTGTCATCAGTCAAATATTTTGAAGATCCACTCAGCACTAGGCCATCCTCAAAGCAATGGACAAACTGAAGTGACAAACAGAACACTGCTGAATAGCTTGAAGAAAAGACTGGACGATGCAAAAGCAAATTGGATCAACGAGTTACAGTCAGTACTGTGGGATTATCATACTACTCCCCGAGAAGCAACTGGAGAATCTCCATATATGCTAGCGTTTGGAAGTGAAGATGTTATACCTGCCGAGTTGGGCCTCCCAACACACAGGGTACTGAATTTCAATTCCCCTGTTAGCGACTTAATGAGAAGATTGGATTTAGACATGCTCAAGGAAGTTAGAGAAGAAGCAACCATTAGAAATGCTGCTTACCAGCAGCAAACAGCTTTGTTCTACAATAAGAGGGTGAAGAAGTGCGACTTGAAAGAAGGAGACTATGTGCTGAAGAAAGTAATTCAAAAGCACAATAAACTGGAGGCAAACTGGCATGGACCATACCGAGTTACAGAAGTTGTTCGACCAGGAACTTACCGAATAGCAACTTTAGAAGGGAAGGAGTCTAAGAATGCATGGAACGCATAGCACCTACGCAAGTATTATCAGTGATGAATAAAATGAAGATATTCAGCCGAATTCTCTCTTTTTATTAAAAGTTTTTCAGGGAATAGTGCTACACATTACTCGGTAAAGCTCAGACTGCACAAATTCATTCTCGAAAACGCCAACTAAGGTTGGTCGAGAAACCTATATTCCTCCGGGAAGTAAAGCTACCTATATTCCTCCGGAAAGTAAAGTTACCTATATTCCTCCGGGAAGTAAAGCTACCTGTATTCCTCCGGGAAGTAAAGCTACCTGTATTCCTTTGGGAAGTAAAGCTACCTGTATTCCTCCGGGAAGTAAAGCTACTTGTATTCCTCCGGGAAGTAAAACTTGAAGTAAAACTATATGTTCCTCGGGAAATAAAAGTATTCCTAAAAATGCCAACTTATGTTGTTTAGGAAGTAAATATATTCTTGAAAACGCCAACTAAAGTTGGTTGGGAGGTAAAATTATTCCAAAAAGTGCCAAAGCTCCTCGTAGAGGAAAAATCCACTAACTATGGTTGGTCGGGGATAAAAACCCACTAACTGTAGTTAGTCGAGAAGGAAATTTACCGACCTTGGTTGGTCGGAAACATTTTATGAATACAAGAAAGTGATCGAGCAAAATTTTTGATACTCGTAACTTTTTAATTATTACTAAGTTGATCGAGAAACAAAACATCATTTTTGTCAAATGACTACCACAAATTCAAGCTATTCGACAATAAGTTGATCGACAAACTACACAATATTGTTATCTTTTTAACAGATACGCATGCACAAATGTAAGTGTTTTATAATTACAAGACAATGACAATTAAGATTGCGAATAAAAATGAAAGTCTTTCATTAAATCCAAAACAAATTACATTGATAATGAAATGTATACAAATTTGTTACATTAATATTCCTATTCTATTGGTCTTTTCCCCTATGCTTTTGAAACAGGTTCCTCGCCAGCAGGCGGATCATTTAAAGCAAGAGGAGAGTTTATAAAGTTAAAATCTTTCAGCATCCTGATATTCATCACGGATGGTCGATCTAGGAGATGCTCGGGACGAGATATCTCGACACTTGAATGGAGATTGTAGTCGCCGAGATATTTGGAAATTAAGCATCGAGGAATGGCCCGAGCAGGGATCCAACTCATATCAAGTTTGAATGGTGGAATGGGTAGGTCGAGCAGCCCAGGATCATGGTAGTCCAACAGGTAATGACCCTGTTCGAGTTGCAGCACACCTAAGGCATTCAACCAGCCCTGCTTGTAGCCCTCATTATTGGCATTCTGGATACGATCGTCCAAGTGGTAGAGATCATCGTTGTAACCAGCCATCCAGAACTCCCTAGGCTGTTTGTGGAATTAATAGGTCAATCTTTCCAGCTACTCGTGGAGATTTTTTATGAAGAGTTCTTTATTCTCCAATACAGACTTCTGTGCAGAAAGCTGATCTTCCAGGTCCCTGATCTTCTTTGACATTTCAGCTAACGCCTGTTTTTTCGCCATCAGCTGGAAGGCCTGGTTTTCTAAGGCAGATTGAGTCCGCTGTTCCTCGATAGGAATCCGAGCAGCTCTTGCTCGTCCCCGAGGAGCTCTTTCTCGTCCACGAGCAGAAGAAGAAGAAGAAGGGCCAGACCTTTTCAAGGTTTCCAACTCATCCCTCAAGTTGGCGTTCTCGACCTCCAAGAACGAGAATCCCTTATCAGTCGCTGGGATCAAGGCTTTTAAAGTAGAAGCTGCTGACTTCAACTATGACAACTCTCTTTGCAGGTTGTTATTCTCTTGCTCTAATAATTCAGCTATTTGTCTGCACTCCTCGACCTCACCCCTCAGAGTTCTCTCCCTCACATCGTAGCCAACAAAAAGTTTATCGTATCCCTTGTCGGCAATGATCTGCTGGTACTTCTTCTCATACCCCTCGTGCAAGAGGGCAGTGGATTCTTTGTATTATTGTTGAAGGTCTTCAAGAGTGCCTTGGAGATCCTCGATCATATCATAATAAGCCACATTATTGGCCACCGCACGATCAAGCAGACACTTCAAATATTGGTAAGCTTCAACTGCCTGTTCCGAAGGCTGAGGATGTCGACGATTTGTGCTGCACTCAGATCTGTGTGACCAGCCTTAAAGTATTCATTGCATTGTCGCAACAGCTTTGTATCATAAGAAGACAGTAATTCCATCCTATCCAGAAACTAAAAGAGGAAGAAAAAGCAGTAATCAATAAAAGTACCAACAGAGCATGAATAAGAGACAACAGTATGCAAAAACAAAAGTTTAAGTTTTATTATATCACAAGGTTCAGAGTTACATGGTTCAGGATTACATTTTTGTCAAAGAAAAATAAAATAGATAGAAGTTCGAACAACTCTACACCTTTTCCTTGTCTCCCAAAACTTTCTCGGGAGGCTGGGACGAGGAGCTAGGTTGCTCGGATGGAGCAGATAGTAGTTGGGGAAGTGCTGGAGGTTGCTCGGAGGAAGTAGCGAGTTGCTGAAATTCCTCAGTAGTAGGCTGGATGGATGGGGGATGATCTTCCATCACCATAGAAGACTCTTCGGAGGTAGCTTCGTCCTTTTCTTCGTCTTCAGGAGTTGGATGGGGACCAGGGATGTGTCGCTGAAAGAGTTTAGAATTTTCATCCACTTTCATCTCCTGTAGAGAAGCGACCCATCCATCCCTAAAGTACTTGAGGCTGCCATATTCTACTTGCGACATCATGGCAGCCAAGCCCTTGTTCCACCGCTTGTCCCAGCCAGCGCTGAAAGACTTCTTCACAGCCAATTTTCTCTTTAACTTCTCCGAGGAAAGCTTCTCGGACAGAAGGTTTTTAGCAGTCTTCAATTTATTCTCAATCTCCTCCTTCTGCCGACTTACTTCCCAAAGTTGGATTAATTCCACTTCAGCAACCTTGAGTTTATCTTCAAACTCCTCAGCATTCTTGAGCTTCCCTTCAAGCTCTTTATTTTTCTCCTCCAAGTCCTTTATTTTCTTCTCCAACCCCTTCGAGACTTCAACAACTTGAGCTTTCTCTTGCTCGGTGGAGGTAAGTTTCTTCTCCCAAACAGCCTTGTCAGTATCATACTTCTGATGAGAGTCTTTCAAAGACTTAATAGCTTCCTCCAGATCTTCCTCCACACTAGATGAGGAGCTTGAAGCTTTAATCGCCTCATCTTTCTTCAAAATTGTATTGAAGCAACTCACCAACTGTGAAAAGAAAATAAAAGCAAGTCAGAGACAGATATAAGAAGGGAAAGATGAAAATTTCAAAGTAATAAGACTTACAGAAGCAATATGGCGAGCAGCCAATGAGGTGACCATGTCCCGAGAAAGGTTTTCCTCAATACCTTGGATCTCGGGAATGATCCAAGTCTTCACCGAGCTCATGGCAGAGCTCGGGGGAACAAAAGTAGGAACACCAGCTCCACTAGTCGGGGGCTGAGAGATGGTGTCAACCAAATTGACTGAGGAGCTCTTCTTCAGTTTCCTCGGAGGAGCAGGAATAGATTCAACCAAGGAGGAACTCTTGGTCGGTGATATTACAATCACTTCTCCTGGAGTAGTAGACTTGATCGGAGCCACTGGGGGCTTCTCTACAACTTTCACAGGAGCAGCCGAGGAAGGCGCATCAACTTTCTTTGTCCCTTCTGGGACGTCAATCTTACTTCCTTTTGCCTCTCCAGCACCAAAGGCAGGTTTCTCGAAGAGAGTGGGAGGTCTTCTCTTCTTCATCCTTTCACTTAAAGGAACGTGTGACTCAGGCGAAGAACTGGTAGAGGCTGGTACTGGCTCTGCATCGCTTATTATCGGACGAGCAGTAAAAGAAGTGGTGTAGCTCTTGTACTGCAGCAGATATGAAGCTGACCTAATGTGCTCGTCGGCAATAGACTGATGCAAACTCTAGATAAGTTTCAAATGTCTTATGTTAACATTTGCCTCTTTTGGACACTTTCTTTTACTGTCAACTGCAAATAAATAAACATTGAAATATCAGTGGCACATTTTATCAAACATAGAGGAAGCATAATTTCAAAATAAATAAAATAAAATAAAAATAACCTATCACATTGCCATAAGGAGGGCATCTGGGACCCTGATACACTTCATCTCCAGATAAAGGAGCGTGTTGCTAATTTTTTATGACAACCCCGTGCTCAAAATAGTCCCTATTGGCATTCGAGAGATTGACCACTAAGGCCCTATTTAAAAATCTAGTTTTTAAATAAAAGGTGTTATCACCAACTGCCCATCTATAACAAAACATGATTTCTGGAATTCCTATACGAGTTCCATGGATTTGATTTAATCTATGAACCCCATTAACTATTCTCCATGTATTGGGGGATATTCTTGCAGGAACAACGTCAAAGTATTGACAGAATTCCAGACATAAGGGATTCGGTGGAAAAGAAAATCCACACTCAGCAACAAAGAGACTGGGGAACCAATGTCCCTCAGCCAAACGAAAATAGTCAGAAGGCTCAGAAAGCTCTTCCAAAACAACCCAGGAGGGAATAGAAAAATCAGAGCGAAACTTATCAAGAGATTCAACAGGGTAAACCATGATGAATAAAGGAAATGAAGAAGAAGGAAGAATATCTTACAGAAAAAGAACGGATATGTTGACAATGAACGATGGAAAGGATGAACGCACAAGAGAGTAAGACAATAGAAAACTCGAAGATACAAATTTGAAAAAGTAGAAGACGATGGGATTGTCTGTGACGCTTAAATACCTTGCCTTGGGAAAAGGAAAAAGTAATGATTACAAAAAGAAATGATTACGCTACCGGCGGCTAGAAGGACAAAAAGGGCGCGGCAATTGAAGCGGGCATAAAAATTCAAAAAAGCCTGATTCTACGAATTTGGAAGGAAAAGTAAATACAAAGGAAACACTCCTAAAAATCAGGAGGACCATTTAAAACTACCATATTCCAAGAAAGAATGTTCCACACTCCTCAAATTTCGAACTATGAAACATTGGGGGATTCTGTTGATACCAAATTTAGTCTGCTGACATGGCTCAATGAAGTGAAGACACGTGGCAATCTACGTGGCAACAACAAACACTTCCGAGGAACTCACACGCTTCAAGGAACCATACTACAACGAGGAACACTGCTTCCCTGAGGAACTCATACGCTCCGAGGAACAAGAACTCTCGGAGGAACTTTTGAGTACCGAGAAGCTTAGGCGATCCGAGCAACTCAGGCGGTCCGAGCTGCACCTCGAACAAAGCATTAATAGTAGGATAACCAACAGTTTGATTGTTCATTAAATGCTTATCATTCAGACGCATACGCTTAAGGCGCATTGAATGTATTACCCTTTCATATGTACATCATTTAATGTATTACCCTTTCACATTACAGCCTCAAGGCTATAAATACATTGTACAATCCTCATTAGAGGGGGACCGGAATTTCTTGATAGAACTTGTAATCAAGAATTCTCCAAACACTCAGCAATAACATAACAGTGGACGTAGGCCATTCTTATAAGGCTGAACCGCTTTAAAAACTCTTTGTTTCATTTATTTATCTGTGATTGAATAATTAGATATGATCTAATTTTTTACATCAACAACAGTCGATTGATAATCGACATTACATTTATTGTTAATATTCAACCCTAATGAATGGTATGGAAATATATTTTTCTCTAACAATGCAAGATCATTCAGTCCCATCATGCATTATTTAAAGGCCCAGACATATTCTTGGTCGGCAATTCTATTATTTATCTGGATGGATTTCTCATTAGATTTAATGGAAATTTGAAGCAAATTATATATATATTATGTGAATCATCACAATTTAGCTCAGCCACCTCATGCATTATTTAAAGGCCCGGACATATTCTTGGTCGGCGATTATATTATTTATCTGGATGAATTTCTCATTAGCTTTGATGGATATTTGAATCAAATTATATATATTATGTGGATCATTACAATTTAGCTCCAACGGATTGTTGGGCTCCACTATTCATATTTAATTCTACTGCGGCTAATGACTACATCAGCATTATATTTATGATTCAGTCCTGATGCTCATGCATGCTTATTATTTGATCTTTTTGAAACGCTCTATATGGTGGGCAATATATTGCAACAAAATCCTGACGGCTAGTCAGGCATTATTATTATCAAATATTTTTATTATTATTATTTAGTCTTCTCTTCAAAAAATGGGGGATCCGACTATTTACTCAAATAACAATTTTAGTATTGAATTTACATATGAAGAAATGCAACCAAGAAGACTTCTCAGGAAGAGAGCTCAACATCAAAGCAGACGAGCAGACTTCTCTGAAAGAGAGCTCACAAGAAGTTATTCATTTCATGTATGATTTCGTCTAAATAAGTCAATAACAAGAAGTGTAAAACTTCGTATACAACTAGAAAGATTACAAATAAGTTTTATCCGACTAAGTTAAATGCAGGAAGACATGTAAAAATTCCAAAATATTGGAATATAAACATATATTCCTCATACACTTGATCACCACTGATAACTATTGCTAAGCTTGGATCAACATATCTAGGTGCATTAGTAGAATCTATGGCTTTACCACTAATAACTAATGCTAAACTTGGATCAATATATCTAAGTGCATTAGTAGAATCTATGGCTTTACCACTGATAACTAATGTTAAACTTGGATCAGTATATTTATGTGCATTAGTAGAATCTATGGCTTTACCACTGATAACTAATGCTAAACTTGGATCAATATATTTAGGTGCATTAGTAGAATCTATGGCTTTACCGCTGATAACAAATGTTAACAAAACTAATTACAGTCTTACAACATTAGTAGAATCTATGGCTTTACAATCATTCAACATTTAAGCAAGTTATTCAATCATTGTTCTGACTAACTAGTTGATATAGATTACCTAGTCATCAAGCAGATTAAAAGCTAATCACAAGCTTAAATACTGATCAACCAATTATTCCAACACCATTGGCCTCAGCAACAAAAACAGTTATTACAGATGACAAAGATCCTAGGAGTCATTTCATGTAACATCTTTCCTCGGCCTTATCCATCCCAGCAAGAGCAACAATAAGGGTAAAGAAATTAGAGTATCAGAGTAATTTTTAATGATTAATAGTTTTTTAAACTACAATCATACTAGTGAAATATCCCACAAAGTCCATCAGGTCGGCTGTCAACAACCAGCATACTTAAAGATCGAGAAAGCATTCAAAGCTCATATTCCATTCGTGGGGGCATATTGTTCATGTTGCTAAGAAATTCTAAGGAAGAATTGATGACATCACTAGCCAAGCATCAGATTCGGTTTCAAATCATAACATGGTCGGCGCACTGGCCAATCATCATCCAGAAGTTATTTTTGTTATTGAAGATCAAGAGTCACATTCAATATGTATATCGCTTAGATCCCCACTACTACTGTTCTGACCAACATAGGGTATAAAGTTATATTAATATTTAAATGTTTCAAAATCTGCTACTAGATGGGCACTAATCAGACTGAAGAAGAGGGGTTCAAAGGCCATTATATTACATTACCAAAGCATTCAAAAGAGCAAAAATTGGGTATTCATCCTTAAAAAGACAAATTGACTTTGGCTCTTATTGAAGCATAAAGGAAGATGAAACCCTACTCCCAGGCACACACCATCATAGTATACACCGATTTACTTCCTTGGCAAGCGCTCCACAAATCAGAAAAATTAGGCATGTTAATATTTTAGGCCATGGAGCTTGAATATTATGATGTCAAGAGCTGCGAACTATGATAGAGCGTGGATACCCAATTTCTACTCCTCTGAATGCTTTTCTAGTGTAATATATTGGCCTTTGAACCCCTCTTCTTCAGTCTGATTAGTGCTGAGCTAGTAGAGGATTTTAAAACATCTAAATATAAGTATAACTTCTTACTAAGTGTTTGGCTTTACAATCATTCAACATTTAAGCAGGTTATTCATTCATTGTCTTGACTACTAGTTTTCATAGATTACCTAGTCGGCAAGTTGATTAAAATATAATCACAAGCTTAATTACAAATCAACCAATTATTCCAACACCAATGGCCTTAGCAAGAGAACTAGTTATTATGGATCACAAAGATCTTAGGAGTCATGTCATGGATCTTTTTCCCTCGGCCTTATCCATCCCAACAAGAGCAACAGTAAGGTCAAAGAAATCAGAGAATCAAAGTAATTTTTTACGATTCACATTTTTTCAAACTATAAGAATACTAGTGAAATATTTTTTGTAGTATTAAATAATATTAATGTTGTTACCAAAAATTATCCACCTACATGGACCAATCAGATATGGGAACTTGTCTCCTCACATAGCAACAATCCTAGTTAGAGGCCACTTCATTAGTCCCAAAGATAGTTGCTCGACAGGCTTGCCGACCAACATGAAGAATGCATACCATCAAAGTAATTAAACAGTGGCCACTTGAGGAAAACAGCCAAGGGTCCTTCCACACGTGGTCTAGACTATCAACCATCGCATTCATTAAGTATGGGTGTAAATTCTTGAATATATAAAGGCATTGCAACCCTTGATCTCCGGGTCACTATAATAAATACATTGTATTCCTTTCATAAAGGGCAAGATAGAACGGATTCTCAAATATTCTTCTTAATAAGAGTACCTAGCTTTTTGTAATCACTCAAATCGATACAATAGCAGTGAACGTAAACTTTCATACAGAGCCGGACAAATTTAAAAACTCTTTGTCTATTGTGTGATTATTTCATTACAATCTTATATTTTATCTGTGATTAGAAAATTGGATCTAGTCCATTTTTTTACATCAACAGTCAATATTAATATAAAATAATAACATATAGTATAATGTTAAGAGACATAATAACATTTAAAAGACATAAACATGTAATAGACTAAATAAGTATTCTGAAAGCCACTGAGTTTTTCTTCCATCACCACTAAAAGCCAATGATTTTTTTTATTGATTTCATCAATTTTTTGAATTTTTTTTCTGATGGGTTTACTGCTCAATTTAATAGGTTTATTGATTTTATAGAATAAGGTTTTTTCACGGTTCGATCTGATGGGTTTACTATTCGATCTAATGGATTTACTGATTTCATCAAATAAGGCTTACTACTCAATCTGATGGCGATGGGTTTACTATTTGATAATGGATTTTTTCGATAAAGTACAAAGGAAAATAAAATTATTGCTAATGGGTTTACTGTTCGATAATATGTTTACTATTCAATAATGGCTTTTTTCACGGTACGATCTCAACGAGAACTCTTGTTTTTTCACTATTTTTTTGGGGGTTTTCATATTTAGTTCAATGATTTAGCTTGATGAAATATTTGTTCAAAAATTGAGAAACTGACGAGGACACAAATTTCAATGAAATATCACAATTAAATAAGAAAATGCATGTTAAAGGTTAGTACTTATGTTTGAACTTTCTTTTATAATTTAATTTGATGTTTCACGGATTCTCTAATCTCTATACCTTACTCGGAGAATTATATATTTAATTCATTGATTAAATTCGTGTTTAATAAGATATGTATGTCTTAATGTATCTTAAATAATAAAAACGTATAAGGATATTATCCGAATTCAAAAAATATGAGAATATATGGATCAGGATAGCTGAAATTATTATTCGGGCGGATACAGATACGAATATGGATATTATAGTATCTTCTCTATATCCATCCTTTTTACACCCCTATCAGTTCACGATCGTGATCCATGTAATGTGGTCATAGTTTGGGTCACTGTCCATAACCGTGACCATGTCCCCAACATTAGGGTTACAGAAGGAGACCGCGACCCTTAATTTGTGCACTGTTCTAGATCGTGACCCCCCAAAATGTCCACCCTTAAAATTTTCACGGTCCAATACCGTAACCAGTGACTTTTGTCACAGTCCAAAATTATGACATTTTCTTATATCTGGCGTAGTGTAAGCAAGATCTATAAAACTTTTTTAGGTTTCGAGTCCACTCATATCCTCGTTAGATAGATTGTGTGGAATTCTATAAATTTCATGTTATCTTGCATTAATGAATCCACTTGTGTTTGGTTTAGTTTTATTTGTTCGGCCATGTTGAGGTATGAATTATTTTTTACTTAATTGATACATGCTTAAGATTTTTCATATTTCCATGTTTTATATGTCATTTATTTCATCTGAGAACATGCCTTCACATATTATTATTAACATTCTTAGACTGGGATCAAGTTTTTATATATGTTGTCAACATATTCCTTCATATAATTGAGACAAAAGGAAGGAGAAATTTTGTATTCGGGGGGAGTAATTGTTCATGGGGAGTAGTTTACTGCATTCATTCGATAGTTGTTAAGGGAAAATAATATTGTGAATACATTATATAAGGGAAAAATTATAATTGAGTCAATTTGTATATCTTTTGGCTTTATTTTGTTTCAAGAAAACTGTTTGAGTCACAAGTTAGAATTTGAGCTTGTTTGTCCTTCAAGACTATAATGTATAATTGAAGATCGTAGCATCCAAGTAAAGCATCTACATCATAGTGCCATGTTTTGTGTCGAGTTTCATCTTCAACATCCATGGGATTTCAAGAGGTATGGATGCGTCTTTAGGTTTATCCCTGTATACATTTGGATGTTGTTTTCAAAATATATTTTGAGTTTTTTGTAAAATATTTTAATGTTAACTCATTTTATTTTAGTTCATTCGAACGAATTTCATAGGTTCGTTCAAACGAGTTTATATAAGTTGTTCGAGCAACTTGTTTTGTTCATTCAAATGAACTGAGGTCTATAATTCAAACGGGCATCAAACGAGGTTCAAACGAGAAGTACCTGTTAAGCAAAGAATTATCATTCAGAGCTCATTCGAAGCTCATTCAAATGAGCTCTCATTCGAACGAGATTCATTTTGTTCAAACGAGTTTGGATATCTCTTTCGAATGGATTTATTTTGTTCAAATGAGATTGAACAACTTATTTGAACAACCTTGTGCTTTTCGTTTGAATGAGTTTGCCTCGATTTTTATGCTACCTCATTTTTTGTTTTTTCTATATATACTGTAACACCCCGTAGTTTTTGGCCGATTACTTAAACCTTTGTAATACAAATTTGAAAAAATATTTTTATCCTAATTTGAATTATTTTTTCTTTTAAATTGTTGGTTTTATTTTTGTAGAGTTGGGATTTTAAGCATAATTGAAATTGGGGGAAAATCGGGTTTTTATAAAGTTATAATTTTTTTTCTTGTTCAGGTCCGAATCGATTTGGCCCTATGGGCGAATTCATTCACACCGGACAGAGGTTGCAGGTTGGGATAATTTTTAAAGTTTGTGTTTAATTAAAACTCTCCAAACTTATATTATAAACTATACTCGAGGTTAGACTTTTTCAAACACTTTTATATTAGTCCTGTTGATACCAAAAATTATCCATCTAAATGGACCAATCATAAATAAACATTTGTTCTCCTACATGGCCTTAATCCCAGTAAGTTAATAGCAGCCTAATAAGGAATGCTTACCAGTATAAGGAATGTCGACCAACTACTGAGAAGGTCGACCAACAAGATCAGTAAAGGGTCAACACATCAAGAATCGTATTATTCATAGTTTGTACAACTAATCATTACTTACATTATGTAATGATGTAAATGATTAATATATAAAGGCATCTCATCCCTTGACATTCCAACCCTTGGTCTTCGGATCATTATAATACATTGTACCTCTGCTATCAAAGGCAAGAACATAAGCAAGCAAGATATGGCAACGATTAATACCAGAACAATGGACGTAGGCCTTGATACATAGCCGAACCACTTTAAAATCTTGTATTGCTCTCTTTTTATTTACATATTTTATCTGTGGTTAAAGAATTAGATCTAATCTAGGTTTTTACAACAACAGATTGCCATCGTCTGTGGGAATGAGTGTCTAATCATCATTATCATTCTCATTCATCCTTGTTTAAACACGATGATTGATCCTGAGCTTAGTATCAGGAATGAAGGCAACTCACCTGCTCCACCACCAAATAGTGATCCAAATGGAATTCTCGTCAGTCTCGCTAAAGGAAAGGAGGCCATGCAAGACACAATGATACAAGTGTCTTATTCATTGCAAGTCAAACAGAGAGGAATTCCCCCTCAACCTCCAAGATCCAACAGACACAACTATTCCAGAACTTCAGGTAATACTTCTTATCGCCCAGGAGAAAGTTCATCACTCAATTTATTATTCTCTTCTTCCAAGAGTTTAGCCATTTCTCTAGCCTCATCAACTTCACGCTTCAGCAAAAATTCTTTCTTCCTAAAAGCAGAGGAATATTTCTCCAATTTTTCCTCAAACCCCCAGGCTTCACTCAATGGTTAGTATTTGGCCTCGTAGTCAGCATGCAGTAAAGCTTTAGTCTCATTATCCTCCTCTTGAAGTTATTTAATCATCTCTAAGTAAGCCACATTATTTTCCATAGCCCGATCAATAAGAAACTTGAGATAAGTATATGTATCTTTGTCTTGATCATATGCATCTGCGTCGATCAAGTCTGATAATTCTTCATTAGTCAAGCCTAAGTGACCAGCTTTGAAAAAACTGTTGCAGCAATTGAGTAGGTTGAAATCAATGGATTTAATATGTTCCATATTAGCTATGAACTAGAAAATAAAGTAATAAACGATCAATAAAAGAGGAAGATATAGACACCCCATTCTGTTACCCCCCCCCCCCCTAAACTCTCCTTAGGTCCTTAGCACCTCCCTTCATCACTACAAGTCCAAGTCATACCCCGAGGATCGACCTAGAAGCCATTGAGCACTCCCAGGCTCTGTTTGACCAAAAGTCAAAGTCTTCATCTTGACCGAGACTGAATGAATCTTCGAAGGGAAACAAAACCCCTTTCCAATAGTCCATCCCGTGCATGATTTTGACTTACCATGCGGATGAACGACCTGTTTTCCTCGAAACTCAATTACGAGGCCACTGAGCACTCCCGGGCTCTGTTTAACCTAATTCAACTCTTCAAATCGATCGAGACTGAATGACTCTATGAAGGGCACTAAAACCCCTTTCCAACAGTCCATCCCGTACGCGATTCCGACTTACGATACGAACGAACGATCTGTTTTACACTAAAAGGTCACCAAATGCTTCCAGGGCCTAGTTGACCAAAGTCAACTCCCTGAACCGGATCAAACTCTTTGGAATGTCGAATTAATTCTCCTAATATTTCCAATGATCCACCCTGTGCATGACTCAGACTTACCATGCGAACGAACGATTCGTTTGCGTCTGATGATTCCCCGTCCAATGGACTGATGAATGCTTCTGAGCCATATTTGACCCAAAGTCAACTCCCCAACCCGGGAGAAGTCCAAAGGACTTTAAAAGGTCTCTGAATTACCTTTCCAATGGTATGCCCTGTGAGCGATTCTGATCAACGGTTTGCATTCTGCGACCGATTTTCGTAAAAGGCCTGAAAGACACAGCCAAACGGCAGGTCTGAGACCCAGCCTATCAGCAGTGTGCCCGTTGATGTAAAAAATTATATTATCTCTAATTATTTAATCACAGATAAAAAATAAATGAGATAAGAGATTTTAGAGTGGTTCAGCCTTAAACGAATGGCCTACGTCCACTGTTTGTGTTATTATTGACTGTTTGGGAATTCTCGAAGTAGGGTTTATCTCCAGAAATTCCGGTCCCCTTACAATGAGGATGATATAATGTATTTATAGCCATGAGGTTGTACATGTGAATGGGTAATACATAGCTGTTCAAAAAACGTATACATCCGTACGATAATATTCAGCATTTAATGCGCATTTAATCCTCTTGATTGTCTGATAATAAATGCTCTGATCGAGGTGTAGCTCGGACTGCCTAAATATCTCGGTATCCATGAGTTCCTCGGTGCAATAAAGTTCCTCGGTGAGCCCCTACTGGTCGGTGAGTTTATCGGGGAAATTGAGTTCCTCGAAGTCAAGGTATTGTTCAGAAATGTTTGTTAGTGCCATGTAGATTGACACGTGTCTCCACTTCATTGCGCCATGTCAGCAGACTAAAATTGGTATCAACAGAAGCCCCCAATGTTTCTCAGTTCGAGACTGAGGAGTGTGGAACATTCTTCTTGAAATATGGCGGGATTAAATGGTCATCCTGAATTTTAGGAGCGTGTTCTTTGCATTTATTTTTCCTTTTCGAATTCATAGAATCAAACTTTTCGAATTTTTCTAACTGCTTCAATCTCCGCACCCTTTTTGTCCTTTTAGCCGCCGGTAGCATAAACGTCTCCCTTTAAAATCATTATTTTTACCTTTTCCCAAGGTAAGGTATTTAAGCGTTCCAGAAAATCATATCGTCTTTTACTTTTTCAAATTTGTATCTTTGAGTTTTCCATTTTCTCTCTCTCTTGTGCGTTCATCCTTTTCATCGTTCGTTGTCAACAGATCCATCCTTTTTCTGTAAGATCTTCTTCCTTCTCTTTTATTTCCTTTATTCGCCATGGTTTACCTTGTTGAGTCGCTTGATAAGCTTCCTTCTGATTTCTCTATTCCTTCATGGGTTGTTTTGGAGGAACTTTTTGAGCCTTCAGATTATTTTCGTTTGGCTGAGGGACATTAGTTCCCCAGTCTCTTTGTTGTTGAATGTGGCTTTTCTTTTTCCCCAAACCCTTTGTGTCTAGAATTCTGTCAATATTTTGACGTGGTTCCTGAAAAAATAGCCCCCAATACGTGGAGAATAGTGAACGGAATTCATAGATTAAATCAGATTCATGGAACTCGTATAGGAATTCCAGAAATCATGTTTTGCTATTGATGGACAGTAATTTTTACTTAAAAACTAGGTTTTTAAATAGAGCTTTAGTGGTCAATCTCCCAGATGCCAATAGGTATTATTTTGAGCATGGTGTTGTTATAAAAAATTGGCAACATGCTCCACTAACTGGAAATGATGTGTATCAGGGTCCCAGATGCCCTCCTTATGGCAATGGGATATGTTGTTTTTACTTTACTTTATTTTTGAATTTATGCTTTCTTTGTGTTTGATAAAATGTGTCACTGATATTTTAATTTTCATTTATTTGCAGTTGAATGCAAAAGAAGGTCTCCAAAAGAGACAAAAGTTAACTTAAAACACCTGAAACTTATCTGGAGTTAGCATCAAATTATTACCGACGAGCATATGATATCATCTTCATATTTGTTGTAATATAAGAGTTACACCTCATCTTTTACTGCTCGTTCGGTGATAAGTGACGTAGAACCAGTACCAGCTTCTTCAAGTTCTTCACCTGAGTCAAATATTCCTCTGAGTGAAAGAATGAAGAGAAGAAGAGCTCCTGCCCTCTTCGAGAAATATGCCTCTGAGTCTGGAGAGGCAAAGAAAAGCAAACATGATGTCCCAGAAGAAGGGACAAGAAAAATCGATTCACCTCCTCCGGCTACTCCTGTGAAGGTTGTTGAGAAGCCCCCAGTGGCTCTGAGCAAGGTCGCTGCTCCAAGCGAGGTTATAGCCATATCCCCGACTAAGACTACATCCTTTGTCGAGACCGTTGATGCTCCTCTAAGGAGGCTGAAGAAGAGCTCCTCGGTCAATTTGGTTGAATCCATCGCTCAGACCCCGACTACTGGAAGTGGTGTTCCCACTTTTGTTGCCCCGAGCTCTGCCATGAGCTCGGTGAAGTCTTGGATCATTCTCGAGATCCAAGGTATTGAAGAAAATATTTCTCGGAATATGGTTACCACATTAGCTGCTCGTCATATTGCTTCTGTAAGTATTATTTTCCTAAACTTTCATTTTTCCCTTGTTATATCTTTTCACTGACTTGCTATTATTTTCTTTTCCCAGTTGGTAACCTGTTTTAATAAAATTTTGAAAAAAAATGAAGCTATTAAAGCTTCAAGCTCCTCGTCGGGTGTAGAGGAAGCTTTGGTGGGTCTGACGCGGTATCTGAAGGATTCTCGTCAGAAGTATGTTGATGATAAAACTATTTGGGAGAAGAAACTTAATTCCACCGAGCAGGAGAGGGATCAAGCTGTTGAAGTCTCCAAGGGGTTGCAGACGAAAATAAAAGACTTGGAGGGGAAGAATAAAGAGCTCGAAGGGAAGATCCAAAATGCTGGGGAGCTTGAAGGTAAGCTCAAAACTGCTGAGGAAGAGTTGGGCAAACTTCGTGAAGTAAGTCGTCAGAAGGAGAAAGTGGAGAATAAATTAAAGGCTACCGAGGAACTTATATCCGAGAAGCTTTCCTAGGAGAAGGTGAAAAGAAAGTTAGCTGTGAAAAAGTCCTTCAGTGCTGGCTGGGACAAAGGATGGAATAAGGGTCTGGCTGCCATGATGTCGCAGGTGGAATATGGTAGCCTTAAGTACTTTAGGGATGGCTGGGTTGCTGCTCTGAAAGAGATGAATGTTGATGAAAATTCTGACCTGTTTCAGCGACACATCCCTGGCCCCCCTCCAACTCCTGAAGAAGAAGAAGAAGAAGAAGAAGAAGAAGAAGAAGAAGAAGAAGAAGAAGAAGAAGAAGAAGAAGAAGAAGAAGAAGAAGAAGAAGAAGAAGAGGAAGAGGAAGAAGCTGCCTCTGAGGAATCCTCCATGGTGATGGGGGATCAAATTTCTCATCCCCCAATTGTCCAGTCCTCCTACGAGTAACTCCAACCATCCATTATTACAACCGAGTAGCTTCCAGCTCCCACCGAGCAGCCATCTGTGCCACCCGATCAACCTACTTACTTGTCCCAGCCTTTCGAGAAAGTTTTGGGAGACAAGGAGAAGGTGTAGAGTTGTTCAGATTTTTCTCTCTGTTTATTTTTGCCAATTGTAACTCTGACCTATGTACTTCTCTTTTATGATGTAATAAAATTTGAAATTTTGACTATTCATTGATTCTCTTCCTCTTGATCCTTATTGATTCTTGCTATCTCTTCTTTTTACTAGTTTATGTCCAGGATGGAATTGCTATCTGCTCATGATACAAAATTATTGAGACAATGCAATGATTACTTCAGTGCTGGTCATACAGATATGACTGAAGCTTAAATCATTGATATCCTTGGTCAAGATGCTTCAGAGAAGGCAGTTGAAGCCTACCAGTATTTAAAGTGTCTGCTCGACCGGGCAGTGGCTAATAATGTAGCATATTATAACACGATTGAAGACCTCCAAGGCACTCTCGAGGATCTTCAACAGCAATACAAGGAATCTTCAGCCCTCTTGCACCAAGGATATGAGAAAAAGTATCAGCAACTGAATGCTGATAAGGGATACGATAAATTATTTACTTCTTATGAAGTGAGGGAGAGAACATTGAAAACCCAGGTCGAGGAGCACAGGAAGATAGCCATGTTGTTGGAGCAGTAAAATAATAACTTACGAGGAGAAGTACCCAGCTGAGATCTGCTGCCTCTACCTCAAACGCTTTGGTCCCTGTAAACGACGAGGGATTCTCCTTCTTGGAGGTCGAAAATGCCAATCTGAGAGATGAATTAGAAACCTTGAAGAGGATTGGTCCTTCTGCCTCTACTCGGGGACGAGCAAGAGCTTCTCGGATTCCTATCGAGGAACAAATAACTCAATTGGCACTGGAGAATCAAGCCTTCCAATTGATGGCAAAGAACCAGGCATTGTCTGAGATGTCTAAGAAAATCCAAACTTTAGACGAGCAATTAGCTGCCTAAAATTCTACCTTGGAGAATAAAATGAATTTGGTGAACAATCTCCATGAGCAGTTAGAAAGATTAACCTACCAGTTCCACAAGCAGCCTAGGGAGTTCTGGATGGCTGGTTACAATGAAGCCCTCTACAGTTTAGATGATCGGCTCCATAATGCAAATAATGTGGGTTATAAACAAGGATGGTTAAATGCTTTGGGCGTGCTGAAGTTGGAACAAGGTCATTATTTGTGGGATTACCACAATCCTGGGTTGCTCGACCTACCAGTGCCTCCTTTCAAGCTTGATATGAGTTGGATTCCTGCTCAGGCCATTCCACAATGCCTAATTTTAAAGTATCTCGGTGACTACAATCTTCACTCCAACTTTGAGATATCTCGCCCCGAGCACCTCCTTGATCGGCCATCTGTTATGAACATCAGGATGCTTAAAGATTTGAATTTTATTAACTCCCCTTATGCCTTAGACGATCCTCCTGCTGGTGAAGAACCTGTTTCAAAGGCAGAGGGGAAGAAACCAATTGAATAGGAATCTTGATGTAATAATTAATATGTATTTCATTCTCGATGTATTTTACTCTAGATTTAATGAAAGACTTTTATTTTTCTTTGCAATCTTGATTGCCATTGTCTTGTAGATATTTTGTAAAACACTTTACGTTTGTGTATGTATATCTATTAAAAAGATAACAACACTGTGTTATTTACCGATCAACTAAAGTTGGTTAAAACTTATTGTCGACTATCCTGAATTTATGGTAATCATTTGACGACTAACCAAAATTGATGATATTTTGTTTCTCGACCAGCTTGGTGGTAATTTAAAATGTTACGAGTATCAAAAAAATTGCTTAATCACTTTTTAATTCTAAGCCATTAGCTAACTTTTATCACATACTCATGCTTTGTTTAATAAAAATGTTCCCGACCAACTGTAGTTGGCAGCTTCTTATTCCCGACCAACCTGAGTTGGTGGATTTTTAGAAATAGTTTTTCTTCCCAACCAACCTTAGTTGGTATTTCTGGGAAATATTTTTTATTTCCAACCAACCGGAGTTGGTGGATTTTCTTCCCAACCAACCGGAGTTGGCACATTTGGGAAATATTTTTTATTCCCGACCAATCGGGGTTGGTTGATTTTCTTCCTAGCCAACCGGAGTTGGCACTTTTGGGAAATATTTTTTATTTCCGACCAACCGGAGTTGGTGGATTTTCTTCTCAACCAACCGGAGTTGGCACTTTGGGAAAATATTTTTTATTCACGACCAACCGAAGTTGGTGGATTTTCTTCCCAACCAACCGGAGTTGGCACTTTTGGGAAATATTTTTTATTCCCGGCCAATCGGAGTTGGTGGATTTTCTTCCCAACCAACCGGAGTTGGCACTTTTGGGAAATATTTTTTATTCCCGAACAACCGGAGTTGGTGGATTTTCTTCCCAACCAACCGGAGTTGGCACTTTGGGGAAATATTTTTTATTCCCGACCAACCGGAGTTGGTGGATTTTCTTCCCAACCAACCGGAGTTGGCACTTTTGGGAAATATTTTTTCTTCCCGACCAACCGGAGTTGGTGGATTTTCTTCCCAACCAACCGGAGTTGGCACTTTTGAGAAATATTTTTTATTCCCGACCAACCGGAGTTGGTGGATTTTCTTCCCAACTAACCGGAGTTGGCACTTTTGGGAAATATTTTTTATTCCCGACCAACCGGAGTTGGTGGATTTTCTTCCCAACCAACCGGAGTTGTCACTTTTGGGAAATATTTATTATTCCCGACCAACCGAAGTTGGTGGATTTTCTTCCCAACCAACCGGAGTTGTCACTTTTGGGAAATATTTTTTATTCCCGGCCAACCGGAGTTGGTGGATTTTCTTCCCAACCAACCGGAGTTAGCACTTTTGGGAAATATTTTTTATTCCCGACCAACCGGAGTTGGTGGATTTTCTTCCCAACCAATCGGAGTTGGCACTTTTGGGAAATATTTTTTATTCCCGACCAACCGGAGTTGGTGGATTTTTCTGAGTAGTGTGTAGCACTAGTATTTCACGAAAAAAATTCAATAAAAGGAGAGAATTGGGTAGAATATTCGCATTTTATTCATACTGATGAAACTGCATTACATGAGAGTTTACATTACTGATAATATTTGCGCAGGTGTTCTGCATTCCATGCACTCTTAAACTCCCCCCCCCCCCTCTAAAGTTTCTATTCTGTAGGTTCCTGGTCGAATAACTTCTGTAACTCGGTAAGGTCCATGCCAGTTCGCTTCCAGTTTGTTGTGCTTTTGAATCACTTTCTTTAACACATAGTCTCCTTCTTTCAGGTCGCACTTCTTCACTCTCTTGTTGTAGAACAAAGATGTTCGTTGCTGGTAAGCAGCATTCCTAGCTTCTTCTCTAACTTCCCCGAGCACGTACAAGTCTAACCTTCTCATTAAATCGCTGACAGGGGAATTGAAGTTCAGCACTCGGTGTGTTGGGAGGCCCAACTCGGCAGGTATAACAGCTTCACTTCCAAATGCCAGCATATATGGAGATTCTCCAGTTGCTGCTCAGGGAGTAGTACGATAAGCCCACAATAGCGAATGTAGCTCATTGATCCAGTTTGCTTTCGCGTTATTTAGTCTTTTCTTCAAGCCATTTAGCAACGTTCTGTTTGTCATTTCAGTTTGTCCATTGCTTTGGGGATGGCCTGGTGCCGAGTGAATCTTCAAGATATTTAACTGATGACAATAGGCCGCGAACTCCTCATTGTCAAACTGGGTTCCATGGTCTGTGATGAAGGCATGAGGAAGACCATATCAATAAATGATGTTCATCCAAATAAATTGGTACACCTTGTCATACGTCATATCAATGAGAGGATCGGCTTCTACCCACTTAGTAAAATAATCCACTACAACGACGAGATATTTAAATCTTCCTCTAGTTGTTGGAAGTGGCCCGACCAGCTCAATTCTCCACATGGCAAATGGCCAAGGGGAAGTAATGGGTATCAACAATGCTTGGGGAGTTCTTCGGATGGAGGAGAAGCGCTGACACTTGTCACATTTCTTGGCATAGGCTATACAATCAGCCCTCATCGTTGGCCAGCAGTATCCTTACGTCATTATTCTTTGTAGAAGTGTCCGACCTGCTACCTGGGCTCCACAAGACCCTTCATGGACTTCTTAAATCAAATCATTCACCTCGGCGGGATGTACACACCTCTGCAAACCAGCTATGATTCCTCGTCTGTATAGAATACCATTAGTTAGTACATAACGAGTAGCTTTAAACTTCAATTTCTTCGCTGCGAGTTTGTCAATTGGTAATTCTCCCTCCTCAATATATGCCCTGATGGGATCCATCCAAGATGGCACTAAATCAAGGGTAATAAAATTCATCATCAGATCTTTATCTATGCTCCGACCAGCTAGAACTTCAATTGGGATTATTCTTCGTAGCTCGGTACGAGTTGCCGACGCTAATCGAGCTAAAGCGTCTACTCTCGCATTCTCCATTCTTGGTATTCTGACCAGTTAAATAGTAAAAAATTTCGATACCAATTCCATTGCCTTTGCATGGTACTTAATCATCAACTCTCCTTTTGTTGTATATATACCAAGCATTTGGTTTACAATCAACTGTGAGTCACTGCATGCGATTACCTGCTCTGCCTTCATGATTTTTGCCAGACTAAGACCTACAATCATCGCTTCATATTCGGCCTCATTATTAGAAGCTTGAAATTAAAAGCGCAGAGCATATTCTATATCGATCTCGTCTGGACTTTTCAATACAATCCCAGCTCCACTACCCGAGATGCATAATGAGCCATCCACATATAGGTTCCATACATGTATTTCGTCCTTAAACTTCTTATTCGACAAAATTCCTCGATGGAATATTTGTTGCTCCTTTATCTCTATTTCTACCACACCTCGCTGCTCGTCGACCTTCTCCTCTTGTTCTCCGACCAGCTTAATTTGATCGGGGTTTAAATTTGATGATCCTGTAACATCCATAGGTTGGTCGGTGCTCAACTTTTGCTCCTCATGGGTATCAGGATAAGTGAACTCTGCTATAAAATCTTCTATTGCATGCCCTTTTAGTGACGATCTAGGCTCGTAAATTATATCATATTCATCGAGTTCTATTGCCCAGTACATCAATCTCCTTGATTTTTCTGGTTTGTGAAGAGCTTGCCTCAACGTCATATCGGTATATACGACTATGGTATGAGCCTGGAAGTATGGCTTCATTCTTCTACTTTCTTCGATCAGCGCTAGTGCCAGCTTTTCCAGCTTTGGATATCTGATCTCTCCTCCTCGAAAGGCCTTACTAGTGTAATAAATTAGTTTTTGTACTCCATCCTATACTCTTATTAATGCCGAGCTAACAGCATTTTCTGAAACTGCCAGATATAAGTAAAATCTTTCTCCCATCACTGGCCTGGACAACAGTGGAGGTGCTCCCAAATATTTCTTCAATTCTTGAAAAGCCTTCTCGCATTCTTCATTCCATTCAAAAGTCTTTCGGAGCGTTTTGAAGAATGGGAGGCATCTATCAGTTGCTCGCGATACAAACCTGTTAAGTGCTTCTACTCGCCCTATAAGACTTTGTACTTCCTTCTTCATCGTTGGAGATCGCAGCCCTAACAAAGCTTTGATCTTTTCAGGGTTTGCTTCAATGCCTCGTTGATTGACAATGTACCCGAGAAACATGCCTTCTCGTACTCCAAATATGCACTTGGTCGGGTTCAATTTCATTTGATATTTATCCAATTGATCAAAGGTCTGGCCTAAGCTAGATGGTCAGCAGCTTTCTTGCTCTTTGTCAGCATATCATCAACATAGACTTCCATATTGCGACTGATTTGTTCTGCAAACACCTTGTTCATTATCCGCTGATATATCGCACCTGCATTTTTCAAACCAAAAGGCACAGCATTATAACAATAAGTTCCCCTAGGGGTAATGAAAGAAGTACTCTCCCTGTCTTCAGGTTTCATTTTAATCTGGTTGTAACCAGAATAAGCATCCATGAAGCTCAGCAGCTCGTGTCCCAAGGTAGCATCCACTAGTTGATCAATTCGGGGCAAGGGAAAATGATCCTTTGGACATGCTTTGTTGAGGTTGGTGAAGTCTACACACATCCTCCATTTGTTGTTCTTCCTTTTTACCATCACTACATTTGCTAACTAGTCTGGATATTTAACATCTTCAATAAAGCAAGCTTTCTGGAGCTTCTCGACCTCCTCTTGTATAGTTTGATTCTTCTCGGGGCTGAAAACTCTTCTTCTCTGCTTCATTGGCTTGATTTCCTTATTCACATTGAGCTTGTGACATAAGAAATTTGGATCTATTCCGAGCATATCTTCATGACTCCAAGAAAAGTTTTGTTTTCTGGTTTTTAAGAAAACTATCAACTCCTGTTTTAATGAGGCATCTAACGATGAACCTATCTGAGTTGTTCGTTCAGGGTGCTCGTCATCCAGAATGATGTTTTCAGTAGCTTCCACCACCTGACCTTTCACGAGTTGCGACTCATCTCTAGGATACAATGTTTCAATTTTTGCACCTTCATCCACCTGATAGGTAGTAGTCATTTTCCTAAATTCCTCCAGTTCCTCCTGCTCAGTATATAAATAGTAGCATTCCCGAGCTACTTTTTGATCACCCTTCACAACTCCTACTCCAAAATTGGTTGGAAATTTTAGGCATTGATGTACTGTAGATGGTACTGCTTCGAACTTTTTCAATCCTACCCTTCCCATGATGATATTGTAGGCTGATTGAACATTCTTATCCATCACGAAGAAGCGTACTCTTTGGGTTCGACAAGCAGGCCAAGTACCAATGAACATATCCAACTTGATCGTCCCAAGTGTAAAAACTTTCTCGCCAGTAAAACCGAGAAGGGGCCTATGATAAGGATCCAATTGAGACAACTTTAGATTTAAGCTGTCGAAGCATGAGTAGAAAATAATATCAGATGAGCTACCATTATCAACCAGTATTCTCGAGATCATCACTTCCTTCATTCTCATTTTGATCACCAATGGGTCATCATGAGGATACAGCACACCTGCGAGGTCATTTTTTAAGAAACCAATGACCAGTTTTTCTTTGTTGACCTTTCTCGGGCGATCATCTTTAGACAAGTTTATTCGTTGAATATATGAACAGGCTTGAGCCTCATTGAGGTAAGCTTTTCTTTCTGCAGTAAGGTCTCCACCTCCTGCATCTCCACCTATAATAACATTACAATCAAATGATCCAAAACGTATTGAAAATACCTCACGTTCTGGCTGCCTTGGTCTTTAGGGAAGATCAGGGTCATCTTCTAGATCATCTTCATGGTCTCTTTTCTTGTTCTCCTCGATGAGGAGATCAATACCTCTCTCTTGCTCGGTCGTTGTTTCTTCTTTCATTTCTACGATCAACATACTTTGACAGTTTTCCTCGTCTAATGAGTGCTTCGATCTCATTCTGAAGAGCTATGCAATTTTTGGTCATGTGGCCATGATCCTTATGGAACTCTCAATATTTGGCCTTATTCCTCTTGTCAAGGTCTAACTTCATTTTCTCTGGCCAGTTTAACTCCTCGTTGTTCTTGATTTCTTCTAGAACATGGTTGATGTCTACCTTCAAAGGAGTATAATTTTCAAATTTCTTTAATACCTCCCATGATGGCTTTGTTTTTGAATGCTTGTCACCACCATTGTTATTATGCTCTTTCTTTTTGGCCTTATCACCCTCCACCTTGGTTTCTTTCGTATCCATATTCTTCTTTGCAGCCATAGCCTCCTCGGCATTCGTGATCTTGGCTGCTTTTGCCATCAATTCTGACATGGGTCTGGGTGGATCTTTACCCAAAGTGTAGTATAACTTGTTGCGCAACAGCCCACTCATCAGAGCAGTAATCACTGCCTTTTCCTCATAATCAATAACTTCGAGTTTCTCGTTATTAAAGCGAGTTATATAGTCCTTAATTCTCTCACCTGCCTTTTGTCTAACACTTAACAAGTGGGCTACTCGTTTAACAGGTTTTGCTCCAAAACAGAAATTTCCAATGAAGAGCTCGGCCTGTTGAAAGAAAGTTGAAATCTTACCCCGAGGAAGATTATTGTACCATATTTGAGCAGATCCTGTAAGAGTTCTCGAGAATGCCCTGCATCTCATCGCATCTGGCACAGCATAGATGTTGGCAGCGGCTTGGTATTGCTCTATATGAAGGACAGGGTCAGTTTTTCCATCATATTTAGGAGTCACAATAGGTGCTTTGAACTTTGATGGTGTGGGAAAATCCACAATTGCTTGGACAAAAGGTGTCCCTTGGATAAAAGTTCTTTGTAGAGGATTCTTGGCCATTTCCCCTAATCTATCCTCCAACCTCTGAATAGAGCCTTTCCACGCATCATTTCCTTCCTCGGGCCTGTTGGTTCGAGAAACTGATCGCATGGATGTGGCTTCTTGGGATTTATCTTGTCAAGCAGCTAGTTGTGATTGGGTAGAACCCTCTCTTAAATTAAATGGTCGTCGAAAGTTTCTCGACACAGCCTTAGGAGGAATTTTATTCTTCCTAGGGCCCAATCGATCAAAGGGAGAGACCCTACTCAATCTTTCCAGTGCAGTGGTCGTTTCCGGAGAGAGAGTGATGTGTTGTTCAGTATCTGTGGCTCGTACTGACGAAGTTCGACTCGGTTGATAAGAAAAATCTTCAGATTTATCAGTGCGATATGAATCTCTTTGCCCAATGCGTGAAGAAAGTAAATGAGTATTTATTTTACCACTTCGTTGTCCTGAATAGGTTGATGCTCCACCTTGGATAGTTTGCATGAGTTGTCCCATTGTTTCCTGCATGGCTGTCTGGCCTTGAGTCAAACTGGCCATGATTCCTACCAGATCTTGGATATTTCGAGGAGCGGATGGATTTGGGGGGTTTCCATCGTTTCGATTACTGGATTCAGGATTGTCAGCCATTGGTGATGAATTGTTTTTGGTGAAAAATAAAAATTACAGTCGTTTCCCACAGACGGCGCCAATCTGTTGATGTAAAAAATTAGATTATCTCTAATTGTTTAATCACAGATAAAAAATAAATGAGACAAGAGATTTTAGAGTGGTTCAGCCTTAAACGAATGGCCTACGTCCACTGTTTGTGTTATTATTGACTATTTGGGAATTCTCGAAGTAGGGTTTATCTCCAGAAATTTCGGTCCCCTTACAATGAGGATGATACAATGTATTTATAGCCATGAGGTTGTGCATGTGAATGGGTAATACATAGCTGTTCAACAAGCGTATACATCCGTATGATAATATTCAGCATTTAATGCGCATTTAATCCTCTTGATTGTCTGATAATAAATGCTTTGATCGAGGTGCAGCTCGGACTGCCTAAATATCTCGGTATCCATAAGTTGCTCGGTGCAGTAAAGTTCCTTGGTGAACCCCTACTGCTCGGTGGGTTGATTGGGGAAATTGAGTTCCTCGAAGTCAAGGTAATGTTCAGAAATGTTTGTTAGTGCCATGTAGATTGACACATGTCTCCACTTCATTGTGCCATGTCAGCAGACTAAAATTGGTATCAACAGTGCCTAAACGCTCCTGCCGATTGGTAGGAATAGGTCTATGTCGATCGTCAATGCCATCGACCTATAAAAAGGAGGTCTGATCTCACTTGCAAAGGGGAGCCCAGATCTGATAGATATCACTCTCAGCAAATCTAGAAAACCTCTCCCGAAGTTAGCGTGATTTCCACATCCAAATCCCTTTACAACCTTCACTTTTCATCATCCTTTTCATCAAACTTGGTGAATTCACTACCCTCCATCATCATCCAAGTCTAAGGGCTGCTCTCCAACATTCAAGATCAAGCTCAAGAACTTCAAGAAGGTCCAATTTTCTCAACTCTCTCCTTAAATTCTCATAAATTCGCAATAACTTGTTTTATTACTTAGCACTTTTACTATATCATCTCACACATCCTAATATACTTTTTATTTAGTATTATTGTAAATATCTTATTTTCATATAAATAAAAACCCAAAAAATAAGAAAAAGAGGGTTTGCTCATAAATTCTAAACGGGAATTCTCACACTTTTCTCACAACTAAAACACTTTTTCTACACACACACACAAACACAAAAAAGAGAATCCCACAATTGGATTTATGGGATAAACCCCACCCCTAATTTTGCATGCGAACTACGTGAACTTTGATGCCTCTATAGGCTATGTAGGTGTCTCGAGGTAAAACTCGAGACTCGAGTCCAATTTTGACTTTTTCTCTCATTTTCTATTTTCACTAAACTCCACTCTCTTATATTAAATATATAGGCATATATTTGTTCATAGTGCCATATTATTCCACATGCGTTATCGTTCCATTATAATGGTCAACGTAAGGATAATCGCATAAATCCTATTTTCTAATACTTTTTTACCTTCCTACGGATGACTCGCTTTACCTCTTCCATGGTACAAGTAGATGATTCCTATCTCCATTATATATACACATGCACACATATCACGGGGAAAATAAAAGGAAAATAAAAAAAACATGAGAGACCGAAAGGGCGGAATGGGTGCCGAGCACCTTCCCATTTCGTAACTTAGCCTACGAACCCTTCTCGAATCATTTTGGTTTCGTATGCATCAGTATGTCTTTGGATGCCGTATTTCGAGATGGGTTCCACTTTTCTTTTGTCTGTTTTGAGTAAAATAGACTGGCAACTCTAATCTCTTTACATTTTTCACCTTACCCAAATAACGCCGGTCGAAGCGCTCCCGAGAGGGACTCGCGGGACCTAGGATCCTCCCTCACGCTGCCCGCCCACCGCAAGGATCGGGGATGGCCACAGTGGTGACTCTGCTGGGGAAATTCATGAGGGCTAGACTCTATTTACATGGGTTTTATGTTTGTTTATATTTTCCCCCTATTATCATGTTCCCCTTTATTACTCATGTGTAACCCATGCTTATGCTTCTATTCACACACTTGTAGAAAATCCTCCATGTACACTTCACACCACGTGCACCTAGGGTCACATATAACCACATGTTGCACGCATCACCCATCCATACTTGGTGTACCATTGGTACTTGTACTTTGCTCCTTGTTTGGCATAATCGAAAAAGGCATTCTCATAAGACACTAATAAGAGAATCATGCATGATTCACACGACATCACCAAAGAGCATTGTTATTGAGAAAATTTTCACCCAGTAACTGGAGGGTCACTTCGTGATGGGCGTTGTTCCGACAGGGTGCAGTTAGACTAAGCGATATGACTCTCACCTTCCATTGGCTAAGTACCTTCGACGTATATCGAACGGTTCCCCCCGCATCGTACCGCTTAACTGAAGTCATGACGGGAGGTATATCAAAGGGAACTCGTTTACGTACGCTGAGTATATCGAATTCACTCTCACACGTACCTTCCCCATGAGGTATATGGTGAGGAAATTCACGTACACTCAGGTATATCAAATGGCTTGTCCACACGTACCGATTTCCCTCAAGATCAAGACGTATATCATATAAGTCATGCCAAAGGGGGGAACCCTTTTCGATTCACCCAACCAAACTGCATACCCTCATATAGGTATAAAACCTAGGACACACATGTTAGATTGCCAATTTTAACCCAAAACTCTACCGAAATTCCGAGTCGGACTGTCGCCCAAATTTCTGCGCATTTTTAAAACGGGACCCTGTTCGTGAGTGTGGTCACAAGTCCATCCATAGCTTTGCATATATTATAAACCCAATTTTTCCAGGTTCAGGTCCCATCCATCATTTCATTTTGCGTTTAGGAGAATTAATACAAGTGAAAACATAATAAATATAATAATCATGCTGAGATCGTCTCCAAAAAGAAAATCCTCCTTTTTCTTTATCCAAAATCCAAAAGCATTTTTTCCTTTCCTTATCAAAAATCCAAAAACATTTCTCCTCTCTTTATCAAAAATCCAAAAATATTGTCTTTCAATCTCGAAAAAAAATATCAAAAAAAAAAAATTTCACCCCGTTTTCTCAAAAATAAATCCCATTTTACACATTCTCAGGTCGATCGCAAACCCTTGGTCTGGCTCCTTATTGGCTTCGATCTTCAGTCAAGTCACCCCATAGTTCCATCCATTACCCCACTACTTCTTACGATTCCAGAATCCATCCACTTTCCACGGAGAACACAGATCAAGTACCCATTTTGAAGTCAGATTTGACGACAGTTCTATCTCAGCTTGTGTCCAAGATTGACAACCTCCAAATTAAGGTTCGAGAGATGCAACGAAACCAGGTTCCCATTGCTCAAGAGCCCGAGGCCCTATTACCTCTTTCTATGGATCCACCCGAGCCCATCTGGGTTCCCAAAGAGTATCAGCACGCTCCACATACCCCTCCTGCAAATGGGTCGCTGCCTGCCCAGCTTTCGATGCCGAACCTTGCCCAGCATGGGGCCAACTTGCCTATGATCATTGATCTGAAGGAATAACAAATGAAAAAAGTCAAATAGGACCTCAAGATGCTCACTAATAATTTTGACCAAGTCATAATCTCGGGGAATTACATGGACTACACCCACATGTCTCCTTATCCTAAGGCGAGGTTACTGAAGAAGTTCAAGATGCCAAAGATCGAGAAATTCGGAGGAAGTGGACTCCCGATTGTTCATCTCCGAAGTTATCACCGTTCTATGACTCTACTAGGGACTTCTGAAGAAGTGATGGCCCAATTATTTCAGCAAACTCTGAAGGATAGCGCCCTCCGATGGTTTTTGTCTCTCAAAGAGTCCAGAATTCGTAGTTGGGAGGATGTAGCTCGCGAATACATGTCACAGTACAAATACAATGAAGAGCTTGAGGTCACCCGCCGTGATATAGAGCTTCTCAAACAGAACCCTGGAGAATCAATCAGTAACTTCATCGCCTGATGGAGGGAAAAAGCAGCTACCATGACCAATCGGTCGTCCGAGGAAGAACAAGTCAGCATAGTGAAGAAGAACTTCTTACCCCTTGTCCGAACAATGATGGGAGGACAATACTGTCCCCACTTTCGAGCTCTCAGAGAAGTAAGAGTAGAAATTGAGGAAGTTCTTGCTAAAACAGATGTCGAACCAAAGAAGGTGTCCAGACAGTTCACCCCCAGAAAATATGACAACCCTGTCAGTGTTATAGTCTCAACCATCAATAATATCTCTCAACCAACCATATCATGGGATCCAGAAAGACGCCCGGTCCCAGTCCAAAAGGAATACACCGAGCTCCATGATCCCCTCTCCAAAGTTTATCAAGCCTTGTTAAGCCGAAACCTTGTTAAACCTTTGGATCCCCGTTCATTGGCAAATCCACTCCTAAAAAACTTCAAGGCAGATGCCCATTGCGCCTTTTATCAAACTGCGAGCCATACCACCGACAAATGCTTTCACCTACGAAATATAATCCAAGGTCTAATTGATCGGGGTACCATTGCCCCACCATCCAATCCTAAGACAAACACTACTCACAACCCACTTTCAAATCAGACCAATGCCATCTTTCTAGAAGACAACCCAGAATTCGATCCCTCAACTCAAATCACACCCATATACTTTCCTAAACCTCTCTAAATTTTCCCATATTTCCTCCTACATCTTACTAGCATCACTGATCAGGCATTGTCACTCCTTACTAGAGCATGCATCGCTATTCGTACCCGTTCTAAAAATGGAAGCATGGAATTATCAGAAGTGTTAAACTAACTCCTAGAGTTCGGGCTGAAATTGCCCTCACCAATGATCATTGATTGCCAGAGGTTCAGTACGTTGTTCTTGGAAGCACGGAAATGGGCTCGAGAGTCAGATAGATGGGTAGTACCAACCGATGAAGTCAGTCTGGATGATGTTGTCCAGATTATGGCAGAATTATTCAAATAAGCCAACAATATTTGCAGTATTACCGAGTTATTCGATGCTTTGAAGCTATAAGGGCGTCGGGTCCCTTCACCCTTACACATCCCCACCGATTGGGAAGAACTGTATGGAGAATCCATTGAAGTTGTGGAATGCATCGACTTCACATGGAAAGACAGAATTGTTGCCACCGAATGAGGGGAAGAGTTCGAAGATTCAAATGAAGAGCAAGCTCCCGATAAAACTGGCCCACTAGCCGACATGTGTGGGATGATTTCATTCGAAGAACTTCTCGGAGAAATAAATAAGGTGTCAAAATAACCCGAGATTAATGAGGAAACGAGATTCATATTCTTCCCTTCTTCAGTAAATCACAGGACCAGATCAGGGAAGCATTACCAGATCCCAAGCTCACTACTAGCAAACGACAAAGGGAAGGGTGTTGAAAACCTTCCTATGCCAGAGATGACCCTTGAGGAGAGTAAGATACTCGATCAACTAAAGAAAACTCAAGCTAACATCACTCTATAGAGGCTTTTCATGTCTTCTCAGCTGCACAGAAATGCTCTGATCAAGTTGCTCACTGGACCCACAGTTCCTCCCTTTACCACACTAGAAGAAGCGGTAAACTTGGTCGGATCCTTGACCTCTACCCGAATGATATCCTTTTACGAAGAAGAAATCCCCAAGATTGGGACAAACCACAATCATGCACTCAACATCTCCGTTGAACTTATGGGGAAGGTCGTACCACTCTCTCTTGTCGACAATGGATCCGCCTTGAATGTCTTCCCCCTGAGGACCTTCAAATGTTTAGGCCTGAAAGAAAGTTACCTCGCTCCAACCTCTGATATTGTGCGTGCCTACGATAATACCCGTGGGGAGGTGATGGGATCCATAAAGCTTATAATAGAGGCCGGGCCTATAAACTTTGTCATCGAATTTCAAGTTATTGACATCCCAGCTTATTTCAACATGTTGCTAGGTCAACCTTGGCTTCACCGTATCAAGGGTGTGTCTTCCTCACTCCATCATAAATTAAAATTCTTCGTCGACACACGGGTCATCACCATTTTGGGTTACGACGACAACGCCGAGGGTGCAAGTAACAGCAGTTCGATCCTTGAGATACAGCACGGGTCAAATGATATGCTCCTATTAAGATTTCGAGTGGAACCACTCCTACTCCCGATAGGGGACGACTTTAAAGAAAGGGTTTGTCCAGAATACGACCCTCGTGGAAATGTCAGTGTGATTCAAATATCCACTTCATACCCAAACTGGGGCTAGGACAAAGACATCAAGGGATACTTGAGCTGATTAAATTGAAGAAGGCTTTCCCTCCTTGTGGTTTGGGGTATCAACCGTCAGAATAAGAGCTCAGAATAATCCGCCAGTATCGACCAAAGAGGAGACTAGATCACATCCAGACCATCCCAGGTGACTCCTTGAATGGACGATTCATCAAAGAGGGCGAAGATTTACCCTTTAATGGCTTTCCTGAACCATGGTATGACCATACAAAAAAGAAGATGAAATCTGGAATGGTGATCTTTTTCCAAGACAGATACCCATGGACTGAAGGTTCCCAACACCAAGTACAATCGCTCATCAAAGATACTGAAGAAATTGAGCAAAGTGACTCTGAAGATCCCTTCAACTTACAGACACTGGGGCTGACACTCTGCATGGTTCACTCAGGCACTACATCACCGGATCTATCCCAACTGATTAAAGTTGTTGATACACCTCTCCTCAACTGGCATGCTACGCCAGTTCTACTTGCTTAAATCTCCCTTAATCCTAATGTTTATCCCATTTCTTCTTCTGTTGTCTATCCTTGTTCAAATGTAATCGAGTCCTCTTTTGACAAGGTTCTCAATGCTACTTTTCCTATCAATGAAATAAACAAAGATTTTGAGTATCTTATTGTGCCATACATTAACTGTTTAGATTCTAATCAAACTTTTGATGATGATGATTTTGCAAAAGAATAATTCTCAACTGATCTAAATAAGGTTAATAATAAGCAACATAACTGTACGAGCGGAAAAAGTGTGCACGTGTAAGTGCACAATCGTTGTGTGTTTCGCCGCCGCGATACAAAAGAACCTAAGCTACTACTACACTTGCGAGAAAGTAAAGCGGTAAGTCGGGTATCGTAAGAAATCCACAGGGAGTGATTAAATTTTAGATGTTAATTGTTTTAAAACTTCAAGAATAAAAATGTAAAAGATGATAGGTTGGAAATGGTGATAAAAGAAAAGAGAAGTTAACGCTAAATTAAAGGAAAGCGAGGATCGGGATCGCATTCTACCCCACGGATCGAAACAACTACTAATTAGAATTACGGTTCGAAAACATTTAATCGAGCATTTACAATTAAGCATAAACATCACACAAGAAGGAATTTAACCCAAAGTTGCGAGATTAAACATTTAACTGAAAATGGTCACACGCGGATTAAATTCGGATTGTCGCTATAAACACTAAAGTTGCGTGACAAATAAAGTTAAACGCATAACAATCCAACTTTAATACACGCGGTTTCAATTAAACGCAATTTTACACAAAACCTAATTTTCGAGGTCCAAACCCGAAAATGGTGGAAACGCAATCCCGACCCTATTTATCTAAGGTCTAAGCATGAATAAACTAATTAAACTAAGAAAGCAATAAATAAACACAATAAACTATTTAGGAAAGCATGTAAATCTAATTAGAAAGCAAGGAATTAAGAAATACAAACTATATAAATGGAGGGGATGATGAATAGTGCAACAATCAATCCAAAAGGGTGTCAATCCAAGAACAATTGATGAACAACTCTTCAAAACCCTCAAAACCTAAGCTAAACTAACCTAAAATCGTGTATAAACTGATATATTTCCTCTCAAATGAGAGAGAATTGGTTTAATACAAAATATCCCATGGCAAACTTGTAATAAAAGGGAAGAAAACCAAAAATCTGGAGGGCCGAATCGATTCGGAAATGGTCCGAATCGATTCGGAAACAGGGGAAGTTCGAATCTGCAATTCTGCAGAATTCCGAATCGATTCGGTTTTGGGCCGAATCGATTCTCAACCTACAGGTCTGAATTCTGCAGCTTTGTCCTGTTTTACGGAAAATGCCGCCATTTCTTCGTTATAGCTCGGAATGAGGCACGGTCGGAGGCTACGCGAAGATAACTCAGAGGAATACAACATCCAAGAAGACATTGGGCCAAAAAACCAAATTATGAAATGACTAAAATGCCCTTGAATGTGACCTTAAGTGTGAATTTGAAGTAAAAACCATCCTAAAAATGCCATAACTCTTTCGATACAACTCAGAATCATGCACCGTCGGCGGCCACGCGAAGAGAAATCAGAGGGATTCAACTTCCGTGAAGAGCTCGGGATTCAAACCCGAATGATGAAATTACTAAAATGCCCCCGAAGCTGCAAAAAACGACGAAACATTTCCGGAAAGCGTCCGAACTTCATACTAAGCATCCAAATACCTACAAAAGCTCAATTAACCCCTGCAAAACATGTTAACATAGAAATCCGAGGATGTCTGGTTAACGAGCATAAGTATAGGGATTAAGATACCCAAGGGGGCTAATAAGGCGTAGGTTAACGGGTGAAATACGCAATATTTGCGTCGTATCAATAACCGCGTTCAAGTTAATGAAGAAGAGACTATTATTGTTAACCTCGGTTCTAGTAGCTAACTGTGCGAGATTAGGATAGGGGCTACCATCGACGAGCATGAGCGTGCATAACTCAAAGAATTGATAAAAGAATTCGTGGATGTCTTCGTATGGTCCTACGACGATATGCCTGCCATTGATCCTGAAATAGCTCAGCACGAGATCCCCACTCTCCCAGATTACAAGTCGATCAAACAAACGTTGAGAAAGCTCCGCACCGAATGGTCGCTCCAAGTCAAAGAAGAGTTGGTCAAACAATAAAAAGTAGGTTTTATTCGTGTGATCGAATATCCCACATGGCTATCCAACATAGTGCCTGTACCAAAATCAAGAGGAAAAGTTAGGATGTGTGTGGACTATCGGGACTTGGACAAAGCCTCTCCAAAGGATGATTATCCATTACCCAATATTGACATGATCGTGGACAACACATCCAGTCATGCTCTTAAGTCATTCGTCGATGGATTTTTCGGATACAACCAAATCAAAATTCACCCAGAACACCAAGAAAAAATCGCAACCTTCACCCCATGGGGAACTTTTTGCTACACCGTTATGCCATTTGGTCTCAAGAACACTGGGGATACCCACCATAGGGCTACCACAACCATCCTGCACGATCTGATTCGCAAAGAAATTGAGGTCTATGTGAATGATATGATTATCAAGTCCAAAACTAGATAAGATCATGTTCCCGCTCTCTGAAAGTTCTTCGAACGACTATGACAGTATCAAATGAGACTTAATTCGCAGAAGTACATCTTTGGTGTTACAAAAGGAAAATTCTTGGGATATATGGTGAGTGAGAAAGGGATAGAATTAGATCATGCCAAGATAAAAGCCATACATGAGATGCCACCTCCCTGAACAGAGAAAGAAGTCCTAAGTTTCCTTGGAAAATTGCAATACATCAGTCGGTTAACCTCCATCTGTGAACCTATCTTCAAGATCCTCTTAAAGGATTCAACTAAAGTTTGGAACGAGGCATGCCAAGAAGCTTTTGACCGAATCAAACGATATCTGACCCGACCCCCGGTACTTATGCCACCACAGCCTGGTCTCCCCTTGCTCCTATACCTAACCATAACCAACACCGCAGCTGGGGCTTTGCTAGCCCAATACCTTGAAGATTCTCTCAAAAAAAGACCATCTATTATGCCAATCGCAAATTGGTCGGGTACGAGGTCAACTACACTCCATTGGAAAAGGCATGTGTCGCACTTGTCTGGGTCACCCAAAAGTTACGGCACTACATGCTCACCTTCCCCATCAAAATTTTATCCCGAATGGACCCCATCAAATACCTGCTTGAAAAACCCACTTTATCCAGCCAAATGGCCCGATGGTTGATGCTCCTAGCCGAGTTCAATATCGTGTACGTCACGTAAAAAGCCATGAAAGGAAGATCCATCTCTGACTACCTCACTGATTACCCCATGGATGACGATGATGTCTGGATCTCCGAATTCCCAGATGAAAACATCCTCTGCACTTCCCGGGACAATCTCCGATGGCAAATATTCTTTGACGGTGCTACCAAAAAAAAGGGATATGGCTTTGGGATACTTCTAATCACCCCAGATGAATCTCACACTCCCATTGCCATCAAATTGGATTTCCCCTGCACCAATAACATGATTGAGTACAGTCATGCATGGTAAGCCTTAAAGTTTCTCTCAAGAAAGGTATTCAATGCCTAGACATATACGGGGATTTTGCCCTTATTATCGGTAAAGTGCTCAGAAAATGGAGAGTTAAGGACGAGAAGCTCCAACCTTTTCATGCCCACTTAGAAGAGTTAGCCTCCCAATTCTAAGATATCACCTTCCATTACCTACCTCGAGAAAAGAATAACCTAGTCGATGCTCTTTCTACCCTGGCCTCCATGGTCGACATACCCTAAGGAATCACAATGACCCCCTTCCTTGTTCAAATGTAGGACAAACCAACCCACTACTACCACATTGAACTCGTCACCACAAAAGATCTCGAGATAGCCAATTGTTGGTACTATGATATATGGCACCTCCTCAAGCATGGTAGGTATCCCAAGGGTTCCAACAAGAAAGACCGAGCAACCCTCCGAATACTCATTGTTTAGTACATCATTTGTCACAAAGCACTGCTCAAAAGGAACTTCGATGGAACTCATCTGCACTATATCACAGGGGCTGAAATTGAAAAGATAATGCAGAAGATCCACAGTGGGGAATGCGGACCCCACATGAACGGTCACATGCTTGCTAAAAATATCATTCGACGGGGCTACTACTGGACCACCATGACCTAGGATTGCACCTCCTATGTTCCAAGACGCCTCAAATGCCAACAATTCTCCAACCTTCAACATCTGCCTTTACATGAATTATACAACATGACCTCTCCCTGGCCGTTCTCCACTTGGGGCATCGACATTATAGGGAAGGTTACACCGAAGGCTTCCAATGGGCATGATTTTATCCTAGTTGCCATTGATTATTTCACCAATTAGGTCAAAAGGGAGTCATACGTAGTGCTGAATGCTAAGAAAGTGGCCAAATTCGTTAAGAAAAATATCATCTGCCGGTAAGGGGTCCCGCACGAGCTAGTATTAGATAACGGGTTGCATTTCGGGGCAGAAGTCAAAGAGATGGTCAACGAGTATGGGATTCAGAGACACAAATATTCTCCCTACTGACCTCAGACCAACGGTGCAGTTGAAACCTCCAACAAGAACCTCAAAGCCATCATCAGTAAGATGATCGAAAGTTATTGGGATTGGTCCGACCAGATCCCGTACACCATCTGGGGCTACCAAACCTCAATTTCAACATCTACAGGGGCTACCCCTTTCTCTCTAGTTTACGATATGGAAGCAGTCCTACTCGTGGAGCTGGAAATACCCTCATTATGCATCATGCTTGAAGGCAAGGTCAGTGAAGAAGACTAGTGCCAAAGCCGTCTTGACGAGCTGACCCTCCTAGATGAAAGGAGATTAAAAGCGCTATACCATATAAAAGGGTATCATCGCCAAGTAGCGCATTCATTCAATAAGAGAGTCAAGGACCACGGTGCCTGAGAAGGGGACCTAACCCTTAAAGAGATAATAGAACCCATCAGGGACCTCAGAGGGAAATTCAAGCTCAATTGGAGCGGCCCCTAAATTATGAAGAAAATCTTGTCCGGCGGTGTCGCCATGCTCACCGACTTAGATGGGGAGGATATGGCTCGTCCAGTCAACCTGGACCATCTCAAGAAGTTTTACCCTAGTCCAAAATCTCGGCGCGCTACAACTCTTCTCATCTCCCTTCTATTCTAAAAAAAACTCTTCATTTCCTTCTACCCTGAACTACGTGGGCCTGATCCTCTGCGAAAAACCATTTTCAAATAAATTAAAACTTTTCAAAGACTCCAGAGGTATGTAGGCAGCTCATACACCTTACATGAGCAAAGCCCTTTCTTTTTCTCAAAATACTATTCTTTTCTTATCTCCGAGAACAACAGTCAATTCAAACATATACTTGAACAAAATGAATATGTATGCCTTAGCGATCAATATAGATAATTCAAACAACACAAAACTCATCAAAAGGCACAACTGGATGATCAAAAACTTGTTTATTTCACTAATAAGAAATTTCGGTACAGATTACATAAGAAAAGGAACGGATAACTCCTTCCCCCTACCCTCCTAAAAAAGCCAAATAAAATCCCCACATTTAACCCCCATTACACAATAAACTCTCCAGGAGTCCTATCCACAGCTACCAAAGGAGCCCGCTCCGTCATCATCTTCTCCATCCTGGGGTCCCCAAGTTTCTCCTGCCTGAATAGAGTGTCGCAGACACTCCATGGAGAGATAAGCTCGAACCATCTTTGAAAAAAAACACAACACATCCTTCCATGGTATTAAACAAGATAAGACACTTTTGTCCAGTCTCCACTGCCAACATCTTGCTAACTACTCTCCTCCACTACCACTTCATATAATCCCCAGGGATATGATAAACTCTCCCAATAAACTGATAAGGATGGGTCGACGGACGTCGACTCTTCCATAGAGAGCCAAGTCGTAGGCGCAGACGCTCAGTCAAATCCTCTACCAGAAAGAAATTTAGTGTCCGAGGTGGCACGACCTGTTCCCAGCCAAATTGGTGCAGAAGCCACCAGGGGAAATAAAAAGAGGTATGTCTGAGACCAACCAGCCGCACATACAGGTATTCTCCTAGTTCCAGAATAGGAAGCAACTGTCCCCACCAAGGCACTGACCAGTACAGATTTCGAGCCCCATGCTCCATAAGCCAATTCTCCAAGCTCTCAATATCCAGGCCAACATTGAAAAAGTAACGCAAAAATAAGTTGGGTATAGTCGACAAAGGATATTCTGGAAGAGTTTCCAGGCGGAGTCTTTCAGACAACCACATGAACAGCATCGCGAGGCTAGCCCGTAGGAAGTATGGACGACATTATCGTAAGGCATCCAGATCATTCAGGGTCTCTGCCAGTATCACCGTCGCAAGATTGCAACGGTATGACATCCATAAAGTAATGGCTGCAAGTTTCAGATCCATAGTAGTTCCCCAGTCACCAGCAGCAATTTTGAAATCAAGCCTAGAGAAATGGCCCCAGCATAGCCAGCATTACCTACTTCCCGTAAATGCATGGACTGCAACATCGTCAGGAGGGAGATCATTCATCCAGCAACCAGTGATCTAGTGGCCGAAGGCAAAATACGAAGAAGCCCAGCCAGCAAATCCCTAAGAGAATGGGAAAATTTGGGTAAACCCGCAGCAACACTGGGATTTATCCCCAGCATGGCAGAAAATTCCTTGTAGGTAGAACAAACTTCATCCAACCCAAAGCGGAATACATGGTCTTCGGGGTACCAAAATTGTACCACCGCCATCATCATGTTCCACTCAATGGGCCGATTGCGCCATAACGAGACTCGACGCATATTGAAAGCATAGTACTCGACATTATAAGAGCACATTGCTTCCAAGGCTTCGAGGTAGTTAGCAAACTCAATGCTACCAGGGAGAGGTATCTTGCAAAGAAACAGTAGACAAGTGAAGGTGTGATGAAAACACTCCACCCTTTACCCCTTTTTATACTTGAAAACCCTTATAAAAGACATAACCCCTACAGAAATCGAAGGGAATCCTACCCCAAAAGTACAAGAGGCTGAAGAGGGCACTAATTAAAGTTTTGAATTGATGGGACTGGACTATACTGTCGATAGGCAGGACAAGGGTCTTGTCGATCGGGCAACACCCTATTTTTGGAAATTTTCTTTTTTCCACTTTTGTCAAAATCAGAACCTCAATAAAAATAAATTAATATTCTCAATAGAATTTCAAAAACCCTCTTCCACCCCTATATAATTTCTCATTTTTAAAACTTTCCTCAAAATCCCAAAAATATCTCTTTTTACGGTCTCAGCAGCAAAGTAAAAAGCGCATGTGCTGGCATTCACTCATTCATCATTAACAAAAGATAATAAAAAAATCTCATTGCATTGCATATATGTATTTTCCTGTGTTACATCAAATTTGCAGGAAATAAAAGAATAGCAAAAATATAACGGGACTCAGCCCAAACCCATATTTTCTCTCTCTCACACACACCTACCCTTCACCCCTCTCACTAAGAGATTTCACCCCTGTGACGCTCTCCCTTTCCCCTACGGCAAGACGACGCACCATCACTACCCGAGCCAGAGTCCTCCCCGAACGAATCAAACGATAACAAATAAGAAAGAACCGGGACCGCATCCCGAATATGGGCAGTTACCGAAGATATCCATTCTCTGATGTCCCTCAGCCAAGTGCTCGACCTCGGACTTGCTGCAAAGAAAAGGCAAAATTAGTATCAAGTAAAAAGGGTCAAAATAGAAAAAGAACAAAAAAGATGAAGAAGGTATACCACAGGACAAAGAACCTCCTCTGTCAAACCTAACTCCTCCGGATCCATCTCGTGAGGACGGTGCAACATAGGCACCATCCCTCCATCAGCCTGCCGAATGTTGTATGAAGGAGTGTCCAATTGCATGAAGGGAACCTCCGAAGTCGCCGCTGCAGCAGATGCTAATGGATAACCGCCGCTTTAGGAAGACAACATCGCCCGACTCGAACCCATAAGAGGAAAAGGCAGGGCATCATATATGTTGAGTGCCATCAACCAGCTCATCACAAAGTCCATATAGTCATACGGCGTAGCCGTATCAGTATACAGCAGGTAGGACTCATCGATCAGCACCGCGATCCTCGCATCCTCCGGCAGCAGCCGCTCCCGCCTCATAGATTTAGGAGTCTATGTAGGTGGAACCACCACCTTCTCCTCGACCATCTGTCGAACCACTCACTCCCCCAAATATCAGGAATAGCCAAACTCATGCACCAGCAAATGCATCATCTGCGCATTCACCCCAATCGCCCCCGTATCCTGAATGGATGTCCCCCAAGGGTAAAAGGTCACCTAAAAATCGCCAGTAGGTATAACTCAATACATAATTAGAACATGTATAAATCAAGGGTGAAAAGAAAAGAGTCTTACCCTACCACTTGTCAGACCATTCAAGACCTGATGCACCGCCTCCAAAGAGAAAGATCCCTTCGACTGCCGATTGGCCTTCCTCCATCGATACAATCGGTACAAGTCCCCAACGGTATCGTCCTTCAGAGCCATCAGCTGGGTATGCACCCAATCACCTAATAGAACCACGTCTACCAAAGATAGGAATTCATAATCAAAAGGAGACGCATAAGGAAAGTGCGAATGCATGGAAGGAAAATGCATAAATTAAAGGATACCTCGAGGAGATACGTGGCTCCAATAAAACTTTACCGGCAGCACCGACTGAATGCATCCAAAGAAAAATAGAGGGTCGCCAAAGTCAGGCCCACCAAATCATAGAGAAGGATGTTCTAAAACATCCTCAAATATAGTAAGAACCACAAATGGATGACGTCGCCGCTCGACGCCACCATGAAACCTCCCAGCACCAAAAATATGAACAACTGGGCCATCTGCCTCACCTGCAGCCCATCCTCCACATCAACCACCCTACTCAGCAAAACATACTTTAGCAAGGACAGCCGGATGGAATCCCAGGAGACTATCCTCCCTACATTGCCAAGTGCCACCCTCACTACCTCCGCCCTCACCCTCAGATAGCGATCCACCTCTATCTTCCTCCCATCGCAATCCAGCCCCAGTAGCTACTGCACATCTACGGGAGTCACGGTCATCTCCCCAAAACTGAAATGTAAGGTGTGGGTAGTATCCCACCATCTCTCCCCCAAAGCGCATAAGACCGCTATCGATAGAGGCATCTCATTCAGTGCAGACGCAAACCTCCCAAAACTCGCTGATGATACAGATGTCCTTAAGCCCCGTCGTCCCACGGGCACGCGTGTTCTTCAAAGAGATATCAGACTGTCAAAAGAAGAAACCTTGTTAAAATTCAAGAAGGAAGGAAAAATGACCAAAAAGAGAAGAATGCCAAAAGTCAGGTTACTTACATAACCGCCAGGACTCACAACCCTCAAAGATCGATGACGCGACGGCTCCCGTAGCAAAGTTCGCTCATCCACAATCGACTTAAAAGCGTCAAAGGAGTTCTCACTCCCCAAAGCAAGAGGCGCTCTGGCCCTCCACTCCACGTTCGCCCAGTCATAAACAGTCAACCATTCCTATGTGCTGCAGTACTTACAAAGGTGGCCATTTCTTATAGATTGGCATGATAGAACGATTCGCAGAGACAAATCACAGAAAGAGAGAAAGAAAGAAGTTGTGAAAAATGAGGGGAATTCGACCCCTTTATAAAGGATGCCAAGGGTCATGCCGATTGGGATTGACCCTCCACCCACCGATCGACACTGACCTCATACCTTCCCGAGGCAGTCCAAAAGTTCGTGCCACTGCCGAATGGTACCCCCTGAACCATGCCGACCAACACCCCCTTAAAATTTCGTACAAAAACTCCCAGAAAATTCAAGACAGACCTGAAAAATCCTCAGAAAATTCCTAAAAATACCAAGAAGGATTTAAAACATTTTCACTAAGAAAATTTCTCACTCCCTCAAGCGGAACCCCTATTTCCCTAGCGGAACTCTCAAAAACCAAACAAAACTCCTCCCGGCAACATCCCCAAAGGATCTCTAAAGATCACCTCCTATGCCCCAAAGGCCTCAATTTTTCCCCAAGCAATACAATTTTCCCTGGTGGAATTTTGGCTATTCCTTCAGAGGATGCAAAAGATTTCCCCAGCAGTCGGCTCCCCAGCCCAAAACAAAACCACAAGATAAATCTCCCGGTACGGTTCCCCAAGAACATCTTTACTTATGCCCGCAGAATTGGCCATCCCAACTTAAGCCAACAGAATTGGTCATCTCTATATAAGCCCGCAGAATTGGCTTCGACCCGCATAATTAGTCATCTCAACTTACGCCCGTAGAATTGGCTTCGACCTGCAGAATTGGTTACCTCCACTTTAATCCCCCAAAATTGTCTTCAACCCATAGAATTGGTCATCCCTACATAAGCTCACAGAATTGGCTTCGAACTGCATAATTGGTCATCACTACATAAGACCATAGAATTGGCTTCGACCCGCAGAATTGGTCATCTCAACTTAAGCCCGCAGAATTGGTCATCTCCACTTAATCCCACAAAATTGGCTTCAACCCGCAGAATTGGTCATCTCTCCTTAAGCCCACAGAATTGGCTTCGATCCGCAGAATCGGTCACCCTCATCTTTAAGCCCTCAAAATGGGCTTCGACCCGCAGCATCGGTCATCCCCATCACCTCCTTAGTAAATGACCTAAACCTTGGATCACCATCCCTAGTATTCCCCCTCAGGCCCTCAGAAATAGACTCGACCCTCTGAATCGATCATCCTCCCTCTCTTAGGTCCTCAGAATCGGCCTCGACCCTCTGAATTGGTCATCCTCCCTCAAAAGAATCATGCGGTGTCTATTCGATGGCTATCATTTGTTCCAAACTCACCCATCGAGGGGCTCTGTAGACACCCCATTATGTCACCCCCTAAACTCTCCTTAGGTCCTTAGCACCTCCCTTCATCACTACAAGCCCAAGTCATACCCCAAGTACCGACCTAGAAGCCATCGGGCACTCCCAAGCTCTGTTTGACCAAAAGTTATAGTCTTTATCTTAGGTGAGACTGAATTAATCTTCGAAGGGCACTAAAACCCCTTTCCAACGGTCCGTCCCGTGCATGATTCCGACTTACCATGCGAACGAATGACCTATTTTCCCCGAAACTCAATAAGGAGGCCACCGGGCGCTCCTGATATCTATTTGACCTAAGTAAACTCTTCAAATCGATCGAGACTGAATGAATCTTCTAAGGGCAATGAAACCCCTTTCCAATAGTCCATCCCGTGCGCGATTTTGACTTACAGTACAGACGAACAATCTGTTTTTCTTCGAAAAGTCACCAAATGCTTCCAGGGACCAGTTAACCAAAGTCAACTCCCTGAACCAGATCAAACTCTTTGGAATGTCGAAGTACATCTCCTAACCTTTCCAACGGTCTACCCTATGCGCGATTCGGACTTACCATGCGAACGAATGATCAGTATGCATCCGACGATTTCTCATCCAATGGACTGACGAATGCTTTCGAGCCATATTTGACCCCAAGTCAACTCGTGAACCCGAGAGTAGTCCAAGTACTTTTGAATATCTCTAAATTACCATTCCAACGGTCTTCCCCATGCGTGATTATGATCAATGGTTTGCGTTCTGCGGTCGATTTTCCAAAAAAGCTTGAAAGACTGCCAAACGGCAGGTCCCAGACTCTGCCTATCGGTAGTGTGCCTAAACGCTCCTGCCGATTGGTAGGAATAGGTCTATGTCGATCGCCAATTCCATCGACCTATAAAAAGGAGATTTGATCTCACTTGCAAAGGGGAGCCCAGATCTGATAGATATCACTCTCAGCAAATCCAGAAATCCTCTCCCAAAGTCAGCGTGATTTCCACATCCAAATCCCTTTACAACCTTCACTTTTCATCATCCTTTTCATCAAACTTGGTGAATTAACTACCCTCCATCATCATCCAAGTCTAAGGGCTGCTCTCCAACATTTAAGATCAAGCTCAAGAACTTCAAGAAGGTCCAATTTTCTCAACTCTCTCCTTAAATTCTCATAAATTCGCAATAACTTGTTTTATTACTTAGAACTTTTACTATATCATCTCACACATCCTAATATACTTTTTATTTAGTATTATTGCACATCTCTTATTTTCATATAAATAAAAACCCAAAAAATAAGAAAAAGAGAGTTTGCTCATAAATTCCAAACGGGAATTCTCACACTTTTCTTACACTTTTCTCACAACTAAAACACTTTTTCTACACGCACACACACACACAAATAAGAGAATCACCTCATTGGATTTATGGGATAAACCCCACCCCTCATTTGGCATGAAAACTATGTGGATTTTGATGCCTCTATAGGCTACGTAGGCATCTCGGGGTAAACCCGAGACTCGAGCCCTATTTTTACTTTTTCTCTCATTTTCTATTTTCTCTAAACTCCACTCTCTTATATTAAATATATAGGCATACATTTGTCCTTAGTGGCGTATTATTACACATGCGTTATCATTCCATTATAATGTCCAACGTAAGGATAATCGCGTAAATCCTATTTTCTAATACTTTTATACCTTCCTACGGATGACTCGCTTTACCTCTTCTATGGTACAAGTCGATGATTCCGATCTCCACAATATATACACATGCACACATATCACGGGGAAAATAAAAGGAAAATAGCAAAACCCATGAGAGACCGAAAGGGCGGAATGGGTGCCTAACACCTCCCATTTCGTAACTTAGCCTCCGAACCCTTCTCTAATCATTTTGGTTTCTTATGCATCAGTATGTCTTTGGATGTCATCCTTCGGGACGGCTTCCCCTTTTCTTTTATCTGTTTGGAGTAAAATAGATTTATGACACTAATCTCTCTACATTTTTCACCTCACCCAAATGACGCCGGCTGAAGAACTCCCGAGAGGGATGCACGGGACCTACGATCCTCCCTCATGTTGCCCGCCTGTCGCGAGGATCGAGGATGGCCACAGAAGACATAACAACAGCCGAGAAATAACAAACAATGTGAATAAAGAGTTCTTTTATTGAAAAATAAAGAAAAGTTACAAGTACATTAGAGCAGTAATGGAAAAGAATCAAAATAAAGGTGCACAATACAAAGGCCAAATGCCGAACAAATATATACCTTGTTCTTATCAGTCTCAATATCAGGGTTTCTACCTTGGTTGGTAGAAAGAGCAGGTGGATCAACAAGGGTTTTATCTTGTTCGGCTGGAGGGATAGCTAAATCAATAGAATTCTTGTTTTGGTCGGCAGAAGGAATAGATGACTCAACTAATAGAGAAGACTCCCCAGCACCATCATCATCCTCAATTTCATCATCTAGATTAGGGGGGAGAGCCAGGGTCATGCCTTAGAAAAATTTCAGAACTTTTATCGGTTCCAACTTCCTTCAAGGCTGCCGACCAACCCTCCTTAAAAACTTTCTTCTTTGCATACTCAATTTGAGCAAAGGCCGCAGAAATGTCTTTGTCCCAACCCTTGTTGAAGGACAATTCCCTGATTTTCTTCCTCTTAGCCTTTTCAGAGTAGATATCTTTCCATTCCTTGGTTACTTTTCCTTCAGCAACCTTTGCCCTTCGCTCAGTTGGAAAGGTAGTTGTATTAGCCTTCACTACACCAAAAATAGTAATCTGGCACGGTTTAAAACTGTGACAGCTTAAATCTGGCACGGTTTTGAACTGTGCCAGAATTAGGAGTTCCAAAATGGCCATTTTTTTCTGGCACGGTTTAAAAGTGTGCCAAATTTGACCAAACAGGAACAGATTTGGTACACTTTAAAACTGTGTCAGAAATTGATATTTCTGGAACACTTTATAACCGTGTCAGATTCAGTACAATTTGGTTCACTTTTGGCACAGTTTAAAACTGTGCCAATATTTGATACACTTTTGGTACGATTTTGAACTGTGTCAAATTTTTGGATCAAAGAAAAAAAATAATATAAATAATATTACCCAAAAAAATCAGCAACATTTTCGTTATTTTTGTACCTGTTTTAAAATAACAAAAATTCAATAATAATATAAAACCAGCATGATAATAATAGTACAACAACAATACAAATAATTTGCAACAACACTAATACGTATCTAGATAATAAGCCCACTAAAAATTAATGGCTCAAATTTCATTAATAGAAATTTCGTGTCAATACATATGAAATTCATCTCAATACATGAGGAAATTTGAATTTCATCTCAATTCATGTCAATACATATGAAATTCATCTTAAATTTCGCGGTCTTCTCTTTAAACAGCACTAATGTGTTTAAATCCTCATTTATCAAGCAACACTGGTTCGCCTCTACATGCACAACCATCGAACTTCAAATGAGTTCCAACCTATAAAAAAAACAAACAAAAAAGAGAAATTAATTCTTATCATTTTACAAGATTGAAGGCCAATAATTAAATAGAGACTAGCATATATTCTTTCAATCACACAAGATCTGACAAATGCATAGATTGTTTAAGTATAATGGTGTGCATTTCCCTCTACTTTAAAAAACAAAAAATTTATGTAATCCAACTAATAGAAAGAGGTGATAAAAACATACAAACATCTAGTACAAACTCAAGAAACTTATATTATGTTTAGGATAGTCTCACGTACCTACGAAAATTAACTACAAACTATGAACACCAATGACAATTCAAGGTCAATGTTATATAAAGACGACATGTAAAACATTGATCTGAACAATATCTATTTAAGAACTACAACAAATATTTTTTGGAACAATAACTCATTGAGTAAAGCCAATATTAAACACACCCACAGTGAAAATTTTACCTACCAAAGTAGATGACAATAATGAAATCAACAGATAGTAATACTGCAATAATACAATTTAGATGGAATGGAAGTACCTTAATACTTAATATTATAGTGTAGATTGATTAGACGGGAACAATCAACGACCGTACTTGATCAGTAGCATTGTTCCAAGTGCCTTCCCTTTTTCCCCAGCCTCCAACACATTCAGTGTTAGCGATAGCTACAACCGTACCCCAAGAAGAACTATGTATTGGGTCCTCCACTTTGGTGTCCCAAGCAGAGCCTCTCGCATCTTCATGTTACAATAGAGAATAATAAGCTTCAGTAAAAAGTAAATAATAAGTTTAAAATGGATAAAGTAATAATTTTGCAGACATGGCATGGCGACCATACCTTTGTTCAGATCCTGATCAGAGCTGAGAGCATTTCCAAAACAAGATTCAGGCTGAAATTGCAAACCAAGAATAGAATCGTTAACTTCATTTTACAGTTTAAGAGTAACCATGAAACAAAATTGTTCATTTCATGTAGAATAAAAAGATAACAATCAATTCTCAGAGAAAATTATAGCTATTTGTATAAACTTTTGAACCTTTCTAGGTGCCAACAAGTTTATAACCCATTTCTCAACAATATTTCAATGAAAGACAACGCTCATTTGCTTATTCCAAAAAAATAATGAATAAATGATTGTCATCATGTGAAGAGGAATGATGAATTTTAAAAACTACGACAAAACTATCACATGAAAACACTGGAATAAGAGAATAAGATAGCAGATATCATGCCTCATAATGGTACATAGTTGCATATTTAAGAAACTTCCATAAGCATATACCACCTCCTTTGTGTATGGATTCAAACTACACTGTAAGAGTCACACATCTTCTCAATGTCAAGAATGGTAAGGCCAAGTCCCCCAATGAGTACAGCACGACATTTATTAAGGATAATATTTAGGTATCTTACTATGACGAGAAGAAAGCGATAACATTTAAATGTATAAATTCAATTTTTGTTGCAATTGTAGAAAGCATAGATGTAAAGAAAATGACCAGTAGCAATGAAAGGTTCAGTTAGCATAACTGAGATTTTTCACTAGTTAGGGACTGAGTTAAGTGTAGTTTGGACATAAACAAAAAGCGAGGAGAGTGGAATAAGAGAAATATGTGCAGAATCATCCCTAAAATGAAAAATCAAGTTTAATTATGACCTTTAAATCATCACGAGAATCACTTTTTTTGTTAGAAAACGCAGCGATGGAATTCAATTCAATTTACACCATAAAGAGATGAGTAATTATATGAAATTATAAATAAAACATAGAAGACTGAATGTTTTAGAGAGATAAAGAGATCAAGGAGAACTTCTAACTGCATCCACAAATACCTTGCTGAGTGAGGGCAAACGTAGTTACTGCTGCTCTTTAATCCTCAACTTCTTGGACAATGGCTCAGAATAATTTGAACTCTCACATCTAAAAGATGCATCAATTACCCTACTTGGGTTGTCGGGGATCTTTTTCATACTTGCACTTGTAAAGGTTCTTTTGACCATTCAAGCATGTGTTCGATAGCTCTAAGATGAGTTGGTATCAATCATTAACTTTTTCCTTGGTTGTTTTAAGAACACCCAGAAGCTAGTTTTCATATTCAATGGGACTAAAAGGTTCAACTTAGTGTATAACGTGAAGCATTGTAGCAGGGGCCAGTACAGAAGGAGGGTAACGTACAAATATTGAATCAGAAACTGCATAGAGAAGGAGACCTTCACATCGCGTGAAAAACTCCCAGTGGATATGAATTTTTAACCCAATCCTCCTTATAATGTGATCAAGAAATAAAAGTGGGGTTGGGTTCATCCTCCATTGAAGAGTTAACATCACCAAAAGCTCCATTTTTTGAATTGTTTTACCTCAAACACATATTTTGAATCCTCAACTTGAAGGTCTAAGAGAAGTGGGACTTGGATCTCTTCAGCTCATTGTCACTACAATGGTCCTATCTCTCCTCCGCTCTCTCTTTGGTTACAAAAATCATAAGCATCCTTTTATATCTGGAATCAAATCTTGACACTTAATAATAAAAACAAGTAGAAAGTCAGTTTCAAGAAGAAAGATAATATATCCACAACTAATTAGCGTATGCCAAAAGTGTTGTTTGAATTAGCATAAGTAGTATAGGAGTAATTTTTCAAGCACACCTCATTGCATTCATAAAGGAACATACTAGGATTCATCCATATATTGTATTAACACCTTGTAATATGATTACAAGTACACAAGTTCTAGAAAATATGCTTTTCTAGACATTCTTCTGGCTAGAAGAATATACAGACATAACTCTAGTAGTTTTCATATCATTATAGAATGAGACCCCCCCCCCCCCTGTAATCAAATTATTAATATAATTATGATTTGATAGAGATTAAACCCTTGATTGGAAATTGATTATTTACACCACTGCATTTACATTAATACAAAGTTCTAAAAAGGTTTAAATAACCCAGACTTAGATAAGGTCAGGAGAAAAAGTGCATTATAACAATTTTACAACTATATATGCAATCTTTCATGAGGAGTGACACTCTTAAGTCTTTATATCAATTGTACAACTTAAACTAAGAACTATAATTTAATATCACATTTTAAAAAAATTGTTTATTAATCCAATTAATTGCTACAGTAGGGGATCTCAACGGAACAACTAAATCATCAAATGTTGAAATGAGAAAAGAAAACGTCATCTCAAATAAAATCTTGTAAGTGGATGACGTGTTAAGGAGACATACAATATTGGTATTGCAGTGATCGAGGTCTAAACACTTAACAACCACAACTTAATTCAATGGAAGATAGATGGCCCTATATACAGTAGCATTGGCGCCATAACCAATCTCTTCCAAAAGTTTATAATCGTTGGGATTCACCGAGTAGTTTCCTCGATGGCTTTGAACAGCTTGGGTGCAAAACTACGACTCATCGAATCTTTACATGAACCTTCTTTGTCGCGGATCTTCAGTTCTTCCTTTACAATTTTCATGCATTCGATCCTTACATTTCATAGCCACCTGAATATATTCAACTGATTAAGATCATAAAAATAATTATTAACAACAAATAATGTATATGAATTATTAATAAATGAAGATATTTACAAGTGAGTAACCATGCCCATCATACATGCAAAAAAAAATAACGAATGAATAGCTACTGCATATCCCTCCTTCTTCCACGAACAGACGCTAATCCAAACATAAGGCACCCCTCAACCACTTGAGAATCCATAATGCATTTTTCTCTCTACTATAATAATGATTGTTTTCATAGTTGCATGTAATTGGAACTGTCATCATTGTATTATAACAAATTCTTGAACTTAGTAATCCCATCAAATTTTGAGAGAGAAGAGGGATGTTGTGTTGTCTCTTAGCAAACTAAGACATGCGCAAATGCATTTAGAAAAACACAGTTAGATCACAAATCATTAAAAATTATTCTAATAAACTTTCAAACAAACATAGTCAGACATGGGCAAAAAATAGGATTTCCAAATAAGCTCTCCAAATTTAGTTTAAATAATTTGTCACCGACCTCAACTTGAGTACCACCGTATTCATGCAAGAGAACAATATCATCTTCCTCTATAGTAACTGACACGACAATTCTAGATTTATGATATATACTTGGTCCTTCTGCAACTACTTTCCCGGAGTTCATCTGTATAACATCAAAACACACATTTGGTCATTGTGGATAATCGAAAACCTTCATTTAAAATATTTTACATCGATTATCTTTTCAAGTACAAAACATTATATAATGAAATAAATTGAACATAAAATCATTTGTTATAGATAAAACAAATGAAATCATCCAGATAATGAGTAATGAAATGACTAAAAGCTTATATCCCCAAACCCTAATTCCAATAAACTATTAACAGCAAACAAAACATAGATACAGATAATCAAATCAACCAAACCCCAACTCATTCAACCCAAATAAACCAAACCTTAAATCCAAGGCATACATACACATAATCAAATCCAAGAAATACATAAACATATACATATTTCAATTAAGAGTTCAGTTTAAATCTTCTCATTTTGGTTTAATTGATTCATGAGTTTGTTGAAGGTTACCTCAGTAGAAGAAGATCGTTGTGATGATAGAATCCAGAAGAAACCATGGACATGAGTTGAACTAAAATGCCGACATGATGAGAATAGAGGAGGAGATTGAAATGCTGACTCATGAAAAAGTAGAGTGAGAGCTCGAAGATATCCTTTTGGGACATAAAGGGTTTGGAAAGAATGAGCGGGGATGAGAAGAAAATGGCTCCAAAATGAAAATTCATGAATTTTAGTATTTTGTTTATTACTTAAAATTATGTCAAATTTGAGACGGTTTTGGCACACTTTAAAACTGTGCCAAATTTTAGCACGGTTTTAAACTGTGCTAGATTGGAAATAAATCGTGCCAAAATCTGACACATTTTTAAACTGTGCCAGATTATCCTTGTCAAAACGTGCCAAATTAGCATTTTTGGTGTAGTGCTTCTGCCGAGCTTCTTCAACAACCTTGATCTTCTCTTCCCAAGTTTTCTTCTTTGTCTCCAAGTCTTATTGAGACTCCAACAAAGATTGTTTAATACCTACAAAGGCCTCTTCCACATCTTTCGAAGAAGGACGAAGAAGATCATCCTTCTCCAGCATTTGATTATAGTCGACCAAGAACTACAAAAGAAATCCAAGTCAGTACAAGTCAAAGCAAGTATGAATAATAATCGATTAACCTTAAAGATGAAAAACTTACCAATGCTAAGCTCTGAGTAGCCCTCTCTGGTAGTTTTAGTCGGGGAAAAGAGATAGCAACAACCCTATGGTCTGGAAGAGTGCCAGACTTAATCAATTTCCTTGCCAAGCTATGAGCCATGGTCACAGAGGAGCCAATAGTAGAAGGAACATCGGAATAGCCAAGCTACTTCCCATAGATCTGATGCAAGTAATCATTTATGGAAGGGATTAATCCAAACGTTAGAACATAGATTGGGTAAAATGGCGAAAGGAAAGAATCCTTTGCAAAGGAGCTTTGTTAAAGGATCTCATTTTATTCAAGAAATTGTGGATTTTCTTACTCCCTCTAAGTTTAAAGATTCGGTGGTTACCCCCAAATATAATGGTAAACCCAATCATGTTATCCATATTGAGCAATATCAAGCTGCAGTATATATTTATGCAGTACCAGATGAGATGAGGTGCAGAGCATTTTCTAGCACCATTACGGGCTCAGCCCAAATATGGTACAATAATTTACCACGAGGACAGATCACCAGCTTTAATCAGTTGGCCAAGTTATTTATTAGTAACTTTTGCTTTGGATCTAAAGCAGTAAAAGGAATGGCTCATCTTTCGAGTATAAGATAGCAAGGGGCGAAAGCACTAGGGATTACATCATTGGATTCAACAATGAGAAGTTGGAGGTAATTGATTGTGAGGAAAAAATGGACATCATTGCTCTTTTGAGTGGTTTACTTCTCGAGAATCTATATTACGTGTTGGCTAAGGATCCTCCAAAGACGATGGCTAAACTCATGGCAAAGGCAAGAAAGATAATGAACGTCGAGAAAGAAATGTCTGCCAAATAGAGTCCAGCCATAAAGTTTGATGCAACATCTGAGAAGAAGGAACAAAAGGATCATAAGGAGTCAAAGGAATATAGCGCAAAGAATGAATAATAACTCAAGAGATATGGGAATTACACCCCATTGAGTGTTGCAATTCATCATATCGTGGAATAAATCAAGCATAGCAAGGAATTGCAATGGCCTGGGAAGCTGAGGGTCTCTTTTAACAAAAGAGATAGATCCAAGTATTGTGATTTTGACAAAGATCATAGTTACACAACTGATGGTTGCATTGCCCTACACAATGAGATAGAATCTCTTATTCGTCGAGGAAAACTCAATAAATTTGTTGATCGGCATGATAGCTGAGAATCTAGAAGAAGATCAAATTCATCATGTAAGTCCAGAGAAGATAATAAAAGAAATCGTGATGATGATTTCGAGGATGGTCCCAACCTGTCGAAGAAGCCCAAATAACCAGAACGTGAGGTATTTATGCTCTGTTTTGGTTCATTTGATTGTCATATGATTATAGGTGGTGACTTAGGAGGATGAGATCACACGGCATAAAGAAAAGCTTACTTGAATAAGGCTTAAGCTTATTCTTATATCCAAAGGGTCAATTTAGCCAAGGAAGATCATCTGAGGACACTCAACAAAGATAAGTTGGTGATTGGATTCTCCAAAAATGACCTCTTTAGGGTACTTTATCCTCATAATGATTCGTTGGTCATCAGATTCAAAATCCAAGATGTAGTCATCGCTAGAATAATGATTGATAATGGGAGCTCGGCAGACATAATGTTTTATCCCTGTTTTTAAAGTCTGGACTTGAATCTTAGCCAGTTAAAACCGTATCAGAGGCCATTAATAGGATTTTCTGGTGAAAATGTCTATCCTCTGGGAAAAATCAAGTTATAAGTGTTGTTAGGCACCTAGCCTGTAAGACGTATAGAAAAAATATGCTTCTTCATAATGGACAAAAATATTCATTCAGCTTATAATGTGATACTCAGCAGGTTAAGACTCAAGAAATTTGAGGTTGTCCCATCAAAAGTTAATCAATGATTGAAGTTTCCAACCCATTTTGGAGTAGGCATCGTGAAAGGCGACCAGAAGGTGGCTAGAGAGTGTTACTATTCCTCAGCTGAACATAAAGAGTTGATTGAGTTAAAGAAGAAGACTACAACTTATCATGTAGACATCACTGAGCCTAACAGTGAATCTGAGGTTGAAACCTTAGATCCATGGGATAAAATAGAGTTGGTCAAGGGCTAGGTTATGGAAGCGACAGAAAACATCATTTTGAATGATAATAAACAAAAAAGGACTACACAGGTCAGCTCAGCACTGGATCTTGTCCTCAAACGGGAGTTGATTATGTTCTTAAGGCAGCGAAGAAATGTATTTGCTTGGAGTCATGAGGATATGCCTGGTATTTATCCTAATTTCCTCTGTCATGAACACAACGTCAATAAACATCCCAAGCTGATTAAGCAAAAACATAGAGTTTTCAGTCCTGAGAAGAAACAAGTTATCGAAGAGGAAGTAGAAATGCTTTAAAAAGCTCATTTTATTAAAGATGTGAAATACCCAGACCGATTAGCCAACATTGTTATGGTAAAAAAGAAGAATGATAAATGGAGGATGTACATATATTTTACGGATCTAAATAAAGCTTGCCTGAAAGATCATTTTCCCTTACCAGGAATTGATCAGTTGGTAGACGTTACGTCAGGACACGAGTTTTTAACCTTTATAGATGCTTATTCTGGTTATAACCAGATTAAAATAAAGCCCGAAAATAGGGAAAGTACATCTTTTATCGCTCCTCGAGGAACTTATTATTATAATATGATGTCTTTTGGTCTTAAAAATGCAGGTACAATGTACCAGAGGTCGGTAAACAAAGTTTTTGAAGAGCAGATAGGCAAAAACATGGAGGTTTACATAGATGACATGCTAACAAAAAGAAGAAAAGCCTCTGATCATATTACCGGCCTAACTCAAACTTTTTACCAATTAGAGAAGCATCAGATGAAAGTAAATCCGACCAAGTGTGTGTTTGGAGTCCGAGAAGGGATGTTTCTTGGATTCATCGTCAACCAAATGGTAATTGAAGCTAACCCTACGAATATAAAAGCTCTAATTGAGATACAATCACCAGTCTGCAAGAAGGATGTGCAGAGGCTAACCGAAAGAGTGGCAGCTTTATATTGATTTATTGCCCTAGCAACAGATAAGTATTTACCTTTATTTAAAGTATTGAGGAAGACTTTCGAGTGGAATGAAGAGTGTGAACAAGATTTTCAGGAGCTAAAGAAATAATTATGATCACCGCCACTATTCTTTCGACCAATTTTAGACGAAAAATTGTATCTATACCTGGACATTTCTAAATCAGCTATGAGCTCGGCTTTAGTTAGACAGGACAATGGAGTGTGAAAGCCAGTACACTACGCTAGTAAAGCTTTTAGGGGAGCTAAGATCAGGTACCTACATTTGGATAAATTGGCCTTAGCCCTTTTTGAGGCCTCTAGGAAAATGAAACCTTATTTCCAAGCATATACCATAGTAGTATATACATATTTTCCTCTTCAGTGGGCACTCCACAAACATAAGAAGTCGGGAAGATTGATGTATTGGGCAGTGGAGTAAGGAGAGTACGATATTATTATCTGCTCAGATCTTTATTGAAAGGTCAAGCTTACAGATTTTATTGCCAAATTCACTTACCCAGAACTTGCCTACCGAGAAGAAGTTAGAAGAAAAAACTCCATCTCAAAAGCAAGTTAAAGTTGTTGTCGAGCATCCTGAAGCCCCTAAAAGCAAAGAAATGGAATAGAGGTATACTGAGGAGAGCAAGAAGATCTTCAGACATGGATTATTAATTGATGAAAGTTTCAGTAGGGATATCCTGACATGGAAATTATATATTGATGGTTCTTCATGCGATAATGGCTCCAGAGAAGGTATAATCCTTAACACTCTTGATAATATTAATATTGAATATTCCCTCATATTTTAATTCAAAATGTCGAACAATGAGGCAGAATACAAAGCCTTGATAGTCGGGTTAAATTTAGCCCACTCACTAGGTGCCGAGCAAGTAGTGGCCCATAGTGACTCATAACTGGTAGTGTATTAAGTCCTCCATATATACGGAGTCAAAGGATATTTGATGAGAAGATACCTTGACAAAGCCATAGAAGTGATAGTCGAGTTACTTGTTGTCCAAATATAAAGAATTCTAAGGATAGAGAATGCTCGAGCAGGCGCACTTGCTCGGCTAGCATCAGCAACACGGATTGAGCTTAGAATGATGATCCCGATAAAGATTTTGGCTAATCGAAGCATCGATAAAGACCTAATGGTCAACTTCATTGCAGTAGATTTAGGACCATAGTGGATGGATCCCATCAGAAATTATATTGAAGATGAAACATTACCAGTAGATCCCATGGAAGCTAAAAAGCTCAAATACAAGGGAGCAAGATATGTACTGGACAAAGGGGTGCCATATAGAAGGGGTCTGACGACCTTTATGCAAAGATGTGTTCACCCAATTGAAGTAAAATATTTTATCCAAGAAGTCCACAAAGGTTCTTGTGGGGCTCATTTAGATAGAAAAACATTGCTTCAACGAATTAACACCCATGGCTACTATTGGACAGCTATGAGAGCAGATTGCACAGCCTTTGCAAAGAAATGTGATAAGTGACAAATATTCTCTAATGTTAGAAAAACACCCAATAGTGTATTAACACCAATAACCTCACCTTCGTCATTCTCTATCTGGGTAATTGACTTGGTCAGCCCATTATCAACCATCAAAGGCAGGTTTAGATACCTGGTCGTTGTTGATTATTTCACCAAATGGGTTGAGTCATAGCCACTAGTCGACATGCCATATAAAAAGGTATACCAGTTCATATGGAAAAGAATAATTTGTAGATATGGTTTTCCATATGATTTCATTACAGATCATGGCACTCAGTTTGACAATGAGGAGTTTGAAGCCTATTGTGTCCAATCTAAAATTCAGAAGTTGCAATCTGCACCAGGCCATCCTCAAAGTAATAGTCAAATAGGAGAAAAAAATAGAACTCTGTTGAATGGATTGAAGAAAATTGTTGACACAACTACGGGAAATTGGATTAGAGAATTGCACTCGGTCTTCTGGGCTTACAGAACCACACCGAGAACATCAACAGGGAAACACCATATATGTTTGCGTTTGAAACTGAAACAATGATACTAATCGAGCTAGGCTTACCAACCCACAAAGTATTGCACTTTAATTCCTCAGTCAGTTATTTAATGAGGCGACTAGATCTTGATATGATGGAAGAAGTAAAGGATGATGTTTCCATAAAAAATGTTGCCTACCAACAGAAAACTGCTCAATTCTACAATAAAAGTTCAAGCCGACCAACCTGAAAGAAAAAGATTATGTTCTCAATAAGGTGATACAGAAGAGCAATAAGTTTGAAGCTAACTGGCATTGACCCTATTGTATTTCTACTATTAACCGACCAGGCACATACCGGATAGAAACTTTCGAGGGTGAAGAGTTCAAGAATCCTTGGAACGCCAATCACCTTAGAAAGTATTATCGGTAGATTGGAATCTTTGTATTACAGTTGTTTTCCATAAAATTATCAGTTTCAATTATTTCAGTTTAGTTTTTCATATTTTTTGGGGGGTACGAAGATACATATATCCCTCAGAACAGAAAGAAATCTTTTGATCGGTAAAAATCAACAATCAACGCAATAACCAACCAAATCAAAATAGGATTAAAATCCTCACCAATTGGCCAAAAACTTTAGTGGTAAATATGCATTTTACCCAAACCAAGACAAATGAAGGAAGACGTGTAAAAATTCCTAGATATAGGAATATAAACATATATTCCATATACACTTGGTCACCGCTGGTAACTAATGATATACTTATGTCGACAAATCTAAGTGCATTAGTAAAACCTATGACAATACCACTAGTAACTGGTGCTAAACTTAGGTCAATAAATCTGAGTGCATTAGTAGAACCTATGGCAATACTACTGGTAACTGATACTAAATTTGGATAAATATATCTAAATGTATTAGTTGAACCAATGTCACAACAATTGCAGGTTAACTAATTTAATCATAACTTTAACAAAACAAAAACTAATACATTTCATTCATATAAACGGTTTTACAATAAAAGTTATTTCAAATAAATTACAGGATCATTATTCTATTGGACGTTTTCCTTCAGCTTTGGAAGAAGACTGCACTTTCTCCATGCCAGCAATGGGATCATCCAGAGTATAAGGAGAATTGATAAAGTTAAAATCCTGAAGCATTTTTCCATTACTCTTGCTTGGCGTATCCATCAGATGAGAATGCCGAGTTATCTCCAGTTCATCATATAACCCATAATCCCCTAAATATTTTAGTATCAGACATTAGGGAATTGGTTCAACAGGAATCTAGCTGACATCTAAGTGTAATGGAGGATTTTGGAAGTCTAAGAAACTGGGATCATGCCAATACCAAAGTCAGCTATTTTGATCAACTTTCATCACAATCAAGAAGTTAGTCCAGCCCTAATTATAGCCTTCACCATTAGACTGAGCAAGGTGATCATCAATATGGCTCAAAGCTAATTGTAACCATCCATCCATACCTCTATGGGTTGTTTGTGAAATTAGAAAGTTAATCTTTCAACTTTATGTTAAATTTTCTACAAAACTTCATCCTTCACTTTCAACTAAGAGGATTAGTTGGCAAGGGCTTAGTCTTTAACTTCCAACTGTGTGGACAACTCGATAATAGCTTGACTCTTTACCTTCAACTGGGTAGCTTGATAAGTTAGAGTCTTCCTGGTCCTAGTTTCTTCTACAGTTGGTCGACTAGTTATTTCTTTGGAAGATTGTACAGGTTTGATATTTTTCAAAGCTTCAAGATCTTCCCTTAATTTGGCATTTTCCTCCTCCAGAAAAGAAACACCTTCGTCGACAACAGCAGTAGAAGAATTATTCAAAGACCCAAGTTCATCGTTAAATTTATTATTCTTTTCCTCCAAGAGTTTATCAATTTATCTAGCCTCATCAACTTCACGCTTCATTAAAATTCTTTCTTCCTAAAAGCATACGCATATTTCTCCAGTTTTTCCTCAAACCCCCAGGCTTCACTCAACGCTTAGTATTTGGCCTCATGGTCAGCATGCAATAAAGCTTTGGTCTCATTATGCTCCTCTTGAAGCTATTCAATCATCTCAAAATAAGCCACATTATTGGACACAACCCGATCAAGAAGAAACTTGAGATAAGTATATGCATCTTTGGTTTGATCAGAAGCATCTGCGCCGAGCAAGTCTGATAATTCTTCATTAGTCAAATCTAAGTGAGTAGATTTGAACAAACTATTGCAGCACTTGAGTAGGTCGGAATCAATGGATTTAATTTATTCCATTTTGGCCATGAACTATAAAATAAAGTAACAGTCGATCAATAAAAGAGGAAGACATAACAACAGCCAAGAAATAACAAACTGTGTGAAAAAAGAGTCCTTTTATTGAAAAATAAAGAAAAGTTACAAGTACATTAGAGCAGTAATGGAAAATAAGTAAAAGAAAGGTGCACAGTACAAAGGCCAAATGACGAAAAAATCTAAACCTTCTTCTTATCAATCTCAACATCAGGGTTTCCACCCTGGTCATCAGTAAGAGCAGCTGGATCAACAGGGGTTTTATCATGTTCGGCTGGAGGGATAGCTGAATCAACAGCATTCTTATTTTTGTCACCAAAAGGAATAGATGACTCAATCACCAGAGAAGACTCCCCGGAACCAACATTATCCTCAATTTCATAATCTAGATTGGAGGAGATCCAGGGTCATGCCTCAGAAAAAGTTTAGAAATTTTAGCGATTCCAACTTCCTTTAACGCTACCGACCAACCCTCCTTAAAAAAAATTCTTTGCATACTCAATTTGAGCAGAGGAAGCAGAAATGGCTTTGTCCCAACCCTTGTTGAAGGACACTTCCCTGATTTTTTTCCTTTTAGACTTTTTAGAGGAGAGATCTTTACCGATCTTGCTTGCTTGTCCTTCAACAGCCTTTGCCCTACGCTCAGCTTGAAGGGCAATCGTATCAACCTTCTATCGAGCTTCTTTAGCAACCTTGATCTTCTCTTCCCAAGTTTTCTTCTCTGTCTCTAGGGCTTGTTGAAACTTCAGCAAAGATTATTTAAGACCTGAAAAGGCCTCTTCCACGTCATCTGAAGAACAATGAAGAAGATCATCCTTCTCCAGCATTTGATTATAGTCGACTAAGAACTTCAAAAGAAAGCCAAGTCAGTACAAGTCAAAACAAGTATGAATAATATCCGATCAACCTTAAAGATGAAAAATTTACCATGTCTAAGCTCTGAGTAGCCCTCTTCGATAGTTGTAGTCGGGGCAAAGAGACAGGAATAACCCTATGGTCTGGAAGAGTGCTAGAATTAATCAATTCCCAAGACAATCTAGGAGTCATGGCCATAGAGGAGCCAGTAGAAGAAGGAACAGTGCCTACCAATCCCTATTGGTCGACCTCAACGACTTTCTTAACCTGCTTGTCAGTAGGACCTCTCCTCGGTCATTTCATAAGAGATTCATCACCCTTCTTGGCTGGGGGCTTCTTGCCAATATCAGTTTTCTTCTTTGAGGCACCAATATCAGCAAGCTTATTGGTTCCAGCAGCAGAGTCATCACCTAAGATATTAGGAAATTTCCTTTTACCCATACTTACAGAAAGGGGGAGGTCAGAATCAAAAGAGGAGGAAGTACCAACAACAGGTTCACCACCACCAAATATAGTGGTTGAAGAAGTAAAGATTGGATCTCTCTCCAAGTCTATGATATTTGAAAGGGTGATAGTTATTGGTTGAGAAATAAAAGAAGTTATAGAACTTCTATACCTTGATAAGTACGAAGCAGACCTAATATGCTCCCCACCTATCTTTTGATGGATGACCCACAAAAACTTGAGCACTTCAATCTTGATGCCACTTTCTTTGGGACTCTTCTTCTTCTTATCAACTATAAGTAAATAAATAACAAATGTAAATGGACAATATCAATAATTATTTCATCAGCATGAATACACAAAAAATAGTTATTACAATCTATGCCATGGCCCTCTTGATGACATCGAGGTCCATCGTATACTTCACCCCCTTGAAGAGGACTGTATTTTCAGTTCTTTGTAATAACCCCATGATCAAAATAATCTTTATTAGAGTCAGGAAAATTGACAAGTAGGGCTCTGATGGTTAACCTCATCTTCAAATAGTATGTACTATCACTCGTGACCTATTTGTAACAAAATATAATTTCAGGGATTTCAATATGGGTCCTATGAATTTGGTTAAGCTTATAGATCCCATTAATTATCCTCCAAGTATTGGGGGCTACTCTAGTAGGTACAATAACAAAATATTGATAGAATTCTAAGCAAAAATGATTTGGGGAAAAGTAAAGCCGCACTCAGCTATGAATAAGGGTCGAATCTAATGATCCTCCGATAAACAAAAGACTTCAACAGGAGGACTGAGAAACTCTAAATCTACCCAATATGGTATATTCCATTCCCCCCTAAATTCATCCAGAGAATCAATATGAACTATATAAACCATGATTCAAGAAGAAGAAAAGAAGGAAAAAGAAAGAATTTTTAAAGAAACTTAAGAATTTAGAAAAAACTGTCAAAAGAGATGAAGAAGGATAGCAAACCAGCACTCAAGAGTTCAAAGATAGTTGTTATAGTTCGAAAGTTTAGGGGCAAAGAAAAACTAGGAAAGTTCATCGTCTTTTATAGGTTGCCTCGAAAATAGCGAATGTAATGATTAAAGGTACCAACGATTGACGTTCTGACGACTTCGCAAATCAGATAAAGAAAAATACTCATTTACCCTTGGGCGGTTTGTCAAAATTCAAATTATTTGTAAAAATGCAATCTTCAAACAGTACCTGTCAAATTTCATGCCCGAGCTATACCTCGGAGAAAATTCTCTATACTTTCATGCAAGCATCAAGCATAGAACATTGGGGGATTCTGTTGATACCAAAAATTATCCATCTACATGGACCAATCAGAAATAAACATTTGTTCTCCAACGTGGGCTTAATACCAGTCAGTTGATAACAGTCTAACAAGGAATGCCGAGCAACTTTTGAGAAGGCCGACCAGCAAGATTAGTAAAGGGTCAACATATTAAGAGTCGTATTGTTCATAGTTTGTACAACTAATCATCACATACATTATGTAAGGATGTAAATGCTTAATATATAAAGGCATTCCATCCCTTGGCATTCCAACCCTTGGCCTTCGGGTCATTATAAATACATTGTACCTCTTCCATCAAAGACAAGAACACAAGCAAGAAAGCTATGTCAATGATTAATATCAGAACAGTGGATGTAGCCCTTGATACATAGTCGAACCACTTTAAAATATTGTGTTGCTCTCTTTTTATTTACATATTTTATCTGTGATTAAAGAATTAGATCTAGTCTAGTTTTTTACATCAATAAACCCTAAGAGAAGTATCTTCCCATATTTCCACCTCCTCTAACCTACAAAACCTAACCCCAATGAAAAACAAAATTTAACCCAAGTTTTGAAGAGCTAACCCAGCTTTTCTCAAGATCAACGTGTCTTTATTATTTTTGCGAGAGGAACGCAACCATGTAATCATATTCTTAAGACGACTTATTTACAAGAATGAATGCTTATATTGTTCCCCTTTAGTATTATGCGTTTTGAATGTTGCCTAAACACTAGTAATCATTATTTTCTTAAAATAAATTAGAGAGACTAATTAGGAAAATTGAAACTAAAGTTGGGACTGTTTTTATTTAAATCTCTAATATGAATTAAGACTCAAAACTCTCGCATGTTTAGATGCGAGGTTGGGATTCCATTAGAATATATGGGTGTTCACATGTTAGAATAAATTGTATGAACTTTATAAATTTAATTTGACTCATAAAAATAATGTTATTTATGTGTTGCTTGTAGAATAGAAATCTATTGTTGTATTCCCACGAAATGTGCATGTGTATGGAAATTTTGTAAGTTGTTGAAAATCGGAATTATTTAATTAATATTATAATCAAATCCATATAAATTGTCTAAATAGTAATATTGTGATTAATATAAAGGATTGTTATGATAGAATAAAAATATGCCTTATGTGATTGTGAATTGTGCCTATACTTGACACCGTGGGGACGACGGGATTTTTGGGGTAGTCATGCTTTCACCTTACTTTTAAGTTGCTTTCTAGGTATGAGACTAGTAGATAGGCCTTGGTTGTTGTTAATGCTTTCTAGGTATGGGACTAGTTAGTGTAGGTTTTTATGAATATATAATTATGGGGTGGGACTGAATTGTATGTTATTTCCGTTGAATTGTTAGCCTAGGTGCGAGGCCAGGTAGTAACTATTGGTAGGTATTCTGCCTAGATAATAAACTAGGATATACTTATGTTATGGAGATCTCTAGTTATGGGACTAGTGGTGGTTTGAGGATTTATGATCGATTAAAGGGTGGGGCTAAATAAAAATAACGAGAACTTGAGAAAATTGATAATTAATGCCCAAGATAATAAATGGGTATAAAAATATTTACCGCGAATATGTGCAGAACTAACGATAATAGGGTTGATTGGGTATAAAGACATGAGTGTGTGTTGGTGTTATGAGTATGTTCGGGGCTAACGATAATTGGGTCGACTGGATATAGTGACGTGTCGTATAGCCAGTAGCCTCACGAGTATGTGCAAAGCTAAAGAAATTAGGTTGACTGGCTATAGTGAGGGGAATGGGAGAACCTTAAGCGCGTCAAGAATATGTGCAGGATCAATAATTCGGTTGACTGGCTATAGTGGTGTCGCACGAATAAGAATAATTGGATAATTAAATTAAGTAAGAATAAGAGCTAATGTTTAAATTAAAGTTTTAATGGAACAATTGGGCTCAAATAATGCGCCGACTTAGTTATTATAAGGACATAAATTTCCAATTGAGTCCATGTATTGTTTTGACTTAATTCCGTGAACAAAACTGTGTTTGTAATATGTCATAGGGAGAATTTTATTTTGTCACGATCCCACTTGGTCTATGACGTATTGAAGAAATTGAAGACATTGCGAAAAAGCTTTAAAGAATTAATCATGCTGAGGTTTAACTGCTGCAAGTTTAATCGTCTTCAAAGTTAATTTCATTTCGAGATCACTCAGGTATGAATGCGTATAGTTTATGGTGCTAGGAATTATTTTTATAAAAGATAAGGATGTATTTATTATAAAGAAAAATGTTTTAAAGGTTTTAAAAGTGTTTTAAAGGTTTAAACTACGTTTTATGATGATAAGCTCGTAATAGAGTTTGACATTTTTGGATCTCTTTTTGGAAGAGACGTTTTAAACAAAAAGTCAAACTTTTGCACTGTCGTTCAAACGACATCCAATCTTGTTCGAACGAGTTCCTCAAGTCGTTCGAACGACATGTTTTTCGAGGCGGCATTTAAATCCTATTTAAAGAGTGTTTTCATCATAATTTCATAAGTGTGCATTCTAAATATAGTTTTACGAAACAGAACCATGTTTGCACATGTTTTCTAAGGTTTAAAAGTCTTAAACACATCCTTGGAGTTTGCAAAGATCCGATTTATCATTCTTATATGTTTAAGTGATCTTGCTGCACCAAAGTTGTTTGTTTTACACATTGAACATCAAAGGGTTTTGCGGTGAAGAAAAGAGAAGGACTTCTTATTCAACATCGTAGACGAATCAAAGCCATTCAGTGGACACCGAGATATACGTGGACGCGTGTATTGTGGACAGGTATCGTGGAAGACGAAATTTCTGCATGGGCACTATTTAAGAACGGTTGAAGATCAGAAGGAGTGTCAAGACCCGTGGGGATCTAGTCTTAGTGTAAGGCTAATATGTCTTTGTAAAACCATTTGTTATAGTGATTGTCTGGATTGGTCCGTCCGAGGTTGTTTTTCCATTTTGGGTTTTTTCCTCGTACATCCGGCGTTGTGAGTATTCTTTACTTTACTTTACTTATTTTAATCACTAGATGAATGTTTAGGATTAATCAAGCTAAAACTGGTTTAAAGTAAGAATTGGGTTTTCACAACTTGGTTTGGTGCATAATTAAAAGTTGGATCTTTTTCAGAGAAAAATTAGTTTTGTTTGAAATGCACAAAATTGGGCACTCTTCAAATTGGTATCAGATCTAGAAAACATATTTATTTATTTTGTGATCCTATGTGTTTTCAAAGATGAATTCTAGAAATAATGAATTTTCTCGAACTCCTGTTTTTTATGGCACTAATTACACTTATTGGAAGATGAGAATGAGATGTGCTTTAAAATCAATCGATGAGCGTGTTTGGCCCGCAGTTGAGAAAGGTTGGACACCCCCCTATCACTATTGTAGGTGAGGTCACTAGTTTAAAGCCTGTTGAGTCATGAACCGAAACTGAACAAAGACTTGCACAATATAATTCTAAGGGTCTGCATGTTATTTCTTCACATGTCACACAAGAAGAATATAATAGAATTATGACTTGTGAAACATCAAAAGAGGCTTGGGATATTTTGTCACTCACTCACGAGGGCACTAGCACTGTTAGGGCGTCAAAACTTCAAAATCTCACTACACAGTTTAAGGCCATTAGGATGTTAGAGAGTGAGACCTTTGATGAGTTTTATGCTAGGTTGTCCAATATTGTCAACTTTTTGTTTAACCTAGGTGAGAAAATTCCCGACAACCGTGTCATTAAGAAAATCCTTAGGTCGTTGCCTAGTAGGTTTGATGTGAAAGTGACCATTTTAAACTCCTTGGGTAGGTTAGAGTCAACGAAACTAGAAGATATTCTAGGAGACTTACAAACCTATGAAATCGACATGATTACCTCCAAGCAAGTGCCTAAGAAAGAAAAGGGTATTACTTTGAAAGCCCGGAAGGAGGAAATTAAAGTTTCGGACTCCGATTCGGATTCCGATTTTGAGGATGTTTCTTTGTTGACAAAGAAATTTAAAAAATTTATTAAGTTTCAAAAGCAATCGAAAGATGATAAGAAATTTGAAAAATTCAAGAACAACAAAGTAGATCCCACCTCTAAGGATAAGTTTGAGAAGCCTAAGAGAGATGAGTCGGATAAGTGTTTTGGGTGTGAGGGGTATGGTCACAAAGTTAAGGAGTGTCCCACTAGACTTAAAAAAGAGGGCAAACAACCCGTTGTCTATAACGCCACCTTAAGTGATAGTGAACTGAAAGAGGGAGAGAGTTTCCCCATTGAGAGTAACTTTGTTCGTTTATGGCATGTCATGTGAGCGACAACGATACAAATCATGTGAATGACACTTCTAATGAGGTTTTGAGTGAATCCCATATTAGTGAGGATGAAGAGAGTGACGAGGACGAGGTTGATGTGAAAGAATTGCGAAATTCATTTAATGAGTTATATGCCGACATGATAAAGATGAAAAAGGCTAACTCAAAATTGCAATCTAAGTTGAATGAGCGTGCCATAGAAAATAATGATAGTTTGATTGAGGATCTTAGGGCACGAGAGAAGAAGTTTAGGGAGAAAATAGAGTTTATTTAGAAAGAGAGAGATAATCTCCGTGGTTTGATGGAGTCCTTGAAAAAGGAGATTTTAGTGTTTGAGGAGTCTAGACGTTTGCTCGAGTCTAGGATTCACGAGTTGGAGGAGAGATTGATAGACTCGTCCAGAGTCAAGTTTTATTGGGAAGATAGGTCGAAAAAGTTAGATAAGATCCAAGGCACCGTCCAAATTAAGGAAGATAGGGGAGGTATAGGTTTTGATGAGAGAGTTGTTCCCATTCCCACCGCACGTATGGGAAACACTAGGATGGTTAGAAAAGGTCCACATAAAGGTAATCATTCCCACCACCGCTACACTTGCTCATTTTTTGGTAGGAAAGGTCACCTTAGGCGTTATTGTTACGACCTTAGACAAGCTCCTAGGAAGTTTAGGAATAAAGTTTCCCCGGTTCCCCTAACCCCCATACGTCATTTTACACCTACTTGGGTTAGGAAATCGGATTTAGTGGCTTTAGGAATTAAACTTCATGATTCTCGTTTGGGATCACTTGATTCTTCCCATGCTAAATCTAAAGGATGATAGTGTTTCCATGTTTGTCATATGCTAGTTTGCTTCATGATATATTAATTGCTAGTATTATAACATGTGTATCATTTTGAATTAAAGTTTTCATTTGTTTGAGTCTTATATGAAAAAATACAAAAAGATTTTGTTTTTTTGAAAAAGCTATTGAAAATACAAAAAGATTTTGCTTTTCCTTGAGTCAAAATAGGGTTGAAAAGCCAAAAATATTTTCGTTTTTTGAGTTTACATGTTTAATGTGGCATATTGGTGTGCTTGAACCCCCTCCCCCATCGTTTCATTATCCATGTGGTTAGGACATTTGGTCATTATTATCAATACTTAGAATGATCTTAACCATTGTTTATATGGGGTGGTTTCGAAGTTGATATGCAATTTGATTCGATTTTATATATATGCCAACATTGCACACATGCACGAGTTTATATGGATGTTTGACTTCTCTTGCATATTTGAATTTGGTGAGGCCTTCTTATCTCAATCTTGTCATCTATGCGTAAGTAGACTTAAGGAGAAGTGTGAATGTAATAACCGTTTACCATGAGGATTTAAAATTGGTAAAAATGATGAGTGATTCACGGGAAAGGGCTGCAAGAGTTCAAAATTAACTCATTGTGAAAGCCACCGTTTAAAAGAGCACGAAAGAAAATGTGTTATGCGAAGAAAAGGGCCAATAAGATTTTCTCTAAATTGAGAATGCTAGAACCCTCAAAAGAACTTGAAAAAATATGATATTATTGAGGGAGTTTGGTTGGAGAAAATTTAAACGGGTTTGCACAAATAATCCTAATGTTGAAACATTGCAATTTGACGCTATTGTTTGTAGAATCGTCAAAATTCTGGATTTGTGTGCATGTTGTATGTTTAGTTCATTAAGCTCACACTTTAATTGTCATATGGCTATGATAAAGTTTGATGATTTATTTCTATCAAATAGAGCTTCTTGATCGTTTCGATGTGTTGGAATTGTGACTCATTTGTTGTAGTTTCATGCCCATTCATTCCATGTCCATGTTTGAGCACATCGGTACTATGTTTACATGTAATTCGCATTTTTAGTTTTTATGAGTTTTTTCGTTTTTGTGTTAAAAGCCTACTGTTTTAACACTGTTTTGATTCTGTCAGGCCCTTCCTGGAATTTTTTGTGGAAATTTTTTCACTGGGTAATACTTTATATTATTTCTGGGAATCTAGAAAATTTTGGCAGGTCACGCGAAGTCGTTCAAACGACATCTCATCTCGCGCGAATGGCATCTGTACTTCATTCGAGCGACTTCCTTATCTCGTTTGAGTGAAGTACATGGCTCGTTCGAACGACAGGCTAAAAAATTGTTTCTGATTGGTTTACAGTCCACTGGTTTAATTTGATATATTTTTGGTACTGCGGGAAGAATTTATGGACTGTTTGGTTTATATGCAGGTTCTTTTATGTTCCATATTGGTATTTTGCATATGAGTCCGTTTATCACACCTAATGAATTTGCGATATTCTTTGTGTGATTCCTTAGTTTACTAGCTACTGATTTATCATTGCTTGATCATATTTAGCTAGTTGTTTCATGATTATCTAGCATTTTCAATTCTCAAATTGGTATCCACTAGATTCAAATTGGATTCATATTCTCATGCTAGATATTTCATATTGGTTTATCTTTTCACCGGATTGTCTATTCGAGACAAAAAGGGGGAGAGATGTATGTGATGTAGGGGGAGATTTGTTGATCCCTTCTATTGATATTTGGATTTACATATTGTTTGATTATATTTGTTTCAAATTGGTATCAATTAATTGCTCACATGTTTCAAATGATTTCACATGTTTCAAATGATTTGTTCTTATTATAAATATAAATTGTATCATTTTTTCCTCCATACTTCACTGGGTATCTGTTTGTCTGTTTCATGTGTGTAGATATGCCTCAGCGATTCGAGATTTCAAGTCTACATCACATTCAGACAGTTCATGCTTGCCGGTGCTACATATTCTAGTCCGTGTCCTGTATTTTTTATTTTGGGTTTATGGGATGGGATTTGGGCGTCATACGGCTTGATGGCCCGTTAGGCATTTCACTGGTTTTGTTTTATCCCGAAATAGTCAAAGGGGGAGATTTGTAAGGACATAAATTTCAATTGAGTCCATGTATTGTTTGACTTAATTTTGTGAACAAAACTGTGTTTGTAATATGTCATAGGGAGAATTTTATTTTGTCAGGATCCCAATTGGTCTATGACGTATTGAAGAAATTGAAGACATTGCGGAAAAGCTTCAAAGAATTAATCATGCGGAAGTTTAATTGGTGCAAGTTTAATCGTCTTCAATGTTAATTTCATTCCGAGATCACTCAGGTATGAATGCGTATAGTTTATGGTGCTCGGAATTATTTTTATAAAAGATAAGGATGTATTTTTTATAAAGAAAAATATTTAAATATTTTAAAAGTGTTTTAAAGGTTTAAACTACGTTTTATGATGATAAGCTCGTAAAAGAGTTTGAAATTTTTGGATCTCTTTTTGGAAGAGACGTTTTAAACAAAAAGTCAAAAAAGTCAAACTTTTGCACTGTCGTTCAAACGACATCCAATCTCGTTCGAACGAGATGGGATATCGCTCGAACGAGTTCCTCAAGTCGTTCGAACGACACGTTTTTTGATGCGGCGTTTAAATCCTATTTAAACAGTGTTTTCATCATAATTTCGTAAGTGTGCATTCTGGAAAATAGTTTTATGCACCAGAACCTTGTTTGCACATGTTTTCTAAGGTTTAAAAGTCTTAAACACATCCTTAGAGTTTGGAAAGATCCGAGTTATCATTCTTATATGTTTAAGTGATCTTGTTGTACCAAAGTTGTTTGTTCTACACATTAAACATCAAAGGGTTTTGCGGTGAAGAAAAGAGAAGGACTTCTTGTTCGACATCGTAGACGAATCAAAGCCATTCGGTGGACATCGAGACATACATGGACGCGTGTGTGGTGGACAGGTATCGTGGAAGAGGGAATTTCTGCATGGGCACTATTCAAGAACGGTTGAAGATCATAAGGAGCATCAAGACCCGTGGGGATCCAGTCTTAGTGTAAGGCTAATTTGTCTTTGTAAAACCATTGTTCATAGTGATTGTCTGGCTTGGGCCGTCCGAGATTGTTTTCCCATTTTGGGTTTTTTTCTCGTACATCCGGCGTTGTGAGTATTCTTTGCTTTACTTTACTTGTTTTAATCACTAGATGCATGTTTAGGATTAATCAAGCTAAAACTGGTTTAAAGTAAGAATTGGGTTTTCACAACTTGGTTTGGTGCATAATTAAAAGTTGGATCTTTTTCAGAGAAAAATTAGTTTTGTTTGAAATGCACAAAATTGGGCACTCTTCAGTTATGTGGGTAGATAGTGGTAGTTTATTTTTACTCACATGTTAATATATATATCTTGTTTAATTTAAAATACTATGTTGTGATATTTATCATGCATAATGATAATGTCTGGGGTTACGGACCCTGATTGGGAGGACTATCAAGTATTCAAGCGGTGGGCTCTGACCCATTGTGTTGACTAACATTTCAGTGAGATATTTATTTTTATCGCTTTAGTAATAAAAAATTTACCCTAATTTCGAGTGCAACCAGATATTTATTTTTATCGCATTAGTAATAGTCTGATTTATTTCCATTCAGTCATTTTTAATATGAGACTTTCATTTATGGATTTGATTGACCAATCGGTTCCACAGTTGTTTATGGTTTCAGTCAGATATTCATAGTTGGATTATTTATTTTAAGTTTTAATAATTTGGTGTTGGATTTATTTTGGAGATAGCATGGTGATGAATTTTAATTTGCATGAATGTTTATATTTGTGGGATAAAAGTTTTTAGATGTGTCATATTTCTATCACATGTTGAGAATGATTGTTTATTTAGCGATGTCCGGCGTAATTTGGCGGCGACCAATGCCAGAGTGCGTGGGATGTTACATATACTGGGTTGGCAAAGAGTTTTAAAGTTTAAGGCTTTCGAAATCAGTTTTCTAAGTGCAATACAAAGCCTCCAAAAACTCTAGTTTACACTTAATTTATTTGAGATCCAAGATTTAACTTAATATGATAGTTTTAGATCTCATGTTTGAGCACAAAGATTTACATACTACTCGTCTTTGTTGAGTATCATTTCATATAGTGGATTCCATGTGTATTGTTATTTGACACGGTGGATTCCGTTTTGTTGTCCCGATTTGCTGAGCCAAGATCGATGGATACCGAGACATATGTAGATCACACATTGTGGCAATTCGTAGGCGAATTCATGTGTGTCGCTGTGAAAAAGGTTCAAGGAATGAAGATAGCATCAAGGCGTGAAGGAGTCAAGTCGATTGAGTTAGTCATCAGTCGTCCTTGTGTAATTCTTATATCATAGTGAATTTATAAGGACGGGCCATCCTAGGTTTATCCCGTTGTGGGTTTTCCTCGTACATTGGCATGTTTTGATTTCTTTGTTTTACTTTTTCTTGTTTATATCACCTAGATTAATGTTTTAAGGAAAGATAAAATTCGATAAGTTTTTCACAACACTTTGTTCAATTGGTTCATGTTTAAAATTGGTTAAATTAATTTTAGAAAATTAAAAATTGGTGCGTGTGTGAATATTCATATATCCCTTGGCTCTAGATAGCACTTTCAATTGGTATCATAGGGGGTGTCTATAAGTTTTTTAGGCATGAATCCTAGAGGTTTTACATAACCAATTTCTAGTCTACCTTTGTTTAATGGGTTGAATTGCGCATACGGAAAGCACATATGAAATTTTCACTAAAGTCCCTCAATGAGAGGGTATAGTTAGCAATAGTAAGGGGGTGGACCCCATCCATAATACTAGTAAATGAACTTAGAGTCCCTAAACCCATTGAGAGATGGAATGAGGATGAACATAATTTGTGTAAATTTAATTCTCATGGTCTTAATGCTTTCTTATGTGCGGTTACACTGAAGGAGTTCCATTGTATTATGATATGTGAAACATCTAAAGAGGCGTGGGACATACTCCAACCCACTCATGAGGGAACTAATGATGTTAAAGCTTCCAAACTCCAAAATCTCACCACTAAAATTGAAACCATCGGGATGGATAAAGGTGAAACCTTCGATGAGTTCTACGCAATACTTTCTATTATTTTAAACTCATATTTTAACTTGAGAGAAATAATTCTCGAAACCAAAGTTGTGAAGAAAATATTAAGGTCATTACCTGAAAGATTTAATACCAAAGTCACTGTTTCGAACTCATTGGAAACTGCTGACTTAATGAAACTAGATGAGATTATAGATGATCTTAAAACCTATGAACTCAACATGTTTCATCTCCATAAGAAGAAGAATGATAAGGGCATTGATTTAGAAGCCCTGAAGGAGGAAACACGCATTTTTTATGAAGAGTTTGAATTAGATGATATGGCCATATTGACTAAAAAATTCCAAAAATTTATTAAGTTTAACAAATAGAACTTGAAAATTAATGTTAAGAAATTTAAGAAGAAGAAATTTAATAGGGCTGAAAATTTTCATAACAATTGTGATTTTAAAAAGAATCGAAATGATAATTTCAACAGGGATGAATCTAACAGATGCTTTGGGTGTGAGGGTTATGGACATAGGGCAGCCGAGTGTCCCATTAAACTAAGGAAGGAAGGAAATAAGTTGATCGAATTTAATGTTATCCATAATAATAGTGAATCAAAGAGGATCCTAATTATCCAATGGTGCGTAACTACACTGCTCTCACCAACAGTCACGTGAGCCTATATAAAAAGTTTTTTAATGAAGATAATCATATGCATGATGATTTCGAATATGAATCCAAAATGAGTGGTGGTGAGGAAGAAGAAGAATAAGAAGAGAATGAGAGTGATCTTCAAGTTGCCTTTAGTGAATTGTATATGGAGACATTGAAATTGAAAAGGTCAAACTTGAAGTTGGAAGCTAAGTTGAAAGTATGTGTCGTATATAATGATGATGAAAAATTGGTTGAGGATTTGAGGTTACGTGAGAAGACTCTTATGGAGAAGCTTGCTTTTATTGATGGGAAGAGAGATAAACATTGTGGATTGTTTGAAAATAGGAAGAAGGAGTCCATAAAATTTGATAAGTCTCTTCTTTTTCTTGAGTCTAGGATTGTGGAGTTAGAAAAGAGATTAAGAGACTTAAGTTGTGTCAAATTTGATTTTGAATCTAAGTCAAAAAAGTTGGATAAGATGTTAAGCACTACGTAAATAAGAAATGACAAGTTTAGAATTACTTTCGATAATCCAGTTGCTTTTGATGATAAAGTCAATACCAACATTTTGATAGAGTCAACTATTGTTAGGGACATTAAAAAAAGGTACTGCTGAGGACGTTAAAAAAGATTAACCCAAGGATAACATTCCTCATCGTGTATACACGTGCACACATTGTGGTAGGAAAGGTTACCTTAAGAAGTTTTTCTTTGATCTTATAAAAGGACCTAGGAAATCTACTCCCAAAGTCAACAGGGTTTCCAAAACCAAAGATCGTCATGTTACACCTATTTGGGTTAGGAAATTCGACTTGGAGGCTTTAAATATTAGACTTGTTTATTCTCGCATGGATTCACGTGAATCTTCACTGTTTTATCTAATCGTTGATTGTGCTTGTATATTTTTCATACGTTAGCTTTTGTACTCCGTGATATATGTTATTGCTAGTTGTGTGTTGTGTTTTTTTTGTATTTTGATTTTTCATTTATTGGGTCTTTATGAGAAAATATAAAAAATAATTTGTTCATCTTTTGAGTCATTTTGAAAAGAATATGGCCATCCAAGAGGAGGTGGACAAACTACATAAGGCCAAATTCATAGAGGATGTCAAATAGCCGGATTGGTTAGCCAATGTCTTGATAGTAAAGAAGAAGAACAATAAATGGCGTATGTGTGTGGATTTCACCGACCTCAACGAAGCCTACCCAAAAGATAGTTTTCCTTTGCCAAGGATTGATCAATTGGTAGGTGAAATAGCATGTCATAAATTATTAAGCTTCGTGAATGACTACTCATAATCAGATAGAAATGAATCCGGAGGAAAAAGAAAGTGCATCCTTCATCAACAGCCGAGCTACTTACTACTACAACATTATGCCTTTTAGGCTTAAAAATTCTAGAGAAACATACCAAAGACTGGTAAACAAGGTTTTTGATGAACAAGTCGGCAAGAATATGAAAGTCTATGTGGATGACATTCTCACCCAAAGCAAAAAAGTTATTGATCAGATAAAGGATCTAATCCAGACGTTTAATCAACTTGAAAAGCATCAAATGAAGCTCAACCCGACCAAATGAGTGTTTGGCTACAGGAAAGGATGTTTTTGGGCTTCATTGTGAATCAAAGGGGGATTGAAGCCAATCCCGACAAAATCAAGGCAATGAATGATATGCAATCCTCCATGTACAAGAAAGATGTACAAAAACTAATTGGAAGGGTGCTCTCTACCAATTTATCTCTCGGGCTACGAATAAGTGATTACCGTTCTTTAAGGTGCTCAAAAAAATATTTGAGTGGAATGAGGAATGCGAAAAGGCTTTCCAAGACTTACAAAAATACTTGGTATCACCATCACTACTTTTTCGACCACTGATGGGAGAAAAATTGTACTTGTGATTGGCTATATCAAAATATGTTATCAGCTCGGCAATAGTTTGGCTAGAAAAAAGAGTTCAAAAACTAGTATATTACACTAGTAAAGCTTTCAGGGGAGCAGAAATGAGGTATCCACGCTTAGAAAAATTATTCCTTGCTCTTATAGAAGCTTCACGGAGAATGAAGCTCTACTTCCAGGCACATACCATAGTGGTTTATACAGACTTTACTCTATGCCAAGTGCTTCACAAACCAAAAAAATCAAGGAGATTGATGGCATGGGCCGTAGAGCTAGGAGAATATGAAATCCTTTATGAGCCTAGAACTGCGATAAAGGGGAAAGTTGTAGCAGATTTTATTACCAAATTCATGCATCAAGAGGAAATCAATAACCCTAGTTTGCCAGTCGAGAAAACTTCCTTAGAAGAGAGCTCAACTCCAAAGTAAACTGAATTAACTTCTGACCAATCTGAGACATTAGTTGCACCAGAGATAGCCCAGCGATATCGGGAACTGAGCAAGAAGTTATTTAAATAAAGAGTGTTGTGTGAAGGGAATTTTGATGATAACATCCCAGTTTGGAAATTATATACAGATGGCTCCTCATGCACTACTGGTAGTGGAGATGGGCTTATCATCAATACCCATGATGATATAGATGTGGAGTACACACTTTATTTCCAATAACAGACCTCCAATAATGAGGTAGAATACGAAGCATTAATAACAGGTTTGGAGTTAGCCTTATCTTTGGGAGACGAGAAGGTCATAGCACATAGCAATTCCTAGTTAATTATTAACCAGATCATTCAAATATATAGGGTCAATGGAGATCTCATGATTAGATATTTTTCTAAATGTATCGAATTTATCTCCAAAATAACAGTAGTTAAAATAATTAGGATACCAAGGATGGAGAACGCTCGAGCAAATGCACTTGCTCGGATAGCCTCAGTGACCCAGATAGAGCTCAGAAGAACCAACCCAGTAGAAATTATTACACATAAAAGTATAGATACGGAAGCTGTCAATTTTATCTAACTGGACTTAGGACTTTTATGGATGGATATTATAAAAAGCTATACTGATAAGGGTGTACTGCCTGCCAACCCAAAATAAATAAGAAAGTTAAAATTCAAGGCAACTAATTTTGTACTAGAGCAAGGAGTTTTATAAAAAAGAGGAAACAGTGTTTCTCTACTTTGGTGTGTACACCCCATCGAAGTGCCAGATTTAATCATGGAGGTGCATAAAGGTTCGTGTGTAGCTCATTCATCTAGCCGATCATTGATAAATAGGATAGCTATGCAAGGGTATTACTAGCTGACCATGAAATCTGACTGTATCTACTTTGCCAATAAATGTGACAAATGTCAAATGTTTGTCACAATCCATAGAAGACCAGGGACTGCATTAACTCTAATCACTTATCCATGGTTATTTTCCATTTAGGGAATTGACTTGGTTAACCCATTGTATAAGATAAAAGTGATATTCAAATACTTGGTTGTTGCAATAGACTACTTCAAGAAATGCGTAGAGGTTGAGCCATTGGTTGAATTTCCTTATAAAACGATCTTTTAATTCATTTGGAAGCACATTATTTGCAGATATGGGATGCCATATACCTTTGTCACTGATAATGGCACTTAATTTTATAACTAAGAGTTTGAGGAATATTGCATTAAGTCCAAGATCTACAAACTTCACTCCACCCCAGGCCATTCCTAGTGTAATGGTCAAACCGAGATAATGCTATTGGAGGGAATGAGAAAAAGACTTGATGATGCGAAAGGCAACTGAATCAATGGGTTTCACAACATTATTGGGCCTATTAAACAACGCCGAAAACAGATACTGGAGAAACCCCTTACATTTTTACTTTTGGGACTACAGCAATAGTGTCAATCGAGGTAGGTTTGCCCACTCATAGAGTGTTAAACTTTGATTCCCAAAAGAGTGATCTCATGGGAAGATTGGATCTAGACCTAATTAAGGAAATAGAGGAGGATGTTGCACTTCGACTGGCTACTTACCAGAAATGAACAACCCGATTCTACAACAGAGGGGTGAAGCCAACCCACTTGAAGAAAGGACATCATGTTCTTCAGAAAGGGAATAAGATGGAAGCAAACTGGCATGGTCCTTATCGTATCACAATAATTGTCCAACCAGGAACTTATCGCTTAGAGACACTTGAAAGGAAAGAATTCAAGAATCCATGGAATTACGATCATCTTAGAAAATATTATCAATAAACCTATGGGGAATTTGATGTACTCATTTCAATCGTTTTAATAAAATTATGGTTTCCTATCAATCAAGGTTCTAAAAACTGCGGGGCGTGATCGAGGTGTGGAAGCCAAGCTTTAAGCCTTAGAAGCCTAGGCGTTCCTTAGGCGTAAAAATGCGTGAAAAAGCGTTTAAGCCTTCTTAATATATTTTAATATTTTTAAACCATACCAAGGCTATTAAAATACTAAAATTGTACATATCATAAAAATGTGTCTGAATATATGCAAATTAAAATACTATTTGATTATTTGAATGAGATAATGGTCCGGTTAATAAAAAAAATCTTTAAAATGTGATATCGTTTCACTAAAGCATTGTTATTTTTAGAAAAAGTGCGCCTTAAGGGTTTTACTAAGTATAAGGCATAAAAAACTTAAGGCGGGGCGTTTCCCCCAAGCCTTAAGCCTATGCGGGTTTTTTTTAACAGTGCTATCAATTATGCTCCCTTTTTATCAATTTTTTTTCCAGGAATATGGGTGATGACAATACTGATAACTGTATCATCAAAAACTCAAAACTTCATGTATGACTTTGTCCTTGACAAGTCACGAACAAGAATTTTCGTAAAATTTCATGTATGACTTAAAGTCAACAACAAGAAGTTTTACGAGATCAAATTAAATTCAAGAAAATCCAAAGGCATTTCAGGAAAATCCTAGGGCATTCCTAAAACATTTGGTCGTCGATGGTAACTAATGAAAACAGTTAGCTCCAAAAACATTCGGTTTTGATAATCCTAAGTGCATTAGTAGAACCTAAGGCCCAGCAATTCAAGTTAACACTTGAGAATACACACTAATAATTAATTTGGTTAGTCGTCCACCTAGCCGACCAAATGCTCTGAAAGCTTAATTTTTAATATTCAAATGTATATAAAAAATAGATATATGAAAACATAAGTTTTTTTATTCCAAATAAACTTTTTGGGTCCAACATCAAAGCAAAAATTACAAGGAAAAGGATAAACAATCATTCTATTGGACATTTCCCTTCAACCTTATCCATTCCAGTAGGAGGAATATCAAGAACTGAGGGAAGAATATTAGAAGTCAAGTCTCTTGGCCTACCACTTGAGCTTTGTCATTTCAATAATTGCTAGGGTCGAACATAAGTATCCTCATTGTGTAAGCCAAAATCGCCTAAATACTTTCTAACCAGACCTGAGGAATGGCATCAGTAGGGATCCAACTAGCATTAATTTCGAAAGGATGATTTAAATAATCCATTACACTCGATCATGCCAATATCGAAGTTCATTGGATTTGGGAACCTTCATAACTGGCAAGGCATTCAACCAGCCCCACTTGTGACCCTCACGCCAAGCTTATTTCAATTCATCTTCAAGGTGAGCTAGAACCGCATCGTAACCATGCATCCAAACTGAACTAGGTTGTTTAATGAAATAAAATGGTAACCGATCAACCTTGTCATCCAGTTTCTTAATGGTTGCATATTTACTTTTAAGCAAGGTTGGTTGGTCGGCTGAGGTGTTTTTTGGCCCTCTCCTCATATATTATTGATCGAACAATAACTACTTATCTAGACGGTTGGCTAGACTCTGTTTTCTTTAGTCTTTCCAATTCATCCATCAGCTTGGCATTCTCCACCTCCAAATATGATGCTCCCTCACTTGGGATAACTTTAGAAGACTTCTCAAAACTTTCCAGTCCATTCTTGAGGGCATTATTTTTGTTCTCCAACAGATTGATCACCTCCTAAGTGCTCTATGTTTCTTAGTTTAGAAAAAATTCTTCTTCCCGAAGGCCGAAGAAATGTACTGGAGCTTTTTATAAAAACCATAACCTGCACTCAGTGCATTGTATTTATTTTCATAATCATAGTGAAGCAAGTCAATGAGAGGTCGTAATGATCCTACAGCTGCTCAATCATTTCATAGTAGGCTACATTGTTGGCCATAACCCGATCATAGAGACCATGCAGATGAAGATAGGCCTCATTAACCTAGTTTGATGCATCAACATTAAGTAACTCCTCTAACCCATCCTCAGTCAAACTTGCATGCCCTGCTCTAAAAATTCTAAGGCTATGTTTCAGCAAATCAATCTCAGCAGATATTATGGCAGTCTTCCTAGAGTTAAACTAAAAAAAGGAGTACAATAACAATAGTCTAACAATAATGATGAACAAGTGCAGTAAAGATAAATCCAGCAAGTTAACTAAAAAAAAATTCATTCATAATCATAAAGAGGTGTTACAAATGATTGATTCCTTACATCCCAAAACAATAAAAGTGAAAATTAAAAGAAATACAGATGGAGTGTCAGGGTACTTATGGAAGAATGACTTCAGTTTCAATAATAGGCACCAGTGAGGACTCCCATATCCCCTCTTCATCATCCACCTCCACTTTTATGTTAGGAGGAGTATCAGGGTCATGCCTCTGGAATAAGTTAGAGTCAGCAGTGGTGCTGGCCTCTTTCAAGGCATTTGTCCAGCCATCCTTAAAGGAAACATCCTTCATATACTCTATATGGATAGTAGTAGCGAAGGCCTTATCACATCCTATGTTGAAGTCATCCTCTTTTTCCTACTTGTGTTGAGCCTTAAGCTCCAAAATATTCTTCTTATCGACAGCAGTTTCCACAATCGAGTTAGTATCCATTTACTCAGCGATTTTCAACTTTTGCTCAATTGTCTTCGCCTTCTCTTTGGCCTGATCTAACTTTTCTTGGCACTTTTTTTAGTCCCTCTACTGTTCCTCCCTAGTGGCATCAAAGGATTGTTTTAAGTCATTGAAGGCTTCCTCTATATCCGTTGAGGACGACCTCAATTGGTTATCCCTTATCAACAATTGGTCATAGTCGAACAAAAACTACAAAACAGTACAACAATAAGGCAGTTATCAGATATTATTAAGAAAAATAGAAATTACTAAAGGCCATATGATTAACAGTTACCAGATGATTAGGCATAAATTCTTCCCATTTATCCCCATAATTTAGAGCCTTTTATCGCTCCGCAAAGTGTAATTCGAGTGGATTTATCTCATATCATTACTATTGATATTTTCTAATTAGTATGCCGAGTTTCGTGTATCTCATATCTATTTTGCAGGTATTCAGTGCACACAAGGAAGGAGAGATAAGGAGGAAAAGTTCCTGAAAAGATGGAACCGAACCGAAGGTCTGGAAAAACGAACCCATCCTATCCTGGGAAAACTTCCTATGAAGCAAGAAAAGATGAAACCGAACCGAAGAGGAAATAAATTAACCAAACCGGTTCAGGGAAAAACTTTTGTCAAAAGGCAAACCGAACCAAATCACCTTAACAGGATCGGTTCGGGTATCAAAAAATTGGACTTATCCACTTGTAAAACAAGAGTCTTGTACGATTGAAACTCTTAGAAATTCGTAAAGTATAAGTTTAAAACACCTTCTAGAAATTAAGGGCGGTTTTAATTCGTTAGAGAAGCATTGTAATTAGTTTAGAGAAGAGAACAACAAGAAACCCTAGTTTTTTTTCCAGTTCTGCAAGTCAAGTAATTTTATTCCAATTCTTGCTTTCATTATTGCAGTACTTAATGTTTTAGTTAGCAATTTCACTCTTCTTCACCTTCATTTATTAGTAAAAATGTTTTCTTTCATTCAAAACATGTTTTCTTCTAGTTTTAATATGTCCGACTAAGTTTTCAAGGGTCGGGGTGTATGAACCCCACCCGATGTAATTTACGATAGTGGAAATAGAATTTTGAATTAAAATCTTAGGTGAATTGTATCGTAGTTAATGCGATACTTATTTAATTCATCCTTTGCTTACCTACTATGCGGGCTACGATCCCTCATATATGTAATACTTAGGAGTGTTGAAGACAGTGTCTTAATTCGTCCTTTGCTTACATACTGTGCGGGCTACGATCCCTCATTTATATAATACTTAGGAGCATTAAAAACCGGGTTCATTTGAAGTTTTAATTCCAAATCTAGTATCCTATGAGGTGAATTACTAGGGTGTGGAGGATTGTAATCCGACCTATCTTTCTCATTTCATAGTTAAAGTTTAGTCAATTCGTTATTAGTTATTCGTTAGAGTAATTGCATTTCATTTATTCATAATCTCATTAATTAATCATTTTAAAAATTGCATCTAGTTTTACCTATTTCACAATCCAAATCACATTTTCTTTCTTTTTAGAGTCAAAGTTAGGTTAGCTTCGTCTTTCCAACGTCGTTACGACTTCATTCGTCCTGTTTCCCTGAGGATCGATACCCGACTTATCGGATTATTACTTGAGCGACAGGCTTACACTTGAGCCTAACTAGCATGCACACTAGACACATTTGTGGTCGCGTGACCAGAGCAAGATTATGATTGGCCCTTTCCAGTAGTTTGGCCCTGGACATGGGAGTTGCTGCCAAACTATTTGCAAGAAAAACTCGTGAATGAATCAAACACCTGGTAAAACCAGGGTTCACTGCCACAGAGGCCAATTCACCAGTAGCCTGGTCGACCTGGGTCTTCCACGCCAATTCCTGCTAAGGGGAAAAACTACTTTTCAATCTCTTAAATTGAGATTCAGTATTTTTGAGTTCCTCAGTAATGACAACTACTGGCCTTTTTAAACCATCTTGACCAGCAGTGGATTTCTTGGGTGGGGGAGACAATGTTGCAGACCTCAAGTTGTGAATCCTTATTTTTCCCATCTCTATAGTAAATGAAGTTAGGATGGTGGAAATGCCAAGTGAGTCGAAGGAAGATCGCATTCCTTTAAGTGAAAACTCTCTATTTTCCAAATGGGATCTAGAAACTGCAGCCGAGGAGGTAAAAATGTGTTCTTCTTCTTTATGATTAATGGGGACTCGGTGCATATCATCTGTAGGTCGGGAAACAAAAGAAGTAATTGAATGTCTATACTCAAAGGGAATGGACGCCAACCTCAGATTCTCTTCTCCTAAGCTTTAATGAATCGACCGAAGAAATTTCAATTCTTCAAACTTGACCTCCAAGTCGTGAGGACTCTTATTTTTCCTCTCCTCTACAGATAAAACCAAGTAAAAATTATTTGTTTGTTGGTTCGAAAGCCCTCAAATTTTAAATTTCTTAAATTACTAGATGGTTCAAAGATATTCCAAATTAAAATTTCTTTTCAAATTTTAATTTCTCCAAAATTAAAATTAAACTAAACTTAAAGTGAAATTAAACTACACAAATATTTTAATTTTCACTTAAACACAATTTAATTCAATTCAAGTTAGAAATTAGGCAACACAAACTAAACATGCATTTTTGACAAATTAAATAAAATTGACTTGAATTAAATTAACTAAAATATTACGCAAAATTAATTAGCAGCAATTAAACCAAAGTGTGAATTAAACCAATTTTATATTTTCAACCTAAGCATACATCTAGGTGAGTTAAAAAGAAAAAATAAACAATCACACTACGCCGCGATGTATGAGAAAAATCCAAATGGAAAAAACCTCGGACGACCCTTCCTACAAGTCTACTTAATATGGTATGTGTACATATACAAGACAAAAGACTTACAACACATGACTTGACTCCATCCAAACCTCAATGCTTCTTCTTGTATCAACCGCAGCCTAGTCGACAACCACGAACTCCACCGCAGTCTTGGAATCCACCAATGGCGCTCAACCACCGTCAAATACAAACGATGGCCTTTCCGCCGTTGTAACACACAACGCTTCAATCAAACGGACTCCTCTGTGGAAACATCTCTTTTATGGGATGAGAACAGTAACCGGTGCCAAAACATCTCCAAGAATATATATATATATATATATATATATATGAACTTGTATTTAAACAAAATAATGGGTTTAAAATACTTGGTTTTGTTCTAAAGATTAAAATATTTTTAACAAAAAACAAGGAGATCTTTTCTTGGAAGAATTTTGCTTTCAACTCCTTAGAAAGAATGAAAAGGTTCCCTTGAAAAAGTTGTTCCCGAACTTATTTTATCAGGAAAAAGTAGTGAGAAAAAGTAGTGGAGAAATGGGAAGTTTAAAAAAAAAAACTGTTAAAAACTGTGTCATTTCGTTCAAAGTTCAAACGAACTCGAACGAAACTTCTAACGAGAAAATAGCGAAGTTTTCTAAAATCTCGTTTAAAGTTTTTTTGAAGTTCGTTCGAACGAGATTGTTCGAACGACCTATCTAACGAGATTTCAGGCCAAGATTCTAGATAATTTCTATATGAACGCGTGGACGTCAGTTTCGTATTTTTTTAATTAGTTATGATTTTTCTACGGAAAGGTGTCCAAGAAGAAAATCTTTAGATAGTATGAATTCAATAAAATTTAACAAAAATACTAACACCCAAAAAAAAATCCAAGCTCCTATATATATATATAATAGTGCATTCATACCCTTGAAGACTTTGAAAAATCAAATAATGATGACGTATACACTTGGCATGAAAATCGGCAAGGTTGCATTCTTTAAATTCTTGGTTGTTACGTCTTCAATTCTTCAAACATCATAGGCTTAATAGGTACAAACATCTATCATATGAATCAAAGTGTTTTGTCCAGAATTAAGCCAATACTACACTCGATTGGAAATTTACCATTACAAATCTCCCCCTTTGGCTATTCCAGGACAAAACTAAACCAAAAATCCTAAGGGACGTCAAGCACGTCTAGACACAACATCCCACCTAAAAAAATAAAATTATAGACGCTTGACTCGACTCATAAGAAATGCTTTGCCGCTTTAAGTAATGCCACTAAAAAGAAATTTCTTGCACACTTAAACAAACCATTAAACGCATAGGGAATATCAAAAGATTAAAATGCGAAAAATAATTTTTTCCTTTTTAATTAATTATCCCCCTTTATCTAACAATGATCTACCTAGAAATACGTCTCCCCTAAATTTGATCTCCCCAAATTTCAAAGGATTAGATACCATTTGTCCCCCTTTTTGTTCAGGAATAGACAAAGGTTAAGAATAAAATTAACTTATTTCTCCCCCAATTAGAGAAAAAACCATTACTCCACCTTAAGTCTAAACAAGGGATATAAATTAAGGAAAAACAAGATAAACATGCATTGGTGTATAAATAAGAACAATAAAGCATATGGCGATAATGAAATACAACTAATCTATACAAATATTAAGGGATACCAATTATGATATGATAACAAAAGGGTACCACTTAAAATGTATTGTGCTAAGCATGGGATATCAAACCAAAAATTCGCAACAATATAGATACCAATTTTGAATTCAAAGCATACATGGACTAGCTAGCGAGGCAAAGACTCAAAATAAATAAAATGCCATATATATATATATATATAAACAACACAAATAACACAACACAAAGTAAAATGAGCTTTTCACACTCTTATGGCATAAATGTGTCATATGGAAATGGAAGTGAATGGTTGTAAACTAGTAACTAAATAATTAAGACCCAATCACTTAAACATGCTCACGGAGTTCTTATTTGATTGTAAAACTTTATCAACTAAGATTTAGCCATATGTGATAGGATAAAGTGAACTCGATGAAAAAAATGAGCACAATGCATACAAGCCTGGCATATTAATGATTCTATAAACCAATATATTCATGACAAGATAGCGTAACTAGGATACAAAGTCATTATGCAAAGCCGTTAATATTCCATCCAAATTCTCAAATATAATATTATACTTTTCTTTTCTTTAGAATAAAAATATCAATCTAAACAAATTAGGCCTTGGATATAGTTTTCTTTTAATACCATATTTTTCTTTTAGGCCTTAAGACCACATATTTCTTTTTTGTCCATTGCAAACGGTGGCTTAATCGCAAAGGATGATTGTTCCTTTCGTATCCCTTCACCGTGCACTTTCATATATCATTTTTTCAAACACACAATAATCTCACTTGCAACGGTTCTAACATACACAAATCCTCCTAAGTCACAAAATATGTAGATGACTAGATTGGAAGGAGAACACCTCACAAACCTCAAATATACATGTGAAGTTAAAGGTTCAAAAGAGCTCGTGCATGTGTACAAGAAGTCATATAAAAAGTGAATCCATTAACGCAAGTCAAATTCAAACTACTCCGTGTAACCATGACAAAGAAAACTTTAAGGATTGAAATTCCTAACCAAAAGTTCTAACCACATGGTAGCAGAATGATAGGATTCAAACACAACTATATGCCACAAAAGGTGTGTAAAACTCAAATATATACACACAAAAAAAACTTTTTGAGTATTTCAAAAAAATTTAACCATCACAAAAATTAACTCAAAAGACAAGCAAAAATCTTTTTGTATTTTTCATTTAATACCCAAAGATGTACAAGATAAATTACAAAAGATAAACAATTCATAATTCTAGGAAAGCATATTTAATGGAGCATGGACTAAAAAATGACAAACAAGCATACAACTAGCAAGAATATATGACATATAGCACAAAAGTTAGAGTATGCAAACATGCAAGCAATTACTCATAAGATATAGTAAGTGAGGAGTCATGTGATAGCATGTGGGAACCATCAAAAATAAGAAATTTAGTATAAGGCATATTTTCCATTTTTAAACCAAACAAAAATAACGATCTTAACGCAATAACTTAGCGTTCCTAGCTCTGATACAACTTGTTGGTTCGAAAGCCCTCAAATTTTAAATTCCTTAAATTACGAGATGGTTCAAAGCTATTCCAAATTAAAATTTCTTTTCAAATTTTAACAATTATACAATTCAAATTTTAATTTCTCCAAAATTAAAATTAAATTAAACTAAACTCAAAGCAAAATTAAACTACAAAAATATTTTAATTTCCACTTAAACACAATTTAATTCAATTCAAGTTAGAAATTAGGTAACACAAACTAAACATGCATTTTTGCCAAATTAAATAAAATTGACTTGAATTAAATTAACTAAGATATTGCCCAAAATTAATTAGCAGCAATTAAACCAAAGTGTGAATTAAACCAAATTTATCTTTTCTACCTAAGCATGCATCTAGGTGAGTTAAAAAGATAAATAAAAAATCACACCACCCCACGATGTACGAGAAAAACCCAAATGGGGAAACTATCGGACGGCCCTGCCTACATGTCCACTAAGTATGGTATGTTTACAAATACAAGACAAAAGACTTACAACACACGACTTGACTCCGTCCAAGCCTCAATACTTCTTCTTGTATCAACCTCCGCCTAGTCGATAACCATGGACTCCACCACAGTCATGGAATTCACCAATGAGGCTCAGCCACCGTCAAATACAAACGATGTCCTTTCCACCGTTGTAACATACAATGCTTCAAACTAACGGACTCTTCCGTGGAAACATCTTTTTTATGGGATGAGAACAGTAACTAGTGCCAAAACATCTCCAAGCAAAGATATATATATATATATATATATATATATATATATATATATATATATATATATATATATATATGAACTTGTATTTAAACAAAATAATGGGTTTAAAATACTTGGTTTTGTTCTAAAGATTAAAAAAATTAACAAAAACCAAGGAGACATTTTCTTGGAAGAATTTTGCTCTCAACTCCTTAGAAAGAATGAAAAGGTTCTCTTAAAAAAGTTGTTCCCGCAATTATTTTAACAGGAAAAAGTAGTAGAAAATAGTAGTGGGAAAATGGGAAGCTTTTAAAAAAATTATCAAAAACTGCATTATTTTATTCGAAGTTTATTCGAACGAGTTCGTTCGAACGAAACTTCTAACGAGAAAACAACGAAGTTTTTTGAAATCTCGTTTGAAGTTCGTTCGAATGGGGTCATTCAAACAACTTATCTAACGAGATTCCAGGCCATGATTCTAGATAATTTTGATATGAACGCGTGGCAGCTAGTTTCGTATTTTTCTGATTTTTTTTCAATTAGTTATGATGTTTCTACGGAAAGGTGTCCGAGAACAATATCTTTAGATAGTATGAATTCAAAAAAAAAATCAAAAATACTAACACCCAAAAATATTTTCCAAACTCCTATATATATATATATATATATATATAATAGTGCATTCATGCCTTTGGAGACTTGGGAAAATCAAATGTTGATGACGTATACACTTGGCACGAAAACCGATGAGGATGCATTCTTTAAATTCTTTGTCATTACGTCTTCAATTCTTCAAACCTCATAGGCTTAATAGGTACAAACATCTATCCTATGACTCAAACTGTTTTGTCCGAAATTAAGCCAATACTAACTACACTCGATTGGAAATTTTTCATTACATAGTTGGCAAGCAGTTAGCAAGCATAAAAGAAAACCAGGTCAAAATGATAGTCGACCTATGTCACACATTCGTGGGGGCATCTCGACCAGTATATTCATCCCCCTCGAGAAGGTGGCATGTTGCCAATTCTTGACCACCACTCCATAATACCAATAGTCTTTACTGGAATCGGGCAGGTTGAATGCTAAAATCATATTAGCTTGTCTGGTCCTCAGGTAATATGTGTTTTATTCGGTAGTTCCTCATTTATAACGGTGCATTAATTCAGTGATCCCTATGTGGGTTCCATGGAGTTCATTAAAGAAATTATCCCCATTCACCACTCGCCAAGTGTTTGGGGCTACCCTAGCAAAGACTACGTCAAAGTACAGAAGAACTCAAGAGATATTTGGTTATGAGGGAAAGTTATTCTGCATTTTACTATAAATAGTGTGGGAATCCAATGACCCTCATTTAAAGACAGGACATCAATGGATCCATCCAATATCTCCAGAGATACCCAACTTGGGATTTTTATTCTTTCTCTAAACTCTTCTAAAGATCCTTCGTCAACAATATGCACCATTTTTTGTGCAAATAACAATGCAAAAGAATGGAAGAGAAATGAGTCTTATAGATTTCTCTAAAACAGCAGAAGACATTCAAGAACGACTAAAAAATCTTGAAGGCGGGAAGAAAAGGTAAAAATTCAAGGGTCTGGGGTGAAGAGAAATTAGGGGGAAAGATTAGATTTGCCTCGAAGATTGGGAAAGAAAATGATTAAATAATCCAATGATTGAACTCTGGATGGCTGCATGCATCCCAAAAAGGGCAGAAAGATTGGCGTACCCTTTGGTGATTCGCTATTTTTCAAACTATTCACAAAAATTCTATAGCACTGATACACAGATGAAAAAAATTACAAGTCCTGAAGGTCGGCCACCGATATCTACCATTTTTGGGTGACGAGAAACTTTTCAGAGTAAATACTCCATCTTTTCACTAAATCATCAAGCATGGAGCATTGGGGGGGGTGTTATGGGTTAAAATATCCATCCATGTGGATCAATGAAACAGGGACACCTATCCTCATAAACATCCACCTCACTGCTTCACATATACTTGGTCGGCCCCAGAGTTGGCCAACCACAACCAGGAAGGTGAACCATCAAGGAGGGGAAAGGTAACTCACATGGGGGCTACCAACAGCCATTCCACATGTGCATTTGAAGATCAACAGACTCATTTATTTTATATGGTGTAAATTCTTAAATATATAAAAGCATTCCATCCCTTGGTCTTCTAACCATTATTAATACACTATCTCCCTTATCTCAACGGATGAACAAGTCAACACAAGCAATATTGCCCTAAGTTTATGGAAATTTTCAGAATCGTTTTCTTAGTAGGAAGTCCGTAAAAAATGAAAATTCAAAAAAAAAAAAATCTTTCCCGTTTTTTCCTAAATAAAAAAAAAAATTGCTTTATAAGTGTGTTTTTTTGTGTGTGTGTTAAATACCCCCATTAGTGCATGTGTCGTGTTATTTTTTTTCTTCTTTACTTTCTTTTCCCTTTTTTTGTCGTACTTTAGGTTTGGTGTAGTTTCTTTTATTTATTTTTTCAGAAGCACGTTCACAAAAGGGGGGGAAGTGAAGAAAATTTTGAAAAGGTGTGCAACGGTGAGCGAACGTGAAGAAAAATTTTGCAATCTTCCCACAAGCACAAGGAACTCTCAGGGACGACTGAAACGTAGTCAACATTTCCCTCCGATCGATGTCAACGGCCCGGCGTAAATAAGTTACCGTAAAAAAAATCCACACCGGGGGAACATTTTTGTGTGCTCTTACATGGTTTAATTTTGCATTTAATTTAACACGTTCCATAAATTGACTTAAGGGCAAAACCCGTGTGAAAGATAAGGTGGGTATTTCATAACCCTTCCTTGGGCCAAAAATCACTAATTAACCAAACATTTGCATATCTCGAGCCATCACATTTAATTTAAAATTAATTAAGCATTGGCCTTAGCATATCACAAAGCTTATAGGAAACCTCTTAACGAAGCTAGAATTAAAAGCTACTCTAACGCGAACTTTTCAAATCGATCATGTTTCACCATGTCTAGGATTGGTGATTTTTAATGTGTCTTCGTACCGACCACCTACCTGGAGGAAAAAGCGGTATTTGAGTCGATAACCGTAAATGGTTGTGTTTTAAATTTTCCCTTGTCAAAGAGTATGAGTTATCTAATTAGGGAGATTAATTCGGAGATCCCTGCTGTCGTCGATTAATCGCGGAAAAATAAGATTTTAAAATTGAAATTCCCCTCACCTAAATTAGATAATTCAATCTGCTTTGTGTTAGCTAGGAATACGTGGTATCAGTCAAATATTTTTTTTAAATTTTCTTCATAAAAAAAAAGAAAAAAAATTCAAGTGAGCTCAGTGTATGCGAAGTTGGTTTCGAGATCATATTGGTCGTTTGTCGAGAGTGGAGTCTAGCATTCCCAATACTTACGTAGGTAGATTTTTTATATTCACCGAGATGGGAAACGAGTTAGCACCATGTGCCCTTGAATATTACCTTTATCCGACTAGGTCTAGTCAGCCTTCATGCATACTTCTCCCGAATCACAATGCCAATAATTTCATATTACATCCGGTAACAATTCAATATTTACTCGTGTTTCGAGGTACTAAAAAAGAGGAACCCTACCATCATGTTCGGGAATTCGAGGAGATATGTGGGACCATCAAGTACCAATAACTCACCGACGAGATTGTTAAACTTGTTTCCATTCTCGTTGAAAGACAAAGCCAATAGTTGGTTTAACTCGTTAAAACCCGGATCCATTACCACTTGGAACCAAATGAGTGTATCTTTCTTGCAAAAATTATTTCCCAACCAAAATACGTCATCGATATGTCACGCGATCAATACATTTAGCCAAAAGGAGGGAGAAGCCTTATGGATGCATCTGGAGATTTTCAAGGACTTTTTATTGCAATGTCTGCACCATGGGGTTGAGATGGGACGCTAGGTCCAAATTTTGTATAAGGGTTTCAATTGTAGTACTCGAACTATGCTCGAGTCACTATGTAACGGTGATTTTATCGAGAAAAGGGAGGTCTACACGTGGTTATTCCTAGAAGCCAAAGAAAAAATTCCCAGCGATGGGCACCCAATAGAGAATCTAGGTACATCACGTCTAATGAGGGGTTCGCTCATCAGTTAAACAAAGTTATGATTTAAATGCCACACCTTAGCCCGACGTTTAGAAGCTTTAGAGACGATTAAAGAGTACAATCGAGTCTCACCTGTGGTCGTAAAACATGTAGGTTCCCCTATGTGTATATTTTGTGATGCATTCGACCACTTACTCGGAAATCATCCCGCCCTTTAGACCTACAAGACACGTACCGAGCAAGCCAGTGCCCTTTAGCAAAATAGGCCAAAGTATGACCCATATTCCAATGCATATAATTCGGGGTGGTAAGACCACCCCAATTTTTCATGGTCCAAGGGTCAATACCAAGAAAGTGGAGGTCAATCTTCTGGTAACTCGCCTCTGAGTTTCCAAAAGAATGCCCCTGAACCATCATATCCTTCATCCTAAAAAATTCAAGCTTTAGAGGATACGATGAATTTGCTTGATCAAAGTACATTCCAATTCTAACAGTCAACTCAGAGTGTCCTCCAATCTACCCAATGGATCTTGCATGCAAACACTCAATCCATAGCCAAACTCGATGCTCAAGTGAGCCAATTAGCGAACGCATTGAGTGAGAGAAACGAGGGAACATTCCCGAGTCAACCTGAGGCCAATCCTAAACATAACATACCTACAGGTCAATATTTTGTGCAAGATAACATCGGTTCATCACAAACCCAAGAGGATGTCAAAGCCATCATCATGCTTAGGTCCAGTAAGGAAGTCAAAAAGAATGAATCACCACCCATTAAGAGCGAATTCGAGAAACATAAGGAGAAAGAAGATCCACATGTGGATCCAACTTCCTCCCCACCCTTATCTTCCAAACCATTTGTAAAAACCTATGATTCAAAAGGTCAATTTCCCCAAAGATTGGTGCCCTAAAAGAAAAGGGCGCAAGTTGACAAAATATTAGAAGTATTCAAGCAAGTACAAATCAATATCCCACTGCTTGGCGCTATACAACAAGTCCCGTCCTATGACAAATTTATAAAGGACCTTTGTACCTTCAAGAGAAACACCAACGTGCCCAAGAAAGATTTTCTCATCGAGCAAGCTAGATCGATCATTTCCTATAGAACTCCTGACGAGTATAAGGATCCTAGGACACCGACGATCTCTATTAAGATAGGGAAGCATCACTTCGAGAAAGATCTATTAGACTTAGGAGTAAGTGTGAACCTTATGTCATACACCATGTATGAGAAACTAGGTTTGGGGGAGTTAAATCCCACTAAGATGACCTTGTCCTTAGTCGACTGATCCATTAAGGTGCCTAGAGGTGTTGTAGAGGATGTATTGATTAAAGTGGTTGAGGTTGTTGTGACACCCCGCCTAATAAAATATCGGGCGATCACTCCTTTATTAAATTAAATCAAGGTAAACAGTTGGTTCATTCTCAGCATCACTGTCGATAAAAACAAATTTTCCAATTTAACACCCTAAATAATTAAGCTAAGTGTCAAAAACATTTTCATATAAACTTTCCAAATTTTAATTAAAGAAAAGATTTATTTACTTAATAACAACATTTCTACATTTAAGAATCACACCACAATAAACCAAATAACATAATACATTCGTCAATCGAATGTCAACATATGAAGCTAAAATCACAAATCCATCCTGAATAAATCCCATAAAACAATACTGGAAATAACTGAAATATAAATGTCCCAATTACAAATGAAATAATAGAAAGGGCGACACATGCCCAATAAATGAGAATGTTAGAAGTGGAGTCAATAAAGGAAGCCGTCTACGCAAGTAACCTGCAACTCCCACCTAAGTTGCAGCACGTTCCTCTCATGGGATCCTAAGCAAGACGCCCCTGTGGCTGGGCACCTGAAATATATACATATATATACAAGAGAGAGAAAAAAAGAAACGGGTCAGAGCCCGAAAGTGTGTTTGATTTAAAATACGTTTAGCATGTATTTAAATTGATACAAGCCAATGCAACAACATATTAATACGTTACTCTCTTGAGAAATACTCACCTCTCTTCTAATGTGCACACCTATCGTACTAACCTTCCCAACGGTTTGTTTTATCATTTATCGCACTAGTCTTTCTAAAAGATTTAACTTAACATAGATTACTCGCAAGATTTACTAGTCTCAATTCCATTTTAAAAAGGATGTTCCAATTTGTAACCAAAGTTCTCTATTTTCAACTTTGTAAAATTAATAAAGTTTTCTAGTGACATATTATACTTTTTAAAACAAGTATTTAATAATTTGAGTCAACAACCATGTCCTACTTATCAAATCCCAGTAGGCAGTTTCAAATTTCATAATCTCATATATATATTAACTACTCGAATAATTATATATATATATATATATATATATATATATATATATATATATATATATATATATATATATATATATATATATATATATCAGCACCCCGAATAAAACTATGGTCCGTGCATACTTCCACTATCCAAACCCCATACCACTCAAATCAAGGGGAATACAAATTCGGAATCACTCTCGAATTGTATTAACACATACACAAACAATATCGAGGCGAAGCATAGATTCCAAGTCTCTAAGAGGATGGCACATACTCGCGTCTCTTAGGACCGTCTGAACTATCAATTCGATAGCCTGTACCAAGGATATCTATCTTCTAGGGTACAAGTCAATATCCCCCATAAAGGTCCCATCGAGATAAGACTGTCCCAGCGCGGTAACCTCAAGGATAGCAAGTAGCACGGTATGTTTCTCACATGTATATAATATATGTACACACAATCATATAAATATACCACTTTATCATATTGAAATAGGTTCTTCTCGTCACCCATAATTATATCAATTATCCTTAATTTCACATTTATAGAATTACGTATAAGGTTTCATTCCTAACCTTAACTCGAAGGGTTTTCTCACTTATTACCTAACACTCGTGGACTATATCCTCACAAATCTGAAATTCAGTAAGTGACTTTATTAGATTCCAATGTAACTCTCTTACGCACCTCACCCTTTAAATTTATAAGTTTACCAACCCTAAAGTAATTGTCCCATAAATACCATTCTCGTTGAAGATTTAAAGGTCCCAACATTCATTCATATGCCCTACTGGTCCTCAATGTCTCCCAAATTATTTTATCAAGAATGCCCAAGAATTATTTCACGACAATTTGAATTTAACTCATTTAAAGAGAGAATTAAGAGTCTGTCAGGAGGGGTCGATCGATCGAAGATTGGGGCTCGATCGATCGAACCTTCGATCGATCGAAGCTCTAGGCTCGATCGATCGATCAAGCAGGTCTGGGCAAAATTCTGCAGAATGCAGTTACGGGTTTCACTAAACTTCTTCATCCAAAACTATGTTTTTCCATTCCAATCGTCCCAAAAATACTACTATCATCATTATAACATTATACCAGGTGTTTATAACGTAAAGCATGTGTATAACTATCATTAAACATGGATAATTAACTCAAAATCCCATCTAATCATCAAGAACCCTAGAGTTTTCCTTAATCAAGGTTCTAATCTGTTTTTACCAGAAATTCCTTCTAATATATCATCAAAATTTCATGGGTTATATTCCTCTACATGGCAAGGGTTCCAGAATTTTGATATAATCAAAACTACATGCATTATCCTAACACAAATTGAGTTTTCTTCCATAGTTTCCATCTCTAAAAAATCCTAGACTAATATGAAGATTGCATTAACGAAAATATGCAAGTCAAATACTTGCCTGGGATTTTTGGTATGCAGATTCACGGATGATTTTGGTATGGCTGCATTCCTTGTCTCGCGATCTACGCGATGGTGGTGGTGGCGGTGTAATCCGGTGGCTTTTTGGCCTTGAATTGCCTTGGAGCTCTCTCCTCTCTTCTCCAATGGCCGTCACTTGATTTCTGGATATTCTAACCCTAAGAGGATAACCTAATGGCTGATATAGGTTGCTGAAATTCGTGGGTTTAATTACCCAATTATGTAAAATGACTAAAATGCCCTCCCGGGGTACTAATTAGGCCTAAAAACGCCCCGAGACCCAAACTAAACCCCCGGATACACTTTTATGACTATATCGACCCTTCCGGACGCGTTGGCGCACTCAAAACGACCATAAAAACAACTTATAAAATATTCACTTTTTATTTAACAAAATTAGTCCCTACGTGACACGGGCACGTCCCGACTTAAATTTCCGAAATAGTCATTTAATTCACTTATGACATTCAATATAAACAATATAGTATATTACTATGCTCATTAGTAATATTCAACAAGTTTCCCATAATTACTAACTCTCGTCACGTTAATAATTATAACATAATTAATTTCCGGATTTTTATTAAATAATCATTCTCATTAAATTTAATAAATCCCCAAATTAATATAGCATAAAAATACGGGGTATTACATTTGTATTTTCGGTATACTTTGTGGTCTTACACACGCAACACGTACGAATCTCATCCGCACAAATCCCAATCATCCTCGATTGACCCTTTTTGGCAACTTCTGATGCTGTCATTCGATGTCGTAGTGGGCAATTGAACCTGTCATTTGGGAACATAACCATGGGTTTGAATGTGTTTAATTTAGAGAGGCCATCATATGATGATGGAGAGACTAAATTCAAGTACGTTCAATAAATGATCTATGTGCTTGGACACCTGATTTGTCTCTAGATATAAGTCTTGAAGATCTTGAGAAATAATTTTGTTCGGTTGATGAGGATCTTACTGTTGAAGTCCAATCTGTATTGGATTCTTTTTTTTATTTAGATGAGAGAGACTGGGATGATAGGATAGATCAATTCCTTCTCTGTGAACGAAAACCCGAGCCTTTTGAGAATATGCTGACACGTGAGGTCTTATCTATTAGTAACGAGTTTGAGAAAATCATTCGAGCATTTCAACCTAGTGACGCATGTTTTATCATGTCGTATTATCTTGTTCCACCACATCCACTTGTGTCATTTGAGTATTTGGATGAGATTGAGGAAATCAATGGAGATTCATTCGATTTAAAGCCCAGTTTATTCATTCTCGAGTTTGAGGGAAACCTAGGCTTAGCGTGTGATTAGGAATTTCATTATGATAGTCTCCTCGAGATAAACCATATGTGTTATAATGCGATTGCGCATCTCAATAATTTCACTCACCACATTCATTGTGTGCCTCCATGTGTATACTCTTTCTATTGGGTTGACTCCCAATTGTTTAAACTTTTGATTTCTGATGCAATGCATGTGAGATCGATGGGAAGTTGGTAACACAAGGGTAATATCGTCCTTTTACTTCTGTGCTTTATTTTCTTTATCCATATTTCTAGTTTAAGCATACATTGAGGACAATGTAAAATTTAGGTTTGGGGGTAAGGATGGTATTTTTGAAAAAAATCAGAAAAATTACAAAAATTCAAAAGGATTTTTAATATAATTGAGTTTTTCTTAATATAGAATTAAGTCATGGATCTCTCAACTTATTAAAATCTTTACACATTAGCCATACAATATTATCGAAAATGGATATTAAAGCAAAAGTTAATATGTTTAACAAATAAATGTGGAGATTTTAACCCGATGAGATATTGTGTCATTCATCATTTCTGAGATATTTAAATCAATCCGAGTTCAAATTACTCAAACTTTCCTTCAATGATAAATTCGTTGATGATCTCAGATTCTTTATTTTGTTCGATTACTGAAAACAAAAAAGTCAAAATGTGAATCTTAAGCACTAGAAGCGTTAGTAAATCTTCTTGAGACACAAATGAACTCAACGAAACTTGAAAAATGAGATTATGCAATCATTTAAAAGCCCAAAATTAAACCTAAACTTCAATATTTTTTCATTATTCTGTTGCAATCCCATTTGAGCCAAAAAGAAAATATGCCTCTTATTGAAAATCCATTATCCGACCTAACTCCAACTGGGAGTTTAAAGCCCATAAAAATAAGTCATACCCATTTTCTGAGAATACTAGGGTGAAATTACAGTTGAAAAAAAAAGGCAAAAAAAGTTTGCAAAAGAATGATGTGTGAAAAAAAATGAAAAAAAAAAAGATGAAAAAAATGTGAGTCAAAGAGAAAAAGGAAAGAGTAAAGAAAAATGGGGGTGAGAAAAAATGCCAAAAATTCAAAATACCGAAAAAACCTCTATATTCTCATAAATTTTGAACTCCAAAAACCATTCTTTCTAGCCAAAATCGGAGCCTATAATACAGCTAAAGAAAGTCTTAATCGATATCAAGTGAATTTAGTTATAGTGTGGAGAGAAGAAGAATAGGATCTATTGTGCGATTCAATGTTTTAAAAAAATAATCGATTTTCCATTAATGAGATCATATTCACCCATTATAAAAAAAATACGTTTTTGATCATGTATATGTGAAATTTGTTCATTTAAATTTACTATTTTATTCACGTATACCGAGAGAAAATTACTCATTTTCGATTATTCGATTGTGAGTGCATTCTGTGAGATTTTAAAATCAACACGAACTTTCAAATAAGAAATGTAACGATAAAATCTTTTGAAATGGATGGTTATATCGGCTATGCACATACACACGATAAGTTGAGATAGACAAATGAAGTTCTACTATATTTATGAAATTTGCATTCAAACTTGGTTATATTACTTTTATGTCTTTTGTATTGAGTTAAGATTTTGAATTTTGTGGGTATATTCACTACAAATTCGCACGAGATAAAACTCGTCCACTAAGGTAACCTAGGGGTTTAACGGCTTGTTGCACATGCTATGTGCAATCGTGATTCCTACGAAAGTGAGTTAGATTTTAAAATTTTTATTTTGCTCGAAGACTAGCAAAGTTTAAGTTTGGAGATATTTGATGAGTGCATTATTTTGTATGAATTATTCCCAAATCTAAGCCTTTTTAGGCCCATTGTATCATAAAAAATGAGCTCTTAGAGTCATTTTTGTAAAATAAAAGAAAAATGCAAGTTTGAATAAAATTTGAATTAAAAATGTAATTTTAGTTTTTCAGGGAGTGAAATCATAACTTTTAAAATTCTATAGGATTGAAATTAATTTTTAAATGATAATCTAGGGAAAATAAAGTTCTCCTTGAAATTTGGTTGAATACCGAATTAGAACATAAAAGTTATGAATTTCGGGGGCTAAAATGCAAAGAGGGGTAACTCTATAATTTTTTAAATATTTATGACCCTAAATTTTAATTAATAAATTTTATTTTGCATTTTTACAGGTACCCCGAAAATTTGGATAACATAGGAATCGATGTGCAAAAATTGCTAAAATAATTCGTGACACGACACGGTTGACACAGATGTACTAAATATTTTTTATAAAATAGTTCAAGTGTCCGTTGGGGCCGTGCCATAGATTTTCGAAAAGCTCTTGACAAGACTCACAACCTTGAAGTTCAGACGAAAATGAGATTATAAAGTTTTTGAGGTCAAAAATGCGATTAAAGCTGGTGATGTGCATAGTGATGTGAATAGTGCCAAATCGGGGGTGATTATTTAAAATAAAATAAAAACTTCTCAATTATCTTCAACTCTTCCCAAGACTCCAAGAGATAATTATGAGCTCAAATATAACCAATCAAAGAGAATTTCACTCCAACTCAAACACCTCATTCCTAAGCCTATAAATAAGATCCTTTGGCTCATTATTTTGGGGTAAAATTTTAGAGAGAGCTTTAAGAGATAGTTTTTGGTTCCTTTATTTTGAGAGTATATTTTCATTGAGGGCCAAGAATTATTTATTAATTGTAAAACTCGATTATTTTTGTAAGTTGATTTATTAATGAGAATCAATATTCATTCTTGCATTTTTATTTTGTCTTCAATTATGCTAACTTGATTTCTTAAAGTTGAAATTTATCATGTTTGATTAATATTGTGTGTGATTTAAATTCATCTTTGCTCCCGATATGTGCTGAAGGTTTTAAAAAGGGGACTTTTATATGAACGGATCATTTCAGTATCAAACCCCAACTTTTAGGCCTCACATATACGGGTAAAAATACATTTAGCGCACCATATCCCATGGTGTGTAGAGAAGAAAAGGCTAAAACAGGCTTTTACCCTTCAATACCCATTTTAGACAGCAAATCGTCATCTCTTACTAAATTTCGATTTCAACTCTAGGCAGTGAAACACAAACAAAATCGAGATCCTCCCAACTCAACTCCATCCATTTCAAACACACGAATTCAAAATGAAAATTATCGATTGTAGATCTTGTTTGTGATTTTGTGGGGAACCCAGATGTTAAGATTGGATTTTATTGGGCTTATGGGTTTGTTAGAGACGATGTATTTGCCTACGGGGAAATGCCACGAAGAACGTGGCTTAATATTCCTGCCATTTTTCAATAGGTGTTGTTGGGGTTTTTAAACAGGGGCATGATTGTCTTTGTATTTATTTGTTCACTTAAACAGTTACCGATAAAAACAAGGGGTGGGAGATTGAATTTATGGGTGCATTAAAAAGCACCCTTTAAAAATTCGGTATTTATTTAAAATGACACGAAAGTGTGTTTTAAACCTTCGGCTTTGTTTGAAAAAAATCATATTTTTATTTTTAAGTATGAGTATTTTTTGATGGATTATGCTTCACTCGATTGTTTTGATAGTCCATGCTTAAAGACTACACTTTAAAATTTAAAAGTCAACTTTTTAAAGGAATAGGAATTTTAGCCGTCTAAATTTAGAGACGTAAAATTTTATTTTGAATTTAACCGTGTTATTTTTCGAATTAAATGCGACGAGAATCAGTTTAATTTGAGTTATAAAATCGAGAATGACGAATTTAAATTATTACATAATATTAGTTGAATGTGATAAATGGATCCAACGTCCTAGTTTTCACGCTCAACTGAATAATCTTTCGTAGTCGCATTTTTTTTATTTATGTTAGCTTAGTTTAATATTACATCTCATCTCTAAACCCATTTCATCTAGTTGGACAGTCACAATTATTTTGAACGAAAAAATTGACAAATCTTTGTGGGTTCGATCCGTACTCACACTCACTATTCTATAATAGCATGTGCACTTACGATATTATATAAAATTGACAATAGACTTTGTTAGTATTAGCGATCAAGTTGAGTTTCTAGTCACTACTTTTAAAATTTTAATGGAAGAATTTCAAAGGATGTCTACGTCTTTTTGGAACACTTCCAACACAATGACTAGTTCCAATAATAACAAGGGAAAGTGAAAGTTTACCACTACTCGAGTACCTAAAATTGAGGAAAAAGTCCTTCTTATTCACATTGCTCTTAAGTTTCAAGATATTTCACAATGGTATTTTCATAGTGGTTGCTCGAGGCACATGACCGGTGATAAATCACATTCTACCAACCTTATGGATGGCAAGGAAGAAAAAATCACCTTTGGGGATGGGAGTAGGTCTAGCATATTAGGACGAGGTAATATGGAGATTTACAGCTTTCCTAATATGGACAATGTGTTTTATGTTGAAGGGATGAAATTCCACTTAATAAGAATAAGCCAATTTTACAGTAAAGTTTAACCGGACAGAGTGTAACATTTTTTATCAATCCGGTGAAATTTTACTGCAAGGTGCGTGGACTATCAACAATTGTTATGGTATCATTACCAAGTCCTATTTAGTGTGAAATAATGTTAAGATCTCCACCATAGACCTTTGGAATCAATGACTAGGTAACTTCAATTTTAGATATCTTGATATATTAGTTAAGAAAGACTTAGTTCATGGCTTGCCATCACTTGGAAAACCTACTTTTTCGATTTGTGGTCCTTACTAACAAGGGAAATAAATCAAGAGTCCCTATAAGAAGTTAAATACCATTACCACCTCTCGTCTTTCAGAATTAATACAGATGGATCTTATGAGTCCCATGAATACGAAGAGTATTAGTGGTAAGAAGTATATCTTAGTGATGGTTATTAACTTTTTTAAGATATTCTTTCATTGGATTTCTTATAGAAAATTCCGATGATGTTGAGTTTCTGAAAACCAAGTGTCGTGTTCTTCGAAATCAACATAGTGTCACTATAAATTGTATTCGTAGTGGCAATGGCATTGAATTTAAAGAATCCAAAGTCGGCGGCTTTTGTGATGAGTTTGGCATCAAACATAAGTTTTTGATCTTTCATACTCCTCAATAAAATGGCATTATTGATAGGAAGAATTGAATAATTCTAAAGATGGATAGGTCTATGCTTTTATTAGGAACGTGTCTAGACATTTTTGGGCGGAGGAGGTTAACACCGCATGCCACACGGTGAATAGGGTTTATGATCGCCCACACGCACTTCACACTACATATGACTTGTGGATAAGTAAGAAACCCAGCCTATCATATTTTTGAGTTTTTGGCAATCATTGCTATATCCTTAGATATAGAGAGAACTTAGAGAAGTTTGACTCTGAAAGCGATGAGGGAATATTTTTAGGTTATTCAGCGATTAGTAGAGCCTCTAGGGTTTATAATCTTAAAATCTCTAAGGTCATGTAATCAATAAACGTTAAGATTAGAGATGATGCACTAAATACATTTATTGATCATGGTTGTGCGTGTGAGAACAATGCATTGCCCAGTGATGATCTTATTTTTCCCCACACCACCATGGTAGATCCAACTCTTGATATAGAGGATCCACCCTCTTGAGTTCGAAAGATTCATGACCCTACGGGCATACTTGGTGATCCCACTTTAGGTGTCAAGACTCACTCTCAACTAGATAATGTGGCTAGATAATTTTGTTGCACTTCCACAGTAGAGCCCAAGAATATAAAAGAAACACTCAAGGATGAGCATTGGATATGTTCTATGCAAGATAAGTTTATTCAATTTTGGAAGAAAGATGTTTGGGAACTAGTCCCCCGACTTAGAAAGACTAATGTGATTGGTGCCCGGTGGGTGTATAAAAATAAGATAAATGTGTGAATGTTACCATCATTCGCAATAAGGCTATGTTGGTCGCTCAAGGTTACATACAAATTAATGGTATAGACTTTTACGAGACTTTCGTTCCTGTTGCTAGGTTTGAATCTATATGCTTACTAGTCTCTATACCATGTCATCTAAGGTTTAAGTTATACTAAATGGATGTCAATAATGCATTTTTTAATGAAATTCTTCAGGAGGAGGCTCGCGTGAAACAATAAAAGGGGTTTGAATATGCAAAGCACCTAGGACAAGTCTTTTATCTAAAGAATGCCTTGTATGGTTTGAAGCAAACACCCCGTTCTTGGTATGAAAGACTAACTTCTTGTCTCATAACTCATGGCTTCGAGAGAGGGGGAATTGATATGACATTATTTGTTAGGAGATGGGAGGTTTTATCTTGGTTGCTTAAGTCTATGTAGACGATATAGTCTTCGGATCCACCTATTCCTAACAGGCTCACACTTTTGAGAAGGATATGAAGAGCAAATTTGAGATGAGCATAATTGGTGAACTTACTTTCTTCCTAGGTTTCCCAGTGCATCAACTCAAGAATGGGATATTCATATCTCAATCTAAATATGCAAGGGTCCTAGTGAGGAAGTTTGTTTGGACTCCATTAAGAACTCTCGCACACCCATGTGTTCATCGAATAAGCTTATCCAAGACACTTTAGGTACGGATGTACGGCAAACACTCTATCGAAGTACGATAGGTAGTCTCCTCTACTTAACCGCTAGTGGTCCCGATATCGCTTTTAGTGTTTGAGTTTGTGCATGGTACCAAGTGTACCCAAAAGAGTCACACTTTATTGCACTTAAATGTATCATCAAATATGTGAGTGGCATTATTTCTTATGGCATTTGGTATTCTTTTGATACCGATGACCATTTGTCGGTTTATTCGGATGTCGATTAGGCCGGGGATATTGATGGTTATAAAAATATCTCGACTGGATGCTTTTACTTTGGGAGTGATCTTGTCTCATGGTTGAGTAAGACGAAACATTATATTTCTTTATCCACTTCGGAGGTTGAGTACATAGCCGTCAGGATTTATTGCACGCAACTCCTATGGATGAAGAAAATGTTGGAGGATTATGGGATTACTCAAGGCAAAATTATTATTTCTTGCGATAATACAAGTGTAATACACATTTCTGGTAATCCTGTCCAACATTCCCGTATGAAGCACATTAGGATTCGTGATAACTTGATAGTGATCTTGTTTAGGAGAAGATCGTTTCCTTGAGCTTCGTAAGTACCTAACGTCAATTGGCCAACATTCTCACTAAACCTTTAGATGCACTTAGGTTTGAGGATCTCAAGAAGTATTTGGGTATTTGTGACATTGATTGAGTTCAAATATTGATTCTATTATAGGGTTCTTTTCATATTTCTACCATATGTCCCTACTATTAGATTGTATTCTTATGTGTATATAATAAAAAATTCATAAAAGATTTTTTTTTAATAAAGATTTTCAAATTTTCAAAAATATATTTGTATTTTGTTTTACACCATATATGGATGCGCATTTAAGATGTTCGAATCAATTACATTTCATCCACTCGTGTGACTTAATCATGGTGTTATGATACTTGATTTCATTATTTTTTATGTGCTTAATAATGCATGTTTAGCATTATGTTGTTCCTTATTTATTACTTCCTTCATGTTAGACTCGTTATATCGCCTTGATTTCACACATGCACGAACTTTAGAATATTATAATTTCTTGTTATATGTCAAATAATTGTGCATGTAAAAATCATTGCCCGTATTTTTTTGTTACCAAAAAATTTATTTATGTTTTAATTAATGGAAAGGGGCTGCGAAAGAAGCAGTCTTCTATGCGTTAAAGGCCACCATTAACAAGAGCCTAAAAGATCATTTCAACACATAAAAATAGAAGTGCCAATGCTAATTTTTTAGTTTCATTGATGATTCATTATACATGAGCTATATGATTCCTTCAAACAATTGAGAGTTTATGCTTGCAATGTGAGATTTTGAGGGTGTGTTATAAGTTTGAGATCAATGAGTTTGGATAATAAAATTCCTTCAAAAACACTAAATAGTTTGGCGTTATTGATTTGAGAATCATTAAAATTCATGACATTTTGTATGAGTTGAGTCAATTGTACTTCGTTCGACATTTCTACACTAAAGGTTGAATTGAGTTCTTTCTTTAGGAGCGTATTTTTCACTACATGCACCATTGTTGCGTATATCTATGTTGACTTTACTTTGCACTAAGTTGACACCCTTTCATTCCACTTTCATGATTCGTATGTTTTCATGCTACTCCATAGTGTAGTTGTACTTATGTGTATGTCTTTATACTTTAAAATTTCAAAATTTTCAAAAAGAGTTCGTTGGTTTGTTGAAGTCTCATCTCAGATGCTTAATTGTTTATTCTTTGTGGTGATATTTCAAATTTGGATTCTCTTGATGCTAACCTTTCATATTTACACTCTAACCCTTTGTCTATTACGCAAAAAAGGGGAGAACGTATTGAGGGGGAGTTTTGTATTTTCTTTACAACTCCATATACGCCACGTTATTTCCTTTGTTTCGTGTGCGTAGGTTCCTTTTTCACATTAATGATTTCATGGACTACACGAAAAATATTTTCAGTTGAAGACAAAGACACGAGTGTCTTTTTCTTTTTTGGTTTGGGTGGGACATCAATTGAACTTGTCTTAGGGGTTATTTTTGTAATATTGTGTTTTCTACCGAAATACCCAAAGAGGGAGATTTTTAAGAGCAAGATTTATCATTTCTCATCATGTTTTTAAGTTTGTCATATTCCATTACACTTTTACTTCATCATTTACAATCTCAAAAGCTTCAAGTGGAGAAGTTAGTGACTGAATGCAACAATCGAAGATCGAAAGAGTTAAGATCGTCGCTATAATCATCGGAGAAAGTATATGGTTTTCATTTCCTGTAATCTAAGGGAATTTTTAAAGTGTTTGTTTTTATAAAAAAATATTTCAGGGCTATTTTTACAATGTTTTTCAAAGAAAATATTTTTTAAGTTATTCGAACGACATTATAGGTTTCGTTCGAACGAATTTGACAGTTCGTTCAAACGAACATCAAACGATATTTTTCTATTAGCAAAACAATTATCGTTTAAAGCTCGTTCAAAATTGGTTCAAATGAACGTTCATTCGAAAGAGTTTTACTCTGGTTCGAACAAGTTATGCATTTTTATTCGAATGAGCCCTCAAAATTTGTGTCGCCTTAAAAATCGTGTCCTCAATAAAAAGGAGTCTTGGGATCATTTTTTTATAGAACTTTAAACAAAAATTAGTTTCCTATACTATACAAAAAGGTTCCAATACCCTAGTTTTATAAAAACACTTTTATTTTTCAAATTCAAACCCCTCGGATAATTTTGTTAATCACTTTATCAAACCTAGAATAACACACACCATGTTAATATTCATGTGGAGTTGATTTTCTATTGTTGAAGATAGAAAAAGATTTTTCTGAGGCTGATCAGTGGACATCGAGGCAAGTGAATCTTGTTGTGGGACATTGCTAGATCTACATAACTGTGTTACTTAGTGCAGTCTAAGTTTTGTAACAACAAGGAAGGAAGACATAACTGCGTTACTTAGTGGAGTCTAAGTTTTATAAATCTGTCCATGTCATTCTATAATACTCATCTGTAACAATGCTAAAAAGGGTTTTGCCCGAAATGAATTTTTCCTCATATCCTGTCTTGTGATTTGTGGTTTGTTTGCTTCAATTTAGCTTTAATATCTTGCATGTTTAGGTTCACTAACTAATCAAGACAAAATTGGATTAAATTATATTTGATTTGTTTGTGACCTAATCTACAATTTTTATATATAATCGAACCACTCTAGATAAAGCATTTTTCATATTATGATAAGAAGAGTGTCGTTCAGATTGCTAGTAATGTTGTGTATCATGAATGTACAAAGGATATTAAGATTGATTGTCATATTGCTTGCCAGTGTTTTCAATAAGGACTCATTTCATTACCATATGTCTCATCCCAGATGTAACTTGTTGACTTCTTTACGAAGTCTCATACTATCACCTGTTTTTTCTCCTTAACTAACTCTCTATGTCTTACTGTATCACCATGAGTATGAGGGGGGTGTTAAAGTTTTTTTGGCCTTTAGTATATTTGTAGTATTTATTTATATCTTTTAGGGTATCTTAATAGGTATATCTTTTGTAATATACAAAAGGTATTTATCTTTTCTCCCTTTCAAAATGCGAACTAAATCTTATATGGATATCAACATTAACATCACATTGTGAGAATGATTCTTTAAATTCCCCTACTTTTAGAGGATATATATATATATATATATATATATATATATATCAAGGATCTAAAAAACGCGGGGCGTGATCGAGGCGTGGAGGTCAAGCCTTAAGCCTTAGAAGCCTAGGCGGGCCTTGGCGTGAAAAGGCGTTTAGGTCTTATTAATATATTTTAATATTTTTTAAACATAACAAGGCTATTAAAATACTAAAAGTGTACATATCATAAAAATATGTCTAAATATTTGCAAATAAAAATACTATTTGATTATTTTGGATGAAATAATGGTCCGGTTTGCAAAAAAATCTTTAAAAGGCGATATCGTTTCACTAAAGCATTGTTGTTTTTAGAGAAAAAGTACGCCTTAAGGGTTTTACCAAGCATAAGGCGTCAAAATCTTAAGGCGGGGCGTTTCTCCTGAGCCTCAAGCCTAGGCGTGCCTTGGCGGAGCCTAGGCGTGCCTTGGCGGAGCCTAGGCGTAGGCGGGTTATTTAGAACAGAGATATATATATAAAGGAGGAGGGTCTTTTAACTATTTATTCCATGTCATATAAGGTTTTGTATATGAAACCTATATAAACAGATTTTGTATCTATCTATATAAGTGATTTGTGTCTAACGGTGATATAGTAGCCCACGTATGAACCAACTAAATTATATGTTTTTCATACTAGGCCCACCCGTCTCAAGCCTCACCCACCTGTCAAGTATAATTAGTGCCTTACAGCCTTTAGGACTGCATTTGCACGGACGATTCAAACCCTTACCTCATATTCCACTACCTCGAGCCTCTCAAATGTCACATCTTACACACCCACTCCCTCGCCTCTCTCAAACACTCAACGATCCAACTCAAGTCTTTTCTCAGTTTGAAAGGGGTTTTCAAACCCTATGCCTCAAAACAATTTCTCTTCTCAACATACACTTTTTTATGTCGGGCCTAAGATGATTTCCTTTTGGGTTTGAAGAATAGATGATTTTCTTTTAGTTCGAGGTTTCAAGAGTGCATGTGGTGTAGGTGACGGGATCCGACGGATCCATCTCTATCAACGTTGATCCATCTTCGTCGCAGCATAGGTGAATGAGGTGATGGGTTCCTTCTGGTGTGCATACATTTTACTTTCTCTCTCTAAATATTTTTGTGATTTTGAAATAATTTTTCGGTGGGTATCACTCTAAATTTAAGAAGAAATCACTGAGAAGTCATTGCCTTCTTTTGAGGATGAATTTCAAGATAGTGAGGTTACTGATTAGAATTTCAAGGTACCTTTTTATTTCTTTATAACCCACGTTCTTATTTGTCCTGGTGGTTCCACTTGATTTTTGTGGCTTTTTATTCCATTTTTTGTTTTAGGGGAGTTTCAAAATGCATAATTCAGATTCGTGTTTGTTGTGGTTTAGAGTGGGTTGGTTTGAGAGCAACTGGGTTGGTAGTTTGGGGTGTGGCTGAGAGTAGAGAGGGAAGTGCCATCAAAGATGTAATTTCTCTTAAAGTACATGTAACACACCACCAAGAAACATCTACATATGCTTAGATTATCATAGGCCCAGATGCACCACAATGTACCACAAAGAAACATCTAACGTGAAAATTGCATTCCGGGGAGGGAATGGCGATATATTATCAAGTCAGATTTCTATTTTTGCATTCTTTGTTTTTTACTTTTACGTTTCAAAGAATAAATATCTTGATATCATGTTTTTAATTATGAGTTTTGAAATTCGTTATTTGTTTGATAGTTTATGTTTGGGTGCTTTTCCATTTTTTGTTTTTATGTGACAGAGAGCACACAACTCAAGATAAATAAACTGAGGACACGTCTCAATAAAAAGGACGGTGCATGTGAAGAAGGGCAAAACTCTTCTCTCTCCCTCTCCAATCTTCTCTTTATTCGGTTTATCCATTTTTGTTTCCAAATTTATATGGAAAGATATTTATATCTTGTTTTTTCAGTTTGTCCATTTTCCATATGTAATATATTTCCTTAGCACTCTTCCTCTCAGTTGACTATCGTGGAGAACAAGCAAACCTTTTATTTTTTAGGGGTAAATAGTGCTTTATGATAATATTAAAATTGTCAATTATTTATTCGTAAAGTATATAAATAATATATATTTATTCAAGTTTTACTTTTAAAAAAATCGCATTTCCATTTTTGAAGTATGTGTGTTATTTATGTATATACATTTATTTGAGTTTTTTTTTCCTTTTTCGTCCAACCACCTTTTCCCAATACAAAACGTGATGAAATCCTTGATGTTTGGGGGGTGGTTTGAATTTATTTTGGAATTAAAGGATTTTCAAATTATTCAATTGAAAGGCGTGGTGGGGGGAGTGAGGAGTTTTAGGTGATGATAATGTTTTGTTTAGTCTTGGAATGTGTGAAGATCGAATGTTAGGAAGAAGATAATGATCTTGATTGATAAGACTTTTGATTGGACTGCTTGAAAAGGCATTAAATAGATTCAATGGTACCTTTATGGAATTCAAATCTCTATATTTCATAAAGTACTCAAAATTCAAGTTTCTTTATAAAATTTGGTTAAGTAAAGTTTGAAATGTTATCGGAGTACTAGGGAACTCAAAATGTCAATGTCAGTAAAGTTTATAAAATTTGGTTCAGTAAAATTTCAAATCTTGTAATAAAAAAAATACTAAATGCAAATCTAAATTAGATATTTCTTAGACAAAAATGCACCGTATTAAAACCGTAATCATATCGCATGCATTGGATCAATATGCTAATTGTCCAATTACCACGGGATACACCTAGCTGTGACGAACAAATTGGTGACACGTTTTATATTTGCACTATTGGCGGCACGTTTAAAATACAAAATATCACGGGAACTAATTTTTCTCCATGCCATTGGCATGGGTACAAAATGTCGTGGGGACATATTTATCGTCGTGACATCGACACGAGTACAAAATATCACGAAAATAAATTTATCATCGTGTCATCAGTTCAAGTACACTCTAGTGTATATATATAGCGCGCGGATGATAATTCAAATAGTAAATGTTTATTTATTAGGTAGAACAATGATATAATGACTTCGATGTGACGTTGGACACATTAAAATTTCCATATTCTTTACAGCAATAATGTTACGGTGACATGATATGTTGACAAGTTTTGGAAACATGAATACGTTTTATGTTTAGTATAAGATGTTTTAGGTGGACCCCAAAAATATCAACTCGTACATATTATGTAATGTAATCTTGACCTAAATATATATTTCATCATTTTCACCACATGAGAGAATTTTATGTGAAAATGTAACAAAGCCATGCAAAACCACCTACTAAGGGAACCAAATTAACGTTAAATGTATCAACAGATGCAACCAACTCCTAAAATTACTCGCTAAGTTGATTGCTAATGAGACCCATGATATACATATATATCTAATTAATGAAATTGCTATCACGTGCGTCTTTAAAATAACCTTTTGAAAAAAAATATGAATCAATTAGGCAAGTGTTAGCCAACGGATTTGGCACATTAGACACTTATACAAATAGGTGGTCTGAACCCGATTATATACAATTGGCATGACCAATCTTAACATAACATGACTCGGATGTGATAAAGATCTTATACGGCTCAAGGTAAAACCCATTACGCCCCGTTTGATGCGTTGGATTATAGAGTGGGATATGATAAGAGTTAATCTCACCCTGATGAAATAAAATATACCTACTTAGTAGTATAGTTTTATCTCACACCTAATGGATAAGAGGCTTACTTAGAATAATTTATCCCAATTGAAATCATATTCCATCCAACACTAAACATAGGATAGGATAACTTATCCCACTTAAAATCATATATGATCCCCCACACCATAATGAAATGGGATAAAATTATCTTGTCCCGCATATCGAACGAGGCATTTATTTATTATTGTGAGCAATGAGGAAAGCAAAAAGTATAGCTCTACTAAGAGAGTAAAAAAGAGGTTGATCTCTAATAGTATGTCTCCACGTCAGAGCGCATGACTAAACTCAGAATTTAAGGTGGATTGTTGTGTTATGTACTCTAATTTAAACATGAAATTTCGGGATTTATTTGCTTATCGCAACTCAAACAATTGTGAACTTTGAATGTGTTATTTAGCAAGAATTTTGATGAGATTGGCCATTATTGTTTAATTTCCTCTGTCATAGACCTTATATTATTGTTCACGGGATCAATGCGATTTTACTAGTTATTTAAAAAAAAAGATTAAAATCATCTCTTTCTCATCCTCTCTGTGCCACCCTTATATCTCCCAAACCAAGAAAAGGAAGGTATATTGTTTTTTTTTTCAAACAAAGTAAACAATATGTTATCTTCTACATTTTTGTTATACATTTTTTTTTCTTTCTTCCAATTTTTGTTTGGATTCGTTTTTTTTTCTTTATTCTTGATTCATGGTTCAACATGTATTCTTCTCCTGAATCTTTATTATTATATGAATTAACTATTAAAAAACTTTTTACTATGATGCAGGCCACTGGTGTGTGGCGGTGGGCCAACAGAGCAATGGATCAATTGGAATTGAGGTCTAAAAGTTTGTGGAATACATATTTGATAAAATACTTATGCAGTTATTTTGCTCACGCTTATTTGTAGTTTTGGACGCAAGTTATGTTATGATAATTTTTTAATGATGTTGAAGTCTATCAGTTAGTTTAGTGAGCCTTCGGTTTGAACACTAGTATTTTAAATTTTATTATCAATTGGTAATTGTAAATGTTAGATCATTAAAATCTCCTGGATGTTTCTTTTAGTGCACAGTTCCTATTTGAGAAAATGTCAAAGGGTAGTTGGCTTCTGTTACATTTAACAATCTCATCGTTATTCATATATGTATTACTTTAAATTATTTAATGATAGTACCTCTTGATCTTGCAACAAGAGGTAAGAAAATAATACTCGCAAACTATTCTAAATTGGTTACACTCATCTATATCCTTTTCATTTCTATAACTAATAGAGGATTTGTCTTTGTTTGGTCACATTGAAGGAAACAAATGTTATAACGCATTTTTGTGAAAATTACAATATCATATAACGGTAGAAGTTGTGATTTTTTATTATTTATTATTACAAAGCAAATATATATTTAATAAAAAGTAAACACTAGGTACGCAATAACAGTCTGAATCATCTAATCCGCGCATCGCAGGAGTTTACACCTAGTAAGTAATGAAGAATGATAGAGTAGCACTCCTTTTAGCATTCATTGTTGACACATGTCAGAACCGAATGAAGAGATCACATTGAATATATGTACGTCCATTCGAATGCCCCATGCACGAATTTAAAGTCTCGACGTGCACGTGTTGGCGTGTAAAAATTAAACTACAAAAGTAGCTAATAAGGGCAAGAGGCAATTAAAATATTTATGAAGCATACACGTGTCATCTTGTGAACGCGATAAATGTTTACGATGTGTTGTAATGACAACTTTAGGTATACACTATAATGCTATTTGGGCAAATGATGTTTCACTTGAAGTTAATGTATTAAAAGATGTTACTTTCTAGAATATACCGTGTAAAGGATCTTTTTGAAAAATAACAGATAAACTGTCTATAAATATGCGTTAGAGGTCATGAACTTGTTTTAGCATTGGATGGGAGGACCTTATAAGTTATAAGGTCAGACGAGAAACATCAAAACGGTCCCAGTCAAGGACTATCCTACACAAACAAGGATGTTGTCGTTTAATATAATTATATATGTGCAGACTCAATCAAAAGTCAATGCACACATTCAACAGACAACAAATAGCCAAAAGATACAAATCACCCAATCCAATAAGATTAAAAATAAGAACGTAGATTCCTTCGAGGCAAGTTTCTTCTTTTTAAGATTCTTTTTTCAAAATAAACAAGGGTATCAACTCTTTGTTTAAAATTATTGTATTTTTATACAAATTGATATTTTAATCAAATTAAATTTTGGTTAACTTTACATCATTATAAAAGTCGAACTCACACATCAAACGTAATAAAACCAAGTATTTACATGTTCTTTGTAGCAAGACGAATCACGTGATATATTCATTTGTTTAACAAATGAAAAGATGAATGAGAAATTTGATTTCAAAACCCCTATTTATTTATGAAATTATTAAAAAAATTATTTAATTTTTGGAAACAAATTTTCACTGTTTTTCAAGATCACCGCTAAAAGTCATGAGTATTCATCATTAGTTATGACTACTCATGAAAAACGTCCTTAAATTAACTATCAACTAAAAAACACATATTTTCATGAAAGAACACAATGTTGCCTATAAATACAAGACTTATCTTCATTTTATAAAAAAAGAAAAAAATATTTTTTAAAGCATCCAATTCCTAATCGAGTGGAAGTGAGTATCAAACATAATTGATTCGAGAAACACGCACATTAAAATGTTTCTTGTTCGTGTCGAAATCATTTTATCCTGGAAGTCAAACACCCATTGATTTCATCTATAAACACCATTATCGGAAACGAATTATATCTTAAGAAAAGCGTGTCCAACATTTGACTTGATTTATTTCTTCTTCATTTGTAAGTTTTCTATTGATCTAATTTCTCATTGCACAAATATGTTTTGTTTCATAATTTAAATTGATAAACACAAAAGTACACATTCATTATCTAACACTCTTGAAAGTTCTTTGTCTGCATCAAGTTAGAATAAGAGCTGAGGGTCAATAAATCATTGAGCACCCCATGAAAAAAAAAAATCAAACCATTATGCAAAATGACGAGATTTTATATATTATGCAGATAACTTCCCATTTTTCATAAACCCCACAGGAAGACTTTTCTTCTTTTTTTTGTTCGCATTTTTTATCAAATCTCTTTCATCTCCCATGGCACTTTATATGCCACAGGACTCGTCATCTAGATCAGCACCCAAATTTTGGTTATATGAAATGCATATAATAGATTTGGGTTATGCCAAATGCATAAAACGTCTAGAGGAAGTATGTGCGCATTAAACTAAAGCAACATGATTTGTATAAGCAGTTTAAAGGAGAAATTGAAAGATAGCAGAAAAATTCACATCAGATCATATTTAACTACCCTATCTTAATAGAAAGTGCATTATGTACCATTCATTAGACAAACAAAAAAACTGTACTTCAAACTCTCCATTTACCCTCTTTCCCATCTCTTGCTGTTCTGGAGGTTAAAAAAGTCAAACTAATTGAAGATTACCTGCATTGAGTGTTGTCTAGCTTCGAGAAGCAAAAACTTCTGATCAGCAACAAAATCCTTTGATATTCACAAAAACTGCTCCAATTTAAGAATATGCAAAACCACCCCCTCAAACGATACAGTTTTTGTTAAAAAAAAACAAATGAATCATGCATTTTGTCACAAAAATCTCATTCAGAGAGTTTTTTATGGCAAAAAGGATGAATTTTAATGACGCATAAGGGCCCTCTGGAACAAAATCCGCTGTTTAAGCCTTTACACTAGTCCCCATTTCCATACCTTAAAACTAATCTGCCCTGACTATCATCTAAAATTCAAATGCACCTTCTTGGGGGAACATAAGATGGAGCTGGGAAACTTGGATCCTCCATCCTTAACACCATTAGTTACCGAACCATCTGATTCGTCATCATCACTGTCAATGTTATTCGGAGTGTGCCTATTCTGGAACTGTCTGCGCTGAATAAGAAACACATTGAAGTAGTAGCTTACCAATTCTCCTCTGTTTTTACTAGTTAAAGACTTGAACATTTCATCCCAAAAACACTTTTCCAGAGAAGGAGGGTTCAATTTCACTATATCCCCAAATTTCTTCTCTTCTTCTTGTGTCCATGAGAGAGCAACTTCCTCACCCATCTTATCAAATTTCCAATGATGGAAAGCTGAACACAAATCGAGTTTCACTCTCATTCTCTTCTTGGCAACATGAAATCTCACGCATTCGATTGAACCTTGAGATTCGCACCCGCAAAAATCTTGTCTACCTTCCCCAATTCGATCCCTTTCGATCATATGGTTGCGATTTTCTCTTTTCTCTAGTGGCCAAACCCGAGTGCCTAGCCATTTAGAGTCACTTTCATAGGCCGATCCACTCCATTCTGGTAATTTTGCCTGAAAATGTGGGCCCACGGGAATTCTCTTTCGGAATTGATTGGTCACCCACAACTCTGTGGTGTAGGGATCGTCAATAAACGATGCTGACTCTGAAGAAGCTCCTGCTTGATATTTTTTCAAATAAAGGAGGGCTCGAAGCTCTTTTACAGAGTGGATCCTCTGACTGCATCTTGATCTCTCGGATCCAGTGTAATCCTCGTACATGGTCGGATGCATCTTCTGCTTCTTCTACAAAGTGCGAAAAAAGTTTAACTTGGGGACCTAGGCATTTTCGATATCATTTACACATTGATTGATTATTCGGATAAATAATGGATTCACAAGGATCATAGTACGTACTAAATAAATTTTAAGAATTTATACTGCATGTGATCAACTTCATTTGATGAAGTATGTACTTCCTTAAAAGAGTGATAAAAACAGCAAAACAGTAGTAATTAAAAAGAAGCTTCACAGACATTTTATTTAACCAAATAATGACGTAAATAGAAAAAGGCTGTGAAGCAAGTGGGCCAACCCTGGAGGGAGAATAAATGGGGGGATTTATCTTGAATTTTGGGTCTTATTATTATTAGTTATTACTTATTTTAGATAATTAGTATTAGGAATTAAATTTAGGTAGGTTGTGATGTGTAATTTGAGGAGCTGAAGCGATTTAATTACTAACTACACAACAACATAATGAAAAAGAAAAGGGATTTTCTCTCTCTTGAATAGCATTCTCAAAAATAAGGAGCGAGTACAAATGAGGAACTAAGGCCCTTTATATAGGGGGAGGTTAGTTTGCTAGACAAGCTAAGCCTCAAAGCCAAAAGGCTAAAACGGGGCATCGAAATAAATGACAAAAAGACAAAAGAATCCCAAAATACTATGCTCCTGCGTCATTCTCCTCCCCTTGAGAAGTCACCGTGTAGTCTGTATACTGTATACTGGTGATAGAAATCCGGGTCCACGCACCAAAGGGTGGCCTTTGTAATCCAGGAGTCCTCGACTGCGGGGCGATCCTGTTAAGGAACTAAGTAACGAGTGTAGTTGCCAAAAGGTGACAAGATGTTCTCCGATGCAAGGACACCCTAAATGCGGTCCACATGTGAACGAACTGGATGGCCCTCAACTGGAGGTAGTGGGGTCGACAAAACATGCGTACCTCGGAATGGAGATAGATATGCCACGTTACAAGCGCGGTGCATCCGGAACTCAGCAGGAAGATCAACCTCGTATGCGTTGTTCCCACAACTACGAATAATCGGAAAGGGCCCAAAACGGCGCATTTGCAGCTTATTCCCCTTACCCTACCGGCATGCCTTCTAGAGGTAAACCATGACAAGGTCCCCAAGCTGGTATGCTACAAAACAACGATGGGCATCCGCATGATCTTTGTAAAAGGCATAGACCTTCTGCAAGCGAGTGCAAGCATCAGACTGTATGGTTGTCAAATGAGCAGCGAACTCGGTGGCTGATGGGCTACCTGGGATAGTTGGGGGAAGTTATGAAAGACCCACGAGGATGGTGGGTAAAGTTCCAAGCAATATCTGAAATGGGGACAAACTGATAAGACGATTAACCGCATTGTTGAAGGCAAACTCAGCTTAAGCGACGACTATGTCCCAACGCTTCAGAGACTCCAAGGCAAGACAGCGAAGAATATTGCCCAAAGTCCTGTTGACAACCTCAGTCTGGTCTTCAGTCTGGGGTAAAACGTGGTGAAGAACTACAAGGAACAACAGAGTAATCCCCAGAGGGTGCGCCAAAAGTAACCGCTAAAGCGGGAGTCTCTGTCTGAGGTGATGTTGCGAGGGACCTCGTGAAGTCGAACGACTTCCTGAAAATATAAAGTGGCTACATGGGAGCCATCAGATGTCCGGGCGCATGGTACGAAATGGGCCATTCTCGAAAAGCGATCCACCACGACAAAGATGGAGTCATGCCCACGAGAAGTGCGGGGTAGCCCGAAGATGAAATCCATGGAAAGATCCAGCCATGGTTGATCCGGGATCGGTATAAAGGGGAATACAGGCCGGCACTATAGTGTTGCCATTTAGTTGTCTTACACGTGTAACATTGGCGGATGAAGGCGTTTGCATCCCGCCTCATAGTGAGCCAATAAAATCGATCACGTAGAGTGAAATGAGTACAAGTCTAGCCCATGTGACCGGATAGTCCTCCCAAATAGATCCCTGCAATGATCTTATCCCAAAGGGAGGAAGCTGGAATGCATAATGCGGTGCCTCTAAATAGGAGCTATCCTGAAACACATAATCGTCCGACGCGTCGTTCTGCAAGCAAGCGACGTAAGTGGGGCCAAACTGGATGTCCATCGGATAGAGGTCCCAAACCTCATCAACACCAAATACCTGACTGCGGATAGTGACCAAAGCATGCGTCCGACGACTGAGGACATCAACAACCTGATTCTCCTTCCCAGGTTTATAATTAAGGTGAAAGGTGTAGCGCTAGAGATTGGCCGTTCATTTAGCATGTCGATCACTGACCCGGCACTGGCTGTGCAGCGCTTCATGCTCAGACTTAATGACGAACTCCTTATGAAGAAGGTAGGTCTGCCAAAACTTGATCGCCTTGACGACGGCATAAAACTCAAGGTCATAGGTAGAGTAATTCAATGTCACGCTTGTCAACTTCTGGTTAAAAAAGGAGACCGGTTTGTCGTTCTGACTGAGGACCGCTCCTATGCCTTTCTTGCAAGTATTGCAAGATAGCTCGAACAACTCTTGGATGCGATGGAAGGTTCGATCTGCCTCCACCGTCCATTGAAATGTTGTGCTCGACAAAACAAACATCAGATCCGTGATGGGAGCCATGACCGTGCAAAATACTGGGATAAAGCGTCGGTAGAAACCTGCGAGGCTGCGGAAACTGCGAACCTGAAATACTGAGGTGGGCGTAGGCCAATCAACAAGCGCTTGAACGTTGGTGTTATCGACACGGACGCCTTTGCCCGATACAACATAACCCAGAAATGTAACCGAGGAACCTTAAAGGCGCACTTCTTGAGAATGAGGTAAAAGCGCTCATAACGGAGGACCGCAAGGACTGGATGGCGTGGTCCAATGCTCCTCCTTTCACCGATTGAAGATGAGGATGTCGTCAAAATACACTACCACAAACTTGCCCATAAACAGGCGTAAAATTTGAGTTATAACTCGCATAAAGGTGGACAGAGCATTGGATAATCCGAAGGGCAACACCGTCCACTCATACAATCCATCTTGTCTTGAAAGCGATCTCCCACTCGTCCCCGGATCACATTCAGATCTGATGATAACCACTCTTCAAGTCCATGTTAGAAAAGACTCGAGTCTCGTGCAACTGATCCAACATGTCCTCAAGCCTAGGGATGGGAAAATGTAATGGCACGACTATCCACACACATGCGCCAACCCCCGTCCTTTAGGGAGAACAAGGAGGGAACGACACACGAGGACATACTCTCCCGAATAAGGCCCCAGTCACATATGTCAAAAACCTGTCACTGCAGCTCCTCATGTCCCGCAGAGAGGCTCCCGACACAAGGTCAATAACATATTGAATGTCACGGCGTGGGGCATCTCATCTAGCAGCATGCATACGTCAAAGTAGGAATCCAAAGGATCCTGAATCTATAGGGGAACATCGGCCTCTAGAGTACTAATAGGACTTATGAGTGCATAACAGAGACCGGCGTCCAAGGCCTCCATAGCCAGGTCCTCATGAGAGATGATGAGAGCGGAAAGACGAACGGGACGAATCTCCCGCATCAGTTGTAACTGAAACAGTTGCCCTTAATATTGAAAGGTGTACGTGTTTGCACGTCCATCGTACATGCTCGATTGGTCATAATGCCAGGGACGACCGAGGAGCAGGTGACACGCCTTCATCTCAACGACTGTGCATAGGATCTTATCGTTGCAAGTACCGATGGAAAAAATAATGTGACATTGTCTACTGAGGGAAAGAGGCTCGCAGTTGCCGAGCCATCCGATGCGGCATGGCCTAGAATTGGGCTATGTGGGGAGAGACAATTTGTCAATCATCTCTTGAGCGACCAGATTGTCACCCGCCCCACCATCGATGATATCAGTGCGGAAGGAAAAAAGTACTCGTGCGGAGCCAACTAGTATCCTCGAAAAGCCCCAAATGCGGGTCAAGGGTGGGAGACACCACTAATGATTGTATGATGTCGGTAGATGCGGCCATGAAAGCGATGGCGGCGCATGTTGCCTGGAGATGACAAAACGTAGCGCAGCGGCGATAAATGGAGCGAGCATCCGGAAGAAACACCACGGGTGGAATCGGCAAGATGCCAAAAGAGAGACATCCGGTGTATATGGGGTCAAGTGGGGTAGTATTGGAAATTTAGGATTTCATTTCAATTTTTCGGGAAACTCTAGGTAGGGTTTGGCTTGCGAATGGGGTAACGGGTGTGTGTTCAAATCTGTCCAGGTGAGGTTCAACCCAAGGGTTTCCAGTATGTTGTGGACTAGTCGAACTGGCAAAAATGGTCGGTACTGTCAGGGAGGACCCGTCATCGGCAAGGCCAACCCCAGTTTGGCTTAACTTTGACGTCGCAAAGGGTTTGAAGGGTAGGAGCCATGGATCTGGTTTGTTCAGGGGTTTGTGGGGAAGGGTTGAAGATCGGGTGGTTAAATAGGGTCGGCAATTGAGGAGGACTCGTCGAAGGTGCAGTGGCTGTAAATCCGACTTGGATTTGATCGGAGGCGGATCGGTTTTGCTCCAAGAGGTCGTGGGCAGAGTGGATTGGGCCGAAAGTCTCCTCAAGTGGAGTTGGCAGCAAGCTTGAGGTGGTCAGAGCACCGCCGGTGGATTCTTTAGTTGGGAAGCCATTTTTAATGAGGTTCCGTGCTTCTTTCGGGTGGCTCCAGTTCGTTTCCCAATCATTTACATCCATACATGGATTTTTTTTAAGATCGAACCTCACTTTGATACCAATATGATGTGTAATTTGAAGAGTGAAAGCGATTTAATTACTAACTACACAACAACAACAACATAATGAAAAGAAAGGGGATTTTCTCTCTCTAGGATTCTTAAAAAAATAAGGAGTGAGTACAAATGAGGGACTAAGGCCCTTTATAAAGGAGGGGTTAGCTTGCTAGCCAAGCTAACCCTCCAAGCCAAAAGAGTAAAAGGGAGCAACGAAATAAATGACAAAAAGACAAAAGAATCCCAAAATACTACGCCCTTGCATTAGGTTTTATCACCATCTTTTAGTTCTTTGATTAGATTAGGACTTTTATTATTTGGCCTCTAAATAGAGTCGTTGGCCTCCTCTTGAAATCAACTTTTACTTTGAATATTAATGAGATGGATGATTGAGAGGATTTTTATTTATTATTATGTGAGTGTGTGTGTACGCCTCCGCAAGTGAGTTCACTTTTAGTTTTTACTTTAGATCAAGACAATTCAAGTCTTCATAACTTAAATTTAGATCTTTTAAGCAATTTATCTTTAAAGCTACATCTAAGAGCGATTTATCACGGTCAATTGAAAAGGCAATGTGAGTTCACTTTTACCGATTCAGAGTACAAAAATAAATAAATAAATGAAAAGGCAAGAGATGAAACTTTGGTAATAATAAGAACCAAGACAGGTTTAAAACTAAAATAGAAAACCAGAAGCTGCATGAGAATAACCATTATTAATAATTAAGTAGATGTCCAAAACAAACATCTTTTTTCCCTGATTATTTGTGTAACTCAATGAAACAATTAATCGGAGTACAGACTGAATGATTGGAAATGCTAGAAAAAAATAATACCTTGTCCACCAATATTCTATTATAAAATTAGAGATTGTAGAATTGGCCCTTTGAAATGTCTAGATTAATAATCCAACTCGTTTAAATGACTTTTCAACTATCAAATTAATAGGCCTAGATTGGATTTTCACGAGTTTGGATCATTAATGGACAGACCCACTAAAACAAGTTTACATAATTGGGTGACATGACCATATTACGAATACACAAATCCGAAATGGTACAAAACTAACTATATACAACTAAAAATGTGTCTGTTCAAGTGGAGTCATTCTTAAGTCTTAAAACGCCAAAAATCAACATGAGGCGTGAGAAACATCCGTTGTATAAAAGTACAATTTTGTTTGTGTTTTATCGGGACTTCTAACCCTAGGCTAATTAAAAATGAAATGAAGATACTTTAAATAGTCATATATAGAGCCGCATGTGTGTGTGTTGTGTTTTTTTTTTGTGTGTGTTGGGGGGGGGGGGGGGGGGGGGGGGGGAATGATGGCACTTAATTTAATCACCTAAAATTTACTCTTAAAAATCTTTTACCAACTTCTAAAAAATGCCACTAATGATGTCACAAAAAAATAGTTCTAGCAACAATTAATTTTTACTAGAATATTATCAATAAAAATAACGTTTACGACACTTATTTTATCGCTAATAGTATTACCTAAATTAATGATTATTCCGATCCATAGACATGCAGAATGTTGCCACGTAGTCACAAGAAGGATTGAAACATAATTACAAAATGTGACAAAACTTTAATGGAATGGAAGAAACGAAATAAGTGAATTAAATTTAAAAAGGATTGGAAACTAGAGACTAATAACTAATTTATTCTTCTATTATAGCTCATCAATTTTGGCTACCTTTTATAATTATCAGATTTTAAGTATATCATATTTTGATCCATATGACCAGAAGACTAGTATGTTGGTATGTAAAAGAGTCAAACTTGTTGCTCAAATAAATATAACTTACTATCACTGTGATGCTAACAGAAGACTATTTTAATATTTTTTTTCTTTCAGACTAGTTAGGTGCTTAACCCTTTATCAAACTAATCATAAATTGACTTTGGGATGTGGATTAAGAAGTAGAAATGGTTTTCAGAAGTTCAAATTAGAGTCCAATGATGTATAACTAGATGTGCACTCAAATACTGTGTTTAGTTTCAAGGTAGATTTTGACAACTATTTTAACTCCAAAAAATGATGAAATGGAGCCCCGTAATAGTAAATTAATGGAAATACTTCCCAATTATATAATTCTATTACGAACCCCGCTAAGAGTTCTACGCGTAAACTAAAAAAACTATAGTATAATTCTTTTAGGATTCACCTAAATACTTCGAGATGCAGTGACTTTACAAGAACTAAAACTAACATATAACTCTTACCATTTATTATGCTTAATAATTTAGTAGTTCTTTAATTCTGATTGTAAATTTCCGTTGAAACATACAATTTGCATTATTATTTAAAAAAAATAACTTTTAAACAATGGTCTTCTATATTGTTGCAATTTTACAAATGTTGAGTCATTTTCTAATCAGAAAAAACAGACAAAGGCTCTGACAATTAGTATACTTGCTAACAAATCCTAAGAGCAAAAGTTAAAAGAAAACAAAATTATCAGCAAGTTATAGCTACTCTAATTGAGATTTTTACAAATAACTAATAGATATTAGTCGTTTCCATGTTAATGGCATTCTTTGGAAATTAACAAGGTAACATGCATTCATTGATCATTTTTTACAAGGAAAATTCTTAAGAGCATACATTGATAAATTTGTTAATGGGCTTCAGTTTCCAATTTTGGCTAATTAAAATGTTGACGTTGCACTATAGATGGTGACTTACGAAACAAAGATGATATTGCCTTGAAAAGTAGACTGACCGACAATTGTAAGGAAGGAAAAGAAAAAGTGCCCCCATGGAAGTACCGACGGAAGAAGTTTCCATTATTATGTGCCAGTTTGCATTGGACTCTAAAAAGCATGGACACGGAAATGGGTGGCGTGTCTCACACGACACAGACAAGCCGACATGGAAAATCTAAAAAATTAGGACACGACCCTCCAGGACACAACAAAAGTAAATTTATATGAGGAAATTTACAAGAACATGAATAGAAAAAAGATGTTTGAATACTTATTAGGAAGATTAACCTGTCAATATTTTAAAGTCAAACGCGAAAAATAAAAGTTTTCTAAAGATAAGAACTTTTTAGGAGAACCATCCTACTGCCAGAAGTGCAGGGGAGAACCGTTCGAGTGCCATTGGGGTATATTAGAGGCCCAAAATGATGCGACCAATTTAACTTATATTATTATATACCTATACATTTAAGTATATTTGTGCAAACAAGCTTCGGACACGTGCAAATAAGTGTCGGACATGTTGATTTCATACTTAAAATAAGGACACATAAAAGAAGTGTCGGACAGGTGTATGACTCTATGAGAGTGTCGGTGTCCATGGACACACTGCCTTCTCAGAAAGTGACTTCCTAGATTGGACATTTTCATATAATTTAATCAATAAAATATTTTAATGAGATGTCTAGTATTAGAAGGTTTCAAGATTTGGTTTTGTTTATATTTGTGGATCGGTTTATATTAGACATAATCACTTGCTAAGATCTATTTTTGCAAGTATAATATATATATATATATATAACCGAATGGTGCGCACTAGATGCGGACATGAAAAAAAACACGCTGGCTTTTAATTGTAAAGAAACACACGCTGCCACAAATCGAATACCCACTCTCCCACATTCCCATCTCACCCAAAAGTGATCCCCTCCTGCTGTGGTTAAACTAGCCCCACCTGCTATGGCCGAGAACGACGGGGAAAGGACAGAGATGGAGGTAAGTTCAAAACGATTTTTTTGATGCTGATCTCAGTTAAATCGTCCAACTAGATAAGAAATTTTTGGCATTCTGGAGATGACTCAATTTTTGGTTGGGTTTACAAACAACGATGTAAAATAAATAATGGATTATTGTTCTTGTAAATCAGTTTCTGTATGAGTTATTATTTGTACAAAATGGATAACTTAACTAAATAAGAAATCTTGATTGAAAAGTTGAATCAATTTTTATTTGGGTCTAGAAGCAAGAATGTAATGTTTTATATGGGTTAGTATTCTTCTAAATCAAATTCTGTATGGGCTATTTTTTTTACAAAAATGGATAACTTCCCCGTTTTTGATTTTTTGTTGGTTATTATCCTTGTTTTTATAATGCTTGAACTAAATTTTTTCCTTTTTCGGCAGAAAATCGATAGTTGGAGCATTAATAAAGAAACGTGGATTGGAGAAAATATGGCCTTTGAGATTGAGATTGAGCAAAATGTCAATTCAAATATTGAGGTTGACAAAGGGGAACAATGTATTACATTAAAGTCAAATGATATTGATAACGATTTCAACCCTGAAGTGTGCGAAGAACTTAAGCCAAAAATTGGTCAAGAGTTCCAAACACTTGATGAAGTGAAGAGTTTTTACAACGTATATGCAAAGGCAGCAGATTTTAGCATTCGTAATTAGACTGAAAAGAAGAATATGAAAAGTAACGAGATTATAAGAAAGGAATATGTTTGTTTCAAACTCTGTTCTAAAAGGCCCGCCTAGGCTCCGCCTAGGCCCGCCTAGGCTTGAGGCTTGAGAGAAACGCATCGCCTACGCCTTATTACGCCTTATTAACCCCTATTCTTAGTAAAAGGCTTAAGGCACACTTTTTTTAAACAAAACAAAGGATTAGTTGACAAATATTGGTTATGGAGCATGAATGTGAGAAAGATGGCTACCAAACATATGGATATATTTTCAAAATTCAAGGTATGTACTATTTTATTATATTACTAGCCTTGGAAAAATTAAAATAATAAAAAAAAGGACAAACGCCTTTTTACGCCTAGGCTTCGCCTAGGCGCGCCTAGGCTCCTAAGGCTTGAGGCTTGACCTCTACGCCTCGACCACGCCTCGCGCCTTTTAGAACCTTGGTTTCAAACAAGAAAAAGTCAAGGGTGTAGAGGTTCTAGATACTTCTAGACGTCGGGGTTCCATTAGGAAGGGTTGTAAAGCAAAAATTGTGGTTGCGATGTATTCAAGTGGCACATATGGGGTTATTTCATTTGTGGAGGGTCATAGTCACCCACTGTCGACGCCAACGCAAACACATTTTTTGAGATCTCAGTCGCAGCATTTCGACTTCCCAAATGCGCTTGACTCAACAGCTTGGAATGATCAATATACCACCGCATCAACAATTTAATTTTCTAGGAGTGCAAGCGGGTGGGTTTGAAAATATCAGGTTCACTCAAAAAGATTTATACAACCAAGAGAGGGATAGACGCAAGGAATTGAAGAGGAACGATGGAAATATGTTGCACGAGTTTTTTTAACTATAAGAGGGAAAGAATCTGTTTTTCACTTACCAAATCTCAATGGATAGTGAACAAAGGATAAAGCATTGTTTTGGGGTTGATGCAACTAGCCAGGGGCGGCCAGACACTTATATGAACAGGTGTTTTTTGGTAAAAAAAATTAGGGTTTTTTTGGTAAAAATTAAAACTTAATGTTTACCTCTTATTATTTACAAAGATGAGGGTGTGAGTGTGTAAATAATTAAACAAAAAAAAAAGTAAACGTTTATACGGTACCCACCCACGCTATCAAACATCTAAACCCTATTTCATAGAACGAAGCCCCGCCGCTCAGCTCCCTCCCCTGCTCACCACCGGACCTCCCCTCCCCCCTCACCGGCGCACCCGCACGCAACAGCAGCTCTTGCTTTGCTAGCGAACCTTCCCTCTCCCTTGCTACAGCCCTTGAGATTCTCACTTCAAGTCTTCAACAACTCAGCAGGTATATTTTGTAAGTGTTTTATTTATATGTGCATATTTTTTATATGTGCATATTTTTTTATATGTATAATTAATGAAAATACTAATGTTTTTTTGTATGTGCATATTTTTTTAATTTAGCTATTTATAAAAAATGTATTTTTTAAATTAAAATCCCTATTTTATGTATGTATAGTGTATTCCCCTAGATTGTGTATAAATTTGTGTAAAACTAGTCTGAAATTGGTGTAAATATAGGAAGTCATGGAGAAATTTATTAAACGAAAAAGAGGAGACTAAAACACAAACCGTTAGGGTAATATTATGTTGAAATATTATATAAAAAAATCCACGAACAAAGTAGGAATCCAAATTTAGTTAATTAATACCTCAACATTTTTAGGGTTAAAAATTGCAACAAAAAAAAAGTAAAAAAAGGCCAAAAAAATCGCCTGGGGGGCTCCCGCCCCCAAACCCTCGAGCATCGTCAGAAGTTTTCGCCCTCCTTGACTCAAAATCCTCGATCCGCAACTGCAACTAGCAGATGAGATTACAAGTGTTTCGGTGATGTGGTCGTATTTGATACAGCATACAATACTAATCGATATGGTATGATTTTTGCGCCACTGATGTGAGTAGATAACCATCTGCAGACTATTTTATTTGGTTGTGTATTTCTGAGTGATGAGAACGTAGATTTGTTTGTTTGACTTTTCAACTGTTTTTTGGAAGCCATGTCAAGCGATGCACCGAAGATGATTATCACCGATCAAGATCCAGCTATGACAAGAGCAATATCAGAAGCCTCCCACAAACCTACACAGGTATTGTAGTTGGCACATTTTAATGAAATTTTCTGAAAAAATTGATTCGACAAAGTCTAGTGCCAACTATAAGGAGTTTTCTTATTGCATATGGAATTCTGAAATCAGGGAAGAATTTGATGCCAGATGGATTGATCTTGTTGATAAGAGTTGTTTAACTGACAATAAGTGGCTCCATTCTATGTTTGAAATCCGTTCCAAATGGGTTTCTTCTTGTGTGAATCATGTTTTCTCGCTGGAATGTCAAGTAGCCAACGAGCTAGAAGAGCCCATGCATTTTATAAAAAATATGTTTCGAAAAAGAACTCGCTTGTGGAATTTATGACCCAATTTTAGTAGAGGGCTTATGCGTGGGCGTCATGAAGAGTTGTTTGCCAATCAATGGGTAGAGTGAAGAAGTCTAACGTATGTCACTGCAATGGGTGCGGTATGGTTGGACAAGCACGTGATAAAAGAAATTGTCCGTTGCTCAATAATTGGTAAATTACATTTATTGATATCGCATTTATTGGTTTTATAAGTTAATAAACATAACTAATTTGCAATTTTTCTTTATTTTGTAGGGCTGGATATGGCAAAGGTGAAAGTGTCGACGAAGAGAGTGGTGATTCAACGAGTTAATGAAGTGAATTAATTGTTTGTAGGACTGGAAATGTCTATGTAATTCAAGGAGTTGATGTAGAGAGTGGTTATTTTGTACGACTGGAAATTTCTACGTTATTCAACTGTTATTTTGGTATTGTCTGGTGTGGAAGTATTTGAACATTCATAACTGTCTGGCATCATAATTGTTATAGTGTTTCAAACATGTTGGAATATTGAACTGTTGGAATATTTGAACATCAAACATTTTGTTGTTCAACTGTTTCAAAAGGCATGTTGAACAGCCAACGAAAACACATGCCTTTTGTCAACTTGAATTTTGTCCAGCAAACAGAAATTGAATTTTGCATAGGGAGCGTGTGGGAGAGTGGGTATAGGGAGCGTGTGGGGAAGAAGAATAGGGCTGGGATGTGGGAGAGTGGATATTTGGTTTTTGCAGCGTGTGTTCCTTTGCAATTAAAAGCCAGCGTGTGTTTTTTTAATGTCCGCATCTAGTGCGCACCATTTGGTCCTCTCTCTCTCTCTATCTATCTATCTATATATATATGTGTGTGTGTGTGTGTGTGTGTGTGTGTGTGTGTGTGTGTGTGCGTGCGTGTGTACTATTTTAAAAAAATCAGTCAAACATTTTTCAGTTTTTAAAAACTAACAAAGGTTGACAGATTTTTTTTAAATAGTAAAAAAAATTATTCGGGGCTGATTTTTTTTTTAGGGTTTGCATAGAATGTTTAGATTCCCTGTAAAAAAATCAGCCCAATATAAAAAAATTTACTATTTTAAAAAACTTGGTCCGCAACTTAGGACCTCATTTTAGGACCTATTAGCAAGTTTGCAAGTATTCTGGCTAAACTCTATTTGCAAATTTGTTGTATTAAATGAACTTTTTTACTAAATAACTCTGTGTTATGAATTTTACTCTCTAATTGTGAAATTTATACATTGAAGTTATCAGATGATGTTAATTCTGTTCAATTTCAGAATTCCTGCGCTTTTTCTCATTTTACTGTTTTGATATGATATTTACGTAACTCCCTTTAAGATATGTACATAGATTTAATCCATTATTTTTGTAAAAAAATACTAAACAGAATTATACAGTTATACTCGACTTCCTACTTTACAATTGATATAGTTAGTTACTACTAGAAAATAATCATCGGACATAACACTACATGTCCAATGAACGTGTGGACTACCTCGTATCTTACAAAATGGTGATCATTTTTGACTATGTGGATCAAACAATTACCCCACATCAGAAAAGTGGAGAGTCGATTAGATCCTCTACTAAAAGCATTTATGCCTTTTGGGTTAAAACCCCACACTTGGACCAGCTAAGTGTTAAGGAAAATATCGGTGTGTGTTAGATTCTTGAGTCCTAATAATGGTACAGATCCACCACCAGCATGAAAAACTGAGATGCACCCGAACTACACGATACGCTATGTTGTCAATCTCAAGTAGAGCAAGCACAGGCTAGCACACTAAAAATGGGGCTTTTGATGCACAGAGCGCAAAACTTGATCCCAGGTAATGTTAGCTCGTATGTGGAACAAACAATTATCCCCCATTTGAGAATTGTGGAGTCCAACTTATAGTACTTAAGTGGGATAAACACTCTAATCAACAATATTCTATAGACATTAGGAGGAAATCGGGTTGTGGGAAGCCGTCTAATGCCTAAACGGCCTAGGCGTATGCCTAGACCGTCGCCTAGGAGATTTTATATTATATACTGTTAATATATTATCAAAAAATCAACTATTAGCATACACTGAGCAATTTAAATAAAGTCTAAGTAGCCAAATCAATGTATGTACATACACCAAAATAATAGCCGAAAATAAATATAAATATATATATGGTGGTTTTGGTTGTATGTGTGTGTGTGGGTGGGGGGGGGGGGGGGGGGGGGGGGGAGATGACAGGACAGTGTGCCTACATGGTGCCTAAGCAACAGAGTAGTGCCGAGCACTTGGACAGGGGTTTTGGGAACACTACTAATAAGGTATTTAGGTTAAAATCCAACACTTCAGCCTAAACCTGATCCTAGCTCGGTGGTTAAGACCATCTAGAGAGCATTGGAGCATTTTTTTTCTATGAAAATGCTTCGATGCTATTTTGCTCTAACAAAAAAGGATGCTACAAGACTTTGTATATAATACAACCTCCCACGACATTTCTTGTGCCGCAGGTGTCCCTCCCTCGCGACAATTGAAATGCCACAGGGTCGAAAGTTATTTTTCAACTGCTCTATATAACTAGTTTACCAAATAGTATAAATAGCACACATTTTAATATTTTCACCACCAATTTCATCCTCGGACTCAATATTCTTGTTCTCAAATTTGCAAACACTTTCATCCTTTCCAAAACTCTCAATGGAAAACTACTCTGAATAACATCAAGAGTTTCTCTTTTTATAAGAAACTCCAAATAGCCAAACACAAAAGAGAAGCAATCGGAAGCAAAAAAAATCAGAGGCTGAAGATGTGTTGATTTGTTCAGCGTGGGAGAACATAAAAGGATTTAATCAATGTAGTGAATAAAAAATGGGCATGTGAAAGAATGTTGTCTACAACTTCAATAAGGAGAACTAATATTTTGAGTAATGGACAACTGGTTCGTTCAGCACGCAGTTTGTCAACCCATGAGCAAATTCTACGGCATCGTCAGTTGGGTCGAACGGGGGTTGAGCAGCGACCGCATCAACGACGACGTGTTCCCGCTTGCCTGCCAAACAGATTTACAAGCTGGAGATGGGTGACCCTTTCAAGTTCATTAAGTGTTACCTTGCGCTCAAAGACACTTCAAAATGGAACTCCGAGCACCAAACACAGTGATAGTAGCATCAGAAGAAGGTTAGGACAGTGTCAAAATCTGTTGGAAGATTGCCCACCAGCACCGAGCCCAACCTATCTTCTACGCCGACCAAAGAATGTTATGTGCCTTAAATGAAAGGCATGTCGTTGGAGGACGACGCCCTCCCAACATTCATTCATAAGAGAGTTGAGCAGCCCATCGTCACATAACAAAAGCTACATTAGTTACTGCCTTTGGGCAATCCAAAACCCATTAAGGGATTGACCCGTTAACAATTAATTATGTGTCTATTCACGTTACGTCAAGAGTTTTGTAACCTTTTTTCCTATATGGGGATTTTCCTTAACAATCGTTCATAAGAAGGCACTTTTCAAAACAAATAAAACAATGGTGTTGCTCCACCAAGACAAACATGACACCTTGAGGTTGCAGTAACTTGGGGGGATACATCTAGGAAACCAATTTCGGGTCGATTACAGCGCTCATAATTTAACCATCACTTGTCCATAGGCTCGGTGTATAACAAGGCAACCCAATCATCATAAAGGGTGCCTGAAAAACCGTCAAAATCAGTGATCAGGACAAAGGGGGGCATTAGACTTATTCCCGAATGCGACGACCCCCGTCATGATCCCATTATTTTATGAGTAGAGATGGACATCTTAGATTGGGTATCTAAGGGGACCCGAGGAAACTTCAGCGAAGTGGGAGGGACCCTCAAGGAGAACATCGACTTTTGCGGTGGTATCGTGAAGAGTATAAGCAACACGAGTAAGAGGTCCACGTAGTCGCATGTCTATAACAGTCACAAGGAGCTCTTTACCTTTGGCAATTTGGTAGTGTCGATGAAGTAGGAGTGTAAGAACTTTGTCCCGTGCGACTTGTGTGAGCAAGATTGGGTTTGGAGTGACAGCAGAAGTTTCGAGAGGCGTTCAAAGGTGGGTGAGTGGGCCTTGGGGTCGTTGAGGACTTGAGGGGTGGGAGCCACCATAGACAATGGTGGTTAATGTCGAGTGTTAACGAGTGGATATTGTGACATTGAGTAGTGCATTTGACCCATCAAGGATTTGGCATTTAAGCTAGGGTTGAGGCCGATTGTTAAGCTAAAATTGGTGTGATTTGACCCAACAAGGGCTTTCTGCGCTTTGGCTAAGGTTGAGGTCGGTCAGTAAGCTAAAACTAATTAGTTCGATAGAAGGATAGGTATTTTAAGCGTAATTGAGAGGATTCCGAACTATTAGATTTATTGGTGTAAGTCCAAATCCCAACTAATAAGAAATTTAGGGTCTCCTACATTAATAAATCCCATTGCTCCATATGGATTGCTTGAATGTTCTTCTTTGGAGCTCTTGGAGTGTTGTATGCATAGTTGCCAAAATCGTACGATTCGCGATTCGAATCGTACGACTCGATTCTCACATAAAACGATTCGAATTGAGTTGAGAATCGTATAGGGTTAAAAAATCGGACTGAATCGGCGATTCACGATTCAAATCTTACGATTCGGATCCGATTCGGGTCCGATTCACGATTCAAGCCCGATTCACTTTGTTTTTTTCCTCGATTTTTTTACCTTATAACCATACGTGTGTTTTAATAAAACAAATAAAAAAGAAACAAACAACAACAGATACCGTTAAGAAACTAAATTTTCGAGAAAAACATGTTCTTATTCTTGTCTATTTACTTGGCTGAGTGTCTTCTATCTTTTGCTTTTTTTTTTGTTATAAAATCTTTGTATTTGTTATAAAATCTTTGAATGTATATTTGTTTTGCTGTTTTAAATTAATATTGTTTTATAGTTAATCTTCGTATTTGTTTTATTGTTTTAAATTAATATGGTTTGCTGTTTTAAATTAATATTGTTGTAATTTTGTAGGTTGTTTAAAATTAATATTGTTAATCCTAGTACGTAGGCTGTTTAAAATTTTTGGAAGTATTTGTTTTACAGTTTTACTATTTTAAATTAATCTTAGTATTTATTTTATTGTTTTAAATTAATATGTAGGTTGTTTTAAATTAATATGTAGGCTGTTTTATGATATACTTTTGTTTTTTACATTTTTAAGCTTAAATTGAATGAGACATGTGCTACGGTTAATTTTTGTGATATATTTTGATATATTATCATGTGCTATGATTAGTTATGATTCGCGATTAGGAGGGAGCAAAAGATTCACGATACGATTCGTGATTTGACAACTATGGTTGTATGATTTTGTGTCTACAACAAAAACAAGAGAAATAGTTGAACGAAGCCCGCCTTTGAACCAATTGACGTAAGCAATGTCAATGCCACCCTAAAAGAACAAAAATTACGCCAAATATCTATATTAAAAATCTATTAAGTGCCTTTTAACCAAAAAGGGCTACTTCATATATTGGAAAGGAAGAAATAAAAATTCCCACACATGATAACCACGTAAGGAATGTTATCACAATAATAGTGACATAAGCCACGACATCACTAAACACCTTCCACATTCTTACCCACCCACCCCACTCCCTCTTATTATTTACACCACTTTGAGGTCGACATCCTCCCTAACACACAAAGCTAACACTTTAAAGGTTTGAAAAACTTACGCCCCTTGTAAGTAGAGTTTGTCGGAGGTGAACTTTAAGCAAAAAAACTCTTTTACCAACAAAGTTGTACAACATGCTATTTTATTCTTTTGTAAGATCCCAAAATCATAATAACGTCGCCAATTTCATTAAAGAAAAAAAAAATCCTTGTTTCAACCTATCACTTTGGCAAATGCGTGTTTTTAAGCTAACTACTAGTACTAACAATGTGTATGGGATATATAGTGACATGTGGCGCACAATTGTGCTCCCGGGAGAAGATTATCTTTTATTTTCTATTTTTACTTTAGGGTTATTGTCATTTTCTTTTATTTTCAGTCTTTTATTAGTCTTCAAGCATGTTTGGGGCTAATGAGTAATTTTTAGTTATTAGTTATCATTTTTGTTCTTTTTGGATCTTAGCTTGATTAGCAAGCTAACCTCTCATATAAATAGGTCATTGGCCCTCATTTGTAAACACACCTTGAATTTTGAGAATTGAGAATAGAGAGAGAGAAAGAAACCCATTTCACTAGTTTAATTTATTTGTTGTTGTTGTTGTTGTTGTTGTGTAGTTGTGTAGTGTAACGCTTCCGCATTTATAGATTTACAACAACTAAACTATTGGCCAGAACACCCAACCTCATGTAAGTTGAGGGTTTAATTCAACCTCCCCTTAAAAAATAAAAAATAAATAAATTATCATGGAGCATCCACCTTCGGCCTCAGTTTCTTCATTTCCAAGTAAATTGGAAGCATAAAACTTGAGTAATACTCCGTTCGTCCCAAATTAAGAGTACATGTCTTTATTTTATATTTGTATAAATTAAAGATAAACTCAATCGACGGTCTAGATTAATTCACCATCGTGGAACTTGGTTCGTTGATTATGTCAAAAAAAGGCAAGTGGATCCTTAAATTTGGGACAGCCCATAAGGAATGGTGGACTCTTAATTTGGGACGAAGGGAGTATGTTTCTCCCTACAAGCCCATAACAAAAGAAACACCTCAAATTCTTGTAAATCGCAAGGAAATCTCCATTTAAAAATAACCAAATGCAATTTGAGTACCACGATCACCATCCCTACGACAAGTCAATAATTTTGATGCCTCCGCAATCACCTTCCCACGATACCTCCATCAACCGCCCTTGCACGTCCTCACCAAGGTAAACATCATCAAATTTAAACCAACATTCCTAATTGGTGGTACATTTGTCAAATTGTTATTCAGGTCATCAATATTCGATTTTCTTAAAAACCACCTTCAAAAAATGTGAACAGTGGCCTCAATTATGATTCCGAGAGGAAAATAGATTTTTTCATCAAGTCCTTTGCTAAAATTCATGTAGATGTTAGTGACAATAATTAAATGTTAGTTGAAGTAAACCAAAAGATTAAGGTCAAATTTAGTCTTGCATTCATTTTGTCATCAATTTCATGTCTGGTCAAAAAAAAAAAACACTAGTTAGTGTGAAGCTGGTTAGAATGGCAATCAACCAAAGGGCATTCAAATCAACTGAATCGCGTTCATAAATCACTATTTTGAGATGATGAAACCTCACCACATTTGTAATACAATGATGTGAATTGCATTTGCGGCATTTTCGACATAATTCTTATTTTAACTATTGCAATTTTTTCTTTTTATGATTTTCCATTTTTAGTATTTATTAGGATTTGTAAGGGCTATTTTAGGCATATTGCAAATTAGAATATTCTAAACCATGTACTATTATAGGGGGCACCCTTAGTGATGTCACCTATGACATCACACGGATGCTAGAATATTACTTTAGTAGAGATAGGAATGGTGCCCAAATTATTCAACTACTAGATATTTTGAGAGTTGTCTCCACTGTTTGAGTGTGTTTTCTTCTTTTATTGCATAAATATGGACATATACCTATTACAAATTCAATTAAAACTGAACTTTTTTTAATAGACTTCTACACATTTGAATGTTGTTTAAATGTCACGTAAATCTAGGAGAAATTTGAAGAAAACTATCTTAGAAGGAATTGTGAAGGAAAAACTTTGGAATTTTTATTTAAACTAACCCTGGGATTCAATTTCCATTTTTAAGGTAGGGCTTCTAGTACAAGACCGTTTCATTCATTGAATATTAGAATCATCTAGTTGAGTATTTCAATCATTATCATTGTATGAAAACTTCTGTTGAAACCGAGAAGCATGGATACGAACACTAAAACATGGGTACAGGATACATGTATAAAGTAGGATGGGATTCATCGAGTATACTTTATATGTTATATACACATAAAACAATAACATATAAAACTATCATTATTGCAATCAAGTTAGGAGTTCAAATTTTATAACTTATCAATTATCCATACACAATACTTTTGGCAATAATACAGTGACATAATAATTGATTAACATGGCATGAATAGCAATAACAATATCAAAACAATATTATGATAACATGAGAATTTTAAGTTACAAGTTATAACTTACAAGTCATAGAAAAGCATATCACCCTACTTAACAAAAATAAGCAGAACGAAGAGTACTTGTGGACATATAAGTGCTACTGTGTATGTTCATAATTATATACACATAATTATGATATCTTCTATCTCCATCAATTGCCCGCGTATTTGGTATAATCTTTTTTTTTTCTTTTGACAAATCACACTTTTAGTATAATATTTTTAACCCTAATTTTGTTTTAATATAATCTTCAATTTGATTTCTCTTACTAGATTTTTAATAAGTGATTTCTTTAAAAGTTTTCAATAAGTGATTTCTCCTAATAGATTTTTCTACAATTGAATTCTCTTAATAGATTTTCTTATAAATGATTTCTCTTAACAGTTATACATATTTGACAAGCTAAAGAATAAATTCATATCTTAATATTCAATGCTTTCTGTTCTCTTTGTTTGCCAGATCAAGAAGTGTCTTGCGGGTGTCTAAAATTAAGAATTTCTTCACTAAATCATGGACACGTCACAGAAGAATTGAACATGTATCCAAGAGTTTATACAACGCTTCAGTTCCCAACATCAACAGATCCTTCGAAGAAATATATGTACTTCTTAGGTTGTAAACTTTGTGGATGGCATACGAAAGGGTTAATCCTGCATGGCACACTTGTGTGGTATCATGCCTTGGTTCATGAAATTTGGTTATCCATATACTAGAAGTTACTGGGGAAATGGTGTACATCTAACAGCTTCAAGGTTGAAGTTTCTTTATGAAAACCCTACATTAAGATAATCTATATTGGATAAAATATTATGCATGTTGAAACAAAATTATAGTTCTGTTGAGAAATATGTCCTGATTAAGACATTAACCATGTGATCCAAATAATTAATATGAATGCTGCATTGTCATCACTTTGTATTATGGTATTTGAGTTATGGATGGCTTTCCATTGATCCTATGGCACGATTTGGCTACAGTGTCTGTTTGGGCTAATTTATTGTGAGTACGCTACAATTAAACGGGTGGTCATGCACCCTTCAGTTGAAAATCCCTAACAGCCCAGAGAAACAGGAGGGTGATGATCCACATTCCTGTGATAAGAAGACGTATACTGGTGATTGAGGGTACCCCATGTGAAGTGAATTAGTTGGATCATGGTCAATCAGAGTGCATTGCATAGGGCACGTCGAATTGGTTTGCATGGCATCATTTTCTTTTCTTGTGAATCAAATCATGTCCAATGCAGTGCACTCTTATGCCGAATTAACGGATTATTTCCCATACTTCAAATCATTTTGTAAAACTAGTACATAACGAGTACAAGTTGGATGGATGAGTGTAAACACCTTTCGTTAAACGTTGGTAATATACTTTAAGAAGTATGCTGTGAATTAAGGTTGTCATATGATGTTAAACAAGTTTCATGGTCCCATCAATTGAAATGGAATAATTTAAGATCTTCGGTCACTGCATAAAACAGTTAGTGTTTGTGTCTAGTCACAGCTTAGACATTCTTTTTGGGTCCTTGTTCCAATTAAATGTCAATTTATCTTTTTGTAACAAATTTATCTTTTTGTAACAAATTATAATCTTAACAAAATTGGGTTCCGTGCATTAAATGTCAATTTATCTTTTTGTAACAAATTTATCCCATGAGCGTTAAAAAAAATTACATTCAGAGGTGTTTGTTTTTACCTCTTAGGGTCCGTTTGGTTGTTAGTGGGCAAAAGCGTGGGCATGGCAGGCAAATTTTGCCTAGGCAAATTCAGATGACGCTATCAAACAACATTAGGCGAAATTAAAGTCAATCCAATTAATTTAATTTTTATATTATATTCAAAAATGTTAAAAATAGTTTTTGCAATATTTTTATATTACAGTTTTTATATTATATTCAAAAATGTTAAAAAATTTGTAAAACATTCTCTTAACAATTTTTTATAATATCAAAAACAGTTTTTAAAATATTACAAAACAAATTTTAAACATTCACAACAGTTTTTTTAAACTCTTTAAAACAGTTTTAAAAAATGTTTTTTAAAACTTTAAAACAGTTTTTATAATATATCCAAAACAGTTTTTAAAAATGTTAAAAACTGCTTTACAATATTTTTATATTACGTTTTTCAAAAAATTTGTAAAACATTCTCTTAACAATTTTTTATAATATTAAAAGCAGTTTTCAAAACATTACAAAACAGTTTTTAAACATTCACAACAGTTTTTTTATACTCTTTAAAACAGTTTTAAAAAATGTTTTTTAAAACTTTAAAACAGTTTTTATAATATATCCAAAACAGTTTTTTAAAATGTTAAAAACTGTTTTACAATATTTTTATATTACGGTTTTTCAAAAAATTTGTAAAACATTCTCTTAACAATTTTTTATAATATTAAAAGCAGTTTTCAAAACATTACAAAACAGTTTTTAAATATTTATAACAGTTTTTTTAAATATTTAAAACAGTCTTTAAAATTATTTTTTTAAACTTTAAAACTGTTTTTATAATATATTCACAACAGTTTTTAAAAATGTTAAAAACAGTTTTTACAATATTTTGTTAATACGGTTTTTTAAAAAAATTGTAAACATTTTCTTAACATTTTTTTATAATATTAAAAACAGTTTTTGAAACATTACAAAACAATTTTCAAATATTCATAACAGTTTTTTAATTATTTAAAACAGTTTTTAAATTATTTTTTAAAACATTAAAATCGTTTAAGAAGTTGGCAAATTTGTGGGCAAATATTTCCCACTCAAATAGGTAAGCAAAATTTGCCCACAGATTGTGCATAGGAGGTGTTGTACATTGGCAAATAATGCCTAGGCAAATTATGCAACCAAACAGCCAAAATGTGGGCAAATTTTCATATTTGCCAACTTTTTGGCATTTGCCTAGGCAAATTATGGCAACCAAACGGACCCTTAGTGCTTAAATGAATTGAGGTCCATTCAGGCAAGCCCCCTGCTGAATGATCAGGGTGTGTTTGGGAACACCAATTCCAATTTCCATGGCACGGGATTGAATTGCAAATTTTTCTGTTAAATTTTGAACGGAAAACACTTAAATTCCAATTCCAAGGCATGGTACTGGGATTCCCAAACACCCCATTAATGCTTAATGCTGAATTCTTTTAATGAAAATGTATTCCAATTTTACCCTTGTTTTATTTTTTAAGGACACTAACACAAACCAGATTAGTAAATAGTTAGGAATGGTGAAATGGTCAAATTACCTCTATTCAAATAACTCTAAAACGTTAGAGAGGTAGAGGTTCATTCAGATAAAAAACAAACACACTTTGAGTTAAACATTCAGCATTGAGTATTCACCATTAAGCATTCAGTATTCAGAGTTTACCATAAGCATTGAGTTTTGGGAGGCAAAAAAAAACAAACGGCCCCTCAGTCATAAAAAATACATCTGTTCATATGTACCTGCCAAATAGATTGTTGAGCACTTGAATCACCATCCTTCTTCAACAGCATTGCCTCTCTAGCCAACAAAACTTGCTTCCATAACCGATCACCCCCATAAGACTTCCACTTAGACCTTTGTGGCAATGACCCAATGCCCATATCACAAGGATCCTTTGCCACCCTTCTTACCCAATCCAGCATTTTCAAATCACACTCCCACTTTCTCTTCCTACTAGAACCATCTTCCTCAACTACACTAGTCTCCAAAATTATATCATGTTCTTCATCACCAACACCCACAAAATTCAACTCATTCTTCTCCAAATCAAAATGAGAAATTTCTGACAAAAGCCCTTTAAACTCAGACTCCAAAAACTCATCAAGCCTCATCTCACTCTCTTCTAACTTCACCTTAGACCCCTTATCTTTCAAAAATCTTTGCAACCACTTATCCAATGTATCTAAATATTTACTGTAAATCAGTTTCATAGCAGGAGCTGAAATAGAATCCATCCCAGATTCTTTAGCCACGGAATCCCACAATCCATTATTAGAAACTGTCTCGAATCCACCTTTTTCTCTCACAACTAAGTAAAGTTTGAACAAATCCACTATTCTCCCATCTCCGAGCATTGGAGGTAAAGGCCTTAAACAATGACTCCCACAAATCTCTTTTACACAAATAGAAACAAATCTATCAAACAAAGATCTAATCTTTTCAAGACAATCTAAAGCAGACCCATCAGCTATCTTCAGCCACCCTGCCATGGATTGTCAGTTCAAACCCAAAGATTTTAAGTCCCGCGCTTAAATGAAAAAATAGAGAGAGAGGGGGGGGGGGGGGGGGGGTCAAAATTTGAAAATGTAGAGACCCTTGTATTGAAAACTGAACAAGATTTGTCAAATATGGTCTTATGAGAAAGAAGGACATACAATACATACCAGTGTTTTTTAGTGGATTGGGTGGACCTCTTCTTGGACTTGACGTTTCTTCCTTCTGCCCTTTTGTAGGCCTTCTTTTTAAGGCATCTTGTGGGAAATAAAGGAGGTTGATTAATAGAGAATTTTCGGAGAAGTAAATTAGGGTTTTCAAGAATGGCTAAAACATTAATTCATAGTTGGCTTCTTTGGCTAACTATGGTTTGTTAACTAGGATATTGAGTTTGAGTGGGGTTGAGTGAGGGGTTTTTTGGGAAATAAAAAAGTATAGTAGTCTAACATCATTGGTCTTAGTGGATCACTAGTAGTAGTGGCAACCCAGGGGGTGTGGTAGAGCGGAAGGGATTCTTCCTCCCTTAATCAAGTGTCGGGGGTTCGATTCCCACCTTGGGCATGGAGCAGCTTTAAATCTCTGGGTCAGCTGTCTCACCCATCGAGGTGCCTACAAATCAGCGAAGGGATTAGTCACTAAGTCGCTAGTGGATACCCTGGTATAAACCAAAAAAAAAGTAGTAGTGGCAAAATGTGGTCCAAATGATAAAGCAATTCATATTAATTCAGTCATTTAAATATGAGGCTCGTATTTAAAAGCTATGAGTCAAATATGGCACCCATATTTGAAAGCAAGGAATCAAATATGGAGCGCAATTTTAAAAGATATGAATAAAATATAATACTCATTTTTAAAAGTTATGAGCAAAATATGAATTTTTTTTTACATATACCTTGAATTGTAATACTTACTTTAGTAGAAAAATAACGGATTGACCCAACCCATATTTGGTCCGTCCATATTTGGCCCAACCCACATTTAATCCAACACATATTTGGCACAACCCACATTTAGCCCAACCCATATTTGACCTGCCCAAATTAGGCTCAGACCATAATTTTGCGAGTGCTAGTCGCTAGGCTCATGGTTCAATATGTATATTTGTGGTAGAGTATTTTGTTTAATGGATTTTTTACACTTTAGTCCTTACAAATAATTTTTAGAGATTGAGCTAGACTTAAATAATTTTTAGACATTTAAGGATACAAATACAAATTCATTTACTAATTTCTCTCTTTTAATCTTTACAAAACATCCCCCACCCCCCTCTCTCAAATATTTTTTAATACACGTTTAGACCAAACCTTTTTATTTTATTTCAAAAAGTCCCTCATCACATAAAAACACTCAAAAAAAGAAGCTTTGGTGAGGATCGTCGGAGCTCTGGCAGCGCGGGGGGGGGGGGGGGGGGGGGGAACGGGAATGCCGCTAGCGCGGACCTTTAAAAATAAGAGAATATTGGTTAAATGATTGTTTGAGGGACTTTTTAGAATAAAATATAAATGCTTGGACTAAATGTGTATTAAAAAATGTTTGAGAGACTTTTTGCTAATTGATCCTTTAAAAAATTAGAACATTTTATACCTAATTATTTTCCTCATACATTGGAAGTCCCAAAACGATAAAACAAATACCTTGTCGAGCAAACTACGGAGGGCAAGAACCTAATAGTTTGAACTGTTGGAAATTGGTTGTCTTCAAAAAATTCACGAGTTTTGCTTCAAACGGCGTAACTAAAAGTCGCGCAAAGTGAAAAATTAAAATATTTTTGTGCTTAATTATTTTCATGATTCATTGGATGTTCCAAAATGGTAAAAAAAATACCTTGTCGAGCGAACTACAAAGGGTAAGAACCTATTAGTTTGAAATGTCAGGAAATAGGTCGTCTTTAAATAATTCATGAGTTTTACTTCAAACGAAGTAATAAAAAGTCGTGTGTAGTGGAAAATTATAATATTTTCGTACCAAATTTTTCTCCTGATGCATTGGATATCCCAAAAGTGTAAAAAATAAATACTTTGTTGAGCGGACTACGAAGGGCGGGAACTTATTAGGCTAGTGTATATATATAATTTAAATTTAATCATGGCTATACCGTGTACAACACCCGCAGCACTAGCCTAAAATATACTCGAGTTTATATTTCGACTCTAGATTTAATGAATTACTCATTAATTAAATTTATTACCTTGGTGTAACTCAACCAATATACCCGGACTCACTAACTTGACCCGTACTTTACTATTCAGAATTCTCCTTAATAAGTTTGACACCCTTATTAATTTAATGTTCCTTAGTGTTCATCATCCCACATTAAGATTAAACTTATCACCGTCGTGCCCTTTTATAACCTCAAATTATCTTAGGCTAAAAATACATACTACACAAAGGATCCCATTAACTGTAGAAACCTTTAAACCAATCCCAAGCCATACCGTAGGAGGAAAAAGAAAATGACTGGATTTATCACGTCGTTCGAACGAGGCCACGTGTCATTCGAAGGACAAGGCATCTAGCGCGAATGAAACCCAAGTCGCTCGAACGACCTTTGGGTTTTTGTCTTCCTTCTTCTTCGTGCAGTTTTCGCCACGGGAGAGCTTAAAAGCTCTTAAACCCAGATTTGTTACGCTGTAAACCATTCAAAATTTATATCCAAACCTAAAATTTTAAGTCTCCCAATCTAAATATCAACATCTACACAGAATCGAAGGTTAAATATCAAGTTCCCAAATCCTTTACAGTTCATATAAATTATCCCTAGTTTATAAATCAGTCCATACAAGGTTTGTAATAATCTCACCACTGATTGTAAGTTCATTAATCTAATTTCCTCATCAGTAATTATACAATATTAATCAACTCTATTACACAATTCATCCATATACCTCCATAAATTGAAAACTAAATTTAGATATTAACCCAACCCAAAATCATTTGTGTTCATCACACCCACTATGATATGAATTGAAAATTGCAATTAATTTAAAAGCAAGTTTAACCACTTGCCTTAAAGGGTTTGTAGGGTCTGAATCCTTCTGTGTAGATGAGTATTTGATGAAGAACACCCACACTTGTTCTTGTTTTTGGCTCACAATAATTCTCCAAATTCTCCCTCTTTTCTCTTATACTTAACTAGGGTTTCTTAAATGAGTTATGTTTGCCACACCCTCTCACTTTTAGGTTTTATTAAGCCACTCCCGTTTTTGGGCTTGTGGGCTTTATTAAAATGGCTCAAACACTCCTATGCGGCCGTGTTTATGTCTAAAAATGCCTCATAACCCATTTACTACCCTCGAGTACTCTTTTTCGACTATCTCGGCCTATTGGACTCATCCGTGCACTCAGAATTATCATATGAATTAATTTACCAAAAGTCCTTATCTCGAAACCAATATAGTCTATAGTTGACTCCCCGTTGAGATAAATAAATGACATGTCACTACTACTTTCTATGACATAAATAAATTATTACTATTCACTTAGTAATTTAACTTTCATAAATATTAACCATTTACCCTCCCGATTAATATTTAAATAAATACTAATAATAATTAATCTAATTAAATCACGACACACAAGTAATTTAAAATTATCTGAATTAATTAAATATTAAATGCATAGAAATACAGGGTGTTACATACTTATTCACTTACAAGGGAATTTCGTCCCCGAAATTAGGTCATACCTACGACGAATAACTCTGGATACTGCTCTCGCATGTCATCCTCCCGCTCCCAAGTAGACTCGTCGACACTGTGATGTCCCCACTGAACTCTAACTAGTGGTACCACCTTAGACCGCAGCTTGCACTCACTACGATCTCGAATAGCTACAGGTCTCTCCTCATATGAGACGTCTGGCTGTAAGTCAATATCCTCGAATGGGACGTGCCAAAAATCCCTTTCGCTCCTCTGATATTTCTTTAACGATGCCACGTGAACCACATCGTGTATCCGTTGAAGATACTCTGACAAACCCAGTCTATAAGCTACCGGTCCCACTCTCTTAATGATAGGGAAAGGTCCCACATACCTCGGCGCTAGCTTCCCCTTATTGTCGAACCTCATCACCCCCTTCATGGGAGACACCTGAATCAGATTCATCAACGGACTCACAATCTTCGAAAATCCCTTAATGAAGCAACGATAATCCCCGGCCAACCCCAGAAAACTGCGAATCTCAATCAGTGTCATGGGCCATCCCCACTCCCTCACCGCCGATACCTTACTCGGATCAATCGCAATACCCCGGTATGACATAATGTGGCCAAGAAAGTGTACCTCTCATAGCCAAAATCCACACTTCCCAAATTTATCATACAATTGGTGGTCCCACAATATCTATAGGACCATATGCAGATGCTCTGCGTGCTCCTCCTCTGTGCGCGAGTAGACCAAAATGTTGTCTATAAATACGATGATGAATTGGTCGAGGAACTACCCGAATACCCTATTCACGAGATCCATGAACACTACTGGTGCATTGGTAAGCCTGAACGGCATCACCCTGAACTCGTAGGATCCATACCATGATAGAAAAGTGGACTTAGGAACATCCTCCTCCCGAATGCGCAACTGATGATATCCCGATCTCAAATTAATCTTAGAGAAGTACGCTGTCCCTCTCAACTAATCAAACAGGTCATCGATTATCGGTAACGAATACTTATTCCATACCGTGACCTTATTCAACTCCATGTAGTCCACACACAAGCGGAGCGAACCATCCTTCCTTTTCACAAAAAACATAGGGGCACCCCACGGCGATCACTCCTTTATTCTGTGAGGTCTCTGTGACACTCCGCCTAATTAAATACCGGACGATCACTCCTTTATTAAATTAAAATCAAGGTGAACAGTTGGTTCATTCTTAGCATCACTGTCGTAAAAATAAACTTATCCAAATTAACACCCTAATTAATTAAGCTAAGTGTTAAAACCATTTTTTAACCTTTCAAACCAAATTGTATTTAAAGAAAAATTATTTATTTATTTATTAACAACATTTCAACAATTAAGAATCACACCACAATAAGCCTGGAACTCAATCCAATTAATTTAAAACATTCGTCAATCGAATGTCAACATGCGAAATATAAAGTAACACAATTCAAACTGAATAAATACCATAGTGACAATACTAGAAATAACTGAAATACAAATGTCCCAATGACAATGAAATAATGAAAAGAGCGACACATACCCAATAAATAAGAATGCTAGAACTGGAGTCAATAAAGTAAGCCGTCTACGCAAGTGACTTGCAACTCCCACCTAAGCTGCAGCACATTCCTTTCAAGGGATCCTAAGCAAGACGCCCCTGTGGCTGGGCACCTGAAATACATACATATATATACAAGAGAGAGAGAGAGAAAAAGAAACGGGTCAGAGCCCGATAGTGTGTTTGATTTAAAATACGTTTAGCAAGTATTTAAATTGATACACGCCAATGCAACAACATATTAGTGCGACACTCTCTTGAGAAATTTTCACCTCTCTTCTAATGTGCACTCCTATCGCACTAACCCTCCTGGTTTATCTCATCATATAACACGCTATCTTTCCCCCAATGATTTAATTTATCTTAGGTATTTCGCAGGATTCAAAATTTAACGATACAATTGTTTGAAAAGAATATTTCAATTAATAACCAAAGTTCTCATTTTAACTTTATTAGTCAGTAAAGTTTTCCAGTGTCATATTATACTTTCTCAAAACAAGTATTTACAATTTGAGTCATCAACCATATCCTACATATCGATTCACAGTAGGTAGTTCCAAATTTCAGAATTTCATATATATATTAACTACTCGTATAATATATATATATATATATATATATATATATATATATATATATATATATTATAACAGCACCCCAAATAAACTATGGTGCGGGCATACTCTACTATCCAAAACCCCATATCACTCATATTAAGGGGAATACAATCGGAATCACTCTCGAATTGTATTAACACACACACAAACAAAATTGAGGCAAAGAATAGATTCCAAGTCTCTAAGAGGATGGCACATGCCTGCGTCTCTTAAAACCGTCTGAACTATCACGTCGATAGCCTGTACCAAGGACATCTACCTTCTAGGGTTCAAGTCAATATCCCCCATAAAGGTCCCATCGAGATAAGACTGTCCCAGCGCGGTAACCTCAGGGATAGCAAGTAGCGTGGGCATGATTTTCACATGTATATAATATATGTACACACAATCATATAAATATACCACTTTTATCATATTGATGTAGGTTCCTCTCGTCACCCACAATTACAACATTTATCCTAAATTTCACATTATTAGTATTACGTATAAGGTTTCATCTCTAACCTTAACTCGAAGGGTTTTCTCACTTATTACGTGACACTCGTGGACTCTATCCTTCCAAGTAGAAAAATTCAGTAGGTATACCTCTATTCACTATCGTAGCTATTCGCCGTAATCTCTCACTTGAAATACGTAGTTTCATCGTTCATTATATAATTATCCCAAAAGTAAAATTCTCGTCTTATAATAAAGTTCCCAACACTTATTCATATGTCCTACTGGTCTTTCCTATCTCCCAAAATATTTTATTAAGAATACCCAAGAATTATATCACGATAAATTTAATTTAACTAATTAAACAAGGGAAATAGGAGTCTTCCAGGAGGGGTCGATCGATCGAGGTCTGGGGCTCGATCGATCGAACCTTCGATCGATCGATCAAGCAGGTATTTTGATTTCTGCAGAATTGCAGTTACGGGTTCTACCACTTTTCTTCATTCAAATCCATATTTTCCAAACCCAAACGTCCCAAAAATTCTACTACTAACATTATAACAATATACCAGATGTTTCTAACGTAAGGCATGTACATATTCATCATTTAAACATGAATTTTCAACCCAAAATTATATCTAATTATCAAGAACCCTATAATTTTTTTAAACAGATTTCTAACAAATCTTTCTCCAGAATTTCTTTCTTATAATCATCAAAATTTCGTGGTTAATTTCCTCTACATGGCAAGGGTTTCCAGAATTATCATATCAACCAATACTACATGGATTTTCCTATCACAAATTGGGTTTTCTTCCACATATTTCATCCCTAATCATTCCTAAACTAATATGGAAATTGCATCAACGAAAATAGCAAGATAAACACTTGCCTGGGATTTTTGGTATTCTGATTTACGGCTGATTTTGGTATGGTTGCGTTCCTTGTCTCGCGATCTACGCGTTGGCGGTGACGGCGGTGCAAACGGGTGGCTTTTTGGCCTTGAATTGCCTTGGAAGCTTTCTTCTTCCCTCTCCTATGGACGTCACTTGTGTTTAGAGTTTCTAACCCTAGATGACAATCCAGATATCTGATATAACCCTTGGTATTTTCGTGGGTTTAATTACCCAAAAAGGTAAAATGACCAAAATGCCCTCCCGGGTTACTAATTAGGCCTAAAAACGCCCTGAGATCCAAACTACACCCCCGGGTACACTTTTCTGACTATATCAACCCTTCCGGACACGTTGGCGCACTCAAAACGACCATGCGGGCAACTTATAAAATATTCACTTTTTATTTATTAAAATTTTGTCCCGACGCGACACGAGCACGTTCCGACTTAAATTTCCGAAATTGTCATTTAACTCACTCATGACATTCAATATACCCAATATAATATATTACTTTGCTCATTAGTAATAATCAACAAATTTTCCATAATTACTAACTCTCGTCACGTTAATAATTATAACGTAATTAATTTCCGGATTTTTATTAAATAATTCATTCACATTAACTTTAATAAATCCCCAAATTAATATAGCATAAAAATATGGGGTATTACATACTTCCCCCCTAATAACGGAATTTTGTCCCGAAATTCGGAAAATAAGGCATACCTGGTAAAAATAACTCTGGATATCTCTCGCGTATATCTGCCTCGCGCTCCCAAGTGGATTTCCTCCACATTATGATGCTCCCACTGGACCCGCACAAGTGGATCTATCTTCGACCTCAATCTCCTCTCACTATAGTCTAGGATAGCCACCGGCCTCTCCTCGTAAGAGCTATCAGGCTTAAGTCGATCTCATCTATCGTAATGTGACTATGGGCCATATCATCCCGAAGATATCGTCTCAACGACGAGATGTGGAATACATCGTGGATGCGATGTAAATGTTCTGGCAGTCCCAACCTGTATGCAACCGGCCCAATCCTCTCGATGATGGGAAATGGTCCCACGTACCTCGGAGCCAACTTCCCCTTCTTCCCGAACCTCATCACTCCCTTCATAGGAGATACACGCAATAACACTTGGTCCCCCACACTAAACTCCCGAAAGAACCGTTTCGCATCGGCGTAGCTCTTTTGCCTGTCCTGGGCTAGCCGAATGCGACTCTCGATCATCTCAATCCTCGCGGAGGTCTCCTGAATCACCTCTGGTCCTAGTAACTTGTTATCCCCCACTTCGAGCCAACAAGTTGGAGAACGACAAGGCCTGCCATACAAAGCCTCAAATGGAGCCATGCCAATCGTGAACTGATACGAGTTATTATAAGCAAACTCTACCAGTGGAAGGTGTGGCTCCCAACCTCCCCCAAAATCAAGGACACGCATGCGTAGCATATTCTCTAACCTCTGATTCGTACGCTCTGTCTGTCCGTCTGACTGTGGGTGATAAGCTGAACTCAACCTCAACTCAGTACCCATAGCCTCCTGAAAGCTTTCCCAGAAACGTGACACGAAGATCTTGTCTCTATCTGACACAATATTCAGGGGCACCCGGTGTAATCTGACGATCTCGGTAATAAACAGCTGAGCATACTGACCCGTGGTATAATCTGTCCGCACCGGCAGAAAATGAGCCACCTTGGTCAAACGGTTTACAATCACCCAGATAGAATCATGGCCCCGCTGTGATGTAGGCAACCCTGTAATAAAATCCATGGAAATACTCTCCCACTTCCACGCGGGTACTTCCAATGGCTGAAGCAATCCTGACGGTTTTTGATGGTCCACCTTCACCAGCTGGCAGGTAGAACACTTGGACACGAACTCAGCAATGTCCTTCTTCATCCCACTCCACCAGTATTGTCTCCTCATATCCTGGTACATCTTATCCCCTCCAGGATGCACCACAAATCGGGACCCGTGAGATTGGGTCATCACTGCATGACGTAATTCATCCCCTTCAGGAATTACTAACCTCCCATTAAACCGCAAACCTCCATCAAAACTAACAGAATAGGACTCAGCACCCTCGACTAGAATTCGCACAATCTGCTCCTGGCAAAATGGGTCTGTGGTCTGGTCCTGTATTACCCTCATAACAATCTCGGGTGTGACTGACATCACAGATATGAAGGAACGGGCTACTGCGTCCTGGTGGCCTAACTCCTTCCATTTTGCTTTCCAGACGTATGCTACTTCGTCTACCGGTCTACGACTCAACGCATCAGCAACTACGTTGGCCTTTTCCGGATGATACTGTATGTCGAACTGGTAGTCCTTCACAAACTCTAGCCATCTGCGCTGACGCATATTCAGCTCTCGCTGAGTGAACAGGTACTGCAACGACTTATGGTCTGTGAATAAACGGAATTTCTCTCCCAACACATAGTGCCTCCATATCCTCAATGCAAAGACGACCGCTGCTAATTCTAGTTCGTGGGTGGGGTAATTCTTCTCATGCGGCTTAAGCTTGCGGGAGGCAAAAGCTATAGCCTTCTCTTCCTGCTGAAGTACGCCCCCAAGTCCCCATAAGGACGCATCGGTGTAAACCAGGTACTCCACACCCGACTTCGGTAAAGGAAGGACTGGTGCTGAAGTAAGCTTGTCTTTCAGCTCGTCGAAAGCCAACTGACAAGCGTCATCCCAAACATATGGTACCCCCTTGCGAGTCAGATTGGTCAATGGACCCGCTATTTTGGAGAATCCCCGAATGAATCTCCTGTAGTATCCGACTAATCCCAAGAAACTACGCACTTCTGTCGGTGTCGTGGGCTGTCCCCACTCCCTCACCGCTGATACTTTACTCGGGTCAACTGCTATACCCTGCTCAGAAAATAACATGGCCCCAAGAACTGTACCTCTCGCAACTAGAATCCACACTTCTCATACTTAACATACAACTGATGCTCTCGTAGAGTCTGAAGAACCTACTTCAAGTGCTCGGCATAATCCTCCTTGGAGTGTGAATATATCAAGATGTCATCTATGAAGACGATGACAAACTGATCCAAGAACTCTTTGAATACTCGGTTCATCAAGTCCATGAAAACGACTGGAGCATTTGTGAGTCCGAACGGCATCGCCCGGAACTCATAAGACCCATATCTCGTCAAGAAAGCAGTCTTCGAAACATCCTGCTCTCTAATACGTAGCTGATGGTACCCCGACCTCAGATCTATATTCGAAAAGAAAGTTGCTCCCCTCAACTGGTCGAACAAATCGTCGATTCGAGGCAACGGATACTTATTTCGTATCGTGACCTTGTTCAGTTCCCGGTAGTCCACACACAATCTCAGTGAACCATCTCTTTTTTTCACAAACAAGACTGGAGCGCCCCAAGGTGAGGTATTCCTACGAATGAAGCCTTGACCTAACAGCTGCTCTATCTGATCTCGTATCTCTCGCATCTCTGCCGGAGCCATACGGTACGGTGCGCCTGCTATAGGTCTCGTATCTGGCAATAAATCTATGACAAAGTCTATCTCTCGACTGGGGGGTAGGCCTGGTATTTCCCGAAACACATCGGAATACTCACGAACAACTGGAATCGAGTCTAACGGGATTTCAACCTCATTAGAGGTTTCCTCCTCTATTTCATATAAATGAGCGGTCGAACCTCCCTCTGGGTGAGGTATTGCCACTACAAACATCTCTTGCCCCGGAATGGCAAAAACAATGCTCCCACCGAAGAAATCAATCATGGCTCTATAAGTTGCGGGCCAATCCATACCAATAATAACATCATGCTCATGCATATCTAAGACTAACATGTCTGCAGGTAATACCAAACTACCAAATCTCTACCCTCACTCCCCGGCATATAAAGAAAAGTGAACCATTCCCCAGTGGTGAGTCTACCTACGTTACAGTGCTCTCTACTGTGGTTAATAACCCTAAGGTTTTCGCATAATATGTATCTATAAAATAATGCGTTGTCCCAGTAACAAACAAAATTCGACCCAAAATTTCATGGATAGAAAACACACCCCAAATCGCGGGTGGTGCCTGTGGGGCGGCTGCCTGGTGGACATCATAGATATGTCTGTACTGTAACTGCCCCTGCTGCACTGGAGCTACTGGAAAGGTTGGCAGGCCTAGTACTTGAGTCGGTGCTGGGAGAGCGATTGGAAAAAGTGGCCCCTGTGGATCATTACGGGCACCCTGCTGCTGTGGGGCCCTAACACTCTCTGGACAATCATGGCGTTTATGGCCATGCGTGCCACACACGAAACATCGGCCTCTGAAGTTTCTCCCCCTCTGACCCTGTTGCTGTCGGTGTCAGCCTTGGTGACTTGGGACTTTATTCCTCTTTCGAAACTGCTTCATTTTACCACGTTGTTGACCAGAACTGACTTGGTTTTGGGTAGTTTGTTGTCGCATTTTCGATGTCTTCGCACATTTGTCAGCTTTAGTCACATGCATTTGGTTAACCTCTCTAGGTCTTTTACCTCCTTTAAGTTGTACGCTGCGTTCTTGGTATTGTAAAACTGCAGTGGTAACTGCTTGTGCCACGATACTTGCTAACTCGGCAGTTGATACTTTCTCTGGGGATACCTGAGGTATGAGTCGATCTTCCTCGTTGACTCCCTTAACCGCTTTAGCTAGTTCTTCTTGACGGTCCATCTGAAAATTTAAATAAATTTGGATGAGTTCATCATTCAAATAAACAAATCGCAGAAGCACGAATTCCCAATGTATAGAGATGAACACAACATTCCTAGTATTTAGGGCTCTATATAAAAGAAAGCAACGCTGAAAGCATAATAGGCCGCACAGATCCTAAAGGACACTAGAACCCGATGCCCTGATACCACCTGTGACACCCCGCCTAATTAAATACCGGGCGATCACTCCTTTATTAAATTAAAATCAAGGTGAACAGTTGGTTCATTCTTAGCATCACTGTCGTAAAAATAAAATTATCCAAATTAACACCCTAATTAATTAAGCTAAGTGTCAAAACCATTTTTTAACCTTTCAAACCAAATTGTATTGTAAAGAAAAATTATTTATTTATTTATTAACAACATTTCAACAATTAAGAATCACACCACAATAAATTTGGAACACAATCCAATTAATTTAAAACATTCGTCAATCGAATGTCAACATGCGAAATATAAAGTAACACAATTCAAACTGAATAAATCCCATAGTGACAATACTAGAAATAACTGAAATACAAATGTCCCAATGACAATGAAATAATGAAAAGGGCGACACATGCCCAATAAATAAGAATGCTAGAAGTGGAGTCAATAAAGTAAGCCGTCTACGCAAGTGACCTGCAACTCCCACCTAAGCTGCAGCACGTTCCTTTCAAGGGATCCTAAGCAAGACGATCCTGTGGCTGGGCACCTGAAATTAGGGGTGGCAAATCGTGTTATTGGGTCGGGTTCAAGGCCAACCCGACACGACACGAAATGTTTTTTAGTGACACGAACACGACACGACCCGATGTCGTGTTATTTTTTTATAACCCGAACACGATCCGCTTTTAACACGACACAACACGATTGACACGATTTAAAATTTGGATCTGATTAAAACCCATTAACACGACACGATTGACAAGATATGTTGATCCAACACGACACGACACGATTGAAACGATACAATTTGTAGCATATTTTTTCAATTAATGCTTTAGTGTATTACATATTAAATCAATAATTTGCAAAAATTCCATAATATATAAAATTTATATAGTAAGCATGCACAAGTAGTAATTACCTCAAAATAAGCAAGCACACATAAAACTAATGTAATCTCAACCACCAAAAATTACAAAAAATTTCAAACATACTTAAATTTGTTAATGAGATTACAATGCACAAATAATAGTTCCACCCTTTTCATTTAAATTATTCTCAAGAGGTTCCGAAAATTTCACCCTTTTTTCTCTCCAACTTCAAATGATTTTGACCTTTTCTTCTCATTAACCTTAGCCAAGGATAATTTTGAGTCCATTTTGAGATCTGCCAAATGAAAAAAAAATTCAAATGTTAGTCAGATAAAAAAAAATACAAACAAAACTGTTAATAAAATAAAAAAAAATGAGAAGCATTCAAAACAGGGCTTATGAAAAAAAGGGCTTAACAAAGCTGTTAGTAAAAGAAAGCCACTCTCAACAAAAAAGTTGTTAGTAAAATACAAAGCTATTAGTAAAAGAAAGGAACTGTTAGTAAAAGAAAGGTACTCTCAAAAAGGGTTGTTAGTAAAAATGTTAATGAGAGTTCCTTTCTTTTACAACCCTTTTTGAATGCTTTTTGAGAAGAAAGGAACTGTTAGTAAAAAAATGGCTGTTAGTATTCAAAAAATGAACTGTTACTATTTGAAAGTTCCTTTTTGAGAGTTCTTTTCTGTTAGTATTCAAAAAGGGTTGTTAGTATTAAAAAAAAGCATTCAAAAAGCCCTTTTTGAGAAGAAAGGAACTCTAAAAAACGGGTTAGTATTCAAAAAACGTTAATATTCAAAAAGGGTTGTTAGTAAAAATGTTGCTTTGTTAGTAATAAAATACAAACCTGTTAGTAAAAAAATAACTAACTTTAATGTCATCCATGATTAAGATCTAAACTTATTTAAGAATTTTGAAATTTGGCACACTAATAATTAAAACGTGACCCTTAATATTTAATGACACTTTTTGGAGTTCCTTTTTTTTATAACTTTGGTTCACCACTAATTTACATAACTACAGTTGGGTACCTTATTTATAATTTTTTAGGCTTGTAAAGCTTCACTACTAGGATGAAAAGGCACCCAAATCTGTTACAGAGACCAATCCATATCTTCTTTCAACAACAATATTGAATGGGATTTGGACGAGTTTATCACAGGATCACAACAGATGGGATTATTACCGAAACAAAATTGGAACAAAACCAGAACAAAGGTGCCGGAACAAAATCGGAACAAAGGTACCGGAAACAGAAAATACAATCGAACAAAACTGAAAATACCATCGGACAAAACAGAAATCGAAATCGAAAAAGGAAACTAGAACATACCGTCGGAGAAAAATGCCGGGAACAGAACCGCCGGAACAAAAGCGTCGGAAACAACCCGACAAATAGAACCGCCGAGTAACTTTTTTGTGGAGAAATGTTTTGTGGTGGCTAGGGTTTGTTATGTTTTGTTTTGTGGTTATAATGGAGGAAGCTTAAATGTTTTATGGGTTGGGTTGGGCTTTTTAATAAAAGCCTTTTATTTTTAATATATTTGTATTGGGTCTTAATGGGGTTATTAATGGATTCATAATGGGCTTTTAATCGGGTCCATAACGGGTCTTAACGGGGTTCTTATTGGGTCTTTAACGGGTCTATTTCGGGTCAATTTTGTGGCAAAAATTTAACACGAACACGACACGACACGACAGCGGGTCCAATAACCTAGACCCAAACACGACCCGAACACGATAACCTATGTCAATTTCATGTTAATTTCGTTCGGTATCATTTCGTGTTCTCGTGTTGTTTCCAAAATTGCCACCCCTACCCGAAATACATACATATATATACAAGAGAGAGAGAGAGAAAAATAAACGGGTCAGAGCCCGATAGTGTGTTTGATTTAAAATACGTTTAACAAGTATTTAAATTGATACACGCCAATGCAACAACATATTAGTGCGACACTCTCTTGAGAAATTCTTACCTCTCTTCTAATGTGCACTCCTATCGCACTAACCCTCCTAATGGTTTATCTCATCATATAACACGCTATCTTTCCCCTTATGATTTAACTTATCTTAGGTATTTCGCAGGATTCAAAATTTAACGATACAATTGTTTGAAAAGAATATTTCAATTAATAACCAAAGTTCTCATTTTAACTTTATTAGTCAATAAAGTTTTCCAGTGTCATATAATACTTTCTCAAAACAAGTATTTACAATTTGAGTCATCAATCATATCCTACATATCAATTCACATTAGGTAGTTCCAAATTTCAGAATTTCATATATATATATATATTAACTACTTGTATAATATATATATATATTATAACAGCACCCCAAATAAACTATGGTGCGGGCATACTCTACTATCCAAAACCCCATATCACTCATATTAAGGGGAATACAATCGGAATCACTCTCGAATTGTATTAACACACACACAAACAAAATTGAGGCGAAGAATAGATTCCAAGTCTCTAAGAGGATGGCACATGCCTGCGTCTCTTAGGACCGTCTGAACTATCACGTCGATAGCCTGTACCAAGGACATCTACCTTCTAGGGTACAAGTCAATATCCCCCATAAAGGTCCCATCGAGATAAGACTGTCCCAGAGCGGTAACCTCAGGGATAGCAAGTAGCGTGGGCATGATTTTCACATGTATATAATATATGTACACACAATCATATAAATATACCACTTTTATCATATTAATGTAGGTTCCTCTCGTCACCCACAATTACAACATTTATCCTAAATTTCACATTATTAGTATTACATATAAGGTTTCATCTCTAACCTTAACTCGAAGGGTTTTCTCACTTATTACGTGACACTCGTGGACTCTATCCTTCCAAGTAGAAAAATTCAGTAGGTATACCTCTATTCACTATCATAGATATTCGCCGTAATCTCTCACTTGAAATACGTAGTTTCATCGTTCATTACATAATTATCCCAAAAGTAAAATTCTCGTCTTATAATAAAGTTCCCAACACTTATTCATATATCCTACTGGTCTTTCCTATCTCCCAAAACATTTTATTAAGAATACCCAAGAATTATATCACGATAAATTTAATTTAACTAATTAAACAAGGGAAATAGGAGTCTGCCAGGAGGGGTCGATCGATCGAGGTCTGGGGCTCGATCGATCGAACCTTCGATCGATCGAAGCTCTGTGCTCGATCGATCGATCAAGCAGGTATTTTGATTTTTGCAGAATTGCAGTTACGGGTTCTACCACTTTTCTTCATTCAAATCCATATTTTCCAAAGCTAAACGTCCCCAAAATTCTACTACTAACATTATAACAATATACCAGATGTTTCCAATGTAAGGCATGTACATATTCATCATTTAAACATGGATTTTCAACCCAAAATTATATCTAATTATCAAGAACCCTAGAATTTTCTTAAACAGATTTCTAACAAATCTTTCTCCAGAATTTCTTTCTTATAATCATCAAAATTTCGTGGTTAATTTCCTCTACATGGCAAGGGTTTCCAGAATTATCATATCAACCAATACTACATGGATTTTCCTATCACAAATTGGGTTTTCTTCCACATATTTCATCCCTAATCATTCCTAAACTAATATGGAAATTGCATCAACGAAAATAGCAAGATAAACACTTGCCTGGGATTTTTGGTATTCTGATTTACGACTGATTTTGGTATGGTTGCGTTCCTTGTCTCGCGATCTACGCGTTGGCGGTGACGGCGGTGCAAATGGATGGCTTTTTGACCTTGAATTGCTTTGGAAGCTTTCTTCTTCCCTCTCCTATGGCTGTCACTTGTGTTTAGAGTTTCTAACCCTAGATGACAATCCAGATATCTGATATAACCCTTGGTATTTTCGTGGGTTTAATTACCCAAAAAGGTAAAATGACCAAAATGCCCTCCCGGGTTACTAATTAGGCCTAAAAACGCCCCGAGATCCAAACTACATCCCCGGGTACACTTTTCTGACTATCTCGACCCTTCCGGACGCGTTGGCGCACTCAAAACGACCATACGAGCAACTTATAAAATATTCACTTTTTATTTATCAAAATTTTATCTCGACGCAACACGAGCACGTTCCGACTTTAATTTTCGAAATTGTCATTTAACTCACTCATGACATTCAATATACCCAATATAATATATTACTTTGCTCATTAGTAATATTCAACAAATTTCCCATAATTACTAACTCTCGTCACACTAATAATTATAACGTAATTAATTTTCGGATTTTTATTAAATAATTCATTCACATTAACTTTAATAAATTCCCAAATTAATATAGCATAAAAATACGGGGTATTACAGTCTCCTCCTCGATACAATATAAATGAGTACGCAACCCTCCCTCAGGAAGAGGCATCGCCACTAAAAATATCTCCTTTCCCGTAATGGAGAACATTATGGTCCTCTCAAAGCAATCTACCGTAGCCCTATATCCTGCCAACCAATCCATGCCAAAGATAACATCATATCCTTCCATATCTAACACAAGGAGGTCTACTGCTAAACTTAGTCTCCCAATCCCAGTCTCTTCTCCTCTACAGATTGAGTGTATAAGTGACCCACTACCCATTGGTGACTCTACACACATAAGGATACTACCAACGGTCTTTAATAAATCGACAACTCTAATGAATGAAAATGATTCTCCGGTATAAAAAAGAATCCTACCCTCATGCCCATGAATAGGAAATGTACCCTCAACAGCTGGTGGCACTAGAGATGCTAATGGAATGGGAACATCCCGGATGTTATACACACACCCACAGTGCATCTGCCCCTGTTAATGTAGGGCGGGTGGAGCTGGAGAAATTTGCGCCTGCTGTCCCTGATGGGAACCCTGATGCTAGCCCCTACCTCTCTGTGGTCACTCCCTTTTCAAATGGCTTGTATGGCCACAAATGAAGCAACACCTCTAAAAGTCTCCCTGAGGCTGGCCTTACTGCCCCTAACGAGGTTGTCCCTGATGTTGTCCCTGCTAGCCTCCCTCGTTGTTCCCATGGCCCTGACGACCCTGATTAACCTATTACCGCTGATGATTAGGGCCCTGATGGCCCTGCCTAAATCCCTAACCTCTTGGTTTAAATATCTTAGCAGAATTCCCCTCACGGGTATCCTGCCCCTGCTGGTTGACTGTCTATTGTTGAGCAACACCCCTAATTGCCTTGACCTGCTGTCTAGACTCACTTCCCCTCTTGATCCCTTTAGGTGGAAGCAATGGCCCTGTCAGTGTAATAAATTTTCATTGACAATATCTGTATAAGACACCAATGTAGTGTTCTCGATCAAATGTTGCCTGATCTTTCAGGCTAAACCAGCTACAAACCTCGCCTTCTTCCGCTCCTCGTTGCTCACCTCGTCTGGAACAAAGTTAGCTAAACGGGTGAAATCCTCCTCGTACTCTGCCACAGAGCGGTCACCCTGAATCACCTCGCTAAATTTCCTCATCATTTCGGCCTCGACTGCTGGAGGAAAGTACTTTCGATCAAATCGTACCCAGAACTCAGCGATGGTCATCATATATCTCTCTCTAATAATGGTAATGGACTGTGACACCCCGCCTAATTAAATACCGGGCGATCACTCCTTTATTAAATTAAATCAAGGTAAACAGTTGGTTCATTCTCAGCATCACTATCGATAGAAATACATTTTCCAATTTAACACCCTAAACAATTAAGCTAAGTGTCAAAACCATTTTCATACATGCTTTCCAAATTTTAATTTAAGAAAAAGATTTATTTATTTAAAAACAACATTTCTACAACTTAGAATCACATCACAGTAAACCAAATAATATAATACATTCGTCAATCGAATGTCAACATAAGAAAACTAAAGTCACCAATACAAACTGAATAAAACCCATAGTAACAATACTGAAAACAATTGATATACAAATGTCCCAATAGCAACGGGATAATGGAGAGAGCTACACATGCTCAACTGATGAAAGTACTAAGAGTAGATCCAAATGAATGAAGTCGTCTAATCCAGAGACCTGCAACTCCCACATAAGCTGCAGCGCGTTTTTTCCAAGAGATCCTAATCAAGACGCCCCTGTGGCTGGGCACCTGTAATACATACATATATATACAAGAGAGAGAGAGAGAGAGAGGAAACGGGTCAGAGCCCGAAAGTGTGTTTGATTTTAAAATACGTTTAGCAAGTATTTAAATTGATACAGGCCAATGCAACAACATATTAGTGCGTCACTCTCTTAAGAAATACTCACCTCTCTTCTAATGTGCACGCCATCGCATTAACCTTCCCAACGGTTTATCTTAGTATTTTATTATACTAACCTTCCCAACAACTTAGCGTATCTACTTACCCGTAAGATTTCAAAACCAAACTATATTTTTTTTGTTTACAAAGAATACTTCCAATTAGAAGCACAACTCTCGTTTTAGCTTTTTATTAATATATAAAGTTCCTCGGTGACATATTGTTTTTCACAACCAAGTATTTACTATAAGAGTCATCAACCATGTCCTACTTATCAAATCACAGTAGGCAGTTTCAAATTTCAAAATCTCATATATATATATTAACTACTCGTATAATATATATAAATTAACAGCACCCCTCATAAAACTATGGTGCGTGCATACTTCCACTATCCAAACCCCATACCACTCAAATCAAGGGGAATACAAATTCGGAATCACTCTCGAATTGTATTAACACATACACAAACAATATCGAGGCGAAGCATAGATTCCAAGTCTCTAAGAGGATGGCACATACTCGCGTCTCTTAGGACCGTCTGAGCTATCAATTCGATAGCCTGTACCAAGGATATCTATCTTCTAGGGTACAAGTCAATATCCCCCATAAAGGTCCCATCGAGATAAGACTGTCCCAGCGCGGTAACCTCAAGGATAGCAAGTAGCGCGGTATGTTTTTCACATGCATATAATATATGTACACACAATCATATAAATATACCACTTTATCATATTGAAATAGGTTCTTCTCGTCACCCATAATTATATCGTATATCCTTAATTTCACATTTATAGAATTACGTATAAGGTTTCATTCCTAACCTTAACTCGAAGGGTTTTCTCACTTGTTACCTAACACTCGTGGGCTATATCCTCGCAAATCTGAATTTCAGTAAGTGTCTTTATTAGGTTCCAACGTGACACGAGCTCTCTCCTCTCTTCTCCAATGGCCGTCACTTGATTTGTGAATGTTCTAACCCTAAGAGGCTGACCTAATGGCTGATATAGGTTGGCTGAAATTCGTGGGTTTAATTACCCACTTATGTAAAATGACTAAAATGCCCTCCCGGGGCACCAATTAGGCCTAAAAACGCCCCGAGACCCAAACTAAACCCCCGGGTATACTTTTCTGACTATCTCGACCCTACCGGACGCGTTGGCGCACTCAAAACGACCATACGGACAACTTATAAAATATTCACTTTTTATTTAACCAAATTAGTCCCGACGTGACACGAGCACGTTCCGACTTAAATTTCCGAAATCGTCATTTAATTCACTCATGACAACATTATAAAAATAAATCTCATATATTACTATACTCATCCAGTAATATGCAACAAATAACAAATTTCCAATAATTGCTAACTCTCGTCACGCTAGTAAATATTCAAAGCAACATTCCGGATTAAAATTACGCTAGTAAATATTCAAAGCAACATTCCGGATTAAAATCAAATTAATTTATCTCAATTAAATTTAATAAATCCCATAATTTTAAAAGCTATAAAAATACAGGGTATTACATAGTTCCCCCCTAATAACTGAATTTCGTCCCGAAATTTGGAAAATAAGGCCTATCCGATAGCACAATTCTGAATATTCCTTTCCGTACACAAACTAACTACACATTACGACGCTCAATTACTATAGTCCTTTCTCCACAACAACATTGTTTTACCTTCTCATTAGAGATACTTCACCTTGTGCTCCCAACCGACAACATTCGCATAAGTCACGCTTATACGTTATGCATTTCATTATCTCACTAACATTAGGAGGCCGCACCCTACTATAGACAATTACTCGGATCATTTATATACAAAACTTCCATTTTGGGAAAATATTACGAACATTTGACCACTTGTTCGCCTAAAACAGTCGTGGAATTCTACCATAGTTATCGGGTATTTTCTCGACCGATCAAAAATTCTGATTATCTACTCTCCTCTAAACATACAGAAGGAGAATAGTCGAGGTTCTTCCATAACAAAACCTTAATAAGTACCCTGTACGTGACAAACAGGTACGAGTGCTTCTACAGAGCATTCTTGAAATCATCGTATCAAGATTCCAAAATCTCCTTCACGTGGCTCCACAAATCTTTAATCACCGTGCGCCTATTCCCTGGCTACGGGTGGTACATCCTACTCGAAACGAAACCTTATCTCCGCTGGTTCCTGAAATCCCATACCAAAGGTGGGATTTACCAATCTCATCCTGATTCAGAAATTTATACTGCGTCGGACTATGCACTGGCGCGATCCTTCCTTTTAAAGGAAGTCTGGGGCATATTAGTTAATTATAATAAACGATCCCAAAGGAATATCAATCACTTCCTTCTCATTGGCTTAATTCACATGTTCGGGATGAACCCTTAATCTTGTTTTGACGATGGCAACCCATCGAAGAACTATACCAACTTTACCGACCTCTTCCAATTTCAGGAATTGTCGATAAACACAAAATTCTTTAGTTGATTCTCCGCTTTCAACCAAACCTTACTTATGGGCGGTGCATGTAGAGACTACTCACTACGTCTCGCTAAACATTGATTCTTCCCTTGAAATGTCTCACATTAAGTGACACGTAATACTCCCCTTCCTCCATGGAGTAGGCCGAAAGTTCCGACCCGTGCTCTTCTCTCCACGAAGCGCACTTCTGGATCTCTTATACCATACTAATATCCTTACTCTTTGTATGCGCAAGTCGCTCTCACACTTGACTAATAACAACTCCGCTCCGGGTGTTCTTCATAATCATTAAATTCTACTCTATTCAAGGAATACCAATTCTTGAACGGCTTCCACAGCCTTCCAATCAAGTTAGGGCGTGCTATTCAATTGCACACTTATGTATGGATTATCCCCCTTCATGTGACGTTTAATCCACTTTATCACTTCCACTTCGTCATACTATTCCCACAAATATATATTTCACACGTCTATTTCCACGTCCCTCCGATTCGGACCATTTTGACTGTAGTTAACCAAGATGCCCACATTTTTTTTTGTAACTCTTCAACCGCCCTGGGAGAGCGAACGGCGTGCTACTCATCTGTAGAACTAACTAAATTCAACGGAATAGAAGAAATAGGGCATCCAAATTCCATGCCAATAAAAGAGGAATAATAATCTCCACCTTCCTCAGATAAGTACAACAATTTTCCCAAATAGGTACAACAACCAAAATAAATCACTAACGCTCTATTCATCAGAATAATTACAGGTCATCTCTTTTGTATGATATAAAGTTCTTTCCAGGTAATCCATGCTAAAAAAATCATTCCAACTCTTTATTCACCTTGTGTTCTGTACGCGGTTATGATATTCGGGCACTTCAATCACCCTAGAAATCAGAATTCTTCAATTCTCCTTATCATAGTTCCACCCCTCAACCTGTGGGGATAACTTTCAATGTTTTCCTACCACAAGATCCGGCTCCAAAAACCTTAAAACAAAATTCAACTTCCAACTTACATACATAATTACTTGATCCCATTTCAACCAGGGTACCAAACTCGTGGAGAAGTGACCAAACGTCTCCCTATTTCCAACCTTACTCTAAGTTTCATGCGTGGGATGTCTCGCAAAGCGAAATCCAAACAAGGAACCCCCCCGATACACTACTACCTAGCATTGTTGGTTATCGAAATCCGTTTGGTCCTCTGTCCATAGAATATACCCCTTTATTCCGTCCCTTGACAAAAAAGTTACAAGTTCTCCGTAATTATGCTTAACAAAGAACGTTTCACCAATTTCACTATCGTCCCGTATTGGTTAATGGTAATTGGATTTAAAAAAAACTTCGAATACATACACTCGGAATTCTCGAAATTCCTTTCCCTAATAATAGGGTATAAAGATTAACTCCCATATCTCTAAAGGTTAAATATAGAAATGCACTCTTCCTATCACTAAGTCCGGAGTGCTAAACATAATACTGAGTTAAACCTTTTCGCTCAATGGTAAATCCCGATACATACGGAATTATACTAACAAAGTCTATACATACATTGGCATCGAATATCTCGAGCCCACTATCTACTCTGAAGTCTTTAGGATAAATAATATAAGTGCGAGTCCAACTTCCTTACAGGTAAGCCTCACCAAAGCAAACATGAAACATGTTGCACCAATGCAACTACTCCAATAGCCTCTCAATAAATTCCCACTATCATACTACCCATTTTTATAACATTTTAACAAAGATAAAATCATACTCGTGTATCGCATCACTACAACAAGCAATTTCCATAAAGTATAAAACACTGTTAATATACTCACCCATCCTCCACGGATAGATCTAAAGAAAATCCCGCTACACTAAGGAAAAAAAATATTCACACAATGGTAACATTTCTAATTATATGCATTAAACTCGTCTCACATGCTAATCTAGAAATGATCAAAATATGGTGACTCGCTCGTGTCACATAAACACGCCTCATCCTCTGAGGATACAACATACACTTCTACCTTGACAATCGTCTTGACTGTGCAAATGGTTTCCAGACGTAACACGTCTACACAAACTAAACAATATTACTTTACTCGTTGCCTTTTACTAGGCACCGTATTCTTGCCCTTATACTTACTTTGAAACATATTATCGTGAGCGATCTCACTCCGCATAAAATACCTCAACATATAATTCACCTATCACCTGTCCTACTAACCAGGTTAGGATTGCCCTTTCCTCGGACATTAGTAGACTCGATTTCTGTTAACCATCCCGGTTGTTCCATAGCCTTCTTAGGCCATAAAGATCATGCTATTATCTATACTAGTACTTACTGAATTTACCATCGATTGGTAAGAATTTAACTGCCTGAATCATTTTAATGGTTTTCCTGATGTGTATCCACATCCTTCTGTGGTGCTATACCACCACCGTTGCATTCAGTCTCATTCTCGACTAAATTCTTCGATTCTTTTAACTTCCTCCACAAAGAGGCGTTATCGTTTATTCTGACACAATATGACAATGTCAACCTCTGGATCGTTCGTCCACCAAAATTTCCTCCTCGAGTTTTATCAACTATTTTTACGAGTTGGTCTTCCACTTGGAGTCGTTTCCCCCACTTGTACCTACATTTTCTGATACAAAATTGGCTAACGGTTAAGATTCAAATTCACGAATGGACCCCTGATATGCCCTCCCTCGAAGAGTTCAGAACCACATTTGCTTCTCATCCTGAACAGTTAAGGAAGGAACATACGGTCAATACTGTACCTCAGGTTCTCCTATAGGCATAGCATTCCACTTCTATAATTGGTGGTTGTCTCCAACCATTATAATTTCGTCCCGAAAGCTAAGAATTTTTTTTCTCTCTAAATTTTCACTTTCGGTTTGCCACACTCCATTCTATATTAAGCCTTTGGATACTTTACCACCTTTGGTAAAGACACATACAATTTTCGCGTTTCTAAAATTTCCAGTTGATAGTCTTTACACGTTTTTGTAAAACGTTGGGTAAGTTTACCCCCGTACCTCATTTGACAATAACAACATTTGAGAATCATTGTTGCGCCTTAGTCGCCTTTCAAGTCTTGGCTTCTCGTGCCATAATGGAGGTGACCTCGACTACGGTCGTCATCCTCGAATATATTTCCTAATCTCAACTGAGCCCTGCCTCCTGATGTACGCTTAACGGTCTTCTTCTGACATCCATCATCGCTCGGCACACGCACACATCCGAACGAAATTAGAATTCACTAATGCATACACATTATAGCAGGAGAACGGAATCTCGCCAAAGGAATCGACAATCCTAAACATAGGGCTCTATAACAAACAAAGTAACGTTGAAAGCATAATAAGCCGTACAGATCCTAAGGACACTAGAACCTGATGCTCTGATACCACCTGTGACACCCCGCCTAATTAAATACCGGGCAATCACTCCTTTATTAAATTAAATCAAGGTAAACAGTTGGTTCATTCTCAGCATCACTGTCGATAGAAATACATTTTCCAATTTAACACCCTAAACAATTAAGCTAAGTGTCAAAACCATTTTCGTACATGCTTTCCAAATTTTAATTTAAGAAAAAGATTTATTTATTTAAAAACAACATTTCTACAACTTAGAATCACATCACAGTAAACCAAATAATATAATACATTCGTCAATCGAATGTCAACATAAGAAAACTAAAGTCACCAATACAAACTGAATAAAACCCATAGTAACAATACTGAAAACAATTGATTTACAAATGTCCCAATAACAACGGGATAATGGAGAGAGCTACCCATGATCAACTGATGAAAGTACTAAGAGTAGATCCAAATGAATGAAGTCGTCTAATCCAGAGACCTGCAACTCCCACCTAAGCTGCAGCGCGTTCTTTCCAAGAGATCCTAATCAAGACGCCCCTGTGGCTGGGCACCTGTAATACATACATATATATATAAGAGAGAGAGAGAGAGAGAGAGAGAGAGAGAGGAAACGGGTCAGAGCCCGAAAGTGTGTTTGATTTTAAAATACGTTTAGCAAGTATTTAAATTGATACAGGCCAATGCAACAACATATTAGTGCGTCACTCTCTTAAGAAATACTCACCTCTCTTCTAATGTGCACACCATCGCATTAACCTTCCCAACGGTTTATCTTAGTATTTTATTATACTAACCTTCCCAACAACTTAGCGTATCTACTTACCAGTAAGATTTCAAAACCAAACTATATTTTTTTTGTTTACAAAGAATACTTCCAATTAGAAGCACAACTCTCGTTTTAGCTTTTTATTAATATATAAAGTTCCTCGGTGACATATTGTTTTTCACAACCAAGTATTTACTATAAGAGTCATCAACCATGTCCTACTTATCAAATCACAGTAGGCAGTTTCAAATTTCAAAATCTCATATATATATTAACCACTCGTATAATATATATAAATTAACAGCACCCCTCATAAAACTATGGTGCGTGCATACTTCCACTATCCAAACCCCATACCACTCAAATCAAGGGGAATACAAATTCGGAATCACTCTCAAATTGTATTAACACATACACAAACAATATCGAGGTGAAACATAGATTCCAAGTCTCTAAGAGGATGGCACATACTCGCGTCTCTTAGGACCGTCTGAGATATCAATTCGATAGCCTGTACCAAGGATATCTATCTTCTAGGGTACAAGTCAATATCCCCCATAAAGGTCCCATCGAGATAAGACTGTCCCAGCGCGGTAACCTCAAGGATAGCAAGTAGCGCGGTATGTTTTTCACATGCATATAATATATGTACACACAATCATATAAATATACCACTTTATCATATTGAAATAGGTTCTTCTCGTCACCCATAATTATATCATATATCCTTAATTTCACATTTATAGAATTACGTATAAGGTTTCATTCCTAACCTTAACTCGAAGGGTTTTCTCACTTGTTACCTAACACTCGTGGGCTATATCCTCGCAAATCTGAATTTCAGTAAGTGTCTTTATTAGGTTCCAACGTAACTCTCTTACGCACCTCACCCCTTAAGTTCATAAATCCACTAACCTAAAGTAAATATCCCATTAATTCCATTCTCGTTAAAGATTAAAGGTTCCAACATTTATTCTTATACCCTACTGGTCCTCAATGTCTCCCAAATCAATTTATCAAGAGTGCCCAATAATTATATCACGACAATTTGAATTTAACGCATTTAAAGAGGGAATTAGGAGTCTGCCAGGAGGGGTCGATCGATCGAAGCTTGGGGCTCGATCGATCGAACCTTCAATCGATCGAAGCTCTAGGCTCGATCGAACCTTCGATCGATCGAAGCTCTAGGCTCGATCGATCGATCAAGCAGGTCTGGGCAAAATTCTGCAGAATGCAGTTACGGGTTTCATCCAACTTCTTCATCTAAAACGATGTGTTTCCATTCTAATCACCCCAAAAATCCTACTATCATCATTATACCAGGTGTTTATAACGTAAAGCATGCGTGTAACTATCATTAAACATGGATTTTCAACCTAAAATCATGTCCAATTATCAAGAACCCTAGAATTTTCTTAAACAGATTTCTAATGAATCTTTCTCCAATATTTCTTTATTAAGATCACCAAATTTCGTGGATTATTACCTCTACATGGCTAGGGTTTCCAGAATTTAGATATACATCAATAGTACATGGGTTCTCCTATAAAAAATGGGGTTTTCTTCCATAGTTTTTATCACAATTTATTCCTAAGCTAACATGAAGATTGCATCAACGAAAATAGCAAGTTTAAACACTTGCCTGGGATTTTGGTATGCAGATTCCCGGATGATTTTGGTATGGCTGCGTTCCTTGTCTCGCGATCTACGCGGTGGTGGTGGTGGCGGTGAAATCCGGTGGCTTTTTGGCCTTGGTTTGCCTTGGAGCTCTCTCCTCTCTTCTCCAATGGCCGTCACTTGATTTGTGAATGTTCTAACCCTAAGAGGCTGACCTAATGGCTGATATAGGTTGGCTGAAATTCGTGGGTTTAATTACCCACTTATGTAAAATGACTAAAATGCCCTCCCGGGGCACCAATTAGGCCTAAAAACGCCCCGATACCCAAACTAAACCCCCGGGTATACTTTTCTGACTATCTCAACCCTACCGGACGCGTTGGCGCACTCAAAACGACCATACGGACAACTTATAAAATATTCACTTTTTATTTAACCAAATTAGTCCCGACGTGACACGAGCACGTTCCGACTTAAATTTTCGAAATCGTCATTTAATTCACTCATGACAGCATTATAAAAATAAATCTCATATATTACTATACTCATCCAGTAATATGCAACAAATAATAAATTTCCAATAATTGTTAACTCTCGTCACGCTAGTAAATATTCAAAGCAACATTCCAGATTTAAATCAAATTAATTTATCTCAATTAAATTTAATAAATCCCATAATTTTAAAAGCTATAAAAATACGGGGTATTACATGGACTCCCACCACCGTAGAGTCGCCCCAGTCAATCGAAATGTGGATAACATATGTCTCTGCGCCTCACTGCAGTCAGCCATGTGCAGGTGGGGCTTCATATCTTTCTTCCACTAACAAGCTAGGATCACCTCATACCCCCTGAAACTCTAGTGGGTGGCCATTCTGAAATGCCTCCTGAACTCTCTGCCACTCTGACGGCCCTAGGTAGGCCTGGACAACTGGGGCCACTGGCTGGTGTGGCTGAGGCTGGGGAAAATATATTGCCATGGCTGTATTAATCGCCTGGGCCACATTCTCTACCACCTGAGCTGTAGTCACTAACCCTGGTGGAGCCTTTGGCTGCGAAGCCTCTGGCTCCTACTGAGCCTCCCTCACCTCGTCCCTGGCTACTGCCCGAGCAGGTCTACCTCTCCTACGCGGCATCTGAAATTTAAAATGAGTTGTATTAGTTCACTGTTAATACAAATCTTAAATGCAGAAGTGCGATATCTCATAAGCATGAAGATAAATCAACAATCCTAATAATAGGAACCTACATCAAAAGAACACTACGCTGAAATCATAGTAAGTTGTACAGATCCTATAGACACTAGAACCTGATGCTCTGATACCATTTGTGACACCTCGCCTAATTAAATACCGGGTGATGAGGCCTTTATTAAATTAAAAACATGATTTCCATCTAGTTCATTCTTAGCATCACTGCCGAAAACCTTTATTCATTACTAACCACATATTAGTTAATTAAGTCGGTGCCAAAATTTAATATTATAATAACCAAGCCATGAAGTACAATGGAGAACTAAATAAAACCATCACATAAATAATAGAGTCTAAACATCCCATTAAATAACTGAATCAAAGTCTTGTCGAATTAACCATCGGCTAAAATACAAACCAAACAAAACTGACAGACAGTAAATAAATTCCATACAATCTGAAATGAAGTAATCTGAAATAAATGATGTGAGCAACAAGCTCGAAATACAACTGAAATATAATTCCTAAACTAGGAACAAATGAAAAAGGCAACTACTCTAACTCCCGCAGCATCCACATATGTCGCAACTATGTAACCCTTAAATAAGATCAAGTCTGGCCTCCCTGTGACTGGACACCTAATAGGTTTTTAATATATTTGGCAGCAAGGGTTAGAACCCAAAATATTTTGAAAATATTGAGCAAGTGATTAAATTACAGTAATTTAAAATGCATGAATGCTCTTCATATTTAAGCCAGTGTCGCACTCGCTCGAGTTGACTTCATTGGCTAACTATGGTTTGTTAACTTGGATATTGAGTTTGAGTGAGGTCGAGTGAGGGATTTTGGGGGAAATAAAAATTATAATAGTCTAACACCATTGGTCTTAATGGGTAACAAGGTGGCAATTCGGGTTAGTCGTGTCATTTTCGGGTCACGTTAATTTTTATTTGAGTATAAGTTTTGGGTACTTTTAAATCTATACAAGCTAATCGTGTCAAATTCGGGTCATTTTGGGTTATTACCATAAACGGGTTATCGTGTCAAAAATTGTCAGCTAACAAAGTCATGGTTCAATATGTGTATCTGCCTCATTTTGTGGTAAAGTATATTTTTTAATAGATTTTTTACACTTTAGTTCCTTACAACTAATTTTTAGAGATTGAGTTACTATCAAATAATTTTTAGACATTTAAGGATACAAATACAAATCTATTCACTAATTTCTCTCTCTTAATCTTTAGAAAACATTCCCCCCTCCCCTCAAATATTTTTTAATACACGTTTAGTCCAAGCCTTTTTATTTTATTCCAAAAAGTCCCTCATCACATAAAAACACTTAAAAAAGGAGCTTTGGTGAGGGTCGTCGGAGCTCCGGTGGCGTGGGGTGGGTGGGGGGAAGGCGGAACGGGAATGCCGCGAGCGCGGACCTTTAAAAATAAGAGAATATTTGTTAAATGATTGTTTGAGGGACTTTTTAGAACAAAATAAAAATGCTTGGACTAAATGTGTATTAAAAAAACGTTTGAGAGACTTTATGGTAATCGATCCTTTAAAAAATTAGAACATTTTGTACCTGATTATTATCCTGATACATTGGAAGTCCGAAAACGGTAAAAAAAAACTTATTGGGTAAACTACGAAGGGTAAGAACCTAATAGTTTGAACTACTGGGAAATAGGTTGTCTTCAAAAAAATCCCGAGTTTTGCTTCAAACGGCGTAACTAAAAGTCGCGCAAAGTGAAAAATTAAAATATTTTTCTACTTAATTATTTCCATGATTCATCGGATGTCCCAAAACGGTAAAAAAATACCTTGTCGAGCGAATTACAAAGGGCAAGAACCTATTAGTTTGAAATTTCGGGAAATAGGTCGTCTTCAAATAATTCACGAGTTTTGCTTCAAACAACGTAATTAAAAGTCGTGCGTAGTGGAAAATTAGAACATTTTCATACCAAATTGTTTTCCTGATGCATTGGATATTCCAAAATCGTAAAAACAAATACCTTATTGAGCGGACTACGGAGGGCAGGAACTTATTAGTTTGAAGTGCTGGGAAATAGGTCATCTTCAAAAAATTTACGAGATTTGGTTCGAACAGTGTAACTAAAAGTCACGCGCAGTGAAAAATTAAAACATTTTACCTAATTGTTTTCCTTATTAATTGGATGTCCCAAAAAGGTAAAAAAAAATACATTGATGGTCGGACTACTAAGGGCAATACCTATTAGTTTGAATTATCGCGAAATAGTTTGTCTTAAAAAAATTAACGAGTTTTGCTTTGAACGGTGTAACTAAAAGTCGCGCGTAGTGGGGAATTAATTTTGTACCTACTTATTTTCCCGATTCATCATATGTCCCAAAGTGGTAAAAAAATACCTCATCGGGCGGATTACGAGGGGAAGAACTTATTAGTTTGAAATGCCGAAAAAGAGATCGTTGTGACACATCGCCTAATTAAATACCGGGTGATCAGGCCTTTATTAAATTAAAAATAGAATTTCCATCTGGTTCATTCTTAGCATCACTGTCGAAAACTTTTCTTTATGACCAACCACCTATTAGCTAATTAAGTCAGTGCCAAAACTTTATCTTATAATAACCAAGCCATTAAGTATAACGGATAATTAAATATAACCAGCACATAAATAATAGAGTCTAAACATCCCATCAAATAACTAAATCAAAATCTTGCAGAATTAACCATCGACTAAAATCCAAACCAAAAAAACTGACCGGTAGTAATAAATTCCATACAATCTGAAATAAATGTTGTGAGGAATAGGCTCGAAATACAACTGAGATAGAATTCCTAAACTAGGAATAAGTGAAAGAGGCGACTACTCCAACTCCTGCAACATCCACATACGCCGCAGCTACATATTTCTGGAATAGGATCAAGTGTGGCGTCCCTGTGGCTGGACACCTAAAAGGTTTTTAAAATATTTGGCAGCAAGGGTTAGAACCTAAAATATTTTGAAAATATTTCACAAGTGATTAAATTGCAGTAATTTGAAATGTATGAATACGCTTCATATTTAAGCTAGTGTCGTACTCCCTTGAGGACCAGCTCACCCCTCAACTATTATGCACACATAACGCTTTATTTATAACCCACCCAGTCTTTTAACCCGTAACTAGTTCGTATCACACTACTCTAGTCCGAGTATGTTTAATATATGATTTGTAAGTTATTTAACACATTAAATTAACTAATCAATTTTCATTTGAGACCATATAACATTCTTATGAGTTATACATATAATTAATACATTTCACTACATGTATTTTACCCGCATATAATTATTCACTCCATTATATACGTAGAACCATATTACAACATTCACACATTGTCGTATATATATAAATCCAATACCTCATCGGATGCTTATCTCAAGTGCCATTATCCCGGGTCTACTAAGTCCCACTTGGATTCCCGAGACAGCTAAATACGATCGAGTCAGAACATAAAAATATAAGCGTAGTGGAGGCGGTCATATGTCCCCGAGAGTGAAGACAATCATCTCAATATCTCACCTCTATTTGAACGCTATGACCTGGGGATTATACTCTCCCTACTCCTCAAGCTAGGGGGATTCACCCACATTGTGCAACCTCCTGATAGCACTAGAGGGTAAATAATTATAAAAGGCCTAATCACCGATATTTTAATGTCACACACTATATATATATATATATATATATATATATATATATATATATATATATATATATATATATATATATATACACACACTATCACACTACCGTATATATATAATTTAAATTTAATCATGGCTATACCGTGTACAACACCCGTAGCATTAGCCTAAAATATACCCGAGTCTATATTTTGATTCTATATTTAATGAATTACTCATTAATAAAATTTATTACCTTGGTGTCACTCAACCAATATACCTGGACTCACTCACTTGGTTCGTACTTTACTATTCAGAATTTATTATTCAGAATTCCTCTTAATAAGTTTGACACCCTTATTAATTTAATGTTCTTTAGTGTTCATCATCCCACATTAAGTTTAATACTAACACTGTCGTGCCCCCTTTATAACCTCAAATTATCTTAGGCTAAAAATATATATTACACAAATCATACTGCACAAAGGATCCCCTTAACTGTAGAAACCTTCAAACCAATCCCAAGCCATACCATATGAGGAAAAAGAAAATGACTGGATTTATCACGTTGTTCAAGCGAGACCACGTGTCATCCGAAGGATGAGGCATCTCACGTGAACGAAACCCAAGTCGCTCGATCGACCTCTGGGTTTTTGTCTTCCTTCTTCTTCGTGCAGTTTTCACCACGGGAGAGCTTAAAAGCTCTTAAACCCAGATTTCTTACTCTGTAAACCATTCAAAATTTATATCCAACCCAAAAATTTTAAGTCTTCCAATCTAAATATCAACATCTACACCGAATCGAAGGTTAAATATCAAGTTCCTAAATCCTTTACAGTTCATACAAATTATCCCTAGTTTATAAATCAGTCCACATAAGGTTTGTAATAATCTCACCACTGATTGTAAGTTCATTAATCTAATTTTCTCATTAGTAATTATTTAATATTAATCAGCGCTATTAAACAATTCATCCATATACCTCAATAAATTGAAAACTAAATTTAGATATCAACCCAACCCAAAATCATTTGTGTTCATCACACCCACCATGATATGAATTGAAAACTGCAATTAATTTAAAAGCAAGTTTAACCACTTTCCTTAAAAGGGTTTGTAGGGTTTGAATCCTTCGGTGTAGATGAGTATTTGATGAATAACACCTACACTTGTTCTTATTTTTGGCTCACAATAGTTCTCCAAATTCTCCCTCTTTTCTCCTCTACTTAATTAGGGTTTCTTAAATGAGTTATGGCTGCCACATCCTCTCACTTTTAGGTTTTATTAAGTCACTCTCATTTTTGGGCTTGTGGGCTTTATTAAAATGGCTCAAACACTCTTGTGTGGGTCTGATTATGCTTTAAAATGCCCTGGGACCAATTTACTACCCTCGGGTACTCTTTTCTGACTATCTCAGCTTAGCCGGACTCATCTGTGCACTCAGAATTGTCATTCGAATTTATTTACCCAAAGTTCTTACCTCGAACCTAATATAGTTTATACCCGACTCCCGGTTGAGATAAATAAATGACACGTCACTACTACTCTCTATGACGTAAATAAATTAATACTATTCACTTAGTAATTTAACTTCCATAAATATTAACCATTTACCCTCCCGATTAATATTTAAATAAATACTAATAATAATTAATCCAATTAAGTTACGGCAGACAAGTAATTTAAAATTATTTGAAGTAATTTAATATTAAATGCACTGAAATACGGGGTGTTACGATTGTCTTCAAATAATTCATGAGTTTTGCCTCGAATGGCGTAATTAAAAGTCGCGCATTGTGGAAAATTAAAATATTTTTGTACTTAATTGTTTTTTCTGATTCATCGGAAGTCTCAAAATGGTAAAAAAATATCTTGTCAGGCGACTGCGGAGTGCAAAAATCTATTAGTTTGAACTGTAAAAAAATTGGTCGTCTTCAAAAAATTCACGAGGATTGGTTCGAACGACGTAACAAAAAGTCACGCGTAATGTAAAATTAGGATATTTGACCTAATTATTTTCCTGATTCATTGGATGTCCCAAAACGGTAAAAAAAATACTTCATTAGGTGGACTACGGAAGGCAATTCCTACTAGTTTGAACTGTCGACAAATAAGTCATCTTCAAAAAAATTACGATTTTTTATTCAAACGGCATGACTAAAAAATCGCGCGTACTCGAACTTTAGAACATGTTTTTTACCTAATTATTTTTCTGATGCATTGGAAGTTCCAAAATGGTAAAAAAACACCTTGTGGGGGGGACTGCAGAGGGCAATGACCTAATAGTTTGAACTTCTGATAAATAGGTCTTCTTTAAAAACTTCACGAGTTTCTCTTCGAACGACGTAACTAAAAATCGTGTGTAGTGAAAAATTAGAACATTTTTGTGCCTAATTATTTTTCTGATGCATTGGAAGTCCCAAAACGGTTAAAAACTACCTTGTCAGGGGACTACGGAGGGCAAGAACCTAATAGTTTGAACTACTGGAAATAAGTGTGTCTTCAGAGAATTCATGAGTTTTGCTTCGAATGACGTAATTAGAAGTCGCGCGTAGTGAAAAATTAGAACATTTTTGTACCTAATTGTTTTTCTAATGCATTGGAATTCCTAAAACGTTCAAAAACTACCTTGTAGGAGAACTACTGAGGCTAAAACCCAATAGTTTGAACTCCTGAGAAATAGGTATGTCATCAAAAAATTCATGAGTTTAGCTTCGAATGGCGTAGCTAAAAGCGGCGCGTATTGAAAAATTAGAACATTTTTGTACCTAATTATTTTTCCGATGCATTGGAAGTCCCAAAACGGTCAAAAACTACCTTGTCAAATGGACTACGGAGGCAAGAACGTGAGTTTTGCTTAGTTCGAATTATCGGAAAATAGGTCGTCATAAAAAATTCATGAATTTTGCTTCGACCGACATAACTAAAAGTCACGCGTCGTGGAAAATTAAAATATTTTTGCACTTAATTATTTTCTTGATTCATCAGATGTCTCAAAATGGTAAAAAATTACAATGTTGGCCAGACTATGGAGGGCAATAACCTATTAGTTTGAAATGCCAAAAAATAGGTCATCTTAAAAAAAATGGCAAATGGATCCATTTGGTTGGCTGAATTTGCCATGGCAAATGGGTTTTGCACACGCTTTCATTCACAAGTGTAGTGTTTGATAGACATTTTTTCCCATGGTAAAATTTCCCCAAAAGTGATCACGTGATCTGTTATTGACGATTTTCGTAGGCATTTTTTGCTTTGCTTTTTGAGTTGGAAAAATTTTTCGGGAGAAATGAGAGGGTTTGGTTTACTGCTGTACATGACATCGGGTTGATTTGATTGGCAGTACGGTGTTTGCTTTGCTATTTTGGTTAACTTTGGATGGCTCACAATCTTTGTTTTCCTCAAACAACTGAAGAAGAAAGTGTGGAGAAGAAAATCTTGAAGGTATCTATCTTTGTAAATCAACTGATTTTTTTTTAATATAGTATTATGGGTTGAAATGGGCCAAATTATATAAAAAATATTCTTTTACGGGATGTAAAATGTATTTTGGCATTTGCATATTTACAAATGCGTAGGGTATATATTATAAATTAGTAGTGTATATTTGTAGTGAAAAAAATATAAAGTATTTATAATATATACCTTTCACATTTATAAATATGAAAATGTCAAAAATCATTCCATCCCATAAAAGAAAACTTTTTATATAAAGTTAGTTAATTATTATTTATGTAACGCGCATTTGTCCCTCATTACAGGAACCCTATTTTTCGAGTTATTCATTTGAATCAATTTGTTTCGGTTAGTTTTTCGTTGTTCTCATTTTATTTTTTGCTTATTTGTTACCGATTATAACTTTTACCTGCTTTTTTTTTAAATTATCAAAGAGTGAGCTTTGTGAATCATTATTTTGTAGAAAAAAAATGCTATAAATATAATTCCAAAATACAATGTAAACACTTTGGTGTTGCTTGGTCGATGGTGATACGGGCGATAGGTATCTATCAACATATAAGGTCATTATTGGACATTCCTAGATCACCTCGGTATAATTTGGATAAGCATCGTAAGCAATCCTTGTTCCAAATGTACGGAATGAGTGATCGTTTATGCCATGATTCATTACGTATGAACAATGGTTCATTTCATAGGTTATGTGATCGCCTCCGTGCGTTTGGGCTAAATGATTATCGATCAGTTTTGGTTGAGGAACAAGTTCCAATTTTCTTAAATATTGTTAGTCATGATGAGCATTGTAGAACCGAGAGTAACACTTTTTGTTGATCAAGTCATACAATTAGTTTGTACTTTCATAAAGTATTGGCGGCTTTCCTAATGTTGTATAAGGAAATTTTCATAAATGCAATGCACGATAACTCCCCGAGCGACAATCCTAGTAACATAAGTTGGTATCATTACTTTTCGGTAAGAAAATTCATTCCCAATAGATTAACTAATTAATAAATTTTAAAATGGATTGTATGCAATAACACATGTAGTATCCCAACAGGATGTCATAGGATCGATAGACGGTACATACATATCTACTAATGTTCCCCTTATCGACCAACCTAGGTATCGTAATAAAAAAAAAGTCATCTCTCAAAATGTTCTAGTAGCATACACGCTTGACATGAAATTTACATATGTGTTATCTGGATAGGAGGGGTCAACACATGATGGTCGTGTACTTAGGGTGGATATACAATGACTAGGATATGAACTTACCGTTCCAGTCGGTATGCCGATTGATTTCCTGTATTTATTTTGAATAGACGTTGCATAAACATCCTACGTTCGACATATATTTGATGAAAAATAAGCAATGTATTTTCGTAGGAAAATATTATCTTGCGGATGCCGGATTTCCCTTGGTTCCTGGTTTTCTATCACCATTTAGCAAGACATGATGCCATCGCAGAGACATAGAAGGTTAATGTCCAGAAACTAGTAAATAATTATTTAACTTTCGCCATTCATCTTTGCGCAATGTAGTCGAGTGCACTATTGAATTATTGAAAAAACGATTTGCTTATCTACGCCATCAACCGTTTCATGGGATTGACACGGAAGATAAGATTTTGTTAGCGTGTTGTGCACTCCATACCTTTTTAAGGGATGATGATAGGGATGATATATGCAATGATGATAGTGATAGTGATAATGATGTGAACCGAACACCCCTTAGTATTCCTGATGGTAATGAGCATATTACCTTTGCCACATATGCATGTTGGGCAGAGAAGCGTAATGCAATGGCGACATAAATACGGGAAGAAAGAAGAACAAGTCATAATGAGCCATTCGCTTTTAGTGACTGATATTTTTCGTTTTGCATTTAACTGTTGTAATAATGTCTTAATGCTTTTACTATTTCTTTGTTAAGTTAGTTTAAAGACAACCTTTTTTTATCATTCCTTATATTTTTCAGATTCCATGCCTACATCAACTAATGTGAACTACTTGAATGTGATGGTCAAGTTAAGAAAATACAAGTGTGGAGCCGTAGGTGACATTAGAATTACCAAGTCAGATAAGAATTACAACTTGGGCATGATTTACCATTGGTGTTCCAATTGCAGGATTTGGTTAGGTTGGGCAATACCGTATTTGGATGATATATCGTTAGAATCTACGATGTTGCCTAATGAACCAAACTTAGATAACCTCAACAAGCAATGTGGCTCATCAACTTTCACCAGTCCTCCAAAGAATCTTGATTACGGTGTGGGTAACAATGTGGATAACAATGATGGATATGCTTCGATCAGTCAAGTGGATGTTATATGTAATTATGCTATTATGTTTGTATGTAGTTGTTAAAAGCATGTTGTAATGTGGATAATGTAATATTAGCCTTCTTGTATTTGAATCATGTTGGATTTGAATGTGTCGATGATGTAATTGAGATTTTTATTTAAATGTATTGGATTGAGTTATTTTACCCTCAACCGTGGTTTATTTATTCTTATTTGCATTAAAATGAACCATTTTGAACTGATATACAACACTGAATTGATACTTGGTGTGTAATTTAGTAACTGATGCGTCATTTGGATACCTGATTAGTAAATTATGTGTAATTCCTACTTAATTGATACCTGATGTGTAATTTGGATACCTCTATACGTGCTTAAACAGATATCATTTTTAGTAACCTGCTATAGGAATTTAGTTTGGATGATACCTGTTATAGGAATCTAGTTTGGATGATACCTACTATAGGAATCTCGTTTGGATGATATACTAACTGATATACCTCATTTTTGGTCTGTAAGTTTGTATTGGATGATAGCAATGAATTGATATATGCTATAGGATTTTAGTATTGGATGATAACTGATTAGTGAGTGATATATGAACTGATATACTGATTTTTATGAACTGATATACTCATGATACCTAATTGAACTGATATACTAATGATAGTGATATATGAACTGATAAACTGATATACTGTTGATACTAATGATACCTGATTGAACTGATATACTGATGAATTGATATACCGATACCTGATTGAACTGATATACTGATGATACTGATATACTGATGATACCTGATTGATAAGTGAATTGATATACTGATTTGGATGATACTTGTAACTTATTTTTAGTCTTTGGATGATACATGATTGATATGGATGATATACTGATTGATCTACCTCATTTTTTGGTTTGTAATTTGGTATGTATCTGATACACCTCATTGATATACTAATTTGGTCTAACTCATTTTTAGTTTGTAACTAATATGCTAAATTGTAACTGTAATTTATATAAATATTGCACAAAGTAGAACTCTTTGTTCAATCTTACTACCCTTGTTTTTAGTAACTGAATTTGGAATCATTAGCAACTTATATACTCAGTTTTAGTAAATTATATACTGATATATGAGTTTTAGTAATCTGTAATCTGTAGCAGTTCAGTCTGTAGCAGTTATTGTGTAGTTCATACTCATATATGAGTTTGGATGATTGCAAATGTGTATTTCAATTGTGTAGTTCAAGAACGATTATACCGCTACATAATTATTTCTGATAATTAAAAATGTGTTTGATAATTTTTTTCGCATTTCAGAGATGGCCCAAACCGAGTCAATGTCCCTTTTCGACCATCAAAAGCAAATGCTCCGATCAATCTAGAAAAACCTGACTCGCAAGTGGAAGTACCTTACAAGAAGCCACAAGTGTGTTGGATTGATCAAATAGATGGGTGCATGATGTCTACTCTTATAGGTGAGGTTCTTGCTAGATCCAAGAAGGCTGATAATGGTTTCATAGCTACGCATATGAAAATCATGATCGATGCTATCAGGAATGGTTGTCATGTTATAATGGGAGTCCCCCATGTACGCTCACGTTTAAAGACTCCTAAAAAAGTGTACTTGGAAGTGCACAAGCTACTACAAGTCAGTGGATTTGGATTTGGATTTGATGCAACTACGTCCACTGTAACTTTCGATCCAAATGTGTGAGCCGATTACGTCAAAGTATGTATTAAAGTGCATATTCACAGTATGCCTAAAAAATACTAATGGTGACTCAAAAGTTGGCAAGACAAGCCGGAGGCTGCGAAGATGAAAGGCAAGTGTTGCCTATATTATGATGAGCTTGCCACCATTTATGGTAACGACACCGCTACGGGGTCAAACTCTCAATCTGGTGGTGATTACTTCCCATCAATGGAAGGTAAATGCATAAGAAAGCTGTAATAATTAAAATCAAGAGTCACTTAGTTAATGGTAATGACTAAAATATTTATTATTGTACTAGGAATACTTGAACAAGAGGAATATTTTGTTAACGTAACTGAAAATGAGTTCCCAGATAATGAATCACATATCACCTCACCGTAACTAGGGAAACGTAAAGCTCCTGGACAAGTACCAAAACCTGTTGTTATGCCAAGGCCAATACGTAAACGCAACAATGTCTTAGACGAGAGTGCCCATGCATTGGCCATTATTGTCGAATCCTCGCAGGTGATAGCAGCTTCTATGGACTCAGATGCGAAGTTGAACACCCTAGAGTATGTCAAATGTCAAGACATTCTTAATCACCTCGAGGCAATGGAATTGAGTGAAATTAATATGTTACGATTGCTTGCTATGTTTGAGGTGGATCAAGGACTAGGCCGCATCTTCATGGGTATCACGAAGGAGGCGTTTGTCTGGAGTTGGGCTCTCAATAAGTTATATGGAAATTAAACCCACTTTTTCGATCCTATATTTTGTATGTTATTCTGCAGTGCACACCTAACTGATCGTGAAACTTTGTCTACATATGTTGTATTTTGTATTATGATATTACATTATAGTCTAACTTAGTGTGGCCAATTTTTGGGAACCCATATATAGTTGTGGTATTTAATACTATTCTTCACTCATTTATAAAATTGTCGATGTTTTTATAATATGCCATTGTAATTATATTTGAAGATGAAAATGGAATACTTGAAATATTAACATACATGTCATACTACATGAAAATGGAATACTTGAAATATTAGAATTAAAACTAAACCACATTTGCTTGAACACGAATATTTACTAAGAAAAGGAAGTGACACAAACTTCACACTGGTATCCATGATGAGCAGCAATGCGACATTTTTCTTGCCATCGGGCGTCATGGGAGATAGCTTACAAATCACCATCTAGGTCATCGTCTGAGAAGTCTAGCATATCTGGGTCTGATATGTAAAATGAATTGACAACGTCATTCTTGAAATAATTTTTTGCATGGACACGGTGCAGACGACGTTCCATTTGTTGCATTTTCCTTTTTAAAAGACGGACAACTTCGTCTTGATTTGTCATGTCATTAAAGTGTATGGACCACCTTGCTTGTGGAACTCGCATTCCATGCCATCTACAACAAACTTCAAGATCACATCTCCTGTTAAACAAATGCAACCACATTGCGTAACCTTAGAAAATGGTCGGAAGCTTACACTCAACTTCAGATGGTGGGTAAAATATAACATGACTAACGTAGTCAAAAAATGGACTACTTGTGTCGATGGGTTTGTTCTCAAACTTTGTTTTCTCACCATACCAAGTTATACCAGACGGGTTGACGTAAGTAGCGGGATTTGTCATCAGAATTTCTAGTAGGAAATCTTCTACTTTCTCCCAACCATCGTAAAAACCACTTATCAATTTTTTTCTTTTTTTATGTGAAGTCATTTTTTACTCACTTAAAGCTTACTTGCTAACTTTCCCCTTTTATATAAATTATTACACAAGTAGGGTGGAATTTGAAATTGAAAATTTCAAATTTAAAATTCAGATTGAAATCTGATTGTGAAACACACTTCCATTTAGTTTATAAATAGGTAAATGGTCTAACACATACAGTGAAGTTTTATCAAACGCTATCAAATGGCTAGCCATAAAGAACCCATGAAGGTTGTAGAGGGGGCTTGAAGGTAATCCTGAGATTAGGGATAATACCCCTATTTACAACAGTGTCTGGGGTTAAGGCAGTGTAGCAGCTCAGCGTGACAACTCAGCAAGGCAGCTCAAGCGCGGCATCTCAGTGAGACATCTCAGCGTGGCAACTCATATTTTAGCTTGTTGTGTTTCTTAGCCATATTGTGTCTTTGGTTTATATTGACTATGAGCTATAACGATTGTAATGATGTAACGATAATAATGATTTTGTGTGAGGTCAAACGGTACTTACGAGAGACCAGGCTTGGCAGGGCCTGAGAGAGCTTTCATGCTCTATCGAACGACCTCGTCGTGGAAACTTTGGAGGGACTTGGTTTGGAGGATTGAGAAGTGTGGTACCGTTGGTGCTTGTTCCGACCACCTTAGATACACCTGGTAAAATACCAAAGTACCCTAACCGTGGAACTTCGGGCGGAGCAACTTTGAGTTCCATCGGGTGTTGAGTTGTGAACCAAATAACTCTCTACTTAATGTCACATTTACAGTAGGTGTTGTCACTAGCCAGCTGGACTATGTCAAATATGCACTTGAGTAAACCACCGTGGTATTTGGGGCTGTCAGACAGTTAGCAAGCCACCTTTGTGACGACAGCCCCCTGACACACAGTGGTTAGGCAAAAGGTATGTCTTGGCATTTAATGTTTATGACTTGGAGATAACTAGTGCATCAGGTATTTAATATCTGTGACATAAAGTATGAGGGATGTCTTTCACATGCATTAATGACTAAACGTGGCGAGGAAACCCAGTAGTGGTGCCCATGATGTTTAGGCAGTCGATACAACCCGTGGGAGGGAGGTCACAGCCTCCACGGGTGGGATACACCGAAGAAGCTGATGGGGGTAAAGTAGTAAAGAGGGAAAGCAAGAGGAAGTTCGAGAGAGACAGGGAGGACCCACCACCATGGCCTTGTACAGTAGATAAAGATGCCTACTGTTACAACGCAATGGTCCAGTGAGGAATGGTGTATGAGCCAAAAGGAATTCTCGTTGGGGAATCCAACGCTGTAACTAGGGCGGATCCCAAATACTGTCAGATTCATCAACATCCAACGGAGAGTTATTTCACGTTAAGGAGAATCATCGATAAGTATGTGGAGGCAGGAACGTTGCAAATCCCTCCGCAGAAAGTTAACAATAACCCACTCCCAGCGCATGGAGCAAATCTGGTATTGGCCTACGACGAGGAAGCAGAAGGAGAAGAAATAGAACTAATGACGGAGCAGGAGGAGTTTGAAGAATCTTTAGAAGTTTGCACTAGGAGAATGGCTAACTTATTATTAGATTATGATGAAGCAAGTGCCAAGGATGTGGAGGACGTATATAGCGTTGAAGGTGAGGAAGTGAACCAAGCCATAGTATACTATGCAGTTTCAAGATCCCAAAAGTTTACTAGGTTCTTTGACTAGGTAGGGATACCAAAGGAGAGTAGATTGGAGATAACCCAGGCAATCCTCGACATTGCAAGGAAGAACTTAGTCTCTTCACTGAGATAGAAGGGACCCTTGGCGAGGTTGGTAAAGAGGTTTCTGATAGAGATAACTTTCAGCAACGTAATAGGGCTGTAAAGTTCCCTCATAATAGACCATTGTATGTGACCGCCAACATTAACGGGGTTAGCTTCATAAGGGCTCTTATGGATGGAGGAGCTTCCATCAATATCATGCCAATAAACTCTTTCCACACAGCTTATATTCCGGAGGAAAGGCTAGTCCCCATGCCTTTGGTAATTTGATGTTATGACAACCAATCTTCTAAGTCCATCGGTTATGTAAACGTTGGGATTGTGATGGGAAATTTGAATTCCCACATCAAATTCTAATTAATAAAGAGTTCAACTTCCTACCATCTACTGATAGGAAGGGTGTGGATGCACAACCAAGGGTTCATTCCTTCGACGTATCACCAATGCGCCAAGGCAAATATCAAGGGAGCGGAGGTGACCATTAGAGCTACGAAGAGACCCTTCACTGTCGAAGAAGCTCACCTGGTAGATGCAGCCTTTTACACGAAATTAGAGGAGGATGTGAGGGTCCTAACGAGAAGAATGGAGGGAGCATAGGTTCCCTCAATCAGAGAAAAGATGGGGCCCTTGAATAAGTAGAATAAAGAGGTTGCAAGCCGCAGGGGAGTGGTGGCAGAAGAAGCCCACCAGGTGGTCCCTCGGCCCCAAAACATTTCAAAGTAACTCAAAGACAGGATGAGGCCTAGAGTGGATCCGATGGAACATGAGGTCCAACGACAAAGCGTGCCGAGCCGATTTTTAGGAAAAATAGTGGATGAGGCTTCTAGAGAGAAAAAGAGGAAGGTAGTTGCAGCTATCGGTAGGTAGTGTAAGAAATTTATTACCGAAGAGAGAAATGTGGTGTATCATTTATAATGGTATGAACGGGTGACCGAAGAAGTTGATGATGAGGCTGACCTGATATACGAGTGTTTTTTGGTGGATCAACGGGGGCAATGTATGGTGATAGATAACTCCAATATACAAGAGTTGGTGGAGGATATCGCCGAAGAACCAGATTACATGGCAGATCAATCAAAGCCACAAGTACAAGAGTTGGATAAGTTGAACCTGGCGAAAGAAGGGGATAATCCAAGGCCTATTTTCATTTTGAAAGATCTCAGTAAGGAGAAATGAGAGTCCTTGGTTGAGTTGATTCAAGAATTCATAAACATTTTTACGTGGAAGTACACAGAGATGGAAGGGCTGGATGAGGGATTTAGCTGCCACAAGTTAAACGTGATGCCTTCAGCCATTCCGGTGGAAAAAGCAATGAGAACGTACAAACTTGAGCTAGAATTAAAGATCAAGGAAGAGGTCTAATGCTTATTGGCAACAGGGTTTATCAAACCGATACATCGCCCGCTTTAGTTGTCTCGTATTGTCCAGGTGGGAAAGAAAAACAAAAAATAAATAAGGATCTGTGTGGATTTCATAGATTTGAATAGGGCTTTCTCAAGGATGAGTTCCCTCTACCCTCCATCGACAGCTTGATAGATGCGACGGCTGGTCATGAGATGTATAACTTCATGGATGGGTATGTAGGGTACAACCAGATCAACATGGACCCCACGGACGCAGAGAAAACGATGTTTAGAACCCCATTGGGCAACTTCATGTATAAAATAATGCCGTTTGGACTCAAGAACACTGGGGCTACTTACTAAAGAACGATGATGGCTATTTTCCATGACTTCTTTTACAAATTTGTGGAATTATATGTGGATGATTTAGTCATCAAATCGAGGAGGGAGAAGTCCCATCTGAGCGATTTGAGGAAGGTGTTTGCCTGATGTAGGAAGTATAATTTAAAGATGAACCCACTAAAGTGCGTCTTCGAAGTAACAAGTGGAAATTTTCTAGGCTTCGTGATCGATCGACAAGGGGTGCAAATGGACCGAGATAAACAACGAGCGATCTTGGAGATGCCGAGTCTAAGAACGGAAAATGAGATAAAGAATTTTCTCGGTAAAGTTTCCTATCTCAGGAGATTTGTGCGTGGATTTACATAAATGACACACACTTTGATGCAGCTGTTGAGAAAGAACACGAAATTCAAGTGGGAGGAGGTTCACCTGGAGTCTCTCGCTGGGCTGAAGAAGCTGCTCGTTTCATCACAAATCATAGTTCCCCCACAAGAAGGAATATCGTTACATCTATACCTCACATCCACCATGAGGTATGTTGGAGCTTTATTGGCGCAAGAGATTGATGAGGAAGAACGACCGATCTACTTCCTCAGTAGAAACATACATGGGCCAGAGTTCAGGTAAAGTTGCTTGGAAAGGCATTTTTTAGCCTTAGTTTTTGTAGCAATGAAAGATATACATTACATGCTATCTTTTACAATCCATATTGTAACCAGATGCGATCCTATTAGGTATTTGTTGACAAGAACCATATTGATTGGTAGGGCAGCTAGGTGGTTCCTCATCCTCTCAGAATATGACTTGAAGTGCATGGTCCCTCGCGCAATCAAGAGCTAGGCGTACGCCAACTTATTGGCAATCTTCCCTTCTGGAACATTTGAGCAACCTAAAGAAAGTATTCCAGGAGACGGCTCGCAGGCCAATTGCTTAAATGCAAGTGATGAAGAATGGAAGATGCAATTCGATGGATCTTCACCCAAAAATAAAGGAGGAGAAGGGGTTATTCTTTCAAAAGTAATGGAGGAGATTTGTCTTTGCTACAAGTTAGATTTTCCTTATTCCAATAATGAAGCAGAATATGAAGCGTTAGTATTAGGGTTACTAGAGGCCATTCGAAGGGGGATTCTGTCACTTTTCATCAAGGGTGATTCAAACTTGGTGATTCATCAAGTGAATGGGGAATATGCATTGAAACACCTGAGTCTGGCGCCATACAGAATAATCATTCAGAGGCTTCTCGACTAGCTCCATCAGATCAAGATCATAATACATCCCCGAACAATGAACTGCCATCCAAATACCTATGCCACCATTGCTCAAAAGATGGTCATAAGAGACGATACAACTATAGTTGTGATTCAACGGAGAATAACTCCTTCGATAGTACAGTCAATTCTATCGATGGAGGAGGACACTGACTGGAGGGGAGCGATTAGAAAGCAACTGGAGTTTGGGTAAGGAGCGACGAAGCTGAGAGATTTAGCCCAATACTTTACAAATCGGGGAAACCTTTACTTCAGAAACATAGAAAGATGGTTATCGAGACGCATCGGTCCAGAAGAAGCAAAGCAAAGGTTGAAGAAGACACATAAAGAGCACTGCGAAATAATTGAAATACCTATTTACCGAAGAATTAAAAGGGAGGGATATTTTTAACCTAGAATTAAATAGGACGCAATAGAGCTACAACGGAAGTGCGACAAATGCCAGTTATTCTTCGAGGCAGTCGAATGTCATTTCGTGGAAGCTCAACCTGATTGGAGGTAGCCCCATATTGACTTGATTAAAGATGGTATTGTCCCAATATAAAAGATTGATGCGGTGGGACTTAAGCGAAGGGCTCCGAGGTTCTACGTTCAGGAGGGGTAACTTTATAGAAGGAACTACTTTAACAGGCCATTACGTTGCATCACAAAGGAAGAAGCAACCAAGGTCCTCAAATAGGCGCATGATCCAGCTCATGTAAGAGGAGCCAAGTTGTATAACCAGTTGATGACGTTGGGGTATTATTGGCCAACAATGGAGAAGGACTCTGCTGAGTTCGTTCAAAAATGCAAAGCTTGCCAACTTCATGGAAATATGATATATGCCCCATCTTGGAAAGGCATTGTTTAACCTTAGTCTTTGTAGCACAGATTTTAGGCATTATATGCTATCTTTTACAATCCATATTGTAACCAGATGCGATCCTATTAGGTATTTGTTGGCAAGAACCATATTGATTGGTAGGGAAGCTAGGTGGTTCCTCATCCTCTCAGAATATGACTTGAAGTGCGTGGTCCCTCGCGCAATCAAGAGCCAGGCGTATGCTGACTTATTGGCAATCTTCCCTTCTCGAACATTTGAGCCACCTAAAAAAAGTATTCCAGGAGACGGCTTACAAGCCAATTGCTTAGATGCAAGTGATGAAGAATGGACGATGCAATTCGATGGATCTTCGGCGAAAAAAAAAATAGCAGGGGTTATTCTTTCAAAAGGAATGGAGGAGATTTGTCTTTCCTACAAGTTAGATTTTCCTTGTACCAACAATGAAACAGAATATAAAGCATTGGTACTAGGGTTGCTGGAGACCCTTCGAAGGGGGATTCGGTCACTTTGCATCAAGGGTGATTCGAACTTGGTGATTCAGTAAGTGAATGGGTAATATGAGTTGAAACACCTGAGTCTGGCGCCATACAAAATAATCATTCAGAGGCTTCTCGGCCAGTTCCATCCGATCAAGATAAAAAAACATCCCCGGATGATGAACCTCCATCTAGACGCCTATGTAACCATTACTCAGAAGATGGTCATGAGAGATGATACAACTACAGTTGTGATTCAATGGAGAACAGCTCATTCGATAGTACAATCAATTCTACCGATGGAGGAGGACGCTGACTGGAGGGGAGTGATTAGAAAGCAATTGGAGTCTAGGGAAGGATCGATGGAGTTGAGAGAATTAGCCTAATACTTTAAAAACCAGGGAAACCTTTACTTCAGATATGCAGGAGGATGGTTGTCAAGATGCATCGGTCCAGAAGAAGCAAAGTAGAGGTTGAAGAAGACACATAAAGAGCACTGCGAAACAACTGAAATACCTCTTTATCGAAGAATTCAAAGAGAGGGATATTTTTGGCCTAGAATTAAATAGGACACAGTAGAGCTACAACGAAAGTGCGATAAATGCTAGTTATTCTTTGAGGTCACCGAATGTCATTTCGTGGAAGCTCAACCTGACTGGAGGCAGCCCTATATTGACTTCATTAAAGATGGAGTTGTCCTAATAGAAAAGATTGATGCGATGGGACTTAAGCGAAGGACCCCGAGGTTCTATGTTCCGGAGGCACAACTTTATCGAGGGGGCTACTTCAACAGGCCTTACGTTGCATCACAAAGGAAGAAGTAGCCGAGGTCCTCAAATAGGCGCATGATCGAGCTCACATAGGAGCAGCCAAGTTGTATGACCAGTTGATGACATTAGGGTATTGTTGGCCAACGATGGAGAAGGACTCTGTTGAGTTCGTTCAAAAATCTTGCTACTTCATGGAAATATGATCCATGCCCCATCGGTGGACCTACACTCCCTGGCAACGCCTTATCCTTTTCACACTTGGGCATTCGACCTGGTGGGGGCAATACATCCTTCTTCAAGGGGGAAGATATGGATACTAGTAGCAATGGAGTGCTTTATAAAATGGGCTGAAGCGATACCATTAAGAAGGGTAACAGCGGGGGGGGGGGGGGGGTGAGCAACTTCATCAGAGAATACATCATTTACCGTTTTGGGATTCCAAAGGTTATTCTCTCTGATAACGGAACCCCATTTATCAATTCAGAGGTAATGATTCTCACAGACATTCCATTGTTCATCATACTTCAACGGTGGAATACCCAAAGGGAAACAGTCAAGCTGAAGCAAATAACAAAACCTTGTTTAATATTTTGGCTAAAAATATGGAAGATTTCCCAGGATCGTGGGATGACAAGATGCCAACTGTATTGTGGGCCTATCGAATAACCAAGAGGAAGCCCACAGGGTATACTCCATTCTCCCTTATCTATGGAGCTGAAGCAATCCTTCCGGTGGAATTAGAGTTCCCTCTGCTTGATATGCCTTACGAAGTAGCATGCTCCCTCAGAGTAGGCATGTGCAGTTGGAAGCATTGGATGAACACAGAGATAATGCGATGCAATATTTCCAAATGTATACGAAACAGCTCTCCAGGGTATATGATAACTTAGTGAGACCAAGGAAGTTCGTGGAGGGAGACCTCATTTTGAAGGAAGCAGTGAAGCACATCAGGGGACTTCCCCTACCTAAATTTGCAGCAAATTGGGAGGGACCTTTCATTGTAAAAGAAGCTCATGATTCAGGCTATTGCTAAATTTTTAGAATGGAAGAAGACAAGCCATTCAAGATTAATAATAAATAGTTGAAAGTCCATCACGCGTAAGCAATTTAGTTTAGAACATTGCTATATCTAAGCTTTGTTATGATGAATATACAAGATTTTGTTTATAACTCGAGTGGATATGAAAGAATTATAGAACTTTGTCATATATGCAAACAATTATAACACAAAGAAAGGATATGAAGAAAAGCATACATCTTTCTCATTCATTCATAAACATTGGGGGCATTACAAAATTGGGAGGTATTGCCCAAGAATTACATAAAAACAAGAAAAAAGAAAATGTATACAAAATTTTATTGGCCTAAGAGGAACCACAAGTCTGGAGCAGAGAAAAAATCTCCACGAAGACCCGAAGAAGCTGCTAGGTAAAACTGTTGGGCATTTATAGAAACCTCCAATCTCGTTTGCACTTGTGTACGCTCGATGAGGAGTTTCTCTCATTTTATCTTCACTAGATACAGAGCTTCTTCGACATACTCTACCTCCTTATTGACAGCTTCAAGAAGAGGAGCTAACTCAGCCAATTTAGCTTCCTCAGCCCGTTGATCCTCCTGATGTTTTCAGAGCAGTTCCTTCTGGCAGTCCAGTCGTTGGCTCTTCCAAGTTTTAAAGTGCATGATAAGCCAGTCAAAGCGGAAGCCATCGCGACCCAACTCCCTCAGATAACCTAGGAACTGATTAAGGAGGGCTCTGGTAACGTTTGGAGTAGGAGTGCTGACGATATCAGCAACAACGATCGCCATGCCCTGAAGCCTGTAGCTCATCAAAGGGATGTTAGAACACAAGTAATCCACAATAAACGTCTCAGGATGGTGTCTTGCAAGCTGATCAACTATCAAGCGATGGCTGACAGGCATCTGAGGAGAACGCAGAAGCACCATGAGGCAAAATTGTGAGGAGCCAAGTCAGGCAGAGGAAGCTCACAACTAGACTCGCTATGAGCAGCAGTGCCACTCTTGGAGCCTCGATCATTGTGACTGGAATCTTCTGAGACAACGGGTTCCTGATGGGGTAAAGCGATGGGCGAAAGAGTCGGTGGAGAGTCCTCCGGGGCAACCTGAGAACATGCAAGAGAAATAATGAGTTTAATGGAAAAATCTTAACAAAGTGTTTTCATTGTTAAGTCACCGATATTGGTGGAGTTTATGGAAAAATATTAACACGTGTTTTCATTGTTAAGTCATCGATATGGGTAGAGTTTATAAAAAATCTTAACAAAGTGTTTTCATTCTTAAGTCACCGATATAGGTGGAGTTTATGGAAAAATCTTAACAAGTGTTTTTACTGTTTAGTCACCGATATCGGTGGAGTTTATTAAAAATCTTAATAAAGTGTTTTCATTGTTAAGTCACCGTTATTGGTGGAGTTTGCGAAAAAAATCTTAACAAGTGTTTTCATTGTTAAGTCACCGATATAGGTGGAGTTATAAAAAATCTTAATATGCGTTTTCGCTGTTAAGTCGCCGTTACAAGTGGAGTTTATGAAAAATCTTAACAAGTGTTTTCATTGTTAAGTCACCGATATAGATGGAGTCTATGGAAAATATTAACAAGTGTTTTCATTGTTAAGTCACCGTTATTGGTGGAGTTTGCGAAAAAATCTTAACAAGTGTTTTCATGGTTAAGTCACCAATATAGGTGAAGTTTGAAAGGTTGAGAAATGTGACTCTTTTAGATTGTACATTGTCAAGAATAAAAGATAAACAACTAGAAATGAAGAGAAACTAGAAAAGTACGTCAACAGTAGTGGGAGAAAGAATGGGAGTCACCATGGAGGCCATAACGGAGGGAATTATTGAGGGCCGGCTTATTTCCCTGGAAGCCTCAATGGTACCCCCAACTGAAGAAGTATCAACGGCTGGTGAAACTCCCTCGTCAATGAAAGGAACCAAGGATAATATAGGAGTTTCAAGAGATGTCCCAATATGGGTGGGTCTGAAAAAACCACCATGTTGGGCAGAAGCATCAACCTTGGCCTTGGAAATATGCAGGCCACCAAGAGAAAAGGGTGGGGCATGACTTGGAGAAAGCTGCAAACATGAAGCTAAGTGTTAGACACAAGGAGCAGGTACAAAAAGAGGGAGAAGTACACCTAAGCGTTACTAACCTCAGTTATGGCACCAAAAATGGGAACCGCAACTAGGGGTCTCGTCAGCACAGTGGGAAGAAGAATGTCAGCTAACAACGACACCATTTCAACCTAAGGCATCCCAACATATTAAAGTTTGGCATGTTAAATAGAAAAAGGGATGGGAACAGGAAAAAGGCGTGAGATTTGACAAGTGATTGATTATATGTTACCTCAGAGGCACCCTCCGTAGCTGGAATGATGGGCAGAAGGACCTCGTGTTGAGGTGATAATCCAGAAGGGGCTGGGGGAGTTGTCTCTGGTTCATAAGAGACGCCCACAGATCCAACGGAATCCCCCCCAGCAGCATCCTTCGCGCGCAGAGAGGTCGAACGATGGGAATAAGTAAGCCCGATCATAGGGGAACGGGGAGGAGTCACATCGGCCTGAGAAAAACCGAAACATCCCCCCACGAAAGGGCTCACGGGCGGGCTGGGTCTTTCTTCTGCAACTCCCTGCACCAAAATTGTTAGAGTTAAACAAATGCAGCTTGACTTAGAAAAAAAATGTGTGTGAGTAAGATCAACAACACGCATACGTACCTCAGATTCATAGGGAGAGTGGGAGGATATAACCACTGGCGAAGGAGGAGAGGAGGCAGTAACAGAGGGAGCTGGAGAGAGATGTACATCGGGAGTTCATTTCTTCTGGGACTTGGTACCCAGAGTTTTCTTCCTTGCACCCATAGCACCAGTACCTTGAGGAACCTTTGAACTCTTCCTCCTCTTTGCCCTCAGTTCAGTTGGATCAACCAGAATAGTGGGAAATGCAGCCGAAGGAGGAATGACAGGAGCACGTCGTTGAAACTCAACATGTATCCGTTCCAACTCGGCCTGGACTCTCCTTCTCAACTCCTCCTTCATTTCTACAGACATGGGAGGAGGAACGGAGGTAATGGGGAATGCCTCCAAAGGATCCTGGGACTTAGATTTCGAGAAAGTCCCACTCTTGGACTTCTTAGCTTTTTTGGCTGGTGGCTGGGAAGGCCGTTCGCCAGAAGATACTTCGGTAGTAGGAGCAGGCTGTTTGGGGGTTACAACGGTTTTGGGTTTGGGCGTGGCAGTAGGAATCATGGAGCAATGGGGAGGAAGCTCGGTGGGAGGTTCCTTGGGGTTTTTGCTTAGAGGGAACTCTATACCAAGAATGGAATTACTTTCTAGTCCCAGCTCCAGGGCAGAAAACGAAATAACTGGGGGGTACACGGGATCCCCCTCGATGAACTCAGAAATTTGGGCCAGTTGTCTCGACCAGTACTTCTTTGCAAACAAAGGGGTCACGTCCCTTTACCTGGTGATGCTTGGAATGGTGACTCGCCCAACCATGGTAGAACTTACTCCCCACGTAACAGTTGATGAGAACAGGGAACATGCCTCGCTAAAAGTGACTTTGGGGTGTGATAATTCACTACACCAAAATAGTAAAATTGTCACCTTTTTAGCGTCCAAACTTGTCACGGTCATTGACCGTGACAAAAAACACGCATTTTTTTTGTCACGGTCAATAACCGCGACAAGTGCATTTGTCACGGATGTGTTACGATCATTGACTGTGACAACCTTGTCACGGTCAATGACCGTGATACATCCGTGACAATTCTGTCAATAAAAAAACCTCCCCCTTCTTTTTTTCCCACCGAATTCGTTCCCTCCATTTCTCTCTCTCTCTCTAGCGGCTGCTCTCTCTCTCTCTCTCTACAACTTTGGTATGTTTTCTCTCTATTTCTCCCTTATTTATGTATATGTGTATGTATATGTGCGTGTGTATATATATATGTATAAATGTACTTGTGTGTGTGTGTGTGTGGGGGGGGGAGGCAGCAGGACTGGGGGGAGGGGGGGGGGGGGTATGCACGCGTGCGCGCGTGTGTGTATATGTGCACGTGTATATATGTGTGTGTGTTCGTGTGGTGGGCAGGGGCATGGAGGAGGGGTTAGGGCAGGGGGTGTATATGTGCGTGTGTCTATTTTTTTAATTAAATTTTTATTGGTTTATTAGATATTTTCCTTCATATTGTTGTGTCCCTTGTAAAAGAATTGATTGATTTAATATTGATTGGTTGTTAATTTTTTTTGTAAATTAATAATTAGTGCCCCTTTCATATGTAAGTAGGATTGCCCCTCATTGTAAATTAATAATTGTATACCTTAATTGTTAGTTTAATTCATGAAAAGAATTAATTGAGTAGATGAATTAGAAGGAGTACGGGATACACATTTGTTGTTGTTATTGCGGTTGGATAATAGTGGATTGATGTTGGGTTGTTTAATTTTAAAAGTGGCATGATCACTGTATTATTTTCCATATGGGTGTGGGATTTTTCAACTTTTTTTGAAAATTACTTTGTATTACGAACAATATATATATATATATATATATATATAGTATGATAATTAAATGAAACATACTTGAAATTACATATAGTGCGCATAGATACTAGCCTTCTAGTTCTTATGCGTATGCATTCAATATCCCTTAGACCCGTTCGAGAGTCATTACCTCTGTAATGAGATCTCTCGAATTGTCCCGTTTGGACAGTTTGGGACTGCATAATTTCTGTATAATAATATTCTTAGTGGCTTAAAGTTGTTACTTTTGGAGGAAGTTCTGTAGTTGTATCCTAATGTTCTCTGGGTAAATACTAAATTGACAAGTGTGACTGTTATTTCAATTGATCAATTGAAATAATACTCACACTTGCCAATCTACGTTGTGTAATTAGAGAACTACGGGGAACTGCTGCCGAATTTTTCTCAAATCGTAACAATGTGCATGAGCTGTTAAGTATATTACAGAAATATGCGGTCTTGAATGGGATAGGACCACTCACCCTTTAGAGGAGATGGAGGAAATAGAAATTAAATGAAACATACTATAAATCTAAGTTTGAAATTGAATTTGAATTTAAAATTTAAAAATCGAGTATAAATAAGACATAATTAAATGAAACATATTATAAATCTAAGTTTTGTTTATACTAATGCATGAATATACGCTTCTTACCTTTAATAGGTGATTAGTTGTGGTAGCTGTGATGGGATATCTGAAATACAAAGAGTGGATGGGTGAGACAAATATAATGGGGGATGTGTTTCGCAGAGGTGCTAATGAATTTGTGAAATACGCAAAGAGATGTCATAATGATGATGAGTTTCCGTGTCCGTGTGCTAGGTGTAAGAATGGTAAGGTGTTTGAGTGGAAAACAGTTGAACTACATTTTTTAAGATCGGGTATGCAAGATAGTTATCGATTTTGGAGTTTTCACGGTGAATTAAAAGTTCTTTTTGTCCTCGAACAACCTTCACAACAACATTCAACAAGTAGGATAGATGTAGAAAGGGACGACGTAGATCATAACATGTTAAAGGATTTAGTTGATGATGCGTACGGAGTTTATGAAGCTGAGGAGAATGAGGTTACTGATGATGTACAAGGTTCAAGTGCTCGTAAAGATATCATGATAAACCTCGATGATGACTACCAAAGTTTAAAATTTAAGGCAACCCAACCGTTATACTCTGGTTGTGAGAAAGATCAAACAACTTTACATGCCATGGTTGGTTTGCACAGTTTGAAGACGTAGTACGGTTTGTCTGGTAATAGCGTGACAGAAATTCAGAAATGGGTGAAGGGGTTACTAACCAAGGAGAATACGCTTCCAAATAGCTATCCTGTTATGAAGAACAATTTGAAAGGTTTGGGGATGAAGTATAAATCGATTCATACTTGTGTGTATGACTTCATACTATACCGAAAGGAGTATTAAAATCTCGATCGTTGTCTGATTTGCGATGAACCTAGATATATCCAATCTACTAGTAAATAAGGAACAAGCTCAAAAGTGCCTCAAAAAGTGTTGAAATATTTTCCTGTTGGGCCTAGATTAAAGCGATTTTTCACAGTGCCATGGATTGAGGAGGCAATGACTTGGCATTCTAGGGCAGAAGTAAGGGGTAATCTCATGCATCATCCTGTTGATTCTACAGCTTGGAGGAGGATGAATTATGAGTATCTTAATTTTGTTCGAGAATAGCGCAACATTAGTTTAGCTATATCAACAGATGGTTTCAATCCATTTGGAAATCTAAGCACCAATCAGAGTGCATTGCCAGTGATCCTAGCTCCACTCAACCTCCCGCCTTCACAGTGTATGAGACCTAAATTTTTGATGATGTCTTTGTCGATACCTGGGCCAAAGGCACCAAGTGATTACATCGACGTCTACCTAGATCCTTTGGTAGAAGAATTAAATGAGTTGTGGGAAGATGGTGTGCAATTATTTGACTCTTTTAAAAAAAGAAGAGTTTACGTTGAAAGCTATGTTGATGTGGGAAATTCATGATTTTCCAGCTTATGGGACATTATCCGGTTGTGTAGTACATGTTTATTTGTGGTGTCCTATTTGTGGAGAGAAGACTGAATCTCTTCATTTATCCTTTAGCTAAAAAAAATGTATACCATTGACATAGGAGTTTTTTTTACCCCTGGCTCATAGTTTTAGATTTGAGAAAGGTTCTAATTTTTTATTGGGCAGGGTTGAACATAGGCTATCGCCGAGACAACTTTCAGGTTCAGATATTGAAAGTAAATCTTCTGAATGTGGCCCTAATATGCCAGGTAAGAATCCCAAATTTAAGACTGTCAAGCATGAGAAGACCCCAACTGGGAATGAAACTGAGACAAGAAAGGCATGGTCTAGGAGGTCAATTTTATTTGACTTGCCTTATTGGAAGAATAACCCGGTGCGCCATGTATTGGATGTGATGCATGTAGAGAAGAACTTCGCTGAACATATTGTGGGCACTTGCCTTGGGGGAGTCATTTGAAGGATGGAGAAAATACATAAAAAGACCTTAAATCGTTGAAACTTAAGCCACAACTATGGTTGAAAGAAGATAGTAGGGGAAGGATAATAATTGGCGGTGATTGAAGAAATTTGTGTGTTGGAGAAGTACTTTCCCCCAGCATTCTTTCACATAAGTGTTTACTTGTTGGTACACCTATGCGACGAGGCACTTCTTTGTGGTCCAGTTAGATATCGGTGGATGTATCCATTTGAAAAGGTTAACCAAGTGTTTTACTCAGAGTATATCAACAACGAGCCGTGGTCAATTGTCCTACATGCGCCAAAGCGTCTAAACAGTAGTGTGGATGACTTGGCTGTTCCTACCGAATATCAATCCATTTTTGATGATAACCCGAATTTGAAATAATTTTTCAATTTATAATAGATATTCCAATTTGTACTTTATAAATCCATTTTTAATGCTTTTAATTGATTTTCACTTTATCGTTTTCACTCTTGTGTAGTGTGCGTGTGTGTGGGCAATAGAGGTGGGGGTGGGGATGTTTCAGATTTTTAGTAATTGTACATATTATGATCTAGATGCTGTTGTTTTGGAATTCAGAATTGAGGTGTTAAACAGTAACAATTCATTTGGATTTGTAGTAATTGTACATATTTGCATGTCTTCTTCTAATTCATTTTGATTTGTATTAATAACAATATTTTTTTACAGCAAGTGTCTCCTTCCGGTATAAAGGTTAGGATGATGATAATGATTGTAATGATGTCGTCTGGGCTCGGTGGTATCGAAGGCGAGGAGGGCTCCTCGACCCCTAGGCTCCCCAAATATGACAAATTGGGGATGGCCATCGAGAACAAGATGGGGATATTAGCGAGATCCCTTGAGCTGGTAAAGACGATCATTAGTCCGGGGTACACTAGTTGGAGGGAGGTGCCAAATGAGCTCAAGTTAGCTATTTGGGTGGCACTACAGGTAATGAATATATATTTATATTTATATGAATATTTTAATTTTAATTTCAATTTTGATTTCATTTTATATTTATATTTATCGCAACTAACATTGTATTTGTTGGACAGGAACAATTAAGCCTGGATCCAAAGCTATGCGATTCCGTCTTGGAGAAGTTGAGGGTGCAACACAAGACGTGGAAGAAAAATATGCGGACTCGGTACTTTGGGAAGACCCGATAGTCCATTATCCGAATGCGTGAATCTGTCCCGCCGAAGAAGCCTATTTCATTGGCACAATGGCAAAATTTCATTGAGAATGAGATTGGGGAGCGACAATTAGCATCTCGCCAATCGGTGAGGAAAAATCGGGAAAAAATCACGGACGTGCACTACTCCGGCCGGACGTCTTACGCCGAGGTGGAGCATAGGATGATGGTAAGATTTAATTTTTTTACAACTACAGAAATATATTATTCTGCATTATTTTACTTTGTGGGGCCGGTACTAATTTTACTTTATTTTATTTCAGGGGACAGGGAGTGGCCCTGAGGGTAGGCCACATAGGCTCGATACTGATGTGGCTTTTCGGGCGAAGAAGGGGAAGGATAAGGAGGTGTCCCCAAGTGTCGCGACCACGATTGTAAGTAATTCTATAGTTTACTTTTTATTAATTACGTTATAATTTTCTTATTTACTTATTTTACAAATCATGTGCTTTTTATCGTTTCACGAAAAGCTTAAGGAAGTGCATGAGTCGCAGTCTGATGCCGACAAGGCATCTTTGTCCACAGACGCACTCAACCAAGTTCTTGGTGTTGAATCGCAAGGGGAGGACAAGGGGGTGAACTCATGGGTTTCCAAATCTAGGACCATTGGATTAGAGATGAGCGAAACCGGGTTAGTTCGAAGGGTGGACTCGCATGACACGAAGCTGTCCCGTGTGGAGGCGACAGTCCAAGATATGTTCTCATTCATGAAGCGTTCGTTGGGAGAAAACCGTAAGGGGAAAGGGAAGGAGAAGGTTGTGAGGAGGAGGTGAAGGAGGACGAGGTGCAAGATGACGAGGATGTGGACCTCGCGGCTTCATCGCCATCACGTGGGGAGTTTGATGATCCACTCCCCTATTTGTCTCCCCTTAACCGACCGATGTTGACACTTGGTTGTCCGAGCATGTTTATACTAGACATATTTTATGTCCAAAGGATAGGGCGGGGGTTGAGGGACCCGAATACCGTCCAGGGTATGCTAGTTCATGGATGCTTGCTTCAAGACATCGAGTTCAAGGTGCTAGTCACGCATGTGATACCCGGGAAGGAGAACTCCCCCCTGTGGTTGCGCAAATAATGTGGCACGATGTATATTGGTGGGTATGTCAATTCGTATATCGTGTGGCCTACTCACCTCCTCAGAGCTAACCTTACCCCAGATATGTAGTGACATTATTTGAATTGAATTGTTTTAAGTTGTTACATTTGAATTATATTTGGATTATATCGTTATGCATATTGTTTTGAATGTATATTTTCATTCTCTTTATTTTATTTGGATATATGATGTTTAAACAGGTATAATGTTGTTATAACAGGTACAAATATACTGTTGGGCAGTGGCGGTGGCCATACTGCCCATGAGTTTTTTTTAATTCTGCCCAATTATCACACGGTCATTGGCCGTGATAATTTTTAAAAGAGTGTCATGAGTTTGTCACAGTTATGACCGTGACATAACCATGACAATTCTAATAAATTGTCACGATCAATGATCGTGACACGTTCGTGATAATAAACGTTGTCACCCTAAGAATTGTCACGGTCATTGACCTTGATAAGTGTCTAACTTGTCAAGGTCAATGACTGTGACAATTCTGCAGATTTGGTGTAGTGATTGAAAAACTGGGTGAGGATCCCCCTGATCGAAACCAAACTGGAGGCTGCATCGGTTGGGATTGTAGTGATCACTAGTGTAGCCCCACTCAATGTAGGAAGGCAGGTACCCCGGCGAAAATAGAAGGACCACAGCTAGCGAAGGATCTTCAGCGTTGAGGTCCAAATTGGTTGCATGGACCACTCTTGCTCCATGTCGAAAAAAATCCCAAGTATGGACTAAGATATCCTTTTCATAAGGCCTCATCACAAAATTTCCAAGTTGATCAATAATAGAGGTCAACTCCTTTCGGCTCTGTCTATTGTGATAAATAAAAGGAGGTTGGAGGCAGAATTTCTTCCCCCGTAGGAGGACGGTTGGCTTTGGCTGCTACAGCGGGGAAACAAACATAAAGGAAGCTCGTCAGAAGAACATAATTGGCAAAGTTGGCCAGGTTATAACGGCCAAGAGATCATTCTATGTTAAAAAGGTTCCTATCAAGCCATGTGTAGAGGGATCCTAGGGCAATTGCAGCCAGAGGGAGCTTGATACTCCGGGCCAAATGAAGAGATATGTTAATGAGGTCCCTTCGAGGTTGGTCATTGGATTTACCCATCAAAAGAAAATAAGAGAGAATGAAAAGGATGTAGGTAGGAAATTTCAGCGATGTACCTTGATCAGGGACAACCTCAGAGGAACTACCTTTAGAGGGATCCTTAAAGAAATAGTTTATAAGAGGAGTGAAAGTGGATTTTTTTGAAGAGCCGATGCACCTTCGACATATACGGTCCAACTCCAAACGATCAGCAGACTCTTGGGCATCCAGGGCTTCATCAGAATAGGGCTAATGGCTTGTTACCTCAAGGCCCAGGATTTCACTTATGTCTTCCAACGTTATCGTAAACTTGCCCCACGCAGCAATGAAAGTATGAGTGGTAACGTTCCAGTGAGATACCAGAATGGGAAGGGCAGCATTGTTCTTGGACAGAGTAAACTCACCAAACCATTTAGCTCGATGAAGCCCAATTTTGGTGAGGGTATTAGCGGGGGAACTCTACATGTGGGAGTTTCAGGTAGAGAAATGAGCAAGAGAGCCCCCAGGCCCTTCGAAGTCAATATGGGACCATGGAAAGTCCCTTCGCTCAAGACGAAGTCGAAAAGTTCCCTCTGGGGGGAGAAAGCCCCAGTCAGCAGCACTTTCGTCTTCATCATCAAGCGTCATAGTATCATACTTAGCGTTGAAAACACAAGTCTTGCAAAACCCATCAAAATCATCACCCTTGTCGAATATAGGGGACCGACAATAGAAGCACACCCGGTCTTGGCGAGCAGCAGTCAAAGAGGTGACAGTGGAGGTGATGGCAACAGAGGTAGCATGTGGAGCACTGGTGGCAGACATGGTAGGATTGCTTGAGGAGGCCATTAAAGACAATAATAAAGTATAAGAGAAGCTTAGAAAATGCACCAGATTTGTAACAATGGAGTGGCTAGAGGGCGAGGACAATTGCAGACGAAAGGAATGGGGAGAAAAAAGCTTAGTAACAATGATAGGTGGAAGCTTGAAGAAGACGAAGGAAAGAGAAGGGTTTTTGAAAAAATAGACGTTTAAAACCTTTAAAGAACCCGTCTGTTGAGTTTATCATCACCACACGTGCAAGGACCCTTATAATCATTTCAAATGGACACGTGGCACTTCGGAAAGTGTATTGACATTTGAAAAGACAACGCCACGTCATTAATGAAGTGACACTTGGAGAATAGAAAGGATTGCCATCTTAAGCAAGTTTGAGTTTTGGCGCCAGAATTTTTTGACAGACATATCCAATAAACCCCCAACAAAGGCACTGCCCCAACTATTAAAAAAAAAGCTACGATGTTCCCTCGCCACAAGTCTAAACGTTGTTTAATTATGACCTAGCTACATCGGGGAGAATTTATGCATTTTCGAACAAGACGAAACCTTACAATGGAGAATTTCAAAAGTCTCAACGATAGGGCAGTCCTAACGAAAAAACTCATTGCCTACAACTATACTCCACAAACAGCACAAACGGGAGAATTTCACTTCCCCAAGGCCAAAATGAGTATTCGAGAAAGTCAACAGTTGTTTTGGGAGAATTCCAAATTAGCCAATGAAAGTAAAGTCAGAACGGTTGGAGCTTAGTGAAAGGAAAAAATTACGATGTCCCCCTACCAAAGCGCCAATAAGCCGCAGCGCTTCGACTCAGGTACATCGGGGAGAATTTTACTTTTTCCTTCGGGCGGTAACACAGTGGTCATAACGAAGGGAAAGATGCCAAAAAAATTTCACACAAAGAAGGTTCATCGGATTGATGAGTTTTCGTGCAGGCATTTCCTGTTCCCACAACAAATCTCTCCACGAAGGGGAAAATGTAGAGGGGCTTGAAGGTAATCCTGAGATTAGGGATAATCCCTCTATTTATAACAATGTTTGGGGTTAAGGCAACATGGCAGCTCGATGTGGCAACTTAGTAAAGTAGCTCAGCATGGAAACTCAGCAAGGCAGCTCAAGCGCGGTATCTCAGCGAGGCAGCTTAGCGTGGCAACTCATATTTTAGCTTGTTGTGTTACTTAGCCATATTGTATCTTTGGTTTATATTGACTATGAGCTATAACAATTGTAATGTTGTAACGAGAATAATGATTTAGTGTGAGGTCGAACGGTACTTACGAGAGACCAGGCTTGGCAGGGCTTGGGAGAGCTTTCATGCTCTATCGAACGACCTCTCCGTGGGAACTTTGGAGGGACTTGGTTTGGAAGATTGAGAAGTGAGGCACCATTGGGGCTTGTCCTGACCACCTTAGATACACATGGGAAAACATCGAAGGACCCTGACCGTGGAACTTTGGGCGGAGCAACTTTGAGTTCCATCGGGTATTGAGTTATGAACCAAATAACCCTCTACTTAATGTCACATCTACTGTAGGTGATGTCACTAGCCAGCTAGACAATGTCAAATATGTACTTGAGTAAACCACCGTAGTATTTGGGGCTGTTAGATAGTTGGCAAGCCACCTCTGTGACGACATCCCCCTGACACACAATGGTTAGGCAAAAGGCATGTCTTGGAATTTAATGTTTATGACGTGGATATAACTAGTGAATCAAGTATTTAATATTTGTGACATAAAGTATGAGGGATGTCTTTCACTAGCATTAATGACTGAGTTGTCTCGGGGGTGGTGTGCGGGGCTATTTAAGGACCCCAACCACCTCTGGGGAGAAGAGGTTCTTTTGAGAATTCAAAAGTTATTACTAGAGAGGATATACATCGGAGAGAGATTATTACGGAACCAGAGAGTTTACTCACCCACCATTGTCATTTATTACGAAGCTTTTAATACTTGACAGAGATTCTTGAGGGTGTTTGGTGTGTTTGGCTGCCTGCCAAGGTGTATCTAGGGTGCTTACCTCTCTCTCCCCCTAAATGAGTTACTTATGAGTTTGTTATTATCCTTTGAGTTATACACGAGAGATTTGTGAGTGTAAGCTGAGTTTGTCTTCACTAAATTGTGTTTGTGTGTCCCATAGTTAATCAATAGTTTTGTCGGTTAACTTATCATTACCGTACTCAAAAGGGGTTACGCCACCATCTAATCTAAACTACCCTCTTACAAAGGTCAAGCGTAAATCTAGAGCATCAACGACATTTGATGTTATCCAAGTTGAGGATGTTGCACCCGTTATAACAAACCCAGGAATCTACGAAGATCCTCATGGAAGTACTTGGTTTGGGGAGAAGAGGGTTTATGCACCCTACATTCTTTAGGTGATGTTGTCCATGTAATGAAATGACTAGCTAAAAGAAAAGGAAACATTCCTTCTAATGATCATTTGAAATGGCCTAGGTTATATGATAAACGGAGTGCTACTGTAATTAGCATGGCATACCCCTGCCACAATAAAAATCTGTGAAGTATTGCAAATATCCCACCAAAGACTGTGAGAAATGTATCCGTCTACTACAATGGAAAATTGACCAAGTGGAAAAAAGATTACTGCGCTGGCATTGTAAACATTTCATAAATATGAAAATTGACGATCGAGTGTATGCAATGGATTTGAAACTTCCGGACTACAAAATGGATGATTCAGACATGGATTTTGTTCAACATCTACCAAACATGTTGATGGGTGATGGGAATGCATACTGTTACGATATATGGTTGCCCAAGAAACCAGGAAGTAATTAATATGTAACTTTATTTTCTATTTGTTTATTATGTGTTTATTAGGTAAATTTTAATATTTAATTTTGTGTTCTGAAATTTACTTTTTATCTTTTGAATATTTGATTTTTAATCTGGCTGTATAACACAATTCCACAACATTATCAATGGGTCTTTCTAAAATAATTTTGTCCACATTGATTTATTAACGGGTTATTTTAATTTCAATAGATTTTGTCCAAATAAATGTGCTCTCATCCGAAATAGATTATTCTCCAAATAAATACCATTTTAAGAAGTTTATCCAGTTAAAATAAATACAAATGTACATGGCAGTAACTATGCCCAACTACATTTTTTTGGTTCATCCACATTCAAAGGAGGCATCCGACTTGACTCGCATCCGAAATTACATTGTTAATCCTGAAAATGAAAAAAACGTGAGTAAGCTGAATTGTTTGTAACACAAATGTGGAAAATGGTAAGAATTTGCCAATATTATATTGGCAAAGTTTATGTTACCAGGATAAATTTTGGCTATCAAACAACACAAGTAGGGAAATAAGTATCTTATAGTAGGCAAACTATGCCTACCAAACATAAAAAGTTGGCAAATATAATTTTTGCCACCGTGCAAATAAAGCCTATGAGAGAGCACGAAATCATCTTTGCCACAACGAAATTTGCCTGCCAACTCTTTTACGCAACGTCAACCAAACGGACCCTTATTTATAGTTGACTTGATTGGGAAACTATTGTTTGTTAACTAGGATGTTGAGTTTGAGTGGGGTTGAGTGAGGGTTTTTTGGGAAATAAAAAAGTATAGTAGTCTAACATTATTGGTCTTAGTGGGTCACTAGGTTCATGGTCCAACATGTATATCTCCCTCATTTTGTGGTAAGTATCTTTCTCAATGGGTTTTTTACACTTTAATTCCTTACAAATAATTTTTAGAGATTGAGATACACTCAAATAATTTTTAAACATTTAAGGATACAAATACAAATCCATTTACCAATTTCTCTCTCTTAATCTTTACAAAACCTCCCCCCTCCACCCATGCCGACCAACTGTCGGAGCTCTCTCACCAATAGGGTGGGGTGGGTGCCGTTAGCGCGGACCTTTAAAAATAAAAATGATGGGTAAATTGGTGTTTAAGGTACCTAAGTGTTTAAAAAAGGGTCATATATCAAATAGTCACTCGAATATTTTTTAATACGCGTTATTCCAAGTCTTTTTATTTTGTTCCAAAAAGTCCCTAAGCACATAAAAATACTAAAAAAAAGGAGCTCCGGTGAGGTTCGTCGGAGCTCCAACAGTGTGGGGTGGGGCGGGGGGGGGGGGGGGGGGGGGAGGGGAATGCCATTAGCGCTGACCTTTAAAAATAAGAGAATATTGGTTAAATGGGTGTTTAAGGGACTTTTTGGAACAAAACAAAAATGCTTGGACTAAATGTGTGTTGAAAAACGTTTAAGGGACTTTTTGGTAATTGATCATTTGAAAAATTAGAAGATTTTGTACCTAATTATTTTCCTGATACATTGAAAGTCCCAAAACGTTAAAAAAAATACTTTGTCGAGCAGACTATTTTCTTGATTCATTGGATGTCCCAAAACAGTAAAAAAAGTACCTTTTCGAGCGAACTACGAAGGGAAAAAACCTATTAGTTTGAAATGTCGAGAAATTGGCCGTGTTCAAATAATTCACGAATTTTGCTTCAAACAACGTAACTAAAAGTCATGGGTAGTGGAAAATTAGAATATTTTCGTACCAAATTGTTTTCCTGATGCATTAGATATCCTAAAACCATAAAAAATGCCTTGTTGAGAAGACTCAGAGGGCATAAACTTATTAGTTTGAACTGTAGGGAAATATGTTGTCTTTAAAAAATTCACGAGTTTTGGTTTGAACAGCGTAACTAAAAGTCGCGCGTAGAGTAAAAAATTAAAACATTTTACCTAATTGTTTTCTTGATTCATTGGATGTCCCAAAATGGTAAAAAAAATACATTGTTGGGCGGACTACAAAGGGCAATACCTATTAGTTTGAACTGTCGGGAAATACGTTGTCTTCAAAAAATTCACGAGTTTTGCTTTGAACGATGTAACTAAAAGTCGCGCGTAGTGCAGAATTAAAATATTTTTGTACTTAGTTATTTTTCTGATTCATCATATGTCCTAAAGAGGTAAAAAAAATACCTTATCGGGAGGATTACGAGGGGAAGAACCTTTTAGTTTGAAATGCTGGAAAATAGGTTGTCTTCAAATAATTCACGAGTTTTGCTTCGAATGACGTAATTAAAAGTCGCGCATTGTGGAAAATTAAAATATTTTTGTACCTAATTATTTTTTCTAAATCATTGGAAGTCTCAAAATGGTAAAAAAAATATCTTGTCGAGCGGACTGCGGAGTGAAAGAACCTATTAGTTTGAACTGCCAAAAAATAGGTCATCTTAAAAAAATTCACGATTTTTGGTTCGAACGGCGTAAAGAAATGTCACGCGGAGTGTAAAATTAGAATATTTTACCTAAATGTTTTCCTGATTCATTGGATGTCCCAAAAAGGTAAAAAAATACTTCATCGGGAGGACTACAAAAGATAATACCTACTAGTTGAACTGCCGATAAATAGGTCGTCTTCAAAAAATTTATGAATTTTTATTCAAACGGCATAACTAAAAATCGCGCGTACTGAAAAATTAAAAAAAATTTATGCCTAATTATTTTTCTGATGCATTGGAAGTCCCAAAACGATTAAAAACTTCCTCGTTGGGGGACTACGGAGGGCAAGAACCTAATAGTTTGAACTACCAAAAAATAGATCGTCTTCAGAAAATTCACGAGTTTTGCTTTGAACGACGTAATTAAAAGTCGCGCGTAGTGGAAAATTAGAACATTTTTGTACCTAATTATTTTTCTAATGCATTAGAATTCAAAAAACGTTCAAAAACTACCTTGTAGGAGGAACTACTGAGGTTAACACCTAATAGTTTGAACTGCTTGGAAATAAGTTGTCTTCAAAAAATTCACGAGTTTAGCTTCGAACGACATAACTAAAAGCCGCGCGTATTGAAAAATAAGAATATTTTTGTACCTAATTATTTTTTCGATGCATTGGAAGTCCCAAAACGGTCAAAAACTACCTTGTCAAATGGATTACGGAGGCAACAACATGATTGTTCGAACTATCGGGAAATAGGTCGTCTTAAAAAAATTAATGAGTTTTGCTTCGAACAAAGTAACTAAAAGGCACGCGTTGTAGAAGATTAAAATATTTTTTCACCTAATTATATTCTTGATTCATTGGATGTCCCAAAACGGTAAAAAAATTACAATGTTGGGCAGACTATGGAGGAGAAGAACCTATTAGTTTTTAATGCCAAAAGTTAGGTCGTCTTCAAATAATTCACGTGTTTTGCTTTGAAAGCTGTAAGTAAAAGTCGTGTATAATGGAAAATTAGAATATTTTTGTACCTAATTATTTTTGAAATCCATTGGATCTCCGAAAACTGTAAAAAATACCTTGTCGATCGGATTACGGAGGGCAAAAACCTATTAGTTTGAACTACCAAAAAAATCGTCGTCTTTAAAAAACTCATGAGTTTTTATTCGATCGACGTAAGTAAAAGTCTCACGTAGTGTAAAATTAGAATATTTTATATGTAATTATTTTCCTAATGCATTGGATGTCCCAAAATAGTAAAAAATATCTTGTCGAGTGGTCCGACAAGAGGTTATCGGAGCTTTGTCGCCACCAGGGCGGCGTGGGTGTCGCTAGCGTGAACCTTTAAAAATAAGAGGGAATTGGGTAAATAGGTGTTTAAGGGACCTAGGTTTTTAAAAAAAATGATTGTATTGGTTTTAGAGTCCAAAAATTGATTACAAGAGAATAGACTCTATAAATTCTTATTTTAATTAGCCCATGTCCAAAACAATTGAGGCAATCACTTTGAGCCCTAAAACGTAAAAAGTAAATTTTATAAGTTTATTTTACTAACAAACTCATAATTTTAAATTAAACACTATTATAAGATCATGATAATTAAAGTTGTTGCTAATTGAGCGTCAATTAAAATTATAAAGGGCATTAATTATACTTTTAAAAATGTGTCGTTTCCATTTAACCCTAAGGTAGATCTCTCTATCCCTCTCTCTTTATTTGTATATATATATATATATATTAAGAACCTTATACTCTTGACTCACTTGAGTCTACATTATATAAGTGCTCATCTAGTTTGGAAATATGTGACAAAATTAGAGTCCCATTCCCTAGATACCAAAGAGCCTCAAACCCTACTCTTTATTCCTCTTGATTGTTATTTAAAGGTGTATTCTCAATCACCAACACATATTAGGATTGCATTCATAACATATATATTGCATAAAATGCTTGTGTGAGTTAATTCCCCTTTAAGTTTGTTTTTAATAATTTTTGGGAATTTTTTAAATAATTTTTTAAATGATTTTTAAGAAATAAAAATTGGTTTTATATACTTATGGGGTCATTGTGTAAATACTGATTCTATCCCATTTTGCCTAAATGTTTGGTTGGGTAGAATTCGAATGCGCTTGAGACTTGAGGGTGCGTGTGTAATTATTTTTAAAACACGCGTGTGTGAGTCCATTTTGGCCTTACATCTGTCAGCTTTATATCGGCTTGATATGTGTTTGTTGGTAGACTCATAACTTGTTCTCGATCTCAGCCTTTGGATCAATTCAATCAACGATCTGCATGTGTTTTGTCCCAATCCCTGTGAACCTTTTTAGACTAATAAACACTCGTTTAAATCACCGCTGATGTTAAACCGTTGGATCAAAGTCAAAAGGCCAAGACCAAATCTCAGCCTTTAGATTTGCACCAACCTTCTCGATCCTTCCTAGCCTACTATATAAGGAGTCTTACCCTCAGCATTTGGGGACTTTTGGCAGTTCGTTTAAATAGAGAGAGGAGAGAGAAGAGACAGAGAAGAGACAGCGAGGAGAGAGAGAAGAGAGAAACCAGAGAGAGAAAGAGACCCTAAATCGTCCGAACCCTATTTTGTGTTCAAACCCTAAACTCATTTCTCCTAAACAGTTTTTACCAAACACTATACCTGTGTGTTTGAGAGTGTTGTTGGTGGGGGTTTGAAGGTTGTTTAAAGAGTTTTATCCTCTGAGTTCGAGATCGTGTTTCCAACTTAAACATTTCATGTTAGATCTCTATTTCTCTTTCATAGAAACAGTAAATCTGATTATTGCATGTCATATTACACTTAGATCTGCATATTTCAGTTTCTCATCTTGAGAAATCGCATTTATTGATTACTGTTCTGTAAATGTTTTTCAAAACGTTAGAATCAACAAATATATTTTATGTTTATAGTTCTTATGAAACAAGACTTTTGACCTAGTTGGAATCGTAACTGGCGGTTTTTAATTTCAAAAATATTTTCAAAACCCTCTGAAATTGATTAAGACCCTGAACCGTCTTTCGAGCAAGGTAGCCTTGGATTCTTGGATTATTTGAAAGGTTAAATAAAGTCTTTTTGTTTCTAAAGAAGAGAGAAACTGAAAACAACATCACTTATATCTTATCTGTAATTTTCTAGGACTTATTTGTATAAATAAGTGTGAGTGTGTGCATGCATGTGTTAGAACACTTTAACAAACACTTGCCACACTACAACATAGAAGTGTTGGCTATAAAATCTTGAATTAAAAAGAGTCGACGTAAATACTGGAACAAAGTGGAGAAGTTAACAAACTGGGAAAACCACATTAACTTCAGAACTGCAGAAAAGTTAGAATCAAACTAGTGGGTACATTTCTAAACTTGTATAGGTCTGATTAGTTTGCATGTGTGTTAAATAGTTTGTAACTTATATATTTTATTTTAGTGGATTTTTGGTTTGTGACTTAGAAGTCACCGTGGATGTTTCCTCGGTTGGGTGATGTTTTACCACGTTAAAAACGCCTTGTCCTTAAATCGTTCTACATCTCCTCATCTCATTCTTGTGGTTGTGATGAGTTTAATTGATTTAAACTATTTTTCGAAACCTGTTATAAAATCTTGAATAAAGCTCGTGCATGTTTTATTAAACACATCTTGTGATTAATCTGTTTGATTTAAAGAAAAGAGTTTCCTCAAAAAATAGTTTGGAGTTACTTCAATAGTTTAATTTTGTATTAAACGGCCTAAGTAACAGCTTTTTCAATTGGTATCAGTGCTATTTCAAAGATCAAACCTATTTCTGACATTGTCTATGGACCTTGTCAGGAAGGAAAAATTGTTAAGGCACCTCGTACGAAAGTGAAAGATATACTTACCTCTAAACCCTTGGAGCTCATCCATATGGACCTAATGGGTCCTTCTCGTACTGTGAGTCTATGTAGACACAGTTATATTCTTTTTATGGTTGATTACTTCACCAGGTTTACTTGGGTGGCCTTCTGAAAACAAAAGTCTGACACTTTTTAAGCTTTTTTAAAAATTCTACTTCGGATTGAAAATGAGAAGGACACTCAAGTAAATAGAATTCGTAATGATAGAGGTGGAGAATTCATAGATACGGGTATTATAGAGTACTGTGACTATAATGGTTACAAACATGAATTTAGTGCTCCTGAGACTCCTCAACAAAATGGAATTAATGAGAGAAACAAGAGGACTCTTCAAGAGATGGCACGTGTTATGATTCATGCCAAGTGTTTACCTAAATATTTTTGGGTAGAATCTATTCGTACTGCTTGTGACATTATCAATAGGGTCTATCTTAGGAAGAATTCTAAACAAACTCCTTACGAAGTATGGTATGGGAAAAATCCCAATCTTAAATACCTTAGAACCTTTGGTAGTACGTGTTATGTCTGCAACGACAGAGAACACTTATCCAAATTCGAGACTCGTGGAGATAAAGCTATCTTCCTAGGATATTATCCTGATAGTAGAGCATACTGTGTCTATAATCTTCACACAAAGACCTTAATGGAATCCATAAACGTTATGATAAGTGACACTACCGTTAAGAGTAAGTCTGGAGAACCAACTATTATGGAAGAGTCTAAAAATGTTTTAGAAAATGACTCTCCTGAAATAGATGATTCTTTACCAATTGAGACACTCGAAGTACCTAACTCGGTTTCTAAAGATCATCCCTTAGATAACGTTGTTGGTAATCCTAGTGAGCCTGTACGTACACGATCTCAATTAAGAAACTATTCTCATTATGCATGTTTTGTTTCCCTTGTGGAACCAAAGAATGTAAATGAGGCATTGAATGACCCTCATTGGATTTCTGCCAAGCAGGAAGAACTTCTTCAATTTGTCGTTCATGATGTTTGGTATCTTGTACCTAGTCCTGATCATAAAAAGGTTATTGGCGCACGTTAGATATTTAAAAATAAATTTGATGAAAGTGGGATAATCATTAGAAACAAAGCTAGATTAGTGGCTTAAGGATACTCTCAAATTGAAGGAATAGATTTTAACAAAACTTTTGCACCCGTTCTTAGAATCTATTCGTCTTCTCTTTGCAATAGTCTGTTATTTTCATTTTATACCTTACCAAATGGATGTAAAATCAGCCTTTCTTAATGGAATCTTGACTAAAGAGACTTATGTTGAACAACCCAAAGGGTTTATTGACCCTCAATATCCAAACCATGTTTATCGTCTTAAAAAGGCTTTGTATGGTCTAAAAAAAGCGCCAAGATCCTGGTATGAGCGTCTTTCCAACTTTCTCTTAGCAAAGGTTTTAAGAGAGGTGGAAATGATCAAACCCTTTTTGTCAAACATTTTGACAAAGATATCCTTATAGCTCAAGTCTATATCGACGATATCATTTTTGAATCCACTTCCCCTTCAAAAGTTAAATCTTTTTCTGAAAATATGCATAATGAATTTCGAATGTCTCTTATGGGGGAGTTACAATTTTTCCTGGGTCTTCAAGTCAAATAAAATTCGAATGGTTTATTTGTGTCGCAATCGAAATGTGCTTTAGATATTATCAAAAAGTTTGGTCTTAAAAGTGCCAAAGATGCTAGAACTCCCACGAGTACTACATTCAAACTATCTAAAGATGAGAGTGGTAAATCCATAGATCCTACTATGTATCGTAGTATGATAGGAACCTTGCTATACCTAACTGCCTCGCGTCCTGATATTATGTACACAGTTTGCGTGTGTGCCTGTTATCAAAACAATCCTAAAGGGAGACATATAGTTTGTGTAAAAAGAATCATTAAATACATAAAAGGGACTCTAAATTTAGGACTTTGGTACACCAATGATACTCCTAGTACTATAATAGGATACATTGATGCGATTGGGCAAGGTGTACTGATGATAGTTAGAGCACATCAGGAGCGTGTTACTATATCGATAATAATTTGGTAGGATGGAGTAGTAAGAAACAAAACTGCATTTTATATCTACAACTGAATCTGAATACATAGTTGCTAGTAGTTGCTGTGCTCAATTACTTTGGCTTAAGCAAATACTAAATGATTATGGTATTCAATAAGGTCAACTACATCTCTATTGTGATAATCAAAGCGCGATTAATATCTCTAAAAATCTTGTTCAAGACTCGCGAACTAAACATATAAAATTAGACATCATTTTATACGCGAATTAGTTGAGACTAAGGAATTAGAAATTAATTATCTTCCTACTGATTTGCAGGTTGTAGATATGTTTACAAAACCTTTGGATTACAATAAATTTCTTGCTTTGCGAAAATAGATAGGAATGGTGTGTGCTAAATAAACTCCTATGACTTAAGTATTATTCCCTTTGTCCATTTGAGACAAAATGGGGGAGAAGTTTGAGTCTTATGAGTTCATTTTTTTGTATATATTTTTAATAAGCTTGATCTTAGTGATTGTTTGCATGAATCTCTGCAGTTGTATTCAACAGATGTTATTAGGGTATTGGTTTGTAATTAGCTGAGTTATGTAATTTTCTTTTTCTAGGAAATGGGAAGATAGAATTTTTGTATAGGAATATGTTTTTCCATATTTCTTTATAGCCCTACGAGTCCTAGATGACTCAAAGGAGATTTTGTCTCATATTTCCAAAGGGGGATATTGAAGCACCTTATATTAACTCACTTGTGTCTACATTATATAAGTGCTCATCTAGTTTGAAAATATGTGACAAAATTAGAGTTCCATTCCCTAGATACCAAAGAGCCTCTAACTCTACTCTTTATTCCTCTTGATTATTGTTTATAGGTATATTCTCAATCACCCACACACATTGGGATTGTCTTCATAACATATATATTGCATAAAATGCTTGTGTGAGTTAATTCCCCTTTAAGTTTGTTTTTAATAATTTTTGGGAATTTTTACAATAATTTTTAAGAAATAAAAATTGATTTTATATACTTATGGGGTCATTGTGTAAATACTGATTCTATCTCATTTTGCCTAAATTTTTGGTTGGGTAGAATTCGAATGCGCTTGAGACTTGAGGGTGCGTGTGTAATTATTTTTAAAACACGCGTGCGTGAGTCCATCTGGGCCTTACATCTGTCAGCTTTATATCAGCATGATCTGTGTTTATTGGTAGACTCATAACTTGTTCTTGATCTCAGCCTTTGGATCAATTCAATCAACGATCTGCATGTGTTTCGTCCCAATCCATGTGAACCTCTCTAGACCAATCAACACTTGTTTAAATCACCGCTGATGTTAGACCGTTGGATCAAAGTCAAAAGTCCAAGACCAAATCTCAGCCTTTAGATTTGCACCAACCTTCTCGATCCTTCCTAGCCTACTATATAAGGAGGCTTACCCTCAGGATTTTGGGACTTTTGACAGTTCGTTTAAATAGAGAGAGGAAAGATAAGAGATAGATAAGAGAGATAGAGGAGAAAGAGAAAGAAACCCTAAATTGTCCAAACCCTATTTTGTGTTCAAACCCTAAACTCATTTCTCCTAAACAGTTTTTACCAAACACTATACCTGTGTGTTTGAGAGTGTTGTTGGTGGGGGTTTGAAGGTTGTTTAAAAAGTTTATCCTCTGAGTTCGAGATCTTATTTCCAACTTAGACATTTCATGTTAGATCTCTATTTCTCTTTCATAGAAACAGTAGATCTGATTATTGCATGTAATATTACACTTAGATCTGCATATTTTAGTTTCTCATCTTGAGAAATCGTATTTGTTGATTACTGTTCTGTAATTTTTTTTCAAAATGTTAGAATTAACAAATTTATTTTCTGTTTCTAGTTCTTATGAAACAAGACTTTTGACCTAGTTGGAATTGCAATTGGCAGTTTTCAATTTCAAAAATATTTTCAAAACGCTCTGAAATTGATTAAGACCTTGAACCGTCTTTTGAGCAAGGCAGCCTTAGATTCTTGGATTATTTGAAAGGTCGAATAAAATCTTTTTGTTTCTAAAGAAGAGAGAAACTGAAAACAACATCATTTAGATCTTATCTATAATTTACTAGGACTTGTTTGTGTAAATAACTGTGAGTGTGTTCATGCATGTGTTAGAACACTTTCACAAACACTTGACTCACTACAACACAGAAGTGTTGGCTATAAGATCTTGAATTAAAAAGAGTCGACGTAAAGACTGGAACAAAGTGGAGAAGTTAGCAAACTGGAAAAGCCACATTAACTTCAAAACTGCGGAAAAGTTAGAATCAAACCAGTGGGTGCATTTCTAAACTTGTATAGGTTTGATTAGTTTGCATGTGTGTTAAATAGTTTGTAACTTATATATTTTGTTTTAGTGGATTTTTGGTTTGTGACTTAGAAGTCACCGTGGATGTTTCCTCAGTTGGGTGAGGTTTTACCACGTTAAAAATGCCTTGTCCTTAATCATTCTACATCTCCTCATCTCATTCTTGTGGTTGTGCTGAGTTTAATTTATTTAAACCGTTTTTCGAAACCTGTTATAAAATCTTGAACAAATCTCGTGCATGTTTTATTAAACACATCTTGTGATTAATCTGTTTTGATTTAAAGAAATGGGTTTCCTGAAAAAAAAGTTCGGATTTACTTCAATAGTTTAATCTTGTATTAAATGGCCTAAGTAACAGCCTTTTCAATATATATATATATATATATATATATATTCAAATTCAATCAATATTAATATAGACCCGACCACCAGTCTGGGGTCTACAGGTAGTTCTTGTGGTTGATTCATGCCTCTAATCGTTGCTGCAAGATCATAGGACCAGTGAGGTCTTTCCTCTCTCTCTCTCTCTCTCTCTCTCTCTCTCTCTCTATATATATATATATATATATATATATATATATTTATACACACACACACACACACACACACACAATCTAAATTTGCATATTCAAATTTTTAGAGTTTTATTAAACATTTTGGGGTCTCAATCTTTAGAAGAATTGATATTAAAAAATAATTTACATTTTAGGGCATCATTTTTTATTTAGAGGCCACGGTCGTTTAAGTCAATTAATTAGTTTTAAATTCCAATTCGTCAACAAATTCACTAATGCATGTTTTAATCGAATTATTTAAAATTAAGCTAGTATTATCAATTTACTTAATTCCAAGCATATAATTCAATCTTCTAAGCCAGAATTATTTAAAATGCGTGCCTCTCGCCCCAGGCCTAGGTTTTTTTTATATACATCTTTGTTTCTGAGGAGTGGGGATGTTGGACTTCCCCACGTCAAACCGCTACTCCTAGAATATCTCTTTACGAGATCTTAGGAATAAACTAAGTCATAACTGATTTTGGTTGATACGCAAGGTTCCCAGACTTTGGGCCGCTTCTACTGGGCTACTCGTCTGGGCCCGTGGTGATAAATTGAGGCACACACAATTACCCCTAAAGTTTTTGGGCCACAATTTGGACTCAATAAATTTAAATGATTTATCATAATGGCTTCCTTATAAATTGTGCAACTCTTCACAGGATTGAAAACTGATTTAGGCGGCAGCTTGCTTCGTGTCCTGTGCGCTATGATAGGAAGCGTTTAAAATTCCTTTGGAGAAGCAGTTCGTTGTTGTCGTTTCAAACTTCTTCAAATTTCCTCATCTTCTCTAAGCTCCTATTGTTGCGCCCTCGTTCCTAGGTCAACATCTTTCAATCTCAATCTCCTCTATCGTCTTCTCTTATGACTTCGCGTCGTCCCAAGCCAAGTTTTTATTTCGTAAGTTCTTCTTGTTCACTTTCTGTGCTTTTTTCAATTGCAATCTCCTCGCATTTGTAGTTAGGGTTTTGTAAATGGCGAAAATAGGCAATAGGTCAGTAACTGAATTTAGGAAGTATTACAACATCCCAGATTGGGTAGACATTGAGTGTGCCCCTATCCCTAAAAATGTAAGAGAAATAGAGGGCGCTCACTGGGTTCACATTTTTTTACTGTCCCAAGGGGATCTCGCCTTTCCTCCAAGTAATTTGTTTTTGCATTTCTTTGGTTACTTCAACATTGTTCCCGTATAGTGTTCGCCAAACGTTTGGAAGATAGTTAATGGTGTCCATAGAGTAAACCAGCTATATGGCACCAATTTAGGGCTTGCTGAGATATGCATCTGTCATTCTTTCTCGCGAATAAATTCTGGTCTTCTTTACCTCAAGGCCAGGATTGCTGATAGGGTATTGGTAGTAAATCTACCTAATTCCCATAAGTATTACTGGCAAGAGGGTTTTCTTGCTAGAAATTGTCAATTTCCTCCTCATACTGAGGGGTCGAGGTCTGACAAGTTCACGTTCCCGTTCTATGGGGAGGAGCACATAGGTAGGCTTAACTTTTGCTCTGCTCTTCAATTTTCTTGTATGATTTTCTGATATTCATCTCTTTTCTTTTCAGCGAGGACAAATAGTTTGGAACCTGCTCTCAGTGAGGTTCGAGCGGCCGAGCTGATCAAAGCTTGGAACATCACAGAACCTTTGGCTAACGGTGAGCATCCTCGGTCAGCTACTTTTCTTCTGGAGTATAAGAATATGGGGTCTGGTTTTATCGCAGGTCCTGTAGATAGCATCCCTGAGTTGGATATTACTGAGGAAGTTACTGTAGATGCCATCTAGTTGAACGAGGAAGAGAGCAGCTCTGGTGAGGACAGTGAGGGTGATAAAAGGGGCGCTGCTGAAGGTGGTTCTAGCGAGGCGAACTCTAGTGGTGAAGGGTCTTCCGGCTCGAAAGAGGTTTCAGAAGCTCAAGAGTCTTCCAGTGAGTTAACCAGTTCCAACGAGGAAGATATGGCTCCTCCCCGGAGGATTCTGATCAGGGATGATGATGATGATGATGATGATGATGATGTTGTGCTTCTCTCTAGGCGGTCGAAGAAGTAAAAGTCTAGCAGTGGAGAAGTTGCCACTATTTCTCTGCCTACTGCCATTGAGCAGGAAAAGAAAAGGAGGGAGGAAGAACAGTTGAGAGAGAAAGAAAGAAATAGGGAAGAGGAGAGGAAGAAGGTTGAGGAGAGAAAGAAGGTGGAAGAGAAAAAGAGAGCTGAGAAGGAGAAGAAGGAGAGGGAAGAGGAGAGGAGGAGAGTGGAAGCTAGGAAGAAGTCCAGGCAAGCTTTGGTGCCTATCTCCGCATTGCCTGAGGGGGCTTCTATCACCATCCCTCCTCAGTTGGCTCCTGCATTGCTCGAGCGAGCAATTTTGCCTACTGACCAATAGAAGGCAATGGGGACCGACCAGTTAGCTCTGAAAGCAAGTCAGAGGCTAGCCTTGGTAAGTCTGTTTCCATTCTTCAATACTTGTAATATTTAGTTCAATGCTTTCTTCTAATGCTCTCTCTTTTCTTGTAGTTCGTGACCGAATTCGCTGTTCTCTACTGTACTCACAACGAGTTGGTGAGTAGGAATGCGGATTTGGAGAAGCAGAACATTGAACTGAAAGGGAGAGGCGTCGAGATGGAGGCCAGTTTGAAGACCGCTAGCGAGGCCCAATAGTCTTTCAATCTCGCCCTCGCTGAAGCCAACAGAGCGAAAGAAGCGACAATCAAGGAGCTAAATGAGTTGAGGCAGTCCTACGATTTGGTCTGTACGAGAAAACTGGTCGTGGTCGAAGAAAATAAGATGGTGGTAGAGAAGGTGAAGAAGGTGGAGATTGAGTCTACCACCATTAAGAAGAGTTCATACAACTCTGGGTGGGCTGTCGCATATGAGGATGCCGATGTTCAAATAGGATACATCAGCCGAATGAACTTCAAGAAGGGTTGGAACAAGGCTCTTCTGGGTACTGGGGTGGATATTGATTCACCCTTGTTCAACGAGCATGCTACAGGCCCTAAGCCTATTATGGATGAGGCTCTTGCCCCGGATATTGACAGTGGTGTTCCTGCATCTCTCACCGTTCCTGCTGACACTCCCTCCATTGCTCCATCTGAGGGAGGTGCTCTCCCTGCTGTTGACAAGGGAAAGCAACCAATGATCTCTGAACAAACTGAGGTTGCTAGTTAGCCTGCTCTTAGGACCACTTTTTGTATTTTTTTCTCTGTTTGTACTGCTCTTTTTTAATTATCGATGTAATTAGACCTCTTTATTTGAATGAAATGAAAATATTTTCCCTTCTGCATACTGATCCTTCTATTTTTTAATGTTCATATGGCTTGTAGTTGATTGATGTAGATGACTATATACCTGCTACCTCTCAACTGGGAAGGATTCTCGATCCTAATGCGAGCAATCAAGTTCACCAAGCCTTCGTTAGGATGTGCAAATCTTTCAGGTCGAGGAATAAGAGCTTTAAGGACTAGTCTGAGCTCATCACCAAACTGAAGGATATGCTTCAGGAGATGGAAGAAGTTGGTGCTTCTGTCCCATAAGAAGTGAACACTTTATTGGCTAAGCTTCTAGATGCCTTCAAAATCAATCAAGCCGGAGAAGTTCTTCAACAGGAGAATGATAATTTAAGGAAGGAGGTGTTGTGACTCAGAGAGCATGCTCAAAGATCCGTCCCTCAAGTTTTGTGAGGTTCCTCTTCATCGGTTGTCCCGCGAGCTGGCACAAGGCCGAGCTATGCCCCTCAAGTTTTGTGAGGTTCTACCTTATCGATTGGTCCGCGATCTGGTACAGATACAGGGGGTCCAGTTAGGGATATGGACGAGCTTTGAGAAGATGTTGGTCGAGCATACATGATTGCTACTTGTCTTCAAAGAGATGTTACACGGTTGATGCATCTGTTCAATAAAGGACCTCGGTGAGTGTGGGATGATGGTTATGACCAAGGTTGGACAGATGCTCCGATGAGGTTAACAGATTTTGAAGAGCTATCCTTGATTAGGGGATGGTTGAGCGCCCTCAGGGAGCTGTAGGTCCCCAGGAATTCAGTACTTTGGTACCGTCACGAGATTTCTCCTTCAACTCTGAGGCCTAATCCTTTCAGGAAGGACGACCAGTGGGTCCCTATAGATGCTATCCCCAGGCAACTGTTAGAGCCATATGCGAATGAAGTTGAGGAAGACTTGGCCCCTCATCCGGACGACGGTCGGAGATCGCAAGTGCCTGATTATCTTACTCAGAGACCTAATCCTCATTAAGATTTTCTTACTGCAATGTAACTTTTTGTAAAAGTAATGAAGTGATACAATATTTATGTTTTGGACATTTTACCGACTAAACATGTGTTGTGTATTTTTACATCATTAATTTTTCATTAATTATCTTGGGCTCTTCGTATCCGACTAGATTTGATGTAGGTAGAGTTATTTTTCCGTGTGGGTATCCTCCCAGTCTAGTAGGCTTATGAGATACCATTTTGCCCCACTTTACCTTTTAGGTCGTGTCGTCACACTCCCTTAGGCCTAAGTATGGCAATGGCAAGGAGACACCTGGTGTTGGATGTTCTATCCGACCAGGCTTTTTGAGCCAAACATTATTTGGCGATAATATGATTTGGCCGAGCTGCCTAAGGGTCCCCTATAGGGCTTCATATATTTCCAGGGGCAATGCTAAGAGGTTGTTCGTGCTTTATAATGAAAACTTGAGGAGGGTGATTCCCTGCTTTTGTATACTGAGTGATGTGCCTGTCGCTTGGAAAAGGTGCGCAAGTTATAAAGTTCATAATACAAAATTAACACTTCACAGGATGCCACTACAAAATAATCTTTTATTAATCAAAAGCAATTAGAAAATGAGTTGCCAATTCCAACAATGCGATAAAAAATTAATGAAAAAACTAGAAATAGAATTTTTTTAGGTTGGCTGCATTCCACGCTCGTGGTATATCTCTGCCCTCTAGCGTTTCCAAGTGGTAGGCACCTTGTAGGTTATCCCTTATCACCTTGAATGGTCCTTCCCAGTTTGGACCCAGCTTGCCATCAGATGGTTTTACTGCGCTGCCAAGAACTTTCCTTAGGACGTAGTCCCCTACCTGGAATGTCCTTGGATTGACCTTTTTGTTATAGTGTTTTGCGAGTTGCTGCTGATAGCTTGCTAGTCTCACTAGGCTAGTTCTCTACGTTCGTTGGCTAGATCAAGTTCAGCGAGTAATGTTGCATTATTCTAGCCTAGGTCGACCAAGGTGGATCTCATGGTTGGGAGGCCAGCTTTTAGAGGGACGATTGCTTATATTACATATGTTAGTGCGAATGGGGCTTCCCCAGTTACTCATCGTGGAGTAGTGCGGTAATCCCACAGAGTGTATGGCAGCTCGATCACCCATGCGCCTTTGGCTTGCTCAAGTTATTTCTTCAACCCATCGATCACTATTTTATTGGAGGCTTCAGCTTGGCCATTGCTCTAGGGGTAGGCAACCGAGCTAAAATGGTGCCTGATCCCGTGGTCATTGAAAAAACTCTAGAAGGGGTCGCTCTCGAACTGCGTTTCATTGTCAGTGATGATGTATCTAGGGATCCCAAAGCGGGTAATTATGTTTTTCCATATGAATCTCATCATATGTACGTCCTTGATGTTTGCTAGTGGCTCTGCCTCGATCCATTTGGTGAAGTAGTCTGTGGTGACCAACAGATACATGTGATTATCGATAGCGGTAGGAAGAGGTCCCATAATGTCCATTCCCCATTAGGCGAAAGGCCAAGGGCTGGTAAGTGATTTTAGGTCGCTGGTAGGTTGGTGGACCATAGGAGCATGTAGCTGACATTTTTCACACTTGAGAGCATATACTCCAAAATCTCTCTACATGTATGGCCACCAGTAGCCTTCCTTCATTGCTCGAAAAGATAGCGATCTCCCTCTAATATGGCTCTCACAGGTTCCTTCATGGAGCTCGCGCAACACTTTCTTGACGTCCTTTGGGTGAATACATTGGAGGTAAGGGCCGGTAAATGATCTCTTATATAGCTTGCCCTCAGGAGATAAGTGAAAGCGGGCAGCTTTGACTCTTATCTGATGAGCGACCTTCTTATCATCCATCCTTCAAATAGTCCCTCAGGGTGTCCATCCAACTGGGTGCTAATTCAATCTGGAGGATACGACCCATGTCTGACAGCTCTTAGCTCTAGGTGATGCTCGGCTGGGCGAGGAAGTCTATAGGGATTGTTCTCTTTAAGTCAGAATCGATTGCTGAACTCAGGGCTGTCGGGGCGTCGGCGTGGCTGTTATGTCCTCTGAGGAACTGTTGGACACTGACTTCCTCAAAGCTAGACATTAACTTATTTTCCAAGGCGAGGTAGGCTGCCATTCTTTCGTCTCTTGAGTTAAAGTCCTTACTTATCTGATTGAAGACCAATTATGAGTCGCTGAACACCTGCAGCTGTTTTGTCCCCAAAGCATGTGCCTTATGTAGGCCGGCTATCAGAGCCTCATATTCTTCATCGTTGTTGGAGGCTTTAAATCCAAGTCTGATTCCCTTCTCGAGGATTATATCTTCTGGAGTAACGAGCATAATGCTTACTCCTACCCCCTTTGAGTTGGAGGCTCCATTAACAAATAGTCGCCAAATTCCTTCTGATGAGTGATCTTCCCTTTGCTTTATGGGTTGAAGTTAGTCGCAAGGCTGCTCGCCTGCGAACTCCGCGATGAAATCAGCGAGGACCTGCCCCTTGATTGCATTCTTGGGTTGAAATTGGATGTCAAATCATCCGAGCTCGATTGACCACTTGGATAGTCTGCTAGACAGATTCGCTTTTCACAGGATTACTTTTAGGGGGTGTGATGTAAGGACGATGATAGTATGAGCCTCGAAGTAGTGCTTCAGCTTCCTTGAAGCTATCACTAATGAAAAGTCGAGCTTTTCTAGTGGTAGTTACTGCTGCTCGACGTCCAATAAAGTCTTGCTCGCGTAATAAACTGGGTACTGGATGCCGTCTTTTTCGTACACCAGTGCATAACTGACTGCATAGCTGGAGACATCAAGGTATAAGTATAGGGAATCATTTTCTTGAGGTATGATGAGCAAAGGTGGTGTGCTCAGATAAGTTTTTAGCTCTTCTAATGCTTTCAAGCAATCTTGATTCCATTCTACTGTCTTGTTTCCTTTCAAGAGCTGGAAGAATGACTTGCACTTCTTAGAGGACTTCGAGATGAAATGATTCAAAGCGACGAGCATGCCCATGAGCTTTTGTATGTCTCGTATCTTGCGAGGGGGCTATACCCTATTCATTGCGTCGATCTGGTCCAGGTTGGCTTCAATGCCTCTCTCGCTAACCAAATACTCGAGGAATTTCCCTGACTGGACATCGAAAGAACACTTGCTTGCGTTGAGTTTCATTCAGTATTTCCTGAGGATCTCGAAGGTATTTGATAGGTCTGAGGGATGGTCCTCTTTGCGCTTGCTCTTGACGAGCATATCATCAATGTAGACTTCCATGGTATCTCCCATTTGGTCTTTGAACATCTTGGTCACCAGTCGCTAGTAAGTTGCTCCTGCATTCTTGATCCCAAAGGGCATAACTTTATAACAGTATAAACTGACGGTGGTAATGAATGCGGTTTTATCTTGGTTTGGTGCGTATAGAGGAATCTGGTGATACCCCGAATATGCGTCCAGAAAACTCATTCTCTCATGAGCTGCTGTAGCGTCCACCAATTGGTCGATTTTTAGGAGAGGAAAACTGTCCTTAGGGCATGCCCTGTTAAGGTCAGTGAAATCGATACAAACTCTCCATTTTCCATTATTCTTTGGAACCACTACTGGGTTGGACAACCATTTAGGGAATTAAACTTCCTGTATGGATCTTGCATCAAGTAGCTTCTCTACTTCCTTCTCTACAACCTTGACCTTTTCTGGCGTAGTTCGCCGTGCCTTCTGCGCGATTGGTCTGAAAGTGGGGTTGATGTGCAACCGATGACAAACCACACTGGGATTAATTCCAGGCAGATCGTGCGATTCCCACGCAAAAACATCCAGTTTGATCCTTAGTAGCATCATCAATTCTTTCTTCTCTTGATCTGTGAGAGATGTCCCAATCAAGAAACTCTTATCTTTTTTGTTACCACCGACTGCGACTTCTTCCAGGTTCTTAACGACCCACTCAGAGGGGAGGAGCCTGGTATCTTCCACTCCGGGTCTTCCATACTTTAACTTCTATTTTAAAGGTATCAAACCTTCTTGCTCCTCGACCTTTTCGTTGGCCTTCTCGGCCTTCTTCTCTGGTTTCAGGCGGATGGCTACTATAAAGCACCTTCTCGCCATCGCTTGATCTTCGTGAATCTCCATCACTCCTCGCTCAGTCACGTACTTGAGTTTCTGATGGTAGGTCGAGGGGACTGCCTTCATTGCATGTAGACACCCTCTGCCAAGGATATCTTGGTATGGTGAGTCAATGTTGACTACCAAAAACTCAATTATCTTGGAGACACTTCCTACCCTTACTGGCAGCACGATCTTCCCCAATAGAATAGTTATTTTTCCAGCGAAGCCAACTGGAGGGAAGTGGCTTCCTTCAAGTCGGTGATGCTTAACTTTAATTTTCTGAATAGGTCGAGATACATTGCCTCAGATGAGATTCCCTGGTCTACGAGTAACTTGTCGACATCATAGTTGGCTATCCGGAGAGTAATGATCAAAGCGTCATGATGCGGGATTCTAACCCCCACTAGATCTTCATCTGTGAACACGATGTGTTTACTATAATCGACTTCATCTTCTCACCGATGCTTTCCTGACTGTGTCTTCACTGAATCGATCTGAAAATCTTGGATTACTTCTGTAAGCTTTTTCACTTCCATCCAAGCTGAATTCCCTTGAATCTGCTTTATATCAGATGCCTAATGAATTACTGCAAATTCATGGCCAACATCATCCTCGAGTACGTTGTCAGGCCTTGGTTCTCTATTGGCAACAACCTTCTCTGCCTTCTTCTCTACAAACTCGTTCAAATACCCGGTTTGGGCCAACTCTTCAAGGTGAGACTTAAAGGCCTTCCAGTGCTCAGTCTTATGTCCACCCTCCTTGTGAAAAGCGCATCTCAGCACGTTGTTTCTCTTTGAGGGATCTCCACCCATCTTTCAGGGCCACTTAACAAATGGATCGTCTTTGATCTTAGCTAGGATCTTATAGATTGGTTCTTTAAAGACAGTTTTCACTGCCTGAAATGATTTTGAAACATCGTTCTTTCCTCTATTCTTGGAGCCATCCTTACCCCCATTCTTGCCTCCTTTCTTCTGGTTTTCAGCCTTATCGTTACCCTTGGCAACGAGATTAGTCTGACCATTATCCGCTGTATTGAGGCGGGTCACATCTTCCACCTTGGTGTACTTTTTGATGCGAGCCATCAGGTCATCGATGGTTGTGGCCTCCTTCTTCTTCAGGGATTAGTGCAGAAGACAAGAGCTAGGTAGGCCAATCTTGAAGGAGGCCACTGCTACCTGCTTCAATTAGTCCTCTACCTCGTTGAATAACTCCTAGTACCTCTTCGCGTAGTCCGGAGGCTCTCTTGAGGCATCTTCTTCATTGTTAGTAAAGCATCCATCCTCTTTGGGTGAGAGCTGCTGGTAATGAAGCGAGCCGTGAAGAGCTCGATCAGGGACTTAAAACTCTTAATGGACCCTTGTGGGAGCCTCTCGAACCACTTCTGGGCCACATCATGTAGACTCGAGGGAAAAATTCAACACATTAGTGCATACTTGTGGTTCCAGAGAGTCATGGCCTGCCTATACTGCCTAACGTGATTGATAGGGTCAGTTTTTCTGTCATAGATCTTTAATCTTAGAATTACGAACTTCTTGGGGCTTCTTCTTCTTCTTCTATCTCCCTTGAGAAAGGGTATTTCATCTGGGTCTTAAGAGCTCACCTAGCAAGCTCTCTATTCGATCTGGCACCCCGATGTGTTGGGTGCTGGGGCATTTCTCTTCGAACTAAATTTTATATATCATCATCACCTCGAGTTGGGCTCCTGTAATGACGAACTGGTTGCTGTTGCTCGAGCAAGTCATCATTCGAATCGTGCTTCTCACTTTTTTGGTATCCGCGTCTGGGGCTCCTTCTTCGACTGCGAGACTTGCTCGCCTGAGGGCTAGGAGTGCGGTATGGACGTCGCCTAGTGCTGCGATGGAGTTCTTTCTTCATTCTCTCTAATATCCTTTTGAGGTGAGCATTCTCAGCCTCTTGATTGCGAGTGGCCTCTCCTTGCTCTTTGATCCTTACCTCATAGGCATCGATCAACCTAGAGATACGTGTGGACTTCGCTGGTCCCTGACTTTCCTATGAGGATTACCGCTCTGGGCGAGACCTCTGTTCTGAACGCCGAACTTTAGATCTGATCCTGCGGGGGATAGGCTATTCTTGGATATCCCCTGCTTGAGGGGCATTGCAATTGTGACCAGACATTCTAGCTTCTTTGTTGGTGAGGGATTTCGTAAGGAAGAAAAACGTTCCCATAAACGGCGCCAATTGTGGTGATAAATATGTTGTAACTGATTTTGGTTGATACACAAGGTTCCTAGACTATGGGCCGCTTCTACTGGGCTCCTCGTCTGGGCCCGTGGTGATAAATCGAGGTACCCATAATAGTTATAATCTAAATTGTTGGTAAATGTGAGGATTGTACCCAATTACCAGTACATGTTAGGTTGTACTTTTACAGATATTAGTTCAAATTTCTGATATATATGAGGATTGTACCCATTGTTCTTGTACGTGTTAGGATCATACTATTATGAATCTTGGATTTGAGATAGTCTTATTACTTAATGTTTTACTTGAGATGAATAATTTAGTATGGAAACTTTGGAATTTTAATTATATTCAATCAATACGAATAATAATTAAATATTTAACTCATATGGATTGGAGTTAGACTCATGTGATATTTATGGTTGTTTGGGTTGGGTAACTTAAATGACTTAATAATACATTTAAATAGGATGAAAATGTATTATTATTACCATTATGGCCCAACTTCAGTTGAATTCTTATTCTTTATAAACTTGTGGTTTACATCGTTGTTGAATCTATTTTTACAGGCCTCGGGTTGTTCCTACCGTAGACTTGGGTTGACTTCATTGGAGGAGTATCTCTAATGACATTATATTTATCCTTCCTAGGATTTAGAAGTTGAACAAGGTTACTCTTCTACTTCTTGTTGAATTTGTATATTTGGGTACAAGCAGTTGTATAGATTTTTATATCAAATATACAGTTTATGGGATAGTTAGTTTCAATTTGTATCGGTTGTTTGATGGTATCAGAGATGCTTTTATCTTATTCAGTATTTTGTCTCGCATTATATTAACTTATTCAGTTTGTAAGGGGGTTAAAGATAAACTTGTTATTAGAGATGATTCCCCTCTTTAAGAAACTATATGAGAAACTAGAGAAGGATTCAATAAAGATTAGTGAGATTACAAAGGGGTGTGAGGAATCAAGGGATCTTTCTCATAATCTAGCTCGAACAAAGACAAAAGTAGCTGGAATAAGAACAGAGGAAGCCCGATCAAGCATAGAGAAAGAAAGCAAACCAATCCAAATAGTAGAATGATCAAGGAGGAAACTTTATCAAGGGAGCTGTTCGAAGGAACCTTCGCATTTTATTTTACTTCCTTTATGTATTTATGAGGTACATTGTAATAGTTGGTCAGATTACTCAGTATCCGCGAGGGACCAGGTCTCCTAGAACTTGGGAGAGCTTTTATTTTTTATCGAACAACCTTACCTAAGGACCATACGAGGGAACTAGTTTGGAGGATTAAGAAGAAAGGAAATGTTAAGGCTTGACTTAACTTCTTTAGATACACCAGGTAAAACACCACCTCATCCGAGAGAACATAATTTGAGGAAGCACCATGCAATAAACCATGAGTTTCCTTGACCACTGGGTTAATATATGTGGTCCTTGTCCGGAGAAGCAAAGATCTTTCTACAAATATCTCAGTGACGTCGTGCGTGACCTACAACATGTCCAATCCCTAAGTAAATCGTGGTGGTTTGAGGATTGGCATACGATTTGGCATGCACCACCACCCGTGGGCAGCTACCTGACACACAACAAGTCACCCAAGCCTTTTACCAGCATTTAATGCTAGTGACGTGGAAGATTGGTGGCACAACTTTGCATTCAATGCTAGTGACCTGGAGGCATAGTGATATAACTTAGTATTTAATGCCCCTGAGACTACTCGAGTGTACTTTACAAACTATATATACCACAAACTATCCTTGGAGAGAGAAAGAGACTTAGAAAGAGAGTTATTACACACAAACAAGAGTTTTGAGCAAGAGATATATACTGTAAGACATATTTATTAAGACATCTTTCATATCTTTTGATCATGAATTCTTTTGTTCAAGCTTTTGTAAATAACATAAGCATTTAATACCACCAGTCTTCGACATCAATGACCTTAGTGTTTGAGCCGCCTACTTAGAGTGTGTTTATAGTGATTGCTTCTCTCTCCCTCTAGCAGGTTGCTTTGGAGGTTCATTTATCGATAATCATTGGTATTCATTATTGTCTAAGTTTACATAAAGAGTTTGTTATATTCTAACTGAGTTTATTCCTTCTTTATTAAGAGAACTTTGACTGTTATATTATCTCCATTAATAGAGGTTACACCTCCGTTTATATTTAATCACCATAACACTAAGAGAACTACCCTCTTACATTTGACGACTTTCTTGGGGAGGTATTTTTTTAACAATGACTCAGGATTATGTAAAACGTGCTATTAGTTTTGACAAAATCCAACAGAGATATGGACGAGACGAATGGGAAGTGAGGTTCCTTGGACGGGGTTTCTCTAATGGGGGTTCCTCGAGTTACAATTATTATAGAAGCTATTACGGTGGTATGGGTTTCCACGAGTACTATGATGGGTCCCGCTAAGATGGCTCATCTCATGGGAAAATTTATGGAGTTTCTACAAAAGTCAACAACCATGATGGTATTTGGGGTAACTATGGACCCCAATTTATTCTCTACTCCCATGGAACCTTTCATAGTTCCTATGAGTGGAATCCCTATCTCTTTGACCAGACCCACTAGTCTTTCATCGAGCAATCTTACTTCTACTGTTACACCTATCATTAGAGAAATTGTTGCCTCCAATATTACGCCTGTGGTTGCTCATGCAATAGCTATGGTCACAGGGAAAAGTTACCTACCCTCCTTGACCACTGGGGAGATAAAAAATGAGATATTAAAGATGACGGTAGCGTCCTCACAAACTACAAGTGAGTTTTCCTCTATTTATGATGACTTTTGTACTCCTTATCCCAAAAAGTTTAACGACGAGCCATATCTGAAGGATTACATCCCCCCTATTTTAAATAAATGCACCAGGAAGGAGGGAATCCGAAGGAATATATCAAGAGGTTTGTGGAGCATCCGGGTTCTCACTAAAATAATAAAAAACAATGCCTAAGGAATTTTTTTAAATCCCTTATGGATAAAGTTCCACTTAACCCCAAGGAGTATGGCTATATGGGAGGACATGAATGTTTTGTTTGTTTATAAGTTCTTTTTGGCTGAGGATGAGTTCACTCTGACTTAACTTGCATGGGAGAGACAACAGTAGGGGGAGGACGTGGTTACATATATATGAAGATTTAGATAAAGGTCTTTTGACGTGTGAGAGGGGGCTAATGAGTCAAAATTGCTTCAACTTTGTGCAAAATTATTGCTCCCTGAGTATATTTATCACTTGATAAATGAGACACATAAAAGAACATTTACATATTTCTTAAAGTTTGTACGAAATATTTCATTGGTTGTTCGTCCAAACCCAATCCTGATAAATATAGTGCTCAAACCATACACTGGAGATGAAAGAGGCCAGGATCCGTGGGAGGGTTATGCGGATGGAGCGAATGAAGCTGGAACATGGCAGAAGAAGGATAGCAAGGGGAAGTCCGGGAGAGACAGAGAAGACCCTCCACTATTGCCTTGCACCGTTGAGGAAGCCGTTAGCTATTATAACATAATTCTTCATGATGGAATAGTTTACCCACCCAAGAACGCTCCCCAATATGAACCATAAGCAGATGTTCAAGTTGATCCAAATACTATTATATACATTTGCATATTTGCCACCTGACCAACTCATGCTTTACGTTAAGAAGGATTATAAATAAGCATATGACAACTAAAATGCTGTAGATTCCTTTGAGAGACGTCAACAATAATTCATTGCTAACGCATGGGGAAAACATGGTGGTGTCCTACGACGAGGAAGATGATAATCACTCGAGGAACCTTAGAAGAAAGAGGAAGGAGTTTGAGTTAGCATTAGAAAGTTGTACAGTGGGAATAACAAATGTAGTTATTTATTATGATGAATTGAGCACTAGAGACATAATGGAAGTATATAGCACGAAAGATTATGTGGTTGAGCCCAGCATGGAGTATCAAGTTATGTAGAAATACCCTAAATTTGTGTGGTTCTTCGAACAAGTTGGGAAACCTATCGCAAATAAAAATGATGTTACATCACCGATATGGAAGGTCCAAGTTGTAAGAATGAAAACAAAGTTTATGTGATAGATAAGTTTCTCTAAAATCGATAAAATAGTAAGGTTCCCACACATCCGACCGTTGTACGTTACAACAAGCATGAACGGTGTAAAATTTTCTAGAGCTCTGATGTGTGGAGGTGATTATGTTAATATCATGCATTTTAGCTCCTTTTACGAGGCTACTATTTCAGAGGCAAGGTTGATAGCAATGCCACTTACTATTTTTGGTTATGATAACTAGACTTCAAAATCTATTGGGAATCTAAATATTGGGATTATGACAGGGAATCTCACATCACATATTAAGTACCAGGTGATTGAGTGTGTCACTTCGTACCATCTTTTGACAGGAATAATGTCGATGGACAACCATAATTTAGTTCCTTTAATATACCATTAGTGCACCAAAGCTAACATGAAGGGGGCTGAGATAGTAATTCGAGAAACCAATAAGCGTTTTGTAAAAGATAAGGAACACTCAATGAATATGGCATTTTAAATCAGTTTATCTGAGGATACGTGCATTTTAACACGACGTATTGAGGGAGTTGGAGTTCCAAGGATTAGAGAGAGGTTGGGACTTATGAACAACCAAGATGAAGAGATGGTAGATTTTGAGCAAAGGGTTAAGAAGGTATACAATATCATTACTAAACCTCAAACTATTTTTAAACAATATAGAGATAGAATGAGGCAAAGTATTGATCTAATGGAACACAAGGTGAAATGGAAAAATGTCCGTAGTAGGCTTTATGGAACAAAGTTAGTGGAAGCTGAGAGATACAGAAAGAGGAAGGCAGTTTCATCACCCAAACGTTAATGCAAGAAAGTACACTTATAGGATGGAAGGGTGGTTTATCACCTTTAAAGGTGTGCACGGGCGGTCGAAGAAGCCGAAGAGGAAGATGGCTCTAAATTAATGGATAATTAAGGGAAATGTCTTGTCATTGATAATTCCAACATTCACGAATCTGTTAAGGAGATTGAAAATGAGACGGAATGTATGACTGATCACCCAAAGCCATAAGTCAAAGAGTTAGAGTAGATTAATATGACTGAGGGTGGAGAAGATCAAAGGATAATATTTATTTTGAAGAACCTAGATGTTAAGATAAAACCGGGGCTAACTGAGTTTATTTGGGAGCATAAAGACGTTTTTACTTGGAAGTACACAAAAATAGTGGGGCTAGATTAAGAGCTGAGTTACCATAAATTGAACATTATACCTTTAGCAATACTGATGAAGTAAGGAACGCAAATGTACAAGTCAGAGCTAGATCTTAAGAACAAGGAGGGGGTGCAATAATTGTTAACAGTTGGATCCATTAAGTCGATTCAACATCCAATTTAACTTTCTAATATTGTTCCAATGGGGAAGAAAGATAAAAATCGAATACGCATTTGTGTTGACTCTAGAGATATTAATATAACTTACCCCAAGGATGAGTTCCCTCTACCGTTCAATGAAATTTTGACAGATTAAATGGGATCTTATGAAATGTAGTGCTTCATAAATGGGTATATGTGTTATAATTAGATCAAGATGGATCCAATCGATGCAGAGGGAACAACTTTTAGAACTCCATTGAGTAATTTTATGTAGAACATCATGCCCTTTGGTTTAAAAAATACGGGGAAAACTTATCAAAGAACGATAATGGCCATTTTTCATGACTTTTTCCACGACATTTTGGAGTTCTATGTGGATGATATAGTTATCTAGTCAAAGAAGGAGGAATCTCATTTGGTTGATCCGAGAAAAGTTTTAACAGGTGCAAGAAATATAAATTGAAGATGAACCCACTCAAATGTGCTTTTGGTGTAACGAGTGTGAAATACTTGGGTTTTATAGTGGATTGGCAGGGAGTTCAGATGGAACAAAATAAGAAGAAAGCTATCCTTGATATTCCTTGCTCAAGAATGATAAAGGAGCGTAAGAGATTCCTCAAAAAGATTTCCTACCTTAGAAGATTTGTCCCAGGTTTGGCTGAGATTAGTCATCTGTTGATGGATTTATTGCAAAAGGATACGAAGTTCAAGTGGGAGGAACCTCACCAAGAAGTTTTTGACAATCTTAAAAAATTACTCACCTCCCCAAAAATGATGACCCCTCAAAGAACTAGAGTACGGTTACAACTTTTTCTTACCTCTACCATGAGATCCATTAATGCACTATTGGCACAAGATATTGATGGATAATAACGACCTATTTACTATCTAAGTAGAAATATTCAGGGTCTAAATGCAAGATACACTAGTGTTGAGTGGCATTGTTTGGCATTGCTATTAATTGCCCCAAAACTTAGGCATTATATGTTATCTTTTGTGACACCCCGCCTAATTAAATATCGGGTGATCAGGCCTTTATCAAAGTAAAACAAGTTTCTCATATGGTTCATTCTTAGCATCAGTGTCAAAAAACCAAATTAATTACTAACCACCTAATAGTTAATTAAACCGGTGCCAAATTTTATCTTTTAATTAAATAGGATGAATAAATAGTTCGAAAACAAATATAACATTCACAATATACTAGTATCCAACCCATTATGATATGTAAATGAATCAAGTCACGCCGAATAAACCATTGTCTAAAATAACCAAACCAAGTAATAATCCAAGTCCAAACTGCAAAGGAAAACTGATACAAAACCAAAACTATAATACCGACAACGGACCACATGTCCAAACATGATATACAAGAGTGAGATCCTTTGTTAGATCTGAAGGAAAGAATCGACTATGCAAAATCTTGTCAGCATCCATAGTGCTACAGCTCCAAGTCCCTGGAATGAACCCATCAAGTATGGCGTCCCTGTGAATGGACACCTAAAAGGTTTTGAAAATATTTTTATAGCAAGAGTTAGTACTCAAAACATTTGAAAATATTTAACAAGTAATTTATCGCAATTAAAATTGGTTATTGATTACAAATATTAGGTTCACGCACGCTCCCTTGAGTTTCCTTCCCTCTCATCTAATATGCACACCTAATGTTCTATACTTAGCCCACCTAGCTATCTACCCAAGCTATCTCGACTAAAGTATATAACTGATCTTATAAAATCTACTCTCCCGTACCGCCCATACAACACGCTATATTATTAACATCTTTTCGCATGTTATTCATTTCTCATATAACATTCACATATATTATGTTTAATCATTATAATCAAGTCTCGCTAATTAATTCATATCGCATTTCACATATAATCATCATTCAACTTCCATAATTGAGTTTCATTACTTAAATCATGTAGCATTTTATATCTATCATCACTCAACTTCCATAATTAAGTTTAACTACTTAATTTACTATAGATATCCCCAATCTATTTTCAAATCTTGAAATTACGTTTCTCTCTACTAAATTGACCAATTAGATGTATATCTCTCTCTCTATATATATCATCTACAAGTCTACTTTCACACATAAGTAGAATATCATGAAGTATATATTTCACACACAATATATACTATAAGGATTTATTGGTCCGACAAATCCTCGACCCCAATAATCCTACCATTTACATTGATTCGGATATCCCTCGACCCCAATGTAAATGTCATACATATGTATATTGGTCCGGCATTATCATCGACCCCAATATTATTCATCTTCGATTTGGTCCAGATAATCATCGACCCCAAATCGAGCTTCCATGTATTGGTCCGGATAATCATCGACCCTAATACAGAATTAAGCACACTTAATGTATATATATATCGCACACAATATATAATATAAACACATTGTCGATGCAAAAAACTAGACTAGGCTAATTAATTGATCACAGATAAATAGAAATAAGAGACAAGAGATTTTTAAAGTGGTTCGGCTCAAGGGAAAAGCCTACGTCCATTGTTGTATATTATCGTGAGATTGTTTAATTACCTCTCTTTTTATGTGTCCCTTAGCTGTAGGGTTTACAGTGTATTTATATCCCCCAGGGGGTGTACAAGAGTTAGAATATCAAAGGATGGAATGTCTTTATATCATATACATTTACATCTGTACAATCATTAATGTATTCAACAATTGGTGTTTGCCTATCATCGTTGGTCGGCATCCATGATGTTGGTCGGTATTCCTGGTGTTGGTCGGTATTCCTGGAATTGGTCGGTGTTTCATCCTTAATGACTAGGATTAATCTCTTGCTAGACAACACGTATCAGTATCTGAATGGTCCACGTAGATGGATAATTTTTAGTATCAACAAAATCCCCCAATGTTTCATGCTTGAAGTTTTTACAAGAGTATGGAGCATTTGGCTCTTAAAGTTGCTTGAACAATAATTTTAGGCCTGATTGGTTGCCGACTTCCCCTACTTGGAAAAATTTATGATTTAATTTTGGAAATATAATGCGCGTGGCATTTTGAAATTATCCACAACTTTAATGAATCATTTTTGGGCAAATCCGTCTTTTCTATTTTTAGCCGCCACCAGTTCAATCGATGCTACCTTTTAATCATTACTTTTCCATTTTTCAAGGCAACCTATAAAGAGCGGGAAAGACCATCAACTTTCATTACCTCAAATTTTCTGAGTGTTTTTTGCTACAGTGTCTTCAAGCTTTCTTTTTATCTTCTTGTGCGATCGTTTTCTATTCTCCAGTTCTTGCTGAATCCTTAATTCCTGTAAAAAAAAATTCTTTTCTCTTATATTCTTCATCATGGTTTACTCTGTTGATTCTCTTAATGAATTCAGAAATGAATTTAAGATTCCATTCTGGGTTGTTTTGGAACACACTATTTTACCTGCTAATTTTTTCTCACTTGCTAAGGGTCACTGATTTCCCTTTATTTTTATAGCTGATTGCAGGTTTACCTTTCCTCCTAACCCACAGTGCCTTGAATTTTGTCAAAACTTTGACATAGTCCCAGCTAGGGTAGCACCCAATACTTGGAGGGTTGTAAATGGAGTGTATAGGTCTAATAAAATTCATGGAACCCATTTGGGGATTCCATAAATAATATTTTGTTATAAGTGGGTGACTAGTGACACCACTTTTTATTTAAAGACTAGGGATGTAAATAAAGCATTAGTAGTTAATCTTCAACACTCCAATAGGGATTATTTTGAGCATGGAATTATGGTGAAAAATTGGTAATACTCCCCTTTGACTGGAAATGCTGAGTACCAGGGGCCTAGATGCCCTCCTTTTGGCAATGGGATAGGTTATTCCTCATTTAACTATTTTGCCCTGTATATATCTATTTAAATGTAACACTAATTGTTGCTCTGTAAATTTTTATTGCAGTTGATTAGAAGAGAAGGTGTCCCAAGGAAAGTGAAGTGAATCTTAGGGAGTTGAAGTTCATTTGGGGACTTCATCAAAGTATTAGCGAGGAACACGTCAAGTCAGCATCTTATTTGTTGCAGTACAAGAACACAATTTCTTCCCTTATTTCTCATCCTACTCCTTCCTCTATAATTGACCTTGAGCAAGAACCTCCTTCTACTTCCTCAGCTACTGCATCTGGAAGTGGTGATGTTGCTACCCTTTCTTCCTCTTCCTTAGATTAAAATTTTCCCTTTTCCTTATCTATGGGGAAGAGGAAAATTCCCAATATTTTGGGAGACATAGCTTCCAGTCCCCCTTCTAAACAAGCTATTGCAGGGTTAAAAAATAAAAATGAGACTGGGAAGAAGCCCCCAACCAAGCAAATTGAAGAGAGCCCCCTAAAAAGAATAAAGAAAGGGTTTCCTTCTAAGTTAGTAGAAGGTTCTTCTGCTCTCCTCGGCCAGCGTGAGTTGGTCGATATATCTTCTTTTGCCTCTCCAATAGTCCTTAGCCCTAGATTGGCAAGATAACTAATAAAGTTTGGGACTTTGCCAAACCACAGGAGTGTTACTGCTGCATTACCTCATTCCAAGAGCTCTGACAGGTCTGCTCAAATCCTTGCTCTGGTATATTCCTTTTGCCTCCTTTAATTTTTTATCTCTTGATTTGTTCTTCATAATATTGACTTTCCTTATTATTTTTATGTAGTTCCTCGTTGACTTCAATAATATGTTGGAGAAATATGAGGCTTTGAGAGCTTCTTCCTATGGTGAAGTTGAAGAAGATTTTAATGAGCTAAAAAAGTCATTTCTTGATTCCCAACAACCATTGGCCAATGAACAAAAAAATGGGAGAAGAAGACAAAAGCTGCTCAAGAAGCTATTGAAACTGCTCGGGGTCTGGCTGACAAGTTGCAAAAGGACTTAGATGCTGAGAAAGTCAAGTCTACCCAGCAGTAGAAGGACTTGGGTGCTAATAAGGTGAAGATGTATAAGGCCAGAGAGGATGGGATAATGCCTTTGGAGCAGCTTCTTCATAAATTGAGTTTGCAAAGAAGAAATGCTTTTAGGATGTCTGGCCTACTGCTCTGGAGGAGGTCGACACTCCAAAAGATTCCGAGTTATTCTTGCGACATGATACTAGGACTCCTCTAAATCTGGATGAGGAAGTTGATGATGGGGGTTCCAGTGAATCTTTGATAATGGTGGAGTCTGCCGATTAACACCAGGATGTTGATTTTACTGCGCCTTCCAAAGTTATTCCTCCTCTTCCTTCTGCTCCCACTTCTTCTTCAGCTAATCATAAGGTAGATAAGAAGAATGTGTAAAACCAACCATCTTTTATTTTTCTTTTTCAATAATTGTACTTTTTTCCTTTTTGAAGATGTATCTATACTTCTTTTTTTATTAATGAAAAGAGAAATATTTTTGTTCCTCTACTGTTTTTTTTTAATACTCTGCACCTTGTTGATTGATGACTTTATTCTTCTTAATAGTTTATGGATAAATTGGAATACTTCTCATCTACTGACTCCGAGCTACTCCAGAGGTGTAATGATCTTTTCAAAGCTGCTCACTTATCTCTGACTGACTCCGGCCTACTAAAGTTGCTCGGGGAATGGGTATCTGAGCAAGCCAAAGAGGCCTATATTCATTTAAAGTGTCTTCTTGATTGAGCAGTAGCTAACAATGTTGCCTACTATGAAATGATTTAAGATCTTCAAGAGGACCATAATGAATCTAAGGCATCTTTGCATGAGGATTATGAGAAGAAGGCCCTTAGTGAAGGTTGGGGCTTTGAGTAAAAGTTGGATAAATTTGCTTCTTATTTTCGAACATAAGAATTTCTGTTGAAACGTGAAGTGGATGAAGCAAGGGACATTTTCAAGCTTCTAGAGGAAGAGAATTACATCTTAAGAGATGAACTTGATGCCCTAAAGTCACCCACTCCTTTGTTGCAGCTACAAATGAGGGTCATTCCTTCTTGGAGGCTGAAAACGCAAGGTTAATGTGACACCCCGACTAATTAAATACAGGGTAGCTACTCCTTTATTAAATGAATAAAAAATGCCAAGTTGGTTCAGTTAATAGCATCACTGTCGAAAACATTTTTAATAATTACTAACCACCTAGTATTTAAAAAGTAAGTTGCCAAATTTTAATTAAGTCTGATTAACATGCAATAAAAGAATAATGGAATAACAACATAATCCATTCACAATAACGAAGTAATGAAATAACCAACAAATAGGTATAAGAGTCCGGAGGAAAACTCCTCACAACAATCCCATGAATGAAATAATAACATAAGTCTGAATCCTGAATTAATTACATGCCCAAAGTCTGAATAACTGACATAAATGAATAGTCTCTAAAGAAATGGGCGACATGCCCTACAACTGATAAATGCTGAATAGAGAGTCAATATAGAAGAAGCATCTACAAGCAAGGTCCTGTAACTTCCACAAACATCTACAGCTCGTCACCTGAATGAGGATCCTAAGCATGGTGTCCCTGTGGCTGGGCACCTAAAATGGTTTTTACAAAAATAGATTTGAAAGCAAATGGGTCAGTGCCCGAAAGTGGAAATCATTTTGAAAACAGCAAGTGTTTTAATAACATTAAAACATTAAATGCAAAATACATGTTAGGACGTGCACTCACATGAAATTCTCACCTCTCGACTACATGTGCACTCCTAACGAACCATACCCATCTAAATGACATACATATCTAATCAAACCGTAATAATTTCTACCCTTTACTACTCGATTTCCATATTACATTCTAGCGTTATCAAATCAATAGAGGGCTTTACTTAAACTCAGGTTCTCAATTAGTAATACAATTCATTTCAGGTTATCCCTTTATGTTTTCTCAAAACGTTTCCATATTTACACACATAATATCACATGAAAGTTTCCCTTAATTAAGTGTATATTATTCACGTCATAAATATACAATATAAGCACCCCGAGACTAAGCTGCGGTGCACACATACTCTGCTATCCATCCCGGTACATCACGTACATAAGGATCATGCATTCCGAATCTCTCAGGAATCGTTCTCAGATAACAACATCACAAATAATGGAGGCGAACACAGTCACATCACACGGGTCACGCACATACCTGCGCTCCCACGATCAGCAGACTTATTAACATCCCAATAAGTCCTTCTCTGACCTATGTTCATCAAGGTACCAGTCTAAATCCGGGCAACACAAAAATTAGAGGGCCCTAAGCGAACGCAAACCTCCCGTGATAGCAAGTATGGTAGGTATGTCATACACATAAAATCATATACGTATACTAAGTATGCACACATCTTAGTAATCACCATAGTATATTGGTGGTACACTTCTCATTCGTACCGACATATAATGCTACACAATTTATATGTTCCCGATTCATATAATTATTTAGGCCGTAAATGTTCTCGCATCGCATAGGCACTCGCGTCCTAATTCATAATTCCCCTTAGGTTCAAACTACACTTCTAGGTTTCACTCATTATATCTGAAATGTCCCTACTATATCAATCAATCAACAAGGAAGTGTTATCTCTACATATAACCAAGGTTACGGGACACTCGGGATCAAAACAGGCTAAAAAGCCTAAACTGTCAGCTCGTTAGAAGTCTCGTTCGAACGAGGCTGTTCGAACGAGAGTTCGTTCGAACGAACTGGGCCTTCTAACGAGATCTCGTTCGAACGAAAGTTTTCGAATGAACATCCCTCTCGTTAGAACCCAAACTGTCAACTCGTTAGAAGCTCGTTCGAACGAGCTCGTTCGAACGACCTGGGCAGGTCTTCTAACGAGTGGCCAGATTCGAGCCCAGAAATTCCTTTACTCGTTTTTCCAATTTCTCTACACCTCAAAACTCATCCAAACATTAATCCAACGAATGTTTAAAGCCACCAATCATCCCTACACATTTTTAGGTCATATACTAACATGATTTGTGGGGTTAATTCATTCTAACCTCATTCAAGTATCAAATCTCTTCATATTTCCCCCAATTTTAAGAACATGAACCCTAGAGTTTATAAATCATCCAAGAGCCTAATTAAATCCGTTTTTGTTTCATCCAAATTATAATATCATCAGATTAATCACCTACATACAGTTCTACATGCAATTCCTCATCAAAATACAAGTTCTAATCCCAAATGATGGGTTTTTATCAAACTCCCAAGAATAATACAAATTCTGTCAATATCCTACGCATGGAAGAAGCATTCTTTGTAAAATAACGAAATTAAACCACTTGACTTCTTTAAATCTCTGATTTTGACGTCGATTTGATGGAGTATTCTCTCTCTCTCTCTCTGCATAATCCTCCTCTCATCTCTCTCTACAAGCTTTCTTCTCCAAGTAACAATGGTGGCTAGGGTTTTTGCCTAAGGAACTTTAGGAACAATTTCTAATAACCCCCGTAGCCCTCCAATCAGTAAATGGCTGGTAATGGGTTAGTGGGTCTTTTAATTTTCCATTTAAAACTCCTAAAATTCGTTAATAAAAAATCCCAAAATTCTACAATTACCAAACTACCCTTATACGTTGCCGGTATGGCCTAAAAATGCCCCGGGACCCAAACTAAACCCCCGGCTAGTGTTTTCTGACTATTTCGACCCTTCCGGACGCGTTGGCGCACTCAAAATGACCATACGGTTTATAGAAATAAAATTCACTTTTTAATTATCATAATTTTATTCCATGACGCGACTGTCACACGCGTCTCAACAAAATTCCCAAATTGCCGTATTCCAATCTCACCACAAATTTCATAATTCAATATTCATATATAATCATATATGCACATTATAATCAAATACCAACTCGCATCTCACTAGTATTTTAATCCGGATTAATTTCCAATTAATACGCATTTAATTCAATTAATCCCATAAATAAATATCACAAAAATACGGGGTATTACATACTTCCCCCCTAATAACTGAATTTTGTCCCGAAATTCGGAACTAGAAAGTACCTGGTAAGAACAACTCTGGACAACATTCGCGCATCTCATCCTCGCGCTCCCATGTGGACTCCTCGACATTATGATGTCGCCACTGAACACGTACTAACGGAAGTATCTTTGACCGCAGTTTCCGCTCACTTCGGTCCAAAATAGCAATCGGCCCCTTCTCGTAGGAGCTATCAGGCTGGAGATCGATGTCCTCCAAGGCAATATGTGAATGAGCCAAATCGTCTCTAAGATATTTCCTTAGCGAGGAAATATGAAATACATCGTGAATCCGATGCAAATGCTCCGGTAACCCAAGTCTATACGCAACTGGTCCAATGCGCTCAATAATAGGAAATGGTCCCACATATCTCGGTGCCAACTTCCCTTTCTTCCCGAAACGCATAATCCCCTTCATAGGAGATACTCTGAGCAAAACTTGGTCCCCCACTTGGAACTCTCTGAAGAACCTCTTCGCATCAGCATAGCTCTTCTTCCGATCCTGAGCTACCCGAATGCGACTCCGAATCAATTATATTCTCGCCGAAGTATCCTGAATCACTTCCGGCCCAAGTAGTTTGTTGTCCCCCACCTCCAACCAGCATGATGGGGAACGACAAGGTCTACCGTACAACGCCTCAAATGGAGCCATGCCAATAGTGAACTGGTAGGAGTTGTTGTAAGCAAACTCCACCAGTGGAAGATACTGCTCCCATCCACCCCCAAAGTCAATGATACTCATACGTAGCATGTCCTCCAACATCTGGTTCATACGCTCGGTCTGCCCATCGGTCTGCGGGTGATACGCCGTACTCAACCGCAATTCCATGCCCATAGCCTCCTGAAAACTCTCCCAAAACTGCGAAACAAATATCTTGTCTCGGTCAGACACGGTATTTTGGGGCACACCGTGAAGTCTCACTATCTCTGCAATAAAGAGCTGGGCATACTGTCCCGTAGTGTAGTCTGTCCTTACGGGTAAAAAATGAGTGACTTTGGTCAACCTGTCCACAATAACCCAAATGGAGTCGTGATCTCTCTGTGGCGTAGGCAACCCCGTGATAAAGTCCATGGAGATGCTCTCCCACATCCACATCGGGACCTCCAATGGCTGTAGAAGTCCTGCCAGTCTCTGATGATCCACTTTTACTAGCTGACAAGTGGTGCATTTTGAAACAAACACGGCAATATCTCTCTTCATCCCTCTCCACCAATACCGTCGTCTCATGTCTTGGTACATTTTGTCCCCACCGGGATGTACCGCGAACCGTGAGCCGTGCGACTCTGCCATCACCTCGTGCCGCAATTCCTCACCTTTCGGAACTACTAATCTCCCATTGAAGCGTAATCCCCCATCTAAGCTAACGGTATAGGACTCGGCTCCCTCTGCTAGTAATCGAACTATCTTCTCCTGACAGAACGAGTCATTTGCCCGCGCCCTTACTACCTTCGTGACAATCTGAGGTGTACCGGTCATCACAGACATGAACGATCGGGCCACTTCATCCTGGTGTCCCAATTCTTTCCACTTGGCTTTCCACACCCCTGCCACCTCATTTACTGGCCTACGGCTCAACGCGTCTGCTACTACGTTAGCCTTCCCCGGGTGATACTGGATATCAAACTGATAATCCTTCACAAACTCAAGCCACCTTCGCTGCCGCATATTCAACTCCTTTTCCGTGAATATGTACTGTAGGGACTTGTGGTCCGTGAACAATTGAAACTTTTCCCCCCAAAAGGTAATGTCTCCAAATACGAAGGGCAAATACAACTGCCGCCAACTCCAGGTCATGAGTGGGGTAATTCTTCTCATGAGGCTTAAGCTTACGGGAAGCATAAGCTATGGCCTGACTCTCCTGCTGCAATACACCTCCAAGTCCTTGCAAGGACGCATCGGTGTAGACTAGATACTCAACTCCCGGTCTCGGTAAAGGTAACACAGGTGCTGAGGTTAACTTATCCTTCAACTCATCGAATGCCAACTGACAGGCATCACTCCAGATGAATGGCACACCCTGATCGAATGCCAACTTGTCCCTGTCTGTAGTTCCCTGATCGGAACCTCTTCTGATCCCCCTGCTGCGAAACCTGCTCACCCTGTCTCTGCCCCTGAACAGATTGTGCCCCACCGGCACCATGTCCTCCAGTCCTGCCCTGATGGCTAGACTCTCCCGACCTCTTGCCCTTAGCCATATGAAAGCGGTGGTCCTGGCAGTGTAACAAAGCAGCGTTAACCACATCAGAATACGTGGCCAACGAAAGGTTCCCTAACAGGTGCTGACGGACCCTTCATGCCAACCCGTCGGTGAATTTCTCAATCTTCTTCTTCTCTGTCGGTATCTCATCCGGAACGATATTCAACCGATTTGTGAACTCGGCCTCATACTCGGCCACGGTCTTACCCTCCTGCTTCAGACTCATCAGTTTCCTCCTCATTTCCGTATGAACTGCGGACGAAAAGTACTTGCGGTCAAACCGCACCCAAAAGTCCTGAATAGTGAGAGTATCCCTCTCCTCTACGGTGGTAATAGACTCCCACCACTGCAGTGCATATCCAACTAGCTTGAAAGTAGCTAGCACCTGCCTCTGAACATCCGTGCACTCATACATCCTCAAGTGCCTCTGCATATCCTTCCTCCATTGGCTCGAGACTACCACATCTGAGCTATCTGCAAACTCTGGCGGATGCGCTTTCTGAAAAGCGTCACGTACACGCTCCCAAGTAGACGGGAATGCATTTTCCTGTACTGGCGCGGCAACCGGCGCCTGAGGTGGTGCCTGCTGAACAACGGCAATTGCGGCATTTACAGCTTGGGCTACAATAGCTGCAACCTCAGCGGTGTTCATCATGCCCTGAACTGGAGCGGGCTGGGGTTCGGGCGTTGCATCCCTGGGAACTTGTCGTGCACGTCGTGGAGGCATCTGAAATAAGAATGAAGTTTATAAGTTCGCAGTTATAAACTTAATATAGCTGAAGAACGTAACATACACAAAAAGAGTACAACAGTCCTAAAATATAGGGCTCTATATCAAAGAAACTTAGCGGAAACATAATAAGCCGTCAGATCCTAAAGGACACTAGAACCTGATGCTCTGATACCACCTGTGACACCCCGACTAATTAAATACCGGGTAGCTACTCCTTTATTAAATTAATTCAAAATGCCAAGTTGGTCTAGTTAATAGCATCACTGTCGAAAACATTTTAATGATTACTAACCACCTAGTATTTAAAAAGTAAGTTGCCAAATTTTAATTTAAGTCTGATTCACATGCAACAAGTGTAATGAAGAATAATAACACCATTCACCATAACAAAGTAAATAGAATAACCATCACATAATGTAAATAAAGTCCGGAGGAAAACTCCTCACTACAAAACCACAACTGAAATAACTAAACTGAATACTGAAACAATACATGCCAAAGTCTGAAAAACTGTAATGGAAAGATGTCTCTAAAAGAAATGGGCAACATGCCCTACAATTGATAAATACTGAATCAGGAATCCAAATGATAAACGCGTCTAAAAGAAAATCCCTGTAGCTTCCACAAACAGCTACAGCTCGTCACCTGAATGAGTATCCTATGCATGGTGTCCTTGTGGCTGGGCACCTAAAATGGTTTTACAAGAAAAATAGATTTGAAAGAAAACGGGTCAGAGCCCAAATGTGGAGATATTTTAAAAACCTGCAAGTGCTTTAAAAACATTTAAAACATAAAATGCAAAGTACATGTTAGGACGTGCACTCACATGATATTCTCACCTCTCGTCTAACTGTGCACTCCTAACGTAAGTACCCATCTACAACGACACAAACCACTAGCTAAGTGACATCATATCTAGCTAGACTGTCATAGGTCCTACCCTTATTACTCGGTTCTATTAACATTATAGCGCTCGTAATTAAATAGGGTTTAACGTAAACTGAGATGCTCAATATGCAATATATATCACTATCAGCTAACCCGTTATGTTTTTCTCGAAACAATACCGTAATTATATTCACAACATTAACATGAAGGTTCCCATTAATTAAGTGTATATTATTCACATCATAAATATACAATACAAGCACCCCGAGAACTAAGCTGCGGTGCACACATACTCTGCTATCCATCCCGGTGCATCACGTACATAAGGATTACATATTCCGAATCTCTCAGGAATAGTGCACAAATAACAACATTACAAATAATGGAGGCGAACACAGTCACATCACATGGGTCACGCACATACCTACGCTCCCACGATCAGCGGACTTATTAATATCCCAATAAGTCTTTCTATGACCTATGTTCATCAAGGTAACCAGTCTAAATCCGGGCAACACAAGGATTAGAGGGCCCTAAGTGAACGCAAACCTCCCGTGATAGCAAGTATGGTAGGTATGTCATACACACAAATCATATACCAATACTAAGTAACACACATCTTAGTAATCACCGTAATTAATTGTAGTACATATCGCATTCTCGTACCAACTTAATATATATATACAACTATATAATCCCGGTCCATAATTACACGCGCCATAATTTTATTCTCACGCTGTGGTAAACACTCACGTCTCAATCTCAAACGTCTATTTGATTTAATCCACACTTATGTAATTTTCTCCTCATAATATCCCAAATGTCCCAAGTATACTAATACACCATTAAAGGAATGTTATCTCTATCCTCGAACAAGTTTACGGGACTCCCAAAATCAAAACAGGCCAAAAAGGCCTAAACTGCCAGCTCGTTAGAAGTCTCGTTCGAACGAGGCTGTTCGAACGAGATTCCAGTTCGTTCGAACGAACTGTACCTTCTAACGAGATCTCGTTCGAACGAAGTTCCCTTTAGTTAGAAGCGACTGGTCAACTCGTTAGAAGCTCGTTCGAACGAGCTCGTTCGAACGACCTGGGAAGGTCTTCTAACGAGGGACCAGTTTCGGCCCAGATTTTTCCCATTCTCGTTTTTCACCATTTCTACTCCTCAAATCTCCTCTAAAATTAGTCCCAACGATGTTTTAAGGTTTCTAATCAATCCTAAACATATTATAGTCACATCCTAACACGTTTTAAAGGATTAATTCATCCTAACATCAATCAATTTACCAATCTCTACACTTTTCCCCCAATTTTTCAAGAACATGAACCCTAAACTTTTAAGTCCTCAATTAGTCCATTCTAAATCCGTTTTTCTTACATCCAACGTATATTAATACCAGAATAATCACCTCTATATGATTCTACATGCAATTTGTCGTCAATATTCAAGTTCTAAGTCCAAACAACATGGGTTTTCATTTATCTTCCAAGAACAATTGTAAATCTTCAAATTATCTAACATGGAGAAAACATTCTCTGAATTAAAAGAAATTAAATCACTTGCCTTGAGTTTATTTCTAATTTTGATGTTTATTTGCTGCAACTATCTCTCTCTCTCTGCAGAATTTCCTCTCTACAAGCTTTCTTCTCCAAAGGTGGCTATGGTGGCTAGGGTTTTTCTTTGGGAAAGTTGGTAACCTAATTTGATAACCTCCGTAGCTTATTGGGTCATTAAGGGTTGGTTAGTGGGTTTAGTGGGTCTATTCCCAATCAGATAAAGACTCCTAATTTTCGTCATTTTTAATTCCTAAAAATACGAAATTACCACAATACCCTTTATGTTGCCGGTATGGCCTAAAAATACCCCGGGACCCAAACTAAACCCCCGGCTAGTGTTTTCTGACTATCTCGACCCTTCCGGACGCGTTGGCGCACTCAAAACGACCATATGGTCTAAATAATTTAAATTCACTTTTATAATCAAAATATTTATATCCTGACGCGACTGTCACACGCGTCCCAATAAAATGACCAAATTGCCGTATATCAATCTCACGACAAATTTTCATAATTCAATATTCATATAAAAACATGTATGCACATAATCAAATACCAACTCGCATCTCGTTAGTATTTTTAACCCGGATTAAGTTCCAATTAATAAGCATTTAATTAATTAATCCCAAAAATAAATATAGCCAAAAGTACGGGGTATTACAAATATGTGCTTACATTCCTCTTGAGGAATCTTTGCAACGTTCTCCGAGTACTTTTCCCAGTAGGATAAAGATCTTGTTTTATCCTTATTTTTGTGGATCAAGTTTATTGAGGATTTAACATCCTGTTGACTTGGACTTCGTGTATCAATGATCAAGTTTGTGGCTGCTCTAAAGCAACTTATTGCTTCTGTCGAGCAACATTCATGGCATTAATTGCTGAGTCAAGAAATAATTTTTTGAACCGAGCAAAATCTAAAACTTTTTAGAGTAGTGCATAGCACTAGTATTACCCCCTAAAAAATTAACAACAAAAATGGAAAGAACTGCGGATTTTATTAATTCTGCAAGTTGATTTGAAACTGATTACAACATCATTGATAATATTTTCTGAGATGCTCTGCATGCCATGAGTTTTTGAACTCTTCGCCTTTCAAGATTTCAATTCGATAGGTTCCAGTTCGGATCACTGGTGAAATACGGTATGGCCCATGTCAGTTGGCTTCAAGCTTGTTATTTTTTTGCAACACTTTCTTCAGCACATAAACTCCTTTTTTCAAGTTGGTCAGTTTCATACTTTTATTGTAAAAGAGAGTTGTTCTCTGTTAGGCTGAATTTCTTAGAACGATGTCTTCTCTTACTTCTTCCAGTATATCTAGATCTAACCATCTCATTAAGTCACTTACAGGAAAATTAAAATTTAAAACTCTATGGGATGGCAGACCTAGCTCGGCAGGAATGATAACTTCAGTCCCAAATGCTAACATATATGGGGATTCTCCAGTTGTTGTTTGCGGTGTTGTTCAGTATGCCCACAAGATAGAATGTAGCTCGTTTATCCAATTTCCCTTGGCATCGTCAAGTCTTTTCTTCAACTCGTTAAGCAAGGTTCTGTTCGTAGCTTCAGTTTGTCCATTACTCCGAGGATACCCCGAAGCTGAATGCAATTTTTGAACATTGGACTAAGCACAGTAATTTGCAAATTCTTCATTATCAAATTGCATTTCGTGATCGGTAATGAAAGCATAGGATAACCCACTCCTATAAATGATGCTTTTCTATATGAATTGATATACCTTTTCATAAGGCATGTCTATGAGAGGCTCTGCCTCAACCCATTTTGTAAAATAATTCACAACAACAACCAAGTATTTAAATCTTCCTCGGGTGGTTGACAGTTTCCCAACCAAGTCTATACCCCATATGGAAAATTTCCATGGTGAAGTGATTGGAGTGAGAGCAGCTTGTGGAGTTTTGCAAATTATGGAGAATCTATGACATTTATCACACTTCTTGGCAAATGTTGCACAGTCTGCTTGCATTGTTGGTTAGCAATACCCTTAATTACTGATTCTTTACAAAAGTCTTCTCCCTGCTATGTGAGCTCCACAAGATCCTTCATGCACCTCTTGAATCAGGTCTTGGACCTCTGATGGATGCACTGAGGGATGCAAATTTGCTGTTAATCCTCTCCTATAACAAACACACCTTCATCTAATACATACTGAGCTACTTTGTATTTTAACTTCTTTACTTCCACCATATCTGTTTGTAGAGTTCCTCCTTCAATGTATGCTCTGATGGGGTCCATCCATGATGGCCTCGTATATACGGAAACAAAATTGATCATCAGATCTTTATATATGCTCTTATTAACCAAAATCTCAATAGTGATAGTTCGTCGGAGTTCAATTCTAGTAGCAGAGGCTAGTCGAGCAAGGGCATCAGCTCCGACATTTTCCAACCTTGGAATTTTATTCATCTGAATAATTGGTAATTTTGTAATGACTTCCATCGCCTTGGATAAATATCTGGTTATCGATTCTCCTTTAGCTCCATATAAACCCAGTGTTTGGTTTACTACCAGCTAAGAGAAACGGTGTGTCGCAACTTGCTCGACATTCAATGATTGGGCTAAACTTAGGCCCACAATAAGAGCTTCGTACTCTGCTTCATTGTTTGAAGCCTGGAATTGAAAACATAATGCATACTCAATATTAATACCATCAGGAGTGTTGAGTATTATACCTGCCCCATAACCGGTTGAACAAAATGATCCATCAATATATAAGTTCCATATTGGGATGTTATTGTCGAATGCTTGATCTATAAAACTCCTATGGTGGAATATTTTCCCCTTTGCTTCTTCATACTTCCTAGTTATCTCCTGTGTTCGGGAAGAGGAATCTGGTAGGTCTACAATCGCTTCTTATTCTGCCTACTCACTTTGTTGGTCGGGGACCTCAAAGTAAATGAACTTTGCTATAAAGTCTGCCACTGCTTGGCCTTTTAAAGAAGGCCTTATCTCTTATATGATATCACATTCCCCTAATTCCATAACCCAATACATTAATCTACCAAATTTCTTCGGTTTATGCAAAGCCTGTCTTAGAGGCATATCAGTGTAAACTACGATTTTATGGGCTTGGAAATAAGGTTTCATGCATCTGGATGCTTCAATTAGTGACCAAGACAATTTCTCTAAATGAGGGTACCTGATTTCTGCTCCTCGAAAAGCCTTACTAGTATAGTAGGCGAGTTTTTGATCTCCATTCGCTTATCGGATCAATGGAGAACTTACTATCGATTTAGAAACAGCTATAATTTTTTACTTCTGATTGGTCGGGAGATTAATGGAGGTGAACCCAAATACTTTTTCAACTCCACAAAATCTTTTTCGCAGTCTTTATTCCATTCAAAGCTTTTTTTGAGCACCTTGAAGAACGACAGGCATCTATCTGTAGCTCGGGACACAAATTTGTTCAAGACTGCTACTCGTCCAGTCAGCCTTTGCACATCCTTCTTGCAAGTTGGAGATTAAATTTAAATTAATGTCTTGATCTTGTCTGGATTTTCTTCAATTCCCCTTTGATTTATTATGTACCCGAGGAACATTCCCTCTTGTACTCCCAAAACACATTTGGTTGGATTCAGCATCATCTGGTGCTTCTCAAGTTGATCAAAAGTCTGGCTGAGGTCTGCAATGTGATCAGATGACATTTTTCTTTTTATTAGCATATCACCTACGTAGACTTCCATATTCTTGCCTATCTGTTCCTTGAACACCTTATTAACCAGCCTTTGATATGTAGCACCTGCATTTTTCAAACTAAAAGGCATAACATTATAATAATATGTTGCTTGGGGAGTGATGAAAGAAGTGCTTTCCCTGTCGTCGGGTTTCATTTTTATCTGGTTATAACCAGAATAAGCATCCATAGAACTGAGTAACTCTTGTCCTGATGTTGCATCCACGAGTTGATCTATTCAGGGTAAAGGAAAATGATTCTTTGGGCATGCTTTATTCAAATTCGTGAAGTCTACACACATTCTCCATTTGTTGTTTTTCTTTTTTACCCTAACTACATTGGCCAACCAGTCTGGGTATTTCGCTTTATTAATTAAAGCTATTTTTTGAAGCTTTTCGACTTCTTCCTGTATGGATTGGTTCTTTTCGGGGCTGAACAATCTTCGTCTTTATTTTACTCGTTTAACTTCTTTGTTTACTTTGAGCTCATGATAAAGGAAATTAGGATCTATCCCAGGGATATCTTTATGACGCGAGGCAAACACGTGCTTTCTCTGTTTAAGGAAGCTCACCAGTTCCTGTTTAAGAATAGTATCCAATGTTGTCCCTATTTGAGTGATGCGATACAATTTGTCATCGTCTAACACAATGCTTTTAGTTTCTTCCACAATATGTCCCCTTACCAACTCTGTTTCCTCCCTTGGATCTAAGGTTTCAACCTCCGAGTCTTCATCAAGCTCAGGAGTATCCACTTGGTAGGTAGTATTTTTCTTCTCTATTTATTCCAAGTCTTCATACTCGGAAGAAGAGTAGTAACATTCCCGATCTACTTTTTGATTTCCCTTCACAATTCCCACACCAAAATTAGTAGGGAATTATAGACACTGATGAACAGGGGATGGTACTGCTTTAAACTTATTTAGCCTTACTCTTTCATGATTATATTATAAGTTGAATGGACATTTTTATCCATTACAAAAAAATGAATCTTTTCTGTGCGGCTAGCTGTCCAGGTGCCTATCATCACCTCCATTTTAATGGTTTCTAGAGGAAAGAATTTCTCACATGCAAAGCCTATTAGTGGTCGATGATAAGGCTCTAATTGACTAAGCTTAAAATCCAAGTTGCTGAAACAAGGATAGAACATGATATCCACCGAGCTACTATTATCTATAAAAAATCTGGAGACAATGATTTCTTCCTTTCTAACTTCGATTACTAATGGGTCATCGTGAGGATACAGTACTCCTGAAGGGTCATTTTTAGAGAAACCAATTACTAGTTTATATTTGTTAACCTTTTGTGGTCGATCTTCCTCTGTATGGTTGATCCCCTGTATGTACGAGCAAGCTTGTGCCTCATTGAGGTAAGATTTTCGCTCTGCTGTATGATCTCCTCCTCCTGTATCTCCACCTGTAAGCATTTGGCAATCAAAGGAACCAAAATTGATACAAAATACTTCACTTTCTGGTTGTCGAGGTTTTTTGGGGAGATCAGGATCATCATCTTGGTCATCTTCATGAGCTCTTTTCTTCTCCTCTCTGGGCTTGCAAGGAGATTTTGATCTACGCCGAATTCCTTAGCTGTTATACTAATTAACATATTGATTCAACTTTCCTTTTCGGATGAGAGTTTCAATCTCATTTTGAAGAGTTATGCAACGTTCCGTCGTATGACAATGATCACTGTGGAATTCACAGTACTTAGTTTTATCTCTCTTAGTCAAGGAACTTCTCAACTTATCAGGCCAACGCACATCTTTATTATGCTTGATTTCTTCCAAAACATGGTTAATTCCCATGGTCACCAGAGTATAGTCATTGTACTTCTTGAGTTCCTCCAGAACTCCTTTCTGTCTTGATTCCCTGTGTTCTCTGGGGTCTTTGTGATATTTCTTATCATTTTTGTCATAATCTTATTTACTCGAGCTACGCTTGGCTGCCATTGCTTCCTCGACATTTATGATATTTGCTACTTTAGCAATTAATTCTGCCATTATGTTCGGAGGATCCTTGGTAAAAGTGTAATATAATTTTTCTGGAATCAATCCACTCATGAGGGTAGTTATTGCAGTCTTCTCCTTATAATCTATTAGTTCTAGTTTCTCGTTATTAAAATGAGTGATATAATCTCTAGTGCTCTCTTCTTCTTTCCATCTCACACTAAGTAAGTGTGCTACCCTTTTCACAAACTTGTCTCCAAATCAAAAGTTTTAATGAATAACTCGACTAGTTGGTTGAAGCTAGAAATATATCCCCGAGGAAGACCATTGTACCAGATTTGGGCAGATCCAGTCATGGTTCCATAAAATGCTCTACACCTCATTTCGTTGGGGACTACATAAATATCAGCAACTGTTTGGTATTGTTCTATATGAAGAAATGGATAATTTTTTTCATCATATTTGGGTGTGACTACTAGAGCTTTGAACTTTGCTGGAGTAGGGAAATTCAAAATTGCTTGCACAGATGGAGACCCTTATACAAAACTTCTTTGTAGCGAGTTTCTTGTCTTCTCCATTTCTCCCAATCTGTATTCTAATCTCTATATGAAGCCTTTCCATGCATCATTGGCAGCACCGAATTTATGCGTTACAACTTTATTAGTTACTGAGCTTTCTTCCTCAAGTCATTTCTTGGTCCGAGTAATAGTTCGTTGGGAGTTTGATCTAAATTGAGCTGTGCTTTCCCTTTGATCAGATGGTCATTTGGTATTACTAGATCTTTCCTTAAGAACATTTCTATTCCCCTTAGGTCCCAAACGATCGAAGGGAGAAGAACGACTTAATCTCTCTAAGGCACTTGGCTTCTCTGGAGAATAAGACTGCGTATGAAAAGATTTTGATGTCCTGAGTAATGAAGTTGACCTTGGATGGTAGGAGACATCTCTTATTGATATTGAGTGGTTGCGCCAACCATCTGTTGGTGGGGTTGGTTGCATATTTCCTTGAGTAAATAGAGCAGGTGCCCCGTCTTCAAGGGTTTGTGCAAGTTTCTAGATAGTATCTTGCATGGCCTCTTGCAAGACTAGCCAGAATCCTGGTTAAATCATTTGCAGTTGGAGGGGCAGAAGGAGCAGGCGAAATACCTTTGTTCCTGAGACTTGATTCAGTAATTTCAGTCATTTAGATGTTTGATTGAGTGAGATCGATTAGAAATATCATTCCCACAGATGACACCAATCTGTTGATGCATAAAACTAGACTAGGCTAATTAATTGATCATAGATACATAGAAATAAAAGATAATATATTTTTAAAGTTGTTCGTCTTGAGGGAAAAGCCTACGTCCACTGTTGTATATTGTCGTGAGATTTGTTCAATTGCCTCTCTTTTCCTGTGTCCCTTGGATGTAGGGTTTACAATATATTTATATCAACACACATATTATATAATCACCTCCCTATATCACATTTTAAGGGTTATTGGTTCGGAATCCTCCCTCGATCACCAATTGTGATTTATATCTCTTGGCTCAGAATCATACCTCAAGAACCAATATTTATTTAGTATACCATAGGTATTCACACCACCTGAGTATTATTATACAATAATAGGTATTCACACAACCCAATAATACATGATAGTACATAGTATATATCTCTCGCATACTCGTCGTACTATTTACTTTACGATTTTTCTCACTATCGTGTACAGAGGAGTGTTCACACAACTATAGGGTCCTAGTTACCTCTTTGTTATATAAATTCAGTAGTTACCATCCTTAACCTACAGATATACATAGTTACATTAGACACCCGTAATTTTTTATCCATCTCTCAGATTAATTACGAATTACTTTAACCAATCCTGTAAGGACACAATTCTCCAATTGAATCTTAATGTAGTTTTGGCTTGATTCCGGACAAAAATATTTATGTCATAGGATAGTTTTTAATTGTATCCATTCAAGCCTATGACGGGGTAGTTGAAGACGTAGCGGCCAAGATATTAAAGCTTCATCAAATGCCGTGTATTGTGCCTCGTTTCTACGTCATCAACATGGTTCCATTGCTCCTAAGGTATGAATGAATTTTAATATATATATAGGAGCTTGAAACAATATTTATATGGGTGTATTTTGTTTTAAACTGTTGTTTATTTTCAGAAAGTTTCATTAAAACTTTAAAATAAAGTTTCTGGGCTAAAAATAGAATTTTTAGCTTTCTGATTTTTCGTTCGATATTGTCGTTAGAACGAGTTTGTCGTTCAAATGAGTTTTGCCAACGGCCTGCCACTGGAACTTCATTAGACTCGTTCGAACGAAAATCTCGTTCGAACGAGATTTGGCGGGAACAGTTTATTTGGCAGTTTTGAGCAGTTTTTCCATGTTTCCCACTTCTTTACCTCACTAACCTTTGACAGAACTTATCTAGTGCGGGAACCAACTTTTTCCAATTAACTTTTTCATAATATTCCATCTCCTAGAGAGAGTTTTCAGAGTTCAATTTTCCAAGAAAAAATCATGTTTTTGAGTGTCTATTTTTCAAGAAAAATTCATTAAACACTCTTATTTTCACCCATATTGTTTATTCCAAGTTTCAATATATATACATTTTGCTTGGAGTGTTTGGAACTGGGTTTTATCTACCGCATTGAAGAGATTGTTTGGGTTTGCTTCTAAATCCCACAAAGAAGAAGTTCATTTGCGTTGACTTACCCACTTGGAGAAAGGCTCCTTGTTCGGGTGGCGGTGACCGAAAAAGTTCGATCGGTGGATTCCAAAACTGCGGTGGAGCTCTCTGGTTATTCACTAGGCGTAGGTGTGTACAAGAAGAAGCATCGAGGCTAATATGGAGTCAAGTCGAGTGTTGTAAGTCTTTCGTGTCTTGTACTTGTAAAATCATACTTAGTGAATTTGTGGCTAGGGCCGTTCGAGATTTTTTCCCGTTGTGGGCTTTTCCTCGTACATCGCGGCGTAGTGGATGTTTACTTATTTTATCTTTTTGAAAATCTCACATTAGATGCATGCTTAGGTAAAAAGATAAAATTTGGTTTAAGTCACTACTTAATTAATTTAATGCAAAATTAATTTGGGCAATGTTTAATTAATTTAGTTCAAGTCATTTAATTTAATTTGATAAAATTTGATTTGGCCTAAAATTGCAAAAATGGATTCATTAATATTGTTAGGCAAATTTCTAAGACTTGGATTGAATTAATTTGGTTTAAGTGAAATTAACATAAGTGTGTGTTTAATCCTATTTCACTTAATTTTATTTTAATTTGAGATAAATTAAAATTTGTTTAGGTTGAACCATCTAGCTTCCTCATCTTTAAAAGGAAATTGAATTACTTTTTGTAATAAGTATTTTAAATTTGTGGGCCTCGTGTTCCAACAAGTGGTATCAGAGCCGGAGCGCTAATTTATCGCGTCAAAGATCATTTTTTTGATTTTTATAATTTTTGTGGTACTTGTATTTTTAGGTGGTTCTTGTTTTTACTCACTCTCATTTTTATTTTTGTATCTCTCGATGGGACGTCTCAATGATAATTTATCCATTTCTAATGATAATGACGTTTTTGCTATTCGAGAGGAATTTAATGGGCTTAATATGTGTAATGAAAAATTAAGAGAATTAAATTTGAGATTTGCAAAAAAAATTAAATTTCTTGAAAATAAAAATTCTTGTTTTAAAACTAAAGTTGAATTTTTACAAATTCGCTATCTCAAAAAGATATTTTTTGTGAAAAGCTCATGGACATAAATCACAATTTTAATATTTTAGAAATGTTCAAGATAGAGAGTGATAGTCGAGAAAAGACTCTTAGGGACATGTTTGCTCACATTGAGGGGGGAGTCCCGTAAATTTGAGGAGTCTAATTTATTACTTAAGTCCGAAATTTTAAAAATGAAAAATGTCTTACTTGACTTGAGTAGTAGTTGTAATGGTTCTAGCTCATCTTATTCAAATACTTCCGTTGCTAAATCTAAAACCATTGTTCGTTTTGGAGGGTCAACTTTATCCAAGGACTTTAAGAAAATGTCACACCTTAGGTAACATTCCTCGTGTTTACACATGCTTGCATTGTGGTAGGAAATATCACTTTAGGTCATTTTATTTTGATCTTAAAAGAAGCCCTAGGAAGTCTATGTCTAGCATTTCATTAGTTCCCAAATCCCATCATTTTAAATATACATCAATATGGGTTAGGAAATCATTTTTAAATGCGCTAGATATCAGATTTGTTGATTCTCATTTGCTTTCACATGAAACCTTCCTTGCTAAATTTAAAGGTTGAATATGTTAGTTTAGTTTGCATACTCTAGCATTTTGTGCTTCATATTATATATCATTGCTAGGTGTATGCATGTTTAGTGATTTTATAATCATTTCTCTATTTCATATCTCATGTTAGAAATCATTACTTGTGTATCTTTTGTATTATACTTGCTTCATTTTAAGCATGCTTTAAATGAAAAATACAAAAAGATTTTTGTTTATCATTTTTGTTTTTATTTGTTTGGTAATTTAGGCTTTATGAAAAATATAAATGATTTTGTTTGTCTTTTGAGTAAGTATTTTTTATTTTTGGTTAAATTTTTTTCAAAAACTCAAAAAGATTTTTTTTTGTGTATTCTAGTTTGACACACTCATTGTGGCATACACTTGTGTTTAAATCCCACATTTTTCGCACCCATGTGGCTAGAACTTTTGGTTTAGATTGTCAATCCTTATTATGTTCTTTACCATGCTTACATAAAGTAGTTGGATTTTGTGTTGGTATAATGGATTCTATTTTTATATGCCTCAATTCACAAATGCACGGGCTCTTTTGTAATTTAATCATCACATTTTATATTTGAGCTTTGTGAGGTGTTCTCCTACTAATCTTGTCATCTACATATTTGTGACCTAGGAGGACTAGTGCATGTTAAAATCCGTTGCACGTGAGATTTGTGAGAAATAAAAATAGTATATATAAATGTGCACAGGGAAGGGCTCCGAAAGGATTTATTATCCTTTGCGAATAGTAAGCCACCATTTGGAATGGACCTAAAAGAAATACGTGGTTCAAGGGCCTAAAATAAAATATGGCATTAAAAAGAAAAATATTTGCCAAGGCCTATTTTGTTTAATTGATATATTCATTCAAAAATATTATATGCGTATTGAGGGAGATTGGATGGTATATCAATGGTTTGCACAATGCCCGTTTATCCTAGTTGTACTTTCAATGTCATGACACTATTAGTTTGTAGAATCATCAACATGCTAGGCTTGTATGAATTGTGTATGTTTGTTCATTGAGTTCAATTTATATTGTCAAATGAGATTATATTCAAATGTGATGAAGTTTGCAATCAATTGAGAACTCCGTGAATATGTTTTAAGTGACTAGGTCTGAATTTAATTGTTACTAGTTCACAGCCCAACACTTCCGTTTTCAAATGACACATTTATGCTATAAGAGTGTGAAAGACTCATATTATATTTTGTGTGTGTCATTTTGGTGTTTATATCTATATATGTGTACTCATGTATATTTGTTATATATTATGTACACATATATTTGATATTGTTTTTGTTGGTCTTTGTCTTGCTTTCTAGTCCATCTATGCTTCAACTTCATGATTGGTATCTATCTTGTTGCATTTCTTATTGATATCACATGCTTGATACTGTATGTATCATATTGGTATCATTTTCTTGCATCTTAGTTGGTATCCGTTATTATTTGTTGGATTAGTTATGATTTTGTTGCTCATGTGCTTTAATGTTCTCATCACTTTACGCACTATTGCATGTGATTTTGTTGCCCACGTACTATCCCTTGTTTAGTTTCGGGGGTGTATATGCTTTAATTGGGGGAGATAAGTTATGTTTGATTCTTTAGCCTTTGTCTATTCCTGACCAAAAATGGGGAGAATGATAGGGGGAGAAAATGGTATCTATTCCTATTATAATTGTATCCTTGTTTGGGGGAGGTTTATCTTAGGGAGAGGCGTCTTTCTAAGTAGGTCATATGTTTGATAAATGGGAGAATTAATTTAGGGGGAGTACTTATTTTAATTGCATTTCATATTTTGATATTCCCTATGCGTTTAATAATTTGCTTAAGTGTACATGAATTCTTTTAAGTGGCAACCTTCATCTGCAAAGCTATTGATCCTTGGGTCTTGAGTCAAGTATTGGGTGGGATGTTTTATGTCTAGTAGAGCTTGACGTCCCTTTAGGATTTTTTTGCTGGTTTTTGTCCCAGAATAGCCAAAGAGGGAGATTAGTAAGGACACAATTCTCCGATTGAGTCTTAATGTAGTTTTCGCTCAATTCCGGACAAAAACGTTTATGTCATAGGATAGCTTTTAATTATATCCATTCAAGCCTATGACGGGGTAGTTGAAGATGTAGCGGCAAAATATTAAAGCTTCATAAAATGCCGTGTGTATTGTGCCTCGTTTCTACGTCATCAACATAGTTCCATTGCTACTAAGGTATGAATGCATTTTAATATATATATAGGATCTTGGAACAATATTTATATGGGCGTATTTTATTTTAAACTGTTGTTTATTTTCATAATGTTTCATTAAAACTTAAAAATAAAGTTTCTGGACTAAAAATAAAATTTTCAGCTTTCTGTTTTTTCGTTCGATATTGTCATTCAAACGAGTTTGTCGTTCGAACGAGGATTGCCAATGAATTGCCACTGGAACTTTGTTAGAAGTATCGTTAGAACGAGACTTCGTTCGAATGAAAATCTCGTTCGAACGGGATTTGGCGGGAACAATTTATTTGGCAGTTTTGAGCAGTTTTTCCATGTTTTCCACTTCTTTACCCCACTGACTTTTGACATAATTTATCTAGTGCGGGGACCAACGTTTTCCAATCAACTTTTTCATAATATTCTATCTCCTAGAAAGATTTTTGAGAGTTCAATTTTCAACGAAAAAGTTCATGTTTTTGAGTGTTTATTTTTCAAGAAAAATTCATTAAACACTCTTGTTTTCACCCATATTGTTTATTCCAAGTTTCAATATATATACATCTTTCTTGGACTGTTTGGCACCAGGTTTTCTCTATCGCATTGAAGAGATTGTTTGGGTATGCTTCTAAATCCCACAAAGAAGAAGTTCGTTTGTGTTGACTTACCCAATTGGAGAAAGGCTCCTTCTTCGGGTGGCGGTGATCGAAAAAGTCCGATCGGTGGATTTCGAGCCCGCGGTGGATCTCCTCGGTATTCACTAGGGAGAGGTGTGTACAAGAAGAAGCGTCGGGGCTTGGACGGAGTCAAGTCGAGTGTTGTAAGTCTTTCGTATCTTGTACTTGTAAAACCATACTTAGTGAATTTGTGGCTAGGGCCGTCCGAGATTTTTTTTCGTTGTGGGTTCTTCCTCGTACATCACAGCGTAGTGGATGTTTACTTATTTTATCTTTTTTCAAATCTCACAGTAGATGCATGCTTAGGTAAAAAGATAAAATTTGGTTTAAGTCACTACTTAATTAATTTGGTGCAAAATTAATTTGGGTAATGTTTAATTAATTTAGTTCAAGTCATTTAATTTAATTTGATAAAATTTGGTTTGGCCTAAAATTGCAAAAATGGATTCATTAATATTGTTAGGCAAATTTCTAGGACTTGGATTGAATTAATTTAGTTTAGGTGAAATAAACATAAGTGTGTGTTTAATCCTATTTCACTTGGTTTTATTTTAATTTGAGATAAATTAAAATTTGTTTAGGTTGAACCATCTCGCTTCCTCATCTTTAAAAGGAAATTGAATTACTTTTTTATAATAAGTATTTTAAATTTGGGGGCCTCGTGTTCCAACAAATCCCATTCCCGTCTTAATTTTCTCTCTAAGATGAAGTTGTAATCACATCGTAGGCCTACTATAAAATAATAAGTCTCCCAAATTTATTTTCACAAGTTACTAAGGATTTTCCACCACTTCCATTTAGGAATACAAGAGAAAAAGGGAAATTTCAAAAATTTCGAGCACCGAACCGATTCGGCTTCCCAGTACCGACCCGGTCCATTTTTATGCAATTTCGTTCTCCTTGTTATTAGATACGTTTTTCACCATTTTATTCCACAATCTTTTGCCAAAATTGAAATCAACAATACCAACCATTTTCTACATATCTTAGGATGGTTTCTAACATTTCAAACACAGTATGACTTTACTGGAATCAATCAAGAATGAATCACTCCTCAAAACTCTTTCACAATTCTAATTTTGTGTTCTTCTCTTTCATTCAATCTAGATCCCGGATTTAGATCGGTAGCAACAATTCTATAGCTTCTGATTTTTCATCCTCTATAGATGTAAATTCAAACTACATGCAATTCTACCCAAACATGTAATCAATTCAAACTTTCCATTCATGCTTTTTCAATAGAATCAACCTATTCATGAAAACCCTACACATGCGTATTTTAACATCAATTTAATTTACAATAAACACTTGCATTTAATTGATTGATCTGATTTCATGGTTCTCAGTTGATGATGGGATTGATTGTTTCCTTTTCTAATTTTCCTTTCCAATTGCCTTGAGGTGCAAGATTTTTTCACCATCTTCAAAATCCCTCTTTATGCTTTGAAAATTGGTTCTCTCTTCTCTTTAATGGCCTCTCTAATCTTTTGTGTTAGAATACCGAACCCCAATCTCTAATTATCAAATATACTGCTCTAAATTTCGTAGGTTCCTAATCTTTTGAAAAACGATCGAAACGCCCCTAATAGGTGCCGGTTTGGTCAAAAATTGATTTTAGACCCAAACTATACCCCCAAATACATTATTCTGATTATTTCGTCCCATCCGAAATCATTCGTGATCTCTAAATTTTCATTCGAGTCACTTAAAATATATTTCTCATTTCTCACCTGAAAATAGTCTACACGCAACTCCGGTGAGATAAACTAGAATACGCACATATCACTCGCTATGCCGTATAACCATAATTAATAAAATACGCACATATCCCTCGCTATTCCGTATAACCATAATTACCAATTATTTTCCATTCACACTTAGTAAATCATAATTCAATATTAATCAGTATCTATCTCGCGATTAATATTTAATAGTCACAATTATTATCTAATAACATTAAATTACTTCACTCGCGTAATTTAATTATAATGTATTTTTCCTAATTAATTCCTCAACTTAATTAAATATAAATACGCAGAAATACGGGGTATTACATCTTTCACCATTCATATTGTGACCAGATCTGATCCGATTAAGTTTTTTTTTGGCATGAACCATTTTAATTGGAAGGGCAACAAGGTGGTTCCTCATCCTCTCGGAGTATGAATTGAAATGTGTGGTACCTAGTGAGATTAAGAGTCAAGTTTACTCATATTTGCTTACAATATTTTCTTATGGAATATTTGAGCCATCTCACAAAGACATTCCAGATGATGATCAATAAGCCAACTTCTTGGAGGCCCGTATTGAAGAGTGGATTATATAGTTCAATGGTTCGTCGGTGCAATGAAAATAAGGAGTAAGGGTCATCCCTTTAAGGGGAAATGAAGATATTTGTCTGTCTTTTAAGTTGGACTTCTTTTATTCTAATAATGAGGCAGAGAATGAGGCTTTGGCTTTAAGATTTCTGAGGGGTCTTCGAAGAGGCATCCATTCATTCTGCACCAAAATGATTCTAACTTAGTGGTTAAGCAAGTGAATGGAGAATACGCATCGAAGAACCTCAACTTGGCACCTTATAAAATAATTATCTAGAGGATGATCGATTGGTTTCATCAAATAAAAGTGGAAAGGCATTCTAGAGCAATGAATATGCATGTCGATGCCGATGCTACCATAGATGAATGATGAATCAACAATTTTGGTGATATAATGAAAAACAAATCCATCTATTGTGCTTAAAATATTTCTAATCGAGGATGAATCGGACTAGAGAGGCAAAATATGGAAGTAGTTGGAGTCTAGAGAAGAAACGATGAGGCTTAGGGAGTTAGAACAATATTTCATCATGGCAAGAAGTTTGTACTTTAGAAATATTAGAGGATGGCTGGCAACATGCGTCGACCTAGAGTAAGTAGAGAAGAAATTGAATAAATCACACAAGGAGAATTGTGAGACTATTGAGATTCCATTATATCGAAGAATTCAAAGAGGGGATATTTTTAGCCAATGATGAGGCAGGACGCAACAACAATACAAAGAGAATGTGCTATGTATCAACTTTTCATTCGGGCATGTGAGTGTAATTTTGTGGAAGCCCAAATAGACTAGAGATAACCTTATATTAATTTTATTAGAAATGGAGTTGTTTCTGAGGTGAAGATTGATACCGCAGGGATTAGAAGAAGAGCTCTAAGGTTCTATGTTTAAGGGGATCAACTTTATCGTAGAGGATTCTTCAATAGACTCTTTTAGATGCATCAATAGGAGAAAGCATGTGGATTTCTTAATCAAGCCCATGATCCAACTCACATTGCAGGAACCAAATTGTGTGATCAACTCATGACTTTGGGATATTATTGGCTAACTATGGAGAAAGATTCAACTAAGTTTATTAAAAGTATTAGGCGTGCCAACTTCATGAAAACTTGATCCAATCTCCTTCGATAGACCATCATTCCTTGGCAGCTCCTTATCCATTTCACACTTGGGCGTTTGATCTTGTGGGGGCAATCAAACCTCCATTAAGGGGAAAAATTTGGATACTCGTGGCGATAGAGCGCTTTAAAAAGTGGGCGGAGGTAATACCCTTGAAAATTACAATAACAGGCATGGTGGCACAGTTCATCAAGGAGTATGAAATTTTCCATTTTGGCATTCCTAATGTTATTTTGTCTGATAATGGAACATCATTCATCAATGAAGAGGTAACCTTGCTCACAGATAAATATCAATCATACACCACAGTTCAATGGTGGCCTACCGCAAAGGCAATGGTTAAGCTAAAGAAATAAATAAGAACTTGGTTAATAGTTTGTCTAAGACGATGGAGGACTTTCCTGGAGCGCGGGATTGTAAAACTCTAGCAGTACTATGGGCTTATTGAACAACTAAAAGGAAACTAATTGGCTATACACCTTTTTCCTTAGTTTATGGAGCTAAAGCAATTTTTCTAGTTAAGTTAGAAATATCTTTGGCCAAATATGCCTTATAAAGTAGCATGCTCTCTCAAGACATGCAGGTTCAACTAGAAGCGTTGAACGAACACAGAGATAATGCAATGAAACACTTCCATATATACACAAAGCAACTCTTCAGAGCTTATCATAATTTAGTGAAGTAAAAAATATTTATAAAAGGATATTTGGTTCTAAAATGAGTTATTAGTCACATTAAAGGACTCCTATTACCTAAGTTTGCAACCAATTGGGAGGGAGCATTTAAATAAACACATGATTTAGGATACTATTTAATATCCAAGATAAAGGGTGATAGGCCTTGTAAGTTAACAACACGTGGTTAAAAGTTCACCATGTTTACGAGTGGTTGTAGTTTTGTTATTTTCTACTTTTACTTTGAGTTTGTTCATGAGTTTTTTTATATGTATTTAGAGATTAAGATCTAGCACATAGATAAATTTAAATCACAATTTATGCTATATAGATAAGTGTTGAAACTAAACAAATGAGCATGAATACACAAATAAGACTTTTTAGAACATAAATATTTCTTCTTTGTATTTAAACTTAAATGGAATTATATTACAAGTTTAGGAGTATTTCCTAGACATACAAGAAAGACAAAAATATTCCGAGCCCATGAGAAACCATAAGTCCGGAGAGATGAAATATCCCTCAGACAACGAAGCAGCATCTTGAACACAAGCCTGTTGAGTTTCCACATTAGCAGTGAGCCTTGTTTGAACTTCAGATCTTCATTTTAACTTTACCTCATGGTCACTCAGAGCCTTGGCCAAATATTCTTCGGTTTCCCTGACATTATTATCAAATTCTTCAATGATCGAGTCAAGATCCTATAGTCTTACCTCTTCAACGAGTTAAGCCTCAATGTTCTTCATATAGTTCACGTTGATTCGCTATACAAACATCATTAAAGCACTTAAAGTTATTGATAAGACAATTGAAGTTCAGCCCATCCTTGAGCTGATCTCCAAGGCTGCTTAGGTGTTGGTTGAACGTGACTCTATCTTGAGTGACCATTTGTGTATTCACAACCTCTACTACAATGATTGCATGCCTTGGAGTCTATACCCCATTATAACTTTGTTTGGCCTTAAGTGTTCAACAATAAAGGTTTATGGATGATGTTGAATAAGTTGTTCTATCACTGCACGATGGCAACATTTATTGAAGGGGTATTGCTGAAGCACCTATTAACAGAATTCTAAAGGTGCAACACTTGGAAGTGGAATCTCATAACCAGGATCACTGTCATCCATGTTGTCATCGGTTGTGGAGCCACAATCACTGTCACTAGAGGACTCAATATGAGATGACTCTAACATAACATAACAAATCTCCATTTGTTAAAGAGTCAAAACTACTTAAGAAGGAACAACATGAGGTACCTCGAAAGGTGCAAGATGTTCCCTTACGGGATGTAAAAAAGTAAGAGACCACAATTTGACGTTTTTTGTTACCACAGAGGTAACTTAAAGGAAAAAATCTTAATAAAGAGTTTGATAAGTCACAAAGTAGGTATGAGATTTAAAAAAATCTTAGCAAATTTTTTTCTAAGTCATCAAGTAAGTGTTAGATTTGAAAAAACATCTTAGCACAAAGTTTGCTAAGTCACCAAGCAGGTGTGGTATTTAAAAAAAATATTGTTAGAAAAGAGCACCTTGATCACACAGCCAGATAAAGAGCACCTTGAGTACGTAAGTCCAACCATCGATGAACGGGGGGCTAGAGCTAGATCAGGGATAAATTCATCGACGATTGGGATTTGAAGGTCCCTTGGAGATGATAGAGAATATCTCTGTGACGAATAATCCTAAAGTGCAAAGGGAAAAAAGATGTTAGATGGAGCATCTCAACACTTAGTTTTTTTTTTTCTCAAGAAACTTGTATAAAAAAATATATAAGGGGATACCTCTAGAGTAGGAGAAGTCAGTAGCATTAGAGCATGCTACGTAAAAGCATCCGACACATCCTCATCAATATGAATATCTTCTAAAATTACGTATTCAAAAGAAACTGGCGGAGTGGGAGTTGACCTTGGTCGGATGATAACACACTCTTGAGCTGCCCTTTTCCTCAATGTCTTTGTACCTAAATGTTTTTTGTGCTACGAAGGAGCACTAGTGGAAGGTCCTTCTTTGGCTTGACCAAAGGTAGAAGTTTTCTTTTGAGGAACCTGAGACGCAATAACATTATAAGTAGGGGTTGCCTAGGTACTCTAGGTACCCTAGCTAAATAAACTAGAGAAATATGTAACACCCCATATTTTTTAATATTAATTAATTAATTAATTCGAGTAATTTTAAATTACAAGTGTGTCGTAATTTTATCGAATTAATTATTATGTGTAAATTAAAATATTAATTAGGAGAGGTAATGTTTAATATTTGTAGAATATAATTACTAAGTGAATAGTAAGTTATTAATTTTATGCCCTAGCAAGTGATAGTGACGTGACATTATTTATCTCAACCGGGAGTCGGGTATGGATTGTACTGAGGTTGAGAAAGGGATTTTAGTAAAGTGACTCGAGTGACAATTCTGAGTGTATGGATGATTCCGAATAGTTTGAAATAGTGGGAAAGGAGTACCCGGGATAGTAATCGGGTCTCGAAACATTTTTAGTCATAATCGGACCCATATGGGGGTGTTCAGGTCATTTAGGATTTGCTTATTAGACTAATTTCGGGATCAACAATATTAAAACTAAGTTATGGAGTTAGTGGCAGCCATAACTCAATTAGAAGACCCTAGATATGCAGAGAAGAAAATAAGAAGAAAGTAGGAAGATTTTTTGGAGCCAAATCAAGAAGAAATGAATGTGTTTTTAGCCAAATCATCGTCTACCTCAAAGGAAATCAGACCCTACAAATCAACACAGGCAAGTGGTTAAATCACTTTCAATTAATTTTCTATTTTTTGATTCATATAATAGTGGGTGATAAAAATCAAAATTCGTATTGGGTTGGATGATTTAATCTTGCTGTGTAGATTAAAGCAAAATTGATGATGCTATATGAATCTTGGTTATAGTAATCTGAATCCTATGATAAACCCAACAGAGATTGATGTCTAATTTCGGATTTATAGAATGAAATTTATAACTGATTGAATGCAACCCGGATGGAAACCCAATTTAGAAATTGATGGATTGTGATTGAAATCAATTGTGTTTAATAGTTTGGATGATGTTTAAAACTTGATTTGGAGGTGTATTTATGCTGAGAATGATCGTATTAAGGTTTGGGGTAGAACCAGAAAGATTAGATATTTGTAAATAGAGGAAAAACGAGTAGGGGAAGAAGAATATTCGCTGCCCAGATGCAGTGAACCTGTTCGGATTTGAGGAAGAATCGGTTCGAGGGGTTGGGAGAACCGGTTCGTGTGTTTGGCCGAAACGTTCGGGGTACGTGGTAGTCCTGGTTTGTTTTTGAATTTATTTTGGAAATTTTTTGTCGTACCCCGACTTAATTAAGTTAAAATCATCCTTTTATTTAGAGATAAATTCCCTTAAATAATACTTTACTTTGAATCTCTCAAAAAATAACCTAAGATTTTTGTCTATTCAAAGGCATGTTTAAATGAAAACATAACTACATGTACATATAATTTAGAAGCACTAAACAACTTTACATATACAAGTTCCTTTGTTTAACATTGACACAAAAACCTTGTTGATATTCAACCCATATTAGATATTCATCACTCCCCCATTTTAAGGTCCTAACTTGACAGTGAACTCCAAACGATAAGCACACCTGAAACAAACATTATAGGAGTGTAAGCTATAAAGGCTTAGTGAATGACCATATACACGCACTCCACACATATAACCAATTTGAATAATTATTTTTCTAATATTATAACCCGACAGGAATTGTGAAACTCTCGCAAGCCTGGACCTGCAACCGTCCATTTAACCCACCGCAGTTAATAGGGACCACCACGTCCCTTTATTAGGCCCGAGTACACAAAACTTTAAATTGGATTAATGGGACCGCCACATCTCGTAGGACCCACCACAGTCCTTAACATTAGATAAAGGACCCACAATAGTCCATAACATTAGATAACTTAACTTAACATTTTTAACCATATGCATATGTCTCATAAACACCACATCATTAAACAAGTATCACCACACATGCATTTAAGCTACACATTTCCATATGAAAACATAAGCATCTATATTTTATAGGGAATGTCACTCACCTTAAAGTAGGTACTAAGATTAATACCAAATCTATTTCCTTGGTACGGTAGTGTTAGTCGCTTTCGTACCTATCAATTCAACAACATTAGTATTTGAATACATAAAATCACATTAAACTCAGTAACACATCACATCAGTTGGTCAATCTGAAATAACTAAAAAGAAATTAAATATGATACTTACCATTTCATTAATACCCTATTCATTAGGGTTCAAACACAATTTATAGAATTAAATTACGAATTCTTTAGACAAAGTTATGCCCATTTTATTACAACATTTTCCAAATTGTTTCTCAAGAAAAACAACAACAAAACTTCAACTTCAAAATGACCCCCAAGCCCAAGCATAAGGTATTTTATTCTCATCTTCAAGTATGTCATACTCATATATGTTATCTAACCTCTCCAACTGGAATCACCCGATTTCAATAATATTCTATGATTTATGCCATTTTTAGCACACCTAGGTTGGAATAGAACATTAAAGCTTAAATTAACCTTGTTAAGCATACATAACCTCCACATCGGTAATCAATCATGGAAACACATACTAAACATGTTTTAGTATATACATACATCATATACATGAATTTCCTAAATAAAAAAGCTTCACGTGAAGGTGATTAAAATCTAGGATTTTAAAGTTAACATTTACGATCCTAGCACCAGTTCTCACGTATGTTCTTAAGCCATACTTGTTTTAACAATTGGAAATATGAGTATCATTCAAATATTTCTCAAAATCAGGAACAAAAACATACAAAATGTACAACTCATTCATGTGATTAACTTTAACAAAGAGGTAATTACCTTATAAGATCATCTCGATTTATTGTAATTTTTCAAAGATTTTTCTTCCTTAAACTTCCTTTCTCCCTCCTTAGGCAAAATCTTTCAAAACTTATTATTTCTTATGAGGAAGAAGCAATACATCACATTTATAATCAGATATATATTTTAAAGGGTTCCAATAGCCATTAACCTTGTGGTGATTCGTGATTGGTTGGACATAAGGTCCAATCAAACAAAATCACCATAACTCCCTATTACGGACCCATATTTACTCTAACTTTGTGTTTACGTGTAGATAACATATATATCTACAACTTTCATATTTTGTGTTTTCCCAAAATCATAAAATTAATATGCCTAATTTGGGCTCGAACAGGAAAGTAGCAATTTACCAACAATCTTAAAACCTTCACATTTGGAGACCAAACATTGCCAATTTCGCACCAACACCCTAGCTTTTATAGACACAATGATTCATTTAAAAACTTATTCTATGATGCATTTAACCACATAACTAATCATATGCTCTAAACATGTTGTCCCCGATCATAAGCTCGATTAGCATCTAATGTAAATAACATATATATCACATGAGTATGCAACCCCCTAAACATGATATTTAACATATTTAACACCCATCACCAACTTATAACTCATAGATTATACTTAATCATGCAATTAACATTCCTAATAATGTTTTAGGGCCTTACAAATCTACCCCTCTTATAAAAAAAAAATTCCTCGATTTTTAACGTATAAGAAACTTACCAAACATATGAGGATATTGCTTCCTCATGTTACCCTCTCCTTCCCAGGTGGCATACTCCACATTTTGACTTCTCCACTTTACCTTAACTAATGGAATAGTTTTATCACGTAACACCTTCTCTTTTTGATCTAAAATATCAATTGGTTCCTCTACGTAGGTCAAGTCATCTTGAAGCTTTATCAGTTGCGAAGTAAACACATGTGAAGGATCTGGTACATACTTACGTAACATCGATATATGAAAAACATCATGTATCCGAGATAATTCTGGTGATAATGCCAACTTATAAGCCAGGGTTCCAACTCGTTTCACTATTTCATACGGGACAATGTACCTAGGACTCTATTTTCCCTTCTTCCCAAATCTCATAACCCCTCTCCAAGGAGAAACATGTAGGAATACTCGATCACCTTCCTCAAATTTCAATTCTTTCCTTCGATTATCTTCATAACTTTTCTGTCTACTTTGTGCCATTTTTAAGTGATTACGGATAAGATTTATCTTCTCAGTAGTCTGCTGCATAATTTCTTGGGCAAGTAGTTTTCGTTCTCCTACTTCATTCCAACACACCGGATTCCTGGACTTTCTCCCATAAAAAACTTCATACGGATCGATTTCGATACTCGAATGATAACCGTTATTATAAGCAAACTCTATTAGTGACAAATGTTCATCCCAACCAACATATAAATTCATAACATGTCTTCGAGTGTTTGGATCGTTCTTTCTGACTGTCCATCAGTATGAGGATGAAAAGTTGTACTAAATTTTAATTTAGTCCCAAGAGCTTGTTGTAAACTAGGCCAAAAGTGATAAGTAAACTTAAGATCTTGGTCAGAGATAATACAAACCGATGCACTGTGCAATCTAATTATCTCATCCACATACGTTTTGGAATATCTATCCATGGAGTAAGTAGTTTTAACAGGAAAAAAAGTATGCAAACTTAGTCAGTCTATTAAAGATAACCCAAATAGAATGAAACCCTCGTGATGGCTTTGGTAAACCTATAACAAATTATGTAGTAACATGCTCCCATTTCTACTCATGAATAGGTAAGGATTGTAGTAAACCATTAGGCTTCAGATGCTCCACCTTCACTTATTGGCAAACTAGACATCGAGCAACGAAATCTGTAATGTTGTGTTTCATTCCCGACTACTAATAACATTATTTCAAATCTCTATATAGTTTCATGCTCCCTGGATGCATAGCATATAAAGAAAAATGGGCTTCTTCTAGAATTATTTTCCTTAAATCAGGAACATTAGGTACGCATAACGGTTATCATACATAACAATGTTGTCATCACGACTATAAAATTCATTTGCTTTACCCTTTTTTATATTGTCTCTAACTTTCTCCAATTCTACGTTTGCCTGTGCTTGTCTTTTCCAGTCTATCAACACAGGTCTAACATATAAATGTGCTAATATTCCACAAGACTCATTTAAAGTTAATTCGAACCCCATTAAAGCTAACTCTCATAGCATGTCAACTCGAATACAATAAATATAAGATACTTGCCTATATATTTTCTACTCAAAGCATCAATAATAACATTAGCCTTACCCGGATGGTGATGTATTGTGCAGTCATAATCCTTTATAAGTTCCATCCACCTCCTTTGCCTCATGTTTCAGTCTTTCTGAGTAAACAAGTATTTTAAAACTTTGATGGTCAGTAAAAATTTCACAACTAACACCATATAAGTAATGCCTCAAAATCTTAAGTGAAAAAACTACTGTGGCCAACTCAAGATCATGTATAGGGTAGTTGCGTTCATATATCTTTAACTGTCAGGAAGCAAAAGCAATTACCTTTCCATGCCGCGTGAACACACAATCGAGTCCTTAATACGAGGCATCACTATAAATAACTAAACCTTTTGTACCCATTGGAATAGTCAATAATGGAGCGGATGTCAACTTACCCTTTAAATTTTCAAAGCTTTTCACATAACCATCATTCCATACAAACCTGTTGTCCTTTCTGGTAAGCTTAGTCAATGGCAATGCAATAAAAGAAAATCCTGGTATGAATCTCCTGTAAAACCCTGCTAATCCCAAAAAATTATGTACTTCTGTCACACTAGTTGGTCTTTCCTAATTCATTACTGCTTTCACCTTCCTAGGTTCAACACAAATGCCATCAGCAGAAATAACATGGCCCCAAAATACTACCTTGTCTAGCCAAAATTCACATTTCAAAAATTTTGCATTTAACTTCTTCTCTCGCAAGGTCTGTAAAATAATACGCAGATGATGTTCATGCTCCTCCTTACTATGAAAATATATCAAAATATCATTTATGAAGACAATAAAAAAGAATTCATGTATGGGCGAAATATGCAGTTCATCAAGTCTATGAATATGACCGGTGCATTTGTTAACCCAAATGGCATGACAAAAAATTCATAATGTCCATACCTGGAACTAAAAGAAGTTTTAGAAATGTCACATTCTCTTACTTTCAATTGATGATATTCGGATCTGAGAGCAGTCTTAGAAAATACTTTGTCTCCTCGTAACTGATCAAACAATTCATCAATGCGGGATAATGGGTATTTGTTAAGGATCATCACATTGTTCAACTGATGACAATCAATGCACAGTCTCATGGTTCCATTTTTCTTCATCACAAACAATACAGGGGCTCCCCACGGTGATACACTAGGCCTTATAAAACCACTATCTAACAAATCTTGTAACTGTATTTTTAGCCCTTTTAATTCTATAGGTGTCATACGATATGGTGCAATAAATATCGATGAGGTGCCTGGTTCTAACTCAATCACAAATTCTACCTCATGGTCTGGTGCTAACCCTGGAAGTTCTTCTGGAAATACATTTGCAAACTCATTTACTACTGGTATATCTTATAGTTTTCCAACCTCTTTTCATGTGTTCACCACATGAGAAAGACGACCCTGACATCCTTTCCTTAGCAGTTTATATGATTTTATAGCTGAAATCAAACATGTTGGAGTGACATTTCGGTCCCCTATAAGTTTAAATTCAGGTTCATCCGATATTCGAAACACTACCTCCTGTTTAAAGCAGTCTAAACATACATGATATGAGGCTAACCAATCCATACCCAATATCACATCAAAGTCACGTATATCGAGAGGTAATAAGTTAACTAATAACTCGTTTTCACCTACTCTCACCACCCACTCCTTACATACCCTATTAATGAAAACCAATCCCCCACTGGAGTAACAATGGCTAAACTAGAATCTAATGATGATAATGATTTATTAAGATGCAATAGATAAAGAAAAGACACAAAAGAATGTGTAGAACCAGGATCTATCAACATTTCAGCATCTTTATAACAAATCAGAAGTGTACTTGCCACTACATTAGGCATATCTTCTGCATCTTGTTGCGTCAGTGCAAACACTCTGCCATGACCTCGACTTTGTGATATACCTCCTCTACCTCCCCTGTGTAGAACCGCTACCTCCTACTGCCACACTCCCAATTGATGTTGTAGCTCCCACTATTGGACAATTCTATCGTAAGTGCCATAGTTGATGACAATGGAAACATAAAAGTGTTAACTCAGCTATTATACACTCCCGAGACATATGCCCTTGACTACCACATAGATAACAAAACATGGCCCTCGGTCCCAACACGGATGCATTTTTTGACCGACTCATTCCAGTCCTTCCACTTCGAACTTGAAACATTCCAGGTGTATTTATGCTATTTTTAAATCCCTGACCCTTAGGTACTCCTCACGCTACACTTTCAGTTGAGGTTCCCATTTCCCATCCATTTGATTTTCTACTATCGTGTCTAGATTTCTTCGAATGTTCGACTTGCATTTCTTTCATTGAATTTTCTAACACCATAACTCTGTCCACCAGGTCCACGTAATCTATGATCTTCATAGTATCATCCAAGGTTTTTATATCTACATTCAACCCAGTTTGAAATCGATCACATTTACTTTCTTCTGTTCTCACCAAATCAAGTGCAAATCTAGATAAGGATATAAACAAAGTTTCATACTCTGCCACCGTTCGGTTCCCCTGTTTTAGCATGATAGATTCTTTCTCTTTCTCTTTCCTATAAAACCATGGGAAATATTTTTCAAAGAACACATTCATAAACCTCTCCCATGTAATTGGTGGAGGATTTGCTAGCACCACACCCCCAATCGTAGTAAGTAACCTCTCTGTAGCATCCCACCATAACTTTGCATCATCCTCTAACCTAAAGGTTGCTAACAAAACCTTTTGTTCATCTCGCAGTTCCATCTCCTTGAATATTGTTTCTATTTTTCTAATCCACCGTTATGCCACTAACGGATTAATAGTCCTAGAAAATGCTGGAGGATTTAACTTCATGAACCTCTCATGAAATTTATCCCTATCTCCACCAAGTTCTATACCTCTTTCTTGTTCCATTAGTTGTGCCACAACACGTAATATTCTTCCCATGTCATCAATAGGTTGTTGTTTCACCTTTGGTTCATCCACTTCAATATGTCCCTATCCTTACTGACTATTAGGTAAATTGGATGCCTCACCCTCTGCTCTATCATGCGGCTCGTGTGGATCCATCACTCACTGCAATATAAATAACTTAAATTTAATACAATATCAGCAGTTTAACATTAACATTGTTAGTCAAAATCTTGACCCACAACAAACTCACTTTCTATTGTCCACAAGAAATCTAGACCCTCACACCCTATCCAGAACCTAATAACCGTGCTCCGATCCCAAGTTGTCGCACCTTGACTTAATTAAGTTAAAATCATCCTTTTATTTAGAGATAGATGCCCTTAACTAATACTTTACTTTAAATCTCTTGAAAAATAGCATAAGATTTATTTTCTTTTCAAAGGCATGTTTAGATGAAAACATAATTACCTGTACATATAATTTACAAGTACTAAAAAACTTTACATATACAATTTCCTTTATTTAACATTGACACAAAAACCTTGTTGATTTTCAACCCATATTAGATATTCATCACTCCCCTGCTTTAAGGTCCTAACTTGGCAGTGAACTCCGAACGAAAAGCATACCTAAAACAAAACATTATAGGAGTGTAAGCTATAAAGGCTTAGTGAATGACCATATACACGCACTGCACACATATAACTAATTTGAATAATTATTTTGCTAATATTATAACCCAATAGGAATTGTGAAACTCTCGCAAGCCTGGACCCACCACAGTCTATTTAACCCACCACAGTTAATGGGGACCACCCCATCACTTTATTAGGCTCGAGTACACAAATATTTAAGTTGGATTAATGGGACCACCACATCCCGTAGGACCCACTACAATCCTTAACATTATATAAAGAACTCACCAAAATCCATAACAATAGATAACTTAACTTAACATTTATAATCATATGCATATGTCATAAACACCACATCATTAAACAAGCATCACCACACATGTATTTAAGCTATTCATTTCCAAATGAAAATATAAGCATCCATATTTCATAGGGAAGGTCACTCACCTTAAAGTAGGTACTAAGATTAATACCAAATCTATTTTCCCGGTATGGTAGAATTATCCACTTCCGTGCCTATCAAATTAACATCATTAGTATTTGAATACACCATTTAATATAAAACTCAGTAACACATCACATTAGCTGGTCAATCTGATATAACTGAAAATAAATTAAATATGATACTTAAAATTTCTATAATACCTTATTCATTAGGGTTCTAACACAATTTACGGAATTAAATTACGAATTCATTAGACAAAGTTATTCCCATTTTATTACAACCTTATCCAAATTGTTTCTCCAGAAAAACAAAAGAAAAACTTCAACTTCAAAACAACCCCCGAGCCTAACCAGGAGGTATTTTATTCTCAAATTCTAGTATTTCATAATCATATATGTTATCTAACTTCCCCAACTGAAATCACACGATTTCAATAAGTATTCCATGATTTATGCCATTTTTAGCACAACTAGGTCGGAATAGAACGTTGAAGCATAACTTAACCCTGTTAAGCATACATAACCTCCACGTCGGTTATCAATCATGGAAACACATACTAAACCTGTTTTAGTATATACACACATCATATACATGAAATTCCTAAACCACAAAGCTTCACGGGAAGATGATTCAAATCTTAGGATTTTAAAGTTAACATTTACGATCCTAGCACCAATTCTCACGTATGTTCTTAAGCTATCCTTGTTTTAACACAATTAGGCAATATAGGTATCATTAAAATCTTTATCAAAATCAGGAACAAAAACATACAAAGTGTAAAACTCATTCATGTGATTAACTTTAACAAATTGGTAATTACCGTATAAGATCTCCTCGATTTATGGTAATTTTTCAAAGGTTTTTATTCCTTAAACTTTTTTTCTCTCTCCTTAGGAAAAATATTTCTAAACTTGTTATTTATTATGAGGAAGAGTAAATACATCACACTTATAATCAGAAATACATTTTAAAGGGGTCCAATAGACATTAACCTTGTGGTGGTGGGTGATTGGTTGGACGAAAGTTCCAATCAAATAATTCCACTAATGACAGATTTATCACGCCTTTGTAAAATCACCATAACTCACTATTAGGGACCCCTATTTAGTCTAACTTTATGTCTACATGTCGATAACTCATATGTATACAACTTTCATATTATGAGTTTTTCCAAAACCATAAAACTAGTATGCCTAATTTGGGCTCTAACAGGAAAGTAATAATTTACCAACAATTTCAAAACTTTCACATTTGGCAACCAAACACTGTCAATTTTGCAACAACACCCTAGTTTAATTTTATAGACATTATGATTTTTTCTAAAAATATATTTTATAATGCATTTGACCACATAACTAATCTTATGCTCTAAACATGTTATCCCCGATCATAAGCTCGATTAGCATCTAATGTAAACAACATATATATCTCATGAGTAAGCATCCCCCTAAACATGATAATTAACATATTTAACACCCATCACCAACTTATAACTCATAACTTATACTTAATCACATAATTAACATTCCTAATCACATTTTAGGGCCTTACATTAATAAATATGGAGCATATTTCCTAATGATTATAGGTTGATATAATTGGGATTAGGAGGGTTGAAAGCGCGTGACACATAATTAATGAATTTTGGGAAAAACATTCTAAAGTATTTAATTACGGGCCAAGATAATGTGTCCGGTCATTGTAGGTAGTGACACTACCTTAATAAATTAATTAATATGAAATTAATTAAATTAAGAGTCGGGGATTTGAATGGGATATTTTGAGGCTAGTGCTCCGGGAGTTAGGCACGGATTAGTCGGGTTTAATTTATTATATATATATATATATATATATATATATATATATATATATATATATATATATATGTGTGTGTGTGTGTGTGTGTTTAATTTATAGATATCGGTGTGAATGATATTTGTAGGAATACATACCCCTCTAGTGCTATCATGGGAGGTTACGCGATGTGGGTGAATCCCCTGGCTTGTGACTGCAGGAATAATATAGTCCCGGTCATATTGCCTGATATTTTATTGTGCGATTTATTTTTTTGAGGTTTGACAATTATGTAGGGTGGAGTGCAGTGACACCCATGATTAAATTTCAAGAGAACTTTTTCTCTTAGGAGCGGCGTTGTTGTGATAGGAGTCAATCACCACAACCATGGAGATATACCATGAATAACGAGGAATTTGGGGTACGATTTGACCGTAAATCCTCTCAATGGCTGTTTAAACAGGGAGGCAAAGGGGATTTCAATACTTGTTTCAGAAGCATCGTATGGTGGTTGGTTATGAAGGAAAGTTGACGTGTTTAGCGAACTTCATATCCGCCGCGGTGGATACGAAGAATAAAAAAGGTCCATAAGTTAATAATAGACTCATCGGTAGAATATAAAATCATAGATGGGGAAATCCGACTAGAACTACAAGTACCGTTGTCGTCAATGTCGTACATTTACAATTTGATATCAATGCTTTCGTGAGAAGGGAGACAAGAGAGTTGGCAAATCTAACTGAAGGGCAAGACTCGATTTAACGGTGCTAGTGAGGCACCACAGGAGGGGATACCCAATAGAGAACCCATTTTAATGATTGAGATTAATAGAATTCCTACCAGGTGACGGTGGATTCAGTCCAGGCCATCAAGACCATCAATGAGTTCCATAAGGTCAGTGGAGACAAAGGGACAACAGGGGTAGAAATCAGGGTCAAGACTACCAGATACGTGAGAAGAACAACCCCGACATGGCCAGTGGGGCCAGATAAGGGGGAATGACATAAAGAGGTTTCTTATGTGCAAATATAAGTAACACATGGGTGGATTGTGTCCACAAAAAGTTAGGGTATAGGAGCGGGATGCCCAGCAGGGGTGACAGTTATAAGAAGTTTTTGGTTCGATTGGGATGAGAGTGTTTTGTCTAGAAATAATTTGAACCGCCAGTGCTATTGGAAATTGAAAGTATGTGTTTTATTCCAGGGTGAATGGGGTCTATTTTGTGTGACACGAGCGAGTCACCGTAGTTCGTTAGCACCAGATTTGTGCGTGAAATGAGCTTAGTAGAACTATCGTTATTGGTACTATAGTTGTATATATTTACCGTTGAGTACCAGGACTCTCTTTAGTTCCATCTGCAGGGGAGAGGGTGTGGACACTGAGACGATATATTTTATGAGGTTAGCTCATTTTGAGAGGTGATATGTGATGTTGAATTTTATCCTGGATATGAACGGGTCAATGATGGTTAAACGATGATGGGCGGATATAACAAGACTATCGTGTTCATTATTCCCGGGCAGGATGTATATTTTTTCGATGTCTCACTTGGAAGGGGGTTGAGCTCACGGTAATATTTTTGTGAAGTAGACTTCAAAGAGGGCAGTTATCTAGTTATATTGGATCCTGGTGTGTAGGGACTTTTACTAATGTGATTCAGGGTATGGCGGGTTTACCGTGGAGTGGTGAGATTTAGCTCGTTATTAACTTAGCATTGAGAACTTAGTGATATTGCAAGCGTAGTATTAGATGATTCCTTTCGAGATGCGGGAGCCAATGATTAGACTTATGAGTATAAGGATAGGGTTTTGGGTTTCTCGATTATATGATTTGGACCTACAAAAATCGTGGTCGATAATGCTAGGGGATAGTGCATTGGGGGAAAGCTCTTTTGAGCTTTGTTGTGGGATGTTACACGTATAAACCTTAATAAACGTCGGGAGTGGAGAGACGTTGTTGGATGATAGGGTATCTGTTTAAATTTTAATTATTGAATGTGTGGAGAAAACTCTTTGAGCTAAGATCTAGTTCGAAATAGGGTCAGTGGAGCTGAGTAGTGCTGTGAAGGATGCACCAAGGAAACTTTTGCACCACAAGTTAATGTTTGGGGAAATATCAAGAAGAATTAAATTATGATTTGTGGGGTCTAAGAATACCCGTATGATATAGCCATGAAGAAAGTGCGGGGCAGAGTTTAAGATAAGTATGTTACGTATGAGATGTTAGTGATAATAGGCGAGGATGCACGGGTTATAGGGTGTATGGGCACCCTGGTTAGTTTGATTTTCATAATATTCCGGGAGAAAGGAATGTGGAAATAAACGAGTTAAAGGTATGCCTGTGGGGTAGTTAGGAGCAAAAGTGGAAAGGTATGATGGATGGAAATTCGTTGAGAAAGGAAACAGTCTAACTATGTGTATATCAAAGATAACTATCACAACTATAGTGGGTTGAAAGATGGTGGAGGCACATGTAAAACGATATCCCTGGATAAGGGAGAACCCCATAATTTTGGGAAAGTGGAACATAGGCTCACTTAGTCAAATGCCTAGAGGGGGTCACACACAAATAAAATGTACATTTCTACCAGATGAAAAAGTACCCAAGGAATAGAGTTTTGGAGCATACGGAAGTGGAATGATTTTTGATATATCCCCCCAAAAGGAGAGTAAGATATTCCACGTGATGTGAAACGTTGAGCATGGGGATCGATGTTGAATGAGATATAGTGAAGTTGTCTTCGGATACACCATTTAGGGATGGAAAAGGTTGATTGGAGTTTATTAACTAGGATTTTTGTAGTTTTGATGGTTTCAATGATGGTATTAATGCGCAGATTGGTAAACTTCATATTTGGGTTATTCAAAATTCGTGGAGAGGTAAGGGTTTCCATTGGGTTTGTGGAATCGATTGACCAGAACTGAATAGTTATCATTTTGGGGTGGGTTATACTAATGGGCATTATATCCAACTTTTCATTTGAAGAGAAGAAGTGAAATGGAACAAGGTATCGTCCTATATTGTTATGAATTAGGTTGAGACCTTTAAGTCCCACATCTAATAGGAAGTGAGAGGAGGCTATGGGGATGGAGTTTAATTTTGTACTAGACGAGTCACCCATAAGTCGATGGGTAGACAGGAAGTGACTAATTTGTAGGAGAAATTGAGAAATTTGTATTCTGAATTTTTGAGTAATTAGGAGTATTAATTACCAGTGGTAGAGTTACGTAAGATACCTCGTAACGGTTTATTATCTACATGATGCATTTTGAGACTTTATACGGAGATTTTGTCATCCACCCTTTGGTGGTAAAGAGGTGAGGAATAACAAGCTGCCTGGACTCCAGATTATTTATGCTCCGTCGACAAGGATCGAGTTAATCTATGTTAGGATTGTGCAATTCAGGACCATAGTGAGAGTTACGTCACCGTGAGTAAAAGTTTTAAAGAATGACATGAGTAGTCAGGGATTGTTGCGGGACCCTGAGGGGAGTCACGTGTTTGGTAACAATGTAATTTGGCATACATAAAGGTGGGGTCTTTCATATCATATAGAGATGGTGGAATATAGGATCGTCTTTTGAGGCACTAAATGGATGGAGACCATCGAGTTGGAGATTGGTGACTAGGTCTTGGTACGGGTGTCTCCTATGAAGGGAGTCATGATGTTCGGCAAGATAGGGGAACTACCGCTGAGGTGTGTGGGACCATTTCTGATCATTGAGAGGGTGGGACTAGTTGTATAGAGACTGGGCGTATCGGAGCATCTGCAGCAGATTCAAGACGTGTTCCACGTGTCATCACTAAAGAGGTATCGGAGGAACGAGAGGGACTTTTGGCACGTACCATTAGAGGAGATTGATTTACAACCAGATATCTCTGATCAGGAGATACGAGTGGCGATACTTGATCGTAGTGAGCGTAAGTTGCTTTCTAAGGTGGTTCCTTTAATTCGAGTCCAGTGGGGCACCACAATGTGGACGAGTCGATGTGATAGCGGGAGGAGCATATGCGAGAGAAATATCCAGAGTTATTCACCGCGGGTACATCCTAATTTTGGGGACGAAATTCCTTTGTAAGGGGGACGTATGTAACACCCCGTATTTTTGAGTATTTATTAATTAATAAATTTGAGTGTTGTAATTTAATTAAATTAATTATTATGTGTAAATTAAAATATTAATCGGGATAATGGTTAATATTTGTATAATATAATTACTAAGTTAATAGTGAGTTAGTAATTTTACGCTCTAGCAAGTGATAGAGACGTGATATTATTTTATCTCAACTGGGAGTCAGGTATGGACTATATTGAGGTCGAGATACGGATTTTAGTAAAGTGACTCGGATGATGATTCTGAGTGCACAATTGATTCCAGAAAGGTCAAGATAGTAAAAAAAGAGTACCCGGAGTAGTAATTGGGTCTCAGATATTTTTAGGCATAATCGGGCCCACACGAGGGTGTTCGGGTCATTCGAGATTAGCCCATTAGACTAATTTCGGGATTAACAATATTAAAACTAAGTTATGGAGTTAATGACAACCATCACTTAATTAGAAGACCCTGGATTTGTAGAGAAGAAATGTGGGAGAATGTAGGATGATTTTTGTGAGCCAAACCAAGAAGAGTTGAGTGTGTTTTTTGCAAAATCATCGTCTACCCAATGGAAATCTGACCCTACAAATCAACACAGGTAAGTGGTTAACTTTCTTTCAGTTAATTTGCTATTTTTCGATTCATATCATAGCGGGTGATAAAAATCAAAATTCGTCTTGGGTGAGTTCTCATACGAAAAAAGGATTTTAAGATGATAAATCATGTTGTGTACATTAAAGCAAAATTGATGAAGCTATATAAATCTAGGTTGTAGTAATCTGAATCCTGTGATAAACCAAGTAGAGATTGATGTCTAATTTCGATTTATAGAACGCAATTTGTAACCGATTGAATGGAACCCGGATGAAAATCCAATTCAGAAATTTATGGTGTATGATTAATATCAATTGTGTTTAAATTTTTGTATGATGTTTAGAACCTAATTTGAAGGTGTATTTATGTTGAGAATGATTGTATTAAGGTTTGGGGTAGAACCAAAAAGCTTAAAGGTTTGTTAATGGAGGAAAAGCGAGTTGGGCAAGAAGAAGATTCGTTGCATAGATGCTTCGAACCCCTTTCGAATTTGGGGAAGAATCGGTCCGGGGGATTGGGCGAACCGGTTCAGGTGTCTGGCCGAAGTGATTCAGGGTACCTGAAAGTCCTAGTTTGTTTTTGAATTGATTTTGGAACTTATTTATTTAGTGAAAAATAAATATGGAGCATATTTCCTAATAATTATAGGTTGATTTAATTGGGATTAGGAGGGTGGAAAGCGTGTTACACATAATTAATGAATTTTGGGAAAAACATTCTAAAGTATTTAATTACGGGCCGAGTGAATGTGTCCGAGCATTGTAGAGAGTGACATTGCCTTAATAAATTAGTTAATGTGAAACTAATTAAATTAAAAGTCGGGGATTTGACTCGGATATTTTTAAGCTAGTGCTACGGGAGTTAGGCACGGAGTAACCGAGTTTAATTTATTATTTATATATATATATATATATATATATATATATATATATATATATATATATATATTATATATATTGGTGTGAATGATATTTATAAGAATACATACCCCTCTAGTGCTATAATGGGACGTTGCACAATGTGGGTGAATCCTCTGGCTAGTGAATGCAGGGAGAGTATAGTCCCCAGGTCATATCGCCTGATGTTTTATTGTGTGATTTATTTTTCCGAGGTGAGACGTTTTGGGTTTGACTCGGTCTCACTCTCGAGGAGAATATGACATCCTCCACTACATTTGTGATATATTTATCCAAGCTTATGAGTGAGTCCGACTTGAGGTAATCGAGTTAGAGTGAGCATACCTGGGATATGATAACATTTTAGAGAAAGCATCTGGTGAATTATTACTCGAAAATGGATGGTTACTATACGCGACATGTGTGTGAATGTTGAAGTGTACTAGTACATATATAATATGAGTAGATAATTATATACGAGATTAATACATAAGTGTGAATGTATTGTGTTTCCTACATAACTAGTGTGAATATTATATGATGTAATAAAGTTGAATCAATTGAAATAATTTAATGAGTAGATAACTTAATAATCAAAGTAAGAGTACACGGGTTAGAGTAAGGTGATAGGAAGAAGTGTAACAAGGTTAGTTGGGTGGGGTAGCATAACTAGTGAGGTTAGAAGTCAAGCGTTAGGTTTGCATATTAGATGAGGGGTGAGTTATATCTCAAGAGAGTACGACACCAACTTAAATATGAAAAGTGTTCATGCATATTTAATTAATTGTAATTTAATTACTTGCTAAATATTTTCAAAATATTTTACTTGGGCTCTGTGCCTTGTCAAAATCTTTTCCAAAATATTTTAGGTGTCCAGCCACATCGTCGCCCAACTTGAGGATTCTATCCAGGGATGCATAGCTGCATCTCGTGTGGAAATTACAGGACTTCGCTATAAATGTCTCATTCATTTATTCCTAGTGTAGGAACTTTATTTTGGTACTCATTTGGGCATGTCACCCTTCAGACTATTTGAGTATGTCCAGTTTATGGATTAGACTTTGTGTATCCAGTTCATTATTTTATTATTGAACCGAGAGTCGATTCGATATTCTTTATTTATATTATTCTACCTATCTTGAATTCAGTTATCATTTTGTGTGGATGGTTTAATTATTATTTATTTTTGCATGTTGTTAATTGATGTAAGATAAAATTTGGCACCGGTCTATTTAAGCTACTAAGTGGTTAGTAACTTTAAAATGTTTTTGACTGTGATGCTAAGAATGAGCCATATGAGATTAACATTTTATTTTGATAAAGGGCAGGAAAATTGGTATTTTAATAGGTGGTGCGTCAAAAAATAATTGGATATTTCAGTAGCTACTAAGGGTACCTTTTCCACCATGTCTGGAGTAGGTGGTCGAATGGCCTCTCAATGTGCCCTAACCAGTTCTGGGGTACCTTTTTGGGTTTTGGATTTCTTGGGAGTTATGGGGGAAGACTCCTCTATAGATGAACCAGCTGCAAAGGAAACTTTTCTTTTCGTGGCAACAACAGTGGGGTCATCGGTCTTATTTTTTCTCTTTTGTGGCATATCATTGAATGTTGAAAATTGAGATAATTCATGGGGTGGACCCTCTTGGTCGTGCTTAGCTCAAATTTAACTCCTATGATTGAGTTGTTGACTAGCCCAAGCTTATCTGGGGCTTAACGTTTCCCCACAGGGTAAACAAGTGGGGTTTAAAGCCACTCTCTAATTTTGTTAAGTCTGAGAAAGCTGTGGGGAAAGAATCAACGACTTTGTTGCTTCAATAAATAATGGGGGAACACCTTGGTCATATCCAAACTGTTTGGTAGAACTATGGGGGTGGTATGCTTAAATTTTAATGTCCCACTCAGTGAATGAGGGGAGACGACCCGGGGTGAGCACAAGCAGAACAACCAAAGAAGGTCTCTCAATAATCATTTCTTCTGTTACCGCTTGAACAAAAAGTTCGGTTTCATCAGAGAAGGACTAAGTTTATGCTTGGATTTTTCGAGAATAAGAACTAGAGTCAAAGGATGAGTATTTATCAATTAAAGTAGGGCTGGAAATTTTTCCCGAAAATTTGGGTCCCCACGGATACCCGAAAAAAATCCCCTAAAATTGGGGGATCGGCACGGGTTCGGGGAGTAAAAAAATCCCCGAACAATTTTGGGTCGATTTCGGGTATACCCGAATTATTAATATATAATAAAATATATATGTTTATATTATAATAAATATACAAGTATAAAACCGTTTGTATTTTTGTAAACCTAATAGCGTCGCTCCCTCATCTTCCCTCGATCTCCCTCACTCATCTCCCTCATCTCTCCCTCATATTCCCACTCCTCCTTTCCCTCATCTTCCAACACTGACTCACGACATCATCTCCCTCATCTCCACGACCTCACGGTTTCGGGTATGTGACGATATCCCTGCTTTGAGACTGTTTTTCGTCCATTTTTGTTGCTATTGATTACGATTATTGGTACGATTATTTCTGTTGATTTCGACCCTATTTTACGATTATTTATTTCGATCCACATCGTGTTTCGTCCATTTTTGTTGCTGTTATTAATGGTTTGGTACGAATGTTATCTCTATACTGTTGATCCTCATCTTGTAAGACTCTGTTTCAGACGAGCCCTAATGTTATTTGTAATATAGTTTTTCCCTTTTCTTTTAATTATTTTTTTCTTGGTCTATAATAAATTCCCCCGTCGCTTTTTTATCTGCTCTTATTTGAATATTTGGCTAAATGCTCTGTAGTTACATAATAATCTCCTCCCTAATCCCCAACTTATTAATTATTTCCCAATTGATCTGGATCTACATACTAAATTTTGAAAACCCTATTGTTTCTATATCTCCCCATTAAAAAATATATGCAAGTGGTAATAGAGACGATTCTAATAATTGTGTAATGATTTTATTTTATTGCCATATTTAATATCATCAAATTCTATAAAAATGATAAATGTTGTCTAAAATTCCCACAATTCTGTAATACTTGTCTCTCAAGAAATTATAAGTACTTTTGCATTTAAAAGAACCATCTAAATTATAAGGAAAATATTTAGATGAAATGAATTTTTTATATTAAAAAAAAGAAAATATTTTTTTATATTAAAAAACAAACAAATGGGTTCCCCCTGGGGAAACCGATACCCATTTTAAATGGGGATGGGGATCCCCGAACCCGTAATAATGAGGGACGGGGCAGGGACGGGGAATGGTATTTCTAACGAGGACGGGGATGGGGAGTTAAAACTTGACCCTGAACCAACCCGTTGCCATCCCTAAATTAAAGTAAGTAAGTCCCTTCTACTTTGTTTCTTGTTCAAATAAAGTAACCTTGGATATTTCACGAGAACATTACTGATGGGAAGTTGTGAATGGGCAAAACCGAGGAACCTGGAGTAGAGAAACCCTGTTGATAAAATTGTTTTTCCAATATTAGAGACATCATACCTCCCAAAGAACGATCCATGTCAACATAGGTCCTATCCAGCCAAACATAAAGGGACCCAAGAGTAATGGTAACAAGACGAAGATTCACCTCATGAGCCAACCTCACAGATATATGTTGACATGGATCGTTCTTTGGGAGGTATGATGTCTCTAATATTGATCGTTGGGCTTGCCTGGTAAAAAGAAGTAAGAGACCAGGCACAAGATGTAATAATTAAGCTCCAGTGAGGACCCTTTCCCATCATCAAAAGATGCATCAGAAATGATACATTTGGCCTTCTCATCCTTGGTGGGTTTTGGGGGAACCTTATAATAGAATTTGATGAGTTGGATGGAGGTGTCTTTGTTAGAATCGCCAATGCATTCATGGTAGATTTTACTAAGTCTGTTTGGGTTATAGCTTCATCATCATTAAGAACTTCATCGTTATAAGGGAGGGCACCATAAGGCAAAAGTCCATTAACTCACAAACATCTTTAAGGGTGATAACGAATTCACCCTAAGCATCAACGAAAGTGTGGGGCATGTGTTTCCACCAAGTGATCAATAAGTGGAGGGCTCGATTATTTTTGGACAACGTAAAGTCCTCAAACCAACAAGTGTTGAGAAGACCCATTTTTTAGGGTTCTCGTATATGTGGCATGAATGTAAGTTGACCAATTAACAAAGTCTTCTGGGGATCCTCCAAGTGCTTCTAAATATATATGGGAGTAGAGAAAGTTCCCATGGTCCAATCTTAAATGAAGAATCCCAGCTGGGGTAAGATACCTCCATTCTTCTCTTTTTGCTAGCTCTTCTTATAATGTCAGGGTATCAACTTTAACTTATAACTGGCCGAAAAAAGCTTTGTACTCTTCCATAAACTTATTATTTTCCCCAAAGTAGGGGACATGAAGGTATAACTCCAGCTGGAATTGGCACACCGCCTTTTTAGCCTCCAGGGCTTGGCCAAAAACTTGGTTGAAAATTTTAAGTTGGTGACCGGAAGAGGCCATTGATGTTAGGTGAAGTTTTAAACGGATAAAATGATTTGCAAACAACGCATAAACGGAGGCGACATGAAAATTAGTGGTGGAGATTGAATTTTATGGTGGTTTACAGTGAGTTTCAAGGGAAAATATCACTTTCTCTCTTTAAAAAAAGCTTAAGCTCTTAGTCTTAATGGAGGAGGATTTATAGGTTTGGGAAAATGTCAAGTGTTGGGATTTTAAATGGTTGGGAACTAGCCAATTGGATGCTGAGGTTTTGATTTCCCACGCATGGGTATTGGAAAACAAATGATTGCTTTTGGGTAAACGAATTGTGTACAATTCACCCTAACTCGCCATGTGGCAAATGGAGACAGAGATGTCCGATGACGGGACTCGAGGATTAGTTATTGGCATGTGCTAAAAGAGGATAACTTTTTTGCAAAGGAAGGGTTTTGTAGTTCTCCATATTATAATTTTTAGATTTTTAATTAGCTAAGGTTATTTCGTGATGAGCTCCCACGGATTGAGTTTGTTCCCAACGAGTTCCCATAAATCATGTTTGTTCGCAATAAGATCCCACGGACCAAGATTTTTTATGAGTAGTTTGCTCAGATCTATAATTTTATACTATGATGATGAAAAGTCACAGTTTTTTCTTTGAGTTCACACGAGGTGAGGTTTATCATAGCGGAGGTTTTTTGAGCAAGGTGTTTTACGCAAGTATTTCTTTCCTGCACAATAAATTTCTCTATGAAGGGGCAAATGTATGGGGGACTTAAAGATAAACCCGTGATTATAGATAATTCCCCTCATTAAGAAACTGGATGAGAAACTTGAGAAGGATTCAACAAATATTAGTGAGATTATAAAAGAGTGTAAGGGGTTAAGTGAGATTGCTCATAAGCCAGATTTAACGAAGACAGAGGAAGATGGGGCAAGCACAAAGGAAGTTGGAACAAAAAAAAGAAGAAATAAGAAAATCAGTCCAAACGATAGAGAGAGCAAAGAGGAAGCGTTTTCGAGGGAGCTGTTTAAAGGAAACTATGTATTTTATTTTACTTACGCTATGTATTTTGAGGTATATTTTAATAGTTAATGAGGTTACTCGGTATTTGTGAGGGACCAGGTCTGGCAGGACTTGGAAGAGCTTTCTTGCTCTATCGAAAAACCTCACCTAAGGACCCTACAAGGGTACTGGGTTGGAGGATTAAGAAGTAAGGAAATGTTAAGACAATACATAACTTCTTTAGATACATTAGGTAAAACACAAGCTCATTTGAGAGAACATAATCCGAGGGAGCACCATTCGAGCAACCATGGGTTTCCTTATCCACTGGGTTAATACAAATGGTCTTCGTCCGAAGTAACAACGATCTTTTTACAAATATCTTAGTGATGTCATGGTCACCTACCACATGTTCAATCCAAATTTGAGTAAGCTTTGGTGGTTTGAGGATTGGAATACGATTTGGCGTGCTACCACCTTTGGGAAGCCGCCTGACACACTACTAGTCACTTAAGACTTTTCCTAGAATTTAATGATAGTGACGTGGAAGATTAATGGCACAACTTGTCATTCAATACCAGTGGCGTGGAGGCATAGTGTCCTGACTTAGCATTTAATGCCCTTGAGACTACTCGAGTGTACTTTACAGACTATATGTCCCACTAACTATCTGTGGAGAGAGAGAATTTAAACGAGAGTTATTACACACAAACAAGAGCTTTGAGTATGAGATATACACTTTGAGACATACTTATTACGAGAGCTTTCCTATCGTTTTCCCATGAATGTTTTTGTTCAATCTTTCTCCAAGAATATAAGCATTTAATAGCCATTAATCTTTGACATTGATGACCTTGATGTTTGAGATGCTTACTTAAGTTGTGTCTAGAGTGGTTGGTTCTTTGTCTCCATCTAGATGGTTGTTCGGAGGTTAATTTATTGACATTCATTGGTATTCATTATTGCTCGAGTTTGTATAAAGAGTTTATTCTATTCCAACTGAGTTTAGTCTTTCTTTGTCGAGATCACTTTGACTGTTAAATTATCACCAATAATAGAGGTTACCCCTCATTTTATATTTAAGCACCCCAGCACAAAGAGAATTACCCTCTTACACAATTTTTATTTATTTTGTTATGCTAAGAATATTACCAAATATTTTTTATTCCCTTGATTTTTGTATAAGACCTGATCAGCCTAGCTATGAAATTTATGGGGTGTCACACCACCACAACTACTTGCAAACTTGTTAGTCTCAGTATCCACCGATCTCAAAAGGAAGATGAGAAGTCACCCAAATCACTCGTGTTAAGTCTTCAAATGTAGAATACGATGGATATGATATAAAATATCTCTTAAAGTGAAGGATATGAAAAGATTTGTAATACCCCTTGATTTTGAGTAAATGATTTAATTGAGAAAATAATTAAAATTAACTGGGAAAATTGGCATGCTAATATAATTGGTAAATTAGTTTATTAAGTTAGTTGATAATATATTCTTAACTTTCGAGAACCAAATTTATGGGGTAGTAATAATCCTTGTGGTCTAACTATATGTAAAATAAATAAATTAAGTATATATTAAGTTAAGATAATAATTTTAGTAATCACTGAGTGTTAATTTTATTCAATTGGACTTGTGAATAGTTTTAAGGCTTAAGTGGCCTTTGGGGGTCATTTGGAACAAATGAGGTTAAAATAAGGGAGCTTAACATAAAGTGTTTCTTGAAAATACATTTTCTCATTAGCTGATCAAAATAAATTTACCTCAATAGGGTCTTTCACACACACACACACACACACACACACACACACACACACACACACACACACACATATATATATGATGTGTAGGGCAAAAATTTACCACACATTTCTCATTTGCTACTTATTTTCAAAAAGGACTTATTGGAGCAAAAATATTTTTATGGGACCCGTTGGAGCAAAAAAAGACCGTAGGGCCTATTTCACCACTTACTTATTATACAGTAATAATTGGTAAAAATCCCTAGAATAATGGGAGGTTGTGCCCATGAAATGGGTGACCCATTGAAACAAGTTTGGAAATGTGTGGAATTAGTTTGGAGGCACATAAGCTCGTGTAAAAATAGGGTTTATGAAAATGATAAAAATTAGCTATTTAAATATCACCTTAACTTAATCTTTACCTCTTTGTGAAGACCCGCATTTTCCTCGATACTATTATATGTTAAAATAATTATGTGTGTATAATTGAATTATTATTTTTCATTTATATTATGGTTAGTTGTAAATAAGTTGTAAAATATTTTCCAAAACATATTTTAATTTATGTGCGATTATTGTAATTTTATTTGACTAGTTCAACAATCTACCTAGCATGTGACATATGAGAGATGATGCACATATTTTTTGTCATGGAAAGGCTACATTAAATATATTGAATACTAAGAGTTTATATAATCTAATAATAAGAAAAAAAAGGCATATTAGCTGTAAATTATTAAAGGGTGAGTTATAGGGAAGTTAGTTTGGATTTATGATTTCTCTCTATCATAACTTTTTCTCTCTCTCTATTAGAGTATCCCTTCCAAAGTGCTGACGCATTATGTGTTTCTTTACATTAACCTTCCTTATCCTTTTTAGTCTCTCATTAGCCTCAATATAAACTAAATCTTTTCTTCTTACATTCGAGTTAGGGTGAATATTAACATCATTAAACCATTAAAAAGTGGTTTCAATCTCCCAAGGGCCTCAGAGAAACCAAGATGGGTTATTTTTACCCCTAAAAGATTAACAAAACTATGTTATCAGTGTGGGATAATAGGGCAAGAAAAAGATACCTGCAATGTGAAAGATATAATGGTAAAGGAAGGTGAATTTTGTGCTTAGCCCGAAGCATAAAATGTTAAGGTATGGAAACATAAATTAACTCTTGGAAATAAAGTGGGTGACCTGAGCCCAAGATCCGCCACTATCTCACTAGTTGAAGGTGGTGTAGAATTCGACCCTTTCATTCATGGTATCTATGAATTAGTGGCGCGTGAAATTTACCTAGTGGCAGAAAGGGGATATAAAATAACAAAAAGATCTGAGAAAATTAATGAAAGCTGGAAAAGGTAATCGATGGAAAGAGTAGTTGCAGAGGTCAAAGGTAAGGGACCAAAGGTAACGGTTAAGAAGTTTCTCCTTTCATACATAATTCAATAGATAATGCAAACATATTAACGTCGACCATCAAAATAAACAAAAAACTTGGTGACATTCCCAACATGACCCTACAAAACCTCTTCTCCTATCAAACCTCACAACCACCTCCATCGATTACAAGTTGTCAGACATAAACAAAGCCCCCCAATATTTTGTGACTAAATTGGAAAACCCTAGAGAGACAACAATCCAACTTCCACAAGGCCCAAAACCAAACTAACCCAACATAACCATTGGACCCAAACAAATGGACCCAACACAAAACTACCTAAGTTAATTATACTAAAAAAAAAAAACCAAACCCAACCTTAAAAAAACAAATTAACACAAATTCACAAAGTAAAACATTGACATCTCAGATACCTCTCACACACAAAAAGACTAACCACTCCACATAACCAACTCCACCCACCAAAGCATGACAAACACAATCTCCACTCCACCTCGTAGTTTCATATATTTTAAAACCAATACCATCTCAAGCCTTTTAACCACTAAAACAAATCAAGGCTGACTTGTAAATCAATCCAAAACACTAACCACCAAATGGAAACTTGATTGGGAATCGAAAATAAGTCCTAAACACATCAAACTCCGACCTAACCCTCTTTATCCAAGCTCTTATTGAACTCCTATCAATTTTACACCACCAAAAAACTATAATCTGCAAGAAGTTAAAGACGCAAAACCTAAACCAAGGAGAGTTAGCCTTAAGAAAAAGGCTAGAGGGCAGTGTGTGGCAATGACCTCCTAAGAGAATGCCCAAAAGAATGGTAATGTGGTTGATCTTAAACAAACACAATATAAATGTGAATTTCTTGGAATTGTCAAAGAATTGAGCAACCCCTATCAATCCAAACTCCCAAGGGAATTATCCAATCCTTTTACCCAGTTCTAATATTTTTTATGGAACCCAAGAATAGAAATGAAAAGCTTGAACAAACTAGGAAATAAATCATTTTGGAAAAATTCTTTTATGTTGCCCCTTAGGAAAAATATGATGGCTTGGCCCTCTGGTGGAACAACCACATTGAAATTTCAGTTGTCAAGGCATAAAAAACCACATCCTCATGAAATGTAAATTGATGAATTCAGAAAATGAATCATGGCAATCGTTTGTTTTCCTCCTAAAATAATGGTATGTGGTGCATGGTGGGAGATTTAAACATCATAGGCTCATTGGAATACAAATAAGAAGGCACTAATGTTTCTATTAGCAAATGTGAGGAAATCCATAATCTTTGATTATAACGTAATCTAATGGAGATTCAAAACAAAGGCTTGAGTTTTACATGTAGTAACAAAAGGCAGAACAATGAAAAAGTGAAAGAGAGGATCGATAGATTTAGAGTAAATCCAAATTAGAAAATCGTGTTCTAAAATGTTAATGTTTTTGTGTAAACCCTGAAGGGGTCGGATCACATCCCGCTAGTCATCAATTTTAGCCCAAAGATTTAAAGGCCCTATAAATTCTTTAAATTTGAATAATATTAGACATCTATGGATGGATATGAAGAAACAGGTTAAAATAGTCAGAATGATAAAATGAAAGATTCTCATAAGTTTAAAGTTTTACGTAATTTGAAATCATGCAGAAAAAAAATCTAAAATCATAGAGAAGCGGTTTATTAGGCAAGTAAAAGGCTCATTGAGGACCTTAATTCCCAACTGGACAACCTTCAAGAATGTGAATGGACTGAGGAAAATATATCATACCAGAGAAAAGTCATTGAGAAAATAAGTGAGGCTCATCATAGGGAATAAATGTATTGAAAGAAATGGGCAAAATCCAAATCGAATTCTCTAGGTGATCGTAATTCGAGATTCTTCCACGTGTTAACTATTAAAAAACGGAGCACGAACAACATTCGGATACTTAAAATGATAAAGGCACGTGGATTGATAACTATGATGTAATTAGTCTATAGGTTGAACATTATCTCTCAAATCCTTTCAAAAGTAGTAGACCTCTATAGTTGAAGGATTGCTTAGCCCATGTTAATTTAGTGGTGGATGATGACATGAAAAAACACATGTGCAAGCCTCCCTCTAATGCATAAATAAAAAGAGAACCCTTTCAACTGGGATATCTCAAATCTCCGAGACTTAATGGTTTTCATGTATATTTTTTCATAAATATCGAAACATTGTTGGGTGGGATATTTGTAGGATGGTTAGGAGTTTTTCTATGGAAACTTCATCCTCCAAGGATTTAATACAACACCCTTAATTTTAATTCCAAAGTGAAAAAGTCCACATAATTTAACTCATTACCACCCGATCAATTTATATAATTTTGTGCATAAAAAAATTCTCCAAAACTCTCAATAATAGGCTTAAACTGATTATAAAAAAGATAATCTCCCCACATCAAACAAATTTTGTCCCAAGTAGATAGATATAAGAAATAATAATCGCACCCTACGAATACTTTAACTATTAGAAGTTGAATAAAAATGGGGGGGGGGGGGGGGATGAAGTTGCTCTTAATAATAGGGTTTAACGGTACTTTCTTATAGCTATTATGGAAAAAATGGGCTTTAATCAGATATGGAGCCTGCCAAACCAAATGTATTTCAACCAATAAGGATTTTGTATGATGACAACACATTTGATATATGATCAAACTTCACTATCGTCTCTCTATTGTACTTGAGATTAAAACAAGCACTCAATGCATTATGAGATATCTTACAAGGAACCGTACCAACCATGCAACCATATCCATACAAATACAATGAAGATGATAATTAAGACAATGAAGATCACAAGATATCTAAAGTTGACCTCAATCTTGCATAAATTCCAAGCTCTTAAAGATTTAAGCACTGTTTAGACATCAACGAGTCAATCAAGCATGTTCCACCACATCCCACATAAATTAAACTCATGCAAGCATCACATCATTAGCCCACAATTGATGATTCAAGTAAGTCAAAGAAAGCTCAGAAGCCAACTAATTACTACTTTATTTTGTTGTACTTTAGCAACCATTGTACACAAGTAAAGTAAAACCCTAATATACCCTAAACCTTTCCCAAAGTATATCCTTAATTCCAATTTATTTTACCCAAAATCTGAGACGTTTAGTCGACTAAACCTTTCTTTTAATCCACTAAAACTAGTTTTAGTTTGTTAAATATTTTCACCTAAATAAACCCTTTTAGTCATCCAACTAAAACTGAACCAAAGGAGTTTTAGTTGACTAAACCTGGACTTTTAGTCGAATAAAAGTGTCAGGTTTTCTAGAAACATTTTTGGTAAAATCTTTAACCCTTTCATCCTAAAACCCTAACCTTTCCCAACTAATAACAAACTTTTTACCAACTTTTGGGAGCATCCTACCTCATCATAACACTATAAATACACCCCCTAAACATTCCAAAATAGGCAAATTACAACAACAATCCTATCAAACAAAGTTCCATAATCCAAGGTCTATGTCATCCTCTTTATTGAGTTTCTAGTGAGAAACCAAGAAAACCCATTTGAGAGTTTTAAACCCCCAAACTCCAAAGATTAAAGAAAACCCACTTGAACCAAAAGCTCCAATCCGAAACCCTCTTTAGCAAAGTTATAATACCAACACCCACTTGTGAAAAGTTATAATCGAAAACCCATTTGAGCATATTACTTGTGAATCTTATCTGTTTACTTTTTAGAGAGAGATCGTAAATCCATTTCATCATTATTTTTAGTAAAGATGCTTTGATTTAAGTTTCAGTTACAAATATCATTATTGTTATTAACGAGTAAACTTCATTGTATATTTTCTGTCGGTAGTGCCATTGTCACGGAGTGTTAAGGTGTTTAAAGTCCTTGAGCTATTGCATGCATACCGCTTGGGAAGGACGAGTTAATCTTCTTATTATTTGTGTGTGTGTGTGAGAAAGAGAGAGAGGGAGAGAGAAAGAGAGAGAAAGAGAGAGACCCCGTATAAGGTTTTGGATCCACCGTAAGTGAGCCAAATGTAGTAAAGTTCTCGAGTATCGTCTTGAGCGTGGATGTAGACGGAGGCCGAACCACATTAAAATCTCTGTTTGAAAAGTTTTAATTAATCTCTCTCTCTCTTAACTTCTTATATTAACATATGATTAATTTCTTCTTCTTTAATTGATGTATTATAATACAATTAATCTTTATATTAAGCTAAGAAAGTTTTAAAATTGACATTAAATCCACATACCCAATTCAACCCCCGCTTTTGAGTATATTTCAATGACGACAATTGGTATCAAAGCCTTGCTCATGGATACTTCTTTTGAAAAGTATATTTTATGTAAAAAGATAACAAAATAAATGGCAATCCCATCCCCAATATTTTTGAAAAGAAATGACATACCCATGTTTTTAAGAGAGAATTTTAAACTATGGACAATTAGAACAACATACATGATTCAATCCCTTGATTATTTTACCTATAAAATAATTTGTGATAAGAAATTAACCTTTTATATAGATTAAGTATAGAAAATGGAAAATAATTAAATGATGAAACTAGAATAATATTATGATCTTCGATATCTAATGTCACTAAAAATTAGTACATTACAAAGAAGCAAGTGAAATTTGGGATATCCTCACGAAAGAATACTCAGAAGAAAACACCGAAGGTGCCTTCATAAAATCTCCACATTGAAATGCTCTATCAACTATTAAGACATGTGAAGATGATAAATAAGTTTTTTGTACAAGATAAGAAGAAATAGTGAAGGAATCATTGAGTTCTTCATCAAAAGAGAAAGTTCTTTACACAACCCTAATTTCTCAAGACGAAGTCATTTTGGAAATTTTCTCAACTTAATCATCCGACAAACAAAAATAATGTCATCCTTTCACACAAAATGTCGATGAGGTCAAATTTTACTATACTAAGTCCTTAGATTTAAAAAATTTCTCTAAAAAGGATATTATCGGTGCTTTGATTAAAACACAAGATTTTTATGATCAAACCATGAGTAGATATGAAAAGTTGATTAATAAACACATAATTTTAGAAAAGAAAAGAATAAATATTTGTATTTGAAATGAGGAATCAACCAAAGAAAATGAGAAACTCATTATTAAAAATAAAAGAGTAAAAGAAGAGAATGATAAGTTAAAATCAAATGATGAGGTGATACAATTAGGATAAATAAAGTTAAAATAAGATGTTAAATGTTTGAAATAAACTGTAATGAAACTTGAATCAAGTAGTAAAAGCTTGAACCTAATCCTTAAGAAACAAATATATGAGTATGGTAAAGAAGTTTTAGGTTACCCAAAAGAAATGGCGAACTCAAAGACAAATTTTGTGAAAGAAAAGCAAGAATTCTTGAAAATAAAATAGAGAATTCTAAAAGGTTTGTCACAAAAACCCAAAACATCAAGAATGATGTCAATTGCGCTTCTTCCAAAAATAAAAATCATATTTTTGAAAAATGTCATCCACAACCAAAGTTAGAAATTTATTTTTATATTTTTTGAAAAAAGAATAATAATACATATATTGATTGTGAATTCCGTTCATCAAGTGATCATTGCACATGTTGTGGTAAAAATGATCATATCTTTGATGTTTATTACATAAGAAAAAGAAAGATTCACGTGTATAGACAAAGGAGATCATCATTCTCCTTCACTAACAAACAAGGACCCAAAATCCAAAGGGTACCAGAAAGGAATGTGAATCCTTTGTATTTTGTAGGCACTCAAAGAATGCCAAAAGACCTTTTTATGAAGACACATAAGTAAGGCATAAAAGAAATTGGAATGGATTTTGGAGAAGAGACACCCACGATGAAAGAAGGCAAATGATGTTGAGACACTAAAAGATTGACAATGTTCTAAGGATCTATATGAATCTTCAAATTGGTAACATCTATCATTAATAATCAAATACTTATTTATTCTCCCTTGAATATAAAACTAAAACACACGATACACATAATCTCTAGAAACCACCATACCACATGCACAATCAAACAATCATAATAACACATGTAGGATATAAATGTGTTTATTGATCTTGAAAACTTCATCACATATCAAACTTATACCCATATATGGTTGATAGAAGAATAAAAATGCAACAACCCAAAAGTTAGATTACACATATTTGGAAAAAGATTTATAGAAAATAAATTGGTTGAAGAAAATTAGTAAAGATTCATCAATTCAAAAAGATATTGATTTTGGAAACTCCATGGTATAAAAGAAACAAAAACCATTCTTTAAAAATCTATCTAGAAAGATGATTCAAAACTCCCTTATCACAAAGAATTATGAGAGCTACATCCAAAAGAAAAATATTGACAGTGTACCTTATATGAAGAAAACAAAACATGAAATTATTTGAACATTGAAAATGGAACTTACACTTAAAAGATGAACTTTCACACTTACACTATCATATACTATCAACACCCTCATATTAGAAATGCATGTTTTCATAAAAGACTCTCATGACAACCTACACATAAAACAAGAGTAAAAGGCACGCACTCACTTCACCATAAATAACGTTTTGATAAAGTTATCACACTATACCTACACATATTGGAAACACAATACCAAATTAATCCCACATGGTTTACACAAAAAAAAATCTACATTTTTTACCAACACTGTTTGCATATCCCCTGAAATGAAGAAACTTAATGAACCTAAAAAAAATCGAAAAGACACACAAAACAAAGCATTATTTCACAACTTATGATAGATTTGAGAAAGATATAGTGTTGTACGAAAAATGAAAAACCCTTGAGAATATTAAAACACCATTAACCATTTCTTCACCTTAATTTAACCACAATGAAGAATACTATACCCTACACACCAAATACTTGAGTTGTACCCTTACATCGTCACCCTTGTTTATGATTTATGAAAACATCTTGATATGATATTTATCCCTCTTATAAGTGATAGAATTCTTACCTAGAATGTGAAACTTGATGAATCCCTATGAAATTTTAGAAAACCTATTTGGGTACAACATATAAACACTTCATGCAACATCCAAAAAATGATTAACCATACCCTTTTAGAATTTATAAGAAGGAAATAAACAACACATTGAATATATCAAAGTTTTGGGGCAGAAAATCCACACTCAAAATACTCGAGAAAATTTTCACAAATTTAATCCTAAATCCAATAAAGGAATATTTTTGATGTACTGACAAATAGAAAATCTAGTTATATGAAAACCTACATCATCCAAGAAACCATACATATCACATTGTGATACTCCCTTCAAAATTAAGGATTACAACCAGATATAAAAACAAATAGAGACCATCTCCATAGGTCCAACTTAAAACCAACACAAGGAATAAACCCTAGTCAAAAGAATTGAACCCTCAGGTACGATGTTCATAATAAAAAAGCCAGTACAACATTATCAACATCAAACACCACTTCTTATAGGAACATGTACCAAAAATGGGATTTGATACCTCAGTTTACTTTTACCCCAAACAACCTCCCCGACATCTTTACAAACTCTTATCTTGACGATACGATTATGCCATTTAATGTGACCTTGACATTATGACTCCCAAAACACATTGTTCACAAACATATACAACATTACTGTAGATGATTTATCTATCCCTATATTTTTTATACTAATCATCCCGTCAAAAAGTCCACTTCGACGTTCACCAATGATTCAATACGCGAAAAGATTCGCATTTACACCACCTACTAGGCATGAATATAAAATACACTTTCCCCTCACCATGGAACTTAAAAATCTCCACTATTCAAATCTCACATTTAGAAACACTCCAACAATAACACTAAGTGTATACCCTCATATGGTTCTCCCATGATTAAATGTTGTACTTTCATGAAAACACCTCATGACAAAGTTGATCCATTACTTACCTTTATTGTTAAGACCCATGATAGTAAAATATATTTCCTTCTTGTATTTCCACACAAACTCTCTTTTGCAGAAAGTCGTCAGAAAAGTACCCCCACTTTTTTAGATAATGACGAAGGGGGAGAAATATGATATGATAAAAGGTGCTACAACTGAGGGGGCGAAAATAGTTTTCTAAAACCAAGTCTCAAATCAAGGGGGAGACTTGAAAATTTACTCAAACTATATGAATTGTACTGTCGTTATAAAAAAATGGGGAGATTGTTAAACCGAATGTATTTCAATTATAAAGGATTTTGTATGATGATAACTTAATTAATACATGACCAAACTTCACTATCTTCTCTCTAATGTACTTGAGATTAAACCAAACACTTAATAAATTATAAGATATATTACAAGGAACCATACCAACCATGCAACCATATCCATGCAAATACAATGGAGATCATAACTAAGATGCCAAAGATCACAAGCAATCTAAAGTTGACCTCAAGCTTGCACCCAGGAACTTAAAGCCTCAAGCAATGCTTAGACATCAACCAGTCAATCAAGTATGTTCTACCACATCCCACAGATATTAAACTCATGCAAGAATCGCATTACAAGCGTACAATTGATGATCCAAGCAATTCAAAGAAAGTTTAGAATCCCAACTGATTACTAGTTTACTTTTTTGTACTTTATGAACCGTTGTACAAAAGTAAAGTAACATATATAAAGATTGTATATGCTAAAAACCTACACTCCTAAACCCATCCTAATGTACCCTAAACATTCCTCGAAGCATAGCTCTAAACCTAACTTTATTTTACCCCAAATATAAGAGGTTTAGTCGGCCCAACCTTTCTTTTAGTGGACTAAAACTCGTTCTGGTTAGCTAAACTTTTTCACCCAACTAAACCCCTTTAGTCAGCTAATTAAAACTCAACCAGAGGACTTTTAGTCGACTAAACCCGAACTTTTAATCGACTAAAAGTGTAAAGTTTTCTAGGAACATTTTTGGTAAAATCTTTCAACCTTTCATCCTAGAACCCCAACCTTTTCGACCTTTTTACCCAATTTTAATTATATCCTACCTCATTCTAACACTATAAATACAACCTCCACAACCATTACAAAATATAAAAACTATAACAACAATTCAATCAAGTAAAGATCCATCATCCATAGTTCGTGTAATCCCCTTTCTTGAGTTTCTAGAGGAAAACCAAGAAAACCCATTTGAAAGATTTAAATCCAAAAACTCAAAAGCTTCAAGAAAATTCACGTGAACTAAAAGCTCCAATCCTAAACCCTCTTTAGCAAAGTTATAATCCCAAGCTGTACCTGAAAACCCATTTGAGCATATTACTTGTAAATCTTACTCATTTACTTTTTGGAGAGAGAAAGTAAACCCACTTCATTATTATTTTTAGTAAATCTACTTTTCTTCACGTTTCGGTTAAAAATCTCATTGTTGTTACTAACGGGTAAATTTTATTGTATCTTCTCGATCGGTAGTATCTTGTCGCAGATAGTCAAGGCGTTTAAAGTCCTTGGGTTATTGCGTGGGTATAGCTTGGGCACGGACGAGTTTATCATCTTATTGGTTGCGGTTTTCAAGATGATGTTCCTCGTAAGGTTTTGTTTTCACCGTAAGTGAACTGGAGATAGTAAAGTTCTCGAGTACCGTCTCGAATGTGGACTTAGGCAGAGGCCGAAGCCACGATAAAATATTGATTTGCAAAGTTTAAGTTAATCTCTGTCTCTTAACGTCATATATTAATTGTTGATTAGTTTCTTACTCTTTGATTGCTATATCATATTGCAATTAATATATATATTAAGTTAAGAAAGTTTTAAAATTTCAATTAAACCCATATACCCAATTTCCCCCCTTCTTGGGTATATTTCTCGGCCAATAGTGCCTTCTCATAAAATGATGCATCTCCACGATATCATTTTCTATGATTGTTAATGGTCAAAGGAGATAAAAATCACCCCTGGCAGAGGGATAAGTCAATGGGATCCTATCTGCCCTTACCTATTAGTTATAGTGCAAGATGTTCTCTACCGGTGGATAAGCAAAGCAATTAGTAACCAATTTTTTTGGGAATTCAACTTAGAAAAATTATGCCTTCTCTTTCACACATTTTTTTTTTGTAGATGACTCGATTTCCTTCATCAAAGCCATATTGGAGGAGTGACAAAAACTTGGAATAATGTTCTCAATGCTTACTATGATGCATCCAGACAACTTGTTAAATTTAGCAAATTGGGAGCTATTTTTTCAGAAAACACCGATTCGTTCTATAAGATACTCATGTGTAACTTCCTTCATATTTATGTGCTTTCCAACTACTCTAAATAACTTAGGGTGTGTTTGATTTAAAACATGGAAAATGCGTGAAAATTGTTCATTTGGATGAGAAATTGGAAAATGAGTGGAAAAACATATGTTGATACCAAAATTAGTATGCTGATGTGGATGAATAATAAGAAGACACGTGTCAATCTACGTGGCACAATAGCAACGAGGAAGATTGTTTCCTCGACCAACATACTCACTCCGAGCAACAAGTATACTCCGAGGAACGCTAGTCTTCCGAGGAACTCCAATGCTCCGAGGAACTCTTGGATGACGAACAACTAAGGCGGTTCGAGCTGCACCTCGACCACAACATTAATTGCCAGATAATCAACAGTTCAACTATTCATTGAATGCTTATCATCTTGACACGCACGTTTGAAGAACATTAAATGAATTACCCTTTCATATGTGTATCATTTATTGTAACACCCTTTCATGTACAGCCTAAGGGCTATAAATACCTTGTATCACTCTCATTCAAGGGGACCGGAATTTCTTGATAGCACTTGTAATCGAGAATTCCCAAACACTCAGCAATAACATAACAGTGGACGTAGGCCATTCATATAAGGCTGAACCACTTTAAAATCTTTTGTTCTATTTATTTATCTGTGATTAAATTATTAGAGTGATCTAGTTTTTTACATCAACAGATTGGCACCGTCTGTGGGAAGCGATTGTTATTATCGTTTTTCACCAAAAATCATTCATCATCAATGGCGGATAATCCTGAATCTAGCAATCGAAACGCTGGAAATGCTAGAAATCCTCCAAATCCCTCTGCACCTCCAGATCTGGCCGGGATTATGACGAATCTGGCTCAAGGACAAATCGCCATGCAAGACACAATGAGGCAACTCATACAAACCCTTCATGGCGGTGCACCTGCACGTTCAGGACAACGAAGTGGTCAGAGGCAAACTTATTTACTTTCTTCACGATCCAGACGTACTGAGTCATATCGTAATGAGGAGTCTGATGATTTCTCTTATCAACCTAGGCGAACTTCGTCAATAAGGGCTACAGATACTGATCAACGTATCACTCTCTCTCCAGAAAGACCCAGTGCCTTAGAAAGACTGAGTAGGGTGTCTCCTTTCAGTCGATTAGGCCCTAGGAGGAATAGGAGTCCACCTAAGACCATGTCGAGGAGTTTTCGACAACTATCAGATCTAAGAGAAGGATCAGCACAATCACGACCAGTTGCTCGTCAAGATAGATCTCGAGAGGCTACTTCAGAACGATCTATTGCTCGAACCAATAGGCCCGAGGAAGGAAATGAAGCGTGGAAAGGGTCCCTTCAGCGATTGGAGGATAGATTGGGAGAAATGGCTAGGGCGAAGAATCCCTACAACGAACTTTTGTTCAAGGGACACCTTTTGTCCAGGCCATTGTGAATTTTCCTACACCGTCAAAGTTTAAAGCACCAGTAGTGACCCCTAAATATGATGGAAAGACAGATCCTGTTCTTCATATAGAGCAATATCAAGCTGCCACCGATATCTATGCTGTCCCCGACGAGATGAGATGCAGAGCGTTCTCAGGAACTCTTACTGGAGCTGGCCAGATATGGTATAACAATCTTCCTCGAGGTAAGATTTCAACTTTCTTTCAGTTGACCGAGTTGTTCATCGGCAATTTCTATTTCGGAGCAAAGCCAGTAAAACGAGTAGCACACTTGTTAAGTGTTAGACAAAAATCCGGTGAGAGTACTAGAGATTACATAACTCATTTCAATAATGAGAAGCTGGAAGTCATAGATTACGAGGAGAAGACAGCAATCACCGCCTTGATGAGTGGGTTGTTGCCTAATAAGTTGTATTACACCTTGGCGAAAGATCCACCTAAAACTATGTCAGAGTTGATGGCAAAAGCGGCCAAAATCATGAATGCCGAGGAAGCTATGGCTGCAAAGAAGAATATAGATAAAGACACCAAGGGGGACGTCGACAAGTCTAAAAATAAAGAGCATAAGGGCAATGGCGGTGACAAGCATTCCAGAAATAATAAGTCATCACGGGAAGTCCTGAAGAAATTCGATAATTATACTCCTTTGAAAATGGGTATTAATCATGTCTTAGAAGAAATCAAGAATAACGAGGAGGTAAAGTGGCCGAAGAAATTGAGGTCAGACCCTGATGCGAGGAACAGGGATAAATATTGCGAGTTCCACAAAGATCATGGCCATATGACTAAAAATTTCATAGCTCTTCAGAACGAGATTGAAACACTCATCCGAAGAGGAAAACTAGCGAAGTATGTTGATCGGGGAGGCGAAAGAAGAAATAATGACCGAACTAGAGAAATATCTAGACCTCCTCGTCGAGCAGAGGAGAAAAAGAAAAGGGATCATGAAGATGATACAGAGGATGACCCCGATCTTCCCAAGAAACCAAGGCAGTCAGAACGAGAGGTATTTTCAATACGCTTTGGATCATTTGATTGTAATGTCATTACAGGAGGAGATGCAGGAGGAGGAGATCTTACTGCAGAAAGAAAAGCTTACCTCGGAGAGGCACAAGCTTGCTCGTACATTCAGTGAATAAATCTGGCCGAGGAGGATCGTCCGAGGAAGGTAAACAAAGAGAAGCTGGTTATTAGCTTTTCAAAAAATGACCTGGCAGGTGTTCTTTACCCTTACGACGACCCTTTGGTGATCAAAATGAGGATGGAAGAAGTAGTGATTTCAAGGGTGCTGGTAGACAATGGCAGTTCGGCAGACATCATGTATTATTCATGCTTTGACAGTTTAAATTTGAAATTATCTCAATTGGAACCTTATCACAGACCTCTATTGGGTTTTGCTGGCGAGAAATTCTTTTCACTTGGAACGATCAAGTTTGATATATTCATTGGAACTTGTCATGCTTGTCGAACAGAAAGAATACGCTTCTTTGTGATGGATAAGAATGTGCAGTCAGCTTACAACATCATCATGGGAAGAGTTGGTTTGAAGAAGTTCGAAGCAGTTCCATCTACAAAGCATCAATGTTTAAAATTCCCTACAAACTTCGGAGTAGGAGTTGTGAAAGTTGATCAAAAAGTAGCTCGAGAATGCTATTATTCATCTGCCGAGCAAGAGGAGCTTGAAGAGTCAAGGAAAAAGACTACTACTTACCAGGTGGATGAAAGTACAGAAATTGAAACATTTGATCCGAGAGATGAATCCCAACTTGTAAAAGGACAGGTGGTGGAATCTACAGAAAATGTTATTCTGGACGACGAGCACCCTGAAAGAGTAACCCCGATAGGTTCATCGTTGGATGTTTCAATAAAACAGGAGTTGATAGCTTTCTTGAGAGACAGAAAGAAAACTTTTGCATGGAGTCATGAAGAGATGCCAGGAATAGATCCAAACTTCTTATGCCATGAACTCAATGCGAATAAGGAGATCAAGCCTGTAAAGCAGAGAAGAAGGGTATTTAGCCTCGAGAAGAATCAAGCTATTCAAGAGGAGGTCGACAAGCTCCAGAAAGCCCAATTCATTGAAGATGCGAAGTATCCCGACTTGTTAGCAAATGTGGTGATGGTAAAGAAGAAAAATAATAAATGGAGAATGTGTGTTGATTTCACTGATCTCAACAAGGCTTGCCCAAAGGATCACTTCCCATTGCCCAGAATTGACCAACTAGTGGATGCTACCTCGGGGCACGAGCTACTTAGCTTCATGAATGCTTACTCCGGTTACAACCAGATCAAAATGAAACCTGAAGATAGGGAAAGAACTTCTTTTATTACCCCTAGGGGAACTTATTGTTATAATGTTATGCCTTTTGGTTTGAAAAATGCAGGAGCGACATATCAGCGGCTGATGAACAAGGTTTTTGCCGAACAAATCAGTTGCAATATGGAAGTCTATGTCGACGATATGCTGACGAAGAGCAAAAAAGCTGCTGACCATCTAGTTGACCTAGGTCAGACCTTTGATCAACTAGATAAATATTAGATGAAGCTCAACCCGATGAAGTTCACCTTTGGAGTACGAGAAGGAGTGTTCCTCGGGTACATCGTCAACCAGCGAGGCATTGAGGAAAATCCAGCAAAGATCAAAGCTCTTTTAGGGTTGCGATCTCCAACGACGAAGAAATAAGTGCAGAGTCTTACAGGACGAGTTGCAGCGCTCAATAGATTTGTATCTCGAGCAACTGATAGGTGTCTTCCATTCTTCAAAACACTCCAAAAAACTTTCGAGTGGAATGATGAATGTGAAAAAGCCTTTCAAGACTTGAAGAAATATCTGGGAACACCTCCATTGCTGTCCAGACCAGTGATGGGTGAAAAGTTGTACTTATATCTGGCAGTATCAGAGAATGCAGTCAGCTCGGCATTGATCAGATTGGAGAATGGAGTCCAGAAGCCAATTTATTACACAAGTAAGGCTTTCCGAGGTGCAGAGATCAGGTACCCAAAGTTAGAAAAATTGGCATTGGCACTAATTGAAGCAAGTAGAAGAATGAGGCCATATTTCCAGGCCCATACCATCATCGTGTATACCGACATGCCATTGAGACAAGCTCTTCATAAGCCAGAAAAATCAAGAAGACTGATGTACTGGGCAATAGAACTTGGTGAATATGATATTGTGTATGAACCCAGATCATCCTTAAAAGGGCAAGCTGTAGCAGACTTTATAGCAGAGTTTACATATCCTGATACCGCCGAGGAATAAAAGTTGCTCGCTGACCAACCTGTGGATGTTACAGGATCAACAAACATAAGTCCAGACCAACTCCGATTGGTAAAAGGGCTTGTGGATGTAGAAAGATCATCAAATTCAAACCCAGACCAACTACGGTTGGTAAAAAGGGGAGAAGAGATGGTCGACGAGGAGCGAAAGATACCAGGGGAGGATGAAACAAAACAACAAATATTTCATCGAGGAACGCTGTCAGATAAGAATTTTGAAGACGAGTTACCTACGTGGAGATTGTATGTAGATGGGTCATCTTGTACAACAGGTTGTGGAGCAGGGATTGTTTTGAACACTCCAGACGAGATTAACGTGGAATATGCCTTATGATTCCAATTCAAAGCTTCCAATAATGAGGCTGAGTATGAAGCCTTAATAGCAGGTCTTAATTTAGCAAAGATTATGGAAGCGCAACAAGTGATGATATTCAGTGATTCTCAATTAATTGTAAATCAGATGATGGGAACGTATGCAGTTAAAGGAGAATTAATGGTCAAGTATCACGCAAAAGTGATGAAGTTGTTGGCAGAATTTGATGCCATTCAGTTGATCAGAATACCAAGAATGGATAATGCGCAAGTAGACGCACTGGCCCGATTAGCATCAGCTACTCGTACCGAGTTGTGAAGAACGATACCAATTGAGGTGTTAGAAAGTTGAAGCATAGATGAAGGCTTGACGACAAATGTTATTTCCCTTGATTTAGGACCATCTTGGATGGATCCCATCAGGGCATATGTCGAGGAAGGGGAATTACCGGAGATAAGATCGCTGCCAAGAAATTAAAGTTTAAAGCTGCTCGGTATGTACTAACTAATGGTGTTTTGTATAGACGAGGAATTATGGCAGGTTTGTAAAGATGTGTACATCCCTCCGAGGTGAAAGAATTGATTGAAGAGATCCATGAAGGGTCCTGTGGAGCCCATATAGCAGGTCGAACACTTTTGCAAAGGGTGATGATGCAGGGATATTACTGGCCGACGATGAGGGCTGATTGTATAGCATATGCCAAGAAGTGTGACAAGTGCCAACGTTTTTCCTCCATCTGACGAACTCCACAAGCGTTGTTGACACCCATAACTTCTCCTTGGCCATTTTCCATGTGGGGAATTAATTTGGTTGGACCACTGCCAACGACCCGAGGAAGATTCAAGTACCTCGTCGTTGCAGTGGATTATTTTACTAAATGGGTAAAAGCTGAGCCTCTGATTGATATGACGTACGAGAAGGTGTACCAATTCGTTTGGAAGAACATCATCTGCCGATATGGTCTCCCTCATGCCTTCATTATAGACCATGGAACACAATTTGATAACGAGGAGTTTGCTGCCTATTGTCATCAGTCAAACATTTTGAAGGTTCATTCAGCACCAGGCCATCCTCAAAGCAATGGACAGACTTAAGTGACGAACATAACATTATTAAATGGTTTGAAGAAGAGGTTAAAAGAGGCTAAAGCATATTGGATTAATGAGATACAGTCAGTATTGTGGGCTTACCGAACAACTCCCCGAGCAGCAACTGGAGAGTCCCCATATATGCTGGCATTTGGAAGTGAGGCTGTAATACCTGCTGAGTTGGGTCTCCCAACACACAGAGTGCTGAATTTCAATTCCCCAGTCAGTGATTTGATGAGAAGATTAGATTTGGACATGCTCGAGGAGGTTAGAGAAGAAGCAGCCATTAGGAATGCTGCATATCAACAACGGACAGCTTTGTTCTACAACAAGAGGGTGAAGAAATGCGATTTAAAGGAAGGAGATTATGTGCTAAAGAAGGTCATTCAGAAGCACAATAAATTGGAAGCAAATTGGCATGGGCCTTACCGAGTTACAGAAGTTATTCGACCAGGAACTTACCGAATAACAACTTTAGAAGGAGAGGAATTCAAGAATGTATGGAATGCTGAACACCTACGCAAGTATTATCAGTAATGTAAAATGTAAAGAAGTTCTATCAATATGAATAAAACAATGATGTTTCACCATCTTCTCTCCTTTTATTGAAAGTTTTTCGGGAATACTAGTGTACAACACTACGCTGACCGACAATAAAAAGAAGACGATAGTTCAGACCCACGACCAACTCCGGTTGGTAAAAGGGCGAGAACAAACTATACTCCTTTGGCTAGAAGGCATACACTAGCGTGACCAACTCCGGTTGGTAAAATAACTAGTGGACACTGATAGTTCGAGCGTGATCAACTTCGGTTGGTAAATTAGCGAGAACACGATAGTTCAGACCCACGACCAACTCCGATTGGTAAAAGGGCGAGAACAAACTATACTCCTTTGGCTAGGAGGCATACACTAGCGTGACCAACTCCGGTTGGTAAAATAACTAGTGGACACTGATAGTTAGAGCGTGATCAACTTTGGTTGGTAAAATAGCGAGAACAAACTATACTCCTTTGGTTAGGAGGCGTACACTAATGTGATTAACTTCGGTTGGTAAAAGAGTTAGTGGATATGATAGTTCAAACCTATGACCAACCCCGGTTGGTAAAAGGGTAAGAACAAAATTCTTAAAAATGCCAATCTCGGTTGGTTTGAAAACAAAATATGCTCTCAAATGCCAACTTATGTTGGCCGGGAAGTAAGTTTATTACATAAAAGTTCATCGAAGAACAAATATTCCAAACTAAACCAAGTATAGTTGGTCGGGGATAAAAACCCATTAACTATAGTTGATCGACGAGTTAAAATCTTTGACCTTGGTTGGTCGGCACATTTTATGAAAAAGACAAAATTTACCAAGTATAGCTGGTCGGGGATAAAAACCCATTAACTATAATTGGTCGACGAGCTCAACTTAACAACCTTGGTTGGTTGTAAGAAATTTTAACAGTTTTATACTCATTACTTTATTATTAAGTGATCGAGCGACATTACTAATACTTGTAACTTTTTTATTACTAAGTTGGTCGATGAACAACACAATATTGTTATGCAAGCACAGATATAAAGTGTTTGACAAGCACAAGATAATAGCAATACAGATTTGCAAACATAAAATGAAAGTCTTTCATTAAAATTCAAAACGAATTATAATTTACATATGTGTACTAACTATTACATTTAAATCCATATTCTATTGGTTTCTTTCCTTCAGCTTTTGAAATAGGTTCCTCGCCAGCAGGAGGATCATTTAAAGTCTGAGGAGAATTGATAAAATTCAAGTCCTTCAACATTTTGACATTCATTACTGAATGAGTATCCAATAGATGCTCGGGACGAGATACTTCAACTTGAGAATGAAGATTATAGTCACCAAGATATTTTGAAATTAAGCTCCGAGGAATGGCACGAGCTGGGATCCATTCCATGTCCAATTTATAGGGTGGTACAAGCAAGTCTAGTAGCCCAGGAGTATGATAATCCCACAGGTAGTTCCCCTGTTCGAGCTTCAGCACACCCAGGACGTTCAACCATCCCTGTTTATAACCTTCATTATTGGCATTTTCAATGGCAGCATCCAAGTGATAAAGGGCCTCATTGTAGCCTGCATTCCAGAATTCGCGAGGTTGTTTATGGAATTGAAAAGTTAATCTTTCTAACTGCTCATGAAGGTTCCTGGCAAAAACATCCTTATTCTTCAAAGCAGACTTCGTCGCAGTAAGTTGATCTTCCAAAGTTAGGATTTTCTTGGACATTTCAGACAAAGCCCGATCTTTTGCGTTCAACTGGTACACTTGAGTTTCCATTGTTGACAGAGTAAGAGCTTCTTCGATACTACGAGGAGTTCTTGATCGACCCCGAGCAACTGGAGTACTTCGTTCCTCGACAACATCCTGTGCAACTCTTCCTCGCCCACGAGAACCTCTTCCTCGTCCCCGAGCAGAAGTAGAAGTACTAGATCTTCGCAGGGCATCCAACTCTTGCCTTAGTTTGGCATTTTTAACCTCTAAGAAGGAAAATCCCTCATCGATCACTGGGATTACCGCTGTTGAAGAAGAGGCTGCAGACTTGTATTGTGCTAGTTCTTTCTGTAAATTATTATTCTCTTGCTCCAGCAGTTCAGCAATTTGTCTACAGGCTTTAACTTCTCCCTTTAGGGTCCTCTCCCTGACATCATACCCAACAATGAGTTTGTCATAGCCCTTCTCGGCAGAAAGCTGTTGATATTTCTTTTCATACCCCTCATGTAACAAGGCATTTGACTCCTTGTACTGATCCTTAAGATCTTCTAGAGTATATTGAAGCTCCTCGATCATATCATAGTAGGCCACATTCTTAGCCACAACTCGATCAAGTAAGCCCTTCAGATATTGGTAAGCTTCTACTGCCTGCTCTGAAGCATCATGGCCAAGGATGTCGGCAACTTCTGATGCACTGAGGTCTGTGTGACCAGCTTTATAATACTCATGGCATTGCTGCATCAACTTTGTGTCATTAGCAGACAAAAGATCCATCCTGGCCAGAAACTAACAGAGAAAGAAAAAGAAGATCAAGACAGAGTGCAGATAAAGAAGAGACAATCATATGGAAGAAAAAAACTCAAATTTTATTAGATCATAAGGCAAAGTTACAAAGATCTAAGATACAAAGTACAAGTAAGAAGAAAAACAAAAAGATAGTACCGAACAACTTCACACCTTTTTCTTATCTCCCAAGACTTTCTCGGGAGGCTGGGACGAGGAGCTTGGTTGCTCGGTGGGAACACTGATTTGATCGACTAAAGTTGGGATTTGTTCAAGAGAAGCAGGCAAAGAAGAAATCTCCTCAGCAGATGTTTGGTTGGGTTGAGGAGCTAGGATTTGATCACCCACAATCATTGAAGATTCTTCAGATGCAGCTTCGTCTTCATCTTCATCTTCATCTTCAATAACTGGAGGAGGACCAGTGAGATGTTGTTGAAATAGCTCGGAGTCCTCTCTCACCTTCAATTCTTGCAAGGCAGCAACCCAACCATCATGGAAGTATTTCAAGCTTCCATAATTCACCTGGGTCATCATTGCTGCTACCCCCTATCCCATCCTTTATCCCAACCAGTTCGAAAGGATTTCTTCACAGCTGAAGGTCCTCGGAGGCTTTCAGCTTGGCCTCCAACTCCTCCTTCTGACGATTTGCTTCGCGCAGAAGTGTCAGCTCTTCCTCATCTGATTTCAGCTTATTTTCAAGCTCCCCGAAAGTAGTGAGCTTCTCGGAGTATTTCTTGTTCTCCCTCTCCAAGTCCTTCACTTTGTTTCCCAACTGCACCTTCTCTGCTTCAGATGCAGCCAATTTCTTCTCCCATTCACCTTTATCCTCATCGTACTTCTGACGGGATTCCTTCAGAGATTGGGCCAAACCCTGGAATGCATCCTCTACTCCAGATAAGGAGCTTGAAGCCTTGAGCGCTTATCTTTCTTCACAATGGTGTTAAAACAACTCACCAGCTGAAAAAAGAAGGTAGTGATGAGTTGGTACCGAGATACATATATTGATAGAAGGAAAAATTCATGATAAAAATAAACTTACTGAAGCAATGTGACGAGTAGCTAGGGATGTCAGCATATCCCTAGGCATGTTTTCCTCGATGCCTTGGACTTCAGAAATAATTTAAGTCTTTACCGAGCTCATTGCAGAGCTCGGGGGAATGATGGTTGGAACACCAGCTCCACTAGTTTGGAGCTGAGGAATGGCTTCAGAAAAACTAACCGAGGAGGATTTCTTCAATCTCCTCAGTGGAACTTCAGCAGTTTCAGCCAAAGAACCTTTGGTGGGGGAAATAGTGACCACTTCCACAGAAGTACTTCTCTTGCTCGGAGCCATTGGAGGCTTCTCGATAGCCTTCTGAATAGCAACAGAAGGAACAACATCAATTTTCTTGGTTCCCTTTGGGACTTCAGCCTTGTTCCTCTTTCCATCCCCAGCAGAGGAAGTCTCCTCAAAGATAGCAGGAACTCTTCTCTTGCCCATCTTCTGACTTAAAGGAATGTGAGATTCAGGTGAAGATTCCTCGAAAGCTGGCAATGGGTCACTAATGCTGACCACAGGACGAGCAGTAAAGGATGATGTGTAGCTCCTGTACTGCAACAAATATGAAGCAGATCTGATGTGCTCGTCTGCAACCCTCTGATGCAAACTCCAGATATGTTTCAATTGCTTTATATTAACTTCTGACTCTTTTGGAGTTTTTCTCTTGCTGTCAACTGCAAACAAGAACATATTGAAATATCAGTCATACATTTTATCAAATACAGTGAAATCATAATTTTAAAAACAAAAATAAGATGAAAATGACCTATCCCATTGCCATATGGGGGGCATCTGGGACCCTCATATACTGCATCTCCAACCAAAGGGGTATGTTGCCAGTTTTTTATAACTATCCCGTGTTCAAAATAATCCCTGTTGGCATCAGGGAGGTTGACTACTAAGGCCCTATTCAAAAACCTAGTTTTTAAATAAAAAATATTGTCTAAAACAGCCCATCTGTGACAGTACATAATCTCAGGAATTCCTATACGAGTTCTATGAGTTTGATTTAACCTATGTACCCCATTAACTATTCTCCATATGTTGGGGGCTATTTTTGCAGGGACAACATCGAAGTACTGACAAAACTCTAAACACAACGAATTTGGTGGAAAATAAAATCCACATTCAACAATAAATAGGCTAGGGAACCAGTGTCCCTCAGCCAAATTAAAGTAAGTTAAAGGTTCAGAAAGACTCTCCAAAGTTACCCAAGAAGGAATAGAGAAGTCAGAGCGAAACTTCTCAAGAGATTCGATAATATAAACCATGGTGAATAAAAAGAAATGAAGAAGAAGGAAGAAAATCTTACAGGAAAAAAGGAGATCCGTTGACAAACAAACGAAGGAGGAAATGAACGCACAAGAGAGAGAAAAGCTTTAGAAAACTCGAAAGCAGAAATTGAAAAGGTAGAAGACGATGGGATTGCCTCTGAAGTTTAAATACCTTGCCTTGGGAAACGGCGAAAGAAATGATTACAGAAAGGAAACTATTACGCTACCGGCGGCTAAAAGGACAAAAAATGCACAAAGATCGAAGCGCTTTTAAAAATACAAAAAGGCAGATTCTGCGAATTTGGAAGGAAATTTAAATACGAAGAAAAAGTTCCTAAAACCCAGAAGGGTCATTTAATATTGCCATATACCGAGAAAGAATGTTCCATACTCCTCAAAGTTCGAAATATGAAACATTGGGGGCTTCTGTTGATACCAAAATTAGTATGCTGATGTGGATGAATAATAAGAAGACACGTGTCAATCTACGTGGCACAATAGCAACGAGGAAGATTGTTTCCTCGACCAACATACTCACTCCGAGCAACAAGTATACTCCGAGGAACGCTAGTCTTCCGAGGAACTCCAATGCTCCGAGGAACTCTTGGACGACGAGCAACTAAGGCGGTTCGAGCTGCACCTCGACCACAGCATTAATTGCCAGATAATCAACAGTTCAACTATTCATTGAATGCTTATCATCTTGACGCGCACGTTTGAAGAACATTAAATGAATTACCCTTTCATATGTGTATCATTTATTGTAACACCCTTTCATGTACAGCCTAAGGGCTATAAATACCTTGTATCACTCTCATTCAAGGGGACCGAAATTTCTTGATAGCACTTGTAATCGAGAATTCCCAAACACTCAGCAATAACATAACAGTGGACGTAGGCCATTCATATAACGCTGAACCACTTTAAAATCTTTTGTTCTATTTATTTATCTGTGATTAAATTATTAGAGTGATCTAGTTTTTTACATCAACAACATATGGGTTTTTGGTCTTACTTTTTTTATTTTCCACGGAAACCAATTCTTTGGTGGGTGGATAAGAAATATTTTCCACTAAAAATGAGGTTTGAGATGGAGTACTTGTTATGTGGATGAGTGCATGAAGTATTTACAATCAAGGTATTACAAAAGCGAAACATTAGTCAAAATAAAACTTTTCCATGAAATTCTTTCCATGTGAATCAAACACACCCTTAGTATTCCATTTTTATAGGGAAAATATAAGGGTGATAACACCACTTTCATAGTGAAAAGAGTGTTTAGGAAAATAAAAAATTGGAAGGAATCATGGTTCTCTAGTGCAGGTAGAGATGTGTTAACTAAGGCATTTCAGAGGTTATCCCGAGCTTTATCATGTCAGGTTTTTTCTATCCCAGAGAAGATTTGTAGCAAACTGTCTAGCATAGTTACTAATTTTTAGGGGGGTGGTTACCTGGAAAATAATAAAATGCATTGGAAAATATGGTCATGTTTGATGAGTAATAAGGAAAATGACTGTCTTGGTCTTAAAAATTTCAATTCTTCAATATCGCGATGTAAGCTAAAAATAGTTGGAGAATTCTTCTTTATTTCAATAAGCTTTGGTGTAGACTTCTCAAACATTTGTTCTTCTTGCATTGCGATATTATAGAAGAAAAAAATGGATCAAGAGCTTCTTATATTTGGGCAAGCATCATGGATGTCAGAGATCTTCTTGCAAATGTTCTTTTATGTAGGGTTGGGGTCGATTCCAAAATTAGAGTTACGATGATAAATGGATTCCATCACTTCCTAACTTTAAAATTCCTTTTTCTCGGCCAAGTAATTGCCCCATCAAATTTGTTAAAAACCTACCCAATCTATCCACAAACAACTAGAATAATACCCTTTTGTTTTCCTTATTTCCCACTGATATTTCCAAAGCCATATATTATATTCCCATTTCAATATTCAATGCCCTCGACATCCTGATTTGGAAGCACACAAACTCTGGAATCTACACTATTAAATAAAGTTATAAATTAGCCTCCCCCTCACTCCTTAAAACTAATCCGGACTCTCCTCCCCGCTCCTTTATTATCCACTCCTCCATGTGGAAAACAATTTGGCGCATGAAATGCCCACCCAAAATTAAATTTTTCTGGTGGAAATATTATCAAAATGTTACACTTAAAAATATATTCAAGAAAGGATGCTCAAACTTTCGTTTATGCCTTTTATATAGCCAGGATGAAACTAACAAGAGTCTTCCCATCCATACAACCCCCTCTCATCCTTGGGCCTTTGTTAGATGGGAGAAAACGCCGCCTACCCACCTTAAATTTCACACCGACGCAACTCTTAGCCCCAAATTGATGAAGGCAACCATTGGAAGGGTTCTCCAAGACTAAAATGGGAGTATTATTTTAGGCTTTAGTCACAATGTGCGCCCCTCTTCATTTATACACGTTGAAGCATTAGTTAGGGAGGCCTGCATGTTTTCAAAGTCGTTGAACTGCAAAATCATCGTGGAGAGTGATTGCCACCCTCTAATTTATTTGGGAGCAAAGCGACAAAGAATGTCCCCCCTTAGATGAGGTCCATTATGTATTATATTAGTTTGTTATGTTTTAATCTATTTTATACTCTAAAACGCAATACATGAGTTAATGATAAGCATCAACTAGACTATCCACGTGGCTCTCTCAAGTATATGGCTTCCTCAAAAGTCGCAGCTCTCTATTTTCACTCTCCTTCTCTCTTCCTCTTTTCAACGCTATTCATAATGAAAAATAAAACTGAATGGCTCCATGTAACCTTTTATTTCAAACAATATAACTCAACACGTCTTTCAACTCTCTCTCTCTCTCTCTCTCTCTCTCTTTTAATTTTCTCCCACGTCGATCCATTTTTTATCGAAAAACAGGTGGTTTTGAGAATTTTTTCCCACTTACATATCAACTCTTTGAGGTTTCTGGCAAAGAAAGTTTGATTTCCGACTATTTTCAAAGAAAAATTCAGCCACCTCCGCTTCTCGATTTCAGCTAAACACGGTTTGAACCAAACAAACGACCTTTGGCATCGGCCAAGAGTCCTAAAAACTAATCTCCCACCGCCCAATGCAAACCACACACTAAAAAATGCTCTAACCTCTCTCATTCCCTCACCACCCCAACAAAGTGCATCACTTAGATTTTTTTCACCCTTGCCAAATTCTCACCACCATTTGAACACCCGCCTTTGTGCCACTCCAGTGCAGCCGAATTCTATCCCACCGCCCGAGGCAGATGTTGCGCCAAACTGGCTTGGGCCCATGGTTGAGGAGAGAGAATGGTACTGAGTATTGAAATAAAAGTTTAGGGAATGGATAAATACTCGAGAAAAGTTGAAGCTTGCGACTGAACCTATGAAGCTGTTCATTGAATAGGGTATTAATCAACTTGCCACAATCCCATTTGAAGAGATTGAAAAATCAAATCTTACCAAGGATGATATTGATGTCAGACTAAAGTGGCTTGGTCTCTTCCATAAAAGAAAGCATCACTGTAACTTATCCAAACTCTATCATGGCTTGATTATTTTCTTATAATTTTTTATGTACTCGCTCAATATAAACTGTTGGAATCTGCAGCCAATAAATTGATGCTTTGACAATTGCCTTACAAACTCACAGATCTATTTCATCTCTCTCCAAATCTCAACTTCTGGTAAGCAAATTTTTATTTTTTTTCTTTGTTCCAATTTTTTTCAGATTTATACAATTGTTTTTTATAGGTTTCATTTGGTATAGTTTTGTTAGTTATTGGGTCAATTATTAAATACTCTCTAATATAAATATATATTTTTTAAAAATGACACATATTTTTAGTTTAACCCATTTAATCTCTCAAGTACTCAATATCCTCTTATTTTTAGAGGTCCGCGCCAGCGGCACTCCCTCTCCAAAATATGTGGCAAAGGACTTTTTGAGGCAAAATAAAAAAGTTTGGACTAAATGGGTATTAAAAAATGTCCGAGGGACTATTTGGTATATGTCCATTTGTTATTTCCAGTGGGATTTGAAAATTTTGTTCATTCGCTGAGTTTTCTGTTTTCAAACTTTTTTTTAAACTATAAAAAGAGGTTTTGAAAGTTGTATAGGTTCATTAGACCCATTTATTAAAAATGAAGTCAGAAAATTTTGTTTATGTGTTGATTTTTTTGGTTACAAAAGTCGTACGAAAGTCGATTAATAGTCCACCTGTTGTCGACGACCGACGTGGTGCTTATATATTTTTTCATTTTTGTTTTGTCGGTCCTTTGGTATTAATATATTATTTGGGGTTCATCGTCATATTCTCCGTGTCTCTCTCTACTAAGCATATGTGATTAGGAAAAAAATTACAGTGTATTTAATTATTCACCATTTAAATAGTTGGATCTCTCCGGCATGTTGTCATGAGTAATATTTATTACAAAGTTTATTACCATTGACTTTAATATTCCATTTTTTTCTATTGTGGTCCACTTTAGTCATCAAATTAGGTCTCAAAAAAGGTTTCTTTTTAAATTTAAATATAATTTCTCATGGGAACATGTTTATTTTTTCAGATTTAATGTATTATTTATGTTTTAATTTATTCTACCTTTTTGCAGGTATAAATAGGATTTTTGGTGGTATAACAGGGATCAAAACTCACTGTAATTTTTAAAATTCCGTGTCTGTTGTTTTTGTAGTGTGAATGACATGTACTTGATAAAAGGCCATAACAAAGATCTGTAAATAACTATGTTTTTTGCTGTATTTTAATATCACTAGTGAATTATAGTGGAATCTTTGTTCCATATTCTAATTTTTTGTGAGTTCATATTTTTGTTTATTTTATATTTCATATTAATCAAAACTTGTTTTTTTTGTACTTTGTGGCAGTTTTATTAGGAAAATTCGATAGATATTTTTTGTTCTTATTTTACGCACATTACTTCTCGCCTGCGCATTGCGCGGGCTTACACCTAGTTGTTGTAAAATAATGGGATACTTAGCGAATTTAGAAGGAGGGAGTCTTTCATTTTATTGATATGTTAATACTAGGCTTATAAATTGAGTCAGATACGTTCGAAGTTCGCCCGTTCGACCCAATATTTTTGGGTCGAGCTTCATTAGAGTTTGAGTCGAGTCAATGCTGAGCCAAAATTTTAAGTCTGAATGAATTTTGGGTCAAGCTTGAACCAAACCTTACCAAGTATGAATTGGGCTCGAAAGCCAAAATTTGAATATATAAATAAATAATTTTATATAATATAAAATATTTATGTTAACATTGTTTGATTAGGTTTCAGTGGTTTATTTCATTTACTACTTTATAAAAAGCTCATTTGTAATAATCCATTAAATTTCAAGTGGTTTTCAATTTTGTGATTTTATTATTAATCTCATAGTGGGCATTTGATTTATTAATTACTCATGTGATAATAAGCCTTTGTTAGTTAAATAATGCTATATGTATGAAATTTAAATGGCCTTTATAGGGTTTCATTCTCATTTCTTTCTCTTTTTTTTTTGATTTGACACATTTCATAATTGTATATTTTATTTTATGATATATCTATTAATTAGATTTTAGTGTGTTCATTTTCTCCATGATGAAAATACAAGGAAAAAAACACTAATTTAAACTTTTTTTAACAAAAAAAGTGAAATCGGGCCTGCTTGAAATTGGACCCAAAGCCCGCAATATTTATGAGCCGAGTTCGAGCTTAGGTGAGTTTTTTTAGTTCAGGCCGAGCTCGGGCTTAAGGTGGGTAAAATAGTTCGGGCAGAGCCTGAGTGTTGATGTTAAAAAATGGATTTGATTCAAATTTATAATCACAGATAAAATATAGAATTATAATGAAATAATAAAAGAGAGACACATGATTCTAAAATAGTTCGGGTATGTAAGAAAGCCTACATCCACTGTTATGGTATTGATTTAAGAGATTACAGAAATCTAGGTACTCTTGTAAAAAGAATATCCTTGAATCCATTCTCCCCCTTGATGAAAGATATACAACGTATTTATAATGACCCGAAGATCAAGGGTTAGAATGTTTAGAGATGGAATGCCTTTATACATTTAAGTATTTATACTCGTATACAATGAATATGACTGTTGGTTATGTGACCCACGTGCGGTAAGACCCTTGGTATGGTGACACTTCATTGGTATTGATGGTCTACATTCTTCATGTTGGTCGGCCTGTCTGTTGAGCTACTATATGTTAATTGGGAATTCTTCCATGTAAGAAGACATTTGTCCAGTTCTGATTGATCCACGTAGGTGGATAATTTTAGTTATCAACAGAAGCCCCCCAATACTTCTTTTTTAATGCTTTTACTGAAAGGATGGGGTATATTTCTTACAGAGTTGGTTAGCATTTGTCGACCTGTGGGACTTTTATAATTTTCTATGTTTTGGTTTTGCAATGTCATTTTTTGGAACACACCAGGCTCGTTCCAATACCACAGTTGGTTATTACGATCATATTTCAGCAAATTCAAGCAGTTGGTCCATCCCCATTTATATCCTTCATGATGGGTCTGCGTAAGGTGATCGAGCTTCGTTGTAGACTTCCATCCATACCTCTATGGGTTTTTTGGGAAATTAAAAGGTCAACTTTTCAACATGATGTGAAGTTTCTTTCAAACATCATCCTTCACCTTTAACTGTACAGATTGGTCGGTAATGTCTTTGTCATTAGCTTCCAGTTTTATAGACAATTCAACAATAACTTGATTCTTAGCTTTCAGTTAGGCAGCTTGGTCGGCTAACATTTTTTGAGTCCTAGCCTCTTCAACAGTTGGTCGGCTCATCCTTTGCTATCTGGATGATTGCCCAGGTTTGGATGTCTTAAGAACTTCAAGTTCTTCCATCAACCTGGCATTCTCATTCTCCAAAAAAGTGCCCCTTCATCAGCACCATTAACAAAAGATTGTTCCAAAGTATCCAACTTATTCCTGAGTTTATTATTCTCCTTTTCCAAGAGCTTGGCAATATCCCTGGCTTCATCAACTTCACATTTCAGCAAGAACTCTTTTCTCCTATACACAAAAGCATATTTTGCTAGCTTCTCCTCAAAACCCCAACCTTCACTCAATGCCTTGTACTTGGATTCATATTCGGCATGCAGTAAAGCTTTGGCTTCATTATGGTCTTCTTGTAAGTCTTCAGTCATCTCGTAATAAGAAACATTATTTTCCACAACCCTACTCAGCAGACCATATACATGAATATATGCTTCTTTAGCTTCCTCAGACACATCTGGACCACGTATGTTGATAAATTCTTCTTCGGATAAATCAACATGGCCGTTTCCAAAAGGTTTCTACTCTGCCCTAGTAGGTCAGATTCAATGGAAACTATAGCTTGCTTCCTAGCATCGAACTAAAAATTGCAAGTGTAAGTATGCAAGTATAATTACTGAGAAAATATAACGGAAATATGAGAATTCATTCAATCGAGCAAGAAGAGTAAAAAAATAATAAGTACAACACAGATAGCATCAAACTTCAAATGATTTCATTGATAATAAAAAAGGTGTTACAACTTGTCCTGGTCCTATTACATAGTAGATAAAGATGAAAAGAAACAGAACGAGGAGTTAAACCTTCTGCTTATCATGGGCACTACTTATAGAAGGTTGGTCAGCAGAAGGGGTAACTTCATCAATGGTCTTCAAAGTAGACCCAACAGGCTGAAGGGAAGATTCCCCAGATTCTTCCTCATCATTAAATTCTTCCTCCAAGTTGGGAGGAGAACTTGAATCATGCCTCAAAATAGTTCAGACTCTGCTGGGGTGACCACCTCCTTAAGTACCTCCAACCAACCATCCTTAAAGGATTTCTTTCTCACAAACTCTATCTGAGTAGAGGATGCCAAAAATACTTTGTCCCAGCCTTTACTGAATGAGTGTTCTTCGAGCTTCTTATTTTTTTGCCTTCGCAGCGACCAACGCAAAGGATAGACCAACAACTTTCTCCTCGATAGCTTTCAGGAGATTCTCACTTGTCACTAATTTCTCCTCGACCGACTTGTCCTTATTTTCAACAGATGATAAATTGGGCTCAACAATGGCCAATTTTCCTTCAGTAGCTATCAAACTGGTCTCGAAAGTAACTAACTTCCCCTCAATAAGAGTGGCTCTATTAATGACCTTCTGCATTTCCTCATCCCAACCCTTCTGCTTAGACTCCAATAATTACCTTGAAGCCTCAACAGACTTCCTCAAACCCTCAAGGGCTTTTTCAACTTCTCCATCAGAAGAAAGGACTTGCTCGTCCTTCTTAAGAATTTTATTAAAGTTTGCTAAAAACTGCTTACAGAACAATATCAGATTAGAAGAGAAGCAAAAGAAAAAAGACATCCAAAGTCAATTGATAAAGAAGAGATGGTTACCACTGCCAAACTTTGGCAAGCATTTTCTGCCAATTTCAGTCTGGGCAGAGGAGCAAGAGCTGATCTATCAATAAAATGGGTACCGGTTTTGATTAATTTATTGGAAATAACAGGATGAATAGTGATAGAGGATGGCTCAATAACAGTCAAGTCTTCCTGGATCTTCTCGACCAACTCCTGGTGGGTAGCAAATCTCTTCTCAACTTGCTTCTTGGCAAGCCTTTCTTTAATCTCCTAAATGGAGGAGAAACAACATTTACTTCCTCAGGAACGATGACTTGAGGAACCTTCTCTCTCTCATAAGCCTTGGGCACTTTTTCGGGCTTCTTAGTTAGTACCACAACCTTCTTGTCAGGAAGAGACAAGGCTCCAGTAATCAAGTCAGGGACTTTCCTTTTCCCCATGGCAGCAAGTGGATAGGAAGGAATGGCTAAAATGTCTAAAGACTACAAAGGTGAATAATTTACCAAATCCTTGTCTACAACACCAAGCCCGACTCACCCAACCTAATTTATTGCCCTAGTCAATACTAAAGGGGTGTGTATAATACAAACTAAGGTAATCCAATAGACCCTTAATAATTGCGGAATACATGTGGACATCCACTTAAATATACATTTTATAACATTACGCCTTAGATGTACACTATATACACCATTTAATGATTATTTCCTCATTAAAAACTTATTAAATAAAAATTCAGTGGAAAAAATCAAAGTGAAGGAAACAGAGTACAACTTGACGCGCTTAGTGTTGCTTCGTTAAAACCTTTAACTGGAAAACCCAGTGGGAAAAAAACTAGTTAAAGAAAAAGAGTACAACGTACATATGTCCAAAATATTATGTTATTAGATTCCCCTCCTAATCAAATTCTCCCTCTAATTGGATACTCTCCCTGATTATGATATTTATCCGATGATTAAGTCGATGCGTATCAGTCTCATACAAAACCTTCTGAAATTTACTTTGATATAGTGAATAGATTTAACTGGCTATTACTTCAATTTCATTTTTTTTCATAAGTTCGACTTCCATAGGACTTGGGTGAAGAGGGATTACCATGTTACTTTATCTGATTAATTTGACTTCAATCGTATAACTCTTCTGGAGTTTATGTAATGCACACTCTTCTTGAGTTCATGGATGTAGAAGAATTGAAATGTGTTAGTCATATCTCCCATGATGTATCCTTTTTGAGTGTGGCTTGTACAAAAACCATTGCTTTCATAAGTAGTAATAGGAACATATGTTGTTTGAGACAAGTCATAAGTGCTTTGACTGTTCCTTGTGAGGATATCATATATACCGTGCATTTATATAACTGAATAGACACATATGATTATGTATACAAATATCACATAATATGATTGACATTAGTCCCATACTTTGCAGGTTAAATGATAATTATTTCTTGCAAAGAGATTTACAACAATTATTATGTCCGGTATTGTGTTATGTATACCAATATACTAATAATATAAAGATAATGCAATAACAATATGATAATATGGTACTTCTAGACCAAAGATATATTTTTCATCCTTTAGGATGGTATGTATATTATAATATCCAAAGATCGGAGATCATGGGTATACTAAAATAGTGTTCTAAATAAATGCTTCAATATTGTAGAACTTTCAATCCATTTAACTAATGGATAAGTGTTTAACACAAACTGTGCTCGATCTGCATACCAAGATAATAACTAGTTATCCTAAGGTCATATATTTTTGAATTCCTTATTTTGATATTTTTCATTCCGATTGAGCTCTTCAGGAGCATATTCATTTAAGGACATTTTGCATTTTTATTGAGCTCTTCAGGAACACAACCATTTAAGGATATTGTATAATGGCACATTGTATATATAATTATTTTCATACCCTTCCTTAGAAAAATATTTACTAAGACAGTTGTACCTATATGCATTTGGATTGCCTGTTGTACAATGAGCGTCTTACTACATTTGGGTATGTACTCCTTATCTTTACTTCTAGCAAAGAAAATCCTTCTGGGATATTTATATGTATTTTTGTCTTAAGTCCCGTATAAATAAGCAATTATAATATTCATGAGTCTCATATAATATATTTAAAAAATTTCTAAGCTAGTCAGATATCTAAAAAGTATTTACGATCGAAACAAGATGGTCTGCTCGTATACAATCAATTTTGGCTTCTCCAAGAAAGATTGTGCCATAAATCATGTACTTTTTAGTGAGTTATAACACTTCACATTCTTATAAGCATCCATTCGTAATCTTCAGGGTTAATATTAGGGGTTACTATAGGTTTAAATACACCAAGTATATTAAGAGACTAGAATCATGCCATCATGGAATTTTCTCATTTTGACCAATATATTCTTTGTCAACAATCATTCATAGTACGTGAATTTGTAGTATCATTGCCCTTTGATTTTTGTGTAGCTATAACATGTATAATTATATCATCTATGATCATTTTTGTTGACCTCACTTTTCTCTTGTATATTTATAAAACATAGAGATCTCATTAATTATTAGGTACTTTTTCCACCTTCAGGGACTTTATAGTCACTTTAGGGACATGTATCTTTTCATTGATAATAACCTTTTCTGGGATACTAGAGAAAGTGGATCTTTTCATTACACCAAAACTACCAACTTGTCACGTTAAAAACCTTGACAAGTTAAACTTGTCAAGGTCTTTGACCGTGACAAGTTTGGGGGTAACAAATGACTTTGTCACGGACTTGTCCCAATCAAAGACCGTGACAAGTTCATTAGAGTTGTCACGAACTTGTCACTGTCTTTGACCTTGAAAAACTTGTCACGATCTTTGACCTTGACAAATTTTTCACGGACTTTGACCATGACAAGAACTTAAACTTGTCTTGATTTTTGACCGTGACAAATAAAAAATTATCACGGACTTTGACTTTGACAAGTTTGTGACAACTTTCTTTTGACTTGTCACGGTCAAAGTTCGTGATAATTCTGGGTAGAATTAAAAAAAAAACAGTTGGGAAGTATGGCCACTACTACTACCAGCAGTATATTTGTACCTGTTATAGCAAAATTGTACATGTTCAAGCAGTATGTATATAGAGCAACCAAAACAAAATACCAATATCCATAACCAACATGTAAATATCAATAACCAAATACAAATATCCATATCCAAACAACAATGTACCAAATCAAAAGAATACAAATATAATCCAATATCCAAATAAAATAAATAGGAATAATGTCATGCATAGGTTCTTCAACAAATCAGAGGAGGAAGGAAGTCCACACAACATATGCATTGACACACCCATCAATTCGTTGAACACCAAATTGTTTGTGCAACCACAAAGGCGAGTTCTCCTTTTCGACCAAACATGGGTGACGAGCACCCTTCCCTCAATGTCTTAGAGTGGACGTCCATGAACGACCATACCTGGGAGGAATCCCGGGTCCCTCAATCCCCTCGCTATTGGCTCCCTACTGAATATGTCAAGTAAAAATACACTCTGCCAACAGATTGTTGACATATACCGTTCGACGGGGGTCAATATGGTAAATGGATCATATGGCGGTGAGTCCGTGCGTATCGGTAAGGCATGCACCCCCCGAAGCAAGTGTTTTATAAGAAGTTGACTTAATGTAAATTTACACATGGGTTATCTATTGCGGTTCCCATTATTACCATTTACCCTTGTTACTTGTTATATAACACTTTCTTTGTGGGCTACATGCATGCATGTATTCTCATGTGAATGCATGATTACTTATTACTTGTTGTGTAAAATTTATAGTATGCTTCATTCAATTATGTCTTATTTATATTCGATTTTTACATTGTTATGTTTCATTTCGCATCACAACCCAAATATTAGAGAATGCCCAGGGCCAACTAACTCAATGTCCATCTGAGTGTTCAAATCCACCAGTCAACAGTAATTTAAGAATTCAAATTAATAATGCAAATAATAATGTCATTTATTAGAAATTCCTAGATCCAACCAACTCTATGTCCATCTAAATGTTCAAATCCACCAGTCAACAATAATTCAAGAATCCTAAACAATTCAACAATCTCTATGTGTGTGTGTGTGTGTGTGTGTATATATATATAAACATCTCTCTCTCTCTCTCTCTCTCTCTATATATATATATATATATATAGATCGAGAGAGATGTATATATATATAGATAGATAAATAGAGAGAGATATACCAGAATGTATGTAGAGAGAGAGAGAGAGAGAGATGGCATCCACTACTGTAATCAGAGAGACAAACCAAATTTCAATTTTAGAATTGAATACCAAAAATCAAATAGGCACTATACCAAAAGCCAAATGCAACCAATTTCAATTTCTAGTACTAATTTCAATTTCAATTTACAATACCAATTTCAATTTCAAATTCAAATTCAAATTTAATTTTAATTTGAAATTGAAATTGAAATTAAA